>OX645060.1:74844482-77344482 GCA_951905685.1 Eumerus sabulonum
GCGGATCACAATTGAAATTCATTGTTCACTATCATCCTCAGACGAATCCCGCCGAGAGGATAAACCAAATAATTAAATCGACCTTGAGAGCGTATGTATCTGAGAATCATATGACTTGGGATACACACCTAGCGAAGGTGGCGTGTTGTATACGTTCATCGCAGCACGAGGTGCTAGGAGTTTCACCGTATTACGCGAATTTTGGGAAGGAAATGGTCACGTGCGAACGGAGTATCCCGAGCACTGACCGTAGCGTAGGAGATTGGGACCACGGTCAACGAGGGGAAGGCGATTCAGACATAGATAGGAGGCCAGAGGATAGGGAGGAGTCTGATTTCAGCGAACTCGGTCAGCGATTCAAAGAACTTCGGCAGAACATCGCGAAGAAGTTACAATCAGCGACGGAGGGGGCATCTAAAGCCTACAACCTTAGGCGACGGAACGTCCAATATTTCCCAAACGAACTCGTGTGGAAGAGAAACTTGCTCCTATCGGATGCTGCAAGCCATTATGCAGCCAAGTTGGCCCCTAAGTATGTGAGTCCATTCATCATCCACAAAAGAGTCTCTCCCTGGACGTATGTATATCCTGAGAGACGGAAGTGGAAAAGAAAGAGATCAGACGGACGGTCCGACAGCAGGGACGGACGCTCCCCAACGCCGACAGCAGGGACGGACGGTCCCCAACACTGACAGCAGGGACGGACGGGCCTAAACGCCGACAACAGGGACAGACGGTCCCCATCGAGACCAGCAACCACGACAAGGGCGAAAGCCCCACCCTAACTAAATAATTGTTTGAGCAGAAGAAGAATGTTACCCCCAAATAGTAAAGTGTCGTCTAAAGGCGAATGAATGTTGAAACCCCAAAAGAATTGTAAACCCAAAGAGTAAACTGTTGTCTCGCCCCAATATGTTCGGAGGAAAAAAGAAAAACAATGTAAATATTTAAATTGTGAGCGGGTAGCTCGACATTCGTCAAGGGCTTTGGTAATTACGAGTCCCTCGAAGACAAAAGAGTGCTTGAGTGCACCTAGAACACCGGGTTATTCGAGGGAGACGGTTAACCTTAACTTTAATAACTTTTAGTACAACCGGGGTGGTGAATGCTCCTGTTACCGAAGACAACAACCTCTTCCAACCGGAGCTGAATGAAGTGAGTGTGGAGGCTATTGGAACTCTGGAGGTGATTCCCTTTGTTCCGATAGCCAATTGGACTAGGACGAATTCTCGCACACCACCTTAGGCTTCAACCGCCAGAAGGACAGGGCGGCGAGAAAGCAAGTTACTTATTTTCATTGAAGGAAAAAGAGAAGTAGAGAATCCCAAAACTTAAATCGAGAATAAGTGTGACCAGAAGTCACCAGATTGGATTAAACTCGCCAGACCCGGGAGTTTAATCCAAAACAAAGATGGCCGAATTCGGCCCAAATGTGTGTGTGTGGCGTGTGTGCGAACCGGTTGGAGGGGTCGACGAGAAGGTAACCCGGAAGAGCATAAATCAATTGGAGAAGAATTGTCAAAGCAAAAAGACGGTCGGTGAGTGGATAGTGGCCACCACCTGATAGAACAAAGGCGACAGAACAAAAGGAAAAAAAAAACAGAGCAGAAGCAACAAAAGAGGAAGGAAAAAAAGGGGAACACAAAAGGCGTGAAGCGGAGGCAATAGGCAGGAAGCGTGTAAATAGGAGGAGTAGCCGAAGCATTCATCAGTCCCCGGGAAGTATTTTTTTTCATATATTTACTTTTTTCAATCCCTCGAATTACCTGTTGACCCCCAACCCCTAAAGATCTGACCCCGTTTCAGGAATCGCGTCTCCCATTACGGATGCCGAGCACCCCGCATTCAACAAGAGAAAGAAATAAAACCCCAATAAAGTGCCCCCCCCCCCCCCCCCTCTTTTCTAAAAGGGAAGGGAAACAACCAGTCCCTTTTACTTTTCGTGGTTTTCACAAAACTACGTGGCGCCCTATACATCCCGACTACCGAATCCCCGAACCCATCCCTCAGGAGCTAGCCGTGTGCGCACTGAACGCGCGCACCCCAGCTGTTGTGTCAATTTGACACAACAAAAATTTGGCACACAACGTGGGGCTCAACACAGTCGGCGGTGGGATTTGTTTGCATAATCTGGTAATCTGTTTGTTCTAATTTCAGTCGTTTTAGTGCGTTTTTATATACGAGTGCAGTGCGGTATATTTCGTTTTTTTTCTAATTTGTGAACGAATAACTGGGTTGCATTTCTTTTGTTTAAGGAACAACGGACATCGGTCAACGGACAACGGACACCGGGCAACGGCAACGGACACCGGTCAACGGACATCGAGGGATTGGTGCACAAAACAACGCGAATCAACATTCAACATACAACAAAAAAAAAAGGACAAGAAACAAGAATCAAAACAAAACAAAACACAAAAAAAAACATCGATTCATCGACCGGGAAAACCGTGATACACCCCCATATATTAGTTTTACATACCTCTATATATGTATGTATACATTTTTCTTCTTTTTTTTGGGCTAAGTATACAAATATTTCTAAGTATATAAACATTGTTAGGTATAATTGCCAAGTTTGGGTTTTGTTTCCACCAACAACTGTTTTGTATGGTTGAATATTTTAGGCGGTTGTTTTGTTTCTTATTTTTTTTTTATATTATATTTTCCTTACATTTCACCCGTGTTCTGGAGTTCTCTTTTGAGTTGAGTTGAGACGGTTGGACCTTAATCGTTGAATTTAAGCTTTGGGTCTCGAGATAAGCCCCCTCCTGCTCTTTACTTTTTGATTATTACTTCTATTGCTATAATGGAAATCAATCGGCTGTCGCAAGAGGAACTGGCATATGAGATGCAGTTCCGAGGGTTGATCGTCGGTACGGTTGACTCCATGAGGAAGTCGCTCCGCGCGGCGCGGGTTTTGGAGCGCCGCGGTTCTTTTGAGACCCCCGAATACCCATTCGGCTTTTCGAACGATAGAGAGGCGGTTCAGAACAAGATTGCTGAGATAGAGCAATTGTTATCAGAACCGCATCCAAAAAATTCAACGGGATACGGGAAGATAGTGGCCAAGATCGAGTGGGCAACGGCCCGGATAAGTAGGGCTCGGCCCGACACCAAGTCGAAAGAAGAAGCGACCTGCTGCTGGAGGAGATTAGGCGGCGTACTCAGGGCAGAGAGGAGTCTATCGGTGTCCACGCCGCCATAATGCAGAATATTTTTGGTAGGCCCTCTGAACCCCTAACTGAGAGGCGCAAGTTGAGGATCATTCAGAAAAATCTGGCACCTTTCTACCAAACCCAATTATGTTTGGCAGAACCTAGGTCAGTTCAGGAGTTGGTTGACCTGGGTAGGAAACTGGAATCGGTCAGGGCAAACGTAGAATCGTTCACCCCACCTCCCCAGCGAGCGAGACATTTGTTGGAACCAGATTTGGCTTATGCGTCGGTGGAGCAGCCTAGGGTAGCTGTTGTAAGCCAAGCTTCTATATCGGGAAGGCGGATCTCTTGTTTTAATTGTCATCGGGAAGCTCATATTTCCAGGTCGTGTCCTCTTCCAAAAGGTTGTGCAGGTTGCGGGAACACCAGGGTTATTAGGAAGGATCGCCCCAATTGTTCGGGAAATGCGCGTCGACCCCCTGTAGCAGCAGGGCAGGGGAATCGAAGAACTTGAAAAATTTACCGGCTGACAACAACTCGGAAGAAGTCATTCAATTAGGTCTCACACTGGTGGCAAAAGAGGGTGATGTGCGGCCGTATTTTAAGGGTTAGTGTACTAGGTATGGCGATGATAGGGCTCCTAGATTCAGGAGCGTCGAGAACGATCATCTGCCAAGATGGGTGGGAACGTCTCAGGCAGTTAAGGCAGAAGATGCGCAAGGCAAAGGTGGATAGGGTGGTGCTTGCTGACGGGGCAGGCATATCAGTTGAGGGGTGCGTTAACATTTCGTTGGTAGTAGGGCAGAAAGAGATAATCATCGACTGTTTAGTCATACCGAGACTTCCTCACGTGTTAATTCTTGGTGCAGATTTTGTAGCCAAGACAGGGATTATCCCAGATTTGAGGACAGGGGAGTGGCGATTTTCGGGATAAGAGTTGTCGCCGATAGCCACGGTCGAGGAGCGACCGGACATTAGTAAGGTGGAGGCTAGGCAGTTAGAGGATGCAGTAGGAAAACTGTTTGAGAAGATGCCTGAAAGTATTGCGTGTACACACCTAGTAGAGCACAAACATAAAATAGCGGTATTATCCGGTATCGCCGGCTATTCAGAAGCACATCGACCCAGAACTGGAAAACATGTTAAAGGACGGAATCATAGAGAAGTCGAGTAGTCCTTGGGCATCACCGATAGTGATGATCAGGAAGAAAGACGAATCTTACAGGTTTTGCGTCGATTACCGAAAACTAAATAAACGGAGAGGGATGCTTATCCACTCCCATATATGTATGTGTATCAGCAGCACTGAACAAGCTTAGAGATGCCAAGTACTTGTCCTCTGTGGACATCAAATCCGCTTATTGGCAGATCCCAATGGAGGAAAAATCACGACCGTATACCGCATTTACCGTGCTGAACAGAGGCCTTTACCAAATTAAGCGAATGCCGTTCGGATTGCATAACGCTCCGGCAACATGGCAGAGGTTCATCGACAATGTGATTGGGGCCGATTTGGAACCACATGTTTTCGAATACCTTGACGATATCATCATCGTCACAAATACATTTGAAAAACATCTTCAAATATCTTATCTGGTCTTAAAGTGAGTAGGGAGAAGTTTAGGTTCTGTAGGCGATCTTTAAAATTCTTAGGGTACGTTGTAGATCGGGATGGACTTCACGTGGACCCGGGGAAAGTCGAGTGCATGCTTAATATACCGGTTCCGAGGAACGTCAAGCAGGTTAGAAGCTTTGTGGGTACGGTATCCTGGTATAGGAGATTTGTGCCGAACTTCGCAGCTCTAGTGAAGCCCTTGACGGACTTGTTAAAGAAGGGTTCGAAGTTCACCTGGTCGGAACAATGCGAGGAAGGCTTCCAAAAGACGAAGGAATGCCTTGTGACAGCGCCAATCCTAACATGTCCGGATTTCGGAATGCCTTTTTTCATTCAGACAGATGCCTCGGACTACGGGATCGGAGCAGTGCTAAGCCAGAACTTCGAGGAAGGTGAGAAGGTCATCTGCTATCCAAGTATGTCGCTAAATAGGAATGAGCAAAACTATTCCACGACGGAGAAAGAATGTTTGGCGGTGCTATGGGCAGTAGAGAAGTTGCGACCGTACATTGAAGGTGTTCAGGTGTTTACAGTGGTAACGGATCACTACTCTTTGGTATGGCTGAACAACCTGAAGGACTCGTGCGGTAGATTAGCGCGGTGGGCAGTGAGACTACAGCAATTTGACTTCCAAATTGTACACCGGAAAGGAAAGGAGCATGTCGTTCCGGACATGTTGTCTAGAACCGTCCCCGAGGTGACAACAGTCACAGAAGAGGAAAGAGACCCGTGGATAGGAAAAATTAAAGGAAGAGTAGAGAAGGACCCGTTAGCGTACCCAGCTTGGAAAATAGAAGATGGATACTTGTTTAAGTTCGTAAAGGCAAACCACGTTGTTGTTCGCGATTGTGGGTCAGAGTGGAAAAAGGTATTAGGAAAAGATGATAGGAATGCCGCGTTAAAAGAGTGCCATGATAGTCCACTGGCCGGACACATGGGTGTCAAGAAAATTTTTGCTAGAGTAGGGACGAAATACTACTGGCCTAAAATGAGGTCGGACATCACGAAATATGTACGAAATTGCAATATCTGGCCAAGTGTGGAACCGTCGAATGACAAACCTGCTGGTTTAATGGTTGAAAGAAAAGGGACGAAGAATCTTTGGGAAGTCGCTTCTATCGATTTAGTAGGGTTTTAACCGAGATCGAGTAGGGGATACTCGTATATTCTTACCGTCGTTGATTATTTCATGAAATTCCCGCTGTTGCTTCCCCTAAGGACTGCAACCGCGAAGTCGGTGTGCAGGGAATTGGAAGATAACGTCTTCCTTCTGTTTGGCGTACCGAAGTGGACCATATGTGACAACGGTCCCCTGTTTCGTAGTAAGGAACTGAAGACGCTATGCGAAGCGTGCGGATCACAATTGAAATTCATTGTTCACTATCATCCTCAGACGAATCCCGCCGAGAGGATAAACCAAATAATTAAATCGACCTTGAGAGCGTATGTATCTGAGAATCATATGACTTGGGATACACACCTAGCGAAGGTGGCGTGTTGTATACGTTCATCGCAGCACGAGGTGCTAGGAGTTTCACCGTATTACGCGAATTTTGGGAAGGAAATGGTCACGTGCGAACGGAGTATCCCGAGCACTGACCGTAGCGTAGGAGATAGGGACCGCGGTCAACGAAGGGAAGGCGATTCAGACATAGATAGGAGGCCAGAGGATAGGGAGGAGTCTGATTTCAGCGAACTCGGTCAGCGATTCAAAGAACTTCGGCAGAACATCGCGAAGAAGTTACAATCAGCGACGGAGGGGGCATCTAAAGCCTACAACCTTAGGCGACGGAACGTCCAATATTTCCCAAACGAACTCGTGTGGAAGAGAAACTTGCTCCTATCGGATGCTGCAAGCCATTATGCAGCCAAGTTGGCCCCTAAGTATGTGAGTCCATTCATCATCCACAAAAGAGTCTCTCCCTGGACGTATGTATATCCTGAGAGACGGAAGTGGAAAAGAAAGAGATCAGACGGACGGTCCGACAGCAGGGACGGACGCTCCCCAACGCCGACAGCAGGGACGGACGGTCCCCAACACTGACAGCAGGGACGGACGGGCCTAAACGCCGACAACAGGGACAGACGGTCCCCATCGAGACCAGCAACCACGACAAGGGCGAAAGCCCCACCCTAACTAAATAATTGTTTGAGCAGAAGAAGAATGTTACCCCCAAATAGTAAAGTGTCGTCTAAAAGCGAATGAATGTTGAAACCCCAAAAGAATTGTAAACCCAAAGAGTAAACTGTTGTCTCGCCCCAATATGTTCGGAGGAAAAAAGAAAAACAATGTAAATATTTAAATTGTGAGCGGGTAGCTCGACATTCGTCAAGGGCTTTGGTAATTACGAGTCCCTCGAAGACAAAAGAGTGCTTGAGTGCACCTAGAACACCGGGTTATTCGAGGGAGACGGTTAACCTTAACTTTAATAACTTTTAGTACAACCGGGGTGGTGAATGCTCCTGTTACCGAAGACAACAACCTCTTCCAACCGGAGCTGAATGAAGTGAGTGTGGAGGCTATTGGAACTCTGGAGGTGATTCCCTTTGTTCCGATAGCCAATTGGACTAGGACGAATTCTCGCACACCACCTTAGGCTTCAACCGCCAGAAGGACAGGGCGGCGAGAAAGCAAGTTACTTATTTTCATTGAAGGAAAAAGGGAAGTAGAGAATCCCAAAACTTAAATCGAGAATAAGTGTGACCAGAAGTCACCAGATTGGATTAAACTCGCCAGACCCGGGAGTTTAATCCAAAACAAAGATGGCCGAATTCGGCCCAAATGTGTGTGTGTGGCGTGTGTGCGAACCGGTTGGAGGGGTCGACGAGAAGGTAACCCGGAAGAGCATAAATCAATTGGAGAAGAATTGTCAAAGCAAAAAGACGGTCGGTGAGTGGATAGTGGCCACCACCTGATAGAACAAAGGCGACAGAACAAAAGGAAAAAAAAAACAGAGCAGAAGCAACAAAAGAGGAAGGAAAAAAAGGGGAACACAAAAGGCGTGAAGCGGAGGCAATAGGCAGGAAGCGTGTAAATAGGAGGAGTAGCCGAAGCATTCATCAGTCCCCGGGAAGTATTTTTTTTCATATATTTACTTTTTTCAATCCCTCGAATTACCTGTTGACCCCCAACCCCTAAAGATCTGACCCCGTTTCAGGAATCGCGTCTCCCATTACGGATGCCGAGCACCCCGCATTCAACAAGAGAAAGAAATAAAACCCCAATAAAGTGCCCCCCCCCCCCCCCCCCCTCTTTTCTAAAAGGGAAGGGAAACAACCAGTCCCTTTTACTTTTCGTGGTTTTCACAAAACTACGTGGCGCCCTATACATCCCGACTACCGAATCCCCGAACCCATCCCTCAGGAGCTAGCCGTGTGCGCACTGAACGCGCGCACCCCAGCTGTTGTGTCAATTTGACACAACAAAAATTTGGCACACAACGTGGGGCTCAACACAGTCGGCGGTGGGATTTGTTTGCATAATCTGGTAATCTGTTTGTTCTAATTTCAGTCGTTTTTATATACGAGTGCAGTGCGGTATATTTCGTTTTTTTTCTAATTTGTGAACGAATAACTGGGTTGCATTTCTTTTGTTTAAGGAACAACGGACATCGGTCAACGGACAACGGACACCGGGCAACGGCAACGGACACCGGTCAACGGACATCGAGGGATTGGTGCACAAAACAACGCGAATCAACATTCAACATACAACAAAAAAAGGGACAAGAAACAAGAATCAAAACAAAACAAAACACAAAAAAAAACATCGATTCATCGACCGGGAAAACCGTGATACACCCCCATATATTAGTTTTACATACCTCTATATATGTATGTATACATTTTTCTTCTTTTTTTGGGCTAAGTATACAAATATTTCTAAGTATATAAACATTGTTAGGTATAATTGCCAAGTTTGGGTTTTGTTTCCACCAACAACTGTTTTGTATGGTTGAATATTTTAGGCGGTTGTTTTGTTTCTTATTTTTTTTTATATTATATTTTCCTTACATTTCACCCGTGTTCTGGAGTTCTCTTTTGAGTTGAGTTGAGACGGTTGGACCTTAATCGTTGAATTTAAGGTTTGGGTCTCGAGATAAGCCCCCTCCTGCTCTTTACTTTTTGATTATTACTTCTATTGCTATAATGGAAATCAATCGGCTGTCGCAAGAGGAACTGGCATATGAGATGCAGTTCCGAGGGTTGATCGTCGGTACGGTTGACTCCATGAGGAAGTCGCTCCGCGCGGCGCGGGTTTTGGAGCGCCGCGGTTCTTTTGAGACCCCCGAATACCCATTCGGCTTTTCGAACGATAGAGAGGCGGTTCAGAACAAGATTGCTGAGATAGAGCAATTGTTATCAGAACCGCATCCAAAAAATTCAACGGGATACGGGAAGATAGTGGCCAAGATCGAGTGGGCAACGGCCCGGATAAGTAGGGCTCGGCCCGACACCAAGTCGAAAGAAGAAGCGACCTGCTGCTGGAGGAGATTAGGCGGCGTACTCAGGGCAGAGAGGAGTCTATCGGTGTCCACGCCGCCATAATGCAGAATATTTTTGGTAGGCCCTCTGAACCCCTAACTGAGAGGCGCAAGTTGAGGATCATTCAGAAAAATCTGGCACCTTTCTACCAAACCCAATTATGTTTGGCAGAACCTAGGTCAGTTCAGGAGTTGGTTACCTGGGTAGGAAACTGGAATCGGTCAGGGCAAACGTAGAATCGTTCACCCCACCTCCCCAGCGAGCGAGACATTTGTTGGAACCAGATTTGGCTTATGCGTCGGTGGAGCAGCCTAGGGTAGCTGTTGTAAGCCAAGCTTCTATATCGGGAAGGCGGATCTCTTGTTTTAATTGTCATCGGGAAGCTCATATTTCCAGGTCGTGTCCTCTTCCAAAAGGTTGTGCAGGTTGCGGGAAGACCAGGGTTATTAGGAAGGATCGCCCCAATTGTTCGGGAAATGCGCGTCGACCCCCTGTAGCAGCAGGGCAGGGGAATCGAAGAACTTGAAAAATTTACCGGCTGACAACAACTCGGAAGAAGTCATTCAATTAGGTTTCACACTGGTGGCAAAAGAGGGTGATGTGCGGCCGTATTTAAGGGTTAGTGTACTAGGTATGGCGATGATAGGGCTCCTAGATTCAGGAGCGTCGAGAACGATCATCTGCCAAGATGGGTGGGAACGTCTCAGGCAGTTAAGGCAGAAGATGCGCAAGGCAAAGGTGGATAGGGTGGTGCTTGCTGACGGGGCAGGCATATCAGTTGAGGGGTGCGTTAACATTTCGTTGGTAGTAGGGCAGAAAGAGATAATCATCGACTGTTTAGTCATACCGAGACTTCCTCACGTGTTAATTCTTGGTGCAGATTTTGTAGCCAAGACAGGGATTATCCCAGATTTGAGGACAGGGGAGTGGCGATAGCCACGGTCGAGGAGCGACCGGACATTAGTAAGGTGGAGGCTAGGCAGTTAGAGGATGCAGTAGGAAAACTGTTTGAGAAGATGCCTGAAAGTATTTCGTGTACACACCTAGTAGAGCACAAACATAAAATAGCGGTATTATCCGGTATCGCCGGCTATTCAGAAGCACATCGACCCAGAACTGGAAAACATGTTAAAGGACGGAATCATAGAGAAGTCGAGTAGTCCTTGGGCATCACCGATAGTGATGATCAGGAAGAAAGACGAATCTTACAGGTTTTGCGTCGATTACCGAAAACTAAATAAACGGAGAGGGATGCTTATCCACTCCCATATATGTATGTGTATCAGCAGCACTGGACAAGCTTAGAGATGCCAAGTACTTGTCCTCTGTGGACATCAAATCCGCTTATTGGCAGATCCCAATGGAGGAAAAATCACCACCGTATACCGCATTTACCGTGCTGAACAGAGGCCTTTACCAAATTAAGCGAATGCCGTTCGGATTGCATAACGCTCCGGCAACATGGCAGAGGTTCATCGACAATGTGATTGGGGCCGATTTGGAACCACATGTTTTCGAATACCTTGACGATATCATCATCGTCACAAATACATTTGAAAAACATCTTCAAATATCTTATCTGGTCTTAAAGTGAGTAGGGAGAAGTTTAGGTTCTGTAGGCGATCTTTAAAATTCTTAGGGTACGTTGTAGATCGGGATGGACTTCACGTGGACCCGGGGAAAGTCGAGTGCATGCTTAATATACCGGTTCCGAGGAACGTCAAGCAGGTTAGAAGCTTTGTGGGTACGGTATCCTGGTATAGGAGATTTGTGCCGAACTTCGCAGCTCTAGTGAAGCCCTTGACGGACTTGTTAAAGAAGGGTTCGAAGTTCACCTGGTCGGAACAATGCGAGGAAGGCTTCCAAAAGACGAAGGAATGCCTTGTGACAGCGCCAATCCTAACATGTCCGGATTTCGGAATGCCTTTTTTCATTCAGACAGATGCCTCGGACTACGGGATCGGAGCAGTGCTAAGCCAGAACTTCGAGGAAGGTGAGAAGGTCATCTGCTATCCAAGTATGTCGCTAAATAGGAATGAGCAAAACTATTCCACGACGGAGAAAGAATGTTTGGCGGTGCTATGGGCAGTAGAGAAGTTGCGACCGTACATTGAAGGTGTTCAGGTGTTTACAGTGGTAACGGATCACTACTCTTTGGTATGGCTGAACAACCTGAAGGACTCGTGCGGTAGATTAGCGCGGTGGGCAGTGAGACTACAGCAATTTGACTTCCAAATTGTACACCGGAAAGGAAAGGAGCATGTCGTTCCGGACATGTTGTCTAGAACCGTCTCCGAGGTGACAACAGTCACAGAAGAGGAAAGAGACCCGTGGATAGGAAAAATTAAAGGAAGAGTAGAGAAGGACCCGTTAGCGTACCCAGCTTGGAAAATAGAAGATGGATACTTGTTTAAGTTCGTAAAGGCAAACCACGTTGTTGTTCGCGATTGTGGGTCAGAGTGGAAAAAGGTATTAGGAAAAGATGATAGGAATGCCGCGTTAAAAGAGTGCCATGATAGTCCACTGGCCGGACACATGGGTGTCAAGAAAATTTTTGCTAGAGTAGGGACGAAATACTACTGGCCTAAAATGAGGTCGGACATCACGAAATATGTACGAAATTGCAATATCTGGCCAAGTGTGGAACCGTCGAATGACAAACCTGCTGGTTTAATGGTTGAAAGAAAAGGGATGAAGAATCTTTGGGAAGTCGCTTCTATCGATTTAGTAGGGTTTTAACCGAGATCGAGTAGGGGATACTCGTATATTCTTACCGTCGTTGATTATTTCATGAAATTCCCGCTGTTGCTTCCCCTAAGGACTGCAACCGCGAAGTCGGTGTGCAGGGAATTGGAAGATAACGTCTTCCTTCTGTTTGGCGTACCGAAGTGGACCATATGTGACAACGGTCCCCTGTTTCGTAGTAAGGAACTGAAGACGCTATGCGAAGCGTGCGGATCACAATTGAAATTCATTGTTCACTATCATCCTCAGACGAATCCCGCCGAGAGGATAAACCAAATAATTAAATCGACCTTGAGAGCGTATGTATCTGAGAATCATATGACTTGGGATACACACCTAGCGAAGGTGGCGTGTTGTATACGTTCATCGCAGCACGAGGTGCTAGGAGTTTCACCGTATTACGCGAATTTTGGGAAGGAAATGGTCACGTGCGAACGGAGTATCCCGAGCACTGACCGTAGCGTAGGAGATAGGGACCACGGTCAACGAGGGGAAGGCGATTCAGACATAGATAGGAGGCCAGAGGATAGGGAGGAGTCTGATTTCAGCGAACTCGGTCAGCGATTCAAAGAACTTCGGCAGAACATCGCGAAGAAGTTACAATCAGCGACGGAGGGGGCATCTAAAGCCTACAACCTTAGGCGACGGAACGTCCAATATTTCCCAAACGAACTCGTGTGGAAGAGAAACTTGCTCCTATCGGATGCTGCAAACCATTATGCAGCCAAGTTGGCCCCTAAGTATGTGAGTCCATTTATCATCCACAAAAGAGTCTCTCCCTGGACGTATGTATATCCTGAGAGACGGAAGTGGAAAAGAAAGAGATCAGACGGACGGTCCGACAGCAGGGACGGACGCTCCCCAACGCCGACAGCAGGGACGGACGGTCCCCAACACTGACAGCAGGGACGGACGGGCCTAAACGCCGACAACAGGGACAGACGGTCCCCATCGAGACCAGCAACCACGACAAGGGCGAAAGCCCCACCCTAACTAAATAATTGTTTGAGCAGAAGAAGAATGTTACCCCCAAATAGTAAAGTGTCGTCTAAAAGCGAATGAATGTTGAAACCCCAAAAGAATTGTAAACCCAAAGAGTAAACTGTTGTCTCGCCCCAATATGTTCGGAGGAAAAAAGAAAAACAATGTAAATATTTAAATTGTGAGCGGGTAGCTCGACATTCGTCAAGGGCTTTGGTAATTACGAGTCCCTCGAAGACAAAAGAGTGCTTGAGTGCACCTAGAACACCGGGTTATTCGAGGGAGACGGTTAACCTTAACTTTAATAACTTTTAGTACAACCGGGGTGGTGAATGCTCCTGTTACCGAAGACAACAACCTCTTCCAACCGGAGCTGAATGAAGTGAGTGTGGAGGCTATTGGAACTCTGGAGGTGATTCCCTTTGTTCCGATAGCCAATTGGACTAGGACGAATTCTCGCACACCACCTTAGGCTTCAACCGCCAGAAGGACAGGGCGGCGAGAAAGCAAGTTACTTATTTTCATTGAAGGAAAAAGGGAAGTAGAGAATCCCAAAACTTAAATCGAGAATAAGTGTGACCAGAAGTCACCAGATTGGATTAAACTCGCCAGACCCGGGAGTTTAATCCAAAACAAAGATGGCCGAATTCGGCCCAAATGTGTGTGTGTGGCGTGTGTGCGAACCGGTTGGAGGGGTCGACGAGAAGGTAACCCGGAAGAGCATAAATCAATTGGAGAAGAATTGTCAAAGCAAAAAGACGGTCGGTGAGTGGATAGTGGCCACCACCTGATAGAACAAAGGCGACAGAACAAAAGGAAAAAAAAAACAGAGCAGAAGCAACAAAAGAGGAAGGAAAAAAAGGGGAACACAAAAGGCGTGAAGCGGAGGCAATAGGCAGGAAGCGTGTAAATAGGAGGAGTAGCCGAAGCATTCATCAGTCCCCGGGAAGTATTTTTTTTCATATATTTACTTTTTTCAATCCCTCGAATTACCTGTTGACCCCCAACCCCTAAAGATCTGACCCCGTTTCAGGAATCGCGTCTCCCATTACGGATGCCGAGCACCCCGCATTCAACAAGAGAAAGAAATAAAACCCCAATAAAGTGCCCCCCCCCCCCCCCCTCTTTTCTAAAAGGGAAGGGAAACAACCAGTCCCTTTTACTTTTCGTGGTTTTCACAAAACTACGTGGCGCCCTATACATCCCGACTACCGAATCCCCGAACCCATCCCTCAGGAGCTAGCCGTGTGCGCACTGAACGCGCGCACCCCAGCTGTTGTGTCAATTTGACACAACAAAAATTTGGCACACAACGTGGGGCTCAACACAGTCGGCGGTGGGATTTGTTTGCATAATCTGGTAATCTGTTTGTTCTAATTTCAGTCGTTTTAGTGCGTTTTTATATACGAGTGCAGTGCGGTATATTTCGTTTTTTTTCTAATTTGTGAACGAATAACTGGGTTGCATTTCCTTTGTTTAAGGAACAACGGACATCGGTCAACGGACACCGGGCAACGGCAACGGACACCGGTCAACGGACATCGAGGGATTGGTGCACAAAACAACGCGAATCAACATTCAACATACAACAAAAAAAAAGGACAAGAAACAAGAATCAAAACAAAACAAAACACAAAAAAAAACATCGATTCATCGACCGGGAAAACCGTGATACACCCCCATATATTAGTTTTACATACCTCTATATATGTATGTATACATTTTTCTTCTTTTTTTTGGGCTAATAGTCGGGGCAAACTAACATAATTTTAATCAGAATACGGAAAAATAGAAACCAGAACTAGCCCAACGGGAAATGGTTGGGGGGGTTACTAACATGAAAAAAAAAATAAATGCAGTTACTGACCTTGGGGACTAACTTAAGGGGGGGGGGGGGTAAAGTGAAAAAAATTCAAAGTCAATATTTTGGATGCGTATTACGAGAAAATTTGACGTCGCAGATAAAAATGTTCAACAGCAAAGTTGTAGGTAATAAAAAGATCTTTCTTTTTTGTTAAGGGTACTTTTCATCATAACCTCAAAATTATCGAGAAATTTAAAGATTTTCCAAAAAATAATAGAATTTTCGTTTTTATATTATAACTTTTATAAAAATTAATGAATTGTTATGAAACTTGGTGAAAAGATACCTTCATATATTATAAATAACCAAAAAAAATTTCAAAAGAAAATAATGGAAAATTTTTGATTTAGAATTTTTTCAAAAAAAAAAGTCCTTTTTTCAGACGAAAATTGTACGGTGGAAAATCATCGTAAATAGATTTTTCAAAGCTCATTTTGTTTGTTTTCTCGTCTACTTTTTGATAAATCAGAGACACAATATAGCTTATATTTAAGAATATGCTAAAAAATGCAAAAAACGAAAAAAGTCAATTTTGAAAAAAAAAAATTTCAGTAATTGTTGATAATTTTGTTTAAATTTCAAAATAATGTTAAAACTAACTTCACCAATCGATTCTACGTGAAAAAATACTTAAGAAACTGTATTTTGTTGTTAAAAATTACTCCAATATTTAGGAGTGGTAAAGGGTTGAATGATCGTTCTCATGCAATTTTTTACATTTTTTATTTTTTTAAACTTTCTTATTATTTCTTTTCTTCTTATTTTTGTGTACTTAGTAGACAAAATGTGTGGTTGAATAAAAGTATTATAGTAATGATAATAGAAAACTTTAGAAATTAGAAAAAATATACGGAAAAAATATATCTCTATATCATAGAGGCTCTATGGGTATTTGTTATACACGAGGCTTTTATTTTCCGCCATACCATTGCCACGCAGCTGTCCCAGCACGTGCGTTCTCAGTTAGAAAGTATCATTCATCTGAATAACATCATTTGTAAAACTTTTTCACTTGGACATTTTAAAAAGGTAAGTCAAATTGAATTATATATATATAATTTTAGATTAGCAGTATGAGTAAGCCTGCTTGCATTATTTGCAATGATACTGAAGGGGAATTGAGGATCATACTCAAAAAAGCTATAGAAACGCTGATTTCTGTGAGTCAACAAAGAAGAGATCAAAAATTTAGAAAATATTTTCCTCATGAACTTCCTATGAGTTTCCTCAAAATCTTGAACATTTTTTCCAAATTAAAGTTACAACCATAATACTTTTATTCAACCACACATTTTGTCTATTAAGTACACAAAAATAAGAAGAAAAAAAATAATAAGAAAGTTTAAAAAAATAAAAAATGTAAAAAATTGCATGAGAACGATCATTCAACCCTTTACCACTCCTAAATATTGGAGTAATTTTTAACAACAAAATACAGTTTCTTAAGTATTTTTTCACGTAGAATCGATTGGTGAAGTTAGTTTTAACATTATTTTGAAATTTAAACAAAATTATCAACAATTACTGAATTTTTTTTTTTCAAAATTGACTTTTTTCGTTTTTTGCATTTTTTAGCATATTCTTAAATATAAGCTATATTGTGTCTCTGATTTATCAAAAAGTAGACGAGAAAACAAACAAAATGAGCTTTGAAAAATCTATTTACGATGATTTTCCACCGTACAATTTTCGTCTGAAAAAAGGACTTTTTTTTTTTGAAAAAATTCTAAATCAAAAATTTTCCATTATTTTCTTTTGAAATTTTTTTTGGTTATTTATAATATATGAAGGTATCTTTTCACCAAGTTTCATAACAATTCATTAATTTTTATAAAAGTTATAATATAAAAACGAAAATTCTATTATTTTTTGGAAAATCTTTAAATTTCTCGATAATTTTGAGGTTATGATGAAAAGTACCCTTAACAAAAAAGAAAGATCTTTTTATTACCTACAACTTTGCTGTTGAACATTTTTATCTCCGACGTCAAATTTTCTCGTAATACGCATCCAAAATATTGACTTTGAATTTTTTTCACTTTACCCCCCCCCCCCCTTAAGTTAGTCCCCAAGGTCAGTAACTGCATTTATTTTTTTTTTCATGTTAGTAACCCCCCCAACCATTTCCCGTTGGGCTAGTCCTGGTTTCTATTTTTCCGTGCTCAAATTTAGTTTGCCCCGACTATAAGTATACAAATATTTCTAAGTATATAAACATTGTTAGGTATAATTGCCAAGTTTGGGTTTTGTTTCCACCAACAACTGTTTTGTATGGTTGAATATTTTAGGCGGTTGTTTTGTTTCTTATTTTTTTTTATATTATATTTTCCTTACATTTCACCCGTGTTCTGGAGTTCTCTTTTGAGTTGAGTTGAGACGGTTGGACCGTAATCGTTGAATTTAAGCTTTGGGTCTCGAGATAAGCCCCCTCCTGCTCTTTACTTTTTGATTATTACTTCTATTGCTATAATGGAAATCAATCGGCTGTCGCAAGAGGAGCTGGCATATGAGATGCAGTTCCGAGGGTTGATCGTCGGTACGGTTGACTCCATGAGGAAGTCGCTCCGCGCGGCGCGGGTTTTGGAGCGCCGCGGTTCTTTTGAGACCCCCGAATACCCATTCGGCTTTTCGAACGATAGAGAGGCGGTTCAGAACAAGATTGCTGAGATAGAGCAATTGTTATCAGAACCGCATCCAAAAAATTCAACGGGATACGGGAAGATAGTGGCCAAGATCGAGTGGGCAACGGCCCGGATAAGTAGGGCTCGGCCCGACACCAAGTCGAAAGAAGAAGCGACCTGCTGCTGGAGGAGATTAGGCGGCGTACTCAGGGCAGAGAGGAGTCTATCGGTGTCCACGCCGCCATAATGCAGAATATTTTTGGTAGGCCCTCTGAACCCCTAACTGAGAGGCGCAAGTTGAGGATCATTCAGAAAAATCTGGCACCTTTCTACCAAACCCAATTATGTTTGGCAGAACCTAGGTCAGTTCAGGAGTTGGTTGACCTGGGTAGGAAACTGGAATCGGTCAGGGCAAACGTAGAATCGTTCACCCCACCTCCCCAGCGAGCGAGACATTTGTTGGAACCAGATTTGGCTTATGCGTCGGTGGAGCAGCCTAGGGTAGCTGTTGTAAGCCAAGCTTCTATATCGGGAAGGCGGATCTCTTGTTTTAATTGTCATCGGGAAGCTCATATTTCCAGGTCGTGTCCTCTTCCAAAAGGTTGTGCAGGTTGCGGGAAGACCAGGGTTATTAGGAAGGATCGCCCCAATTGTTCGGGAAATGCGCGTCGACCCCCTGTAGCAGCAGGGCAGGGGAATCGAAGAACTTGAAAAATTTACCGGCTGACAACAACTCGGAAGAAGTCATTCAATTAGGTTTCACACTGGTGGCAAAAGAGGGTGATGTGCGGCCGTATTTAAGGGTTAGTGTACTAGGTATGGCGATGATAGGGCTCCTAGATTCAGGAGCGTCGAGAACGATCATCTGCCAAGATGGGTGGGAACGTCTCAGGCAGTTAAGGCAGAAGATGCGCAAGGCAAAGGTGGATAGGGTGGTGCTTGCTGACGGGGCAGGCATATCAGTTGAGGGGTGCGTTAACATTTCGTTGGTAGTAGGGCAGAAAGAGATAATCATCGACTGTTTAGTCATACCGAGACTTCCTCACGTGTTAATTCTTGGTGCAGATTTTGTAGCCAAGACAGGGATTATCCCAGATTTGAGGACAGGGGAGTGGCGATTTTCGGGATAAGAGTTGTCGCCGATAGCCACGGTCGAGGAGCGACCGGACATTAGTAAGGTGGAGGCTAGGCAGTTAGAGGATGCAGTAGGAAAACTGTTTGAGAAGATGCCTGAAAGTATTGCGTGTACACACCTAGTAGAGCACAAACATAAAATAGCGGTATTATCCGGTATCGCCGGCTATTCAGAAGCACATCGACCCAGAACTGGAAAACATGTTAAAGGACGGAATCATAGAGAAGTCGAGTAGTCCTTGGGCATCACCGATAGTGATGATCAGGAAGAAAGACGAATCTTACAGGTTTTGCGTCGATTACCGAAAACTAAATAAACGGAGAGGGATGCTTATCCACTCCCATATATGTATGTGTATCAGCAGCACTGGACAAGCTTAGAGATGCCAAGTACTTGTCCTCTGTGGACATTAAATCCGCTTATTGGCAGATCCCAATGGAGGAAAAATCACGACCGTATACCGCATTTACCGTGCTGAACAGAGGCCTTTACCAAATTAAGCGAATGCCGTTCGGATTGCATAACGCTCCGGCAACATGGCAGAGGTTCATCGACAATGTGATTGGGGCCGATTTGGAACCACATGTTTTCGAATACCTTGACGATATCATCATCGTCACAAATACATTTGAAAAACATCTTCAAATATCTTATCTGGTCTTAAAGTGAGTAGGGAGAAGTTTAGGTTCTGTAGGCGATCTTTAAAATTCTTAGGGTACGTTGTAGATCGGGATGGACTTCACGTGGACCCGGGGAAAGTCGAGTGCATGCTTAATATACCGGTTCCGAGGAACGTCAAGCAGGTTAGAAGCTTTGTGGGTACGGTATCCTGGTATAGGAGATTTGTGCCGAACTTCGCAGCTCTAGTGAAGCCCTTGACGGACTTGTTAAAGAAGGGTTCGAAGTTCACCTGGTCGGAACAATGCGAGGAAGGCTTCCAAAAGACGAAGGAATGCCTTGTGACAGCGCCAATCCTAACATGTCCGGATTTCGGAATGCCTTTTTTCATTCAGACAGATGCCTCGGACTACGGGATCGGAGCAGTGCTAAGCCAGAACTTCGAGGAAGGTGAGAAGGTCATCTGCTATCCAAGTATGTCGCTAAATAGGAATGAGCAAAACTATTCCACGACGGAGAAAGAATGTTTGGCGGTGCTATGGGCAGTAGAGAAGTTGCGACCGTACATTGAAGGTGTTCAGGTGTTTACAGTGGTAACGGATCACTACTCTTTGGTATGGCTGAACAACCTGAAGGACTCGTGCGGTAGATTAGCGCGGTGGGCAGTGAGACTACAGCAATTTGACTTCCAAATTGTACACCGGAAAGGAAAGGAGCATGTCGTTCCGGACATGTTGTCTAGAACCGTCCCCGAGGTGACAACAGTCACAGAAGAGGAAAGAGACCCGTGGATAGGAAAAATTAAAGGAAGAGTAGAGAAGGACCCGTTAGCGTACCCAGCTTGGAAAATAGAAGATGGATACTTGTTTAAGTTCGTAAAGGCAAACCACGTTGTTGTTCGCGATTGTGGGTCAGAGTGGAAAAAGGTATTAGGAAAAGATGATAGGAATGCCGCGTTAAAAGAGTGCCATGATAGTCCACTGGCCGGACACATGGGTGTCAAGAAAATTTTTGCTAGAGTAGGGACGAAATACTACTGGCCTAAAATGAGGTCGGACATCACGAAATATGTACGAAATTGCAATATCTGGCCAAGTGTGGAACCGTCGAATGACAAACCTGCTGGTTTAATGGTTGAAAGAAAAGGGACGAAGAATCTTTGGGAAGTCGCTTCTATCGATTTAGTAGGGTTTTAACCGAGATCGAGTAGGGGATACTCGTATATTCTTACCGTCGTTGATTATTTCATGAAATTCCCGCTGTTGCTTCCCCTAAGGACTGCAACCGCGAAGTCGGTGTGCAGGGAATTGGAAGATAACGTCTTCCTTCTGTTTGGCGTACCGAAGTGGACCATATGTGACAACGGTCCCCTGTTTCGTAGTAAGGAACTGAAGACGCTATGCGAAGCGTGCGGATCACAATTGAAATTCATTGTTCACTATCATCCTCAGACGAATCCCGCCGAGAGGATAAACCAAATAATTAAATCGACCTTGAGAGCGTATGTATCTGAGAATCATATGACTTGGGATACACACCTAGCGAAGGTGGCGTGTTGTATACGTTCATCGCAGCACGAGGTGCTAGGAGTTTCACCGTATTACGCGAATTTTGGGAAGGAAATGGTCACGTGCGAACGGAGTATCCCGAGCACTGACCGTAGCGTAGGAGATAGGGACCGCGGTCAACGAGGGGAAGGCGATTCAGACATAGATAGGAGGCCAGAGGATAGGGAGGAGTCTGATTTCAGCGAACTCGGTCAGCGATTCAAAGAACTTCGGCAGAACATCGCGAAGAAGTTACAATCAGCGACGGAGGGGGCATCTAAAGCCTACAACCTTAGGCGACGGAACGTCCAATATTTCCCAAACGAACTCGTGTGGAAGAGAAACTTGCTCCTATCGGATGCTGCAAGCCATTATGCAGCCAAGTTGGCCCCTAAGTATGTGAGTCCATTCATCATCCACAAAAGAGTCTCTCCCTGGACGTATGTATATCCTGAGAGACGGAAGTGGAAAAGAAAGAGATCAGACGGACGGTCCGACAGCAGGGACGGACGCTCCCCAACGCCGACAGCAGGGACGGACGGTCCCCAACACTGACAGCAGGGACGGACGGGCCTAAACGCCGACAACAGGGACAGACGGTCCCCATCGAGACCAGCAACCACGACAAGGGCGAAAGCCCCACCCTAACTAAATAATTGTTTGAGCAGAAGAAGAATGTTACCCCCAAATAG
This sequence comes from Eumerus sabulonum, assembly GCA_951905685.1. Lineage (NCBI taxonomy): Eukaryota > Metazoa > Arthropoda > Insecta > Diptera > Syrphidae > Eumerus > Eumerus sabulonum. Next base: position 74,865,944 of record OX645060.1, read on the forward strand.
TAAAGTGTCGTCTAAAAGCGAATGAATGTTGAAACCCCAAAAGAATTGTAAACCCAAAGAGTAAACTGTTGTCTCGCCCCAATATGTTCGGAGGAAAAAAGAAAAACAATGTAAATATTTAAATTGTGAGCGGGTAGCTCGACATTCGTCAAGGGCTTTGGTAATTACGAGTCCCTCGAAGACAAAAGAGTGCTTGAGTGCACCTAGAACACCGGGTTATTCGAGGGAGACGGTTAACCTTAACTTTAATAACTTTTAGTACAACCGGGGTGGTGAATGCTCCTGTTACCGAAGACAACAACCTCTTCCAACCGGAGCTGAATGAAGTGAGTGTGGAGGCTATTGGAACTCTGGAGGTGATTCCCTTTGTTCCGATAGCCAATTGGACTAGGACGAATTCTCGCACACCACCTTAGGCTTCAACCGCCAGAAGGACAGGGCGGCGAGAAAGCAAGTTACTTATTTTCATTGAAGGAAAAAGGGAAGTAGAGAATCCCAAAACTTAAATCGAGAATAAGTGTGACCAGAAGTCACCAGATTGGATTAAACTCGCCAGACCCGGGAGTTTAATCCAAAACAAAGATGGCCGAATTCGGCCCAAATGTGTGTGTGTGGCGTGTGTGCGAACCGGTTGGAGGGGTCGACGAGAAGGTAACCCGGAAGAGCATAAATCAATTGGAGAAGAATTGTCAAAGCAAAAAGACGGTCGGTGAGTGGATAGTGGCCACCACCTGATAGAACAAAGGCGACAGAACAAAAGGAAAAAAAAAACAGAGCAGAAGCAACAAAAGAGGAAGGAAAAAAAGGGGAACACAAAAGGCGTGAAGCGGAGGCAATAGGCAGGAAGCGTGTAAATAGGAGGAGTAGCCGAAGCATTCATCAGTCCCCGGGAAGTATTTTTTTTCATATATTTACTTTTTTCAATCCCTCGAATTACCTGTTGACCCCCAACCCCTAAAGATCTGACCCCGTTTCAGGAATCGCGTCTCCCATTACGGATGCCGAGCACCCCGCATTCAACAAGAGAAAGAAATAAAACCCCAATAAAGTGCCCCCCCCCCCCCCCCCCCTCTTTTCTAAAAGGGAAGGGAAACAACCAGTCCCTTTTACTTTTCGTGGTTTTCACAAAACTACGTGGCGCCCTATACATCCCGACTACCGAATCCCCGAACCCATCCCTCAGGAGCTAGCCGTGTGCGCACTGAACGCGCGCACCCCAGCTGTTGTGTCAATTTGACACAACAAAAATTTGGCACACAACGTGGGGCTCAACACAGTCGGCGGTGGGATTTGTTTGCATAATCTGGTAATCTGTTTGTTCTAATTTCAGTCGTTTTTATATACGAGTGCAGTGCGGTATATTTCGTTTTTTTTCTAATTTGTGAACGAATAACTGGGTTGCATTTCTTTTGTTTAAGGAACAACGGACATCGGTCAACGGACAACGGACACCGGGCAACGGCAACGGACACCGGTCAACGGACATCGAGGGATTGGTGCACAAAACAACGCGAATCAACATTCAACATACAACAAAAAAAGGGACAAGAAACAAGAATCAAAACAAAACAAAACACAAAAAAAAACATCGATTCATCGACCGGGAAAACCGTGATACACCCCCATATATTAGTTTTACATACCTCTATATATGTATGTATACATTTTTCTTCTTTTTTTGGGCTAAGTATACAAATATTTCTAAGTATATAAACATTGTTAGGTATAATTGCCAAGTTTGGGTTTTGTTTCCACCAACAACTGTTTTGTATGGTTGAATATTTTAGGCGGTTGTTTTGTTTCTTATTTTTTTTTATATTATATTTTCCTTACATTTCACCCGTGTTCTGGAGTTCTCTTTTGAGTTGAGTTGAGACGGTTGGACCTTAATCGTTGAATTTAAGGTTTGGGTCTCGAGATAAGCCCCCTCCTGCTCTTTACTTTTTGATTATTACTTCTATTGCTATAATGGAAATCAATCGGCTGTCGCAAGAGGAACTGGCATATGAGATGCAGTTCCGAGGGTTGATCGTCGGTACGGTTGACTCCATGAGGAAGTCGCTCCGCGCGGCGCGGGTTTTGGAGCGCCGCGGTTCTTTTGAGACCCCCGAATACCCATTCGGCTTTTCGAACGATAGAGAGGCGGTTCAGAACAAGATTGCTGAGATAGAGCAATTGTTATCAGAACCGCATCCAAAAAATTCAACGGGATACGGGAAGATAGTGGCCAAGATCGAGTGGGCAACGGCCCGGATAAGTAGGGCTCGGCCCGACACCAAGTCGAAAGAAGAAGCGACCTGCTGCTGGAGGAGATTAGGCGGCGTACTCAGGGCAGAGAGGAGTCTATCGGTGTCCACGCCGCCATAATGCAGAATATTTTTGGTAGGCCCTCTGAACCCCTAACTGAGAGGCGCAAGTTGAGGATCATTCAGAAAAATCTGGCACCTTTCTACCAAACCCAATTATGTTTGGCAGAACCTAGGTCAGTTCAGGAGTTGGTTACCTGGGTAGGAAACTGGAATCGGTCAGGGCAAACGTAGAATCGTTCACCCCACCTCCCCAGCGAGCGAGACATTTGTTGGAACCAGATTTGGCTTATGCGTCGGTGGAGCAGCCTAGGGTAGCTGTTGTAAGCCAAGCTTCTATATCGGGAAGGCGGATCTCTTGTTTTAATTGTCATCGGGAAGCTCATATTTCCAGGTCGTGTCCTCTTCCAAAAGGTTGTGCAGGTTGCGGGAAGACCAGGGTTATTAGGAAGGATCGCCCCAATTGTTCGGGAAATGCGCGTCGACCCCCTGTAGCAGCAGGGCAGGGGAATCGAAGAACTTGAAAAATTTACCGGCTGACAACAACTCGGAAGAAGTCATTCAATTAGGTTTCACACTGGTGGCAAAAGAGGGTGATGTGCGGCCGTATTTAAGGGTTAGTGTACTAGGTATGGCGATGATAGGGCTCCTAGATTCAGGAGCGTCGAGAACGATCATCTGCCAAGATGGGTGGGAACGTCTCAGGCAGTTAAGGCAGAAGATGCGCAAGGCAAAGGTGGATAGGGTGGTGCTTGCTGACGGGGCAGGCATATCAGTTGAGGGGTGCGTTAACATTTCGTTGGTAGTAGGGCAGAAAGAGATAATCATCGACTGTTTAGTCATACCGAGACTTCCTCACGTGTTAATTCTTGGTGCAGATTTTGTAGCCAAGACAGGGATTATCCCAGATTTAAGGACAGGGGAGTGGCGATTTTCGGGATAAGAGTTGTCGCCGATAGCCACGGTCGAGGAGCGACCGGACATTAGTAAGGTGGAGGCTAGGCAGTTAGAGGATGCAGTAGGAAAACTGTTTGAGAAGATGCCTGAAAGTATTGCGTGTACACACCTAGTAGAGCACAAACATAAAATAGCGGTATTATCCGGTATCGCCGGCTATTCAGAAGCACATCGACCCAGAACTGGAAAACATGTTAAAGGACGGAATCATAGAGAAGTCGAGTAGTCCTTGGGCATCACCGATAGTGATGATCAGGAAGAAAGACGAATCTTACAGGTTTTGCGTCGATTACCGAAAACTTAATAAACGGAGAGGGATGCTTATCCACTCCCATATATGTATGTGTATCAGCAGCACTGGACAAGCTTAGAGATGCCAAGTACTTGTCCTCTGTGGACATCAAATCCGCTTATTGGCAGATCCCAATGGAGGAAAAATCACGACCGTATACCGCATTTACCGTGCTGAACAGAGGCCTTTACCAAATTAAGCGAATGCCGTTCGGATTGCATAACGCTCCGGCAACATGGCAGAGGTTCATCGACAATGTGATTGGGGCCGATTTGGAACCACATGTTTTCGAATACCTTGACGATATCATCATCGTCACAAATACATTTGAAAAACATCTTCAAATATCTTATCTGGTCTTAAAGTGAGTAGGGAGAAGTTTAGGTTCTGTAGGCGATCTTTAAAATTCTTAGGGTACGTTGTAGATCGGGATGGACTTCACGTGGACCCGGGGAAAGTCGAGTGCATGCTTAATATACCGGTTCCGAGGAACGTCAAGCAGGTTAGAAGCTTTGTGGGTACGGTATCCTGGTATAGGAGATTTGTGCCGAACTTCGCAGCTCTAGTGAAGCCCTTGACGGACTTGTTAAAGAAGGGTTCGAAGTTCACCTGGTCGGAACAATGCGAGGAAGGCTTCCAAAAGACGAAGGAATGCCTTGTGACAGCGCCAATCCTAACATGTCCGGATTTCGGAATGCCTTTTTTCATTCAGACAGATGCCTCGGACTACGGGATCGGAGCAGTGCTAAGCCAGAACTTCGAGGAAGGTGAGAAGGTCATCTGCTATCCAAGTATGTCGCTAAATAGGAATGAGCAAAACTATTCCACGACGGAGAAAGAATGTTTGGCGGTGCTATGGGCAGTAGAGAAGTTGCGACCGTACATTGAAGGTGTTCAGGTGTTTACAGTGGTAACGGATCACTACTCTTTGGTATGGCTGAACAACCTGAAGGACTCGTGCGGTAGATTAGCGCGGTGGGCAGTGAGACTACAGCAATTTGACTTCCAAATTGTACACCGGAAAGGAAAGGAGCATGTCGTTCCGGACATGTTGTCTAGAACCGTCTCCGAGGTGACAACAGTCACAGAAGAGGAAAGAGACCCGTGGATAGGAAAAATTAAAGGAAGAGTAGAGAAGGACCCGTTAGCGTACCCAGCTTGGAAAATAGAAGATGGATACTTGTTTAAGTTCGTAAAGGCAAACCACGTTGTTGTTCGCGATTGTGGGTCAGAGTGGAAAAAGGTATTAGGAAAAGATGATAGGAATGCCGCGTTAAAAGAGTGCCATGATAGTCCACTGGCCGGACACATGGGTGTCAAGAAAATTTTTGCTAGAGTAGGGACGAAATACTACTGGCCTAAAATGAGGTCGGACATCACGAAATATGTACGAAATTGCAATATCTGGCCAAGTGTGGAACCGTCGAATGACAAACCTGCTGGTTTAATGGTTGAAAGAAAAGGGATGAAGAATCTTTGGGAAGTCGCTTCTATCGATTTAGTAGGGTTTTAACCGAGATCGAGTAGGGGATACTCGTATATTCTTACCGTCGTTGATTATTTCATGAAATTCCCGCTGTTGCTTCCCCTAAGGACTGCAACCGCGAAGTCGGTGTGCAGGGAATTGGAAGATAACGTCTTCCTTCTGTTTGGCGTACCGAAGTGGACCATATGTGACAACGGTCCCCTGTTTCGTAGTAAGGAACTGAAGACGCTATGCGAAGCGTGCGGATCACAATTGAAATTCATTGTTCACTATCATCCTCAGACGAATCCCGCCGAGAGGATAAACCAAATAATTAAATCGACCTTGAGAGCGTATGTATCTGAGAATCATATGACTTGGGATACACACCTAGCGAAGGTGGCGTGTTGTATACGTTCATCGCAGCACGAGGTGCTAGGAGTTTCACCGTATTACGCGAATTTTGGGAAGGAAATGGTCACGTGCGAACGGAGTATCCCGAGCACTGACCGTAGCGTAGGAGATAGGGACCACGGTCAACGAGGGGAAGGCGATTCAGACATAGATAGGAGGCCAGAGGATAGGGAGGAGTCTGATTTCAGCGAACTCGGTCAGCGATTCAAAGAACTTCGGCAGAACATCGCGAAGAAGTTACAATCAGCGACGGAGGGGGCATCTAAAGCCTACAACCTTAGGCGACGGAACGTCCAATATTTCCCAAACGAACTCGTGTGGAAGAGAAACTTGCTCCTATCGGATGCTGCAAACCATTATGCAGCCAAGTTGGCCCCTAAGTATGTGAGTCCATTTATCATCCACAAAAGAGTCTCTCCCTGGACGTATGTATATCCTGAGAGACGGAAGTGGAAAAGAAAGAGATCAGACGGACGGTCCGACAGCAGGGACGGACGCTCCCCAACGCCGACAGCAGGGACGGACGGTCCCCAACACTGACAGCAGGGACGGACGGGCCTAAACGCCGACAACAGGGACAGATGGTCCCCATCGAGACCAGCAACCACGACAAGGGCGAAAGCCCCACCCTAACTAAATAATTGTTTGAGCAGAAGAAGAATGTTACCCCCAAATAGTAAAGTGTCGTCTAAAAGCGAATGAATGTTGAAACCCCAAAAGAATTGTAAACCCAAAGAGTAAACTGTTGTCTCGCCCCAATATGTTCGGAGGAAAAAAGAAAAACAATGTAAATATTTAAATTGTGAGCGGGTAGCTCGACATTCGTCAAGGGCTTTGGTAATTACGAGTCCCTCGAAGACAAAAGAGTGCTTGAGTGCACCTAGAACACCGGGTTATTCGAGGGAGACGGTTAACCTTAACTTTAATAACTTTTAGTACAACCGGGGTGGTGAATGCTCCTGTTACCGAAGACAACAACCTCTTCCAACCGGAGCTGAATGAAGTGAGTGTGGAGGCTATTGGAACTCTGGAGGTGATTCCCTTTGTTCCGATAGCCAATTGGACTAGGACGAATTCTCGCACACCACCTTAGGCTTCAACCGCCAGAAGGACAGGGCGGCGAGAAAGCAAGTTACTTATTTTCATTGAAGGAAAAAGGGAAGTAGAGAATCCCAAAACTTAAATCGAGAATAAGTGTGACCAGAAGTCACCAGATTGGATTAAACTCGCCAGACCCGGGAGTTTAATCCAAAACAAAGATGGCCGAATTCGGCCCAAATGTGTGTGTGTGGCGTGTGTGCGAACCGGTTGGAGGGGTCGACGAGAAGGTAACCCGGAAGAGCATAAATCAATTGGAGAAGAATTGTCAAAGCAAAAAGACGGTCGGTGAGTGGATAGTGGCCACCACCTGATAGAACAAAGGCGACAGAACAAAAGGAAAAAAAAAACAGAGCAGAAGCAACAAAAGAGGAAGGAAAAAAAGGGGAACACAAAAGGCGTGAAGCGGAGGCAATAGGCAGGAAGCGTGTAAATAGGAGGAGTAGCCGAAGCATTCATCAGTCCCCGGGAAGTATTTTTTTTCATATATTTACTTTTTTCAATCCCTCGAATTACCTGTTGACCCCCAACCCCTAAAGATCTGACCCCGTTTCAGGAATCGCGTCTCCCATTACGGATGCCGAGCACCCCGCATTCAACAAGAGAAAGAAATAAAACCCCAATAAAGTGCCCCCCCCCCCCCCCCCTCTTTTCTAAAAGGGAAGGGAAACAACCAGTCCCTTTTACTTTTCGTGGTTTTCACAAAACTACGTGGCGCCCTATACATCCCGACTACCGAATCCCCGAACCCATCCCTCAGGAGCTAGCCGTGTGCGCACTGAACGCGCGCACCCCAGCTGTTGTGTCAATTTGACACAACAAAAATTTGGCACACAACGTGGGGCTCAACACAGTCGGCGGTGGGATTTGTTTGCATAATCTGGTAATCTGTTTGTTCTAATTTCAGTCGTTTTAGTGCGTTTTTATATACGAGTGCAGTGCGGTATATTTCGTTTTTTTTCTAATTTGTGAACGAATAACTGGGTTGCATTTCCTTTGTTTAAGGAACAACGGACATCGGTCAACGGACACCGGGCAACGGCAACGGACACCGGTCAACGGACATCGAGGGATTGGTGCACAAAACAACGCGAATCAACATTCAACATACAACAAAAAAAAAGGACAAGAAACAAGAATCAAAACAAAACAAAACACAAAAAAAAACATCGATTCATCGACCGGGAAAACCGTGATACACCCCCATATATTAGTTTTACATACCTCTATATATGTATGTATACATTTTTCTTCTTTTTTTTGGGCTAATAGTCGGGGCAAACTAACATAATTTTAATCAGAATACGGAAAAATAGAAACCAGAACTAGCCCAACGGGAAATGGTTGGGGGGGTTACTAACATGAAAAAAAAAATAAATGCAGTTACTGACCTTGGGGACTAACTTAAGGGGGGGGGGGGGTAAAGTGAAAAAAATTCAAAGTCAATATTTTGGATGCGTATTACGAGAAAATTTGACGTCGCAGATAAAAATGTTCAACAGCAAAGTTGTAGGTAATAAAAAGATCTTTCTTTTTTGTTAAGGGTACTTTTCATCATAACCTCAAAATTATCGAGAAATTTAAAGATTTTCCAAAAAATAATAGAATTTTCGTTTTTATATTATAACTTTTATAAAAATTAATGAATTGTTATGAAACTTGGTGAAAAGATACCTTCATATATTATAAATAACCAAAAAAAATTTCAAAAGAAAATAATGGAAAATTTTTGATTTAGAATTTTTTCAAAAAAAAAAGTCCTTTTTTCAGACGAAAATTGTACGGTGGAAAATCATCGTAAATAGATTTTTCAAAGCTCATTTTGTTTGTTTTCTCGTCTACTTTTTGATAAATCAGAGACACAATATAGCTTATATTTAAGAATATGCTAAAAAATGCAAAAAACGAAAAAAGTCAATTTTGAAAAAAAAAAATTTCAGTAATTGTTGATAATTTTGTTTAAATTTCAAAATAATGTTAAAACTAACTTCACCAATCGATTCTACGTGAAAAAATACTTAAGAAACTGTATTTTGTTGTTAAAAATTACTCCAATATTTAGGAGTGGTAAAGGGTTGAATGATCGTTCTCATGCAATTTTTTACATTTTTTATTTTTTTAAACTTTCTTATTATTTCTTTTCTTCTTATTTTTGTGTACTTAGTAGACAAAATGTGTGGTTGAATAAAAGTATTATAGTAATGATAATAGAAAACTTTAGAAATTAGAAAAAATATACGGAAAAAATATATCTCTATATCATAGAGGCTCTATGGGTATTTGTTATACACGAGGCTTTTATTTTCCGCCATACCATTGCCACGCAGCTGTCCCAGCACGTGCGTTCTCAGTTAGAAAGTATCATTCATCTGAATAACATCATTTGTAAAACTTTTTCACTTGGACATTTTAAAAAGGTAAGTCAAATTGAATTATATATATATAATTTTAGATTAGCAGTATGAGTAAGCCTGCTTGCATTATTTGCAATGATACTGAAGGGGAATTGAGGATCATACTCAAAAAAGCTATAGAAACGCTGATTTCTGTGAGTCAACAAAGAAGAGATCAAAAATTTAGAAAATATTTTCCTCATGAACTTCCTATGAGTTTCCTCAAAATCTTGAACATTTTTTCCAAATTAAAGTTACAACCATAATACTTTTATTCAACCACACATTTTGTCTATTAAGTACACAAAAATAAGAAGAAAAAAAATAATAAGAAAGTTTAAAAAAATAAAAAATGTAAAAAATTGCATGAGAACGATCATTCAACCCTTTACCACTCCTAAATATTGGAGTAATTTTTAACAACAAAATACAGTTTCTTAAGTATTTTTTCACGTAGAATCGATTGGTGAAGTTAGTTTTAACATTATTTTGAAATTTAAACAAAATTATCAACAATTACTGAAATTTTTTTTTTCAAAATTGACTTTTTTCGTTTTTTGCATTTTTTAGCATATTCTTAAATATAAGCTATATTGTGTCTCTGATTTATCAAAAAGTAGACGAGAAAACAAACAAAATGAGCTTTGAAAAATCTATTTACGATGATTTTCCACCGTACAATTTTCGTCTGAAAAAAGGACTTTTTTTTTTTGAAAAAATTCTAAATCAAAAATTTTCCATTATTTTCTTTTGAAATTTTTTTTGGTTATTTATAATATATGAAGGTATCTTTTCACCAAGTTTCATAACAATTCATTAATTTTTATAAAAGTTATAATATAAAAACGAAAATTCTATTATTTTTTGGAAAATCTTTAAATTTCTCGATAATTTTGAGGTTATGATGAAAAGTACCCTTAACAAAAAAGAAAGATCTTTTTATTACCTACAACTTTGCTGTTGAACATTTTTATCTGCGACGTCAAATTTTCTCGTAATACGCATCCAAAATATTGACTTTGAATTTTTTTCACTTTACCCCCCCCCCCCTTAAGTTAGTCCCCAAGGTCAGTAACTGCATTTATTTTTTTTTTCATGTTAGTAACCCCCCCAACCATTTCCCGTTGGGCTAGTCCTGGTTTCTATTTTTCCGTGCTCAAATTTAGTTTGCCCCGACTATAAGTATACAAATATTTCTAAGTATATAAACATTGTTAGGTATAATTGCCAAGTTTGGGTTTTGTTTCCACCAACAACTGTTTTGTATGGTTGAATATTTTAGGCGGTTGTTTTGTTTCTTATTTTTTTTTATATTATATTTTCCTTACATTTCACCCGTGTTCTGGAGTTCTCTTTTGAGTTGAGTTGAGACGGTTGGACCGTAATCGTTGAATTTAAGCTTTGGGTCTCGAGATAAGCCCCCTCCTGCTCTTTACTTTTTGATTATTACTTCTATTGCTATAATGGAAATCAATCGGCTGTCGCAAGAGGAGCTGGCATATGAGATGCAGTTCCGAGGGTTGATCGTCGGTACGGTTGACTCCATGAGGAAGTCGCTCCGCGCGGCGCGGGTTTTGGAGCGCCGCGGTTCTTTTGAGACCCCCGAATACCCATTCGGCTTTTCGAACGATAGAGAGGCGGTTCAGAACAAGATTGCTGAGATAGAGCAATTGTTATCAGAACCGCATCCAAAAAATTCAACGGGATACGGGAAGATAGTGGCCAAGATCGAGTGGGCAACGGCCCGGATAAGTAGGGCTCGGCCCGACACCAAGTCGAAAGAAGAAGCGACCTGCTGCTGGAGGAGATTAGGCGGCGTACTCAGGGCAGAGAGGAGTCTATCGGTGTCCACGCCGCCATAATGCAGAATATTTTTGGTAGGCCCTCTGAACCCCTAACTGAGAGGCGCAAGTTGAGGATCATTCAGAAAAATCTGGCACCTTTCTACCAAACCCAATTATGTTTGGCAGAACCTAGGTCAGTTCAGGAGTTGGTTGACCTGGGTAGGAAACTGGAATCGGTCAGGGCAAACGTAGAATCGTTCACCCCACCTCCCCAGCGAGCGAGACATTTGTTGGAACCAGATTTGGCTTATGCGTCGGTGGAGCAGCCTAGGGTAGCTGTTGTAAGCCAAGCTTCTATATCGGGAAGGCGGATCTCTTGTTTTAATTGTCATCGGGAAGCTCATATTTCCAGGTCGTGTCCTCTTCCAAAAGGTTGTGCAGGTTGCGGGAAGACCAGGGTTATTAGGAAGGATCGCCCCAATTGTTCGGGAAATGCGCGTCGACCCCCTGTAGCAGCAGGGCAGGGGAATCGAAGAACTTGAAAAATTTACCGGCTGACAACAACTCGGAAGAAGTCATTCAATTAGGTTTCACACTGGTGGCAAAAGAGGGTGATGTGCGGCCGTATTTAAGGGTTAGTGTACTAGGTATGGCGATGATAGGGCTCCTAGATTCAGGAGCGTCGAGAACGATCATCTGCCAAGATGGGTGGGAACGTCTCAGGCAGTTAAGGCAGAAGATGCGCAAGGCAAAGGTGGATAGGGTGGTGCTTGCTGACGGGGCAGGCATATCAGTTGAGGGGTGCGTTAACATTTCGTTGGTAGTAGGGCAGAAAGAGATAATCATCGACTGTTTAGTCATACCGAGACTTCCTCACGTGTTAATTCTTGGTGCAGATTTTGTAGCCAAGACAGGGATTATCCCAGATTTGAGGACAGGGGAGTGGCGATTTTCGGGATAAGAGTTGTCGCCGATAGCCACGGTCGAGGAGCGACCGGACATTAGTAAGGTGGAGGCTAGGCAGTTAGAGGATGCAGTAGGAAAACTGTTTGAGAAGATGCCTGAAAGTATTGCGTGTACACACCTAGTAGAGCACAAACATAAAATAGCGGTATTATCCGGTATCGCCGGCTATTCAGAAGCACATCGACCCAGAACTGGAAAACATGTTAAAGGACGGAATCATAGAGAAGTCGAGTAGTCCTTGGGCATCACCGATAGTGATGATCAGGAAGAAAGACGAATCTTACAGGTTTTGCGTCGATTACCGAAAACTAAATAAACGGAGAGGGATGCTTATCCACTCCCATATATGTATGTGTATCAGCAGCACTGGACAAGCTTAGAGATGCCAAGTACTTGTCCTCTGTGGACATTAAATCCGCTTATTGGCAGATCCCAATGGAGGAAAAATCACGACCGTATACCGCATTTACCGTGCTGAACAGAGGCCTTTACCAAATTAAGCGAATGCCGTTCGGATTGCATAACGCTCCGGCAACATGGCAGAGGTTCATCGACAATGTGATTGGGGCCGATTTGGAACCACATGTTTTCGAATACCTTGACGATATCATCATCGTCACAAATACATTTGAAAAACATCTTCAAATATCTTATCTGGTCTTAAAGTGAGTAGGGAGAAGTTTAGGTTCTGTAGGCGATCTTTAAAATTCTTAGGGTACGTTGTAGATCGGGATGGACTTCACGTGGACCCGGGGAAAGTCGAGTGCATGCTTAATATACCGGTTCCGAGGAACGTCAAGCAGGTTAGAAGCTTTGTGGGTACGGTATCCTGGTATAGGAGATTTGTGCCGAACTTCGCAGCTCTAGTGAAGCCCTTGACGGACTTGTTAAAGAAGGGTTCGAAGTTCACCTGGTCGGAACAATGCGAGGAAGGCTTCCAAAAGACGAAGGAATGCCTTGTGACAGCGCCAATCCTAACATGTCCGGATTTCGGAATGCCTTTTTTCATTCAGACAGATGCCTCGGACTACGGGATCGGAGCAGTGCTAAGCCAGAACTTCGAGGAAGGTGAGAAGGTCATCTGCTATCCAAGTATGTCGCTAAATAGGAATGAGCAAAACTATTCCACGACGGAGAAAGAATGTTTGGCGGTGCTATGGGCAGTAGAGAAGTTGCGACCGTACATTGAAGGTGTTCAGGTGTTTACAGTGGTAACGGATCACTACTCTTTGGTATGGCTGAACAACCTGAAGGACTCGTGCGGTAGATTAGCGCGGTGGGCAGTGAGACTACAGCAATTTGACTTCCAAATTGTACACCGGAAAGGAAAGGAGCATGTCGTTCCGGACATGTTGTCTAGAACCGTCCCCGAGGTGACAACAGTCACAGAAGAGGAAAGAGACCCGTGGATAGGAAAAATTAAAGGAAGAGTAGAGAAGGACCCGTTAGCGTACCCAGCTTGGAAAATAGAAGATGGATACTTGTTTAAGTTCGTAAAGGCAAACCACGTTGTTGTTCGCGATTGTGGGTCAGAGTGGAAAAAGGTATTAGGAAAAGATGATAGGAATGCCGCGTTAAAAGAGTGCCATGATAGTCCACTGGCCGGACACATGGGTGTCAAGAAAATTTTTGCTAGAGTAGGGACGAAATACTACTGGCCTAAAATGAGGTCGGACATCACGAAATATGTACGAAATTGCAATATCTGGCCAAGTGTGGAACCGTCGAATGACAAACCTGCTGGTTTAATGGTTGAAAGAAAAGGGACGAAGAATCTTTGGGAAGTCGCTTCTATCGATTTAGTAGGGTTTTAACCGAGATCGAGTAGGGGATACTCGTATATTCTTACCGTCGTTGATTATTTCATGAAATTCCCGCTGTTGCTTCCCCTAAGGACTGCAACCGCGAAGTCGGTGTGCAGGGAATTGGAAGATAACGTCTTCCTTCTGTTTGGCGTACCGAAGTGGACCATATGTGACAACGGTCCCCTGTTTCGTAGTAAGGAACTGAAGACGCTATGCGAAGCGTGCGGATCACAATTGAAATTCATTGTTCACTATCATCCTCAGACGAATCCCGCCGAGAGGATAAACCAAATAATTAAATCGACCTTGAGAGCGTATGTATCTGAGAATCATATGACTTGGGATACACACCTAGCGAAGGTGGCGTGTTGTATACGTTCATCGCAGCACGAGGTGCTAGGAGTTTCACCGTATTACGCGAATTTTGGGAAGGAAATGGTCACGTGCGAACGGAGTATCCCGAGCACTGACCGTAGCGTAGGAGATAGGGACCGCGGTCAACGAAGGGAAGGCGATTCAGACATAGATAGGAGGCCAGAGGATAGGGAGGAGTCTGATTTCAGCGAACTCGGTCAGCGATTCAAAGAACTTCGGCAGAACATCGCGAAGAAGTTACAATCAGCGACGGAGGGGGCATCTAAAGCCTACAACCTTAGGCGACGGAACGTCCAATATTTCCCAAACGAACTCGTGTGGAAGAGAAACTTGCTCCTATCGGATGCTGCAAGCCATTATGCAGCCAAGTTGGCCCCTAAGTATGTGAGTCCATTCATCATCCACAAAAGAGTCTCTCCCTGGACGTATGTATATCCTGAGAGACGGAAGTGGAAAAGAAAGAGGTGCATGGCACGTAAAAGACCTGAAGCCGTACCTCGACAGCCGACAGCAAGAAATGCCGGCGAACAGTCCAAGGCCACAAGTCGGGATGACGACCGCGGACATTTAGGTGGTGGTGGTTGAGAGAGAGTAAGCCAGAAATGTGCGGGCACATTTCTCGCGAGGTAAGGGTGGGGTTTGTTGCGTACAAATACCCACCAAAAACCTTTTCCGCTCCATGCCTCCCTCTCCCGCTTTTTTACCCGACATTTTGGTCCGTTTCTCTCTTTTGAGGGTGGCCTCGGTGCATATGCGAATCAGGAGGATCTTGCGGTATCGTGGTCCGACTGTCTTTAGGGGGCAACAAAGCAGGTAAGACCGGACGGACGGTCCGACAGCAGGGACGGACGGTCCCCAACGCTGACAGCAGGGACGGACGGTCCCCAACGCCGACAGCAGGTACGGACGGTCCCCAACGCCGACAGTAGGGACGGACGGTCCCCAACACTGACAGCAGGGACGGACGGGCCCACACGCCGACAATAGGGACGGACGGTCCCCATCGAGACAAGCAACCACGACAAGGGCGAAGGCCCCACCCTAACTAAATAATTGTTTGAACAGAAGAAGAATGTTACCCCCAATTAGTAAAGTGTCGTCTAAAAGCGAATGAATGTTGAAACCCCAAAAAATTGTAAACCCAAAGAGTAAACTGTTGTCTCGCCCCTATGTGTTCGAAGGAAAAATGAAAAACATTGTAAATATTTATGAAAGATATGAAATAGAAAATAAAGTTACAGGCAAGCTAACAAAGATTTGACAAGTATAATGGATTTAGGAAAAAGAGAAAAGTATTTAATAAATAAAGGAAAAGAGGAAAAAAAAAACAGCAACAAGAAAGGGTTTTCCATCTATAATTTTCGCTTAGATACTTAAATTATTGTGGTTTGTGCAGCTCGCTTGCTTGATGTGAATGATTAGCATGTTCCACATCTGAACCGCATGAACAAAAAATTGTCTTGACGTTACTAAATATTTATGTTTTGGTATAATGGGTTTTAAGGAGCGTTGTGTCCTAGCGGAACGAATACTTTCGAAAAGGTATTCTGGTTCTTTAGTGTTAACGATTTTATATAGTAACAGCAAGGTGCGATATTTTATTAAAGCTGTGAGCGAACAGCCTGTAATCTAATTAGTATACTCGGAGAGGTGGTCGTGCCTTTCGACGCCGTAAGTATATCTAGCACAACTATTGTAGGCCACGTTGAGTTTCCTGTGTGACTCATAATCAAGTTTGGGAAAAAGTTCGCAACCGTAGATGATTATAGGAAGAATAAATGACTTTACCAGTTTATGCTTCACATTAAATGGCAAATACTTGGAAGTTTGACTTAAACCCCTAAGTGCGCCATATATCTTAGACACTACACTGTTTATGTGCACATTCCAGCTGAGATTGGGTGCAAAATGAAATCCCAGGTTTTTTGTTTTATCAACGTAGTCGATGGGGTTGTTATTTATAAGCAGAGGAGGTAAAATTGGTGCGCCTCTATCTCTATGAAGTATCAATTCTTTGTTTTTTAATGCATTGAGCTTGAGCATATTATTTGTTGTCCAAGCGCAGACACGATTTAGACCGTCTGAAATTAAATTCATTGCCGAGGTACACAAGGATTTGGGGAACATTGAGTAGACCTGTACATCGTCGGCATACAAATGAAAATTACACATCGAAAAACAATCATATTGTTACGAATTTATTCGATCCCCACACCAAATAGGGTTCGCACCACTGGATTGCGATAAACTACAATTGTCCTTTTTATTTAAATAAAACACTTTTAATTCTTTCACCACAGATCAATTACCTGTGTAGCTTCACCACTTTTATTTATTATCCAATACAATCCACTTTAAACTTTATTACACAGTACAATCCACTTTAAGCTTTATTACATAATACACAAACCTTTATTGAAAGCTTTTCTTTTCACCTTGGTTGATCACTCCGACTTGTCACACGCTGTTTTATACCACAAACTGAATGAATGTCGAGGGCGAGTGTTCGCGCTTATATAGCTCTCGGTCCACCATCTCGAACGTTCGCCGTTGGAAGTTCCCCATAGGAAATCTCTAGAACGCTCTGACAGTTTCATTGGAAGTTGACATCATTCCAATCCCCGCTTCCAGAGAGTTTTCGAACTTAACGGTCCGCTTGCATCTCCGCAACACTGCCCTCCTCCTAAACTTGTTCGTCCTCGAACAAGCGATTGGATCCTTCTCCGTAATATGGTGCTAACCTCTCTACGTGGACAATTTTATACTTCGCCCGTCTGTTTCCCATCTGCTGTATCCGATATACCACGTCATTGAGTTTCTTGATGACCTCATATGGTCCGTCCCAGGCTGATTGCAATTTGGGGCACAAGCCTTTTTTCCGTTGTGGGTTGTACAGCAATACCAATTGTCCGGTCTCGAATCCAGAAGTATTCGCCCTCAAGTCGTATCGCGCCTTCATTTTATCGCTGACCAAGTTCAGTCGCTCCCGGATGAACTGATGGATAGAGTTCAGCTGTTCTTTCTTTTCGGTTACGAAGTCTTCCCTGCCGCTAGTTGTCGGTAGTACCACGCCGAACTTCAAGTCCGATGGAAGTCGGAGATCAGTTCCAAAAATGGCTTCGGCGGGTGTTGTTGCCGTTGAATTGTGCTGTGCCGAACGGTATGCCATTAAGAAAAGGGGAAGATGTTCATCCCAGTCCTTCTGATCTCCGACGACGACTTTTCTCAGGTATTCCTCCATCGTCCGGTTGAACCTTTCGACCATGCCATCAGATTGTGGGTGTAATGGTGTTGTCCGCGTCTTTCTGATACCTAGCATGTCACAGAGTTCTTTGAACACCGACGACTCGAAGTTTCTCCCTTGGTCTGAGTGCAGTTCCATTGGTACTCCATAACGCGAAACCCAGTTATTCACGAATGCATCCGAAATGGTTTTGGCTTCCTGGTTCGGGATGCAAAACACCTCAGGCCACTTGCTGAAGTAATCGATCACCACTAGCGCGTACTTGTTTCCAGCGTTGCTCGTTGGGAATGGGCCTGCAATGTCCATTGCGATACGTTCGAACGGTGCTCCAACATTGTACTGCTGCATATTTCCTCGAGTTTTCCTAACTGGACCCTTTGCCTTCGCACACTGTTCACACCTGCGAATGAAACGCGTAACCGACTCATGGCATCCTACCCAGTAGAAACGTCTCTTGATCTTTTCTACAGTCTTGTTAACACCAAGATGACCCCCGCTTGGTCCCTCGTGGTATTCTCGGATGACCTCGTCGATTTGCCCTTTCGGAATTACCAGCAGATCGTTTACAATGTTCCCGTCCTCACTTTCCCAACTGCGGTAGAGGCAACCGTTCTTCAGCTTCAAACTCTGCCATTGAGCCCAGTAAGCTTTCACGATTGGGCTTTCACTGGATATTTGCTGCCAACTTGGTCGAAAACCTCGTTCTTGGTAGTCGATGATGACTGCCAGATCGGCATCTTCTCGCTGCTTCCTTCCGACCTTCTCGGCACTCCAAGCATCTTCTGGCAGCACATGGAAACGACGGATATCGGTGACCTCTCCTTTGGTTTCCGCACGTGAACAATGCTTGCATTCAACGCCGCGAGGTCGGCTCGTTAATGCATCCGCATTTCTATGGCTGCTTCCCTTCCGATATTCGCGTGCTCTCGCTTGTTCTCCTTTTCGCGAATCAAACCTCGAACGCCTTCTTCTCAGATGACAATTTCTCGCCATGTGCCCCTGCTCGTTGCAGATGTAGCATCTGCCTGGGAACGGGCAGCTCCTACTCAACGTTGTTTCTCTGGAACTACGCCACAATTTGCTGGAAGAACGCTTTCTCCGCAGACGACAGTCTTTTGCAATGTGCCCCTGCTGGTCGCAGATATAGCAGCTACCTGGGAACGAGCGACTCCTACTCACTGTCGTTGCTCTGGAATTACGTCGCAATTTGCTGAAGGAACGCTTTCTCCGCAGACGGCAGCTCCTCGCAATGTGCCCCTGCTGGTCGCAGATGTAGCATCTACCCGGGAATGAACCACTCCTACTCGCCGTTGTTGCTCTCGAACTATCCTTGTCTTGAGATATGCGCCGTAATTTGATGGAAGGTCGGCATATCAAGAGCGATGTTTCACATGCGAGAGCGCTGGCAACCGTCTCCTTGAAAGATGTCTTCGGCAGGAGAATCAAGCTTCGTTGCGTGTCGGGGTCTCTTAGCCCTTGGATGAAGGAATCCGTTTTTAGTTTCTCCACCACATCAACTGGAACATCCGCGTAGGCTATATGAGACAGCCTCTCGATGTCGGCAGCGTACTGCTGGATGGTCTCGTTTCCACGCTGCTTGCGTCCTTTAAGTTCCAGCTTGTGCATCTCCTGCATGTGCTCACTGCCGTATCTTCGATGAAGAGCATCCCATATGACTGTGTAGTTCCTTCTCTGGGTCTCCGGGATGGTCTGTAGAACACCAGCTGCTTCGCCTTTAAGCGAAATTACTAGAGCGGCCACACGATCTTCTTCTCCCCATTGATTCCGTTCCGCTGTTGTCTCGAACTGGAGCTTAAAGATGTTAAATGCGCTCGTGCCGTCAAAGTCGGGAGCTGTGAATTTCGATGCTGCTGTCGGTACAACGATTCCTTGATGCTGAACGTTCTGGACAGTTTTCTCGAGTTCCAGAACCTTCTTGTCGAACCTCGATTCCAGAGTCTCGATTATCTTTTCTTGATTATTTTCGAGATCTAGAACCTTCTTGTCCAGTGTATCGATTCGCTCTTCGACCCCCTGGAAACGATCGTTGACGGCTTGCTGGATGTCTCTCAAGCTTTCTCGATTGTTCTCTAGCATCTCCTCTACCGTCTCCAGCTTCTGGCTCAGGGAAGTAGAATTTTCCTCCAGTTTCTCTAGTTTCTGGTTTAGAGAAGTAGAATTTTCCTCCAACTTTCTACTTACGGCCGCGGAATTTTCCTCAAGTTTCTCCAGTTTCTGGCTCAGGGAAGCACTCATGGCGTTCATAGCCGCGAGAATTTGCTGCATATCGAACCCTGGCTCAGTAGATGTCGACGGCTTCTCCACTACGAATTCGTAACTCTCCCAGTCGACACCTTCTTCCTGCAACGCTGATCGCAATCTCTCTACCAGGTTGGCTTTACTTCCCACTGTGGATAATTGCCGAGCATCCAGCTCTCTTTTCAGTTGTTCGATTGTCAACTTTTCCAATTTCACCATTTTTTCTATCTCTTAACAATTCACTTTGTGCAATTCACAATTTAAATAAACGTTCCACTCGTTTACTCGCAATCCCACTTCTGACACCAAATGTTACGAATTTACTCGATCCCCACACCAAATAGGGTTCGCACCACTGGATTGCGATAAACTACAATTGTCCTTTTTATTTAAATTGAAACACACACACTTTTAATTCTTTCACCACAGATCAATTATCTGTGTAGCTTCACCACTTTTTTTATTATCCAATACAATCCACTTTAAACTTTATTACACAGTACAATCCACTTTAAGCTTTATTACACAATACACAAACCTTTAATGAAAGCTTTTCCATTCACCTTGGTTGATCACACCGACTTGTCACACGCTGTTTTATACCACAAACTAAATGAATGTCGAGGGCGAGTGTTCGGGCTTATATAGCTCTCGGTCCACCATCTCGAACGTTCGCCGTTGGAAGTTCCCCATAGGAAATCTCTAGAACGCTCTGACAAATCCATTGGAAGTTGACATCATTCCAATCCCCGCTTCCAGAGAGTTTTCGAACTTAACGGTCCGCTTGCATCTCCGCAACAATATATATAATTTATGTAACATATTGTTGCGGAGATGCAAACGGACCGTTAAGTTCGAATTTCGCTGTCGAAGTTCGAAAACTCTCTGAAAGCGGGGATTGGAATGATGTCAACTTCCAATGGAATTGTCAGAGCGTTCTAGAGATTTCCGAAGGGGAACTTCCAACGGCGAACATTCGAGACGGTGGACCGAGAGCTATATAAGCGCGAACACTCGCCCTTGACATTCATTCAGTTTGTGGTATAAAACAGCGTGTGACAAGTCGGTGTGATCAAGTTTAAAGTGGATAGTATTGGATAATAAAGTTTAAAGTGGATAGTATTGGATAATAAAGAAAAGTGGTGGAGCTACACAGATAATTGATCTGTGGTGAATGAATTAAAAGTGTGTGTGTTTCAATTTAAATAAAAAGGACAATTGTAGTTTATCGCAATCCAGTGGTACGAACCCTATTTGGTGTGGAGATCGAATAATTCGTAACATTTGGTGTCAGAAGTGGGATTGCGAGTAAACGAGTGAAACTTTATTTGAGTTGTGAAGTGAATCATTGCACAAGTGAGAAAATGGTAAAATTGGAAAAGTTGACCATTGAACAACTGAAAAAAGAGCTGGATGCTCGGGAATTATCCACACTGGGAAGTAAAGCCAACCTGGTGGAGAGACTGCGATCGGCGTTGTAGGAAGAAGGTGTCGAATGGGAGATTTATGAATTCGGGGTGGAGAAGCCTTCGACATCCACTGAGCCAGCGTTCGATATGCAGCAAATTCTCGCGGCTTTTAATGCTATGAGTCAAAAGATGGAGGAAAACTCCACTTTCCTGAGCCAGAAACTAGATCAAAAGCTGGAGGAAAATTCCACTTCTCTGAGCCAGAAACTGGAGAAACTTGAGGAAAATTCCGCTGCCGTAAGTAGGAAGTTGGAGGAAAATTCCACTTCCCTGAATCAGAAGCTGGAAGAGATGCTAGAGAACAATCGAGAAGGCCTAAGAAACATCCAGCAGGCCGTCGACGATCGATTCCAAAACGTCGAAGAGAGAATCGAGACACTAGAATCCAGGTTCGACAAGAAGGTTCTAGATCTCGAAAATAACCAGGAAAAGAGAATCGAGACACTGGATAAGAAGGTTCTGGAACTCGAGAAAACTATCCAGAACGTTCACCATCAAGGAAACGTCGTACCGGCTGCAGCATCGAAATTCACAGCCCAACTTTGACGGCACGAGCGCATTTAACATCTTTAAGCTCCAGTTCGAGACAACAGCGGAGCGGAATCAATGGGGAGAAGAAGATCGTGTGGCCGCTCTAGTAATTTCGCTTAAAGGCGAAGCAGCTGGTGTTCTACAGACCATCCCGGAGACCCAGAGAAGGAACTACACAGCCATATGGGATGCTCTTCACCGAAGATACGGCAGTGAGCACATGCAGGAGATGCACAAGCTGGAACTTAAAGGACGCAAGCAGCGTGGAAACGAGACCATCCAGCAGTATGCTGCCGACATCGAGAGGCTATCCCACGTTGCCTACGCAGATGTCCCACTTGATGTGGTGGAGAAACTTAAAACGGATTCTTTCATCCAAGGGCTAAGGGACCCCGATATGCAACGAAGTTTGATTCTCCTGCCGAAGACATCTTTCAAGGAGACAGTTGCCAGCGCTCTCGCATGTGAAACATCGCTCTTGATATGCCGACCTTCCATCAAACTACGGCGCATATCTCAAGACCAGGATAGTTCGAGAACAACAACGGCGAGTAGGAGTGGTTCATTCCCGGGTAGATGTTACATCTGCGACCAGCAGGGGCACATCGCGAGGAACTGCCGTCTGCGGAGAAAGCGTTCCTTCAGCAAATTGCGACGTAATTCCAGAGCAAAGACAGTGAGTAGGAGTCGCTCGTTCCCAGGTAGCTGCTATATCTGCGACCAGCAGGGGCACATTGCAAAAGACTGTCGTATGCAGAGAAAGCGTTGTTCCAGCAAATTGTGGCGTAGTTCCAGAGAAACAACGGTGAGTAGGAGCTGGCCATTCCCAGGTAGATGCTACATCTGCAACGAGCAGGGGCACATGGCGAGAAATTGTCATCTGAGAAGAAGGCGCTCGAGGTTTGATTCGCGAAAAGGAGAACAAGCGAGAGCACGCGAACACCGGAAGGGAAGCAGTCATGGAAATGCGGATGCATTATCGAGGCGACCTTGCGATGTTGAATGCAAACATTGTTCGCGAGCCGAAACCAAGGAACAGGTCACCGACATCCGTCGTTTCCATGTGCTGCCAGAAGATTCCTGGACTGTCGAAAAGGTCGGAAGGAAGCAGCGAAAAGATACCGATCTGGCAGTCATCATCGACTACCAAGAACGAGGTTTTCGACCAAGTTGGCAGCAAATATTAAGTGAAAGCCCAATCGTGAAAGCTTACTGGGCTCAATGGCAGAGTATGAAGCTGAAGAACGGTTCCCTCTACCGCAGTTGGGAAAGTGAGGACGGGAACATTGTAAACGATCTGCTGGTAATACCAAAAGGGCAAATCGACGTGGTCATCCGAGAATACCACGAGGGACCAAGCGGGGGTCATCTTGGTGTTAGCAAGACTGTAGAAAAGATTAAGAGACGTTTCTACTGGGTAGGATGCCATGAGTCGGTTACGCGTTTCATTCGCAGGTGTGAACAGTGTGCAAAGGCAAAGGGTCCAGTAAGGAAAACTCGAGGAAATATGCAGCAGTACAATGTTGGAGCACCGTTCGAACGTATCGCAATGGGCATTGCAGGCCCATTCCCAAAGAGCAACGCTGGAAACAAGTACGCGCTAGTGGTGATCGATTACTTCAGCAAGTGGCCTGAGGTGTTTTGCATCCCGAACCAGGAAGCCAAAACCATTTCGGATGCATTCGTGAATAACTGGGTTTCGCGTTATGGAGTACCAATGGAACTCCACTCAGACCAAGGGAGAAACTTCGAGTCGTCGGTGTTCAAAGAACTCTGTGACATGCTAGGTATCAGAAAGACGCGGACAACACCATTACATCCACAATCTGATGGCATGGTCGAAAGGTTCAACCGGACGATGGAGGAATACCTGAGAAAAGTCATCGTCGGAGATCAGAAGGACTGGGATGAACATCTTCCCCTTTTCTTAATGGCATACCGTTCGGCACAGCACAATTCAACGGCAACAACACCCGCCGAAGCCATTTTTGGAACTGATCTCCGACTTCCATCGGACTTGAAGTTCGGCGTGGTACTACCGACAACTATCGGCAGGGAAGACTTCGTAACCGAAAAGAAAGAACAGCTGAACTCTATCCATCAGTTCATCCGGGAGCGACTGAACTTGGTCAGCGATAAAATGAAGGCGCGATACGACTTGAGGGCGAATACTTCTGGATTCGAGACCGGACAATTGGTATTGCTGTACAACCCACAACGGAAAAAAGGCTTGTGCCCCAAATTGCAATCAGCCTGGGACGGACCATATGAGGTCATCAAGAAACTCAATGACGTGGTATACCGGATACAGCAGATGGGAAACAGACGGGCGAAGTATAAAATTGTCCACGTAGAGAGGTTAGCACCATATTACGGAGAAGGATCCAATCGCTTGTTCGAGGACGAACAAGTTTAGGAGGAGGGCAGTGTTGCGGAGATGCAAACGGACCGTTAAGTTCGAATTTCGCTGTCGAAGTTCGAAAACTCTCTGAAAGCGGGGATTGGAATGATGTCAACTTCCAATGGAATTGTCAGAGCGTTCTAGAGATTTCCGAAGGGGAACTTCCAACGGCGAACATTCGAGACGGTGGACCGAGAGCTATATAAGCGCGAACACTCGCCCTTGACATTCATTCAGTTTGTGGTATAAAACAGCGTGTGACAAGTCGGTGTGATCAAGTTTAAAGTGGATAGTATTGGATAATAAAGTTTAAAGTGGATAGTATTGGATAATAAAGAAAAGTGGTGGAGCTACACAGATAATTGATCTGTGGTGAAAGAATTAAAAGTGTGTGTGTTTCAATTTAAATAAAAAGGACAATTGTAGTTTATCGCAATCCAGTGGTACGAACCCTATTTGGTGTGGAGATCGAATAATTCGTAACAATATTGTTGCGGAGATGCAAGCGGACTGTTAAGTTCGAAAACTCTCTGGAAGCGGGGATGGGAATGATGTCAACTTCCAATGGAATTGTCAGAGCGTTCTAGAGATTTCCTATGGGGAACTTCCAACGGCGAACGTTCCAGATGGTGGACCGAGAGCTATATAAGCGCGAACACTCGCCCTCGACATTGATTCAGTTTGTGGTATAAAACAGCGTGTGACAAGTCGGTGTGATCAACCAAGGTGAAAAGAAAAGCTTTCAATAAAGGTTTATGTATTGTGTAATAAAGTTTAAAGTGGATAGTATTGGATAATAAAGTTTAAAGTGGATAATATTGGATAATAAAGAAAAGTGGTGAAGCTACACAGATAATTGATCTGTGGTGAAAGAATTTAAAGTGTGTGTGTTTCAATTTAAATAAAAAGGTCAATTGTAGTTTATAGCAATCCAGTGGTGCGAACCCTATTTGGTGTGGGGATCGAATAATTCGTAACATTTGGTGTCAGAAGTGGGATTGCGAGTAAACGAGCGGAACGGAATCAATGGGGAGAGGAAGATCGTGTGGCTGCCCTAGTAATTTCCCTTAAAGGTGAAGCAGCTGACGTTCTACAGACCATCCCGGAAACCCAGGGAAGGAACTACACAGCCATATGGGATGCTCTTCATCGAAGATACGGCAGTGAGCACATGCCGGAGATGCACAAGCTGGAACTAAAAGGACGCAAGCAGCGTGGAAACGAGACATTCCAGCAGTATGCTGCCGACATCGAGAGGCTATCCCACCTTGCCTACGCAGATGTCCCACTTGATGTGGTGGAGAAACTGAAAACGGATTCTTTCATCCAAGGGCTGAGGGACCCCGATACGCAACGAAGCTTGATTCTCCTGCCGAAGACGTCTTTCAAGGAGACGGTTGCCAGCGCTCTCGCATGTGAAACATCGCTCTTGATATGCCGACCTTCCATCAAACTACGGCACATATCTCAAGACCAGGATAGTTCGAGAACAACAACGGCTAGTAGGAGTGGTTCATTCCCGAGTAGATGCTACATCTGCGACCAGCAGGGGCACATTGCGAGAAACTGCCGTCTGCGAAGAAAGCGTTCGAGGTCTAGTTCGCCAAAAAGAGACCAAGGGAGTGAACGCGAACGTGGAGGTGCAAAAGGTGCACCTAACAATCCGTTAAACTAAAACGAGTCAGTGCAGAGGGGCATGCGCTGGCTCCCACATTGGAGTGCCCCAGCATCCTCGTATCCCGAATCTGTAGAGGTGCAACCAGCTTGGTCCTCGAGGGAACGATGGACGGGCGACAATATCTGCTGACGTTGGACACGGGCGCAACTCATTCAGTCATCCGAAGTGGATTGGTTTCTGAGATCGAACCATTTTCCGAGGTAAGGCTGCGTACAGTAACTGGTGAGAAGGCGGAAGTTAAAGGAAAGGTCCAGAGTTACAATGGGGACCATCGAGTTTCAGCATGATTTCATCGTTGCGGACATCACTGACGACATCATAATCGGCGTCGACTTCATGACTAGGCATGGCTTCACATTGGACCTCAACCAAAAAGTGATGAAGTATGGCAACTTGGAGCTCCCATTAACAATAGATAGTGGACAAGGTAACAAGGTCAGGCGAATAGTCGTGCAAGCGCGCCAAACAGTTCCCCCGAATGCAGAAGCTTTGGTTTGGGCAAAGATAGAAGAGGATGCGGGGACAAGCCGAATGTGGGTGGTCGAACCCGACAAAAGAAATCGACCCAGCGATATAGTTGTTGGAAGGGCTCTCGTGGAACCCCGACAAGACCAATTGGTTCCAGTACGAGTCTTGAATCCTGCAAGTACACCTAGGATAATACACAAGGGAACAACGATCGCTCAATGCCAAGAAGCTGCCGCTATTGTGAACTGCGAAGATCAGAAACATCAGGAAATCCAGAAAAACAAACCGTTCTTGAAAACAATGGCCAGAGAGTGGACGCAACATCTAGTGGAGAAGCAAAAAAGTAAAGCACTCTCCCTGCTTCGTAAATATTGGACAGTTTTTGCAGATGGTAAGAACTGTGGAAGAACATTAATTGTGAAGCACAGAATAGACACAGGGGACTCTAGACCCATCCGGCAACCACCGAGGAGGGTACCTTTGGCGAAAGAAGGCGAGGTTATCAAACTAATCGACGAGATGGAAAAGGAGGGCGTGATCGAACCATCTGCAAGCCCATGGAGTTCTCCAGTAGTGCGAGTTAAGAAGAAGGATGGAAGCACCCGATTCTGCGTTGACTATAGGAAGCTCAACGTCGTCACGAAAAAGGACAGCTATCCTTTACCAAGAATCGACGACACCTTGGACACACTATCTGGTGCAAAGTGGTTCTCGACGCTGGACTTGCAAAGCGGATACTGGCAAATAGGGCTTGACCAGCAAGACAAGGAAAAGACCGCGTTCACCGCCGGGGGAGAGTTGTGGCAATTCACTGTGATGCCCTTCGGTCTTTGCAATGCGCCAGCCACATTCGAAAGACTTATGAACCGGGTGCTAAGAGGACTTCACTGGAGGACTTGCCTTGTCTATCTGGATGACATAATTGTCATGGGCAAGGATTTCGACGATCACCTTAAGAAGCTTGAAGAGGTACTGGAACGTATTCAAGCAGCCGGACTGAAATTGAGCCCGAAGAAATGTTCGCTCTTCCAAAACGAGGTGAAGTACTTGGGACATGTGGTGACTGCAGAAGGAGTCCACACAGACGAAGGAAAAATCTCGGCGGTTAAGGAATGGCGGCGGCCGAAGAATCTTCATGAGTTAAGGTCATTCCTGGGACTTTGCACATTTTACAGGCGATTCATCCCAGGATTTGCAAACGTTGCCAGCAGTTTGCACGAGCTCACCAAAAAGAATCGGCCATTCAAGTGGGAGAAGCCGCAGGAGGAAGCGTTCATTCACCTGAAGGAATTGCTCTGCAGTGCGCAGATTCTTGCATATCCTGTCCCGGAAGAAAAGTTCATTTTGGACACAGATGCGAGCGGACATGGAATCGGAGGAGTACTCTCTCAAATGATTGACGGGCGGGAGCGGGTCATCGCTTACTACAGTAGGATCCTATCGAAGCCGGAGAGGAACTACTGTGTAACTAGGAGGGAGCTTTTAGCCGTGCTCGACTGTGTCAAGCATTTCCACAAATATCTCTATGGCCAAGCTTTTCATCTTAGGACGGACCACGCAGCGTTGAGGTGGTTGCTGCAGTTCAAAAACCCGGAGGGCCAGCTTGCTAGATGGATAGAGAGAATCCAGAGTTATGACTTCAGTATCGAACACCGGAAGGGAAGCAGTCATGGAAATGCGGATGCATTATCGTGGCCACCTTGCGATGTTGAATGCAAACATTGTTCACGCGCCGAGACCAAGGAACAGGTCACCGACATCCGTTGTTTCCAGGTGCTGCCAGAAGATTCCTGGACTGTCGAGAAGGTCAGAAGGAAGCAGCGAGAAGATGCCGATCTGGCAGTCATCATCGACTACCAAGAACGAGGTTTTCGACCAAGTTGGCAGCAAATATCCAGTGAAAGCCCAATCGTGAAAGCTTACTGGGCTCAATGGCAGAGTTTGAAGCTGAAGAACGGTTGCCTCTACCGCAGTTGGGAAAGTGAGGACGGGAACATTGTAAACGATCTGCTGGTAATTCCGAAAGGACAAATCGAAGAGGTCATCCGAGAATACCACGAGGGACCAAGCGGGGGTCATCTTGGTGTTAACAAGACTGTAGAAAAGATCAAGAGACGTTTCTACTGGGTAGGATGCCATGAGTCGGTTACGCGTTTCATTCGCAGGTGTGAACAGTGTGCGAAGGCAAAGGGTCCAGTTAGGAAAACTCGAGGAAATATGCAGCAGTACAATGTTGGAGCACCATTCGAACGTATCGCAATGGACATTGCAAGCCCATTCCCAACGAGCAACGCTGGAAACAAGTACGCGCTAGTGGTGATCGATTACTTCAGCAAGTGGCCTGAGGTGTTTTGCATCCCGAACCAGGAAGCCAAAACCATTTCGGATGCATTCGTGAATAACTGGGTTTCGCGTTATGGAGTACCAATGGAACTGCACTCAGACCAAGGGAGAAACTTCGAGTCGTCGGTGTTCAAAGAACTCTGTGACATGCTAGGTATCAGAAAGACGCGGACAACACCATTACACCCACAATCTGATGGCATGGTCGAAAGGTTCAACCGGACGATGGAAACGTCGTCGTCGGAGATCAGAAGGACTGGGATGAACATCTTCCCCTTTTCTTAATGGCATACCGTTCGGCACAGCACAATTCAACGGCAACAACACCCGCCGAAGCCATTTTTGGAACTGATCTCCGACTTCCATCGGACTTGAAGTTCGGCGTGGTACTACCGACAACTAGCGGCAGGGAAGACTTCGTAACCGAAAAGAAGGAACAGCTGAACTCCATCCATCAGTTCATCCGGGAGCGACTGAACTTGGTCAGCGATAAAATGAAGGCGCGATACGACTTGAGGGCGAATACTTCTGGAATCGAGACCGGACAATTGGTATTGCTGTACAACCCACAACGGAAAAAAGGCTTGTGCCCCAAATTGCAATCAGCCTGGGACGGACCATATGAGGTCATCAAGAAACTCAATGACGTGGTATACCGGATACAACAGATGGGAAACAGACGGGCGAAGTATAAAATTGTCCATGTAGAGAGGTTAGCACCATATTACGGAGAAGGATCCAATCGCTTGTTCGAGGACGAACAAGTTTAGGAGGAGGGCAGTGTTGCGGAGATGCAAGCGGACCGTTAAGTTCGAAAACTCTCTGGAAGCGGGGATGGGAATGATGTCAACTTCCAATGGAATTGTCAGAGCGTTCTAGAGATTTCCTATGGGGAACTTCCAACGGCGAACGTTCGAGATGGTGGACCGAGAGCTATATAAGCGCGAACACTCGCCCTCGACATTGATTCAGTTTGTGGTATAAAACAGCGTGTGACAAGTCGGTGTGATCAACCAAGGTGAAAAGAAAAGCTTTCAATAAAGGTTTGTGTATTGTGTAGTAAAGTTTAAAGTGGATAGTATTGGATAATAAAGTTTAAAGTGGATAGTATTGGATAATAAAGAAAAGTGGTGAAGCTACAGAGATAATTGATCTGTGGTGAAAGAATTTAAAGTGTGTGTGTTTCAATTTAAATAAAAAGGTCAATTGTAGTTTATCGCAATCCAGTGGTGCGAACCCTATTTGGTGTGGGGATCGAATAATTCGTAACATTTGGTGTCAGAAGTGGGATTGCGAGTAAACGAGCGGAACGGAATCAATGGGGAGAGGAAGATCGTGTGGCTGCCCTAGTAATTTCCCTTAAAGGTGAAGCAGCTGACGTTCTACAGACCATCCCGGAAACCCAGAGAAGGAACTACACAGCCATATGGAATGCTCTTCATCGAAAATACGGCAGTGAGCACATGCAGGAGATGCACAAGCTGGAACTTAAAGGACGCAAGCAGCGTGGAAACGAGACATTCCAGCAGTATGCTGCCGACATCGAGAGGCTATCCCACCTTGCCTACGCAGATGTCCCACTTGATGTGGTGGAGAAACTGAAAACGGATTCTTTCATCCAAGGGCTGAGGGACCCCGATACGCAACGAAGCTTGATTCTCCTGCCGAAGACGTCTTTCAAGGAGACGGTTGCCAGCGCTCTCGCATGTGAAACATCGCTCTTGATATGCCGACCTTCCATCAAACTACGGCGCATATCTCAAGACCAGGATAGTTCGAGAACAACAACGGCTAGTAGGAGTGGTTCATTCCCGAGTAGATGCTACATCTGCGACCAGCAGGGGCACATTGCGAGAAACTGCCGTCTGCGAAGAAAGCGTTCGAGGTCTAGTTCGCCAAAAAGAGACCAAGGGAGTGAACGCGAACGTGGAGGTGCAAAAGGTGCACCTAACAATCCGTTAAACTAAAACGAGTCAGTGCAGAGGGGCATGCGCTGGCTCCCACATTGGAGTGCCCCAGCATCCTCGTATCCCGAATCTGTAGAGGTGCAACCAGCTTGGTCATCGAGGGAACGATGGACGGGCGACAATATCTGCTGACGTTGGACACGGGCGCAACTCATTCAGTCATCCGAAGTGGATTGGTTTCTGAGATCGAACCATTTTCCGTGGTAAGGCTACAGTAACTGGTGAGAAGGCGGAAGTTAAAGGAAAGGTCCAGAGTTACAATGGGGACCATCGAGTTTCAGCATGATTTCATCGTTGCGGACATCACTGATGACATCATAATCGGCGTCGACTTCATGACTAGGCATGGCTTCACATTGGACCTCAACCAAAAAGTGATGAAGTATGGCAACTTGGAGCTCCCATTAACAATAGATAGTGGACAAGGTAACAAGGTCAGGCGAATAGTCGTGCAAGCGCGCCAAACAGTTCCCCCGAATGCAGAAGCTTTGGTTTGGGCAAAGATAGAAGAGGATGCGGGGACAAGCCGAATGTGGGTGGTCGAACCCGACAAAAGAAATCGACCCAGCGATATAGTTGTTGGAAGGGCTCTCGTGGAACCCCGACAAGACCAATTGGTTCCAGTACGAGTCTTGAATCCTGCAAGTACACCTAGGATAATACACAAGGGAACAACGATCGCTCAATGCCAAGAAGCTGCCGCTATTGTGAACTGCGAAGATCAGAAACATCAGGAAATCCAGAAAAACAAACCGTTCTTGAAAACAATGGCCAGAGAGTGGACGCAACATCTAGTGGAGAAGCAAAAAAGTAAAGCACTCTCCCTGCTTCGTAAATATTGGACAGTTTTTGCAGATGGTAAGAACTGTGGAAGAACATTAATTGTGAAGCACAGAATAGACACAGGGGACTCTAGACCCATCCGGCAACCACCGAGGAGGGTACCTTTGGCGAAAGAAGGCGAGGTTATCAAACTAATCGACGAGATGGAAAAGGAGGGCGTGATCGAACCATCTGCAAGCCCATGGAGTTCTCCAGTAGTGCGAGTTAAGAAGAAGGATGGAAGCACCCGATTCTGCGTTGACTATAGGAAGCTCAACGTCGTCACGAAAAAGGACAGCTATCCTTTACCAAGAATCGACGACACCTTGGACACACTATCTGGTGCAAAGTGGTTCTCGACGCTGGACTTGCAAAGCGGATACTGGCAAATAGGGCTTGACCAGCAAGACAAGGAAAAGACCGCGTTCACCGCCGGGGGAGAGTTGTGGCAATTCACTGTGATGCCCTTCGGTCTTTGCAATGCGCCAGCCACATTCGAAAGACTTATGAACCGGGTGCTAAGAGGACTTCACTGGAGGACTTGCCTTGTCTATCTGGATGACATAATTGTCATGGGCAAGGATTTCGACGATCACCTTAAGAAGCTTGAAGAGGTACTGGAACGTATTCAAGCAGCCGGACTGAAATTGAGCCCGAAGAAATGTTCGCTCTTCCAAAACGAGGTGAAGTACTTGGGACATGTGGTGACTGCAGAAGGAGTCCACACAGACGAAGGAAAAATCTCGGCGGTTAAGGAATGGCGGCGGCCGAAGAATCTTCATGAGTTAAGGTCATTCCTGGGACTTTGCACATTTTACAGGCGATTCATCCCAGGATTTGCAAACGTTGCCAGCAGTTTGCACGAGCTCACCAAAAAGAATCGGCCATTCAAGTGGGAGAAGCCGCAGGAGGAAGCGTTCATTCACCTGAAGGAATTGCTCTGCAGTGCGCAGATTCTTGCATATCCTGTCCCGGAAGAAAAGTTCATTTTGGACACAGATGCGAGCGGACATGGAATCGGAGGAGTACTCTCTCAAATGATTGACGGGCGGGAGCGGGTCATCGCTTACTACAGTAGGATCCTATCGAAGCCGGAGAGGAACTACTGTGTAACTAGGAGGGAGCTTTTAGCCGTGGTCGACTGTGTCAAGCATTTCCACAAATATCTCTATGGCCAAGCTTTTCATCTTAGGACGGACCACGCAGCGTTGAGGTGGTTGCTGCAGTTCAAAAACCCGGAGGGCCAGCTTGCTAGATGGATAGAGAGAATCCAGAGTTATGACTTCAGTATCGAACACCGGAAGGGAAGCAGTCATGGAAATGCGGATGCATTATCGTGGCCACCTTGCGATGTTGAATGCAAACATTGTTCACGCGCCGAGACCAAGGAACAGGTCACCGACATCCGTTGTTTCCAGGTGCTGCCAGAAGATTCCTGGACTGTCGAGAAGGTCAGAAGGAAGCAGCGAGAAGATGCCGATCTGGCAGTCATCATCGACTACCAAGAACGAGGTTTTCGACCAAGTTGGCAGCAAATATCCAGTGAAAGCCCAATCGTGAAAGCTTACTGGGCTCAATGGCAGAGTTTGAAGCTGAAGAACGGTTGCCTCTACCGCAGTTGGGAAAGTGAGGACGGGAACATTGTAAACGATCTGCTGGTAATTCCGAAAGGACAAATCGAAGAGGTCATCCGAGAATACCACGAGGGACCAAGCGGGGGTCATCTTGGTGTTAACAAGACTGTAGAAAAGATCAAGAGACGTTTCTACTGGGTAGGATGCCATGAGTCGGTTACGCGTTTCATTCGCAGGTGTGAACAGTGTGCGAAGGCAAAGGGTCCAGTTAGGAAAACTCGAGGAAATATGCAGCAGTACAATGTTGGAGCACCATTCGAACGTATCGCAATGGACATTGCAAGCCCATTCCCAACGAGCAACGCTGGAAACAAGTACGCGCTAGTGGTGATCGATTACTTCAGCAAGTGGCCTGAGGTGTTTTGCATCCCGAACCAGGAAGCCAAAACCATTTCGGATGCATTCGTGAATAACTGGGTTTCGCGTTATGGAGTACCAATGGAACTGCACTCAGACCAAGGGAGAAACTTCGAGTCGTCGGTGTTCAAAGAACTCTGTGACATGCTAGGTATCAGAAAGACGCGGACAACACCATTACACCCACAATCTGATGGCATGGTCGAAAGGTTCAACCGGACGATGGAAACGTCGTCGTCGGAGATCAGAAGGACTGGGATGAACATCTTCCCCTTTTCTTAATGGCATACCGTTCGGCACAGCACAATTCAACGGCAACAACACCCGCCGAAGCCATTTTTGGAACTGATCTCCGACTTCCATCGGACTTGAAGTTCGGCGTGGTACTACCGACAACTAGCGGCAGGGAAGACTTCGTAACCGAAAAGAAGGAACAGCTGAACTCCATCCATCAGTTCATCCGGGAGCGACTGAACTTGGTCAGCGATAAAATGAAGGCGCGATACGACTTGAGGGCGAATACTTCTGGATTCGAGACCGGACAATTGGTATTGCTGTACAACCCACAACGGAAAAAAGGCTTGTGCCCCAAATTGCAATCAGCCTGGGACGGACCATATGAGGTCATCAAGAAACTCAATGACGTGGTATACCGGATACAACAGATGGGAAACAGACGGGCGAAGTATAAAATTGTCCATGTAGAGAGGTTAGCACCATATTACGGAGAAGGATCCAATCGCTTGTTCGAGGACGAACAAGTTTAGGAGGAGGGCAGTGTTGCGGAGATGCAAGCGGACCGTTAAGTTCGAAAACTCTCTGGAAGCGGGGATGGGAATGATGTCAACTTCCAATGGAATTGTCAGAGCGTTCTAGAGATTTCCTATGGGGAACTTCCAACGGCGAACGTTCGAGATGGTGGACCGAGAGCTATATAAGCGCGAACACTCGCCCTCGACATTGATTCAGTTTGTGGTATAAAACAGCGTGTGACAAGTCGGTGTGATCAACCAAGGTGAAAAGAAAAGCTTTCAATAAAGGTTTGTGTATTGTGTAGTAAAGTTTAAAGTGGATAGTATTGGATAATAAAGTTTAAAGTGGATAGTATTGGATAATAAAGAAAAGTGGTGAAGCTACACAGATAATTGATCTGTGGTGAAAGAATTTAAAGTGTGTGTGTTTCAATTTAAATAAAAAGGTCAATTGTAGTTTATCGCAATCCAGTGGTGCGAACCCTATTTGGTGTGGGGATCGAATAATTCGTAACATTTGGTGTCAGAAGTGGGATTGCGAGTAAACGAGCGGAACGGAATCAATGGGGAGAGGAAGATCGTGTGGCTGCCCTAGTAATTTCCCTTAAAGGTGAAGCAGCTGACGTTCTACAGACCATCCCGGAAACCCAGAGAAGGAACTACACAGCCATATGGAATGCTCTTCATCGAAAATACGGCAGTGAGCACATGCAGGAGATGCACAAGCTGGAACTTAAAGGACGCAAGCAGCGTGGAAACGAGACATTCCAGCAGTATGCTGCCGACATCGAGAGGCTATCCCACCTTGCCTACGCAGATGTCCCACTTGATGTGGTGGAGAAACTGAAAACGGATTCTTTCATCCAAGGGCTGAGGGACCCCGATACGAAACGAAGCTTGATTCTCCTGCCGAAGACGTCTTTCAAGGAGACGGTTGCCAGCGCTCTCGCATGTGAAACATCGCTCTTGATATGCCGACCTTCCATCAAACTACGGCGCATATCTCAAGACCAGGATAGTTCGAGAACAACAACGGCTAGTAGGAGTGGTTCATTCCCGAGTAGATGCTACATCTGCGACCAGCAGGGGCACATTGCGAGAAACTGCCGTCTGCGAAGAAAGCGTTCGAGGTCTAGTTCGCCAAAAAGAGACCAAGGGAGTGAACGCGAACGTGGAGGTGCAAAAGGTGCACCTAACAATCCGTTAAACTAAAACGAGTCAGTGCAGAGGGGCATGCGCTGGCTCCCACATTGGAGTGCCCCAGCATCCTCGTATCCCGAATCTGTAGAGGTGCAACCAGCTTGGTCATCGAGGGAACGATGGACGGGCGACAATATCTGCTGACGTTGGACACGGGCGCAACTCATTCAGTCATCCGAAGTGGATTGGTTTCTGAGATCGAACCATTTTCCGAGGTAAGGCTGCGTACAGTAACTGGTGAGAAGGCGGAAGTTAAAGGAAAGGTCCAGAGTTACAATGGGGACCATCGAGTTTCAGCATGATTTCATCGTTGCGGACATCACTGATGACATCATAATCGGCGTCGACTTCATGACTAGGCATGGCTTCACATTGGACCTCAACCAAAAAGTGATGAAGTATGGCAACTTGGAGCTCCCATTAACAATAGATAGTGGACAAGGTAACAAGGTCAGGCGAATAGTCGTGCAAGCGCGCCAAACAGTTCCCCCGAATGCAGAAGCTTTGGTTTGGGCAAAGATAGAAGAGGATGCGGGGACAAGCCGAATGTGGGTGGTCGAACCCGACAAAAGAAATCGACCCAGCGATATAGTTGTTGGAAGGGCTCTCGTGGAACCCCGACAAGACCAATTGGTTCCAGTACGAGTCTTGAATCCTGCAAGTACACCTAGGATAATACACAAGGGAACAACGATCGCTCAATGCCAAGAAGCTGCCGCTATTGTGAACTGCGAAGATCAGAAACATCAGGAAATCCAGAAAAACAAACCGTTCTTGAAAACAATGGCCAGAGAGTGGACGCAACATCTAGTGGAGAAGCAAAAAAGTAAAGCACTCTCCCTGCTTCGTAAATATTGGACAGTTTTTGCAGATGGTAAGAACTGTGGAAGAACATTAATTGTGAAGCACAGAATAGACACAGGGGACTCTAGACCCATCCGGCAACCACCGAGGAGGGTACCTTTGGCGAAAGAAGGCGAGGTTATCAAACTAATCGACGAGATGGAAAAGGAGGGCGTGATCGAACCATCTGCAAGCCCATGGAGTTCTCCAGTAGTGCGAGTTAAGAAGAAGGATGGAAGCACCCGATTCTGCGTTGACTATAGGAAGCTCAACGTCGTCACGAAAAAGGACAGCTATCCTTTACCAAGAATCGACGACACCTTGGACACACTATCTGGTGCAAAGTGGTTCTCGACGCTGGACTTGCAAAGCGGATACTGGCAAATAGGGCTTGACCAGCAAGACAAGGAAAAGACCGCGTTCACCGCCGGGGGAGAGTTGTGGCAATTCACTGTGATGCCCTTCGGTCTTTGCAATGCGCCAGCCACATTCGAAAGACTTATGAACCGGGTGCTAAGAGGACTTCACTGGAGGACTTGCCTTGTCTATCTGGATGACATAATTGTCATGGGCAAGGATTTCGACGATCACCTTAAGAAGCTTGAAGAGGTACTGGAACGTATTCAAGCAGCCGGACTGAAATTGAGCCCGAAGAAATGTTCGCTCTTCCAAAACGAGGTGAAGTACTTGGGACATGTGGTGACTGCAGAAGGAGTCCACACAGACGAAGGAAAAATCTCGGCGGTTAAGGAATGGCGGCGGCCGAAGAATCTTCATGAGTTAAGGTCATTCCTGGGACTTTGCACATTTTACAGGCGATTCATCCCAGGATTTGCAAACGTTGCCAGCAGTTTGCACGAGCTCACCAAAAAGAATCGGCCATTCAAGTGGGAGAAGCCGCAGGAGGAAGCGTTCATTCACCTGAAGGAATTGCTCTGCAGTGCGCAGATTCTTGCATATCCTGTCCCGGAAGAAAAGTTCATTTTGGACACAGATGCGAGCGGACATGGAATCGGAGGAGTACTCTCTCAAATGATTGACGGGCGGGAGCGGGTCATCGCTTACTACAGTAGGATCCTATCGAAGCCGGAGAGGAACTACTGTGTAACTAGGAGGGAGCTTTTAGCCGTGGTCGACTGTGTCAAGCATTTCCACAAATATCTCTATGGCCAAGCTTTTCATCTTAGGACGGACCACGCAGCGTTGAGGTGGTTGCTGCAGTTCAAAAACCCGGAGGGCCAGCTTGCTAGATGGATGGAGAGAATCCAGAGTTATGACTTCAGTATCGAACACCGGAAGGGAAGCAGTCATGGAAATGCGGATGCATTATCGTGGCCACCTTGCGATGTTGAATGCAAACATTGTTCACGCGCCGAGACCAAGGAACAGGTCACCGACATCCGTTGTTTCCAGGTGCTGCCAGAAGATTCCTGGACTGTCGAGAAGGTCAGAAGGAAGCAGCGAGA
The DNA here is from genome assembly GCA_951905685.1 of Eumerus sabulonum. Classification (NCBI taxonomy): domain Eukaryota; kingdom Metazoa; phylum Arthropoda; class Insecta; order Diptera; family Syrphidae; genus Eumerus; species Eumerus sabulonum. Next base: position 74,903,233 of record OX645060.1, read on the forward strand.
AGATGCCGATCTGGCAGTCATCATCGACTACCAAGAACGAGGTTTTCGACCAAGTTGGCAGCAAATATCCAGTGAAAGCCCAATCGTGAAAGCTTACTGGGCTCAATGGCAGAGTTTGAAGCTGAAGAACGGTTGCCTCTACCGCAGTTGGGAAAGTGAGGACGGGAACATTGTAAACGATCTGCTGGTAATTCCGAAAGGACAAATCGAAGAGGTCATCCGAGAATACCACGAGGGACCAAGCGGGGGTCATCTTGGTGTTAACAAGACTGTAGAAAAGATCAAGAGACGTTTCTACTGGGTAGGATGCCATGAGTCGGTTACGCGTTTCATTCGCAGGTGTGAACAGTGTGCGAAGGCAAAGGGTCCAGTTAGGAAAACTCGAGGAAATATGCAGCAGTACAATGTTGGAGCACCGTTCGAACGTATCGCAATGGACATTGCAAGCCCATTCCCAACGAGCAACGCTGGAAACAAGTACGCGCTAGTGGTGATCGATTACTTCAGCAAGTGGCCTGAGGTGTTTTGCATCCCGAACCAGGAAGCCAAAACCATTTCGGATGCATTCGTGAATAACTGGGTTTCGCGTTATGGAGTACCAATGGAACTGCACTCAGACCAAGGGAGAAACTTCGAGTCGTCGGTGTTCAAAGAACTCTGTGACATGCTAGGTATCAGAAAGACGCGGACAACACCATTACACCCACAATCTGATGGCATGGTCGAAAGGTTCAACCGGACGATGGAAACGTCGTCGTCGGAGATCAGAAGGACTGGGATGAACATCTTCCCCTTTTCTTAATGGCATACCGTTCGGCACAGCACAATTCAACGGCAACAACACCCGCCGAAGCCATTTTTGGAACTGATCTCCGACTTCCATCGGACTTGAAGTTCGGCGTGGTACTACCGACAACTAGCGGCAGGGAAGACTTCGTAACCGAAAAGAAGGAACAGCTGAACTCCATCCATCAGTTCATCCGGGAGCGACTGAACTTGGTCAGCGATAAAATGAAGGCGCGATACGACTTGAGGGCGAATACTTCTGGATTCGAGACCGGACAATTGGTATTGCTGTACAACCCACAACGGAAAAAAGGCTTGTGCCCCAAATTGCAATCAGCCTGGGACGGACCATATGAGGTCATCAAGAAACTCAATGACGTGGTATACCGGATACAACAGATGGGAAACAGACGGGCGAAGTATAAAATTGTCCATGTAGAGAGGTTAGCACCATATTACGGAGAAGGATCCAATCGCTTGTTCGAGGACGAACAAGTTTAGGAGGAGGGCAGTGTTGCGGAGATGCAAGCGGACCGTTAAGTTCGAAAACTCTCTGGAAGCGGGGATGGGAATGATGTCAACTTCCAATGGAATTGTCAGAGCGTTCTAGAGATTTCCTATGGGGAACTTCCAACGGCGAACGTTCGAGATGGTGGACCGAGAGCTATATAAGCGCGAACACTCGCCCTCGACATTGATTCAGTTTGTGGTATAAAACAGCGTGTGACAAGTCGGTGTGATCAACCAAGGTGAAAAGAAAAGCTTTCAATAAAGGTTTGTGTATTGTGTAGTAAAGTTTAAAGTGGATAGTATTGGATAATAAAGTTTAAAGTGGATAGTATTGGATAATAAAGAAAAGTGGTGAAGCTACACAGATAATTGATCTGTGGTGAAAGAATTTAAAGTGTGTGTGTTTCAATTTAAATAAAAAGGTCAATTGTAGTTTATCGCAATCCAGTGGTGCGAACCCTATTTGGTGTGGGGATCGAATAATTCGTAACATTTGGTGTCAGAAGTGGGATTGCGAGTAAACGAGCGGAACGGAATCAATGGGGAGAGGAAGATCGTGTGGCTGCCCTAGTAATTTCCCTTAAAGGTGAAGCAGCTGACGTTCTACAGACCATCCCGGAAACCCAGAGAAGGAACTACACAGCCATATGGAATGCTCTTCATCGAAGATACGGCAGTGAGCACATGCAGGAGATGCACAGGCTGGAACTTAAAGGACGCAAGCAGCGTGGAAACGAGACATTCCAGCAGTATGCTGCCGACATCGAGAGGCTATCCCACCTTGCCTACGCAGATGTCCCACTTGATGTGGTGGAGAAACTGAAAACGGATTCTTTCATCCAAGGGCTGAGGGACCCCGATACGCAACGAAGCTTGATTCTCCTGCCGAAGACGTCTTTCAAGGAGACGGTTGCCAGCGCTCTCGCATGTGAAACATCGCTCTTGATATGCCGACCTTCCATCAAACTACGGCGCATATCTCAAGACCAGGATAGTTCGAGAACAACAACGGCTAGTAGGAGTGGTTCATTCCCGAGTAGATGCTACATCTGCGACCAGCAGGGGCACATTGCGAGAAACTGCCGTCTGCGAAGAAAGCGTTCGAGGTCTAGTTCGCCAAAAAGAGACCAAGGGAGTGAACGCGAACGTGGAGGTGCAAAAGGTGCACCTAACAATCCGTTAAACTAAAACGAGTCAGTGCAGAGGGGCATGCGCTGGCTCCCACATTGGAGTGCCCCAGCATCCTCGTATCCCGAATCTGTAGAGGTGCAACCAGCTTGGTCCTCGAGGGAACGATGGACGGGCGACAATATCTGCTGACGTTGGACACGGGCGCAACTCATTCAGTCATCCGAAGTGGATTGGTTTCTGAGATCGAACCATTTTCCGAGGTAAGGCTGCGTACAGTAACTGGTGAGAAGGCGGAAGTTAAAGGAAAGGTCCAGAGTTACAATGGGGACCATCGAGTTTCAGCATGATTTCATCGTTGCGGACATCACTGATGACATCATAATCGGCGTCGACTTCATGACTAGGCATGGCTTCACATTGGACCTCAACCAAAAAGTGATGAAGTATGGCAACTTGGAGCTCCCATTAACAATAGATAGTGGACAAGGTAACAAGGTCAGGCGAATAGTCGTGCAAGCGCGCCAAACAGTTCCCCCGAATGCAGAAGCTTTGGTTTGGGCAAAGATAGAAGAGGATGCGGGGACAAGCCGAATGTGGGTGGTCGAACCCGACAAAAGAAATCGACCCAGCGATATAGTTGTTGGAAGGGCTCTCGTGGAACCCCGACAAGACCAATTGGTTCCAGTACGAGTCTTGAATCCTGCAAGTACACCTAGGATAATACACAAGGGAACAACGATCGCTCAATGCCAAGAAGCTGCCGCTATTGTGAACTGCGAAGATCAGAAACATCAGGAAATCCAGAAAAACAAACCGTTCTTGAAAACAATGGCCAGAGAGTGGACGCAACATCTAGTGGAGAAGCAAAAAAGTAAAGCACTCTCCCTGCTTCGTAAATATTGGACAGTTTTTGCAGATGGTAAGAACTGTGGAAGAACATTAATTGTGAAGCACAGAATAGACACAGGGGACTCTAGACCCATCCGGCAACCACCGAGGAGGGTACCTTTGGCGAAAGAAGGCGAGGTTATCAAACTAATCGACGAGATGGAAAAGGAGGGCGTGATCGAACCATCTGCAAGCCCATGGAGTTCTCCAGTAGTGCGAGTTAAGAAGAAGGATGGAAGCACCCGATTCTGCGTTGACTATAGGAAGCTCAACGTCGTCACGAAAAAGGACAGCTATCCTTTACCAAGAATCGACGACACCTTGGACACACTATCTGGTGCAAAGTGGTTCTCGACGCTGGACTTGCAAAGCGGATACTGGCAAATAGGGCTTGACCAGCAAGACAAGGAAAAGACCGCGTTCACCGCCGGGGGAGAGTTGTGGCAATTCACTGTGATGCCCTTCGGTCTTTGCAATGCGCCAGCCACATTCGAAAGACTTATGAACCGGGTGCTAAGAGGACTTCACTGGAGGACTTGCCTTGTCTATCTGGATGACATAATTGTCATGGGCAAGGATTTCGACGATCACCTTAAGAAGCTTGAAGAGGTACTGGAACGTATTCAAGCAGCCGGACTGAAATTGAGCCCGAAGAAATGTTCGCTCTTCCAAAACGAGGTGAAGTACTTGGGACATGTGGTGACTGCAGAAGGAGTCCACACAGACGAAGGAAAAATCTCGGCGGTTAAGGAATGGCGGCGGCCGAAGAATCTTCATGAGTTAAGGTCATTCCTGGGACTTTGCACATTTTACAGGCGATTCATCCCAGGATTTGCAAACGTTGCCAGCAGTTTGCACGAGCTCACCAAAAAGAATCGGCCATTCAAGTGGGAGAAGCCGCAGGAGGAAGCGTTCATTCACCTGAAGGAATTGCTCTGCAGTGCGCAGATTCTTGCATATCCTGTCCCGGAAGAAAAGTTCATTTTGGACACAGATGCGAGCGGACATGGAATCGGAGGAGTACTCTCTCAAATGATTGACGGGCGGGAGCGGGTCATCGCTTACTACAGTAGGATCCTATCGAAGCCGGAGAGGAACTACTGTGTAACTAGGAGGGAGCTTTTAGCCGTGGTCGACTGTGTCAAGCATTTCCACAAATATCTCTATGGCCAAGCTTTTCATCTTAGGACGGACCACGCAGCGTTGAGGTGGTTGCTGCAGTTCAAAAACCCGGAGGGCCAGCTTGCTAGATGGATGGAGAGAATCCAGAGTTATGACTTCAGTATCGAACACCGGAAGGGAAGCAGTCATGGAAATGCGGATGCATTATCGTGGCCACCTTGCGATGTTGAATGCAAACATTGTTCACGCGCCGAGACCAAGGAACAGGTCACCGACATCCGTTGTTTCCAGGTGCTGCCAGAAGATTCCTGGACTGTCGAGAAGGTCAGAAGGAAGCAGCGAGAAGATGCCGATCTGGCAGTCATCATCGACTACCAAGAACGAGGTTTTCGACCAAGTTGGCAGCAAATATCCAGTGAAAGCCCAATCGTGAAAGCTTACTGGGCTCAATGGCAGAGTTTGAAGCTGAAGAACGGTTGCCTCTACCGCAGTTGGGAAAGTGAGGACGGGAACATTGTAAACGATCTGCTGGTAATTCCGAAAGGACAAATCGAAGAGGTCATCCGAGAATACCACGAGGGACCAAGCGGGGGTCATCTTGGTGTTAACAAGACTGTAGAAAAGATCAAGAGACGTTTCTACTGGGTAGGATGCCATGAGTCGGTTACGCGTTTCATTCGCAGGTGTGAACAGTGTGCGAAGGCAAAGGGTCCAGTTAGGAAAACTCGAGGAAATATGCAGCAGTACAATGTTGGAGCACCGTTCGAACGTATCGCAATGGACATTGCAAGCCCATTCCCAACGAGCAACGCTGGAAACAAGTACGCGCTAGTGGTGATCGATTACTTCAGCAAGTGGCCTGAGGTGTTTTGCATCCCGAACCAGGAAGCCAAAACCATTTCGGATGCATTCGTGAATAACTGGGTTTCGCGTTATGGAGTACCAATGGAACTGCACTCAGACCAAGGGAGAAACTTCGAGTTGTCGGTGTTCAAAGAACTCTGTGACATGCTAGGTATCAGAAAGACGCGGACAACACCATTACACCCACAATCTGATGGCATGGTCGAAAGGTTCAACCGGACGATGGAAACGTCGTCGTCGGAGATCAGAAGGACTGGGATGAACATCTTCCCCTTTTCTTAATGGCATACCGTTCGGCACAGCACAATTCAACGGCAACAACACCCGCCGAAGCCATTTTTGGAACTGATCTCCGACTTCCATCGGACTTGAAGTTCGGCGTGGTACTACCGACAACTAGCGGCAGGGAAGACTTCGTAACCGAAAAGAAGGAACAGCTGAACTCCATCCATCAGTTCATCCGGGAGCGACTGAACTTGGTCAGCGATAAAATGAAGGCGCGATACGACTTGAGGGCGAATACTTCTGGATTCGAGACCGGACAATTGGTATTGCTGTGCAACCCACAACGGAAAAAAGGCTTGTGCCCCAAATTGCAATCAGCCTGGGACGGACCATATGAGGTCATCAAGAAACTCAATGACGTGGTATACCGGATACAACAGATGGGAAACAGACGGGCGAAGTATAAAATTGTCCATGTAGAGAGGTTAGCACCATATTACGGAGAAGGATCCAATCGCTTGTTCGAGGACGAACAAGTTTAGGAGGAGGGCAGTGTTGCGGAGATGCAAGCGGACCGTTAAGTTCGAAAACTCTCTGGAAGCGGGGATGGGAATGATGTCAACTTCCAATGGAATTGTCAGAGCGTTCTAGAGATTTCCTATGGGGAACTTCCAACGGCGAACGTTCGAGATGGTGGACCGAGAGCTATATAAGCGCGAACACTCGCCCTCGACATTGATTCAGTTTGTGGTATAAAACAGCGTGTGACAAGTCGGTGTGATCAACCAAGGTGAAAAGAAAAGCTTTCAATAAAGGTTTGTGTATTGTGTAGTAAAGTTTAAAGTGGATAGTATTGGATAATAAAGTTTAAAGTGGATAGTATTGGATAATAAAGAAAAGTGGTGAAGCTACACAGATAATTGATCTGTGGTGAAAGAATTTAAAGTGTGTGTGTTTCAATTTAAGTAAAAAGGACAATTGTAGTTTATCGCAATCCAGTGGTGCGAACCCTATTTGGTGTGGGGATCGAATAATTCGTAACAATATCATTGTCCATACCTGCACGGATGTCTTCACATACTTTTAATAACGCTGTTATGCAATTATGTTTTGCGCGAAACCCAGATTGAAATTTTGTAATCAAACTCTTATTGTCGAGATATTTTTTAAGTTGTCCACTAACTAGACTTTCGAAAACTTTGCTTAGGTACGGAAGTATGGCTATTGGGCGAAAATCCTTACCATCAGGTGATGTTTTGGGCAAAGGGATAATCTTGGTAACTTTTCAGCTTTTTCAGAAGGTGGAGGTAGTAATGATCGTATTCATTATGGGCGTGACTTGGTGCAGTATACACGGCAGAATTATTTTGATGAAAGTTCGATGAATATCGTCTGAGCCTATCGCTTTCGATTTTATTTTTAACAGGGTTAGTCCAACTTCCACTTCATTCACACAGTACGACCGGAGCTTTCTAATGCGCTTGACCTCATAATTCGTTCTTCATCGTATAAAAGTGCAAATTCAATATTGCGAAACGCGTAAGATCCCCTGACCCAGAGGGCAAACTAATATCCTCTGGTAAAAAGATTCGTGCAAATATGCCACAAAAATCCAAAAAAGACCCGAGGGCGAATTTTTTCGGTCCCTTGCAAACGCTTCCCGATAGCGATAATGATGAAATGGATGAAATTGTTTCTCCAAACAAATCACAGAAAGTGTATGTGCCGCCAATTAAATTATTACAGAGCCTAGTGATTATGTGCATTCGCTAATGCAAAAAAATAATTGATCTGACTATTGTATTAAAAAACTGTCGATTGGCATTAAAATTGCGTGTGAAACAATGGATTCGTATAATAAACTAAAATAGGAGAAGTGTCAATTCTTCACCCATGATTTAAAGGTGAAAAACTGTTCAAATCTATTATGTACGGAATGTGTGATATGGACAACAACATCTTAAAGAACGAACTCATTAACTTAAATCTGAAGTGCACTGAAGTTAAAAAAATTACAAAAAAATATGAACAGTACACCGACTTCCTATATCTGGTGTCTTTTGAAAGTGGTTCAATTAAAATCAGTGATTTAAAGAAACGAGTTCGGTCTATTTTACATACCCAAATCAATTGGGGTATTCATCGCAAACTAAAAAATAAAGTTACTCAATGCCATAACTGCCAAATGTTTGGCCATGGTGAGAGGAACTATCATATTAGAATTTATTGTGCATATTGTGCTGGATCACTCAAAACAGCTGAATGCACTAACGCTTCTACACTAAAATGTGCCAACTGCAATGGCAAACACAAAGCCACTAATCAATCGTGTGTCAGCCGAACAAAGTTTATGGAAATGCGGGAAAAAATGTTCAAACGGAAGTATTCCTCACATCCAGAGAATCAGTATTATCAGCATCAGCAGAATCAGCACCATCAACATATTAAAAAAGCTTTTTCTTCTCAACCTCAAAGCGCACAATTGCGAGAACCGGTTGCGATTAACTCCATTACTGATTTTCCTCAGCTTCCTCGGAATCACAACAACAAAGTAGAGCTTTCACCTGGAACAATACACCAATCATTCAACACTTGGGATAAAGCTTTAGAGGAAACTTCAACCACAGAGTAAAACAGTATGTCTAACAAAAAGAACAACACCTTATTTTCAATGGAAGAAATAAATGAGTTGGTTATGGAAATGATTAATAAATTAGGTGCATGTAAGACAAAAGTAGACCAACTTAACGTTATCGCACATTTAGCGACTAAGTTTTTGTATTCAAATGTCAAGTAATATGATTTGTAATAATATTGATATTGTAACTTGGAATGCTAGAAGTATTTGCAAGAAACATGAAGAACTCATGCACTTTGTGCACTCCAAAAACACTGATTTTTTATTTTTTTTTTATTTTTTAGAGTCGTACGCGCACTCAAGGCTAAGGCCTTATAACGACGGACGTTGTGCGAGCAGAAGGTAACAGGGAGAGGGAGAGGAGCTGCCCATTGACATTGGTCTTAAATGTCTGCATATTGTATTGAGGGGGGAAGACTGAACGAGGTAGCGCGTTCCATATTCGTGTGGTTCGGTTGAAGAAAGAATTTCTATATTTGACAGTACGACCGAAAGCGGGCTTCAAGGCGAATTCATGCGCATTCCGGGAGAGGCGTGTATCGCGGGAGAAGTTATGAAGGGGCGGAATGCAACTGGCTATTTCATCAGAGCATTTATGATGAAAGTAACGATAAAACAATGAAAGGCAGGATACGTTCCTACGATGTTCCAGCGAGTCTAGTGTTTCGGTAATGCTGGGGTCATCTATCAGTTTTATCGCGCGTTCTTGTAATCTATCTAGTAGGTGCCATGAGGTCTTAGATGCACCAGACCAGACATGAGCGTCGAACTCCAATTTAGGACGAATGAACGCCTTGTAAATTGTAGCCAGATCGGTGGGTGTGAAGAATTTCTTTCATCTGTATAGGAAACCTAGGCATTTCGCGGCATTCTCAGCGACACTGAATATGTGATCATTCCAACAAAGGTTGTCACTGATGCACATACCCAGGATGGAAAGCTTTTCGGCTTCCGAGATACAAGTGCCATTCATGGATAATGGCAATGGGTCGGTGTTACGCTTTAACGACAGAAGACAGCATTGTGTTTTAGAAGCATTAAATTCCGCTCTATTGTTTTTACCCCATTGGATGATGCTGTCGATGTCGGAATTTAATGAGCTTAACATATGCTGCCGCTCACTATTTACAGCCGAAGTGCAGGGTCGTAAAGAAGTGAACGAATATGAGAAGCTGAGGGTACTGTCGTCAGGAGTGAATTGGATTAGAAGTAACAGACAAGAGATCATTTATAAAAATGAGAAAGAGTGTCGGAGACAAAACGGAGCCCTGGGGAACACCAGCATTTACATAGTGAGTGTCAGATTTGAATCCGTCCAAGACAACTTGAATTGAACGATTCGAAAGGTAGCTTCTAATCCATAGAAGAAGAGAGTCGTCGATCCCGAATGCACGCATTTTCGACAAAAGAGCTTCATGCCAGACTCTGTCAAATGCTTTCGAAGTAGTGCAACTACTTTGCTCTCACCCGCCTGGTGGGGCGAATGATTCCACTTCTCGGTGAGATATGCCATCAAATCACCAGTGGATCTGTTGCTGCGGAAACCGTACTGCCGGTCATTGAGGAGTTTCTGCGACTCGAGATATTTCATTAACTGACGATTTATCAGTGTTTCCATGACCTTGGAAAGAAGGGACGTTAGTGCAATGGGTCGGTAATTGGAGAGAGAAGAAGATTCGCCTTTTTTGGGAATGGGCTGGACAAATGCTGTTTTCCACCTACTCGGGTAGAGCCCAGAAGAGTAGGAAAGGTGAAAAAGCTTACGCAGTGGTTTTGCCAGCGTAGAAGAACACTTCTTCGGAATTATTGGGGAAATACCATCTGGACCAGCGGATTTGAGTATGTCAAGTTCTTTAAGAACCCTTGCAACTGCACGAGTACGGAAATGAATTTGTCCCATGCTGGAATTTACGTACTCCAGAACAGGCGGTGACAAAGATGATTTGGGGAGCTGCGAGTTCGCTGCGAAGTGGGCAGCAAGCAGATTAGCTTTGTCTAAGGGCTTGACAGCTGGAATGCCATTGTGAATGAGCGTAGGTATAGACGACGATACGGAGTTTTTGATGTTTTTAACGAAAGACCAAAAACTTCTGCTACCCTTGGGACATTGTAGGATTTTACGCCTCAGTTTTTGGTCGTGTAAAAATTTGGCTCGTCGTATGTGGGAGTTGCAGTCATTTCTGTCTTGCATATATCTTTTTCGGTTTTCCTCAGTGATGTTTGCCTTATAATTCCGAAAACTTATCTCTCTCAACCTGATAACCTCTTTGCAGCTCCAGTCAAACCACGCATTATCTACCGGCTTTAGACTTTTTACCCTATTAGGGATAAAATTGCTTATGCCAGTGTTGATAATGTTTGTAATCATATCAGCCGCGGCGTCCACGTCGTTGTCGAGGAAGCACAACGACCAGTTAAAGCTCCGAAAGAAGTTGTTAAGGCCGCACCAATTAGCTTTCTTATATTCCCATATTATTCTTTTGGGAGCTTTTTCTTTAACTGAGTGGAGTGAGTATGGGAATTTAGCTGATATGACACAGTGATCAGACCAGCCTAGAGGAGATAATACATCCAAGGTGTATTTATCAGGTTGAGAGGTAAGAAACAAGTCCAGGGTACTGGCGGTATGACTGACAATATCCGGGATACGGGATGGCTCATTCACAAGCTGAGTTAATTGGTTCAACTCAGCGAAAATTTCGACATACCTTCCTTCGGGTGTTGTCTGTCCAGAATGTCGAAGCCACTGAGAATTGTGAACATTGAAATCACCCGCAATAACGATTTAAGTGCGAGGAGACCGGGAAACAATTCTTTGGATGGAGTCGGACAGTGCATCAAACGCGTCGAATGTGATACTTCTGTCCAGGTTTGGGCTTCTGTAAAGAAAACAGCAGTGAATTGTGTGCTTACGAAGAGTGAATTTTAGCCATAAGAAATGAAATTCCGAGGTGGATGTTTGGCTATACTGCGGAAGCAGCTGGTAAGCGATATCACTACGAACATAGATGGCGAGACCGCGGTGAGAAACGAATAATGGCACTAAGCTTTATCCAGGAAGACTAAAATCCGAAGGATCAGACTTTTCATCAACCTGTGTTTCACAAAGTGCCAAAACAGCCGGTTTGAGGAGAGAGACATGGGCATACGTGGCAAAGAAATGTTTCCTTAATCCACGAATGTTAGAGGAATGAATACTGAATTCCCCCATCAGTACAATACGCAAAACATTGACGAACGCAACACCAACTAAGCAGAGCCGTGAAGTGAAGATCCGACGTTGGCAATGCAAAAACGAACTACCGTAGGTGTTATGCCCTTACAGTAGTAAGTTCCGCTTCACCGACAAGAATCAACACTCACGACCCACTATGTGTTAGTTGTATTAGCACTCACTCAGTTGGTGTAATGAGTGCCAACACCCGCCGAAGAGGGAAGGAGGTGGATGGACTGCCCGATTAACGCGTGTTATTCTGCACTGCACTGAATTTTTTTTTTTTTTTTTTTGTATTTGTTTTTCTGTTTTTACTCTTATCTGTGCATATTTCCCAGGAGGTGTAATTTACAACAACAAAAAAGCAGGCCTAGCTAATGATTTCATAAAATTATTTAGTACAAACGGTGATTTTATAATTGGTGGAGATTTAAATTGTAGAAGTAGAGATTGGGGTTGCAGTAGGGGAAATGTCTGGGGAAACATACTTACAAACCTTTGCAACATATTCCCAATTACCATTTCATATCCCTCAACACCAACTTATGTACCTGAGTTCTGGTAAGCGTCCGTCTGTGATTGACATTTTCATCAGTAACGTGCCTAGTCAATTATCTCAACCAGTTTCTTTGTGTTCACTCAGTTGTTGTTGCATGTAGTTGTATGTAAATTTAGTTGTTCTAGAGAATGTTTTACCAAATACAGGGCAGACTTTAAAAACGCTGATTGGATACTCTACCGGAGACAAATAAGCTCATATTTGCGGAGTCTTCCTACTAACCTTGACAGTGTGTACTCCAAAAATCATATTGATGTTGCAGTCGAATTCTTTTCCCGAAATGTACACCAAGGAATTAACGATTCTGTCCCGAAAGTTCGGGTACGGAAACTCCCACCCAAACTTCCAAAGCACATTCTAGATTTAATTAAAATTCGAAATTCAGCTAGAAGAAAGCGGCAGAAATATCGACTTCCCGCTGATAAGGAGGAGATGAAGTATCTGAAAAAGCAAATTTCGCTGCTCGTTAATCACGAACGCAATATTACTTGGAATAATAAGCTTCAGGTGCTTGAGAGCACCGTGGTGCAGTGGTTAGTGTGTTGGCCTCTGACGCCGATGACACGGGATCGAATCCCGACACAGCCATGTCATCAAACGTGTTTTTCGCGGTGTTTCTCCTCTGCGGGGTACTGACAAAACCCCCTGTAGTAAAATTGTCACGAAAAGCTTCTCGAAATTCGCCGTTCGAATCCGGCAATAAACTGTAGGTCCCTTTCACCTATGGGAAAATTAAATCACACACAACATGGGTGATTGAGAAAGCTCAGCTTAGGTCCTTCATGGGCTGTAACGCCAATATACATACAATAAGCTTCAGAAACTGGAGAAAAATGCGAAACCCTTCTGGAATATTGCTAAAATAACGAAAAATAAAAACAGACATATTCCTCCCTTGCAAAACGACATATACACTGATGTTGATAAAGCGAACGAATTTGCTTCTAACTTTTTTGAAAAATCACTCAGTGTCAGAAAATTTAGGCGACCTTGCTACAATCAGCTTGGTCAATACTCAATTAAATAATTTTAATATGTCGTGTACGGATGCACCACAAAGTACTTATGTCTTTAACGACGACATCATATTTCATCTAAGTAATCTTAAGATTAGGAAGACCCTAGGGTTTGATCAAATAAGTAACATTTATCTTACGGAATTATCCCATATTGGCATCAGATTTATAACTTGTATCATAAACGCTTGCTTAAAGATAAGATACTTTCCCTATTCATGGAAACTGGCTAAAATTATTCCAATCAATAAACCTGGAAAACCTCCGGATAAAGTCGAGAAATACAGACCTATTAGCCTTCTGAGTAGCCTAGGTAAACTCCTAGAAAAGATAATAAAATCGTTCTTTTAGTGTGCTTTCTGAAATTAAATACTTTAATGCTGGGGTACCGCAGGGTTCTGTTCTTGGTCCTGTTTTGTCCAATGTGTTTACGTCAGATATTCCCAAACTGCCCTTTTGCGATATAACTACTAATGCTGATGACACAGCTGTATTTACATCACATAAATTCTCTCTCGTTCTTAAGACGAATCTTTCCTATGCGGTGAAAATACTGAGTACCTACTTTACAAAGTGGAAAATTAAGATAAATGAGGAAAAGATGCAAGCCATCTTTTTCACAAGAAAAAGAAAAGCTTGCTATATTCCCTCCAACCCGTTGCGGATAGATAACATATCAATCGAATGGAGCCCTCACGTTAACCAGCATATTAAAGAAACATCAAAGAAAGTCAATATAAGTATAAGACTACTATACCCATTCATAAACAGAAAATCTCTATTATCACTAGAAAACAAAATAATAATTCACAAAATCATATTCCAAGCAATAATTTTATATGGGTGCCAGATATGGGGCAACTGCTCAAAAAGTCGCATAGCACAGTTACAAATAGCACAAAATAAACTCCTAAAAATGATGCTTAATCTCCCGTGGCATTTCTCTACAAGAACCTTGCATAGAAGAGCGAATGTTAAATTGATCTCTGATAGAATAAATAAACTTAACGCAAAATTTAAAGCTCGCTGTGGTAACTCTGAAAACCCTTTAATAAGAAATTTATTTTCTCAGACTTAATCCTGATAATATTTCCAAGCATATTTAAGAAACAATTTCGAAAAATGACATGTTCCGTCTTATCCATTACCTAATTTGTACTTATTTTAGTATCTATATACCTATGAGCCTATTTATTTACTATTTATTATCTAATTATTATTATTTGTTTATCTGTTTATTAATCTGTATTTATTAAGTTGATTTTGTTTTGATTATGTATTTTTATTTATTTACTCAATTATTTATTTATCTATTTATTTATTTATCCATTTATTTATTTATTCATATGTTTATTCTATTAATTTATTTATTTATTTATTATTATTATTTTTTTTTTTGTTTAAATAAGGTTTTTTTCTAGTATCTGTTTTTCCTCAAATTGATAGTTTTTCTCCCATCACATTTCCTGTAAAGAAATGAAATCATAATTTCAGTAGAAAGATACAATTAGATAGCAAATCTCTGTGTAAAATAATGTGCGGTAACTCAGACCATGTAAATTTTAACAAGAATCTGAAAAAAACTCTCACACTCTCATTCACACCTGAGAGCGAAAAGGAATATTCAACTCTATTTGAGCGGGAGATTGAAATATTACTGTGATTATAATTGAACGTCGAAGATTGGGCAAATTTGATATTGAGAGCTTCAAGGTCTATATCGTTAGGCACTGCAATTTTGTTGAGGCAGATGCCCATTCGACGCATATTTTTCCAAAAACTAGAACTTGGATTGCTATTCGAAAATATCTCTGAATAGTGACGTCGCTTATTCCGTCGAACAAGTGAAGTTACTGCGTTGCGTGCAGCCTTGTAATCGTTAAGAAGGGCTAAATATCTAAGTCTCCTCCACCTAGAATATAGCGAGTCACGCTACTTTATAAGGCTTAAAACTTCTCTAGTGAGCCAGGGAGCTGTTGTTTTTTTCCTAGTATCTTTGATTGGCACATGTTTGTTAAAAAGATAGTGAATATTTTTATCGAAGCAGTTTATTTGTATGTCAACATTATTTGCATTATAAATTGGTGACCAATTTAAGCTCAGGCAGTCCAAAAATAATGAGGCTACATTCATATTATTAAAATTATAGATGGGTATTTTATTGTCTTTGGTTAAAGGCGCTACATTATTAATGGATATAAAAACTAGATCATGATAGGAGAAAGCCAGAGCAAAGATCTGATCATACAGTGAAACAAGGTTACGTTGTGAGACAAGACATACATCAAGAAGCGAAGGATTACGATTGGGCATAAAATGTGTTGGCTGATGTAGATTAGCAAAGCTAAGATGTAGAGACTCTATCATTTCTATGAATGGGATATTATGAACATTAAGTAAATTTAGATTTAAATCACCAAGGACAACGATATCTGTGCACAGTGGAGCTAATCTCTCTAAAATATCACGAGGCAAGGAATGATTGGCCACATTTGGTGGCATATAAATGCAGCCTACTAACCTACTTTCCTTCCCTTAACAATATTTCAACAAACACATATTCTATGGGGTGGGAACATACAGACTTACTAACAATGTTAAAATTGTACGTATTTTTAATATATATTCCAACACTTCCAACACTTTACTTTCTCTATCCACGCGCACCAGTTTATAGCCGTCAACGTGAAATAAGTCCGGACACATCTCTGGTTTTAGCCATGTTTCTGACAGACACATGATATCGACTTTGCTGCCAACTAAAAGGAGACGCAAAACATCAATTTTATTTTTTACGCTCTGTGCATTAAGATGAGATATGTTGAGACCTTGTTTTTGGTTACATAAAATGTTTAGCAAAGTCTAAGAACTAGTTGAATTTATATTGACCATTTGTTAAAACGAGAAAAAAAAAATGACAAGCTGCGATTGGCACAAAAACCTTTAACAAATGTGAGTACGACATTTTGTTTGGAGCGGTTCTACCATTATTTTCCACTAGGTTTTGATGCACATAACGTTCAATAATATGCTGAACTGTCGACGAACTTAGTTTCACCATTTCGGCTATTTTTTTTTGGATTTTTTCATCGCGAAAATTTCGAAGTACTAGCTCACGAGTTTCAATGCATGTCCCCGGTCCCATGTTAAAATAAAATACCGATACGATCAATTTCAATGCACAACACAGATTTACTAGCCAAACTTTTTCTTCTGTTACAATTTGTCTTCAGTGGAATTGTAAACAGTTTTAATTTACCGTTTAAAAAAAATGCATCATTTAAGCCGTGACGTAACTTTTAGGAATGTTTTTGTTCTCTTTTATGGAAGAAACAAGCGGTTCATTTCTGTTTCTTTTTCCAATTTAAAACAAATAAAAGGAATTCCATATTTTCAGTCTAATTATTCCTTTCAACAGGTTTTAGTCGCGTTTGCTTGAAATTGCTTCCTCTGCATTCTGAAAGTGATTGTATCTTTTAAGCTGAGAGCCACTGTATATGGCCCTAACAAAATAGTAAAACCTACATGGACGCTGATCAACAACTTGGGAAGGTTACCGACCAGAGGGAAGTTACAAGGAATAACTCACTTAAAGTAAGGTACACAATAGCAAGCTATGAAGAAAACAAGGAAACAAATAAAAGTGAATAAGTTATCTTAAGGAAAAAGGAAACGAATAACGTACGCATACAATTAAAACTATTCTATTTTATATAAAGGTATTGATAAAAAATGTACAAGTACACATTTTAACTATTATATTTTATATAAAGGTTTTGATAAGAAAAATGTGCAGGTACACACAACTAGTAATGGATACTATGTATAGTTGTAGACAAAAAGAAAAAGAATACAAACATTTACAGAGAGTAATTTATGCTGGTTTTCCACTAACCATAGGCCATACTAACTTTGGACGAAATGACAAATAAGGAAGATATAATAACGACAATAACTTTTGGAGACAAAATCATTTTGATAACGATATGTTTATTATATGGCCAATGTAACGGCGAGTCGATAAAGCTTTGGAAAAAGATATTAAACCAATTTATTTGGGTAACTTTCTTAAATTTTCCAACATGATCTCCTTCGATTCTAAACACTTTGACAGACGTCCCTCCAACATTTCTAAGCTTCCGAAAAATATGATTGTGGCAGTTCCTCAAAATAGGCATTTCTGTAAGGGACTCGACGTAAACCATCGTCCGCTGAGTAATTTTTTTTAATTTTGGAGATAAGAGGAGGTCATTCGGGCCAGATCACGGTGAAAACGGTGGATAGTTTATCAATTCAAACTTAAATTCCCCAATTTCAGCCATTGCCATTTAGCCAAATGCGGACGTATGCACTCCGTGCATTATAGTCGGGGAAGAGGACTTTTTAACTTCTCAGCGGGAAGTTATTGTAATGGGGTCGATTTTGTGAAATCCAAATTTTGACATATCTCCGCGTTCAAGGTCACCAGTCCAATGATTTTATAGAGATGTCTGTGTGTGTGTGTGTACGTATGTGCGTATGAGCATAATACTAAAAAAATTGCCAAAAATAGAGAACAGAACGCGGTGTTCCCAAGCGGTCGCCCATCTAAGTACTAGCCGCACCCGACGCTGGTTGATTGCGGTGATCCGACGACAACTGATATATATGAGAATGCTCTGACTATATTGTCGGTGGGTAAGGAAACGCACGGATGCTGGCCTGCTATAAAGCGAGAAGAGCCACCGCAGTCGAACATCTTGCGGCACTGTTAGCAAGTCCCATCCCTACCTCCTCGTGGTGCCATCTGGAGATTTCCTATGGAAATTGCAGACGGGCAAGGGCAAATGGCGAGCCCTCTGCGCCAAAAAACAGGATTAGTCGGTTGGGCTACGGCCTAGTAAGCCGTAACCGTAGAAAAAGCCACAAACTCCGAAACAACCACAAGCCTCGGATATAACGGACCGGATTTATGTTAACGACCCTTGCAAACAACGAAAAAAGGACAATGATCTTCGGCTTTGTACGTGGAATGTTAGGTCGCTAAGCAGGCCACGTGCAGCCGAACAACTTGCGGACACCCTAGACTGCTATAAAGCGGACTTAACCGCCATCCAGGAAATGCGATGGAATGGACCGGGTATAAAGCGAATGAAAAACTGCGATATTTCCTACGGCGACTGCTATAGGGAGAGAAGGCGACGATTGTTTGGATGCGGATTTGTTGTTCGAACCGGACTAAGGCAAAAAGTCCTAAGCTTTCGGCATGTGAGCGAACGCCTCATAACAATCCGTTTCAAGGCTGAATTTTTTAACATCAGCCCACGCCCCCACGGAAGACAAGGATGACTCCGCCAAAGATGAGTTCTACGATCTCCTATACAGAACGTATGCCCAATGTCCCAGCTATGACATCAAAATTGTACTAGGAGGATTGTTGAACGAGTCATCGGCAAACATAGCCTACACGACACCACCTCCGATAACGGACACAAGCTGATTGATCTTGCTACGGAGCGAAATCTCCTTCTATCCAGTACGTGCTTCCCGCACCTTGATATACACAAAGGCACCTGGCGGTCTTTTGACCAATCGACTACCAACCAGATTGATCACATCGCAATCGACGTCAGACACTCCTCCACAATTTTCGATGTTCGAACTTTCCGAGGGGCTAACTAGTTGAACTTATCCACGTTGGTAAGAGCGGGATTATCATGCACTAACGATCTGTACTGTTCCCAGAACGGTATCCATTCCCTATAGTTGCCTGAGAACTTTTTAGGCTGGAGCTTTTGAAGCTTTACTGCATGCATTTTACTCAGAGGGGGAACGGTGACATTATGATCTGAAGCATTGGCAGGAACCTCGTTGGCGGGACTATCGTTGGGAAGAACTGATGATGATAGCAACTGCTTCTGATATTCCTTTATCTTGTTCAAACGTATTTGAAGTCGTGAAATTGTTGATACAGCTTTGTCGTTATACTCAGCTATAGAATCCGCTTCTTTATCGTAGTCTTCTGAATTGATGGAGGAACGAACATCGGCGTTCGCTTTGCGCAGACTTTCATGTGCCGCTGTCAAGCGATCCAAATAAATACTGAGCTCCTCCTCCATGCTTTCTAACTCGTATGAACTCATGTCCTCTTTAGCCCGACCTTCATTTGACTTAAGGAACTCGCCCGCACTATAAACTATTTTCGTTACTTGCCCGCGATACGTAGCGCGACTTGCCAAATCCATTATCTATCGCGTTGGGATAAAATCACGTATTATTTCGCTCGATCGTGTTTTGTTCCCGGGCTTCGGCACCAATGTGAAAATGTCACTATTTCACTTACAGATCCCGAGTTGTAAGAAAACACAGTTTAATAAACGAAATACAATTCAATCTTATTTAAGTATGATGGATAAGAGATTAACAAAGGGCAAGAGAGAATGAGGGTGGCAAAGGACTAACAAAGGCCTCGTAGGGGTAGCACCTATCCGACGGATGTTGGCCTGCCAAAAAGCGAGAAGAGCCACCGCAGTCGAACATCTTGCGGCACTGTTAGTAAGTCCTATCCCCACCTCCTCGTGGTGCCATCTGGAGATTTCCTATGGAAATTGCAGACGGGGAAGGGCGAATGGCGAGCCTCCTGCGCCAAAAAAAAAAAAACAGGATTAGTCGGTTGCGCTACGGCCTAGTAAGCCGTAACCGTAAAAAAACACAAACTCCGAAACAACCACAAACCTCGGATAAAACGGACCGGATTTATGTTGACGACCCTTGCAAAAAACGGAAAAAGGACAATGATCATCGGCTTTGTACGTGGAATGTTAGGTCCCTAAACAGGCCACGTGCAGCCGAACAACTTGCGGACGCCCTAGACCGCTATAAAGCGGACATCACTGCCATCCAGGAAATGCGATGGAATGGACCGGGCATAAAGCGGATGAAAAACTGCGATATTTACTACGGCGACTGCTATAGGGAGAGAGGGCAACGATTGTTTGGATGCGGATTTGTTGTTCGAGGTGGACTAAGGCAAAAAGTCCTAAGCTTTCGGCATGTGAGTGAACGCCTCATAACAATCCGTATCAAGGCTAAATTTTTTAACATCAGCCTGATCTGCGTCCACGCCCCCAGGGAAGACAGGAATGACTCAGCCAAAGATGAGTTCTACGATCTCCTAGACAGAACGTATGCCCAATGTCCCAGCTATGACATCAAAATTGTACTAGGAGACTTCAATGCTAAGCTGGGTAAGGAAAGCATCTTTGAACGAGTCATCGGCAAACATAGCCTACACGACACCACCTCCGATAACGGACACAGGCTGATTGATCTTGCTACGGGGCGAAATCTCCTTCTAGCCAGTACGCGCTTCCCGCACCTCGATATACACAAAGGCACCTGGCGGTCTTTTGATCAATCGACTACCAACTAGATTGATCACATCGCGTTCGACGTCAGACGCTCCTCCACCATTCTTGATGTTCGAACTTTCCGAGGGGCTAACATCGACTCGGACCACTATCTTGTAGTAGCCAAGATGCGCTTACGGATATCACGAACGCAACGGAGTAGGGTAAGAATACAAAGTTATGACGTCGGAAAGCTACTATCGCCAGAAACCGCCCGTGCTTTTACCGATCGCGTCTCCCTTAAGCTCTCCAATACACCTCAATCCTCCACGCTGTCAATAGAACAGCAGTGGAGCCTTTGCAAACAAGCCCTGAAAAGCTCTGCATCCGAAGTTTTGGGTTTCAAGGCTCCGCAACGAAGAAACACCTGGTTCGATGACGAGTGCGGGAGGATTCATACAGCGAAGCAGGATGCATATAAGGCCTCGCTGCATAAAAGAACAAGAGCAGCTCGTGAGCTCTACGAGTAAAAAAGAAGGGAGGAGCATAAGATTCTTAGAAGAAAGAAGAAAGAGCACGAGAAGCGCGCGATTGAGGATTTGGAGAGGTGTTACTGCAGGCGTGACGTGCGAAAGTTTTATCAACAGATAAAGCGAACATGCCAAGGTTATAAAGCCAGAACGGAAGCCTGCAGGGATGAGAACGGACACCTAGTAGTAGAACCGCAGTCGATGCTGAGAATATGGAAAAACCACTTCTGCAGACTGTATAACGGCGATGTTAGTCGGGGTGGCCGTGGTGCAGTGGTTAACATCATCGACCGCCGAGCGAAAGGTCCTATGGTTAAAATTCGCTTCGTAGCCGAGAAAAAGTAGTTCCAATACGGAGAAAAAGTATGCAACGCCGTTGTGAATGGAAAGTGACCAGACGTACTGCTGCAGGCATAACACTCACAGTTATGGTCAACCCAAATTCATCCACTGCGTATGCAATACTAAATTGCCCGAACGAATTACTACGGACTATAACCAACGCGGAATTTGGTCGGCTCTCGTCCTATCTAGGTCTAGGACAACCACCCCTGAGAGTAGTGAACGAACATCAACGACCCCAACCACTGCACTCCGTTCAGGTTGTGTGTGTAAACACATCATAAGAGAATATAAGAAAAAAACTCTTGAACCTGCGCGAGTCTCTAAAAAAAAAAAAAATAAAAATATACCGCTGTCAGGCAGAATGATCCATTTTTAATTGACGGAGACCGCAGAAAATTCTGTCTAAGATTGCCATATCGAACCTCAAGTCGAATAAAGCTGCTGGCGCAGACGGACTGTCTGCTAAGCTCTTCAAGGCAGCTGGGGATGACCTGGTTGGGCGCATGCACCAGCTCATCCGTAAGATATGGTTAGAGGAAAGCGTGCCCGAGGAATGGAGCCTCAGCATCGTATGCCCGATCCACAAGAAAGGAGACCCCCCTGATTGCGCCAACTATAGAGGAATAAGTCTTCTTAACATCGCCTACAAATTCTTCTCTGCCGTTCTGTGTGAACGCCTGAAGCCTTTTGTAAATAAGCTGATTGGTCCTTATAAGTGCTGATTCAGGCCAGGGAAGTCCACCATCGACCAAATCTTCACACTACGGCAAATCCTGGAAAAAACCTAGAAATTTCAAGTCGACACTCACCACCTATTTGCCGACTTCAAAGCCGCATACGACGTAACTAGAGACGAGCTATACAACGCTATGTCTACCTTTGACATACCTGCTAAACTCGTCAGACTATGCAGGATGACTTTGGAGAATGCTCGCTGCTCCATCCGAATCGGTGAACACCTTACCGATAGTTTTGATGTCAAGGCGATGCGCTGTCGTGTGATTTTTTCAACATCATATTGGAAATGATTCTGCAAAAATCACTGGCCAATACAAGAGGCACAATCTATTTCAAATCCTCGCAACTTCTTGCATACGTCGACGACATTGACATAATAGGTAGATCACAGCGAGATGTCAATGAGGCGTTTGCGAGTATTGAGATGGAGGCGGCGAAAATTGGTTTGGCGGTAAGTGAGGGCAAAACTAAATATATGCTGTCATTAAAAAAGGACGCTCACCACCGACGTCTTGGCCAGAACGTTTGTATAAGCAGATACAAAGTTCGAGGTAGTTAAGGACTTCATATACCTCGGCTCCGCAGTGACTTGGAACAACGGCACCAGTTTCGAAATCAAGCGCAGAATTACTCTTGCCAACCCCTGCTTCTTTGGGCTCAAGAGGCAACTGAGAAGTAAAGCCCTCTCCCGAACGACAAAGTTGACTCTATATAAGACCCTTATCATCCCGGTCCTGTTGTACGGCGCAGAAGCATGGACACTATCAAAAGCGGATGAGGAGGCCCTTGGTCGGTTCGAGAGAAAGATTTTGCGGGTGATTTTTGGGCCTATAAACGCAGACGGGGGATGGAGGAGAAGATTCAACCACGAACTTTACGGGCTGTACAGCGACATGAGGATTCAACGCCTAAGATGGCTGGGCCATGTAGAGCGAATGGACACCACAGCTCCAGCCCGGAGAGTCTTTGAATCCGACCCCGAGGGACGAAGAAGCAGAGGACGGCCGCCCTTAAGATGGCGCACACAGGTGGAAGGGGACCTCAGCCAACTGGGTGTGCGGCAATGGAAAAGGCTAGCGAAAGATCGTGCTAGATGGAGGGGCATGTTGGTTGAGGCCCAGGTTCACCCCGAACTGTAGCGCCCACTAAGAATAAGAAGAAGAGAGAAATGATAGCAAAGCTTAACGGGTCTTAAGGCTTCTATTTTCCACAGGCTTAAGGAAGTCGCGATGCGTGTTACCCCACACTCTCTCACTCACTCACTGAAGTCGGAAGAAAGCAGCGAGAGGATGCCGTTCGGCAGTCATCATCGACTACCAAGAACGAGGTTTTCGACCAACTTGGCAGCAAGTATCCAGTGAAAGCCCAATCGTGAAAGCTTACTGGGCTCAATGGCAGAGTTTGAAGCTGAAGAACGGTTGCCTCTACCGCAGTTGGGAAAGTGAGGACGGGAACATTGTAAACGACCTGCTGGTAATTCCAAAAGGACAAATCGACGAGGTCATCCGAGAATATCACGAGGGACCAAGCGGGGGTCATCTTGGTGTTAACAAGACTGCAGAAAAGATCAAGAGACGTTTCTACTGGGTAGGATGTCATGATTCGGTCACAAATTTCATTCGCAGGTATGAACAGTGTGCGAAGGCAAAGGGGCCAGTTAGGAAAACTCGAGGAAATATGCAGCAGTACAATGTTGGAGCACCGTTCGAACGTATCGCAATAGACATCGCAGGCCCTTTCCCAACGAGCAACGCTGGAAACAAATACGCGCTGGTGGTGATCGATTACTTCAGCAAGTGGCCTGAGGTGATTTGCATCTCGAACCAGGAAGCCAAAACCATTTCGGATGCATTCGTGAACAACTGGGTTGCGCATTATGGAGTACCAATGGAACTGCACTCAGACCAAGGAAGGAACTTCGAGTCGTCGGTGTTCAAAGAACTGGTGTTAACAAGACTGTAGAAAAGATCAAGAGACGCTTCTACTGGGTAGGATGCCATGAGTCGGTCACAAATTTCATTCGCAAGTGTGAACAGTGTACGAAGGCAAAGGGTCCAGTTAGGAAAACTTGAGGAAATATGCAGCAGTACAATGTTGGAGCACCGTTCGAACGTATCGCCATGGACATCGCAGGCCTATTCCCAACGAGCAACGCTGGAAACAAATACGCACTGGTGGTGATCGATTATTTCAGCAAGTGGCCTGATGTGTTTTGCATCCCGAATCAGGAAGCCAAAACCATTTCGGATGCATTCGTGAACAACTGGGTTGCGCGTTATGGAGTACCAAAGGAATTGCACTCAGACCAAGGAAGGAGCTTTGAGTCGTCGGTGTTCAAAAAACTCTGTGACATGCTAGGTATAGGAAAGACACGGACAACACCATTACACCCACAATCTGATGGCATGGTCGAAATGTTCAACTGGACGATGGAGGAGGACTTGAGAAAGGTCGTCGTTGGAGATCAGAAGGACTGGGATTAACACCTTCCCCTTTTCTTAATGGCGTACCGTTCGGCACAGCACAATTCAACGGCAATAAAACCAGCTGAAGCCATTTTTGGGAGGGCATGGGCTCGGACATACAGGGTAAAGTTGTTGATTGCTCTCAACCTGGCGAGATGCCAGCAACGATCCCTGTTTAAATGCCCGGGTCAAGTTGACATACGGCCTCCTCGCGGCGCCCTCTGGATAGCCTCTTCAACAACCGTCGGGAGGTGAACAAACGTATGCAGCGAAAAAAATCCCGACCAGAATGGCGGTTGTGCGGCGGGCTAACAATCCGCCCACGTAGAAAAATCCAAAGTTATGAATGAGCAAGATGCCTCGGATACACGGGCGGATACTCGACGACGACAACGCACGAAAAAGGAACACGATTCGCGAGTATGCTCCTGGAATGTCAGAACCCTGTACACTCCCGGAGCTGCTCATAAACTAGAAGGAATCCCCACGCAGTACAAGGCGGATATTACTGCGGTCCAGGAAATACGCTGGATAGGAAACGGTATGATTAGGAAGAAAAATTGCGACATTTATTACAGCTGTCACAAAAGGTTGCACTTACTGGGATGCGGATTTGTCGTGGGAAAGCGGTTAAGGTCGAAGGTCATCGACTTTAAACCTATAAGTGATCGCCTGGCTGTGATCCGCATCAGAGGCAGATTTTATAACATCAGCCTTATATGTGCACACGCCCCTACCGAAGAGGCTGAAGACCCTATCAAGGAGGACTTCTATGACCTCCTGGACAACGCCTACGGAGCTTGTCCGGAGTACGATGTAAAAATCGTGCTCGGGGACTTCAACGCCAAAATCGGAAAGGAAAACACCCTTGGCGGAGTGATCGGAAAGCACAGCCTCCACGATACAACAACAGATAACGGCTTCCGACTCGCTGACTTTGCGACAGCTCGTAATGCGGTGATAAGTAGCACAAGATTCCCTCGCAAGCGAATCCACACAGCAACCTGGCGATCTCCGGACGGTCGAACCGCCAATGTTCGACCTTTTGCTCATTGACGCAAGGCACGCGTCAAACATCTTGGATGTGCGAACATTCAGAGGGGCAAATGTCGACTCTGACCACTTCCTCGTAGCAGCAAGATTCAGAGCTCGACTGTCCAATGTCAGAAAGCTGCACCAGCCCATCAGGAGAAGGTTCGACACTGGGCGCCTGAGCACACCGGAGGTTGCCAGAGTCTACAGGGAGCAGCTGAGCGAAAGACTCTACGGTATGCCTACGTCGAACACAAATGCCAATAATATGTGGCTGCATTGCCGCCCAGCCATTCAGGAAGTAGCCGAAACCACCTTAGGATACCTTCCACCCCCGACAAGAAACCCGTGGTATGATGGCGAGTGTGAGCAGAAAAAGGCAGCAACCGACGAGGCGTACCAAAAGGCGCTGCAGAGGAAAACCAGGGCAGCGCGAGAAGAGTACCGAGCCAGAAGAAGGGAGGAGAAGAAACTACTGCGACAAAAGAAAAGAATCTTCGCAGCCTCCCAGCTCAAGGACATCGAGGAGTCTAGGGATAAACATAAAATACGAGCCTTTTACAAGAAAGCCAAAGGCCTTGCAGGAGGCTTCAAAAAGGGCACCCTGGCTCTTCGAAACTGGGAGGGTAATCTTGTCACCGACCCGCAGGGAATAGTGGATGTATTTAAGCAGCACTTCCAGCAGCTGCTTAACGAGCATGACCAAGAGAGAGTGGTAGGGACCGAGGAAATCCCAACTCCAGCCGCTGAAGTAGTCCTCCCACCCAGCATAGAAGAAGTCGGCACAGCTATTCAGAAGCTGAACAACAACAAGGCCGCAGGCTCAGATGGCTTGCCATCAGAGCTCTTCAAGGCTGGCGGCGAGTTCTGGTAGGGAGCATACACCAGATCATCTGCAGAATTTGGGAAGATGAAAGCATGCCCGACGACTGGAATACCAGCTCTATATGCCCCATCCACAAAAAAGGCGATCCTACCTCTTGCAAGATCTATAGAGGTATATCCCTGCTCAATGTCGCATACAAGATCCTGTCCAGCGTATTGTGTGAACGTCTAAAACCATTTTGCACCGCACTAATCGGCAGCTACCAGTGCGGCTTCCGGCCCGGCAAATCAACTATGGACCAAATTTTCACACTTCGACAAATCCTGGAAAAGACCAACGAGTTTCAAATCGATACACACCATCTTTTCACACACCATCAGATCCCGATAAAACTGATCCAGTTGTATCGCGCCACGCTAAAAAACACGCGATGCACCGTGCAACTCGGTTTTAGGACCTCGGAACCATTCGAAGCATGCACCGGATTTTGGCAAGGAGATGCGCTGTCATGTGACTTCTTCAACCTAGTGCTGGAGCAGATAGTGCGACGGGCAGGCGTCAACAGGGAAGGCACTATTTTTTACAAGTCCATCCAGCTGCTAGGATACGCGGATGATATCGACATCATCGCGTGTTCTCGCCGTGGCATTGTGGAAGCATTCACGGCGATTGAAGAACAGGCGAAACGAATTGGCCTTAAGATCAATGAGGACAAAACGAAATACATGCTGTCAAGCAAAAACCAATCCGTCGCTCACCACCTGGGACAAAACATAACAATTGACAGCTACAATTTCGAGGTAGTTAAGGAGTTTGTCTACCTCGGGGCAAATGTAAATTCCACAAATGACACCACAGTGGAGATCCGGCGTAGAAACGCCCTTGGCAACCGCTGCTACTTCGGCTTGTCCAAACAAGTGGGGTCAAAACTCCTCACTCGAAAGACCAAAGTCATGCTTTACAAAACGCTCATTCTGCCAGTCTTGCTGTACGGAGCCGAAAGCTGGACGATAAGCAGGACAGCGGAGCTGTTTTGGGTTCTTTCGAAAGAAAAATTCTGCGCCGGATATTTGGTCCTGTCTGTGAGGAAGGTGAATGGAGAAGAAGATACAACCGCGAACTCTACGAGCTGTACCAAGATGTGGATGTAGTCCGGAAGGCAGGGATCTGTCGACTACACTGGCTCGGCCACATCGAGCGCATGGACATCAACGCTCCAGCTAAGAGGGTCTTCGACTCCGAGCCTCCTGGTTCGAGAAGAAGAGGAAGACCGAACCTCCGGTATAAAGACCAAGTAATCGCGGATGTAAGACATCTTGGTCTTGACAACTGGAAGCAGCGTGCCCGGGACTGTCAAGGATGGAAGGCAGCTATAGCTCAGGCTCAGATCCTCCATGGATCGCAGGCCTGATAAGTAAGTAAGTAAGAAGCCATTTTTGGAACTGATCTTCGACTTCCATCGGACTTGAAGTTCGGCGTGGTACTGCAGGGAGGATTTCGTAACCGAAAAGAAGGAACAGCTGAACTCCATCCATCAGTTCATAAGGGAGCGACTGAACTTGGTCAGCGATAAAATGAAGGCGCGATACGACTTGAGGGCGAACACTTCTGGATTCGAGACCGGACAGTTGGTATTGCTGTACAACCCACAACGAAAAAAACCGGCCAAGTGCGAGTCGGACTCGCGCACGAAGGGTTCCGTACTATTATGTATAAAAACGGCAAAAAAGCATGTCTGTTGTATGGGAGCCCCATTTATACATATATTTATTATATTCTGTCTAAGTATTTGTTGTTAAAGCAGCAACAGAAATACATAATCAGTGACATTTTATTCTCACTTTTCGGATAGTTAAAATCTAGAATGTTGTAATTTTTAGAAAATACTCATTTTTTGAGTGATTGCCAATTTGGGTTTAGACGTGACAAATCGACTGAAACTGCTTTATTGAAATTAACTGGTGAAATATATAATAGTCTAAACACTTCTCAAATACCATCAACATTATTTGTTGATATCCGTAAGGTCTTTGATATGGTTAATCATACTTTGCTACTCGATAAACTTTACAAAGCGGGTTTCAGAGGCTCCATTTATAAATGGTTTTCTTCTTATTTATCCAACCGTTATCAAGTTGTGAAAATTAGGAATGTTTACAGTTCTATAGACTTCTTAAATATGGGTGTTCTCCAAGGAGTATTGGGCCCAATCCTTTTTCTAATTTATGTTAATTCGTTTTTCTTACAACCTTTTAAAGGCAAAATAACTGCCTTTGCTGATGAAACATCTCTTTTCCACTCAAACACTAACTTAATTGATAGTTTTGCAGATGTTAATAATGACCTAGATATGTTAAGGAGATGGTTTAATTATCATAAACTAATAATTAGCAACAAAACGAAGTACATGATATTTAATATCAATGGTAGAGTTTTCAGAGACCTTCCCTTATATTATCATGCACCATTGTGTAATCGATTTGTTCTTGAAGATATAGTATTCAACAATCAAGAATGTTTGAAAATCGCTTCTTGATTGAACACGTGGACAGTTTTAAATATTTAGGTGTTATATTGGACCAACAACTTTGTTGGAAAGACCATTCAATATATTTGAAACATTATCTAAATGGGGTTATAAGATAATTATTCCATCTCAGTATGCACTGCAATCTCTACCCGTTTTAAAATACTAAATGTATACTCGCACCGATATGGAACTAGCAAACCATGTCCATGTCCGGACCTGAGTGCATACATACACATGTATGAAATTCGTTCACGAAATGCGGTGCGGGCATCATATTCTTTCATTTCCTTTTTTCATTTCAGTTCAAGTGTGCTGTACAGTGTACACCAACTGTTCGAGCTTTATCGCCACATCTCCATACTTTTGGGTTTCTTGAAAACTACAGGGTATAACTCATACCGTATGAGAAGCATGTTCGTTGCATTTATGTTTTTTTTTTCGTTTTGTACATATGTGATTGATGAATAAGGGTTGAATGGAACTATGGAACTCTTTTCGTTCAATTTGCGGAGCGAGAGGACATAGTTCCGTGAACTATACATGTCCGGAACTACCCAACTCTACTTCGTAATGTACATATGTATGTATGTATGTATGTATACTTATACATAGCGTAGAGATGTGTGAGTGTATGCACGTATGTGATGCGTATGCACGTATGTACGTATCGGTTCGTATAAGTGCAAGATCGCTTGCTCCTCTTGCTCACTTGCTCTTCTCCACCTGCCGCGACGTCGTGCGAAAGGGATGCTAGGCCAGGTGCGAGGACTGGTCGTGAGCAATGGCGCCACGCGATTGCCCTCACGCCGACTTACCTACCCGCAGCAAGAATCGCGAATTTGCTACGAAACTCGCGAAATATCCCACGCAAAAGAAAAAAAAAACACCGTAATCGTTTCAAATTCAATATGTCACAAATTTAATTTCCTTAACCTAACTTAATCTAGGTTTACAATTATTCCTTAAAACTACCCTACACCGTATGTCAATAAAAAAAAGTTGAAATAAATAAAAAAAATATATGTAAAATAAAAAAAAAAGAGGAATTCACTGTCCAAAAAAGTAAATAAATCGCAGCTTGAGTATTCGAACAGTCGTACCGAAACTCCTCTGACCAACGACTTAGCCCGCATCACCAATCGCGACACGTAAATTTACTCATGTGCTACTAGGAACAAAAAAAAACAAAAATGCTGACCTGCTGCGGGCTGAACTCCACTCGTTCGCGTGTCAAGTGATGATCGTACCCTCGGGCTATCCGCTTTCTCTGTGTTTGGTTTCCCAAAATGGATGACTACGAGCCGCTCAAAAATGGGAACTGACCGAAAGATGACAACGAAAACCTTTCGAAACAATTTATTATTGGTTGTTTGTAATTATGTATATGTATAATTAATTTTGTTCTGTTTTTAGTATTTGTCGTGGTAGCGGCAACAGAAATACATCAACTGTGAAAATTTCAACTGTCTAACTATCACGGTTCATGAGATACAGCCTGGTGACAGACGGACGGACGGACGGACGGACGGACAGCGAAGTCTTAGTAATAGGGTTCCGTTTTACCTTTGGGTACGGAACCCTAAAAAGGGCTTATGCTCCAAATTGCAATCAGCCTGGGAGGGACCTTATGAGGTCATCAAGAAACTTAACGACGTGGTATATCGAATACAGCAGACGGGAAACAGACGGGCGAAGTATAAGATTGTCCACGTAGAGAGGTTAGCGCCATATTAAGGAGAAGGATCCAATCGCTTGTTCGAGCACGAACAAGTTTAGGAGGAGGGCAGTGTTGCGGAGACAGAAGCCGACGGTTAAGTTCGAATTTCGCTGTCGAAGTTCGAAAGCTCTAGTGAAGGGGAAGATGAAATGATGTCAACTGTCAACGGCGTAATGCTAATTGACAAAGCATTCTAGAGATTTCCGTAGGGGAACTTCCGACGGCGAACCCTCGAGAAGGTGGACCGAGAGCTATATAAGCACAGACACTCGCCCTCGGCATTCATTCAGTTTGTGGAATTGAAAAGCGTGTGACAAGTCGGTGTGATCAATCGATAGAACGGTGGGAAAATATAAGCTTTCAATAAAGGTTCATGTGTGTTTAAAGTTTGAAGTGTTCAATAGGTTTTGGATAGTAAAGAAAAGTGGTGAAGCTGCACAGATAATTGATCTGTGGTGAAATAAGAAAAGTGTGTGTGTTTTAATTTGAATAAAACGTAGACAATTGTAGTTTATCGCAATCGAGTGGTGCGAACCCTATTCGGTGTGGGATTAAATTTTGTAACAATATTATAGCGTACATCGATCAAAATATCCGAAATTTAACGCAAATCATAAAGTGAAGGAAATGTTTCTAAACAGTTGCCTTCCACTTGCTGGGGATGTAGCATAGGGAGAGGCAACCCTTGTATATTACCACAAGCCAGGGGAGGATGAGATCTGCTACCTGCTGAAGCTCTGCTGGTATAATACCCTCTGGTCCTGGAGACTTGAAGGGCTCAAAGCTTTTAAAAGCCTGTAGGACATTGTCATTAGCGATCAATTGGAGCAAACCCTCAACTGCTATAAAGCAGATATAACCGCACTCCAAGAAGTGCGATGGGATGGACCAGGCAAAAAACGGATGAAAAACTGCGACATCTACTACGGGAACTGCTACAAGGAGAACAAACAGCGCCTATTCGGGTGCGGATTCGTTATTCGAGGAAGACTCCGACAAAAAGTCTTAAGCTTCCGAGACATAAGCGAATGCCTCATAACAATCCGCATAAAAGCTAAATTTGGAAACATTAGCTTAATATGCGCTCACGCCCCAACGGAAGAAAAGGACGGTCGACTCAAAGAAGAATTCTACGATCTCCTAGACAGAACATATGCCCAATGCCCCAGCTACGACACAAAAATAGTCCTAGGAGATTTTAATGCAAAACTGGGAAAAGAGGACATATTTGAGTCGATCATAGGAAAGCATAGCCTCCATAACACCACATTCGACAACGGACTAAGGCTAATTGATTTCCTAGCGGGGCGTAACCTCCTTGTAGCAAGCACGCGATTCCCCCATCTCAACATCCACAAGGGTACCTGGCGGCTTGTGATCAATCGACCAGGATTTGGAAAGACCACTTCTGCAGACTGTATAACGGCGATGATAGACAAGATACCGCTGTCAGGCAGAACGAGCCATTCGCAATGGACCACGAAGTAACAGAATTCAGTCCACCCGACCTAGACGAAGTCGAAATAGCGATATCAAGACTTAAGTCTAATAAAGCCGCTGGCGCAGACGGCCTGTCTGCTGAGCTTTTTAAGGCGGCTGGAGATGAGCTGGTAAGGTGCATGCACCATCTCATTTGCGAGGTATGGTCGGAGGAAAGCATGCCCGACGAATGGAATCTCAGCATCGTTTGCCCGGTCCATAAGAAAGGAGACCCCTATAACTGCGCCAACTATAGGGGAATAAGTCTCCTTAACATCGCATATAAGATCTTCTCTGCCGTATTGTGTGAACGCCTGAAACCGTTTGTGGATAACCTGATCGGCTCTTATCAGTGTGGTTTCAGGCCAGGTAAATCCCAAAAAGACCAAATATTTACGCTACGGCAGATCCTGGAGAAGACCCAGGAATACCGAATCGACACTCACCACCTCTTCGTCGATTTCAAGGCCGCGTATGACAGCGTATATAGAGACGAGCTGTACAAAGCCATGTCTAGTTTTAACATCCCTGTCAAACTCGTCCGACTGTGCAGGATGACAATGGAGAATTCTCGCTGCTCCATTAAGGTCGATAATGAACAATCCGAGACCTTTGATGTTAAAAAAGGATTTAGGCAGGGCGACGCGCTGTCGTGTAACTTTTTCAACATTGTGCTTGAAAAGATCGTGCAAGAGTCACTGGCCAACACAAGAGGTACGATTTTTTTCAAGTCTACGCAATTGCTCGCGTACGCCGACGATATTGACGTAATTGGACGAAAACAGCAAGACGTCAATGAGGCTTTCGTGGGCATTGAGGTAGAAGCGGCTAAGATGGGTCTCAAGGCTAATGAGGGTAAAACCAAATATCTGCTTTCATCTAAAAGAGACGGACAACACCGACGTATTGGCCAGAACGTCACCATGGGCGGATGTAACTTTGAAGTGGTCAAGGAATTCGTCTACCTTGGCTCACTGATGACCAGCGACAACAACACCAGCGCTGAGATAAAACGCAGAATTACTCTTGCCAACCGCTGTTTCTTTGGGCTCAAGAGGCAATTGAGAAGTAGAGCCCTCTCTCGGAAAACCAAGGTGACACTATATAAGACCTTGATCATCCCAGTCCTCCTTTACGACGCAGAGGCTTGGACCTTAACAAAAGCGGATGAAGATGCCCTTGGTCGTTTCGAGAGGAAAATTCTGCGCACTATCTACGGTCCCGTTTGTTCAAACGGTGATATTTTCGCAGTAGTTCCTCCAAGAATGCCTTTTGGCCTTCCTGGTTGCTGTTTTGAAAGATTTAAGTGCCTTCATATAGGGGTTCCAATCCTCTTGCAAACGGGTATATTTTGCATTGTTAAAGAGCTTTCTGTTCTCTTTCCTAAGGGAGACTATCTCTTTATTCCACCAGGGGGGTTTGGGTTTGCCTCTGGGAGTGCTAACCGCACAGAATTAAGACGGTGCTCTGTTAAGAGTTCCTGTCAGCTCATTTACTTTACGGATAGGTGTCTTGTCCCAAGGTAGGGTTCAAGATAGGTGCTATATTTTTGCCAATCGGTTCTCCTATAGTTCCTGAAGGGAGCTGGGGAACTGACGTGGATAGTCAGCTGGATTGAATATAGCGATGCTCAGAGAGTGAGTGATCTTTTAGAACTATCCATTCCCCTGACTTTGTCGACAATGTCCTGCGATGCAAAATTTACATCCAGAACTTCCTGCCTATTCTTGGTGATGAAAGTTGGTTCACAGCCATTATTACAAACGGTGAGATTAGTATCTAAAAAATAATTAAACAAAGACTCACCTCGATCGTTGATGTTGCTGCTGCCCCATATAGTGTGGTGTGCATTCGTAGCACACCCTATTATGAGTCCGGCATTTGCTTGCTCAGTATCCTTGACCAGATTCACCAAGTTTGCTGGAGGGGGAGCACTTGGGTGGTCGTGGGTTAAATAGGCCGCGGTAACCCAGAGCTTGAAGGAGTTGCCCTCGACACTGATAGCCGTGATATCCTGGTCACTGTAGGATGAGCTCTTGGCTTACCTGCATCGCGCACGTAGGTGAGCTTGTTCCGAGTCCACGTACCATGTTGTTCACTATCCATGGTTTCTGGATCAGAACTACGGAGCATTAGGGCGGCCGAGGCCGCAATAGAGTGGTGGAGATTAATTTGCAGAATCCGCAAATCCGAATGGCCGATGTGACGTTGGCAGACTCTTCACCAGATTCCAGATCGAAGTCTGACATAGTCTCTCCAAGGTCCACCTCGGGAAGGTCCAGGTCGGACAGTAGATTGCTGTCTTCCCCGGTAGTCTCATTCACTTCTTTTGGCGGGGGCTCAACCGAGAGAATCTCCTCAGTGATCATCGGCTCGATGCCATGGAGTCGGCTGATGCAGCTCTAGAGGCTCTCTTAGCTGAGTTCTTTCCGTCTCTTTTATAAATTCTGAGCCTTGCTGAGTCAAAGCCCAGAGAGATCATATTGTGAGCCTCTGCTAGATGTGCTAGGAAATCCTGATTGATTACGATAGTAACTAATCTTGAGGGTACCGTCACATCATCTAGTTTGGCTATTTGGATTGGGATTTGCGAATTGCAATTTAGCATGAGTGCCAAAATCTCCTTAGGATCCTCGGGATAGGCCAGTATAATGGATCTAGCCCTAGGTCTACTTGGAATTTGACTCAAGGGTACAGTCTCAAGTTAAGCTCCCTCCCAGACCTCGCCGACTCTTCTGAGTGCAAGCTTAAAAAGGTCCATTGACCTTTGGTCTCCGAAGAAGATCAGCTTGATCCTGCCTTGATAATACCCTTCATGATGGGTAATTGGGAAGGGTCCACGGTATTCCTGGAGTAGCGAAAAGTAGTTTTCGAGTAGCACATTGCTAATTAAAAGCCACCTCGCCGGAGGGACGTTTCCATCCACATCACTTCTATCGACAACAGCCATTGTGGTCGAGACCTTCAGCACGTCGCGATAGCAGAGTTGTGTTTGGGATCTGGGGAAGATGCTGTGTGACAGGGCTTTCTTTGAGGTGGAGGGAAGTTCCTCAGCCGACCTCTGGCACTTGCCATCCTGCTCCTAACCGGATGAGTTTCCAGTGCTCTTGATTATGTTTACCGCCCAATCAAGAGCATTCTTCCTCCTTTCCGAGAGCTGATCCCTTGGTACATCCCGCAGCTTTTTAAGTAGCTTACTAGCCGTGCGACGTTCCTTGTATCGCGTTTTGGGGGCACTCAGGGCTGGGTCTCGAGGAGTATTCCTCTCCCTATTGTCACCTGAGGGTGCTGGACCAGGCTTTCGTGTGTGGGCCGATGTCGTAGCACCTTGTCGGATAGCAGCATTTCTGCTGCTTCCTAAGGGGTGTTAGACCAGGCTTTTGTACGTATGCCAATGTCTTAGCACCTTGTGGAGCATCGGTCTTGGTCCCGCCATCTGAGGATGCTGAACCAGGCCTCCACGAAGGCCAATGTCACAGCACCTCACCGAGACTCAGCAGTTGTATCTGTGTCCATACACTCTGCCGGTTTTTTGCTTTCTGTTTTGTTATTATTACTTTCATTTGTGTTGTGTTGTTATTATTGTTATTGTCGTTGTTGTCTTAAACGCAGACTATATAATCCTGAGTGCGCCTGGTGCTCAGGATACTCCGTTAACGACTGCGCTATTTTTGAGATGGGCCCCCAGCCAGGCTGATCCTCGGCACGGTTCGCGTAACACCTTAATCCGGCCCATTGACTACATCTTGGCTTCATGTCTCCTCTGTGGTTACCCCGAAAGTCATTGACCTTTACTGGGCCCCTGCGCCGCGTCGGGGTGTGTAGTCACGTAAGTTATATTAGACACCGTTGCTTCTATGTATAATACAGACACAATAGGACCTCTGTTACATCTAATATACACATCCGACATTTCCAAACAAAAACGCAACGGTCGCTACCTTCGCAGACAACATATACTTACTTCACATAGAATTCTCTATGGGAAAAAGAAATTCCTATACGGACAAAAAGTGTGCAACGCA
The DNA here is from genome assembly GCA_951905685.1 of Eumerus sabulonum. Taxonomy (NCBI): domain Eukaryota; kingdom Metazoa; phylum Arthropoda; class Insecta; order Diptera; family Syrphidae; genus Eumerus; species Eumerus sabulonum. Next base: position 74,939,201 of record OX645060.1, read on the forward strand.
GGAAAAGAGAATCGAGACACTGGACAAGAAGGTTCTAGATCTCGAGAATAATCAAGAAAAGAGAATCGAGGTTCGACAAGAAGGTTCTGGAGCTCGAGAAAACCGTCCAGAACGTTCAGCATCAAGGAATCGTTGTACCGACTGCAGCATCGAAATTTACAGCCCCCAACTTTCACGGCACGAGCGCATTTAACATCTTTAAGCTCCAGTTCGAGACAACAGCGGAACGGAATCAATGGGGGGTGGCCGTGGTGCAGTGGTTAACATCATCGACCGCCGAGCGGAAGGTTTATGGTTCAAATTCGCTTCATAGCCAAGAAAAAGTAGTTTCTATACCGCCAAAAAGTATGCAACGCTGTTGAGAATGGAAAGTGACCAGACGTACTGCTGCAGGCATAACACTCACAGTATATGGTCAAACGAAATTCATCCTCTGCGTATGCAATACTAAAAGTGCTTGAACGAATTACTACGGACTATAACCAACGCGGAATTTGGTCGGCTCTCGTCCTATCTAGGTCTAGGACAACCACCCCTGAGAGTAGTGAACGAACATCAACGACCCCAACCACTGTACTCCGTTCAGGTTGTGTGTGTCAACACATCATAAGAAAATATAAAAACTCTTGAACCTGCGGGATTCTCTAAAAAAAAAAAAAAAAAAAAAAATGGGGAGAAGAAGATCGTGTTGCCGTTCATCCCGGAGACCCAGAGAAGGAACTACACAGCCATATGGGAAGCTCTTCATCGAAGATACGGCAGTGAACACATGCAAGAAATTCACAAGCTGGAACTTAAAGGGCGCAAGCAGCGTTTAAACGAGACCATCCAACAGTATGCTGCCGACATCGAGAGGCTATCCCATCTTGCCTACGCGGATGTTCCAGTTGATGTGGTGGAGAAACTTAAAACGGATTCTTTCATCCAAGGGCTAAGGGACCCCGATACGCAACGAAGCTTGATTCTCCTGCCGAAGACATCTTTCAAGGAGACAGTTGCCAGCGCTTTCTCATGTGAAACATCGCTCTTGATATGCCGACCTTCCATCAAACTACGGCGCATATCTCAAGACCAGGATAGTTCCAGAGCAACAACGGCGAGTAGAAGTGGTTCATTCCCGGGTAGATGCTACATCTGCGACCAGCAGGGGCACATTGCGAGGAACTGCCGCCTGCGAAGAAAGCGTTCGAGGTCTAGTTCGCCAAAAAGAGACCATGGGAGTAAACGCGACCGTGGAGGTGCAAAAGGTGCACCTAACAATCCGTTATACTAAGACGAGTCAGTGCAGAGGGGCGTGCGCTGGCTCCCACATTGGAGTGCCCCAGCATCCTCGTATCCCGAATCTGTAGGGGTGCAACCAGCCTAGTCATCGAGGGAACGATGGACGGGCGACGATATCTGCTGACGTTGGACACGGGCGCAACTCATTCAGTCATCCGAAGCGGATTGGTTTCTGACATCGGACCATTTTCCGAGGTAAGGCTTCGTACAGTAACTGGTGAGAAGGCAGAAGTTAGGGGAAAGGTCCAGAAAAGAATTACGATGGGTACCGTCGAGCTTCAGCATGATTTCATCGTTGCGGACATTACTGATGACTCATAATCGGCGTCGACTTCATGATTAGGCATGGCTTCACATTGGACCTCAACCAAAAAGTGATGAAGTATGGCAACTTGGAGCTCCCAATAACAATAGATAATGGACAGGGTAACAAGGTCAGGCGAATAGTCGTGCAAGCGCGCCAAACAGTTCCCCCGAATGCAGAAGCTGTGATTTGGGCAAAGATAGAAGAGGATGCGGGGACAAGCCGAATGTGGGTGGTCGAACCCGACAAACGAAATCGACCCAGCGATATCATTGTTGGAAGGGCTCTGGTGGAACCCCGACAAGACCAACTGGTTCCAGTACGAGTCCTGAATCCTGCCAGTACACCTAGGACAATACACAAGGCAACAACGATCGCTCAATGCCAAGAAGCTGCCGCCGTTATGAACTGCGAAGATAAGAAACAACAGGAAATCCAGTTCAACAAAGCCTTCTTAAAAACAATGGCCAGAGAGTGGACGCAACACCTAGTGGAGAAGCAGAAAAGTAAAGCACTCTCCCTGCTTCGTAAATGTTGGACAGTTTTTGCAATTGGTAAGAACTGTGGGAGAACATCAATTGTGAAGCACAGAATAGACACAGGGGACTCTAGACCGATCCGGCAACCACCGAGGAGGGTACCTTTGGCGAAAGAAGGAGAGGTGATCAAACTAATCGACGAGATGGAAAAGGAGGGCGTGATCGAACCATCTGCAAGCCCATGGAGTTCGCCAGTAGTGCTAGTTAAGAAGAAGGATGGAAGCACCCGATTCTGCGTGGACTACAGGAAGCTTAACGACGTCACGAAGAAGTACAGCTATCCTTTACCGAGAATCGACGACACCTTGGATACACTATCTGGTGCAAAGTGGTTCTCGACGCTGGACTTGCAAAGTGGATACTGGCAAATAGAGCTTGACCAGCAAGACAAGGAAAAGACCGCGTTCACCGCCGGGGGAGAGTTGTGGCAATTCTCTGTGATGCCCTTCGGTCTTTGCAATGCGCCAGCCACATTCGAAAGACTTATGAACCGGGTGCTAAGAGGACTTCACTGGAGGACTTGCCTTGTCTATCTGGATGACATAATTGTCATGGGCAAGGATTTCGACGATCACCTTAAGAAGCTTGAAGAGGTACTGGAACGTATTCAAGCAGCCGGATTGAGATTGAGCCCGAAGAAATGTTCGCTCTTCCAGAACGAGGTGAAGTACTTGGGACATGTGGTGACTGCAGAAGGAGTCCATACAGATGAAGGGAAAATCTCAGCGGTTAAGGAATGGCCGCGGCCGAAGAATCTTCATGAGTTAAGGTCATTCCTGGGACTTTGCACATATTACAGGCGATTCATCCCAGGATTTGCAAACGTTGCCAGCAGTTTGCACGAGCTCACCAAAAAGAATCGGCCATTCAAGTGGGAGAAGCCGCAGGAGGAAGCGTTCATTCACCTGAAGGAATTGCTCTACAGTGCGCAGATTCTTGCATATCCTGTCCCGGGAGAAAAGTTTATTTTGGACACCGATGCGAGCGGACATGGAATCGGAGGAGTACTCTCTCAAACAATTGTCGGGCGAGAACGGGTCATCGCTTACTACAGTAGGATCCTATCGAAGCCGGAGAGGAACTACTGTGTAACTAGGAGGGAGCTTTTAGCCGTGGTTGACTGTGTCAAGCATTTCCACAAATATCTCTACGGCCAAGCTTTTCATCTTAGGACGGACCACGCAGCGTTAAGATGGCTGCTGCAGTTCAAGAGCCCGGAAGGCCAGCTTGCCAGATGGATAGAGAGAATCCAGGTTTATGACTTCTGTATCGAACACCGGAAGGGAAGCAGTCATGGAAATGCGGATGCATTATCGATGCGACCTTGCGATGTTGAATGCAAACATTGTTCACGCGCCGAGACCAAGGAACAGGTCACCGACATCCGTTGTTTCCAGGTGCTGCCAGATGATTCCTGGACTGTCGAGAAGGTCGGAAGGAAGCAGCGAGAAGATGCCGATCTGGCAGTCATCATCGACTACCAAGAACGAGGTTTTCGACCAAGTTGGCAGCAAATATCCAGTGAAAGCCCAATCGTGAAAGCTTACTGGGCTCAATGGCAGAGTTTGAAGCTGAAGAACGGTTGCCTCTACCGCAGTTGGGAAAGTGAGGACGGGAACATTGTAAACGATCTGCTGGTAATTCCAAAAGGACAAATCGAAGAGGTCATCCGAGAATACCACGAGGGACCAAGCGGGGGTCATCTTGGTGTTAACAAGACTGTAGAAAAGATCAAGAGACGTTTCTACTGGGTAGGATGCCATGAGTCGGTTACGCGTTTCATTCGCGGGTGTGAACAGTGTGCGAAGGCAAAGAGTCCAGTTAGGAAAACTCGAGGAAATATGCAGCAGTACAATGTTGGAGCACCGTTCGAACGTATCGCAATGGACATTGCAGGCCCATTCCCAACGAGCAACGCTGGAAACAAGTACGCGCTAGTGGTGATCGATTACTTCAGCAAGTGGCCTGAGGTGTTTTGCATCCCGAACCAGGAAGCCAAAACCATTTCGGATGCATTCGTGAATAACTGGGTTTCGCGTTATGGAGTACCAATGGAACTGCACTCAGACCAAGGAAGGAACTTCGAGTCGTCGGTGTTCAAAGAACTCTGTGACATGCTAGGTATCAGAAAGACGCGGACAACACCACTACATCCACAATCTGATGGCATGGTCGAAAGGTTCAACCGGACGGTGGAGGAATACCTGAGAAAAGTCGTCGTCGGAGATCAGAAGGACTGGGATGAACATCTTCCCCTTTTCTTAATGGCATACCGTTCGGCACAGCACAATTCAACGGCAACAACACCCGCCGAAGCCATTTTTGGAACTGATCTCCGACTTCCATCGGACTTGAAGTTCGGCGTGGTACTACCGACAACTAGCAGCAGGGAAGACTTCGTAACCGAAAAGAAGGAACAGCTGAACTCTATCCATCAGTTCATCCGGGAGCGACTGAACTTGGTCAGCGATAAAATGAAGGCGCGATACGACTTGAGGGCGAATACTTCTGGATTCGAGACCGGACAATTGGTATTGCTGTACAACCCACAACGGAAAAAAGGCTTGTGCCCCAAATTGCAATCAGCCTGGGACGGACCATATGAGTTCATCAAGAAACTCAATGACGTGGTATACCGGATACAGCAGATGGGAAACAGACGGGCGAAGTATAAAATTGTCCACGTAGAGAGGTTAGCACCATATTACGGAGAAGGATCCAATCGCTTGTTCGAGGACGAACAAGTTTAGGAGGAGGGCAGTGTTGCGGAGATGCAAACGGACCGTTAAGTTCGAATTTCGCTGTCGAAGTTCGAAAGCTCTCTGGAAGCGGGGATTGGAATGATGTCAACTTCCAATGGAATTGTCAGAGCGTTCTAGAGATTTCCGAAGGGGAACTTCCAACGGCGAACGTTCGAGAAGGTGGACCGCGAGCTATATAAGCGCGAACACTCGCCCTCGACATTCAGTTTGTGGTATAAAACAGCGTGTGACAAGTCGGTGTGATCAACCAGTGTGAAAAGAAAAGCTTTCAATAAAGGTTTGTGTATTGTTTAATAAAGTTTAAAGTGGATTGTATTGGATAATAAATAAAAGTGGTGAAGCTGTACAGATAGTTGATCTGTGGTGAAACAAAGAAAAGTGTGTGTGTTTTATTTTGGATAAAAAGACAATTGTAGTTTATCGCAATGCAGTGGTGCGAACCCTGTTCGGTGTGGGATCGAAAAATTCGTAACAATATGTATGTACATACATAACTGTATGAGGGATACATAGGACGGGTGAGAAATGGGAGATTAAACAAATTTAAAGCAGAAGGTTAGCTTTATCACACAAAATAAATAAATATATAATATAATAAAGAGTAAAAAAAGTAATAAAAAGTTTCTTTAGTTTGTTTATGTGTATGTAGTTTCTACCTTCTAGTAAAAAGCAAGTAACTCAGTTTTAAAGAAAAGATAAAAATAACGATCCCCGATATATTATACATACATACATATGTATTTAAGTAAAGAAATAAGTGACAGCACCGTGGCGCGGTGGGTAGTGTGTTGGCCTCTGTAACCGATATAACACGGGATGGAATCCCGACAAAGCCATGTCATCGAACGTGTTTTCACGGTGTTTCTCCTCAGTGGGGTTCTAACAAAACCCTCTGTAGTAAAATTGTCATGAAAAGCTTCTCGAAATTCGCCGTTCGGAACCGGCAATAAATTGTAGGTCCCTTTCACCTATGGGAAAATGAAATCACACACAACATGGGTGATTGAGAGAAGCTCGGCTTAGGTCCTTCATGGACTGTAACGCCAACATACATACATACATACATACATCTACAAAAAGGAATGAGATGCCATGAAAAACATGACTTGCAAAAAAAACAAGTCTCGCAACTCAGATCTTCTGCCGTAAAAAGTTGTAAGATCCACGTATTACCAAGTCAGTTAATTTATTCAGTCCCTACTTAAGGGACCTTCTGCCTTGATTTATTACGTAATTAGCTAACCTAACAGCATCTTATAGTGGCCATACCAATATCAAAATCTTTTATGTTTTAAGTAAATAGATTGACTTGGAAATCGCACTAAATAATCTAATTTAATGTAATATGTATTACTTGTGAGATATATTGTGTTTTCATGCGATGGCCAAGTCAATCTATTTACTTAAAACATAATGGTTTTTTTACAAGTTATGTTTTTCATAGCTTTCTTTTACTGTTAACCAAATAGAAATGTTTAATCACCGCTCTAAACTCACTTTTTTCCATTTTTTTTTTAAACAAACACAAGTTGTTTACTTAAACTGACGATAAAAACGAAACCACTTGAAGAATATGTCTGCAAAATATACCTAGTGAGGAATAACGCTTACTAAAAACAGGACTTTTGCAATATTACGAGCGCCATCGCTTATATTTTCTATGGATTTATTGGCCCGCTGTGGTAGCTCAGTCAAATTCTGTTTGTTTTCTGTAGAATGTAGGAAATACTTATTTATAACATACACATAAAAGTTCAACTGACTAGAAAAATTGATTGCAGTCAATTTACAATTTAAGATGGAGTAACCGTAAACCTAAAGCCGGTTAAAAAAATGAAAATGAAAGTAGATATACTTTCATTACGTCAAGAATTCGGATACAAATCGAATGTATTTATATAAGAATAGTCTTGAGAAAATAGGTAGGGTATGTTGGGGTGGCTGCCTGATTTACGCGTCAGGGTACAATTAGTGCATAGATGCCATTTTGGTGCCACAGAACTTGTGGAGCCTAAGGGATGTAAAGGGGGATGTTTATTTAAATCCAGCTAGTATAGTTAAGAAATTTGGTTATGTTGGCCGAACTGAAGCTGGGTACTTCTGAGAGATCATCGAGGAAGTATTTGCCGAAGGCGCAGAATCTGCGACTTGCCAGTTCTGGGCATTCGCAGAGAAAATGGTGCAGGGTTTCTTTTGCGTGGATGTTGTCACAAATATGGGTGGGTGTTAGATATCTATTCTGCCAGCGTGAGTTCCAATAGGCCAATGATTCGTACTGACTGCCACGATTCTAGTTATATTGAAACGGTGTCTATTGAGGTGGTCTTTGTTTTGTTTTTAGAATGGTCCAGGTCCTTGATATCTTGTATCTAGTTGAATTTGCCGAACTGCGATTGAAAAAGTTTCGTAGGATGTTGCCCCTGAGAAGGTTCAGCCATTAGCCCACAGTTTTAGTAGGGGAGTTTGGGGTGGCTCAAGCTTGACTAGCTCATCGGCCCTGCAATCCAAAGGAGCGTGATATCAGTCCAGCCGCCAGCTCGTTTATTTCCTCTCTCGTATTGATCCATCAGTTTCGAGAAGGGGGTAGTAGATGAAAGAGTTTTAATAGTGGCTTGGCTGTAGCTACAAATAGCAGTGAACGTGTATTTGAGGTGGGGTGCACTGAGTATTTTGCACGCTTTCCGGATCGCTAGCACTTTAGTTTGAAAGCATCTCTAGTGATCGGGGAGAAGTTTCAGATATTCAGGTGTGTCGAGAAAATTCCCGATCCTACACCATGCTCAACCTTGAATCTATCAGTGAAAATCAGAAGTTGGAATTTTGCTACTGGGTTGCGATGTTCGTTGGAAGAAGTGACAGGAATCTGCTGTAGCCATACGGTCTGTATGTGTATGTGTATTTGAAGTGAAGGTCCAAGGGGAGAAGATGTAGAGTGTAATAAGCGCTTCGGGCCTGTTCTCATGGGTCCCGTTTTACTGATTCCTGCTGATTTTTTGCTTTTGTTTATCGATGTTATAAGTTCTGCTTATGACTGGTTGTGTACATCCACAGGATCAGCTTAAGTCTGAGTCCCCATCCCTTTACCTCAGGTGTAGAAAGCTACTCTATAAGACGACCCTAGCTTTCTTTACCCGGTTTTATGTATTGGGTTTCTAGTTAAGATTTGGATCTATGATGTTGCCTAGATACTGCAGGAAAGAGATAGGGTCGATAGGGCCGTGAAAGCTTACATGACGGTATTTTGGTCTTCGTAGTAAATAGCAGTAGCTCAGTTTTTTTTTTCGGTTTACGCTTGGGAGACAGCCTGTAGTCCAAGGGTAAACTCTGGCCAAATCTCGCTCTATGATTTCACTAATTACAAAAGGGAACATCCCCGATACTAAAATGATCAGGTCGAGCACGGGAATGACGGGAGTGATGCTGTCAGGACCCGGCGACTTATAAGGAGGGAAGCTGTTCATAGCCCACGAGACCTTTTCTGCAGTGACAGATTCGTTGACTTGTTCCCAAGGCTCTTTTTTTTTTTTTTTTTTTTTTTTAGAGACTCGCGCAGGTTCAAGTGTTTTTATATTCTCTTATGATGTGTTTACACACACAACCTGAACGGAGTGCAGTGGTTGGGGTCGTTGATGTTCGTTCACTACTCTCAGGGGTGGTTGTCCTAGACCTAGATAGGACGAGAGCCGACCAAATTCCGCGTGGGCTATAGTTCATAGTAATTCGTTCGAGCACTTTAGTATTGCATACGCAGAGGATGAATTTCAGTTGACCATATACTGTGAGTGTTATGCCTGCAGCAGTACGTCTGGTCACTTTCCATTCACAACTGTGCTGCATACTTTTTGTCCGTATAGGAATTACTTTTTCTTGGCTACGAAGCGAATTTGAACCATAGACCTTTCGCTCGGCGGTCGATGATGTTAACCACTGCACCACGGCCACTGGTGTGTCGGGGGCAAGGAGCCACTAGTGTAATTGCATCCAGGGAAGTGGGTGTGAGCCAGGAGTTTCAAGGATTCCCTACCTGAATTGGTATATGCTCCGTCCTCTTGTTTGATCAACGATGGGGCCGGGCGTCTTTTGGACAGAATCTGACTCAGTCCGGTGGTATCTCTGAAACCATGCCATGGTACGAAGGCTCAATACAGGTAATGACTCTCGAAAAGCCATCTCTGGAGGAACCCGAAGCTAAGAAGTAACTACTGACCCTTCCCCACCTCTCCTCTTCCTTTGTACGCATCACTCCCTCACTCCCCTAACTCCAAGGTGGAACAGCATTTGCCGATGGATACTTAGCCACTAGTATGCGAACTTCGGATGGCGGCCTTCTTGTAGTGTTTCGGGCTCCGCTGTAGGTGTCCGTATTTTCCCGCGTATTCGTGGCAACCATTTCAATTATAAATATCATTGAAGAGCATGATGACTCGCAAATATCATCGCCGGCTAGGGCTTGTGAGTCCTCAGCGGCTCAAAGAACAGGAGCGATGTCGGTACCTTTTGCCGACATTGCAGCCGGACACAAAATATGTCTTCACCCTTCGATTCCGACACCACATTCGGTGAGGATTCTGTGAGCATGCTTACAAATGAACTCCCAGGTTTGACAGGAAACGAAACCACCAAATATGTAGAGACAAAGTCTCTACCTTCTAGTGGTTCTTCAAACCACCGTCGTCCGAGCAGCGGGGCCTTAAAGCTGCAATCAAGCAGGGCAAAACTAGAGATGAGGCTCTAGCATATATAAAATCTGTCGCTGCTACCAAGGGTCCGGAACTGTGCGTGCCAACGCCACCACGGCCAATTGGCTGAAGACCAATTTAACGGCCATATGGGATAAGAATTTTTTAATTTTCGTGGGGGCAAACACCCCCATTTATTGGGGTTAATTCAAGCCAACTTAGTCTGACTTAATCTAACTTAATCTATCTTAGAAACTAAGGATGGTGGGGGAGGGGGGCGTGATTAAGAAGACGATTTTTTAAGCTTGGAGTGCTGAGGTTGAAGTCGGAGTAAGGATTTGAGTTCACACTTCCCAGCATACGAGAAATGGGTTCATTGGAGCCATGGGCGGTGCGGCGGGTGGGTAGATAGAAGAGACGGGGATTACGTACATTGCGAGGGTTAGTGTTGATAGAGACAGAGTCATAGAGGGTCGCGCAATCAATGGTACCTGAAAGGAGTCGATGGATGAAGAGAATGTCAGATACAGTTCTTCTTTCCTCCAATGTGTTCATGTTGATTAATTTAAAGACGGTCTTGATAGAGTGGTAGGAGCAAAGGATTATTCCAGGGGAGACCTCGAAGTGCAAAACGTAGGAATCGGCGTTGGATGCTCTCGATTCTAGAAACGTGGGTTTGTTGGTAAGGAGACCATACTTGAGAGGCGTATTCAAGAAAGGGCCGGACTAAGGTTGTGTAGAGAGATCGGGTAACGTAGGGGTTGGAGAAATTTTTATCAAAAGCTTTACTGAAATCGGTAGAAGTAACGTCGACTTCATTGCCATCCTCTAAGGCCGAGAGGGTAAAGGAAACAAATTCAACAAGATTTGTGGTTGTAGATCTGCATTTGAGGAAACCGTGTTGTCTAGGGGAGATTAAAGACTTGCAGCGAAAACTTAAGATTTCGTACAAAATGCTCTCGAAGAGTTTGGGTATATGTGACAGTTTGGCAATGGGACGATAAATGTTGATGTCGTACTTTCACCCTTTTTTGTGTATAGTGGTTATATATTAGGTTTTCCATAACTGGGGGAATACGGGTCGATCATTGAAGGAGAAAGAGGTGGGGTATCCATCCGATTTTCTTTTATAGTTAACAGACTTTAAGAAGGATTTTGGATCGCTTATAAGATTGGCTTGCGTTTCAGCTATATAGCGTTGATAGAGAGTTGTGAAGGGCGGTAAAGTGAAGATAGCTACCCATGTAGTTAGAGAAGTCTTTAGGGGATTGAGTACGGAGGAATATTGACCACTGTTTATTTCTTTTGTTTCTTAGGGAACGGAGCCTGCGGTTATACCATGGTGGGGAGGAGGACAAAGTTATGTGTTGGGAAAATGGGACGTAAAGAGAGATAGAATTAAATATTTCCTGTATAATATGGATACAGCATCATTTAAAGTTAGATTATCAAAATTGAAAAGCGCTTATTTAAGGTATTCGTTAATTTAGTGAAATTTCGCTTTGTGGAAATCGTGAAAAGGCAGAACTGTTGGAGGAGTATTCTGTGATGGAGGATTATGAAAGAAGGAAAGAAGGAGGGGGGGATGGAAGCTATCGATGGTAGAAAGGGAAAGTGGCAAAGAGAGACAGAAGAACTGAAGGGATCGGTTGTGAATATGAGGTCTAGCTGTCTACCCATGTAGTTTGAGATGCCACTAACTTGGCTCAGGTTTGAATCTGCGAGGCGATCCAAGAAAAGACATTCTTTGGCAGTAGTGGGGTTGGGGGCAATACAAAACGATTCTTCGTCTGATTGAGACCATTTAAGATGAGGAAGGTTGAAATCGCCGAAGAGAAGGATTTCATCCTGAGGGTCTTTTAAATCAATTATTTGGTCAATTGTGTTGATGGCGAGTTGATAAGATTCTATGGGTTGTGAGGGCAAGATGTAGAAACAAGTGATGTGTTGAGGAAGATATGGATGGAGTGATGGTATAGTCGGAAGGGGGAGAGATTTAGGGACGAAAAAACTTATCGTGATCAGCTCTGCTACGTTGAAGGTGGGATATTCGTTTAGAATGAATGTATTGGCGATAGGTATCAATATCATTTGACACTTTTTGGGGCGGAATATTAAGGAAAACGTTGTATTTGATGTAGAGTTTCTTGAGGCCAGCGAAGGCCGTAGGGAGACCTGCCTGTTTAATGGAAACCATGACACTTGTGTTTGTATTACCTTCATAGCAAACCGAGTCGGATTTATCATGAAGGTAAGCCAAAAAGAGTCGAATGTTCTCATATATCTTCCTATCTCTTAGCCGAGAGAGACCGTAGCGATTTTGGGTAGGGTCAGTAGTAAGCTGAGTAAGTTTAACTGTATGAGGCATAAGGGGATCAACGAAAGATTAAGGTGCGACAGAAGAATGGGTGAGTGGGGCAGGAATTGTTGCTGCGGGGAGAGATGAAGAGTCGGGCGAAGGGGTGGAATTTCGTTTGGAGTGATTGGAGGGGGATGGTTGGGAGGGGTTAAGGATGTGAGAGCTACGGAAGTTAGGATACTTGGCTCCTGACGAGAGGTCGAAATTTGGAAATGGATTCGGGACGACAGGTGACTGGGAAGGAGGGGTGTTAATAGTTGCTGGATTCGATTTAAATGAGACGCGTTGACGTTGGGGTCTTGGCTGAATTTCGCTAGATGGATGAGAAATCGATGGATGTGTAAAATTTGGAAAGAGGTTGGTTTCGAAACTCCAGTTTTGGTGTGAATTAGGTGGAATTTTGGGATGCTCGCTAAACTTGGGTTGAAAATTGTTAGGTTTTGGACGTATGGAAGCTTGCTTTTTTGGTGCTTTGGGTTTTATTTTAGAAAAGGTTGTATGGAAATGTAAAGTTTTACCAGAGGGGGTGAGGAAAAGCCATTTGTATTTGAGGGGAATATCAAATTGGAAAGAGTTAGTTTTATTGGGTATTTTTTTCAGAATTACTTAAAATTATATTATACTTTTTCTTAAAACAGCTAGTTAACCAAGCAGCATCAGTGTTTTCGGGACTTCCATCGATGGTGAGTTGGGCGGAGTTGTTGTCGCAAATTTTTTGGAGCCTGTTGTTCCATTCAGATTGAATCCAAGAGGTACCAAAACGTTGAATGGTAGGCAGCTGAGCTGGTTGAGGTGTTATGTTTTCCATGTTTCATAAGGCTGTGGCTGAGGGGTGCCGTTGGATCTAATTGACATGAACTTCAATTCTTCAACTAAATCGCTTAATAATACGCATAATACGCGATTAGCAGCGACATCATTTCGAAGATCATCAAGCTTTTGCGTTAGATCCATGAAGCGGAATTCATTACTAGAGTTCTGGAAATGGATCTCCAGGTCGGATCGGAGGGATTTCAGGCAGTCAGCACACAGTACACTAAACCACGGGTCGAGAATAGACTTAATATCAGTCTTAAGAGTCGGGCTCACTTTGCGGTCTATTTAAGGAAACGTCGATTGCTTCTAGATGTTTGTCCAGGGCTTTGACTTTGGATCTCAGCGCACTGATAGACACGTCTATGTTATTATTTAAGTCGTCGAAACCCTTGTTAAGGTCACCAAAAGAAGAGAGTTGGGCAAGACTTTTTTTATGATGACTTTTATTGTCCGAGGTAAGTGAGGCGATCGAATCACTGACACATTTAATCGCGAGCATTACGTGTGAAAGGGAAATGTTTTTGCGTCTTTTGGACAGAATCTGACTCAGTCCGGTGGTATCTCTGAAACCATGCCATGGTACGAAGGCTCAATACAGGTAATGACTCTCGAAAAGCCATCTCTGGAGGAACCCGAAGCTAAGAAGTAACTACTGACCCTTCCCCACCTCTCCTCTTCCTTTGTACGCATCACTCCCTCACTCCCCTAACTCCAAGGTGGAACAGCATTTGCCGATGGATACTTAGCCACTAGTATGCGAACTTCGGATGGCGGCCTTCTTGTAGTGTTTCGGGCTCCGCTGTAGGTGTCCGTATTTTCCCGCGTATTCGTGGCAACCATTTCAATTATAAATATCATTGAAGAGCATGATGACTCGCAAATATCATCGCCGGCTAGGGCTTGTGAGTCCTCAGCGGCTCAAAGAACAGGAGCGATGTCGGTACCTTTTGCCGACATTGCAGCCGGACACAAAATATGTCTTCACCCTTCGATTCCGACACCACATTCGGTGAGGATTCTGTGAGCATGCTTACAAATGAACTCCCAGGTTTGACAGGAAACGAAACCACCAAATATGTAGAGACAAAGTCTCTACCTTCTAGTGGTTCTTCAAACCACCGTCGTCCGAGCAGCGGGGCCTTAAAGCTGCAATCAAGCAGGGCAAAACTAGAGATGAGGCTCTAGCATATATAAAATCTGTCGCTGCTACCAAGGGTCCGGAACTGTGCGTGCCAACGCCACCACGGCCAATTGGCTGAAGACCAATTTAACGGCCATATGGGATAAGAATTTTTTAATTTTCGTGGGGGCAAACACCCCCATTTATTGGGGTTAATTCAAGCCAACTTAGTCTGACTTAATCTAACTTAATCTATCTTAGAAACTAAGGATGGTGGGGGAGGGGGGCGTGATTAAGAAGACGATTTTTTAAGCTTGGAGTGCTGAGGTTGAAGTCGGAGTAAGGATTTGAGTTCACACTTCCCAGCATACGAGAAATGGGTTCATTGGAGCCATGGGCGGTGCGGCGGGTGGGTAGATAGAAGAGACGGGGATTACGTACATTGCGAGGGTTAGTGTTGATAGAGACAGAGTCATAGAGGGTCGCGCAATCAATGGTACCTGAAAGGAGTCGATGGATGAAGAGAATGTCAGATACAGTTCTTCTTTCCTCCAATGTGTTCATGTTGATTAATTTAAAGACGGTCTTGATAGAGTGGTAGGAGCAAAGGATTATTCCAGGGGAGACCTCGAAGTGCAAAACGTAGGAATCGGCGTTGGATGCTCTCGATTCTAGAAACGTGGGTTTGTTGGTAAGGAGACCATACTTGAGAGGCGTATTCAAGAAAGGGCCGGACTAAGGTTGTGTAGAGAGATCGGGTAACGTAGGGGTTGGAGAAATTTTTATCAAAAGCTTTACTGAAATCGGTAGAAGTAACGTCGACTTCATTGCCATCCTCTAAGGCCGAGAGGGTAAAGGAAACAAATTCAACAAGATTTGTGGTTGTAGATCTGCATTTGAGGAAACCGTGTTGTCTAGGGGAGATTAAAGACTTGCAGCGAAAACTTAAGATTTCGTACAAAATGCTCTCGAAGAGTTTGGGTATATGTGACAGTTTGGCAATGGGACGATAAATGTTGATGTCGTACTTTCACCCTTTTTTGTGTATAGTGGTTATATATTAGGTTTTCCATAACTGGGGGAATACGGGTCGATCATTGAAGGAGAAAGAGGTGGGGTATCCATCCGATTTTCTTTTATAGTTAACAGACTTTAAGAAGGATTTTGGATCGCTTATAAGATTGGCTTGCGTTTCAGCTATATAGCGTTGATAGAGAGTTGTGAAGGGCGGTAAAGTGAAGATAGCTACCCATGTAGTTAGAGAAGTCTTTAGGGGATTGAGTACGGAGGAATATTGACCACTGTTTATTTCTTTTGTTTCTTAGGGAACGGAGCCTGCGGTTATACCATGGTGGGGAGGAGGACAAAGTTATGTGTTGGGAAAATGGGACGTAAAGAGAGATAGAATTAAATATTTCCTGTATAATATGGATACAGCATCATTTAAAGTTAGATTATCAAAATTGAAAAGCGCTTATTTAAGGTATTCGTTAATTTAGTGAAATTTCGCTTTGTGGAAATCGTGAAAAGGCAGAACTGTTGGAGGAGTATTCTGTGATGGAGGATTATGAAAGAAGGAAAGAAGGAGGGGGGGATGGAAGCTATCGATGGTAGAAAGGGAAAGTGGCAAAGAGAGACAGAAGAACTGAAGGGATCGGTTGTGAATATGAGGTCTAGCTGTCTACCCATGTAGTTTGAGATGCCACTAACTTGGCTCAGGTTTGAATCTGCGAGGCGATCCAAGAAAAGACATTCTTTGGCAGTAGTGGGGTTGGGGGCAATACAAAACGATTCTTCGTCTGATTGAGACCATTTAAGATGAGGAAGGTTGAAATCGCCGAAGAGAAGGATTTCATCCTGAGGGTCTTTTAAATCAATTATTTGGTCAATTGTGTTGATGGCGAGTTGATAAGATTCTATGGGTTGTGAGGGCAAGATGTAGAAACAAGTGATGTGTTGAGGAAGATATGGATGGAGTGATGGTATAGTCGGAAGGGGGAGAGATTTAGGGACGAAAAAACTTATCGTGATCAGCTCTGCTACGTTGAAGGTGGGATATTCGTTTAGAATGAATGTATTGGCGATAGGTATCAATATCATTTGACACTTTTTGGGGCGGAATATTAAGGAAAACGTTGTATTTGATGTAGAGTTTCTTGAGGCCAGCGAAGGCCGTAGGGAGACCTGCCTGTTTAATGGAAACCATGACACTTGTGTTTGTATTACCTTCATAGCAAACCGAGTCGGATTTATCATGAAGGTAAGCCAAAAAGAGTCGAATGTTCTCATATATCTTCCTATCTCTTAGCCGAGAGAGACCGTAGCGATTTTGGGTAGGGTCAGTAGTAAGCTGAGTAAGTTTAACTGTATGAGGCATAAGGGGATCAACGAAAGATTAAGGTGCGACAGAAGAATGGGTGAGTGGGGCAGGAATTGTTGCTGCGGGGAGAGATGAAGAGTCGGGCGAAGGGGTGGAATTTCGTTTGGAGTGATTGGAGGGGGATGGTTGGGAGGGGTTAAGGATGTGAGAGCTACGGAAGTTAGGATACTTGGCTCCTGACGAGAGGTCGAAATTTGGAAATGGATTCGGGACGACAGGTGACTGGGAAGGAGGGGTGTTAATAGTTGCTGGATTCGATTTAAATGAGACGCGTTGACGTTGGGGTCTTGGCTGAATTTCGCTAGATGGATGAGAAATCGATGGATGTGTAAAATTTGGAAAGAGGTTGGTTTCGAAACTCCAGTTTTGGTGTGAATTAGGTGGAATTTTGGGATGCTCGCTAAACTTGGGTTGAAAATTGTTAGGTTTTGGACGTATGGAAGCTTGCTTTTTTGGTGCTTTGGGTTTTATTTTAGAAAAGGTTGTATGGAAATGTAAAGTTTTACCAGAGGGGGTGAGGAAAAGCCATTTGTATTTGAGGGGAATATCAAATTGGAAAGAGTTAGTTTTATTGGGTATTTTTTTCAGAATTACTTAAAATTATATTATACTTTTTCTTAAAACAGCTAGTTAACCAAGCAGCATCAGTGTTTTCGGGACTTCCATCGATGGTGAGTTGGGCGGAGTTGTTGTCGCAAATTTTTTGGAGCCTGTTGTTCCATTCAGATTGAATCCAAGAGGTACCAAAACGTTGAATGGTAGGCAGCTGAGCTGGTTGAGGTGTTATGTTTTCCATGTTTCATAAGGCTGTGGCTGAGGGGTGCCGTTGGATCTAATTGACATGAACTTCAATTCTTCAACTAAATCGCTTAATAATACGCATAATACGCGATTAGCAGCGACATCATTTCGAAGATCATCAAGCTTTTGCGTTAGATCCATGAAGCGGAATTCATTACTAGAGTTCTGGAAATGGATCTCCAGGTCGGATCGGAGGGATTTCAGGCAGTCAGCACACAGTACACTAAACCACGGGTCGAGAATAGACTTAATATCAGTCTTAAGAGTCGGGCTCACTTTGCGGTCTATTTAAGGAAACGTCGATTGCTTCTAGATGTTTGTCCAGGGCTTTGACTTTGGATCTCAGCGCACTGATAGACACGTCTATGTTATTATTTAAGTCGTCGAAACCCTTGTTAAGGTCACCAAAAGAAGAGAGTTGGGCAAGACTTTTTTTATGATGACTTTTATTGTCCGAGGTAAGTGAGGCGATCGAATCACTGACACATTTAATCGCGAGCATTACGTGTGAAAGGGAAATGTTTTTGCACTCATTGCAGTAAAACCAAAAATTGCTGCTGTAGTCTTTGAGGTAAACACTGGCACGTTTACTAAGCCCGGCGTATAACGGGTGAAATGAGTTGCCGCAAATACCCTTACAGGGCAATAAATCGACATTGGTATCATTGTACTGACAATTATCAAAACCGCACTGTGACATATTTTTTTTTTTGTTTAGTTTTTGTGTTTATTTGGTTCGATCGAAATTAGGTCGAGGGGGAGAACTGGCGCGTTGTTATGTTTACGTATTTATCTGTTTTATTTGAAATTAGGCCGAGGGGCGTACTAGGCAGCGGATTGGAAGGCGTATGTCAGAGCAACGAAAAGCACGTCCAAACGGTTGAAAAGCAGTTTATTAACGGATGGGCTTGATGTCATCCTGGTGGAAGAAGGCACCTTCCCGAAACCACACATCGTTCGGGGCTACTTCCCACAGGGTATGGGCCTACTCTTCACCAAGGTGTTGGCTACGTCAGCCTCGCAAAATAATGGCCTAAATGCACAGCACTGGAAAGTCATGCAGAGCACGCCAGACAAGGAGAAAAATCTCCTGCATCTGGTTCTGGCAATTAGTGACAGGTCCTTGGCCCGACTGCTAGAACTTAGATGCAAAGCGGCTATTCGTTTTGGTGATGTCGAGATCACCATAAAAAGCCGCGAAAAAACATAATTTGATGTACGACCAGTTGCTGTAGAAATCAAGCAACCTACAGCCAGCGGAACAGTGGTTGCACTTACTGCTGTAATAGAGGGCCCAAGTGTGACAACCCAAAGTCTACTGCCACATCTGGGTCAACGGCCGCTAAGGGTCGTTCAAATAAAATTACAAATCGTCCTCCCACAAAACAAGAGGAATTCCCGACACAAAGTAGATCAGTGGATCACTTTCGGATCGGTAACTTCCGGCGTGGCAGCAATAAGCCATACCGAACGAAGGACCCGGCCTACCGTCTCAAACAATGAGTGGGCTACGTGTGCTGCAGGTCAACCGGCACCATGCCAAAGGCGTCTCGGACACCTATAGCCTGCGACTCTATGGTGACAAAATCTCCATAGGACTCGTCCAGGAACCGTGAGTGCATAAAGGTGAAATTATGAGCCTCCAAAACAGGTCGCGTAAGCTAATTTTAGCAAATTTAAGCTATTGGAGCATTCGCTCCTACGTCCGCATTCCTGATTTGGTCTAACATAAATTATCTCCCCATTCCAGAGTTTATCAAAAGGATGGAGGAGTAAAGGAGGTCGCGTGTGCCTCCGCCTACTTCCCTGGAGACGGCCACCAAATTCCACCTACTGAGGTACAAGACCTAGAAGGTACTGCCAGCGGCGTAAAGGATACCTTGTTATCAGATGTGATGCCAATGTGCATCACCTAGAAGTAGCAATACCAACAAACGGGGTTAATCACTTTTTGCATATTTACTTAGTAGTAATCTTACCGTTGCAACAAACCCATTTTTATAAACTCAATTGGAGAAGAGGTACTTGACCTCATTATCTCTAGCCCCTTTATTTTAAACATAATTGGTGACTGGCACTTCTCCAATGAGGCTTCACTATCGGATCACCAACATTTTAGATTTGACATCTCTAGTGAGGTTAAGGAAGCTGTTCGAGTCTCAAACATCAATACAAAAACAACTTCTGATGTCATCTCATCGAAGTCGGCTACCGGCAATTGGATTAACAGCTCTCGCTCTCCTTTTTTCTTCATATATATCTAGATTCTTTTTGGCAAAAAAAATTAAAACTGTCGGCATTGAGGAACCGATTATTAAAACGTTACTGAAACCTTTTAAATCAAATAAATTGTATTCAATTGAACGTTTCTTGCGGTTCGAGATACGAATATTAACGGTCCTTCGAGCCGGATCTAACGAAATCATTGTCGAAATCATCGTTCCAATAATTCCTGGTCAGAACACCGGACGTGTGGGAGGCAAGCGGAGATTGTTACAAAATTTTTCAACGGCGTCTACACTCAGAACCGGAGAACATCGTGCAGTGAATGTGAGTACAGTGTGTGGCGCAATTGGTGACCTTCGTATTTCACAAGGAAAATATAAAGTGAGTACATTCGTTCCTCACTTTTATACATACACTAACTTTTGCCCGCGGCTTCGCTCGCGTTAAATTCGGTGTAACACGGTTCCCCTATCCTGATTAAGAACACAGAAGAGAACGTTTTTTTAATACGCTACTGTAGACGATATTACATGTCTTTCCATTTGGGGATAGAATGTAAAGATTCTGGGCATTGAACACAGGCGAACATGCTACATACAATTGTCCATGGAAAATGCACGGCTTTTCTAAGTCCACCCCAGCCACCTTTAATGTTTGACCTTGCGCTTTGTTAATGCTCATAGCGAAACTAAGCTTTAGAGGAAATTGTAGCCTTTTAAACTGGAACGGGAGATCTGTGGGAATTATTGGGATTCGTGGGATCATTACATTTTCAGCCTTTCCTACGCCGGTTAAGATAGTGGCGCTAATGATATTGCGGCCAAGTTGTGTGACACGAAGTCTCGTCCTATTACATAATCTCGGGGCATCCAAATTTCGCATAAGCATAACTGGGACGCCTAGTTTTAATTGAAGCTTATGTGAGGGTACACCTGACAGTTCAAGCGAATTTAGAAACTCTACGGGATATGATGTGCTCTCTTCTGTATCCATAACTGTGTCTATTGATAAATACTCTGTTGTATCTCCTGGTACTTTACTCAATATGTCTGAATTTATTTTGTTGACAACATCATTTTTAGGTGCTAAAATTGCTCTTTCACATAAATATTGATTTTCGTGTATATTGTTTTGTAAATCTGGGTAAACACTTGCAACTAATTCTGAATCACCGTGTACTAAGTGACAAAAATCTCCCGTCACTGTCACACAGCCCTCGGCGTCAGTTTCTAACCGACCATCTCCTATTTTCAATAGTGTTTCGGCATAGTTGCCACCATTTATGTCATCATATAGATGCACTCTCATATTTGTATTCAAACTGAACTTTCTTACGGTGGCCCATAGAGTGGACGACTTGAGACATGCTTTAGTTTCGTCTACAGGTGTCCCCTTCTGAATGACTGGTAACGTTTGGCGGAAATCACCAGCCAATAAAACTACCATCCCTCCCATAACATCGGTATTGTTGCGCAAACCCAGGAGCGTTCGATTTAGTGCTTCTACAGCTTTTTTGTGAGCCATAGTACTTTCATCCCACACTAAGAGCTTGCATTGACGCAGCATAGCACCCCGTGCGCTATTTTTACTAAAATTACAGAGAGGTGAATCTTCCTGAGCGAGATGTAGTGGTAATTTTAAAATAGAATGCGCAGTATAACCCCCGCTCAGCAACGTGGCGGCTATACCGGAGGAAGCTACGGCCACAGCAATGTTGCTATCTTTTCTTACTTGCGCCAGCAACAAATTTAGCAAAAATTCTTTTCCTGCTCCTCCTGGGGCATCAACAAAGAGTAGTGCGCCATTCCCAGATTTTATTTGCTGCAACACTTGGTCAAATACTCGTTTTTGTTCTGGTAGTAATTGGGGTACCAATTCAGCTACTTGCTGCTGCAAAACTTGTATGCCATAGTTTGTTTCTCGTACAATCTCATCTCGTTCGTTCGCCGAGGGCTAATCATTCCAAATTCACTCAACCGTTTACCCACCATTGCCATTACTTTGCCTTAATTTTTTCCAAGGGCTTTGTTATAAATGTTTTCATTGTATGTGTTGAAAAACCATCTGTCGGCAATTCAATAATTTACAAACACATACATTTACATTATACATTATACGTTATGTTTCTTGAACTCGTAAGACCCATTTTTTCTTTTATACATTAAGTCGCATAATAAACTTGCCACAAGTAAGACGTTTGTGGTTTTAACTCTGTCTACCCAACAGTATGTCATGTCCGTCATGTCTGCTGTAGCCTTCGCAAAATGTCTTCCGCCATGTACTCTTTATATTTGTTCCATAATTCATTAGGCCAAGATAGCCCGCAAGATGATATGAGGGTTGCATAAAGGTCCCTGAATTCGGCTGGCGATTGGCACTCGACGGCTTCCTCCATTTGACAAGTGGACAATTGTCCTGGCCGTTGACAATTTTAAGATCTCTATAGCTTGTAGGACCCCGAACATGGTGTAGCAGCAAACGTAAACAGAAACATTCAAAATTAGTAACGTGGACGGTGTACACACGACCAAGGGCATCAGATGATTTCACTCCGGGCCAATTCTCAACAGGCACGCCTTGAATACGGCGTTTCCACTCCTTTGTAGACGTGTTCCAGGTATAGTAACGGGGGACTTCGGCATAGAAACACGTTTTTGCAAAGGGATCGGCCTGACAAAGATGGAAAAAGGCTGTTAATGTTGTTTTGGGCGGTGATGATACTCTTTCTTGGAAACTGTTCTCGGTAAAATGTATGCGCTCTCCATTTTCTAAGTGTACAGCAAGGTGGGTTACTGCTGGATGTCCTTCATGCAAGGGGAAGCCAATGAGCCGCCACACTACCTCATTACTGCTGACGTAACGTCCTGCTTGAAACGTTTGCACTTCATTTAGAATATGTGCTCCACCTTCATTCTTAAGAATAAATATAGCCTGGTCATTTCCTTTTTTTATATATTTGCATATATATTTGATTGCGCGGACAGAGAATGGGCGAATACGGGATGATCCAACTGTTATCTAAGGTTTCGTTCGCTCTAGATCGACTCTTAATTGTAACTGTTCGGCCACCATCTTCGGGTGCTGTGCGCCTGTATAACGGTAAGCCATTGTCATTGTGCACAGTTTCTTGTAACAGCATTTTCCACCTTTCATGCATGGCGATGCTGGATTTCGTGCACCACAGGGACCGTGTACCATGTTTCGGACAATAGTGTCATACAATTCTTTATCTTGCTCAGGATCAGGAATCTCGGCGCTAATTGACTCATCTATTTGGGTGGGCCGCATCTTCTCTTTAAGCCATATTAGAATATACACATGTGGTAGTCCCCTTTTTTGCCATTCAATAGAATACATGAATCATTGTACCTCGCCGAATATTTTACCCTTGGTAATTACATTCATTAATTTTTGCACTTTTAATCTTAACACTCTGGCAACTAAATCGTGTCTGTCAGTACGTTTTTGGGCCGGTATTAGTTAATCAGTTATTTCCTTCCATGAAGGGTTACAAGTGAAAGTGGCAAAAAGGTCAGGTCTGCCGTAAGTTCGTACATACATAAGTAAATGCGTCTTGTGTGTATTGGTGTAGGTAGAGGGGGCTGTTAACGAATGTTGACGGAAGAATTACCATTTTTCCTAGATCTGAAGGATTAACATTGGCGTCGCTAGCAACTGCATCTTGCAAATGTATGTAATTATCAACATGTAGTTTTTTTTTTGATTTAAAGTAATAAAACGAAGACGTTCGCTTTCCACGTCGAATCCGAAACCGAGTTTGTTTTCGGTAATTGGAAAACCAAACCAAGACAACAATACCAAATCGTAAAGTTTAACACGTAAGAGACAGAAGTAGCCGATGTCACTCTCCGTCCCTTCAGCTATCTCCACTTAAAAAAACACATCAATTCGTCCCTCCATTCTGCCGTGAAAGACGGACAAACAGACACACACACTTTCACATTTATAATATTAGTATAGATTACTACGATTATATACATATAAATATGTATAAATTAAGACATTTATTGTTGTGAAGGCTTAAAAATATATGATTACGCGGTGAGACCTAGTTTGTTAGCACTTACCCTGAGACAACTGGATAAGGATGTCACCAACTTCGGCAAAACAGGTGCATCTAGGCGGACTGTAAATTATCTAACGAGTCGATTGTCGATGTTAGAGAAGACCATTGAAACAGCTGTGGTGCACTACACAAAGGAACTGTCTGCCTTGGATGACGATGATGAACAACAGCAAATGGCCGTGGAGGCCATATCTGATAAAATCCGAGAAGGTTATTTGGAATACCGCAGTGACTTACTTGATTCGATTGATAAGGCACAAGCTATTAGGACCGTCTCGGGTAATTCATCATATGATTCCACTCAAGCTACGTCAACCACATGCAGGTCATCGGAAATACGTTTGGCAAGAATTGGTATTCCAGTTTTCGGGGGGATCTCTTGTGTCACTTATTCACAGCAATGCAACATTATCGGAAATACAGAAGATGCACTATCTTAGAACAAGTGTATCCGGTGAAGCTGAGAAGTGGTTAATGCATCTGAGTTTGGATTGTGGCAATTATGCCAAGGCCGGCGGTTCTTGGTAAACGTCCATCCAAAGTGCCTTTTCAATCAAGTCGCGGAATTGGTTAAACAGTTTCTCGACACATCAACCGAGGTGGTACATAGCTAAGCCAGTTTGAAGGTCCCAGTGGAACATTGGGGGAGGGCGAGATGCCAGCAACGATCCCTGTTTAAATGCGCGGGTCCAGTTGACATAGGGCCTCCTCGCGGCACCCTCTGGATCGCCTCATCAACAACCGTTGGGAGGCGAACAAACGTACGCAGCGACAAAGCCCCAACCAGAATGGCGGTTGTGCAGCGAGCTAATAATCGGCCCACGAAAAAAACATAAAAGTAATGAATGAGCAAGATGCCTCGGATACACGGACGGGTACTTGACGACGACAACGCACAAAAAAGGAACACGATTTGCGAGTATACTCCTGGAATGTCAGAACCCTCTACACTCCTGGAGCTGCTCTTAAGCTAGAAGGAATCCTCACGCAGTGCAAGGCGGATATTACTGCGGTCCAGGAAATACGCTGGACGGTATGATGAGGAAGAAAAATTGCGACATACATTATAGCTGTCACAAAAGATTGCACTTACTGGGATGCGGATTTGTCGTGGGAAAGCGGTAAAAGTCGAAGGTTATCGACTTTAAGCCCATAAGTGATCGCCTAGCTGTGATCCGCATCAGAGGCAGATTTTATAACATCAGCCTTATATGTGCACACGCCCCTACCGAAGAGGCTGAAGACCCTATCAAGGAGGACTTCTGAACAACGCCTACGGAGCTTGTCCGGAGTACGATGTTAAGATCGTACTCGGGGATTTCAACGCCAAAGTCTGTAAGGAGAACACCCTTGGCCGAGTCTCCACTATACAACAACAGATATCGGCTTCCGACTCACGGACATTGCGACAGCTCGTAATGCGGTGATAAGTAGCACAAGATTCCCTCGTAAGCGAATCCACACAGCAACCCAGTGATCTCTGGACCGTCGAACCGCCGACCAAATCGACCATGTGCTCATTGACGCAAGGCACTCGTCAAACATCCTGGATGTGCGAACATTCAGAGAGGCAAATGTCGACTCTGACCACTTCCTCGTAGCAGCAAGATTCAGAGCTCGACTGGTAGGTATGGGAGGTATGTATGTATGCATGTATGTATGCTATTTATTTCTCTTAAATTACTCATAGATATATAAAAATACAAATCGATATAAATATTTAATACAATAAGAAATTAGTAATATAACAAAAAATCTGGTGGCATTCGATATTTAATACAGCGTGAGTCCAAATAGTGCTGAATGCCACTTCAAAAAGAAGAATACAGTATGATGGGGTGGGGTGATTAAACAAAAAATAGAAAAAAACAATTTTCACCAATTTAATTCATATAACATGACATAGTTATTACATTATAGAGGAAGCAAAAATGTTTTAATCATTGTAATACAACAAAAGCAGAATCAACAGCTAGATCAAAACATTAGAAGTGAAAGAGTCTAGATTATGATAATCTTCAGAAAACAGCCAATTTACGCGCTTTAAGAAACAGGGGGACATGTGAACACATCTGATTTCATCTGGGAGGACATTAAATAAACTATTACATATAACCGAATAAGGATTTCTATATGCAGTGGTTCGATAGTTTGGCACTTGTAACAAATTAAGCGAGTTATTACGTAGGTTATAGTTTGAGATTATACGAAAATTTCGGTTCCCAGACTTCATAAAGAAGGCAAGGATGCCTAATTGACGAAACAAAGGAAAACTAGGATGTCTACCAGGTTTGCGACAAATTTTCCGGACAACTCCTTTTTGCAAGATTAACAATGGCTGTACTTTATTCTGATAGTTACCTCCCCAGCAATTTATATCGTATTGAAGCTTTGAGTGAAAAATTCCATAATAAAATGTGGTTAAGAGCTTAGTCGAGCATGTATAACGAAGGTAGTAGAAATGCCTAAGTGTGGAGGTAAAGTACTTCTTCAATGCAGTAGCGTGAGCTGAAAATTTCATATTTGAGTCAGTGTAAGAGTCCTAGGTACATAAATTCATCGACATTCTCTATCAAAAAACAATCATCACTACAGTTTTCACTAGTACAAAATAATTTACCTCAACCACTGGTTGCACATTTACATTGATCTAATTTAAATTTTTTGCAGTTCGGTGCATGAAAATATACATCCGGTTTTGGATTAATTGACGAAGATAAATTAAAAAACATTAATTTAGTCTTAGGACTTATTGCAAGTTTGTGTTCAGCGAACCATTGAGATTAGATCTAAGGGACTGTTGACGCCATACGACAACCCAACATCGTCAGCAAAAGCAGTAGATAAGCCTTTTAAATTAAGGTGGAAGAGTGAGTTGATATAGATTAAGAAAAGAATGGGACCCAATACTGAACCTTGTGGTACCCCAAGCCTGATTTGCTGCACATCGAATTAAACCATTCGAGCATGAAACCAGGCACACCTGCATTTTCCAGTTTTCTTAACAAAATTTTATGGTCAACCATGTCGAAGGATTTGGTTATATCTATGAATAACGCACCTGTACATTTTCTTTTGTCAAGGTTGCATATTATTTGAGAGCAAAACTCTAAAAGTGCGTCCTCGGTTGATTTGCCCTTTTGAAATCCAAATTGGGTTGGATGGAAGAATATTGCCTTGTCCAAAAATTTTACTAACCTAAATTTTATAAGTTTTTCGAAAATCTTGCTTATGCTTGGCAGCAGAGAAATCGGTCTATAATTTCCTATTTCAGTTGGAGATCATTTTTTGAACAGGGGAATAACATCTGCACATTTTAGGTCGCCAGGAAAAATATCAGAAGGAACACTATGATTGAATACATCAGCTAATATATCCCCTGTAATGAAACATGCAATATTTTTAAGGACAACATAGGAAATACCATCGACACCACATGAATTTGAGTTTTTCAAACTACCAATCGTACTTAAGATCTCTAAAGGAGTTATAGTGTCATGTTTATTTGTAATCTCCTTATTTCTAGTACGTATACCTAACAATAGTTTTTCGAACGGATGATTTTTTGTTAAGAATTGTGTTAACTACTTTCCATTCTTTTTTAAGATTACTTCTAGCTGAGTAAAATTTAGTACGGTAATAAGAGTCACGGCAATTTGGTATTTCCTTTTTCAAATCGGCACATATCTTTTTATATTTCATTTTGAGAAATACATTGCTAGGGTGTTTTTTGCACTTTACTCTAAGTTTATTTTTATTTGTCACTTTATTTAATAAGTAATTTGATAACCAAGGCTTATGTTTATAAATCGTGTTCTTTGTGGTTAAAGATTTGCAACCAGCAATATGGCTTTTAAGAGTCGTTACGAAGTTTGAATATGCATTCGATACGTCACTAGACTCAAAACACTATTTATTTCGAAGCCTTGCAAAATTTATTTTTGTCTTGCTTTGGAAAATTTTCTGAGTGTGGCTCTTGTTTTTACATATTGCGTTAAATAGAACGCCTGTCATGGACTGGTCAGTGATCAGGAAATCGAAAACACAATATTCACACTCAACAGAAGCAACTTTTTGAAAACGTCCGTATAATGGTCTAAACAAGTGCCTGATATAGGCCTAGTAGATGAAGTTTGTCAAGCCATTTAAGGCTAACATAGATAGATAATTTGATACCGTAGGACTACCAACTTACTACTTACTTACTTAGGTGACGCTACAGTCCGTGGTGAACCTGGGCCTCAACCAACAAGCGTCGCCAGCCGGCACGGTCTTTGGCCAGTTGTTTCCAGCGCCGCACGCCCAGATGGTTAAGGTCCCCTTCCACCTGCGTGCGCCACCGTTGATGCGGCCGTCCTCTGCCGCGCCTTCCTTCCGGGATGGATTCGAAGACTCTTCGGGTCGGAGCTGTATTTTCCATGCACTCTACATGACCTAGCCACCTTAGACGCTGTATCCGTAGACGTCGTACCAGGCCGATGTCGCTGTACAACCCGTACAGTTCTTCGTTATATCTTCTCCTCCGTACACCGTTTGAACAAACGGGACCGTAGATAGTGCGCAGAATTTTCCTCTCGAAACGACCAAGGGCATCTTCATCCGCTTTTGTTAAGGTCCAAGCCTCTGCGCCGTAAAGGAGGACTGGGATGATTAAGGTCTTATATAGTGTCACCTTGGTTTTCCAAGAGAGGGCTCTATTTCTCAATTGCCTCTTGAGCCCAAAGGAACAGCGGTTGGCAAGAGTGATTCTGCGTTTTATCTCAGCGCTGGTGTTGTTGTCGCTGGTCGTCATCAGTGAGCCAAGGTTAACGAATTCCTTGACCACTTCAAAGTTATATCCGCCCATGGTGACCTTCTGGCCAATACGTCGGTGTTGTCCGTCTCTTTTAGATGAAAGCAGATATTTAGTTTTACCCTCATTAACCTTGAGACCTATCTTAGCCGCTTCTACCTCAATGCTTACAAAGGCCTCATTGACGTCTCGCTGTGTCCGTCCAATCACGTCAATGTCGTCGGCGTACGCAAGCAATTGCGTAGACTTGAAATAAATCGTACCTCTTGTGTTGGCCAGAGACTCTTTCATGATCTTTTCAAGCATGATGTTGAAAAAGTTGCATGACTATCAACAAGACAATCAATATTAAAATAACATACAATCACTAAGTTTTTGCATTTCTCTCTATCTAACACAATAGAGAAATCATTAATAAACATCGTCACATTAAACATCTGCAATCTATAAACACATAAAAAAACAAACATTTCATTATTCATTTTGATGGACACCTTTAAAACTTCTGCACTCGGACAATCAACTTGGGAAACATCAATGATTTTAAAAGCGTTCTTTATAAAGCAGCCAACGCCACCTGCTGCATAATTTAAATTTGTTTTGGCATAGAAACTGAAACCAGGCAGAGGTAATAATTTTCTTCAACCTCATAGATCCAGATCTCAGATACGAACACAATATCCGGGATACACGCAAGCGAGTTAATATGTGCGACGAGGACAGAAAAGTTTTCTCTCAGACTTCTAATGTTTGGATGAACAATAAATAATTTTTCATTGCAATAAGTACTATGTATTAGTAAAAACAGCATCACAGTGAGGTTTGCATTGGACATGAATAGAAGAGTTATCAATTAAATAATTTTTTGAATTCATTAACGATATATTAAAGGAAAAGGAAAGAGAAAAAAAAAAAAAAACTCAAATGAGTGAGATATCACTAAATGATCAAATCGAGGGTGTATACACGAGAATATATAATCTGAAAAAAACTGGTTTTGTGGGAGAGGGAGCTGAAGGTTGCGGTATGAAACAGAATACCATTTTCCTCCGCAAATTTAGTGGGTGAACAGAAGTGGAAAACTAATGAATATACAACTCTTCAGTTTTCGAGTCCGCACTTTTTTTGCCTGGTGTTGCGCTTCAATCGTCATTGGTCTTTCAAGCAGTGAACATCGGAAAAAACAAAGGGACATTTTAGTGCGTGGTTGTACTTAATATCTCTGTCAAAGGAAATATCTCTTTCAAATGAAATGTCAAAAAGACAGGAACACTAACACAATTGAACAAGGTTCACATATACAATTTTTTCTTCTAAAAAAATGAATCCCGTGTATGCTTCAGTGTATAGCATCAAACCGGTCTTCCTGCTGCTAGCGATATTCTCGTGTATACAGGCCCATCGAGATAACTCTTCCACCCTCCTCTTTTCTTAGTAAAAATTTGGTTCTTACTAAACCATACGTATTTTGCTCCTTTTTCCTTTGCTGTCTCTTTCGTCTTCATTAAAAGAGCTTGCGTGTAACGAGTAGGAGTCGTTGACAAATATTCTGCTTCCTTTGTTGTTTTTGCTGTTGCTTCTGCCCTTCATCCCCGCTGGAGAGGTCAACCATGAGAGAGATGAGTTTGTTTTTGTTCGTCCTATTTGCGCACATTATGCGTTGCTTTCCTGTAAGGTTTAAGAACTTTACACAGATTATTGGCATAGGCTGAGATTTTGAGCGTATTGTTTTTACATTACAACTCATAATTTCACAGTCAGCAACATCTATGGACAGGACATCGC
The DNA here is from genome assembly GCA_951905685.1 of Eumerus sabulonum. Taxonomy (NCBI): domain Eukaryota; kingdom Metazoa; phylum Arthropoda; class Insecta; order Diptera; family Syrphidae; genus Eumerus; species Eumerus sabulonum. Next base: position 74,969,132 of record OX645060.1, read on the forward strand.
TGAAAATTTGTTTTGCCTTCTCCATTGCATTGGTGTCATTAACATTTGTGACACCTTCAATGTCTATAGAGTTTATTAGGGATTCTTGTTGTTGCCAATTCAATTTAGACTCTAGATTTTTCACTTTTGCTCTAAGCTCTACGTTCTCTTTTCTCAGTTCAGCAATTTCTTGGAGGAAGCGGGTGTTTCTGTCTTCTAATTTTGAGAGTTTCTCATAAATCATCTGGACCCTCGCTATTGGTTTCACTGTTAGATGGCTCCCCATATGACGGGCTGAGTGTTGGATTCTTCAGTTTGTGGAGCACTAATGTTGGATGGAGCGTTGTTATTCTTGCGCTTCTTTTATTTTGTTGGCATTACGTCACGCAAGGAAGTCGTCGTAAAACTGCACAGTTATCGGTGGAAAATGTGCTTGCAGTCATCACAATTTATTTTTGCAGAGCAGTTTCGATCTATTTTTTGTTTACAAACTGTACAATTCATTTTGACTTATGAAACCTATTTGTTGCGATTTGAACCCCACGACACTTCATACAATTGGTTATCAGAGTCTACAGGGAATAGCTGAGCGAACACAAATTCCAATTATGAGCAGAAAAAGCAGCAACCGACGAGGCGTATCAAAAGGTGCTGCAGAGATAAACCAGGGCAGCGCAAGAAGAGTACCGAGCCAGAAGGAGGGAGGAGAGAAAACAACTGCGACAAAAGAAAATAAATAATAAAACACGAGCCTTTTACAAGAAAGCCAAGGACCTTGCAGGAGACTTCCAAAAAAGCACCCAGGCTCTTCGAAACTGCGAGAGTAATCTTTTCACCGACCCGCAGGGAATAGTGGATGTATTTAAGCAGTATTTCCGGTAGGGACCTAGGAAATCCCAACTCCAGCCGCTGAAGTAGTCCTCCCACCCAGCACTGAAGAAGTCGGCACAGCTATTCAGAAGCTAAAGAACAACAAGGCCGCAGGCTCAGATGGCTTGCCATCAGAACTCTTCTTGACTTGCGGCGATGTTCTGGTTGGGAGCATGCACCAGGTCATCTGCAGAATTCGGGAAGATGAAAGCATGCCCGACGACTGGAACCAGCTCTATTTGCCCCATCCATAAAAAAGCGATCCTACCTCTTGTAAGAAATATAGAGGTATATCCCTGCTCAATGCTACCAGTGAGACCAAATTTGTTACACTTCGACAAATCCTGGAAAGGACCAACGAGTTTCGAATCGATACACACCACCTTTGATCGATTTCAATTCGCATATGACAGCACTCATCGCGAAGAACTGTTTGTTGCGATGGCCGAATTCGGGATCCCGGGAAAACTGATCCAGTTGTGTCGCGCCACGCTAAAAAATACGCGATGCACCGTGCAACTCGGTTCGGCAAGGAGATGCGCTGTCATGTGACTTCTTCAACCTGGTATTGGAGCAGATAGTGCGACGGGCAGGCGTCAACAGGGAAGGCACTATCTTCTACAAGTCCGTCCAGCTGTTAAGATACGCGGCTGATATCGACATCATCATCGCGTCGATATCATGAATGGAAGCATTCACTGCGATTGAAGAACAGGCGAAACGAGTTGGTCTTAAGGCCAATGAGGACAAAACGAGGTACATGCTGTCAAGCAAAAACCAATTCGTCGCTCAACAACTGGGACAAAATATAACATTTGACAGCTACCATTTCGAGGTAGTTAAGGTGTTTGTCTACCTCGGGGCAAACGTAAATTCCACAAATGATACCACAGTGGAGATCCGGTATAGAATCGCCTTCGGCAACCGCTGCTACTTCGGCTTGTCCAAACAACTTGGGTCAAAACTCCTCATTCGAAAGACCAAAAGTCATGCCTTACAAAACGCTCATACTGCCAGTCTTGCTGTGCGGAGCCGACAGCTGGATGATAAGCAGGACAGCGGAGCTGATTTTGATTTCTTTCTAAAGAAATATTCTGCGCCGGATATGTGTCGCTGGCCTGATAAGTAAGTAAGCAACAGGAACAGTGAGACGTTCTGCCGATTTTCTTGTTGCTGCAGAATTTTCCCACAAAAACACAACAACTATGGAAAGAGAAGCTAAGTTCCACGGTTGATAGCAAAACGTTGCCTACGTTTTCTGAATTTACCTATTTTGGGGAAACTAGGTTTCGTGCCTTGGAGGCAGTCATTCAGCAACAAGTTCGTCCCATACCAACTGTGGCAAAATCGGTTTCTTCCCGCAGTGTTCTTCAAACATAAGCAAACACATCGAAATCCTCTTGCCATATTTGCAGCAAGGGTCAGCATGGGGTAAGTTTTTGAAGATGAACACCGTCGATCGAATTGGACAAGTAAACAAGATTGGAGTATGTAAAAACTGTTTAGCATACACCCACTCCACGGCACAATATCCAAGTAATGGGCGATGTTTTTATTGCCGACAACCACATAATTCACTACTCCATTTAACCAACTCATCTGAAGGACATACTGCAAAGGCACTCGATTCCGTCGTTACACATTGGTGCACCAAGTTTCCAACCAGCAAAAGAAGAAAAAACGACTGGCACGAACGTGAATACCTTTCACTCCACTAACATCTCTTCACGCGTATTATTGGCAACAGCCTTGGTCAAGGTTAAGACTACAACAGGCCAACTTCTCTCATTACGTGCCTAGTTGGACTCAGGCTCAGAGGCGAGCTTCATGACCATTCCAGCTGCTCATCTCCCTGGTCTTCCGCTAAGGTCAACTCACGTCGGAGTTTTTGGGTTGGGATTAGTCAGCAGCGGCACATGTTCAAAAGCGGTAGATACCACATTTATGTCGCACCACTCTGCCTTTAAGGCATCCATACAGGCCCTCGTACGCTGTCTGGCCATCTTCCGGCCCAAACTCTGGCAATAGAAGGTTGGGAACATTTGAATGGTCTCACCTTAACTGATCCACATTTTAATAAATCAGCTAAGGTAGAGCTGTTATTAGGTGGTGATGTTCGGGCTAATATTTTATTGCCAGATATGGGCCTCATTACCCAGCTATGATCATCTACCAATCGCTCAGAAAACGAAGCTAGGATGGGTTATATTTGGTAAGGCTCCCATATCGCATCGAGGTAAGAGCTTTCTTCAATTATTCAATGTCGAAACAGAGCCTCGCAAAGAATCTCCACCTCGGCCACTTGAATAGCATTCAAAGTCTGACGGATGGCCATTATCAAGTAGCCCTTCCATTCAAGGGGGGTGTTTATCCATTCCTAGGTAAGTCAAGGGAAGGAGCTTTCAGACGATTCGTATCCTTAGAAAGGAAGCTCTATAAAGAACCGCAGCTTAACCAACGTTACGCGGACTGCTTAGCGGATTATTTAAAGCCCAATCAATAATAAAGAACTGCAAGCGATAAGAGGATGCTATACGATATCCCGACTTAGGACCACGAAACATCTCTCTGCTTATTTTCGGAATCGTCTCAGGTAAAAATGTTGGCTATACAGCTGCTTCCCCTGTCAGACGAATTCTGCTTTTAATACAGTACTCAAAAAACCGACCATTCGACCAAAAAGTGTATCCTTTCATCAATTGTCCGACTCTTTGGTCCCATGGGCTGGATTGCACCTTCTATAACAAAGGCCAAATTAATCATACAACCTCTTTGGATGCAAAAACAATATTGGGATGATCTAGTTGATGCCAATATCGTAGAAAGTTGGACTAACTTTCAGGACCAAGGTGGTTGCATACCACGAAAACCATCAAGCGGCTTCAACTTCACGGTTTTTCTGACTCCTCACAAAGGCCATATGGAACTGCAGTATATCTTAGAGCAGAAGATGGAGATGGTGTAACTCAAATGCAGCTCATATGCAGTCACAGGTTGCTCTCGTAAGCCGTCACCCTGCAGCGCTTAGAATTATGCGGAGGGGTTCAGCTTGCTCAATTATTGAGCTATATCAATAAGAGAGCACCGCGGCGCAGTGGGTAGTGTGTTGGCCTCTGACGCCGATGACACGGGATCGAATCCCGACACAGCCATGTCATCGAACGTGTTTTCCACGGTGTTTCTCCTCAGCGGGGTTCTGAAAAAACCCTCTGTAGTAAAATTGTCATGAAAAGCTTCTTGAAATTCGCCGTTCGGAACCGGCAATAGACTGTAGATCCCTTTCACCTATGAGAAAATGAAATCACACACAACACGGGTGATTGAGAGAAAATCGGCTCAGATTCTTTATGGACTGTAACGCCAACATACATACAATAAGACTCTTGAGTGGAGAGGAATTCCCAACTTTTGCTGTGTGGAAACTTTTGTGCGAAACAGAGTTGGAGAGGTCCAACGAATAACTAGAGTCGAAATATGGAATCATGTTCCTATACAAGCAAATCCAGTAGAATCGATTTCTCGCGGGCTGCTTCCCTCAGCCTTAGTTCAAAGATCTGTGAAAGTTTGAAAACTTCTGTTTGTCAACATATTACTTATCTTGATTCTAAATCTACTACATTAGTTTAATCCTCAATTTTGTATTATTAACTCTTCTACAAATAAATGACTCTGTTCTTCTTTGGCTTTGCTGGAATAAGGTGCGTTTCTTCCTGTTAAGCAAATCACTAAGGGTTACATACATATATCTCACAGGTTATGAACCCAGGCACGTGGTTTCCAAAAGCTAAAAGTATTTCAAAGCGGTATATTGTGAAAAAGTTATAGATATACTATACTTCCTAAGGTATTTAACTTTTTGGAACACAAGTTAGTTTTTATTAATACATATATCGCGGATTTTGAATTATAAACAAAAAAGTAATGGAAGGTGATTTGCAAAGAGTAGACAAACTACAGAACAGTGAACAATGGCTGACCTGGAAGTTCCAAATAAAAGTGATGTTAAAAGCGAATGATCTATGGGACATTGTTTCTTCCAAAGAGACAAAACCGATTTTAAAGGAAGAACCGTCAGCAGCAGATAATGCATTTTTGACAAAATGGATAAAGTCGGACTGCAAAGCTCAAAAATACATTGTAATCTCCATCGGACAGGAACCGTTACTACACATAATGAGTTGCGACAATGCACATGACATGTGGACAAAACTGGAAAGCATCTACGAACAAAAATCGAAAACAACAATACATCTGTTACAGCAGAAATTCTACAGTTTTTCCAAGAGCGAAGAGGACACTCTATCTGTTCATATATCGAAATTGCAAAGAATTGTACAGCAACTCAAGGACCTAGGCGAACACGTTTCAGAGTCAATGGTGATTACTAAGGTTTTAATGACATTACCATCGTCATTTAATCACTTCTATAGTGCGTGGGAGTCAACGGTAACATGTGAGCAAACTTTGAAAAATTTAACAGCAAGACTCCTCATGGAAGAGTCAAGAATAAACAACCAGAATCAGGTGGAATGTGAGGCTTTAGTTGCAAGAAAAAGTAAAACGACAATGAACAATCATCGTCACGGGGGTGGCAAGGGTAAGAAACCGGGAAAATGTTTCATATGTAATAAAGCTGGTCACTGGAAGGCCGAATGTCCACAACGAAGAAAAGAGAAATCACACCTGGAAGGCACCGGAAAGAGAGGTGAGGCATTTATTAGTCAATCTTCTTTCACTCAAATGGGCGAACGGGATAGCTGGTTTCTTGATTCAGGCGCCAGCGATCACATGTCTTTTCGCAGGGATTGGTTTGTTTCATTCCAAAAGTTTGTTTCACCGATTAAGATTCGCGTTGGTAATGGGGAAGTCATTTATTCGTATGGATGTGGTGATATTAATATTGTTGCATATGATAAAATTGAATGGAGAGAGAAACATATTTCAAATGTTCTTTTTGTTCCCGACATCAAACTTAATTTATTTTCTGCATGCTGTGCGTTGGATAAAGGTCTAGAAATGAGATCAAACAAAAAACAGTGTGAGCTTTTAAGTTCAGGAGTTGTTGTTGCCGTAGGAGGACGCAAGTGCAAGATGTTCAAGCTTCTATTTAAGGTAGTAACGGATGAACCATATGTCAATGTTGCTACTAGCAAACACACACCAGAGAACGAATTAAAATTATGGCATGAACGGCTGTGCCATCAAAATGCTAATCATGTAAAAAAGTTTTTATCATCGATGAATATTCCTTTGTCTGGTGAATCATCGTTTTTTTGTGCGGCATGTGCAAAAGGAAAAGGACATCGACTTCCGTTCGCAAGAAGTATTAAGAGAGCAACAAAGACAGGAGAATTGGTGCATGCCGATCTTTGCGGTCCCATGCATGTTACATCGCTTGGAGGATCCAGGTATTTCTTATTACTCAAAGACGATTTCTCTAATTTTCGTTACGTTTACTTTATAAAACAAAAAACGGAGGTAACAAAGCTAATAGGACGTTACCTAAGTCAAGTGGAGATTGATACAGGTTGTCACGTTAAATCTCTACGAACTGACAATGGGTTAGAGTTCATCAACAGAGATGTGGAGTCAATACTGAGAGCCCGTGGCGTGAGTCATCAAAGGACAGCACCATACACTCCTCAACATAATGGACGAGCGGAAAGAGAGATGCGAACACTCGTAGAAGCGGCAAGATCTATGATGCTTGGTCGGAACATAAGTACAAAACTCTGGGCTGAAGCTGTAAATACGGCTGCATATGTTTTAAATAGAAGTGGTCCATGCCAGCTTTCTGACAAAACACCATTTGAGTTATGGTTCAGTAAGCAACTAGAACATTTTCAATTCAAGGTGTTTGGATGTGAAGCATATGTACATATTCCCGATAAGAAAAGAAAAAAATGGCACCAAAAGTCAAAAAAGGGAATTTGGGTGGGTTATGCTGAGAACACAAAGGGACATCGAATTCTGTTGGACGGCTGTGGAACAGTAGAAATTTCTCGTGACGTCATATTCAACGAAACGTATGTTCCAAGTGAAAACAGTTGTGATCAAGACACCTACGCCAATAACTCAGACGCCTTTGCAATTGGAGAAGGAGTGACAGAAGATGGTGACACCAATGGTATGTCTGAAAAAAAAGCATTCGACGAGAGTGAAAAAGAGGGCAACATTCGTAAAGAAGTATTCGAACATGCAATGGATGGAGATGACGGCAGTAAATCCATTATAGGTCGTGAAGGAGCAAAGAGTGGCGAGGAGACTAGTGTTGGCAACGAAATATGCTGCGACTCAAGCGAAATGGAAAAAGCTTCAGAAGACTCGATAAAAAATCGATTGCGCAAAAGAAACCAAACCAACGTTGTCATTTCGGAAGGATTTACTTTTGTTGCTGAATGCAATGAACCAACATCTTATGACGATGCAACTCAGTCTTCATTAGCTTTAAAATGGAAATTAGCGATGGATGAAGAAATTTCGAGTTTATTAAAAAACAACACGTGGAAGCTTGTCGATTTGCCGAAAAATAGAAAATCCATAGGCAATAAATGGATATATAAAATAAAAACGGCAGCAACAGGTGAGTTAAAGAAATATAAAGCGCGCTTGGTTGTCAAAGGCTTCAATCAAAAGTACGGAATGGATTACTTAGAGACGTTTAGTCCAGTAGTAAAATTCCCATCATTGAGGATGATCATGGCTGTTGCAGCAGCAGAAAATTTAAAACTGTTTCAGTTCGACATAAAAACAGCTTTTCTGAATGGCGATCTAACCGAGGATATATACATGGAGCAACCAGAGGGCTACGACGACAACAGCGGCAAGGTGTGCAAATTACAAAAGAGTCTATACGGGTTGAAGCAGTCTTCAAGGTGCTGGAACAGGAAATTTACCAACTTTCTTCAAAGGTTTAAATTCGAAACGTGTGCGTCTGATCCGTGCGTCTTTGTTAGCCATTTCGGAGGAAATAAAATGTTGCTCGCGATTTATATTGACGATGGATTGGTAGCGGCTTCAAGCAAGGAGGATGTAGACATGTTTCTAAAATGCTTAACACAGGAGTTTGAAATAACTCACAATATTGCGAATTATTTTTTGGGTCTGGAGCTAGTAAGAAGAAAGGACGGCGCTATTCTTATACATCAAGCTGCATATGCTCAGAAATTATTAAGAAAATTCAGTATGGAAGATACCAAGGGAATTTCAACTCCATCGGAAAAGCAGTCGAGTTCCGTCAATAGTTGTTCTTACGGAGGGAAATTTCCTTTTCGGGAGGCAGTCGGAAGTCTGATGTATTTGGCTATCGCGACTAGACCTGATATCTCGTTCGCGATTAGCTGTGTTAGCAGACATCTAGAGAATCCAAGTGATGCAGATATTAGCGCAGTGAAGCGTATTTTCAAATATATTAGGGGCACTATCAATCACGGTATAATTTATAATAATGTCAATCATATAAATTTAAATTGTTTCAGCGATGCTGATTACGCTGGCGACATTGAAACTAGACGATCAACAAGCGGTTTGGTTGTTATGCTTTGTGAGGGTGCTATATCCTGGCAATCGCAGCGACAAAAATGCGTTTCGCTATCAACGACTGAATCGGAGTATGTTGCGGCATCCGAGGCTGTCAAGGACTTGATATGGTTGCAGAAACTTTTACAAGAACTAACACTGGATCAAAAGTCAGTATCTACCTTGCACATGGACAATCAAAGTGCAATTAAATTGATTAAGAACCCCGAGTATCACAAACGCACGAAACATATAGATGTGCGGTATCACTTTATTCGAGAAATGTTCGAAAAAGATTTGTTTAAGCTAGAATATGTTCCTTGCGAAGAACAAACAGCGGACATTTTTACAAAACCTTTGTTAAAAGAAAAATTTCACAAATTAAAAAGGGCATTGAACATATATTCAGTTGAAGACTTTTGTGGATAATTTTAAGTTATTTTGTAAAATCATATGTGAATTACGTTTATTTTGAGCTGAAATACCTTTATATCCTTATAGTTCTCTAATATGTGCATATGTAGACAAAAGTGGAAGTGTGAAAGTTTGAAAACTTCTGTTTGTCAACATATTACTTATCTTGATTCTAAATCTACTACATTAGTTTAATCCTCCATTTTGTATTATTAACTCTTCTACAAATAAATTACTCTGTTCTTCTTAGGCTTTGCTGGAATAAGGTGCGTTTCTTCCTGTTAAGCAAATCACTAAGGGTTACATACATATATCTCACAAGATCTTTATTGTGGAATGGGCCTAATTTCTTTTAAATTTAACGAGCAGTTGAAAGAACCCAATAGCTATGAAAGTAGGTGCATTGTGAAAGCTTTTCGTGCAGATGCCAATAGCACACAAAATGCTTTCGCACAATTGATTGATCGGTCTTCTAGTTTAGCTAAGGTTTGTCGTGTAACAGCCTATTGTCAACGATTCATTGGCAATATCGGAAGGGTGAACAACAAACACATCATAGGACCACTACATCCAGGAGGATTCGAACAGGCTACACGGTCCCTGATACGTATAGTGATAGCTGATATGTTTCAGGAAGGAAAATCTAAAATAAAGGGTATGGCTTCGTTGAATCCCTTTTCAGATCAAGAAGGAATTACAAGACTTGGGGAAAGACTTAAAAACACACATATTCCCTATGATCAGCAACATCTCATAATTCTGCACTTAGCAATCGCTTAACACGACTTTTGATTAGGGATGTCCATGACAAGACTCTCCACGGCAGCGTCCAATTAATGGTATCATTCTCGAGAAACAAGTATTGGATCTTCTAGGTAAAAAGAGCAGTGAAGAAACACATTATGGATGTACCGTTTATTACAGGTTTTGCTACAAAGCAGCATGCCTATTGATGGGAAATCTCCCAAAGCCCCAGAGTGAGACCAGCTAGGCCTTTCACACACACAATTGTAGTGTAGATTACGCAGGGTCTATAGACATCAAGGCATGGAAATTTCGAGGAACCAAGACTCATAAACAATATTTAGCCATATTCGTGTACCTCACGACTAAAGCATTACAACCAGATGCTGTAACCGACCTTACCACACAAGCTTTTCTGGCGGCATTTCGAAGATTCGTTGTTCGAAGAGGACTCTGTCACGAGGTCTATAGCGACTGCGACACTAACTTCATCGGGGCCGAAGCAGAACTCCACCCTTTTATTGAACGCTGCGAAGCTCGACTGGAAGGAAGTAACTGACACGTTCGCGAATCCAGGTATTCGTTGGAACTTTATCCCCCAGCCTCACCACACTTCGGGGGTCTTTGGGAAGCGGGCGTGAAAAGCGTGAAACACCATCTGAAGCGGGTCGTTGGAACTCGTCATGCTCTTAACGCAAATTGAGACATGTCTCAACTCCAGACCTTTATGTCCCCTTTCTGAGGATCCTGATGACTTTCGGGTCTTAACACCATCTCACTTTCTGATTGACCAAGATGCCTTCACGGTCCCAGAACCAGAAATGGCAGCAGCAGGGCCTAATTTGAACGACCGATGGAAGCTGGTCCAACTCAGGATGCAAACCTTTTGGAAACACTGGCAACAGGATTACATACATATATTATATAGTTCGGGTGGTAAACCTCAAGACCCAATCTAGTGAATTCAAAAGGCCAGTCACCAAGTTTTGACCATTTTCAATAAACGACATCTCTAAAAGGAATTCCACAGATGCTACACAGATGGATCACACTATCAGTCCTCCATTGACACACCAAACTAAGATATCTTCCGTCCATCCACAATAAAATCCATCTTCATTACAGTCGATACAGTCTAATCGCTACAAAACTTAAAAACATTATACGAATTCTATGAATTGTAAGCTGCATTGACGAAGCACTTAACTCATGCTTAAGAATCAGCTGTACACCCGGGACAAGCGGTGTGTACCCTGGTGGAATGCACAGCACGAATCTCTAAGGAAACAGGTGAGATATCTGTTTTACAGAGCCAAACGAAAGAACAGTTGGACTGATTTAGATCTGCTCTAACAAAATACAACCTTGAACTGAGGAAATCCAAGAGAATATACTCGCTACCAACTGCGGCCCGACTCCAGAAAGCGCTATCCCAAAAGCGCTATACAGCAGAATGAGTAGCCTCTCTGATAGACTTCTTAGCCCAGATAGAGTTAAATGGGCAGTTGGCTCATTATTCTATCACCACTAATAGTTTATTTTAGATCCTGTTTTGACTTGGGCTACATCCCTCAAATCTGGAGAGAAGTCAACTTTGTCTTCATCCCTATGATTGGAAAGCCAAGTGAACAATCTAAATCTTATCGCCCTATCAGCCTAATATCGTTCCCATCAAAAACAATGGAAAAACAGATGGAGCTCACAATTAGAGGTATCCTAGAGAATCAGATACCTAAACAATATGTATTAGTGGCGCATGTTGAAAATAGTTTCACACGCAAGGAGATCGCAATTTGTGCCCTCCTCGATATTGAGGGGACTTTGACAATACTGGCTATGACACGATCACCACCACTCTATACTGCAGAGGTGTAGATCATCCCACTATCGACGGCCTACTACACAAGCTAACCACTCGCGGTTACGAGGTCATCGGATATGCCGTAGTAGTTATTGTTACGGGCAGGTGCGCAATTGCTGACCGTGAGCGCATGCAGCTTGCGCTCCAGTTTATCTCTGACTGGTGGCAGAGAGGGTTTATCGATTATCGAAGGCAATCTTAGTCCCGTTTACAAAGAGGAGAAGATTGCAGCCCTGCTCCGTCTCTCTAAATGATACAAACATATGATTTTCAGAAGAAGTTATGTATCTAGGTATTGGCCTTGATCGCAGACACAACTGGAACTCCAACATTAAATACAAAATAACGAAGACGACTAAGGCATTGTGGGCCTGTCGACGCAATTATGGTAAAACTTGGGGATGGAAACCTAAGGTAATCCACTGGCTATACACCGCGATAGTAAGACCCGTCATCACCTACGCGTCCACGTCATAGTGGATAAAAGTTAATCATAAAACGATCAACGTTAAGTCTCAACGCCTCCAGAGACTACGGTAGCTCAAGAAGTACTGATTGGACTTACTTCACTGCACCCTTTTATTAAAAAGGTGGCACTACGCAGTGCAATCAAAATCCTCTATTAATAAACCCAAACTTAACAAAGCAGATATCAAAATATTAGTCAGCTACCTTACGGGACACTGTGTTCTGAGACATCATTTCAATAGAATGAACCTCTCGTCTGAACCTAAATGTCGAACCTGTCTTGAGGGCGAAGAAACTGCAGGGCACACTCTGTGTGAATGTGCTGCTTTGTGGCATCTCAGGAAGCGTATCCTTCTCAGTGAAATGATGATCCCGGAGGGGATAATTTCTGCTGTTATGAGAGGCAATCTCAACTTCATTAAGGAAGTGGAGAAGCTCCTCATCTAATCCGCTAGTAGGCACAATAGACCTATAAAGGCCGCAGTGCCTTGTGCTATTTGTTAGCACTAGCCACTTAATTAAAAAAAAAAAAAAAAAAAAAACAGAGAAGCAGTCATAGGACTGCTGACAGAACTGAAAACTTCAAACTAGAAATAACAGTTTTCTCTTTTTAATTAATTGTGGTATCAAGAATTAAAATATTTTGAATTGTAAATTAAAATTATTAAAATTAGTTTGGTATTCGCATATATCAGCACTCCGAGCACCAATTATATACATTATTATATATTTTACTATCATTTGCCCGCGGCTTCGCTCGCGTTAAATTCGGGGTAATACGGTTCCCCTTTCCTGATTTAGATCACAGAAGAGAACTCGGGGCTAAAGTTGGGTAGTTCCGGACATGTAGTTGCTAGTTCCATATTGGTCCGAGTATATATTTAGTTCCGGACATGGACATGTTTTTGCTAGTGCCATATCGGTCCGAGTATATATTGAGTTCCGGACATGGACAAGTTTTTGCTAGTTTCATATCGGTGCAAGTATACATTTAGTTCCGGACATGGACATATTTTTGCTAGTTCCATATTGGTCCGAGTATACATTTAGTTCCGGACATGGACATGTTTTTGCTAGTTCCATATCGGTGCGAGTATGCATTCAGGTCCGGAGATGGACATGGTTTCCTAGTTCCATATCGGTGCGAGTATGCAAGTTAACGCAAAATAAATTCGTTGACTCATTTTAATTGCATTGACACTAGAACCAACTCAGCACCAATCAATGCGATTAACCGACATCAAGCAATTCAGCACTAATCTATGCAATAAGCGAATATCGAACAACACCTGCGATTGCGACAGCGGCTGAATCATCAACATTCATACTATAAATGCATGGGGAGTAAATCGTTTAAGTCAGTCTTTATTTAGTTCTTATTCTTCGTATCAATTTTCTGTTATTCATTAATAAAGCTTAGGCAAACTGCCTAATAAAATATTTTTTTAGTAATCGCGTGTTTCCTTTCATTAACTGGCGCCCGAGCGAGCAGGGACAGTGTTAACACTAGTAAACAAGTTTAGTACAAGTAGTAAAAGTTTAGTGCGATAACCAAGCGCTAAATACAAAACAAGTGTAAAGTGTAGTGCGATAACCAAGCGCTAAATACAAACCAAGTGTAAAGTTTAGTGCGATAACCAAGCGCTATATACAAAACAAGTGTAAAGTGTAGTGCGATAACCAAAGCGCTAAATACAAACCAAGTGTAAAGTGTAGTGCGATAACCAAGCGCTAAATACAAACCAAGTGTAAAGTGTAGTGCGATAACCAAGCGCTAGAAACAAAACAAGTGTAAAGCGAAGTGCGATAACCAACACAATAGCTATAAAATTAAATAGAATCCTATAAAATCCAAAATGTCTAACCCAAATAATTTGATTCGACTGGCTAGATTAGAAGTTAATGCCCCTGTTCCCGCAGTCGCACCCTCCACTTCCACCCAAAACTCTGTTGACAACAACATGATAGAAATGATCACCAGACTAGTGACAGACACCCTACGAGTTCAAGGACGGCAAATATTCAATTCAATAATGAACCCCGCGTCCGAAATAAATAACGACACTGACCAAACTATTAACCTCCCAGACAACAAAGATTTATCCGACATGGACAGGATACCAGATGTGGTAAAAAGCCTCCGGGAATTCACAGGTGTGCCACAAGAATTTAATTCTTGGAAAAAGAGCGTTTGAAAGTATCTTAAATATTTACGATCACCTAAAAGGTACACCAAAGTATTACGGCATCCTGTCCGTTATTAGAAACAAGATTACCGGACAAGCAGACATTGTATTAGAATCTTACAATACCCCTCTACAGTGGGAAAAAATATCTATATGTTTAACACTACATTACGCAGACAAGAGGGATCTAGGAACCCTCGAATATCAAATGACAACTTTGGTACAATGCAACGGAACAATAGCAGAGTTCTACCAAGCAGTGTACCATCACTTATCCTTAATATTGAACAAACTGGGATCTATGGAAATGAGCCACGAATCCTTGAATAACATGACACAATGTTATCGGGACAAGGCTCTGGGTACCTTTGTTAGAGGATTAAGAGGTGATCTACCTAGACTCCTAAGTATAAGGGACCCTGCAGATCTACCTCAGGCCTTGCACCTTTGTTTAAGACATCAAAATATCGACTTCCGAACTGAGTATGCGAACAACTCCCAAGCCAATGCTCGCAAACCTTTCCAAATACCACCAGTCCCTCCTAGAAGAAATTTTCTATCCAATCCAACGCCAATTCCTGCTCCAAGACATGAATTTTATCCTCAATTACTCCACAATCCCCACCACCCGCAGCCGCCCCAACACCAAAGACCCCGATATCAACAAATGCCACCTCCAAATCAGCGTCCGCTCCCGCCTAAGCCGATGGACATTGATCACTCAATAAAGTCAGCGAAGGTTAGTTACCAAAACAGACCTAGAAATCAACCAATTCCCCAAAAAATACATCATACCCAATCCCAACAAGTCCACCAGCCATACAAGACACAACGAATCTAACACATCGAACCAAACACAGACTGTAGAGAAACGGATGAAAACACAACAGACTTAAACGACCAAATACCCCAAACTAACTGTTATGAACACGAAGATGACAATACCCCTCTCGATGACAATACCCGAAAACCTTGATGACATCTATTTTTTAGACTAAGGTGCTCTTCGCTTCCTTACTTTGAGCATGTTGCGAAGACATCAAAATCACCCACCATAGTTACATTCAACTTTTTCCCACAATAGACAAAATTAAATTTTTTATTCTTCCTAGCCTAATTTCCTTCGATAGTATCATCGGTAATGATACATTAAAAGAACTTAACGCTGTTATTCACACACATAAAGATCTTATGACCATTAACTCTCACACTTCTATACCATTAAAACAACACACCACAGAAAACATAATCAACGTAAATATAAGAGCTTCCCACTTATCGAAGGAAAATTTCTCTAAGCTTTCCAAAATTACAAACAATTTCCCCAACCTCTTTTCCGATCCTGACAAAAACCTGACTTACACAACAACGGTTAAAGGTGAAATTCGCACAAGCTCCAATGATCCCGTTTACTCTAAATCCTACCCATATCCAAGAGCTCTAAAGGAAGAAGTCGAAAAGCAAATTAACGAACTTCTACAAGATGGCATTATCAGACCATCAAAATCGCCATACAATTCTCCGGTATGGATCGTCCCTAAAAAAATGGACGCAGAAAGAAAGAAGAAAGAAGAAATATCGCATGGTGGTCGACTACCGAATATTGAATTCGGTTACAGTCGCAGATAAATATCCCATGCCTGAGATTGGAGAAGTTCTAGCCAACCTTGGAGATAACAAGTAGTTTACAGTGATCGATTTGAAGAGCGGATTCCACCAGATCAAATTAAAAGAATCCGACGTGGAAAAAACCGCATTCTCCATTAATACCGGGAAATTCGAATTTACTCGTCTCCCGTTTGGTCTCAAGAATGCACCCGCTATTTTTCAAAGAGCTCTCGACGACATCTTGAGAGAACATCTTGGAAAACGCTGTTACGTCTATATAGACGACATTATTATCTTCGGCAAAGACACAGAAGAACATTTTGCAAACCTTATAGCTGTGCTTGAGACATTGGAAATGGCCAACATGAAAATTCAGTTGGACAAATGTGAATTTTTCCAAGAGGAAGTTGAGTTCTTGGGTTTTGTTATTGGTAAAGACGGCATCAAAACAAATCCGAACAAAATTAAAGCCATTTCCCTGCTACCCATTCCCAAGACTCTCAAAGACCTACGATCGTTCTTAGGTATGTCAGGCTATTATCGGCGTTTCATTAAGGATTACGCGAAAATAGCTAAGCTTCTGACAAACCTTTTAAGAGGGGAAGATGGACGAGTGTCCAAACATTCTTCCAAGAACAAAATCATCGAACTCGACGTAGACGCTATTCGAGCTTTCGAAAAAATTAAAGAGTCACATACATCCAAAGAAATCACCCTTACCCATCCAGATTTTAATAAACCCTTTGAACTTACTACAGATGCCTCCAACTTCGCCATAGGTGCCGTATTAGCTCAAGATGGTAAACCTATAACATTCCTATCGAGGACATTAAACAAAACCGAGGAGAGCTACGCCACTAACGAGAAAGAGATGCTCGCCATTATATGGGCTCTCAACTCGCTCAGGAGTTTCCTATACGGATCCAAGAAAGTAAACATCTTTACAGACCACCAACCTTTAACCTACGCTCTGAGTAATAAAAATACTAATCATAAAATGAAGCGTTGGAAATCAATCCTGGAAGAGTATAATTATGAACTCAAATATAAACCAGGAAAGGCAAAGGTGGTAGCAGATGCCCTTTCAAGACTCCCTCAAGTAACCGAAATTAACTCAATGACAATGACTGAACACAGTGACGACAGTTCCTCACACAACCTAATGCCGAAACCAACTTATCCTCAAAAATGCAAATGAACACAATTTCACCTTTTCCATTCCATTCCCCACTTATCATAGACATACAATCACACAACCACACTATACTGACCAGGATATAATAAGCGTTTTTAAAAATACCTTAATCCAAGCACAATAAATGGATTATTAACGAATGAGGAAACAATGCGTCGGATCCAGAACATTTATCCATTATACTTCTCTAACTTTAAAATACGTTTCACCCAAACGATAGTCGAAGACCTGCAAAACGAAGTTGAACAAGAGGAAAATATCCTTAAAAACCACAAAAGGCACATCGTCACGCGGAAGAAAATCGACAACAATTAATAGAAAACTTCTATTTCCCTAAAATATCCCATAAAATAAAGAAAATAATAGCAAATTGCAAAACCTGCAAAAAAAAAACAAATACGAACGTCACCCAAACAAACCCATAATCCAGCCAACTCCCATTCCAAATTATCCCGGACATACTGTACACATTGACATTTTTTCAACAGAAAAACACTTAGTCCTTACGGCCATTTGTAAATTAACAAAATTCGCAAAAACGAAAATTATAGGTTCTAAAGCTATAGCCGATATTAGACAGCCTCTTCGTGATCTTCTGTGTTCCCGAAAACGTAGTCATAGATAATGAGAAAGCTTTAAACTCAGCTACTATCTAATCTATTATGAAGGACGAATTAGGAAATTGCATATTTAAGACACCACCGTACAAAAGTGAGGTCAATGGGCAAATTGAACGTTTCCATTCTACCCTCACGGAAATCAAGTGATCATTTGAAGAACTTCTAGACAAAGCGACAAACGAGTACAACTTTACAGTACACTCAACAACTGATAAGAAACCTGTGGAACTATTTTTTGGCCGATCTCCCATATTCACACCTGAAAATTTCGAAAAAAACCGTAAACAAAAGCAAGACATAGATTATCATAACAAAAAAAGAGAACCGATAAAAAATTACAACCCAGGGGACATCATTCACGTAAAACGCAATAAAAGACTAGGATCCAAATTAACGCCCAGATATCAGGAAGAGGTAGTTCGCGAAAATAAAGATACAATAGTAATAACCGAGTCAGGGAAAAAGGTTCACAAAAGTCACATAAGAAATTAATAGCTTTCATTCCTTCCTCTTTACAGACACTTACTTACACTCTGCGCCATAAAAGCCAACATTCAAATTCTCGACTTCTCTAACACACAATTTGTCTCACTTCACACTGGACAAGTAAAGGTGCAGAATGGAAATTTTAAGCTCATTCACGAAATCGACCTAGATCGTTATGAAAGACTTTTAGCCGACATTACACCAATTCTCGACATGGACGAAATAAAAAATCATTCCCTATTTTTTTATATATTTCACGAATATCAACAGATCCAGACCTTAACTTCTAACCTAAAGCCAATTAAAGTAAAGAGATCTTTGGATTTTATAGGTTCTACGTGGAAATGGATAGTAGGATATCCAGACCACGAAGATTTTGTAATAATAAAGCAAAAAATGGATAATTTACTAACCAATACAAATAACCAAGTCATAATAAATAAATTGCATAATGAACGAATCAACAATCTAACGAAGATTACAAATGAAATTGAATTGATGTTAAAAGAAAATAAATTTGTCAATACAGAAATTGTATCCGATTTACAATATAAATTCAAAATTATCAAAGAAGAATTGCAAAATATTAATCTAGCCATACATTGGGCAAAAGTAGGAATTGTAAACTCCTTAATTATGTCAAAAGAAGAAATAAAGTTAGCTATAGAAACATTAAAAAAGGACAATGTACCATTTACAACAATAGAAGAAGCTCGCAATTTTTCAGAAATCAAAAAAATAACTAATTTAAATTCTATCCCTTATATTGTAAACACACCACTCACAGACCTTAACACATACGAAAAAATATTAATTAAACCAGTTAAGAGAAATGGAGTAGTTATAGACATAGGGGCATATTTCTATATCCGCCGGGGGGAAAGATTCGTACGTTCGCATTTCTATACCCGTCGGGGGGAATAAAAAACGTCATTGAAATTAACTTCCTAATCGACAGTGAATCTTTCATGGTCGATAATGTAAATTGGGATTCCTCTATTCGCTCGCATCGAATTCAACCGTCATATTCTGCCCGCTGCTTTTCAATCGCGCCAAACAATTTTTTAAACCATGTAAGTAATTTAAAAAAATGTTTGGCAGTTTTTTTCAACGGCTTAATTTTTCTACAGAAAAAAAATTACTAACAGGGAACAGTTTTCATTCCTAATAAGAAAGGAGTCATGCACACTTCCAGGGTACCGCGCATCTACAAAACGAATCGTTTGTTTATGGTCACAAATCTAAAAAGGGAAAGAGCACCGTGGCGCAGTGGGTAGTGTGTTGGCCTCTGACGCCGATGACACAGGATCGAATCCCGAAACAGCCATGTCATCGAACTTGTTTTTCACGGTGTTTCTCCTCAGCGGGGTTCTGACAAAACCCCCTGTAGTATAGTTGTCAAGAAAAACTTCTCGAATTGCCGTTCGGAACCGGCAATAAACTGTAGGTCCATTTCACCTATGGGAAAATGAAATCACACACAACATGGGTGATTGAGAGAAGCTCGGCTCAGGTTCTTAATGGACTGTAACGCCAACATACATACATACAATCTAAAAAGGGAAGAAGTTAATTAACTTAATTTGATTGATTTTTTAAGTGATGTACGTATGTGCTTACCAATAGGACATTCAGACTGTAAAAACCTTTACGATTATAGTAAATATGGGAATTTGTTGACGGTGCCTTGATACCCACATGAGTACCATCAACACACATTATGACCCCTGGTATTTTACTTTTATTATAAAAATATCTCTTGGCATTCATCTTCTCCTCCGGATCCATATTTAAATTGATCCACGTAGGGCACAATTCTTTTTCAAGTACATTGAGCACCTGTTTCAAAACTTTGCTGAAAGTTCCCTGGGCAATACATACGTTGTAGTCTCTTAATCTTTAATTAAGATTACCTACCTTTTATCCGACAGGGCCATAACATCTTTTGCTTTTTTTCTTAAATTACCCCGGTATTTTTTATTCTCATTATTTTGATGAACGAAAAAATGCGAAACTGAGTCCATCTTTAAAAACAAACTCAAAAAAATTACGGCAATTTCAAATTTTAAATACGAATCAAATGTCAAATAACGGAAGACAATTCGAACGATTCGTGAACAATAAGGTAGTGCTCCCGGCGGATATAGAAATGGCAAGGGAGTGCGAAAGTGAATCGAACGTTCGATTCGAACGACTATAGAAATATATATAATAGATTATAAGGAAATTGTTAGAAGTAAGGAAGATGTTTTTGGAATAATAAATAAATGTAAATTAGTTGATAATAATACAATCTGTAATAAAAATAATCTCGTTAACATTGTAAACTCCACATGCATTTCAAAATTATTAAAAAGCGAAACAGCAACTTGCAAACGTATAAACAGCCAGCACATTCCAACAATCGAAGAGGTGTCACCTGGAATCATTCTGCTCAACGATTTCAATGGAACCATCCTAGTTGATGGTGGGACCTTCTCAGTGGGACCTTCCTCATTAAATATGCAAAAACGAACTTAACCATCGATGACAGACTATTCTCAGCACAAGAAGCAGCCCTACAAACAGTACTTCCAGCCATTCTTCAACTAACCCCCAAAGAAAAGGAATTCCGCAAACTGTTATCTCTCGAAATGATTGGAGAACTTCATATTAACAACACGAAGCAAATCCAAGAACTTCAGCTAGAACGGGACACACAATCTTATATCAATTACGGAACAATAGGCATTGCCGCAGTTATGATTATGGTCTCAGTAACCTGTAAGATCTCAGCCAAGCAAGGAGGAACAGAAGTCATCATCCAACAACCAGAACAAAAAAATACAGAAACTATCTCACACGTGGACAAGTTACCTGAAACAGCAAATTCACTTCCATATCGCCCAAAATTCAACGACCTACCATACTTCTAAGCGACAGAGGACCATCGCATTTAAAGGGGGAAGAGTTAACGCAAAATAAATTCGTTGACCCATTTTAATTGCATTGACACTAGAACCAACTCAGCACCAATCAATGCGATTAACCGACATCAAGCAATTCAGCACTAATCGATGCAATAAGCGAATATCGAACAACACCTGCGATTGCGACAGCGGCTGAATCATCAACATTCATACTATAAATGCATGGGGAGAAAATCGTTTAAATCAGTCATTATTTAGTTTTTATTCTTCGTATCAATTTTCTGTTATTCATTATTAAAGGTTAGGCAAACTGCCTAATGAAATATTTGTTTAGTAATCGCGTGTTTCCTTTCATTAACTTGCATGCATGATTTATGGTACTTGATGAGCAGATGATAAATTAAATGTCCTTTCTTTTTTTCCCTCGTTTTTATATGGGGTTTGTGTCTTATTGTTTGCCTGCTAGACACAAAGACCGGATGTGAGCTAGACGCTCATTAATTGGTTCTTTGTGTGGTTTGTGCAATAATATTTTATCATTTTATGATATATGGTCTGCGGGGTGATAATGCTGCGTCTATGTCGGGATATGTGTGTGAGTGGGTGCAGGTTCGGATATGGGTCCCTCTCTTATCATGTTACTAGTTCCGATATTTTTGCTAGTTGCTGGTTGCTTTTGGTTTGAAATGATAATAAAACATGTTTTTAAAAAATCTGTCCTAACTTTTAATTTTGCCATTGAATTCAGTAACAAAAAAGCTAAATACATAGGTATTGTAGTTCCAGGAACTAGTTCCGATCAGGAAAAGAACGGTTCCATGTTCGTTCCGCGGTTGGAACTATTTTGCGCAACTCAGAATAAAATGTTATTTTAATACGCTACTGTAGACGATGAGAGCACCATGGCGCAGTGGGTAGTGTGTTGGCCTCTGACGCCGATGACACGGGATCGAACCCCGACACAGCCATGTCATCGAACGTGTTTTTCACGGTGTTTTTCCTCAGCGGGGTTCTGACAAAACTTCCTGTAGTAGAATTGTCATGAAAAGCTTCTCGAAATTCGCCGTTCGGAACCGGCAATAAACTGTAGGTCCCTTTCACCTATGGGAAAATGAAATCACACATGATTGAGAGAAGCTCGGTTGAGGTTCTTCATGGACTGTAACGCCAACATATGTATGTATGTACTGTAGACGATATTATATGTCTTTCCATTTGGGGATAGAATGTAAAGATTCTGGGCATTGGACCCACGCGAACATGCTACATACAATTGTCCATGGGAAAAGCACGGCTTTTCTTAGTTTCATAGCGAAACTAAGCTTTAGAGAAAATTGTAGCCTTTTAAATTGGAACGGGAGATCTGTGGGAATTATTGGGATTCGTGGGATCATTACATTTTCACCCTTTCCTACGCCGGTTAAGATAGTGGCGCTAATGATATTACGGCCAAATTGTGTGACACGAAGTTTCGTCCCATTACATAATCTCGGGGCATCCAAATTTCGCATAAGCATGACTGGGACGCCTAGTTTTAATTGAAGCTTGTGTGAGGGTACACCTGACAGCTCAAGCGAATTTAGAAACTCTACGGGATATGATGTGCTCTGTTCTGTATCCATAACTGTGTCTATTGATAAATACTCTGTTGTATCTCCTGGTACTTCACACAATATGTCTGAATTTATTTTGTTGACAACATCATTTTTAGGTGCTAAAATTGCTCTTTCACATAAATATTGATTTTCGTGTATATTGTTTTGTAAATCGGGGTAAACACTTGCAACTAATTCTGAATCACCGTGTACTAAGTGACGAAAATCTCCCGTCACTGTCACACAGCCCTCGGCGTCAGTTTCTAACCGACCCTCTCCTATTTTCAATAGTGTTTCGGCATAGTTGCCAGCATTTATGTCATCATATGGATGCACTCTCATATTTGTAGTCAAACTGAACTTTCTTACGGTGGCCCATAGAGTGGACGACTTGAGACATGCTTTAATTTCGTCTGCAGGTGTCCCCTTCTGAATGACTGGTAATGTTTGGCGGAAATCACCAGCCAATAAAACCACCATCCCTCCCAAAACATCGGTAATGTTTTTTTTTTTTTTAAATCTCTACCAACATTAAGAATTACAACGTTGCAAATATACATTTGAGTTACCTGCGAAGCCTTTTGCTTGTCTGCAGGTGATTTGATTTACAATATTATATATACGTATGTATATGTTACAATTCTGAAGTTCGTTGTGGACATTAGTTAGATTTCTTCTTACAATTTTACATAATTTCGTTAATATTTCAGGATATTCAGGTATTCAACATTTCAAATTCAAAAGAAGAAATAATAGAAAAAGGAAAAGTAAAGTTAAATATATACATATACAGTGTTCAATTAGTTGACATTAGTTTCTTTACAAAATGAGTTTTAAGGAAGAACGATTTAAGATATTTCTTACGTTTTTTTAAAATTGACAATATTTTTAAGATCTGCTGGAATTGAATTTATTATTGATGGTACGACGTAGTTTGGGTGTCTTTTTCCGTAGATGTTGAAGGTTTCTGGACGTTTCAAAAAGCTCTGAGCTCGTCTCCTAGTATCTCGATTATGGCGTATACTTTGGTCTGTTGGTATTAATCATTTTCAATAATCTATGCTGAAGATTTACTAGCTTGTCAAGGTGTGTTTTAGCTGTATTTTCCCATGCTAATATCCCATATCGTAAGCGGGATTCAGCTAGCGAGAGGTATACCTGCTTCTGCACTTCAGCGCTAGTGTATGTCTTGAGGTGCGCCATCGCAAAAAGTGCGCTCCTCAGTTGCATCTTTATCTTATTAATGTGTTCATGCCATAGGAAGTGATCATCAATTTTTACTCCCAGGTAGTTTATTGTTTTGACCACTTCTTATTGTCGTGGGGCAGTCCCCATTTTGGTAGTATATATTGATAGAAATTTCGGGTTGTCGTGGCATGCGTATATGCATTATCTTTGTTTTGACAGCATTAACCACCAAACCTTGATCGTGACACCATCTCGAGACGCTATTAAATTCTTCTTGTAATATCGCTATTGCAGTATCGAGGCATTTATGCTTAACAATGATTGCTATGTCATCTGCATATGCAAAGGTTGTACTTCTCTTAAGGACACAAAGAAGTTCATTGGTGAACAAGATGAAGAGGATTGATCCCAGTTTTGAGCCCTGTGGTACACCATATAAGCTTGGCTTTTCTTGGCTAAATGTGTTTCTCACTTTTACCCGAATTGTTCTTTCCGACAGATAATTGTCCATTCACTTCGCTAGAACGCCTCTTACGCCAATTCGATTTAGACTTTCGATGATTTTTTTATGACTCAGTGTGTCGAAGGCTTTGCTGAAGTCTAGAAACATGACTAGGATGTGGTGGTTTTTGTTTAGTCCAGCGTTTATGACGTTTGAAAGTTCTCCTAATAGCTTTCCAGTGCTTTTATTTTTTTTGAAAACCATATTGGTTTGGTTCTAAAACTCTGTGTTTTTCTATGAATTTGGTTACCTATTCTTCGTACGACAATTTCCTCCAAACATTTTTCTACCACTGGCAAAATTGCAATCGGCCTGTAGTTTTCAATTTGACTTTTTACACCTCCTTTGTAAATTGGTAGAATTATCGAAGTTTTTAGTACCCTCGGAATAACACCTTGGTTTACACTTCGGTTGATAATTGCTGTAATTATTGGAGTTAAGTGTATGGCGTTTGACTTAAGGTCTATTGGTCTAATGTTGCCCCCTTGTTGGCTTTTAAGCAGCACAACATTTTATATACTTCTTCCTCGTTAGCTTCCTATACATAGATTGATTGTGCGAGGTGTTTATTTTCATGGTTTGACGTTTTATGATCGCAAATGTGCATTATTTTGGATGCTTGGACTGAAAATTGTTCTGAAAACTTGTTGACTAAATTCGATAGCTCATTTTCAACAGAAAAGTTGCTTAAAATCGACTTCTTTTTGCGATCCAGTAGTTCGTTTAAAACATTCCATGTTTTCCTCGGGTCGTTTTCGTCATCTGTGAAATGTATGTGAATCTGTAAAAGTTTGTTTTCGTAATTTGGATGCATTTATTCACTACGTTTCGAAAGTGTTTATATTTATTTAAGTAGTTTTGGTTTAGTGAGTTGTTTTTCCACTTTCTGTAGAGCTCATCTCTCTTTTTGCACATTCTAAGTATATCAGGAGTCATCCACGCTTTTTTCTTACGATTTCTAATCTTGGGTGTTATTTTTACGGATTGTGTATATAAATTGTTTATTTTATTTACAGAGTTATTATACAGACTCTCAACATCATGTTCTACATATAAACTTTGCCAGTTTGTTTCCTCGATTAGTTGGTTGATTTTATGCTGATCATATTTTACAAATATTTCTTCTATATTTTGTCGTTGGGTGCGATTTCTTGTAGCAAGCATTGTCGCATAGTGATCAGATATTTCAGTTTCAATGTCTTGTTTTATAATACTGACAAAAATATGGTCGATTAGTGTTTAGGTGTTTGCCGTTATATTAACCCGAGTGGATTGATTAATAACATTGATTCAACCCTTAGATGCCATTACTTCTAGATACTTATTGACAAAGGATCATTTATTTTTTTTAAGTTTATGTTGGCGTCACCTAGGACGATTAATATTCTTTTTTAATTTGTATATGTTTGTCCAATTCTTCTATAAGTTCTGCAATACTTAACCCTGGTGGCCTATAGATCGCATGAATGTATGTTTCTCCATTTTTAGGGTTCCGTACCCAAAGGTAAAACGGAACCCTATTACTAAGACTTCGCTGTCCGTCCGTCCGTCCGTCCGTCTGTCACCAGGCTGTATCTCATGAACCGTGACAGCTAGACAGTTGAAATTTTCACAGATGATACATTTCTGTTGCCGCTACCACGACAAATACTAAAACGGAACAAAATTAATATTTAAGGGGGGCTCCCATACAACAGACATGATTTTCATCCAAAAAATCCTGCATGCAACCAAGATCTGTCATTTGATGAGGTAACATACATAGTTTCTTTCATATTTATATATACAGATGGTACGGAACCCTTCGTGCGCGAGTCCGACTCGCACTTGGCCGGTTTTTTTTACCATCTATTTTTATCTGGACGTTTTCATAGAAATCAGAATCGTCGAAAATTCTTTCGTAGCATATGGTATCTTTAATATAAACTGCGATTCCTCCGCCTTTACGCTCTTTTCTATTTACAAATTCAGTATTGAAACCTTTTATTATGTAGAAATAATTTTCTTCTTCTTTGACATTAATTTCATTTAAAACTATTACATCTACGTATACTTAAAAACTCTCAATTTCTGCTAAGAAAACATTCCAATTTTTCCGTATTGATCTAATATTAAAACAGACGCAACAAAAATTCATATTTTTAATAAAATCTGCATCGATACCAGTAAAGCCATGCATTACCCTAAAGTTTATGTCATCATCACTATAATGGTTTTCCATCATGTTTGTATGTTCTCTTTTGATCTTCTAATTTGTTCATAATTTTCTATGTATTAGTTAGATGGAGATATTTTATTCACATTCGCCGTTTTCCGATTTTCTTGCAAGAATTTTACCCGATGACTCCCACACAAACCTCCAGTTGCATTCTCTGGCTTTGTTTTTGGCTAGCCAGAGTAGGTGTTTGTTGGTTTGTGTCAGCTGATTTGGACGAAGACAACTGCATCACTCTCTGACTCTCTATTTTGATTGTTGTGTGTTGTATTTTCTCTAATCTTCTTTAGCTCAATTTTACGAGTAGATTTGGCATTTCTCATAATTTTTGTTTTGCACGCATAACTTGTCAACGACACAATTATATTTGATTTTTTTGGGTTGCGTTTGTTCGTTCTGTAGATGTCAGCTACATCAGTAGTGTTTATTTCGCAGTTTATTGTTTTTGCAACTGCCATGAAAACGTCGGCTAAGTTTTCGTCGGTCATGGGTGGAATGTTTTTTATTTCTATGTTGTTTTTTAGTTTTGTTGCTCTAGTGTATTAACTTTAGTCTCCAATAAAAGAATTTGTTCATCTTTTCTTTGACTGTTTTCTCTTATTTCTTTCATTTCGTTTGAGAGCTTTTGTAGTAGATCATTATTTAGTGCCATATGCTGATTAATTTGTTCATATTTAATGGCAACAAATTCGCAGCTCGTTTTAATTTCTGACATTTCACTCCTCATCATTTTCACTTCCCCAATGAATGTTATGGTGTTATTGTTTGATGCACTTGTGTTTTCCTTGGCATCAGGGGAGCTTGTACTCCTCGTTCTTTTCGGATGTGGTTGAGTTGGGGAGGTTGATGCTGGGACTGCATTGAGTCTATTGTCTACCACAATGTTTTGGAGTTCGCGTCTGCAGGTAGCACATCTCCACTCCTCTTTTTTAATTATGGACATTTTGCGATATGATTTTTCGGATATCGTCGTGCATTCAAAATGCATTTTGCGATTGCACCGATGGCATGTCACAAAATCCCCTTCGGAGGGGAGATCGACGAAGCATTCACTGCACACACGCATAGTTGATTTGTGGGGAGGAGAGAGTTTGCGGAAATTCCAATTATATATTTTAAACAAAGACACTTTCGAGTCACAATTCGGGGACAAAAATAAAAAGTTTTTTTATTTTCTCTTACTTAAAATGAAAAAGAAGAGCCGTAAAAAGTACTATGTCACTGCCTTTTACTCTATATTGAACACTTTATTTTCTTTGGATGGTTTATAACGTAGTTTTTTTAAATTTAAAACTTAGAGCAAAGTTCACCACAACCGGTCGTCTTCAAAAGTAACACTAAACTTGCGTAAATCCTGGAGCGTTCGATTTAGTGTTTCTACCGCTTTTTTGTGCGCCATAGTACTTTCATCCCACACTAAGAGCTTGCACTGACGTAGCATAGCACCCCGTGCGCAATTTTTACTAAAATTACAGATAGGTGAATCTTCCTGGGCGAGATTTAGTGGTAATTTTAAAACAGAATGCGCAGTACGACCCCCGCTCAGCCACGTGGCGGCCATACCGGAGGAAGCTACGGCCACAGCAATGTTGCTATCTTTTCTTACTTGTGCCCGCAACAAATTTAGCAAAAATGTTTTTCCTGTTCCTCCTGGGGCATCAACAAAGAGTAGTGCGCCATTCCCAGATTCTATTTGCTGAAATACTTGGTCAAATACTCGTTTTTGTTCTGGTAGTAATTTGGGTACCAATTCAGCTACTTGCTCCTGCAAAGCTGGTATGTCATAGTCTGTTTCTCGTACAATCTCATCAGATAGTTCATTTTCGTTCGTTCGCCGAGTGCTAATCATTCCGAATTCACTCAACCATTTACCCACCATTGCCATTACTTTGTCTTCAATTTTTCCAAGGGCTTTGTTATAAATGTGTTCATTGTATGTCATGTCCGTGTGTGTCTGCTGTAGCCTTCGCAAAATGTCTCCCGCCATGTACTCTTTATAATTGTTCCATAATTCATTAGGATTAGATAGCCCGCAAGATGATATGAGGGTTGCATAAAGGTCCCTGAATTTGGCTGGCGATTAGCACTGGACGGCTTCCTCATAGTTTCGTCCCAGTGATTATCATTCTCCAGCAGACCCAGAGCTTCACATGCTTCTGTATATGTAGCGCATTCCTGGCCGTTGACAATTTTAGATCTCTATAGCTTGCAGGACCCCGAACATGGTGTAGCAGCAAACGTAAACAGAAACATTCAAAATTAGTAACGTGGACGGTGTACACACGACCCAGGGCATCAGATGATTTCACGCACGCCTTGAATACGGCGTTTCCACTCCTTTGTAGATGTGTTCCAGGTATAGTAACGGGGGAGTTCGGCATAGAAACACGTTTTTGCAAAGGGATCGGCCTGACAAAGGTGGATAAAGGCTGTTAATGTTGTTTTGGGCGGTGATGATACTCTTTCTTGGAAATTGTTATCGGTAAAATATACGCGCTCTCCATTTTCTAAGTGTATAGCAAGGTGGGTTACTGCTGGATGTCTTTCATGCAAGGGGAAGCCAAGGAGCCGCCACGCTGCCTCATTACTGCTGACGTAACGTCCTGCTTGAAAGGTTTGCACTTCATTCAGAAGATGTGCCCCACCTTCATTCCTGAGATTAAATATAGCCTGGTCATTTCCTTTGCTTATATATTTACATATATATTTGATTGCGCGGACAGAGCTACAGGCTTCTACATTAATATGAGCATTGAACATTTTATATAGAATGGGCGAATACGGGACGATCCAACTGTTGTCTAAGGTTTCGTTGGCTCTAGATCGAGTCTTAATTGTAACTGTTCGGCCACCATCTTCGGGTGCTGTGCGCCTGTAAAACGGGTAGCCATTGTCATTGTGCACAGTTTCTTTTAACAGCTGTTTAGGGAAATTCTTTGTGCATTTTCCATCTTTCATGCATGGCGATGCTGGATTTCGTGCACCACAGGGACCGTGTACCATGTTTCGGACAATAGAGTCATACAATTCTTTATCTTGCTCAGGATCAGGAATCTCGGCGCTAATTGACTCATCTATTTGGGTGGGCCGCATCTTCTCCTTAAGCCATGATAGAATATGCACATGTGGTAGTCCCCTTTTTTGCCATTCAATAGAATACATGAAACATTGTACCTCGCCGAATATTTTAGCCTTGGTAATTACATTCATTAATTTTTGCACTTTTAATCTAAACACTCTGGCAACTAAATCGTGTCTGTCAGTACTTTTTTGGCCCGGTATTAGTTCATCAATTATTTCCTTCCATGAAGGGTTGCAAGTGAAAGTGGCAAAAAGGTCAGGTCTGCCGTAAGTTCGTACATACATAAGTAAATGCGTCTTGTGTGTATTGGTGTAATTGGTCTAGTGTGTGTATTGGTGTAGGTAGCGGGGGCTGTTAACGAATGTTGACGGAAGAATTACCATTTTTCCTAGATCTGAAGGATTAACATTGGCGTCGCTAGCAACTGCATCTTGCAAGTGTATGTAATTATCAACACGTAGCTTTTTGTGATTTAAAGTAATAAAACGAAGACGTTCGCTTTCCATCTTCACGTACATATCCACCAAGAACTGATGAAGTAGTTGTCTGCACCGAGCTAAAAGGTTAAAATCATTTTGTCGTAACATCATATGATAGGCATAAAAATCCATACACGATACTTTTTTGTTTGCAATGGGTTCTTTTGTCACTGGATTAATAAGGGGAATTTCAAAGTGGTACCCTTCTTGTCCTTTGGAATAAATCAATGGGTATTGCAGAGCATCATAAAATTTGTGTGTATCGGCTACCCGTTGCAACGTGTCATCATGTGCTCGCAAGACAATGTCCCGTGAAGAAAACGGTTCACCAATTACTACGGCTGCAATTTCATTAATCAATAGCGCATTATAGCGCCTTTAATGCTCTCCCCGAGGAGTCCTGTCCGCATGTACAACTACCTTATAATGCTGTTCAGGTAGGTTCTCTAAAGCAGTTTTAAACGTGTTTACTAAAGTATTTTTATCATGCAGGTATCTTTGAACTTTCAGCACCGTGTCTCCTTCTACTCCCGGGATAAATTGGCATCGACGGTCTACCTCAACTTCTTCGTCTCCCATAAAGTAGACTTGCAAAAATTTGTGCTGTTCGTTGTCGGCTGGAAAAGTGCACCGAAAATCCTGGCATTATTACTTCCCGGTCTACTCCAAAAGACGTCATCTGAAAGCATGAGTTATATTTCCGGATCTTATTTAAAAAGCGCCGTGACTCATCAGCATCATATAAAAATAGAGTTTTTAAAGGTTCCTCTGGCGCCCCGAGTAGAGGAAGTGAAACTTTGCCGCTGCTACAGCACATGCTTGGGGTCTCATCTTTCCATTTTAACGCGCTACAAAAACGACACGCCTTGTCCATCAGTCCTACAACAATCAGCCTGTGATTTTTATAATCAATTAGTGGATCGTAATTAAATGCAGCTTCATTAAATATCGACCAATTATTTCTTTCAAAATTACGCCGACGTTCTGCTTGGAGCTGCGCATTTAAATTTCTGCGTGCCTGTGCCTGTTCAGGTGTTTCAGCGACTCTTAAAGCAGCTTGACATTCTGCGTTTTCGAGTAGCCTTCGCTGAGTTTGAGCGGGTGTTTCAGAAGTTCTTAGAGCAGCATGACGTTCTGCATCGTCGAGCAGCCTCTGCTGATTTTGAGCAGGTGTTTCCGAGGCTCTCAAAGCAACTTGACGTTCAGCCTGTCCTTGCCTTCTCAGTTCAGCATCTTCAAGAGGCTCTTGGGACCGAGCTAATCTCTTCGCTTGTGCTTGAGAAGACACTCTTGAAAAGTTCGACTTGCGTTTGCGAGGCATTTTAAAAAAATAAATGCCAAAAAAGCACCGTGGCGCAGTGGGTAGTGTGTTGGTCTCTGACGCCGATGACACGGGATCGAATCCCGACACAGCCATGTCATCGAACGTGTTTTTCACGGTGTTTCTCCTCAGCGGGGTTCTGACAAAACCCCCTGTAGTAAAATTGTCATGATAGCTTCTCGAAATTCGCCGTTCGGAATCGGCAATGAAATCACACACAACATGGGTGATTGAGAGAAGCTCGGCTCAGGTTCTTCATGAACTGTAACGCCAACATATATACACTCAAATGCCAAAAAATATTGCTAACTCTAATAAAACAAATACAACAAACTATGTAATCGACCTTTTAAAAACTCATAGAACTATTGAGGGATAAGTGGAAAGTAGGATGGCAAAGGACTAACAAAGGCCTCGTAGGGGTAGCATCTATCCGACGGATGCTGGCCTGCTAAAAAGCGAGAAGAGCCACCGCAGTCGAACATCTTGCGGCACTGTTAGTAAGTCCTATCCCCACCTCCTCGTGGTGCCATCTGGAGATTTCCTTTAGAAATTGCAGACGGGGAAGGGCGAATGGCGAGCTTCCTGCGCCAAAAAACAGGATTAGTCGGTTGGGTTACGGCCTAGTAAGCCGTAACCGTAAAAAAACACACAAACTCCGAAACCACCACAAGCCTCGGATATAACGGACCGGATTTATGTCGACGACCCCTGCAAAAAACGAAAAAAGGACAATGATCTTCGGCTTGTACGTGGAATGTTAGGTCCCTAAACAGGCCACATGCAGCCGAAAAACTTGCGGACGCCCTAGACCGCTATAAAGCGGACATCACCGCCATCCAGGAAATTTGATGGAATGGACCGGGTATAAAGCGAATAAAAAACTTCGATATTTACTACGGCGACTGCTATAGGGAGAGAGGGCAACGATTGTTTGGATGCGGATTTGTTGTTCGAGGTGGACTAAGGCAAAAAGTCCTAAGCTTTCGGCTTGTGAGCGAACACCTCATAACAATCCGTATCAAGGCTAAATTTTTTAACATCAGCCTGATCTGCTTCCACGCCCCCACGGAAGACAAGGATGACTCCGCCAAAGATGAGTCTTACGATCTCCTAGACAGAACGTATGCCCAATGTCCCAGTTATAACATCAAAATTGGAATAAAAGACT
Organism: Eumerus sabulonum; assembly: GCA_951905685.1. Taxonomy (NCBI): domain Eukaryota; kingdom Metazoa; phylum Arthropoda; class Insecta; order Diptera; family Syrphidae; genus Eumerus; species Eumerus sabulonum. Next base: position 75,001,543 of record OX645060.1, read on the forward strand.
TCAATGGTAAGCTGAGTAAGGAAAGCATCTTTGAACGATACATCGGCAAACATAGCCTACACGACACCACCTCCGATAACAGACGCAGGCTGATTGATCTTGCTACGGGGCGAAATCTCGCGCTACCCGCACCTCGATATACACAAAGGCACCTGGCGGTCTTTTGATCAATCCACTACCAACATCGCGATCGACGTCAGACACTCCTCCACTATTCTTGATGTCCGAACTTTCCGAACTATCTTGTAGTAGCCAAGAAGCGCTTACGGATATAACGAACGCAACGGTAGAGTATGAATACAAAGTTATGACGTCGGAAAGCTACTATCGCCAGAAACCGCTCGTGCTTTTACCGATCGCGTCTCCCTTAAGCTCTCCAATACACCTCAATCCTCCACGCTATCAATAAAACAGCAAGGGAGCCTTTGCAAACAAGCCCTGAAAAGCTCTGCATCCGAAGTTTTGGGTTTAAGGCTCCACCACGAAGAAACACCTGGTTCGATGACGAGTGCAGGAGGATTCATACAGCGAAGCAGGATGCATATAAGGCCTCGCTGCATAAAAGAACAAGAGCAGCTCGTGAGCTCTACGAGTTAAAAAGAAGGGAGGAGCATAAGCTTCTTAGAAGAAAGAAGAAAGAGCACGAGAAGCGCGCGATTGAGGATTTGGAGAGGTGTTAGCCTGGAGGGGTGAGAACGGACACCTAGTAGTAGAACCGCAGTCGATGCTGAGAATATGGAAAAACCACTTCTGCAGACTGTATAACGGCGATGTTAGTCAATAAACCGCTGTCAGGCAGAATGATCCATTTCTAATCGACGGAGACCGCGAATTCTGTCCCCCTGACCTCGACGAAGTTAAGATTGCCATATCGAAGATCAAGTCGAATAAAGCTACTGGCGCAGACGGACTGTCTGCTGAGCTCTTCAAGGGAGCTGGGGATGAACTGGTTGGGAGCATGCACCAGCTCATCCGTAAGATATGGTTAGAGGAAAGCATGCCCGGGGAATGGAGTCTCAGCATCGTATGCCCGATCCACAAGAAAGGAGACCCCTCTGATTGCGCCAACTATAGAGGAATAAGTCTCCCTAACATCGCCTACAAAATCTTCTCTGCCGTTTTGTGTGAACGCCTGAAGCCTTTTGTAAATAAGCTGATAGGTCCTTATCAGTGCGGATTCAGGCCAGGGAAGTCCACCATCGACCAAATCTTCACACTACGGCAGATTCTGGAAAGAACCAATGAATTTCAAGTCGATACTCACCACCTATTTGCCGACTTCAAAGCCGATTACGACAGATGTCATCGAACGTGTTTTTCAAGGGGCTTCTTCTCAGCGGGGTTCTGACAAAACCCCCTGTAGTAAATTTGTCATGAAAGCTTCTCGAAATTCGCCGTTCGGAACCGGCAATAAACTGTAGGTCCCTTTTACCTATGGGAAAATAAAATCTCACACAACATGGGTGATAGAGAGAAACTCGGCTTTGGTCCTCCATGGACTGTAACGCCAACATACATACATACATACATGTTTGTACATAGTGTTTGTATTTACATACATTTTAATGAATTTAAGTATCAATATAATTTCCATTATTTGCATTATTATTTTCATTTATCTCAACAAAACTTAAATTATTAATTCATTGTAGTCTAAAAAGGATGAATCCCTGATGAATACAATATCTTACTTACTTAATTTGGCCAGCCGCTTCTAGTGCCACATGCCCGGTTGGTTAAGGTCCCTTTCCACCTGTGCGCGCCACCTTAAATGCGGTCGTCCTCTGCTGCGTCGTCCCTCGGGGTTGGAGTCGAAGACTCTTCGGGCCGGAGCGTTGATGTTAGACTGGCTGGGCCTATGTCGCTGTACAGCCCGTAAAATTCTTGGTTGAGTCTCCTCCGAGGAGGAGGACCGAGATGACTAAGGTTTTGTAGAGGGATACCTTAGTTTTTCGAAAGATGGCTCTACTACTCAATTGCCTCTTGAGCCCGCAGAAGCAGCGGTTGGCAAGAGTTATTTTGCGTTTTATCTCAGCGCTGGTGTTGTTGCTGCTTGTCACTATTGAGCCAAGGTAGACGAAGTCCTTGACTATTTCAGAAATATAGCTGCCGAAGGTGACGTTCTGACTAAGACGTCGGTGTTGCACGTCTTTCTTGGATGACAGCATATATTGGGTCTTGTCCCCATTTACCCTTAGACCCACTTTAACGGCTTCTGCTTCAATGCTTGCGAACACCTCATTGACGTCTGGCTTTGTACGTTCAATAACGTCAATGTCATCTGCGTAGGCAAGAAATTGTGTGGACTTGGAGTAGATCGTACCTTTTATATTGGCCGCAGAGTCCCGCATGATCTTTCCAAGAATAATGTTAGAGAAATCACATGACAGCGCGTCACCCTGTCTAAAACCTTTTTTAACGTCAAAGGAGTCGGTTAGTTCACCTCCGACCTTAATGGAGCAGCGAGAGTTCTCCATAGTCATCCTTCACAGTCTGACGAGCTTGGCAGGAATGTTAAAACATGACATGGCTCTGTATACCCGTCTCCATAAACACTGTCATACGCGGCTTTAAAGTCGACAAAAAGATGGTGTGTGTGGACCTGGAATTCATTGATCTTCTCCAAGATCTGCCGTGGTGTAAATGCTTGGTCTATTGTGTATTTTCCTGGCCTGAAACCACATTGGTAGGAACCCATCAGATTGTCCACAAACGGTTTCAGGCACTTACACAGTACGGCAGAGAGAATCTCTTACGCGATGTTGAGGAGGCTTATCCCTCTGTAATAGGCGCAGTCATAGGGACCGGGCAAACGATACTAAGATTCCATTATTCGGGCATGTGTTTTTCCGACCATGTCTTGCAGATGAGTTGGTGCATGTTCCTGACCAGCTCATCGCCAGCTGCTTTAAACAGTTCCGAGGGAAGTTCGTCTGCTCCACCAGCTTTATGAGACTCAAGTCTCGATATCGCTATCTTAATATCTTCTAGGTCGGGTGGACGGAATTCTCCTTCGTTTTCGTCTATTGTGAATGGTTCGCTCTGCCTGACGGCGGCATTTTGACTATCATGGCCATTATACAGTCTGCAGAAGTGGTCCTTCCACAATCTCAGAATCGACTGTGACTCCACTACTAGTTGTCCGTGCTCATCCCTGCAGGCTTCTGCTCTGGCTTTATAGCCCTGGCATGTTCGTTTTACTTTCTGGTAAAATTTTCGAATGTCGTTCCTGCAATAACATCTCTCCATCTCCTTGATCTCTTGCTTATCGTGTTCCTTGTTTTTGTTTCTTAGAAACGCATGCTCCTCCCTCCTTTACTGTTCATAGAGCTCGCGGGCAGCTCTCGTCCGTCTATGCAATGTAGCCATTTATGCATTCTGTTTCATCATTCTGCACTCATCATCAAACCAGGGGTTTCTCGACGGTGATGGCTCGAAACTGAATACACCTGAGGCGGCCTCTCTGGTAGCGTTCTGACAACGACTTCGGGACTTGAGAGAGTTTGAGGGAGACTTGATGGGCGAATGTTCTGGCGGTCTCCTGTGATTGCAAGTTTCCGACGTTAAATTTTGGTGTTCTTACTCAATTCCGTTGATTTCGAGAAATTCGCATCTGTACCTTGGCTGCAACAAGGTGATGATCCGAGTCGATGTTGGCTCCTCGAAAGGTTCGGTCAAAGTATGGGATTAGTACAGAAAAAAATGTCCATTCGGGGAAATTTCAAAATACAATTGAGCATTTTAAGGAGATTTAAACAAATAACTATCAGTTTTGAAAAAGATTCTCTTTTCGCAAGAACATTTCCGTTTATTAAAATATAATAAGACTAACATGCATGTTCTCTGATAATAACCCGAAACCACAATATATGTAATTGATTGAAGTATTTATTTCATTTCTTTTACATCATTTCATTTTACATCGAACTTAAGACTAAATACAAGATGTTAAATAATAGAAGGGATAATTCTGAATGCCTTTTTTTGACTTTTTCATATCTTCATGCATTATTTAAGTACAATGGGGCATATCTCTATAGTCGTTCGAATCGAACGTTCAATCCGCACGTTTGATTCACTTTCGCACTCCCTTGCCATTTCTATATCCGCCGGGAGCACTACCTTATTGTTCACGAATCGTTCGAATTGTCTTCCGTTATTTGACATTTGATTCGTATTGTTGCGGAGATGCAAGCGGACCGTTAAGTTCGAAAACTCTCTGGAAGCGGGGATGGGAATAATGTCAACTTCCAATGGAATTGTCAGAGCGTTCTAGAGATTTCCTATGGGGAACTTCCAACGGCGAACGTTCGAGATGGTGGACCGAGAGCTATATAAGCGCGAACACTCGCCCTCGACATTCATTCAGTTTGTGGTATAAAACAGCGTGTGACAAGTCGGTGTGATCAACCAAGGTGAAAAGAAAAGCTTTCAATAAAGGTTTGTGTATTGTGTAATAAAGTTTAAAGTGGATTGTACTGTGTAATAAAGTTTAAAGTGGATTGTATTGGATAATAAATAAAAGTGGTGAAGCTACACAGATAATTGATCTGTGGTGAAAGATATAAAAGTGTGTGTGTGTTGTTAATTGGGAAAACGTAGAAAATTGTAGTTTATCGCAATCCAGTGGTGCGAACCCTATTTGGTGTGGGGATCGAATAAATTCGTAACAGTATTTTAAATTTGAAATTGCCGTTATTTTTTTGAGTTTGTTTTTAAAGCTGGACTTAGTTTCGCATTTTTTCGTTTATCAAAATAATGAGAATAAAAAATACTGGGATAACTTAAGAAAAAAAGCAAAAATGTTATGGCCCTGTCGGATAAAAGGTAGGCATTCTTAATTAAAGACTATAAGTGTTTAATAAATATACACTTTTAATTTGCAATTTTGTTCAACACTTAAGCAAGCAACTATCTCCACACAGAAGAGATTATATGCTAGTGGTCATTTTCAACGCGGATCTGGAAGAGACTACAACGTACAACTGAATGTCTGTCATGGGCGAGTGTTCGCGCTTATATAGCTCGCGGTCCACCTTCTCGAAAGTTCCCCTTCGGAAATCTCTAGAACGCTCTGACAATTCCAGTGGAAGTTGACATCATTCCAATCCCCGCTTCCAGAGAGCTTTCGAACTTCGACAGCGAAATTCGAACTTAACGGTCCGCTTGCATCTCCGCAACACTGCCCTCCTCCTAAACTTGTTCGTCCTCGAACAAGCGATTGGATCCCTCTCCGTAATATGGTGCTAACCTCTCTACGTGGACAATTTTATACTTCGCCCGTCTGTTTCCCATCTGCTGTATCCGGTATACCACGTCATTGAGTTTCTTGATGACCTCATATGGTCCGTCCCAGGCTGATTGCAATTTGGGGCACAAGCCTTTTTTTCGTTGTGGATTGTACAGCAATACCAATTGTCCTGTCTCGAATCCAGAAGTGTTCGCGCTCAAGTCGTATCTCGCCTTCATTTTATCGCTGACCAAGTTCAGTCGCTCCCGGATGAACTGATGGATGGAGTTCAGCTGTTCCTTCTTTTCGGTTACGAAGTCCTCCCTGCCGCTGGTTGTCGGTAGTCCGGTGGTGATCGATTACTTCAGCACTTGCTGAAGTAATCGATCACCACTAGCGCGTACTTGTTTCCAGCGTTGCTCGTTGGGAATGGGCCTGCAATGTCCATTGCAATACGTTCGAACGGTGCTCCAACATTGTATTGCTGCATATTTTCTCGAGTTTTCCAAACTGGACACTTTGCCTTCGCACACTGTTCACACCTGCGAATGAAACGCGTAACCGACTCATGGCATCCTACCCAGTAGAAACGTTTCTTGATCTTTTCTACAGTCTTGTTAACACCAAGATGACCCCCGCTTGGTCCCTCGTGGTATTCTCGGATGACCTCTTCGATTTGTCCTTTCGGCATTACCAGCAGATCGTTTACAATGTTCCCGTCCTCACTTTCCCAACTGCGATAGAGGCAACCGTTCTTCAGCTTCAAACTCTGCCATTGAGCCCAGTAAGCTTTCACGATTGGGCTTTCACTGGATATTTGCTGCCAACTTGGTCGAAAACCTCGTTCTTGGTAGTCGATGATGACTGCCAGATCGGCATCTTCTCGCTGCTTCCTTCCGACCTTCTCGACAGTCCAGGAATCATTTGGCAGCACCTGGAAACAACGGATGTCGGTAACCTGTTCCTTGGTCTCGGCGCGTGAACAATGTTTGCATTCAACATCGCAAGGTCGCCTCGATAATGCATCCGCATTTCCATGACTGCTTCCCTTCCGGTGTTCGATACAGAAGTCATAACTCTGGATTTTCTCTATCCATCTGGCAAGCTGGCCTTCCGGGTTTTTGAACTGCAGCAGCCATCTCAACGCTGCGTGGTCAGTCCTAAGATGAAAAGCTTGGCCATAGAGATATTTGTGGAAATGCTTGACACAGTCAACCACGGCTAAAAGCTCCCTCCTAGTTACACAGTAGTTCCTCTCCGGCTTCGATAGGATCCTACTGTAGTAAGCGATGACCCGTTCTCGCCCATCAATTGTTTGAGAGAGTACTCCTCCGATTCCATGTCCGCTCACATCGGTGTCCAAAATAAACTTTTCTCCCGGGACAGGATATGCAAGAATCTGCGCACTGCAGAGCAATTCCTTCAGGTGAATGAACGCTTCCTCCTGCGGCTTCTCCCACTTAAATGGCCGATTCTTTTTGGTGAGCTCGTGCAAACTGCTGGCAACGTTTGCAAATCCTGGGATGAATCGCCTGTAATATGTGCAAGGTCCCAGGAATGACCTTAACTCATGAAGATTCTTCGGCCGCGGCCATTCTTTAACCGCCGAGATTTTCTCTTCATCTGTATGGACTCCTTCTGCAGTCACCACATGTCCCAAGTACCTCACCTCGTTCTGGAAGAGCGAACATTTCTTCGGGCTCAATTTCAATCCGGCTGCTTGAATACGTTCCAGTACCTCTTCAAGCTTCTTAAGGTGATCGTCGAAATCCTTGCCCATGACAATTATGTCATCCAGATAGACAAGGCAAGTCCTCCAGTGAAGACCTCTTAGTACCCGGTTCATAAGTCATTCGAAGGTGGCTGGCGCATTGCAAAGACCGAAGGGCATCACAGAGAATTACCATAACTCTCCCCCGGCGGTGAACGCGGTCTTTTCCTTGTCTTGCTGGTCAAGCCCATTTGCCAGTATCCACTTTGCAAGTCCAGCGTCGAGAACCACTTTGCACCAAAGAGTGTGTCCAAGGTGTCGTCGATTCTCGGTAAAGGATAGCTGTCCTTCTTCGTTACGTCGTTCAGCTTCCTATAGTCCACGCAGAATCGGGTGCTTCCATCCTTCTTCTTAACTAGCACTACTGGAGAACTCTACGGGCTTGCAGATGGTTCGATCTCGTTGATCAGGTTGATCACCTCTCCTTCTTTCGTCAAAGGTACCCTCCTCGGTGGTTGCCGGATCGGTCTAGAGTCCCCTCTGTCTATTCTGTGCTTCACAATTGATGTTCTTCCACAGTTCTTACCATCTGCAATAACTGTCCAATATTTACGATGCAGGGAGAGTGCTTTACTTTTCTGCTTCTCCACTAGATGTTGCGTCCACTCTCTGGCCATTGTTTTCAAGAACGGTTTGTTTTTCTGGATTTCCCGGTGTTTCTTATCTTCGCAGTTCATAACGGCGGCAGCTTCTTGGCATTGAGCGATCGTTGTTCCCTTGTGTATTGTCCTAGGTGTACTGGCAGGATTCAGGACTCGTACTGGAACCAATTGGTCTTGTCGGGGTTCCACGAGAGCCCTTCCAACAATTATATCGCTGTGTCGATTTCTTTTGTCGGGTTCGACCACCCACATTCGGCTTTACCCCGCATCCTCTTCCATCTTTGCCCAAACCTTAGCTTCTGCATTCGGGTGAACTGTTTGGCGCGCTTGCACGACTATTCGCCTGACCTTGTTACCTTGTCCATTATCCATTGTTAATGGGAGCTCCAAGTTGCCATACTTCATCACTTTTTGGTTGAGGTCCAATGTGAAGCCATGCCTAATCATGAAGTCGACGCCGATTATGATGTCATCAGTGATGTCCGCAACGATGAAATCATGCTGAAACTCGACGGTACCCATCGTAATTATTTTCTGGACCTTTCCCTTAACTTCCGCCTTCTCACCAGTTACTGTACTGTAACTGTACCAGTTACCTCGGAAAATGGTTCGATGTCAGAAACCAATCCGCTTCGGATGACTGAATGAGTTGCGCCCGTGTCCAACGTCAGCAGATATCGTCGCCCGTCCATCGTTCCCTCGATGACTAGGCTGGTTGCACCCCTACAGATTCGGGATACGAGGATGCTGGGGCACTCCAATGTGGGAGCCAGTGCACGCCCCTCTGCACTGACTCGTTTTAGTTTAACGGATTGTTAGGTGCACCTTTTGCACCTCCACGGTCGCGTTCACTCCCATGGTCTCTTTTTGGCGAACTAGACCTCGAACGCTTTCTTCGCAGGCGGCAGTTCCTCGCAATGTGCCCCTGCTGGTCGCAGATGTGGCATCTACCCGGGAGTGAACCACTCCTACTCGCCGTTGTTGTTCTGGAACTATCCTGGTCTTGAGATATGCGCCGTAATTTGATGGAAGGTCGGCATATCAAGAGCGATGTTTCACATGTGAGAGCGCTGGCAACTGTCTCCTTGAAAGATGTCTTCGGCAGGAGAATCAGGCTTCGTTGCGTATCGGGGTCCCTTAGCCCTTGGATGAAAGAATCCGATTTCAGTTTTTCCACCTCATCAACTGGAACATCTGCGTAGGCTAGATGAGACAGCCTCTCGATGTCGGCAGCGCACTGCTGGATGGTCTCGTTTCCTCGCTGCTTGCGTCCTTTAAGTTCCAGCTTGTGCATCTCCTGCATGTGCTCACTGCCGTATCTTCGATGAAGAGCACCCCATATGGCTGTGTAGTTCCTTCTCTGGGTCTCCGGGATGGTCTGTAAAACACCAGCTGCTTCGCCTTTAAGCGAAATTACTAGAGCGGCTACAACGATCTTCTTCTCCCCATTGATTCCGTTCCGCTGTTGTCTCGAACTGGAGCTTAAAGATGTTGAAAGCGCTCGTGCCGTCGAAGTTGGGAGCTGTGAATTTCGATGCTGCAGTTGGTACAACGATTCCTTGACACTGAACGTTCTGGACAGTTTTCTCGAGTTCCAGAACCTTCTTGTCGAACTTCGATTCCAAGGTCTCGATTATCTTTTCCTGGTTATTTTCGAGATCTAGAACCTTCTTGTCGAACCTCGATTCTCTCTTCGACGTTCTGGAATCGATCGTTGACTGTCTGCTGGATGTTTCTTAGGCTTTCTCGATTGTTCTCTAGCATCCCTTCTAACGTATCCAGCTTCTGGCCCTGGGAAGTGGAATTTTCCTCCAACTTTTGATGTATGGTTGCTTCTAGTCTCTGGCTTATGGAACTGGAATTTTCCTCCAACTTCTGATCTAGTTTCTGGGATATGGAAGCTGAATTTTCCTCCAGTTTTCTACTTACGGCAGCGGAATTTTCCTCCATCTTTTGACTTATAGCATTAAGTGCCGCAAGAATGTGCTGCATGTCGAATGTTGGCTCACTGGATGTCGACGTCTTCTCCACCCCGAATTCATAACTCTCCCAGTCGACACCTTCTTTCTGCAACGCTGATCGCATTCTCTTCACCAGGTTGACTTTACTTCCCACTGTGGATAATTGCCGAGCATCCAGCTCTCTTTTCAGTTGTTCAATGGTCAACTTTTCCAATTTCACCATTTTCTCTATCTCTTAACAATTCACTTTGTGCAATTCACAATTTAAACAAACGTTCCACTCGTTTAATCGCAATCCCACTTCTGACACCAAATGTTACGAATTTATTCTATCCCCACACCAAATAGCGTTCGCACCATTGGATTGCGATAAACTACAATTGTCCTTCTTATCCGAATAAACACACACACACACACTTTTATTTCTTTCACCACAGATCAATTATCTGTGTAGCTTCACCACTTTTATTTATTATCCAATACAATCCACTTTAAACTTTATTACACAAACAAAACCTTTATTGAGAGCTTTTATTTTCGCACTGTTTGATCACACCGACTTGTCACACGCTGTTTTATACCACAAACTGAATGAATGTCGAGGGCGAGTGTACGCGCTTATATAGCTCGCGGTCCACCTTCTCGAACGTTCGCCGTTGGAAGTTCCCCTTCGGAAATCTCTAGAACGCTCTGACAATTCCATTGGAAGTTGACATCATTCCAATCCCCGCTTCCAGAGAGCTTTCGAACTTCGACAGCGAAATTCGAACTTAACGGTCCGTCTGCATCTCCGCAACAATATGTATTGCCCAGGGAAATTTCAGCAAAGTTTTGAAACAGGTGCTCAATGTACTTGAAGAAGAATTGTGCCTTACGTGGATCAATATAAATATGAATCCGGAGGAGAAGATGAATGCGAAAAGTTATTTTTATAATAAAAGTAAAATACCAGGGGTCATAATGTGTGTTGATGGTACTCATGTGGGTATTAAGGCACCGTCAACAAATTCCCATATTTAATATAATCGTAAAGGCTTTAACAGTCTGAATGTCCTATTAGTAAGCACATATGTATGTACATCACTTAAAAAATCATTCAAATTAAGCTAATTAACTTCTCCCCTTTTTAGATTTGTGACCATTAACAAACGATTCGTTTTGTAGCTGCGCGGTACCCTGGAAGTGTACATGACTCCTTAATATGGAACAATTCGCCTGTAAGCACATAATTCCAAGATTTCTATGACAAAGGAGAACGAAATCAAATAATCTTAGGTATTTCTTCTGTTATCTTAATTGCAAGCAATTTAAATTTTTTTTTTTTTTGTAGCGGATGCAGGTTATGTTCTTTTTCCCTGGCTACTAACTCCTTTCCGGGCGGTAGAGGTACGGTCTGCAGAATCGAAATTCAACCATCACCACAGTATTGGTCGAAATATAATCGAACGGACGATTGGAACCCTAAAAAGTAAATTTCGCATTCATCTAGGATATTGCAGTACGAGCCGAAAAAGTTAATCCAAATTATAAATGTTTGCTGTGCTTTACATAACGTGTGCAAACATTTTCAGGTGCACTGGGAAGAATCAGAAACGGTTGCAGATGGAGAAGCGGGCAATTCAGAACCCCAATGATCTGAACCATCACAATAATCCGATATTGCTAGGATTATAGGAAATATTTATTTGTTATTTTTAAAAAAGGAATAAAATTAACATTGAAACCATTAATTTTTATTTTTACTGGAGTTCAAGTTCTAATATTTTTTTTTTTTTTTTTTCTTTCAACGTCTCTAAAGCAATTTGTTCCATTTGAAGATTGTGCCTTTTGTTCTCTTCTAGGATACCCTTGTTTGTTTCGGATATACCTTCTAGGGCTCGATAAATTTCCTCCGTTGGAGATAGAAGATTATCTGCGTGATCTGCATTTTTCCTCACAGCTTCAGATAAATCCTGTTGGATGTTGATTTGCCGCGTCAACAATTCCATCTGCGAAGGTGTATTCACCTGCGTTAAAGCGACATCCTTTTTATTCTTATGATCTGTAATAAGATACGGATTAACGGTTCGATTCTTAATGTGTTTTTATTACCATTACCTGAAACGCTGGGAAATTCTACATCAGAACCTTCATTACACCCAAACCGTTTCGATTCAGGCTCGATATGCGTCGGTGTTCCGATCCTGAAAAACCAAAGTCCAAAAAACACACTCCCTTCAACTCCCTCCACTGTTTCCTTCAGATTTGTGAGGGTAAGTATGTCTTCGTCGTCCGGAGTAAATGAGTGGATTTTGTTAGGCCCCTCACCCGCAGACTTTAACTCCCGTTTATTGTGGGACAATTTCCCTTTCAAATGTGATTTATAATCACTCCAGACTTTAAGAATTTACACATGTACGATAGCAAATATGTATGTATATGCTACTTACTCTTTTCCACTCTCCAACGTCCTTTATTGTAGGTCCGAGACTATCTAACCCGTCTTTTGTTTTTTCCCAAAAGTCTCGGGTCTCCGGAGGCAAACTTTTGGACTGGTTTTTGCCTATGTCCGGATTTGTTTTCATTTCTCTTATTAGAATTGAAAACTGTCCCCTGTCAATTTTTTTCCTGCAGCAAAATTGAGTCGTTGAAAAAACTGCCAAAAATATTTTTAAATTACTTACATGTTTAAAAAATTGTTTGGCGCGATTGAAAAGCAGCGGGCAGAATATGACAGTTGAATTCGATGCGAGGGATTAGAGAGGAATCCCAATTTACATTACCAACCGTGAAATATTCACGGTCGATTTGGAAGTCAATTTCAATGACGTTATTTATTATTACCCCCGAAATGCGTACGTACGAATCATTCCCCCCGGCGGGTATAGAAATATGGCCCATCATATTTTTTTTTTGAGGAAATAAATTTTTTTTTTTTGTTTTTACCAAACATTTTTTTTTTTTATCACAATTTTTTTTTTATTTCAATCAAACATATTTTTGATAGGGTTTTCATAGTTCATTAAGTGGAGACCAAACACTGTCAGACAGGCCTGTAAGAAAGTCTGGTGTATTTAAAGTATGGGGTGGGTGGCTCGCTTCGCTCGCTAACAGGATTTTAACCCTTTTTTCCGCAGTGTTTTGCCGCTCCGCTAAGGGTATGTCAACAACTGCCGACAGGCGCTTGTAAGAAAGTCTGGTTTATCTAAAATTTGGGATGGATTTTAACCCTTTTTTTCGCAGTGCTTACCCGCTAACGCGACTTCGTCGCTCCGCTAAGGGTATGTCAACAACTGTCAGGCAGGCGCCTGTAGCTAAAGCTTAATTTTTTGTAGGTACCCTGTGGTGTTTGAGAGCACCGTGGCGCAGTGAGTAGTGTGTTGGCCTCTGACGCCGATGACACGGGATCGAATTCCGACGCAGCCATGTCATCGAACGTGTCTTTCACGGTGTTTATCCTCAGCGGGGTTCCGACAAAACCCCCTGTAGTAAAATTGTAACGAAAAGCTTCTCGAAATTCGCCGTTCGGAACCGGCAATATACTCTAGGTCCCTTTCACCTATGGGAAAAATGAAATCACACACAACATGGGTGATTTCATTTCATTTATTTAAAACAACATTTACACAAAAAGATTGAGAGAAGCTCGACTCAGGTTCTTCATGAACTGTAACGCCAACATACATACATACATACATACTCTGTGGTGTTTAACTGATTGAAATAACTGATTGAAAAAGGAAGGAGACATTCCTACGGTGCTCAAGTGATACTAACAATTTTGAAATATTGCTGTCACCAATTAGTTTTATTATAGTCTGGCACCAAGGCATTCTAATTTTTTTTTTTTTTTTAGAGACTCGCGCAGGTTCAGAGTTTTTATATTCTCTTATGATGTGTTTACACACACAACCTGAACGGAGTGCAGTGGTTGGGGTCGTTGATGTTCGTTCACTACTCTCAGGGGTGGTTGTCCTAGACCTAGATAGGACGAGAGCCGACCAAATTCCGCGTTGGTTATAGTTCATAGTAATTCGTTCGAGCCTTTTAGTATTGCATACGCAGAGGATGAATTTCAGTTGACCATATACTGTGAGTGTTATGCCTGCAGCAGTACGTCTGGTCACTTTCCATTCACAACTGTGCTGCATACTTTTTGTCCGTATAGGAATTACTTTTTCTTGGCTACGAAGCGAATTTGAACCATAGACCTTTCGCTCGGCGGTCGATGATGTTAACCACTGCACCACGGCCACCCCTAATTGTACTCTATCTTGGGGCGAATAAGACGCCTTATATATTTCAGCAAGATCAGAGGGGAGAACAGTTTTTTACCTCGCTTAAGGAAACGTACATAAATATCACCGAGCATTTTTAGCGATGTTGATGAATATGTGGTTATTCCAACGAAAGTACTCATTGACGCACACACTATGGAGTGATTATCATCATCTATGGCTCGTTTATTCTTTTTTTCAGTACGAGTGGCCTTGTAAATTTCGAGAAATTAGCTTTCTCACCTTAACTGCCTCTTTACAGTTCAAGTCCATTCATTCCCCTTCTCTTTACTCTGTGAGGAATGAAGTTTCTCATTCGAAAACAGATCATATCAGCAATTGCATACACTGTTTATGAGAGAGTAGTTAAGTTTTAGCAATTGAAAATTGAATTCCGGATTGGTTCACTGGTTACCCTGAGGTGGAATTGGGTATACTACAACAGCACGAACGTACACGACGAGACTGTGGTGGAAGAAGAGTAGTGGCACTAAATGATAACCAAGTGATTGAATTAAGTAGAGTTTCGGTTTATAAAGAGACAAGTGGATGTATGAAGGAAAGGACCTAAGTTTGGCTCAGGAATATAAATAAATTGACTCTGAACTGTCTATCCTTTACAATCCCCAAAAATACAAACATAATTCCGACCTTATTAAGCAGAGTTACAATATGAAAATCCAGCCAGTTTTCCAAAATTTTCCAATTTTTACACCGATATGCCTGTGAATTTAGTCTATCTACAAAAAAATTACAGTCACTACCCGCTATGCATCAGATACTACAAAAAGTAAGTCAACAAACCACCGTGCAAAGACAAGAAGAATTTATAATTCCTACAGTAGTTCAGTGGCTAAATCTATATAGTAGTAGAAAAGATGAATGGTGGGAGATACATATGTATACTTTTACACTCCTGCTATTAACTTCACATGCGTTGTTTATTATTTTTTTTTTTTTAATTCTCTTATTTATACGGGCGCCGTGGCGCAGTGGTTAGTGTATTGGACTCTGGCGCACGATGAGCGAGTTCGGATCCCGATAACACTAAGGCCATCGAATGTTTATTTCGCGACGTTCCTCCTCGGCGAGGTACTGGCAAAACCCCCCGTAGTAAACTTGTCATGAAAAAGCTTCTCGACTCACGCCGCCGTTAGGAATCGGCATTAAAAACTGTAGGTCCCTTTCACCTGTGTAAAAAATAAATCACACACAACATGGGTGATCGAGAGAAGCTGGGCTCTAGTCCTTCATGGGCTGTAACGCCACCAAAGAAGAAGACTTATACGTTTTTGTTCTCTTTTTCCATTTTTGGTTTATGGATTTTTGTTAGGATTCCGTGGCCAAATGGCAAAAAACGGAACCCTTATGGATTCCTCATGTCTGTCTGTCTGTCCGTCCGTATGTCATAGCCACTTTTTACCGAAACAATAGAACTATACTGTTGAAACTTGGTAAGTAGATGTATTCTGTGAACCGCATTAAGATTTTCACACAAAAATAGAAAAAACGCAATAAATTTTGGGGACTTAGAACTGAAACTCTAAATATTTCTTTCATCAAACCCGTACATGTGGGGTATCAAAAATGATATTAAGGTTTCTAATAACATTTTATTCTAAACTGAATAGTTTACGCGAGAGACACTTCCAAAGTAGTAAAATGTGTGTCCCTCCCTGTAACTCCTAAAATAAGGGAATGATAAAACTAAAAAAATATATGATGTACATTACCATGCAAACTTCCACCGAAAATTGGTTTGAACAAGATCTAGTAAGCAGTTTTTTTTTAATACGTTATAAACCGTAAACCGCAATTTACCTTTCATTCAATCAACTCAAATATAAAAAAAAAAAAACATTTAATTACATAAACATAAACCTTATGCATAAGCCGTGAACCATTATTTCTTAATAATAATTCTATAATAGGTGAAAAAAAGAGAAAAAATGCGAACCGGAAAAGGATTTCAAGATCTAATAATGAGGTCGCCGAAAGAGAAAAACAGAAAAATGATTTGGCTATCAATTCTATAAGGAGTAATAAACGGAAGAAGCTAACGGAAAAGAAAAATAATAATTCTATTCAACGAAGGAAACGATTAAGTCCTGAGTGCAGACTAGTTGAACAAGAGCGCAATACTCAAGCTCATAAAGTTGCTCAATTAAATCCTAGATATAGGCAAGATGAACGGGAGCCGGACACTCAGGCTCACCAAGTCGCACGACTCGACTCTGAATACAGGCAAGCTGAACGAGAGCGCGACACTGAGGCTCACAAAGTCGCACGACTCGATCCTAAATACAGGCAGGTGGAGCAAGAACGCGACACTCAGGCTCGGCGAAGTGTTCGAGAAAATGAAGAATACAGACAAATTGAACAAACAAGGTATCACCTTAGCAAGGCAGGAAATTCGATCAAATAATAAAGCATCCTGGGAAAAAAACTGCTACAAAATATTATATTTAGGATT
The DNA here is from genome assembly GCA_951905685.1 of Eumerus sabulonum. Lineage (NCBI taxonomy): Eukaryota > Metazoa > Arthropoda > Insecta > Diptera > Syrphidae > Eumerus > Eumerus sabulonum. Next base: position 75,017,836 of record OX645060.1, read on the forward strand.
TACTTATCCCTATAGTTGTTGTGGAAGATTGTGGCATATAAATTCGATAAGAACCCTGTCAAAACAAGGCATTACTAATAAGTTTGGCGAAGATTAGCCAGTGAAATATTTGAAGAATTTTGTAGAACCTGTGCAAAATATATCACTCAAGGCAATGCTCCACGATTAGCTATTGTGAATGGCTTAGTTTTTTTTCAGATATTCCTGAGGTACTAAAACAACTAACGTTTTTAAAAATTGTTCGAAAAGGTCAAGGGTTGGGTTTTCAAGACGAAATTGTAGGAAACGTTATAAACGTGCCGTACAAATCAACAATATCGTTAGCGCACTACCTCGATCAACAAATGATGATAATGTGATTACCGTGGAACTACGACGAAAATTATGCTATAGGCATGGGTGCAAAGAACAAATTTGACCTGAATACGTTCTTAGAGCCGCACAGTATTTGGTGAATTGTGACTTGTTTAAGAAAAATGCAATTAATTTAAATGAATATTAAGATGCTGAAGAAGTTAACGATAAAATAGAGTCTACGTGGGATGGAGGTGTTGCAGAAGAAGGAGAGGAAGAAGATATTCCATTTTTTTTCCTATGGATTGTACCATAGTATTAGTGGAGTTCCCAAAAGATGATGCGTGTTATAAATGAGTCGAAGATTTAGCTAAGAATATACATCCAATCCTACAAAGTTTGCCAGAAGAAATAAAAACATTTGAAGAGTTTTTAGACGTTTGTAATGTTACATACCAGTTCCTAGTCAGTGTGTGAGCGAGAAAGTCGTGTCTCCCTTTGCTACGTACGTAACTAGTAATAATCAAAACCAATCAAAATTTCTAAACGCAATCGGTCTCCTAATGTGGAAGACGACAAGTCTTCCAACATTAAATTGTTTAAAATGGGCTCTAGAAATAAAAATTCTAGAACCAATTACTTCGCGCCTCTGCAATGCCTGCCGGATTCGGACAATGGCGACATTGAGTGTGATGAAATCCTAATTCCATCTAAAAAGAAGACGAAAATTCCATCTGTTTGTGTTTTGCAAAAAACCGCAAGTGATATTCATGCCCTGCTTCATGAAATAAAAATCTCCGATTATTCCGTAAAGAAAATGAGTATCGGTATTAAAATAAATTGTGAAAGTGTCGACTCTCATACAAAACTTTGCACTGTATTAAAAACAAAGAAATTATTAATTCTTCACTCACGATCTACCAACAGCAAGATCGCTTAAAGTTATTCTGTACGGTCTAGAAGAAATATCTATTGACGTGCTAAAAAATTAATTAGTGTCACTTGGTTTAAAGTGCCAACACATTAAGTTAATCAAAAAGCAATTTGATCATTTTGTTGAAGTGTTCTATCTTGTTTTTCTCGACATTGGATCTATCAGACTTGCTGAACTCAAGAAAAACTTTAGATCCATACTTAAAACACAAGTCAAGTGGGATTTTGCAAGAAGGCAACAAAACCGGGTAACTCAGTGCTACAATTGTCAAATGTATGGGCACGGTGAAAAAAACTGCCATATTAAAACTCATTGTGCTATCTGTTCCGAGTGTCATAAAACGAGTGAATGCAAATCTATTAATATCAAATGTGCCAACTGCAACGAAACGCATAGATCTACCGACGTAAACTGTGTCAGCCGTCAAAGCTTTCTCGAAATGAGAGAAAAGATTTCCGCCAAAAACAAAACGCACATTATTAGAAGAGCACAGCCAGCCTTCGTAGCTAACACAAGGGATTTTCCCTCTCTTCCTTCGCATCGAAATGCATCATTCAACATCGCACATGAAGCCAGTAGCAACAGTAACCCATCAAATGCTTGGGCCAAGCCCAGCAACAGCAATGGCTCTAAGCCCAACGGAGAGCTTTTCTCTTGGGAAGAAATCAACGCTCTGACTGCAGAGATGATCACCTTGCTTGGAAATTGTACCACTAAGGCCGAACAATTTAACACCATCACGCAACTTGCAATTAAGTATTTGTATAGTTCTAAATCAGTAATTGTAGCTTAAATGTAATCTGTTGGAATGCTAGAGGCATTCGAGTAAAACAATTTGAATTTTATACTTTCCTTAGGGCATATAGTATTGATGTCGCATTAATTTCAGAGACTTGGCTAAATTCAAACGATCACTTGTCTTGTTCTGACTATAAATGTTATCGTTTGGACAGGGAAGAGAGAAGAGGTGGCGGTGTTGCCAGAGTAGTAAAACGTTCTATACAACTTAAACTAGTACCTATTTGTAGAATTAAATTATTTGAAGCCATCGGTATGGAAGTTCCCTTTACTAATATCCTTTCATTAAAAATTATTAGTGATTTTTACTGTAGGCATAGACTTTGGGGCTGCCTTAGGGCCAACGCGTGGGGAAATATACTTGCGGATCTAAACACAAGTCATCCCTTTGACATACTATACCCACCTAGTGCTTCTTATGTTCCATCTAATAGAAACAGCAATCCTTCAACCTTAGATTTATATCTAACAAATATATCTAATCTTTTCACCCAGCCTATAACTATTAATGAACTCAGCTCCGATCATTTACCAGTAAAATGCAGTGTAATCCTCACTCCAGTGCTACGTTCAAACCAAGTATTTGACTTTAAAAATGCCAACTGGAACTTATATAGAAGGCCAATGGCACAAAAACTAGAAAACGCTCCAGATCACATTGCTAGGGAATCCCAAATTGATCTAAGTGTAAACTTTTTGACCACCACCAAGAAAACGACCTCCTATAACGGGCAAATTATTCTTCCAACTTCCATTCTGCAATTAATGAAGTTAAGGAACACTTATAGATCTAGATGGAGACGTACGAGATATTATTTCTATCTCACAGAATGCAATAAAATTAATGTTCAACTAAAAACTGCAATTAATAACTTTAGGAACCAATCATGGAACGCAAAGCTTCAATACTTAGAGAAAAGCAGCAAGCCCTTTTGGAACATCGTTAAAAGAATTAAGAAAAAACATACTTACATATCCCCACTTAAGGACGGTAACTCTGTATTGCTTACTTGCTCCGAAAAAGCTAATGCCCTAGCAAGAAACTTTTGTAAGAACCATTCAATTACTACTCACATTAGTTCCAATACGTATGTTGAATCCTCGGTAGAGCAATCAATTAACTTCCTTAACTCTATGCCTGCAATAAGTAGTTCTGACTTAGTATCTTTGACTGAGCTCCAAAACATTGTAAGCAATCTTAAAAATAGGAAAGCATCCGGCTTTGATGGTATAAAAAATCTATTCCTTAAAAATCTGCCAAGCTCTGCCCTCATACATCTAAAGCATTTATTTAATAATTGCCTCCGATTAGGTTACTTCCCCAACAATTGGAAAGTTGCAAAGATAACCCCAATATTAAAACCTGGCAAAGCTCCCAACTTGCCCTGTAGCTATAGGCCGATTAGCCTACTAAGCTCTCTTAGTAAATGCCTAGAAAGACTAATAAAAAATAGGGTGATATCCTTTGTTGAAAGAAATGGAATTTTACCTGATGATCAATTTGGATTTAGGGCATTCCATAGCACCTCTCACCAGGTGCATCGTCTAACAACACATATAAAAAGCAAACTAACAGTTGGCGAAAGCACTGGCATGGTGTTATTAGATGTTGAAAAAGCATTTGATACCGTCTGGCACAATGGCTTGTTACATAAGCTTTTAAGTTACGATTTCCCCTTATATCTTGTTAAAATCATCCGATAATTTCTTTCACATCGCATTTTTAAGGTTTCTATGGATCAAGTTCTGTCGCACAATCAACTTATTAATGCAGGAGTCCCCCAAGGATCTGTCCTCGGTCCAATATTATACAATATATATACATCTGATTTCCCCATTCTGGAAAACTGTAATAAAGCCCATACTTTTTACTTGCTTCATAGGCAAGTAAAAGTAATTCCCAAACGGATGATAAAAAAAAAAAAGTATGCAACACAGTTGTGAATTGAAAGTGACCAGACGTACTGCCTGCAGGCATAACACTCACAGTAAATGGTTAACCGAAATTCATCCTCTGCGTATGCAATACTAAAAGTGCTTGAACGAATTACTACGGACTATAACCAACGCGGAATTTGGTCGGCTCTCGTTCTATCTAGGCCTAGGACAACCACCCCTGAGAGTAGTGAACGAACATCAACGACCCCAACCACTGCACTCCGTTCAGGTTGTGTGTGTCAACACATCATAAGAGAATATGAAAAAAACTCTTGAACCTGCGCGAGTCTCTAAAAAAAAAAAAAAAAAAAAAATTTGCTGATGACGTATGTACTTTTTCTTCAAATGCAATTGGTTTCAATATTGAAACCAATCTGCTATCTGCTTTGAATACCGTTCAAACATACTATGACAAGTGGAAAATAAAAATTAACGCGTCCAAGACCCAAGCTGTCTTTTTCACTCGAAAAAAAAAGCCTGCTTCCTTCCAAGTAATTACCTTTCCTTTAATGGTATCCAGGTTGCGTGGAAACCCAGCGCCAAGTATCTTGGTATACATTTAGACAAACGTTTGACCTTTAATTGCCATATACAAGAAATAATCAAAAAAGTTAACGTTACAATAAGAATCCTCTATCCATTTATCTGCAGGAATTCAAAATTAAATAGGGAAAATAAACTATTAATATTTAAAGCTGTTTTGCAAGCTATTATATTTTATGGGTCTCCCGTCTGGGGCAAGTGCGCCAAAAGCCACATTCGCAGACTTCAAATAACTCAAAATAAGTTATTAAAAATGATTCTAAATCTGCCATGGTATTTCTCAACAGAGGAACTTCACAGGGTTGCGAACATAGAAATGGTTAAAACTAGAATTGATAAAATATATCAACGTTATAACATCTCGTGTTTAACATCCGACAATTCAATGATTTCTAACCTAGTTATGCCATCAGGACAGGATAACTCTTCACCGAGAATATGAAATAAATTATTAGTACTTTTAATATTTATCTATCTACTTTATTACTTACTTATGTATGGCTATTGTATATATTTTTATTTAATTACTCATATATTTAGTTACATATTTATTTATGTACATATCTATTTATTTATTTTTTCATATATTTAATTATTCACATATTTATTTATTTATATATTTATTTATTTCCGTACATATTTATTTATTTACATATTTAATTATTTACATATTTATTTATTTATTAATATATTTATTTATTAACATATTTATTTATTTACCTATTTACGTATTTATTTATTTATTCATATATTTAATTATTCACATATTTATTGATTTATATATTTATGTATTGTTTACATATTTATTTATTTATTTATTTATATATTTAATTTATGTTTGTACTTTTACAAACGAGAAAAAAAATTGATTTTATGTTCTCCCAAAGGGAACATCACCGAACAAAAGGAAAGACTTTAAATTTAAGTAATATTTTATTGTTTGAACTTAAACTATTCTTCACCGAACAATAACTGAACCGAACGGACATAGAACTTAACTGAACTTGATCACATCTCAAACTGAACTTAACTCGAACTTGAACTGATCACATCTCAAACTGAACTCGAACTCAACTGATCACATCTTAAACTGAACTCATTCAAAAATTAACAAGAAGTGTCTTATATACTTTGTGCTGTTCTTCGACAGCGTCCCTTTTGTTGGACTTTGATCTTCATACATAAATCACGAAAACTATGCTGACGCAGCTGCATCCACTTGACTTCGGCTAAAAGCATTTGGCCATTAAGCCGCAGCTGTGTAAACAATGATCGTTCTCGTCTATTGGTTTGAAATTGTTTATATTGCATATGATTTGACCGCAGTTTGTTTACATTGCGTACGGATCAAATCAATGCTGTTTACGTTTTTAATTTTTATTGAATATGAAGTCGAGCTCTTGTGAGTGTACACAAGTTGGCTCTGATATAACACCTCCCCCTTTAGAGTCTTCTACGGGTCGGGAAGTGACTCGAGGAAGATTGATGTTATTTACAATCTTTTTATCTTTTTTTATAAAAATTTTACATAATAGAAATGCTATAGGTATATCCAATATAATTACTATTATCATTGTAATGGAATAAACATATATTTTCGTTGTCTTTTGTTCATATGTCAACTCATTTATAAGTTCATTGTTTTAACTACTGTTATAATGCGATTTTCAAAGGTTAGATTTGGCTTTTCAGTATAATTAATTGTTTTGATTGTATTGGGTATGATTACCTCATGTCTAAATTCTGTATTTTGATATGTCATATTATTTATTGTGATTTGGCAATTTTTTAGCTTTAACATGTACGTTTTTTCCAATACAATATTTTGTTTATTACAGTTTTGTTTCAGATTTTGTTTTCTTAGATTAATAGCAATAATGTGATTCATTCCTACTGTTTTTACAGATTCTTTTGTATTTTTTACATATACAAAATTAGCCGTGTTTTCGGTTAATATGTTTCTTATACATTCATCATTCATTTCCTCTAAATCTTTTATTGTTTTTGTTGGAACGTATATTTTTTCATATTTATTTAATATAAAATGATTATCAATTTGTATTTCTAAATAATCGTCTTTGTTCGGAATAGGGATTATTTATATCTCTTTATATAATTCTTCAGTTAGTCTTGGTACTTTAATGATGAATATAATGTTCGTTTTATATAAAGCTAAACTAAGATTTAGTTCTTCTAAATTGTTAATATTAATGTCGTATCTTCAGGAGGCCTAGAATTTGATGATATTTGTTGGAATTTTTTCTTTTTCCTAAATTGATCTTTGTAAAGAATACGATTGGGATTTTTCTTAAATCTGTTACCTCCTTCTAACGTGTAATTTTTGTCAGATTTATTAATTGCTTTTACCTTTTTATGTTTTGGGGTTCATTTGTTTCTCGGGTTCCGTTATTTTTGCATAACGTTCATCTATTTCTTATTTTTTTCTGTTAATGTTTAATATATTTAATATTTAAGTTTTGTTTTCCTCAATACGCTTATTGATTAGCCCATTGTCGATTTTATTGAAATGTACGTCTATAGGTTTCTCTTTGATTGTTAAATGAATGACATTATTATAAGTGTCTATTGCTTTGGTAGAATGTTCTATTGGTTCAACCTCTTCATTGGCTTCTTGTATTTGACTCAAAATTCGAATGTGTTCGTTGAGTGTGCTATGAAGGCGTTCTATGTCAGAATTACCTGTATGACGATCAGCTGTACAATAATGAACATTGATTTCATTATTTTGTAAGAAATTTTTTAATGCTTCAGAGACTAAAGCGTTTTCGTTATCGAGGGTTATTTGTTTAGGTTTTTTCACATAAGTTAAGATCTTCATTAATGCGTTTAAAACATCTGTATATATTTTATGTTTTATTGGTTCAATAGCCGCATATTTACTAAATTTATCTATACATGAAAGATATTTTTTATTGTTGTTTAAAAACCATATATCTATGTGGTAATGTTCATTAGGACTTTTGGGAGTTTTTAAATTAGGAATATAATATTTTCGAATCAATTCTAAATAAACCTTTTCTATACCAATATGATTGTTGTTTTTATGAGTTTTAAGTATTATTTCATTTACTTCGTCCATTTTAATATCTTTTAGGAGGTTCATGCTCCTTTGCAATATTTGAATAGATTTTCTATTCTCCAACTTCCATTTATCTTGGAATTTCTTATAGGTGTCTTCGTCTTCTATGTAAATACCATTTAACATACTGATGTCTACTTCTTTAATAATATCTTCAAAGTCTTTCTCCTTAAATTCTCTGCGTGTGAATACAATTTTTCTCTTCCCAATATTTGGATAAATAATATTTGTTTCTTCGTCATTTTCGCTGACTTTAACAATTATTTGCCGATTAAAAATATTGCTCGGTTTCTCACTTATAGGAATTAAATTTGAATTATCTGATTCGGCACTATGTTGCGTAATTAGATCGTCTTCTCCCAACATATTTATTTTCACGCGAGAGAGGGCGTCGGCTACTTTGTTTTCTTTCCCTTGTATATATTGAATATCAGTCATACACTCCTAACTTAGTTTTCCATCTTTGGAGCTTTGAATTTGGTTCTTTCAAATTTGAAAGCCAAACTAACGGACGATGATGAGTTCTTATAGTGAACTTGCGTCCATATAAATAATGACGAAACTGTGCGGTTGCCCAAACTATTGCGAGAGGTTCTTTCTCGATTGTGCTATAATTGCATTCATGTTTATTTAAGGTACGCGAAGCAAATGAGAGGGGCCCATATGTTTGACTTAACACGGCTCCAAAGGCAAAGTTTCTTGCGTCGGTAGTTAGAGTAAATTCTTTTGAAAAATCTGGGTGCCTATTTATTAGGTCGTTTGTCATTAACGTTTTTAGTTTATTAAAAGATTCTCTATAGCTTTCGTTCTCAGTATTTATTTTGCAACCCTTTTTAAGGCATAACGTCATTGGTTTTATAATTGCTGCGTAGTCAGAGATAAACTTGCGGTAATATCCGGTTAATCCTAAGAAGGATTGAATTTCCTTGACTGTCTTTGGAATAGGGAAGTTTTTTATTGTCTCAATTTTTTGAGGATTTGGCTTAACACCATTTGGAGTCACCACATGCCCTAAGAATTATGTTTCTTTACGTAGAAATTCAGATTTATTCAATGATACTTTAAGATTTGCGTTCTTAAATGTATCTAGAATTTTATGGAGTGAATCCATATGTTCTTGTAGGCTCGAGGAAAATATGATGATATCGTCCAGATAAACATAGCATATTTTCCCTATGTAGTCCTTCAAGACTTCATTCATAAGTCTTTGATAGGTTGCGGGTGCATTCTTTAAGCCGAATGGCATCCGTGTAAACTCATAGTGTCCAGATAGAGTGCTAAATGCTGTTTTCTCGGTGTCCTTAGGTTCTACTTCTATTTGATAGAAACCTTTTGTTAGATCCAGTGTAGAGAAATACACTGCATGTCCTAATTTGTCTAATATTGAGTCCATGTTTGGTATAGGATATTTATCTTCCTTAGTTACATTATTTAATTTTCTATAATCGATGATCATGCGCCACTCTTTATTACCAACGTGGTCTTCTTTTTTAGGTACGACCCAGATTGGGGCGTTATAAGGTGAAGTAGAATGCCAAATTATTTTTGATTCAAGCATTTCTTTTATTTGCCTATCCACTTCCTTTTTGTGGATCTCAGGATATCTATATATCCTCGTGTAAATAGGAGAATTATCTTCCGTAGGGATGTTGTGTTTTACGTGGTTCGTAAAAGACAGATCATCGCCTTTTTTGTAAAATGCTTTATCGCATTCTTTTATTACTTTAAATAATATTTTCCTTTCTTCTTTATTTAAGTGATCTGCTCGAAGATCCTTATTGATTTCATTATTTAGCATGGAGTCCATAGGTTTTATTTCATTAAAATAATTTACCGTTTTTCATATTCTTTTTCTTCATTTTTACTGAGGAAAATAGGTATGACTTCGTTATTCAATTTTATTTTATTTTATTTTTGTAATTTATTTCTCCGTCATTCGGAATCAAAATATTGTTTCCAATAAGTCCATTATACTCTTCATTGAAGTTATGTACACAATCATTTTTGACCGATAATTCAAATTTATTCTTTGGTATTACGACGTCTTTTGTGACAACTATTGGGTTTCCTGCTGTTTTTATTGTCATTGGTTTACTACGCCATTTTGTATATTCCCTCGGTGAATCTTGATCACGCAAAAGACTATTAGTTGCTCCAGTATCAATGAGGAGTCTTATGGTTACATTTCCTTTTTCTAATTTAATATAGGGAAGAGAAGTTCCGAGGCTGAATGCCGAAAATATGCTTCCGTTTGGGATTTTCCTACATAACTATCTACAGGTGCACGCCTAATTCGGGATGATGAAGGATCAACATCCATGGGTTCAGGTTTTTGAGGAAACTGTTTATAATGATTTCTGTTATGATTATAATTATTTTTGTTATCGTGATAATTACTGTACAGCCTCCACGATACAACAACAGATAACGGCTTCCGACTCGCTGACTTTGCGACAGCTCGTAATGCGGTGATAAGTAGCACAATATTCCCTCGCAAGCGAATCCACACAGCAACCTGGCGATCTCCGGACGGTCGAACCGCCAACCAAATCGACCATGTGCTCATTGACGCAAGGCACGCGTCAAACATCCTCGATGTGCGAACATTCAGAGGGGCAAATGTCGACTCTGACCACTTCCTCGTAGCAGCAAGATTCAGAGCTCGACTGTCCAATGTCAGAAAGCTGCACCAGCCCATCAGGAGGAGGTTCGACATTGGGCGCCTGAGCACACAGGAGGTTGCCAGAGTCTACAGGGAGCAGCTGAGCGAATGACTCTACGGTATGCCTACGTCGAACACAAATGCCAATAATATGTGGCTGCATTGCCGCTCAGCCATTCTGGAAGTCGCCGAAACCACCTTAGGATACCTACCACCCCCGACAAGAAACCCGTGGTATGATGGCGAGTGTGAGCAGAAAAAGGCAGCAACCGACGAGGCGTACCAAAAGGCGCTGCAGAGGAAAACCAGGGCAGCGCGAGAAGAGTACCGAGCCAGAAGAAGGGAGGAGAAGAAACTACTGCGACAAAAGAAAAGAATCTTCGCAGCCTTCCAGCTCAAGGATATCGAGGAGTCTAGGGAAAGACATAAAATACGAGCCTTTTACAAGAAAGCCAAAGGCCTTGCAGGAGGCTTCAAAAAGGGCACCCTGGCTCTTCGAAACTGCGAGGGTAATCTTGTCGCCGACCCGCAGGGAATAGTGGATGTATTTAAGCAGGACTTCCAGCAGCTGCTTAACGAGCATGACCAAGAGAGAGTGGTAGGGACTGAGGAAATCCCAACTCCAGCCGCTGAAGTAGTCCTCCCACCCAGCATAGAAGAAGTCGGCACAGCTATTCAGAAGCTGAAGAACAACAAGGCCGCAGGCTCAGATGGCTTGCCATCAGAGCTCTTCAAGGCTGGCGGCGATGTTCTGGTAGGGAGCATGCACCAGATCATCTGCAGAATTTGGGAAGATGAGAGCATGCCCGACGACTGGAATACCAGCTCTATATGCCCCATCCACAAAAAAGGCGATCCTACCTCTTGTAAGAACTATAGAGGTATATCCCTGCTCAATGTCGCATACAAGATCCTGTCCAGCGTATTGTGTGAACGTCTAAAACCATTTTGCACCGCACTAATCGGCAGCTACCAGTGCGGCTTCCGGCCCGGCAAATCAACTATAGACCAAATTTTCACACTTCGACAAATCCTGGAAAAGACCAACGAGTTTCAAATCGATACACACCATCTTTTCATCGATTTCAAAGCCGCATACGACAGCATTCATCGTGAAGCACTGTTTGGGGCGATGGCCGAATTCGGGATCCCGGTAAAACTGATCCAGTTGTGTCGCGCCACGCTAAAAAACACGCGATGCACCGTGCAACTCGGTTCTAGGACCTCGGAACCATTCGAAACATGCACCGGATTTTGGCAAGGAGATGCGCTGTCATGTGACTTCTTCAACCTGGTGCTGGAGCAGATAGTGCGACGGGCAGGCGTCAACAGGGAAGGCACTATCTTTTACAAGTCCATCCAGCTGCTAGGATACGCGGATGATATCGACATCATCGCGTGTTCTCGCCGTGGCATTGTGGAAGCATTCACGGCGATTGAAGAACAGGCGAAACGAATTGGCCTTAAGATCAATGAGGACAAAACGAAATACATGCTGTGAAGCAAAAACCAATCCGTCGCTCACCACCTGGGACAAAACATAACAATTGACAGCTACAATTTCGAGGTAGTTAAGGAGTTTGTCTACCTCGGGGCAAACGTAAATTCCACAAATGACACCACAGTGGAGATCCGGCGTAGAATCGCCCTTGGCAACCGCTGCTACTTCGGCTTGTCCAAACAACTGGGGTCAAAACTCCTCACTCGAAAGACCAAAGTCATGCTTTACAAAACGCTCATTCTGCCAGTCTTGCTGTACGGAGCGGAAAGCTGGACGATAAGCAGGACAGCGGAGCTGATTTTGGGTTCTTTCGAAAGAAAAATTCTGCGCCGGATATTTGGTCCTGTCTGTGAGGAAGGTGAATGGAGAAGAAGACACAACCGCGAACTCTACGAGCTGTACCAAGATGTGGATGTAGTCCGGAAAGCAAGGACCCGTCGACTACACTGGCTCGGCCACATCGAGCGCATGGACATCAACGCTCCAGCTAAGAGGGTCTTCGACTCCGAGCCTCCTGGTTCGAGAAGAAGAGGAAGACCGAACCTCCGGTATAAAGACCAAGTAATCGCGGATGTAAGACATCTTGGTCTTGACAACTGGAAGCAGCGTGCCCGGGACCGTCAAGGATGGAAGGCAGCTATAGCTCAGGCTCAGATCCTCCATGGATCGCAGGCCTGATAAGTAAGTAAGTAAGATAATTACTGTAATTGTTTCTGGGTATGTATTGTTTTGGTTGCCAGTTATTAAAATTTTGTTTCTTATTATTGTTAAATGTATTTTTATCTCGAGTTTTTGTTTCGAATCTATTCTGCCTATCTATTTCCTGAGGACGAGTAATAAAACCTGCATGATTAAGTTCATGAAGTGCTAATTCCAGTGTATTTGGTTTTAGGGCATAGAGGATTGTCCTCATGTGTATCGGTAAGCGTTCCTTAAAAATATTCGAAGCTGTTTCATTATTTTTAGTAATATCCGAAATATTATTCTCTTGGACGCATTTCTGATTTAACAATGAAAGTGTTTTTTGGATGTAATTATAAAATTTATTAACATCACCTCTATATTGAGAACTTCTTAGTTCTTCGTACGGTTGGTTGCTATTTTTAAAGCCACCAAAATTTTCAATTAACATGGACTTAATTTCAGTCCATTTTGTCAAGTGAGGATGTATTTCTATGCTTTGTCTGGCCCTACCTATAAATTTAGATTTCAACAGATTTATACACATTCGTATGTTCGATGTATTTCAGTGGGTTCAATTCTAAACATCTTAAGTTTAAACTATTATTATTGTTACCTATTGCTGGTGGTACGGCTGCTGCTGCTGCTTCCATGTTGACTTGAATGTTGAGTATCCGTTGAATGTTGAATAAATCAGCTCTTTGTTCACACTGCGAATCTCGCCTGATTCGATTGATGTTTTTCTTCATTAACACGTTGGGCTACAAGGATCTAAAGCCAGTTGTCTCCCTTCTTTAGTATTCGATCACGTTGCGGCTTGTATCTTACCGTTTGTTATTATTATTTTTATTTTTTATTTTTGTCTGTCTATAATGTTTCACTCACTGTTCACTATCGGTTCGAAATTATTTCCTCTCTAAGAGGTTTTGTATCATTAACCATATGCGTTGGTAATGGGATACTAAATAATTTCTTTTTGTTCGCTGAATTTCAGTTAAGATGGCTAAAGATATCGATATTCGTTCGATTCTTTTACAGCTTTCACTTTTCGAATATTGCTCAACAATTTATCACTTATTAAAATCCTTTTACGGTTCGTACACGGGATCTCATCTCTTCATTAATTTTCGCTTGAGATCCTACCGACTGCGCCATTTATGTTTGTACTTTTACAAACGAGAAAAAAATTTGATTTTATGTTCTCCCAAAGAGAACATCACCGAACAAAAGGAAAGACTTTTAAATTTAAATTATATTTTATTGTTTGAACTTAAACTATTCTTCACCGAACAATAACTGAACCGAACTGACATAGAACTTAACTGAACTTGATCACATCTCAAACTGAACTGAACTCGAACTTGAACTGATCACATCTCAAACTGAACTCGAACTCAACTGATCACATCTTAAACTGAACTCATTCAAAAATGAACATGAAGTGTCTTATATACTTTGTGCTGTTCTTCGACAGCGTCCCTTTTGTTGGACTTTGATCTTCATACATAAATCACGAGAACTATGCTGACGCTGCTGCATCAACTTGACTTCGGCTAAAAGCATTTGGCCACTAAGCCGCAGCTGTGTAAACAATGATCGTTCTCATCTATGGGTTTGAAATTGTTTATATTGCATATGATTTGACCGCAGCTTGTTTACTTGCGTACGGATCAAATCAATGCTGTTTACATTTTTAATTTTTATTGAATTTGAAGTCGAGCTCTTGTGGGTGTACACAAGTTGGCTCTGATATAACATTTACATGTTTATTTATTTATTTATTTATTCATAATTCTAATTATTTACATATTTATTAACTTATTTACCTATATCATTATTATTATTTATTTACTTGTCTTTTCAGGTACATACATACATACATATGTATGTACATATACTATTGACTCTAGTCTTTTACTTGTGTAGTAACAGTTATGTATATATATGTATTTCATTATGTGATTAATTACTGATACCTCTTCTCTCTCCCCTCCAACGTAATCGAACGATTTACTTTTAATGAGGGTTTTTTCTGTGGCTTTTCCTTCAAATCATTATATGTCTTACAATTGTATTTATTCTTATGTTCTTTTTTTAATATCTGTACGAATTTTGTAGTAGTAAGGTTATTCAAACCATATCTCTGTAATATACATATATGTATGTAACATCTTACTGTGAACTGTACAAGTTTCTGCCACAATAAATATCCAAGTAATGTTACATATGATGATTACATTTTAGCTATTAGAAGTACTTTGAAAAGGCCGCAAGTATTTTTGAAGCGATCTCCAAAAGATGTTTACATTAATTCACTCTCCAAGAAAATCTTCGAGTTACATCAGGCAAACATGGATGTTCAGTACATCTTAGATCCATTTGCTTGCGCAGTGTATATTGTAGATTATGTAAATAAGGCTGTTAAAGGAATGTCACGTTTTCTTCGAGATGCTGTAGAGAGAAGAAGCTAAGAAAGGAAAGAGTAGTGTAAAGGAGTCTCTAGGTAGTATTTCAAATGTATTCCTGAACGCCAGTGAAATTTCTGCGCAGGAGACAATATATTGTATATCAGGTCTTCCATTGTCACGAGCTAGTGAAGCAGAAATATATTTGAACACTAGTTTGCCCCAAAAAGGAGTACATATTTTAAAAAGTATGCAGGAAATTAGAAACATGGATGAAGGTTCATCTGACATTTTCCGAAATAGTTTCATCGATTATTACGCTAAACGACCTGTTGCTTTAGAAGACATTAGTTTAGCTCATTTTACAGCCTATTTTGTTTATTCAGAACGTCGTCCACGTATATCAGTAACACAACCAATTAATAGTCCAGATAGTAACTGTTCTCAAAACAAAACAGGTGAAATGATTGGTAACTGGTGGCCATTACAAGACAATCTGAGGTTTATACGACGAAGAGCAAGACCAAGGGTAATTCGTTTCAGATGTTTCAGTTTTTTGACGATCCAGATAATTTTTATAGAGAGCAGCTAATGCTGTATATTTCATGGCAAAACGAAGAAGAAGAATTAATTGATCCAGACCTAAACACAAATGAAGGAAAAAATAAAACTTGAGAGCGAACAATTTAATAAATTAGGTAGACCAGAGCAATTCGAAACTTTATTGTTAGCTATAAGAAATACAGAACTTATTGAAGAAAGTGAAGAAGAAGTTATCGAAGGGGCACTTAATGAAAATCCCTTTAATGACTTTGAATTTGAGACCCAGGTAGGAGACGCTGAAGACGTGATACCGGGTGGTAATCTAATACCACAGCTATGCGACGACAGTTGCCACTATATACCTTTACCTAGACAATTAACTGAAGATGAGACCAGAAAACTTAATTCTGACCAAAGAGGCATATTGTTTCACGTTACTGACAAAATATCTAATTCGTCTTCTCCTATTTATCTGTTTGTGAGCGGTGGAGCTTTGTTTCAAACATCGACGCTTAGTTTTAATAGAAACCCTGGTTCTGACCCAGATGACTAAAAGATACTACTTACAGCTTTTTCTGGAAAAGCTGCTTTTGGCATAGGTGGTCAAACTGTTCACAGTGCATTAGGTTTACCAATTTCACAAACAGGAAGTGTTTCACCAAGTGTTGCGATTAATCATTATTGACAAAATTTCATTACTTGGGTCTAGAATTTTTCCCCAAATAAACCGCCGGTTGGGACAATTACCGCCAGTTGGTGATAATTGGGTGTTCCAACCTAATTCACGAAATCCTCTTGCCGAATTTTCGGGGACACCTATTTGGGATCTATTTCTACTTACTGAGTTAATCCAAATAATGCGGCACAGGGGGCGATGTTGCCTTTGCTACGGCTTTAAATAATTTTGCAAGTGGAACCATGACGAGTGACGACATAGAACTCTTTAGCATTCGTTGTTTTAGTCATTCTACGTTACCAGATGAAGCTCGAGGCGCTGTCAATCTATACGATAGCAACCAAGTAGTAGACGACCATAACAGTAGAGTTCTGTCCACTATGGATAGTGAAGGTGCTTTGTCATTAGCAATCGATTCTGTCTCAGGAGAACTAAATGTCATTATGAAGGAGAAACCCTTAGAAAGTGTTCCTAGGTTGTCAACTCAACAAACATATGGACTTCCTAAAAGTTTAATATTAAAGGTAGGGGCAAAAGATATGTTGACATTTAACATAGACCCTGCTGATGGTTTGACTAACAGTTCTACTGGAGTATTAACAGCTATTAATTCTGCTATTAGCAAAAAATCTGGTGAAAAACGGCCGTTGTGGATTTGATTGAGCTTCGATGAAGCTATTATTGGTAAGAATAAATGAAATAAGGCTGCTAGTTCACTAAGTCTATATAGAAATAGATTAAACAGAAAATGGACTCCGTTAGAACCGGTCACACACAATAAAAAGATATAAATCATCACATTTACAAGTTCGCAGAAGTCAATACCCATTAGTTCCAGCAGAAGCCATCACCATTCACAAAAGCCAGGGTACAACATTAGAACGAGTTGTTCTCCATTTAAAACCTACGATTCAAAGGTCTATGATATACGTCGCTTGTTCTCGTGCAACTGCAGCGCAAGGTCTATTTATAGTGACTGAATAATTCGAAGCACCCCGCCCCCCAACTAGTAAAGGTGCTACTGTAAAAGAAATAGCGAAGTTACGTGAGAAACCAATAGTACCAATTTTTAAATTTCTTAGAGAGCGTTATAATTTCACACAGATTATGTACTATAATGTCTTTGAAAAAACACATACCGGGTACATATAACCGGTGACCCACAAATATTAGCATCAGACATATATTTTACGTCAGAAACTTGGAGTTGCACTGAGGATACATTCTCTCTACCAGATTTTGTAGAAATCGTTAGAACCAATGCATGGGCCTAAGACAGCGGCCTCTAATCCTGGTTTCGGAATCTCAGCGTGGATCAAACAAGACTTACACATCACGTCTCCCAGAAGTTACTTCCAGCAATCCAGTACTTTTGGTCACGTTAAAGTAGTTTCATTTGAATATAATAATCATAGAACATTTGCATTACACAAATCGCCCAGATGTACAAACAAAACTTTCATGGAGTTCATAAACACAAATGTTTTTTGCAACAACAATATGCCAACATTACTTTTTGGAGACTTCAACGAAGATTTAAAGACAGAACGCTGGATACAGGACGTTATTACCACCTTATCCAACTGCGCGAGGAGGCACACAAATTGATAATATTTTTGGAAATATTTCTTTCCAAACTAGAATATATATTAGCTTGTTTAGCTATCACAAGCCTATATGGCTAGCATATAGTTAGATCTAAATCCCATCATTTAGGTACCTAATTATAATGTTTACTTATCAACTTAATTTAAAAAAATACGCTATTATTAAAACATCGATCAAAGTTACAACGAACTACAAGAACTTTTATATTACGTTACTTGGCCGCTTTTTTTGATTTTGTGGTTCGCAACGTGTAACCCCAGCGAAATCCAAATTGGTATTTGCGATTTCTATTGTTTCCATGTCGGCGAAACGCTGTCACACAAGGTCAGATCATGCAAACACGATCTGTAGTGTTCGGATCTTTTGATTAGCACTCACTTTGTGCGGAACAGAGAGTGAACAGTTTTCCCGGAAACTCAAATATTCGGTCGAAATGTGATAATCCATTTCCGTTATTTTCATTGTAGGTTTTGACCCATAATTGGACCGACATTTGATGACGTCTTCGGTTCAAAATAAAACTTAATGTAAGCTCTTTGAGTTTCGAAACATTTTTAATTTCCCAGTGGGAAGTTATTCCACTGTCCAAATGTCTAAAATTCCAAATTCCAAATTTTAACATACCTATCCCCACGTTTCAAGTCACCAGAATCCAAATGCAACGTTTTTAAAGATGTATGTGCGTGTATGTGCGGAATTTTCGCCTCGATTATATCGAGAACCAATGATACTGACGCAACTTAGAACTGATGAAGTTTTCAGCAAAATCGATCCAGCCGTTTTTTATTAGAAATTAAATAACTAATAACTAGGCAAAAATAGTGAACAACACGCGGGTTCCCAAGCGGTCACACATCTAAGTAGTAACCGCGCCCGACATTGGTTGATTGCGGTAATCGGACGAGAACCGATGCATATAATATTGCTCGGACAGTGTTGCGATTGGGTAAGGACTTACACACTTATGAGCTGGTCGTGAGTAATTGGCTGTGAGCAATTTTATTTTTGCTAACGAAGACGAGTGTGTGTATTTATAGAAGCTTACCCCTGTGCTCACTTTATATGTTCGTTAAAGAGAACATACACTTATGTGCACTCTGTAGGGTGGGCGCTGTTTAACGTACACGTGGAGTGCGCACATGGTAAGATTTTCTATAAATGCACACACTCGCGTTCGTGGGCCAAAATGAGTTGAGTTGAGTCGGGAGTTGTTTGCAGAATGATAAAAAAAGAAACATTTCAATTGAACATTTTCTTTTTACTTTCCACTTTTATAATGTTTTAGTCTAAGATGGCTTCATTTTCTATAAAGTCTAAATTAGAAAATTTCAGCAATCGAAATTGTACACCCACGTGAGTAGTTTATGAGCAATTGATTGTTTAATATGCCACGTGATTGTGCGCTTCGATACCCCGGGCTACAAGCAAGCGGTTCCCATTCTAAGTACTGTGATCGGACGAAAACTGATACCTTACCCGCAGCTAACAAAAAGAGCTGTTAAAGTATTTAGTATGTGTGGTGCTCTATGCCCATCAGAGGTGTCAGGAAACAGATCGGTATGACTGGTGACTACTGTCAAACACTTCTGTTTCTGACACTTCTCTTTTGACAAGAAAAACCACCACCATCTTTTTTCTACTTTTTTCTCTTGCACATTTTTTGTAAGGCACGCTCGTTTTGCCATATTAAAATATAAAGTTGTTTTAAATAAATAAAAACAGGGACAAATTTAACAGGTGGCGGCATTCAGCTCCATTCCCTCTGCGGCACCTAGCTCCACAGTCATAGCTGCATCACCAACAACCGTTGCAAATCGTATCCCACAATCGATCTGGGCGACATGAGTGAGAAGAAATTAGCTAACGCTAAGATCAAACGGCAAACACATCAAGGCCAACAAGATCGCATCAAGCAATTCGTGGAAAAGTACATGCGTGAAGCCACAGCCAGCGTGTTGGATGTACGACTAAATGCACAGAATTAGATCCAGCTGAATGTGAAACGACAATTCGTGCGTGCTTCGAAGAACGCTACTTCTCCCTTCAACCAGCGTTGGTAACGGCAGCATGCGACATGAAGAGAAATGTAGCAAATCAATCGCGAGATGACCACAACGATTAGTGGATCAACAGTCAGGCTACCCAAGGTAACTCTTCCTACATTTTCTGAAGACTACACCGAATGGATGTCCTTTTTCGAAGCATATTCTTCACCGATTGACAGCAATGAAACTCTCGATGGGGTGACAAAATTTCATTATCACGTTCGTCGCTAGGCGGCGAAGCATTGAGGAGTATTCAATCGATTGAAGTTACTAATAAGAATTATTGTGAAGCTCTTAAATTATTGCAGGATAGATATGCCAAGATCCCGGTTATCGTAGAGGAACATGTGAAGGGAATTCTAAGTTATCCTGTGATAACTAGAGCCACGGCTACTAACATTCGCGGGCTCATAGATACTATTAATGTCCATTTACGCTCGTTAACTACTCTCAATCGACCTGTCGCTCAATGGGATGATATACTCATATGCATCGTGTTATCGAAGTTAGACAACATCACTAACGACCGATGGATTGATGAACGTTCTCCAGATAGGCTTTCAACTCTCAAGGAATTGTTCAACTTTTTGGACAAACGATACCAGCAATTGGAACGTAAACCATCACAGCATCAATCACAAGTATCTACCCTTCCTACATCGAATCTGAAGGTTGACAGGGTAAATCGTTCATATATGCCTCGAGTTTCTTTTGTGACAACGCAGAAGGTATGCACCCATTGTTCTAAATTAAATCATACTATATATAGATGCAAAAGGTTTCTCATGCTCACGCCAA
The DNA here is from genome assembly GCA_951905685.1 of Eumerus sabulonum. Lineage (NCBI taxonomy): Eukaryota > Metazoa > Arthropoda > Insecta > Diptera > Syrphidae > Eumerus > Eumerus sabulonum. The sequence goes on from OX645060.1 coordinate 75,038,362, forward strand.
AAGAGCGGTCTGTTACTGTACAAAAGGGTAACCTATGTAAAAACTGTCTCAAACAAGGACACAGCTGTGACAAATGTGAATCTGAAAGGTGTAAAATCTGCCGCAGCAACCATCATACTCTTCTCCATGGAAGCTCGTCTTCGTCAAATAATAACCAAATCTGTCAAGAGCCAAACAGTACTTCCCTCTCAGGTTAAACGTCAACCTCCTTAAATTCTCATACTTCACCATCGACTCTAGCCAGCTTAGCAACCATGAGATCACATCTCAATTCAAGACAACCTCTCCTTGGGCATAAGGGCCACGTTTACGTTGTGCGGGCCATATTAGATCCAGGATCTCAAGTCAATCTCATGACGGAAGCCTTTGCGCTTCAACTAATCCTCCAGCGTCATAAGTCATTAACACCCATATGCGGTGTAGAAAAAACATTAACATCAGCTCGTCAATCCTTAAGTACTCGAATTCAATCACGCGTGACAGCTTATTCAGCTGAGCTTTGCTTCCATATACTCTTACGGATTAGCGATCATATGCCTAACTTTGTCTTCAGCACGGTCAACTGGGACATACCTTCTGGCGTCAAGTTGGCAGATCCCAATTTCAGTAGACCTTCTACAATAGACATTCTCATCGGAGCCGAAATGTTCTATGACATACTCATTCATGACCAAATAAGAATCAATGATCAAACTACAATACTGCAAAACACCCAGTTCGGATACATTGTGGGGGGCTTAGTCACTCCTAATCAAGAAGTCAACATCACGTACTCCTGTAAGCTAACCATGCCATCCATACCCTCGCTAGAGAGAATTATAAGGCAATTTTGGGAGCTTGAAGGCTTTAAGACTCCAAACCAAATAGTTTCCGAAGAAGAAGGGCTGTGTGAGTCACATTTCCTATCAACAGTCCGAAGATCGCCAAGCGGTCGCTTCGTGGTTCGGTTACCGTTTCGACATCCCGCATCGTTATTGGGAAATTCGCTCGATTCCGCAATCAAACGCATCTATTCACTTGAACGGAAATTTAGCCGTCAACCTGAGCTTCGACAACAGTACGGCCAGTTTTTAAATGAGTACGAATTTCTTGGTCACATGAGAAGAGTTCAAGTCGTTCCGAAAGAGAATTACTTCCTGCCACATCACTGCGTGACCAAACATAACAGCTCATCCACTAAGGTACGTGTTGTCTTTGACGCCTCCGCGAAGAGCACAACGAATATTTATCCTTAATGAGATCTTGATGACGCTCCCTACAGTACAGTCGGACTTATTTACAATCCTAACAACACTTCGCTGCTACCGTTATGTTTTTACACCCGACATAAAGCAAATGAATAGGCAGGTTGAATTGGATCCGGTGGACCGACAGTATCAAATGATAGTGTGGCGACAAGATCCGACAGGTCCAATGGAGTACTTTGAATTGAATACTGTAACTTACGGTATAACATCATCGCCTTATTTAGCTACACGATGCCTTAATCAGCTCGCAATGAATGAAGCAGCTAACTCTCCAACCGCATCAAGAGCTGTGTTGATGGAAACATATGTCGACGATATAATGTCAGGAGCTCATAATTTAGATGAGGCTATATCTCTCCAAGCAGACATCATTAAACTGCTGGCAAAGGGTGAATTTGAACTGCAAAAGTTCTGCTCTAATCATCGCTCGCTGTTAAGTGCTATTCCAAAGGAGCATAGGGAGCCGCTTCAAAGGATTGGAAAAAACAACGTGGTAAGAACGCTCGGTTTACTATGCGAGACTAAACAGGATGCATTTATTCTTTCCATCGCTGCTGATCAGCACAGCATTGTCACAAAACGTAGGGTCTTGTCAGATCTTGGGAAAATCTTTGATCCTTTTTGCCTAATCGGACCGGTAGTTGTCCTTGCAAAAATATTTCTACAGGAATTATGGAAATTAAACCACGCTTGGGACGAAGAGCTTCCAGATCCGTATCAAGTTAAATGGATTCGGTATACTCAACAGTTGTACTTGCTTCAATCTTTAAAGGTCCCTCGACACTTATTGAGTGACCTGCATCCCAGTAGTATTCAAATTCACGCATTCTCAGACAGCAGCGAATCAGCTTATGGAGCATGTTGCTATTTGCGCTCCGAAGATGACGAGGTTAACATTACAGTTAGATTGATTTGCTCTAAGTCCAGAGTAGCTCCAGCGAAGTCCGTGACTCTGCCAAGGTTGGAACTTTGTGCCGCCCTACTTTTGACAGAGTTGGTCGATCGAGTCCAAACCTGTTACCAGTGAACATTCAACAACGTTTTTATTACACTGATTCAAAAATCGTATTAGCCTGTATCGTTCGCCCATCCTACACCTGGCAAACGTTTGTTGCTAATCGGGTGGCCAGAATTCAGGAGTCGTCGACAATAGAGGAGTGGAGATACGTCAACACGAAAGACAATCCAGCGGACATAATATCTAGAGTTGCTCTCCCAGATACCATTTTAAAATCCTCATTATGGTTCCAGGGACCGGAATTTTTGCAACAGTCATCATGCACATGGGTACCACTTCAAGTTGACGTAGACGTCACTAACATTCCTGACCAACGTCAAGGCAGATCTGTACTTATCTCCACAAATTACCAAGAACTTCTTTCAGCTACACTTCATCGAGGTTCCTGGCAGCGCCTTCAACGAATCGTGGCGTATTGTCTTAGATTTGCAGCAAATGCAAGGTGCAAGCTGTCTTCTAGAAATCTAGGCCATCTAACATTACCAAAGCTCGAAGCAGCGCATGATGGAATCCTACGTAATATTCAACGCCAAGCTCTTTACTTAGACTACCGACGACTATCGGAGAAGAAGGAAGTCGAGAATAAACGCGGCCTTAAAAGTCTAAATCCATTCTTAGACGATAAGGGACTGATACGGGTTGGGGGACGCCTCCAGAACTCTCTTTTTACCTATGATTCAAAACATCAAATAATTCTTTCAAGGCATGAAATTACCAAATTACTAATTACTTTCTCTCATTTCATGAATTTGCATGCCGGCTCTCAATCATTATCGGCTATGGTTCGTCAACGATACTGGCCCATAAACGGAAAGAATTTGTGCCGCAACATCGTGCATCACTGCGTGAGGTGCTTTAGCACGAAACCAACATTGAGACAGCCCTTTATGGGCAGCTTACCACCAGAACGTGTCCAACCCGGTCGATCCTTTTTGACATCGGGAATAAATTTCTGCGGGCCCATTCGCAGTAGCTCTAGAGTTCGGGGTCGAGCACCGATCAAGGCTTACCTTTGCATCTTCGTCTGTTTCACAACCAAGGTAATTCATATTGAGGTAGCCAGTGATTTATCAACGGGAGCCTTTGTAGCCGCGCTTCGCAGATTCATAGCGAGGAGAGAAATATGCAAGACTATTTTCTATGATAATGCGACAAATTTCGTGGGTGCAAGAAATGAGCTATCTGAGTTACAAGAATTGTTTCAAGCCGAATCACATCGTGAAAAAATTCATCATTTTTGGCGGCCTTTGGGAGGCTGCAGTCAAATCGGCAAAATACCATCTACTGCGCGTAATGGCAAATGTTCTGCCAACATTCGAAGAGCTGTGCACCTTGACTACACAAATAGAAGCAGTACTAAATTCAAGACCCATCACCCCATTATCGGATGATCCGTGCGACATGGAAGCTCTCTCCAGGGCACTTTCTGATCGGTTGCCCACTAACCTCGTTTCCTGAGCCAGGCGTGTCGGACGTGCCTACCCACCGTCTTTCAAGATTTCGACGTCTTCAGCAAGTCCAACGAGTATTTTGGAAACGGTGGTCAACCGACTATCTCCACCTGCTCCAGCAGCGCTACAAATGGGTAAATAAAACTAACAATTTGGTTCCTAACACATTGGTGGTCATTCAAGAAGAACACCTTCCACCGTACAAGTGGATACTGGGTCGAGTAATTCGGACATATCCAGGTAAAGATGGCGTCCATCGAGTTGCAGATGTCAAGACGCAACAAGGAGTGTTTAAGCGTGCAATAGTCAAATTTTGTCCGTTACTACTTAAAGATTGAAGCGACAAGAATACTTCAAGGAGGCCGGCATGTTAAAGTATTTAGTATGTGTGGTGCTCTATGCCCATCAGAGGTGTCAGATCGGTATGACTGGTGACTACAGACAAACAGTTCTGTTGCTGACACTTCTGTTTTGACAAGAAAAACCGCCACCATCTTTTTTCTACTTTTTTCTCTTGCACATTTTTTGTAAGGCACGCTCGTTTTGCCATATTAAAAATCAATAAATGTAAATGTAAAATAGAAAGTTGTTTTAAATAAATAAAAACAGGGACAAATTTAACAAGAGCTAAAGGCCTTAAAATACCTGAACAGATCTTCTCAAAGTGTAGCTAAGAACCATTTCGATTACGTTAGCTTTAAAAAAAAAAAAAAAGTTTCATAATCGGTCCATTCATTCAGGAGCTACGATGCCGCAGGCAGACACACAGACACCTCAAACTTACCTAGAGAACACCCCTCTTTTTGCGTCGGGGTTAAAAGCTAAAAAATATGTTTTCATTTTTCCCACTGGGAAGTTAGTCGTGTGGACCCTGCGGGTTGCACCTAGACCACATTTTTGTAATTATGCTACATGCGCACTCTTACTCTTTATCGTGGAGAGAGATACAGTCAGTTTACTTACATACATATACATATGAACATACTCCAGAAGGCTGATGCAAAAAAAAAAAAAAGTGTAGCATCTGACAAACCCATGTACATACGGCTTTATAAAAAAATAAACTTACCTGTTGAGTACTCTATAGTACAATCTGTAGTATAATTATTAGATATGTCTAGCTGTGGTAATTCAATTTCGCTATTTACAACTAGTGGGTCGGTCATATTCCAAATGAAGACAAGATCCTGTACAGTGTGAGACACTAAAATATATAAGAAAATGATAAATGTGATATGTTATAAAATAATTTATTGAAAAACGTTTTCATTTATTTTAATTTTTTTTTCTCATTGGCTCAGCTTCAAGGCTAAATGAAGAAAGTATCCTGTGCAGTGTAAGATGCTGAATTATATAAGTAAATAATAAATGTGATATATTAAAGAGTAATTTGATGGAAAATACTGTTATTCATTTTAAACAGTTTTGATCAAAATGGTGGCCTACGCCCATATTGCCTTTGGCTAAGTATTATACTTTCTCTCTTTTTCTATGCGCGAGTTATTTGTACACCGCTGTACAAATAAACAAGAGGTCCGACAAAATGCCGATAAAGTCATTTTATTTTTTACTTTATTTAAAGGGTCCGATTTTGCGAATTCCAAATTTTGACATATCCCTACGTTTCAAGGTCACGAGAATCCAAATCCAAGGTTTTTTATAGATAAGTACGTGTGTGTGTATGTACGTATGTGCGTTTGTGTGTATGTACGTATCGGAATTTTCGCCTCGATTATCGACGATATTGACATAAGATTGGGTTCGTTCCACGCGTAATTACGCAACTTAGAACTGAGTAAGTTTTCCGCAAAATCGATCCAGCCGTTTCTCGTATAAAATTAAGTAACTAAAAATTAGCCAAAAAAACGTAACAACTCGTGGTGTTCCCAAGCGGTCCTTCATCTAAGAGAGCATTTTTATTTTCGCTCACGAACACAAGTGTTTCTTTCCAAGCGGTTTCCCATCTAAGTACTGACCGCATCCGGTGCTGGTTGATTACGGTGATCGGACAAAAACCGATACATTACCCATTATTCGTCTAAGAATCTACCGCAGCTAACAAAAAGAGCTAATGACATTGAAACACCTAAACAGATCTTCACAAATTGTAGGTAAGAACCATTCCGATAAAGTTGGCTTGGGAAGTTAGTCCTGTGGGCCTTGCGGGTCGCACCTAGACAACATTTTTTATTTTTTTTTTCTTTGATATATTTACAACTGTATACATATGTAAGACTTCCATCAAATGGTATATTATTATATTATTTAAACATAAGGACCATTGTTCCAAATATAATCACCTTTAGTAGTGCAAAGTGGCAAAGGATCGATACGCCATTAAAAAAAGCGGGATAGGCTCATCCGAGTCCTTCTGATCTCCGACGACGACTTTTCTCAAGTATTCCTCCATCGTCCGGTTGAACCTTTCGACCATGCCATCAAATTGTGGGTGTGATGGTGTTGTCCACGTTTTTCTGATACTAAGAATGTCGCAGAGTTCGAATGGTGCTCCAACATTGTACTGCTGCATATTTCCTCGAGTTTTCCCTTTGCCTTCGCACGCTGTTTAAACCTGCGAATGAAATTTTAACGATTGGGCTTTCACTGGATATTTGCTGCCAATCTGGTCAAAAACCTCGTTCTTGGTGGTCGATGATGACTGCCAGATGGGCATCTTCTTGCTACTTCCTTTCGACCTTCTTGACAGTCCAAGAATCTTCTGGTAGCACACAGAAACCACGAATGTCGGTGACCTATTCCTTGGTTTCCGCACGTGATCAATGTTTGCATTCAACATAGCAAGGTCGCGTCGACAAGGCATACATGTTTCCATGACTGGTTCCTTTTCGGTGTTCGCGTGCTCTCGTTTGGTCTCCTTTAGGCTCGAACGCTTTCTTCGCAGACGGAAGTTTCTCGCAGTGTGCCCCTGCTGGTCGCAGATGTACCATATACCCGGAAATGAGCCACTCCTATTCCCCGTTGTTGTTCTGGTACTGTCCTGGTCTTCAGATATGCGCTGCAATTTTATAGCAGGTCGGCATATCAAGAGCTCTGTTTCACATGCAAGAGCTCTGGCAACTGCCTCCTTAAAAGATGTCTTCGGCAGTAGAATCAAGCTTCTTTGCGTATCGATGTCCCGATGTCCGCAGCATACTGCTGGATGACCTCGTTTCAATGCTGCTTGCGCCCTTTAAGCTCCAGCTTGTGCGTTTCCTGCATGTGCGGTACCTTCGATAAGAGCACCCCAGATGGCGGTGGTGTTCCTTCTCTGGGCCTCCGGAATGGTCTATAGTACATCAGCTGCTTCACCTTTAAGGGAAATTACCAAGGCGGCCACGCGGTCTTCTTCTCCGCATTGATCCAAAGTGCACAATGGAACTGGGATATCATATTTAACATTAATATTGCCAAAAATGTAGTTATTAATTCAGTAGAGGACAGATAAAATTAAACGGTAAAATGAGTAATTGTAGCCGGTGCAGGTACCCTTTACCGCTTGACGTTGAATATATAAGCTGTTCAAGCTGTAATGGAAACTTACATTTTGAGTGTAGCTCGGTATTTGAAAACTCATACCGTAAAATGACCTTACTTACTTACTTAACGGGCGCTACAGTTCGGGGTGAACCTGGGCCTCAACCAACATGCCTCTCCACCTAGCAGGATCTTTCGCTAGTCTTTTCCAATGCCGCACGCCCAGTTGGTTGAGGTCCCCTTCCACCTGTGCGCGCCACCTTAGGTGCGGCCGTCCTCTATTTCTTCGTCCCTCGGGGTTGGATTCAAAGACTCTACGGGCTGGAGCTGTGGTGTCCATTCGCTCTACATGGCCTAGCCATCTTAGGCGTTGGATCCGTAGACGCCTGACCAGACTCATGTCGCTGTACAACCCGTACAGTTCGTGATTGAATCTTCTCCTCCAACCCTCCTCTGTGTTTATGGGACCGAAAATCGAACGCAGAATCTTTCTCTCGAAACGACCAAGGATTTCCTTATCCGCTTTAGATAAAGTCCATGTTTCTGCGCCGTATAACAGGACCGGGATAATTAAGGTCTTATATAAGGTCAACTTGGTCGTACGAGAGAGGGCTCTACTTCTCAGTTGCTTCTTGAGCCCAAAGAAGCAGCGGTTGGCAAGAGTAATTCTGCGCTTGATTTCGAAACTGGTGTCGTTGTCACCGCGGAGCCGAGGAATATGAAGTCCTTAACTACCTCGAACTTATATCTGCCAATATGCACGTTCTGTCCAAGACGTCGGTGGTAAATGTCCTTTTTCGATGACAGCAGATATTTAGTCTTGCCCTCATTAACTGCCAAACCAATTTTTGCCGCCTCCATCTCAATACTCGCAAACGCCTCACTGACATCTCGCTGCGATCTACCTATTATGTCAATGTCGTCGGCGTATGCAAGGAGTTGCGAGGATTTGAAGTAGATTGTGCCTCTTGTATTGGCCTGTGATTTTTGCACAATCATTTCCAATACGATGTTGAAGAAATCACACGACAGCGCATCGCCCTGCCTAAATCCTTTTTTGACATCAAAACTATCGGTGAGGTGCTCACCGATTCGGATGGAGCAGCGAGCATTTTCCAAGGTCATCCTGCATAGTCTGACGAGCTTCGCAGGGATGTCAAAAGTAAACATGGCGTTATATAGCTCGTCTCTAATTACGCTGTCGTATGCGGCCTTGAAGTCGACGAATAGATGGTGCGTATCGACTTGAAACTCATTGGTTTTCTCCAGGATCTGCCGTAGTGTGAAGATTTGATCGATGGTGGACTTCCCTGGCCTGAAGCCACACTGATAAGGACCTATCAGCTTGTTTACGAATGGCTTCAGGCGTTCACACAAAACGGCAGCGAAGATCTTGTATGCGACATTAAGGAGACTTATTCCTCTATAGTTGGCGCAGTCAAAGGGATCTCCTTTTTTGTGGATCGGGCAAACAATGCTAAGACTCCATTCCTCGGGCATGCTTTCCTCTGACCATATCTTACAGATGAGCCGGTGCATGCTCCTAACCAGCTCACCCCCAGCCGCTTTGAAGAGCTCAGCAGACAGTCCATCTGCGCCAGCAGCTTTATTCGACTTGAGTTTCGACATGGCAATCTCAACTTCGTCGAGGTCAGGGAGACGGAATTCTCTGCGATCTTCGTCGTTAAAAAATGGATCATTCTGCCTGACGGCGGTATGTTGGTTGTCATCGCCGTTATACAGTCTGCAGAAGTGGTTTTTCCAAATTCTCAGCATCGACTGCGATTCTACTACTAGGTGTCCGTTCTCATCCTTACAGGCCTCCGTTCGGGCTTTATTGCCTTGAGACATTCGTTTTATCCGCTGATAAAATCTTCGAACGTCGTGCCTGCAATAGCACCTCTCCAAGTTTTCAATCGCCCGCTTCTCGTGCTCTTTCTTTTTTCTCTTGAGAAGCTTATGTTCCTCCCTTCTCTTAAGCTCGTAGAGCTCACGAGCCGCTCTTGTTTTTTTGTGTAGTGAGGCTTTGTATGCCTCCTGCTTTTTCCTTCTACACTCGTCATCGAACCAGGTGTTTCGTCGTGGTGGAGCTTTAAGGCCCAGCACTTCCGTTGCTGTGCTCTTCAGGGCTTGTTTGCACAGGCTCCATTGTTGCTCTACTGACTGAGTGGAGGATTGAGGTGTATCGGAGAGCTTAAGGGAGACGCGGTTGGCAAAAGCACTGGCGATCTCCGGCGATAGTAGCTTTCCGACGTCATAGCTTGGTGTTCTAACTCTACTCCGTGGTGTTCGTGTTATGCGCTGACGTATCTTGGCTACTACAAGATAGTGGTCTGAATCGATGTTCGCTCCTCGGAAAGTGCGAACATCAAGAATAGTGGAGGAGTGTCTGACGTTAATCGCGATGTGGTCAATCTGGTTGATGACTGATTGATCTGGCAACCGCCAGGTGCCTTTGTGTATATCGAGGTGGGAAAATCGTGTGCTGGCTACAAGAAGATTTCGCCCCGTTGCAAGGTCGATCAGCCTATGTCCGTTATCGGACCATGCATTCAAAAAAGAAATGGTCTTGTACATCATGCATGATGAAGGACAAAACTCCAATAGAATATTATATCCAAACACCAAAGAAGTTAAGAACAGCGGAATCTCCATCACCGACGATGTACATGATAACAATTCTGTCAGCCGGGAACTGAAAGAAATAAAGGAAACGCTAAAAACTATGCAAAAGCAGTCGAACTGACAACGAATAAATACGATGAAATAAACAACTTAATAAAAAAAAAAACAGCCCGTGAGGGGCCTGAGCCAAGCTTCTCTCAATCACCCATGCCGTGTGTGGCCCATTTTTTTACACAAGTGAAAGGGACCTAAAGTTGAATGCCGATTCCGAACGGCTTGAGGGGAGGTTTGCCAGTACCCCGCCGAGGAGGGACGCCGTGAAATAAACATTCGATGGCGTTGGTGTTATCGGGATCCGACATCGCTAATCGTGCGTCAGAGTTCAACACACTAACCACTGCGCCATGGCGCCCTAGTGACGAAAGAACTAGAAAATTATAAAAAACAAATTGAGGCAAAAGATACTAAAATATCACACCTTTAACAACAAATCCATACGCTGGAACAAAACGAAATAGATAAAAGCGTCGAAACAAAAAATGTTCCATTATCTTCTTCTTCTTAAATTCATTTTCTTTTCAGAAAAATCTTATGACTATCTTACATGCTAGACAAAATGAGTAAAACTAGCTTATAACATAACTACATTCTATGTCTTAATGACCCCAAGCGGGCGCTCTAAAACAACCAATATTCTTACACTATGTCTTTCGACAGCTTAATATTAACAATGACTAACTTAGCTTAATTACATTCCTTGCCGAGAAAATTTTTAATTAAAAAAACTCAGCATATTATCGATTTATATGGTATGTATAAAACTTAAAACTAGCTAAAACTAACTAATTCTACCTTAATCTAACTTAACTAAAATGCATATACGGAGTTATATACTTTATATATATAACTTGTATATACACCTTTTTTTTAATTTTTAATTATATACATATATATATATATATATATATACAATTTTTAATTTTTTTTTTTTTTTTTTTTTACACTACCTTATGCCCTACCCTAACCTACCCTAGCCTACCCTACAATATGTATGTCCGCCATTAGTGTCGGCGAACGATCGCCTTGGAGAGGCTATCAATAAATTCCACTACGGAGTCCGTTCCAGCCACCAAAATCGTTGGTGTTGTCGGACAACGTCTTCCCTATCCCGGCGAGAGACCGCTCTACTGAACCTAAGGCGCTCGGGCTCACAGAGCACGACGTCAGGTTCGTAAAGGAGTCGCCGTTCCACAGAATTACGGGCCACATGGTACATAAGCGGCACCGCCAATCTATCCTGGATCAGCCCACAATTATCCATGTGAAGAAATGCTTCCGGAGGCACAAATCCGTTCGAACGCACTTTTTCTAAATACATAGAATTGGGGTAGTAAGCCCCAGAGATCAAGTTATTGATCGAGGTCATTGCCCTCGCAACGTGACCACGAATCAGCTTAATCAGAAAGTTGTCTGTCCGTAAAATCCTTGCCCTATTGTATAGTACCTCGTTAGGATAGAACTTTCTGTACTCAGACTCTGGTGTTCTGTGTAATCCAAGACAAGTCCTCAGACATTGTCTCTCAAACACCCGAATCCTTTCCATTAAACTTGCGCTCACATTAAACCAGACGGGACATCCATAGGCAATCATAGGCCTGATTAAGGCCATGTAGCAGATTACCTTCACCCTAGAATCAAGTTGGCTGCAGTGAAACAGCCATCTTGTCAGGGCGAAAGCGCCCCGGGCTCTTTCCAGAGCAGCATCTATATTTTTGTTAAAATACAGATACTGATCCAGCCAGATCCCGAGGTATCTGACTACATTTTTACTCGCCAAAGGACGCCCGTCCGGTCCGATGATTGCGAATTTTCGCCAATGTTTTCTAGTGTCCCTAGAGGCCCTAGACAGAGGCGTTCTGAATAAAATAGTCTCTGATTTCTGGAAGTTGATTTTCAACTTCCAGTCATCACAGAACTGCTGAATTTTATCGAAGTCACGTTGCAATAAAATGCCAATGACCTCGATCGTTGGACCTGATCTGTACGCAACCAAGTCCTCTGCATACGCTATTGAATGGTGAAGAGAAACTATCAGATCACTGATATAAATGCTGAAAAGGATCGGCGAATTTACCGTACCCTGTTGCAATCCGTTTTTAATTTCAAATGTTTGAGCAGAAGTTACGTTGGCAATTTTCACAACGAACTTTCTACTCGTTAACATATCATGAATTATATATAGCAATGGTTTACTTATGCCCAACCATTTGAGCTTGTAGTAGAGCCCTTCTAACCATACGGTGTCGAAGGCCTTCTCCAAGTCAACCAGGCAGGCCCCCGTGCATTGGTTCATGCATTTATTCCATTGGATATCCGAGACGAGTTTCGACGCGGCATGTATGGTATCATGCCCCGCCCTGAAACCGAATTGGTTATCCAGGATGATATTTTTGTCCCCAGCCCATTTGGACAGGGCTCTATGGATTACCTTCTCGAAGACCTTGCTGATACTCGGAAGGAGACCTATCGACCGGAGATTTGCCGGATTAGAGGAGTCTTTGCCCCTCTTAGGGATTGGCTGGACCACCGCCGTTTTCCAATGCACCGGATAATATGCATTATTCAGTGCATTGTTGAACAGGATGGTGTACCTCTCTATAGCCAATGGTGGAAGGTGCCTGAGCACAACATTGGATATACCGTCAGTACCCGCGGATTTTTTATTTTTTAATGACATGAAGATCAACTGGAGATCCTCCGTCGAAATGAACAGTGTATCAGCACTTTCATTGGCGATGGCATTGTTTGCCGTAAAGTCGTCATTGAACCTGGTGAAACCATGGTTCTCGATTCGCCAATGTTCTATATTATTTCGAAGGTGGAAGTGGTGAAGCAGGGCTCTATTTTCCAGGTCGTGGTTCGGGCGAATGCTTTCATTCACCTTATACACATCCCGGAAGACAGCCCCCACTGTCGCCACTTTCTCCTGAGGATCCTCAATCACAAAAAAGTCGTCATCTAGGACGGCGCTCTCTGGATCGATGTTAACTGTGCGTAATAACCGTTCGTTGTCTGACGTTCTCGGAAGCTTTAGATCCCGAATGTCGTTCTGATTTTTTCTCCGGAATATTTTATTTATCTGCGGGAACATATTCGCGCTGTTGGATTTTACAGCGCGAATTTTGTTGCTCCAGTGCAGACTTATAGCTATTTTATAGTTTTCTTTGATTAACTGTCGGAGATTTTTAATCAGTGACTTCAGGGTCCTGACCTCCGAGTTTTGTCTGTCGGTAAACCGCCTGTACAAGAGTTTGAGTCTTGACAGGAGTCTACTTTTCCGTCTGTGAAGTGCGTCTATGGTCGCGTTTCGGTACACGTCCGTGGTATCGTAATGCCGTTGGCGTGGTATCGTTCTATCCATCGTTTGTATGATTATTTCATCCATATGTTTTAGGTGCCTATCAATTTCGTCATTTGATAGGTTCCTATTATTCGGTGGGGGTGAGGCACTCGAAGTGAGTGCTCTCGTCAGGCAGTTGGCAAAGCGTGGCCAGAGTGCCCTACTATAATCGTAGGGGTACGTGTGGACATACTCTGCCATTTCTGCGAATTCGTCCGGTATTTTGATTACGGCGCTAAGTCCGCAATGGTCACTGTCGTACTCCACGGTACGTAAACAGTTAGTAGACCATTCGTTAGTGTCTGCCAGTCTAAGTCGTGAGTCAAGCAACATTAGATCCAGATAGGAACCGCTTCTAGGAAACGACGGTCTATCCGTTGCGAGTAACTTGAGTTTATACTCAATATTATGCAGGGCCCACCAATGGTTTAGTAGGCTCCCTCTAGTGTTGGGTACATTATTGCCCCAATCACTATTTGGCATTTAAATCTCCGGCCAAAACATAAAAGTTTTCTGCTGAGTCAAGGCGCAGAAATCGAAAAAGTATTTCGAGCTCTGCAATGAAGATATTGGGCTGAGGTGCTTCAGGTGCATAGGCCGATACTATGTATATCCTCCTTCCGTTCCGGAGGGGGATACACACAACACATGCCTCTAGCACCTGGAATCTCCGCACTTCACTGCTATATATAATTTTATATTTAATATTATTTTTAATGAAGATCGCGACACCTCCGCCTTTAGTGGCATCGGGTAGGTCTCTTCGTATTATATTGTAGGAATTGTGCCGAATTTTGTGCCTCTGGTTTAGCTTAGTTTCGCTAGCCAGAAACACCACAGGGCTTTCGTCCTGCAAAAGCTTAAAAAGAACGGTGCGTCGCTCGATCCTAATCAGTGAATTTACATTCACAGCCAGGATCTTTAGGAAACTCTCTACTGGCGTATCCATTAGGATTGTAGAGGCGCTAGGCTCAGAAACGAGTAGAGCCTGTCCACTCGTTCCGTCTGCTCTCTTATCTGCTGCTGGAGCTGGCCGATCTGCCCTTGAATGGCGAGCAGAATCGGCAACAGTTCCGCCTCGGTCCCCGGTGCCTTAGGAACAGGCACTGGGGCTTTGGCAGCAGCCTTCGGTGTTTGTGCCGCTTTTCCCTGACCTGCCGCCATTTGGGCGTATTGCGAATTTATAAAAGCAATAGGTGAGACACTGGAATCTGAGGTAACCGATGGGGATATCGGGGAAACGTAAAAATACGTACAACGACCGAAAAAATAAGCAATTAAAAAATATTGTCTTAAGTTTCACAAGAAAACAAGCAAAAACTTCTTTCTTGGGGAGGGCAAAACCAAAAATGTAAAAACCGGCCAAGTGCGAGTCGGACTCGCGCACGAAGGGTTCCGTACCATCTGTATATAAAAATATGAAAGAGACGTTGTATGTTACCTCATCAGTGATCACATTAAAACGGCTAATCCGTTTGAAATGATTTTTTAATGATGACAGATCTTGGTTGCAGGCAGGTTATAGGCATATTACTTTGATGATGATGACAGATGTTGGTTGCAGGCAGGCTATAGGCATATTACTTTGATTTTCAAAGTGTCCATTGAATTCAAATCAATTATCTTATCTGACAGCAAGTAGGTGAAAAATTGGATAACAATAATTATGAGAAAAAGGTTTGCAGCTAGGATTAATATACCAGGAACACAATAGGGATCAAAGCATGGAAGTGTGTTATGGGAAAATTATGGGAAAAAGGTTTGCTGCCAAGATTAATATATTGTTACGAAATATTCCCACACCAAATAGGGTTCGCACCACTGGATTTCGATAAGCTACAATTGTCCTTTTTATCTGAATAAAAACACACACACACACGGTTGACATCATTGCAGTCTCCGCTTCAAGAGAGCTTTCGAACTTCGACAGCGGAATACGAACTTAACCGTCGGTTTGTGTCTCCGCAACACTGCCCTCCTCCTAAACTTGTTCGTCCTCGACCAAGCGATTGGATCCTTCTCCGGAATATGGCGCTAGCCTCTCTACGTGGACAATCTTATACTTCGCCCGTCTGTTTCCCGTCTGCTGTATTCGGTACAACACGCCGTTAAGTTTCTTGATGACCTCATATGGTCCGTCCCAGGCTGATTGCAATTTGGGGCACAAGCCTTTTTTTCGTTGTGGGTTGTATAGCAATACCAATTGTCCTGTCTCGAATCCAGATGTATTCGCCCTCAAGTCGTACCTCACCTTCATTTTATCGCTGACCAAGTTCAGTCGCTCTCGCATGAACTGATGGATGGAGTTCAGCTACAATTGTCCTTTTTATCTGAATAAAAACACACACACACACACAGTTGACACCATTGCAGTCTCCGCTTCAAGAGAGCTTTCGAACTTCGACAGCGGAATACGAACTTAACTGTCGGTTTGTGTCTCCGCAACACTGCCCTCCTCCTAAACTTGTTCGTCCTCGAACAAGCGATTGGATCCTTCTTCGGAATATGGCGCTAGCCTCTCTACGTGGACAATCTTATACTTCGCCCGTCTGTTTCCCGTTTGCTGTATTCGGTACACCACGTCATTGAGTTTCCTGATGACCTCATATGGTCCGTCCCAGGCTGATTGCAATTTGGGGCACAAGCCTTTTCTTCGTTGTGGATTGTACAGCAATACCAATTGTCCTGTCTCGAATCCAGAAGTGTTCGCCCTCAAGTCGTATCTCGCCTTCATTTTATCGCTGACCAAGTTCAGTCGCTCCCGGATGAACTGATGGATGGATTTCAGCTGTTCCTTCTTTTCGGTTACGAAGTCCTCCCTGCCGCTGGTTGTCGGTAGTACCACGCCGAACTTCAAGTCCGATGGAAGTCGGAGATAAGTTCCAAAAATGGCTTCGGCTGGTGTTGTTGCCGTTGAATTGTGCTGTGCCGAACGGTATGCCATTAAGAAAAGGGGAAGATGTTCATCCCAGTCCTTCTGATCTCCAACGACGACTTTTCTCAAGTATTCCTCCATCGTCCGGTTGAACCTTTCGACCATGCCATCAGATTGTGGGTGTAATGGTGTTTGGCGTGTCTTTCTGATACCTAGCATGTCGCAGAGTTCTTTGAACACCGACGACTCGAAGTTCCTTCCTTGGTCTGAGTGCAGTTCCATTGGTACTCCATAACGCGTAACCCAGTTATTTACGAATGCATCCGAAACGATTTTGGCTTCTTGGTTCGGGATGCAAAACACCTCATGCCAGTTTCTGAAGTAATCGATCACCACCAGCGCGTATTTGTTTCCGGCGTTGCTCGTTGGGAATGGGCCTGCGATGTCCATGGCGATACGTTCGAACGGTGCTCCAACATTGTACTGCTGCATATCACCTCGAGTTTTCCTAACTGGACCCTTTGCCTTCGCACATTTTTCACATCTGCGAATGAAACGCGTAACCGACTCATGGCATCCTACCCAGTAGAAACGTCTCTTGATCTTTTTACAGTCTTGTTAACACCAAGATGACCCCCGCTTGGTCCCTCGTGGTATTCTCGGACGACCTCGTCGATTTGCCCTTTTGGAATTACCAGCAGGTCGTTTACAATGTTCCCGTCCTCACTTTCCCAACTGCGGTAGAGGCAACCGTTCTTCAGCTTCAAACTCTGCCATTGAGCCCAGTAAGCTTTCACGATTGGGCTTTCACTGGATATTTGCTGCCAACTTGGTCGAAAACCTCGTTCTTGGTAGTCGATGATGACTGCCAGATCGGCATCTTCTCGCCGCTTCCTTCCGACCTTCTCGACAGTCCAGGAATCTTCTGTCAGCACATGGAAACGACGGACGTCGGTAACCTGCTGCTTGGTTTCGGCACGTGAACAATGTATACATTCAACATCGCAAGGTCGCCTCGATAATGCATCCGCATTTCCATGACTGCTTCCCTTCCGGTGCTCGATACTGAAGTCATAACTCTGGATTCTCTCTATCCATCTAGCAAGCTGGCCTTCCGGGTTCTTGAACTGCAGCAACCACCTCAATGCTGCGTGGTCCGTCCTAAGATGAAAAGCTTGGCCATAGAGATATTTGTGGAAATGCTCGACACAGTCAACCACGGCTAAAGGCTCCCTCCTAGTAACACAATAGCTCCTCTCCGGCTTCGATAGGATCCTACTGTAGTAAGCGATGACCCGTTTTCGTCCGTCAATCATTTGAGAGAGTACTCCTCCGATTCCATGTCCGCTCGCATCGGTGTCCAAAATAAACTTTTCTCCCGGGACAGGATATGCAAGAATCTGCGCACTGCAGAGCAATTCCTTCAGGTGAATGAACGCTCCTGCGGCTTCTCCCACTTGAATGGCCGATTCTTTTTGGTGAGCTCGTGAAAACTGCTGGCAACGTTTGCAAATCCTGGGATGAATCGCCTGTAATACGTGCAAAGTCCCAGGAATGACCTTAACTCATAAAGATTCTTCGGCCGCGGCCATTCCTTAACCGCCGAGATTTTCTCATCATCTGTATGGACTCCTTCTGCAGTCACCACATGTCCCAAGAACTTCACCTCGTTTTGGAAGAGTGAACATTTCTTCGGGCTCAATTTCAATTGAATACGTTCCAGTACCTCTTCAAGCTTCCTCAGGTGATCGTCGAAATCCTTGCCCATGACAATTATGTCATCCGGATATACAAGGCATGTCCTCCAGTGAAGTCCTCTTAGCACCCGGTTTACAAGTCTTTCGAATGTGGCTGGCGCATTACAAAGACCGAAGGGCATCACAGAGAATAGCCACAACTCTCTCCCGGCGGGGAACGCCGTCTTTTCGTTGTCTTGCTGGTCAAGCTCTATTTGCCAGTATCCACTTTGCAAGTCCAGCGTCGAGAACCACTTTGCACCAGATAGTGTGTCCAAGGTGTCGTCGATTCTCGGTAAAGGATAGCTGTCCTTCTTCGTGACGTCGTTCAGCTTCCCATAGTCCACGCAGAATCGGGTGCTTCCATCCTTCTTCTTAACTAGCACTAATGGAGAACTCCATGGGCTTGCAAAAGGTTGGGTCACGCCCTCCTTTTCCATCTCGTCAATTAGTTTGATCACCTCTCCTTCTTTCGCCAAAGGTACCCTCCTCGGTGGGTGCCGGATCGGTCTAGAGTCCCCTGTGTCGATTCTGTGCTTCACAATTGATGTTCTTCCACACTTCTTGCAATTTGCAAAAACTGTCCAATATTTATGAAGCAGGGAGAATGCTTTACTTTTCTGTTCCTCCACTATATGTTGCGTCCACTCTCCGGCCATTGTTTTCAAGAACGCTTTGTTGTTCTGGATTTCCCGGTGGTTCTGATCTTCGCAGTTCATAATAGCGGCAGCTTCTTGGCATTGAGCGATCGTTGTTCCCTTTGTACAGTCCTAGGTGTACTGGCTCGATTCAGGACTCGTATTGGAACCAGTTGGTCTTTTCGGGGTTCCACAAGAGCCCTCCCAACAATGATATCGCAGTGTCGATTTCGTTTGTCGGGTTCGACCACCCATATTCGGCTTGTCCCTACATCCTCTTCTATCTTTGCCCAAACCACAGCTTCTGCATTCGGGGGATCTGTTTGGCGCACTTGCACGACTAGTCGCCTGACTTGGTTACCCTGTCCATTATCTATCGTTAATGGCAGCTCCAAGTTGCCATACTTCATCACTTTTTGGTTGAGGTCCAGTGTGAAGCCATGTCTAATCATGAAGTCGACGCCGACTATGATGTCATCAGTGATCTCCGCAACGATGAAGTCATGCTGAAACTCGACGGTACCCATCGTAATTCTTTTCTGGACCTTTCCCTTAACTTCCGCCTTCTCACCAATTACTGTACGAAGCCTTACCTCGGAAAATGGTTCGATGTCAGAAACCAATCCGCTTCGGATGACTGAATGAGTTGCGCCCGTGTCCAACTCAGCAGATATCATCGCCCGTCCATCGTTCCCTCGATGACTAGGCTGGTTGCACCCCTACAGATTCGGGATACGAGGATGCTGGGGCACTCTAATGTGGGAGCCAGCGCACGCCCCTCTGCACTGACTCGTTTTAGTTTAACGGATTGTTAGGTGCACCTTTTGCACCTCCACGGTCGCGTTCACTCCCATGGTCTCTTTTTGGCGAACTAGACCTCGAACGCTTTCTTCGCAGGCGGCAGTTCCTCGCAATGTGCCCCTGCTGGTCGCAGATGTAGCATCTACCCGGGAATGAGCCACTCCTACTCGCCGTTGTTGTTCTCGAACTATCCTGGTCTTGAGATATGCGCCGTAGTTTGATCGAAGGTCGGCATATCAAGAGCGATTTTTCACATGCGAGAGCGCTGGCAACTGTCTCCTTGAAAGATGTCTTCGGCAGGAGAATCAGACTTCGTTGCGTATCGGGGTCCCTTAGCCCTTGGATGAAAGAATCCGTTTTCAGTTTTTCCACCACATCAACTGGAACATCCGCGTAGGCTAGATGAGATAGCCTCTCGATGTCGGCAGCATACTGTTGGATGGTCTCGTTTACACGCTGCTTGCGTCCTTTAAGTTCCAGCTTGTGCATCTCCTGCATGTGCTCACTGCCGTATCTTCGATAAAGAGCTTCCCATATGGCTGTGTAGTTCCTTCTCAGGGTTTCCGGGATGGTCTGTAGTTCATCAGCTGCTTCGCTTTTAAGCGAAATTACTAGAGCGGCCACACGGTCTTCTTCTCCCCATTGATTCCGTTCCGCTGTTGTCTCGAACTGGAGCTTAAAGATGTTGAAAGCGCTCGTGCCGTCGAAGTTGGGAGCTGTGAATTTCGATGCTGCAGTTGGTACAACGATTCCTTGATGCAGAACGTTCTGGACAGTTTTCTCGAGTTCCAGAACCTTCCTGTCGAACCTCGATTCCATAGTCTCGATTATCTTTTCTTGATTATTTTCGAGATCTAGAACCTTCTTGTCGAACCTCGATTCTAGTGTCTCGATTCTCTCCTCGACGTTCTGGAATCGATCGTTGACTGTCTGCTGGATGTCTGTCAAGCTTTCTCGATTCTTCTCTAGCATCTCTTCTAACGTCTCCAGCTTCTCTAGTTTCTGGCCTATGGAAGTGGAATTTTCTTCCAACTTTCTACTTACGGCAGCGGAATTTTCCTCCGGTTTCTCTAGTCTCTGGCTTAGGGAAGTGGAACTTTCCTCCAGGTTTTGATCTAGTTTCTGGCTCAGGTAAGTGGAATTTTCCTCTAGTTTCTCTAGTTTCGGGTTCATGGAAGCACTCATAGCGTTCATAGCCGCCAGAATTTGCTGCATATCGAATGCTGGCTCACTGGATGTCGACGGCTTCTCCATCCCGAACTCGTGATTCTCCCAGTCAACACCTTCTTCCTGCAACGCTGATCGCAGTCTCTCCACTAGGTTGGCTTTACTTCCCACTGTGGATAATTCTCGAGCATCCAGCTCTCTTTTCAATTGTTCGATGGTCACTTTTTCCAATTTCACCATTTTCTCACTCTTTTAATAATTCACTTCTTATAGTTCAATTCACAATTCGAATTAACGTTTCCTCGTTTAACCGCAATTACACTTCTGACACCAAATGTTACGAAATTTAATCCCTCACCGAATAGGGTTCGTATCACTGGATTGCGATAAACTACAATTGTCTACGTTTTATTCAAATTAAAACACACACTTTTCTTATTTCTCCTCAGATCAACTATCTGAGTACTTCACCAGTTTTATTTATTGCTACACTTTATTACACACGCAAACCTTTACCAAAAGCTTTTATTTTCAAACTGGTTTATCGACCGAACACACCATATACAGCTTGTAACACGCTATTCACTTCCGTAAACTGAATGCAACTGAATGAATGCCCTGGGTGAGCGTTCGCCCTCTAGAATGCTCTGACAATTAGCAATACGCCGTTGACAATTGACATCATTTCAATTTCCGCTTCACCAGAGCTTTCGAATTTGGACAGCGGAATTCGAACTTAACCGTCGGTTTGTGTCCCCGCAACAATATTGTTGCAACAATTAAGTTCGAATTTGCTGTCGAAGTTCGAAAGCTCTCTTGAAGCGGAGACTGCAATGATGTCAACTGTCAACGGCCTAAGGGGAACTTCCGACGGCGAACATACGAGAAAGTGGACCGATAGCTATATAAGCGCGAACGCTCGCCCTTGGCATACATTCAGTTTGTGGAATTGAACAGCGTGTGACAAGTCAGTGTGATCAATCGTTAATCCAGTGGGAAAATAAAAGCTTTCAATAAAGATTGTTGTGTGTGTAATAAAGTTTAAAGTGTTCAATAGGTTTTGGATAATAATTTCAAGTGGTGAAGCTGCACAGATAATTGATCTGTGGTAAAATAAAGAAAAGTGTGTGTGTGTTTTTATTCGGATAAAAAGGACAATTGTAGTTTATCAGAAGTGGGATTGCGAGTAAACGAGGAGACGTTTATTCATAGTGTGAATTGAACTATTAAAAGTAAATTATTGAAAGAGTGAGAAAATTGTGAAATTGAAAAAAATTACCATCGAACAATTGAAAAGAGAGCTGGATGCTCGGGAATTATCCACAGTGGGATGTAAAGCCAACCTGGTGGAGAGACTGACTGCGATCAGCGTTTGGGGAAGAAGGTGTCGACTGGGAGAACCACGAGTTCGGGGTGGAGAAGCCGTCGACATCCAGAGAGCCAACACTCGACATGCAGCAAAATCTCGCCGCCATGAATGCTATGAGCCAGAAGCTGGAGAAAAACTCGGTTTCCATAAGTCAGAACTTAGAGGCGACCATACAACAAAAGCTGGAGGAAAATTCCACTTCCCTGAGCCAGAAACTAGATCAAAAGTTGGAGGAAAATTCCGCTGCCGTGCGTAGAAATTTGGAGGAAAAAAATTCCACTTCCCTGGGCCTGAAACTAGAGAAGCTGGAGACGTTAGAAGAGATGCTAGAGAATAATCGAGAAAGCTTGAGAGACATCCAACAAGCTCTCAACAATCGGTTCCAGGGCGTCGAAGAGAAAATCGAGACACTAGAATCGAGGTTCGACATGAAGGTTCTAGATCTCGAGAATAATCAAGAAAAGAGAATCGAGACACTGGAGTCGAGGTTCGACAAGAAGGTTCTCGATCTTGAAAATAACCAGGAAAAGAGAATCGAGACACTGGACAAGAAGGTTCTGGAGCTCGAGAAAACTTTCCAGATCGTTCAGCATCAAGCATACGTCGTACCGGCTGCAGCATCGAAATTCACAGCCCCCAACTTCGACGGCACGATTGCATTTAACATCTTTAAGCTCTAATTTGAGACAACGGCGGAACGGAATATGTTGATGCTTCACATCATAATTGCCATAAAATAATTCATTATTGTTACTTGGAATCACTTTGATGACCAAGTCCATATATTTTTTTTTTTAGTTTTGGAATTTGGAATTTCGGTAGATAGAGATTGGAAT
Organism: Eumerus sabulonum; assembly: GCA_951905685.1. Lineage (NCBI taxonomy): Eukaryota > Metazoa > Arthropoda > Insecta > Diptera > Syrphidae > Eumerus > Eumerus sabulonum. The sequence goes on from OX645060.1 coordinate 75,060,999, forward strand.
GGAGTCCCAAAAGACTCTAAACCTGGCCTCTTACTGTTCATATTATATACCAACGAGCTACTAACTCCCTTAAGACGAGCTCTCCCCTCGCATATGCAGATGACACGGCGATTGTTGTTTGCCACAAATCTATCGTAGAAGCAACCAGAATAATGCAGGCAGAGTTTGACGAAGCAGGGAAATGGTGTCACGATAATGGGCTGGTAATAAATGCGGCAAAAACAAAATGATTGCATGTCCGTAGCCCACAGTACTCAAAGTCAGAAATAAATATTAAAACATTCAACTGCACGGACCCAAGAAACTGTCAGGTTATAGATGTCGTGGACACGTACAAATATCTGGGCGTAACGTTCGACACTCCTTTTATATGGGAATCACACATAAACGATCTGCGGAAGAAACTGAAAGGCTTCCTGTTTGCACTCTCTTATCTGAAGCATAAGCATACACTGCGTGCAAAAACAAGTGTACCATGCTCTTATCGAGTCAATATTGAAATATGGTATACTAGCGTGGGGGGGTGCAACAGATACACACATCGCGAAGCTGCTAGTTATTTAAAATAAGGCGATAAAATTACTGTCGGGAAGAAGCAGTATAGATAGCAGAGTGAAAATTCTCACGGTGAAGCAGATATTTAGTATGACAGCTGCGTTGGTGTACTATGACGATGGGAGGTACCGAATTCCCATTAATCACACCATCAACACCAGAAGACGAGCAGACAAGATGTACCATCTTCCACCATTCAACAACGTCTACGGCAGGCGTAAGCTGATGTACACCATCCCACACATCCTAAATAATTTCCCATATAATTTGCGAAACTTGAATCAGATTAATTTAAGAAAGAAGAAATTAAAGGAATATTTCCTAGAATCTATAACTTGATATTGATTTAAAATTTGTTAATATGTACATCATTTTTAACTTTAAATGTTTGTAACTTCTGTCATCATTAATAATTAATTGTAGTCAATTTAAACTTGATGCACTCGTTTAAACTACAGTCCTTCAGATGGTATCAATGGAGTAGACAAAGATAGTTCGTTGGATGAGTTACAGAAACTCAATTATTTGAAAAATTGTTTATTGGGACCGGCTATGAGTGCGATAAGGGAATTCGATACGACGCTAGAGAACTATGTCAAAGCTCTCAACCGCTTGAAACAAAGGTATGACAACAAAGCATTGATGACTTGAATGTCGAAATGTTCTACGGCTAATTTGCGAAATCTGGAAGACAGTTTTAACACACATCTTTCTGCAATGCTCAGCATTGGAGATTACAAAAACATTGCAGAATCGATTTTAATTTCTTTTGCGCTAGACAAGGTTGACGTAGAGACAAAAGCTAAGTGGGATGAAGTAGTCAATCATTCCAAGCTACAATCATATTCAGATTTTTCCAAATTTTTGGATCGTCGCTGTCAGACATTAGAGGCAAGAGAGGCTAAAACGTGTCAGGCGAAGTTTATAACAAACAATAATAACTTTCAGGGTCGTTCTCGGAATACTTATAGAAGCCAAGCATCGAACAATTCATTGGTTGCTAAGAAAACCACATGCGAGTTTTGCCAATCGGGAACGCATGATATTGTTGTGTGTCCAGACTTCAACCAGCTATCGGTTGGTGATCGCTTCAAGGAAGTCAAACGACGCGTCTTGTTTATTAACAGCTTAAGAAAAGGACATTCAGTAAAATGATGCAGCTCAACGAAATGCACCATATGTTCTCTCCCACATCATCGGTTGCTCCACCGGTTCACAGTGAACAGCATGAAGGAGGAAACTTCAGAAAGAGATGTGGCACCAAATACAAGCACTAGTTGTACCAGTACTATCATCGCGAATGCATGTGAGGAGGTTCAAAAGCTTAAGCTGCATAAAACTCGAACACAAACCTTCGTATATGGAATAGGAAAAACAAATTCAGTTGTGCAACATAAGACAGAGGCAAGTTATAAGTCGGGCATTTCTAACTTTGAGTTGAATTTGGATTTGTTAATTCTCAAATCGATTACCAACATCCAACCTGGAAAGGAGATGGATATCTCCAACTGGAAGATTCCTACGAATGTCTCTCTGGCCAATCTTTTAATGTTCCCAGTTGTATAGATCTTTTGATTGGTGCTGATAGTTTTTTTCACCTTCTTCTTGTCGGACAGATAAGGCTAGGTTCTCAGTTGCCAGTGTTGCAGAAAACGTTACTCGGTTGGATAGTCTCCGGAAGCTATGGACTGTCTGATATTCCCAATGCTGTGTGCATGTTAGTGGGTTGCTCTGATTCTGAAGAGATTTCGTTGAATGAGACTGTGAAGAAACTCTGGGAAATGGAGGAAGTGTACCGGAAACTATCTTGTAGGTCGTTGGAAGAAGAAGAGTGTGAGAAGATGTTTTTAGAAAGCGTAAGGTAAGCGATGGTCGGACAGTTGGGAGACTCGTTAAGTCAAGCAAGGAAACGATATTTCGACTGCAGAAAACGAGGATGTCCGAAGAGCTTATAGTGAGTTCATGGATGAATACGAGAAGCTCGGGCGCATGGAAGTGGTTCCGAAGGACCAAGTTCCCCTCATTCGATATTTTGCCCATCATCAATTCATTCTGAGACCTGAATCGTTGACCACTAAGCTCAGGGTAGTGTTTGACTGTAGTGCTAAAACTTCATCAAATGCATCGCTATACGACCTTCTTTTAAAAGGACCAGTGATACAAGACGACCTATATGACATTGTGCTACGTTTTAGGTCATATAAGTTTGCTATTACTGCAGATATTTGCAAAATATATCGTTGATAAAGAAGACCAAACCTTTCAATGTATTTTATGGAGAACTCTGATAACGAGCTCATTGAAAAGTCATTACGTATCAATGACAAGGATGTGATAAAAGCGTTGGGTGTAGAGTGGAACCCATTGAAAGAAGAATTTCAATATGTTGCCCCGAATATAGATTTTTCTAAGCCCATAACTAAAAGAACGGTGTTGTCAGAACTTTCCCAAGTATTCGACCCCTTATCATTGATAAGCCCCACCGTTGTAAAAGGTAAAATCCTAATGCAAGATCTACGGATTTCCAAATGTAACTGAGACGAGTTCCAATGGAGATATATTCACAATGGGAGGAATGTCGCAAGGACATAGCACGTTTAAATGATATAAAGGTTCCGAGATATTTACTACTCACGTCAATCAAATATTAAAGTTGAGGTCAATGGATTTGCTGATGCATCGATTCGCGAGTATGTCTGTGCGGTATATTTGCGGACCGTCGATATCTTTGGCAATATTAAGTGTAAATTGTTGAGTGCCAAATCAAAAGTAACTCCTATAAAAACCAAATCACTTCCACGGTTGGAATTATGCGCAGCAGTCTTACTAGTCGATTTGGTGCAAAGAGCTTTATCAAATCTAGTCGAAAACATCGGGGAGATTTTTCTGTGGACAGATTCTGAAATCGTTCTACGTTGGATTACTGCCTACCTATCCTCGTGGGAGATCTTCGTTGCCAATAGGGTCTCCAATGGTGGTTCAATGGCCCACCATTTTTGTACTCGCCCAAGGAAAATTGGCCAAAAACAAAGGTACGTCCCCGCCCAATTGAATTAGAAACCAACAACTCTTCTTTTCTGCTGAGAAAGAAAATTTCAAATTAATTTTCCGAGCATTTCCTACGTTTTAATATCTATCAAAAGTTAGCTCGTATCTTCGGCCATATAGTTTGATTTATCAATTCATTTAAAGGAAAGTAATCTTATCCAAAAGCTTACCCCTTATTTCCAATTGACGCCCAAAAAGTGTCATCAGCAGCTTCAATCCCTTCCTTGATGATGTACACTCGTTAAAACTCTTAAGAGTTGGTGGTCGTTTGCTGAATGCGAACCTACCTTATAGCGTCAAATGTCCTCTTCTCCTTCCCAAAAATTCCTTGTTTGTGCATAATCTTGTTGTCCATTTGCATGTTACTAACTTTCATGCAGGTATGAGATCATGGGGAATGTGCCAACGCACCCGGTGACAGAATCCAGACCGTTTTTGAGATCAAGTGTGGATTTTTGAGGACCTTTTCAAATTTCACAAGGGCGGCGTGATTATTGCACATCTGTCGACCCAAGGCTTTTTGGCAGCTTTAAAATGCTTTTGTGAAGAAATTCATTGCGATAATGGAACAAATTTCATTGGTGCTCGTAATGAGCTTTGAGAACTATACACCGTAGTCCTGGAGCAGCAGAAGGAGAACATTATCTCATCATGGTGTGCGTTGCATCGCATTAAGTTCGTGCACATACCCCCGCGAGCGCCACATTTCCGGGGTCTATGGGAAGCTGCAGTTCAGTCTGCAAAATCTCATCTTTACCGGAACGTAAAGCACACCTTCCTAACTTACGAAGAATTCTCAACCGTAATAACTAAAATAGAAGGGATTACGAATTCGCGCCCACTTTGTATCATATGGCCAGATCCAAACGACGAGCAGGTTCTCACTCCTGGTAATTTTCTAATTAGAAATGGCTTAAATGCCATTCCAGAACCTAGTATTCTAGAAAAGATGTCGCTATTAAAACGGTGGTGTCGACTTACCCAGATCAAGCAGCATTTTTTGGAAAAGAAGGTCTAGGGAGTACCTACTGGAGTTACAACAGCGAGCGAAATGGAAAACTGCTTTCAATAATGCTGCAGTGGATACAGTGGTATTGATCAGCGACGATAATTTACCACCCAAACAATGGCTCCTTGGAAGAATCGAGCGACTTATCGCGAGTTCGCTTTGCTGATGTAAGAGCCAAAGGAACTACCTTTAGAAAATCGATTGGCTCCCTTGCCGAATTGTTGAAGTGCTCTTTTGTACTGTCAGATCCTTCAAGGCGGGCAGTATGTTGATGCTTCACATCATAATTGCCATCAAATAATTCAATATTGTCACTTGGCATCACTTTGATGACCAAGTTAATGCATTTTTTTTTTTTTTTAATTTTCGAATTTGGAATTTTGGTAGATAAAGATTGGAATAGAGACCAGAAGGTCAGAGCAAATTTGGAAAAGAAGCATGTGAGTTGTATTTTTATTTAAAAGTCCAAAAAAACGCTTTGGACAGAATCAATGGGGAGAAGAAGACCGTGTGGCCGCTCTAGTAATTTCGCTTAAAAGCGAAGCAGCTGATGAACTACAGACCATCCCGGAAACCCTGAGAAGGAACTACACAGCCATATGGGAAGCTCTTTATCGAAGATACGGCAGTGAGCACATGCAGGAGATGCACAAGCTGGAACTTAAAGGACGCAAGCAGCGTGGAAAGAGACCATCCAGCAATACGCTGCCGACATCGAGAGGCTGTCTCATCTAGCCTACGCGGATGCTTCAATCGATGTAGTGGAGAAACTGAAACGGATTCTTTCATCCAAGGGCTAAGGGACCCCGATTAGCAACGAAGCTTGATTCTCCTGCCGAAGACATCTTTCCTGGAGACAGTTGCCAGCGCTCTCGCATGCGAAACATCGCTCTTGATATGCCGACCCTCCATCAAATTTTTTTATTAATTTTTTTTATTTATTTATTTATTTATTTATTTCATGAATAACAGTATAAAGTAATAGCAAAACAATGGAATTTAACAATTAATTTTGCGAGAAATAATTAAGTACATTCTGTTGTCGGAAGGCAAGAGACGGATGCACCATTAGTACTCAATAACAGTGAATTAGATGGTGGGGTTAGGCAAAAAGAGGCAATATTTTAAATTATTGAACATTTATTATGTTGCGGAGATGCAAGCGGACCGTTAAGATCGAAAACTCTTTGGAAGCGGGGATGGGAATAATGTCAACTTCCAATGGAATTGTCAGAGCGTTCTAGAGATTTCCTATGGGGAACTTCCAACGGTGAACGTTCGAGATGGTGGACCGAGAGCTATATAAGCGCGAACACTCGCCCTTGACATTCATTCAGTTTGTGGTATAAAACAGCGTGTAACAAGTCGGTGTGATCAACCAAGGTGAAAAGAAAAGCTTTCAATAAAGATTGTTGTGTGTGTAATAAAGTTTAAAGTGTTCAATAGGTTCTGGATAATAAATTCAAGTGGTGAAGCTGCACAGATAATTGATCTGTGGTAAAATAAAGAAAAGTGTGTGTGTGTTTTTATTCGGATAAAAAGGACAATTGTAGTTTATCGCAATCCAGTGGTGCGAACCCTATTCGGTGTGGGAATTTTTCTTAACATTTGGTGTCAGAAGTGGGATTGCGAGTAAACGAGGAGACGTTTATTCATAGTGTGAATTGAACTATTAAAAGTAAATTATTGAAAGAGTGAGAAAATTGTGAAATTGAAAAAAATTACCATCGAACAATTGAAAAGAGAGCTGGATGCTCGGGAATTATCCACAGTGGGATGTAAAGCCAACCTGGTGGAGAGACTGACTGCGATCAGCGTTTGGGGAAGAAGGTGTCGACTGGGAGAACCACGAGTTCGGGGTGGAGAAGCCGTCGACATCCAGAGAGCCAACATTCGACATGCAGCAAAATCTCGCCGCCATGAATGCTATGAGCCAGAAGCTGGAGAAAAACTCGGTTTCCATAAGTCAGAACTTAGAGGCGACCATACAACAAAAGCTGGAGGAAAATTCCACTTCCCTGAGCCAGAAACTAGATCAAAAGTTGGAGGAAAATTCCGCTGCCGTGCGTAGAAATTTGGAGGAAAAAAATTCCACTTCCCTGGGCCTGAAACTAGAGAAGCTGGAGACGTTAGAAGAGATGCTAGAGAATAATCGAGAAAGCTTGAGAGACATCCAACAAGCTCTCAACAATCGGTTCCAGGGCGTCGAAGAGAAAATCGAGACACTAGAATCGAGGTTCGACATGAAGGTTCTAGATCTCGAGAATAATCAAGAAAAGAGAATCGAGACACTGGAGTCGAGGTTCGACAAGAAGGTTCTCGATCTTGAAAATAACCAGGAAAAGAGAATCGAGACACTGGACAAGAAGGTTCTGGAGCTCGAGAAAACTTTCCAGATCGTTCAGCATCAAGCAAACGTCGTACCGGCTGCAGCATCGAAATTCACAGCCCCCAACTTCGACGGCACGATTGCATTTAACATCTTTAAGCTCTAATTTGAGACAACGGCGGAACGGAATATGTTGATGCTTCACATCATAATTGCCATAAAATAATTCATTATTGTTACTTGGAATCACTTTGATGACCAAGTCCATATATTTTTTTTTTTAGTTTTGGAATTTGGAATTTCGGTAGATAGAGATTGGAATGGAGTCCCAAAAGACTCTAAACCTGGCCTCTTACTGTTCATATTATATACCAACGAGCTACTAACTCCCTTAAGACGAGCTCTCCCCTCGCATATGCAGATGACACGGCGATTGTTGTTTGCCACAAATCTATCGTAGAAGCAACCAGAATAATGCAGGCAGAGTTTGACGAAGCAGGGAAATGGTGTCACGATAATGGGCTGGTAATAAATGCGGCAAAAACAAAATGATTGCATGTCCGTAGCCCACAGTACTCAAAGTCAGAAATAAATATTAAAACATTCAACTGCACGGACCCAAGAAACTGTCAGGTTATAGATGTCGTGGACACGTACAAATATCTGGGCGTAACGTTCGACACTCCTTTTATATGGGAATCACACATAAACGATCTGCGGAAGAAACTGAAAGGCTTCCTGTTTGCACTCTCTTATCTGAAGCATAAGCATACACTGCGTGCAAAAACAAGTGTACCATGCTCTTATCGAGTCAATATTGAAATATGGTATACTAGCGTGGGGGGGGTGCAACAGATACACACATCGCGAAGCTGCTAGTTATTTAAAATAAGGCGATAAAATTACTGTCGGGAAGAAGCAGTATAGATAGCAGAGTGAAAATTCTCACGGTGAAGCAGATATTTAGTATGACAGCTGCGTTGGTGTACTATGACGATGGGAGGTACCGAATTCCCATTAATCACACCATCAACACCAGAAGACGAGCAGACAAGATGTACCATCTTCCACCATTCAACAACGTCTACGGCAGGCGTAAGCTGATGTACACCATCCCACACATCCTAAATAATTTCCCATATAATTTGCGAAACTTGAATCAGATTAATTTAAGAAAGAAGAAATTAAAGGAATATTTCCTAGAATCTATAACTTGATATTGATTTAAAATTTGTTAATATGTACATCATTTTTAACTTTAAATGTTTGTAACTTCTGTCATCATTAATAATTAATTGTAGTCAATTTAAACTTGATGCACTCGTTTAAACTACAGTCCTTCAGATGGTATCAATGGAGTAGACAAAGATAGTTCGTTGGATGAGTTACAGAAACTCAATTATTTGAAAAATTGTTTATTGGGACCGGCTATGAGTGCGATAAGGGAATTCGATACGACGCTAGAGAACTATGTCAAAGCTCTCAACCGCTTGAAACAAAGGTATGACAACAAAGCATTGATGACTTGAATGTCGAAATGTTCTACGGCTAATTTGCGAAATCTGGAAGACAGTTTTAACACACATCTTTCTGCAATGCTCAGCATTGGAGATTACAAAAACATTGCAGAATCGATTTTAATTTCTTTTGCGCTAGACAAGGTTGACGTAGAGACAAAAGCTAAGTGGGATGAAGTAGTCAATCATTCCAAGCTACAATCATATTCAGATTTTTCCAAATTTTTGGATCGTCGCTGTCAGACATTAGAGGCAAGAGAGGCTAAAACGTGTCAGGCGAAGTTTATAACAAACAATAATAACTTTCAGGGTCGTTCTCGGAATACTTATAGAAGCCAAGCATCGAACAATTCATTGGTTGCTAAGAAAACCACATGCGAGTTTTGCCAATCGGGAACGCATGATATTGTTGTGTGTCCAGACTTCAACCAGCTATCGGTTGGTGATCGCTTCAAGGAAGTCAAACGACGCGTCTTGTTTATTAACAGCTTAAGAAAAGGACATTCAGTAAAATGATGCAGCTCAACGAAATGCACCATATGTTCTCTCCCACATCATCGGTTGCTCCACCGGTTCACAGTGAACAGCATGAAGGAGGAAACTTCAGAAAGAGATGTGGCACCAAATACAAGCACTAGTTGTACCAGTACTATCATCGCGAATGCATGTGAGGAGGTTCAAAAGCTTAAGCTGCATAAAACTCGAACACAAACCTTCGTATATGGAATAGGAAAAACAAATTCAGTTGTGCAACATAAGACAGAGGCAAGTTATAAGTCGGGCATTTCTAACTTTGAGTTGAATTTGGATTTGTTAATTCTCAAATCGATTACCAACATCCAACCTGGAAAGGAGATGGATATCTCCAACTGGAAGATTCCTACGAATGTCTCTCTGGCCAATCTTTTAATGTTCCCAGTTGTATAGATCTTTTGATTGGTGCTGATAGTTTTTTTCACCTTCTTCTTGTCGGACAGATAAGGCTAGGTTCTCAGTTGCCAGTGTTGCAGAAAACGTTACTCGGTTGGATAGTCTCCGGAAGCTATGGACTGTCTGATATTCCCAATGCTGTGTGCATGTTAGTGGGTTGCTCTGATTCTGAAGAGATTTCGTTGAATGAGACTGTGAAGAAACTCTGGGAAATGGAGGAAGTGTACCGGAAACTATCTTGTAGGTCGTTGGAAGAAGAAGAGTGTGAGAAGAAGTTTTTAGAAAGCGTAAGGTAAGCGATGGTCGGACAGTTGGGAGACTCGTTAAGTCAAGCAAGGAAACGATATTTCGACTGCAGAAAACGAGGATGTCCGAAGAGCTTATAGTGAGTTCATGGATGAATACGAGAAGCTCGGGCGCATGGAAGTGGTTCCGAAGGACCAAGTTCCCCTCATTCGATATTTTGCCCATCATCAATTCATTCTGAGACCTGAATCGTTGACCACTAAGCTCAGGGTAGTGTTTGACTGTAGTGCTAAAACTTCATCAAATGCATCGCTATACGACCTTCTTTTAAAAGGACCAGTGATACAAGACGACCTATATGACATTGTGCTACGTTTTAGGTCATATAAGTTTGCTATTACTGCAGATATTTGCAAAATATATCGTTGATAAAGAAGACCAAACCTTTCAATGTATTTTATGGAGAACTCTGATAACGAGCTCATTGAAAAGTCATTACGTATCAATGACAAGGATGTGATAAAAGCGTTGGGTGTAGAGTGGAACCCATTGAAAGAAGAATTTCAATATGTTGCCCCGAATATAGATTTTTCTAAGCCCATAACTAAAAGAACGGTGTTGTCAGAACTTTCCCAAGTATTCGACCCCTTATCATTGATAAGCCCCACCGTTGTAAAAGGTAAAATCCTAATGCAAGATCTACGGATTTCCAAATGTAACTGAGACGAGTTCCAATGGAGATATATTCACAATGGGAGGAATGTCGCAAGGACATAGCACGTTTAAATGATATAAAGGTTCCGAGATATTTACTACTCACGTCAATCAAATATTAAAGTTGAGGTCAATGGATTTGCTGATGCATCGATTCGCGAGTATGTCTGTGCGGTATATTTGCGGACCGTCGATATCTTTGGCAATATTAAGTGTAAATTGTTGAGTGCCAAATCAAAAGTAACTCCTATAAAAACCAAATCACTTCCACGGTTGGAATTATGCGCAGCAGTCTTACTAGTCGATTTGGTGCAAAGAGCTTTATCAAATCTAGTCGAAAACATCGGGGAGATTTTTCTGTGGACAGATTCTGAAATCGTTCTACGTTGGATTACTGCCTACCTATCCTCGTGGGAGATCTTCGTTGCCAATAGGGTCTCCAATGGTGGTTCAATGGCCCACCATTTTTGTACTCGCCCAAGGAAAATTGGCCAAAAACAAAGGTACGTCCCCGCCCAATTGAATTAGAAACCAACAACTCTTCTTTTCTGCTGAGAAAGAAAATTTCAAATTAATTTTCCGAGCATTTCCTACGTTTTAATATCTATCAAAAGTTAGCTCGTATCTTCGGCCATATAGTTTGATTTATCAATTCATTTAAAGGAAAGTAATCTTATCCAAAAGCTTACCCCTTATTTCCAATTGACGCCCAAAAAGTGTCATCAGCAGCTTCAATCCCTTCCTTGATGATGTACACTCGTTAAAACTCTTAAGAGTTGGTGGTCGTTTGCTGAATGCGAACCTACCTTATAGCGTCAAATGTCCTCTTCTCCTTCCCAAAAATTCCTTGTTTGTGCATAATCTTGTTGTCCATTTGCATGTTACTAACTTTCATGCAGGTATGAGATCATGGGGAATGTGCCAACGCACCCGGTGACAGAATCCAGACCGTTTTTGAGATCAAGTGTGGATTTTTGAGGACCTTTTCAAATTTCACAAGGGCGGCGTGATTATTGCACATCTGTCGACCCAAGGCTTTTTGGCAGCTTTAAAATGCTTTTGTGAAGAAATTCATTGCGATAATGGAACAAATTTCATTGGTGCTCGTAATGAGCTTTGAGAACTATACACCGTAGTCCTGGAGCAGCAGAAGGAGAACATTATCTCATCATGGTGTGCGTTGCATCGCATTAAGTTCGTGCACATACCCCCGCGAGCGCCACATTTCCGGGGTCTATGGGAAGCTGCAGTTCAGTCTGCAAAATCTCATCTTTACCGGAACGTAAAGCACACCTTCCTAACTTACGAAGAATTCTCAACCGTAATAACTAAAATAGAAGGGATTACGAATTCGCGCCCACTTTGTATCATATGGCCAGATCCAAACGACGAGCAGGTTCTCACTCCTGGTAATTTTCTAATTAGAAATGGCTTAAATGCCATTCCAGAACCTAGTATTCTAGAAAAGATGTCGCTATTAAAACGGTGGTGTCGACTTACCCAGATCAAGCAGCATTTTTTGGAAAAGAAGGTCTAGGGAGTACCTACTGGAGTTACAACAGCGAGCGAAATGGAAAACTGCTTTCAATAATGCTGCAGTGGATACAGTGGTATTGATCAGCGACGATAATTTACCACCCAAACAATGGCTCCTTGGAAGAATCGAGCGACTTATCGCGAGTTCGCTTTGCTGATGTAAGAGCCAAAGGAACTACCTTTAGAAAATCGATTGGCTCCCTTGCCGAATTGTTGAAGTGCTCTTTTGTACTGTCAGATCCTTCAAGGCGGGCAGTATGTTGATGCTTCACATCATAATTGCCATCAAATAATTCAATATTGTCACTTGGCATCACTTTGATGACCAAGTTAATGCATTTTTTTTTTTTTTTAATTTTCGAATTTGGAATTTTGGTAGATAAAGATTGGAATAGAGACCAGAAGGTCAGAGCAAATTTGGAAAAGAAGCATGTGAGTTGTATTTTTATTTAAAAGTCCAAAAAAACGCTTTGGACAGAATCAATGGGGAGAAGAAGACCGTGTGGCCGCTCTAGTAATTTCGCTTAAAAGCGAAGCAGCTGATGAACTACAGACCATCCCGGAAACCCTGAGAAGGAACTACACAGCCATATGGGAAGCTCTTTATCGAAGATACGGCAGTGAGCACATGCAGGAGATGCACAAGCTGGAACTTAAAGGACGCAAGCAGCGTGGAAAGAGACCATCCAGCAATACGCTGCCGACATCGAGAGGCTGTCTCATCTAGCCTACGCGGATGCTTCAATCGATGTAGTGGAGAAACTGAAACGGATTCTTTCATCCAAGGGCTAAGGGACCCCGATTAGCAACGAAGCTTGATTCTCCTGCCGAAGACATCTTTCCTGGAGACAGTTGCCAGCGCTCTCGCATGCGAAACATCGCTCTTGATATGCCGACCCTCCATCAAATTTTTTTATTAATTTTTTTTATTTATTTATTTATTTATTTATTTCATGAATAACAGTATAAAGTAATAGCAAAACAATGGAATTTAACAATTAATTTTGCGAGAAATAATTAAGTACATTCTGTTGTCGGAAGGCAAGAGACGGATGCACCATTAGTACTCAATAACAGTGAATTAGATGGTGGGGCTAGGCAAAAAGAGGCAATATTTTAAATTATTGAACATTTATTATGTTGCGGAGATGCAAGCGGACCGTTAAGATCGAAAACTCCTTGGAAGCGGGGATGGGAATAATGTCAACTTCCAATGGAATTGTCAGAGCGTTCTAGAGATTTCCTATGGGGAACTTCCAACGGTGAACGTTCGAGATGGTGGACCGAGAGCTATATAAGCGCGAACACTCGCCCTTGACATTCATTTAGTTTGTGGTATAAAACAGCGTGTAACAAGTCGGTGTGATCAACCAAGGTGAAAAGAAAAGCTTTCAATAAAGGTTTGTGTATTGTGTAATAAAGCTTAAAGTGGATTGTACTGTGTAACAAAGTTTAAAGTGGATTGTATTGGATAATAAATAAAAGTGGTGAAGCTACACAGATAATTGATCTGTGGTGAAAGAAATAAAAGTGTGTGTGTGTTTCAATTTAAATAAAAAGGACAATTGTGGTTTATCGCAATCCAGTGGTGCGAACCCTATTTGGTGTGGGGATAGAATAAATTCGTAACATTTGGTGTCAGAAGTGGGATTGCGAGTAAACGAGTGGGACGTTTATTTAAATTGTGAATTGCACAAAGTGAATTGTTAAGAGATAGAAAAAAAAAATGGTAAAATTGGAAAAGTTGACAATTGAACAACTGAAAAGAGAGCTGGATGCTCGGGAATTATCCACAGTGGGAAGTAAAGCCAACCTGGTGGAGAGACTGCGATCAGCGTTGCAGGAAGAAGGTTTCGACTGGGAGAATCACGAGTTCGGGGTGGAGAAGCCGTCGACATCCAGTGAACCAGCATTCGATATGCAGCAAATTCTCGCAGCTATGAATGCTATGAGTGCTTCCATATCCCAGAAATTAGATCAAAAACTGGAGGAAAATTCCACTTCTCTGAGTCAGAAACTGGAGGAAAATTCCACTGCCGTAAGTAGGAAGTTGGAGGAAAATTCCACTTCCCTGAATCAGAAGCTGGAAGAGATGCTAGAGAACACTCGAGAAAGCTTGAGAGACATCCAGCAAGCTGTCAACGATCGATTCCAAGACGTGGAAGAGAAAATCGAGACCCTGGACAAGAAGGTTCTCGATCTGGAAAGTAACCAGGAAAAGGTAATCGAGACACTAGAATCGAGGTTCGACAAGAAGGTTCTAGATCTCGAAAACAATCAAGAAAAGATAATCGAGACACTGGGATCGAGGTTCGACAAGAAGGTTCTGGAACTCGAGAAGACTATCCAGAACGTACAGCATCAAGGAATCGTCGTACCGACTGCAGCATCAAAATTCACAGCTCCCAATTTCGACGGCAAGAGCGCTTTTAACATCTTTAAGCTCCAGTTCGAGACAACAGCGGAACGGAATCAATGGGGAGAGGAAGATCGTGTGGCTGCCCTAGTAATTTCCCTTAAAGGTGAAGCAGCTGACGTTCTACAGACCATCCCGGAGACCCAGAGAAGGAACTACACAGCCATATGAGAAGCTCTTCATCGAAGATACGGCAGTGAGCACATGCAGGAGATGCACAAGCTGGAACTTAAAGGACGCAAGCAGCGAGGAAACGAGACCATCCAGCAGTACGCTGCCGACATCGAGAGGCTGTCTCATCTAGCCTACGCGGATGTTCCAGTTGATGTGGTGGAAAAACTGAAAACGGATTCTTTCATCCAAGGGCTAAGGGACCCCGATACGCAACGAAGCCTGATTCTCCTGCCGAAGACATCTTTCAAGGAGACAGTTGCCAGCGCTCTCGCATGTGAAACATCGCTCTTGATATGCCGACCTTCCATCAAACTACGGCGCATATCTCAAGACCAGGATAGTTCGAGAACAACAACGGCTAGTAGGAGTGGTTCATTCCCGGGTAGATGCTACATCTGCGACCAGCAGGGGCACATTGCGAGGAACTGCCGTCTGCGGAGGAAGCGTTCCTTCAGCAAATTGCGACGTAATTCCAGAGCAACGACAGTGAGTAGGAGTCGCTCGTTCCCAGGTAGCTGCTATATCTGCGACCAGCAGGGGCACATTGCAAAAGACTGTCGTCTGCGGAGAAAGCGTTCTTCCAGCAAATTGTGGCGTAGTTCCAGAGAAACAACGGTGAGTAGGAGCTGCCCGTTCCCAGGTAGATGTTACATCTGCAACGAGCAGGGGCACATGGCGAGAAATTGTCATCTGAGAAGAAGGCGTTCGAGGTTTGATTCGCGAAAAGGAGAACAAGCGAGAGCACGCGAATACCGCAAGGGTAGCAGCCATAGAAATGCGGATGCATTAACGAGCCGACCTTGCGGCGTTGAATGCAAGCATTGTTCACGTGCGGAAACCAAAGAAGAAGTCAGTCCAGGTGCTGCCAGAAGATTCCTGGACTGTCGAGAAGGTCGGAAGGTCGGAAGGAAGCAGCGAGAAGATGCCGATCTGGCAGTCATCATCGACTACCAAGAACGAGGTTTTCGACCAAGTTGGCAGCAAATATCCAGTGAAAGCCCAATCGTGAAAGCTTACTGGGCTCAATGGCAGAGTTTGAAGTTGAAGAACGGTTGCCTCTACCGCAGTTGGGAGAGTGAGGACGGGAACATTGTAAACGATCTGCTGGTAATACCAAAAGGGCTAATCGACGAGGTCATCCGAGAATACCACGAGGGACCAAGCGGGAGTCATCTTGGTGTTAACAAGACTGTAGAAAAGATCAAGAGACGTTTCTACTGGGTAGGATGCCATGAGTCGGTTACGCGTTTCATTCGCAGGTGTGAACAGTGTGCGAAGGCAAAGGGTCCAGTAAGGAAAACTCGAGGAAATATGCAGCAGTACAATGTTGGAGCACCGTTCGAACGTATCGCAATGGACATCGCAGGCCCATTCCCAACGAGCAACGCTGGAAACAAATACGCGCTGGTGGTGATCGATTACTTCAGCAAGTGGCCTGAGGTGTTTTGCATCCCGAACCAGGAAGCCAAAACCATTTCGGATGCATTTGTGAACAACTGGGTTGCGCGTTATGGAGTACCAATGGAACTGCACTCAGACCAAGGAAGGAACTTCGAGTCGACGGTGTTCAAAGAACTCTGTGACATGCTAGGTATCAGAAAGACGCGGACAACACCATTACACCCACAATCTGATGGCATGGTCGAAAGGTTCAACCGGACGATGGAGGAATACCTGAGAAAAGTCGTCGTCGGAGATCAGAAGGACTGGGATGAACATCTTCCCCTTTTCTTAATGGCATACCGTTCGGCACAGCACAATTCAACGGCAACAACACCCGCCGAAGCGATTTTTGGAACTGATCTCCGACTTCCATCGGACTTGAAGTTCGGCGTGGTACTACCGACAACTAGCGGCAGGGAAGACTTCGTAACCGAAAAGAAGGAACAGCTGAACTCCATCCATCAGTTCATCCGGGAGCGACTGAACTTGGTCAGCGATAAAATGAAGGCGCGATACGACTTGAGAGCGAATACTTCTAGATTCGAGACCGGACAATTGGTATTGCTGTACAACCCACAACGGAAAAAAGGCTTGTGCCCCAAATTGCAATCAGCCTGGGATGGACCATATGAGGTCATCAAGAAACTCAATGACGTGGTATACCGGATACAGCAGAGGGGAAACAGACGGGCGAAGTATAAAATTGTCCACGTAGAGAGGGTAGCACCATATTACGGAGAAGGGTCCAATCGCTTGTTCGAGGACGAACAAGTTTAGGAGGAGGGCAGTGTTGCGGAGATGCAAGCGGACCGTTAAGATCGAAAACTCTTTGGAAGCGGGGATGGGAATAATGTCAACTTCCAATGGAATTGTCAGAGCGTTCTAGAGATTTCCTATGGGGAACTTCCAACGGTGAACGTTCGAGAAGGTGGACCGAGAGCTATATAAGCGCGAACACTCGCCCTTGACATTCATTCAGTTTGTGGTATAAAACAGCGTGTAACAAGTCGGTGTGATCAACCAAGGTGAAAAGAAAAGCTTTCAATAAAGGTTTGTGTATTGTGTAATAAAGCTTAAAGTGGATTGTACTGTGTAACAAAGTTTAAAGTGGATTGTATTGGATAATAAATAAAAGTGGTGAAGCTACACAGATAATTGATCTGTGGTGAAAGAAATAAAAGTGTGTGTGTGTTTCAATTTAAATAAAAAGGACAATTGTAGTTTATCGCAATCCAGTGGTGCGAACCCTATTTGGTGTGGGGATAGAATAAATTCGTAACAATATATATTCGTGTGCATTGAAATATGTATACGATAGATGTTAGATGTTAGGCCACTATTGTGAATAGGTTTTCTATTTCATAATTATTCAATGAAAAAGCCACATTCGCGTATTTTTTAAAAATGTTGAAACTTTTCTTTCGCATCTAATATTTATTGGTAGCTTATTAAATAGACGGCAAGCAGTTACAAAGTAAAATCGAGGATATAAGGAACCTGTACACAATTGGTGTTAACACGTATGCCATGAAAAACATAACTTGTAAAAAAACCAAGTCTCGCAACTCAGATCTTCTACCGTAAAAAGTTGTAAGATCAATGTATTACCAAGTCAGTTAATTTATTCAGTCCCTACTTAAGGGACCTTCTGCCTTGATTGATTACGTAATTAGTACAGAAATATACCGTGTCTATGCATTGCTTGCCTCGTTACTGAAAATTCAGACTTCTAGTTCTATCCACAACAAAGTTATAGGGGGTCGAAAATGGCCTAATATGTTACGAGAAAAGAATGGTACGGCCGTGCCGCTTTTTTGCTCGACTTGGCAGGGGCACTGGCGTGCCCCCAGATAAAGGCAGAAAGTCCCTTAAATAGGGACTGAATAAATTCACTGACTTGGTAATACATGGATCTTACAACTTTTTACGGAAGAAGATCTGAGTTGCGAGACTTGGTTTTTTTACAAGTTATGCTTTTCATGGCATCTTATTCCTTTTTGTAGATGTACATATGTATGTATGTATGGATGTATGTTGGCGTTACAGTCCATGAAGGACCTAAGCCGAGCTTCTCTCAATCACCCATGTTGCGTGTGATTTCATTTTCCCATAGGTGAAAGGGACCTACAGTTTACTGCTTTTCATGACAATTTTACTACAGAGGGTTTTGTTAGAACCCCGCTGAGGAGAAACACCGTGAAAACACGTTCGATGACATGGCTTTGTCGGGATTCCATCCCGTGTCATATCGGTGTCAGAGGCCAACACACTACCCACTGCGCCACGGTGCTCTCACTTCTTTCTTTACTTACATATGTATGAGTAAAGTAACTGAGTTACCTTCTTTTTACTAGAAGGTAGAAACTATATACACATAAAGAAACTAAAGAAACTTTTTATTACCTTTTTTACTTTTTATTATATTATATGTTTATTTAATTTGGGTGATAAAGTTAACCTTCTGCTTTAAATTTGTCTAATCTCCCATTTCTCACCCGTCCTATGTATCCCACATACAGTTATGTATGTACATACATATGTATTTCTTCAGCGTAAGCAAATTTCGCTGATACCAATGCCTAAGCCAGATATACAAATTCAAATTCATGCAATGCACGTGCATGCGTATTAGTGAACAAATCACACCACGTATAGATGGGGCATATGCTTGAAGTAAAATCAAATCTTTCTGATGCGTAAATACTGTTACGAATTTATTCTATCCCCACACCAAATAGGGTTCGCACCACTGGATTGCGATAAACTACAATTGTCTTTTTATCTAAAATAAAACACACACACTTTCCTGGTTTCACCACAGATCAACTATCTGTACAGCTTCACCACTTTTCTTTATTATCCAATACTATCCACTTTAAACTTTATTACACAATACACAAACCTTTATTGAAAGCTTTTCTTTTCACCTTGGTTGATCACACCGACTTGTCACACGCTGTTTTATACCACAAACTGAATGAATCTCAAGGGCGAGTGTTCGCGCTTATATAGCTCTCGGTCCACCGTCTCGAACGTTCGCCGTTGGAAGTTCCCCTTCGGAAATCTCTAGAACGCTCTGACAGTTCCACTGGAAGTTGACATCATTCCAATCCCCGCTTCCAGAGAGTTTTCGAACTTCGACAGCGAAATTCGAACTTAACGGTCCGCTTGCATCTCCGCAACACTGCCCTCCTCCTAAACTTGTTCGTCCTCCAACAAGCGATTGGACCCTTCTCCGTAATATGGTGCTAACCTCTCTACGTGGACAATTTTATACTTCGCCCGTCTGTTTCCCATCTGCTGTATCCGGTTACCACGTCATTGAGTTTCTTGATGACCTCATATGGTCCGTCCCAGGCTGATTGCCATTTGGGGCACAAGCTTTTCCCGTTGTGGGTTGTACAGCAATACCAATTGTCCGGTCTCGAATCCAGAAGTATTCGCCCTCAAGTCGTATCGAGATAGAGAAAATGGTGAAATTGGAAAAGTTGACCATCGAACAACTGAAAAGAGAGCTGGATGCTCGGCAATTATCCACAGTGGGAGGTAAAGCCAACCTGGTGGAGAGACTGCGATCAGCGTTGCAGGAAGAAGGATTCGACTGGGAGAGTTACGAATTCGGGGTGGAGAAGCCGTCGACATCTACTGAGCCAGGGTTCGATATGCAGCAAATTCTCGCGGCTATGAACGCTATGAGTGCTTCCATGAACCAGAAACTAGAAAAGTTGGGGGAAAATTCCAGTTCCATAAGCCAGAGACTAGAAGCAACCATACATCAAAAGTTGGAGGAAAATTCCACTTCTCTGAGTCAGAAATTGGAGGAAAATTCCACTTCCATAAGCCAGAAACTGGAGGCGACCGTACAAAGTTGGAGGAAAATTCTGCTGCCGTAAGTAGAAAGTTGGAGGAAAATTCCACTTACCTGAATCAGAACCTGGAAGAGATGCTAGAGAACTCTCGAGAAAGCTTAGGAAACATCCAGCAGGCCGTCGGCGATCGATTCCAGAACGTCGAGGAGAGAATCGAGGTTCGACAAGAAGGTTCTAGATCTCGAAAATAATCAAGAAAAGATAATCGAGACTATGGAATCGAGGTTCGACAAGAAGGTTCTGGAACTCGAGAAAACTGTCCAGAACGTTCTGCATGAAGGAATCGTTGTACCAACTGCAGCATCGAAATTCACAGCTCCCAACTTCGACGGCACGAGCGCTTTCAACATCTTTAAGCTCCAGTTCGAGACAACAGCGGAACGGAATCAATGGGGAGAAGAAGTTCGTTGTAGCCGCTCTAGTAATTTCGCTTAAAGGCGAAGCAGCTGGTGTTTTACAGACCATCCCGGGGACCCAGAGAAGGAACTACACAGCCATATGGGATGCTCTCCATCGAAGATACGGCAGTGAGCACATGCAGGAGATGCACAAGCTGGAACTCAAAGGGCGCAAGCAGCGTTTAAACGAGACCTTAAAACAGTATGCTGCCGACATCGAGAGGCTATCCCATCTTGCCTACACGGACGTTCCAGTTGATGTGGTGGAGAAACTTAAAACGGATTCTTTTATCCAAGGGCTAAGGGACCCCGTTACGCAACGAAGCCTGATTCTCCTGCCGAAGACATCTTTCAAGGAGACAGTTGCCAGCGCTCTCGCATGTGAAACATCGCTCTTGATATGCCGACCTTCCATCAAATTACGGCGCATATCTCAAGACCAGGATAGTTCCAGAACAACAACGGCGAGTAGGAGTGGTTCACTCCCGGGTAGATGCCACATCTGCGAGCAGCAGGGGCACATTGCGAGGAACTGCCGCCTGCGAAGAAAGCGTTCGAGGTCTAGTTCGCCAAAAAGAGACCATGGGAGTGAACGCGACCGTGGAGGTGCAAAAGGTGCACCTAACAATCCGTTAAACTAAAACGAGTCAGTGCAGAGGGGCGTGCGCTGGCTCCCACATTGGAGTGCCCCAGCATCCTCGTATCCCGAATCTGTAGGGGTGCAACCAGCCTAGTCATCGAGGGAACGGTGGACGGGCGACGATATCTGCTGACGTTGGACACGGGCGCAACTCATTCAGTCATCCGAAGCGGATTGGTTTCTGACATCGAACAATTTTCCGAGGTAACTGGTACAGTTACAGTACAGTAACTGGTGAGAAGGCGGAAGTTAAGGGAAAGGTCCAGAAAATAATTACGGTTTGGGCAAAGATGGAAGAGGATGCGGGGACAAGCCGAATGTGAGTGGTCGAACCCGACAAAAGAAAAAGCGATATAATTGTTGGAAGGGCTCTCGTGGAACCCCGACAAGACCAATTGGTTCCAGTACGAGTCCTGAATCCTGCCAGTACACCTAGGACAATACACAAGGGAACAACGATCGCTCAATGCCAAGAAGCTGCCGCCGTTATGAACTGCGAAGATAAGAAACACCGGGAAATCCAGAAAAACAAACCGTTCTTGAAAACAATGGCCAGAGAGTGGACGCAACATCTAGTGGAGAAGCAGAAAAGTAAAGCACTCTCCCTGCATCGTAAATATTGGACAGTTATTGCAGATGGTAAGAACTGTGGAAGAACATCAATTGTGAAGCACAGAATAGACACAGGGGACTCTAGACCGATCCGGCAACCACCGAGGAGGGTACCTTTGGCGAAAGAAGGAGAGGTGATCAAACTGATCGACGAGATGGAAAAGAAGGGCGTGATCGAACCATCTGCAAGCCCATGGAGTTCTCCAGTAGTGCTAGTTAAGAAGAAGGATGGAAGCACCCGATTCTGCGTGGACTATAGGAAGCTGAACGACGTAACGAAGAAGGACAGCTATCCTTTACCGAGAATCGACGACACCTTGGACACACTATTTGGTGCAAGGTGGTTCTCGACGCTGGACTTGCAAAGTGGATACTGGCAAATAGAGCTTGACCAGCAAGACAAGGAAAAGACCGCGTTCACCGCCGGGGGAGAGTTATGGCAATTCTCTGTGATGCCCTTCGGTCTTTGCAATGCGCCAGCCACCTTCGAATGACTTATGAACCGGGTACTAAGAGGTCTTCACTGGAGGACTTGCCTTGTCTATCTGGATGACATAATTGTCATGGGCAAGGATTTCGACGATCACCTTAAGAAGCTTGAAGAGGTACTGGAACGTATTCAAGCAGCCGGATTGAAATTGAGCCCGAAGAAATGTTCGCTCTTCCAGAACGAGGTGAGGTACTTGGGACATGTGGTGACTGCAGAAGGAGTCCATACAGATGAAGAGAAGATCTCGGCGGTTAAAGAATGGCCGCGGCCGAAGAATCTTCATGAGTTAAGGTCATTCCTGGGACTTTGCACATATTACAGGCGATTCATCCCAGGATTTGCAAACGTTGCCAGCAGTTTGCACGAGCTCACCAAAAAGAATCGGCCATTCAAGTGGGAGAAGCCGCTGGAGGAAGCGTTCATTCACCTGAAGGAATTGCTCTGCAGTGCGCAGATTCTTGCATATCCTGTCCCGGGAGAAAAGTTTATTTTGGACACCGATGCGAGCGGACATGGAATCGGAGGAGTACTCTCTCAAACAATTGATGGGCGAGAACGGGTCATCGCTTACTACAGTAGGATCCTATCGAAGCCGGAGAGGAACTACTGTGTAACTAGGAGGGAGCTTTTAGCCGTGGTTGACTGTGTCAAGCATTTCCACAAATATCTCTATGGCCAAGCTTTTCATCTTAGGACTGACCACGCAGCGTTGAGATGGCTGCTGCAGTTCAAAAACCCGGAAGGCCAGCTTGCCAGATGGATAGAGAAAATCCAGAGTTATGACTTCTGTATCGAACACCGGAAGGGAAGCAGTCATGGAAATGCGGATGCATTATCGAGGCGACCTTGGGATGTTGAATGCAAACATTGTTCACGCGCCGAGACCAAGGAACAGGTTACCGACATCCGTTGTTTCCAGGTGCTGCCAAATGATTCCTGGACTGTCGAGAAGGTCGGAAGGAAGCAGCGAGAAGATGCCGATCTGGCAGTCATCATCGACTACCAAGAACGAGGTTTTCGACCAAGTTGGCAGCAAATATCCAGTGAAAGCCCAATCGTGAAAGCTTACTGGGCTCAATGGCAGAGTTTGAAGCTGAAGAACGGTTGCCTCTATCGCAGTTGGGAAAGTGAGGACGGGAACATTGTAAACGATCTGCTGGTAATTCCGAAAGGACAAATCGAAGAGGTCATCCGAGAATACCACGAGGGACCAAGCGGGGGTCATCTTGGTGTTAACAAGACTGTAGGAAAGATCAAGAAACGTTTCTACTGGGTAGGATGCCATGAGTCGGTTACGCGTTTCATTCGCAGGTGTGAACAGTGTGCGAAGGCAAAGGGTCCAGTTAGGAAAACTCGAGGAAATATGCAGCAGTACAATGTTGGAGCACCGTTCGAACGTATCGCAATGGACATTGCATTCCCAACGAGCAACGCTGGAAACAAGTACGCGCTAGTGGTGATCGATTACTTCAGCAAGTGGCCTGAGGTGTTTTGCATCCCGAACCAGAAAGCCAAAACCATTTCGGATGCATTCGTGAATAACTGGGTTTCGCGTTATGGAGTCCCAATGGAACTGCACTTGAAGTTCGGCGTGGTACTACAGACAACTAGCGGCAGGGAGGACTTCGTAACCGAAAAGAAGGAACAGCTGAACTCCATCCATCAGTTCATCCGGGAGCGACTGAACTTGGTCAGCGATAAAATTAAGGCGCGATACGACATGAGGGCGAATACTTCTGGATTCGAGACCGGACAATTGGTATTGCTGTACAGCCCACAACGGAAAAAAGGCTTGTGCCCCAAATTGCAATCAGCCTGGGACGGACCATATGAGGTCATCAAGAAACTCAATGACGTGGTATACCGGATACAGCAGATGGGAAACAGACGGGCGAAGTATAAAATTGTCCACGTAGAGAGGTTAGCACCATATTACGGAGAAGGATCCAATCGCTTGTTCGAGGACGAACAAGTTTAGGAGGAGGGCAGTGCTGCGGAGATGCAAACGGACCGTTAAGTTCGAATTTCGCTGTTGAAGTTCGAAAGCTCTCTGGAAGCGGGGATTGGAATGATGTCAACTTCCAATGGAATTGTCAAAGCGTTCTAGAGATTTCCGAAGGGGAACTTCCAACGGCGAACGTTCGAGAAGGTGGACCGCGAGCTATATAAGCGCGAACACTCGCCCTCGACATTCATTCAGTTTGTGGTATAAAACAGCGTGTGACAAGTCGGTGTGATCAAACAGTGCGAAAATAAGAGCTCTCAATAAAGGTTTTGTTTGTGTAATAAAGTTTAAAGTGGATTGTATTGGATAATAAATAAAAGTGGTGAAGCTACACAGATAATTGATCTGTGGTGAAAGAAATAAAAGTGTGTGTGTGTGTGTTTATTCGGATAAGAAGGACAATTGTAGTTTATCGCAATCCAGTGGTGCGAACGCTATTTGGTGTGGGGATAGAATAAATTCGTAACATTTGGTGTCAGAAGTGGGATTGCGATTAAACGAGTGGAACGTTTGTTTAAATTGTGAATTGCACAAAGTGAATTGTTAAGAGATAGAGAAAATGGTGAAATTGGAAAAGTTGACCATTGAACAACTGAAAAGAGAGCTGGATGCTCGGCAATTATCCACAGTGGGAAGTAAAGCCAACCTGGTTAAGAGAATGCGATCAGCGTTGCAGGAAAAAGGTGTTGACTGGGAGAATCACGAGTTCGGGATGGAGAAGCCGTCAACATCCAGTGAACCAGCATTCGATATGCAGCAAATTCTCGCAGCTATGAATGCTATGAGTGCTTCCATATCCCAGAAATTAGATCAAAAGCTGGAGGAAAATTCCGTTGCCGTAAGTACTTCTCTGAGTCAGAAACTGGAGGAAAATTCCACTTCCCTGGGCCAGAAGCTGGAGACGTTAGAAGGGATGCTAGACAACAATCGAGAAAGCCTAAGAAATATCCAGCAGACAGTCAACGATCGATTCCAGGACGTTGAAGAGAGGATCGAGACACTAGAATCGAGGTTCGACAAGAAGGTTCTAGATCTTGAGAATAATCAAGAAAAGAGAATCGAGACACTGGACAAGAAGGTTCTGGAACTCGAGAAAACTATCCAGAACGTACAGCATCAAGGAATCGTCGTACCGACTGCAGCGTCAAAATTCACGGCTCCCAACTTCGACGGCAAGAGCGCTTTTAACATCTTTAAGCTCCAGTTCGAGACAACAGCGGAGCGGAATCAATGGGGAGAGGAAGATCGTGTGGCTGCCCTAGTAATTTCCCTTAAAGGTGAAGCAGCTGACGTTCTACAGACCATCCCGGAGACCCAGAGAAGGAACTACACAGCCATATTGGGTGCTCTTCATCGAAGATACGGCAGTGAGCACATGCAGGAGATGCACAAGCTGGAACTTAAAGGACGCAAGCAGCGAGGAAACGAGACCATCCAGCAGTGCGCTGCCGACATCGAGAGGCTGTCTCATCTAGCCTACGCAGATGTTCCAGTTGATGAGGTGGAAAAACAGAAATCGGATTCTTTCATCCAAGGGCTAAGGGACCCCGATACGCAACGAAGCCTGATTCTCCTGCCGAAGACATCTTTCAAGGAGACAGTTGCCAGCGCTCTCGCATGTGAAACATCGCTCTTGATATGCCGACCTTCCATCAAACTACGGCGCATATCTCAAGACCAGGATAGTTCGAGAACAACAACGGCTAGTAGGAGTGGTTCATTCCCGGGTAGATGCTACATCTGCGACCAGCAGGGGCACATTGCAAAGAACTGCCGCCTGCGAAGAAAGCGTTCGAGGTCTAGTTCGCCAAAAAGAGACCATGGGAGTGAACGCGACCGTGGAGGTGCAAAAGGTGCACCTAACAATCCGTTAAACTAAAACGAGTCAGTGCAGAGGGGCATGCGCTGGCTCCCACATTGGAGTGCCCCAGCATCCTCGTATCCCGAATCTGTAGGGGTGCAACCAGCCTAGTCATCGAGGGAACGATGGACGGGCGACGATATCTGCTGACGTTGGACACGGGCGCAACTCATTCAGTCATCCGAAGCGGATTGGTTTCTGACATCGAACCATTTTCCGAGGTAAGGCTTCGTACAGTAACTGGTGAGAAGGCGGAAGTTAAGGGAAAGGTCCAGAAAAGAATTACGATGGGTACCGTCGAGTTTCAGCCTGATTTCATCGTTGCGGGCATCACTGATGAAATCATAATCGGCGTCGACTTCATGATTAGGCATGGCTTCACATTGGACCTCAACCAAAAAGTGATGAAGTATGGCAACTTGGAGCTCCCATTAACAATGGATAATGGACAAGGTAACAAGGTCAGGCGAATAGTCGTGCAAGCGCGCCAAACAGTTCCCCCGAATGCAGAAGCTGTGGTTTGGGCATAGATAGGGGAGGATGCGGGGACAAGCCGAATGTGGGTGGTCGAACCCGACAAAAGAAATCGATCCAGCGATATACCTATATATATATATATATATATATAGCTCTCGTGGAACCCCGACAAGACCAATTGGTTCCAGTACGAGTCCTGAATCCTGCCAGTACACCTAGGACGATACACAAGGGAACAACGATCGCTCAATGCCAAGAAGCTGCCGCCATTATGAACTGCGAAGATAAGAAACAACAGCAAATCCAGTCCAACAAAGCCTTCCTAAAAACAATGGTCAGAGAGTGGACGCAACATCTAGTGGAGAATCAAAAAAGTAAAGCACTCTCCCTGCTTCGTAATTATTGGACAGTTTTTGCAGATGGTAAGAACTGTGGAAGAACATCAATTGTGAAGCACAGAATAGACACAGGGGACTCTAGACCGATCCGGCAACCACCGAGGAGGGTACCTTTGGCGAAAGAAGGCGAGGTGATCAAACTAATCGACGGGATGGAAAAGGAGGGCGTGATCGAACCATCTGCAAGCCCATGGAGTTCGCCAGTAGTGCTTGTTAAGAAGAAGGATGGAAGCACCCGATTCTGCGTGGACTATAGGAAGCTGAACGACGTCACGAAGAAGAACAGCTATCCTTTACCGAGAATCGACGACACCTTGGACACACTATCTGGTGCAAAGTGGTTCTCGACGCTGGACTTGCAAAGTGGATACTGGCAAATAGAGCTTGACCAGCAAGGCAAGGAAAAGACCGCGTTCACCGCCGGGGGAGAGTTGTGGCAATTCTCTGTGATGCCCTTCGGTCTTTGCAATGCGCCAGCCACATTCGAGAGACTTATGAACCGGGTACTAAGAGGACTTCACTGGAGGACTAGCCTTGTCTATCTGGATGACATAATTGTCATGGGCAAGGATTTCGACGATCACCTTAAGAAGCTTGAAGAGGTACTGGAACGTATTCAAGCAGCCGGATTGAAATTGAGCCCGAAGAAATGTTCGCTCTTCCAGAACGAGGTGAAGTACTTGGGACATGTGGTGACTGCAGAAGGAGTCCATACAGATGAAGAGAAAATCTCAGCGGTTAAGGAATGGCCGCGGCCGAAGAATCTTCATGAGTTGAGGTCATTCCTGGGACTTTGCACATATTACAGGCGATTCATCCCAGGATTTGCAAACGTTGCCAGCAGTTTGCACGAGCTCACCAAAAAGAATCGGCCATTCAAGTGGGAGAAGCCGCAGGAGGAAGCATTCATTCACCTGAAGGAATTGCTCTGCAGTGCGAAGATTCTTGCATATCCTGTTCCGGGAGAAAAGTTCATTTTGGACACCGATGCGAGCGGACATGGAATCGGAGGAGAACTCTCTCAAATAATCGACGGGCGAGAACGGGTCATCGCTTACTACAGTAGGATGCTATCGAAGCCGGAGAGGAACTACTGTGTAACTAGGAGGGAGCTTTTAGCCGTGGTCGACTGTGTCAAGCATTTCCACAAATATCTCTATGGCCAAGCTTTTCATATTAGGATGGACCACGCAGCGTTGAGGTGGTTGCTGCAGTTCAAGAACCCTGAAGGCCAGCTTGCCAGATGGATAGAGAGAATCCAGAGTTATGAGTTCAGTATCGAGCACCGGAAGGGAAGCAGTCATGGAAATGCGGATGCATTATCGAGGCGACCTTGCGATGTTGAATGTAAACACCGTTCACGTGCCGAAACCAAGGAACAGGTCACCGATATCCGTCGTTTCCATGTGCCGCCAGAAGATTCCTGGACTGTCGAGAAGGTCGGAGGGAAGCAGCGAGAATATGCCGATCTGGCAGTCAATATCGACTACCAAGAACGAGGTTTTCGACCAAGTTGGCAGCTAGTATCCAGTGAAAGCCCAATCGTGAAAGCTTACTGGGCTCAATGGCAGAGTTTGAAGCTGAAGAACGGTTGCCTCTACCGCAGTTGGGAAAGTGAGGACGGGAACATTGTAAACGATCTGCTGGTAATACCAAAAGGGCAAATCGACGAGGTCATCCGAGAATACAACGAGGGACCAAGCGGGGGTCATCTGGGTGTTAACAAGACTGTAGAAAAGATCAAGAGACGTTCCTACTGGGTAGGATGCTATGAGTCGGTTACGCGTTTCATTCGCAGGTGTGAACAGTGTGCGAAGGCAAAGGGTCCAGTAAGGAAAACTCGAGGAAATATGCAACAGTACAATGTTGGAGCACCGTTCGAACGTATCGCAATGGACATCGCAGGCCCATTCCCAACGAGCAACACTGGAATCAAATACGCGCTGGTGGTGATCGATTACTCCAGCAAGTGGCCTGAGGTGTTTTGCATCCCGAACCAGGAAGCCAAAACCATTTCGGATGCATTTGTGAACAACTGGGTTGCGCGTTATGGAGTACCGCTGGAACTGCACTCAGACCAAGGAAGGAACTTCGAGTTGACGGTGTTCAAAGAACTCTGCGACATGCTAGGTATCAGAAAGACGCGAACAACACCATTACACCCACAATCTGATGGCATGGTCGAAAGGTTTAACCGGACGATGGAGGAATACTTGAGAAAAGTCGTCGTCGGAGATCAAAAGGACTGGGATGAACATCTTCCCCTTTTCTTAATGGCATACCGTTCGGCACAACACAATTCAACGGCAACAACACCCGCCGAAGCCATTTCCATCGGACTTGAAGTTCGGCGTGGTACTATCGACAACTAGCGGCAGGGAAGACTTCGTAACCGAAAAGAAAGAACAGCTGAACTCTATCCATCAGTTCATCCGGGAGCGACTGAACTTGTCCAGCGATAAAATGAAGGCGCGATACGACTTGAGGGCGAATACTTCTGGATTCGAGACCGGACAATTGGTATTGCTGTACAACCCACAACGGAAAAAAGGCTTGTGCCCCAAATTGCAATCAGCCTGGGATGGACCATATGAGGTCATCAAGAAACTCAATGACGTGGTATACCGGATACAGCAGATGGGAAACAGACGGGCGAAGTATAAAATTGTCCACGTAGAGAGGTTAGCACCATATTACGGAGAAGGATCCAATCGCTTGTTCGAGGACGAACAAGTTTAGGAGGAGGGCAGTGTTGCGGAGATGCAAACGGACGGTTAAGTTCGAATTTCGCTGTCGAAGTTCGAAAGCTCTCTGGAAGCGGGGATTGGAATGATGTCAACTTCCAATGGAATTGTCAGAGCGTTCTAGAGATTTCCGAAGGGGAACTTCCAACGACGAACGTTCGAGAAGGTGCACCGAGATCTATAAAAGCGCGAACACTCGCCCTCGACAGACATTCAGTTTGTGGTATCGAATAGCGTGTGACAAGCCAGTGTGATCAAACAGTGTGAAAATAAAAGCTCTCAATAAAGGTTTTGTTTGTGTAATAAAGTTTAAAGTGGATTGTATTGGATAATAAAGAAAAGTGGTGAAGCTACACAGATAATTGATCTGTGGTGAAAGAAATAAAAGTGTGTGTGTGTTTTTATTCGGATAAGAAGGACAATTGTAGTTTATAGCAATCCAGTGGTGCGAACCCTATACGGTGTGGGATCGAATAATTCGTAACAATATGTATACATAAACTCGCCGATACCGAATCCAATAAGCCTACCTACCCCTATTATTCCATTGTTTATACATATGTATACAGGCAAACAGATTCATTCACTGATGTATTTATGTATACGTTTGTAATCCCATATATTTATATGGGATTATTTATGCAGTTGGTGTATCTAGAAAACTAAACCGAAATTGCAAAATATTTTAGTTTTTCCTTGATTTATACACTTAACACTTGTTGTGTTCCAAATTTGAAGCTTCTACGTCTGATAGAAGTGCCTTAGACTTCTGATGATCGGTCAGTCAGTCAGAGAGTCAGTCAGTGAGTGACAAAATTAGGAAACTTTGACTAGTTATAATTCTTAAACTACTGGTTAAAATTGAATGAAATTTGAAATATACCGTGTCTATGCGATGCTTGCTTGGTAGCTGAAAATTCAGACTTCTAGTTTTATCCACAACGAAGTTATAGGGGTCGAAAATGGCCTATTATGTTACGAGAAAAGGATGGTACGGCCGTGTCGCTTTTTTGCTCGACTTGGCAGGGGCACTGCCGTGTCCCCAGATAGTCTGGCGGCAGTATATCCAGATCTCAGAAAAAATATTTTAAGGGCTTTGTAGCAGTATATGTGTCGTATCGGAAGAATTTTGAGGAGTCTAAATAGATTATGAGTTGAGGTTCTACGATTCACTCGACTGATGATCCGAATCGCATGTTTTTGTTTGATCAGTAATGGTTGAATTTTATTTAAGTGTGTACCTTCCCAACATGAAATACCGTACTCTAATTTGTTTTTTAACAGACCATTATAAACCATAATTAGAATGTTTGAATTACGTACAGGCTCAGGTGATAGATTTGTCTGACAGCTCTATTGTAATACTCTTTTAAGTATGTAGTATGGTCCTTCCAATTTAATCTATAGCCCATTATAACTCCTAAGTATTTAAATTGAGGAAACCTTTCTATTGCAAAACAATCGTTATTACATTTAGAATTTATATTAAAGGTAGGCATTGATTGAGTTTGGGGAGAACCATCATTTAGACAAAATCTAGAGCACACGGGAGAGTGATAGTGTAGAACAATATCTTGCGGGACCATACCCGTAATGTTAAAAATCGTAAATTTGGTTTTATCGCTAATTTGTAATCTATGAGACTTAAACCATCTTCGTAGTGTTTCGAGATCAGAATTCAGTTCAGCATATAAGTCAAGGCAACTATTACTTGAGTCGGATAGCGCAGTATCATCAGCGAAGGCAGTGATTTTACCTTTGACGGACTGGAGAATTAATGAATTCACAAAAACCAAAAATGAAATTGGTCCCAGAACTAATCCTTGAGGGACACCAGAGTTGATAATATTCACAGAACTCAATCAGTTTTTAATTCTCACGCTTTGTTTACGATTATTGAGGTATGATGTAAACCAAGAATGCATTGAACCTCTGAAGCCTATGCCATATAGTTTACTAAGCAGCAACTCATGGTCAACCATGTCAAACGCTTTGGTAATGTCTATAAATAGGGCGGCTGTTACTTTTGAACTATTGAGTCTGTTGTTAATTTCGCCTCATAGTTTTAATAACGCATCTTCGGTTGATCTTCCACTCCTAAAGCCAAACTGGAATTCGCTAAAGTAAGAATTTTTCTCAAGAAATGGAAGCATTCTAGAATTTACACCTCTTTCAAAAATCTTAAAGAATATCGATAAAAGGGATATAGGTCTATAATTATTGAGAACTGTGGTATCGCCCTTCTTATGCAATGGAATTACCACGGATGTCTTCAGGGAGTCAGGAAAAATTCCCTTTTCGATACTTAGATACTTAGATTAAATAAATAGGCGACAATGTTAGAAATAAGCAGTGAAATCTTCTTAAGAATATTGCTTGAGATGTTTATCATGTGAGCATGAGTCCGAGGATTTTAACGACCAAATAATTTTATGTATTTCAAGTGAAGTAAAGTTTTTGAAGAAGAAGCTGTGCTCTTGAATGGTCTCTTTTTTTGTGGTGTGATCTGAATGGTAAGAAGGAGTACTATGGAAAGGATTCTGAATTGTATTTGTGACGTTAACAAAGTAATCGTTAAAGATATTAGCAATCTACGAGGCTTGCTGTTATTATTTAAGACAATGTCAACGTAAGGTTTGTTTCTATTTAAAATCTCATCAACAATTCCCCATTCCTTTTCAGTGCTGCCAATATTCTCAGCCAATCTACTACTAAAATGTGTATCTCTACAGAGAGGTATTTCTGTTTTGAGCTCCTGGCATATTAATTCATAATAATTTTTATGCTTGCTCTCTCTTGCTTTTATTTTTAAAGTTTTTGCTGCAATTCGAAATGTGAAGCTGCAATGTGCTCAAAAGCAAATCAAACGCAATGGAAGGATTCTGCGCCATATAAGCTTTATTCCAAAACTCAAAAGTCAGGGCTCTTTCTAAAGCAGTTAAATCAATTTTCCGATTTTTCCTAACAAAAGATTTCCTAGGTTTAAGGTGAGGTTTGTTAAACTGAATACTTGCAAGGTAGTGATCAGTAATTTTTAGATCCAGAACTGCTGACTTATAGGATAGGTAGTTATTCCTATGCAATCTTATGAAAATGTGGTCCAAACATGTGCTAGAATTCATATCTATTCTAGTTGGTTGAGACAGTATAGATTCGAGACCAAAGGATGATAAGGTTGAAAGATAGAGATCATTATTTGTTGAATTCGATATGAGTTTGTTTCTCAAGAAATGCAGAAAATTCTTCTTCTTTTATTGAGCAGCCATGTAATCTATAAGTTCCAATAAATGAGATTTTAACACCAAAAATTTCGCAATTTACACATATCAAGTCAGCACTAGTCGAATTAGTATTTGTGATCTTGCATATTAAATCATTTCTGTAAAAGACCGCGATACCACCAAACGAATATAACTCATTACATGTAGCAGCGAATGTAAAATTAGGAATTGAATAATCTGAAATCTCTGAACTGTATATCTCAATCTCGGAAAGGAATATGAGATCCGGTAAGTGGTTTAAAGACGCAAGGTGCGAGTAAAAAGAATCAAAATTGGCTCTTAAACTTCGAATGTTTTGATGTATGATAGAAAAACCAAAGAGAGAGTTATTTGAATGATCTATACAAAAGCAATGTAAGGAATTAGAATGCGGTGATAATGAATTTCTGTTATTTGTAATATCAAATGCCATGAAAAACATAACATGATCTTCTACCGTAAAAAGTTGTAAGATCCATGTATTACCAAGTCAGTTAATTTATTCAGTCCCTACTTAAAGGACCTTCTGCCTTGATTTATTACGTAAGTAGCTAACCTAACAACATCTTATAGTGACCATACCAATATCAAAATCTTTTATGTTTTAAGTAAATAGATTGACCTGGCCGTCGCATGAAAACACAATATATCTCACAAGTAATACATATTATATTAAATTAGATTATTTAGTGCGATTTCCAAGTCAATCTATTTACTTAAAACATAAAAGATTTTGATTATGGTATGGTCACTATAAGATGTTGTTAGGCTAGCTACTTACGTAATAAATCAAGGCAGAAGGTCCCTTAAGTAGGGACTGAATAAATTAACTGACTTGGTAATACATGGATCTTACAACTTTTTACGGTAGAAGATCTGAGTTGGGAGACTTGGCTTTTATACAAGTTATGTTTTTCATGGCATCTCATTCCATTGACTTGGAAATCGCACTAAATAATCTAATTTAATATAATATGTATTACTTGTGAGATATATTGTGTTTTCATGTGATGGCCAGGTCAATCTATTTACTTAAAACATAAAAGATTTTGATATTGGTATGGTCACTATAAGATATTGTTAGGTAAGCTAATTACGTAATAAATCAAGGCAGAAGGTCCCTTAAGTAGGGACTGAAAAAATTAACTGACTTGGTAATACATGGAACTTACAGCTTTTTACGGTAGAAGATCTGAGTTGCGAGACTTGGTTTTCTTACAAGTTATGTTTTTCATGGCATACATATGTATACAGGCAAACAGATTCATTCACTGATGTATGTATACGTTTGTAATCCCATATATTTACATATATGGGATTATTTATGCAGTTGGTGTATCTAGAAAACTTAAAATTGGTGTATTTAGAAAACTGAACCGAAATTGCAAAATATTTTAGTTTTTCCTTGGTTTATACACTTAACACTAGTTGTGTTCCAAATTCGAAGCTTCTACGTCTGCTAGAAGTGCCTTAAACTTTTGATGTTCGGTCAGTCAGTGAGTGACAAAATTAAGAAACTTTGACTAGTTATAATTCTTAAACTACTGGTTCAAATTGAAATTTGAAATATACCGTGTCTATGCGATGCTTGCTTGGTAGCTGAAAATTCAGACTTCTAGTTTTATCCACAACGAAGTTATAGGGGGTCGAAAGTGGCCTATTATGTTACGAGAAAAGGATGGTACGGCCGTGCCGCTTTTTTGCTCGACTTGGCAGGGGCACTGCCGTGCCCCCGGATAGAGGATCTGAAAGTGAGGCTGATACATTACTATTTGACATTTTGTTTTTATTGTTTATAAACTAATTAATTATTTATTTTTGACAGATCCTCCAAACTGACAATTTTAATTGCTTTATCACCTTCCTTCTTGCTTATAAGCACTAAGGAATTTCTAACCCACACATATTTTCATTTTTGATTATACCTCAACTCTTTTGCCTTCGCCAGAAGCGACCTGGTGTAGCTAGTTAAAGAGTCGTTGATGAATATTCTGCTGCTGTTGTTGCTGGACTTGTTGCTGCTGTGTTGATCATCAAATACGTTTGAAGACAGCTTTATTTTGTTGCTCCGAATTTTTTGCATAACTCTTTCCTTACGTACAGATGAAGAGAATTTGACACATACAATCTTCGAAGTAGCAATTTTTTTCTTATCTGCATCCTTTGTTTTTGAATTCTTTACGTAGCAGTACTCAATATCGTCAGGTACGATCTCTTCTCCCACACCCACTCTCATAAGTTCAATTGCTTTTTCTTTCGCGTTTGCATTGTTTACATCAGTTATTCCAACGATGTCCACATAACTCTTTTTCCGCTCTGCTCAAGTGGATTTATTCTCATTTCCTGAGCATCTATCTTCATCTTAAGAAATGTGTTGGTTTTTTCTAAGTGCTTCATTTTTGTTAATGACTCTGTAAGAAGCTGTTGCACTCTCAATATTTCACTGTGTAACGTTTGAAGTGTTACTTCATTGGAAATAATGGTGGTGGGGTTGGTGGAAGAGAGAGTAGATAAAGGAGAACCATTTGGAAATTCGCTGATAGATGGAACGCTGGATGATGAATTGTTGGCTGAATCCATGGATGGATTTGTGGGAGAATTACCCATCAAAAGAGATCTTCTCCCTTGAGATACACAACCGTTGCACTTGTAACTTGTTTAGCTCATTTCTAAAAACTCAATATCTCTTTTTTGAAGTTTTGCACATTTTGCATGAAGGTATTGAGAGCAGTGCCCGCAAGCAATTTTTTGTTCGTTTCTTTCCGCTTTTTGATTGCACGTTATACATTTCATTTTGACAGACCGAGTAGTAATCATTATGAATGTACGAAGATGTAATTAAGACTTTTAAAATACTATTTTTAGAAAATAAACTATAGGAAGATGTTCACAATGCGTCTTACCCCACCAGTTGCACTATGCACTAATTACGGCGAATATCTGAAGACCAGGATAATTCCAGAACAACAGCGGCGAGTAGGCGTGGCTCATTCCCGGGTAGATGCTACATCTGCGACTAGCAGGGGCACATTGCGAGAAACTGCCGCCTGCGAAGAAAGCGTTCGAGGTATAGTTCACCAAAAAGAGACCAAGGGAGTGAGCGCGAACGTGGAGGTGCAAAAGGTGCACCTAACAATCCGTTCAACTAAAACGAGTCAGTGCAGAGGGGCATGCGCTGGCTCCCACATTGGAGTGCCCCAGCATCCTCGTATCCCGAATCTGGACGGGCGACGATATCTGCTGACGTTGGACACGGGCGCAAGTCATTCAGTCATCCGAAGCGGATTGCTTTCTGACATAGAACCATTTTCCGAGGTAAGGCTTCGTACAGTAACTGGTGAGAGGGCGGAAGTTAAGGGTAAGGTCCAGAAAAGAATTTCGATGGGTACCGTCGAGTTTCAGCATGATTTCATCGTTGCGGACATCACTGATGACATCATAATCGGCGTCGACTTCATGATTAGGCATGGCTCCACATAAAATTGTCATGAAAAAGCTTCTCGAAATTCGCCGTTCGGAACCGGCAATAAACTGTAGGTCCCTTTCACCTATGTGAAAATGAAATCACATACAACATGGGTGATTGAGAGAAGCTCGGCTCAAGTTCTTCATGGACTGTAACGCCAACATACATACACACACATACACATTGGACCTCGACACAGCGACACAGCGATATCATTGTTGGAGGGGCTCTCGTGGAACCCCGACCAACTCGTTCCAGTACGAGTCCTGAATCCTGCTAGTACACCTAAGACAATACAAAGTGGAACAACAATTGCTCAATGCCAAGAAGCTACCGCTATTATGAACTGCGAAGATAAGAAACAACGGGGAAACCAGTCAAACGGAGCCTTCTTGAAAACAATGGTCAGAGAGTGGACGCAACACCTAGTGGAGAAGCTGAAAAGTAAAGCACTCTCCCTGCTTCGTAAATATTGGGCAGTTTTTGCAAATTGTAAGAACTGTGGAAGAACATCAATTATGAAGCACAGAATAGACACAGGGGACTCGAGACCGATCCGGCAACCACCGAGGAGGGTACCTTTGGCGAAAGAAGGCGAAGTGATCAAATTAATCGACGAGATGGAAATGGAGGGCGTGATCGAACCATCTGCAAGCCCATGGAGTTCGCCAGCAGTGCTAGTTAAGAAGAAGGATGGAAGCACCCGATTCTGCGTGGACTATAGGAAGCTGAAGGACATCACGAAGAAGGATAGCTATCCTTTTCTGGGAATCGACGACACCTTGGACACACTAACTGGTCCAAAGTGGTTCTCGACGCTGGACTTGCAAAGCGGATACAGGCAAATAGAGCTTGACCAGCAAGACAAGGAAAAGACCGCGTTCACTGCCGGGGGAAAGCTGTGGCAATTCTCTGTGACGCCCTTCGGTCTTTGCAATGCGCCAGCCACATTCGAAAGACTTATGAACCGGGTGCTAAGAGGACTTCAATGGAGGACTTGCCTTGTCTATCTGGATGACATAATTGTCATGGGCAAGGGTTTCGACGATCATCTTAAGAAGCTTGAAGAGGTACTGAAACGTATTCAAGCAGCCGGACTGAAATTGAGCCCGAAGAACTGTTCGCTCTACCAAAACGAGGCCAAGTATTTGGGAGATGTGGTGACTGCAGAAGGATTCCATACAGATGAAGAGAAATTCTCGGCGGTTAAAGGATGGCCGCGGCCGAAGAATCTTCATGAGTTAAGGTTATTCCTGGGACTTTGCACATATTACAGGCGATTCGTCCCAGTATTTGCATATGCTGCCAGCAGTTTGCACGAGTTCACCCAAGAGAATAGGCCATTCAAGTCGGAGAAGCCGCAGGAGGAAGCGTTCATTCACCTGAAGGAATTGCTCTGCAGTGCGCAGATTCTTGCATATCCTGTCTCGGGAGAAAAGTTTATTTTGGACACAGCAGCGAGAAGATGCCGATCTGGCAGTCATCATCGATTACCAAGAACGAGGTTTTCGACCAACTTGGCAGCAAATATCCAGCGAAAGCCCAATCGTAAAGGCTTACTGGGCTTAATGGCAGAGTTTGAGGCTGAGGAACGGTTGCCTCTACCGCAGTTGGGAAAGTGAGGACGGAAACATTGAAAACGATCTGCTTATAATTCCAAAGGGACAAGTCGACGA
Organism: Eumerus sabulonum; assembly: GCA_951905685.1. Lineage (NCBI taxonomy): Eukaryota > Metazoa > Arthropoda > Insecta > Diptera > Syrphidae > Eumerus > Eumerus sabulonum. The sequence goes on from OX645060.1 coordinate 75,098,812, forward strand.
GGTCAACCGAGAATACCACGAGTGATCGACTGTAGAAAAGATCAAGAGACGTTTTTACTGGGTAGGATGCCAAGAGTCGGTCACAAATTTCATTCGCAAGTGTGAACAGTGTGCAAAGGCAAAGGGTCCAGTTAGGAAAACTCGAGGAAATATGCAGCAGTACAATGTTGAAGCACCATTCGAACGTATCGCCATGGACATCGCAGGCCCATTTCCAAACAAGCAACGCTGGAAACAAATACGCGCTGGTGGTGATCGATTACTTCAGCAAGTGGCCTGAGGTTTTTTGCATCCCGAACCAGGAAGCCAAAACCATTTCGGATGCGTTCGTGAAGAACTGGGTTGCGCGTTATGGAGTACCAATGGAACTGCACTCAGACCAAGGTAGGAACTTCGAGTCGCCTCTGTTCAATGAACTCTGCGACATGCTAGGTATCAGAAAGACACGGACAACACCATTACACCCACAATCTGATGGCATGGTCGAAAGGTTCAACCGGACGATGGAAGTATACTTCAATCGGAGACCAGAAGGACTGGGATGAACATCTTCCCCTTTTCTTAATGGCATACCGTTCGGCACAGCACAGTTCAACGGCAACAACATCTGCCGAAGCCATTTTTGGAACTGATCTCCGACTTCCATCGGACTTGAAGTTCGGCGTGGTACTACCGACAACTAGCGGCAGGGAGGGCTTCGTAACCGAAGCCCTCCTGCAGTGTCTCGGGCTCCGCTGCTCTTTCCCATGTGTTCGTGGGATCTATTGATAAAAAAATATTTTTAAAGAGACTGATGACTCTCTAACGTCATCGCCGGCTAGGGCCTGCGAGTCTTCAGCGGCTCAAAGACCGGAAGTGATGCCGGTATCTTTCGCCGACATTGCAGCCGGTCGGAAAGCAGGGGACATGTCCTCACTTTCCGATTCCGACACTACGTTGGCGGGGACTCTGTGAGTATGCTCTCAGATGAACTCCCAAGTGCAACAAAGAACTAAACCGTCGGACAGGTAGAGGAAAAGCCTGTACCACCTGGTGGCTTCGTCAAGTTTAAATCGTCGTAGCAGCGACGCTTTAAAGCTGCTATAATGCAGGGAAAACTAGAGATGAAGCCCTAGTTTTTGCAAAATCCACCCCTGCGGGTAAGGGTCCGGAACTGAAACGTGTTCGTTCCGCAGAAACTACTCCACCAAAACAGGCTGCCAAACGCAGCAAAATCGGCAACCATCAGGTCGATAAAAAGAGCTACAGTAGTGTAGCTGGGAGGATCCGACTCGGCATCGTCCCTAAGGACTTAGGAACGAATCCCCTTACAACAGCGCAGATGGCAGCCGTTCAGGAGGCTATAGTCGACACCTCCATCGAGCTGTCGGGTAAAGCACCCAAACCTCGCTTTAGGGGATCGACCTACAAGTCAGGGTGGTTATACTTTGTGTGTGACAACCCAGCTACGGCCGATTGGATGAAAACCAATTTTACGGCCATCAAGGACAAAAGTGGACTTGATATTATGCTTGTGGAAGAAGAAGCTTTCCCGAAACCGCATATCGTACGGGGCTACTTCCCACAAAGCGCCGGCCTACCCATCACGAAGGTGTTGGCGACGCTGGACTCGCAAAATGACGACTTACATGCAAAGAACTGGAGAGTCATGCAAAGCACGTCAAGTAAGGAGAAAAACCTCCTGCACTTAGTTCTAGCAATCAGTGACAAAACCTTGGCTCGACTGATAGAACTTAAGTGCCAAGTGGCCTACAGATTTGAAATCGTTAAGATGATTGTCAAAAGCCAGGCGAAAACATTCTTGGATGTAGCACCAATCGCTGTAGGAAAACCTACAAGCAGCGGTATGGTGGATGCACCTGCTGTCGCAATAGGAAAACCTACAACCAACAGTATGGTGGTTGCACCTGCTACTGTAGTAGGAAAACCTACAGCCAGCAATATGGTGGTTGCACCTATTGCCATAGTAGACACGCCCAGATGTGACGAGCCAAAACCCGCTGCCACGTCTGAGCCGGCGACCACTAAGGGTCGCCCAAACAAAAGAAAGAAACGTCCCCCAACGAAACAAGGGAAATCTTCGATGGGAAATAGAGCAGAGGATCACTCCCATCGGGTCGGAAACTTCAGGCGAGGCAACAACAAGCCTTACAGAACGAAGGATCCGACCTACCGTCGCAAATAATGGGTGGGCTGCGTGTGCTGCAGGGCAACCTGCACCATGCCAAAGGTGCCTCGGACACCTTTAGCCTGCGACTGTACCGCGACAGGATCAGCATTGGGCTAATCCAAAGAACCGTGGGTCCTTAAAGGTAAGATTATGGGCCTGCAAAACAGGTCGCGTAAATTAATTTACGCCTCAGGAGATTTTTCTCCTAGGGCCGCATGTGTGATCGGCACTAACCTAAATTTTCTCCCCATTCCAGAATTCGTCACAAGGGACCTGGCAGCCGTCATTGTGGAAGTCCCTACCAATGGAGGAGTAAGGGAGGTTGTATGCGCCTCCGCTTACTTTCCTGGAGACGGTCAACAAATCCCTCCCACAGAAGTTCAGGATCTGGTTAGGTATTGCAACCAGAAGAAACACCACCTGGTAATTGGATGCGACGCCAACGCGCACCATATGGAATGGGGCAGCAGCAATACCAACAATCGAGGTGAGTCACTTTTTGAATTTCTAATAAGTAACAACCTCACCGTTGCCAATAGAGGCAACGAACCCACATTTACAAACGCGGTTAGAAAAGAGGTGCTTGACCTCACTATCTCTAGCCAGTTTATCTCAAATGTGATTGGGGACTCGCATGTCTCCAATGAAGCCTCACTATCTGATCATCAGCACATCAGATTCAACATATCCAGTGAGGTTGATGAGGTTGAGCCCGGATATCAGCCCAAACGAACAAATTGGGCTCGGTTCCAAGCTCAACTCGCCGCTAAAGAGGATATGCTTCTTAAATCGATTGAATCGACAGACGACGTCGACGAAGCGGCTTACCAGCTCAATGCAGCACTCACCTCATCCTTCAAAGACAGCTGTACACCCAGGACAACTACACACAAACGGTTTGTGCCCTGCTGGAATACTCCGCTTGAGTCCCTAAGGAAGCAGGTGAGATCGCTGTTTAACAGAGCTAAACGGTATAATAGTTGGACTGATTATAGATCTGCTCTAACTAAATACAACCTCGAATTGAGGAAATCCAAGAGAATGTCTTGGAGGAAACATTGCGAGCACATAGACTCGCTGCCAAATGCGGCCCGACTCCACAAAGCACTATCTCGAGAGCACACAAATGGGCTCGGGCTGCTTCGCAAATCAGACGGCACTTTTACCGTCAATCGCAGGGAAACGCTAGAGACTTTGCTCGAGATGCACTTCCCTGGTTCTACTCCTTACTCGATGTCCCCTGACGATCAAATAAACGTCATAGGTAACATTGACAGTAGAACAAATAGCCTCTCTGGTGGACTCTTTAGCCCTGACAGGGTCAAATGGGCAATTGGTTCATTCAAACCCTACAAGGCTCCAGGTAAAGACGGTGTCTTTCCTGCAGTCTTACAGAAAGGCTTGAATACAATTCTACCATCACTGATAGTTCTCTTTAGGTCTTGCTTCAACCTGGGATACATACCCCAAATTTGGAGAGAGGTCAATCTCGTCTTCATCCCCATGATTGGGAAACCAAGTGAGCAACCTAAATCCTATCGCCCTATCAGTTTGACTTCGTTCTTTTTAAAAACAATGGAGAAACTGATAGAGCTCCATATTAGAGGTATCCTGGAAAATCAGATACCTCTGCATCCCAACCAGTATGCATATCGCAAAATGCGATCTATCGATAATGCACTACACCACTTGGTGACGCACATTGAAAATAGTTTCATACAAAAGGAGATCGCAATCTGCGCCTTCCCCGATATAGAGGGAGCTTTCGATAATACTGGCTATGATTCGATCACCACTGCACTATCCTGCAGGGGTGTAGACCATCCTACTAATCACTGGATCAGGGCGATGCTAAATAGCCGTATGATATCAGCCAAATGCGGAGAGGTCTCAGTGAGAGTATCGGCGGTCAGAGGATGCCCACGAGGGGGAGTCCTCTCACCACTGGTTTGGTCGATAGTCATCGACGATCTACTACGCAAGCTGACCACTCGGGGCTATGAGGTCATCGATATGCTGATGACCTAGTAGTCGTTGTTACGGGCAAGTGCGAGATCACTGCCTGTGAGCGCATGCAGCTTGCGCTCCAATTTATCTCTGACTGGTGTGGCAGAGAGGGTTTATCTATTAACCCAAATAAGACGATCTTAGTCCCATTTACAAAGAGGAGAAAGGTACAACCCTGCTTAATCTTACTAAATGGCACACGCATAGGATTTTCAGTGGAAGTAAAGTATCTAGGTATTGACCTAGACCGTAGACTCAACTGGAACTCCAATATGAGATATAAACTCATTAAAGCGACTAAGGCCATGTGGGCCTGTCGACGCACCTACGGTAAAACCTGGGGACTTAAACCTAAGGTAGTCCACTGGCTATATACCGCAATAGTTAGACCTATCGTCACCTACGGGTCCACCGTATGGTGGTCAAAAGTTGAGCAAAAAACTACAATTGTTAAGCTTCAACGCCTTCAGACGCCTTCAGCGTGTCTCGGCATCACAGGCGCTATGCCAACCTGCCCCACGGCAGCCCAAGAAGCACTAATTCGACTCACTCCACTGCACCTTTTTATCAAAAAGGTGGCATTACGCAGTGCAATCAGAATGCTCTGCTCGGGAACAAATATGCCATGTAGACCCGCAGGCCACATGTCCTTCCCGAGCTGGATATGAATACTACAGTCTCGGACGCACTGCCACACACCTTCACCTTCGACAGAGATTTGAGATACTGATCCCAAACCGCTCAGCATGGGAAAACAGTGATCCCCTGCTAAATGTCAAAGGCCTTAGGTGGTACACGGATGGCTCCAATATGGCTTCCGGCGTTGGCGCCGGCGTCTTTGGACCAAAACGCAAAATCTCGAAGGCACTGGGAATAAGTCCCAGCATCTTCCAAGCAGAGCTGCACGCCATCCTAACATGCGTAAATTTAAATCTTGAGACTGGCATCAGAGGAGTAACCATCAACATACTCTCTGATAGCCAAGCAGCGCTTAAGGCGCTGGGTTCGTACAGCACGAACTCAAAAACCGTCAAGGAATGCCATGACGCCCTACAAGACCTCGCCAAAAGAAACAATGTTAAGCTTTGGTGGGTGCCAGGCCATAAAGGTATCAAGGGCAATGAAATTGCCGACCAACTTGCCAGGAAGGGCTCCAGTGACAAGTATATAGGTCCGGAACCATTCTGTGGCATTCCCGCGTCTAAGATAAATTACTTCTTAGACAAGTGGGAAAAATTACAACCCCTGTCCTTTTGGAACAGCGTTCGGGGACTCCGTCAATCTAAACGACTTATACGACCCCTGAACAAGCACCCTATTGACATAATCAAACTCAATAGGATGGATATCAGAAGACTAGTCAGCTATCTAACGGGACACTGCGGTCTGAGATATCATTTAAACAAAATTAGCCTCTCGTCTGAAACTGAGTGTCAGCTCTGCCTTGAGGACGATGAGACGGCAGAACACATAATGTGTGAGTGTGCTGCTCTCTGCCATCTTAGAAAGCGTATCCTTCTCAGTGAAAGTTATGACTCCTGAGGGGATCACCCTGGCTCCTACGAGAAGCATTCTCAACTCCATTGTGGAGGTGGAGAGGCTACTCGCCTAAATCGGCTAGCAGGCACAATAGATCTGTAAAGGTCGCAGTGCCGCATTGCTATTGATAGCACTAGCCCTACATATAAAGAAAAAAAAAAAAAAAAAAACGCTAAAATTTTAACTCCAGTGATAACAAAACTCGTCAACATGAGCTTAGATCAAGCCTCGATTCCAAACATGCTGAAAACCTCAATAGTCCGACCAATCCACAAAAGCGGAAAAAAACGGTATCTTGAACTACAGACCAACTCAATTTTACCTGCAAGGTTTTGGAAGAAGTACTGGCAAGGAGACTACACATTTGTCGAGAAATGTAATTTACTGAATAAAAGTAAATTTGTCTTCCGTAAAGGTAGAAGTATAAATAGAATATTAGGAGACCTTGCGAATAATATATACCAAAGCCTGGACGAAAATCAGAGTGTAGTAGGTTTATTCGTCGACTTTAAGAAGGCGTTCGACACACTGAGCCACCAACAAATTTTAAGACAGCTGGATAAAATTGGTGTACGTGGCCACATATTAGCATGGTTTCGAAACTATCCAAGCAACAGAACATTCAAATGCTGTATACGGTATATGACAAGGATCAAAGCTAAGACCATTTCTTTTTATCATATATGTATGTAAACGATCAGTGTTAAGATTTAGTAGGGGTTATGCATATGCGGACGACACGGCGATAGTTGTTAGCCAAGACCAAGTGCCCAAGTACCCAAGTGACCCAAAAACAAAACTAAAGATAAAAATGCACGACGCAGATTGCATATAGAAATGGATGTGGCGGTAGTATAAAAGAAGATGATGACTGCTCCAGATACATCGACAATGTGTCAACATATAAATACTTAGGACTTACAGTAGATTATGACTTCAAATGGAGCCACCACATTGACACATTGAAGAAGAAACTGCGCAAATCGGCATACGCACTATTCCACCTAAGTAACCCTTGTACACCAGGAGCTCTAAAACGGTTTTACCACAGATTAGTCGAATATCATCTAAGGTACGCTATATTAGCGTGGGGAAGAGCGCCGCAAATGCATTTGCTTCAAAGCAGCCTACAAAAAATGATACGAAGAGCAGGAGGTAGTAACGCTGAGCAGCACCAGAGAAACCAGACAACAGATATGCCCAACATTTCACAAATACATAAATTGGAAATCCTGGCAAACTTCGGCAACGACACCACATGCAGAATACAGACACAGCAGACGGTAAGCACCAGAAGGCGACAGCAGCTGTTCTATGAAGTCCTGAGGTTCTGGAACGACTATGGCCGCAGGACGTTAAGCGTTGCAGTTCCGATGGTCCTTATTGAACTTCCAAGAGAGATTCGAAACCTACGCAAAACAAATACTTTTGCGTAAAGTGAAAAAAAAAGCCATGAAAAACATAACTTGTAAAAAAAACAAGTCTCGCAACTCAGATCTTCTACCGTAAAAAGTTGTAAGATCCATGTATTACCAAGTCAGTTAATTCATTCAGTCCCTACTTAAGGGACCTTCTGCCTTGATTTAATACGTAATTAGCTAACCTAACAACATCTTATAGTGACCATACCAATATCAAAATCTTTTATGTTTTAAGTAAATAAATTGACCTGGCCATCGCATGAAAACACAATTTATCTCACAAGTAATACATATTATATTAAATTAGATTATTTATTGCGATTTCCAAGTCAATCTATTTAATTTAAACATAAAAGATGTTGGTCGGCAAAAGATTTCGGTCAGTCAGTCAGTGAGTCAGTCAGTGAGTCAGTCAGTGAGTGACAAAATTAAGAAACTTTGACTAGTTATAATTCATAAATTACTGGTTCAAATTGAATGAAATTTGAAATATACCGTGTCTATGCAATGCTTGCTTGGTTACTAAAAATTCAGACTTCTAGTTTTATCCACAACGAAGCTATAGGGGGTCGAAAATGGCCTGTTATGTTACGAGAAAAGGATGGTACGGCCGTGCCGCTTTTTTGCTCGACTTGCCCCCAGATGTATTTAATTGTCTGGCTCTGAATGTGTGTTTCACTTTTCTTCTAATATTGCTAATTATGTAAATCGATATGAACTATGTTTGTAACTAGTCTTCTTCACACAAGCCCTTCCGGCTTTGCAGATAAACGGATGTAAACAACTCGCATTTTGAATACAATAAAAAATTTAATTGAATTGAACTGAATGTGGATTGGCCTCGTCCCAAATTTGACAATTTTGTTTGTTGACGTACTCAGTCATCCAGAAATGGGCCTCATCGCTGAAGATGATTTTTCGATGAAAATTGGAGTTATGGAGTTATTTTTCAGGTGCTCCATAGCCCATTAAGCGAATACACGTGGCTTACCTTCAGATCCTCAGCCAGTTGAATTTCGTACGGGTGCAGGCTCAAGTCACGACGCAGAATTCGCCACGTTGTGATCTGCGAAAAGCCGAGTTCTTGTGAGCGAGGCGGAATCGACTGCCTCGGATTCTCCTCCACACCCTCACGAACAGCGGCGATGTTTTCGGCAGATCTTTCGTCGACCTACGAGTATTGGTTATTCGTTTGCTGAACCAGTGGACTAAAATTTATTCCTCTCGGTAGGACGATTATGGAGGCGAAGGCGAAGCGCGTGGAACGTTACCCGAAAAGAACATCCATTTCAATAAACAAATTTAATAATTTGCTCGTGCTGTTGAACGCTATGTCCATTAATGGTGATTTGAAAAAACGGACTGACGGATGTAGCTTCAACAATATGGTCGCTATCGATTGTCAAAGCTCGGAGGAGCCTATTGGAAGAGCCTATAAGTATATAAAATATTCATAAAGCATTTAAATAACAGAAACAGTAGATACTAAAGTAGAAAGGGAACATTTACTAATACAGAAAATAATATCAAAAATAAAACCTTTTGTAAAATACAGGGTGGGTCATACGTTTTTGCAGATAACAACACTTGATTTCATAAAAACTATTAGAGCGAGGGGCGCGTGAGTGGCGGGGAATCGTGCGTCGCTTAGTGCAATTTTAGTTACGATGGAGCGCTTCACGGGACAACACCGTGCTTCTTGTGTACAACAAAAATTTTACAAAAACAGCAATTCCTACGTTATCGTACGATGCCTATTTGGAATTGCATACGGACTGCGTCGTGTAAGTGAGTGTTCAAGTGTTAAATTAATCCGAGCTTGGGTCAAGAAGTTCGAGCAAACAGAAAGGAAAAGATGATCGACTTAAGCATGTCTTTTATGATCTCCTGGTGCGAACATACGCCCAATGCCCCAGTTATGACACCCAACGCAAAGTTGGGCAGAGGAGACATATTTAGATCGACCATAGGAAAGCATAGCCTCCATAACACCACATCCGACAACGGATTTAAGCTAATCGGGTTCCTAACGGGGCGCAATTTCCTTGAGGCGAGCCCACGATTCACCCATTTCAACATCCACAAGGGTACTTGACGGTAACCCGATCAATCGACCACCAACCAGATTGATCACATTGCGATCACGCCAGACACTTCTCCAGTATTCTTAAAGTACGAACCTTCCGAGGAGCCAACATCGACTCGGACCACTACATTTTCGTAACCAAGCTACGAATGAAGATATCAAGAATGCTTAGGAGTCGAGAAGGGCAACGTAAGTTTGACGTCGGAAAGCTACAATCGCAAAAGACTGCCAGAATCTTTGCCGATCGTGTCTCCTTCAACCTCTCTCAATATCTACCCACAGCAGTGCCAACAATAGAGCAGGACGCTCCCTCTGAGGTGTTGCAATTCAAACCACCACCACCTAGAAACCCCTGGCTCGATGAACAATGCGAATAAGCCCATGTTGCAAAGCAAGAGGCATAGAAAGCCACGCTGCAACGACGGACGAGAGCTGCTCGGGAAATCTATGAAAAGAAGACCGCTGTCAGGCAGAACGATGCATTCATAATGGACGACGACGTAACAGAATTCCGTTCACCCGACTTACACGAAGTCACAATAGCGATATCAAGATTTAAATCTAATAAAGCTGCGGGCGCAGACGGCCTTTCTGCTGAGCTTTTTAAGGCGGCTGGAGATGAGCTGGTAAGGTGCATGCACCATCTCATTTCCAAGGTATGGTCGGAGGAAATCATGCCCGACGAATGGAATCTCAGCATCGTTTGTGCGGTCCGTAAGAAACGAGACCCCTATAACTGCGCCATCTATAGGGGAATAAGTCTTTTTAACATCGCATATAACCTGATCGGCTCTTATCAGCGTAGTTTCAGGGCAGGTAAATCAACAATAAACCAAATATTTGCGCTACGACAAATCTTGGAGTCAACTTTAAGGCCGCGTATGAAAGCGTGTATCGAGACGAGCTATGCAAAGCCATGTCTAGTTTTAACATCCCTACCAAACTCATTCGACTGTGCAGGATGACAATAGAGAACTCTCACTGCTCCATTAAGGTCGGTAATGAACCGAGACCTTTGATGTTAAAAAAGTATTTAGACAAGGTGGCGCGCTGTCATGCAACTTTTCAGGAACATGCTTGAAAAGATCGTGCAAGAGTCGCTGGCCAACCCAAGAGGTATGATTTATTTCAAGTCTACGCAATTGCTTGCCTGGTTATATGGATCGGTGATTAGTGTGTTGGACTCTGACGCACGACGAGCCAGTTCGGATCCCGATAACACCAACACCATGGAATGTTTATTTTCCAAAACCCCCGTAGTATACTTGCCATGAAAAATCTTCTCGACTTACGCCGTTCGGAATCGTCATTAAACTTAAATAAGTCCAAATGTGAAATATGCAAGTCCACAAATTGTGGCGAAACACAAGTTGGATGTAAGGGTGTATGTGCAAAATATTCCATAACAACATCAAATGTTCGGGTTTGGATGAATATTCTAATTATGATAAGATTATGTGTGGACGAACGTGTGCTATACATATGTATATCCATATCGTAGATGATATTGTGAGCGAAATGCAAAAGCCAAGAATGGCTTAAAAAACGAAAGCGAAATAAAACAATTATTAGATAGAGGTGAGATCAAAAAAAGCATAGAAGTGTGCGAAAACGGTATCGCGGACATGTAAAAGATGTGCAGTGGAGCAGACATTATTGCTGCGGAGACACAAACCGACGGTTCGAATTTCGCTGTCGAAGTTCGAAGGCTCTGGCGAAGCGGAAATTGAAATGATGTCAACGGCGTAATGCTTACTGTCAGAGCATTCTAGAGATTTCCGAAGGGGAACATATAGAGCTATATAAGCGCGAACACTCGCCTCGGCATTCATTCAGTTTGTGGTATTGAAAAGCGTGTGACAAGTCGGTGTGATCAAACAGTGTGAAAATAAAAGCTTTCAATAAAGGTTTGTTTGTGTAATAAAGTTTAAAGTGGATAGTTTTGGATAATAATGAGAAGTGGTGAAGCTGCACAGATAATTGATCTGTGGTGAAACAAGAAAAGTGTGTGTGTTTTAATTGGAATAAAACGTTGACAGTTGTAGTTTATCGCAATCCAGTGTGGCGAACCCTATTTGGTGTGGGATTAAATATCGTAACAATATTAAAAGAGTGGTGGAAACATTTGCAATGAATTAAAGGAGAACAATACAAGTGTATGCAGAGGTGAAATAGCCAAAAGAATAAATGACAACCGGCAAAATAAAGGTACTGCCAACAAGGAGAAAAGAGTTGCCATTTATCGTAAAGCCAAAAGAAAAGCAAAGCGTGGCAAGAACCAGCTAGGATTTTTTGTCATTGGAGCTTGAAAATGGAAGAAAATCACCGCCCTTACATTTGCGAGGTAAAAACAAGAAAATTATATTCCAGAACAAGAAACCAAGAGATGCGAAAAACTGTTGACAGCAATTAATTTAAGAAATTGACAGCAAAGGAAAAGCACGAGAGCGCCATCTGTTACTCAGAGAAAAAGGAACTTAAATTATAAGTGCTCTGTTTCACTTACAACACTCCCACTTTTAGTTGAAGGTTGTGAATACTAAACTATATATTAACATAACATTTTCATAGAAATAATGCCAAAGACTTTTGCAGTAACTAACTAACTTAGTATAATACAATATTAATTTCGGAACACAAAAACTGATGATTCATTTTGATAACGGCTTTGTCATTATATCTGCAACTTGTTCACTAGTTGACACATAAAATACGTAAAGGTAACGCATATTAATATGTTTTGCGCGCTTGTGGTATTCCGGGTTTTTGACAAGACGAATTGCGCTCTGGCAGGACATATAAAACATGGAAATAGGTACCTTTGGCATTAGTAAATCCGTTGGAAGTCCTCTTAGCCACATTGTGTTGGAAGTAAGGTTTCCAAGAAAAAGAAGCGCAACCCTGTTTTTTTCTTTGTGGTGGTTTTTTATTCTAGTTAAAAAAAAACCTTTACAATCTGGCACGCGAATCTTATTCTACTTACCAATTGGCAACCTCTTCATTCTCTTCTTCCAACAGAATGGTATTTTAAAGTGACATTCTGTCAGATTTGGAAAAGTAATGCCAATCTCGATTAAAAAACAGAAGCCAAGTAGTTTTGTTTCATTTCGTCGTCGACATTCCACCCCCCGTGAAGCCTCGACGTCCAAAACGGCCAATCGGGATACTGGACGACGCACTTTTATTTTGTTGGCAGTGATGATTTCAGCGCATCTGACAATTCCATCTTTCCCTGGATAGACCGCAATTACTCGGCCTCTCAACCATTGAGATCTCGCACACTCCGGGTCACATAGTAGAGCCAAATCATTGATTCGAAGCGGTTCAGTATGTCGGCACCACTTCGCTCTTCTTGTCAAATCGGGCAAATACTGATGGATCCATTGTTTCCAAAACGCATTTTTCAGTTGTTGCGATATGCGCCATTGTTTTCGCATACACATAAGCCTCCAGTTGAATGGCCCCGGTGTTTGTGTTGAGTTCGGTTTACCTAGCAAGAAATGGTTAGGCGTAATAGGTTCGGGGTCGTCAATTGTTACTGGAATATGTGTGAGAGGCCTGCTATTTACAATATTTTCGGCCTCACAAAGGACACTATGCAATGTTTCCAACAGCGGCGCGTGTTCCTTTAATACAGCACATTCAGAACACGTTTAACACATCCAATCAGCCTTTTCCAACAACCACCAGCGTTAGGATACTTAGGACAGTTAAAGATCCATTCAATTCCAAGGGGAGTCATAGCAGCCTGAACAGCACCGTGACCTAAGAAATCATCAATATTCTTAATTTCATTATTAATACCGACGAATATGGTGCTACAGTCGCTTCTTATCCTTACAGGAACTCCTCTTCTGTTTATGAAATTACGCAAACTCATTAGAAAAGCGTCAGTTGATTGATCACGACATATTTCAAGGTGAATGGCACGGGTGGTCATGCAGGTGAAAATAGAAACCCATCTTTTCTCTTTGTTCATACGATTTTTTTATAGAAACCGGCCCAAACAGGTCGACACCTATATAACTAAACAGGCTAACGTATGGAGTTATACGGTCTCTTGGTAAAGGAGCCATTATAGGTTGGCGAGGCTTAGCATCGTTGATCCGACATGTCATACACCTGAGCCTTGCCTTCCTTACTAGAGTTCTTAACGACGGTATCCTAAATTTGCGACGGATTTCACAGGTAATAAGATCTTGATTTTTGTGATGAAATTTTCGGTGGTAATATCCGACCAGGCGTTTTCTAGGATAATGATTTTTTGGCAAAATTATAGGACGAAAGGTATAAGTGGGCAAGATTGAAGCTGCTTGCAATCTTCCTTTGGCCCTGATTACGTCATGATGTTCATCCAATATAGGGTTAAGTGCGATAAGTGGACTTTTACTTGGTATTTGTCTTTTTGATTTCAGCATAGCATATTTGGTCTGAAAAAAATTGGGCGGTTGACTCTTCTTTGGGTGTCAAATTGGGTATTGTTAATTTTGCTGAATTATTTGATTGGCAATTCTAAATGAATCGGCGAACCCATGCTAAAATGCGTTTAAGTCTGGGGTAATTTGAAAATCTGGTCATATCGATTAATCTTACGGTTTCATTATTAAGCACTGTATGAAAAAATGTCCTGGTTTCAAGGTTATCTTCGCTCCTTAGGTTTTTCAGATCAACTTTCTCTGTTGGCCATTTGTCTGGATGTAAACGTAAGAATTGAGGTACCACTTTGAGTTCGAATCTAATTTGACTGAAGATTTAGCTCGCGTCGCTTCGTCTGCTACATTTTCGTTTGTCGGGATCCAATTCCATTCCGATTCCTTGCTTTCTTCCAGTATTTCGGGGATTCGATGTTCCACGAATTGCTTGTAACGTCTGTTGTTCGAGTTTATCCACTTTATTACCGTCTTTGAATCACACCAGTAAAATATTTGATCTACTTTCTTTGTATGTGCATCCGAAATTGTCCTTTTGAGCCGAACACCTAACACGGCTGCTTGTAGTTCCAGTCGTTGAATGGACATTGGCTTTATCGGAGCACATCGGGTTTCGGCAGCTACTAGTGCAACTTCGACGTCATCATTGTCTTTTAAGATACTCCAGTAGGCGACAGAGGCATATGCACTCTCACTTGCATCAATGAATATATGCAATTTCATACGTGCTGTTTTAAAAGATTTTGAATAACAACGGGGCACTGAAATCTTTTTCACATTTTCAAGTTCTGCCAGCCACCCCTTCCATTTGACAAATATATTGTGTGGCAATTCCCTACCCCAAGAAATTCCACTTTTCCATACTTCTTGGAGAAGTATCTTTGCATTAACAACAAAATCTGCCAAGAAACCGAACGAATCGAAAACGCTCATAATCACGCTCAACATTTCACGCTACACCTTGTGAAATTTCAGGGAAAAAATAAATTCATCTTTTGTCGATTCCAACACATACCTAAAATTCTTTCGTTCTTATCACTTATGTTTACATTAACATCAACTACGGTGTTCGATTTGTTGAATACGCCCAACATCTTCAAAACATTTTGTGAATTAGATACGAAATTTGTCAACTCAAAATTAGCGTGTCGATGAATCCTAATCACATCTCCAATAATCGCAACTGCTTCTTCTTCCGTTTCGAAGCAGTCCACATAGTCATCAACATAATGCTTCTCCATGGTCGCGCGGACAGCTCTTGTATGCTCTTTTTTAAACCGTTTTGCGTTTGTATTTTTGATGAATTGCGCCAAGCACCGCTGGCCAAGCATATGGTAAATTTCTATCGTCTCCACAAAAAAACGTTGCCATATTTGATCTTCCTGGCGTATATTCACTCTATGAAACATTTCTTTAATATGGCAGCACACGGCTATAGGCGAGAGCACCGTGGCGCAGTGGATAGTGTGTTGGCCTCTGACGCCGATGACACGGGATCGAATCCCGACACAGCCATGTCATTGAACGTGTTTTTCACGGTGTTTCTCCTCAGCGGGGTTCTGACAAAACCCCCTGTAGTAAAATTGTCATGAAAAGCTTCTCGAAATTCGCCGTTCGGAACCGGCAATAAACTGTAGGTCCCTTTTACCTGTGGGAAAATGAAATCACACACAACATGGGTGATTGAGAGAATCTCGACTCAGGTTCTTCATGGACTGTAACGCCAACATACATACATACATACACGGCTATAGGGGCTTCACGAAACTTATAAAGAACATCCAACAGAGTTTGATTCATACATACTCGTTCAGACATACTCCCTCCTTAGCTGCTGCATCAAAAACTAGCCTCAATTTACCGGGCTTATTGGCATTTCGTACAGCGAAATGTGGAAGATACCGGATTTTTGTCGACTTAATTCTCGATTTCATTAGGTTTGAGCTTATATGCATATCCCTTCTGAATGTACTCCTCAATTTTTTGTTCATACGCGGCTGCCAGATCCGGTTCCTTTGTTAGTTTTCTCTCTTCCAACTCTAATCGTTTGAACGCCATTTTAAAACTTTCCGGGAGTTGAATTTTATCTGATTTCCATAACATTCCTATTTCGTATCGGTTACCCAGACATCTGATTGTGCTTTGCATAATTTCTAACGCTCTCTTATCAGGTCTTGATATAGGCTTTTCTTTTGATCTTACTACACCCATATTTTCGATGGTGAAATAACTTTTAACTAAGGCATAACCATATTCTTTTCTTTCTTCCCGCATCGTTAAAACTGCCTTGGAAGTAGAGTTATCTTCAAAATTATTTGTCGGACCATACAGAAACCACCCTAATTTCGTTTCTGCCACGAATGGTCCTTTCTCTCCTAAATCATAACGCTCAGTTTCTACCCCTAAGTAAGCATTACTCAAACCTATTAATACACAGACGATTGTTGTATCGCTCTAGGTTTCGCGGTCTCATCAGCTCGATGCACTATACTCAAATGAGCCAATTTATGCATGATCAATCATGAATTTTGCATATACACTATTTCAATGCAGTACGCTTGACTGAACAGGAACAAGATCCTAGGTTCCGCTGATTCGGTATTGTCATCTTTTAATATTGTCTTAAATTTTAAAGCCGACAAAAAACCAGTATACCTTATTGAGCAGGAAATGTCTACCCTCAGACAAGGGCGGTTATCGATTGTTGACTTTTATGATGCAGTCGAACGAAAACTTACGCTTATTATTAATAAGACTATTATGACGCACGAAGGGAATATTGATTTAATTGATTCGTTGAGCCAAAAAGTATCGCCAGGACGCATTAAGGATATTCATATCCGGGCTTCGAAAACCAATGAGTGACATACTATTTTCATCTAGACCAACAGATATGCCAACTGCATTAGCACTTGCCCAGGAATTGGAGGCTAACCAGGCTCGGTATACTTTTGCAAGTTCATTTGTAAACACCAACGAACGATCGATTTATCCAGTCTCCTGAGGAAACTACAATTCACCCCATTATAATCGTAATAGTTTTTAACAACCTAGGTCCACTCCAATGCAAATTGACCCCTCATCATCCCAATTTTATACACATAGACCTAAGTCCCTAAGAAACGTCCCAAATGGCAATAACACCTATTCGAGAAACACCGCACAAATAGCGGTAAAACGGTCAGTTCCCTCAAGTTTTCAATCTAGGCAATGGTCGTCGAGAAGACAACTTACTTCTAGTCGACAACCACCTCCAAAAGCGCAAAGGGCTAACGACCTATGCCAAAAACATTCGATTCAGGAAACCCCCGACTCAAATAGGTACAACTACGAGAATCAATTATATAAAGTTGGAGATGAATCCCTTTTACAAACATGAGCTGATGTTGATAGCGAAGACTTGGAAGTGGCTGACGAGATTAATTTTTTAGGGGTAGGTCCCTCCTCCCGTTCATTTGCAGAACATTAGAAGGTAGGGAAATCAAATTACTGATTGACACAGGTGCAACAAAAAATTATATTAAGCCTTTAGAACATCTGAAAGGTATTAAACATGTACAGACTCCATTCTTAGTAAGATCCGTACATGGATCTACACAAATTAAATTCAAATGTACCATTAACCTTTTCAACAGAAACATTCCATTTTTCATCCTCCCTTTCCTCGACTCCTTTGACGGAATTATCGGTTGTGATTTTCTGCAGTTTGTAGGTGCACACCTAAATTTAAGAGACGGCGTTCTAAAATTTAACGGTGGTGAGGAGAAATTATTATATTTCTATTGTGAAGATGTAAATCATTTATCAATCGACAGCGATAAGATACCCAACGAAATTCAAAAGGAATTTTCACTTCGCATGAAAAAACACGTTAAGGTATTTGCTGATCCACATGAAGCATTGCCATATAAAACGAATGTAGTCGCCACCATCAGAACTACAGATAACGGACCGGTTTATTCGAAAAGTTATCCCTATCCTATTGCGACAACTCAGTTCGTAAATACAGAAATTAAGAACCTTCTGAGAGATGGTATAATAAGACCTTCACGGTCGCCTTATAATAACCCAATTTGGGTTGTTGGCAAGAAAGGATTTGATGAAGATGGAAATCGTAAATTGCGATTAGTTATCGACTTCAGAAAACTTAATTCAAAAACCATGAATGATAAATATCCTATACCAGATACGTCAAATATTCTCGCGAATTTGGGAAAGTCCACTTTCTTTTCAACATTGGATTTGAAATCTGGCTTTCATCAAATTAAATTATCTGAGCGAGATAGAGAAAAAACAGCCTTTTCCATTAACAACGGTAAATATGAATTTTGTAGGCTGCCCTTTGGCCTCAAGAATGGTCCTAGAATTTTTCAAAGGGCCATCGATGATGTCCTTAGAGAGGAAATCGGCAAAAGCTGTCACGTCTACATTGATGACGTTATTGTTTTTTCGGAAACAAAAGAACAACACCTGAATGATGTCGATAGAATCCTAACTAAGTTATATGCAGCCAACATGCGCGTTTCAGGGGAAAAATCTAATTTTTTTAAGAAAGACGTTGAGTTTTTGGGTTTTGTTGTATCGGCCACAGGTATCAACACTTGCCCCAAAAAAGTCAAGGATATCCTAAGTTATGTGACTCCCAAATCTCTCCATGGACTACGACCTTTCCTTGGGCTTGCAGGATATTATAAGAGATTCGTAAGGAATTATGCTAGTATTGCAAAACCGCTTACCAAATACTTACGTGGGGAAAACGGTAATGTTAGTGCTAGGCAGTCAAAGAATATACGTATACAATTAGATGAGGATGCTTTAATGGCATTTTAACGTATAAAAATAATTTTAGCTTCCGAAGATGTTTTTCTTCTATACCCAGACTATACGAAGCCCTTTGACTTAACAACTGATGCCTCCTCCCATGCATTGGGTGCATTCCTTTCGCAAGGTGGTCGACCAATCACTATGATTTCAAGGACACTTTCTACAACTGAGGAAGGTTATGCAAACAATGAACGGGAGCTTCTTGCCATAGTTTGGTCCCTTCAAAACCTGCATAACTATTTATACGGTGTCAAGCAACTTAACATTTATACAGACCACCAACCTTTAACATTCGCTATTTCCGATAAAAATCCTAAAACGAAAATCAAACGGTGGAAAGCGTTCCTTCAGGTCGTGAATCCAAACGTAGTAAATGGGATATTCTGTGATCTTGACATCCTAGCCCAGGTTCAGGATAAATTATGCAAGTCATTTCCATCTACCAAATTTATTCATACGAATAAATTTGCGATAGATATTTTTAATAAAAATGACCAGGAAGAAATACTTACAGTGGAACATGGTCGCGCCTATCGTTCCGTACGCGAAAACGTGCAACAAGTTCTTCGCACTTATTACTTTCCGAACATTCGAAGGAAACTAAAAGAAATTTTTTCTAGCTGTAAAGTGTGTAAAGAGGGTTGAGATTGGCAAAACACCTATTCCATCTTACGCAGGTGAAATATTACATGTCGACGTGTACTCGACAGATAAGCGGCATTTTTTCACCTGCTTAGACAAGTTTTCAAAGTTTGCTGCCACCTTTCCTTTAAAGTCACGGGCAATAGTCGATATAAAGGAGCCCTTGTTGCAGGTTCCTAACTTTTTCAAAGAAACCAAAACGATAGTTTGCGACAATGAGAAGTCACTAAATTCTCAGACCATTAAAACCTTGCTCAAAGATCAGTTTAGTATAGGTATCTTTCCGGTGCCACCATTTCACAGTATAACTAATGGCCAACTGGAAAGGTTCCATAGCACACTCACAGAAATTAGTAGATGTATTAAGTTAGACAACGACATAATTGACACAAAAGAGTTAATATTACTATCTACAGTAAAATATAACAGAACAATTCATTCAATTACAAGGCAGCGACCTATCGATGTCATTCATAACAGATCCTTAGACTTACCAGAAAAGGTAAAAGAAAGAATTTCGCAAGCACAGGAATCAGATTTACGTTATCATAATAAAAATAGACAACTACGGACATATAGGCCTGGTGAAAAGGTGTATGTGCGTACAAACAGACGGATTTGGAATAAATTTAGAAAACTTTTCATAGAAAAGATAGTTCAACAAGATCAAGGAACCACCATTTTAATTGATAACAGAATTGTCCATAAAAATAATCTCAGATAATTAATTGCTCTTAATATCACTAATGACATTTTGTCAAGCCAAGATTACTTCACCCTATTTTCAAAAGTTAAATACTTATCTATTTAAATTATATGTATGTATAAGACCGATATCGTCATGGCATTATTGCAACCTAGAATAAAGATGTAAAATTTGTACGTATGATAAGAAATAGTATAAAATAAAAAAAAAAGTTAAATATCTATATATCTATGTTATGAAAATGTATGTCGCCGAGGACGGCTTAATTAAAGCGGGGGAGCAGTTAACACACAATCGTCGGCACGTACGATTGCAACAACAAAAACCCACAGCGCCACAACGGCAAGATGTACGGTGCTCTGGCTTGGAAACAAGCTTGTTTGCTTCATGTCGATTAGCTGCATTGTCCGCTACAATCTGGCTTGTAAACAAGCTTGTTTACTCCAAAGCGCTTGGCTGCATGGTCCGTTAGTTGCCGGGGTGGTGAGTTTCGCAATCGCTTGTGCCGACGCTTTGGTGGAGTTATTTTTCTAGAAAGCAGTCACTCTCTCAGTGGAAGTCCGAGAAGTAGGAGCGCACATACAAAAGAAGAATTAAAATTTTATTTAAACAAACTGTTAGATATAATTTAAGAAAAAAAGAATTAAATAATAAAGAAAATTATATACAAACACCACAGTTGGGTTAAATTATATCTGGCTTAAGACGTTGACAATTCAAATCGTTTAAATTCATCGATTGCACGGGGAGATCTAAAATACTGATTGTGCAAAAATGATTAAGTCTGAACTTTCTACAATTACCATTCATTCCTTTAATTTCAAAGCCAACGTGAGTGGTGGGTAAGTCAGCAGTATGTTTGCCAAACCATTGTAGTTTTAAAGTTCCTGATTTTCCTTGCAGCTCAAGTTGTTTTGCAATGTTCTCATCAATCAAGGAAGGCATAGCACCATCGTCCACATATGCAAAGGTATCCACTCGCAACCCGGCATTACCGTAAAGCCTTACGGGCATAATTTTGAAATATAATTTGTTTAATTCTTTAGGTGACTGGTGTATTCTGCATAGATGTAGAGATGAATTATTAGTGCCTATCCTAATCACGTCGGCTACGAAGGTCTCGCTGTGAAGGAGTGTGTTGTTTTTACGTTTACATCCACCAACATTACAGTAATGCTTGTTCTTACAGTAAAAGGTGTTGTGTCCAGGCCGCAAACATGAAAAACATACACTTCTTTTCAGCGCTGATCCGTGGGCAGGTCGACAAATTTCTTGCAGACGTCGGGGGTGTGGTTTTGTTTAAAAAAACGCAGGATCGTATTTGCTGTGTTGGTGGTTGGTTTGGACGTAGGTGCATGACATAATTTTTTCTTTTTTCTGGTAAATGACGTGCATTGGACGTTGATGTCGATGGAATACTGTCCGATATTGCATCCATTATTTTAGCTTCCTCATTTAGCCACTCACCAAGATGTTGCAGCGTGGGATATGGCTTGAGTCTAATAATTTTTATTTTGAATTTTTTTTTTTAAGTCAGAATAAAACACATAAATATCCTTTAAAATTAATGGCTTTATTCTGTGGTCTAAAAGCGACCATTCAAATCGAGTTTCTTCTTAGAACTAACTTAACCTAACAATGTTCCTTTGTTTAAACGCCCGTCGTCACTTTCCTCGCCTTAATGGCTTTTCTTTATTTTCGTTATTTCATAATTGTTTTCTTTCTTTGTGCTGCTTAATTGGTTCCGGAAAATGACCACTCGACGTTTAAACGTTTTAAGTGCTTTGCTTGCACGATCGATCGGAGACCTTTGGAAAATCGATCGGTCGCTCGTGCATTGCAAGTGTTCCTATGTATACGACTTAATTGTCGTTCCAAAAAAAAATATGATTGCGCAAGCGGTCGATTTGGTTTATTATGACCTTTTGGAAATTCGATCGATCGCTCGCGCATTACGGAATTCTTTATACACACATCCAAACTATTTGATATTAATATGCTTGCACAGGCGATCGGTTCGGTTTAATATGTTGGCGGATATTCATCGGTCAATGATCGTTGGTCATTGAACGTTGAGTTAGGTCGATCGCTTGTGCATTACAAATGCATTTATGTTTATATAACCGATTTGGAAGGGGTTGTTGTTGTTACAACTGTAACATCTATTCTGCTGGCGGGCCCATTCTAGTTTTTCACATAAAGGCACTTTCGCGGAAAGTTCATCTAGTAATGCTGGATTGCACAAATGCTGAGAAGCACCGGCTGCTTCAAGGGACAAGACCAGACTTTTTTCTTTTCTAGCCAGTGGCAAAATGTCTGCTAAATTATTTTCGGAAATTACTGGAATCGTTCGAACTTTTTTGACTTGGCTTCTGATAAGACGTTCAGGACGTCCAAAATTCATTTCCAGCTCGTTTATGACGTCATCAGTTTTTCCCGCATAAATCATAATAGACTCCACTCCTTGTCTTGCTTCCCCGTACAAACATTTCTGCAGTCGTAGTTGGTTCTCCAGAGCGTTATAATTTTACGTTGCCGTCGGGTCCCGGTAGGCCCAGATAAAAAGTGGCCTCCAAACCTTGGTAGATCGTGCAACGTGCGACGTTCAATATAAGGCGGCATGAAAGGGGTAGGCGCATAAACATCCCTTACTGATCTTGTTGTCGTGTTCGTTGGCGGCTGAACTGGCAAAATGTTCTGCTGCGTAGCACCGAAATGACTTGAACCGGTATATGTGTTTGTTTGCTGTTGTATTGGTGGCGTCCGGGTTGGCGACAAGTTTGAGATAACGGTTTTAGGCGGTGTGGTGTGTAACTGTTGCGACGTAATTTCAGGGCAGATTGTAGGGATTTGCGGCAACGAACTGGCGACGTGAGGCAACATGGCGGCGTTTTGGTTCTCTACCTGGGGTTCAAATGGAGGTAATGAAATGCGACTTACCTGTGAACTTATTTGTGGCTGAATGTTTTCCATTTGAGGAGTCAGCTTCTTGAGGGACTCCATGAACATCTCCTCCATTCTCTTTATTCGGCTTTCAAATTTATTTTCGGTGTCGTTTTGCTCGGCATTTTCGTTTACGACGAACATTTCTTCCTCCTCCACGGCTCCATACTCGTATACCCGATTATATACAATTTCTTCTAAGACTTTGTCCACCACTGAGAGTATGGAGATGGGCCTATCATTTGCTACATCATTCTTTTTGCCACTATTATAGATTGGCCGTACAATCGCTATTTTAAGCTGCTCAGGCACCGTAGATTGATCTATGGACATATTTATCAGTGTGGTGATAATCGGCGTTAGTGCTGACGGATTTTTCTTTAAATCTTTAGGTCTTATGCCATCTAATCCAGCTGATTTAACCTCTTTGAGATTTCTTAATATATTGTAGATTTCTACATTAGTTGCTTCTCCTACAAACATCGACCGTTCCATGGTATTTGTGTTTCCTGAGAACACTTGCCTGTCGCAGTTGTGTGTAAGTTGCAGAATTTCTGAGGCGATCTTTTTTACAAATTTGTTGGCTAGCGTGTTGTGATTCGCTTCCATAGGGAAATTTTTCACTATGACTTCATCCAAATCACTCTTTTTTCTTCAAAGTATAGAGCTTGCTATCTTCCAGGTGTCTCTTGGGTTGTTCCTGGTCTTTTCAAATTGTTGCTTATAGATGTTAGTTTTTGCTTTATGTATTGTTTTGTTGAGATTGTTTCGGAATTCTTTGTATTGTTTTTCATATTCTGGGTTTCTCCTATTGTTTTATAATAGATCTCTATACTTGCAAGCGTTTGAAATTTCATTCGTTATCCATTGGTTTTCTGGTTTTCTCCTAATAGTCTTTTTTGCTCCTGAAGAGAACTCGTATATTTTATCAAAAGCTTTCATTTGCATCTGTTATTTTGCTTATTCTTCCCAGTTGAATTCTGTTATTTTCTGCGTAACTTTGTGACTTGAAATGACGTCTAGGTATTGTTTCCTTTCACATATTCTGTTAACCTTTCCTAGTCCGCAAAATATGGTATAATGGTCAGATATACATTATTCTATTACAGCAGACTTTATGGAGGTGTTATTTGATCGAAATAGGCAATGATCGATACGTGTCTGTGTGCCTCTTGCTATTTCCACACGGGTATTTGCTTTTATTGTGTTTATAAGACCTTTCGAGAAGATTGTGTCGAGGTACCTGTTCACCGCTGCCCTGTTAGTATCTTGTATGTTTAGGTTCATGTCTCCCAGTATAATAAGCTCTCTGCTCCGTTCGAAATGGTCAATATTTATAGCAAATTCCTCAATGAAATTATTAATATTGAGGCAAGGTGGCCTATATATTGAAATGATTGCTCCTTGCATATCTTTGTGTTTGATATTTAATGCAATACTTTCATAAGATGTAGTCATCAAATCTATTCTTTCGTATGCTATTCCTTCTTTCAGAAACATTGCTATTCCCCCTCCCTTTTTTTATTGCTCTGTTGTTAAATTCGGTATTATAACCTGCGATTGTGTAAAATGAATTTTCTTCCTCCTTAACGTTAATTTCATTCAAAACTATTATATCAATAAATTCTATTATTTCATTTATACTCTTTAAGAACGCATACCAATTTTTCCTCATTGACCTTATATTTAGGTATATGCATGTTGTCTCAGTTTTGTTTACTAGGTGAATTGTTTCATATTCTACTTCTGTCATTTCTTCTGTCATGACAGTACGTATTTCTCATGCAGGTTGCTTATGTTCAAGGAATTTTGTTGACGTCTTCCTCGGAGACAATTTCAACAACCTTTTCGCCGTCCTGTTTTCTTGCAAGAACCTTGTTGTTGCTTATCAAAACATAAGACCAGCCAGTCGCCTTTGCTTTTGTCTTTGTCAGCCAAAGTAGATGTCGATAAAATGCAGTCAGTTGATTGTTGATGTAAATTGGTGTTGATCTCGTTACATTATCTTCATGCGTCATTGGACTGTTGAGCTTTTCACATATGTCGGAAAATTTGAGTCCACGGTTCTCTTTTGCTTTTTTTCACAAATAATTTCGTAATTGGGACATATTTTATTTCAATGTTTTTCTCAATTTGCTTTTGTTCCATTGTATTTATTCTTGTTTGCAATTGTATTGTTTGTGCATCTTTAATTTCATTTTGTTTGCTGTATTCGTTTACCTGTTATGTTAACTTTTCGATGAGCTCGGTGTTTTTAATCAAGATCACATTTAGTTCATCGTATCATAAAGTCCATTGACTGTGTATAATCTTTCAGCATTGTTTTAATTTCAATGAGGTCGCTTTGAATATTTGATTTTTCATCGTTTTTCGAGTTGGGCGAATCCGGTGCTCTAGGTCTCTTTGATGTTTGAGTGTCTTCTTCGACTCGAGCCTTTTCCTTGTTTCTACAAGTACTGTATCTCCATGCCTTTTTACTTGCAACAGTCTTTTTATTGTGGGTGGTGCGTGAAATTGTTGAACACTCGAAGTGGTAACTTCCTTTACAACCCCAGCATTTAATGAAGTCTTCATCCGCCAGGAGTGGATCGTTACATCGTGTGCAGTTCATTACGATACGGATTTAGTTTTGATATTTTAAGGTAAATGGGTTGTACCGAAAGAATACTTTTATCATAGAGTTTTTTTTTTTTTTACGAATTCCTTTGAATGACTAATTAACACGTCTGAACACTTCCAAGGCGAACTGGTACTATCAGCCTACTGGTCAATCTGGAGTTCTAAGGAACATTTCGCATCAGACAGCCTTATCTCAAACTCCTTTCGCAAGCGATTAATAACTTGCAGAACTAATTCCTCGTTTTCGGCAGCGATCAAACCGTCGTCCACATATATCGCCAAAAATATTATTCCGTTTACACTGTTAAGAACAAATACGCAGGGATCTGAAAAGCGTACTTTAAAATTAAATTTGGACAAAAATGACGTACATTTCTTGTCCCAGCAGCGCGATGCCTATTTTAAACCACAAAAGCTTTTTATTTATTGGATCTGCAATACTATCACCGTACTGTACTATCCCAGTACTATCGAATTGTCTTAATGGCATTTTCTTTGACGCTGCTATGGCCAATTTAGGACGAATGGACGTGAGTTTAACTACGGAACTAAATGTTTGGCGCTTTACATCTATCAACAGATTCATCTAGTTTCAATTTTGAAAATACTGCCAGTGGGACATTTATTCTATTTCAGAGTCTGTAAGATATTTTTTATGAGAGGTGGTTACTGGCAGAGCCCAATATCTGATTGTCGTAATTTGCGCAGTAATGCACGCCATATTGTTGAAACTCCAGCCTTTCGTACGACTCACTACAAGAACTCCTACCCAGTTGTATCTTGTAAACTGTTTAATTGTCTTCCCTTTAATATAAGACTCATAGAAAATCAACATAATTTTATAAAATTAATGAGATTGAAGTTTTCTTTACTTATATTTTATAACAACGCATATTATGGAATCGCATAGGAATCCGAATTCTGTTACTTTGTTGTATGTACTATGCATTCATGTACTTAATTATGACATATTAAATATTGTCACCCCACAATAATTATAAATAATTATAAATATATGTATACATACGTATATTGTATCTTTGTTTAAAATGGCATTTAACACTTTTTATAGCTACTAGTAGCAGAATAATAAATTGCTCTCAGAGCTCAAAAAGTTCGAGGGCGAGGACCTCAAGTTCGTGGGGGTCAAGCCGTTTACCACAGTTGCGGCCAAAAGGGAGAAGCGGTCATTGCACTTCTTCCTGGTCCAGCTGACACCGACCAGCATCCTGGAGTGTCTGAGGAAAATCACCACCGTAGACACCGAAGTCGTGCGATGAGAAATATTAGATAGGCGCGGAAACATGATCCACTGTACCCGCTGCCAAAGGTTCGGGCACGCCGCATCGGATTGCGAAATCCAGCATCGTTGTGTCAAGTGTGCGCAGAACCACAGATATGATGAATGCGACCAGGGCGCGGAAAAAATGTCTCGGAAGAGAACAACTTCTATGCGCACTCTGTGGGAACTCGGGCACCTCGCTAACTATCGGGGCTGTCCGAACCTCCAGCAGAAAAAGCAAGCCAGCAAGCCTCCAGCAGGCCGTGGTGCAGTGGTTAACATCATCGACCGTCGAGTGGAAGGTCCATAGTTCAAATTCGTTTCACAGCTACGAAAAAGCAATTCCTATACGGAAAAAAGTATGCAACACACTTGTGGATAGAAAGTGACCAAACGTACTGCTGCAGGCATAACACTCACAGTATGTGGTCAATTGAAGTTCATCCTCTGCGTATGCAATACTAACACCAAACGTGTATGAACGAATTACTGGGAACTATAACCAACGCAAAATTAGGTCGGCTCTCGTCCCATCTACGACAAACCACCCCTGAGAGTAGTGAACAAACATCTACGACCCAAAACCACTGATTCACTGATTAGGATCGAGCGACGCGCCGTTCTTTTTAACTTGTTGCAAAAAGAAAGCCCCGATGTGTTTGCTAGCGACATAGAACTTAACCAGAGGCACAAGATTCGTCACAATTCCTATACAATAATACGAAGAGACCGATCAAATGCCACTCAAGGCGAGGGTGTCGCAATCTTCATTACAAAAAATACCAAATATGAAACTATATATAGCAGTGAAGTGTGGAGGTTGCAGGTGTTAGAGGCGTGTGTTGTGTTGATCCCCCTTCGGAACGGAAGGAGGATATACATAGTATCGGCCTATGCACGTGAAGCACCTCAGCCCAATATCCTTATTGCAGAGCTCGAAATACTCTTTCTATTTCCGCGTCTAGACTCGGCAGACAACTTTTATGTTTTGGCCCGGGATTTCGATGCAAACATGTAAAATGTTGTATGCTTTAATGTACCCAACACTACAGGGAGCCTACTAAGCCATTGGTGGGCCCTGCATAATATTGATATTAAACTCAAGTTACTCGCAACGTCGATAGTCTTTCGTTTCCTAGAAGCGGCGCCTATCTGGAACTAATGTTGCTTGACTCACGACTGAGACTGGCACACACTAACGAATGGTCTACTAACTGTTTACGTAGCGTTGAGTATGACAGTGACCATTGCGGACTTAGCGCCGTAATTAAAATACCGGACGAATTCGCAAAAGTGGCAGAGTATGTCCACACGTAGCCCTACGAATATAGCAGGGCACGCTGGCCACGCTTTGCCAACTGCCTGACGAGAGTACTCACTTCGAGTACCTCATCCCCACCAAATAATAGGAACCTATCAAATGACGAAATTGATAGGCACCTAAAACATATGGACGACAAACTAAACAAAAGATGGACACAACGATACCACGCCAACGGCATTACGATGCCACGGACGTGTACCGAAACGCGACCATAGACGCACTCCACAGATAGAAAAGTAGACTCCTGTCAAAACTAAATCTCTTGTACAGGTGGTTTACCGACAGACAAAACTCGGAGGTCAGGACCCTAAAGTCACCGATTAAAAATCTTCGACAGTTAATCAAAGAAAATTATAAAATATCCATAAATCTGCACTGGAGCAACAAGATTCGCTCTGTGAAATCCAACAACGCGAATATGTTCCCGCAGATAAATAAAATATTTCGGAGAAAAGATCAGAATGACATTCAGGATCTAAAGCTTCCGGGAACGTCCGACAACGAAAGCTTATTACGCACAGTCAACATCGATCCAGAGGGGAAAAAGTGGCAACAGTGGGGACTGTCTTCCAGGATGTGTACAAGGTGTATGAAAGCATTCCCGAACCACGATCTGGAGAATAAAGCCCTGATTTATCACTTTTACCTTCGAAATGATATCGAACATTGGCTATGGAGAACCATGGTTTCACCAGGTTCAATGACGATTTTGCGCCAAACAATGCCATCGCCAATGAAGGTGCTAACACGCTGTTCATTTCGACGGAGGATCTCGAGTTGATCATCATACCACTAAAAAATTAAAAATCCGCGGGTAGTAATGGTATATCCAATGTTGTGCTCAGGCACCTTTTACCAGTAGCTATAGAGAGGTACACCATCCTGTTCAACAATGCACTGAATATCCGGTGCATTGGAAAACGGCGGTGGTCCAACCAATCCCTAAGAGGGGCCAAAACTCCTCTAACCTGGCAAATCTCCGGTCGATAAGTCTCCCTCCGAGTATCAGCAAGGTCTTCGAGAAGGTAAACCATAGAGCCCTGTCTAAATGGGCTGAGGATAAAAACGTCATTCCGGAGAACCAATTCGGTTTCAGGGCGGGGTATGATACAATACGTGATGCGTCGAAACTCGTCCCGCATATCCAATTGAATAAATGCAAGAACCATTGCACGGCTGACTGCCTGGTTGACATGGAAAAAGCCTTCGACACCGTATGGTTAGAAGGACTCTACTACAAGCTCAAACGGTTGGGCATAAGTAAACCATTGCTATATAGAGATAGATACATTTTTTTTTTGTTTTTTTTTTTTTAGATTTCGATTTTATTTCCCTTATATAATTTACAAAATAAACTTACAAATCAGTTCGCATGGCATTGCCGTCTGCCGGATTGACATATGTATAATAAAAATTAAACACACAAGTTATTCAAAAATTCTCATTCAGCATCTTTTCCCTATACCTTAACGCTATATCACAATATTTATACAATTTACGAACGTTCATTTCGTTGAGTAGCCCTATCATTTCCGCTTCCGACAAAAGGTCTTTACCGAAGACACTTCTTGTTTCCCTGAGAATCGGGCATCTTCCCAGAAAATGCATGCTATCTTCTCGTTCACTTAAATTGCATAAGTTACACAGTATAGGCAGATCTTCTCTGTGAGGAATAAAGTTAAGTTTTTAAAGTTCCCCACGAAGTTTGAACATCATCGAAAACTCCTGGATGCTTAACTCGTCCTTGAAGTAATTATTCCTCCTCAGGTTGTAGTCCAATTGACTGTATGTCATTCGGTTTAGAGACCCTCTTGCTTCCTCTATACACTTCCACCTAGCCTGCTCCTCTTCACCCTCTATGATCTATTGTAGTACAGTTTTCCAGTTTCTATCCTCGTAGCTCACACAACTATGTCAGCAGGGTTCTGACGAAGTCCCCTGTAGTAAAATTGTCATGAAAAACTTCTCGAAATTCGCCGTTCGGAACCGTCAATAAACTGTAGGTCCTTTCACCTATGGGAAAATTAAATCACACACAACATGGGTGATTGAGAGAAACTCGGCTTTGGTCCTTCATGGACTGTAATGCCAACATACATCCTCGTAGCTCAGTTCTACACCGCATCTTTGCGCCAGCTCTAACCACTCCGAGTACCATCCAGTTCTTTTTTTTATTGCTTGTAGGGCCACTTCCTTCGGGAGCCTGTTGTCCTGCCAGCTTAAAACCTTCAGAATGTAGTCCATTTGCAGCTTTAATGTCTGGACAACATGATAATGTCCATAATGTCCTGTTTCTAACATGATCGTGTAATTAGGCGTAACGTGAGGGAGCCTGAAGAGCCTCTTAATAAAATCACGCGGTAACTTCTCGACGTCCTCATATTGTTTACTTCCCCATACTTGCGCTGCAGAGAACATAACAGACTGAGTTACAGCTTTGAAGACCCTAAATTTGCTGCTATGAGCAATGCTTACGTTGTTCAAAATGTTCTTCCAGGTGATGTTGATAACTGTTTTACATTTATTGAGTTTCTCCCTGAAGTGTCTTTTCATAAAGACGTTTCTGGTCAGATAAACCCCCAGATATTTGTACTCCTTCGGGACTTCTACTTCTTCTCCGTTATACTTCCACTGTTCCCTGCTAGTACTTCTACCGCCTCTTCCTTGGAAAATCATTATTTTGGATTTTTCCAGATTAACTATAAGTCTCCACAGCCTGCAATACTCGTAAAGTCGGTTAATCATCTGCTTCAAGGATTCCGGGGAATGCGCCAAGAGCATTCACGATGTCATCCGCGAACAGAAGAGCTTTTACTAGTACTCCAGCGAATTCCACTCCTCCCGTCAAAAAGTTCGTTAAATCTTCCACAAAAAGCGTAAATAAACTTGGACTCAGTGCACACCCCTGTCTTACACCCGACCCTGTCCTAAACCATTCTGATAGGGTTTCGCCGTTCCATACTGCAACTATGGTATCATCGTATAAACTTTGCACAACTCTTCCAAATTTAAATGACATCCCCATCCCATACAGCTTATAAAAGAGGGCATTTCGATTAACCGAGTCAAAGGCGGCCTTGAAATCCACAAAGAAAACGTAAAGCCTCCCCCTCCTGTTAATGAAAGATTCGGCGATACTTTTCAGCACAAAAATCTGGTCAACAGTTGAATAACCTGGTCTAAAGCCAGCCTGGAATTCTGCTAGCAAGTTACCGTTCTCTATCCATGTTCCCAGTCTCCTCTGCAGTATAATGTTATAGGAAGCGTCTAAGAAGGATACGCCTCGATAATTGGTTGGATCGGAACAACCCTTTTTATGGATAACGAAAATCAAAGCCTCTTTAAACCTTTGCGGTACTGTGCCAAGGTCAAAACTCTTGTTGAATACTGCTACTAATTTATCTAATAGCCTACTGGTACCATACTTATAGAATTCGATTGGAATCCCATCCGACCCTGCAGATTTTTTATCCTTTGGGGATAAAACATCCTGATGTGTAATTGATCCATCCAGGATGCAGTTTTGGATGTAAGGCGCCGCAAATTGATAGCTCGGACCATCACCGATGGATTCAGTATCCTTTCGAAATGTTCCAGCAGGGCGTTCTCACAAATATCCTTATTCATTCTGTACCTTTCGCCATTAAGTTTTTTGGCTGCCTTCCAAAACTCTGCTGAGCAAGTTGAGTGACTCAATTTGTACGCCTCCTTCTTGTAGTACATTCGCCTGCTCCGCGTGCAAATTAATATATACTCCTATTGGCCTTGAGGTAAGATCTCTTAATGGTCTCCGAATTGAATGTCCGGAACAACTTAAGCCAAGCGAACGATAAGCGTCTCGCTCTTTGATTAGTTGCATCAAACCACGGCTCTTTGTATTGCTTTGTGGTATTTCATTTTCGGGGTATTGAACAATGTGCGTTATTTATACTTGCTTCGATTACAGCAATACTATCAATATGTCCACGGTTGCTTATCTAGTTGCCGCCTATATAAAGCAGCACTACTTTCAGTCCACAAGGGAGGGTTCTCATCTCTCTTGTTTCCTCATTTGCCTGCAGAATGACGTTGCCCTTGACGACAATAGGTAGGTAATCCGAGTACGTAGCTTGTCTTACTTCAAAGTCTGTGATGTAGTTTCGCCACCCGCCCCTTATCAAACAACAGTCAATAACTGATAAGCCTTGACTACCTTTGTAGGTGTACTACCCCACTTTGTCAAGTGAGTCACAAAATTCTAAAAGCTTTACTCCTTTGGCATTGCATACTTGATCTTTGGATCCACGTATTACCCCTGCATTGTTGCTTCTCGCTCCATTATTCACTCCCATCCGTGCATTCAGGTCTCCTATTACCATAACGTCCTTATTCTCACAGTATGTTATTACATCCTGCAGCTTCTCGAAGTCTCTATCCCAGTAGTTGCAGTTCAAATATATAGGGAACAAGGACAATTTTTTACTATTGTACCGCAAGCTTAGGTATGTCATCTGCTCAAGCGTTTTGAACTCACAGTACAGATGTTCCAAATCTTTCTTATATCCAATTAAGCAACCCCCTTGGCTCTATCCCTCTCGCATCTTTTCGTAGCAGGTATCCACTTGCATCCGTATTTCGCAAACTTACTCTCGAAAAGCTCGTAGTTATTCGCTGTTATGAATGTTTCGTATAAAAATATAAATTCAAATTCGTTGACAGAATTATAAAAATCACTATACTTATTCCTTAAGCCTGCTATATTACATGACAGAATTTTGAATTCCTTAATTCCTACATACATTTCCTTAACTAACTTATTATAACTAATGGGACAGACGGCATTACAATTAAAAACGTTGCTGGGGTAAAGCTCTTCCAGTTTGGGAGGCACTGTTTTTGATTAAGCCTGAGCCACATGCTTTCTGTTCGTCATCTTCTGTCACTGCTAAATTAGAGCTGTCATTGTACACGTTTTGAAGTATGCTCTTTCCTCTTACGCTGTCATATTGTATCCTATTGTTGCTGTCAAAATAGAACACATCGTTCCCGGCTGTTAATTTAAGTCCTCGCAATTCGGTTTTTGTATTTCTGTTCTCTTCCGCGATTTTGGTTTTTAAATCCAGTAACCGTCTCCTCTTTTCTTGTAAAGTGCCTGGGTAATCTCTGTGCATCGAAATACCCGTGCCTCGGAGTTTTGTTGCTGCTTTCAGGACACGTCCCGCATCGTCCTTGCCACGCCGGGCCGTCCACATGTCCGTGACCACCAACGCATCCGTTGTTTGGGGTAGTTAAAGGCATATTTCCTTGGCCTTTTTCTCCGCCTCTACGCCAGCTTGCGCAGATATGTGTACCACAATGTTTTTCTCGTTCGATCTTTTCTCCAAGAATTCAACTTCGCGCTCCAAGCTTAAACACCGGTTTTCCACCAGCTGTATATTGTACTTCAGGGTTATGATGTCCGCTTCCAATTCCCGGATTTTCATTGCCGTGCCTGCTAGATCGGTGATACATCGGTAATACGCCGTTTGCTTAGTTGAGCTGGTTTTGGTCCCACTGCATTGTTGTTGTTTGTGGGCGGTGTACGTGGGATTCTTGCTCCTTTGTTCATCTTTTTTTTGTTTTTTTTTTTTGTTCGTGTTAATTGTATATGAATGACTCACCTAATTTTTCTTTTGTTTGAGCCGATTACCACAATTATATGATCAAGCAGATTTGACTTAAAAGATCATACAACTCCTTTAATTTAAATAAATTCTTACGAGCTCTTTTTACTGCGACTTGTCGTCATAAACACCACAATGTCATCATTGCTATATAATTCATGATATGCTAACGAGTAGAAAGTTCGTTGTGATAATTGCGAACGTGACTTCTGCTCAAACACTTGTTATTAAAAATGGATTGCAACAGGGTGCGGTCAACTCGCGAATCTTTTTCAGCATTTATATCAGTGTTTTGATAGTTTCTCTTCATCCAACCAATAGCGTACGCAGACGACTTGATTGCGTACAGATCAGGTCCCATTTAAAGTTGAAAATCAACTTCCAGAAATCAGAGACTATTTTATTCAGAACGTCTTTGTCTAGGGCTTCTAGGGACACTAGAAAACATTGGCGTAATTCCGCAATCATTGGACAGGACGGGCGTCCACTGGCGTGTAAGAGCGCAGTCAGGTACCTCCGGATCTGGCTGGATCAGTGCCTATAATTTCATAAAAGTGTAGATGCTGCTCTGGAAAGAGTCCGGGGTGTTTTCGCTCTGACAGGATGGCTGTTTCACTGCAGCCAACTTGATTCTAGGGTGAAAGCAGTCTTCCACATGGCCCTAATCAGACCTATGATTGATTATGGATGTCCCGTCTGGTTTAATGTGAGCGCAAGCTTAATGGAAAGATTCGGGTGTTTGAGAGACGATGTCTGAGGACTTGTCTTGGACTGCACAGGACACCAGAGTCTGAGTATAGAAAGTTCTATCCCAAAGAGGGTAGGGACCTTACAGAAAGACAACTTTCCGATTCAACTGAATCGAGATCACGTTGGAAGGGAAATGACTTGGAACAATAACTTGATCTCTGGGGCTTACTACCCCAACTTTATGTATTACGAAAAAGTTCGTCTGAACGGATTTGTGCCTCCGGAAGCATTTCTTTATTTTGATCAATGTGGGCTGATCCAGAATAGATTGGTGGTACCGCTCATCTACCACGTGGCCCGTAACTCTGTGGAAAGACTCCTTTGCGAACCTGACGTCTTGCTCTGTAAGTCCGAGCGCCTCAGGTACAGTAGAGCGGTCTCTCGCCGAGATATAGAAGATGGAATGGACTAGGTAGTCTATTCAAGACAGAGTTTGCCAAAAACCAATGGCGGACTTATATAGGGTAGGGTAGGCTAGGGTAGAATAAGGTAGTTGTTTGGCCTTTTATATACAACAAAAAAATCATAATATCTTAAACCAACAAAAAATTCACAAAATTACAAAAAAAAAAAAAAACGAGATATACATATATGTATATACATATGTTATGTACATACAGTATATATGCTTTGTATATGCATTTTAGTTAAGAAAAATTATATGTACCCCAAAAACCCGATAGTTTTTCTTGTACATTTTCTAAGCAGCAAAACATACTCAAAGTAGTTAAATCACTGTAGATATTAGGTACTCGAAAGACATATTGGTTGTTTTAGAGTGGTCGCATAGGGCCAACTAAGACACTTTCAATGTAATTATTACATAAGCTAGTTTTAGTCATTTTGTCTAGCGCGTAAGATAGTTATAAGTTTAACGGGAATAAAATTAATTTAAAATGTAAAAGTAAAATAAAAATGTTCGGTTCTTGTCCGCTCACCGGAATCGACCAGCGACGGGCGCGGTTAGTACTTAAATGGGGGACCACTTAGGAACACCGCGTGTTGTTAATTTTTTTGCTTATTTTTTAATTATTTAGTTTCTAACAAAAAACGGTTGGACTTAACTAGTTCTAAGATGCGTAATTACGCGTGGAATGAATCCGGTCCCATGTCGATATCATCTTTGGTTCTCGAGATAATCGAGGCGAAAATTCCGCACGAACGTACGGACATACGCGTATACGCACACATACATGTCTATAAAAATCGTGGATTTGGATTCTGGGGACCTTGAAACGTGGATATTTGTTAAAATTTGGAATTCGCATTACAAGAATTACAATATTTTCCCACTGGGAAGTTAAAAACAACGAAAATGAAATTATTCAAAAAAAGCAAATAGTGTAATAGCAAATAATATACATGTATGTACATTTATTTCTCATAGATACGTATACGTTTTATTGGCACAGCTTGCTCAGAGATACGATAGGTTTGTGTTTAAATGGTTATAGAATAAAATGTTGGAATGAATGTAACAACGAAGGAAAAACTACGAAAAAAAACCTTCATTTAAGTTATTATAAACAAGTTTGATTGAGACATTTGAGACATTGAAACAGTCATGGGATTGCTGACAGAAGTGAAAACTTCAAACAAAAAATAACGGTTTTCCCTTTTTAATTAATTGTTGTATCAAGAACTAAAATTTTTTAAATTGTAAATTAAAATTATTGAGATTAGTCTGGTTTTCGCATATGTACAGTTTGTCAAGGAAATGATTGCAAAGCGTAGAAATGAAAAGCAAATAATGTTAAAAAAATATATTTACTAAGCAAATTAAATTTTTTTTTAAAACCTTCTTCATAATTATATATAATCCTTATATATATACAAAAGGAAAAAACACAATCATCCAAACACTTGAGAAATCTATCAAAAATTGATCAATATCAGTTTATTTACTGTCAAACAATTCTTCGCAAAATGCTGTTTGCCGACCAAATTAATTAAAATTACCAGCAAAAGAACCAATTCCCTTATTTTTTATACTTGGTATGACCACCATTAGCTTAAATGACAGCCCGTAATCTACCCTGCATTGATTGAATGAGCTTCTGAAGGTCATATTCATCATTTTTCGATTTCGGACTTCTTTTTGCCACCTTCTTTTTTAAATGGGCCCACAAATTCTCAATAGGGTTCAGATCGGGGCTTTGCGCAGGGGTGTCAGTTGCTTTTTGGCAATTATAAAGCAACCACTCCCTGCACAAATATGATTCATGCTTTGGATCGTCGTCCTGGTACAATTTAAAAAGTAATTTGCTTTCGTTTTCTGGGTCCACAAAGCCGAATTTCTGAACACATCTTTTCAAATTTTGTCTTAAAATATCTAAATAAACTTCCTTTGTCATTATATTATCAATAATTTTTAGCTCACCAACACCTTTGCTTGAGAAGCAGCCCCATATCATCACTGACAATTTCCCGAATTTTACTGTTGGATTGATATTCTTGTTGTCGAGGGCTATAAGCGGTTTTCGCCATACTCTCGGCGGTCCTGCATGGTAGTACAGCTTTATACTAGACTCGTCACAAAACACAACATCGTTCCAATACTCTACCGGAAGACAAATGTGCTTTGTTGCAAAATTGACGCGTCTGCAAATATTCAACGGTGAGAGTAATGGTTTTTTCCTATCAGCTCTTGATGTGTACTTGTGCTTGAGTATAGTTTTTCTATCTGTCTCATGAGACACTTGAACTCCGTAACCGTTTCTTAAGTCCGTGGCTAATATTCTGATGCTGGTATGAGGGTTTTTTTCAATACGTCTTATCAATTTTCTTTCGTCCCTGCTTGTTAGTTTTTGGGCTGGCTGTTGACTGGTTCAGATGTAGTCTGCCTTCTTTTTCAGCACGGCTTATAACGTTGTACACAGTTCTTTATTTTATAAAAAACATTTCAGCCAATTCCCTAGCGGATTTTCCTTTGTGGTAGTTATAATACACCAATTGTATTACATCATCACTTAACCGTTTGCCTGGCATATTCAAGATTACTTTTTTTAAATTTTCTGGGCACTATGAAATCGTTATTGACTAACAAACTGACACACAACTCCAAAACGCAATGAAATTACAGCTAATGTGTATTATTAAAAAAACTTCTCGAACTCTATGCACTTTTGCAAAGAATTATTTGACAGTGAAAAAACTGCATTCGATATGTTTTGTTAAATTTCTGTTGGTTTTTGGGTTACATTTGCCTTTTTTTTCTACATTACGGCAAAGAGTTTATATGAAAATGGATTAGTTATAAAAAAAAATAGCTCATTTGCTGTATTCTTAGTAAATATGTGCTTTTTAATCAGTTTTTTTCTATATGTACGTTTTGCAAACATTTTCTTGACAAACTGTATATCGGCACTCCGAGCACCAATTATATACATTATTATATATTTTACTAGCTTTTGTCCGCGACTTCGCTTGCGTTAAATTCGGGGTAACACGGTTCCCCTTTCCTGATTTAGAACACAGAAGAGAACTCGGAACAGAATGTTATTTTAATACGCTACTCTAGACGATATTATACGTATGACTTTCCATTTGGGGATAGAATGTAAATATTCTGGGCATTGGACACACGCGAACTTGCTACATACAATTGTCCATGGGTAAAGCACGGCTTTTCTAAGTTCACCCCAGCCACCTTTAATGTTTGACCTTGGGCTTTGTTAATGGTCATAGCGAAACTAAGCTTTAGAGGGAACTGTAGCCTTTTAAACTGGAACGGGAGATCTGTGGGAATTATTGGGATTCGTGGGATCATTACATTTTCACCTTTCCTACGCCGGTTAAGATAGTGGCGCTAATGATATTGCGGCCAAGTTGTGTGACACGAAGTCTCGTCCCATTACATAATCTCGGGGCATCCAAATTTCGCATAAGCATGACTGGGACGCCTAGTTTTAATTAAAGCTTGTGTGAGGGTACACCTGACAGCTGAAGCGAATTTAGAAACTCTACGGGATATGATGTGCTCTGTTATGTATCCATAACTGTGTCTATTGATAAATACTCTATTGTTTCTCCTGGTACTTTACTCAATATGTCTGAATTTAATTTGCTGACAACTTAATTTTTAGGTGCTAAAATTGCTCTTTCACATGAATATTGATTTTCGTGTATATTGTTTTGTAAGTCTGGGTAAACACTTGCAACAAATTCTGAATCACCGTGTACTAAGTGACAAAAATCTCCCGTCACTGTCACACAGCCCTCGGCATCAGTTTCTAACCGACCATCTCTTATTTTCAATAGTGTTTCGGCATAGTTGTCAGCATTTGTGTCATCATATAGATGCACTCTCATATCTGTAGTCAAACTGAACTTTCTTACGGTGGCCCATAGAGTGGACGACTTGAGACATGCTTTAATTTCGTCTGCAGTTGTCCCCTTCTGATTGACTGGTGATGTTTGGCGGAAGTCACCAGCCAATAAAACCACCATCCCTCCCATAACATCGGTATCGTCGCGCAAATCCTGGAGCGTTCGATTTAGTGCTTCTACCGCTTTTTTGTGCGCCATAGTACTTTCATCCCACACTAAGAGCTTGCACTGACGTAGCACAACACCCCGTGCGCTATTTTTACTACAATTACAGAAAGGTGAATCTTCCTGGGCGAGATTTAGTGGTAATTTTAAAACAGAATGCGCAGTACGACCCCCTCTCAACAACGTGGCGGCTATACCGGAGGAAGCTACGGCCACAGCAATGTTGCTATCTTTTCTTACTTGCGCCAGCAACAAATTTAGCAAAAATGTTTTTCCTGTTCCTCCTGGGGCATCAACAAAGAGTAGTGCGCCATTCCCAGATTCTATTTGCTGCAACACTTGGTCAAATACTCGTTTTTGTTCTGGTAGTATTTGGGGTACCAATTCAGCTACTTGCTGCTGCAAAGCTGGTATGTCATAGTTTGTTTCTCGTACAATCTCATCAGAAAGTTCATTTTCGTTCGTTCGCCGAGGGCTAATCATTCCAAATTCACTCAACCATTTACCCACCATCGCCATTACTTTGTCTTAATTTTTTCCAAGGGCTTTGTTATAAATGTGTTCATTGTATGTGATGTCCGTGTGTGTCTGCTGTAGCCTTCGCAAATGTCTTCCGCCATGTACTCTTTATATTTGTTCCATAATTCATTAGGATTAGATAGCCCGCAAGATGATATGAGGGTTGCATAAAGGTCCCTGAATTTGGCTGGCGATTGGAACTGGACGGCTTCCTCCATAGTTTGGTCCCAGTGATTATCATTCTCTAACAGTCCCAGAGCTTCACATGCTTCACTATATGTTGCGTATTCCTGGCCGTTGACAATTTTAAGATCTCTATAGCTTGTAGGACCCTGAACATGGTGTAGCAGCAAACGTAAACAAAACATTCAAAATTAGTAACGTGGACGGTGTACACACAACCAAGAGCATCAGATGATTTCGCTCCGGGCCAATTCTCAACAGGCACGCCTTGAGTACGGCGTTTCCACTCCTTTGTAGACGTGTTCCAGGTATAGTAACAGGGGACTTCGGCATAGAAACATGTTTTTGCAAAGGGATCGGCCTGACAAAAATGGAAAAAGGCTGTTAATGTTGTTTTGGGCGGTGATGATACTCTTTCTTGGAAATTGCTCTCGGTAAAATATATGCGCTCTCCATTTTCTGAGTGTGCAGCAAGGTGGGTTACTGCTGGATGTCTTTCGTGCAAGGGGAAGCCAAGGAGCCGCCACTCTGCCTCATTACTGCTGACGTAACGTCCTGCTTGAAAGGTTTGCACTTCATTTAGAATATGTGCTCCGCATTCATTCCTGAGATTAAATATAGCCTGGTCATTTCCTTTATTTATATATTTGCATATATATTTGATTGCGCGGACAGAGCTACAGGCTTCTACATTAATATGAGCATTGAACATTTTACATAGAATGGGCGAATACGGGACGGTCCAACTGCTGTCTAAGGTTTCGTTCGCTCTAGATCGAGTCTTAATTGTAACTGTTCGGCCACCATCTTCGGGTGCTGTGCGCCTGTATAACGGGTAGCCATTGCCGTTGTGCACAGTTTCTTTTAACAGCTGTTTAGGGAAATTCTTTGTGCATTTTCCATCTTTCATGCATCGGACAATAGTGTCATACAATTCTTTATCTTGCTCAGGATCAGGAATCTCGGCGCTAATTAACTCATCTATTTGGGTGGGTCGCATCTTTTCTTTAAGCCATATTAGAATATGCACATGTGGTAGTACCCTTTTTTGCCATTCAATAGAATACATGAAACATTGTACCTCGCCGAATATTTTACCCTTGGTAATTACATTCCTTAATTTTTGCATTTTTAATCTCAGCACTCTGGCAACTAAATCGTATCTGTCAGTACTTTTTTGGCCCGGTATTAGTTCATCAGCTATTTCCTTCCATGAAGGGTTGCAAGTGAAAGTGGCAAAAAGGCCAGGTCTGCCGTAAGTTGGTACATAAGTAAATGCGTCTTGTGTGTATTGGTGTAGGTAGCGGGGGCTGTTAACGAATGTTGACGGAAGAATTACCATTTTTCCTAGATCTGAAGGACTAACATTGGCGTCGCTAGCAACTGCACCTTGCAAATGTATGTAATTATCAACACGTAGCTTTATTTGATTTAAAGTAATAAAACGAAGCCGTTCGCTTTCCACCTTCACGTACATATCCACCAAGAACTGATGAAATAGTTGTCTGCACCGAGCTAAAAGGTTTAAATCATTTTGTCGCAACATCATATGATAGGCATAAAAATTCATACACGATACTTTTTTGTTTGCAATGGGTTGTTTTGTCACTGGATTAATAAGGGGAATTTCAAAGTGATACCCTTCTTGTCCTTTGGAATAAATCAATAAATATTGCAAAGCAACATAAAATTTGTGTGTATCGGCTACCCCTGCAGCGTGTCATCATGTGCTCGCAAGACAATGTCCCGTGAAGAAAATTGTTCACCACTTACTACGGCTGCAATTTCATTAATCAATGGCGCATTATAACGCCTTTCATGCTCTCCCTGAGGAGTCCTGTCCGCATGTACAACTACCTTATAACGCTGTTCAGGTAGGTTCTCTAAAGCAGTTTTAAACGTGTTGACTAAGTACTATTATCATGCAAGTATCTTTGAATTTTCAGCACCGTGTCTCTTTCTACTCCCGGGATAAATTGGCATCGACGGTCTACCTCAACTTCTTCGTCACCCATAAAGTAAACCTGCAAAAAATTGTACTGTTCGCTATCAGCTGGAAAAAGTGCACCGATCCTGTGATAAATTTGCCCTTGCACCGTAAATGTTGGCGAAAATCCTGGCATTATTACTTCCCGGTCTGCTCCAAAAGACGTAATCTGAAAGCATGAGGTATATTTCCGGATCTTATTTAAAAAGCGCCGTAAGCCATCAGCATCATATAAAAATAGAGTTTTTAAAGGTTCCTCTGGCGCCTCGAGTAGAGGAAGTGAAACTTTGCCGCTGCTACAGCACATGCCTGGGGTCTCATCTTTCCATTTTAATGCGCTACAAAAACGACACGCCTTGTCCATCAGTCCTGCAACAATCAGCCTGTGATTTTTATAATCAATTAGTGGATCGTAATTAAATGCAGCTTCATTAAATATCGACCAATTAAATCTTTCAAAATTACGCCGACGTTCTGCTTGGAGCTGCGCATTTCAATTTATACGTGCCTATGCTTGTTCAGGTGTTTCAGCGGCTCTTAAAGCAGCCTGACGTTCTGCGTTTTCGAGTAGCCTTTGCTGAGTTCGAGCGGGTGTTTCAGAAGCTCTTAGAGCAGAATGATGTTCTGCATCGTCGAGCAGCCTCTGCTGATTTTGAGCAGGTGTTTCCGAGGCTCTCAAAGCAAACTGACGTTGAGCCTGTCCTGTCCTTCTCAGTTCAACATCTTCAAGAGATTCTTGGGACCGAGCTAATCTCTTCGCTTGTGCTTGAGAAGACACTCTTGAAAGGTTCGACTTGCGTTTGCCAGTAATCGACCTTTTAAAAACTCATAGAATTATTGAGGGATAAGTGGAAAATAAAGGTTACTTACAATTTTTATATATATTTACTTTAAACCAAAAAAAAAAAAAACCAAACCAATTCACGAAACAAAACTAAATCCAAAACCAAAGCGATTGTCTTATTCCTTAAAAGTCCAGGAATATTATAAATCTAAACTAAACGAATTAATACGATCCGAAAAACAACAACGGTAAGACCGGATCCGAAACCGAGTTTGTTTTCGGAAATCGAAAAACCAAACCAAGACAACAATACCAAATCGTAAAGCTAAACATGAACATGTAGCCAAAAATCTAAAGCAGTTAAATCAATGTGAATCAATAGCCAATAGTCACGGCATGCACTATATTCGTCGTTTTCATTTGAAGCTTGCAAATTTGTTTACTTTGAATAACTCATGGCACTCCATAGTTATCCACTCAAAAAATATGATACTTCGCTTGAAGCGAAATTGTGCAAATCGAATCTGAGTAGGCAATTGAAATTCTCGCAAAGTTTAAATCTCGCAATGTGGAGAAATTTTGGCATTGTTGTCATGAATGTACATATGCATGTGTACATACATATGTATATGAATATGAAGAAACACTTCCATTATCTAATTCGCCGTTTCATGATATTTCAGTGCCAAACTACGAAAATCTCATTACAAAATGTATGAAAAATACTGTATCTACCTGGGTAGATACTGTTCGTGCACGTAAAAAAATGGTCAAGACTTGGAGGAACATTCTCTAAATATTTTTTTTTTTAACATATTCTCAAAGCTGCAACAAAGTTAGGTAGTCACTGAGTCGGGGCGGCATGAACATATAATCAAAAGTCGCGGAAATAATGGAAAAAGAAAATTCAAATATCTACCCGGGTTGATACTGTTCATGTGAAGGTTAATTTGTTTTAATTCAATTATTTTGTTATTCGTTGTAGTCGTTTGTCTCACACAAACTTCCATCCCCTACTAAATTTTTTTTTGCTCCATACAATTACCCCCCCCCCCCCCCACGCCATTTTAAGGAAGTGGGGGGTTAGAAAGAGACAAAAGTAGCCTGCGTAACTCTCCATCCCTTCAGCTATCTCCACTAAAAAATCACGTCAATTCGTCGCTCCGTTTTGCCGTGAAAGACGGACAAACAGACACACACACTTTCACATTTATAATATTAGTATAGATTTATCGGTAAAATTCATATACATATGTATGATGGGCTGCGCAAGTTCTGGACAAAATATAAATACAACTTATTTGAAATAATAATTAATATACACTTATATATTTATACATAATGTTTATATTTACATACATTTTAATGAATTCAAGTATCAGTATAACTGCCATTATTTGCATTATTATTTTCATTTATTTCAACAAAACTTAAATTATTTATTCACTGTAGTCTAAAATGGTTGATTCCCTGATGAGTATAATATCTAATTTTCTAAAATCTTTCATAAACAAGCCAGTCATTTGTTTCATGCGAGTATCGACTTTAATATATTTGAACAGATTTCTATATTGATTAGCTTTTTCAACATTGCGAGTAAATGATAATAGTCTGAACCGTGATATGCTCAATGCACTATAAATTGTTGAACCGTCTATAGCAGCAGCAGCCTTTACAGTTGACGCACTTTCTATGTGTATGTATGTTGGCGTTAAGTGGCCTTTACACGATAAATCAGTTGACATCATGCATCGTGTCCGTGTGGATTGACTCTATCCCTTACACAGCTCAATCGATTAAAGCAAATTTCTAGTGAAATTTAGTGAATTTCGGTCGTCTACGGACGTGCGATGAGTGATTCGGGCGACTCTATTGCGTACGTTGGTCTGGCACTTTGTGCAAAGAAGAAAAAGAATAGAATGGCAAAAAAAGAAGACAATTTGGATGAAACAGTGGTTAGAAACAAGGAATCGTTCACTCATGAAAATCTTTTAAGTGAATTAAAAATATGCGCATCTCCCGTTCTTAATCCTCCTTCAATTTAAATTGTCCGCTCCCGACAGACATCACATTCCACGCTCGCGACACCCCACCTGCACGACACACAATAAGCTTATTTGGTCAATCCAACCCTTACACACGTCAATCAGCATGATAATGGTCATGCAATATCAAAAATGTTTTGATTTCTGTCACCAACGAATGTGTGTGACGCACACAAACGCATTTTCACAAACACACGTAAAGAATTGATGTCATTCGATTGATCGTGTAAGGGTACCTTTACAGTCCATGAGAGACCAACGTCGAGCTTCTCTCAATCTTCCATATTG
Source organism: Eumerus sabulonum (assembly GCA_951905685.1). Taxonomy (NCBI): domain Eukaryota; kingdom Metazoa; phylum Arthropoda; class Insecta; order Diptera; family Syrphidae; genus Eumerus; species Eumerus sabulonum. The sequence goes on from OX645060.1 coordinate 75,143,497, forward strand.
TGTATGATTATAGTTTGTCATAGGTGAAAAGCATCTACAATTTAATGCCGATTCCGAGCGGCGAATTTCAAGAAGCTTTTCATCTCAAGTATACTACAGGGGATTTTGTCATAACCCCGCTAAGGAGAAGCACCGTGGAAACACGTGCGATGACATGACTGTTGGACGGATTCGATCCCGTGTCCTTGGCGTCAGAGGTCACACACTACCCACTGCGACATGGCGCTTCTCAATAATGAGAAAAAAAAATGCGCAGACCTGTACTGAGCTCATACTATGCATTGAAAATTCCAGCATCTGAAAATCTATTGTATATTTTCATTATTCTTTTTATTACAAATGTTCTGCCACTACTAGCTGGTCAAGTTAAATATATCAGCAATTTTAGGTAATGTATTGTATGAAACAGAATTTCTCGCCGCTCTTCATTGGCTGGGCGCATAAGACAATACATACAACGTACACTAAAGTTATGCTTCGTCGAATCGATGAAGTACATCTTAAAACCTACCTACTCTTTTCTTCGGTAAACTTAATGCTGAAATTTTCAAATAAAGTGCTTAGATATGTTTTTTGATAAATAATAAATAAGATCTATTATCAGCATCGACATGTTTTCTGTACTTAAAAACAAAATGAATGCTATCAATTAATTTTGTTACACAAACAGCGATTGGTTTAAAAAAAATTAAAATAGTAAAATAATATCACATTAAGTAATCATTACAAAAATTATAAGTATTAATTCAAATCAACTGTAAAAAATAAATATAAATAAATAAAAAAAAAATTATATACCAGAGGCACAAGCCTCAATTTTGTGTCCACCACAGATGCTTTTTTGCACTTATAGCACGAAGATTTTGTCGTTCGCCTCTTTGAATATGGACAAAATGGGCAAATTTTTCCTGATACCGATTCTATGATATTTTCCTTATGTTTTCCTCGAACATCAGTCAAAAAATTTCCATTTTCCTCCTAGTTGTGCGATTAGAGAAGGCGTCTCGAGTCTTAGTGACACATACTTCTCCACAAGGTCACAATGTAATTTCTTCATAAACTCTCGACTGTTTAAGGATTTCGGTTAGTAAATGCCATGTTTAACATGCCATGAAACTGACACATACAGGGTTCGTTTTTCGAGATCAACTCGAGACAACTCCCTTTGTCTGATTATAAAATTTGGCTTTTACGACAGCAGCGTTGGTTCCTTGTCGTAACAAAACATTGATGTATTACATTTGCGTTTGTGTCCTTTTTTATTTCGCATTTTATCGTTCATTAAAAATATGTTATTGAATACATTGCAGTGGTTCAATAATGTTTTTACATTGACTGGTTAGTCCCTGGGCTGGTGAACTACATATGTATGTATGTATGTATATTCGAACCATATCGATGACTTACCTTTTTTGTTGACCACTTGTAGTTGTTTACGCCTCGAAGAATAGTTTGGTAAATTCTATTAAGCCTGATTTTTTCCTGAGTAGATTGAGGGGGATATTGTCTTCATCCGAATCAGAGATACCATCTGACGATGAGACTTCGCTTTCAAGTTCATCGGCATCCTCCATAACAAAGTTGTCATCACTACTTGTTTGTCGCGTAAAGTGCTGAAGAGAACCCCGTCTAACCGAACTCAAAGGCAACTGTAGCGAAAGCCAAAGACAAAAAAGAAGAAGAATGTAAAGACGTGTTGCTTAATCTGCGGTTGCGTTAAGACTCATTTATTGTTCTTCTAACAGGATTGACATGACATACGCATGCATAAAAACTAAGTGTCAAAGTAATTATTTTTAAGGGTACATTTACATTGTAGTAGTAGTAACTAATTAGTTTTTTTTTTTTTTTTTTTTATTGCATTTATTAATATATACAATAAACATACTCCCGCCGTTGAAAGTTACTTTCAACTACTACTAACAAGTAATGGGCAGAGTTTACAGATGGGGCGTTTAAACTCGCCCCTCTTCGTAGACACGGAAACGACTCGAATTAAACCATCACGGCCTGGATACGTCTTAGTGATTCTCCCGATGAGCCATTTACATGGAGGTTGATCTCCCTCTTGGAGAACAACAATGTCGTTGAGTTTTAGGTTTTGATGTTGATTCAGCCACTTCGGACGCCTTCTAAGCTGGGACAAATATTCTTGGGACCAGCGCTGCCAAAATAGTTGAAGTGAACACTGCAGATACTGCCATCGATTTAGTAATGAAGCACGAGTCGAGAGTAGCTCCGATTCTGGAACGTTTACTAAGGGACGGGCGATAGGGAAATGAGCAGGAGTCAGCGGGTCCACATCGCCTTCGAAGCGGATACAAAGAGGTCTGGAATTGGCGCACGCTTCAATTTGGCAAAACAGCGTTGAAAGTGATTCGTATGTTAGACATGCTTCGCCGAGAATTCTTCGCATATGGAACTTGACGGTTTTGACGCCTGCCTCCCACAGCCCTCCAAAATGCGGAGCATGCGGAGGAGAGAAATGCCTGGTAATGCCACGTAAACATAGCGCATCCGCAATGTCGTTTTGGAATTGATCCGATTTCAGCAGCATAAACCATTCACGTAGTTGTTGATTGGGACCGACGAAATTGGTATTATTGTCGCTATACAAGGTGTGACACGTACCAAGACGAGCAATGAAGCGACGCAGGGCTGCAATGAAGGCGGCTGATGAAAGATCGGTGACAAGCTCAAGGTGTAAAGCCTTCATAGCCATGCACATGAAGAGAGCTACGTACACCTTGTATCGTTTGGCACCTCGTCCCTTCCAAGGTCGAACAAGGAACGGTCCACAGTAGTCGGCGCCAGTATTGCGGAAAGTTGCTCCTGCCTCAAGTCGTTGTAGAGGCAGACTTGCCATCTGCTGTTGATATGGTATTGCACGTTGACGCATGCAGGTCACACACTGGAAAATAGAGCGTTTAATAATGTGATGGATACCAATTATAAAATAATAAAGGCTTAAAAGATACGTCATCTGACGCCTCCCGTCATGTCGATTGTTGTTGTGACAGTCGCGAACAATTAACATCGTTAAATGATGATCCTTGGGCAGGATGATAGGATGCTTTTGGTCAAAGGGGATAGAAGACCCTTTCAATCGTCCTCCTACGCGAAGTACGCCGTCCTCATCGATGAATGGATTCAATGCAGCATACCTATTTTTACGAGGTAAAGCATTACCTGCAGACACGTATTTAATCTCTTCTTGTAGGAACTGTTTCTGCGCAAGTTTAATAAAGGCAGTTCTTGCGTCGCCTATCTCGGGGAGGGTGACAAGAAATTAGAGGGGTAGGAGCCACCCGAGACTTTACGTTGCTTGAATAACCGAATACATCGTGCAACTACGGTAGAGTCTATTAAGGTTTGAAAAACGTTCAAAAATGTCCCATTCGCCCATGTTTGCGGAATTTGTTAAGCACACTACATTTTCGCCATCACGACGATGTCTTTCTATACCCGGAACACCAGTGAACGATATAATCGCGTCGCGTAGAAAGGTGGGGCCGTGCCACCAAAGGCTCAGGTTTGGTAAGTGCCTTGGCATTAAACCGCGAGTGCCATGATCAGCAGGATTTTCAGCCGATCGCACATACCGCCATACGGAAACCGGAAACTGTGATTTGATTTGCGATACTCGATTATCTACGAACACATTTCGCGATCGCGGCTCTCCCATTATACAGTGTAGAACGGTGGTAGAGTCAGTGTATGCGAAACAATCTATATCACTTTGGCCAATGGCGTTCTTGACCTTTGTAAGCAGTTTGACTAATAATAATGAACCACATAGCTCAAGGCGCGGGATTGTTAACGCAGATTTGACCGGAGCGATTCGAGTTTTCGCGCAAACGAGATTTGACTGAACATCGCCGCCACTAACCACGCGAAGGTATATTGCGGCAGCATACGCGGATGCCGAAGCGTCGGAGAAACCGTGTAATTCGACCAACTCACTCTTTCTCGACTGGAGCCACCGGGGAATCTTGATTATCTGTATTGTACTTAATTCCGAAAAGAATTCCGACCATTCCTGGTAGAATTCCGAGAGAATATGCTCATCCCACGATATACTCTTTATCCATAATCGTTTGATAAAGATCTTCGTTTTTACGACGAGTGGCGAAAGCCAGCCTAGGGGGTCGAAGATTCTAGCGATGTCGGATAAGACTTTTCTTTTCGTGACGTATGGACCAATGGCTCGTATGGCGCATGAAAACTTGAAACAATCGCGTTCTGTGTCCCAAAGGAGACCCAGTGTCTTCATTTCCGTCGTACTGATGGACAACTCGGTTGCCGGTTCGCGGCGATCGATATTGATTTTATTCAAGAACTCAGGCGAATTTGAAGACCACTTGCGGAGGTCCATTTACACGTTTTCTAGAATGACACACAACTCGTTTTTGACCAGCAATGCTTCTTCAACGCTATCGAACGTTGAAGCAAAATCGTCGACGTAAAAGTCCTCAACGAGGCTTTCCGAAGCACTTGGAAAATTCAACTTATTGCTAACACCGATTTGTTTTAGAACCCTTGTTGCGAGAAAGGACGCGGATGCTGTTCCGTAAGTGACGGTTTTCAGAATATAATCGCGGGGTTCTTGAGAAACTTCCTCCCTCCAAACGATCCGTTGGAAGTGGGTGTCCTCCGAGCGAACGAGGATTTGCCGATACATATTCGCGATGTCAGCCTTTATCGCGATCTTCTGAATGCGGAATTAAATGACACAGGTGAATAAATCATTTTGAATAACGGGTCCAACAAGCAAATAATCATTAAGGGAAAAACCATTCGTTGACTTAGCTGAGGAGTTAAGCACCACCCTTAACTTGGTGGTCGCACTACTAGGTTTAAGTACTGCATGGTCGGGAAGATAAAAGGCTGTACGCTTCATGTCACATGGTAACACCGGAGCCATATGACCCAAACGCTCATACTCACGCATAAAGCTCACGTATTCCTTCCTTAACGGGTCGAATCCTTAGCAAACCGCCGTTCCATACTGTTTAACAGCTTTAGAGCCGTGTTACGAGAGTCACCAAATTCTACCGGAGATTTATTAAAGGGTAACCTGACAACGTAGCGCTCTTCCAAATTAATGGTATGAGTGGAAACGAAATGATTTTCAATAACCGAATCTGAATCATGATTGAGTCGAGATGCATCGCGAACATCCTCATGTTCGAGAAATTGTCTCAAAGTGCGTCGAGATCCACAGTTGAATGAAGGACACTCACCGCTGCTTCCGAATTCGCGGAGATATTGCCGGCGAGAACCCAACAAAAAATCGTATTTTGCGCAATAGGTGCACCCGACGGATGAAAAACTTTACCTTCCGATAAGATTTCAAAGAATATGTCCGCGCCCAGTAAAACGTCGACCTTACTAGGCCGGAAACAAAGAGCATCTGCAAGAGGCAAGTGATTGAAATAGGATATATTTGCGCAATAGAACGATGCGTGTGGCAGTTCGTTGGTTAGCGAAGAAAAAATTAAAGCGTTCACTGTCAGCGCCGCTGATTTGCTGATTTTAGAAACGATCTCAAGTTTAACCTTACCTTGAGTATTTTCTCCCTGACCAAGTCCGACAATAGGGATTTTCGCGTGACTTCGTTTCAAACCTAACCTCTGAACACATGCCTCAGATATTAAGGTGGCTTGTGAACCCGAATCTAAAAGTGCCCTACATTGTTGTAACTTGTTTTGCGAATCTTTAATGAGTACAATGGCTGTGGGCAATAACGAATATCCATCACGACACAACTGAGCCGAATTCACGTTGAAACCACGAGAAATATCGTTCGAGGTAGAAGGCAAGCTCGATAATCCGTTATCAAAATGTAGTAACGTGTTATGTTTTAGGTTACACATCTTGCAATGAGAGAACTTGCACTCACTAATTTTGTGCTTTGATGGTAAACAATTAGGACATATGCCGTTGGTTTTTACGAATTTTTCCCTAGCCTGCACTGCGAGGTCCCGGAATTGCGAACACTGATACAATAGATGGGCTTGATTACATTCCGGACAAGAAGGTACGATAGCGTTAGAAAACTCGTTTGTCCGCCCTTTTACCGCCAAACCGATTCACCGTATCTGCGCGACCGACTTGCGACACTTGTAGACTTTCGAGTTCATTTATTCGCACTCTTAGAAACTCTGTAAAATCAGAGAAGGAGGGTTTGTTGATACTTTTGATTTAACGAATCCACAATATTCTGCTTTCACTGTCTAGTTTTTTCCATAAGAAATAAATGAGCAGTGTGCCCCACAAACTGACAGTAAGATCTAATGTACTTAGAGCGTTGGTATTTTCCATTGTAGTAGACGCTCATACTCACGCATAAAGCTCACGTATTCCTTCCTTAACGGGTCGAATCCTTAGCAAACCGCCGTTCCATACTGTTTAACAGCTTTAGAGCCGTGTTACGAGAGTCACCAAATTCTACCGGAGATTTATTAAAGGGTAACCTGACAACGTAGCGCTCTTCCAAATTAATGGTATGAGTGGAAACGAAATGATTTTCAATAACCGAATCTGAATCATGATTGAGTCGAGATGCATCGCGAACGTCCTCATGTTCGAGAAATTGTCTCAAAGTGCGTCGAGATCCACAGTTGAATGAAGGACACTCACCGCTGCTTCCGAATTCGCGGAGATATTGCCGGCGAGAACCCAACAAAAAATCGTATTTTGCGCAATAGGTGCACCCGACGGATGAAAAACTTTACCTTCCGATAAGATTTCAAAGAATATGTCCGCGCCCAGTAAAACGTCGACCTTACTAGGCCGGAAACAAAGAGCATCTGCAAGAGGCAAGTGATTGAAATAGGATATATTTGCGCAATAGAACGATGCGTGTGGCAGTTCGTTGGTTAGCGAAGAAAAAATTAAAGCGTTCACTGTCAGCGCCGCTGATTTGCTGATTTTAGAAACGATCTCAAGTTTAACCTTACCTTGAGTATTTTCTCCCTGACCAAGTCCGACAATAGGGATTTTCGCGTGACTTCGTTTCAAACCTAACCTCTGAACACATGCCTCAGATATTAAGGTGGCTTGTGAACCCGAATCTAAAAGTGCCCTACATTGTTGTAACTTGTTTTGCGAATCTTTAATGAGTACAATGGCTGTGGGCAATAACGAATATCCATCACGACACAACTGAGCCGAATTCACGTTGAAACCACGAGAAATATCGTTCGAGGTAGAAGGCAAGCTCGATAATCCGTTATCAAAATGTAGTAACGTGTTATGTTTTAGGTTACACATCTTGCAATGAGAGAACTTGCACTCACTAATTTTGTGCTTTGATGGTAAACAATTAGGACATATGCCGTTGGTTTTTACGAATTTTTCCCTAGCCTGCACTGCGAGGTCCCGGAATTGCGAACACTGATACAATAGATGGGCTTGATTACATTCCGGACAAGAAGGTACGATAGCGTTAGAAAACTCGTTTGTCCGCCCTTTTACCGCCAAACCGATTCACCGTATCTGCGCGACCGACTTGCGACACTTGTAGACTTTCGAGTTCATTTATTCGCACTCTTAGAAACTCTGTAAAATCAGAGAAGGAGGGTTTGTTGATACTTTTGATTTAACGAATCCACAATATTCTGCTTTCACTGTCTAGTTTTTTCCATAAGAAATAAATGAGCAGTGTGCCCCACAAACTGACAGTAAGATCTAATGTACTTAGAGCGTTGGTATTTTCCATTGTAGTAGACGCTCATACTCACGCATAAAGCTCACGTATTCCTTCCTTAACGGGTCGAATCCTTAGCAAACCGCCGTTCCATACTGTTTAACAGCTTTAGAGCCGTGTTACGAGAGTCACCAAATTCTACCGGAGATTTATTAAAGGGTAACCTGACAACGTAGCGCTCTTCCAAATTAATGGTATGAGTGGAAACGAAATGATTTTCAATAACCGAATCTGAATCATGATTGAGTCGAGATGCATCGCGAACGTCCTCATGTTCGAGAAATTGTCTCAAAGTGCGTCGAGATCCACAGTTGAATGAAGGACACTCACCGCTGCTTCCGAATTCGCGGAGATATTGCCGGCGAGAACCCAACAAAAAATCGTATTTTGCGCAATAGGTGCACCCGACGGATGAAAAACTTTACCTTCCGATAAGATTTCAAAGAATATGTCCGCGCCCAGTAAAACGTCGACCTTACTAGGCCGGAAACAAAGAGCATCTGCAAGAGGCAAGTGATTGAAATAGGATATATTTGCGCAATAGAACGATGCGTGTGGCAGTTCGTTGGTTAGCGAAGAAAAAATTAAAGCGTTCACTGTCAGCGCCGCTGATTTGCTGATTTTAGAAACGATCTCAAGTTTAACCTTACCTTGAGTATTTTCTCCCTGACCAAGTCCGACAATAGGGATTTTCGCGTGACTTCGTTTCAAACCTAACCTCTGAACACATGCCTCAGATATTAAGGTGGCTTGTGAACCCGAATCTAAAAGTGCCCTACATTGTTGTAACTTGTTTTGCGAATCTTTAATGAGTACAATGGCTGTGGGCAATAACGAATATCCATCACGACACAACTGAGCCGAATTCACGTTGAAACCACGAGAAATATCGTTCGAGGTAGAAGGCAAGCTCGATAATCCGTTATCAAAATGTAGTAACGTGTTATGTTTTAGGTTACACATCTTGCAATGAGAGAACTTGCACTCACTAATTTTGTGCTTTGATGGTAAACAATTAGGACATATGCCGTTGGTTTTTACGAATTTTTCCCTAGCCTGCACTGCGAGGTCCCGGAATTGCGAACACTGATACAATAGATGGGCTTGATTACATTCCGGACAAGAAGGTACGATAGCGTTAGAAAACTCGTTTGTCCGCCCTTTTACCGCCAAACCGATTCACCGTATCTGCGCGACCGACTTGCGACACTTGTAGACTTTCGAGTTCATTTATTCGCACTCTTAGAAACTCTGTAAAATCAGAGAAGGAGGGTTTGTTGATACTTTTGATTTAACGAATCCACAATATTCTGCTTTCACTGTCTAGTTTTTTCCATAAGAAATAAATGAGCAGTGTGCCCCACAAACTGACAGTAAGATCTAATGTACTTAGAGCGTTGGTATTTTCCATTGTAGTAGACGCTCATACTCACGCATAAAGCTCACGTATTCCTTCCTTAACGGGTCGAATCCTTAGCAAACCGCCGTTCCATACTGTTTAACAGCTTTAGAGCCGTGTTACGAGAGTCACCAAATTCTACCGGAGATTTATTAAAGGGTAACCTGACAACGTAGCGCTCTTCCAAATTAATGGTATGAGTGGAAACGAAATGATTTTCAATAACCGAATCTGAATCATGATTGAGTCGAGATGCATCGCGAACGTCCTCATGTTCGAGAAATTGTCTCAAAGTGCGTCGAGATCCACAGTTGAATGAAGGACACTCACCGCTGCTTCCGAATTCGCGGAGATATTGCCGGCGAGAACCCAACAAAAAATCGTATTTTGCGCAATAGGTGCACCCGACGGATGAAAAACTTTACCTTCCGATAAGATTTCAAAGAATATGTCCGCGCCCAGTAAAACGTCGACCTTACTAGGCCGGAAACAAAGAGCATCTGCAAGAGGCAAGTGATTGAAATAGGATATATTTGCGCAATAGAACGATGCGTGTGGCAGTTCGTTGGTTAGCGAAGAAAAAATTAAAGCGTTCACTGTCAGCGCCGCTGATTTGCTGATTTTAGAAACGATCTCAAGTTTAACCTTACCTTGAGTATTTTCTCCCTGACCAAGTCCGACAATAGGGATTTTCGCGTGACTTCGTTTCAAACCTAACCTCTGAACACATGCCTCAGATATTAAGGTGGCTTGTGAACCCGAATCTAAAAGTGCCCTACATTGTTGTAACTTGTTTTGCGAATCTTTAATGAGTACAATGGCTGTGGGCAATAACGAATATCCATCACGACACAACTGAGCCGAATTCACGTTGAAACCACGAGAAATATCGTTCGAGGTAGAAGGCAAGCTCGATAATCCGTTATCAAAATGTAGTAACGTGTTATGTTTTAGGTTACACATCTTGCAATGAGAGAACTTGCACTCACTAATTTTGTGCTTTGATGGTAAACAATTAGGACATATGCCGTTGGTTTTTACGAATTTTTCCCTAGCCTGCACTGCGAGGTCCCGGAATTGCGAACACTGATACAATAGATGGGCTTGATTACATTCCGGACAAGAAGGTACGATAGCGTTAGAAAACTCGTTTGTCCGCCCTTTTACCGCCAAACCGATTCACCGTATCTGCGCGACCGACTTGCGACACTTGTAGACTTTCGAGTTCATTTATTCGCACTCTTAGAAACTCTGTAAAATCAGAGAAGGAGGGTTTGTTGATACTTTTGATTTAACGAATCCACAATATTCTGCTTTCACTGTCTAGTTTTTTCCATAAGAAATAAATGAGCAGTGTGCCCCACAAACTGACAGTAAGATCTAATGCACTTAGAGCGTTGGTATTTTCCATTGTAGTAGAGAACAACCGTTTTAATTCCGTTAGTGAACCTTGTTTTACTACCGGTTGCTAGAAAATGTTACCTAAATGTGCGATCTGCGGCTTATCATAATGGGCCGTAATAGATCCCACGCAACATTAAAATTTTAATTACTGAGCGGCAGGTGTTTCACTACAGCAGCCGCATCTCCTTGTAAATGCGTCTGAAGGTATTCGAGTTTTTCAACACCGGTTAACGCGTCTTTTGCTGTGACGATTTCTTGAAATAAATCCCGAAACCGAACCCATTCTTCGAATCTACCGGGAAATTCCGGTAATTTAACTTCGGGCAGCCTTGAGAATGCCTCTTTTTTGAGATCGTAATCGTTCTCTGTGGCTTCTCCATCACTGATTTCACCATATCATTCAAAGAGCATTGATTTTCGACAAGTGTTTTCAATGTCTAATTCAAATCACTAATTCAAAAACTAAGTGTCAAAGTAATTATTTTTAAGGGTACATTGGTGTAATAGTAACTAATTTCTGTTTTTTTTTATGGCATTAATTAATATATACAATAAACACTACTACTTTTTCGCCTTCGCACATTCCAAGCATTATCTCGACTTCATCATCACCTAATTGCCGGCCGGAACTCATTTTATTACTCCATCGCAATTAATATACATACACACATACATATGTATGTATGTACCTATTAAAAAAACGAATTTCCGTTGATCGCAGAATATCATACGTTCGTTCGCTGATAGAGATCGCCAACAAATGATGTACGGGGATAGAATTATAAGGGATGAATAGTTTAAAGGAAGTCATCAAAAATAAAATAGTTGTTCGTCGATTCGACGAAGGATAACCATCCAGGGTTAACATTGCAAGTTGTAAATCATAATTTATCTTTGCATTCGGATCATAATATCCTTCATGAAATGGATTTTGATCAGGAAGTCTACCAACAACATCTCTTATTTTTTCATTATCATCTGGAACTTCTTCACGTCATAATTCTCGACAAAATTGTAAGGTTCTTTCAAGGTCTTGTTGGACTCAAACTCTTTCCTTTTCTGTAATATCAGATCTACAATTTAATGAATTTCATTTCTTCAAGAATACGCCTTCTCGTGACGAAATTGAGTAATATGTATAATGCACTGTTTCTTTCGCTGTTTTTGTAGTATGTACCTAGAATGAATTGCGTGAGTATAAGCATGTATGTATGTATTTGTATTTATTTATTCATTATTCCCATTAACATAATTCATTCAACTTATGTCTATACAATATTTCACGAACTAAAATTATCTTTATGAGAACAGTTAGTGGCATTAATATTAATATAATAAATAGAGATAATGCCACATTTTATTTAATTAATTACATGGTGGGGTGAACCATAGGAGCATAAAAAGTGTAAAAAATTCAAGATAAGCATACTCAATAAGAAATGTAGCATAAATCAGGTAGACAACAACTACACGGTAACAAGTATAAATCAGACTATATAGTGCAACAGAATTTCGATGTTATTTATGTCGTAAGTAAGGAGCCAAGACTTTATACTTTTCAAAAATAGGGATGGATTCCTAATGTTTCGTATTCCTTCTGGTAGTTTATAAAACAACTTGTGGGCTACGATAGAATACGAGTTTCTATAAAGAGTTGTACGGAAAGGTAAGTAATTACCGGTATTATGTCTTAGATTATAAGGTCCGACAATAGGGCTTTGCATGTAGCCACTACGTATAAAAAAGATTTTTAAGACTTTGTAGTAAAATAAGTGACGAACTGGTAAAATCTTTGATTTGCGAAATAGCTCCATTGAATGAGCCAACCGGGTAGAATTGCAAACTTTTCTCAAAGCACATTTTTGAAGGATAACTAATTGTTGAAGTTTGTTGCGGTAAGCACCACCCCAACAGCAAATACCATATTCTAGCCTCGAATGAAATAGACCATGGTATACGGTTTTTAAAAAAGCGTTGGAACAAAATTTTCGTAGTTTGTACAGGCAACGAATAGTTGACAGAAAGAATTTCTTGAGATTCGAAATATGCTCGGTCCATTTAAATTGTTGATCTATTGTAACTCCTAAGTACCTGAAAGATTTTACATTTTCAATTTTGAAACAATTTTCTGTACAAGATACATTAGGGTTAAAGGTAGATTGAGGACTAGCTTCCAGGCAATTGTTGTGAATCGAATTGAATCTTAAGCAGCCAGAAGAGTGAAAAATAACTTCAATGTCAGCCATTTCCTTGGAGTCAAGACTAAAAAGCATTAGTTTGGTTTTATTGCTTGCAATAAGTCTATGTTCTGCAAACCACGACCTTAGTATATGGACGTCATAATTGATATCAGAAACTATATTTAACGGACTAACAGCGTTGTATCCAATGGCAAGATCATCCGCGAAAGCCTTTACATTCCCGATAAATGGTTGCTCAAACAGTGAATTAATATAAATTAAGAATAGGATCGGACCGAGTACGGAGCCTTGTGGTACCCCCAAGTAAATAATTTTCGAGTCGCTAAGAACGTTATTGACTTTTACTTCCTGACTTCGATTGCTTAAATAAGATGCGAACCAGTTGTGAATACAGCCACGAAATCCTGCGTTGAACAGCTTTTTTAACAGCAAATTATGATTTACCATATCGAAAGCTTTGGTTATATCAACAAAGAGTGCACCACAGCATTTTTTGTTATCTAAGCCTTTTTGTATAAAGGAGCAGAAGTCCAACAAAGCATCTTCGGAAGAAAACCCTGATCTAAAACCATACTGTAGAGGACTAAAAAAATGTATATTTGATAGAAAACGCAAGATCCTAATTTTAACAATTTTCTCGAAAACTTTCGAAATTGAAGATAAAAGTGAGATAGGTCGGTAATTATTGCGATCTTTTTTGCTGCCTTTTTTGTGAAGAGGTATGACAATAGCACATTTCAGTTTATCGGGAAAGATGCCGGAAATAACACTCAGATTAAAGATGTGTGCTAAAATGTCAATTATATTAAATGCAGTCTTTTTTAACACAACGTTACAAATACCATCTTTTCCACACGCATTCGAATTTTTGAGACCTCTTATTGTTTTCAAAATTTCTAGACTAGAAATGGGTTCACAAAAAAAACTGTTACTATTGATGGCCCTATCTGAAACGTTAACATTTGTACAGTGGTTACAAAGGAAGGAAGACTCACTAGCAGGAGAATGTTGACCAATGGTTGTGAAGTATTCATTGAATGAATTAGCTATTTCTACAGAATCTGATATATCCTTGTTATCCATTTGGATAACTAAAGAATTGGATTGATTATTCATATTCCTATTTAATATGTTATTTATGACTTTCCACTCATTTTTCGGATTGCCCGCCGAACTTTGGAACTTATTATGGTAATAATTTTCACGCCTTAATCTTACTTCTTTCTTAACTGCATTGCACAATTTTTGAAAACGACGTTTCAAATTTGTGTTAAGAGGATGCTTCTGACATTTAATACGTAATTTGTTTTTGATTTTAATTTTTTTGAGAAGATGATCATTTATCCACGGTTTTAATTTTGACTTATTGGTTTTATGGATGATGTAGGTTGAACTATTGACATAACTTTCTAGCTTTTCAGAAAATAAGTTATATGCCTTGGAAGGGTTTTCCTCAGCTCATATTACATTCCAATCAGCATATAAGAGATCATGATTTAATTTAGCAAAATCAATTTTAGTCGTCTGGTAGTTCGATATGGATTTATCACGTATTGTGCTTTTCAAACCTTTAAAAGCTATACCCGTCATACAATGATCTGTAATACGTAGATCAAAGACAATGCCAGAACAATCGAATTGAAATAAAGTAGAGAAACGACCAAAAACATGATCCAGGCAGGTTCCTGTAGTGGGTCTTGTCGGCTCATTAACAAAGGATATTAATCCATTTTGAGAAAGTAGCATATTATATGAATCCAGACAGCTAGTGGGAGTTAAGAGATCCATATTCATATCGCCTAAAACAACAAGATTGGTAGCACGCTCGGTATTTAAGAAGACAGAAAATTCCTCAATGAATATCTCAACTGATATTGAGTGAAATCTATACACGCAAACAAAGGTGACATTTTCTTCAAATAAACAAACTGAAATTTTTATAACATCTGCACTGGAGAAGCTAATGCTTTTGACCTCACACTCATAATGGTTAGGCACAAAGACTCCAACTCCACCTGCAGAATACGAATCATTAGGAACCGCATAGAAAGTATAATTAGGCAAATTATAATAATCAACTTCATAAGTAAAAATCCATATTTCTGATACAAAGATAAAGTCAGGCAAATTTATAAATGACTGAAGATTGCAAGTCAAAACATCGAAATTACGCCGCAGACTCCGAATATTTTGGTGAACAACATAAAAGGGTTTAAGAACACTAGAATTAGTTTCAAAAATTATATCTGAGTTGCTACGAATGGTTGGTATGGTGAGATCATTAAATATAGGATCCAGATTATTAATTGGATGTAACATATTCATGAGACTAGTTTATTAAATTATTTAAATCGTCAAATGATTTTATAACTGTGATCTCACTATGCTCAGTTTTTCTTAAAAATAAACGACAATTCTTAAACCACAAATACTTAAATTTATGTTCTAGCTTAACTTTTTTTGCAGCCATGTATAAGGCTCTATTATAACTTGTCAAGGAGTCGTTAATAAATATTCTATTTTTCATGTTACCGGCGAATACCGAAGCATTCAATTTCTGCTTCACTGTTTTTTTTCTGGACATCAACCTCTGTTTGACTGCATGCGATGAAAATTCGACGTACACAATGTTTCCGTCAACATTTGATGATGGTTTTTTTGTTGTTTTTACATAAACTTTTTGTATTTCGTCGGCAGAGACATTCACATCCAACGCGTCGTTAAAAAGTGTTTGTACACATGCTGCAGCATTGTTGTTGTTTACGTTGGGAATCCCTACCACCTCAACTGCATTTTCCAACATTTTTTGTTCCCTCCAGTTCAGTTTATTCTCTAGACCGGATATCTTTAGCCTCAGTTCAATATTTTCTTCTCTCAATTTTTGTAGAGAAGACAAAAACTCCATGTTTACTTTCTTTAGACTTATCATCTCCTCGTATAGTAATTGTAGAGTGATCGTATCGTTGGGTTGTGACTGCGAGGCTGAGTTTGATTGAGGTTCGACTGACTGTTGAGTTCCAATCGGACTTAGATGTTCGAATCGAGGTGGTATAGACTGGTGTTTGCTATGGTGTAGTTGTTGCTTTAAAGGTTTAAGTTGCTTGTCCAATGATTGGAGAGGTTCCGCAATTTGTTGACCGTCAGCAAATAGAGGTTGTTGTTGTACTGATGTTGGTTTGCTAGGTGGCATTGTAGTTTGTTGTTGTAGAGACTTGCGCCGAAGAACACTGCACTTGTCACAACGATATTTAATGTTATTTGAGTTCATGTAGTCAATGTCTGTAGTTTCAATATTGACACAAGAACAATGAAAAATATGGCAACAATCCGCACAAGTGATTTTGGATTTATCACTACGCTCTAATTTACCCTTGCAAATTAAACAATTCATATTGATTTTTCTATTTAAATGATGGAAACGTTAAATTAAACAAAGTGCGCACCCCACGACTTTAAAAAAAACACGTATACACAGGCCGCTGTGCATACGGTAGCTGGTGTTTGAGCAGTAGATGTTATATGTATTTTATATAAGCATAGATATTCTTTCAGTGCTGATCAAGCGCAACAAGTCGTACTCATAGCTATAGATATACTATTAACATGTCGGCGACGCGAATCCATACGTTTTTCGTCTACCGTATTTTTACACAATACGTCAACTGCTATAAGCAGTGACGCGAACACACGAGATTTCACCCATCCAAAAAGCGTATAACGCTCACATGTATAGTATACAAATTAACAAAAATTACATTTACCCACTCCAACACCCAACACCCGACACCCAACACTAAACACCCAACACCCAACATCATGCAAACATGAACATTTACACCAACGCAGCACCTGCAATGATGGGCTTATCACCATCACCCGAGTTTGCAAGCCATCATCGGAACACCGGAGTTATCACGCCGTGGCCGAATAGGCAGAGAGGAGAGAAGTGGTACATGGGATGGAATGAGCGCCCTTTCCAATGGACGCATTTCCTCATGTTCCTGTATTCCAAGCTTGGGTTGAGTGGGAATTGAAAAATGTAAGTTAGTTCTAAGTTGGACTTAAGCAAATAAAGTGGTACCAGGACGAGTGCAATTCTTTCTTTTTTTTGTTTTAATTCAAAATAAGTTAATTGGCGCCCGGAGCAGGGACCGGTGGTTCTCAGTGCGTGAATGTGCAAATCGGGAAAAAGTGAAAGCCTTATCGCCTCAATTAGCCGTCGTGCTATTCGCTATTCAAGCAATCCAGTTCGCCTCAAATAGCCGCCGTGTTTGTTTGTTCCGATTTGAAAAAAAAAAAAAAAACAGTTACCAGTTCGCCTTAAGCAGCCGCCGCGTCTGTTTTTAGTACTAATTCCGCAACCACCGGTTTCCACCACCCAACCATAAAAAATAAAAAGACGCCGCCCGGTGAATTTAATTAAACAGTCAAAGGGCCCCCTAGTAGCCCCAACGCGGGAAGAACGGGAAGCAGACTGCTAGCCGCACCACTCGACGTCATACCAACGTATACTGTACTTATATACTAGAGGTTAAGTTATAATACATATTATATAATCTATATCTATATCTATATACATATATTAATAATAATCTAAATTCATATGTACATATATATAACATAAGTGAAACAAATATTAGAAACAAAAACCTGTGTTTATTTGACTGAAAGTAAACTACATATACATATAAGCATAATATATATATATATACATATATTCAAAACAAAGAAATATTATATAATATTAAAAAAAAAAAAATATTGTTAAGTGCAAAGAATATATAATTAAAAATAAGAAAATGCCTAACACAAGGGCTCAAAGTTCTCAAAGCGTCATTCCCCAAGCCAGAGCTAATATCCCAACTAACCCCTCTAACATTCTACCGCCAACTAACCCCTCTAACATTCTACCGCCAACTAACCCCTCTAACATTCCACCGCCAACTAACCCCTCTAACATTCCACCGCCAACTAACACCTCTAACAATCCACCGCCAACTAACACTCAGGGTCCTAGCTTATCAGGCATGCACAATGATCTTGCAAATTCTTCCTTCCACTCGGGTACTTCCCATGGGGACGCTGGTCTTGAGACAAGATCCACGCGCGCCCTAGATTCGGTGATAACTTCAATCGTTCGTCAAGTACTGAAAGAACAAGGGCCAAATATAGTCCAAAGCGTATTAAATCCGATTTCTGACAATTTCTCTGACATGGACCAACCAATTGATTCTAGTGGGGACGATATAAATGATCTAGATAAAATCCCTGACATTGTACGTTGCATAAGAGACTTTTCGGGAGATCCAGGAGAGTTTAGTTCCTGGAAAAAAAGTGTTGATCGCGTTCTGAAACTGTATGACCCGATAAAGGGAACGACTAAATACTATGGAATTTTGTGTGTAATAAGAAACAAAATTGTCGGCAACGCCGACACCATCTTAGAATCATACAATACTTCTCTGAATTGGGATAGCATCTCCAAATGTCTGGCAATGCATTATGCCGATAAAAGAGACTTAGGTACTTTGGAGTACCAAATGTTCTCTTTAGTACAGGGCAACGAAACGGTCTCGACGTTCTACCAAAAGGTGTATTCACACCTTTCCCTTATTTTGAACAAATTGTCATGTCTCGACATCGGTGTTGAAGCAATGGATGTAATAACAAAGACCTATCGCAAAAAGGCCTTAGATACATTCGTTAGAGGACTAAAAGGTGATCTGCCTCGACTCCTCGCTATAAAAGAGCACTTAGACTTACCACAAGCTTTGGATTTATGCCTAAAACTCGAGAACCAAACGTTTAGGTCAAACTACACTCATAACTCTCAAAACCTATGTCGAAAAAATCCTCCATTCCCAAATCAAACCCCCAACCCTCGTCCTACCTATAATTCGATGTTTAAACCACAGCAACAACAAAATTATTATGTACCTACAGCTCCATTAAATCCTACTTATAACCCAAGATCATATCAACCAAATTTTGCCCCTCGTCCGCCTAATTTTAATCCCAACCAGTACCCTCAAACTCCTAATTGGGCACTATCTCGTACGCAAGTCTTAACGCAGAATCCACCTGCTCAAGCTGTGCAGATAAATCAACAAAATCGGCAGCAGTTTAGAGCAGCAAATGATATAAATAATCCCCCTCGTCCACCTGTTCCTAAACCAACCTACGATCAACGAAATTTCCATATCGAACTATCGCACAACGAGGAACAAGAATATAACAATGCAATAACAACAGCAAACGAGACACATGACCAAACCCTTGAAGAATATGCCGAAAATATTCCAAGTACCTTTGAGCAATCAGATTCTATCGATTACGCAGATGTACATTTTTTAGAATAACAAGCTCCTCGTTACCTTATTTTGAATGCCGCACGAGGAGCGGAGAAATGCTACAGTTTTTAATAGATACAGGCTCCAATAAAAATTATATCAAACCATCCCTAGTTCCTAACCCCAAAGAAAACGAACAGCATTTTTACGCAAACTCAGTAGCTGGGAGCGTAAGGGTCAGCCAGCATGCCTTTATAAATCTCTTTGGACTTACTGACGTAAAAATTAAATTTTTCTTGTTACCAAATCTGAAATCATTCGATGGTATACTTGGCCACGATAGCTTACGAGAGTTATCAGCTGTCATTCATACCAAGCAAAACTATATGGAAGTATGTAGCCAAGTAAAAATTTGTATTAAATATAAAATCACTCAGGATGTAAACAATGTAACCATTAGAACTGACCATATGGCAACGGAACAAAAAAGAACCATAACTTCGCTGGTATCTAGCTTTCCCGGACTCTTCGATGAGCCCAACGAAAAGCTAACGTATACCACCAATGTTAAAGGCGAGATCCGAACAACAAACGAAGGACCTATATATTCGAAATATTATCCATATCCCATGGCCTTAAAGTCAGAAGTGGATAAACAAATCAAGAGCTTATTGGATAACGGAATAATTAGGCCCTCAAGATCGCCATATAATTCACCAGTTTGGATTGTGCCGAAAAAACTCGACGCATCCGCTGAAAAAAAGTTTCGTCTTGTAATAGACTACAGGAAATTAAATGGCTTTACAATAGCAGACAGGTACCCTATACCAGAAATCAACGAAGTGCTCTCCCAGTTAGGGAAAAACAATTGGTTTTCGGTGTTGGATCTTAAGAGTGGATTTCACCAAATTCTTCTTAAGGAAGACGACATAGAGAAAACAGCTTTTTCGGTGAACAACGGAAAATATGAGTTCATCAGGCTTCCGTTCGGTCTAAAGAATGCACCGGCGATATTTCAGAGAGTACTCGATGACATCTTGCGCGAGCATATTGGTAACATATGTTACGTGTACATAGATGATATTATCATCTTCAGCCAGAATGAACGACAACACGCAGAAAATATCCAGAAAATCTTTAGAACATTAGAAACAGCAAACATGAAGGTCCAATTGGATAAATGCGAGTTCTTCAAGACTGAGGTGGAATTCCTTGGATTCGTTCTCTCATCCCAAGGTATTAAAACAAATCCTGCGAAGGTTGAAGCCATCCTCAATTTTCCGCCTCCGAGAACACTTAGGGATCTTAGATCTTTTCTAGGTTTATCTGGATACTACCGTCGCTTCATTCGCGACTATGCAAAACTGGCAAAACCCCTCACAACCATCTTAAGAGGAGAAAAAGGACGCCTAGCAAAAAATGTCTCGAGTAAACAACTTATAACTCTCAGTAGTGAAGCTCGAGAAGCTTTTGGGAAGATCAAACAAGCACTCGTTTCAAGAGAAATCATACTTACATATCCCGATTTCAGTAAAGAGTTCCATTTAACAACCGACGCCTCTAATTACGCCCTAGGCGCAGTTCTTGCACAACAAAACAAACCCATAACTTTCATTTCGCGAACCTTGAGTAAAGCCGAAGAGCATTATGCCGCAAATGAGAAGGAGATGCTGGCAATAATCTGGGCTCTTAAATCCTTAAGGAACTATCTCTATGGTTCAGCGAAAGTCAAGATTCACACGGATCACCAACCCTTGACGTACGCTCTAAGCCATAAAAATACCAACGCCAAAATGAAACGGTGGAAGGCAATATTAGAGGAGTACAATTACGAACTAGTGTACAAACCCGGAAAGAGTAATGTAGTGGCTGATGCACTTTCTAGACCTCCCATTGATATTGCCCTAAATTCAATGACTCCTACCATCCATAGCGACGAAAGTTGTTCTCAAGGTCTAATTTCAAGTGTAGATACACCCATAAACGTCTTTAAAAGTCAGATCTTTCTTAACGTTGGTGAGCCTTCTGGCCACGAATTTAAAATTGTTTTCCCTGGTTACCATCGTCACATCATTACAGAACCAACCTATAATACTGAGATACTATTACAAATTCTTAAAAAGATTCTAAACCCGTCTGTGATCAACTGCATCAAAACCCAAGAATTCATAATAGGAATGATCCAAGAAACTTACCTATTACATTTTAAATCTTACAAAATCCGATTCACACAAATGCAGGTAGAAGATATCCATAGCGAAACTGACCAGGAAGCCATCATAATAGAAACCCATAACCGTGCCCACAGAAACGCACAAGAGAATCGTGCTCAGATATTAGAGAAGTACTACTTCCCATCTATGATGCGCAAAATTAAAAGAATCACTCTTATCTGTGCAACCTGCAAGCGTAGCAAATACGAAAGGCACCCCAATAAACCAGAACTTAAAGAAACACCATTACCCACATATCCCGGACAAATTGTTCACCTTGACCTCTTCCTAACAGAAAACAAAATCGTTCTCACTGCCATCGACAAATTTACCAAATATGCCCAAACGAGAATAGTAAAAAGCAAGTCTATTCAAGATATCAGGAAACCCTTGAGAGAAGTTATTTTCTTTTTTGGCGTACCGAAGAGCATCGTTATCGACAATGAGCCTTCGCTTAATTCAGCCTCAATTTTATTCATGCTTAAAGATGAATTAGGGATCAACGTGTTCACAACACCACCATATAAAAGCGAACCCAACGGTCAGGTAGAACGCTTTCACTCGACCTTAATCGAGATAATGAGGTGCATTAAGGCAAACGAAACCGAAAGGAATTTCGAGGAGTTGCTAGAAAAATCCACAAATGAATATAACCACACTATTCATTCTACGACTAAACGCAAACCTGTAGACCTTTTCTTCAGAAGAAATGTTTCGTTTGGACCAGAGACGTACAACAAAACTAGACAGGAAACCTATGACAAACTGGCAAGGAAGCAAAGACAAGACCTAAAGCATCATAACAAAAAAAGACATAAAGTTAAAGACTATCTACCTGGACAACTTATTTTTGTGAAACGGAATAAGAGATTGGGAACTAAACTCTCAGATAGATTCAAGAAAGAAATAGTGCGCGAAAACCTCGGCACCACCATCTTAACTGAATCAGGAAGAATCGTTCACAAATCTCATATAAAAAACTAAACATACATTTTTCAGATCTTTTCCCACGACAAGTGTACAGATATTGGACTACACGAACATACAAATACTGACAGAATAGCCAAACTAAAAGACGAAAACTTCAAAATAGTACACTTAATAAAAAAAAAAAATTATAAACAAAATCATTGATCCCCAAAATCCATTCTACCCCTTCCTTATCCATGAATTAGAAATATTCAGAAATCATACAAACTGCCTTAGACTCCCTAACGAAGCCAAACGCTTTCTAGATTTAACTGGCAGTGCTTCGAAATAGCTAGCGGGTTCCCCAGACCATGAGGACTTTGAACTCCTTAATAGTAAATTTAACAATGAAAAGAAATCATTATAAATAAATCCACTCAGGAAAAAGACAAATGAATTAAGCATAACCACTAATACTACTACTAACACTATGATTAATTGAATAAAGAAATTAATTTGCAGGTCAAGCGATAACGTTTATAACATTTACTAACAACAAAAAATAAAATTAAAAATTAAAGGAAAAATTGTTCATACATATAATTACATAGATCTACATATATGTAAAAACTTGAATAGTTTAAGTATTCGTAGTAATAAGAATGTGTAAGTTTAAATATTTCGTCGTGCCTGCCCAATCTGCTACTAAGCCAAATTCCCTGCTTCTGAAACAAAACGAGGACGTTTTGATTTAAGAGGGGAGGAATTAACAAAAATTACATTTACCCACTCCAACACCCAACACCCGACACCCAACACTAAACACCCAACACCCAACATCATGCAAACATGAACATTTACACCAACGCAGCACCTGCAATGATGGGCTTATCACCATCACCCGAGTTTGCAAGCCATCATCGGAACACCGGAGTTATCACGCCGTGGCCGAATAGGCAGAGAGGAGAGAAGTGGTACATGGGATGGAATGAGCGCCCTTTCCAATGGACGCATTTCCTCATGTTCCTGTATTCCAAGCTTGGGTTGAGTGGGAATTGAAAAATGTAAGTTAGTTCTAAGTTGGACTTAAGCAAATAAAGTGGTACCAGGACGAGTGCAATTCTTTCTTTTTTTGTTTTAATTCAAAATAAGTTAATTTACATATGTATGCGAGCATGTCGGTGACGCGAACCCATAAGATTATTCCCTACCAAAAAGTGCCCAAAGCGGCTAAAGAAGTTTTCACTTAAAAAAAAAAAGAAGGTATCATAATCGGTCTATTCGTTCAGGAGTTACTGAACGCCATTATAGCAAACCCATTGACCGATCTGACTAGGAAGGATGTCCAGTTCTGGGTGTTGAAGGACTGATTATGCAAAGAGCCTGTATTGAAGCTGTTCAACCCCCAACTCAGCTGCAAACCGACGCCAGCAAGGAGGGCTATGGAGTTATCTTGATCCAGAAGCATGATTACGACCACTATCACCCCGCTATTTCCTTAAGCTTCAAGACAACTAACGCTGAGCGAAGGTATCCAAGCTACGGTCTTGAGGTCTTGGCAATAGTCCGAGAGCTGAAGAGGCTTCGGGTATATTTGCTGGGCCTGCGGCTCGAGATTTTCACAGATTAAATGGCGTTCAAGCTTACGATGGACAAAAAGACCCCAAAAATCGCCCACTGGGCTTTGCAGCTCGAGGAGTTCGACTGTGAGGTAAACCATCGATCTGGAACGGTCATGCGACATGTTGATGCACTCAGTCGACATCCGATTACTGTCTATACCATCGAGGAAGGATGTTCAAAAACAATTAAACAATCTCAAATGAAGGACGATTTCTGCGTTGCCATCCGCGCAATTTTTGCTATATACGACAACTATAAGCAGGGGTGATGCGCTGTAAAAATGCGTGCACGGGTGTTATCTCCTGGTTGTTCCGAAGTCCTCATACCCATACGCACGGTTCACGAGAATGGGCACTTTGGTGTCGGTAAGTTATCTAAATTAATCCAAGAAGATTATATTATTCCACAGATGCATCAAAAAATCCTTGAAGTTATCAATAACTGTATTGTGCGCATCCTTGCGGCCAATAAGGCTGGCAAGCAAGAGTCTTTACTGCATCCCATCGACAAACCCGAGCAACCGCTACACACTTATCACCTTTATCATTTTGGGCCGCTACCTTCTACCGCAGAAAAAACGATCGTTATCTTTTTGTGACGGCAGATGCGTTATCCAAATGTGTGTGGAGCACCACCTCCGCCGAGGTCATCAATCGTCTGAAACTTCAAGCTCAGGTTTTTGTAACCCCCAGCGCTTAATATCAGACAAAGGGGCAGCATTTACGTACAACGACTCTAAGGCGTAATGTGTGGACAGGAAGATCACTCACCACTCAGTGACAACCGGAGTCCCGAGAGGAAAGGTCAGGTGGAGAGAATAAATAAGGCAATTGTGCAAGTCATCGAACGCCGAGCGGAAGGTTTATAGTTCAAATTCGTTTCATAGCCAAGAAAAAGTAATTTCTATACGGACAAAAAGTATGCAACACAGAGGTGAATGGAAAGTGACCAGACGTACTGCTGCAGGCATAGCACTCACAGCATATGGTCAACTGTATGCAATACTAAAGTGTTCGAACGAATTACTACGGACTATAAACAACGCACAACCACACCTGAGAGTAGTGAACGAACATCAACGATCCAAACCAATGCACTCCGTTCAGGTTGTACGTGTTTCACATTATGAACCTGCGCGAGTCTCTAACAAAAAAAAAAAAAGCAAAGCAAACTTTTGAGTATAAGTTTGTTCCGAAATTTAAGATGAATTTCACGGTGTCGCGAAGTACCGGGAGGACACCGTTCGAATTAATGTTTGGAGTAAAGATGAATACGATAGACGACATCCAATTGAGGCAACTACTAGAGCAGGAGATTATGGCCATGTTCGAGAAAGATCATTCCGAGATAAGAGCGGAAGCCAAGAGGCAGATTTAGGATGTTCAAAGGAAGTACAAAGATACCTACGACAAGAAGAAAAAGAAGGCAACTACCTACGGTGTGGGAGATCTGGTTGCTATTCAGAAAACACAGTTTGCAACAGGCCAGAAGCTGTACCCGAAGCATCTAGGCCCCTATGAAGTAACCAGAGTAAGCGGAAACGATCAATATACTGTTAAGAAAGTCGGAAACCACGTAGAGCTCAATCAGACTTCGACAGCAGCAGATTTGACGAAACGGTGGCGAATTCTGTGTTCGGAATCGTATTCGGAGGATCTCGATGAGAGGGAATACGACGAGCACCCTTCTTCGTCTGAGACAGTCGGACTTCAGGATGGCCATGTGGGTAACCATGACAATGCTTAGGCCATAACATCGACACACGCAAGCGAAAGAGAATCAGTGTGGTAAGAAGATCAAATCGGCAAGGAGAGAAGGTTTTAAGTGAAATGGTTTCAATAAAGAAGATATGGCAGGGGACTAGAAGGTTGGATCTCGGAGAAAGCGGGGGCTTAGTTTTGTGCAAAGAGTTAAGCAGGCCAGTTTTTTTTTGTATTAACTTTTCAGTTTTTCTAAATTAATTATTAGTTTTTTTCATCAATTTGGGTTGAATTTTTTTTTGGTTAAATTTTTATACTTATTTTGTTTTGAAATATAAACTTGTTGATCTCACGGTGCGGTTTTTTTTTTCTTTATTGACAATTAACATTTCTACATACATTACTTAATTAATAACAATATAAATATCTTCAGTTTTGTGTGTCGTGGGGTGAACATCTCTTTGAACTTTCTCCAGTAGTAAATAATTAATATATTCTTTTACAAAATGAATTGTTCGGTCTGCTCACAAAAAAATTATCGTAATTGCTTAACGAAGATCGACTGCAGTGACTGTAAGCACTTCTTCCATTTCAATTGTGTGAATATCACTGATGAAGATGCTGAGTATTTCAAGTCCAGTGGTAATTATTTTCGAAGCGACAAATGTGCTGATTCACAACACTGCGTTAGTGCTAGCTGAGACATCCAACCCAAGCAATTCAATGGGGCAGTCTTTAATACTGCGTTTGCGTTGGCGAGCTTACGTTCATTGAAAAATGAGTGGAAATAAGAAAAAATGAGAGGAAATAAGAAAAAATGAGAGCGAGAGAAAACGTAAACTCGCGTAACCAAAGCAGACAAAAGTCAAACACGTCGAAAATTTCTGTGCGTTTGAACAACTGTTGCAGTGTATTGATGTGTATGCTGTATCTGTGTATTTTGTGGTTTGTGTTGTGTGCGTTTACTTTGACATGGAGCAGCCGAAAAAATTGAATTGTCATTTTCAAAGCATGCGTCGAGGCATTTCTCGTAACACGTAAAGTGCCTCGCACCAACGCAGTGTTGTGAATCAGGCATTAAGGCGTCGTTCTCTTCATTTGCCTAATTCAACAGCTTCGGCTCAGAAAGGAATTAATTCATCAACTTCCTATACCAGTATTTCTCTTCAAAAACAGAGAAGCTCTCTTCACGAATCATCTGCCAAATCCGCTAACTACACAGCTAGTGAAGGAGAATGTACTCTCCAGATGATTTATTCTAAACTCTCCAAACTAGAGGAGACAAACCAACAGTTTCTACACCAACTAAATGAGTTGAGGGCGGAAAATACCGAGCTCAAAACACGAGTCAACATTCTGGAGAGTAAGTACAACTGGCAACAACAAAAGCTTCTCAGTAACACAATAGAAATTGTGGGTGTGTCCAATGTCGACGACACTAATGTTACTAACATGGCACAGCAAATTTTTGCGAATAACCTGTCTGTCGACGTACCTGACAGTGAAATAGAGAAATGCTTTATCAAGAAAAAATCAACAAAATCCTCTCCTTCATCTTACCAGTCGATTATATGTGTTAAGTTCGCCGATCTAACAACTAAACAGCGAATATTGAGAGCAAAAAGGCGAAGCAAAAATAAACTACATAGGCAAGCGATGGAAATCGATAGTAGGATTGACAACACCAGCAACATTAACAACAAAAAAAGGAACAGCTCAGCGATGTATATCAACGATTCTCTTACGAAGTATACGGAGGCGCTATTCATGAAAACAAAAGAGTTGAAGAAACAGAAAGGCTACAAATACGTATGGTTTAATGAAAATCAAATTCTCTTAAGAAAGATTGAGGGGGGTAAAGTCATTTCTATTAAATCATTTAATGATCTCGCTCTTATTTAGTATATTTTTTTTTCTTAATAATATTAGCTAAGCATGAATACTTTAAATGAATTAAATAATGACTTTCCCACCCCTTCTTCTTTGTCTTATGTCTATGATAATATGCATAAATTTAGTTCCTTATGTAATGATCAAATTTTTATTGTTCACATCAGAAGTTTAAGAGAAATTTTTTCTGCTCTAGTAACACACCTTGAATCTTTAATTAATGTTCCCGATATTGTTTTTGTAACCGAAATTTGGATTTATGACTTTGAGACAAGCGACTATGTTTGCGAGAACTAACGAAAATTACGCTTCAGGTGGCGTTGGATGTCTTATAAAAGAGGACTACAGGGTTGTTGATTCCGTGTTTGTTGATTTTGCCAGTGCTGACGTCTTAAAGGTCTCTGTTGTTATTAGTTATGAGATATTTGTGTTCATTTGTATATATACTTAGACTTCATATGTTAAACATTGCTTCATTTGTCTGTGAATTCTCTGATTTCTTATCAAAAATTAAATCAAAAAATTTAATCATTTTAGGTGACTTTAATTTAAATATTTTAGATAAAAATGAAACCGTTGCTAATTACTTATCCTTATTAGCGTCACATGGTCTTGAATGCTTTATAAATGTGCCGACAAGAAATTCCTCTGCTACCTGTCTAGATCATATTTATGGCCGTTTTAGTAATATAGTGTCCAATCAATGTGAAGCATGTGTCTGTGACTTAAAGATTACTGACCATTCTATGCTAGGACTCTTAATTAAAATTGCAAGGAATAAAACTAACAGCATTAAGATCTCCCCACTCCGACATACCAAGACTGATTTTAATAAGCTAAGAACTGCTCTGGTTTACGAATTGTGGGAAGATGTTTATGCTTGTAGTGATCCTTCGGATGCATTTGACTTATTCATCGCTTCCCTTAAAAGGCATTTCCAGGACTGCACTTCCTCTTTGTCCCCCCTAAAACGGTCACTAGACTTAAACCTTGGATCTCTAGACATCTTTTGAACTAAGTGATTAAGAAAAAAAGCTCAGGATTAAGTGCAATAAGTTTCCCAACAATTTGGACCTAAAAAGGAGGTATAAAAAACTGTGTGTACAAATTAAAAAGGAGATTCCGATTTGTCGTGACTCATACTACCGTGCTAGACTAATTTCGGCTAATGGGAATCAAAAAAAACGAATGGCATATTGTAAACAGCATATTGAATAAATCTCCAGCATGCAAAATTCCTGCTGTTTTACATGTTGATAAGAGAGAACTTAATGATAAGTTTGAGATCGCCAATGCCTTTAATCGTTATTTCATTAATGTCGGTGACAGTTCTGTACCATGTCCTCATTATTCAACTTGTTCTCATTGCCCGTCTATTATTAGTACTGAACCATTATATTGCTCGACATTTGTGTATTACAATATAACCCCTTTGGAAGTTTTTAAAACTAATGGTAGCTTACCTAATACGAAGTCTTCTGGTGCTGACGGTATCTCTACTTTTTCTCTTAAAAAAGTTGCATGTTTCGTAGTGGAAGTCTTGGCAAGTATTTTTAATAGATGCGTGCTTGCAGGGGTCTTTCCTAATGTCCTTAAGTGCGCAGATGTTATTCGCCTTCACAAAAAGGGCTTAGAAACTGTTATTAGCAATTACCGACCTATCTCACTCCATTCAGTTTTTAGGAAAATTTTTGAAAAACTCATAAAAATTAGAATGCTCAGCTTCTTGGAAAAAATAATTTTTTTTAATCCAATACAATTTGGTTTTAGAAAAGGAAAGTCAACTGAGGACGCTCTTTTGCAATTTTGTACTCAAGTAATGTGCTACCTCGATGACAATAAATGCACTGCTGGATTATTCGTAGACATTACTAAAGCATTCGACATGGTCAACCACAACATCCTACTCAGGAAACTGGAAAAAACTGGATTCCGTGGTTTTATGCTCAATTGGTTTAGTTCATATCCTCAAAATAGGTTCCAAAGAGTTAAATTGATGATATAAGAAGTGGAGTTAGATACTCTACCGTAGGTGTTCCTCAAGGTTCTGTTTTTGGTGTATATAAATTCCTTGTTAAGTCTTGATTTTTGAGGTTCTCCTACAGCTTTTGCCGACGATATCGGATTTTCCTATGGTTCAAATAGCGCTTTGAATTTAACCGCTGATTTAAATCACTACCTACATATTGTTGCGAATTTATTCAATCCCCACACCAAATAGGGTTCGCACCACTGGATTGCGATAAACTACAATTGTCCTTTGTATCCGAACAAAGACACACGCACTTTTCTTTCTTTCACCACAGTTCAATTATCTGTGTAGCTTCACAACTTTTATTTATTATCCAATACTATCCACTTTATTACACAAACAAACCTTTATTGAGAGCTTTTATTTCCACCCTGTTTGATCACACTGACTTTTCACACGCAGTTCAATACCACAAACTGAATGTCTGTCAAGGGCGAGTGTTCGCGCTTATATAGCTCTCGGTCCACCGTCTCGAATGTTCGCCGTTGGAAGTTCCCCTTCGGAAATCTCTAGAACGCTCTGACAATTCCATTGGAAGTTGACATCATTCCAATCCCCGCTTCCAGAGAGTTTTCGAACTTCGACAGCGAAATTCGAACTTAACCGTCCGTTTGCATCTCCGCAACACTGCCCTCCCCCTAAATTTGTTCGTCCTCGAACAAGCGATTGGATCCTTCTCCGTAATATGGTGCTAACCTCTCTACGTGGACAATTTTACACTTCGCCCGTCTGTTTCCCATCTGCTGTATCCCGTATACCACGTCATTGGGTTTCTTGATGACCTCATATGGTCCGTCCCAGGCTGATTGCAATTTGGGGCACAAGCCTTTTTTCCGGTATGGGTTGTACAGCAATACCAATTGTCCGGTCTCGAATCCAGGAGTATTCGCCCTCAAGTCGTATCGCGCCTTCATTTTATCGCTGACCAAGCTCAGTCGCTCCCGGATGAACTGATGGATAGAGTTCAGCTGTTCTTTCTTTTCGGTTACGAAGTCTTCCCTGCCGCTAGTTGTCGGTAGTACCACGCCGAACTTCAAGTCCGATGGAAGTCGGAGATCAGTTCCAAAAATGGCTTCGGCGGGTGTTGTTGCCGTCGAATTGTGCTGTGCCGAACGGTATGCCATTAAGAAAAGGGGAAGATGTTCATCCCAGTCCTTCTGATCCCCGACGACGACTTTTCTCAAGTATTCCTCCATCGTCCGGTTGAACCTTTCGACCATGCCATCAGATTGTGGGTGTTATGGTGTAGTCCGCGTCTTTCTGATACCTAGCATGTCGCAGAGTTCTTTGAACACCGTCGACTCGAAGTTCCTTCCTTGGTCTGAGTGCAGTTCCAGCGGTACTCCATAACGCGCAACCCAGTTGTTCACAAATGCATCCGAAATGGTTTTGGCTTCTTGGTTCGGGATGCAAAACACCTCAGGCCACTTGCTGAAGTAATCGATCACCACCAGCGCGTATTTGCTTCCAGCGTTGCTCGTTGGGAATGGGCCTGCGATGTCCATTGCGATACGTTCGAACGGGGCTCCAACATTGTACTGCTGCATATTTCCTCGAGTTTTCCTTACTGGACACACCTGCGAATGAAACGCGTAATCGACTCATGGCATCCTACCCAGTAGAAACGTCTCTTGATCTTTTCTACAGTCTTGTTAACACCAGGATGACCCCCGCTTGGTCCCTCGTGGTATTCTCGGACGACCTCGTCGATTTGCCCTTTTGGTATTACCAGCAGATCGTTTACAATGTTCCCGTCCTCACTTTCCCAACTGCGGTAGAGGCAACCGTTCTTCAGCTTCCAACTCTGCCATTGAGCCCAGTAAGCTTTCACGATTGGGCTTTTACTGGATATTTGCTGCCAACTTGGTCGAAAACCTCGTTCTTGGTAGTCGATGATGACTGCCAGATCGGCATCTTCTCGCTGCTTCCTTCCGACCTTCTCGACAGTCCAGGAATCATCTGGCAGCACCTGGAAACAACGGATGTCGGTGACCTGTTCCTTGGTCTCGGCGCGTGAACAATGTTTGCATTCAACATCGCAAGGTCGCCTCGATAATGCATCCGCATTTCCATGACTGCTTCCCTTCCGGTATTCCGCGAATTAAACCTCGAACGCCTTCTTCTCAGATGATGTAGCATCTACCTGAGAACGGGAGGCTCCTACTCACCGTTGCTGCACTGGACCTACGCCACAATTTGCTGGAAGAACGCTTTCTCCGCAGACGACAGTCTTTTGCAATGTGCCCCTGCTGGTCGCAGATATAGCAGCTACCTGGGCACGAGCGACTCCTACTCACTGTCGTTGCTCTGGAATTACGTCGCAATTTCCTGATGGAACGCTTTCTCCGCAGACGGCAGTTCCTCGCAATGTGCCCCTGCTGGTCGCAGATGTAGCATCTACCCGGGAATGAACCACTCCTACTCGCCGTTGTTGTTCTCGAACTATCCTTGTCTTGAGATATGCGCCGTAATTTGATGGAAGGTCGGCATATCAAGAGCGATGTTTCACATGCGAGAGCGCTGGCAACTGTCTCCTTGAAAGATGTCTTCGGCAGGAGAATCAAACTTCGTTGCGTATCGGGGTCCCTTAGCCCTTGGATGAAAGAATCCGTCTTAAGTTTCTCCACCACATCAACTGGAACATCCGGGTAGGCTAGATGAGACAGCCTCTCGATGTCGGCAGCGTACTGCTGGATGGTCTCGGTTCCACGCTGCTTGCGTCCTTTAAGTTCCAGCTTGTGCATCTCCTGCATGTGCTCACTGCCGTATCTTCGATGAAGAGCATCCCATATGGCTGTGTAGTTCCTTCTCTGGGTCTCCGGGATGGTCTGTAGAACGTCAGCTGCTTCACCTTTAAGGGAAATTACTAGGGCAGCCACACGATCTTCCTCTTCCCATTGATTCCGTTCCGCTGTTGTCTCGAACTGGAGCTTAAAGATGTTAAAAGCGCTCTTGCCGTCGAAGTTGGGAGCTGTAAATTTTGATGCTGCAGTCGGTACGACGATTCCTTGATGCTGTACGTTCCGGATAGTTTTCTCGAGTTCCAGAACCTTCTTGTCGAACCTCAATTCTATTGTCTCGATTCTGTCTTCGACGTACTGGAATCGATCGTCGTTGGCCTTCTGGATGTTTCTTAAGCTTTCTCGAGTGTTTTCTATCATCTCTTCCAGCTTTTGATTCAGGGAAGTGGAATTTTCCTCCAACTTTCTACTTACGGCAACGGAATTTTCCTCCAACTTTAGATGTACGGTCGCCTCCAGTTTCTGGCTTATGGAAATGGAATTTTCCTCCAACTTTCTAGTTACAGCAACGGAATTTTCCTCCATCTTTTGACTCATAGCATTAAGAGCCGCGAGAATTTGCTGCATAGCGAACGCTGGCTCAGTGGATGTCGACGGCTTCTCCACCCCGAATTCGTAACTCTCCCAGTCGACACCTTCTTCCTGCAACGCCGATCGCAGTCTCTCCACCAGGTTGGCTTTACTTCCCACTGTGGATAATTCCCGAGCATCCAGCTCTTTTTTCAGTTGTTCAATTGTCAACTTTTCCAATTTTACCATTTTCTCACTTTTGTAATAATTCACTTCACAACTCAAATAAAGTTTCACTCGTTTACTCGCAATCCCACTTCCGACACCAAATGTTACGAATTTATTCAATCCCCACACCAAATAGGGTTCGCACCACTGGATTGCGATAAACTACAATTGTCCTTTGTATCCGAATAAAAACACACGCACTTTTCTTTCTTTCACCACAGATCAATTATCTGTGTAGCTTCACCACTTTTCTTTATTATCCAATACAATCCACTTTAAACTTTATTACACAAACAAAACCTTTATTGAGAGCTTTTATTTTCACACTGTTTGATCACACTGACTTGTCACACGCTATTCGATACCACAAACTGAATGTCTGTCGAGGGCGAGTGTTCGCGCTTATATAGCTCTCGGTGCACCTTCTCGAACGTTCGCCGTTGGAAGTTCCCCTTCGGAAATCTCTAGAACGCTCTGACAATTCCATTGGAAGTTGACATCATTCCAATCCCCGCTTCCAGAGAGCTTTCGAACTTCGACAGCGAAAGCAAGCGGCCGTTAAGTTCGAAAACTCTCTGGAAGCGGGGATTGGAATGATGTCAACTTCCAATGGAATTGTCAGAGCGTTCTAGAGATTTCCGAAGGGGGACTTCCAACGGCGAACGTTCGAGACGGTGGACCGAGAGCTATATAAGCGCGAACACTCGCCCTTGACATTCATTCAGTTTGTGGTATAAAACAGCGTGTGACAAGTCGGTGTGATCAACCAAGGTGAAAAGAAAAGCTTTCAATAAAGGTTTGTGTATTGTGTAATAAAGTTTAAAGTGGATTGTACTGTGTAATAAAGTTTAAAGTGGATTGTATTGGATAATAAATAAAAGTGGTGAAGCTACACAGATAATTGATCTGTGGTGAAAGAAATAAAAGTGTGTGTGTGTTTTTAATTGGGAAAACGTAGAAAATTGTAGTTTATCGCAATCCAGTGGTGCGAACCCTATTTGGTGTGGGGATTGAATAAATTCGTAACATTTGGTGTCAGAAGTGGGATTGCGAGTAAACGAGTGAAACTTTATTTGAGTTGTGAAGTGAATCATTGCAAAAGTGAAAAAATGGTAAAATTGGAAAAGTTGACAATTGAACAACTGAAAAAAGAGCTGGATGCTCGGGAATTATCCACAGTGGGAAGTAAAGCCAACCTGGTGGAGAGACTGCGATCGGCGTTGCAGGAAGAAGGTGTCGACTGGGAGAGTTATGAATTCGGGGTGGAGAAGCCGTCGACATCCACTGAGCCAGCGTTCGATATGCAGCAAATTCTCGCGGCTCTTAATGCTATGAGTCAAAAGATGGAGGAAAACTCAACTTCCCTGAGCCAGAGACTAGAAGCAACCATACATCAAAAGTTGGAGGAAAATTCCACTTCCCTGGGCCAGAAGCTGGAGACGTTAGAAGGGATGCTAGAGAACAATCGAGAAAGCCTAAGAAACATCCAGCAGGCCGTCGACGATCGATTCCAGAACGTCGAAGAGAGAATCGAGACACTAGAATCGAGGTTCGACAAGAAGGTTCTAGATCTCGAAAATAACCAGGAAAAGATAATCGAGACCTTGGAATCGAAGTTCGACAAGAAGGTTCTGGAACTCGAGAAAACTGTCCAGAACGTTCAGTGTCAAGGAATCGTTGTACCGACGGCAGCATCGAAATTCACAGCCCCCAACTTTGACGGCACGAGCGCATTTAACTTCTTTAAACTCCAGTTCGAGACAACAGCAGAACGGAATCAATGGGGAGAAGAAGATCGTGTGGCCGCTCTAGTAATTTCGCTTAGAGGCGAAGCAGCTGGTGTTCTACAGACCGTCCCGGAGACCCAGAGAAGGAACTACACAGCCATATGGGAAGCTCTTCATCGAAGATACGGCAGTGAGCACATGCAGGAGATGCACAAGCTGGAACTTAAAGGACGCAAGCAGCGTGTAAACGAGACCATCCAACAGTATGCTGCCGACATCGAGAGGCTATCTCATCTAGCCTACGCGGATGTTCCAGTTGATGTGGTGGAAAAACTGAAAACGGATTCTTTCATCCAAGGGCTAAGGGACCCCGACACGCAACGAAGCTTGATTCTCCTGCCGAAGACATCTTTCAAGGAGACAGTTGCCAGCGCTCTCGCATGTGAAACATCGCTCTTGATATGCCGACCTGCCATCAAACTACTGCGCATATCTCAAGACCAGGATAATTCTAGAGCAACGACAGTGAGTAGGAGTCGCTCGTTCCCAGGTAGATGCTACATCTGCGACCAGCAGGGGCACATTGCAAAGAACTGCCGCCTGCGAAGAAAGCGTTCGAGGTCTAGTTCGCCAAAAAGAGACCATGGGAGTGAACGCGACCGTGGAGGTGCAAAAGGTGCACCTAACAATCCGTTAAACTAAAACGAGTCAGTGCAGAGGGGCATCCGCTGGCTCCCACATTGGAGTGCCCCAGCATCCTCGTATCCCGAATCTGTAGGGGTGCAACCAGCCTTGTCATCGAGGGAACGATAGACGGGCGACGATATCTGCTGACGTTGGACACGGGCGCAACTCATTCAGTCATCCGAAGCGGATTGGTTTCTGACATCGAACCATTTTCTGAGGTAAGTCTTCGTACAGTAACTGGTGAGAAGGCGGAAGTTAAGGGAAAGGTCCAGAAAAGAATTACGATGGGTACCGTCGAGTTTCAGCATGATTTCATCGTTGCGGACATCACTGATGACATCATAATCGGCGTCGACTTCATGATTAGGCATGGCTTCACATTGGACCTCAACCAAAAAGTGATGAAGTATGGCAACTTGGAGCTCCCATTAACAATGGATAATGGGCAAGGTAACAAGGTCAGGCGAATAGTCGTGCAAGCGCGCCAAACAGTCCCCCCGAATGCAGAAGCTGTGGTTTGGGCAAAGATAGAAGAGGATGCGGGGACAAGCCGAATGTGGGTGGTCGAACCCGACAAAAGAAATCGACCCAGCGATATAGTTGTTGGAAGGGCTCTCGTGGAACCCCGACAAGACCAATTGGTTCCAGTACGAGTCCTGAATCCTGCCAGTACACCTAGGACCATACATAAGGGAACAACGATCGCTCAATGCCAAGAATCTGCCGCCATTATGAGCTGTGAAGATAGGAAACACCGGGAAATCCAGAAAAACAAACCGTTCTTGAAAACAATGGCCAGAGAGTGGACGCAACATCTAGTGGAAAAGCAGAAAAGTAAAGCACTCTCCCTGCTTCGTAAATATTGGACAGTTTTTGCAAATGGTAAGAACTGTGGAAGAACATCAATTGTGAAGCACAAAATAGACACAGGGGACTCTAGACCGATCCGGCAACCACCGAGGAGGGTACCTTTGGCGAAAGAAGGCGAGGTGATCAAACTAATCGACGAGATGGAAAAGGAGGGCGTGATCGAACCATCTGCAAGCCCATGGAGTTCGCCAGTAGTGCTTGTTAAGAAGAAGGATGGAAGCACCCGATTCTGCGTGGACTATAGGAAGCTGAACGACGTAACGAAGAAGGACAGCTATCCTTTACCGAGAATCGACGACACCTTGGACACACTATCTGGTGCAAAGTGGTTCTCGACGCTGGACTTGCAAAGTGGATACTGGCAAATAGAGCTTGACCAGCAAGACAAGGAAAAGACCGCGTTCACCGCCGGGGGAGAGTTGTGGCAATTCTCTGTGATGCCCTTCGGTCTTTGCAATGCACCAGCCACATTCGAGAGACTGATGAACCGGGTGCTAAGAGGACTTCACTGAAGAACTTGCCTTGTCTATCTGGATGACATAAATGTCATGGGCAGGGATTTCGACGATCACCTTAAGAAGCTTGAAGAGGTACTGGAACGTATTCAAGCAGCCGGACTGAAATTGAGCCCGAAGAAATGTTCGCTCTTCCAAAACGAGGTGAAGTACTTGGGACATGTGGTGACTGCAGAAGGAGTCCACACAGACGAAGAGAAAATCTCGGCGGTTAAGGAATGGCGGCGGCCGAAGAATCTTCATGAGTTAAGGTCATTCCTGGGACTTTGCACATTTTACAGGCGATTCATCCCAGGATTTGCAAACGTTGCCAGCAGTTTGCACGAGCTCACCAAAAAGAATCGGCCATTCAAGTGGGAGAAGCCGCAGGAGGAAGCGTTCATTCACCTGAAGGAATTGCTCTGCAGTGCGCAGATTCTTGCATATCCTGTCCCGGAAGAAAAGTTCATTTTGGACACAGATGCGAGCGGACATGGAATCGGAGGAGTACTCTCTCAAATGATTGACGGGCGAGAGCGGGTCATCGCTTACTACAGTAGGATCCTATCGAAGCCGGAGAGGAACTACTGTGTAACTAGGAGGGAGCTCTTAGCCGTGGTCGACTGTGTCAAGCATTTCCACAAATATCTCTATGGCCAAGATTTTCATCTTAGGACGGACCACGCAGCGTTGAGATGGCTGCTGCAGTTCAAAAACCCGGAAGGCCAGCTTGCTAGATGGATAGAGAGAATCCAGAGTTATGACTTCAGTATCGAACACTGGAAGGGAAGCAGTCATGGAAATGCGGATGCATTATCGAGGCGACCTTGCGATGTTGAATGCAAACATTGTTCACGCGCCGAAACCAAGGAACAGGTCACCGACATCCGTTGTTTCCAGGTGCTGCCAGAAGATTCCTGGACTGTCGAGAAGGTCGGAAGGAAGCAGCGAGAAGATGCCGATCTGGCAGTCATCATCGACTACCAAGAACGAGGTTTTCGACCAAGTTGGCAGCAAATATCCAGTGAAAGCCCAATCGTGAAAGCTTACTGGGCTCAATGGCAGAGTTTGAAGCTGAAGAACGGTTGCCTCTACCACAGTTGGGAAAGTGAGGACGGGAACATTGTAAACGATCTGCTGGTAATACCAAAAGGGCAAATCGACGAGGTCATCCGAGAATACCACGAGGGACCAAGCGGGGGTCATCTTGGTGTTAACAAGACTGTAGAAAAGATCAAGAGACGTTTCTACTGGGTAGGATGCCATGAGTCGGTTACGCGTTTCATTCGCAGGTGTGAACAGTGTGCGAAGGCAAAGGGTCCAGTAAGGAAAACTCGAGGAAATATGCAGCAGTACAATGTTGGAGCACCGTTCGAACGTATCGCAATGGACATTGCAGGCCCATTCCCAACGAGCAACGCTGGAAACAAGTACGCACTAGTGGTGATCGATTACTTCAGCAAGTGGCCTGAGGTGTTTTGCATCCCGAACCAGGAAGCCAAAACCATTTCGGATGCATTCGTGAATAACTGGGTTTCGCGTTATGGAGTACCAATGGAACTGCACTCAGACCAAGGGAGAAACTTCGAGTCGTCGGTGTTCAAAGAACTCTGTGACATGCTAGGTATCAGAAAGACGCGGACAACACCATTACACCCACAATCTGATGGCATGGTCGAAAGGTTCAACCGGACGATGGAGGAATACCTGAGAAAAGTCGTCGTCGGAGATCAGAAGGACTGGGATGAACATCTTCCCCTTTTCTTAATGGCATACCGTTCGGCACAGCACAATTCAACGGCAACAACACCCGCCGAAGCCATTTTTGGAACTGATCTCCGACTTCCATCGGACTTGAAGTTCGGCGTGGTACTACCGACAACTAGCGGCAGGGAAGACTTCGTAACCGAAAAGAAAGAACAGCTGAACTCTATCCATCAGTTCATCCAGGAGCGACTGAACTTGGTCAGCGATAAAATGAAGGCGCGATACGACTTGAGGGCGAATACTTCTGGATTCGAGACCGGACAATTGGTATTGCTGTACAACCCACAACGGAAAAAAGGCTTGTGCCCCAAATTGCAATCAGCCTGGGACGGACCATATGAGGTCATCAAGAAACTCAATGACGTGGTATACCGGATACAGCAGATGGGAAACAGACGGGCGAAGTATAAAATTGTCCACGTAGAGAGGTTAGCACCATATTACGGAGAAGGATCCAATCGCTTGTTCGAGGACGAACAAGTTTAGGAGGAGGGCAGTGTTGCGGAGATGCAAGCGGACCGTAAAGTTCGAAAACTCTCTGGAAGCGGGGATGGGAATAATGTCAACTTCCAATGGAATTGTCAGAGCGTTCTAGAGATTTCCTATGGGGAACCTCCAACGGCGAACGTTCGAGACGGTGGACCGAGAGCTATATAAGCGCGAACACTCGCCCTTGACATTCATTCAGTTTGTGGTATAAAACAGCGTGTGACAAGTCGGTGTGATCAACCAAGGTGAAAAGAAAAGCTTTCAATAAAGGTTTGTGTATTGTGTAATAAAGTTTAAAGTGGATTGTACTGTGTAATAAAGTTTAAAGTGGATTGTATTGGATAATAAATAAAAGTGGTGAAGCTACACAGATAATTGATCTGTGGTGAAAGAAATAAAAGTGTGTGTGTGTTTTTAATTGGGAAAACGTAGAAAATTGTAGTTTATCGCAATCCAGTGGTGCGAACCCTATTTGGTGTGGGGATTGAATAAATTCGTAACAATATATTAAGACTCTGGTTTGCTGAACACAATTTAGTTATAAGCTCTAAAACAAAAGTTAGGTTTTTCAGTTTCCGTCCTGCAAATAAATTAAACGCAAATGTATACTTTCATGCACCTGAATGTAGAAGATATAAATTGTCTACTTGTTATTGCGGGTCTAGTCGCCCTCCCCAATGGGTTTCTAGTAACCAAATCTGTAGTGATAATTGCTTTCTTAAGGAAAGTGTTAATGAATTTAAATATTTGGGACTAATAATTGATTATAAAATAAGTTTTGCAAATCACACGGATGCTTTGAAAAAATATTTCCGTTGTACACTACGAAATTTTCATTATTTACGTAGAATTTGTTCACCTAAGTTATTAAGAGCAATTTATTTTGGTATTTTTCTATCAAAACTACAATATGGTATAGCCTGCTGGGGTGGTGTGTATAATAGCAGAATTCAACCTCTTTTAGTTACACAGAAATATGAATAAAGTCGACTTCAAGGCGTACGTGTGGACGTGTTTTTCCCTCGCTCTCCGGAATCCTAATCATTCATTTTTCTTTTATTTTTCAATAATTTTCCTTGAAAACATTTTTCTTTTTTATATTTTTACAATGTGTAACAAGTGTTCCATTTGTAATTTAAGACTACTTCGTGACAATTTTATTAACTGTGGAGGCCTTTGTGGCCAAACATTCCATAAAAAGTGCATATCAATTTCCGATCAATGGATTAAAGCAGTACAATTGGATCGGAATCTTCAGTGGCGGTGCAATGATTGTGCTAACATTAATAGTTCCCTAACTACTGCTATCATTCAGCTAAAAAACGACGTTGCAGATATCAAACTTCGTCTAAATTATATTAATATTCCGCCAGCCAGTGTCAGTGATACTAATTCTTCTACCTTGAACCAGCCTATTCAAGTAGCCGCATTAAAACCGGTACCACCCCAATTCCCGTCAACAGTGGATCAATCAGTTGCTTTGACCCCCGCCGTCGTAACTCGCGCAACAACACCTCGGCATCCATCACCATTGCCAGATAACACCGGTAATCAAATCAAGAGTGGAAATGACGACGATCATCAATCCAAAAAAGACCCGTGGGTGCAAGGCAAGCAAAAACCAAAGAAAAAAGGTCAACGAAGGTCAACTGCTAA
The DNA here is from genome assembly GCA_951905685.1 of Eumerus sabulonum. NCBI lineage: Eukaryota > Metazoa > Arthropoda > Insecta > Diptera > Syrphidae > Eumerus > Eumerus sabulonum. The sequence continues at coordinate 75,184,098 of OX645060.1, forward strand.
ACTGTATGGTACTGCGGACAACGAAGTAGACGGTGCATCGCTCTCATCGGTTCCGAAATTAAAATATCTCCATCTCTCTCGGTTGAGTTCGAACGAAACTGAAGAGAACATCATTTCTTACGCATCACAAAAGTTGCAGCTTCCAAAAAATATGCTTCGTTGTAACAAACTAATTAAAAAGGATGTGGATCCTCTTTTCCTACATTACATAAACTTTAAACTCGGAATCCCGGCCTACGCGTATAAAAATGCTCCATTTCCCAAAGTCAAAAAACGGGAACAGGGATATCCAGCCGACTCAAACATAAAATGTGCTTCCTCAACGTCCCCTCCCCTAAACATTTATTACCACAATGCAAGTGGAATTCGGACCAAAATATCGGATTTATTCATTAACTCCTCTCAACCAGCTTATGATGTCATCGTCATCATCGAATCTTGGTTATACCCGGACATTTCGTCAAATGAGATCTTCGACTCCAGAATGTACTATGTATTCAGGATCGACCGATGTAAATCTGTGGATAAACGAGGTGGCGGTATAATTGTTGCTGTCTGTATGTATGTTGGCGTTACAGTCCATGAAGAACCTGAGCCGAGCTTCTCTCAATCACCCATGTTGTGTGTGATTTCATTTTCACATAGGTGAAAGGGACCTACAGTTTTATTGCCGGTTCCGAACGGCGAATTTCGAGAAGCTTTTCATGACAATTTTACTACAGGGGGTTTCGTCAGAACCGCGCTGAGGAGAAACACCGTGAAAAACACGTTCGATGACATGGCTGTGTCGGGAATCGATCCCGAGTCATCGGCGTCAGAGGCCAACACACTACCCACTGCGCCACGGTGCTCTCATGTTGCTGTCCGTCCATGTTTTTTTTGTAATCAATTTTCTTTGTTATTCACTGATGTTGAACAAATCTGCATCCTAATTTATTTGTCTACTACGAAATGTAATTTGTTTTTAATTTGTAGTTATGTTCCACCTGTTCCACCTTTGAGAGCTTTTCATGACAATTTTACTACAAAACCGTCGGAAACTCTTTAACAAAGCAAAGAGTACTAGAAACGATAGTGACTGGAGCCTATATAAAGCTTCACTCAGAACTTACAAACAAACTCTGAGGAAAGAACAAAGGCTATCCTTGAAGCTTTTCTGTAACAATATGGAAAAAATTTCAGACGCCTACAGATTGAGGAAAATACTCTCGAAAGATCCACAATTCCCAAGCTACCTTACAGCAAACGGAGTCTGGACAACATCTGAAGAAGAAACTTTAAACCTTCTTCTCAATACGCACTTCCCAGGATGCCATGAATCGCAGGACTCATCGCAACCGCGAGGAACCTACTCTTCATCCGCAATAATGGGAAATTTCGAACACATCATCTCCAGAGAGAAAATAATATGGGCGCTAAAAAGTTTCAAGCCCTATAAATCGCCAGGTCCGGACGGAATTTACCCTATCGAACTTACACAAACCATGGAATGGACTATACCATGGCTAGAGATAATCTTCAAAGGATGCCTAGCTTGGAGTTACATTCCAGACAAGTGGAAGTGCGCAAGGGTGCTTTTCATTCCTAAGGCCGGCAGAAACTCTCACACCTCCCCCAAGGACCTAAGGCCTATATGTCTATCATCCTTTGCACTAAGAACCTTGGAAAGGATGGTAGACCTACATATACGCCATAACTTGGATCCGCTCCTAATTTCTAAGGCACAGCATGCCTACGTTAAGGGTAGATCTATCGAAACAGCCTTGCACACCCTAGTGAGGAAAATCGAAAGATCAATCCATCTTAAAGAATACACTATAACAGCCTTCCTAGACATAGAGGGCGCCTTTAACAACGTCACTCCGAAAGCAATAACAGAAGGGTTAGAAAAGCTAAAGGTGGAGAAGACTCTCATAGAGTGGATCAGCGAGCTACTATCAACACTCAAGATTCACTCGGTATGGGGAAGCCAGACAATCACCAGAGTGGTTACCCGGGGAACCCCGCAAGGAGGGGTTCTCTCACCTCTCCTCTGGAATGTAGTTACAAATGAACTACTAATCAAACTGGAGGAAGAAGGCCTAGACGCTATTGCCTACGCTGATGACGTTGCCATTTCAATCTCAGGTAAATACCTATCGACACTGAATGACCGTATGTAAACGGCATTCTCAATTCTTTGCAAATGGGAGCATAGCAAAGGGCTCAGGGTTAATCCCCAGAAAACGGAGCTCGTGCTATTCATCAAAAAGCATAAAATCCCGGAATACTGCCCTATCACTTTGCTTGGTACCAGCTTAAACTACTCCTACAGTGCCAAATTCCTTGGCATCATACTGGACAGGAAATTAACCTGGAAAAGCAACACAATCGAAAGAGCTAAAAAAGCAACAATAGCTCTCTATACATACAAGAAAGCCATAGGGAAAAAACGAGGGTTCAATCCCAAGATCACCCTATGGCTCTACACCACGGTCGTTAGACCCATATTAATGTATGGAGCGACTGTCTGGTGGACAGCACTGGACAAGACAACATACCTCAAACAATTCGAGAAGGTACAAAGGCTGGCGTGTTTATGTATTACCGGGGCCCTCAGGTCCACCCCAACAGCAGCACTTAACATGATACTCGACCTAACACCACTCGATATTTTCGGCAAGCAAATCGCCACACAAACGGCCATTAGACTTAAAGCCAACTCAAAGTGGAAGAGCTATGTCATTGGCCACTCCTCGATCCTGATTAACAGGTCAACCATGGCAGAAAACCTAGACCTCACAGAACCCACCACAGTCTTGGAAAAAAATTTTACAACGTTCTACCCGGACAGACAAAACTGGACTCGCCAGACTCAACCTCGCAGAAATTGCGTAGACTTTTATACTAACGGGTCTAAAACCAAAGACGGGGTGGGTAGTGGAGTATTCTGCAAACAACTTAAGCTGAACAAAGCTCTAAAATTATCTAATCACTGCAGCGTTTTCCAGGCGGAACTGTTGGCAATAAAAGAGGCTCTGTCCTGGCTGAAGTGGGACGTGATATCCACCACGGATATCCGCATTCTCACGGATAGCCAAGCAGCCTTAAGGTCGCTGGAGTCCTGTGTGTACACATCAAAAACTAGCCTCGACTGTCGCCTATCTCTTAATGAGATGGGTGAACAGTTCAACATACAACTTATATGGGTACCGGGACATAGCGACATCACTGGAAATGAAAGAGCCGACACACTCGCCAAACAAGGGACGACGCTACAATCAACTGTGGTTTGTGAGGGTATACCCTTCGCAGCCATTAAACACAATCTCACTACCCTCGCCAGGGCCGAGACGAACCGGAGATGGACTCAGGGACACACCTGCCTCATCACCAGGCAAATCTGGCCCCGGCTCGATAGTCAACGGACTAGGAGTATTATCTCCCTAAATAGAACTGACATCTATAAAGTCATAGGTGTCATCACAGGACACTGCCTTATTGGCAGTCACGCGCAAAAACTAGGTATCACTCCGAATGATTTTTGTAGGAGCTGTCTAGACGAGGAAGAGGTCGAATCCATCCATCACCTCCTCTGCGCCTGCCCGGCATTCTGCACAATCAGGAAACGATACCTAGGATCATACCTCCTTAACGATCTGACCGAAGTTCAGCAAGTAGGGATATCTGATCTTCTTAATTTCCTAAGAAGCACAAAGTGGTTCCACGAATAGGGGGCTAAACCCCCTCGTAGCTACACAACGGGCCTCCCTGGCCTATGTGTGTTCTTCCCATCTCTGGGAAGGCTACGGTCTTACCTACCTACCTACCTAATCTACAAGTTACTTACGTACTAACAGATTTTAGAAGTATTATAGTACAGTTTTTTTTTTGTTTTTTAAAGTATTTACAAATGAAAGATTTAAAAGATAAAAAAACTTAACAAATTCGCTTTAAAATTAGGTCTAGTATCTGATAAATCCAATTGTATTGACAATTCGTTGAAAGCCCTAATAAGGTTCATTTCTAGGCTGTGTTATGGAATTTTTCGTTTAAGATACGTCGGGCGCGAAGGGGCCTGGGGGGCACATATAATTGAATCGGCTCAAGAAGAGAAGAACATTTTATATGATACGATAGAATGTCCCTGGCAAACATTGCATCATGAAAAATGCGTCTAGATGACAAAGATTTCAAACCAAGTAATTGACACCTTGCTTTGTAGTCAGGGCAAAAATTCCAATGCAGTTTAAAGATTGCGAACTTCGTAGATCGCTTTTGGACCTTTTCAATACGTTCGGAGAAAGTTATGAACCCTGGACTCCATATTACAACAGCATACTCAAGTAATGGTCTGACGAGGGCAGAGTAAAGTGCCACCAAGGAAAATGGGTCAGTGAACCCTTTAGTATTACGCTTAATGAAACCTATGGCTGAATTGGCTTTAGCCAATATATGGTTAGTGTGAGTATGAAAAGAAAAGGAAGAGCTGAGCATAACACCCAAGTCTTTTATACTATTGACCTTTGAAAGACATGATGAGTTAATGGTGTAATTGAATTCTATATCAAGAAATTTTTTTGTAAATGAAATAGAGTAACACTTGCCTAGATTAAGTCTAAGTCCATTAATTATGCACCACTGAAAGATTCTGTTTAAATCTAATTGCAGCAAGTTGCAGTCATTAACATCTTTAATACCCTTGAACATTTTCATATCGTCAGCATATAGCAGACACTTACTGTGCTTAATCGAGAGTGTAATGTCATTATCAAATATTATAAATAATAAAGGTCCTAAGTGACTACCTTGGGGAACGCCAGAGTAACATTTAATTGGCTTCGATACTGAATTCCCAATTTTAACTCGTTGGGTTCGTTCTAAAAGAAAAGAAGATATCCAACGAAGTAACTGAGAGTGAAAGCCTCCAGCTTGTTGATCAATATTAAATGATTAACAGAATCAAACGCCTTACTAAAATCTGTATAAATTGTATCTACTTGATTTTTATTTTCGATTTCATTAATAACATATGAGGAAAAGATTGACAGGTTGGTAGTTGTCGAGCGACCAGAGATGAAGCCATGTTGGGCTTCTGACATATGCTCTATAGTTAAAAAGTCAAGTTTGTTCTTGACTATTCCCTCAAACAGTTTTGGAAAAGCTGACAGCTTGCATATGCCTCTGTAATTTTCAACATTGTTCTTTGATCCAGATTTATGTATAGGAAGTAAGAACGACTCTTTCCAGTCATCAAGGAAAATACCTTCTGACAGGGAACAATTAAATATAATTAATAGAGTATGGGAAAGTGTATCAGCACAGTATTTAAGAATTATTGGTGGAATTCCATCAGTCCCCTAACTGGTGTTTGCCTTTAAATTTTGCAGTGCAGAAGAGACTTCGGTAGAATTTAGAGCTAAGCATCCAAGGTTTATTGAAGTCGGTAAACTATTGCCAGGGATGCGATTGGGAATGAGGTTGGGATTAGAAAAGGTTGATTGGAAGAAATCTGCAAATAAATCATTAATTTGGGTATTCCTACTGATTTTCTTTTTGAATTAATGAAATGCCAAAATGTCTTGCTGTCTGCTTTAGTACTATTTTCTATGGTGAATATGTAATGTCTGTATAAGAACTTGTTAAGGACAAAAAAGTTACGTAACCTGCTAAAAATTCCATAATCATGGGGATTTTTAGAAATTCTATATCTTCTAAAAGCTTTATTTTTAGGATTTTTAAGGGCCGATAATTGCTTATTATACCATGGTGGTTTATTTGCAGTGCGTCTTTTATATAAAGGGATGCACTTCGAGAACCCTTTATTAAGAATTTCAACGAAACGGCAATACATGGAAGTTAAGTTTAAGTTTTGAAATTCGTTAAACCAATTTACACTCCTGTACATATCATTAAGCTTAACAAAATCGGTTTTAGAGAAGTTAAATTGCATTTTTGATTTATTTTCCTGTGGTTAAAGATTATTATAGAAAATTAATTCAATCAAGATCTGCTTGTGGCTAAGTGAATCATTTAGAAGTTGCAGTGGAACAATAGAGACAGTTGCATTAATCTCATCGCAACATGTAAAAATTAGATCTAAAATCTTTGAATAGGAATTTGTTATTGAATTAATCTGTTTTAAATTTAAGGAAGTCAATAAATCCAGAAACCTATGTTCATAATCGTGTGTAACATTATCTGGCATTAGATAATTAATTGAGTCTAATCTAATCCATTTTATACTGGAGAAGTGGAAATCTCCTACAATACATAAATTATCAGAATCATTGCATAGGTTATTGATAAAATCAATATTTAAAGCATGCTTTTCATAAATTTGTTGCACACTTTTAGGTGGAACATATGTATGTATATTGGCGTTACAGTCCATGAAGGACCTGAGCCGCGCTTCTCTCAATCACCCATGTTGTGTGTGATTTCATTTTCCCATATGTGAAAGGGACCTACAGTTTATTGTCGGTTCCGAACGGCGAATTTCGAGAAGCTTTTCATGACAATTTTACTACAGGGGGTTTTGTCAGAACCCCGCTGAGGAGAAACACCGTGAAAAACCCGTTCGGTGACATGGCTGTGTCGGGATTCGATCCCGTGTCATCGGCGTCAGAGGCCAACACACTACCCACTGCGCCACGGTGCTCTCATGATAGGGATGATAGGATGATAGACATATAGGCCTTAGGTCCTTGGGGGAGGTGTGAGAGTTTCTGCCGGCCTTAGGAATGAAAAGCACCCTTGCGCACTTCCACTTGTCTGGAATGTAACTCCAAGCTAGGCATCCTTTGAAGATTATCTCTAGCCATGGTATAGTCCATTCCATGGTTTGTGTAAGTTCGATAGGGTAAATTCCGTCCGGACCTGGCGATTTATAGGGCTTGAAACTTTTTAGCGCCCATATTATTTTCTCTCTGGAGATGATGTGTTCGAAATTTCCCATTATTGCGGATGAAGAGTAGGTTCCTCGCGGTTGCGATGAGTCCTGCGATTCATGGCATCCTGGGAAGTGCGTATTGAGAAGAAGGTTTAAAGTTTCTTCTTCAGATGTTGTCCAGACTCCGTTTGCTGTAAGGTAGCTTGGGAATTGTGGATCTTTCGAGAGTATTTTCCTCAATCTGTAGGCGTCTGAAATTTTTTCCATATTGTTACAGAAAAGCTTCAAGGATAGCCTTTGTTCTTTCCTCAGAGTTTGTTTGTAAGTTCTGAGTGAAGCTTTATATAGGCTCCAGTCACTATCGTTTCTAGTACTCTTTGCTTTGTTAAAGAGTTTCCGACGGTTTTTACGGAGCTTGCTTAGGTTTGCGTTCCACCACGAGAGATATGAGTTTTTCCTCGATTTGTGGCTTACGCAGCTATTGACCCGTGCGTTGCCCAAGGTAGTCGTTATAATATCAACCATATTATCTATATCTACCGTGGACCGCGGGTGATCAGGGGTCCTGCTTACTACAGAGTTCCCAACAAGGGTTCTATAGCGCTCCCAATCAATTCTTCTTGGGTTACATGATGAGTCGATTGGGGTTGGGACCGTGAAGGCTAAGTTGAACACCAAGTAGCGGTGGTCTGAGAAGGAGTGTTCCTCAGAAACCTTCCATTCTCTTATTTTGTCAATGAGAGAGGGAGATGGTAGACTTGTAGATTAATGAATAAATAAATAAATTAATAAATATGTATTAAGGAAAATTAGTCGCAAACCTGATAGATACCCTAGCTATCCGCTAGGGATAGCTGTGATCTGAAAATACTGCCTGTTCGTCACCTGTACTGCTTTAAAGTGTTAAAACTATTCTTCATGAAGTCTGGTAACCGTAATTTTCGTTTAATCTCTGACTATAACTTACGTGGTAATCATTCAAATTTGCTAACTGTTCCTAAATTTAGAACCACTGCTTTCCGTAACTTTTACCTTATTTTATCTCGTCGGTTATTCAATAGATTACCTTATTATGTCAGGGGAATAACTTCATATGGAGTGTTTACAAAAGAAGTTAAATCTTGGCTCTTTACCTTAGATTCGATTGAACTTGAATCTCTTAATTCTGGTGTTCTGGTATAAATATCTTTTTGCTTCATTTAACTGGTTTGCTGCAGTTATTTTTATTCAGTGCGTTCCGAATTCAAAAACCATATTTTGTTCAAATTTGCTAGGTCACCCCAACCTACACATATTGTTACGAATTTATTCGATCCCCACACCAAATAGGGTTCGCACCACTGGATTGCGATAAACTACAATTGTCCTTTTTATTTAAATTGAAACACACACACTTTTAATTCTTTCACCACAGATCAATTATCTGTGTAGCTTCACCACTTTTATTTATTATCCAATACAACCCACTTTAAACTTTAATACACAGTACAATCCACTTTAAGCTTTATTACACAATACACAAACCTTTATTGAAAGCTTTTCTTTTCACCTTGGTTGATCACACCGACTTGTTACACGCTGTTTTATACCACAAACTGAATGAATGTCAAGGGCGAGTGTTCGCGCTTATATAGCTCTCGGTCCACCGTCTCGAACGTTCGCCGTTGGAAGTTCCCCATAGGAAATCTCTAGAACGCTCTGACAATTCCATTGGAAGTTGACATTATTCCCATCCCCGCTTCCAGAGAGTTTTCGAACTTAACGGTCCGCTTGCACCTCCGCAACAATATCTTTCATTGTATACGTTTAAGTTTTTTGAAGTGACATTCTACACTATTTTGTACTTGTATGTATATTGAATTACTATTGTACCTGGATTTATGAAAATATATAATATATAATAATAAATAAAAAATAATAAATAAAAAAATAAAAAAAATATTGCACTGGTAACTGAAACATGGTTAAATTTAGATATTAACGTTTCCACCTCGGACTACAGATATTACCGGGTCGACAGAGAAGGATGAAGAGGGGGGGGGGGGTGTTGCAATACTTATAAAGAGATCAATTCAACATGAAGTTTTGCCATGCGTTCGAACTAAATTCATTTAAAAATTTGGAATTGAACTAACCTTATCCAAACAAAGAAAAATGAAATTTTTTTGTGTGTACTTCCCGGGTAGAATAGCAAACCATGCACGTGAACAGAAAAGAATTGCTTTTAAAAATGGTTTAACAAAACTTTTATCAACGAGCGGCGCATTCATTATAGGAGTCGAATTAAACTATGGACATAGGTTATGGGGCTGTGATATAGAAAATGTCCTGTCCGATATGTGCGTTATGTTATCCGTAACTATTATGTTTCCGCTGTATCCGTCATATGTTCCAGCTAGTTATGTTGGCACTCCATCTGCTCTCGACTTCTTTATAACAAACTTTTGTAGTCTAATGTTTCAACCATACGCTGTAAATGAGTTAAGCTCAGACCACAAAACTGTTATATGTAAAATTCGTTGGTCGGGTCGAGAAAATTTCCAAACGAGCTACTATGAATCTTGATTCACTAAATAGCATCGAGGATGTTGATTTGGCTATTCAGCATTTTTCCGAATCTGTTCTTAACGCCGCAAATAACAACATGCCTAAAGTTAGAAAACGAAGTTGTTTTTTGACATTACCTGGTGATGTATTTGAACTGATAAGAGTAGGAAACATGCATTAAAGGAATTCGAAAAGAGATCGACTACGACATATAGGTTATTTAGTCAGACAGTTTGATAAGACTATTCAGCTTGGAATTCAAGAATTCCGCAATAGTAAACCCTTCTGGAATATTGCTAAAATTATTAAAAACACATACAAACCATTCCCTTGTCTTAAAAAGGGCCCAGTTGTATACCGCACAGAGAAGGAAAAAGCAAAAGCAAAAGCCAAAAATTATACTGTACTGTACATTTAGGAAATACTCATTAAAATGCTATTGTGGCAAATACTTTTAGCAGCTCTAATCTCTGTACTTATTCTACTTCACCAAATGAATTCGTCACAGAGAGTGATATTATCTTTTTTGTTAAGAAACTCAATGTTCGTAAAATTAGGCAATATAAAGAATATTTACCTAAGACAACTCCCGAAAAAGGGAAAAAAATTCCTAACTTTCGCCATAAATTCGTGCTAAAAACTGCAATGTTTCCCAGAAGCCCCGAAATTAACCAAGGTCATAGCGAGAGCACCGTGGCGCAGTGGGTAGTGTGTTGGCCTCTGACGCCGATGACTCGGGGTCGAATCCCGAGACAGCCATGTCATCGAACGTGTTTTTCACGGTGTTTCTCCTCAGCGGGGTTTTGACAAAACCCCCTGTAGTAAAACTGTCATGAAAAGCTTCTCGAAATTCGCCGTTCGGAACCGGCAATAAAACTGTAGGTCCCTTTCACCTATGTGAAAATGAAATCACACACAACATGGGTGATTGAGAGAAGCTCGGCTCAGGTTCTTCACGGACTGTAACGCCAACATACATACACATACATAGCAATACCTAAGGCAGGTAGTCCGACTGTAAGCGCTTAAAGCAACAGACCAATAAGTTAACTAGGTTCAGTTAGCGAAATCTATGAGCAATTAATCAAAGGAAAACTTGTTAACATAATTGAATATAAAAACCTCTATCCTGCTGAACAATTGGGATTTCGACGTGGCCGCCGTACCTCACATCAAGTTTTGAGAGTATGTAACATTATTAAAAATAATCGTGCCACTTGTAAATTTACAGGCATACTTTTACTAGACGTTGAAGAAGGCTTCGATTCAGTATGGCATGACGGCCTTATATACAAAATATTAATCCTTATTTTTCCCGCTTTCTTGCGCAATATTGGTAAAAGGTTGGTGTCTAATCGCTGTTTTAGGGTGCGTGTCAATAATCATGTTTCCAGTCTTGTTAACTTCTATTCTGGAGTACCACAGGGTTCTGTCCTCGGATTAAATTTGTATAATTTATAAACGTCCGATATCTCAAAAATACCATTCTGTGATATTGCAATATGTGCAGACGATACAGAAATAATATCTTCTCATGAGTGCGGTTCTGTTATTGAATCGAACTTAAGTAATGCAGCAGTGTTACTAGAAGAATATTATTCCAAATGGAAAATAAAAGTGCATGCCGATAAGATTTAACTTATCTTTTCTACAAGGAAAAGAAAGTCTCGTTTGTTACCGGTAAACCACTTAAATATCTTGGATAACGTCATACCATGGCAAACGTCTGTCAGATCTCTTGGCATACATTTAGGTCCAAAATTAACCCTTAATGGACATCGCACTCAAACTCTAAAAAAAATCAATAGAAAATCACTAATCGCAAATGCAAGTAAAATAATCATCTATAAAACAATATTTCAAGCAATTCTTTTACATGGATATCAAATTTGGCGTAATTGTACTAAATGCCGCATAGCCAAACTACAAATATGTCCAAATAAGGTATAGAAGTTAATGCTTAATCCACCATGGTCCATTCCACTTTGGATTTACATAGCAGAGCAAATGTTGAATTGGTCTGCAACAGAGTGCAAAAATTATTTGAATCATTTAGAATTAGATCCGAAATCTGCCAATAAATTAATTAAGTCGAAACCATGTGTAAGATTTAATTGCTCCTGCAATATATTTATTCATGTTTTCACTAATTATTTATAACTCGTTATTTATTTATTTATTTTTATTTATTTATTAATTTAATTACTACTTATTGTTTACGTATATAAATCTATTTATCAATCTATGGATATACATTATTTATTTATATCTATTTATTCAATTATTACTTAATACTTATTTATATTTATTTATCAATCTATTTATATGCTTTCATTTATGTTTTTTTTTTTGATACATGTACATACATGCATATACATACAATATATATATACATATTTATTCTTTATTTACTTATTAACTTTTTTTTTTTGTTCTGATATGGTTTTTTTTCGTTATTTTCGCAGGTTGTGTGGGAACGCGAAATTGCATTCTATGCATTTCATACACGCGCATCCGGTATACGGCATATCTGCGTTGGGTCTGCGTGGGAACTGCAATTCGGCAGTTTGGTTGTAAGTAGTGAAATGTATTGTCAGAATAGAATCAGGCAGTCGGATTTTGATTGTGAAAGAGGACGGATGTCCTATCTGTGGAATAAACCTTGTTGTAACATAATTGTCTTTTAATCGAGCCTGTGGTTGGCTCGGAAAACATTTTTTTTTAATCAATCCGGAATTAAATGTTTTAACTGGCGCCCGAGCAGGGACCGTCCGCGTCGCGAGTGCCAAATAACAAAAGTTCAGAAACAAAAAATAACTAAAACAAGAAAAAAAATAGGAAAATCGTGGACAGTAGTGAAAGTGAATAACATCAAAAATCACTAAACAACAGTGAAAGTGAATAACCGAATAACATCAAAAATCGCGAATCAATAGTGAAAGTGAATAACAATAAACTGCCTGAAGCAAATAATGGAAAATCAAGGCTGAATAATCTGAGAAGATCCCTGTAAAAATAAATTGAGAAACGAAAAGCAAAAAGGAACCAGAGCTGAAGAAGCAGAAAGCATAGCAGAGGAACATTCCCGATGAAGAAAAGCACCAAGGCGATGTTGGGCTGGTCCATCACTACACTACTGTAAGATAGAATAGGATTATATAATTTAAAAATTAAGATTGAGTGGTCAGAAAATTGTAGGGTAGATTAGCTCATGCTCAGGTGTAGTCTCCCATGAAAAAAGGGGTCGGTTTGCTGCAATAAAAAAAAAAAAAACAGAAAAAGCTATTACCGGTGGTGTTGACCTTCGCACCTTAGTAGGTCGTCTGCAATTATAAACGCTTACGACTATCGGAAACCTGCAAACCTTCCAAACCGGAGCAAATACCCCGAAAATTTAAGGGAGCTCTCAGCGAGCATCTAGGGACTAGATATATGAAATTCAAGGGTAAATCCCACATACAAAAAATTATATTAATGAAGCGAGTAATGATACAAATTTGATACAAATTTAGAGTAAATAAAAAAGGAGTAAAAGCAAATAAAAAAAAAAAAAAAAAAAAAAAAGCCGAAGCTCGAACATAAACATTTCTTTAAGATTATATACCACAGATTAATTCAAAAAAGTATATACATATATACAGGTTCAGACTGACCACTTGCCTCGTTGAACAATTGTTTGGCTCATCAATTTATTATCTTTCACTAGCGTATCCTCTCCGGCAACTTCCCTTGTCGTTGTATCCGTATAATTTATTCGAAGGTAGTTCAAAGCCGTAATCTTGTTAGGTCGCTAGTTTCACTTCAGTATTTTTAAATGGACGAATTAACAAATTCGGTGACCCAGCTAACCGGTGCCATTAACACCGTGTTGGAGCGGCTGAGGGGGATAGAAGGTCGACTCACGCAGATCGAGCTCTGCAATCCGAAGCAGGCGATTCAATCATTGAACGAACGCTTAGCTACCCTTCAAGAACGTATCCATACTGCAGAACATTCGAACCACTCAATTAATCCACAATCCGAACATTTGGAACCACTCTGTGGACCAAGTTCCGAACAAGATCTTCGGGACATTTCAAAACTCCCTGACTCCGTCAAGGAATCGCAAGTTTTCGAAGGAAACCCGGTACAGTACGTCTCTTGGGTACACGGTGTGGAGACGGTGCTCAAGGACTACGAAATCGTCCGCAACAAACCGATTTACCGGGCAATCTTGCAACACATTAGGCAGAAGATTCGCGGCAATGCGGACTCCGCGCTTGTGTCGTACAACATCTTCGACAGCGAATGGGTGGAAATTAAAAGAGTCCTCTCTCTGCACTATGCGGACAAAAGGGACGTTCGGACCCTCGAGCACCAACTGAACCAGTTAACGCAGGGAAACTCGAGGTTGGATGATTTTTACGCCACCGTCAACCACCAGTTTTCCCTTATTATCAACAAAATAAGAGCGGAAACCTACTCGACGGACACGATTGAGGCCCTTATAGAAACCTACAGAAATCGGGCATTAGACGTCTTTGTAAGAGGATTGAACGGAGATCTTTTGAAACTTCTGGTAATACAGAAACCCAAAACGTTGCCGGAGGCATACAGTGCTTGCATTGAAATGCAACATTTAAACTTCAGGAGTCATACGGTACATGTGCAATCTCCTAACACCATAACATCTCCCATAGGGTACAACTTTAGGAATGACAGAGGACAACCACAATCGAGACCATTTAGTGGAAGGGGCTACCCCGCACATTGGCCGAATACATCTTGGAGTTCGAGTTATCAACGACAATACCCTCCTCCACGGCCGACTGCTCCGAAACCCCCTGTCAAGATGGAGGTAGACCGATCTGAGCAATCGAAGCATGTCAACTACATGAATCGGCCCGCTAATGCGTTTAAACGCGAATCCAACTCAGATAATTATCCCCGAAAGCAGCAGCGGCTCTTCAATATGGTGACAGCCCCCGAAGTGAGTTCAGAGGAGTCTGAATCCCATAAAACGACAGAAACTGAAAATTTTATGACAGCCGCCTCGTTTCCAGCGTACCATACATAGAGTATGTTACGCGGGACGGGAAAATGCTTAACTTCCTCGTGGATACTGGTGCTAACAAAAACTTTATTAAAACCCATTTAGCACCGAGTCCAAATCCCGTCCAAATCCCATTTTTCGTCAATAGCCCGGCTGGTAAGGTCCAAATTAAATGCAAAATAACTGGTCGATTTTTCTCTCCTCTTGGTTTCGATATGGATGTGACGTTTTTCGTTCTTCCGAGTCTGGAGTCGTTCGATGGTATAATTGGTGACGACACATTGAAGCAGTTGAAGGCGAAAATAGCTAGAGAAAAAAATGAACTTGTGTTAGGATCAGATGTCGTAATCCCCTTGAAGAATAAAGTAGCCGACTTCGTCAACAACTTAATCATCCCAAACAATAATGTTACCAAGGAAACCAAATCCCAACTAGATTCTGTCTGTAGGCGATTTCGTAGCCTGTTTGGTCCGGTAGGAAATGACAAAATAAAAACCAACGTAAGGGTCGAAATCCGCACGACCACTAATGAACCAATCTATACAAAGAGTTACCCATATCCGGCCTGTATGAGAGAAGAGGTCGAAAGGCAAGTCAAGGAACTACTTTCCGAAAATACCATCCGACCCTCCAATAGTCCATATAGCTCCCCAATCTGGGTCCTTCCAAAAAAACCGAAGCCCAACGGGGAGAAACAATACAGAATGGTTATCGACTTCAAACGACTGAATGCTGTAACTATCCCAGACACCTATCCCATCCCTGACATTAATAGCACACTCGCGAGCCTCGGAGATGCACGATTCTTTACAACGCTCGATCTGACGTCAGGATTTCATCAAATCCTGATGAAAGAAGGTGACATCCCGAAGACAGCATTTTCTACCATGAATGGTAAGTACGAGTACTTGAGGCTTGAGGCCATTTTCCAGCGTATGATAGACGATGTCCTTAAGGAGTTGATCGGCAAGGTTTGTTACGTCTATATAGACGATATCATTATCTTCAGCAAAACCGAA
Organism: Eumerus sabulonum; assembly: GCA_951905685.1. Lineage (NCBI taxonomy): Eukaryota > Metazoa > Arthropoda > Insecta > Diptera > Syrphidae > Eumerus > Eumerus sabulonum. The sequence goes on from OX645060.1 coordinate 75,199,567, forward strand.
GCCGATCACCTGAAGGACATAGAAACCATCTTTTCTAAAATTCACGAAGCTGGACTTAAAATTAATCTCGCGAAAACACACTTCCTGGTTACCAGCGTTGAGTTTCTGGGTTACTTGGTTACTCCGGATGGCATTCTTCCCGACCCCAAGAAAGTCAAAGCCATTAAAGCGATACTTCCCCCTAAAACTCTTAAGGAATTAAAAAGCTTCCTCGGCTTGACGTCCTACTATAGAAGGTTTATCAAAGACTATGCAAAAAACCCAAAGCCGCTAACAAACATGACTCGTGGGGATCTTTCGCAGGTAAGCGCTCATCAATCCAAGAATGTTCCAATAACACTCGACGATGCAGCGCTTAAGGCATTCATGAACCTGAAAGAACTGCTCACATCGGCGGAGGTACTCGCATTTCCCGACTTTAATTTGCCCTTTAACCTGACTACTGACAGATCTGACTATGCTATAGGCGCTGTCCTATCGCAGGGCGAATATGGCAGGGACAGACCGATTGCGTACATCTCCCGCTCATTAAACCCATTAAACCGAACCGAGGAAAACTACGCAACGAATGAAAAGGAACTCCGTGCAATTGTGTGGGCTCTCGATAAATTGAGGAATTACCTTTACGAGGCCAAGAAGATCAAAATTTACACTGACCACCAGCCCTTGACCTTCACGCCCAGTAATAGATATTATAACGCGAAGCTCAAGCGCTGGAAGTCAAGAATCGAAGAGTACAACTACGAGTTGATTTACACTCCTGGTAAATCAAACTTAGTGGCAGACGCTCTATCGCGGCTCAAGACAGAAGTCCATCACCTGTCTAGTTCCATCAACGCTCCAACCGCGGGAAATAGCGGAGGTTCCCGCACTATGACCACTAGCACACGTTCGGCGACCGACACTGCAAGTGAGGGCAGAAGTTCGAGGTCAGGCTCACACACGGGTACCGCCGAAGAAGGCCTGCGGGAAAAGTCTGTCGATGATGAGGAAACTATGACCATGCATAGCGCCGAGCAAGATGCCTCAGATCTAATACCATACGTGGAGGCGCCTATAAATGTCTTTAGGAACCAAATCATTATCAGGATCGGAATGGACCTTCGCGCCCATGAAGAACCCCATCCCGGTTATCACCGCTATTACATCTCTTGTGCAACATTGGATGCAGAAAAGCTTAAGGAACTCTTAAAGGAATACCTGAATCCAAACGTGGTAAATGGGATTAAAATTCCGGAGAATCATCTTAATATGCTTCAAAATGTGTACGTAGAGAGTTTCGCGAAATATAAAGTGCGAGTGACGCAAAGAGTAGTGGAAGATGTAGCTAACGAAGAACGTAGGGCAACGATTATCGAGAAAGAACACCGAGGATCCCACAGAGCTGCTAAGGAAAACAGGGAGCAGATACTCGAGGACTTCTATTTTCCGCAAATGATGTCCCGGGTTAAGGCCAGCCTCATGCAACATCTGCAACGCCAACAAATACGATAGACACCCTCCGAAACCAGAGTTACAGCCAACACCTCCTCCTCAGTATCCATGCCAGATCCTGCACATGGACATAATGGAGATTCAAAACGAAAAGTTCCTGACTGCAATGGATAAATTCTCTAGGTTTTGCAAGTTTTTCCATTTGAAAGAGAAATCAGCCATATACCTAAGTAAGAGTCCTACATTATTTTACAGTACCAGAAATCTTAGTCACTGATAATGAAAGAAGCTTTCTCAGCCCAATCGTGATAAATCTCGTTAGGAATTTAGGTGTGAAATTATATCTTACACAGTCAATGGGCGGATCGAGAGAATTCACTCCACAATTCTGGAAATTTATAGGTGTGTTAGGGCGGAAAATTCTCGACTTAATGTAAAGGATCTAGTACACGTAGCAGTCGATAAATATAATAATACGATTCATTCGGTAATAAAGCGAAAGCCTGTAGATATTTTTTTCAATAGGTCTCAGAGAATTAACTATCAGAATCTTCTTAACATCCGTTCCAAAATCAATAAAGATCTTAGGTTTATAATCAAGCGGAATATGGAAGCGCGGAATATTAGGCAGAACTTGAGAAGGAAGTGAAGGTGATATCGTTTATGTGGCTGTGAAGGGTATAAAGGGAAAAAGTAAACCCTTGTACCTGAAAGTGGCCAAAGATAACCGAGTCACGATAACGATGGCAAGTGGGAAGAGAATTCACAAGGCCCACATTAAAAATTTAAAGATGAAAAGAAACAGAACAAATATACAAAAAAAAAAAAAAAAAAAAAAAAAAATATGTATATACATATATACCTATATACCTACCTACAAATATACATATAATTAGCACAAGATTGTATGATATTTTTCGTAATATTTTTCAGAATAATCATAAAGTTATAGATTGTGAATTAGATTAGTAAACTAATAAATGTCTAATTATATCCTGCCATTTACAGACTAATTCTATTGACTCCTACGCAGACCCTTCATATATTTGCCTACAAATCCTCTATCGTGACAATTAGAGAGGGGAATGCCTGGGTGACAAATGGGTATTTTAAATTAGTTCATGTCATCGACCTACATAACTATAGCGCTCTTTTGAACGATACCAAGCAATCAGTGCATAGTATCGTAAAGAATGAGGGGACACGCCTCGTTCTGAACTATCATTTAAATCAGATCGAGGACCGTATTGGCGAACTAAAGATCTCGAAGGCGAGAAGAGCTAGATCTATTAATTGGCTCGGAACCGCTTGGAAATGGTTGGCGGGCTCTCCCGACGCAACTGACTGGGACAATCTATTGGACACACAAACGACATTATTCCAGAACAATAACGAACAGTATAGAATTAACAAAAGGTTATTCGACAAGACTAGAGAAGTAACGGGCCGACTGAACGAGATACTGGACCGCTTCAATAACGCCGTACAAAAAGAAGAAACGGACAGACTAAGCTATGATTTACTGAACAAGATATACATACTAAAAGACGAGGTAAACGAAATAGTCAGGGCTTGCTAACTAGCTAAGAATGGTATCGTAAATAGTAATCTCCTCGATCCTGAGGAAATTAATAATTTAATGAACGAACTGGAAATTCTCACTTATCAAAATATGATAGAGGCGGTGGAATATGCCCATCCTTCGGTATACAGCAATGGAACTCTTTTATTATATGTCCTTTCCATACCTAAGATCGACCCTAGAGTCTATCATTTAATAACCGCTTACGCTACAATCCATGAGGGAAAGCAAGTCGACCTAGATTTCAAGAAACTCCTCATTAGCCACGACAGTATTTACGGACTGACTGACGACTGTTTAGCTATCAGCAACGCTTCGGTGTGCAAGGAGGATGCCCTGGAAAGGGTGCTCGAAGGCTCATGCCTGAGTAGACTACTCAGAGGTGGTAACGCACATTGTAACTATCAGGCAAACAATAGAGAAGCTGTCGAGCTGATCGGGGATAACACCATTTTTATTACTAACTTTAATGGCAGTCTCCTAAATAAAAATTCTTCCATTCACTTAGAGGGCAGTTATCTAATCCAACTAGACGACGAAGCAGTCAGCATCAGGAATAGAACCTACCGCAGTGGGACCACTACTATTCCACAGGCGCTTCCTCCAGTTCTCGTCAACGTCACGAGCAAACGAGTCAAGCCCAGCTTGGAATTGGTCCATGCCCTCAGCGAGGGGAACATAGAACATATTAGAATTTTGAAAAAGAATTTTAAATCATCCCTTCTTACAGAGTTCTTCGTGATTATCATCATAGCAGTTGCCATTCTTATAATAGCAAGCAAAATCTATGGCGGGATAAATGTTCCACAACTTCGCATACCTCTCAATCCAAGACCTACCCCACGTTTCAAGCAAGAGCCACCTAGAGAAGTCAATGACACCAGCCAAAGGGCGAGCTGCCCTGGATGTTCATCAGGTGATCTGCGGGACGTAGATATTTGAAGGGGCGGCAGTTAACATGATCGGCTATCCACCTGCCGATGAAATTAGATGCGCGCGTCGTAGGTTGCGTGGGAACGCGAAATTGCATTATATGCATTTCATACACGCGCATCCGGTATACGGCATATCTGCGTTGGGTCTGCGTGGGAACTGCAATTCGGCAGTTTAGTTGTAAGTAGTGAAATGTATTGTCAGAATAGAATCAGGCAGTCTGTTGTCTGTTGTTGTAACATAATTGTCTTTTAATCGAGCCTGTGGTTGGCTCGGAAAACATTTTTTTTAATCAATCCGGAATTAAATGTTAAATGTTATTAAGTAGAAAAGTTTCTTAAATAAACTATATCTCTGAACAGTTATTGTAAATAATTGGGCGATAGCCATTGTAATTTAAGAGGGGAAAAAAAAAACTTTCGAACGTTCTGTTAAGCTATTTATCTTGTAGATTCTTTAATGTTAAACGTGGGAGCGAATACTCAAATTTAAGACAAATTATGATTGGCGTCCCGCAGGGAAGCCTACTGGGTCCGCTTCTTTACCTGCTGTATACTAGAGACATACCCAAACGAATGGCAATATGCTGGCTACATTCCCGATGATACTGCAATTTTGGCCACAGGAAAATCAGTCTATTGCAATATGCCCTGAATCATATAAGCGATTGGACAAAGACTTGGCGGATCGTGCTTAACGAAACTTAATCTGTCCACATAAATTTCACTTTTACAAAATTAAGTCCACTACCTCTCTTTGCAAATAAGGTTCGGATTCCATTCGCAAACGAGGCGAAATACCTAGAGATGACTCTCGACGCAACTTAAACGGAAAGCGCATTAAAAAAAAAAACGTGAGGAGCTTGAATAGAAATATAAGGAAATGTACTGGCTACTAAGAAAACATTCTCAGCTTAGTACTGAAAACAAGCTACTTCTCTACAAGCAAATGCTTACACCTATTTGAGTTTACGGTACTCGACTCTGGGGTTGTACCAAATGCCAATTCTTCTGTTATACAAACGTTTCAAAATACTGTATTGCGAGCAGTTGTTAACGCGCCGTGGTATATTCGAGACGACGACATTCGTCGTGACTTAAACATTAAAAACGTCGAAAATGAAGCTAAACTTTTCGCTCAAAAACACAGAGATCGACTGTAAGGTCATATCAATAATGCGGTTCTTGAAATAATAGAGGAATTGAAACCTGTTGCGCCATCTTCTAAAGACAGAGCCCTTTGATTTAGCCCAACAAACCTGAATTGCAGGCACTTTGCGGATTGCAGGAATTCTCACTGGAAAGCTGCCTGCTAAAAGTGATCAATTGACTTAGTTGTGCTAAAACGAAAAATAATTAACTCGGAAAGTCGTGTTTTTAGTGAGTCAAGTCTCACACTACTATGAGCATGTGCTGTCGGCATTTTAAGTGTCTTTTGATGACTTCCACCAATACTCGCAAAAAAAAAAAAAAAAACGTGTCTTCAAATGTATATTTGTGATTAGTTTGTTTTACTAGATTTTTAACTCTGCTTTCTTTTTACACTCATTACTAGTAAGTAACAAAGAAACAGGAATCTCCAATAAAACACTTAGAGCTAACTAATTTTTTAGGGTTCCGTACCCAAAGGTAAAACATACCTTTATTTACGACATACGGTGTAGGGTAGTTTTAAGGAATAATTGTAAACCTAGATTATTGAATTGGAAACGATTGCGGTGTTTTTTTTTTCATTTGCGTGGGAGATTTCGCAAGTCTCGTAGCAAATTCGCGATTCTTGCTGCGGGTAAGTCGGCGTGAGGGCAATCGCGTGGCGCCCATTTTACCATCCTAACTCACGACCAGTGAGAGCACCGTGGCGCAGTGGGCAGTGTGTTGGCCTCTGACGCCGATGACTCGGGATCGAATCCCGACACAGCCATGTCATCGAACGTGTTTTTCACGGTGTTTCTCCTCAGCGGGGTTCTGACAAAACCCCCTGTAGTAAAATTGTCATGAAAAGCTTCTCGAAATTCGCCGTTCGGAACCGGCAATAAAACTGTAGGTCCCTTTCACCTATGTGAAAATGAAATCACACACAACATGGGTGGTTGAGAGAAGCTCGGCTCAGGTTCTTCATGGACTGTAACGCCAACATACATGCATACATACAACTCACGACCAGTCCTCGCCGCTGGCCTAGCATCCCTTTCGCACGACGTCGCGGCAGGTGGAGAGGAGCAAGTGAGCAAGAGGAGCAAGCTATCTTGCACACATACGAACCGATACGTGCATACGCATCACATACGTGCATACACTCACACATCTGTACGCTATGTATAAGTATACATGCATACATACATATGTACATTACGAAGTAGAGTTGGGTAGTTCCGGACATGTATAGTTCACGGAACTATGTCCTCTCTCGGACACATGTCCTCTCGTTCCGCAAATTGAACGAAAATAGTTCCATAGTTCCATTCAACCCTTATTCATCAATCACATATGTACAAAACAAAAAAAAAAAAAAACATAAATGCAACGAACATGCTTCTCATACGGTATGAGTTATACCCCGTAGTTTTCAAGAAACCCAAAAGTATGGAGATATGGCGATAAAGCTCGATCAGTTGGTGTACAGTGTACAGCACACTTGAACTGAAATGAAGAAAAGAAATGAAAGAATATAATGCCCGCACCGCATTTCGTGAACGAATGTCATACATGTGTATGTATGCATTCAGGTCCGGACATGGACATGGTTTGCTAGTTCCATATCGGTGCGATAATACATTTAGTTCCGGACATGGACATGTTTTTGCTAGTTCCATATCGGTGCGAGTATACATTTAGTATTTTAAAACGGGTAGAGATGCAGTGCATAGGTACTGAGATGGAATAATTATCTTATAACCCCATTTGGATACTGTTTCAAATATATTGAATGGTCTTTCCAACAAAGTTGTTGGTCCAATATAACACCTAAATATTTAAAACTGTCCACGTGTTCAATCAAGAAGCAATTTTCAAACATTCTTGATTGTTGAATACTATATCTTCAAGAACAAATCGATTACACAATGGTGCATGATAATATAAGGGAAGGTCTCTGACACTCTACCGTTGATATTAAATATCATGTACTTTGTTTTGTTGCTAATTATTAGTTTATGATATCTAAACCATCTCCTTAACATACCTAGGTCATAATTAACATCTGCAAAACTATCAATTAAGTTAGTGTTTGAGTAGAAAAGGGATGTTTCATCAGCAAAGGCAGTTATTTTGCCCTTAAAAGGTTGTATGAAAAACGTATTAACATAAATTAGAAAAAGGATTGTGCCCAATACTGCTCCCTGGGGAACATCCATATTTAAGAAGTCTATAGACTGTAAACATTCCTAATTTTCACAACTTGATAACGGTTGGATAAATAAGAAGAAAACCGTTTATAAATGGAGCCTCTGAAACCCGCTTTATAAAGTTTATCGAGTAGCAAAGTATGATTAACCATATCAAAGACCTTACTGATATCAACAAATAATGTTGATTTTACCAGTTAATTTCAATAAAGCAGTTTCAGTCGATTTGCCACGTCTACACCCAAATTGGCAGTCACTCAAAAAATGAGTATTTTCTAAAAATTACAACATTCTAGATTTTGACTGACCGAAAAGTGAGAATAAAATGTCACTGATTATGTATTTCTGTGGCTGCTTTAACAACAAATACTTAGACAGAATATAATAAATATATGTATAAATGGGGCTCCCATACAACAGGCATGCTTTTTTTGCCGTTTTTATACATAATAGTACGGAACCCTTCGTGCGCGAGTCCGACTCGCACTTGGCCGGTTTTTAGGGTTCCGTACCCAAAGGTAAAACGGGACCGTATTACTAACACCTCGCTGTCCGTCCGTCCGTCCGTCACCAGGCTGTAGCTCGTGAACCGTGATAGTTAGAAGGTTGAAACTTTCACAGACTATGTATTTCTGTTGCTGCTATAACGGCAAATACTAAAAACAGAATAAAATGACTATTTAGGGGACTCCCATACTACAGACATGATTTTCATCCAAAAAATCCCCTTGGTCACATACTGACCTAAGGTGAGTCGACAATAACCCACAACCAGTAGCAAACTTACCCGAGATATAAGTGAATGCCTCATAACAATCCGCATCAAGGCTAAATTTGGATTCCCCCATCTCAACATCCACAAGGGTACCTGGCGGTCTGTTGATCAGTCGATAATAACCCACAACCAGTAGCAAACTTACCCGAGATATAAGTGAATGCCTCATAACAATCCGCATCAAGGCTAAATTTGGATTCCCCCATCTCAACATCCACAAGGGTACCTGGCGGTCTGTTGATCAATCGACCACCAACCAGATTGATCACATTGCGATCGAAGCCAGACACTCCTCCTGTATTCTCGACGTACGAACCTTCCGAGGGGCCAAGGTACGAATGAGGATATCAAGAATGCTTAGGAGTCGAGTAGGACTACGTAAGTTTGACGTCGGAAAGCTACAATCGCAAGAGCCTGCCAGAATCTTTGCCGATCGTGTCTCCTCCAAGCTCTTTCAAAATCCGCCCACAGCAGTGTTGTATACATGTTTCTCTTTCTTCACATATACACACACATACATGAAATTAATAAAATGTATTCACAATCTTTGTACTCTTTCTATACCGAATAGTTCAGTTAATAAACACAACTTGAATGAGACACTTGGTTATTTAATTTATTCCGATTCCTCTTTACAACATGGTGTCAGATGTGTAAACGAGTCCACAAGTCATAAAGTCACAAAGTCCAAAGAGTTACAAAGTACATTTCAAAAAAAAAAATAATAATAAAATAAAAATAAAACAGTAGCCATATAATTAAAAGTCGGTGTAAATTAATCATCACAGTCAGGTCAGTCGTTGTAAGCAGTGGATTCTGTAAACCACGTAGTTTCTTCGATTCTAAGTCAAGCTGGATAGGAAGGCGAATACTTCTAGAAGTACATTGGACTAATGAATTTTTTAATTGATTCGACAAGAGAAGAGGAAATCGACATATCGTTATCCGAAAATCCGAAAACAACGCCGATAATTCGAGAAATTTCACGTCTACGTACCTAACCAAGAAATACAAAAAACACATGATGGAATTCTCTTTCGGTGCAAGACCTCCAAGGGAAATGGACTTCAATCAATCCAATTCGAGTGCAGCCTGGAAATGTTGGGTGCAGAAATTAGAGATATTTCTAAATTTCATTGATATTTCAGATGATGCCAAAAAGGTAAATGCATTTCTTACGTGCATTGGTGATGATGGGTTACGTATCTACAACACATTTCCAAAAAATCTGAAATATGAGGGCGTCATTAAAAAATTCAGTTCCTACTGCGATCCAAGAACGAATATAGTCTTTGAGCGATATAAATTTCTTTCTTCAAGGCAAAAGTCAGCTGAATCCATTGGTCAATTTCTAACGCATTTAAAGAAAATAGCCCAAGTCTGCGAATATGGCACACTGCAAGATCAGATGATTCGCGATGTCTTCATCATTGGTCTGAACGATGATAAATTGAGGCGCTCACTTCTTGACATTGACGACTTGACTCTGGAAGTAGCTGAAAAACGTGCGAAGTCATACATCATAAGTCAGTCCCAGTCCCAAGAGATGTCTGCAGTTACACTACATTCAGAGAATAAGGTTAATTACGCACAAAAACACCAAAGCGACAACCATAAAATATCAAAAAACAACGCGCGACAGAACAACAAACATCACAACACTAAATCTAACAATTTGGTTTTTAACAACAACGGAAAAAACAGCATTTCGCGAACTACTGTAAGTCGAATAAGATACAAAAATTTGCCCTAAATATGCCCTAATATGATGAGGTTAATGAATTTTTCATAGGAATATTAAGTCAAAATAGCAAGAAATCGGATAACTTATTTTCAGAATTTTTTTAAAATAAACAATAAGCAAATCAAAATCGATTTAGATACAGGGGCAGAAGCAAATGTAATGTCGTTAAATACTTTTAACTTCATAAACCATAACAATAGTTTAATTATAAAGAAATGTGTGGGAAGTCTAACAGCTTTTGGTGGATCGAAGATTAATATATTGGGTCAATGTTCTATCAGAGGGTCTGTAGGAACCGATTCGAAAAAGCTGGTAGGAATTGATTTCTTTATTGTCAAGGAGAATGTTAATTCAGTTTTAGGAAAACATGATTGTTCTAAACTTAGTTTGGTGAGTCGCAATTCTGTCGCAATTAATGAAATAAGAGAGGAATGCTTAATAACGAGCATGCCATCGAAATTCAAGCATTTGTTTGGAGGTTTAGGTTGCTTAGAAGGCACTTATACTCTTAAAGTTGATCGCAAAGTCAGTCCTAGTCCTGTTATTGATGCGCCTAGAAGAATTCCGATAACATTACATCCTAAACTAAAATCAGAATTAGATAGAATGGAAAAAGATGGGGTAATAACTAAAGTAAATTATCCTACACAATGGGTCAACTCAATAGTCCTGGTAGAGAAACCCAATGGTGCACTGTGTGTCTGTTTAGATCCAAGGAATCTTTACAAGGCTTTACAGCGTGAGCATTATCCGATTCCCGACATTGACTTAATCAAGTCAAAACTGTCTGGTTCAAAATATTATTCAACTCTTGACGCTAGCAAGGCTTATTGGATGCTTAAACTAGATACTCAAAGCTCAAACTTATGCACTTTTAACACTCCATTTGGGAGATATAAATTTTTGAGAATGGCTTACGGACTTAAAGTAGCCCAAGAGATTTTACACCGTGAGATGAGTGAATTGTTTCTTGAGGAAGATGTAATTATTTACATAGATGATTTTCTTATTTCGGGTAAGACTGTCGAAGAATATAATGCCAAACTCATCCGTGTTCTTGAGAAAATGGAAAAAATTGGCCTGAAACTAAACAAGGATAAATGCAAATTTGGGTTAAAAGAAGTCAAATATTTTGGTCATAATTTTAATGAGCAAGGTGTTCATTCAGATCGGAAAAAAGTCCAAGCTATTCTCGAAATGCCATCAACAACTTCCATTAAAGATGTCCATAGATTTTTAGGAACGATAAACTACTTTGGATCATTCATACAAAATCTATCTAATGAAACTGAACCGCTACGAAAACTGCTAAAAAAGAATGCCACATTTCAATGGAGCGAGTCGTTGGAATTGGTCTTCATCAAACTTAAGTCTTTAATCACGAAACCACCCGTTCTTGCGTATTTTCAACCTTCAAAACTGTCGGTAATATCCTCAGATGCCTCTCAGTTCGCAGTAGGTGCATGTCTTATACAAGAAAATCGTCCAATAGCCTTTGCGTCAAAAACTCTCACAGACTGTCAACGTAATTATGCTCAAACTGAAAAAGAGCTGTATGCAATTGTCTTTAGCTGCGAAAAATATCATCAATATATTTATGGTCAAAAATCAGTGGTGGAAACGGATCACAAACCACTTATCCCATTGTTTAAGAAACCTTTAGCAAGTGTCCCACCAAGATTACAAAGAATGATGCTCCGTCTTCAAGCATATGACTTAGAGGTCATATTTAAACCAGGGAAAAAGTTGTTAGTCGCCGATACATTATCAAGGGCTCCTTTATGTCATAAGGAGGAAAGCAGATTAGATAGAGACATCAGAATTCATGAAGCTCTAATAAAGTCTAATCTTGCAATATCGATAGATATGCTTAAGACAATCCAAAACGCAACGTTGGAAGATACAAGCATGCAGCAGCTTATATCAGTCATCAAGGGACAATGGCCTGAAAATGTAAGAAAATTACCTTATGGTCTGCAGGTGTACTGGAACTATAGAAACGAGTTGTCAGTTATTGAAAATCAGATTCTTAAGGGTCAAGCGCTAGTTATTCCTCCCAAACTTACTTCTCTTATTCTCGAATATATCCATGATGGACATCCAGGAATAGAAAAAAGTAAAAAGCGTGCCTCATATGAATGAAGATATCACAAAATTAGTATTAAATTGTGAGACATGTAACAGACACTTGAATAATAACTGCAAGGAACCATGAATTCCGCATGAACTACCAGATCTGCCATTTCAAAAAGTAGGTGTCGACCTTTTCGAATGGAAAAAGGAGTCTTATTTATTGTTAGTAGATTACTACTCAAAATTCATTGAAATAGTCAAACTGAAGTATTCTAATGCCGGAGAGGTAATCATCAGTTTAAAGTCAATATTTGCACGACATGGGATACCATCAGAGCTAGTTTCTGATAATGGACCTCCGTTTCAAGAGAAGGAGTTTAGAGAATTTGCGAAAACGTGGAGTTTTGAGCACATTACCAGTAGTCCCAACTATCCTAAATCGAATGGTTTAGTTGAAAGATTTGTACAAACAGTCAAGAAACTATTGACGAAGTGTAGAGAAACCAATTCCGATCCCTACTTAGGATTACTTTCTCTCCGCGCAACAGCACAGTTTACGTATTCACCATCTCAGTTGCTAATGTCCCGTAGAATTAGAACAAGGCTTCCAATAACTAAGTCGGACTTGGAGCCAATAGTGGTTGACAAAGAAGCATATAGGAAACAAATTGAGCAATACCAAAACAACATGAAATTATACTACGACAAACATGCCAAGAATCGCCCTGAATTTATTCCAAATCAGACAATCTTCTTCAAGAAGCGTCCTAATGAAGAATGGAAAAAGGGGAAGATAGTCAGGTCTCAGGGACACCAAGATCGCTTGTAGTGGAAGATAGTAATAGTAAGCAATACCGCAGGAACCAAAGGGACGTAATCCCAGACAAAACCAGTACTTTAGAGTATAACCCAAAAGATACTGAACAATCAACGACCGATACATTAACCTTAAGATCCGGCAAACAGGTAGTAAAGCGAAACAAATAAATAACAATATTAAAACTACATTGCTTCTTATCTTACAATTAATTTATCTAATGAACTAGCATTAAATGTATGAATTGGCAATTTCTGTTTTTTTTATTTCTTATTCTAATTGAGGGGACATGTTGTATACATGTTTCTCTTCCTTCACATATACACACACATACATGAAATTAATAAAATGTATTCACAATCTTTGTACTCTTTCTATACCGAATAGTTCAGTTAATAAACACAACTTGAATGAGACACTTGGTTATTTAATTTATTCCGATTCCTCTTTACAACAAGCAGTACAAACAATAGAGCAGTAATGGGCACATTGCCAAAGCGCCGTCAGAGACGCTGCCTCAGAGGTGCTGGGTTTCAAACTGCCACCACCCAGAAGCCCCTGGTTCGATGAACAATGCGAACAAGCCCATGCAGCAAAACAGGAGGCATATAAAGCCATCCTGAACCACGGACGAGAGCTGCTCGCGAAATCTATGAGCAGAAGAGAAGAGAGGAACACACGCTATTCAGAAAAAATAAGAGAGAGCACGGAAAGCGTGAGATCGAGGAGGTGGAGGGATGCTTCCGCAGGAATGACGCCCGTAAGTTTTACAATAAGGTAAAACGAACATGCCATGGCTACAAGGCCAGAGCGGCGGCCTACAGGGATGAAAATGGAGAACTGGTAGTAGAGTCGCAGTCGGTGCTGAGGATTTAGAAAGACCACTTCTGCAGACTGTATAACGGCGATCATAGACAAGGTTCCGCTGTCTGGCAGAACGAGCCATTCGTAATGGACGACAATGAAACCGAATTCAGTCCACCCGACCTAGACGAAGTCAAAATAGCGATATAAGACATAAGTCTAATAAAGCCGCGGGCGCAGATGGCCTGTCTGCTGAGCTTCTTAAGACGGCTGGAGATGAGCTGGTATTGAATGGAATCTCAGCATCGTTTGCCCGGTCCATAAGAAAGGAGACCCCTATAACTGCCCCAACTATAGGGGATTAAGTCTTCTTAACATCGTATATAAGATCTTCTCTTCCGTATTGTGTGAACGCCTGAAACCGTTTGTGGATAACCTGATCGGCTCTTATCAGTGTGGTTTCAGGCGAGTTAAATCCACAGTAGACCAAATATTTACGCTACGGCAGATCTTGGAGAAGACACTCAACACTCGACACTCACCACCTCTTCGTCGATTTCAAAGCTGCATATGACAGCGTGTATAGAGATGAACTATACAAAGCCATGCCTAGTTTTAACATCCCTACCAAACTCGTCCGACTGTGCAGGATGACAATGGAGAATTCTCGCTATTCCGTAATGACCAAACCGAGACCTTTGATGTTAAAATAGGATTTAGGCAAGGTGACGCGCTGTCAAGGAACTTTTTCAACATCGTGCTTGAAAAGATCGTGCAAGAGTCAATGGCCAACACAACAGATACGATTTATTTCAAGTATACGCAATTGCTTGCGTACGCCGACAACATTGACGTGATTGAACGGACACATCGAGACATCAATGAGGCCCTTGTAAGCATTGAGTTAGAAGCGGCTAAGATGGGTCTCAAAGTTAATGAGGGTAAAACCAAATATCTGCTTTCATCTAAAAGAGACGAACAACACCGACGTATTGGCCAGAACGTCACCATGGGTGGATATAACTTTGAAGTGGTCAAGGAATTCGTCTACCTTGGCTCACTGATGACCAGGCGACAACAAAACCAGCGCTGAGATAAAACGCAGAATCACTCTTGCCAACCGCTGTTTCTTTGGGCTCAAAAGGCAACTGAGAAGTCGAGCCCTCTATCGCAAAACCAAGGTGACACTATATAAGACCTTAATCATCCCAGTCCTCCTTTACAGCGCAGAGGCTTGGACCATAACAAAAGCGAATGAAGATGCCATCGGTCGTTTCGAGAGGAAAATTCTGCGCACTATCTACGGTCCCGTTTGTTCAAACGGTGTATGGAGGAGAAGGTATAACGAAGAACTGTAGGGGTTGTACAGCGACATCGGCCTGGTACGACGTCTACCAACACAGCGTATAAGGTGGCTAGATCATGTAGAGCGCATGGAAAATACAGCTCCGACCCGAAGAGTCTTCGAATCCACCCCGGAAGGAAGGCGCGGTAGAGGACGGCCGCATCAACGGTGGCGCAGTTAGGTGGAAGGGGACCTTAACCAACTGGGCGTGCGGCGCTGGAAACAGCTGGCCAAAGACCGTGCCAGCTGGAGACGTTTGTTGGTTGAGGCCCAGGTTCACCACGGACTGTTGCGCCACCTAATTAAGTAAGTAAGTAGCAAACTTCCCAGCTTTGATCCCTTTAGTGTCTTTGATGTAGCTGCAACCCTTTTTTTTTATAACTACAACCACTAATAAATACCCTTTAAGCTTTGATGATCCCTGTTGTGTAACTGCTAAGTTAATCCTTGCTGCAAACCCTTTCGTGCAATTAACTATTCCCCTCCTTTTCCATCCTGATAGGTTAAAATATCAAATGTTGCAACAAATTCAATTGTTGTGAGATTAACTTTTGATCATATCCCACAACCAATAAAACACTTCCAAGCATTGATCCCAATTGTGTCCTTGATATATTAATCCTAGCTGCCAACCTTTTTCTCATCATTTTCCCATAACACACTTCCAAGCTTTGATCCCTATTGTGTCCTTGATATTGTTACGAATTTATTCAATCCCCACACCAAATAGGGTTCGCACCACTGGATTGCGATAAACTACAATTTTCTACGTTTTCCCAATTAAAAATACACACACACTTTTATTTCTTTCACCACAGATCCATTATCTGTGTAGCTTCACCACTTTTCTTTATTATCTAATACAATCCACTTTAAACTTTATTACACAGTACAATCCACTTTAAACTTTATTACACAATAGACAAACCTTTATTGAAAGCTTTTCTTTTCACCTTGGTTGATCACACCGACTTGTCACACGCTGTTTTATACCACAAACTGAATGAATGTCGAGGGCGAGTGTTCGCGCTTATATAGCTCTCGGTCCACCATCTCGAACGTTCGCCGTTGGAAGTTCCCCATAGGAAATCTCTAGAACGTCCTCGAACAAGCGATTGGATCCTTCTCCGTAATATGGTGCTAACCTCTCTACGTGGACAATTTTATACTTCGCTTGTCTGTTTCCCATCTGCTGTATCCGGTATACCACGTCATTGAGTTTCTTGATGACCTCATATGGTCCGTCCCAGGCTGATTGCAATTTGGGGCACAAGCCTTTTTTCCGCTGTGGGTTGTACAGCAATACCAATTGTCCGGTCTCGAATCCAGAAGTATTCGCCCGGAAGTCGTATCGCGTCTTCATTTTATCGCTGACCAAGTTCAGTCGCTCTCGGATGAACTGATGGATGGAGTTCAGCTGTTCCTTCTTTTCGGTTACGAAGTCTTCCCTGCCGCTAGTTGTTGGTAGTACCAAGCCGAGCTTCAAGTCCGATGGAAGTCGGAGATCAGTTCCAAAAATGGCTTCGGCGGGTGTTGTTGCCGTTGAATTGTGCTGTGCCGAACGGTATGCCATTAAGAAAAGGGGAAGATGTTCATCCCAGTCCTTCTGATCTCCGACGACGACTTTTCTCAGGTATTCCTCCATCGTCCGGTTGAACCTTCCGACCATGCCATCAGATTGTGGGCGTAATGGTGTTGTCCGCGTCTTTCTGATACCTAGCATGTCACAGAGTTCTTTGAACACCGACGACTCGAAGTTTCTCCCTTGGTCTGAGTGCAGTTCCATTGGTACTCCATAACGCGAAACCCAGTTATTCACGAATGCATCCGAAATGGTTTTGGCTTCCTGGTTCGGGATGCAAAACACCTCGGGCCACTTGCTGAAGTAATCGATCACCACTAGCGCGTACTTGTTTCCAGCGTTGCTCGTTGGGAACGGGCCTGCAATGTCCATTGCGATACGTTCGAACGGTGCTCCAACATTGTACTGCTGCATATTTCTTCGAGTTTTCCTAACTGGACCCTTTGCCTTCGCACACGGTTCACACCTGCGAATGAAACGCGTAACCGACTCATGGCATCCTACCCAGTAGAAACGTCTCTTGATCTTTTCTACAGTCTTGTTAACACCAAGATGACCCCCGCTTGGTCCCTCGTGGTATTCTCGGATGACCTCTCCGATTTGTCCTTTCGGAATTAGCAGCAGATCGTTTACAATGTTCCCGTCCTCACTTTCCCAACTGCGGTAGAGGCAACCGTTCTTCAGCTTCAAACTCTGCCATTGAGCCCAGTAAGCTTTCACGATTGGGCTTTCACTGGATATTTGCTGCCAACTTGGTCGAAAACCTCGTTCTTGGTAGTCGATGATGACTGCCAGATCGGCATCTTCTCGCTGCTTCCTTCCGACCTTCTCGACAGTCCAGGAATCTTCTGGCAGCACCTGGAAACAACGGATGTCGGTGACCTGTTTCTTGGTCTCGGCGCGTGAACAATGTTTGCATTCAACATCGCAAGGTCGCCTCGATAATGCATCCGCATTTCCATGACTGCTTCCCTTCCGGTGTTCGATACTGAAGTCATAACTCTGGATTCTCTCTATCCATCTAGCAAGCTGGCCTTCCGGGTTTCTGAACTGCAGCAGCCATCTCAACGCTGCGTGGTCCGTCCTAAGTTAAAAGCTTGGCCATAGAGATATTTGTGGAAATGCTTGACGCAGTCAACCACAGCTAAAAGCTCCCTCCTAGTTACACAGTAGTTCCTCTCCGGCTTCGATAGGATCCTACTGTAGTAAGCGATGACCCGTTCTCGCCCGTCGATTATTTGAGAGAGTACTCCTCCGATTCCATGTCCGCTCGCATCTGTGTCCAAAATAAACTTTTCTCCCGGGACAGGATATGCAAGAATCTGCGCACTGCAGAGCAATTCCTTCAGGTGAATGAACGCTTCCTCCTGCGGCTTCTCCCACTTGAATGGCCTATTCTTTTTGGTGAGCTCGTGCAAACTGCTGGCAACGTTTGCAAATCCTGGGATGAATCGCCTGTAATATGTGCAAAGTCCCAGGAATGACCTTAACTCATGAAGATTCTTCGGCCGCGGCCATTCCTTAACCGCTGAGATTTTCTCTTCATCTGTATGGACTCCTTCTGCAGTCACCACGTGTCCCAAGTACTTCACCTTGTTCTGGAAGAGCGAACATTTCTTCGGGCTCAATTTCAATCCGGCTGCTTGAATACGTTCCAGTACCTCTTCAAGCTTCTTAAGGTGATCGTCGAAATCCTTGCCCATGACAATTATGTCATCCAGATAGACAAGGCAAGTCCTCCAGTGAAGTCCTCTTAGCACCCGGTTCATCAGTCTCTCGAATGTGGCTGGTGCATTGCAAAGACCGAAGGGCATCACAGAGAATTGCCACAACTCTCCCCCGGCGGTGAACGCGGTCTTTTCCTTGTCTTGCTGGTCAAGCTCCATTTGCCAGTATCCACTTTGCAAGTCCAGCGTCGAGAACCACTTTGCACCAGATAGTGTATCCAAGGTGTCGTCGATTCTCGGTAAAGGATAGCTGTCCTTCTTCGTGACGTCGTTCAGCTTCCTGTAGTCCACGCAGAATCGGGTGCTTCCATCCTTCTTCTTAACTAGCACTACTGGCGAACTCCATGGGCTTGCAGATGGTTCGATCACGCCCTCCTTTTCCATTTCGTCGATTAGTTTGATCACCTCTCCTTCTTTCGCCAAAGGTACCCTTCTCGGTGGTTGCCGGATCGGTCTAGAGTCCCCTGTGTCTATTCTGTGCCTCACAACTGATGTTCTTCCACAGTTCTTACCATCTGCAAAAACTGTCCAATATTTACGAAGCAGGGAGAGTGCTTTACTTTTATGCTTCTCCACTAGGTCTTGCGTCCACTCTCTGGCCATTGTTTTTAAGAAGGCTTTGTTGGACTGGATTTCCTGTTGTTTCTTATCGTCGCAGTTCATAATGGCGGCAGCTTCTTGGCATTGAGCGATTATTGTTCCCTGTTGCACAGTCTTAGGTGTACTGGCTGGATTCAGGACTCGTACTGGAACCAATTGGTCTTGTCGGGGTTCCACGAGAGCCCTTCCAACAATTATATCGCTGGGTCGATTTCGTTTGTCGGGTTCGACCACCCACATTCGGCTTGTCCCCGCATCCTCTTCTATCTTCGCCCAAACCACAGCTTCTGCATTCGGGGGAACTGTTTGGCGCGCTTGCACGACTATTCGCGTGACCTTGTTACCTTGTCCATTATCCATTGATAATGGGAGCTCCAAGTTGCCATACTTCATCACTTTTTGGTTGAGGTCCATTGTGAAGCCATGCCTAATCATGAAGTCGACGCCGATTATGATGTCATCAGTGATGTCCGCAACGATGAAATCATGCTGAAACTCGACGGTACCCATCGTAATTCTTTTCTGGACCTTTCCCTTAACTTCCGCCTTCTCACCAGTTACTGTACGAAGCCTTACCTCGGAAAATGGTTCGATGTCAGAAACCAATCCGCTTCGGATGACTGAATGAGTTGCGCCCGTGTCCAACGTCAGCAGATATCGTCGCCCGTCCATCGTTCCCTCGATGACTAGGCTGGTTGCACCCCTACAGATTCGGGATACGAGGATGCTGGGGCACTCCAATGTGGGAGCCAGCGCATGCCCCTCTGGACTGACTCGTTTTAGTTTAACGGATTGTTAGGTGCACCTTTTGCACCTCCACGGTCGCGTTCACTCCCATGGTCTCTTTTTGGCGAACTAGACCTCGAACGCTTTCTTCGCAGGCGGCAGTTCTTTGCAATGTGCCCCTGCTGGTCGCAGATGTAGCATCTACCCGGGAATGAACCACTCCTACTAGCCGTTGTTGTTCTCGAACTATCCTGATCTTGAGATATGCGCCGTAGTTTGATGGAAGGTCGGCATATCAAGAGCGATGTTTCACATGCGAGAGCGCTGGCAACTGTCTCCTTGAAAGATGTCTTCGGCAGGAGAATCAAACTTCGTTGCGTATCGGGATCCCTTAGCCCTTGGATGAAGGAATCCGTTTTTAGTTTTTCCACCACATCAACTGGAACATCCGCGTAGGCTAGATGAGACAGCCTCTCGATGTCGGCAGCGTACTGCTAGATGGTCTCGTTTCCACGCTGCTTGCGTCCTTTAAGTTCCAGCTTGTGCATCTCCTGCATGTGCTCACTGCCGTATCTTCGATGAAGAGCATCCCATATGGCTGTTTAGTTCCTTCTCTGGGTCTCCGGGATGGTCTGTAGAACGTCAGCTGCTTCACCTTTAAGGGAAATTACCAGGGCAGCCACACGATCTTCCTCTCCCCATTGATTCCGTTCCGCTGTTGTCTCGAACTGGAGCTTAAAGATGTTAAAAGCGCTCTTGCCGTCGAAGTTGGGAGCTGTGAATCTTGATGCTGCAGTCGGTACGACGATTCCTTGATGCTGTACGTTCTGGATAGTTTTCTCGAGTTCCAGAACCTTCTTGTCCAGTGTCTCGATTCTCTTTTCCTGGTTATTTTCGAGATCCAGAACCTTCTTATCCAGTGTATCGATTCTCTCTTCGACGCCATGGAACCGATCGTTGACGGCTTGCTGGATGTCTCTCAAGCTTTCTCGATTGTTCTGTAGCATCTCTTCCAACGTCTCTAGCTTCTCTAGTTTCTGGCTCAGAGAAGTGGAATTTTCCTCCAGCTTTTGATCTAGTTTCTGGCTCAGGGAGATGGAATTTTCCTCCAGCTTTTGATCTAGTTTCTGGCTCAGGGAAGTTGAGTTTTCCTCCATCTTTTGACTCATAGCATTAAGAGCCGCGAGAATTTGCTGCATATCGAACGCTGGCTCAGTGGATGTCGACGGCTTCTCCACCCGGAATTCATAACTCTCCCAGTCGACACCTTCTTCCTGCAACGCCGATCGCAGTCTCTCCACCGGGTTGGCTTTACTTCCCACTGTGGATAATTCCCGAGCATCCAGCTCTTTTTTCAGTTGTTCAATTGTCAACTTCTCCAATTTTACCATTTTCTCACTTTTGCAATGATTCACTTCACAACTCAAATAAAGTTTCACTCGTTTACTCGCAATCCCACTTCTGACACCAAAATGTTACGAATTTATTCAATCCCCACACCAAATAGGGTTCGCACCGCTGGATTGCGATAAACTACAATTTTCTACGTTTTCCCAATTAAAAACACACACACACTTTTATTTCTTTCACCACAGATCAATTATCTGTGTAGCTTCACCACTTTTATTTATTATCCAATACAATCCACTTTAAACTTTATTACACAGTACAATCCACTTTAAACTTTATTACACAATACACAAACCTTTATTGAAAGCTTTTCTTTTCACCTTGGTTGATCACACCGACTTGTCACACGCTGTTTTATACCACAAACTGAATGAGTGTCAAGGGCGAGTGTTCGCGCTTATATAGCTCTCGGTCCACCGTCTCGAACGTTCGCCGTTGGAAGTTCCCCATAGGAAATCTCTAGAACGCTCTGACAATTCCATTGGAAGTTGACATCATTCCCATCCCCGCTTCCAGAGAGTTTTCGAACTTAACGGTCCGCTTGCATCTCCGCAACAATATTAATCCTAGCTGCAAACTTTTTCCCCATAATTATTGTTACTCACTTTTTCACCTACCTGCTGTCAAGTAAGATAATGATCAACTATCCCATCATGGAGATTTTTGATCAACAAATTATTATGCATATAGCCTGCCTGCAACCAAGATCTGTCATCATGCACAAAATCATTTCAAACGGATTAGCCGTTTTAATGTGATCACTGAAGAGGTAACATACAACGTATTGTTACGAATTTATCAGATCCCCACACCAAATAGGGTTCGCACCACTGGATTGCGATAAACTACAATTTTCTACGTTTTCCCAATTAAAAATACACACACACTTTTATTTCTTTCACCACAGATCAATTATCTGTGTAGCTTCACCACTTTTATTTACTATCGAATACAATCCACTTTAAACTTTACTACACAGTACAATCCACTTTAAACTTTATTACACAATACACAAACCTTTATTGAAAGCTTTTCTTTTCACCTTGGTTGATTACACCGACTTGTCACACGCTGTTTTATACCACAAACTGAATGAAAGTCAAGGGCGAGTGTTCGCGCTTATATAGCTCTCGGTCCACCGTCTCGAACGTTCGCCGTTGGAAGTTCCCCTTCGGAAATCTCTAGAACGCTCTGACAATTCCATTGGAAGCTGACAACATTCCAATCCCCGCTTCCAGAGAGTTTTCGAACTTAACGGTCCGCTTGCATCTCCGCAACACTGCCCTCCTCCTAAACTTGTTCGTCATCGAACAAGCGATTGGACCCTTCTCCGTAATATGGCGCTAACCTCTCTACGTGGACAATTTTATACTTCGGCCGTCTGTTTCCCATCTGCTGTATCCGGTATACCACGTCATTGAGTTTCTTGATGACCTCATATGGTCCGTCCCAGGCTGATTGCAATTTGGGGCACAAGCCTTTTTTTCCGTTGTGGGTTGTACAGCAATACCAATTGTCCGGTCTCGAATCCAGAAGTTTTCGCCCTCAAGTCGTATCGCGCCTTCATTTTATCGCTGACCAAGTTCAGTCGCTCCCGGATGAACTGATGGATACAGTTCAGCTGTTCTTTCTTTTCGGTTACGGGGTCTTCCCTGCCGCTAGTTGTCGGTAGTACCACGCCGAACTTCAAGTCCGATGGAAGTCGGAGATCAGTTCCAAAAATCGTTTCGGCGGGTGTTGTTGCCGTTGAATTGTGCTGTGCCGAACGGTATGCTATTAAGAAAAGGGGAAGATGTTCATCCCAGTCCTTCTGATCTCCAACGACGACTTTTCTCAGGTATTCCTCCATCGTCCGGTTGAACCTTTCGACCATGCCATCAGATTGTGGATGTAATGGTGTTGTCCGCGTCTTTCTGATACCTAGCATGTCACAGAGTTCTTTGAACACCGACGACTCGAAATTTCTCCCTTGGTCTGAGTGCAGTTCCATTGGTACTCCATAACGCGAAACCCAGTTATTCACGAATGCATCCGAAATGGTTTTGGCTTCCTGGTTCGGGATGCAAAACACCTCAGGCCACTTGCTGAAGTAATCGATCACCACTAGCGCGTACTTGTTTCCAGCGTTGCTCGTTGGGAATGGGCCTGCAATGTCCATTGCGATACGTTCGAACGGTGCTCCAACATTGTACTGCTGCATATTTCCTCGAGTTTTCCTAACTGGACCCTTTGCCTTTGCACACTGTTCACACCTGCGAATGAAACGCGTAACCGACTCATGGCATCCTACCCAGTAGAAACGTTTCTTGATCTTCTCTACAGTCTTGTTAACACCAAGATGACCCCCGCTTGGTCCCTCGTGGTATTCTCGGATGACCTCGTCGAATTGCCCTTTTGGTATTACCAGCAGATTATTTACAATGTTCCCGTCCTCACTTTCCCAACTGCGGTAGAGGCAACCGTTCTTCAGCTTCAAACTCTGCCATTGAGCCCAGTAAGCTTTCACGATTGGGCTTTCACTGGATATTTGCTGCCAACTTGGTCGAAAACCTTGTTCTTGGTAGTCGATGATGACTGCCAGATCGGCATCTTCTCGCTGCTTCCTTCCGACCTTCTCGGCACTCCAAGAATCTCCTGGCAGCACATGGAAACGACGGATATCGGTGACCTCTTCTTTGATTTCCGCACGTGAACAATGCTTGCATTCAACGCCGCGAGTTCGGCTCGTAAATGCATCCGCATTTCTATGGCTGCTTCCCTTCCGGTATTCGCGTGCTCTCGCTTGTTCTCCTTTTCGCGAATCAAACCTCGAACGCCTTCTTCTCAGATGACAATTTCTCGCCATGTGCCCCTGCTCGTTGCAGATGTAGCATCTACCTGGGAACGGGTAGCTCCTACTCACCGTTGTTTCACTGGAACTACGCCACAATTTGCTGGAAGAACGCTTTCTCCGCAGACGACAGTCTTTTGCAATGTGCCCCTGCTGGTCGCAGATGTAGCATCTACCCGGGAATGAGCCACTCCTACTCGCCGTTGTTGTTCTGGAACTATCCTGATCTTGAGATATGCGCCGTAATTTGATGGAAGGTCGGCATATCAAGAGCGATGTTTCACATGCGAGAGCGCTGGCAACTGTCTCCTTGAAAGATGTCTTCAGCAGGAGAATCAGGCCTCGTTGCGTATCGGGGTCCCTTAGCCCTTGGATGAAAGAATCCGTCTTTAGTTTCTCTACCACATCAACTGGAACATCCGCGTAGGCAAGATGGGATAACCTTTCGATGTCGGCGGCATACTGTTGGATGGTCTCGTTTAAACGCTGCTTGCGCCCTTTAAGTTCCAGCTTGTGCATCTCCTGCATGTGCTCACTGCCGTATCTTCGATGTAGAGCATCCCATATTTCTGGCTCAGAGAAGTGGAATTTTCCTCCATCTTTTGACTCATAGCATTAAGAGCCGCGAGAATGTGCTGCATATCGAACGCTGGCTCAGTGGATGTCGACGGCTTCTCCACCCCGAATTCATAACTCTCACAGTCGACACCTTCTTCCTGCAACGCCGATCGCAGTCTCTCCACCAGGTTGGCTTTACTTCCCACTGTGGATAATTCCCGAGCATCCAGCTCTCTTTTCAGTTGTTCAATTGTCAACTTCTCCAATTTTACCATTTTCTCACTTTTGCAATGATTCACTTCACAACTCAAATAAAGTTTCACTCGTTTACTCGCAATCCCACTTCTGACACCAAATGTTACGAATTTATTCGATCCCCACACCAAACTGGGTTCGCACCACTGGATTGCGATAAACTACAATTTTCTACGTTTTCCCAATTAAAAGCACACACGCACTTTTATTTCTTTCACCACAGATCAATTATCTGTGTAGCTTCACCACTTTTATTTATTATCCAATACAATCCACTTTAAACTTTACTACACAGTACAATCCACTTTAAACTTTATTACACAATACACAAACCTTTATTGAAAGCTTTTCTTTTCACCTTGGTTGATCACACCGACTTGTCACACACTGTTTTATACCACAAACTGATTGAAAGTCAAGGGCGAGTGTTCGCGCTTATATAGCTCTCGGTCCACCGTCTCGAATGTTCGCCGTTGGAAGTTCCCCTTCGGAAATCTCTAGAACGCTCTGACAATTCCATTGGAAGTTGACAACATTCCAATCCCCGCTTCCAGAGAGTTTTCGAACTTAACGGTCCGCTTGCATCTCCGCAACACTGCCCTCCTCCTAAACTTGTTCGTCATCGAACAAGCGATTGGACCCTTCTCCGTAATATGGCGCTAACCTCTCTACGTGGACAATTTTATACTTCGCCCGTCTGTTTCCCATCTGCTGTATCCGGTATACCACGTCATTGAGTTTCTTGATGACCTCATATGGTCCGTCCCAGGCTGATTGCAATTTGGGGCACAAGCCTTTTTTTCCGTTGTGGGTTGTACAGCAATACCAATTGTCCGGTCTCGAATCCAGAAGTATTCGCCCTCAAGTCGTATCGCGCCTTCATTTTATCGCTGACCAAGTTCAGTCGCTCCCGGATGAACTGATGGATACAGTTCAGCTGTTCTTTCTTTTCGGTTACGAGGTCTTCCCTGCCGCTAGTTGTCGGTAGTACCACGCCGAACTTCAAGTCCGATGGAAGTCGGAGATCAGTTCCAAAAATCGTTTCGGCGGGTGTTGTTGCCGTTGAATTGTGCTGTGCCGAACGGTATGCTATTAAGAAAAGGGGAAGATGTTCATCCCAGTCCTTCTGATCTCCAACGACGACTTTTCTCAGGTATTCCTCCATCGTCCGGTTGAACCTTTCGACCATGCCATCAGATTGTGGATGTAATGGTGTTGTCCGCGTCTTTCTGATACCTAGCATGTCACAGAGTTCTTTGAACACCGACGACTCGAAATTTCTCCCTTGGTCTGAGTGCAGTTCCATTGGTACTCCATAACGCGAAACCCAGTTATTCACGAATGCATCCGAAATGGTTTTGGCTTCCTGGTTCCGGATGCAAAACACCTCAGGCCACTTGCTGAAGTAATCGATCACCACTAGCGCGTACTTGTTTCCAGCGTTGCTCGTTGGGAATGGGCCTGCAATGTCCATTGCGATACGTTCGAACGGTGCTCCAACATTGTACTGCTGCATATTTCCTCGAGTTTTCCTAACTGGACCCTTTGCCTTTGCACACTGTTCACACCTGCGAATGAAACGCGTAACCGACTCATGGCATCCTACCCAGTAGAAACGTTTCTTGATCTTCTCTACAGTCTTGTTAACACCAAGATGACCCCCGCTTGTTCCCTCGTGGTATTCTCGGATGACCTCGTCGAATTGCCCTTTTGGTATTACCAGCAGATTATTTACAATGTTCCCGTCCTCACTTTCCCAACTGCGGTAGAGGCAACCGTTCTTCAGCTTCAAACTCTGCCATTGAGCCCAGTAAGCTTTCACGATTGGGCTTTCACTGGATATTTGCTGCCAACTTGGTCGAAAACCTTGTTCTTGGTAGTCGATGATGACTGCCAGATCGGCATCTTCTCGCTGCTTCCTTCCGACCTTCTCGGCACTCCAAGAATCTTCTGGCAGCACATGGAAACGACGGATATCGGTGACCTCTTCTTTGATTTCCGCACGTGAACAATGCTTGCATTCAACGCCGCGAGTTCGGCTCGTAAATGCATCCGCATTTCTATGGCTGCTTCCCTTCCGGTATTCGCGTGCTCTCGCTTGTTCTCCTTTTCGCGAATCAAACCTCGAACGCCTTCTTCTCAGATGACAATTTCTCGCCATGTGCCCCTGCTCGTTGCAGATGTAGCATCTACCTGGGAACGGGTAGCTCCTACTCACCGTTGTTTCACTGGAACTACGCCACAATTTGCTGGAAGAACGCTTTCTCCGCAGACGACAGTCTTTTGCAATGTGCCCCTGCTGGTCGCAGATGTAGCATCTACCCGGGAATGAACCACTCCTACTCGCCGTTGTTGTTCTGGAACTATCCTGATCTTGAGATATGCGCCGTAATTTGATGGAAGGTCGGCATATCAAGAGCGATGTTTCACATGCGAGAGCGCTGGCAACTGTCTCCTTGAAAGATGTCTTCAGCAGGAGAATCAGGCTTCGTTGCATATCGGGGTCCCTTAGCCCTTGGATGAAAGAATTCGTCTTTAGTTTCTCTACCACTTCAACTGGAACGTCCGCGTAGGCAAGATGGGATAACCTTTCGATGTCGGCGGCATACTGTTGGATGGTCTCGTTTAAACGCTGCTTGCGCCCTTTAAGTTCCAGCTTGTGCATCTCCTGCATGTGCTCACTGCCGTATCTTCGATGTAGAGCATCCCATATGGCTGTGTAGTTCCTTCTCTGGGTCTCCGGGACGGTCTGTAGAACGTCAGCTGCTTCACCTTTAAGGGAAATTACTAGAGCGGCCACACGATCTTCTTCTCCCCATTGATTCCATTCCGCTGTTGTCTCGAACTGAAGTTTAAAGATGTTAAATGCACTCGTGCCGTCGAAGTTGGGAGCTGTGAATTTCGACGCTGCAGTCGGTACAACGATGTTTCCTTGATGGTGAACGTTCTGGATAGTTTTCTCGAGTTCCAGAACCTTCTTATCCAGTGTCTCGATTCTCTTTTCCTGGTTATTTTCGAGATCTAGAACCTTCTTGTCGAACCTCGATTCTAGTGTCTCGATTCTCTCTTCGACGTCTTGGAATCGATTGTCGACGGCCTGCTGGATATTTCTTAGGCTTTCTCGATTGTTCTCTAGCATCTCTTCCAGCTTCTCATTCAGGGAAGTGGAATTTTCCTCCAACTTCCTACTTACGGCAGCGGAAATTTCCTCAAGTTTCTCCAGTTTCTGGCTCAGAGAAGTGGAATTTTCCTCCATCTTTTGACTCATAGCATTAAGAGCCGCGAGAATGTGCTGCATATCGAACGCTGGCTCAGTGGATGTCGACGGCTTCTCCACCCCGAATTCATAACTCTCCCAGTCGACACCTTCTTCCTGCAACGCCGATCGCAGTCTCTCCACCAGGTTGGCTTTACTTCCCACTGTGGATAATTCCCGAGCATCCAGCTCTCTTTTCAGTTGTTCAATTGTCAACTTCTCCAATGTTACCATTTTCTCACTTTTGCAATGATTCACTTCACAACTCAAATAAAGTTTCACTCGTTTACTCGCAATCCCACTTCTGACACCAAATGTTACGAATTTATTCGATCCCCACACCAAACAGGGTTCGCACCACTGGATTGCGATAAACTACAATTTTCTACGTTTTCCCAATTAAAAACACACACACACTTTTATTTCTTTCACCACAGATCAATTATCTGTGTAGCTTCACCACTTTTATTTATTATCCAATACAATCCACTTTAAACTTTACTACACAGTACAATCCACTTTAAACTTTATTACACAATACACAAACCTTTATTGAAAGCTTTCCTTTTCACCTTGGTTGATCACACCGACTTGTCACACACTGTTTTATACCACAAACTGAATGAAAGTCAAGGGCGAGTGTTCGCGCTTATATAGCTCTCGGTCCACCGTCTCGAACGTTCGCCGTTGGAAGTTCCCCTTCGGAAATCTCTAGAACGCTCTGACAATTCCATTGGAAGTTGACAACATTCCAATCCCCGCTTCCAGAGAGTTTTCGAACTTAACGGTCCGCTTGCATCTCCGCAACAGTATCTTTCATATTTTTATATACAGATGGTACGGAACCCTTCGTGCGCGAGTCAGACTCGCACTTGCCCGGTTTTTAGGGTTCCGTGCGTCCGAAAAAAAAACGGGACCCTTATGGGATCACTCGTGTTTCCGTCTGTCCGTCGCTCACAGTCAATTATCTCCGAATCTACGGGACCGATTAAGTTGAAATTTGGTACACATATCAATTCCGTGACCCAAAGGCAGAGGTGTGACGTGAATAGACGAAATCTGTAAATGGGAGGTCATTTTTGGGGGGAAGGTGCATCGTGTGATATATCAAATGGAAGGTCTTATTGATACGATCTTAAATGTATTTTTTTGTAATTTTAGAATAAATAGTTTCCAATGTTAAGTTTTGTTGAATCGGTTTGTAGATGAATATTTAGTGAAAAAGATAAGCCCAAAATGAGCATTCTACGACCGATATGTTAGGAGATATTAATTTTTCAATGAATGCCGCCCGCGGCATACAAAATAAAAATAAAAATTCTTATTTTCATTTTTTATTTATTTTATTCTTATTCTTATTTTTTAATTGTGTCCTATGGTATTGTGAGTCATGCTTGTGAGACGTTCACGTTGCACTACTTGAGACCGATTTGTGCGCTAGTGTCTTGTTATAGATAATGGCATGGAACCCCTTGTGCGCGAGTCCGACTCGCACTTGCTCGGTTTTTATTTATATATAACAGTTAAATTAAAGCAGGCTGTCCCAAATGAGGTCATTTTAAGTTATAAATTGTTTGGTATAGAATTTTGTTGTGTACTAACGACGAAAGTTGCATATCTTTTACGTATGTTTTTAGTTTTGCTTTTAACTTACGGCTTTCTATCATCATTGAGCATATTTGAGTATCATGAGGGTATGATTCGAACTTCATAGCGCATGACAAAACCAATGTTAACCTGAAAAATTTGGAAATATTTAATGTACGATCTAAAAACTCCAACATACTTAAATAATACTTTCAGTTGACGTTTACTTAAATAATACTTTCAGTTGATGTTTACAATGGCCAGAACTTAGCCTAACACTAAGATATATATATTTTTTTAAATGAACAAAAAAGTTAAAAAAAAAATAACAATAAAAAGGCGAACTTCAGACGGGACTTATGGTCAAAAAGTCGGTCAAAATTGCTCTTCGAATGTTGGATTCTGCGCAAGTTTTTCGTGGTAATCAGACAGTTTATGCCAAACAAAGCATGAATATACTTTTCGGGGGCACAATTGTGCGATTATAAATCGGTGGATAGGCAAATTGGTCCCAACGATGTGACAGACCAATGGAGCTGTTTAACCACCAGCTTTAGCGTCCACAGCTACATCGTCTTCGTCATTATATCAAAAGTCTGCCAAAAGAATTACAACAAGTTATCAGCCCAGTTAACTAGCTGGTTTGCAATCTCCCGCTGCCCCTACAGTAACAAGTTCAACGTTATCATCCCACATGACCCCTGGAGGATTAAGGTCAACCCACTTTCAAACTGACTGGTACTGCTGCGGTTGATGCAGCCAAAGTATCATTGTCATTAGTACCTAGGCTGAGGTTTGTCCATTTTCTCGTTTTAATATGAACGCCCCTAGGAGAATATGATTTCATTTGCAGCACAGTTGCTTGTGCTTGTTGCAAGAAATTAGTAAAAAGCAATGCAGAAGTTTCAACTCTTCATTTCGTCAATTTTAAACTACCAGATTATGTATTTGTAATTTTTTTTTTTTTTCGGTAATCATGCCGCTTTGTGCTTCATCTGCTTGCACCACCTCCTCAAGCGATACCGTTATCCGGTGTAGCGGTATATGTGGCAAAGCTTTCCATCCTATTTGCATTGGGATGAGTAGAAGCACCAAACCACATCTTCAAGAAATCCTCAGCATTTTTCAGTTTAAATGCGAAGATTGTAAACCCAGCTCTTCAGCCCTCTTACTTGCATCAGTAAAAGCCAACAATCTTCTGCTCGCCACCATTTCGGACTCATTGACCGAATTTAAGTCTGAGTTCCGACATGGCACTAAACGTCAGGCCGAGTCACTCTCTAACATCTGCGACTCGATAACTATGGCCACCGACGCCCTCGCCCAGGACACAAGGAGAGCCCTCAATTCGAATGCTGAGCACTCCTCCAAGGCCAGTAACTATCTCGTGCAACTTCAACAGGCCACTTACACCATCAACAATGCCACTGACACAATCGTGGCGAGCTCAGATAAAATTGTCAAAGCTCGCTTTTCCCCTCTACCGCCTGCATCTTGTTCCGCGCCTGACCTGTCCACCATCACCAGCTCTCTTACTGGTCTCACTAGCTCCGTCAAAGCCATGGACGATCTTTTCCGCTTCCAACTGGACGCTACCAAGAGCATAAACTCATCGCTGGATGATCTGAGATCGATATTAAAGTCGATATCCGTAGACCGAATCATCGAGGAATTTCATTCCTTTGCAAATTGGACCCAACTCCTCAAACCACATCTCCTAACAATGATTTATCCCTCATGGATGAGTTTCAGTGCCTAAGTTCCGCTGTCGACAAAGTGACTTGTCTTGAAAGTTCTCAACCTTCATCCATCCTGCCTTCCCTTGGACCGACTACAACATCGGCTCAAGTCCAGACATCAGCTTGTCATACCACAGAAGACAAACCACGATCTGCCTCCGGTGCCCCTTCTATCAATCGCTTCGGTACAACCTGGACCAAAATTGAATGGGATCAGCGTATTAAAAAACTCCAGGAACTCAATGCAACGAAGCCCTCATCAGTCTTCATCCTCCATAATGCTCCCCAGAAAGCTGGTACTCCTTGGGTCAATAAACTCTTTTCCCAACGGTACTCCATTAACCTGCTGGATTGCCAATAAACCGGTCCCGGTACTTTTAAAAGTAAAACTTCCACCCAAATATGACTGGCTGTTCACTAACCCCTTCGGTAGAGATTGTACCATAGGTAACATAATTTTAAGAAAACCTAATTCTAGGTCTAACTCTGTATCAAAATCTAAGGCCAATCCCAAGTATCGCTTTTCGAACCCCAGTCAAAAACATTCCTCAAATCCTCCTAATCCCGATCCGAACTGGAGCTTCAAAACGGGAATCTTTCCCATATTCTCTCCCAAGGTGCACTATACCCCCTCTTCCATCCCGGGAACTGCTTCCCCCCCAATAACATCTCTCCCAATCCCTGTTTTAACAATAGTAAGGCCAACCCTCACAATCGAGTTTCCTTCAACCTCCCCACCCAGTCTAATATTCCCCTGACCGCGAAATTCCCGAATTTCATTCACTCCCACACCTTCAACCCTTCCAAATCCGCGAATATCCTTCCTCCTCCCTCACCTTCCGCTTCCTCCTCAAAAAATGACCGCCCCCCTTTTTTGGATCCACTCCTCCCTCCTTCGGTTAAACTCACCTCTAAACTAGTTGAGAAGTGCTCGCCGCCTAATGATCTGGATGGCCGTTATATAATATCCAAATTGCGTGATCATCGTCTTTACGAAAATATTCGCCTGTACCTTGCCTACCTTCACGATAACCCGGATTCAGTCTGTATTGAGGGCAAAACCGAGACCAATGTTATGGTTTCAATCCAACTAGAAGGCCTGCCTACCGACCCGACAGCACTGAGAAAAATTTACGACCGTTTCCATGAGTGCATTAACGTCTCGGCTAATATGGTTAAAGGCGACCTCTCTAGTCTCGCCACTCATACTAGCTCTAAGCGCCCTGCCTACCTCCAAAAAGCTCGCAGGGATGCCAAAAACTATTATCGTCCCTAACTCTCTCGTCACAACTCCCCCTGAAGCTTTTCTCTCACCATACTACCAAAATGTAAGAGGCCTTCGTTCTAAACCTCAACTGTCTACCTTAACTCTCTAACGCTTCCTTACGATATCTTCGCCTTAACCGAAACCAACCTCAATCCTAGCATTCTCGACTCCGAACTCTTCTCTTCCGACTTCGACGTTTTTCGCACTGACGGTGAACGTAATAACTCACTTCCCCTTGGGCGAGGTGTCCTTTTACCAGTCACCAAAAGCTTTATCTACATCCTTTGCTGTTACATCCGTCCATCCCAACCTGCCCAAGTCTACCAACTAGCTGTTGACACAATTGACTCTATTTTCTCAGACGCCGATCCAAGTGATGACTTCATCGTCGTGGGAGATTTCAATCTTCCATCCTTGCAATGGGCCCTTTCAGACGACGAGTGTTTCCTTGTCCCTATTAATGCTTCCTCTGACAAGGAAACTCTTTTTACTGACCGTCTTGTGGAGTCTAACCTATTTCAAATCAGTAGTGTCACCAATAATCTTGGAAGACAACTAGACCTCATATTTTCTTCCGATGCCTACAACTCTGTCGTTACCGCAAGCACCCATTTACTGTCCACTCTGGACCAATATCATCCTCCCTTATCCCTTAAGTTCTCCTATAAAATAAACCAAACTTGCTTCACTTATGATCACTCCTTCTTTTTCAACTTCCGAAAGGCCGACTTCGCCTCACTTACCAAGTCAGTTAACGAGATAGACTTTAGCCTCTTCTTGAGCGAAAACACGCCTATTGCAATCGCATTAGAACTTTTCTACACCGCTCTCTTTAACTGCATCATCCAATTTGTTCCTTACGTCGCTCGAAAAAATGTTTTCTCAACGCCTCCCTGGTATAACAAAGAACTGCGTACTCTCCGTAATACGAGAAATAAACTTTGGAAAAAGTTTTTTAACGTCAAATTCCCCCTCTGATCATGCGAAGTACCAACAAGTCTCTCAACGCTTCTCTATCCTCTGTGACACCCTCTACAACTCATATCTTCAAAGAATGCAGACGCCCCTTATTACCGACCCTAGACACTTCTACCAATTCATCAACCTGAAAAGAAAATCAGATGGGGTCCCTTCCACTCTCAAATGGAACAACACTTCCTCCGACGACCCCAAAATCGTCGCGAACCTTTTTGCCTCATTCTTTAGCCTATCTTTTACCGACTGCAGTTATAAACCCGACGCTGTATTTTTCAGCTATGTGAATAACTGCTCTCAGACATCGCTCTCCGTAATTGATATCAACGAGGACTTGGTTCACCACAAGATGAACCAACTTAAAGATGAAACGTACTTTATCCTCTTTGTTCAGTATTTTGTTCACCAAAAAAATAATGTCCTTTTTGTCATATTCTTTACAGGTACATATTTCATAATACTCTTGATTTCTACTATATGTACTAGCATATGAACTATGTATTGTTACGAATTATTCGATCCCCACACCAAATAGGGTTCGCACCACTGGATTGCGATAAACTACAATTGTCCTTTTTATTTAAATTGAAACACACACACTTTTAATTCTTTCACCACAGATCAATTATCTGTGTAGCTTCACCACATTTCTTTATTATCCAATTCTATCCACTTTAAACTTTATTATCCAATACTATCCACTTTAAACTTTATTACACAATACACAAACCTTTATTGAAAGCTTTTCTTTTCACCTTGGTTGATCACACCGACTTGTCACACGCTGTTTTATACCACAAACTGAATGAATGTCAAGGGCGAGTGTTCGCGCTTATATAGCTCTCGGTCCACCGTCTCGAATGTTCGCCGTTGGAAGTTCCCCTTCGGAAATCTCTAGAACGCTCTGACAATTCCATTGGAAGTTGACATCATTCCAATCCCCGCTTCCAGAGAGTTTTCGAACTTCGACAGCGAAATTCGAACTTAACGGTCCGCTTGCATCTCCGCAACACTGCCCTCCTCCTAAACTTGTTCGTCCTCGAACAAGCGATTGGATCCTTCTCCGTAATATGGTGCTAACCTCTCTACGTGGACAATTTTATACTTCGCCCGTCTGTTTCCCATCTGCTGTATCCGGTATACCACGTCATTGAGTTTCTTGATGACCTCATATGGTCCGTCCCAGGCTGATTGCAATTTGGGGCACAAGCCTTTTTTCCGTTGTGGGTTGTACAGCAATACCAATTGTCCGGTCTCGAATCCAGAAGTATTCGCCCTCAAGTCGTATCGCGCCTTCATTTTATCGCTGACCAAGTTCAGTCGCTCCCGGATGAACTGATGGATAGAGTTCAGCTTTCTTTTTTTTCGGTTACGAAGTCTTCCCTGCCGCTAGTTGTCGGTAGTACCACCCCGAACTTCAAGTCCGATGGAAGTCGGAGATCAGTTCCAAAAATGGCTTCGGCGGGTGTTGTTGCCGTTGAATTGTGCTGTGCCGAACGGTATGCCATTAAGAAAAGGGAAAGATGTTCATCCCAGTCCTTCTGATCTCCGACGACGACTTTTCTCAGGTATTCCTCCATCGTCCGGTTGAACCTTTCGCCCATGCCATTCGATTGTGGATGTAATGGTGTTGTCCGCGTCTTTCTGATACCTAGCATGTCACAGAGTTCTTTGTACACCGACGACTCGAAGTTTCTCGCTTGGTCTGAGTGCAGTTCCATTGGTACTCCATAACGCGAAACCCAGTTATTCACGAATGCATCCGAAATGGTTTTGGCTTCCTGGTTCGGGATGCAAAACACCTCAGGCCGCTTGCTGAAGTAATCGATCACCACTAGCGCGTACTTGTTTCCAGCGTTGCTCGTTGGGAATGGGCCTGCAATGTCCATTGCGATACGTTCGAACGGTGCTCCAACATTGTACTGCTGCATATTTCCTCGAGTTTTCCTAACTGGACCCTTTGCCTTCGCACACTGTTCACACCTGCGAATGAAACGCGTAACCGACTCATGGCATCCTACCCAATAGAAACGTCTCTTGATATTTTCTACAGTCTTGCTAACACCAAGATGACCCCCGCTTGGTCCCTCGTGGTAATCTCGGATGACCTCTTCGATTTGTCCTTTCGGAATAACCAGCAGATCGCTTACAATGTTCCCGTCCTCACTTTCCCAACTGCGGTAGAGGCAACCGTTCTTCAGCTACAAACTCTGCCATTGAGCCCAGTAAGCCTTCACGATTGGGCTTTCACTGGATATTTGCTGCCAACTTGGTCGAAAACCTCGTTCTTGGTAGTCGATGATGACTCTCAGATCGGCATCCTCTCGCTGCTTTCTTCCAACCTTCTCGGCACTCCAAGCATCTTCTGGCAGCACATGGAAACGACGGATATCGGTGACCTCTTCTTTGGTTTCCGCACGTGAACAATGCTTGCATTCAACATCGCAAGGTCGCCTCGATAATGTATCCGCATTTCCATGACTGCTTCCCTTCCGGTATTCGCGTGCTCTCGCTTGTTCTCCTTTTCGCGAATCAAACCTCGAACGCCATCTTCTCAGATGACAATTTCTCGCCATGTGCCCCTGCTCGTTGCAGATGTAGCATCTACCTGGGAACGGGCAGCTCCTACTCACCGTTGTTTCTCTGGAACTACGCCACAATTTGCTGGAAGAACGCTTTCTCCGCAGACGACAGTCTTTTGCAATGCGCCCCTGCTGGTCGCAGATGTAGCATCTACCCGGGAATGAACCACTCCTACTCGCCGTTGTTGTTCTCGTACTATCCTGGTCTTGAGATATGCGCCGTAGTTTGATCGAAGGTCGGCATATCAAGAGCGATGTTTCACATGCGAGAGCGCTGGCAACTGTCTCCTTGAAAGATGTCTTCGGCAGGAGAATCAGACTTCGTTGCGTATCGGGGTCCCTTAGCCCTTGGATGAAAGAATCCGTTTTCAGTTTTACCACCACATCAACTGGAACATCCGCGTAGGCTAGATGAGATAGCCTCTCGATGTCGGCAGCATACTGTTGGATGGTCTCGTTTACACGCTGCTTGCGTCCTTTAAGTTCCAGCTTGTGCATCTCCTGCATGTGCTCACTGCCGTATCTTCGATGAAGAGCATCGCATATGGCTGTGTAGTTCCTTCTCTGGGTCTCCGGGATGGTCTGTAGAACGTCAGCTGCTTCACCTTTGAGCGAAATTACTAGAGCGGCCACACGATCTTCTTCTCCCCATTGATTCCGTTCCGCTGTTGTCTCGAACTGGAGCTTAAAGATGTTGTAAGCGCTCGTGCCGTCAAAGTTGGGGGCTGTAAATTTCGATGCTGCAGCCGGTACAACGATTCCTTGACACTGAACGTTCTGGACAGTTTTCCCGAGTTCCAGAACCTTCTTGTCGAACTTCGATTCCAAGGTCTCGATTATCTTTTCCTGGTTATTTTCGAGATCTAGAACCTTCTTGTCCAGTATCTCTATTTTCTCTTCGACACTCTGGAATCGATCGTCGACGGCCTGCTGGATGTTTCTTAAGCTTTCTCGAGTGTTCTCTAGCATCTCTTCCAGCTTCTGATTCAGGGAAGCGGAATTTTCCTCCAACTTCCTACTTACGGCAGTGGAATTTTCCTCCAGTTTCTGACTCAGAGAAGTGGAATTTTCCTCCAGTTTCTGACTCAGAGAAGTGGAATTTTCCTCCAACTTTCTACTTACGGCAGCGGAATTTCCCTCCAGCTTTTCTAGTTTCTGGTTCATGGAAGCACTCATAGCGTTCATAGCCGCGAGAATTTGCTGCATGCCGAATGTTGGTTCACTGGATGTTGGCGGCTTCTCCACCCCGAACTCGTGATTCTCCCAGTCGAAACCTTCTTCCTGCAACGCTGATTGCAGTCTCTCCACCAGGTTGGCTTTACTTCCCACTGTGGATAATTCTCGAGCATGCAGCTCTTTTTTCAGTTGTTCAATGGTCAACTTTTCCAATTTTACCATTTTTTCACTTTGGCAATGATTCACTTCACAACTCAAATAAAGTTTCACTCGTTTACTCGCAATCCCACTTCTGACACCAAATGTTACGAATTATTCGATCCCCACACCAAATAGGGTTCGCACCACTGGATTGCGATAAACTACAATTGTCCTTTTTATTTAAATTGAAACACACACACTTTTAATTCTTTCACCACAGATCAATTATCTGTGTGGCTTCACCACTTTTCTTTATTATCCAATTCTATCAACTTTTCTTTTCGGAAATCTCTAGAACGCTCTGACAATTCCATTGGAAGTTGGAGATGCAAACGGACCGTTAAGTTCGAATTTCGCTGTCGAAGTTCGAAAACTCTCTGGAAGCGGTGATTGGAATGATGTCAACTTCCAATGGAATTGTCAGAGCGTTCTAGAGATTTCCGAAGGGGAACTTCCAACGGCGAACATTCGAGACGGTGGACCGAGAGCTATATAAGCGCGAACACTCGCCCTTGACATTCATTCAGTTTGTGGTATAAAACAGCGTGTGACAAGTCGGTGTGATCAACCAAGGTGAAAAGAAAAGCTTTCAATAAAGGTTTGTGTATTGTGTAATAAAGTTTAAAGTGGATAGTATTGGATAATAAAGTTTAAAGTGGATAGAATTGGATAATAAAGAAATGTGGTGAGGCTACACAGATAATTGATCTGTGGTGAAAGAATTAAAAGTGTGTGTGTTTCAATTTAAATAAAAAGGACAATTGTAGTTTATCGCAATCCAGTGGTGCGAACCCTATTTGGTGTGGGGATCGAATAATTCGTAACAATACATAGTTCATATGCTAGTACATATAGTAGAAATCAAGAGTATTATGAAATATGTACCTGTAAAGAATATGACAAAAAGGACATTATTTTTTTGGTGAACAAAATACTGAACAAAGAGGATAAAGTACGTTTCATCTTTAAGTTGGTTCATCTTGTGGTGAACCAAGTCCTCGTTGATATCAATTACGGAGAGCGATGTCTGAGAGCAGTTATTCATATAGCTGAAAAATACAGCGTCGGGTTTATAACTGCAGTCGGTAAAAGATAGGCTAAAGAATGAGGCAAAAAGGTTCGCGACGATTTTGGGGTCGTCGGAGGAAGTGTTGTTCCATTTGAGAGTGGAAGGGACCCCATCTGATTTTCTTTTCAGGTTGATGAATTGGTAGAAGCGTCTAGGATCGGTAATAAGGGACGTCTGCATTCTTTGAAGATATGAGTTGTAGAGGGTGTCACAGAGGATAGAGAAGCGTTGAGAGACTTGTTGGTACTTCGCATGATCAGAGGGGGAATTTGACGTTAAAAAACTTTTTCCAAAGTTTATTTCTCGTATTACGGAGAGTACGCAGTTCTTTGTTATACCAGGGAGGCGTTGAGAAAACATTTTTTCGAGGGACGTAAGGAACAAATTGGATGATGCAGTTAAAGAGAGCGGTGTAGAAAAGTTCTAATGCGATGGCAATAGGCTAAAGAAGAGGCTAAAGTCTATCTCGTTAACTGACTTGGTAAGTGAGGCGAAGTCGGCCTTTCGGAAGTTGAAAAAGAAGGAGTGATCATAAGTGAAGGAAGTTTGGTTTATTTTATAGGAGAACTTAAGGGATAAGGGAGGATGATATTGGTCCAGAGTGGACAGTAAATGGGTGCTTGCGGTAACGACAGAGTTGTAGGCAGTGGATAGAATTGGATAATAAAGAAAAGTGGTGAAGCCACACAGATAATTGATCTGTGGTGAAAGAATTAAAAGTGTGTGTGTTTCAATTTAAATAAAAAGGACAATTGTAGTTTATCGCAATCCAGTGGTGCGAACCCTATTCGGTGTGGGATCGAATAAATTCGTAACATTTGGTGTCAGAAGTGGGATTGCGAGTAAACCAGTGAAACTTTATTTGAGTTGTGAAGTGAATCATTGCAAAAGTGAGAAAATGGTAAAATTGGAAAAGTTGACAATTGAACAACTGAAAAGAGAGCTGGATGCTCGTGAATTATCCACAGTGGGAAGTAAAGCCAACCTGGTGGAGAGACTGCGATCAGCGTTGCAGGAAGAAGGTTTCGACTGGGAGAGTTACGAATTCGGGGTGGAGAAGCCGTCGACATCTACTGAGCCAGCGTTCGGTATGCAGCACATTCTCGCGGCTCTTAATGCTATGAGTCAAAAGCTGTAGGAAAATTCCATCTCCCTGAGCCAGAAATCAGATCAGAAGTTGGAGGAAAATTCCGTTGCCGTAAGTACTTCTCTGAGTCAGAAACTGGAGGAAAATTCCATTTCCTTGGGCCAGAAGCTGGAGACGTTAGAAGGGATGCTAGAGAACAATCGAGAAAGCCTAAGAAACATCCAGCAGACAGTCAACGATCGATTCCATGACGTCGAAGAGAGAATCGAGACACTAGAATCGAGATTCGACAAGAAGGTTCTAGATCTCGAGAATAATCAAGAAAAGAGAATTGAGTCACTGGAGTCAAGGTTCGACAAGAAGGTTCTAGATCTCGAAAATAATCAGGAAAAGATAATCGAGACACTGGAATCACGGTTCGAAAAGAAGGTTCTGGAACTCGAGAAAACTGTCCAGAACGTTCAACATCAAGGAATCGTTGTACCGACTGCGGCATCGAAATTCACAGCTCCCAACTTTTACGGCACGAGCGCATTTAACATCTTTAAGCTTCAGTTCGAGACAACAGCGGAACGGAATCAGTGGGGAGAAGAAGATCGTGTGGCCGCTCTAGTAATTTCGCTTAAAGGCGAAGCAGCTGGTGTTTTACAGACCATCCCGGAGACCCAGAGAAGGAACTACACAGCCATATGGGAAGCTCTTCATCGAAGATACGGCAGTGAGCACATGCAAGAAATGCACAAGCTGGAGCTTAAAGGGCGCAAGCAGCGTGGAAACGAGACCATCCAACAGTACGCTGCTGACATCGAGAGGCTATCCCATCTTGCCTACGCGGACGTTCCAGTTGATGTGGTGGAGAAGCTAAAAACGGATTCTTTCGTCCAAGGGCTGAGGGACCCCGACACGCAACGAAGCTTGATTCTCCTGCCGAAGACGTCTTTCAAAGAAACAGTTGCCAGCGCTCTCGCATGTGAAACATCGCTCTTGATATGCCGACCTTCCATCAAACTACGGCGCATATCTCAAGACCAGGATAGTTCGAGAACAACAACGGCGAGTAGGAGTGGTTCATTCCCGGGTAGATGCTACAGCTGCGACCAGCAGGGGCACATTGCAAAAGACTGTCGTCTGCGGAGAAAGCGTTCATCCAGCAAATTACGGCGTAGTTCCAGAGCAACGACAGTGATTTTTTTTTTTTTTTTTTAGAGACTCGCCCAGGTTCAAGAGTTTTTATATTCTCTTATGATGTGTTGACACACACAACCTGAACGGAGTGCAGTGGTTGGGGTCGTTGATGTTCGTTCACTACTCTCAGGGGTGGTTGTCCTAGACCTAGATAGGACGAGAGCCGACCAAATTCCGCGTTGGTTGTAGTCCGTAGTAATTCGTTCAAGCACTTTAGTATTGCATACGCAGAGGATGAATTTCGGTTGACCATATACTGTGAGTGTTATGCCTGCAGCAGTACGTCTGTTCACTTTCCATTCACAACTGCGTTGCATACTTTTTGTCCATATAGGAATTACTTTTTCTTGGCTATGAAGCGAATTTGAACCATAAACCTTCCGCTCGGCGGTCGATGATGTTAACCACTGCACCACGGCCACCCCCAACGACAGTGAGTAGGTGTCGCTCGTTCTCAGGTAGCTGCTATATCTGCGACCAGCAGGGGCACATTGCAAAAGACTGTCGTCTGGGGAGAAAGCGTTCATCCAGCAAATTGCGGCGTAGTTCCAGAGAAACAACGGTGAGTATGAGCCGCCCGTTCCCAGGTAGATGCTACATCTGCAACCAGCAGGGGCACATGGCGAGAAGTTGCAGTCTGGGAAGAAGGCGTCTGAGGTTTGATTCGCGAAAAGGAGAACAAGCGAGGGCATGCGAATACCGGAAGGAAAGCAGCCATAGAAATGCGGATGCATTAACGAGCCGAACTCGCGATGTTAAATGCAAACATTGTTCACGCGCCGAGACCAAGGAACAGGTCACCGACATCCGTTGTTTCCAGGTGCTGCCAGATGATTCCTGGACTGTCGAGAAGGTCGGAAGGAAGCAGCGAGAAGATGCCGATCTGGCAGTCATCATCGACTACCAAGAACGAGGTTTTCGACCAAGTTGGCAGCAAATATCCAGTGAAAGCCCAATTGTGAAAGCTTACTGGGCTCAATGGCAGAGTTTGAAGCTGAAGAACGGTTGCCTCTACCGCAGTTGGGAAAGTGAGGACGGGAACATTGTAAACGATCTGCTGGTAATTCCGAAAGGACAAATCGAAGAGGTCATCCGAGAATACCACGAGGGACCAAGCGGGGGTCATCTTGGTGTTAACAAGAGTGTAGAAAAGATCAAGAGACGTTTCTACTGAGTAGGATGCCATGAGTCGGTTACGCGTTTCATTCGCAGGTGTGAACAGTGTGCGAAGGGAAAGGGTCCAGTTAGGAAAACTCGAGGAAATATGCAGCAGTACAATGTTGGAGCACCGTTCGAACGTATCGCAATGGACATTGCAGGCCCATTCCCAACGAGCAACGCTGGAAACAAGTACGCACTAGTGGTGATCGATTACTTCAGCAAGTGGCCTGAGGTGTTTTGCATCCCGAACCAGGAAGCCAAAACCATTTCGGATGCATTCGTGAATAACTGGGTTTCGCGTTATGGAGTACCAATGGAACTGCACTCAGACCAAGGGAGAAACTTCGAGTCGTCAGTGTTCACAGAACTCTGTGACATGCTAGGTATCAGAAAGACGCGGACAACACCATTACACCCACAATCTGATGGCATGGTCGAAAGGTTCAACCGGACGATGGAGGAATACCTGAGAAAAGTCGTCGTCGGAGATCAGAAGGACTGGGATGAACATCTTCCCCTTTTTTTAATGGCATACCGTTCGGCACAGCACAATTCAACGGCAACAACACCCGCCGAAGCCATTTTTGGAACTGATCTCCGACTTCCATTGGACTTGAAGTTCGGCGTGGTACTACCGACAACTAGCGGCAGGGAAGACTTCGTAACCGAAAAGAAAGAACAGCTGAACTCTATCCATCAGTTCATCCGGGAGCGACTGAACTTGGTCAGCGATAAAATGAAGGCGCGATACGACTTGAGGGCGAATACTTCTGGATTCGAGACCGGACAATTGGTATTGCTGTACAACCCACAACGGAAAAAAGGCTTGTGCCCCGAATTGCAGTCAGCCTGGGACGGACCATATGAGGTCATCAAGAAACTCAATGACGTGGTATACCGGATACAGCAGATGGGAAATAGACGGGCGAAGTATAAAATTGTCCACGTAGAGAGGTTAGCACCATATTGCGGAGAAG
Organism: Eumerus sabulonum; assembly: GCA_951905685.1. Taxonomy (NCBI): domain Eukaryota; kingdom Metazoa; phylum Arthropoda; class Insecta; order Diptera; family Syrphidae; genus Eumerus; species Eumerus sabulonum. The sequence goes on from OX645060.1 coordinate 75,242,367, forward strand.
GGTCCAATCGCTTGTTCGAGGACGAACAAGTTTAGGAGGAGGGCAGTGTTGCGGAGATGCAAGCGGACCGTTAAGTTCGAATTTCGCTGTCGAAGTTCGAAAACTCTCTGGAAGCGGGGATTGGAATGATGTCAACTTCCAATGGAATTGTCAGAGCGTTCTAGAGATTTCCGAAGGGGAACTTCCAACGGCGAACGTTCGAGACGGTGGACCGAGAGCTATATAAGCGCGAACACTCGCCCTTGACATTCATTCAGTTTGTGGTATAAAACAGCGTGTGACAAGTCGGTGTGATCAACCAAGGTGAAAAGAAAAGCTTTCAATAAAGGTTTGTGTATTGTGTAATAAAGCTTAAAGTGGATTGTATTGTGTAATAAAGTTCAAAGTGGATTGTATTGGATAATAAATAAAAGTGGTGAAGCTACACAGATAATTGATCTGTGGTGAAAGAAATAAAAGTGTGTGTGTGTTTCAATTTAAATAAAAAGGACAATTGTAGTTTATCGCAATCCAGTGATGCGAACCCTATTCGGTGTGGGATCGAATAAATTCGTAACATTTGGTGTCAGAAGTGGGATTGCGATTAAACGAGTGGAACGTTTATTTAAATTGTGAATTGCACAAAGTGAATTGTTAAGAAATAGAGAAAATGGTGAAATTGGAAAAGTTGACAATTGAACAACTGAAAAGAGAGCTGGATGCTCGGGAATTATCCACAGTGGGAAGTAAAGCCAACCTGGTGGAGAGACTGCGATCGGCGTTGCAGGAAGAGGGATTCGACTGGGAGAATCACGAGTTCGGGGTGGAGAAGCCGTCGACATCCAGTGAACCAGCATTCGATATGGAGCAAATTCTCGCAGCTATGAATGCTATGAGTGCTTCCATATCTCAGAAACTAGAGGCGACCATACACGAAAAACTGGAGGAAAATTCGGCTGCCGTAAGTAGAAAGTTGGAAGAAAATTCAACTTCCATAAGCCAGAAACTAGAGAAGCTGGAGACGTTAGAAGAGATGCTAGAGAACAATCGAGAAAGCTTGAGAGACATCCAGCGGACAGTCAACGATCGATTCCAGGACGTCGAAGAGAGAATCGAGACACTAGAATCGAGGTTCGACAAGAAGATTCTAGATCTCGAGAATAATCAAGAAAAAAGAATCGAGACACTGGAGTCGAGGTTCGACATGAAGGTTCTAGATCTTGAAAATAACCAGGAAAAGAGAATCGAGACACTGGACAAGAAGGTTTTGGAACTCGAGAAAACTATCCAGAACGTTCACCATCAAGGAAACGTCGTATCGGCTGCAGCATCGAAATTCACAGCCCCCAACTTTGATGGCACGAGCGCATTTAACATCTTTAAGCTCCAGTTCGAGACAACAGCGGAACGGAATCAGTGGGGAGAAGAAGATCGTGTGGCCGCTCTAGTAATTTTGCTTAAAGGCGAAGCAGCTGGTGTTTTACAGACCATACCGGAGACCCAGAGAAGGAACTACACAGCCATATGGGATGCTCTCCATCGAAGATACGGCAGTGAGCACATGCAGGAGATGCACAAGCTGGAACTCAAAGGGCGCAAGCAGCGTGGAAACGAGACCATCCAACAGTATGCTGCTGACATCGAGAGGCTGTCCCATCTAGCCTACGAGTATGTTCCAGTTGATGTGGTGGAGACACTAAAAACGGATTCCTTCATCCAAGGGCTAAGTGATCCCGATACGCAACGAAGCCTGATTCTCCTGCCGATGACATCTTTCAAGGAGACAGTTGCCAGCGCTCTCGCATGTGAAACATCGCTCTTGATATGCCGACCTTCCATCAAATTACGGCGCATATCTCAAGACCAGGATAGTTCCAGAACAACAACAGCGAGTAAGAGTGGTTCATTCCCGGGTAGATGCTACATCTGCGACCAGCAGGGGCACATTGCGAGGAACTGCCGTCTGCGAAGGAAGCGTTCGAGGTCTATTTCGCCGAAAGTAGAACAAGCGAGAGCACGCGAATACCGGAAGGGAAGCAGCCATAGAAATGCGGATGCATTAACGAGCCGAACTAGCGGCGTTGAATGCAAGCATTGTTCACGTGCGGAGACCAAGGAACAGGTCACCGACATCCGTTGTTTCCAGGTGCTGCCAGAAGATTCCTGGACTGTCGAGAAGGTCGAAAGGAAGCAGCGAGAAGATGCCGATCTGGCAGTCATCATCGACTACCAAGAACGAGGTTTTCGACCAACTTGGCAGCAAATATCCAGTGAAAGCCCAATCGTGAAAGCTTACGGGGCTCAATGGCAGAGTTTGAAGCTGAAGAACGGTTGCCTCTACCGCAGTTGGGAAAGTGAGGACGGGAACATTGTAAACGATCTGCTGGTAATTCCGAAAGGACAAATCGACGAGGTCATCCGAGAATACCACGAGGGACCAAGCGGGTGTCATCTTGGTGTTAACAAGACTGTAGAAAAGATCAAGAGACGTTTCTACTGGGTAGGATGCCATGAGTCGGTTACGCGTTTCATTCGCAGGTGTGAACAGTGTGCGAAGGCAAAGGGGCCAGTTAGGAAAACTCAAGGAAATATGCAGCAGTACAATGTTGGAGCACCGTTCGAACGTATCGCAATGGACATTGCAGGCCCATTTCCAACGAGCAACGCTGGAAACAAGTACGCGCTAGTGGTGATCGATTACTTCAGCAAGTGGCCTGAGGTGTTTTGCATCCCGAACCAGGAAGCCAAAACCATTTCGGATGCATTCGTGAATAACTGGGTTTCGCGTTATGAAGTACCAATGGAACTGCACTCAGACCAATGGAGAAACTTCAAGTCGTCGGTGTTCAAAGAACTCTGTGACATGCTAGGTATCAGAAAGACGCGGACAACACCATTACATCCACAATCTGATGGCATGGTCGAAAGGTTCAACCGGACGATGGAGGAATACCTGAGAAAAGTCGTCGTCGGAGATCAGAAGGACTGGGATGAACATCTTCCCCTTTTCTTAATGGCATACCGTTCGGCACAGCACAATTCAACGGCAACAACACCCGCCGAAGCTATTTTTGGAACTGATCTCCGACTTCCATCGGACTTGAAGTTCGGCGTGGTACTACCGACAACTAGCGGCAGGGAAGACTTCGTAACCGAAAAGAAAGAACAGCTGAACTCTATCCATCAGTTCATCCGGGAGCGACTGAACTTGGTCAGCGATAAAATGAAGGCGCGATACGACTTGAGGGCGAACACTTCTGGATTCGAGACTGGACAATTGGTATTGCTGTACAACCCACAACGGAAAAAAAGGCTTGTGCCCCAAATTGCAATCAGCCTGGGACGGACCATATGAGGTCATCAAGAAACTCAATGACGTGGTATACCGGATACAGCAGATAGGAAACAGACGGGCGAAGTATAAAATTGTCCACGTAGAGAGGTTAGCACCATATTACGGGGAAGGGTCCAATCGCTTGTTCGAGGACGAACAAGTTTAGAAGGAGGGCAGTGTTGCGGAGATGCAAGCGGACCGTTAAGTTCGAAAACTCTCTGGAAGCGGGGATTGGAATGATGTCAACTTCCAATGGAATTGTCAGAGCGTTCTAGAGATTTCCGAAGGGGAACTTCCAACGGCGAACGTTCGAGACGGTGGACCGAGAGCTATATAAGCGCGAACACTCGCCCTTGACATTCATTCAGTTTGTGGTATAAAACAGCGTGTGACAAATCAGTGTGAAAATAAAAGCTTTCAATAAAGGTTTGTTTGTGTAATAAAGTTTAAAGTGGATAGTATTTGATAATAAATAAAAGTGGTGAAGCTGCACAGATAATTGATCTGTGGTGAAATAAAGCAAAGTGTGTGTGTTTTTATTTAAATAAAAAGGACAATTGTAGTTTATCGCAATCCAGTGGTGCGAACCCTATTTGGTGTGGGGATCGAATAATTCGTAACAATACTCCTCCAGGTAGTAATGCCATATTAAAGCTTTGCATACATTTATTCATGGTATTTAACGTTTATACATTTCCTGATCACATCTTACAATTTTTTGAGTTCGCTCGTTCGGACATCAATTTTCTTGAGTGGTTTAGCTCAGCTTAAAAATGATTAAGCTGACATAACATTGGCGATCCTGACAGGAGGTGGAACGTTGAGATATATTATAAATTGCGGTTTACATATATTTTTTTTTGAAAAATTTGCCTGATAGATTATAGAATAAATAAAGTTTAAACACAATGGCTACAAACGAAAGGGAAATAAATGTAGTTAAAATGAAGCGCTCAGTAGTCATCGGACAATTAAACAAAATAAAATGTTATTTTGCAGGTGTTCCTGATAACATAACGATTCCTGAGCTGGAAACGAGGCTAGGTATGTTGGAGTCATATTCAATAAAATTCGACCAAATCCAGACCGAATTGGAAGTATTGGATTGCAAGGAACTTGAAGGTGACAAACGTTCTATATTTGAAAATAATTATTTTTGTATTAAAACCAACATTTTAACGCCTATTGCATCGAAAAAACCACGTGGTTTACCACCTGTCCATGACGAGTCTGTGCGATCAGCGAATCTGATCGTTGGTGAAAATTCCACTCTAAGAAACTTTCGTAGAGAATCTTGACTTCGAAAAAAACGAAAAAAAAACCTTGAAAATCGGTGGTTACGGAACGACGAGATGAAAGACTTTGATTGAGAACTCGAACACACATAGTGTACAGCTGGTATAAAGTTTACAATAAAAAATATGGCGGATCGAGTGATTTAGGCGCGAACATTTGAAAATTTAACGAATTTTTTTTAGTACAGAATGAGGTTGATTCACAGTTACGATATTATTTTGTTTATAGAAGGAAACAAGTGTAAATTAGTGTTGTTGAAGATGATGATGGTGTCCCGAATTCCGCTCCCTTTGAAAGGAACCTTTCAAACAGGAAGAACAGCCAGCTTGCGAATTGGACGTCTTATGATGCCTCTTGTCGTCCGGATGTCAGCAACTCTCACCTTGGCATCGTTACCGGGAATAGTTCTGATGACTCGGCCAAGCAGCCACCTTTGGGGGGGGAGGTTATCCTCATGGACAATGACCAGTGCATCGGCTTCCAGATTCTGATGAGCGGTTGACCACTTCGACCGCTGCTGAAGTTCGATGATGTATTCGTTTGACCAGCGCTTCCAAAAATGAGGTTTTGACGGCGTTTATGCGACGCCATCGTTGCAGGTAACTGATGTTAGGTACGTCATCTGGTGCTTCGGGAACGGCCTTGAGCGCTGCTCCGATGAGCAAGTGTCCAGGAGTCAAAGCTTCAAAGTCGTTGGGGTCGGTCGATAGCGAGGATATCGGTCGGGAATTCATCACGGCTTTAATTTCGACCAGTGCCGTTGACAGCTCTAGGCTTCGATATAGATAGCCCATTGCAACCTTGACGGCGGCTTCCCATAGCCCACCGAAGTGGGGAGTCCTGGGTGGAATAAAACGAAAAGAATTCTATCATTAGAACAAAAATGATTAATGGTTTCCAATGAGCTGTGTTGAAACAACACTTTTTGGAATTCTTTGAGTTTGGAGTCGGCACCAACAAAATTTGTAGCTTTATGGCAGAACACTTCATGTGGTAGGCCTCGAAGACCAATCATGCGCTATAAAGCCGCAATAAATGCTTCTGCAGATAAGTCTGATACAGCTTCCAGGTGGACCGCCTTTGATCCGAAGCAGACGAAGACCGCGACATACGTTTTATAAGGAACCTTGCCACGAATCCTGTAAAAAGTATAGATTGGTCCACAAAAATCCACACCACAACAAGAGAATGGTCGAGAAGAAGTGAGCTTTTCAGCAGGTAGATCACCCATAACCTGCTGCAGTAGCTTCGGACGGTATCTGGTACAAGATATGCAACTTCTGACAACCTTCCTAGCGATATCTCTTGCGTTAACGACCCAGAATCGTTGTCTAAGTATCGCAACAAGAGTCTTGGGTCCTGCATGAAAATTGGATATATGTGCATCCCTAACCATAGATAGGACGAACTTCGACTTCCTAGGAAGAAGTAAAGGATGTTTCTCCTCTGGAATGTTTGCATTTTTCAGTCGACCTCCTACTTTTAATAATTGTATTCCTTTCGATTCATCGATGAACGGGCTTAAGCATTGGATGGTTCCTTTAGGTTGTTTTCCATTAAGGATCAGATCAATGTTTGGATAATCCATACGATTTTATAGAGAGCATGATCCAGTTCCAGGGGAGTAAGAAATCCGATGTTTTCCGTCCAACGCTTTCTAGCCCTATTGATGAACCGTAACACGTATGATGTCTAACAAATACGGTGTATCCTCTGAATGTTTTTTAAGATGCAATGCGATTTTTTTTTCTAACGTAAGGAATTCCGACGAAAGTTCTTCATTCAGCTGCCTTGGCCACTTTTCAGGTCCTTCCAACAAAAATGAAGATCCAGAAAACCACATGGAGTCCCGTAACTCCTGTGTCGTGCAGCCTCGCGAAACAATATCAGCGGGGTTTTCAGACTATGTCCTGAGTGAGTTCTTGAATCGCTGCAACCCGATTGCCCATGAATGTCGTGAGTTTTGAAGGATGTGTAGAAATCCAATGCAACGTAATGCTTGAGTCTGCCCAAAAGACAATTTCCAAAGGTGATTTAACGAATATTGGTTTGATTTTTGCCCACAATTTGGAGAGAAGATGAGCACCGCAATGTTCCAGCCGAGGAAGTTGCTTCTTTCCTGCCGGTGCAACTTTAGAATTTGCCACTAAAAGTTTGACAAAAACAGACCCTGAACTGTCGGTAGTTCTCATGTAAATGCAACATCCATATGCGTGAAGAGATGCGTCGCAGAATCCATGAATTTGTATTTCTCTCTTATCAGCAGATAAAACAAACCGTGGAACAGAGATATGTTTGAGGGAATATGAGTTTCCCATAAATTGACGCCACTCTATCTCAATGCTATGCGGAACGGTCGCATCCAACCTAGCTTTTCAAACGAATCCCTTTGGAGAAGGATTTTCGCAACGATGATAATTGGGCTTAGTAACATAGTATACTGACAATATAGATCTTTTCATCCAACTAGAATATGTGCGATTGCTCTTGTAGGAAAACGAAAAATTGTCATTAATGGGATCCCAAGTGATTCCCAAAGTACTTGTAAGATTTGAGTCTGCCATGTCTATATCTTAATTTTTTGAATTCGGTTGCTCGACATCTAGCACGTTGCTATGCCACTTTGAGAGTTTGAGACCTGCTGACTTCAAAACTGCCAGAACTTCCTTTTGTATCTGAATCAATTCAACAAGATCATCCGCTCCAGTGAGCATGTCATTGACGTAAAAATCCGAGCGGATTGTCTTGGATCCTAATTTCTTATTTTCAAATTTGTCAGCAAGATACATTAGCGAGCGAACGGCTAGAAATGGCGCTGAAGTTGTGCCGTAGGTAACGGTGTTTAGTTCGTAGGCTTGTAAGCGTGAATGCTAATTTTCCCTCCATAAAATGTATTGATACTTACGGTGGGAAGGATGTATCAGTATCTGTCTATACATTTTGTCTATATCTGCAGCCAAGACGCATCTATGCAAACGAAATCTCAGCAATATGAGGCACAAATCATCCTGAATAGTAGGGCCAGTCATGGGGATTTCGTTCAGGGATATCTGTGATGATGTTCGACACAATTCATCAAAGACTACTCTTAATTTAGTTGAGACACTATCGGGTTTCAGAACTGCTTGGTGAGGGAGGTAATAATGTGATTCCTTCAAGTTAGGACTCTCCACTAAAGACATATGCCCTAAATCCTTATATTCGCGAAGGAATTTTACATATTCTGATATAAGGGAAGGATCCTTAGAAAACCTACGCTCCAGCGACAAAAACCTCGTCAAAGCTATGTCGTAAGAGTTTCCTATGCATCCAGGATCTTGTTTGAAGGGGAGTTGAACCATCAGTCTTCCACTGGGCAGCTGTTCTTTCGTTTTCCGAAAGTGTGCTTCACAATCTGCCTGCTCTTCCGTCAGGTGGGACTTTCGACCTTCCACTGCTTCATTTCATTTCATTTATTTCATTTCATTTCATTTATTTAATTATTAATAGGGATGTACATTAAGATATTTATCCTTTTTTTGTATTTAGTACATTATTTTAAGTAATTACATTCATTGAACTTAAAACTAATTTTATAGTATATGTACATACATATTCATATTTATGAGGTATGGGTATTGTGGTTTATGGTTGATGGGTAGCAAAATGGTGTAGGACTGCACTTTAAAATTGTACGGGTTTGAAATTGATCTTATATGCTGTGGCAAGGAATTCCATAATCTAACTGTATGAATGAAGAACAAATGCGAGGAGGATAAGAAATTACAACGATAAGGAACAATGTTTGTGGTTCTTAGAGAGCGGGTGAAGTTAAGTCTGTTATACAGATACGGCGGACTATGATTATTAATTACTTTGTGTAAAAACATGCAATTCCTGGCATTGATGTACTGCTGCAAGTTGCAGCCCAGCAAGTCTCGAGAGTACACAGATATATGTTCGTATCGAGCAATACCATAGATGTAGCGCACAGCATCATTGAAGGCTACTTGTAACTTCCGTTGAGATAGTGAGTCAAGGCTGCTATATACAACTTCGGCGTATTCTTACGAGTTGCCAGCGGAGTAAAATAAGCAAAGAGCCACAATTTTCGGAGACATCCATAGATACGGCCAATGATCATGTTTGTGTGCTTGTAGCCAGATAGATCTCGGCTTATGACATATCCAAGACTAGTAGTAGATTCGACTGCCTTAATCTGAGAGCTATTGAGGTAAATATTAGGTAGGAGATCTATATTAAACTGTTTTTTTGATATTGGGATTACTTGTGATCTTGACGGGTTTAATAGTAATCCATTTTTAGCTGACCAGGTGTAGACTCGCTTCAGATCGTCATTCATTAGGTAAGCAAGTTCGTGTAGATCGGGAAACGGTTTAGATAAAAGTAGCTGAACATCATCAGCATATAAATGTACGGAGGAGTGTTTGCATACAGAGGGGAGATCATTGATGAACATGCAAAACAGTATTGGTCCTAATATCGAGCCCTGTGGAACCCCCAGCTGAACATCCAAAAGGGACGAGCTATGTCCTCCCAAAATTACCCTTTGTGACCTATTAGAAAGAAAACTTCTCAATAAGCAAACCGTCCTTTCACTAAAACCAAAATTGTTCAATAGTTTCCAGCACAAGATATCATGGTTAACTTTATCGAAGGCTTTCGAGAAGTCAAGCAAGCAGAGCAGAGAAACTTTGTTCTTGTCAAAGGATTGTCGTACCTCCTCAAGCAGGTTTACGAGAGCTGTGGAACAACTGTGGTTGCTCTGAAACCCGATTGTTGAGCATACAGCAAGTTATTAACTGTTAGGTGGTTGGTAATCTGATTTGCTATTATTTTCTCGAGGACCCTCGATATGCAGGGCAGAATGCTTATTGGTCGAAAATCGGCTGGAGACGTTGGAGAAGTTTTCTTAGCGAACGGCAAGACTCTGGCCACTTTCCAAGGTTGTGGAAAGGTGGATGTGATCATGCACCATTTTATTACGTGGGTAAGATGGGAAACAATTGGGGGTAGAATGAGTTTAACAAAACGAATTGGTATGCCGTCTTCGCCCATGGAGTCAGAGTTGATAGCAGTTACGCACCGGACAATTTCATCTTCAGTGGCTACCTTAAATTCCAGTATAGGGAGTGAGAGTACAGGTTCTGCAGTCTGATTTGAAATGAACTCACTTGCACAAGGATTTTCTCCCAGAAAAGCACGATTAAGTTCATTAGGATCAAGCACGTATTTGGCATTGTCGTTACTGCTAGATAATCCAACTTTACGCAGGTTGCTCCATAGTTTTTTCGGAGGGAGAGGGGTATGTAGTTTAGCGGCGAAGTAAGTTTTCTTAGAATTACGTACAGTGGCAGTGGCGTTGTTGCGTGCTACTTTATACGAATTCCAGTTAGAATCAGATGGATTACGCTTCCATTTACTATATGACCTGTTTCTCCCTTTAATGGAGTTGACGACCTCAGTAGTAAACCAGGGACACGCACGGTTTTGAATTTTTACCGTTTTAGTTGGCACAATTTGATTATATAACTGTAACAGGATCTCATGAAAAATCTGAACTTTAGAATTCGGATCGGCACTTAGACGGCATTGCTCCCAGGGGGCAGAGAGAGTAGCTATCTGAAGAGCGTTTGGTCTATAGCATTAAAATCTCTAAAAGTGAATGAATCAGGGATAGCATTTCTTGATAAGTTTACATTATATGTACAAAATAAAATATCATGATTTGAAACATCGAACGTTAATTGATCAAACAGTAGTACAAGCGATAAATCGGAGACGAAAATTAAGTCTAAAAGACTGGGTGGACAATTGTGCGCAAAACGAGTAGGGTAGGTAGAGTTGACTATCTCCATGCCAACAGAAAAGACAAGGTCCCTCATTTGGAAAGCAATCGAGTCACTTTTCATGAGATTTTTATTGAAATCTCCGCAGATTATTATGTGTTGGTATAGTGCACTATAGTCGGCAATAACTGAGAAAAGGGGTAAGGGGGAGCTCCTTCTATTGTTATTATATGCACAGCCGACCAAACATTTGGTACTGCTGTCATATATTTCAACTATGATATATTCAATCCCGCTTCCCCTTGATGCCGAGATAACTTTACAACTTAAATTTGATTTGCAGTATATTGCAACTCCACCGCCCTGTGTATTAGTCACTCGATCATTTCTATAAATTACGTAGTTGTACGATGAATCATGTACACTCGACTTGAGCCAGGTTTCACTTACACAAATGACATCGACATACGACTTAGAAACAAGAACTTTTAATAATCGGTTTTGTGATCATTTAACTTGCGCGCATTTAAATAACAAACTTTCAGTCCATCATATCTCTTGGACAGAACATTGATCATGGTGTGCGCTAAATTTTCATTCACACTGTACTGATATCTTAACCCGGTGGTATTCATTAAGAGAAGTGCAAATGCAAAGTAACAAGAGAGAAAGGAGAAATTCAACAAAGGATGTGAAAGCAGGGGGAAGGAACAGGACAGAAGAATAAAGACAACAGAAATACTATAGTAAAAGACCTTACTTAGATGATCATTGATGCGTCGCAACCACAAGCAGATCTTCAGAGCTTTCTATGAGAAAGCTTTTTTCATTCGCCGATTTTTTGACATACACAGATCCAAGTTTTGTGTATACGGAAAGTAATTGTTTTTTCCGACGAAGAGTGAGAGCGCAGTTTAGCAGATGTCGTGTTCTTTTTGTTAAACTTTCATTAAGATAGAAGTTGTTATTTGATTCAAAGCCCAGGTCGTAGAGACGCAGTTCAGTTGAATGTTGCTTGCGAAAGCTCGCTGCACACTTCAGGACGGTATTTCTTTCCTGTGAGTTGCTGAATTTTAAAACGATGGGAGATGTAGCTGAGCTGTTGTTGTTGTTGTTTCGTCGTTTTGCCCGAAAGATGTTACATAGGAGAGGCGGTTTGCAGTCGATGGTATGACAGAGACGGTTGAACAAACTTTTCAGATTCTCATCTGGGAGTTCTGGTACTCCAAAGAGAACTGCATCGCTTGCAATTTCTTTCCTTTCGAGAGAATCGGATCGCCGTTTGAGAGCAGCTGTTTCCTCACTGTATTGTTGCTTATTCATGTTGATGCTTAGTTCAAGATTATCAACGCGTTCAGCTATGGTGGTGACTTTATTGTGAAGTTCTTCTAATCGCTGCCCCCATACAGTTTTGAGTTCACCAATTTTAAGGATGAATTCGTTCTGCAGTTTGGAAAGCTCATTTGCAAAACCAAGTCGCATCGTCTCCCCTTGCTTTGCTAGGTTTTCCTCTAAGACTTTCACAGTAAGAGAAGTATTGTCAACGTTCGCCTGTTTTACTGCTGGAGAGGATAGCTGGCCTACCCTAGAACGTAGGTTTGGAGCAGACATGTTCAAGCTGTTCGACGTATGTAAATACAGCAAATCACAAAAATGTATGTCGACAGTAGCGATGAGCAGGAGAAAAAGGAAACTTCCTTGTTGTACGTAGACGTGAGATGCAAGAGAAATGTCTTTTGAATTTGAACTCACGGCACTGGTTATATGATTACTACCGCTTTACATAATTTAGATCTATTTAATTTCGGCTTACACACTTTTTAACTTTGTATAGCTGGACGTTTGAGGAAAAACACGTCTAATCGACCGTCTGACACATCGAAGACTCACCTCCCAAAACTTTTCGACTTTTCGTCTTCCCTTGAACTAAGACAGCACAACTGTTTTTCGGGTTGCTGCTGGTTCCTGTATCTCCCGGAAACAATCCACCCTAAGTGTGTATTTTGCAGCGAGGGAAGATCCGGCCCGAGCTTAATTTGATCTGCCAGGAGTAGGTCGAAGAAGGCATCAGCTCCGAGCAACATATCGATCGGCGATGGTTTGTTAAAGTACTCATCTGCCAATTCAATGTCGTGGGGTAGATTCCAGTCCTTTATTTTAAGCTCTGAATCAGGTTGGTATCCCGTAATGGTTGGTGTAACGAGGAATTCCAAACAAAGCTCAAAATTATTGAGTCTTGAGCGAATGGTGGTTTGAGTGAGAGATCTTATTTTGGTTTGGGTGGATCCTATTCCGACTATATCCATATTTTTCCTTTGCCTATGCAAACTTAAAGAATTGGCGAAACGCTCTTTTATGAAATTGGCTTGTGAGCCAGAATCCAATAGCACGCGATCTAATTGGGAACTTCCAAAACTATCCTGGACTAAAACCAATGCAGTGGCTAGAATAACTTGTGCCGTCTTATTAGCGGGCTCTTTTTCTAGCGCAGAATAGGAAGCGGCGGAGCTAAAATATGTTGGACTATTTTCCGATGTCACTGTAGGCTGTTGTGGTATGCGATGCAGCAAACTATGATGTGATTGCTTGCATGTTCTACACCGATATGTTGATGGACATTTGGACACAGTGTGACCCTTACCTAGACAGTTTAAACTGAGGGCTAGTTTTTAACGTTGACAAAGCGATCTGACACAGAGAGTCTGCTGAATGTAGCACAATTATTAATTAGATGATTAGTTTCTTTACAAAAGGCGCACGATCTTTGCGTTATTGTCAAGGAGGCTTGTGGACGTTGATAGAAGGGCAGTTTGGTTTTATTTGGCCATTTCGTATTATGGTCTGAGTGTGGCTGCCGCCCATCACGAGCTTGAAGGTATTGGCACCGTTTATTTAAAGCCTCAGCACAGGTATCCCAACTTGGAAGTATTTTAAAATCGCACTGCTCATCCCACTTAGCTCGAGTGTCTTCGTCGGCCTTGGACATCGTAATATAAATTACTACTGCATTACATATGTCTGCGTAGGTTTCAGTTGACTGTAACGAACCGAACAACGTGGAAACGTACGTTGTCCACTAAACTGCGTAAAAGTGATGCAGACGGCTTCGAAACCTAAGGCAATTCAAAGAGTTGAGATATGTTTTCTGAAAATATTAGACAATTGTTATCGTAGCGCTCTTTGAGTCGAGCTTGTGCTTTAGGGTAGTTAACCTCTGTGACTTGAAAGGCCTTTATTGTGCCGAGTGCTTGGTCACTTAAGCAAGTAAGTAAATAATTAAACTTTTCGATAGTTGAAAGACTTGGATCGTTATCCACGAGTTTGGTATATGAGTTAATGAAGTTTCTAAAGTCTGAATATTTGCCACTGAATTTAGGCAAGCTTAACTCTTGTAAATGGTTGACCGATTGTGGGACTGAGAAAGTACTTTCGAAAATACTATTTCCTGTTGAACCTATACCAGCAAGGATTTTGCATTTTTGTAGTAATGTAGAGTTCTTCGAGTTCCCCTTTTACAGCATCTGTAGGTACTAAACGTTCGATTTGCGTTTGATATGCCAAAAGCTGCTTGAAGTAAGATTCCACTATACCTAAGCGACATTCTAGTTCTGTTGGCGACAGATCGTCTTTGATGCTATTCTTTATTCTGGTTATGCTTCCCTTTGTAGAAGAACGCATTTGCCTTAACTCCTCTATTGATGGTTCCGACATCATGAACAACGAAGATAGAGTTAAAAGTAAGGTTTCCAAAACTGTAAAAACTTCCGACGAGAGTGTTTGGATGTGAAGTTTCCAAAACTGTAAGAACTTCCGACGAGAGTGGTTGGATGTGAAGTTTCCAAAACTGTAGAAACTTCCGACGAAATTGGTTGGATGTGAAGTTTCCAAAACTGTTGAAACTTCCGACGAGAGTGGTTGGATTGGGTCAAGTAAAAACCGAGAGAAGGACAAAATGATCGAACGAACGAGCGAAATGAAAAAAAGCGACGATTTGTCTGGATCAAAAGTGTACATGTGCAGATGAGTGCGGAAGGAGTTGCGATTTGCGTGGGCGAAAACTATTTTGCGAATGAGCGAAGAAAGCGAATGAGAAAATGTGGAACGTAATAATTTCGACGATCCCCAGTGGATTCTAACTTTGATCTCCTAGTGATAAGATGTACGCTTCTATCTGAATGCGGGTATGTCATGGGTGATAAAGCACGGGTTGTTTCAACGCGGCGTTTTTATTTTTTTTTGTAACGTTTAAGTTATACATATAATGTGCATGCAGTACATCTCCTCATATGTGGTAGGTGCGTTTTATGTACTTTGGACCTGAACTGATTTTGATTTGCTAATTAGTTTAGCCAACGCTCATTCTACCGTTCGGAGTGTTATCTTACGTACCTTTGCAGGGAAGGATACATAACTTTCCCTGTACTTGATGGTGTGATGTCTTCTGGCTCTCCTTCCTCCTTCTTAATGGTGTTGATTGGTGATCCAATGATGATGAGCTGCACTTAACACATCTTTCGTATTTTTTTTTTTTTTTTTGTCGCGCAAACCGATAACCCGCCACCGATCGCGAATCACTGTCACTGTTCCTTTTTTTTGCGAAAATTCGATTTTTTGTCCACTATAAGTTTAAAAGGATTCGATTTCCTTTTTGTTTGTTTTTTTTTTTTTTGTTTTTTCACCGATCTCCTTGCAGCACAGGAGTTTAATCGAAAAAAAATTGTCTCACGTTTAGGGCGCCAAAAATGTGCGATCAGCGAATGTGACCGTTGGTGAAAATTCCACTCTAAGAAATTTTTTGAGAAATATACAAATGTATGCTCCATGCAAAATATTACAGTGCGTCCTTTGGCGTGATAATAATTCAGAAGGCATAAGCATATACATTCTCGATACTGTCATCTGTGGTACATCTCCTGCCTCCTTCCTTGCCGTGCGTGGTCTTACTCCACTAGCGATAGATGAAGAGCATAATTTTCGTATAGGATCGAAGGCAGCGAACTCCTGCTTTTAAGTTGATGATTTTCTGGCAGAAGCTGACACACTTGAACATCTAAAACGAGGTATTTGACATACTTTCAAAGGGTGGATTCCATTTACGAAAATGGTGTTCCAGTTCGAAAGGGGCCTTAGTAGACATCCCCCCAGCGAACAGAGAAGTGTATCTTCGAATTAATGATGGCAATACAACTAAGACTTAAGGATTAATATGGAACCCAGAGACAGGTGATTTTTTATTTCCAGATAACAAATTGAACATTGCAGATAAGGTTACCAATCGTACAGTTCTATCTACAATTACTCAACTCTACGACCCCCTTGGATTAATAGGGCCGATCACTTTAAAGGTTAAGATTCTTAGGCAAACCTTGTGGAAGGAAAGCTTAGCTTGGGATAAACCCCACACGTCACGGTTACACTCTGTTGATGAGTTAAAAAGCATGAATACAATTAACCATTCTCTACACGCATTTACGGTCGACAGCAAATTTCAAATTTATGGCTTTGCCGATGCCAGCATACACGCTTTCGAAGCTTTCGTAGGACCACCAACGCTAATGGCGCCGTAAAGGTGCGTCTACTTTGCTCTAAATCTCGTGTAGCTCCTCTTAAAACTATATCTATTCCGCGACTAGAGACATGTGCTGCCCTTTTGTTGGTCGAACTAATAAGCCGTGTTCGTCAAGCCATTACACTCGTTCCGGAAGACACATTTTGTTGGTCTGACTCAACCATTGTATTGGCAAGGATTTCATCTTCATCTTGCAGTTGGAACACTTTTGTTGCCAACAGAACTACAAAATTTCAGAATCTCTCACACGGTTTTAAATGGAGACATATTAGGACAAACGAAAATCCTGCAGATATTTTCTCAAGAGGAATTTCTCCAGAAAATTAAAGTCATTCTCCCTTATGGTTCTGCGGTTCGCCATTATCGCCATATTCGCCATATCCTGCAGATATTTTTTCAAGAGGAATTTCTCCACAAAATTAAAGTCATTCTTACTTATGGTTCTGCGGTTCGCCATTTCTTTGTGATCCTCCAGTTTTATGGCCCCCATTAGAAACTTCATCGCTTGAGAACATTCCTGAAAAACGTGTTCCTAAAACATGTCTAAGGATGGCAAAGGACTAACAAAGGCCTCGTTGGGGTAGCATCTATCCGACGGATTCTGGCCTGCTGAAAAGCGAGAAGAGCCACCGCAGTCGAACATCTTGCGGCACTGTTAGTAAGTCCAATCCCCACCTCCTCGTGGTGCCATATGGAGATCTCCTATGGAAATCGCAGACGGGGAAGGGCGAATGGCGAGCCTCCTGCGCTGAAAAACAGGATTAGTCGGTTGGACTACGGCCTAATAAGCCGTAACCGTAAAAATAACACAAGCTCCGAAACAACCACAAGCCTCGGATATAACGGACCGGATTAATGTTGACGACCCTTGCAAAAAACGAAAAAAGGACAATGATCTTCGGCTTTGTACGTGGAATGTTAGGTCCCTAAACAGGCCACGTGCAGCCGAACAACTTGCGGACGCCCTAGACCGCTATAAAGCGGACATAACGGCCATCCAGGAAATGCGATGGAATGGACCGGGTATAAAGCGGATGAAAAACTGCGATATTTGCCACGGCAACTGCTATAGGGAGAGAGGGCAACGATTGTTTGGAGCCGGATTTGTTGTTCGAGGTGGACTAAGGCAAAAAGTACTAAGCTTTCGGCATGTGAGCGAACGCCTCATAGCAATCCGTATCAAGGCTAAATTTTTGAACATCAGCCTGATCTGCGTTCACGCCTCCACGGAAGACAAGGATGACTCCGCCAAAGATGAGTTCTACGATCTCTTAGACAGAACGTATGCCTAATGTCCCAGCTATGACATCAAACTTGTACTAGGAGATTTCAATGCTAAGCTGAGTAAGGAATGCATCCTTGAGCGAGTTATCAGCAAACATAGCCCACACGACACCACCTCCGATAACGGACACCGGCTGATTGATCTTGCTACGGGGCGAAATCTCCTTCTAGCCAGTACGCGCTTCCCGCACCTCAATATACACAAAGGCACCTGGCGCTCCTTTAATCAATCGAGTACCAACCAGATTGATCACATCGCGATCGGCGTCAGACACTGCTCCACTATTCTTGATGTTCGAACTTTCCGAGGGGCTAACATCGACTCGGACCACTATCTTGTAGTAGCCAAGATGCGCTTACTGATATCACGTCGGAAAGCTACTATCGCCAGATACCGCTCGTGCTTTTACCGATCACGTCTTCCTTCAGCTCTCCAATACATCGTGAGCTCTATGAGTTAAAAAGAAGGGAGGAGCATAAGCTTCTTTAAAGAAAGAAGAAAGAGCACGAGAAGCGCGCGATTGCGGATTTGGAGAGGTGTTACTGCAGGCGTGACGTTCGAAAATTTTATAAAGCGAACATGTCAAGGTTATATAGCCAGAACGGAAGCCTACAGGGATGAGAACGGACACCTAGTAGTAGAATCGCAGTCGATGCTGAGAATATGGAAAAACCACTTCTGCAGACTGTATAACGGCGATGTTAATCAATATGCCGTTGTCAGGCAGAATGATCCATTTCTAATCGACGAAGACCGCAGAGAATTCTGTCCCCCTGACCTCGACGAAGTTAAGATTGCCATATCGAAGCTCAAGTCGAATAAAGCTGCTAGCGCAGACGGACTGTCTGCTGAGCTCTTCAAGGTAGCTGTGGATGACCTGGTTAGGAGCATGCACCAGCTCATCTGTAAGATATGGTCAGAGGAAAGCATGCCCGAGGAATGGAGTCTCAGCATAGTATGCCCGATCCACAAGAAAATATACCCTTCTGATTGCGCCAACTATAGAGGAATAAGTCTTCTTAATATCGCCTACAAAATTTTCTCTGCCGTTTTGTGTGAGCACCTGAAGTCTTTTGTAGATAAGCTGATAGGTCCTTATCAGTGCGGATTCAGGCCAGGGAAGTCCACAATCGACCAAATCTTCACACTACGGCAGATCCTGGAAAAAACCAGTGAATTACAAGTCGACACCCACCACTTATTTGTCGACTTCAAAGCCGCATACGACGGCGTAATTAGAGAAGAGCTATACAACGCTATGTCTACCTTTGTCATACCTGCTAAACTCGTCAGACTATGCAGGATGACTTTGGAGAATGCTCGCTGCTCCATCCGAATCGGTGAACACCTTACCGATAGTTTTGATATCAAAAAAGGATTTAGGCAGGGCGATGCGCTGTCGTGTGATTTCTTTAACATCATATTGGAAATGATTGTGCAAAAATCACTGGCCAATACAAGAGGCACAATCTATTTCAAATCCTCGCAACTCCTTGCATACACCGACGATATTGACATAATAGGTAGATCAGAGCGAGATGTAGATGAGGCGCTTGCGCGTATTGAAATGGAGGCGGCGAAAATTAGTTTGGCGGTAAGCGAGGGCAAAACTAAATATATTATGTCATCAAAAA
Source organism: Eumerus sabulonum (assembly GCA_951905685.1). Lineage (NCBI taxonomy): Eukaryota > Metazoa > Arthropoda > Insecta > Diptera > Syrphidae > Eumerus > Eumerus sabulonum. The sequence goes on from OX645060.1 coordinate 75,261,253, forward strand.
AGGACGCTCACCACCTACGTCTTGGCCAGAACGTTTTTATTTGCAGATATAAGTTCGAGGTAGTTAAGGACTTCTTCTACCTTGGCTCCGCAGTGACCTGAAACAATGACATCAGTTCCGAATTCAAACGCAGAATCACTCTTGCCAATCGCTGTTTCTTTGGGCTCAGGAGGCAACTGAGCCTCCGACAAAGTTGACTATATATAAGACACTTATCATCCCGGTTCTGTTATACGGCGCAGAAGCATGGACACTATCAAAAGCAGATGAGGAGGCCCTTGGTCGGTTCGAGAGAAAGATTTTGCGCATGATTTTCGGGCCTATAAACGCAGACGGGGGATGGAGGAAAAGATTCAACCACGAACTTTACGGGCTGTACAGCGACATGAGTCTACGGACTTAACACCTAAGATGGCTGGGCCATGTAGAGCGAATGGACACCACAGCTCCAGCCCGGAGAGTATTTGAATCCAACCACGAGGGACAGGTGGATTCCACACAGGTGGAAGGGGACCTCAGCCAACTGGATGTGCCGCAATGGAAAAGACTAGCAAAAAAAACGTGCTAGTTGGAGGGGCATGTTGGTTGAGGCCCAGGTTCACCCCGAACTGTAGCGCCCATTAAAAAGAAGAAGAAAACATGTCTAATGGCATCATTGGCTCAGGACATCCATTGAAATGTAAATTCATGAATGACTTTTGTCGTATTCGCAGAACCTTCGCTTACGTATGGCGATTTAATAGGAGGTTAACTTCATCTAAGAAAAACTGAAACAACGCAAAACTTTCACCAACGGACTTGGATTATGGTTTTCGTTTGCTTACTCGAACCATCCAAATAAATGTTTTCGCTCAAGTCTACAAGGAGGTTCGAGATGGTACTCGTACAAATGCCAAAGGTGTGTTTTCTGGATTAAATCCTTTTATAGATGATTTTGGATTACTACGTGTCGGCGGCAGATTAAAAAATGCGAATTTAAATTTCGATGCTAAGCACCAAATAATCTTGCCCAGATCGCATCCGTTTACTGAGGCATTGATTATTCACTATCACATAACAAATTTACAAGCTGGATGCCAAGCTCTCATGGTTCACACAAGTGGCGTTTTTGGATCTTAGGAGGAAGACAGATCATTCGCAAGGGTTTTTTTTTTAGAGACTCGCGCAGGTTCAAGAGTTTTTATATTCTCTTATGATGTGTTGACACACACAACCTGAACGGAGTGCAGTGGTTGGGGTCGTTGATGTTCGTTCACTACTCTCAGGGGTGATTGTCCTAGACCTAGATAGGACGAGAGCCGACCAAATTCCGCGTTGGTTATAGTCCGAAGTAATTCGTTCAAGCACTTTAGTATTGCATACGCAGAGGATGAATTTCGGTTGACCGTATACTGTGAATGTTATGCCTGCAAGCGGTACGTCTGGTCACTTTCCATTCACAGCTGCGTTGCATACTTTTTGTCCGTATAGGAATTACTTTTTCTTGGCTAAGAAGCGAATTTGAACTATTGACCTTCCGCTTGGCGGTCGATGATGTTAACCACTGCACCACGGCCACCCCAAAGTCGTTCGCATTAAAAGCATACGCGGTTATGTAAATGTTATATTCGCAAGGTAGTTAGTAAATGTGTTCGGTATGTTAGGGCTTGACCCCTCACATGTAGCAAGATCATGGAAAAGCTGCCAGAAGAACGGATAAGGCCTTCAGGACCATTGTTACATACTGGAGTAGTCTTTTGTAGACCGTTCTACGTCAAATCGAGAATCCGTGGTGAAGCTCCTACAAAACCTTACATCTGCCTATTCATCTGTTTATATTCCAAGGCAGTGCATTTAGAGCTGGCACCTGTATTATCGACAGCAGCTTTTCTGGGGGAAATTCGCAGGTTTATGTCAAGGCGGGGTAAAATTATTTTGTCGGCCAATGCAACGAACCTTGTTGGAGCCAACTCTCCGCTGACGAAACTCAAACCCATATTCCATGAGAATCAAAGTGAAAGCGAGCTCATTCAAAGAAAATGTGCCAACAAGGAAATATATTAGAAGCCGTTCTCCGCACTTTGGACGATAGTAGGAAGCGTCTATAAAAACCGTCAAATATTATCTTCGTCGTGTCGTTGGTTATGCCGAATCAGCCTACGAACAACTTAATACGCTAGTTTGTCAAATTGAAACAATTATTAATTCTCACTCTTTGAGTCCCGTTTAAAATGATCCTTATGACTTAAACACTCTAACTCCAGCACACTTCTTAACCGGTTCTCCTGTGTCCACCTTCCCGGAAGTAGACCTAACTCAGCAAAATGTTCTTCGACTAGGTAGCTGTGGGCAAGTGCAATATCTCCACCAGCTATTTTGGAAGAGATGGAGTATTGAATACCTCAACACCATGCAGCAGCGAAAAAAATCGGGTCCTTAGTTATTATCAAGGATAAACATTTACCACCACATAAATGCCCTCTGGGGCGCATCGTGGAAGTATTCACCGAGTCTGATGGTCTCGCCCGCGAAGTGAAAATCAAAACTCAGAACGGAATCGTAAACAGAGCCATAACCAATATTTTCGTTTGACCCTGCAACAACACTGATAATGAACAGCAAGATCAACCTAAATAACCTTGAAATAGCAAGAAATGTCTTGAAAATTAAAGCTTTCAACGCGGGGAGAATGTTCATTATTTTGCTCACCAAAAAAAAACGTCCTTTTTATCATACTCTTTACATGTACATATTTCAGAAATGTATAAATACTCTTGGTTGCTACTATATGTACTAGCATATAAACTATGTACTATAATACTCCGCCAGATAATCATGCCATATTACAGCCTTGTATACATTTATTAATTGTAATTACCGTTTATACATATTGTTGAAAATTAACAGTTGCATTCTCTTTTGTTATTGTATAATTGTAATGTCTAATTCTTTCTCTCATTATACATATACCGCATTTATATTACTACATATTAATACATATTATATACATTAACTACTACATTCATACATTCCACGCTATATATACTCATGTCATTGTCATTAAAAGATATAGTTGCAAAATATCCATATCGTGTATCAAAGATAATTTCTAGATTAAAGTGAATTGCATTGTTTTTATTCGGTTGTCATTTTTCCGCGGTCATTTTTAGGGTTCCGTACCCAAAGGTAAAACGGTACCCTATTACTAAGACTTCGCTGTCCGTCCGTCCGTCCGTCTGTCACCAGGCTGTATCGCATGAACCGTGATAGACAGTTGAAATTTTCACAGATGATGTATTTCTGTGTCCGCTACAACGACAAATACTAAAAATGAATATTTAAGGGGGGCTCCCATACAACAAACATGATTTTCATCCAAAAAATCCCCTTGGTCACATACTGAACTAAGGTTAGTCGACAATATCCCACAACCAGTAGCAAACTTCCCAGCTTTTATCACTATTGTGCCTTTGATGTATAAATCCTAGCTGCAACCCTTTTTAGGGTTCCGTACCCAAAGGTAAAACGGAACCCTATTACTAAGACTTCGCTGTCCGTCCGTCCGTCTGTCACCAGGCTGTATCTCATGAACCGTGATAGTTAGACAGTTGAAATTTTCACAGATGATGTATTTCTGTGCCGCTACCACGACAAATACTAAAAACAGAACAAAATTAATTATACATATACATAATTACAAACAACCAATAATAAATTGTTTCGAAAGGTTTTCGTTGTCATCTTTCGTTCAGATCCCATTTGTGGGTGGCTCGTAGTCATCCATTTTGGGAAATCACACTCACAGAAAGCGAGTAGCCCGAGGGTGCGATCAGCACTTGACACGCGAACGAGTGGAGTTCAGCCCGCAGAAGGTCAGCATTTTTGTTTTTTTTTTGTTCCTAGTAGCACACGAAGGAGAGTGGGCGAAGAACTCGGGGAGAAATCTTCGGCGAAGTACTCGGAGAGTGATCTTCGGGGAAGAACTCCGGTACGGTTTTAAGCAGTTCCCGGTACGCGGCCGTACCGTGTGTCCTATTGCCTACGTTGGTCGCAGATATCACGTTCGTTGTATAAGGTATTGAAATCACAAATTTGCGTGTCGCGATTGGTGATGCGGGGTAAGTCCTTGGTCAAAGGAGTTTCGGTACGACTGTTCGGATACTGAAGCTGAGGTTTATTTAATTTTTTTGGACAGTGAATTCCTTTATTTTTTTTTATTTTACATATAATTTTTTCATTTATTTCGACTTTTTTTATTGACATACGGTGTAGGGTAGTTTTAAGTTATAATTGTAAACCTAGATTTAGTTAGGTTAAGGAAATTAAATTTGTGACATATTGAATTGGAAACGATTACGGTGTTTTTTTTTCTCTTTTGCGTGGGATATTTCGCGAGTCTCGTAGCAAATTCGCGATTCTTGCTGCGGGTAAGTCTACGTGAGGCCAATCGCGTGGCGCCCATTTTACCATCCTAACTCACGACCAGTCCTCGCAGCTGGCCTAGCATCCCTTTCGCACGACGTCGCGGCAGGTGGAGAGGAGCAAGTGAGCAAGAGGAGCATGCGATTTTGCACACATACGAACCGATACGTACATACGTGCATACGCATCACATACGTGCATACACTTACACATCTGTACGCTATGTATAAGTATACATACATACATACATATGTACATTACGAAGTAGAGTTGGGTAGTTCCGGACACGCATAGTTCACGGAACTATGTCCTCTCTCGGACACATGTCCTCTCGTTCCGCAAATTGAATCAAAATAGTTCCATAGTTCCATTCAACCCTTATTCATCAATCACATATGTACAAAACGAAAGAAAAAAACATAAATGCAACGAACATGCTTCTCATACGGTATGAGTTATACCCCGTAGTTTTCAAGAAACCCAAAAGTATGGAGATGTGGCGATAAAGCTCGAACAGTTGGTGTACACTGTACAGCACACTTGAACTGAAATGAAGAAAAGAAATGAAAGAATATAATGCCCGCACCGCATTTCGTGAACGAATGTCATACATGTGTATGTATGCATTCAGGTCCGGACATGGACATGGTTTGCTAGTTCCATATCGGTGCGATAATACATTTAGTTCCGGACATGGACATGTTTTTGCTAGTTCCATATCGGTGCGAGTATACATTTAGTATTTTAAAACGGGTAGAGATTGCAGTGCATACTGAGATGGAATAATTATCTTATAACCCCATTTAGATACTGTTTCAAATATATTGAATGGTCTTTCCAACAAAGTTGTTTGTCCAATATAACACCTAAATATTTAAAACTGTCCAGGTGTTCAATCAAGAAGCAATACTATATCTTCAAGAACAAATCGATTACACAATGGTGCATGATAATATAAGGGAAGGTCTCTGAAATCTCTACCATTGATATTAAATATCATGTACTTCGTTTTGTTGCTAATTATTAGTTTATGATAATTAAACCATCTCCTTAACATATCTAGGTCATAATTAACAAGTGCAAAACTATCAATTAAGTTAGTGTTTGAGTGGAAAAGGGATGTTTCATCAGCAAAGGCAGTTATTTTGCCTTTAAAAGGTTGTAAGAAAAAGGAATTAACATAAATTAGAAAAAGGATTGGGCCCAATACTGCTCCTTGGGGAACACCCATATTTAAGATTCTATAGAACTGTAAACATTCCTAATTTTCACAACTTGATAACGGTTGGCTTAATAAGAAGAAAACCATTTATAAATGGAGCCTCTGAAACCCGCTTTAGAAAGTTTATCGAGTAGCAAAGTATGATTAACCATATCAAAGACCTTACTGATATCAACAAATAATGTTGATGGTATTTGAGAAGTGTTTAAACTATTATATATTTCACCAGTTAATTTCAATAAAGCAGTTTCAGTCGATTTGCCACGTTTAAACCCCAATAGGCAATCACTCAAAAAATAAGTATTTTCTAAAATTTACAACATTCTAAATCTTAACAATCCGAAAAGTGAGAATAAAATGTCACTGATTATGTATTTCTGTTGCTGCTTTAACAACAAATACTTAGACAGAATGTATTAAATATATGTATAAATGGGGCTCCCATACAACAGACATGCTTTTTTTGCCGTTTTTATACATAATAGTACGGAACCCTTCGTGCGCGAGTCCGACTCGCACTTGGCCGGTTTTTTTTTATATACATAATTACAAACAACCAATAATCTTTGATCTTTGATGATCCCTATTGGGTCACTGCTAAGTTAATCCTTGCTGCAAACCCTTTCGTACAATTGCTATTCCCGTCCTTTTCCATCCTGATAGGTTAAGATATCAAATGTTGAAACAAATTCAATTGTTCTGAAATTAACTTTCGATCATGTACTACAACCAATAAAATACTTGCCAGCTTTGATCCCTATTGTGTCCTTGATATATTAATCCTAGCTGCAATTCTTTCCCCCTTAATTATTGTTATTCACATTCACCTCCTTGCTGTCAAGTAAGATAATTGATTTGAATTCAATGGACAACGGACAATGGATAATCAACTATCTCATCACTGAGATTTTTGATCATCAAAGTAATATGCCTATAACCTGCCTGCAACCAAGATATGTCATCATGCAAAAAATGTGATTTAATGTGATGACTGATGAGGTAACATACAACGTGTCTTTCATATTTATATATACAGATGGTACGGAACCCTTTGTGCGTGAGTCCGACTCGCACTTGGCTGGTTTTTTAATATTGGTGCCGAAACCCGGGATACTCGAATCAAAAAAAAAATTGCAATATTTAGAAATTTCTTTGTATTCGAATCGCGACTTTAAGAAACATGGAGCTATCAACACGTGCGGCTTATAGAGGTCAGGTGACCAAAATCGTGAATGCAGCGCTCGAATTTCTTAAAGATGATAGCTCATGTATTAACGAGGCGAACGAGCCTGAATTTGGTGATATTGAGGAGGAAGTGGTTTCATATGTTCAAAGATGAACATTCGTTAACGAAAACCTCAAAGCAATCAATGAAGAAATAAAGCAGAAAGGCCTTCTAAAGGAAGACGAATCGCTGAAAGTCGTCGAGTACCAGGACCTGGCTTTAAACGCACTTGCACGGTTAAATACAAGGTTGCAGTGGCTTAATAATAAACTCAATACGGTTCTTCCTAATGAAATAGTAGATCTTTCCACCAACTCAGTCCAAAAAAACAATGGATTTAAGTTTCCAAAATTACCGCTATAACGATTTGATGAAAATTTCAGTGATTGGTTGCCCTTTTGGGAACAATTTGGTAGTGCCGTCCACGAAAACACAAATTTATCGGCTCCTGAAAAATTGAATTACCTAGAATCCGTTCTCATAGGCGACGCAAAGAAATCTATCGCTGGTTTTACACCATCGGTAAAGTGCCCTGAAGCGGCTGTTGGACTCCTTCAGGGGCAATAAGGATGCGCGGACAAGCTCATTGACAGCCATATTCAACAGTTGGTAAGTCTGACTTCAGTTCGTGACCGTAACGATACCCCAGGGTTATGAAATCTTTACGCGGTTGTTGTTTCATGCACTCGCTCGCTGACAGCATTACAGGTGCCAACAAGTAATTATTACGTCACGGTACGATCCATATTGCTTCGATGTCTTCCAACAGCTCTTCGCATTGAGTACCATAGAAAAACGGAAAGCGAGGTGAGGGAAGATGAGGCTGCTGAAACTTCATCGGCTACAGATAACGGATCGGTTCTCTCTCAAACAGGCGGAGATCAAGTCAAAGACATTCTTCGATTCCAAAAACGAGAAGTTGAATCCCTAGAAAAGAGTGGCATTACCCATAGCAACACCAGTTCCAAGATCAGAACCAGTGCCCAATCGACCGCCTCCAGTTTGGTGACAATCAGTCCAACCGATGCTGCATGCATTTTTTGCAAATCAAACACTCACACAATGAAAGACTGTGACAGCAGCAGTATATCGATTACAGAAAAGAGACAAATTCTACGTAACAGTGGCAGATGTTTTCGTTGTGCCAGAACTGGCCATTCCGCTAAAAAGTGCAGAAGCGGTAAATTTCTCTCTTGTAACAAATGCAAAGGCAGGCATATGTCATCGATGTGTTATCCTACATATACAAAAAAGAATATACCGAAAGAGAGTGAGGACAAAGTCAAAGCTTTAAACTTGCGTGCACATAACTTAACTGAGAACATTCTCTTGAAAACATTTAGATGTGTGGCTGTTTCACAAACAAAAAACATTTGTATTCGTGCTATTATAGACGGTGGTAGCCAAAACACATACATTCGTGAAAGTGTTGTATAAAGCTTAAATTTGAAATCGCGAGGCACAGTCGATTTATCAGTTTTACCATTTGGATGTAAAGAGGCTAAGCCCACAGAAAAATTCGATAAAGTAATCGTAAATTTAAAAGGCCTTCTGAATCCCGATAAACAAGTTACGTTGGAGGCAAGGTAATCCGAGGACCCGCTCTTTGAAGGAATTCAGCTGTCTGACGTTCTGCGTCAATTGCATGTGGTGTTCTCCACCCCTGTACTGAGGATGCAAAGTTTTATTTGGGTGTAGTCGGTGTTTTCGAAAGCACCCTCAATATCGAGAAAGCAACCTATCGCAATTTCTTTGTCGCTCAGGGATTTGTTGATCCGGGCTGTTAGCTCCTGAAGAGCATGCGTGGTCGATTTTCCAGGCTGGTAGGCATATTGGTTTTTGTGAAGTGGTGATCTTTTAAGGGCAACGTCCCTGATATGCCTATCCAGAATTTTTTCCAAAGAGGTAAGGCTTATCGGTCTGTAGGACTTAGGCAGGTCTGTGGGTCTACGGCCTACCTTGGGAATGAATTTTACCGTTACCTCTGTCCAGCTCGTTGGTATGTATCCGCATGCTTAGCTGGATCTAAAGATTTTGATAAGCATGTAGCTAATTAGCGCACTTCCTTTCTGAAGGAGAGCTGGGAAGATGCCATCCTCCCCCGGGGATTTGTACGGGTCAAAAGAATTAATGGCCCATTTTATGCTTCTCTCGTGAAAAATTTTTCGTGCTCTCTTCCAGACCTCCCTGTTGGGTCTAGTTGCCCTGATCTGCGGAGGTATGCTAGAGAGATTAGAGGGAATGATGTTGTACTTCTGTACTATTCTCCGCGTAAGTGCCATCTGCTCTCCTCAACAGTCCAATTTGGTTAGTGTGCTCTTTGGCGAGAATTCTGTGGATGCGAGCGCTGCTCTGTATGTCTGATAGACTACTGCAGAACTTTTTCCATGAGTCTCTTTAGGCTCTGCTAACCTATTGGTTGTAGTTGGTGAGTGAGGCACGGTACTGTTCCCAGTCACCAGTCCGTTTAGCTCTGTTGAACAGTTTTCTGGTCAGTGCTCTCAGCTTGGCCAGATTGCTGTTCCATCACGGAGTGGTACGATTGCCTGACTTGACTTTCTTTGGGCAAGCGTTGTGAAAGGCAGATAGGATGGTAGCATTATGGCTGTCACAACTGAGTTCGAGGCTGTCTATGTCTCTGATGCTATTGGGACAGTTTCCGATCGATTGTGCGATTTCTAGGCTATTTGTGTACCAGTCTGTCGCTCTCGGTTGTCTGTATGTTCTGGTAATTCTATCTCCTACTTTTATGCTAAAACAGATCTGTCGATGATCTGACATCGATGTTTCTGTTGAGACATGCCAGTTTAGGATAGAGTTGCCTATGAACGGAGTTGTTAGGGTGAGGTCTAGTACCTCTTCTCTAATTCTGTTCATAAAGGTGGGACTATTATCCCGGCTTATGATATTGAGGTTGTTCTTGCAAATAAATTCTAACAAGTACTCAATTCTTTTGTTATCGACGACATGAGCCAATTTTTGGTTTCTGTGTCATGACAGGTGATAGATAGCCATCCATTTCTGGCTGAGGTGGCCTCGAATCTGAAGGCAGGACAGTTCTTATCTGCCTTGTCCATTTCCTCTAGCAGGCTCTTCTTCACTAACTTTATTTGTTGATCAGTTAGGGTCTCTTGCGGGTGTTGCGAGTGCATGATAGCGACCTTGCACCGAGCAATGGCATTCCGGTAGGATGGCTCGGGTGCTTCCTTACGCTCTCGTGCACCTCCATTAGTTCTTTTAGTGGGTTTTGTTTTTGCTTCACCAGCGGATCCAGGGCGATCATTTCGTTTACCGGCACATGAGCTACTTGGTGCCTCTGTGTGTAGTCGACTCTTCTTGCGAGTGTCTTCCACAAGAGAGTTAACGCTAGATCGGTTGCGTTTGGGATTTGGCAGGTCTGGGTTTTTGTTTGCTTCCCTTTCCGCAAGCACGAGAGCATACCTTGCTTTTTCTTTTCGTTTTGCCTCTTCGGGTTTTATTCCGTCTCGGATTAGTGCGGCGATTCGTCGTATTTGGGCTCCTGTGAAATAGTCATATTTCTGCCGAGGTTTTTTTGGCGTCGCTGACCACTGCAACCTCAGTACTTGGACTATTTGGTGCCTGAGCAGTTTGATTGTTCGTCTTATTAGACATGAGCGTGGTAACAGGATTTGGAGATGGTTTGATAACTTCTGTCTCCATTTTGTATACTGGTGAGCGGAGGAGGTATTCTTCCTCCGACTCCGTCAGTGTTTTGTTTTCTGTTATGTTGTTTTTGTTGTTCATGCATGTATTGGACCCACAAGTATGGCGAGAATTGTTGGTCAACCATTTACAGAGCTCCCATGTAGGTGTAAGGCTAATTACTATGTGAGGGCGCCCGGTATCACATAGGGATCGTACGTTCGCGATGCACATTTTTGTATTCCCTGCACCATTCAGTCCTCAGTACGTATTCCAACCACCTTGACTTGAGAATATAAGTGCTCTTGGACCGCGGGGGTGCGATGACTCCTACCACACTACGTGGCCTTCCCCTATCCGCCACCTGGGGACGCGCCGGGTCGCCTGAGAAGATTGAATTTTTCCGGAAAATGACTGCCATGTCATATGATTCCGTTTTGCAAGACAACAAAGGGCTGGCTTTGCAGCGCTTGAATTCTCTTATCCGCCGACGGTCAAGTTGTTGAGCTACGATGAAGTCACCAGAAAATTAATTTGCGATGGTATTGCCGAGCCGGTTACATCGTTATCATGTGAAAAGCTCCATCCAACACGCGTTTACTACCTACCTCATCAGCCAGTGTATAAAGAGGAAGGTACTACAAAGTTTCTCGTGGTTTTTGACGCATCGGCACAGGTTGATGGAACTGGTTCCCTTAACGATCATCCCCGCCAGGCGCCAACTTGCTGCCAGATGTTTTGAAGATTATTCTAAGCTTCCGCCTAGGTCTTCATGGCATCGTGGCAGATATCGAGAAAGCCTTTCTCCAGGTATCTCTATACGAGGACGACCGCGATAGTCATCGCTTTATGTGGTTTGGAAGCAAATTAACCACTGCCACTGACAGACCAAAGTTCAACGAATACAGGATGACCAGAGTTACGTTTGGTGTGAATTGCAGCCCATTTTTGCTGTGTGCGACGAAGCGTCACCTCCAACCTGAATCCAGGAACTTTTCGTCCACTTGTTCTATACTTTTGGAGAGCACATGTATGGATGACGTGGTTATGAGCCCAGATTGTAAACAAGAGGGAGGGAGAATTTGTTCCGAATCTGTCAACATCCTTAAGCGAGCTTCAATGAATCTGAACAAGTGGAATTCAAGTAGCCAACTGATTCGAAATGCGATAAATAGCAGCACCGTTCCATCTGTGCAAAAAGTGTTGGACCTTTCTTGGTTCACTTTTAGTGATGAAATGGCTGTACTGATTGAATCCGTTCTAGAAGTTCTTGTTTCAAAATCTGCAAAAGAAACCAAACGTAATGTTCTGCAGGCTATTGCAAGGATATTTGACCCATTAGGTATTCTCGGTCCCATAATCGTCAAACTAAAAATTCTTTTCCAGAAATTTTGGAAGAAAAAAGTGGCCTGAGATGTAATTTTCGATGGGGATCTTCTTGAAGAATGGGACGATTGCGTGGAAGGGATCATTTTTTTTTTGAAGTGAAAACTTCTTTAGCCGCGTTGGGCACTTTTTGTAGGGGGAAAACTAATGGGTTCGCGTCACCGACATGCTTGCATACATATACTATACATGTCAGCGTTATACGCTTTTTGGATGTGTGAAATCTCGTGTGTTCGCGCCACCGGCATGCTTATAGCAGAATGTATATCTGTAGCTATACAGCTGACGTATTGTGCAAAAATCGATAGACGAAAAACGTATGGGTTCGTGTCATTGGCACGCTAATGTTAATAGTATGTCTATAGCTATGAGTACGACTATACTCATATAATACATAACATCTACTGCTCAAACACCTGCTACCGCATGCACAGCGGTCTGCGCAAATTATAGTTTTACTTCTTAAGTTTTTTAAAAAAAAATCAATTTTATTCTATTAACTTAATCTTAACAGAGTCACGGTTTACCTTCGAATGCCACTACTGAACATCCGAAATCATAATTACGGTTCCCTTTCGTTGCACTTCAATATCCGTGCGAAAGGTGCGAAAAAATAATTTTGATAACTCAGAACATAGTCGCGATATGGGAACAGATCAGGTTGCAGAAAACAGTCGAACGTGGGAAATGTTTCACGGACTGGCAAGACACTGCAAGTTGCGAACTGTTTACGTCGCAAATTTGTTTGCTCGTGGCGGAAACGAATAATTGAAAAAGGAAAATTAGATAGGTATGAAGGAAAGTGGGATATTGCGAGCCAATATCTTAACTTGCACACATACATATTGTTACGAATTTTTCGATCCCCACACCAAATAGGGTTCGCACCACTGGATTGCGATAAAATACAATTGTCCTTTTTATTTAAATTGAAACACACACACTTTTAATTCTTTCACCACAGATCAATTATCTGTGTAGCTTCACTACTTTTCTTTATTATCCAATACTATCCACTTTAAACTTTACTATCCAATATATCCACTTTAAACTTTATTACACAACACACAAACCTTTATTGAAAGCTTTTCTTTTCAGTTGGTTGATCACATCGACTTGTCACACGCTGTTTTAAGCCACAAACTGAATGAATGTCAAGGGCGAGTGTTCGCGCTTATATAGCTCTCGGTCCACTGTCTCGAACGTTCGCCGTTGGAAGTTCCCCTTCGGAAATCTCTAGAACGCTCTGACAATTCCATTGGAAGTTGACATCATTCCAATCCCCGCTTCCAGAGAGTTTTCGAACTTCGACAGCGAAATTCGAACTTAACGGTCCGCTTGCATCTCCGCAACACTGCCCTCCTCCTAAGCTTGTTCGTCCTCGAACAAGCGATTGGACCCTTCTCCGTAATATGGTGCTAACCTCTCTACGTGGACAATTTTATACTTCGCCCTTCTGTTTCCCATCTGCTGTATCCGGTATACCACGTCATTGAGTTTCTTGATGACCTCATATGGTCCGTCCCAGGCTGATTGCAATTTGGGGCACAAGCCTTTTTTCCGTTGTGGGTTGTACAGCAATACCAATTGTCCGGTCCCGAATCCAGAAGTATTCGCCCTCAAGTCGTATCGCGCCTTCATTTTATCGCTGACCAAGTTCAGTCGCTCCCGGATGAACTGATGGATAGAGTTCAGCTGAGTTCGAAGTCTTCCCTGCCGCTAGTTGTCGGTAGTACCACGCCGAACTTCAAGTCCGATGGAAGTCGGAGATCAGTTCCAAAAATGGCTTCGGCGGGTGTTGTTGCCGTTGAATTGTGCTGTGCCGAACGGTATGCCATTAAGAAAAGGGGAAGATGTTCATCCCAGTCCTTCTGATCTCCGACGACGACTTTTCTCAGGTATTCCTCCTCCGTCCGGTTGAACCTTTCGACCATGCCATCAGATTGTGGATGTAATGGTGTTGTCCGCGTCTTTCTGATACCTGGCATGTCACAGAGTTCTTTGAACACCGACGACTCGAAGTTTCTCCCTTGGTCTGAGTGCAGTTCCATTGGTACTCCATAACGCGAAGCCCAGTTATTCACGAATGCATCCGAAATGGTTTTGGCTTCCTGGTTCGGGATGCAAAACACCTCAGGCCACTTGCTGAAGTAATCGATCACCACTAGCGCGTACTTGCTTCCAGCGTTGCTCGTTGGGAATGGGACTGCGATGTCCATTGCGATACGTTCGAACGGTGCTCCAACATTGTACTGCTGCATATTTCCTCGAGTTTTACTAACTGGACCCTTTGCCTTCGCACACTGTTCACACCTGCGAATGAAACGCGTAACCGACTCATGGCATCCTACCCAGTAGAAACGTCTCTTGATCTTTTCTACAGTCTTGTTAACACCAAGATGACCCCCGCTTGGTCCCTCGTGGTATTCTCGGATGACCTCGTCGATTTGCCCTTTTGGAATTACCAGCAGATCGTTTACAACGTTCCCGTCCTCACTTTCCCAACTGCGGTAGAGGCAACCGTTCTTCAGCTTCAAACTCTGCCATTGGGCCCAGTAAGCTTTCACGATTGGGCTTTCACTGGATATTTGCTGCCAACTTGGTCGAAAACCCCGTTCTTGGTAGTCGATGATGACTGCCAGATCGGCATCTTCTCGCTGCTTCCTTCCGACCTTCTCGGCACTCCAAGCATCTTCTGGCAACACATGGAAACGACGGATATCGGTGACCTCTTCTGTGGTTTCCGCACGTGAACAATGCTTGCATTCAACGCCGCGAGTTCGGCTCGTTAATGCATCCGCATCTCTATGGCTGCTTCCCTTCCGGTATTCGCGTGCTCTCGCTTGTTCTCCTTTTCGCGAATCAAACCTCGAACGCCTTCTTCTCAGATGACATTTTCTCGCCATGTGCACCTGCTCGTTGCAGATGTAGCATCTACCTGGGAACGGGCAGCTCCTACTCACCGTTGTTTCTCTGGAACTACGCCACAATTTGCTGGAAGAACGCTTTCTCCGCAGACGACAGTCTTTTGCAATGTGCCCCTGCTGGTCGCAGATATAGCAGCTACCTGGGAACGAGCGACTCCTACTAACTGTCGTTGCTCCGGAACTACGCCGCAATTTGCTGGATGGACGCTTTCTCCGCAGACGGCAGTTTCTCGCAATGTGCCCCTGCTGGTCGCAGATGTAGCATCTACCCGGGAATGAACCACTCCTACTCGCTGTTGTTGTTCTGGAACTATCCTGGTCTTGAGATATGCGCCGTAGTTTGATGGAAGGTCGGCATGTCAAGAGCGATGTTTCACATGCGAGAGCGCTGGCAACTGTCTCCTTGAAAGATGTCTTCGGCAGGAGAATCAGGCTTCTTTGCGTATCGGGGTCCCTTAGCCCTTGGATGAACGAATCCGTTTTCAGTTTTTCCACCACATCAACTGGAACATCCGCGTAGGCTAGATGTGATAGCCTCTCGATGTCGGCAGCATACTGTTGGATGGTCTCGTTTGCACGCTGCTTGCGCTCACTGCCGTATCTTCGATGAAGAGCTTCCCATATGGCTGTGTAGTTCTTTCTCAGGCTCTCCGGGATGGTCTGTAGAACACCAGCTGCTTCGCCTTTAAGCGAAATTACAGCATCAGAAATTAGCATCTCTTCCAGCTTCTGATTCAGGTAAGTGGAATTTTCCTCCAACTTTCTACATACGGCAGCAGAATTTTGCTCCAACTTTTGATGTACGGTCGCCTCCAGTTTCTGGCTTCTGGAAGTGGAATTTTCCTCCAATTTCTGACTCAGAGAAGTGGAATTTTCCTCCAACCTTTGATGTATTGTTGCTTCTAGTCTCTGGCTCATGGAAGCACTCATAGCGTTCATAGCCGCGAGAATTTGCTGCATATCGAACCCTGGCTCAGTAGATGTCGACGGCTTCTCCACTACGAATTCGTAACTCTCCCAGTCGACACCTTCTTCCTGCACCGCTGATCGCAATCTCTCCACCAGGTTGGCTTTATTTCCCACTGTGGATAATTGCCGAGCATCCAGCTCTCTTTTCAGTTGTTCGATTGTCAACTTTTCCAATTTCACCATTTTTTCTATCTCTTAACAATTCACTTTGCGCAATTCACAATTTAAATAAACGTTCCACTCATTTACTCGCAATCCCACTTCTGACACCAAATGTTACGAATTTTTCGATCCCCACACCAAATAGGGTTCGCACCACTGGATTGCGATAAACTACAATTGTCCTTTATATTTAAATTGAAACACACTCACTTTTAATTCTTTCACCACAGATCAATTATCTGTGTAGCTTCACCACTTTTCTTTATTATCCAATACTATCCACTTTAAACTTTATTATCCAATACTATCCACTTTAAACTTTATTACACAATACACAAACCTTTATTGAAAGCTTTTCTTTTCACCTTGGTTGATCACACCGACTTGTCACACGCTGTTTTATACCACAAACTGAATGAATGTCAAGGGCGAGTGTTCGCGCTTATATAGCTCTCGGTCCACCGTCTCGAACGTTCGCCGTTGGAAGTTCCCCTTCGGAAATCTCTAGAACGCTCTGACAATTCCATTGGAAGTTGACATCATTCCAATCCCCGCTTCCAGAAAGTTTTCGAACTTCGACAGCGAAATTCGAACTTAACGGTCCGCTTGCATCTCCGCAACAATATTGTTCCCGGGAGAAAAGTTTATTTTGGACACCGATGCGAACGGACATGGAATCGGCGGAGTACTCTCTCAAATGATTGACGGGCGAGAACGGGTCATCGCTTACTACAGTAGGATCCTATTGAAGCCGGAGAGGAACTACTGTGTAACTAGGAGGGAGCTTTAAGCCGTGGTCGACTGCGTCAAGCATTTCCACAAATATCTCTATGGCCAAGCTTTTCATCTTAGGACGGACCACGCAGCGTTGAGATGGCTGCTGCAGTTCAAAAACCCGGAAGGCCAGCTTGCTAGATGGATAGAGAGAATCCAGAGTTATGACTTCAGTATCGAACACCGGAAGGGTAGCAGTCATGGAAATGCGGATGCATTATCGAAGCGACCTTGCGATGTTGAATGCAAACATTTTTCACGCCCCAAGACCAAGGAACAGGTCACCGACATCCGTTGTTTCCAGTTGCTGCCCGAAGATTCCTGGACTGTCGAGAAGGTCGGAAGGAAGCAGCGAGAAGATGCCGATCTGGCAGTCATCATCGACTACCAAGAACGAGGTTTTCGACCAAGTTGGCAGCAAATATCCAGTGAAAGCCCAATCGTGAAAGCTTACTGGGCTCAATGGCAGAGTCTGAAGCTGAAGAACGGTTGCCTCCGACGCAGTTGGGAAAGTGAGGACGGGAACATTGTAAACGATCTGCTGGTAATTCCGAAAGGACAAATCGAAGAGGTCATCCGAGAATACCACGAGGGACCAAGCGGAGGTCATCTTGGTGTTAACAAGACTGTAGAAAAGATTAAGAGACGTTTCTACTGGGTAGGATGCCATGAGTCGGTTACGCGTTTCATTCGCAGGTGTGAACAGTGTGCGAAGGCAAAGGGGCCAGTTAGGAAAACTCGAGAAAATATGCAGCAGTGCAATGTTGGAGCACCGTTCGAACGTATCGTAATGGACATTGCAGGCCCATTCCCAACGAGCAACGCTGGAAACAAGTACGCGCTAGTGGTGATCGATTACTTCAGCAAGTGGCCTGAGGTGTTTTGCATCCCGAACCAGGAAGCCAAAACCATTTCGGATGCATTCGTGAATAACTGGGTTTCGCGTTATGGAGTACCAATGGAACTGCACTCAGACCAAGGGAGAAACTTCGAGTCGTCGGTGTTCAAAGAACTCTGTGACATGCTAGGTATCAGAAAGACGCGGACAACACCATTACATCCACAATCTGATGGCATGGTCGAAAGGTTCAACCGGACGATGGATGAATACCTGAGAAAAGTCGTCGTCGGAGATCAGAAGGACTGGGATGAACATCTTCCCCTTTTCTTAATGGCATACCGTTCGGCACAGCACAATTCAACGGCAACAACACCCGCCGAAGCCATTTTTGGAACTGATCTCCGACTTCCATCGGACTTGAAGTTCGGCGTGGTACTACCGACAACTAGCGGCAGGGAAGACTTCGTAACCGAAAAGAAAGAACAGCTGAACTCTATCCATCAGTTCATCCGGGAGCGACTGAACTTGGTCAGCGATAAAATGAAGGCGCGATACGACTTGAGGGCGAATACTTCTGGATTCGAGACCGGACAATTGGTATTGCTGTACAACCCACAACGGAAAAAAAGGCTTGTGCCCCAAATTGCAATCAGCCTGGGACGGACCATATGAGGTCATCAAGAAACTCAATGACGTGGTATACCGGATACAGCAGTTAAGAAACAGAAGGGCGAAGTATAAAATTGTCCACGTAGAGAGGTTAGCACCATATTACGGGGAAGGGTCCAATCGCTTGTTCGAGGACGAACAAGTTTAGGAGGAGGGCATTGTTGCGGAGATGCAAGCAGACCGTTAAGTTCGAATTTCGCTGTCGAAGTTCGAAAACTCTCTGGAAGCGGGGATTGGAGTGATGTCAACTTCCAATGGAATTGTCAGAGCGTTCTAGAGATTTCCGAAGGGGAACTTCCAACGGCGAACGTTCTAGACGGTGGACCGAGAGCTATATAAGCGCGAGCACTCGCCCTCGACATTCATTCAGTTTGTGGTATTACACAGCGTGTGACAAGTCGGTGTGATCAACCAGTGTGAAAAGAAAAGCTTTCAATAAAGGTGTGTGTATTGTGTAATAAAGTTTAAAGTGGATTGTATTGGATAACAAAGAAAAGTGGTGAAGCTGTACAGATAGTTGATCTGTGGTGAAACCAGGAAAGTGTGTGTTTTATTTTGGATAAAAGGACAATTGTAGTTTATCGCAATCCAGTGGTGCGAACCCTATTTGGTGTGGGGATCGAATAAATTCGTAACAATATACTCAGGCAATTCGTTCGTACTACAAAAACAGCATGTCGAACGAAAGAAACCTTAAGTAATACATACATACATACATATTGTTACGAAATATTCGATCCCACACCGAATAGGGTTGGCACCACTGGATTGCGATAAACCACAATTGTCTTTTTGTCCGAATTAAAACACACCAACTTTTCTTGTTTCACCACAGATCAATTATCTGTGCAGCTTCACCACTTTACCTTATTATCCAAAACCTATTGAACACTTTAAACTTTACTACACACACAAGCCACACCGATTTGTCACACGCTGTTCAATTCCACAAACTGAATGAATCCCGAGGGCGAGTGTTCGTGCTTATATAGCTCTCGGTGCACCTTCTCGAATGTTCGCCGTCAGAAGTACCCCTTCGGAAATCTCTAGAATGCTCTGACAATTAGCATTACGCCGTTGACAGTTGACATCATTGCAATCTTAGCTTCAAGAGAGCTTTCGAACTTCGACAGCGAAATTTGAACTTAACCGTCGGTTTCTGTCTCCGCAACACTGCCCGCCTCCTAAACTTTTTCGTCATCGAACAAGCGATTGGATCCTTCTCCGTAATATGACGCTAACCTCTCTACGTGGACAATCTTATACTTCGCCCGTCTGTTTCCCGTCTGCTGTATTCGGTATACCACGTCATTGAGCTTCTTGATGAACTTATATGGCCCGTCACAGGCTGATTGCAATTTGGGGCACAAGCCTTTTTTTCGTTGTGGGTTGTACAGCAATACCAATTGTCCTGTCTCGAAACCAGAAGAGTTCGCCCTTAAGTCGTATCTCGCCTTCATTTTATCGCTGACCAAGTTCAGTCGCTCCCGGATGAACTGATGGATGGAGTTCAGCTGTTCCTTCTTTTCGGTTACGAAGTCCTCCCTGCCGCTAGTTGTCGGTAGTACCACGCCGAACTTCAAGTCCGATGGAGGTCGGACATCAGTTCCAAAAATGGCTTCGGCTGGTGTTGTTACCTTTGAATTGTGCTGTGCCGAACGGTAAGACATTAAGAAAAGGGGAAGATGTCCATCCCAGTCCTTCTGATCTCCGACGACGACTTTTCCCAAGTATTCCTCCATCGTCCGGTTGAGCCTTTCGACCATGCCATCAGATTGTGGGTGTAATGGTGTTGTCCGCGTCTTTCTGTCTTAGCATGTCGCAGAGTTCTTTGAACACCGATGACTCGAAGTTCCTTCCTTGGTCTGAGTGCAGTTCCAGCGGTATTCCGTAACGCGCAACCCAGTTGTTCACGAATGCATCCGAAATGGTTTTGGCTTCCTAGTTCGGGATGCAAAACACCTCAGGCCACTTGCTGAAGTAATCGATCACCACCAGCGCGTATTTGTTTTCAGCGTTGCTCGTTGGGAATGGGCCTGCGATGTCCATGGCGATACGTTCGAACGGTGCTCCAACATTGTACTGCTGCATATTTCCTCGAGTTTTACTAACTGGACCCTTTGCCTTCGCACACTGTTCACACCTGCGAATGAAACGCGTAACCGACTCATGGCATCCTACCCAGTAGAAACGTCTCTTGATCTTTTCTACAGTCTTGTTAACACCAAGATGACCCCCGCTTGGTCCCTCGTGGTATTCTCGGATGATCTCGTCGATTTGCCCTTTTGGAATTACCAGCAGATCGTTTACAATGTTCCCGTCCTCACTTTCCCAACTGTGGTAGAGGCAACCGTTCTTCAGCTTCAAACTCTGCCATTGGGCCCAGTAAGCTTTCACGATTGGGCTTTCACTGGATATTTGCTGCCGAGTTGGTCAAAAACCTTGTTCTTGGTAGTCGATGATGACCGCCAAACCAGCATCTTCTCGTTGCTTCCTTCCGACTTTCTCGACAGTCCAGGAATCTTCTGGCAGCACTTGGAAACCACGGATGTCGGTGACCTGTTCCTTGGTTTCACCACGTGAACAATGTTTGCATTCAACATGGTAAGGTCGCCTCGTTAATGCATCCGCATTTCTTTGACTGCTTCCCTTCCGGCATTCGCGTGCTTTCGCTTGATCTCCTTTTGGCAAATCCGACCTCGGACGCCTTCTTCCCAGACGGCAATTTCTCGCCATGTGCCCCTGCTGGTGGCAGATGTAGCATCTACCTGGGAACGGGCGGCTCCTACTCACCGTATTTTCTCTGGAACTACGCCGCAATTTGCTAGATGAATGCTTTCTCCGCAGGCGGCAGTTTCTCGCAATGTGGCCCTGCTGGTCGCAGATGTAGCACCTACCCGGGAATGAACCACTCCTACTCGCCGTTGTTGTTCTGGAATTATCCTGGTCTTGAGATATGCGCCGTAGTTTGATGGAAGGTCGGCATATCTAGAGCGATGTTTCACTTGCGAGAGCGCTGGCAACTGTCTCCTTGAAAGATGTCTTCGGCAGGAGAATCAAGCTTAGTTGCGTATCGGGGTCCCTTAGCCCTTGGACGAAAGAATCTGTTTTTAGTTTTGCCACCACATCAACTGGAACATCCGCGTAGGCTAGATGAGACAGCCTCTCGATGTCGGCAGCGTACTGCTGGATGGTCTCGTTTCCACGCTGCTTGCATCCTTTAAGTTCCAGCTTATGCATCTCCTGCATGTGCTCACTGCCGTATCTTCGATGAAGGGCATCCCATATGGCTGTGTAGCTCTTTCTCAGGGTCTCCGGGATGGTCTTTAGTACATCGGCTGCTTCGCCTTTAAGCGAAATGACTAGGGCGAAATGACCCAGTCGACACCTTCTTCCTCCAACGCTGATCGCAGTCTCTCCACCAGGTTGGTTTTGCTTCCCACTGTGGATAGTACTCGAGCATCCAGCTCTCTTTTCAGTTTTTCGAAGGTAAATTTTTCCAATTTCACCATTTTCTCACTTTTGCATAATTCACTTTTATTAGCTAACTTCACAATTCGAATAAACGTTTTCTCGTTTACCCGCAATCCCACTTCTGACGCCAAATGTGACGAAATATTTGAACCCACACCGAATAGGGTTCGCACCACTGGATTGCGATAAACTACAATTGTCTTTTTATCCGAATTAAAACACACAAACTTTTCTTGTTTCACCACAGATCAATTATCTGTGCAGCCACACCACTTTACTTTATTATCCAAAACCTATTGAACACTTTAAACATTATTACACACACAAGCCTTTATTGGAGGCTTTTATTTTCCCACTGTTTTATCGATTGATCACACCGATTTGTCACACGCTGTTCAATTCCACAAACTGAATGAATCCCGAGGGCGAGTGTTCGTGGTTATATAGCTCTCGGTCCACCTTCTCGATCGTTCGCCGTCAGAAGTTCCCCTTCGGAAATCTCTAGAATGCTCTGACAATTAGCATTGCGCCGTTGACAGTTGACATCATTGCAATCTCCGCTTCAAGAGAGCTTTCGAACTTCGACAGCGAAATTCGAACTTAACCGTCGGCTTGTGTCTCCGCAACAATATTGTTCGAATTTCGCTGTCGAAGTTCGAAAGCTCTCTTGAAGCGTCAACTTCGGGAACTTCCCACGGCGAACATTCGAGAAGGTGGACCGAGAGCTATATAAGCACGAACAATCGCCCTCGGCATTCATTCAGTTTGTGTTATTGAACAAAGCGTGACAAGTCGGTGTGATCAATAAAACAGTGGGAAAATAAAAGCTTTCAATAAAGGTTTGTGTGTGTAATAAAGTTTAAAGTGTTCGATAAGTTTTGGATAATAAAGAATAGTGGTGAAGCTGCACAGAATTGATCCGTGGTGAAAGAAAGAAAAGTGTGTGCGGATAAAAAGGACGATTGTTACTTACTTACTTATCAGGCCAGCGATCTATGGAGGATCTGAGCCTGAGCTATAGCTGCCTTCCATCCTTGACGCTCCCGGGCACGCTGCTTCCAGTTGCCAAGACCAAGATGTCTTACATCCGCGATTACTTGGTCTTAATACCGGAGGTTCGGTCTTCCTCTTCTTCTCGAACCAGGAGGCTCGGAGTCGAAGACCCTCTTAGCTGGAGCGTTGATGTCCATGCGCTCAATGTGGCCGAGCCAGTGTAGTCGACGGATCCTTGCCTTCCGGACTACATCCACATCTTGGTACAGCTCGTAGAGTTGGCGGTTGTGTCTTCTTCTCCATTCATCTTCCTCACAGACAGGACCAAATATCCGGCGCAGAATTTTTCATTCGAAAGAACCCAAAATCAGCTCCGCTGTCCTGCTTACCGTCCAGCTTTCGGCTACGTACAGCAAGACTGGCAGAATGAGCGTTCTGTAAAGCATGACTTTGGTCTTTCGAGTGAGGAGTTTTGACCCCAGTTGTTTGGACAAGCCGAAGTAGCAGCGGTTGCCAAGGGCGATTCTATGCCCGATCTCCACTGTGGTGTCATTTGTGGAATTTACGTTTGCCCCGAGGTAGACAAACTCCTTAACTACCTCGAAATTGTAGCTGTCTATTGTTATATTTTGTCCCATGTGGTGAGGGACGGATCGGTTTGTGCTTTACAGCATGTATTTCGTTTTGTCCTCATTGATCTTAAGACCAACTCGTTTCGCCTGTTCTTCAATCGCCGTGAATGCTTCCACAATGCCACGGCGAGAACACGCGATGATGTCGATATCATCCGCGTATCCTAGCAGCTGGATGGACTTGTAAAAGATAGTGCCTTCACTGTTGACGCCTGCCCGTCGCACTATCTTCTCCAGCACCAGGTTGAAGAAGTCACATGACAGCGCATCTCCTTGCCGAAATCCGGTGCATGTTTCGAATGGTTCCGAGGTTCTAGAACCGAATTGCACAGTGCATCGCGTGTTTTTTAACGTGGCGCGACACAACTGGATCCGTTTTACCGGGATCCCGAATACGGCCATCCCCCCAAACAGTTCTTCACGATGAATGCTGTCGTATGCGGCTTTGAAATCGATGAAAAGATGGTGTGTATCGATTCGAAACTCGTTGGTCTTTTCCAGGATTTGTCGAAGTGTGAAAATTTGGTCTAAAGTTGATTTGCCGGGCCGGAAGCCGCACTGGTAGCTGCCGATTAGTGCGGTGCAAAATGGTTTTAGACGTTCACACAATACGTTGGACAGGATCTTGTATGCGACATTGAGCAGGGATATACCTCTATAGTTCTTGCAAGAGGTAGGATCGCCTTTTTTGTGGATGGGGCATATAGAGCTGGTATTCCAGTCGTCGGGCTTGCTTTCATCTTCCCAAATTCTGCAGATGATCTGGTGCATGCTCCCTACCAGAACATCGCCGCCAGCCTTGAAGAGCTCTGATGGCAAGCCATCTGAGCCTGCTGCCTTGTTGTTCTGCAGCTTCTGAATAGCTGTGCCGACTTCTTCGATGCTGGGTGGGAGGACTACTTCAGCGGCTGGAGTTGGGATTTCCTCGGTCCCTACCATTCTCTCTTGGTCATGCTCGTTAAGCAGCTGCTGGAAGTGCTGCTTAAATACATCCACTATTCCCTGCGGGTCGGTGACAAGATTACCCTCGCAGTTTCGAAGAGCCAGGGTGCCCTTTTTGAAGCCTCCTGCAAAGCCTTTGGCTTTGTTGTAAAAGGCTCGTATTTTATGTTTATCCCTAGACTCCTCGATATCCTTGAGCTGGGAGGCTGCGAAGATTCGTTTCTTTTGTCGCAGTAGTTTTTTCTCCTCCCTTCTTCTGGCTCGATACTCTTCTTGCGCTGCCCTGGTTTTCCTCTGCAGCGCCTTTTGGTACGCCTCGTCGGTTGCTGCCTTTTTCTGCTCACACTCGCCATCATACCACGGGTTTCTTGTCGGGGGTGGTAGGTATCCTATGGTGGTTTCGGCTACTTCCTGAATGACTGAGCGGCAATGCAGCCACATATTATTGGCATTTGTGTTCGACGTAGGCATACCGTAGAGTCTTTCACTCAGCTGCTCCCTGTAGACTCTGGCAACCTCCGGTGTGCTCAGGCGCCCAATGTCGAACCTCCTCCTGATGGGCTGGTTCAGCTTTCTGACATTGGACAGTCGAGCTCTGAATCTTGCTGCTACGAGGAAGTGGTCAGAGTCGACATTTCCCCCTCTGAATGTTCGCACATCCAGGATGTTTGACGAGTGCCTTGCGTCAATGAGCACATGGTCGATTTGGTTGGCGGTTCGACCGTCCGGAGATCGCCAGGTTGCTGTGTGGATTCGCTTGCGAGGGAATCTTGTGCTACTTATCACCGCATTACGAGCTGTCGCAAAGTCAGCGAGTCGGAAGCCGTTATCTGTTGTTGTATCGTGGAGGCTGTGCTTTCCGATTACTCCGCCAAGGGTGTTTTCCTTACCGATTTTGGCGTTGAAGTCCCCGAGCATGATTCTTACATCGTACTCCGGACAAGCTCCGTAGGCGTTTTCCAGGAGGTCATAGAAGTCCGCCTTGATAGGGTCTTCAGCCTCGTCGGTAGGGGCGTGTGCACATATAAGGCTGATGTTATAAAATCTGCCTCTGATGCGGATCACAGCCAGGCGATCACTTATAGGATTAGAGTCGATGACCTTCGACCTTAACCGCTTTCCCACGACAAATCCGCATCCCAGTAAGTGCAACCTTTTTTGACAGCTTTAATAAATGTCGCAATTTTTCTTGATACCGTTTCCTATCCAGCGTATTTTTTCCTGGACCGCAGTAATATCCGCCTTGTGCTGCGTGAGGATTCTTTCTAGTTTATGAGCAGCTCCGGGAGTGTACAGGGTTCTGACATTCCAGGAGCATACTCGCAAATCGTGTTCCTTTTTCGTGCGTTGTCGTCGTCGAGTATCCGTCCGGGTATCCGAGGCATCTTGCTCATTCATAATTTTAAGTTTTTTTTTTACGTGGGCGGATTGTAACCCCGCCGCACAACCGCCATTCTGGTCGGGGTTTTTTTCGCTGCATACGTTTGTTCACCTCCCAACGGTTGTTGAAGAGGCTATCCAGAGGGCGCCGCGAGGAGGCCGTATGTCAACTTGACCCGGGCATTTAAACAGGGATCGTTGCTGGCATCTCGCCAGGTTGAGAGCAATCAACAACTTTACCCTGTATGTCCGAGCCCATGCCCTCTAAAAAAAAAGGACAATTGTAGTTTATCGCAATCCAGTGGTGCGAATCCTATTAGGTGTGGGATTGTAAATTTCGTAACAATATGTTCTCGTAATTATGAGTGACTGTTGTTTCAACGTACATGCATATATGTATGTATAAGAGAGAAATTGTAACTACATACTTCAATTTCGTCATGAGAAGGCGTATTCTTGAAGAAATGAAATTCATTAAATTGTAGATGTGATATTACAGAAAAGGAAAGAGTTTGAGTCCAGCAAGATGTTGGAAGAACATTACAATTTTGTCGAGAAATATGTATGACGTGAAGACGTTCCAGATGATAATGAAAAAATACGAGATGTTGTTGGTAGACTTCCTGATCAAAATCCATTTCAAGAAAGATAATAAACTATATTTTTCACGACATAAAATACTGTTTTAAAAAGAAGAAATCTTTATTACACGAACTGCTCGCCTCGATCGCTAGACACAGAATGATCTTTTTTCTTAACTAAAAGACATTTTTGTTCTTAGAGCTAGATACAGTTTTATTCTTATCTTAGGGTGACATATGTAATTTATGGATGGTTGAAGGATCTTAAATACTGACCCGCAAGTTTTCCAAGAGTTTCCATGGGTCGTCAAGTGGTCGGTCGCATTTCCTGCACTTTGTTTACACAAGTGTCCTTTGTGTAGTGAGAGAAATACGTAGGTGGTCTGTCGAGCGTCGTTGGGCGTTAACTCCCCTCCTTCTTTAAGAAGAACGTCCCGCTTCTTCTGAGAACTCCTCTATTTGCTTTAGCAATATGTTGAATCTCATTTTTTCTAAGTTTGCTGTATTAGTGTTTCGGGCTGATTTCATCTTGAAGTAATAGATAATGCATAGCGTGGTGACTGCTATGAAGATCATTAGTGTAAATGAAGTAATCATAGGATTGTTCGACGCTCCGTCTTGTAGAGATTCGATTAGGTTCATATTCTCAAATTTCAGTTTATCGTTAACTGATTCGAAATAGTTACTTATTTCAAACTTATTTATAGTGTAGGTTTTTAAGTATTTTTGATTTGCGGCTGTAGGTTTCTCGTACGTTACTCCGTCTATCTTTGATTCCTATTTTTTTTTTCAATGTCAAAGCAATCATAAGCAGTATCCGATTTTTTCCGATCCGACGACCATGACGAAACGATACAAATTAATGTCTGCGCAGACTGTCTGCACCGTGTATGGCGAAGGGATGTTTGCACAGACTTAAGGT
Source organism: Eumerus sabulonum (assembly GCA_951905685.1). Classification (NCBI taxonomy): domain Eukaryota; kingdom Metazoa; phylum Arthropoda; class Insecta; order Diptera; family Syrphidae; genus Eumerus; species Eumerus sabulonum. The sequence continues at coordinate 75,288,416 of OX645060.1, forward strand.
TTGCAACGACGTGTCTGTGTCGTATATGGGCCCTATTATTAAAAAGTATATCAAAAGGTTTGAGATCTGTTATCGAATGAATGGATTGGTTGTACTGTTGAGCGGCTCTGAGTAATGCTCCGGTTGTGTCTATTATTTCAAATTCTTCCCTTAAACATTTCGTTAATTCTATGAGGGTTGAATGAATCCTTTCTACTTGACCGTTTGTAGTACTATGACCTGGGTCGCAAAAATAGAGTTCTATATTTAATCTATCCATTAGGTTTTTAAATACAATTGACTTGAAACTTCTTTCGTTGTCTAGCGTTATTTTTTTACAGTTGGGGAAAATTTGAAACAATTCTAAAACTTTCGTTTCTAAATCAAATTTGTTGTCAATGGGCTTAACAATTAGGAATTTTGAGTATGCATCAATGCACGTAAGGTATTTTTCTTGTTGTGCTGATAATATATCTACATGAAGGAATTCCCCCTCTTTATTTGGAATTGGAGCCTCTCCAATTGGCGCCATCTGTGGGTGTCTATCGTATTTGTGTTTATTGCATATATCGCAATGTTTGGTATACTCTTTGAACTGCTTACGCATATTCGGCCAGTAATATTCTTTATAGATCTGTTTTATGTATGTGCAATTGTGCAATGCAGCTTGATCATCTCTATTTGGAATGTCGTTAGGGAATATTTTGGTGTTAAGAAATTTGTTTGTAAAGGCTTGTAAGATTTTGAATTTAATGTCGTATAAATCCTCTGGTGTACAATGAATTGCGGCTACCCCTGGTCTTAAATATTCCTTCAAGATAATTATTAAATTATCTGGAGTATCATATTCTATGATATGGCGTGTCTTATTATGAAAATTCTGCAACTGTTCGTCAATAGTAAATTTCGCTTTTGCCAAGAGTATCTGTTGTCGGAAATCATTCAATGGTTTGTTAGTTTCCCCAATATTAGTATTATCAATACTTTCTGCTGAATGTACAGCAACGTCCGTGGAGGAATTGTCTTTTATGTGATTTAGACTCTGCCGGGATAATGCATCTGCGACAACATTCGTTTTACCAGGTTTATAGATGATTTTAGGAGCCTACTTCTCTATAATTGCGTGCCATCTTTTCATTTTCGCATTTGGGTTTCGTGGAGAAACGGCGAAGGTAAGCGGTTGATGGTCAGTATGAATTTCCAGGTTTGAAACTCCGTAGAGGTAGTTGCGAAGGTTTTTTAATGCCCAGACTATGGCATAAAGCTCTTTCTCATTCGTTGCGTAGTTCTTTTCTGTTTTATTTAGAGCTTTGGAAATAAATGTGATGGGCTTATCATCTTGTGATAATACTCCACCTATAGCGTCGTTTGAAGCGTCGGTTGTTAGTACACATTTTTTCTCAAAATTCAGTTGTGTTAATTCAGCCTCATTTGTTAAGTGATTCTTCAGTTCGCTAAACGCTTTTGTTCCTTCTTCACCTATTTCCTATAATATCCTGTCATTCCGAGGAAACTTCTTAATTGTCTCAAGGTTTTAGGTAATGAAAATTTTTTTATTGATTCGATCTTTCTTGGGTCTGTTTTAACTAGTTATGCCCAACAATATATCCTAAAAATTCTACCTCGGTCTTATAAAAACTTGACTGTTCCAATGAAATCTTCATAATTGCTTTTTACAAGACATCTATAATTGTCTTTAGGTGCTCTTCGTGCTCTTTTAAGCTATTCGAATAAACGATTATATCGTCTATGTATACGTGGCAAATTTTTTTCACAAATTCTCGTAATATATCATCCATTGCTCGTTGGAATATACTAGGGGCATTTTTCAAGCCAAATGGCAATCTTAAAAACTCATATTCGCCATTATTTACAGAGAAGCTTGTTTTCCCTATATCTTCGTGTTTCATTTTAATTTGATAAAAACCCGATTCCAAGTCTAAAGTCGAAAAGTACCTTGCTTTTCCTAAGTTCGACAGAACTACGTTCGTGTCGGGAATAGGGTATTTGTCCGCGATTGTATTTTCGTTTAGTTTCTTGTAATCTATCACTAGTCGCATTTTCGGTGTATTATCTTCGTTTATTCCCTTTTTGGGTACGGCCCATACAGGTGAATTGTATGGAGATTTAGATGGTTGAATTATTCCATCTTTTAGCATCTTATTTAATTCTTTATTCACGAAAGAGTTTACTGATAGCGGGTAAGGATACTGCTTTCTCCATATAGGAGTTTCAACCATTGTACCGCTCTTATGTCAGTTCTAAAGGGTAAATTCAGATTTATGTCTGAATGTATTTGCTCCATTCTTTGTTTCATTTTCTGCACTAAGTCCGCTTGACTAAGATCGTTTTGGACACTATTTATATTCAGGTGTCCATCTGTACATATATTTTTTCACACTTATTCTTATATTTTAAAATTCCTTTTCCCAGATCTAATTCAATTCCGTCATTTTTTAATTAATTGAAGCCTATTAATAAATCGGCTTCGAGATTCTCTATCTCATAGAATCTAGCCATCCTATCGAAAATAAATACACCATAATAGTGACTTATGATGGATGAACCATTTGTGGTTCTCACTCTTTTTTTAATAATGAGTACCTGCCCATGGTTTAGTGTATTAGGGCTACAATAAAAGCTTGTAGCTCCTGTGTCAATTAGAATTTTTAATCTTTTTGCTGGACTATCCCTGAATATGTAGGGGAGTCCAGTGTTTCTCCTCAAAAAAATCTTCATTCAGATTGTTGACTCTTTCCATTTTTCCTGGGGGTTGGACGCTACGTTGGGTACTTTCATTGGACCGTTTATCTGGTCCATTGAATCGCTTTTGAAAGGGTTGCCTAAAACTATTTTGTTGCAAGTTGTTTGGGCGTTGCAAAATATTATTATAACCTGTTCCATATTGAGCAAACCGGTTATGTTCATACCTAGCTATAGGTCTGTGAGCAGAGCTTCCGACTTCCATTGGCTCTGGGTTGTTTTGTCTGTTCTGTTCGTTTACTGGAACTTGATTCCTCGGTTGGAATCTCAAATTATTCCTAGGGTTGTTATTGTATGCGCTCCTACCGAATTGGAGTGTGAAATTTGCCCTCATATTGTTTGACTCCAACTCCTGTGCTTTAGCAAGTGCACTAGGCAAGTCTTCCGGGGACAATGAGAACATTATATTGGACAATGTAGGATTTAGTCCGGTTATGAACACTCTCAAGGCATTCCGACGATTCGTTGTGTTTAGTTCCTTCGCAATTGAAGAATCGTTACCATGAGTCATAATTGTTTTGTTTATCAGAAGTGCAAGCTTCTTATTAACTTCATTGTAGAAGTCAATTATAGATAAACTTCCTTGTCTGAGGACACTTAGTTCCTGCTCGATTATATGTGTGGGACGCTTGTCAGCGTAAGAAAAATCTAACCTCGAGATTATCGCGTCGAAGTTCAAAACCGTACCGTGGTTAGTCAACGTATCGTTTGCATTTTGTGTAATTTTGTTTCTAAAGATTGTGAGAGCTGCAAAATATTTGCGGCTGCCTCTCGTATATAGTGACATTGAATTATTTGCTACCTCTCGCCAGCTAACATAAGAATTTGCATTGTTGCCTGAGAATTCGGGCAAAGACTTAATAACGTCTAGGGTTTCTTTACAGCTAATATTGTCAGAAATTGTTTGCGTTTTGTACTCAGTAACTACATTTGTATTTGTGACTGACTCTAAAGCTGATTTTAGAGAACCTATCTCCGCTTGTAATGATGCAGTACTTGCTGCTATCAACCTAGCTACTAAACTCTCAATTTCTGAGTTATTCGGCATTTTCAGGTCAAGTTTAATAAATTTGTCAAAAAGTTCGTCCAGTGTAAACGTCTATCGTCAGTTTTCTTAAGTAAATATGGTATTAGAACACATAAAATTTTTCCACTTGGTATTAGAACACATGCAATTTTTCTTAAAATTACTATATATTTGGTTGCAATTTTTTTATATTTAAATACATAAATTTCCTTACTTATAGTTTTGAAAATTGTTGATGTCAATGATGACTTCCTTCACTGTGGTTGGGGGTTGTAGTAATTTACGTGCTCGGGAGCTCTTCTTTTTCCTTTTCACCTTTTTCCTCTGTTCTGTTTTTGGAGTTTATTGTCTATTTTTTCTCCTTCTTATAAGGATACTTGTATGTTTTATTTTCGATATTAACTCGCGCACTACTTTACATCGCCATACTTTTCTCTTCTGGCTTCACCTTTTTTATTATTTCTCCTTTCTTTGATGGATGCTTATACGTATTGTTCGAGAATAACTCGCGTGACTACTTTATATTACCACACTTTTCTTTTCTGGTTTTAGATATAGATAGTCCTGTCACGGTCGCCAATTATATTTTTCACTACATGAAATACTTTTTTAAAAAGAGGAAATCTTTATTACATGAACTGCTCGCCTCGATCGCCGGACACAAACTGATCTTTTAAATCTTAACCTAGATACATTTTTGTTCTTAAAGCTAAATACAGTTACATCCTTATCTTAGGGTGACATATGTAATTTATGGATGGTCGAAGGATCTTAAATACTGACCCGCCATTCTGGGATATCGGATTACTTACTCGAGTTTCCATGGGTCGTCAAGTGGTCGGTCGCATTTCCTGCACTTTGTTTACACAAGTGTCTTTTGTGTAATGAGAGAAATACGTAGGTGGTCTGTCGGGCGTAGTTGGGCATTATCTCCTCTCCTTCTTTAAGAAGAACGTCCCGCTTCTTCGGAGAACTCCTCTATTTGTTTTAGCAATCTGTTGAATCTCATTTTTTCTAAGTTTGCTGTATTAGTGTTTCGGGCTGATTTCATCTTGAAGTAATAGTCAAGTGGTCGGTCGCATTTCCTGCACTTTGTTCTTTGTGTAACGAGAGAAATGTGTAGGTATTGGAATGTTAATTGAACATGCTATTTGCATTAAATGTCATCTAATGTTTGACATACATAAATATATACTGTTGCGGAGATGCAAGCGGACCGTTAAGTGCGAATTTCGCTGTCGAAGTTCGAAAACTCTCTGGAAGCGGGGAATCGGAATGACGTCAACTTCCAATGGATTGGTCAGAGCGTTCTAGAGATTTCCGAAGGGGAACTTCCAACGGCGAACGTTCGAGACGGTGGACCGAGAGCTATATAAGCGCGAACACTCGCCCTTGACATTCATTCAGTTTGTGGTATAAAACAGCGTGTGACAAGTCGGTGTGATCAACCAGTGTGAAAAGAAAAGCTTTCAATAAAGGTTTGTGTATTGTGTAATAAAGTTTAAAGTGGATTGTATTGGATAATAAAGAAAAGTGGTGAAGCTACACAGATAATTGATCTGTGGTGAAAGAAATAAAAGCGTGTGTGTTTTTATACGGATAAGAAGAACAATTGTAGTTTATCGCAATCCAGTGGTGCGAACCCTATTCGGTGTGGGATCGAATAAATTCGTAACATTTGGTGTCAGAAGTGGGATTGCGAGTAAACGAGTGAAACTTTATTCGAGTTGTGAAGTGAACTATTAAAAGTGAATTATTGCAAAAGTGAGAAAATTGTGAAATTGGAAAAATTGACCATCGAACAACTGAAAAGAGAGCTGGATGCTCGAGAACTATCCACAGTAGGAAGTAAAGCCAACCTGGTGGAGAGACTGCGATCAGCGTTGCAGGAAGAAGGTGTCGACTGGGAGAGTTACGAATTCGGGGTGGAGAAGCCGTCGACATCTACTGAGCCAGCGTTCGATATGCAGTACATTCTCGCGGCTCTGAGTGCTATGAGCCAAAAACTCGATCAAAAGCTGGAGGAAAATTCCATCTCCCTGAGCCAGAAATTAGATCAAAAACTGGAGGAAAATTCCGCAGCTGTAAGTAGAAAGTTGGAGGAAAACTCAACTTCCCTAAGCCAGAAACTAGATCAAAAGCTGGAGGAAAATTCCGTTGCCGTACATCAAAAGTTGGAGGAAAATTCAACTTCCATAGGTCAGAAACTAGAGACGCTAGAGACGTTGGAAGAGATGCTACCGAACAATCGAGAAAGCTTGAGAGACATCCAGCAAGCCGTCAACGATCGGTTCCAGGGCGTCGAAGAGAGAATCGATACACTGGATAAGAAGCTTCTGGATCTCGAAAATAACCAGGAAAAGAGAATCGAGACACTGGACAAGAAGGTTCTGGAACTCGAGAAAATTGTCCAGAACGTTCAGCATCAAGGGATCGTTGTACCGACTGCAGCATCGAAATTCACAGCTCCCAACTTCGACGGCACGAGTGCGTTTAATATCTTTAAACTTCAGTTCGAGACAACAGCGGAACGGAATCAATGGGGAGAAGAAGATCGTGTGGCCGCTCTAGTAATTTCGCTTAAAGGTGAAGCAGCTGACGTTCTACAGACCATCCCGCAGACCCAGAGAAGGAACTACACAGCCATATGGGATGCTCTTCATCGAAGATACGGCAGTGAGCACATGCAGGAGATGCACAAGCTGGAACTCAAAGGACGCAAGCAGCGTGGAAACGAGACCATCCAGCAGTACGCTGCCGACATCGAGAGGCTGTCTCATCTAGCCTACGCGGATGTTCCAGTTGATGTGGTGGAGAAACTAAAAACGGATTCCTTCACCCAAGGGCTAAGGGATCCCGATACGCAACGAAGCCTGATTCTCCTGCCGAAGACATCTTTCAAGGAGACAGCTGCCAGCGCTCTCGCATGTGAAACATCGCTCTTGATATGCAGACCTTCCATCAAACTACGGCGCATATCTCAAGACCAGGATAGTTCGAGAACAACAACGGCTAGTAGGAGTGGTTCATTCCCGGGTAGATGCTACATCTGCGACCAGCAAGGGCACATTGCGAGGAACTACCGTCTGCGGAGAAAGCGTTCCTTCAGCAAATTGCGACGTAATTGCAGAGCAACGGCAGTGAGTAGGAGCCGCTCGTTCCCAGGTAGCTGCTATATCTGCGACCAGCAGGGGCACATTGCAAAAGACTGTCTTCTGCGGAGAAAGCGTTCTTCCAGCAAATTGTGGCGTAGTTCCAGAGAAACAACGGTGAGTAGGAGCTGCCCGTTCCCAGGTAGATGCTACATCTGCAACGAGCAGGGGCACATGGCGAGAAATTGTCATCTGAGAAGAAGGCGTTCGAGGTTTGATTCGCGAAAAGGAGAACAAGCGAGAGCACGCGAATACCGGAAGGGAAGCAGCCATAGAAATGCGGATGCATTAACGAGCCGAACTCGCGGCGTTGAATGCAAGCATTGTTCACGTGCGGAAACCAAAGAGGAGGTCACCGATATCCGTCGTTTCCATGTGCTGCCAGAAGATGCTTGGAGTGCCGAGAAGGTTGGAAGAAAGCAGCGAGAGGATGCCGATCTGGCAGTCATCATTGACTACACAGAACGAGGTTTTCGACCAAGTTGGCAGCAAATATCCAGTGAAAGCCCAATTGTGGAAGCTTACTGGGCTCAATGGCAGAATTTGAAGCTGAAGAACGGTTGCCTCTACCGCAGTTGGGAAAGTGAGGACGGGAACATTGTAAACGATCTGCTGGTAATTCCGAAAGGACAAATCGAAGAGGTCATCCGAGAATACCACGAGGGACCAAGCGGGGGTCATCTTGGTGTTAACAAGACTGCAGAAAAGATCAAGAAACGTTTCTACTGCGTAGGATGCCATGAGTCGGTTACGCGTTTCATTCGCAGGTGTGAACAGTGTGCAAAGGCAAAGGGTCCAGTTAGGAAAACTCAAGGAAATATGCAGCAGTACAATGTTGGAGCACCGTTCGAACGTATCGCAATGGACATTGCAGGCCCATTCCCAACGAGCAACGCTGGAAACAAGTACGCGCTAGTGGTGATCGATTACTTCAGCAAGTGGCCTGAGGTGTTTTGCATCCCGAACCAGGAAGCCAAAACCATTTCGGATGCATTCGTGAATAACTGGGTTTCGCGTTATGGAGTACCAATGGAACTGCACTCAGACCAAGGGAGAAACTTCGAGTCGTCGGTGTTCAAAGAACTCTGTGACATGCTAGGTATCAGAAAGACGCGGACAACACCATTACATCCACAATCTGATGGCATGGTCGAAAGGTTCAACCGGACGATGGAGGAATACCTGAGAAAAGTCGTCGTCGGAGATCAGAAGGACTGGGATGAACATCTCCCCCTTTTCCTAATGGCATACCGTTCGGCACAGCACAATTCAACGGCAACAACACCCGCCGAAGCCATTTTTGGAACTGATCTCCGACTTCCATCGGACTTGAAGTTCGGCGTGGTACTACCGACAACTAGCGGCAGGGAAGACTTCGTAACCGAAAAGAAAGAACAGCTGAACTCTATCCATCAGTTCATCCGGGAGCGACTGAACTTGGTCAGCGATAAAATGAAGGCGCGATACGACTTGAGGGCGAATACTCCTGGATTCGAGACCGGACAATTGGTATTGCTGTACAATCCACAACGGAAAAAGGGCTTGTGCCCCAAAATGCAATCAGCCTGGGACGGACCATATGAGGTCATCAAGAAACTCAATGACGTGGTATACCGGATACAGCAGATGGGAAACAGACGGGCGAAGTATAAAATTGTCCACGTAGAGAGGTTAGCACCATATTACGGAGAAGGATCCAATCGCTTGTTCGAGGACGAACAGGTTTAAGAGGAGGGCAGTGTTGCGGAGATGCAAGCGGACCGTTAAGTGCGAATTTCGCTGTCGAAGTTCGAAAACTCTCTGGAAGCGGGGAATTGGAATGATGTCAACTTCCAATGGATTTGTCAGAGCGTTCCAGAGATTTCCGAAGGGGAACTTCCAACGGCGAACGTTCGAGACGGTGGACCGAGAGCTATATAAGCGCGAACACTCGCCCTTGACATTCATTCAGTTTGTGGTATAAAACAGCGTGTGACAAGTCGGTGTGATCAACCAGTGTGAAAAGAAAAGCTTTCAATAAAGGTTTGTGTATTGTGTAATAAAGTTTAAAGTGGATTGTATTGGATAATAAAGAAAAGTGGTGAAGCTACACAGATAATTGATCTGTGGTGAAAGAAATAAAAGCGTTTGTGTTTTTATTCGGATAAGAAGAACAATTGTAGTTTATCGCAATCCAGTGGTGCGAACCCTATTCGGTGTGGGATCGAATAAATTCGTAACAATACTATAACCCTCTATATATATAATACAACCTTCTTCTCCTTCCTGCAATCAGCTTGATTAGTTGTGTTTCGCTTTGCTTCTGATTATTATAGGCAAATTCCATTCGTTCAAATCTATCAGGTTATGGGCCATCTGCAGCCTATTTTATCAGAAATAAGTAATAACTAGTTTAATTCGTTTGCTACGGGTAATATTTTTCCTTAACTATTCTATCGATGTGATTTTATGTGCGAGCGCAACCTTAATAACTAGTTCGAAGTGTTCTTGTCACATGGTTGATAAAATTAAGGCTATCAAACTACGTGAATCGCTTGAAGACATTGCAGATTCATCTCGAGATTCTGACAACACTCCTATTGAAGACTCTACGAAAAATACAACAGAGGAAATGACCTCGCAAATACCTTTTAGTTGCCTAAAAGGCAGGGAGAATTACTCTGAATGGAAGGTCGGTGTAAGATCTTACATGATAATCAAGGGTTTGTGGGACGCTTGCCAGAATATATTACCCCAAACGGCAAATGATAATCAAAGGAAAGCTGATTTGAGAGCAATAGCTGAGTTAACCTTATTGCTTGAGCCGTGTAACTAAAATCACATTGAAGGAGCAAGCACATGCAAAGAACCATGGGATAGTTTAGCAGCGGCTTTTCATGATACCGGCACCGGTCGGAAAGTGGCATTGTTGCAACAATTGGTATTACTAAAGCAAAAAGAATGTGCATTAATGGAAGACTATGTCAATAGGATGAGTTCTTTGTGGTCGAAAGTGAAAACGGCTGGGTTTAACAATTTTATTTCCGATACCGAAGTAAAATAAAAAAAATAATTTTTTATTTTGTTAATATGTCTTTTATTTATTGAGAAATCAAGAAACACTATGGAAAAGTCAAACAACACAATACGATGCGACGTACGGCAAAGCAAAGTAAAAGCAAAAGCAAGAGCAACGTAAAAGCAACCGAACCGGCGAGTAACAAGATAGGAAGTGTAATTAACTCGAACAATGACTTGAACTTGATTGAACTGATCTGCTAATGTCACAATCCGATCACCCGTATTTATAATGATATGTATGTATGTACAAGCTGACACAACATTCATGCCAATTCGTGCATGTTGTGACATGTTGTATTCCGCGAAGGTGCAGCAGGTGTCGGCGTGTCGGGTGTCGGTGCACTCTAGTGACCGTGGGAAAATATGTGCTGGCTCATTAGCTTATGTTTGGCTGCAGTACATGTGCACCCTTTAATATATCTTATGGTATATGTATATTGTCTACTATAACTTTTAACATAGACGAGGAAGTAGCCGGTTCATTGATGCTGGTAGGTTTACCTGTTGAATATAAACCTATGATACTTGCAGTAGAAAACTCTACAAAAAAATTACATTCGATTATGTTAAAAACTTGCTAATGCAAGGCTTAGTCTTTGGAAGTGAGAGATGTGATTCCAGCGAGGCGGCGTTGGTCGTAAAAAATAAAAAATTCCAAAACAGAAACAAAAATTATTGTTTTTGATGTGGTTCCCAACAACATTTTGTTAAAAATTGCCCTAAAATTGCCATGTTATTTTCATCAGTTCAATCCAGTGAATTACCGTCAGATTGGTACATACATTGATAGTGGTTGTACCGTACATATGACAAAACACAAGTCGATTATTGAAAATATATGAGAACCTGTGCAAAAGGAAGTAATTGTGGCGAACAATGATAGATTTTTAATTGATTGTGTCGGTAGTGTAAAGCAACGTGTGATAAACCATGGGAACCAGAACGAGATAACAATCAATAAAGTTCATTACGTGCCCAATATTTGCGCAAATCTCTTATCGGTTAGCCAAATGGTTAAGAGCAAGAAATCAGTTTTGTTTACGAATAATGGATGTAAAATATTTGATTCAAACTGGAATGTAAACGCTACAGCAAGCCTAGTAAACTAGATGTTCCATATGTTGTTAAATCCTTAAATGTTGAGGCGCAGCAAGAGCCAATAATTACATTAAAACCAAAGGAAAATATGATTTTATGACATCGTCGCCTTGGACACGCTAGCTTTGAATATATGACATTTCTGAAGAACAAATTTAAAAATTTTTCGATTTCACGAAACAGTGTGTGTGATACATGTGTCAAAGACAAACAATGCCGTTTTCCCTTTAAAGACAAAGGCAACCGCGCAACTAAATTACTTGAACTGGTACACAGTGACGCTTGTCATGCCTCGTCTGTGGAATCAATAAGTGGTTTTCGTAATTTTGTGTCGTTCATCGATGATCTTTCAAGAAAGGTGTTCATATACGTAATAAAGAACAAAAGTGAAGTATTTGAATGCTTCCTTAAATATATGGCAATGGCTGAAAAATAAACACTCCACAAATTAAAGTGCTTTTGGAGCGATAATGGCGCCGAATCTTGCTACAATAAATTCCGTGAGTTTTTTGAGAAAAATGGAATTTTGCATCGAAAATCATCTGTTTATAGCCCACAACAAAATGGGTTATCAGAACGCATGAACAGAACAATTATGGACAAAGTGCGCTGCATGTTAGTCGATTCAGGACTCCCAAAGTAGAAGCATTGCAGCAGAAGCTGCAATGACAGCGGCTTATCGCATCAATAGAATCCCTTGTAAAGGAACCGGAGAGAAGTCGCCTGAAGAGATCTGGACAAATCAAAGGCCAAATTTGTCGATACTCAAAGTTTTTGGATGTCGAGCTTTTGCACATGTACCGTCTCCCAAGCGAGAAAAACTAGACAACAAATTCATTGAATGTATTTTCATTGGATACGCAAAGGCACCCAGGCTTTATAACACCCAATCAAACTCAGTTGTCATCAGCAGAGACGTAACATTCTTGGAGTCAAGTGGCATGAATCAGGTAATTGATTTTAGATCTCAAACAAATCGTTTTTTGTTGGATTATTCCGATGGTGAAAAAGGAGATATTTGCCAATCAGGGGAGGTTCTGCCTCCTAATGACCTTCATTCAATAAGTGATTCGCAAACAGCAAGTCCACCTGCAAACCAGAGTGATTTGGAAGCTGCAAATTCATCAAATCAACAACCAGTCGATGATTCTTTTACTTCGCTCACTGATGACAGCAACGGCAGTATTTGGCAACCAAGCGATATAGATGATGAAAAAGAAATGCTTCAAGATGTTGAACCTCGCAAAAAATCTTCTCGAAATCAAGGAAAACCGAAGCCAAATTACTTTAATATCGCTTTTGCTTTCTTTGGAAGTGATCCAGCAACGTTCAAACAAGCCATTTCGAGTGAGAATGCGGATTTGTGGAGGTGTGCGATGAAAGATGAATTTGAATCACTTCAGCAAAATAAAAAATGGAATCTGGTGGAGTTACCTGCTGGAAAATCGCTGCTAAGGTGCAAATGGGTGTTCAAATCAGAACGTGACAGCCATGGAAAATTTGTACGCTATAAAGCAAGGTTGGTGGCCAAAGGCTTTGCTCAAGTTGAAGGTGTGAACTACCATGAGACATTCTCCCCGGTAGTTCAGTTTGAAACGATTCGGTATTTGATGGCAATTGCAGCTAAATTCGATTTAACCATTCGTCAATTAGATGTTGTGACAGCCTTTCTCCATGGCAAACTGGATGAAGAGATATTTATGTCGCAGCCTGAAGGATTTTCCGATGGAACGGACCGCTGTTATAAGTTGGTGAAATCAATTTATGGACTAAAACAATCGAGTCGTGTTTGGAACTGTACACTGAACCAAGTACTTTTTGATTCTGGGTTAAAATGTTCGTCGACGGATCAATGCGTGTATTATCTAGTCGAAAGCACTTATTTGTTTATCGTAGCCATTTACGTTGATGACATCTTAATATTCAGCAATGATGCAAGCATGGAACAGAAGCTTATTGTTGTTCTCTTCAAGCAGCTTAAGATCAAAAACATGGGTGAGGTATCATCCGTTTAAGAAGTACGAGTAACAAGAAACAAAAAAGCAGGTACCATTTCCCTTGATCAAACTCATTACATAAAAGATATTTTATCTCGTTTTAAAATGAGCGACTGTAATCCAACGGTTGCGCCAATGGATATTAATCAAAAAAGAACAGCTAAAATGTGCCCGAACAACGATGATGAAAGAAACCAAATGAATCATGTGCCGTATCGGCAACTGGTTGGAGCTCTGCAATTTTGTGTGCAAGTCTCAAGGCCAGATATCTGTTTCCCGGTAAATGTATTAAGTCGATACAGTAATGATCCCGGCAAACCACACTGGGGTGCTGCGAAGCGTATTTTGCGTTATCTCACAGGAACAATTGATAAGAAGATAACATACAATAACTCTAAAATACCACTGAGGGGTTATTGCGATGCTGATTGGGCAAGCGATGAGGATGAGCGACGGTCTACTACTGGTTATTTGTTCACCATGCAAGGTGGTGCGATCTCGTGGCACACTCAACGACAGAAAACCATCGCAGTCTCAACGACAGAAGCGGAATTCATGTCTATGACAGCAGCAACGCAGGAATGCATTTGGCTTAAAATGCTTGAAAAATAACTTTTTATGAATTCACCTTGGGTCAATAGAACTGTTCTGCGACAACCTCAGTGCAGTTAAGTTTGCGGTCAATAAGGCATATTCTGCTCGAACTAAGCACATTGATATCAAAGCAAAATTCGTGCACCAAACGTCATTCGCCAGCTGATAAGATGCCAGCTGATGTTTTGACAAAACATTATTGGATTTGGATGATTTTCTGATTTGTTTTGGTTAAGAAAACTCGGGGAATTCTTTTAGATATCTGGGACTCTTTGATAGCCCTTGTTCAATCTGTGCATATAACACTTACATAACCGCGTACGCTTTTAATGCGAACGACTTTTTTGATACTACAATTATTCACGGAGTGGGATGTAGCCAACCACTAACGTTGTGAGGTGGGAAGTAAATTGAAATTATTTTCAAGTTTTTTTTGGATTTAATTGAAAGTTATTCATATAGATAGATAGATAGAACTTTATTTCGTATAAGTATTTTACATTACAATTGTTGACATCGCACATTGTACACAGATATGATATATGGCGCCTTATATCTTTCTACTGAAACTTTATTTTCCTTGATCAAATTACGATTACGAAAAAAGATTATCTTAGAAGGAAAAAACGAAAAAAAAACCTTCCATACAAAATAATCAGTTGTGTTACATATATAGATAAAAATTTAAATATCAGCGAACCCGCACTAAATAAATAAATATAAATAGAGATATGCAAATGATAACTAAATAAATAAATAGATAAATAGATAAATAAATAAGTAAATAGATAAATAAATAATGAATTAGATAGAAGTTGAAACCTCTTTATTTATAAGTTACAAAAAAATTTAACTAAGAGCCGACCACAGGCTCTGAACAAGGAAACACAAGAATTGAGGTTACAATAATAACGTTTATTAGAGCGACTGCACCGCCTCAAGTCACAATATCGACTGCCGCTATTCTAACAATAAATTCCATATGTTAAGCCTAAACTGCTGAATTGCAGTTCCCACGCAGACCCATCGCAATCACAAAGTCCAACAGATACGCGTGTGTGAACTGCAAGCATGCATTTTGTATTTTCCCATGCACACGGCGACGTGTGCTCCAATTTCATCGGCAGGTGGACGGCCGATAGTGTTAACTGCCGCCCCTTCAAATATCTGCGTCCCGCAGATCGCCATTTGAGCATCCCGGGTGACTCGAGCCTTCCCTGGTGTCATTGACTTCCGCGGATAGCACTTGTTGCGAACGTGGGGTAGGTCCAGGCCTGGCATGTAGACGAAGTAATGGGACATTGACCTTGCCATATATCTTGTTAGCTAGTAGAGTGATCGTAATTACTATGACGACGATCACGGACAATTCTGAAAGAGGAGAGGATTTAAAATTCTTCTTTAAGATGTTAATACGCTCGATGTTCTCTTCGCTGAGAGCGTGAACGAATTCAAGACTGGGTTTGATTCGTTTGCTGGTCACGTTTACCAAAACTGGGGGAAGTGCCTGTGGGATGGTCGTTACCCGGCTCCGGTGAGTTATATTCCTTATGCTCACCTCTTCACTGTCCAGTTGGATTAAATAACTGCCTTCTAATTGGATAGAAGAATTTTTGTTTAAGATAATTCAATTAAAGTTAGTAATAAAAACTGTATTATCCCCAACAAGCTCGACTACCTCTCAGGTATTCATGCGGTAGTCGCAATGTGCATTACCACCTCTAAGGAATTTAGATAAGCATGAGTCTTCAGATATCTTATCCAGAGTGTCCTCTTTACATACTGAGGCATTGCTTATGGTTAGGCAGTCTTTGGTCAGTCCATATATAATGTCATGACTTATGAGATGTCTTCGGTAGTTTAGGTTCATTTGTCTTTCGTTCTGAATCGTAGCGTAGGCGGTTGTTAAGTGGTAGACCTTTGGATCCACCTTGGGGACTGAAAGTACATACAGCAAGAGAGTTCTATTGCTATATACTGAAGGACGAGCATACTCCACAGCCTCTATCACATTTTGATAGGGTAGAACTTCCATTTCGTTTAGAATGTTATTAATTTCTTCGGAATCGAAAAGATTGCTGTTCACAATGCCATTTTTTTGCTAGTTGGCAGGCTCTAATTATTTCATTTATCTCTTCCTTCAGTATATACATTTTGCTTAGCAGGTCTTGTCTCAGTTTGTCTGTTTCTTCTTTTTGTATAGCGTTGTTGTAATGGTCTAGTATCCTATTGAGTTTGTTGGTTATTTCCTGTGTTTTGTTAAACGGTTTCTTGTTGATCCTGTACTGTTCGTTATTGTTCTGTATAATGCCCGCTTGTACGTCCAATAAGTCATTCCAGTCAGTTGCGTCCGGAGAACCGGCCAACCACTTCCAAGCGGTCCCAATCCAATTTATCGACCTAGTCCGTCTGATTCTCGAGTCTCTAAGTTCGCTAATACGGTCTTCAATCTGGCTAAGGTAGTAATCTAGTACAAGTCGTTTCCCGTCATCTTTTACAAGGTTTTGCGCCAATTGTTTAGCATTATGGAGAAGGGTACTGTATTTGCCGAGATTGATAACGTGGACTAATTTAAAGTACCCATTTGTAACCCACGCATTCCCTTCTCGATTGGTTACGATTGGGGACTGGTATGCGAAAATGTGAAGGGTCTGCGCAGTAGTCAACGGAAATAATCTGTAATTTTATTAGAAATTTTATTATTTCTTATTTGAATCCTGCTTTTACATTACAAATTGTTTGCTTTTATTTCTTTTCTCTTAAAACAAATAAGTGTTTTAAGGTATTGCATAGAATACACTGTTTTTTTTTTTTTTTTTGTTTTTTTTTTTTTTTTTTTTTTTTTTTTTTGTTTTTTCGGTCTTATACTTTTAATATTTGCCTTGTGGATTCTCTTACCACTTGCTGTCAGAATAGTGAGAATAGTGACGCGATTATCTTTTGTTACAATTTCTTTCCTGTACAAAGGTTTATTCTTTCCTTTTATTTCCCTCACGGCTGCATATATAACATCGCCCACATAGTATTTTCTTGGCACCTTCCTCTTCAAATTCTGCCTAACATTTCTAGCTTCAATGTTGCGTTTAATTACGCCCCTCAAATCCCGGTTGATTTTGGAACGAATGTTCAAAAGATTTTGATAATTTATTCTTTGCGACCCATTAAAGAATATGCCAACCGGTTTCCGCTTTATAACAGAATGGATGGTGTTGGTATACCTATCTACAGCAACATGTACTAGTTCTTTAACGCTCAATTCAGAATTTTCTGCCCGGAGACACCTGTAGATTTCTAATATTGTGGAATGGATTCTCTCTATTTGGCCATTCACCTCACTTCTCTGCGATGGTGTAAGGTATAGCCCTACTCCTAGGTTTTTAATCAGATTTATCACGACAGGACTAAGGAAACTTTTTTCGTTGTCCGTGACAAGGATTTGTGGAACCGTGAAGTAATGCAGAACCCTTATAAGTTTGGATCTTAGGTAGATGGCGGATTTGTCCTTTAAGTGGAAGAATTTGCAGAACTTGGAGAACTTATCCATAAGAGTCAAGAATTTTCCATTCTGAAGTTCCATTATATCCATGTGGAGAATCTGGCATGGATACTTAGGAATAGGCGTCGACTGTAGTTCTGGTGTCGCCGGATGTCTGTCGTACTTATTAGCATTGCAAATATCGCATGAGGCCACGAAGGCTCTTACCCTAGACATCCTTTGTGGAAAACAGAATTTTTCGAGGATTTGCTCCTTGTTTTCTCTTGGTCCTCTATGAGCTCTGCGATGTTCCTTCTCAATGATTACCGTCTTGCGCTCTTTATTGGCTACGTCCTCAACTACTCTTTGTGTCACTCTTACCTTGTATTTCCCGAAGTTTTCGAGGTACACGGCTTGAAGCAAGCTCAGGTGGTTTTCGGGAATTTTAATTCCATTTACCACGTTCGGGTTTAAATATTCCTTTAAGAGTTCACTAAGTTGGTCAGCGGTTAAAGCTGGGGACGAGATGTAATGACGATGGTAACCGGGATGCGGTTTCTCATGTGCACAAAGATCTATACCAATCCTGATAATCATCTGGTTTCGAAACACATTGATTGGTGCTTCGACGTGTGGTATTAGGTCTGTGGAATCCTGTTCAGCACTGTGAGCCGTACAGGATTCTTCATCATCGATGGAAACTTCCCGCAATCCTTATTCGGTGGTACACGTACCTGAAATCGAAGCAGACGCTTGGCCTTCGCTTGCGGTATCGGTTTCCGTCCGTGAAGCAGCAGTCATTCTACGAGAGCCTTCGTTATTTCCTGGATTGGATGCTCCGATGGGATTGGACAATGATGGACTTCTGTCCTGAGTCTAGAAAGAACATCAGCCACCAAGTTTGATTTACCAGGGGTGTAAATCAACTCGTAGTTATATTCCCCTATTCTAGCCTTCCAGCGCTTGGGCTTCGCGTTGTAATTCCTATTACTAAGCGTGAAGGTCAAGGGCTGGTGATCGGTAAATATTCTGATCTTTTTGTCCCCATAAAGGTAGTTCCTCAGGTTATCAAGTGCCCACATGATGGCACAGAGCTCTTTTTCGTTCGTCGCATAGTTCTCCTCTGTTCGATTTAGTGAGCGAGAAATGTATGCGATCGGTCGGTCCTTGCCAGGCTCACCCTGAGAAAGAACAGCATCTATCGCGTAGTCGGAGGCGTCTGTAGTTAGGTTGAAGGGTTTCTCGAAGTCTGGAAATGCAAGTACTTCGGCTGAAGTGAGCAATTCCTTCAGGTCAGTAAATGCCTGAAGTGCCTCGCTATCCAGTGTTACTTGCACATTTTTTGATTGGTGGGCACTTACTTGCGCGAGATCCCCACGGGTCATGTTCGTCAATGGTTTTGCTATCTTAGCGTAGTCCTTGATAAACCTCCGATAATAGGACGTGAGCCCTAAGAAACTTTTCAGTTCTTTAAGAGTCGACAGAGGAAGGATTACCCCGATAGCTTTAACTTTCTTGGGAACGGGAAGGATGCCTTCTGAAGTAACAAAATACCCAAGGAATTCAACGCTTCTTGCCAGGAATTGTGTCTTTTCGAGGTTAAGTTTCAATCCAGCATCATAGATCTTAGAGAAAACGGCTTGTATGTCCCTAAGGTGATCGGCCACAGTTTTGCTGAAGGTGATGATGTCATCAATGTAGACATAGCAAATTTTACCGATCAGATCCTTAGGGACATCGCCTATCATGCGCTGAAATATTGCCGGAGCGTTTTTGAGTCCGAATGGAAGCCTTAGATATTCATACTTGCCATTCATAGTAGAGTATGCGGTTTTCGGGATATCTCTTACTTGTAAGGTGGAGTGTCGTAAAGAACTGCGCATCCCCAAGGCTCACTAGAGTGTTGTTAATATCTGGGATTGGATATGTGTCTGGAATGGTTACCGCGTTCAATCGCTTGAAATCAATAACCATCCTGTACTGCTTTTCCCTTTCTACCCTTTCTACAAATCCTTGTATTTTTTATAAATGGTTTCAAGTTCGAGTCGCGCACACTCGGAAACGTTTTCATTCGGTATTATTAGGTGGTTAACAAAATCAGCGACCCTGTTCTTCAGTGGGATTTTTGTATTGGATCCGAGGATGAGTTCATTTTTCTCCCTATCTATCTTCGCCTTTAGTTGTTTTAAGGTATCGTCGTCAATTATGCCGTCAAACGACTCTAGGTTCGGAAGGACGAAAAATGTTAACTCTAGGTCACAACCAACCGGAGAAAAGAATTTACCAGAGATTTTGTTTTTGATTTCAAGTTTACCTGCCGGGCTATTGATGAAAAAGGCTTTTTGGACGGGACTAGGATTCGGTGCTAGGTGGGATTTGATAAAATTTTTATTAGCGCCAGTATCCACAAGAAAGTTCAGCGTTTTCCCGTCCCGGGTAACATCTATGTATGTTATGCTGGAAACGAGGCAGCTGTCATAACATTTTCCGTTGCTGGTGTAATATTGGGCTCGGTTTCTTCTGGAGCTGGAGTGGGGGCTGTCACCATGTTAAATCATCGTTGTTGTTTTCGAGGGTAATTGTCTGAAGAGGTTTCTCTCTTAGATGGATTAACAGGCCGGTTCATATAATTGACATACTTGGATTGTTCGGACCTGTCTATTTCCATTTTAATGGGAGGTTTGGGAGCAGTTGGCCTTGGAGGCGGATACTGTCGGTCTGATCTCCAAGATTTATTCTGACGCTGTACAGAGTTACCCCTATTGTTGAATTGTCTTTCTACAGCGGGGACCCTGTCGGTCATGAAATTATATCCAATGGGGGATGTTATTGTGTTAGGAGCCTGAACGTGCAGTGTATGGCTCCTGAAATTTAGATTTTGCATCTCAAGACAGGCAGTGTATGGCTCAGGAAGCGTTTTCGGCTTCTGAATTATCAGTAGCATCGAAAGGTCGACACTCAACCCTCGTATAAAGACATCCAATGCCCGGTTCCTGTAAGTTTCCACCAGCGCATCGACTGTCTCAGTCGAGTAAGTCTCTGCCCTAATCCTGTTTATGATCAGGGAGAATTGGTGGTTAACGGTGGCATAAGAATCATCCACCCTTAAACTACCCTGAGTCAATTGATTTGCTTGATGTTCGAGGGTTCTTTTGTCTCTCTTATCAGCATAGTGAAGAGAGAGGACTCTTTTTATGTCACCCCATTCACTGTGGAAAATATTGTAGGACACTAATGCGGAATCTGCTTTACCACGAATCTTCTGTCTGATGTGCTTGCTACGTACAATTTCGTAGTCTTTCAGCACAGTTTCGACGCTATGCACTCAAGACCATACTGTACTGGGTTCCCGTCGAAGACCTGCAGTTCTTTCACCGAATCGGGCAATTTCGAGATGTCCCGAAGATCTTGTTGTGAACTTGGTCCACGGAGTGGTTCCACGTTTCCTGCTGTTAATGCATGATCACTGGAAGGACTTCCGTTTTCCACGGAATTGAGGCGATCCTCGAGTGACCCGAGCCTACTATTCATTGACTGAATTGCATACTTTGGCTTACAGAGTTCAATTTGAGCAAGGCGACTTTCCATGCTCCTAAGCCGGTCTAAAACGGTGTTAATGGCACCTGTCAGCTGTGTTACTGAATTTTTCAATTCGTCCATTCTGTTTTATGTAGAAACACGGACGGGGAAATATGAACACCTATAGGGAAACAAGGAGAGAACGAGTGGCGGTTTGTAGAGAGAAATACGTATGTGAATGTGGCCGCCGAGCAAGTGGTATGAAAATGTTAAATCTATAAATTAGTTGAAATTGCTTTCAGATCTTGTTTTTCACAATCTTACTCTTTTTAATATCTGTTTTTCTTTCTCTTTTGTTTTATTGGTTTTTTTTTTTTATTATTTTATTTTTTTCTAGTTAATTGTTGGTTTGTTTTTTTTTGTTTTAATTTCGACCGTAAAAGCTAAGCCCTAGATGCTCGCTGAGAGTTCCCTTTACTTTTTGGAGTAGTCGCTTCGTATAGGAAGGTTCGCTTTTTCTGTTTTAGTCGCAAGCGTTTATAATTTCAAGCGACCTACTAAGCTAAAAAGATCAGCACCACCGGTCATTTTATTTTATTCTTTTAAAAGCGGACCGACTCCTTTTTCCGCGGGAGACTACCCCTGAGCATAAATGTATTCTATCCTATTCGGTCGATATGTGAAAAATAAAAAGCTATTATAACTTAACTATCTTAGCTAATCTTACAACAATCCTGAAAAGATGGACCAGCCTCGCATCGTTTGATGGTGTTCTTCTGCAGCGGTCAGCTTCGCCGTTTTGCTCTTCTTTTACTTTCACTTATAGTTAACCTTGCTTATATTATTGTTACGAATTATTCGATCCCCACACCAAACAGGGTTCGCACCACTGGATTACGATAAACTACAATTGTCCTTTTTATTTAAATTGAAACACACACACTTTTCTTTGTTTCGCCACAGATCAATTATCTGTGTAGCTTCACCACTTTTCTTTATTATCCAATACTATCCACTTTAAACTTTATTATCCAATACTATCCACTTTAAACTTTATTACACAATACACAAACCTTTATTGAAAGCTTTTCTTTTCACCTTGATTGATCACACCGACTTGTCACACGCTGTTTTATACCACAAACTGAATGAATGTCGAGGGCGAGTGTTCGCGCTTATATAGCTCTCGGTCCACCTTCTCGAACGTTCGCCGTTGGAAGTTCCCCTTCGGAAATCTCTAGAACGCTCTGACAATTCCATTGGAAGTTGACATCATTCCAATCCCCGCTTACAGAGAGTTTGCGAACTTCGACAGCGAAATTCGAACTTAACGGTCCGTTTGCATCTCCGCAACACTGCCCTCCTCCTAAACTTGTTCGTCCTCGAACAAGCGATTGGATCCTTCTCCGTAATATGGTGCTAACCTCTCTACGTGGACAATTTTATACTTCGCCCGTCTGTTTCCCATCTGCTGTATCCGGTATACCACGTCATTGAGTTTCTTGATGACCTCATATGGTCCGTCCCAGGTTGATTGCAATTTGGGGCACAAGCCTTTTTTCCGTTGTGGGTTGTACAGCAATACCAATTGTCCGGTCTCGAATCCAGAAGTATTCGCTCTCAAGTCGTATCGCGCCTTCATTTTATCGCTGACCAAGTTCAGTCGCTCCCGGATGAACTGATGGATCGAGTTCAGCTGTTCTTTCTTTTCGGTTACGAAGTCGGAGATCAGTTCCAAAAATGGCTTCGGCGGGTGTTGTTGCCGTTGAATTGTGCTGTGCCGAACGGTATGCCATTAAGAAAAGGGGAAGATGTTCATCCCAGTCCTTCTGATCTCCGACGACGACTTTTCTCAGGTATTCCTCCATCGTCCGGTTGAACCTTTCGACCATGCCATCAGATTGTGGATGTAATGGTGTTGTCCGCGTCTTTCTGATACCTAGCATGTCACAGAGTTCTTTGAACACCGACAACTCGAAGTTTCTCCCTTGGTCTGAGTGCAGTTCCATTGGTACTCCATAACGCGAAACCCAGTTATTCACGAATGCATCCGAAATGGTTTTGGCTTCCTGGTTCGGGATGCAAAACACCTCAGGCCACTTGCTGAAGTAATCGATCACCACTAGCGCGTACTTGTTTCCAGCATTGCTCGTTGGGAATAGGCCTGCAATGTCCATTGCGATACGTTCAAACGGTGCTCCAACATTGTACTGCTGCATATTTCCTCGAGTTTTCCTAACTGGACCCTTTGCCTTCGCACACTGTTCACACCTGCGAATGAAACGCGTAACCGACTCATGGCATCCTACCCAGTAGAAACGTCTCTTGATCTTTTCTACAGTCTTGTTAACACCAAGATGACCCCCGCTTGGTCCCTCGTGGTATTCTCGGATAACCCCTTCGATTTGTCCTTTCGGAATTACCAGCAGATTGTTTACAATGTTCCCGTCCTCAGTTTCCCAACTGCGGTAGAGGCAACCGTTCTTCAGCTTCAAACTCTGCCATTGAGCCCAGTAAGCTTTCACGATTGGGCTTTCACTGGATATTTGCTGCCAACTTGGTCGAAAACCTCGTTCTTGGTAGTCAATGATGACTGCCAAATCGGCATCCTCTCGCTGCTTTCTTCCAACATTCTCGGCACTCCAAGCATCTTCTGGCAGCACATGGAAACGACGGATATCGGTGACCTCTTCTTTGATTTCCGCACGTGAACAATGCTTGCATTCAACGCCGCGAGTTCGGCTCGTTAATGCATCCGCATTTCTATGGCTGCTTCCCTTCCGGTATTTGCGTGCTCTCGCTTGTTCTCCTTTTCGCGAATCAAACCTCGAACGCCTTCTTCTCAGATGACAATTTCTCGCCATGTGCCCCTGCTCGTTGCAGATGTAGCATCTACCTGGGAACGGGCAGCTCCTACTCACCGTTGTTTCTCTGGAACTACGTCGCAATTTATTGGATGAACGCTTTCTTCGCAGACGGCAGTCTTTTGCAATGTGCCCCTGCTGGTCGCAGGTATAGCAGCTACCTGGGAACGAGCGACTCATACTCACTGTCGTTACTCTGGAATTACGTCGCAATTTGCTGGAGGAACGCTTTTTCCGCAGACGGCAGTTTCTCGCAATGTGCCCTTGCTGGTCGCAGATGTAGCATCTACCCGGGAATGAACCACTCCTACTCGCCGTTGTTGTTCTGGAACTATCCTGGTCTTGAGATATGCGCCGTAATTTGATGGAAGGTCGGCATATCAAGAGCGATGTTTCACATGCGAGAGCGCTGGCAACTGTTTCCTTGAAAGATGTCTTCGGCAGGAGAATCAGGCTTCGTTGCGTATCGGGATCCCTTAGCCCTTGGATGAAGGAATCCGTTTTTAGTTTCTCCACCACATCAACTGGAACATCCGCGTAGGCTAGATGAGACAGCCTCTCGATGTCGGCAGCGTACTGCTGGATGGTCTCGTTTCCACGCTGCTTGCGTCCTTTGAGTTCCAGCTTGTGCATCTCCTGCATGTGCTCACTGCCGTATCTTCGATGAAGAGCATCCCATATGGCTGTGTAGTTCCTTCTCTGGGTCTGCGGGATGGTCTGTAGAACGTCAGCTGCTTCACCTTTAAGCGAAATTACTAGAGCGGCCACACGATCTTCTTCTCCCCATTGATTCCGTTCCGCTGTTGTCTCGAACTGGAGCTTAAAGATGTTGAAAGCGCTCGTGCCGTCGAAGTTGGGAGCTGTGAATTTCGATGCTGCAGTTGGTACAACGATTCCTTGATGCAGAACGTTCTGGACAGTTTTCTCGAGTTCCAGAACCTTCTTATCGAACCTCGATTCCATAGTCTCGATTATCTTTTCTTGATTATTTTCGAGATTTAGAACCTTCTTGTCGAACCTCGATTCTAGTGTCTCGATTCTCTCCTCGACGTTCTGGAATCGATCGTCAACAGCCTGCTGGATGTTTCTTAAGCTTTCTCGAGTGTTCTCTAGCATCTCTTCCAGCTTCTGATTCAGGTAAGTGGAATTTTCCTCCAACTTTCTACCTTCGGCCGCGGAATTTTCCTCAAGTTTCTCCAGTTTCTGGCTTAGAGAAGGGGAATTTTCCTCCAGCTTTTGATCGAGTTTCTGGCTCAGGGAAGCACTCATAGCATTCATAGCCGCGAGAATTTGCTGCATATCCAACGCTGGCTCAGTGGATGTCGACGGCTTCTCCACCCCGAATTCATGACTCTCCCAGTCGACACCTTCTTCCTGCAACGCCGATCGCAGTCTCTCCACCAGGTTGGCTTTACTTCCCACTGTGGATAGTTCAATGGTCAACTTTTCCAATTTCACCATTTTCTCTATCTCTTAACAATTCACTTTGTGCAATTCACAATTTAAATAAACGTTCCACTCGTTTAATCGCAATCCCACTTCTGACACCAAATGTTACCAATTATTCGATCCCCACACCAAACAGGGTTCGCACCACTGGATTGCGATAAACTACAATTGTCCTTTTTATTTAAATTGAAACACACACACTTTTCTTTGTTTCGCCACAGATCAATTATCTGTGTAGCTTCCCCACTTTTCTTTATTATCCAATACTATCCACTTTAAGCTTTATTATCCAATACTATCCACTTTAAACTTTATTACACAATACACAAACCTTTATTGAAAGCTTTTCTTTTCACCTTGGTTGATCACACCGACTTGTCACACGCTGTTTTATACCACAAACTGAATGAATGTCGAGGGCGAGTGTTCGCGCTTATATAGCTCTCGGTCGACCTTCTCGAACGTTCGCCGTTGGAAGTTTCCCTTCGGAATTCTCTAGAACGCTCTGACAATTCCATTGGAAGTTGACATCATTCCAATCCCCGCTTCCAGAGAGCTTTCGAACTTCGACAGCGAAATTCGAACTTAACGGTCCGTTTGCATCTCCGCAACATTATTATAGTTTTTTTCTTTTTGCTAGTGCACGTTCACAGGGGTTGTTCTCACAACGCCTTTTTATTCTCACTTTTTGAGACCACAATTTATTTTGGCTTTCGTTAGGTATTACAATTTCTTTCTTTTTTTTTTTCTTTTTTAACTAGTTCACTGGTGTTTTATTCACAATAGTTAACTTCTCACTGGCAACTTGTTTTATTACTTATTTTTTCCACTCAGAGGATATGACGCATCCTACGGTTTTGGAGTTTTCGGGTTTTCGTTATATTACTGTTCTTTTAAACCCACGACGCGGGCGGTCCCTGCTCGGGCGCCAGTTAAAACATCTTTATTTATAAGTTTCAAAAAAATTTAACTAAGAGCCGACCAAAGGCTCGGAACAAGGAAACACAAGAATTGAGGTTACAATAATAACGTTTATTCGAGCGACTGCACCGCCTCAAGTCACAATATCGACTTTCTCTATTCTAACAATAAATTCCATATCTTAAGCCTAAACTGCTGAATTGCAGTTTCCACGCAGACCCATCGCAATCACAAAGTCCACCGGATACGCGTGTGTGAACTGCAAGCATGCATTCTGTATTTTCCCATGCACACGGCGACGTGTGCTCCAATTTCATCGGCAGGTGGACGGCCGATATTGTTAACTCAGATAAATAAATAATACGCAAAAAAATAGATAAATATATAACAAATAAATAAATAAATGATAGTAAATTAGGGCGCCGTGGCGCAGTGGTTAGTGTGTTGGAATCTGACGCACGATGAGCAAGTTCGGATCCCGATAACACCAACGCCGTCGAATGTTTATTTCGCGGCGTTCCTCCTCGGGGGGGGGGGGGGGGCAGTATACTTGCCATGAAAAAGCTTCTCGACTCACGCCGTTCGGAATCGGCTTTAAACTGTTGGTCCCTTTCACCTGTGTGAAAAATGGGTCACACACAACATGGGTGATTGAGAGAAGCTTGGCTCTGGTCCTTCATGGGCTATAACGCCACCAAAGAAGAAGAAATTAGTGTAAATAGAAAAAAAATGAATAAATAAATAAATTGAAAAACAAATTAAATAACAGAAAATTATGTATTCAAAATATAGATATGTTAATCAAACAAATTGCGAATCAAACTATTATCAACGAAGGTACACTTATTAATGAAATGTTGTCTTAGTTTTTGAATCCTATCAGAGATCAATTCAACATTCGCTCGCCGATGTAAATTTTCTGTCGGGTGATGCCAGGGAAGCTTAAGCATCATTTTTAATAATTTGTTTTGCGAGACTTGTAATCTTTTGATGTGAGATTTTGCATAAGAACCCCACACAGGACAGCCATACAAAAGGATGGCCTGAAATATTACCTTATAGATTATTATTTTATTTTGCAAAGATAATGACGATTTTCTGTTTACAAATGTATATAGCATCTTATTTGTTAAATTAGATTTGGCAATGGGTCGAGTAATATGTTCACTAAAGGTTAATTTAGCCATACAAAAGGATGGCCTGAAATATTACCTTATAGATTATTATTTTATTTTGCAAAGATAATGACGATTTTCTGTTTACAAATGTATATAGCATCTTATTTGTTAAATTAAATTTGGCAATGGGTCGAGTAATATGTTCACTAAAGGTTAATTTTCGATCCAGAAAAACGCCTAAATATTTAGCATTGTTCGCCCATGAGATAGATGTTCGACTGACTTGGAGACTGGAATTTGGTAAAAAACAAGTTTTCCCATTTCCTAGTAAAGAAAATTTAACTTGATTCTCCACTTGATGAAGTAATTTTCCAATACCTCCACTGCATGCTAAAGATTGGTCTCAATATTGAGAGCAATTTCATGCGACGAAAGTATGGATATGTCATCAGCAAACTTAGCTTTATCACAGTCAGGAATGATTGGAAGGTCTGAGGTATACATGTTATATAAAATTGGCCCTAAGACCGATCCCTGGGCAACACCAGAATGAGGGCTGAACAATCTTGAAGCACGACCATTTACATAAACCTTAAAGCACCGAGACGACAAGAAACTTTGAATGATTTTACAAAGATAAACGAGACGGTTAAAGTTTAATAGTTTAAAAAGAAGACCCTCATGCTAAACAGTATCAAACGCTTTTTCAACATCTAAAAGCACCATGCCAGTAGATTTTCCAAGAACGTAGTTTGACTTAACAGTTTTTTATATTCGAGCAATTTTGGTGGCCATGCTTAAAACCAAATTGCTCATTGGGATAGATGTTATTGTCCGCAATGAATTTTAATATTTTGGCTTTTAATATTCTTTCGTAAATTTTGGCTATGTTGCTGAGTGAACTTATAGGTCTATAGCTTGAGGGATTTTCAGGGGGCTTACCAGCCTTTATAATTGGAAAATATTGGAATTTTAAGCAGGCATTATAAATAGGTACAGGTTAGAATTTTAATTCCAGACTTAGGGAGATTTTTTAAATACATGTTCCTAATCTTATCAGGCCCATCAGTTTTGCGGGGTTCAAGTATTTTATAAAACGTTTGGTTTCCTCTTCGGTTATAAATATATCTGATGGGGATGCGACTTTCATAGTATCGAAGACTCTTAGCCTAGTGATTACCTCTGGATTGGTTGTAGAACTATCAATATTCGACGATACTAAGTGATTCGTAAAAATGTTACCAAATAAATTGGCTTTGTCTTCAGCCCTATAAAGAGTCGTATTGTGGGAGACAGGACTTTGAATTTTCCTGTTCTTATTTTTAATTACCCGCACTATATTCCAGAACGGTTTTGCGGACACATTAAGTTCACTTAGCTCCCTGTTCCACTCCTCAGTTCGTTCAGAGGATAAATGTTTGGAGATGATTTTATTTAGAGGGTTAACATTTTCCTTATAAACAGGTTGTCGGAACTTTTGCCAGAGCCTTTTGACAGCATTTCTTATTTTAACTAAGCCCACAAGAAATGGTGACGTTTTTTTGCATAATTGATTTCGTGTCACATTAGGAATACAATCATCTACAGAGTTTAGTACAATCTGACCAAAGCAGTTTATTGCACTAACTATATCGTCTTTCGATGTAAGATTCTCTAAATTCACGTTGGAATATCGAAGTGATGTATTTATATGCTTGATATCATAATAATATTGGACTCTGGGTACACCCGATACACGAATTTGACATATAACCGGATTATGATCCGACCCGAGGTCATTTACGGCAACAGGAGTCGTGATAATAGGAGAGTTTGCAATGAATAAGTCTAATACAGAAGGACTACAACGAACAGAAGAGGGAACATATTGTTGCGGAGACACAAACCGACGGTTAAAGCAGAATTTCGCTATCGAAGTTCGAAAGCTGCCTTGAAGCGGAGATTATGCTAATTGTCAGAGCATTCTAGAGATTTCCGAAGAGGAACTTCCGACGGCGAACATTCGAGAAGGTGGACCAAGAGCTATATAAGCGCGAACACTCGCCCTCGGGATACATTCAGTTTGTGGTATTGAACAGAGCGTGACAAGTCAGTGTGATCGATCGGTAAAACAGTGGGAAAATAAAAGCTTTCAATAAAGGTTGTTGTGTGTGTAATAAAGTTAAAAGTGGATAGTATTGGATAATAAAGAAAAGTGGAAGCTGCACAGATAATTGATCTTTGGTGGAACAAGAAAAGTGTGTGTGTTTTAATTCGGATAAAAAGGACAATTGTAGTTTATCGCAATCCAGTGGTGCGAACCCTATTTGGTGTGGGATTGAATATTTCGTAACATTTGGTGTCAGAAGTGGGATTGCGAGTAAACGAGTGAAACTTTATTCGAGTTGTGAAGTGAACTATTAAAAGTGAATTATTGCAAAAGTGAGAAAATTGTGAAATTGGAAAAATTGACCATCGAACAACTGAAAAGAGAGCTGGATGCTCGAGAACTATCCACAGTGGGAAGTAAAGCCAACCTGGTGGAGAGACTGCGATCGGCGTTGGAGGAACAAGGCGTCGACTGGGAGAATCACGAGTTCGGGGTGGAGAAGCCGTCGACATCCAGTGAGCCAGCATTCGATATGCAGCAAATTCTCGCGGCTATGAATGCTATGAGTGCCTCCCTGAGTCAGAAATTAGATCAAAAACTGGAGGAAAATTCCGCTGCTGTAAGTAGAAAGTTGGAGGAAAATTCCACTTCTCTGAGTCAGAAACTGGAGGAAAATTCCACTTCCCTGAACCAGAAACTAGATCAAAGGCTGGAGGAAAATTCCACTTCTCTGAGCCAGAAACTGGAGAAACTTGAGGAAAATTCCGCTGCCGTAAGTAGGAAGTTGGAGGAAAATTCCAGTTCCCTGAATCAGAAGCTGGAAGAGATGCTAGAGAACACTCGAGAAAGCTTAAGAAACATCCAGCAGGCCGTCGACGATCGATTCCAGAACGTCGAAGAGAGAATCGAGACACTAGAATCGAGGTTCGACAAGAAGGTTCTGGAACTCGAGAAAATTGTCCAGAACGTTCAGCATCAAGGGATCGTTGTACCGACTGCAGCATCGAAATTCACAGCTCCCAACTTCGACGGCACGAGTGCGTTTAATATCTTTAAACTTCAGTTCGAGACAACAGCGGAACGGAATCAATGGGGAGAAGAAGATCGTGTGGCCGCTCTAGTAATTTCGCTTAAAGGCGAAGCAGCTGGTGTTCTACAGACCATCCCGGAGACCCAGAGAAGGAACTATACAGCCATATGGGATGATCTCCATCAAAGATATGGCAGTGAGCACATGCAAGAAATGCACAAGCTGGAACTTAAAGGACGCCAGCAGCGTGGAAACGAGACCATCCAACAGTATGCTGCCGACATTGAGAGGCTATCTCACCTAGCCTACGCGGATGTTCCAGTTGATGTGGTGGAAAAACTGAAAACGGATTCTTTCTTCCAAGGGCTAAGAGACCCCGATACGCAACGAAGCCTGATTCTCCTGCCGACGACATCTTTCAAGGAAACAGTTGCCAGCGCTCTCGCATGTGAAACATCGCTCTTGATATGCCGACCTTCCATCAAATTACGGCGCATATTTCAAGACCAGTATAATTCCAGAACAACAACGGAAAGTAGGAGTGGTTCATTCCCAGGTAGATGCTACATCTGCGACCAGCAGGGCCACATTGCGAGAAACTGCCGTCTGCGGAGAAAGCGTTCATCCAGCAAATTGCGCCGTCATTCCAGAGAAACTACGGTGAGTAGGAGCCGCCCGTTCCCAGGCAGATACTACATCTGCAACCAGCAGGGGCACATGGTGAGTGATTGCCGTTTGGGAAAAAGACGTCCGAGGTCTGATTCGCCAAAAGGAGAACAAGCGAGAGCACGCGAATACCGGAAGAGAAGCGGTCATGAAAACATGGGTGCCTTGTCGAGGCTTGCGTTGAATGCAACCTTGTTCACGTGCGGAAACCAAAGAACAGGTCACCGACATCCGTCGTTTCCATGTGCTACCAGAAGATTCCTGGACTGTCGAGAAGGTCGGAAGAAGGCAGCGAGAAGATGCCGATCTGGCGGTCATCATCGACTACCAAGAACGAGGTTTCCGACCAACTTGGCAGCAAGTAACCAGTGAAAGTCCAATCGTGAAAGCTTACTGGGCTCAATGGCAGAGTTTGAAGCTGAAGAACGGTTGCCTCTACCGCAGTTGGGAAAGTGAGGATGGGAACATTGTAAACGATCTGCTGGTTATTCCAAAGGGACAAATCGACGAGGTCATCCGAGAATACCACGAAGGACCAAGCGGGGGTCATCTTGGTGTTAACAAGACTGTAGAAAAGATCAAGAGACGTTTCTACTGGGTAGGATGCCATGAGTCGGTTACGCGTTTCATTCGCAGGTGTTAAAAGTGTGCGAAGGCAAAGGGTCCAGTTAGGAAAACTCGAGGAAATATGGAGCAGTACAATGTTGGAGCACCGTTCGAACGTATCGCCATGGACATCGCAGGCCCATTCCCAACGAGCAACGCTGGAAACAAATACGCGCTGGTGGTGGTCGATTACTTCAGCAAGTGGCCTGAGGTGTTTGCATCCCGAACCAGGAAACCAAAACCATTTCGGATGCATTCGTGAACAACTGGGTTGCGCGTTACGGAGTACCGCCGGAACTGCACTCAGACCAAGGAAAGAACTTCGAGTCGTCGGTGTTCAAAGAACTCTGTGACATGCTAGGTATCAAAAAGACACGGACAACACCATTACACCCACAATCTGATGCCATGGTCGAAAGGTTCAAGCGGACGATGGAGGAATACCTGAGAAAAGTCGTCGTTGGAGATCAGAAGGACTGGGATGAACATCTTCCCCTTTTCTTAATGGCGTACCGTTCAGCACAGCACTTTCAACGGCAACACCACCAGCTGAAGCCATCTTTGGATCTGATCTTCGACTTCCATCGGACTTTAAGTTCGGTGTGGTACTACCGACAACTAGGGGCAGGACGGACTTCGTAACCGAAAAGAAGGAACAGCTGAACTCCATCCATCAGTTCCTCATTGAACGACTGGATTTGGTCAGCGATAAGATGAAGGCGAGATACGACCTAAGGGCGAACTCTTCTGGATTCGAGATGGGACAATTGGTATTGCTGTACAACCCACAACGAAAAAAGGCTTGTGCCCCAAATTGCAATCAGCCTGGGACGGGCCATATGAGGTCATCAAGAAGCTCAATGACGTGGTATACCGAATACAGCAGATGGGAAACAGACGGGCGAAGTATAAGATTGTCCACGTAGAGAGGTTAGCGCCATATTACGGAGAAGGATCCAATCGCTTGTTCGAGGACGAACAAGTTTAGGAGGAGGGCAGTGTTGCGGAGACGCAAACCGACGGTTAAGTTCGAATTTCGCTGTCGAAGTTCGGAAGCTCTCTTGAAGCGGAGATTGTAATGATGTCAACTGTCAACGGCGTAATGCTAATTGTCAGAGCATTCTAGAGATTTCCGAAGGGGAATTTCCGACGGCGAACATTCGAGAAGGTGGACCGAGAGCTATATAAGCGCGAACACTCGCCCTCGGGATACATTCAGTTTGTGGTATTGAACAGAGCGTGACAAGTCAGTGTGATCGATCGGTAAAACAGTGGGAAAATAAAAGCTTTCAATAAAGGTTGTTGTATGTGTAATATAGTTTAAAGTGGATGGATTGGATATTAAAGAAAATTGGAAGCTGCACAGATAATTGATCTGTGGTGGAACAAGAAAAGTGTGTGCGTTTTAATAAAAAGGGCAGTTGTAGTTTATCGTAATCCAGTGGTGCGAACCCTATTTGGTGTGGGATTGAATATTTCGTAAAAATATGTAGGTTCTAATGGAAACAGAACGTTGGCTGGAAGGACTACTGATAAACTTGAAATAATATTTCCAAAGGCATTTGCTCGTGTACAGCCCCAATCTCTATGCCTACTGTTTAGATTGCCACCCAGTAGAAATTCATCACCAATAGAGAAAAACTTTCTCAAATCTTGTCTGAATTGTAACTTTTTTTGGTTTGGAGCTCGTCCACCGTGAAAGTACACACAAAAAAATGTAATTCTCCTTTGATTTGAAAGTAGAACCTCTATCCCGACATTTTCAGTAGAAAGGGTTTGAATTGAAGGTAGGAGCGAATGTTGAATTGATCTCCTAATGAGAATAGCCACACCTCCACCTCTTCTACCAACCCTATCAGAACGATAGCATTTATAATCTGGGTTGGATAGATTGAAGTCAGGTGTCAGCCATGTTTCTGTAACAAAAGCAACATCAACACTGTTGCTTATTAAAAAATGTTGGAATTCTAAAAATTTGTCGCGTATGCCTCTCGCATTCCAAGTAACAATATTTAAGTGTCTATGGCTTGCCATCAGAATATAAGAACTTAGTGGCTAAATGTGCGATGACATTGAACTGATCAATTTTACTTTTACAATTAGATAATTTCGTGATCATTTCTAATGCAAGTGAATTTAATTCCTCTGCAGAGAACAGCGAATTGTTGTTGGTGGATGGCATAATTCCAACACTGTTGAGTGAATTTGTTTGATTGCAACTAGTCCAAATTGGTGGAGGTTGATTTCGAACACTTAGACAAACGAATTTTGTC
Source organism: Eumerus sabulonum (assembly GCA_951905685.1). Classification (NCBI taxonomy): domain Eukaryota; kingdom Metazoa; phylum Arthropoda; class Insecta; order Diptera; family Syrphidae; genus Eumerus; species Eumerus sabulonum. The sequence goes on from OX645060.1 coordinate 75,322,096, forward strand.
GGTGCAGTATCTCGTCGACGTTGGGGAAGAGATGGAAAGTCAGCCATAGAAGAGAGCGAAATTTCTTGGCCTAACTTTGGTTAAGAAGAAATTTGAACGAAAGTCGTTGAGTTCCAAGACGTTTTTTTTCCCTTCTCTTTTGAGCTTAGCCTCCATAAACTTGGATCGGCTGATGCAAGAGATGTCAGTGGCCTTGTGGTTCCCGTTGCAGTTTGCACACTTGAAATCCGATTTGTTAGCGCAGTCGGCAGTTTTATATGGATCAGCGCAGAATGCACAGTATGTTTTGACATGGCAGATTCTTTCTCCGTGTCCAAACATCTGGCAGTTGTAGCATTGCGTAAGCTTACCTCGTTGCTTCCTCTGAAAATTCCAGGTTACTTGAGTGTGCATTATGGTGCGAACATTTTTTTTTAATCTTTTAATTCGACGGAACCATTTGCAAAACACACTATAAAGATGAAGTCTGTATAATGTTCAAGCGTCTTGACGACTTTTTCAACTTCCAAACATTTCAGACCGATATTAACAAGTTCGGATTTAAGCATGAGTGGGTCAATGTCACCCAATCCGTACAGACACACTTTAAATGACTTAGCACCTCTGAAATCGTGCGTAAAGTACTGGCAGTTACTGGATTTAAGATTTTCAACAGTGCGCTCATAAGAATCAATTGATTCACACGCGATCTTAATACCAATGGATAACTTTTTTATCGAGTAGTCTGACACTGCGATGGATTTCATAAAGTTATGAATGAAATCATCCGACTTTTGAAGCACTTTAATTGGTGGCACAAATACTTTTTTAACATTATCTGGATTAATGATCTCGTCCATGTCTTCACAACCACTATCAGAGAGACATTGTAAGTAATTCGATCTAGAGTCCTTAGCACGCTCTTTAAGTTTCGGCATTCTTGTTCGAACTTTTTTGTCCATTGACAAATAAGTGTCCTCAGAATCCGGAGATCGAGTTTGTTTAGCAATTTTGCTTTTGTTTTTATTTTTGTTTTTATATATATGGGGAGAAGGGAGCGAACAAACAGAGCAAAGAAGTTGATCGCGTTTAACTTGGCAAACGCCAGCTTCGATCTCTGTCCCTGCTCAATCCGAGTTGACACACAGCCTCCGCCTGGCCTCCCCTGGATAGCTATACTGGCACCCGCCAGTCCCGACCCCTTGTTCCTGGGGAGAGAGGAACCTGACCCTCCAGGTTGGGGGTTGCGCTTAGGGCTAACATCCCTATCGCTTAAAACAACAATTTTGTTCAGAGACAACCAATAGCCTCGGATACGGACGGATTACATGTTGACGACCCCCGCAAACGTCAAAAGGAAACGAATTTTGGTTCTGCACCTGGAACGTTAGGTCCCTCAACAGACCAGGTGCAGCCGAACAACTGGTCAACTCTTTGGACTGCTATAAGGCAGACATTACCGCGCTCCAAGAAATGCGATGGGATGAGCCAGGCAAAAAGCGGATGAAAAACTGTGATATGTACTACGGAAACTGCTACAGAGAATATAAACAACGCTTATTCGGATGCGGATTTGTTGTTCGAGGCAAACTCAGGAAAAAAGTCTTAAGCTTCCAGTATGTACGCGAACGCCTCATAACTATCCGCATCAAGGCCAATCTCGGCAATATAAGCTTACTAGGTGTCCACGCCCCAACAGACGAAAAAGATGACCGACATAAAGACGACTTCTATGATCTCCTAGGCAGAACGTATACGCAATGTCCCAGCTATGACACCAAAATCGTTCTAGGAGATTTCAATGCGAAGCTGGGTAAGGAAGCTATCTTTGAACGGGTCATTCGAAAATACAGCCTACACAACACCACGTCAGAAAACGGACTAAGGCTAGTGGATTTTATGGCGGGACATAACCTGGTAGTAGCAAGTACACGATTCCCACACCTCAACATCCATAAGGGGACCTGGCGGTCTTTCGATCAATCGAAAACCAACCAAATTGATCATATTGCGATCGACGGCAGACACTCCTCCAGCATCCTAGATGTCCGGACCTTTCGAGGAGCCAACATCAACTCGGATCATTACCTTATTGCGAATTTCTCGGAACCAACGGAGTCGAGTAAAAACACCAAAATTTAGCGTCGGAAAGCTGCAATCGCAGGAGACCGCCAGAACCTTCGCCGATCAAGTCTCCCTCAAGCTCTCTCAGGTGCCGATGCAATCTGCAGAAACCATAGAACAGCAATGGAGTCGTTGTCAGAAAGCCATTAGAGAGGCCGCCTCAGATATACTCGGTTTCGAGCCACCACCGTCGAGAAACCAATAGTTTGATGATGAGTGCAGACAGGCACATGTAGAGAAACAGAATGCATACATGGCCACATTGCATCGACGGACGAGAGCTGCCCGCGAGCTCTATGAACAGAAAACGAGGGAGGAGCATTCACTTCTGAGAAGGAAAAAGAAGGAGCACGAGAAGCGCGAGATCGAGGAGATGGAGAGATGTTACGGCAGAAACGACGTTCGAAAATTTTACCAAAAAGTAAAACGAACATGCCAAGGCTATAAAGCCAGAGCAGAAGCCTGCAGGGATGAGCACGGACACTTAGTAGTGGGGTCACAGTCGATGCTGAGATTGTGGAAGGACCACTTCTGCAGACTGTTTAACGGCGATGATAGTCAAAATGCCGCCGTCAGGCAGAGCGAACCATTCACACATGGACGAAGACGAAGGAGAATCCCGTCCACCCGACCTAGACGATGTTAAGATAGCGATATCGAAACTAAAGTCTTATAAAGCTGCTGGAGCAGACGGACTCCCCGCGGAGCTGTTTAAAGCAGCTGGCGATGAGCTGGTGAGGAACATGCACCGACTCATCTGCAAGATATGGTCGGAAGAACGCCTGCCCGATGAATGGAATCTCAGCATCGTTTGCCCGGTCCATAAGAAAGGAGACCCCTATGACTGCGCCAATTACAGAGGGATAAGCCTCCTGAACATCGCGTACAAGATCCTCTCTGCCGTACTGTGCAAGTACCTGAAACCGTTCGTGGACAATCTGATAGGTTCCTAACAGTGTGGTAGACCAAATATTTACATTACGGCAGATCTTGGAGAAGACCCATGTTTTAACAAACTCGTCAGACTATGCAGGATGACTATGGAGAACTCTCGCTGCTCCATTAAGGTCGGAGGTGAACTAACCGACCCCTTTGATGTTAAAAAAGGTTTTAGACAGGGTGACGCACTGTCATGTGATTTCTTCGACATTATTCTTGAAAAGATCGTGCGGGACTCTGCGGCCAATACAAGAGGTACGATCTACTTCAAGTCCACACAATTGATTGCCTACGCAGATGACATTGACGTTATTGGACGAACAAAGCGAGACGTCAATGAGGCGTTCACAAGCATTGAAGCAGAAGCGGCGTAAGTGGGTCTAAGGGGTAAATGGGGACAAGACCAAATATCGTCTACCTTGGCTCGATAGTGACAAGCAGCAACGACACCAGCGCTGAGATAAAACGCAGAATAACTCTTGCCAATCGTTGCTTCTTCGGGCTCAAGAGGCAATTGAGTAGTAGAGCCCTCTCTCGAAAAACTAAGGTTTCCCTCTACAAAACCTTAATCATCCCGGTCCTCCTCTACGGCGCTGAGGCTTGGACGTTATCAAAAGCGGACGAAGAGGCTCTTGGACGTTTCGAGAGGAAAATTCTGCGTGCCATCTTTGGTCCCGTTTGTGTAAACGGAGAATGGAGGAGGAGATTCAACCAAGAACTGTACGGGCTGTACAGCGACATCGGCCTGGTTAGACGTCTTCGGATCCAACGTCTAAGATGGCTAGGCCATGTAGAGCGAATGGACATCAACGCTCCGGCCCGAAGAGTCTTCGACTCCAACCCCGAGGAACGACGCAGCAGAGGACGACCGCATTTAAGGTGGCGCGCACAGGTGGAAGGGGACCTCAACCAACTGGGCGTGCGGCACTGGAAACGGCTGGCCGAAGATCGGGCCGGCTGGAGAGGCTTGTTGGTTGAAGCCCTAGTTCCCCCGAACTGTAGAGCCATCAAAGTAAGTAAGTAATATATTTATATATATTTATCACAAAAGTAGTACACGGGTCCGTGCACGACAGTAGGTCACAACACGGCAACAACTCCAACGACGCATTTATTCACATGTATACTAATAACCTTTTCCAAATAATGAATTAAATGAAGTTAATACTATGTTGTTTAGAATATTTCGTATCAACTATGAAATCTGCATTACATTATTGATGTATTTATATCTGTACGTTAACGTGAAGTAAAACCTATTTCAATTAAGGGAGAGTATTGGAATGTTAATAGCTTTTGAGAGCACCGTGGCGCAGTGGGTGGTGTGTTGGCCTCTGACGCAGATGACACAGGATCGAATCCTGACACAGCCATGTCATCGAACGTGTTTTTCACGGTGTTTCTCCTCAGCGAGGTTCTGACAAAACCCCCTATAGCAAAGTTGTCATGTAAAGCTTCTAGAAATTCGCCGTTCGGAACCGGCAATAAATTGTTGGTCCCTTTCACCTATGGGAAAATTAAATCACACACAACATGGGTGATTGAGAGAAGCTCGGCTCAGGTCCTTCATGGACTGTAACGCCAACATACATACATACATTGGAATGCTAATTGAACATGCTCGTTGCATTAAATTTCATCTAGTGTACTTGACATATTGTAATATATATTATGAAACCTTCTTCTCCTTCCTGCAATCAGCTTGATTGGTTGTGTTTCGCTTTGCTTCTGATTATTATAGGCAAATTCCATTCATTCAAATCTATCACGAATCGACGGGATTTCAATGCCAAAATATTTTGGAGGGAACAATGCTGCCGTATGCAGAGGATCATATGACCCTTCGCTGGGCCTGCCACCAATACGAATCACTTTTACCGAGCAAGTTTTATTAGATTTCTTTATTAATTTCGAAATAACTGATTTCGCGATTGAATACTTTTCACTAATCACTTCACTTGAGTGACTCCTTTCTTTAAAGTTGTCAATTATTTTCAGTTGTAAACTCTTACTATACTTGCTACGCGCCATGATATTCTTCTACTATTTAAAATATGTACGTCTTATCCCATAAATAAACAGATTTTGAGTGGAACTTGAACACTAGTTCATCGTCCGCTTAAACTGTTAAAAGCTACTGTACATAAGTAAAAAAAATTCTGCCTATTAGCTATTTGAAAATATTTTTTTACTGGATTCAAACCGAACAGTTTCCTTAGTTTTGTCTATTCAGAATTGTATATATTACTACACTTGTTTTTTATCTTGAATTGTTGATTTAGTTTTGTTATGTTTGTTTTTCTTATTTTAAACAGTATTGATATGAATAATAAATTTATTATTATGTATATAATCGGTGTTATCGGGATCCGAACTCACTCATCGGACTCTGACGCACGATGAGCGAGTTCGGATCCCGATAACACCGACGCCATCGAATGTTTATTTCGTTTATATAAATATGTTTCATTTAACGCCTTTTACACACTCCTAAATGTTTCATTCATTTCAGTTTCCTTAGTTTTGTCCGATACCATATGTACGTATGTGACGTTACAGCTTACGTAGAGCTTAAGCCTTGCTTCTTTCAATTACCCATGTTGTGTATGATTTTTATTTTCCCAAAGATTCTTCTCATTTAGTTTTACTCGTGCAATCCTTATTTAAATTTCGTTTTTTATTTTATTACATTTTTTTCGTCAGTTCATCTGGCAACGCTGTGAGTAAGCTGGAAACGTCAAAGTTACGTTTTAAGAATGTTCCACAAATTCAACAAAAAAAGTTAACTAAAAAGCTTTGAGTTACATTTGGAAATAAAAGTCAATCTGTGCTTCATTTGAGGAATCTGGAAGATTCTGCTTTTGTCGATCCAATGGCCTATTCTGGTGAGTGTCCCGTTCGCTTAATGATGAAGTGCTCTTTGCGCTCTGCTGGGCAAAATCGCCAACACGTAACCAAATTATTTGATTTCTAATAGTGATTACATAGCGTATACAACAACCAAATGATCTAAAAACTTGACGAAGTTTTCACATACAGGGTGCTACTAGACAGACTAAACTAAACCAAAAAAAACGAAACATTATAATAATAAGAATAATAAGAAAAAAAAAAAAAACAAAAAATTATACCATCAAGTATCCCAAAATCTACTGATGAGCATCCGCAGATTGGCGATGTACAAATACATCAACGTTACTCGACAATACAATGCCCATTAAAGCTTACACCTCTTCTCTCACAACAACGACGACTTATTCATCTGCTATAACTACCTTCGCGACAACCAAATCCACAACGACAGTTTCTACAAGACAAACATTCACATCTACTTTACCATCAGCGAATTCGAATGCAATGAACCTACCCGCTGCTACTGATACCAGATCGGACATCAATTCAAGAGAACAGAAAACGCCTTCAGCCCTAATTATTATCACAACCCAAAAAAGGAACAAAACATCCCCTCCCAAAAATACTAGCAACATGAACACAAATAAAAAATAAAAAACTGAAAGCCAACCAAAACTAGATTCCCACTGGATAAGTAAGCCTAGCACAGTGGCTTCCAACAACAGATTCGAAACCTTATCTTATCGTGGTTTTCCTAGATAAGATTCGAGAGGAATCGACCGAATTTTCACGTTGGTTGTAGTTTTCAGCAAGTCTTCCATGCACTTATGGTGTTATATTAGAATTGCACACACAGGGTATGAATTTAAAGTGACCATATACTGTGAGTGCTATGCCTTTATCAGTATGTTTGATCACTACTCACTCACAACAGCTTTGTTGCATAGCTGTTTTCCCTATAGGAATTGTTTTTTTCTCTGCTATGGAACGACTTTGAACTACAGACCTTCCGCTCGACGGTCGGTGATGTTTACCACTGCACCATGGCCACGGCGAACGGGGTATAACAGCACAAATTAGAACTAAAATAATTTATAAAGAACAATAATATTGATGTTCACAGTTAATGAAAAAACTAAAAAGGAAATACTAAGCATTAGATTTTGCTGATGCTGCAATCTGATTGGCTATTACACTGCTAAAGAAAAAATATAAACAGGTACAAGAAAGCATTTGACTTTTTTGCAAGAAGCATACAGAGCTTGGGTGAGCATCACGAAAACAACAATCGTGTCTGTATTGATACAATCTCTATTAATCTTCGTTTTAAATGAATTCGCGCTATTGGTTAGCAACGAAATAATGTTGTGGGTGTTATCACTTATAGCCACATATAACTTTGAAAGTTATAGATGGGATTCCCCCTAAAATTTGACGATCTGCCGTTGGAAAGATTAGGCGGCGGACAAGAGAAGCGTCAATGAGAGTCTATTTCGCCATATTGCAAAACATGTTTGACCGATTTCCCGAACAGCTAACTGTGGGGCAAAAATTGAGGATAGCTGAACTGAATTTGGCTCTTTACTACCAGAAACAGGTGAGTTTGGTAGAACCTAGGTCGACAGAGAAACTAGTCGGCCTGGGACTGGAATCAGTAAGGGCTAATAAAAAATTCTTCTTCCTACCTCCAACACAGACGTTGTGGAACTCCCAGAGTCAAACATAGCATATGAAAATATTGGCCCACTTCATATAAAATGAATGGATCAGGTTGTGCGCCAAACCTACCTGCGCTTGGAACCCTTGAACAATTAAGATTGTGTCCCAACCCAGTATGAAACCTCTTTAATTGTCTCTAAAGTCGGTTTACGGACGATTATTTTGCGTGATAACGTCAGAAAACATTGATGAAAAATTAACAACACGCGGTGTTCCCAAGCGGTTCACCATCTAAGTACTGACCGCACCCGACGCTGGTTGATTACGGTATTCGGACGACAGCCGATACATATGAGATTGCTCGGACAGTGTTTGGTGGTTTGGTAAGGAAACGCAAGAACTCATGAGCTGCTCATGAGTGTGCGCTACCCAACGAGCAAATATTAAGCGCACGCGCTCATGAGTAATTGGCTGTGAGCAGTTTTTTCGATTTGGAAACGGGCATATACATATGTAAAAGTATGGCTACGTCATCGCAACATTTTTTCATGCCTCCCAAGTATGCAAACAAAATTCTATCCCATAGGCAAAATAGATGCCCCTCTATCACTGAGCTCTCGCTTGCACGCCCAGCTCAGGCGGAACGTGACAATGAGTCATACTTTTTCGTACGTGCAGCCGGTGTTCATCGTTTTATAAGACGTTATCAAGCCAAAAGCACAATGATAAACGAACAACACTATACGTTTCCACTAAATTCACAATTTTAATTTCTTAACCTAACTTAATCTAGATTTAGAACTTATTTCGTAAAGCTACCTTATACCGTCTCGTATTTGAAATAAAAAAAAAGAATTCGCTATAAAAAAGAAAAACCGGCCAAGTGCGAGTCGGACTCGCGCACGAAGGGTTCCGTACTATTATGTAAAGAAACGGCAAAAAAAGCATGTCTGTTGTATGGGAGCCCCATTTATACATATATTTATTATATTCTGTCTAAGTATTTGTTGTTAAAGCAGCAACAGAAATACATAATCAGTGACATTTTATTCTCACTTTTCGGATAGTTAAAATCTAGAATGTTGTAATTATTAGAAAATACAAATTTTTTGAGTGATTGCCAATTTGGGCTTAGACGTGGCAAATCGACTGAAACTGCTTTATTGAAATTAACTGGTGAAATATATAATAGTTTAAACACTTCTCAAATACCACCAACATTATTTGTTGATATCAGTAAGGTCTTTGATATGGTTAATCATACTTTGCTACTCGATAAACTTTATAAAGCGGGTTTCAGAGGCTCCATTTATAAATGGTTTTCTTCTTATTTATCCAACCGTTATCAAGTTGTGAAAATTAGGAATGTTTACAGTTTTATAGACATCTTAAAAATGGGTGTTCCCCAAGGAGCAGTATTGGGCCCAATCCTTTTTCTAATTTATGTTAATTCGTTTTTCTTACAACCTTTTAAAGGCAAAATAACTGCCTTTGCTGGTGAAACATCTCTTTTCCACTCAAACACTAACTTAATTGATATTTTTGCAGATGTTAATTATGACCTAGATATGTTAAGGAGATGGTTTCATTATCATAAACTAATAATGAGCAACAAAACGAAGTACATGATATTTAATATCAACGGTAGAGTTTTCAGAGACCTTCCCTTATATTATCATGCACCATTGAGTAATCGATTTGTTCTTGAAGATATAGTATTCAACAATCAAGAATGTTTGAAAATTGCTTCTTGATTGAACACGTGGACAGTTTTAAATATTTAGGTGTTGTATTGCACCAACAACTTTGTTGGAAAGACCATTCAATATATTTGAAACAGTATCTAAATGGGGTTATAAGATAATTATTCCATCTCAGTATGCACTGCAATCTCTACCCGTTTTAAATTACTAAATGTATACTCGCACCGATATGGAACTAGTAAAAACATGTCCATGTCCTGAACTAAATGTATTATCGCACCGATATGGAACTAGCAAACCATGTCCATGTCCGGACCTGAATGCGTATATACACATGTATGACATTCGTTCACGAAATGCGGCGCGGGCATTATATTATTTCATTTCTTTTCTTCATTTCAGTTCAAGTGTGCTGTACAGTGTACACTAACTGTTCGAGCTTTATCGCCACATCTCCATACTTTTGGGTTTCTTGAAAACTACGGGGTATAACTCATACCGTATGAGAAGCATGTTCGTTGCATTTATGTTTTTTTTTTTTTGTTTTGTACATATGTGATTGATGAATAAGGGTTGAATGGAACTATGGAACTATTTTCGTTCAATTTGCGGAACGAGAGGACATGTGTCCGAGAGAGGACATAGTTCCGTGAACTACACATGTCCGGAACTACCCAACTCTACTTCGTAATGTAGATATGTATGTATGTATGTATACTTATACATAGCGTACAGATGTGTGAGTGTATGCACGTATGTGATGCGTATGCACGTATGTACGTATCGGTTCGTATGTGTGCAAGATCGCTTGCTCCTCTTGATCACTTGCTCCTCTCCACCTGCCGCGACGTCGTGCGAAAGGGATGCTAGGCCAGCTGCGAGGACTGGTCGTGAGTTAGGATGTTAAAATGGGCGCCACACGATTGCCCTCACGCCGACTTACCCGCAGCAAGAATCGCGAATTTGCTACGAGAGTCGCGAAATATCCCACGCAAAAGAAAAAAAAAAACACCGTATTCGTTTCCAATTCAATATGTCACAAATTTAATTTCCTTAAACTAACTTAATCTAGGTTTACAATTATTCCTTAAAACTACCCTACACCGTATGTCAATAAAAAAAGTCGAAATAAATAAAGAAAAAATACATAAAATAAAAAAAAAAATAAACGAATTCACTGTCCAAAAAGGTGAATAAACCGCAGCTTGAGTATTCGAACAGTCGTACCGAAACTCCTCTGACCAACGACTTAGCCCACATCACCAATTGCGACACGCAAATTTGTGATTTCAATACCTTATACAACGAACGTGATATCCGCGACCAACGTAGGCAATAGGACACACGGTACGGCCGCGTACCGGGAACTGCTTAAAAACGTACCGGAGTTCTTCCCCGAAGATCACTCTCCGAGTACTTCGCCGAAGATTTCTCCCCGAGTTCTTCGCCCACTCTCCCTCATGTGCTACTAGGAACAAAAAGAAAACAAAAATGCTGACCTTCTGCGGGCTGAACTCCACTCGTTTGCGTGTCAAGTGCTGATCGCACCCTCGGGCTATCCGCTTTCTGTGAGTTTGATTTCCCAAAATGGATGACTACGAGCCGTCCACAAATGGGAACTGAACGAAGGATGACAACGAAAGCCTGTCGAAACAGTTTATTATTGGTTGTTTGTAATTATGCATATTTTTTTTTTTTTCTTTTTTTTTTTTAGAGACTCGCGCAGGTTCAAGAGTTTTTCATATTCTCTTATGATGTGTTGACACACACAACCTGAACGGAGTGCAGTGGTTGGGGTCGTTGATGTTCGTTCACTACTCTCAGGGGTGGTTGTCCTAGACTTAGATAGGACGAGAGCCGACCAAATTCCGCGTTGGTTATAGTCCGTAGTAATTCGTTCGAGCCCTTTGGTATTGCATACACAGAGGATGAATATCGTTTGACCATATACTGTGAGTGTTATGCCTGCAGCAGTACGTCTGGTCACTTTACATTCACAACTGCGTTGCATACTTTTTGTCCGTATAGAAATTACTTTTTCTTGTATGTATAATTAATTTTGTTCTGTTTTTAGTATTTGTCGTGGTAGCCGCAACAGAAATATGTACATCATCTGTGAACATTTCAACTGTCTAACTATCACGGTTCATGAGATACAGCCTGGTGACAGACGGACGGACGGACGGACAGCGAAGTCTTAGTAATAGGGTTCCGTTTTACCTTTGGGTACGGAACCCTAAAAAATGAAACATCAATCCGACGACTCGAACACCCGTGCCCAGATTACTCTGTTCAACGACTTAGCCCGCACCGACAGCAGTGACTTCAATGACGAGGGTATTAAATAGATGCCTCTCTATCGCTTGTTTCGCTCAGGCGGAACGTGACAATGAGTCATACTTTTTCGTACGTGCGACCGGTGTTCATCGATTTATAAGACGTTATCACGTCAAAAAGTTGGGAGTTTCGTGGGGGCGATGTACTGGTAGGTGAGATAAGTGCGAAACTATTCATATATCTTTTGAAGAATGTGGTGATATTCATTTGGACAGTGGCATGTGACAGGAGCGCTCCTGGTAAGCCAAAAGAGCGTTTGGCGTTTGGTGATAGCGCTAATTTTGGTGAACTTCGATCGCGTATTTATTACTCAGATAAACTCGTCAGACAAAGGTACAATTGATGTTTAATCCTCTCAGCAGTGCCAGTGCCTTACGGCTTTGTGCCAAGTATGTCGGAAGCATTTGGTTTAAGGTTTGCCATTGACAGCCGTCGCGCGCGGTCACGGAAGGAGAATAGGAAAGAACAAAACAAAAACGGCAAAAAAAAAAAATAAAACAAAAAAACCAAAACCAAATACCGTAGTGCAGTGTAGTGAAAGTGAAAGTGCCGTAACCGAACACCTGGTCGGCAGCAGCGCTGGGCCGTACTCCTACCTGTCCCCTTCCCTTCTCGTGACAGTGGTTGCACTCAACACACTCACTGATTGAGTGTTAACGCAACCGACGCGTAGCGGGTCGCGTGGGTTGTTCTTTGCTGGTGGAGCAAATTTTACTGTCGTAAGGGCATAACACCTACGATAGTTTGTTTTTGCAAATCCGGCGATAGAACTTCACTTACGCGTCTCCGCCTTAACGGTTTTGTATCTATACATGTTTTGTAGTTTGCATTGATGAGGGATTTCTGTGTGCAATTCTGCAATATTCGTGGGTTACGGAAGAATTTCTTTGAAACGTATACCCATCTCTCTCGCCACAAACCGGCTGTTTTGCACTTTGTGAAACACAGGTCGATGAAAAGTCTGATCCTTCGGATTTCAGTCTTCCTGGATATAGCTTAGTGCCGTTATTCGTTTCTCGCCGTGGTCTCGCCATCTATGTCCGTAGTGATATTGCTTACCAGTTACTTCCACAGTATAGCCAAACATCCACCCCGGAATTTAATTACATACGGCTTAAATTCATATTCATTCACACATTAAGCGATTTCAATGTACACAATTCTCAGTGGCGTCGACATTCTGGACAGACAACACCCGAAGGAAGGTATGTTGAAATTTTTGCTGAGTTAAATCACTTAACTCAACTTGTGAATGAGCCATCACGTATCCCCGATGTTGCTGGTCATACCGCCAACACACTGGACTTGTTTCTTACCTCCCAGCCTGACAAATACACGATCGATGTATTGGAACCTCTTGGCTTGTCTGACCACTGCATGATATCAGCAAAATTCTCGAACTCCCACTATCCAGTTAAAGAAAAAGCTCCTAAGAGAACACTATGGCTATACGAGAAAGCCAACTGGTGCGGCCTTAACAACTTCTTTCGGATCTTTAACTGGTCGTTGTGCTTCCTCGACAACGACGTGGACGCCGCAACTGGTATTATCGTAAACATTATCCGAATTGGCATGGCAAATTTTATTCCCAGCAAGATTAAAAGCACCAGGCCTAAGGATAATACGTGGTTTGACTTGAGCTGCAAAGAGGCTATTAGGCTCAGGGAGCTAAGTTTTCGGGCCTACAAGGCAAACAGTTCTGAGGAAAACCGAAAAAAGTTCATACGAGCCAGAAATGACTGCAACACCCACATTCGACGGATTAAATTCCAATCCGACCAAAAATTAAGGCGTAAAATCCTTCAATGTCCCAAAGGTAGCAAAAGTTTCTGGTCGTTTGTAAAAAACGTAAAAAACACACACACAATGACATCCCAGCTGTCACCCCCTTAGACAAAGCTAACCTACTTGCTGCCCATTTCGCAACCAGTTCTCAGCTGCCAGCTTGTACTTTGTCTTCGCCTGTACTAGAGTGCGTCAATTCCACCATGGGGCTAATCCACTTCCGCACTCGTACAGTCGCAAGGGTTCTTAAAGACCTCGACATACACAAATCCGCTGGTCCAGATGGTATTGCCCCAATAGTTCTGAGGAGGTGTTCTTCTACGCTGGCAAAGCCACTGCGTAAGCTTTTTCACCTTTCCTACACCTCTGGGCTCTTTCCGAGTAGGTGGAAAACAGCATTTGTCCAGCCTATACCCAAAAAAGGCGAATCATCTTCTCCCTCCAACTACCGACCCATTGCACTAACGTCCCTTCTTTCCAAGGTCATGGAAACGCTGATTAACTGTCAGCTTATGAAATATCTTGAATCACGGAAACTCCTCAATGACCGCCAATACGGTTTCCGCAGCAACAGATCCACTGGTGATATGATGGCATATCTAGCTGAAAAGTGGAATCACTCGCTTCACCAAGCAGGTGAAAGCAAATTTGTTGCACTGGATATTTCGAAAGCATTTGACAGGGTTCGGCATGAAGCCCTTTTGTCGAAAATGCGTGCTTTTGGGATCGATGAGTCTCTCTTTCAATGGTTTAGAAGCTACCTTTCGAATCGTTCAATTCAAGTTGTTTTGGATGGATTCAAGTCTGATACTCACTTTGTAAATGCCGGTGTTCCCCAGGGCTCCGTTTTGTCTCCGACACTCTTTCTTATTTTTATAAATGATCTGTTGTCTGTTACTTCTAATCCAATTCACTCCTTCGCTGACGACAGTACCCTCAGCTTCTCATATTCGTTCAGCAGTTTACGACCCTGCACTTCGGTTGTAGATAATGAGCGGCAGCGTATGTTAAGCTCATTAAATTCCGATATCGACAGCATCATCCAATGGGGTAAAAACAATAGAGTGGAATTTAATGCTTCCAAAACACAATGCTGTCTCTTGTCGTTAAAGCGTATAAATAACCCGCAGCCATTATCCATGAATGGCACTTGCATCTCAGAAACTGAAAAGCTTTCCATCCTGGGTATGAGTGTTGCCCACAATCTTAATTGGAGCGACCATATATTCAGTGTCGCCAAGAATGCTGCGAAAAGCCTTTCTTATACAGATGCAAGAAATATTTCTCCCCTTAGATCTGGCTACAATCTATAAGGCGTTCATTCGCCCCAAATTAGAGTTTAACGCTCATGTCTGGTCCGTTGCTTCCAAGACCTCACTGCACCTACTAGACAGAATACAAAAACGAGCCATAAAACTGATAGGTGACTCCAGCATTACCAAAACATTAGACTCGTTGGAACACCGCAGGAATGTTACCTGCCTCTCCCTGTTTTATCGTTACTACCACCAAAAATGCTCTGATGAAATAGCCAGTGGCATTCCGTCCCTTCAACATTTCTCCCGCAATACACGTCTCTCTAGGAATGCTCACCAATATACTCTGAAGCCCGCTTTCGGACGTACTGTCAAATATAGAGAATCTTTCATTAACCGAACCACACGAATCTGGAACTCCCTGCCGGATTCGGTTTTACCCCCTCAATGCAACATGCAAGCATTTAAGATCAATGTCCATCGGCATCTCCTCTATTCCTCTTCCTCTCTACCTTCTGCCCGCACTGTGTCACCGACATAATAAGGTTATTAGACCTTGAGTGCGCGCAAATAAAAAAAAAAAGAAAAAAAAAAAAAAAAAGGTAGTGATGTACCCCTACTCGCTGGTACGGCTAAGATGCCTCGGGGTTACATGTGGAAAATTGGTTCGTTGGGCTCCAAGGGTTCAGCGAAACACAGGTCGAGATATGCACATATGGAGAATTTCTCCACTCGATGAACTGGTAACGCAATTTTGAATCAGTGAATTACGAGGAAAATCAAAAAGGTATACAAAATTTTGTATTTCCCATAATGAAAGGTAGACCGAGGTGTTTTATATCAGCTGGTAAAATCGAATGGACAGCTATCCATTCTTTACAATATTCTTATATTTTATATTTTACTAAGTTTCCTTAGTTGCTTTACCTTACTACACCAACTTTGGTAGGAAAATAGTCACCTACGAGCAAAATAGATAGGATACTGATGGCATTTCAAGATCTATGCAAAATGGTTGACGATGGGGAGATTATTAAAAAATCAGTTAAGCCCATGCGACATGATTCAGATGCGGAAAATTTAAAAATATTACGGGAAAGCAATTAATGGGAGCTAAAAGAGACACCGAGGCAAAGAGCCGTCATAAACAACCTCGGGAGAAAAAAGATGTAGAACTTTACCAGTGAGCTAGTGTAGCAAAGAAATTTTGTAATATTGAACATGGCAGTCACTATGCTGGACAGCTGTCCATTCTTTACAATATTCTTATATTTTATTGGAGCGGAGAGAGCGTTAGCGAGCGAAGCTCCCATGCACCGACTTAAATACAACTCTGTGTACGCACTAAGGCTCAAAAAGTACTGAACCGATTTTCGTAATTCTTTTTTTAAACTGACCGCACAAACCTCTTTTATGTTTAGAAATAAAAAAATCGCAGGATTTTAATTTAGAAATAATTTTAAAAAATTCAAAAAAAGTTGTCTATAGGGAAATACATTGAAAATTTGAAATGAAAAATTTCGCGCGCTTTTCAACAATTTCGATAATTCTTAATTGTTTATATTTAATTTATTTCCATTTGAGTTTTAGTTTAATTTAATTTTATTGTTATCTAAAAATAAAGAATTTTCACTGCAAAAATTATAAAAAATATTTCAAGTCAAAAATAAGGTAATAAAAAAATCTCAAAACATCCTCCTTAAACGTCCATGCCGCCATTTTTTCAGAGAGTTTTCGAGATTTTTTAGAACTTCACATTCCTTCACATTCCGCCTCTAATAACTATTGAATCAGTCAATTTCATTCGGGCACACTGTGTGTAATGCTTTCAAGAAAAATAGTTCGAAATTCACAAGCGCTAACAACATGGATCCCGGGACCCAACCAGAGCTTTTAATGAATCTCACGCCTACTGAACAAATGCTAATCGCCAGAGTCCATCCCGTACTTCGTGTCTATAAGGTTAAAGCATATCGACGCAACGGTCAATACAAATATAAAGGCAATGTCCTCAACGTCGAACAAGATATTCAACCTTTAGTTGATTCATTGCCAAAGTTACCTAAGGAACTAAACATTCTTTTGATACATCGCGCAGGAATGGAACACAATTGTGACTTCCGTGTACGTCGTTACAGAGTCCAAGATGCTCTGCTTTGGCTAATCGCAAATAACATCTTCTACAGAGACGTCACACTTAACACCCAGGCGCTGGAAAAGTTGCCTGTTGACGGTAACATTGCAAATGAATTGCCATTCCTCGAAGTTGGGGCAGAACTTGATGAAGCGCTAGAAGACGACATGATGGCAGAGAACGGCTTACCAAGATTACGAGAAGAAAATCAAAATTCAGTCATTCGAAACGCTTTAAACTGGCCTCAAGGTAGTGATAATCCTGTAAACGAATTCAGGCAAGCCGGTTATGTAGTGCAGGCATTCCCACACTTATTTCCAACTGGTAAAGCAGACAACAATGATGCATCAAGACAAGAGAAAGTGACCTTTCGTGAATGGGTTAAGCACCTGATTTGTTATAAGGATAAACGATTTGCTCAAGATCCAAGATTCAGATATTTCTGTTTGAACAGAATGCAAAGGCATGATGCTTGTCAACGTGGTGTCGTCTTTGCTAAAATGAATGGATTCGACGGAACTGTTCAAGAATTAGTTAGCAGAGTTAACACAGACAACACCGTAATGAAACGACTTTTGCATATCGGATCAGGTATAGCCGGCACCGGGCCGTTTTGGTATAAGCGACGAACTGAGCTCGAAGCAATGGTTACTCAATTAGGTGTGCCGACTATATTCCTCACTTTGAGCTCTGCAGATCTATGGTGGAAATGTTTAGTAAAACATTTTGGTTATAATCCGACTGACAAATCTGAATCAGTGATATCGAGGGAAAGGCAGAATTTACTGTCGAAAAATCCATTGATTGCAAATGAATATTTTGCTAAAAGAGTCTGATACTCAGTCTGATACTCACTTTGTAAATGCCGGTGTTCCCCAGGGCTCCGTTTTGTCTCCGACACTCTTTCTTATTTTTATAAATGATCTGTTGTCTGTTACTTCTAATCCAATTCACTCCTTCGCTGACGACAGTACCCTCAGCTTCTCATATTCGTTCAGCAGTTTACGACCCTGCACTTCGGTTGTAGATAATGAGCGGCAGCGTATGTTAAGCTCATTAAATTCCGATATCGACAGCATCATCCAATGGGGTAAAAACAATAGAGTGGAATTTAATGCTTCCAAAACACAATGCTGTCTCTTGTCGTTAAGGCGTATAAATAACCCGCAGCCATTATCCATGAATGGCACTTGCATCTCAGAAACTGAAAAGCTTTCCATCCTGGGTATGAGTGTTGCCCACAATCTTAATTGGAGCGACCATATATTCAGTGTCGCCAAGAATGCTGCGAAAAGCCTTTCTTATACAGATGCAAGAAATATTTCTCCCCTTAGATCTGGCTACAATCTATAAGGCGTTCATTCGCCCCAAATTAGAGTTTAACGCTCATGTCTGGTCCGTTGCTTCCAAGACCTCACTGCACCTACTAGACAGAATACAAAAACGAGCCATAAAACTGATAGGTGACTCCAGCATTACCAAAACATTAGACTCGTTGGAACACCGCAGGAATGTTACCTGCCTCTCCCTGTTTTATCGTTACTACCACCAAAAATGCTCTGATGAAATAGCCAGTGGCATTCCGTCCCTTCAACATTTCTCCCGCAATACACGTCTCTCTAGGAATGCTCACCAATATACTCTGAAGCCCGCTTTCGGACGTACTGTCAAATATAGAGAATCTTTCATTAACCGAACCACACGAATCTGGAACTCCCTGCCGGATTCGGTTTTACCCCCTCAATGCAACATGCAAGCATTTAAGATCAATGTCCATCGGCATCTCCTCTATTCCTCTTCCTCTCTACCTTCTGCCCGCACTGTGTCACCGACATAATAAGGTTATTAGACCTTGAGTGCGCGCAAATAAAAAAAAAAAGAAAAAAAAAAAAAAAAAGGTAGTGATGTACCCCTACTCGCTGGTACGGCTAAGATGCCTCGGGGTTACATGTGGAAAATTGGTTCGTTGGGCTCCAAGGGTTCAGCGAAACACAGGTCGAGATATGCACATATGGAGAATTTCTCCACTCGATGAACTGGTAACGCAATTTTGAATCAGTGAATTACGAGGAAAATCAAAAAGGTATACAAAATTTTGTATTTCCCATAATGAAAGGTAGACCGAGGTGTTTTATATCAGCTGGTAAAATCGAATGGACAGCTATCTATTCTTTACAATATTCTTATATTTTATATTTTACTAAGTTTCCTTAGTTGCTTTACCTTACTACACCAACTTTGGTAGGAAAATAGTCACCTACGAGCAAAATAGATAGGATACTGATGGCATTTCAAGATCTATGCAAAATGGTTGACGATGGGGAGATTATTAAAAAATCAGTTAAGCCCATGCGACATGATTCAGATGCGGAAAATTTAAAAATATTACGGGAAAGCAATTAATGGGAGCTAAAAGAGACACCGAGGCAAAGAGCCGTCATAAACAACCTCGGGAGAAAAAAGATGTAGAACTTTACCAGTGAGCTAGTGTAGCAAAGAAATTTTGTAATATTGAACATGGCAGTCACTATGCTGGACAGCTGTCCATTCTTTACAATATTCTTATATTTTATTGGAGCGGAGAGAGCGTTAGCGAGCGAAGCTCCCATGCACCGACTTAAATACAACTCTGTGTACGCACTAAGGCTCAAAAAGTACTGAACCGATTTTCGTAATTCTTTTTTTAAACTGACCGCACAAACCTCTTTTATGTTTAGAAATAAAAAAATCGCAGGATTTTAATTTAGAAATAATTTTAAAAAATTCAAAAAAAGTTGTCTATAGGGAAATACATTGAAAATTTGAAATGAAAAATTTCGCGCGCTTTTCAACAATTTCGATAATTCTTAATTGTTTATATTTAATTTATTTCCATTTGAGTTTTAGTTTAATTTAATTTTATTGTTATCTAAAAATAAAGAATTTTCACTGCAAAAATTATAAAAAATATTTCAAGTCAAAAATAAGGTAATAAAAAAATCTCAAAACATCCTCCTTAAACGCCCATGCCGCCATTTTTTCAGAGAGTTTTCGAGATTTTTTAGAACTTCACATTCCTTCACATTCCGCCTCTAATAACTATTGAATCAGTCAATTTCATTCGGGCACACTGTGTGTAATGCTTTCAAGAAAAATAGTTCGAAATTCACAAGCGCTAACAACATGGATCCCGGGACCCAACCAGAGCTTTTAATGAATCTCACGCCTACTGAACAAATGCTAATCGCCAGAGTCCATCCCGTACTTCGTGTCTATAAGGTTAAAGCATATCGACGCAACGGTCAATACAAATATAAAGGCAATGTCCTCAACGTCGAACAAGATATTCAACCTTTAGTTGATTCATTGCCAAAGTTACCTAAGGAACTAAACATTCTTTTGATACATCGCGCAGGAATGGAACACAATTGTGACTTCCGTGTACGTCGTTACAGAGTCCAAGATGCTCTGCTTTGGCTAATCGCAAATAACATCTTCTACAGAGACGTCACACTTAACACCCAGGCGCTGGAAAAGTTGCCTGTTGACGGTAACATTGCAAATGAATTGCCATTCCTCGAAGTTGGGGCAGAACTTGATGAAGCGCTAGAAGACGACATGATGGCAGAGAACGGCTTACCAAGATTACGAGAAGAAAATCAAAATTCAGTCATTCGAAACGCTTTAAACTGGCCTCAAGGTAGTGATAATCCTGTAAACGAATTCAGGCAAGCCGGTTATGTAGTGCAGGCATTCCCACACTTATTTCCAACTGGTAAAGCAGACAACAATGATGCATCAAGACAAGAGAAAGTGACCTTTCGTGAATGGGTTAAGCACCTGATTTGTTATAAGGATAAACGATTTGCTCAAGATCCAAGATTCAGATATTTCTGTTTGAACAGAATGCAAAGGCATGATGCTTGTCAACGTGGTGTCGTCTTTGCTAAAATGAATGGATTCGACGGAACTGTTCAAGAATTAGTTAGCAGAGTTAACACAGACAACACCGTAATGAAACGACTTTTGCATATCGGATCAGGTATAGCCGGCACCGGGCCGTTTTGGTATAAGCGACGAACTGAGCTCGAAGCAATGGTTACTCAATTAGGTGTGCCGACTATATTCCTCACTTTGAGCTCTGCAGATCTATGGTGGAAATGTTTAGTAAAACATTTTGGTTATAATCCGATTGACAAATCTGAATCAGTGATATCGAGGGAAAGGCAGAATTTACTGTCGAAAAATCCATTGATTGCAAATGAATATTTTGCTAAAAGAGTTCAAACGTTTTTGGATCTTTTATCATCGAAGCTGAAGGTAAAAGACTTTTGATACAGGTATGAGTATCAACATAGAGGAAGTCCTCATATACACGGTGTTTTCTGGATTGAGGGTGCACCAGATGTTAGAAACTTTGATGTTATGTCATCGGAAGATCTGAAAAAGTCTAAGGATTTCTTTGACTCGTTAGTTTCTGCTTGGAATCCGTTGGTTGCTGCTTGTGCTGCAGATTATCATCCATCGAGGCTATTTGGTACCGACATCAATCTACAATGTGATCTGCAACTGTCGCAAGCACTCAATCGTTTTCAGAGACATACAGTTTGCTCTGAACATTATTGTTTACGTGGTCCTGAGAAGAAATGTAGATTTGGGTTTCCGATTCCTCTTCAAGCTGAGTCTACTCTTTCGAAGAATGAAAGGGGAGTATTTGAATATTTGCCTAGAAGGAATGATCCTCTCCTTAACCCTTACAATGAATTCGTCACAAAGTTATGGCGAGCAAATACAGATTTGTATTGTAAATTACATCACCAAGTACGCATCGAAATGTGAGCCGAAATCGGAGAACTTCAAAGTGGTATTTAACAATATTGCTGAGTCTATGAATAACAATGACCCGGCATCAAAAAGCATTACCAAATTGTTAATGAAACTAATTGCGCAAAGAGATGTCTCAGCTTGCGAGGTTATGCATATCTTGAATGCTGAAGGATTATACCATTCAAGCAGACAGTTTGTACGTCAATACATATCAACTGAAGAATATGTTGTTATCAGGCATCCTTCGGAAGACAATGACACAAAAATGGCTCGCGTTTTAGAAGTTTATAAGCATCGACCTGAAGAAATGGAAAACATGACGCTAATGGAGTTTACGAGACGCTGCTCCGGTATTGGTAAACAACCTCCTTTCAGGATAAGGTGGCATCGCAGAGAAAATATTGTTCAAGTTATTCCCAAAGTAAAATATGGCTATTGTCTTCGAGGTTTCTTCAGAATAACATGAACAAAATATCAGAAGTTTCAGAAACGTTACGACTTATTTCGAAAAATACTCAGATCAGACTTTATAACACTGAAAGAATGTTGAAAGTGGGAAAACCGATCGCCTTGATAAAAGCGATTCACAATGACGAAAGAGCTGCCCTTTTCAAGTCTGATGAAGCAAGAGGACTGGAATCAGAACTCACTCTATGCAATGGATGCCCAGTTATGCTTCGAACGAACCTGTTCACAGCTGCTGGGTTATGCAACGGGACGATTGGCACGGTCGTTGATATCATTTATGAGCCTTTGGTTGAAGGAGACTATACAAACGCCTTCCCAATATGTATCATGGTTGACTTCCCATCGTACACCGGACCGAAATTGTACAGTAATACAGTGTTGCCTATCTTACCGCTATCAGTATCGTTCAAAAAAGGTACACAAACATTCACACGTAAGCAGTTCCCTCTTGTTACCGCGTATGCCATCAGCATTCATAAATCTCAAGGTATTACCTTAGATAAGGCAGTTATTGACCTTGGTGAAACAGAATTTGCTTTGGGAATGGCATACGTAGCTCTTTCACGATTAAGAACATTGAATGGTCTATTCTTTGATCCGGCATTCAATTTAGATAGAGTATTAAAAGTCAATAATAAGAAAGGACTAGAAAACAAGAAGGCCGAGTTTGAAAGATTAATGTCCTTAGCCCAACAACACTGACCGAAATTTAATAGTAATTTGATATCTAATGAATTTAATACTGATTTCTGATATAGTCTCATAAAGTACAATAGCTCGATTTCCTAAAAACACTCCGCTCCAATTATGACGCAGCGAAGCAACCTGCGAGCGACTGCGGCGCCCTAGTATTTTACTAAGTTTCCTTAGTTGCTTTACCTTACTACACCAACTTTGGTAGGAAAATAGTCACCTACGAGCAAAATAGATAGGATACTGATGGCATTTCAAGATCTAGGCAAAATGGTTGACGATGGGGAGATTATTAAAAAATCAGTTAAGCCCATGCGACATGATTCAGATGCGGAAAATTTAAAAATATTGCGGGAAAGCAATTGATGGGAGCTAAAAGAGACACCGAGGCAAAGAGCCGTCAGAAACAACCTCGGGAGAAAAAAGATGTAGAACTCTACCAGTGAGCTAGTGTAGCAAAGAAATTTTGTAATATTGAACATGGCAGTCACTATGCTGCAATGCCTACACTTAAGTGCGTCGGATATTTCTAACCCATATAAGTCTCGCAGTGGACAGAGGAACTATAATTACGAACAACCAATTATAAATAAGAGAGCACCGTGGCGCAGTGGGTAGTGTGTTGGCCTCTGACGCCAATGACTCGGGATCGAATCCCGACACAGCTATGTCATCGAACATGTTTTTCACGGTGTTTCTCCTCAGCGGGGTTCTGACAAAAACCCCTGTAGTAAAATTGTCATGAAAAGCTTCCCGAAATTCGCCGTTCGGAACCGGCAATAAACTGTAGGTCCCTTTCACCTATGTGAAAATGAAATCACACACAACATGGGTGATTGAGAGAAGCTCGGCTCAGGTTCTTCATGGGCTGTAACGCCATCATACATACATACAATTATAAATAAACTTTGATGATCCTTATTATGTCATTGCTAAGTTAATCCTTGCTGCAAATGCTTTCGTACAATTCATATTCTCCTCCTTTTCCATCCTGATAGGTTAATTTATCAAATGTTGCAACAAATTCAATGTTGTGAAATTAACTTTCGATCATATCCCACATACAATAACACACTTCCAAGTTGTGATCCCTATTGGATCCTGGATATATTAATCCTAGCTGCAAACCTATTCCCTATAATTATTGTTACCTTTTTACCTCTTTGCTTTCAAGTAAGTTAATAGGTTTGAATTCAAAGAACATTTTGATGATCAACTATCTCATCATGGAGATTTTTAATCATCAAAGTAATACGCTTATAACCTGCCTGCAACCAAGGTCTGTCATTATGCAAACTATCATTTTAAACGGACTAGCCGTTTTAACGTCTCTTTAATTTATATATGCACAGATGGTACGGAACCTTTCGTGCGCGAGTCCGACTCGCACTTGGCCGGTTTTTTTTTTACTTAATTTTCTTTTTCTTTTTCTTGGATTGGGACATTCAACGTGTCCGGAACTATTTAAGCTTTTCTCTTCCTTTTTGTTAACTTCAATTGTTTTAATAAAATACGTGTTTATTACTGAGAAGGAACATAATACTGGCGACGAGGATGGGATATATAGATTCCCCAAAAGTAGAGTAACGCCGTACCTATAAAATCACATGACCGAGAGCCCAAAGAGGTTAGGTGTGGAATTTCTAGAGAACATACTTATAGCACTCAATTTTCCAGTTCCCCAGGAAGGGCTTCAATTGGATCCATTGAACCATTCGATATTGTGAACCCGTCTGCATGGGGCTCGTACAAAAGACGATTCGAAATGTTTTTGCTAGTAAATGGCATTGTCGACAGAGACCTACGGAAGGTCACATTTTTTACCAATTCGTGGATCGTTGTGTTTTAATTTGGTCGAGTTCTTTATTTCCCCCAAAAGGCATACGGAATATACAGCGATCATCGAGATATTGTCGAAACATTCTACACCAACGCCATCAGATTGCCGCATTTTATAGGTTTTTAAAAAGGGACAAGCGGACAAGTGAAAAAGTGGCAGAGCGGATTGTGGAACTTCGTCAACTCATCATCGATTGCAACTTTGATGGGGAGACGGTGGACAGAATGCTTTGCAATAGACTGATGTGTGGACTGCGGAACACAAGCCTACAGCAAGCCTTGCTAGCGGAAATTCAATTGATCTTCAAGCAGTTCAGGATAGAGTGATCGTAACGGAGACGGCGGCAAAAAATCAGCAGGTTACACAATTAAAACAAAACAGCAGAAAAAGTACTCCCAGACTACGAATAACAGCGGACCAGGCAGTGAACACGGCAGAGTGTCTATTCCGTTCGGCGAAATTCAACAAGAAATGGCGAGGGCACTTACAATCATCACCCATAAGGGTGCCTATAACATGAAGAGATTGCTTTTCGGTATTTCGACAGAACCTGATATCTTCCAAAAGCGCATAGAAGAGTTGTTGCGTGGAATATCAGGGGTGATGGTTTGCATATTCCGATGATATATTTATTATAAGCGAGGACTTAGCGCAGTTAATCAAGACCCTGGAGAATGTTTCTCAGCGACTCCAAGGAGCAGGATTGCGGCTGAGAAGAGGCACGTGTCAATTTGATATGACGTCCATTACATTTCTTGGATATGATGTGGATGGTCAAGGAATCCGCCCATCGCTCGACAAAGTCAAAGATGTTGTGAAAACACCACCGCCGGAAAATAAGAAGCAATTGCAGGCGTTCCTGGGAATGATTAATTTCTACCACTCGTCTTTAAAAAACAAAGCGACGATCGATGAACCGCTTCATAGATTGCTGGACAAGAATACAAATTGGCATTGGAACACAAAACATGCAGAAGCATTTCATAGGTTGAAAAAACTGTTGGCAGAAAGCCAGGTGAGAACGTGCTTATTACTTACGACGAAAAGTAGCCTCTTTCAGTAGTTTGTGATGCTTCTCCGTACGGAGTGGGTGTGATCCTTATTCTCACATTATCGAATGGTCAAGAGCATCCCATCTCCTTTAATTCTCGCACACTCTCGGCGACAGAAAGGAATTATGCTCAAATCGACAAGGAAGCACTGGCAATTATGGCAGGAATAAAGAAGTTTCATAATTTGTTGTATGGTAGAGACTTTACTATATATAGTTCCGGATCAGAGGCCAGTGATCAGTCTGTTTGATTCTGAGAAACCAACGCCGATTACGTTGTCCCGTTGAATGCTAAGATGGAGTTTATTCCTGAACGGATACAATTTTAAAATATTATACAGGTCTGTATAATATTTTAACACAGATGCCTTAAACGGCATTCCATTATGTACAGAGCAGGCAGATGGAGAACACCAGGTCAACATAATCGAAGATTGTGATGCGATTGAAAGATGGAAAGAGGCGTAAGACATTTTTCATAATTGTTGACTCTTATTCGAAGTAGTTAGAAGTGAGGCTAGTATCTACGACAGTTGCAGCATGTGCCATAGGTAGTCTGTGCGCCGTATTTGCGACGTTTGGACTACCAGGCTCTATTGTTTCTGACAACGGCACAGCATTTACGGCAGCGGTATTTGACGAGTTTTGTCATAAAAACTTAATCTCTCATATATGCACAGCACCGTTTCATCCACCATTCCTTGACAATTCGACAAGCTCCAAGGCTCAAGAATTAGCAGTTCACGAACTCGTGTGGGTAAGACGCTATACAGGAAGACCACCGTGGATACCATCGGTCATAACAAAGCAGACGGGCCAGTTTCATATGTCGTGCCTCGAAGACAAGAAGCACAATGCGTAGACGCTTAGAACAACTGCGAACAAGAACTTCTGAGACCGCAGAGACTACAAGTGATATCAGCGAAGTGGGGGCAGTATTAGATAATAATCAAAGGCACTCCAGTTCGGAAGTATCTGCACATGAAGAGCTGCTAAATATACCGGAGCCGGAGCCCGTACCGTTAGCATCTCCAAGAGTACGACGCTCTGAGAGACTTAGAAAGAAGGACCTGTATTTCGAGCTATGGAGGGAGGTGTGTAATATCTGGACGCAACCATCGGTGGAAAATGACAACTGGAGGGACACTAGATGACACTTGAAAATTACTTCTTTTTTACTTCATTTGCTTTTCCTTTTGACGTGAACACCGGCTGCACGTACGAAAAAGTATGACTCACTGTCACGCTCCGCCTGAGCTGAGCGTGCAAGCGAGAGCGCAAAACAAGCGATAGAGAGGCATCTGTTTTGCCTATGGAATAGAATTTTGTATGCATACTTGGAGGCATGAACAACTTTTAGAAGACAAATACGATTCTGAAAAATTCGTTAAAAAAAAAGTTAGGGGTTTGTATGTTGGATATACATATATACATATTTTATGTTTGTACTTTTACAAACGAGAAAAAAATTGATCTTATGTTCTCCCAAAGAGAACATCACCGAACAAAAGGAAAGACTTTTAAATCTAAGTAATATTTTATTGTTTGAACTTAAATTACTCTTAACCGAACAATAACTGAACCGAACTAACATAGAACTCAACTTAGAACTGAAAACTGGAACTAACTTAAAACCAACTGATCACATCTTGAACTTGAAATGAACTGAACTGAACTTGAACTGAACTTGAACTGATCACATCTCAAACTGAACTCTTTCAAAAATGAACATGAAGTATCTTATATACTTTGTGCTGTTCTTCGACAGCGTCCCTTTTGTTGGACTTTGATCTTCTTACATAAATCACGAGAACTATGCCGACGCAGCTGCATCCACTTGACATCGGCTAAAAGCATTTTGCCATTAAGGCGCAGCTGTGTCAACAATGATCGTTCTCGTCTATTGGTTTGAAATTATTTATGTAGCATATGATTTGACCGCAGCTTGTTTACATTGCGTACGGATCAAATCAATGCTGTTTACATTTTTAATTTTTATTGAATTTGAAGTCGAGCTCTTGTGGGTGTTTACAAGTTGGCTCTGATATAACACCTTCCCCTTTAGGGTCTTCTACGGGTCGGGAAGTGACTCGTGGGAGATTGATGTTATTTACAATCTTCTTATCCTTTTTTATAAAAATTTTACATAACAAATTTACTATAGGTATAGTCAATATAATTACTATTATTATTGTAATGGAATAAACACATCTTTTTGTTGTCTTTTGTTCATATGTCAACTCATCTATAAGTTCATTGTTTTTAATATTGTTATAATGCAATTTTTCAAAGGTTAGATTTGGCTTTTCAGTATAATTAATTGTTTTGATTGTATTGGGTATTATTACCTCATGTCTAAATTCTGTATTTTGATATGTTATATTATTTAATGTAATTTGACAATTTTTTGGCTTTAACATGTATGTTTTTTCCAATACGATATTTTGTTTATTACAGTTTTATTTCAAATTTTGTTTTCTCAGATTAATAGCAATAATGTGATTCATTCCTACTGTTTTTACAGATTCTTTTTGTTACATACGTATTTAGTTAGCAACGCAACACTGACATTGGCATCTCTGTTACTTATGAATATATAATATAAACATTGAATTGTACATAATATGACTTATACATATGAACTACATAGTATGCTTAGTATATTGTTTTAGTCTTTAGTCTCTCGTCAACTATTAAAGGAAACGGATGCAAACGAAACTTTGTGTTTTATTACCCTAACAAAGGTTATGGGCCCAGGCTACGTAAATTAGTACAGAGTGATAATTAAGTGTGTATCTAGTATCAATATGAGTTCATTATACCAAATTGATAAACTCGATAGTGATAATTATGATGGATGGAGAGTCCAAATGAAGAGTGTACTTATACATAGTGGGTTGTGGTCATATACAAGTGGGGCTGAGGTCTTGGAAGAGGTTGCGACTGTGAACGAGCAAACCTCGTGGAGGTCCAAGGACGAAAGGGCGTTGGCAACGATTTTGTTGTGCGTAAAATCATCGCAGTTAAACTATATTAAAAACTGCAAAACGTCTAGTGAGGCATGGAAAAAACTTGAGGACTTGTACAGGCCCAGCGGACCGGCTCGAGAAGTAAGCCTGTTTAAACAGTTACTTGCGGTTAAAATGGACGAAAATCAGGCGATGTCCGACCACTTACAATCTTTCTTGGACGTATGTGAAAAACTAAGAGAGATAGAAGTGGATATTAAAGAGGAGCTACTTAAAATAATCATGCTATCTAGCTTACCTAAAGCTTATGAAAATTTTGTGATAGCAATAGAATCGAGAGACTCACTACCACCATTATTAATATTAAAAACCAAGTTGCTGGAGGAGGGACAAAGGAGAGCGAATGAGAAAAAGGAAGCGGACGGTGAAATAGCATTCATGGCAAAATCTAAAACGAAACAGAACAAGAACTATCGGTCTACATTTGATCATAATCAACGTACTGGTACTAATGGATTAAAGGGTAGATGCTTCAAGTGCAATCGAAAAGGACACTATGCCGCTCAGTGTCGCGAAAGAGAAAAATATAATACTCCTAAAGTTACAAGTTCATTTGCAATGTTAAATGCAACTGATTCGGGTATATTGAGCAAAAGTGTATGGATTTTTGACAGCGGCTCTACTTCCCATATGTGTTGTGAAAAAAGTTATTTTGTGAACTTGCAAGAGCATAGTGAAACAATTGAACTAGCGGCTAACAATTTTATTAAGTCATCTGGAAAGGGAGATATATTAATTGAAACCCCATATTCAAAGGTTACACTTCGCGAAGTTCTATTTGTCCCCGAGTTAAAAACTAATTTTATTTCTATTAGTAAAGCGGTTGAAAACAATCTCACGGTCGAATTTTTCAAACAAAGTGTTTTAGTGCGAAATTCTTCTGGTAAAATCGTGTTATCAGGAGAAAGAGAAAACGATTTGTATGTACTCAGATATGCATCAATGTTTAAGACGTTGTTATCATCAAAAACGGGAGTGAGTGCAAATTTTTTACATTGGCATGAAAAATTCGGTCACCTTAATGCAAGAGCATTGATTTCTTTGTATAAAAAACAAATGGTACGTGGACTTGATTTAAAGAAATTTCCGGAACATATCAATTGCACAATCTGTTTAAAGGGAAAAATGTGAAGACAACCTTTTCCAAAATTGTCCGTGTATAGAAGTGAGAATTTGTTAGAGCTAATACACAGTGACGTGTGTGGACTAGTGCTGTAGCAAATCGTATGTATTCGTTACTGAGTAACGGGTACTTTAATTTGTACCAAGTAACGAAACGTTACTCCCGAATAAATGTCGTTACTAGCACGATTTCGTTACTTCTGTATTTGAGTATAACGTAGCAAATCGTATGTATTCGTTACTGAGTAACGAAGTATCATTATCGATACGCATACCATTCATGTACTTTGGGTATTTTGGGTATAATGGTATCTAGTATATCGTCGTCGATCGGTATCGGTACCTATCATTCAAACTGCCTGACCTGACTTATTCTGCATTATACTGTTTGATGTGGGTATCTGTTTTGAGTATACTGATAGCAGTGCAATGTATTTTGCATCAAATGGTGTGTTCTTGTTCTTCATTGCACTGTTTTTTGTGCATCTCATGTAAATGCGGAGAATAATGCAATGTGTTTGTACTGTCGTTGTGCATTTAAAGGGGTTGGTTTTTGGTTATTGGTACTTTTTCTATGATAATAATCTTGTTGCTTTATGTGTGCTTTATTTTTTGGTGTGAGGGTGCAAGATGCAAAACAGAAAACATTTGTTGTTTTGTTATGTTTATGTAGGTGTACGTTTTTGTTTGAGTTATTTGTTTTTGGTTTGGTATCCTTTCTTCTATTTAGTTGAATTTTATTGTGACTTGAGTCGTTAGTACAGTCGTTGGATAAATATGTTAAAAAAAAAAAAAACAATTTTTAAATTTGCATAATGGAGCGAAAAAGAAGTAAATTATGGAATTTTTTTAGTACTATACCAGACGATCGGAAAAAAGTGAAGTGTGACTTGTGCCTTTCATGTTATTCCGTTAAAGGAGGCTCGGTAACAAATTCAAAAAAACATTTAATGACAAAACATCGGACGTCATATATAAATGAATTCAACCAATCTGTGTCAGTTCCAGCTGTGCGTCCTCCCTCAATACCTTCGACAAGTCAACAATCGTGCGAGGATATCCAGAAAGATCCGGGTAACGATCGTAATTTTTTAGTCCCTTCCTTAGCGTTAATTCCAACAGTAAAAAAACAAACTGATATTTCAATGTTTGCAAGAAAACGTTTGAATGTTGCGCGTGAAAAAAGAAATACTGATCTTATTTTAAAAATGATTATTAAAGATTTGCAACCCTTTTCTATGGTGGAAGATTCTGGGTTTAAGGACTTAAAAAATTACTTGGAACCAAATTTCAAAATGCCAACTAGGTATCTTTTAAGTACAACTTTGCTTGATGCGCACTATTTACAAATGAGAGAAAAAATAAAAAATGAGTTGAAGTCGCTCAATTATATTACGTTAACAACAGATGGATGGACTTCGCGTGCAACAACTGCATATCAGGCTGTGACGGCACACTATGTCTTAGGAGACCCGTGGGAACTACGATCAGTCTTGCTGGGTTGCTTTGAATGTCACGAACGGCATACGGCGGAATATATAAGGCAAGAGCTTTTAAATTTGGTGGAATCCTGGGAAATGAATAATAAAACTTTCGTGTGCGTCACAGTAAACGCAGCAAACATGAAGGCAGCGGTAAGATTGACTGGATGGGATCATTTTGCTTGTGCCGCTCATACCATGAATTTGATAGTCAGAGCTGGACTAGGCGTCATTCAGAACCTACTAAAGAAAGTAAAATCAATTGTAGAACATTTCCACAGGAGCTCTGTGGCCACAAAAAAACTTTTTTTCATGCAGGAGCAGCTGGAACCCAACAAGAAGCCATTAAAACTAAAAATGGATGTTGTTACTCGCTGGAACAGCACCCTTGATATGCTTGAGAGGGTAAAAACACTGCAAGAGCCCTTAGAGGCAGCACTTGGTCTGTTGCACAACCCGGTAGAAAATTTATCCGAAAATGAATGGGCCATGCTTCCAACTATCATTAAAATGTTGAAACCATTTAAAGCGCTTACTGAAGAACTGTCGTCTCAAACTGAAGTTTCAATTTCGAAAGTTTTAGGCGGAACCAACAGCATTCTACGTATTTTGAATAATTTAAGTTCAAATCTTATGAATGCATTGTCTAAAAATCTGCTAGACAAACTTATTTTGGAATTAAATTGTCGCTTTAGAAACAGCTTGCGCGACCCGATCTTATCGAAGGCAGCTCTTCTAGACCCTAGATTCAAAAAACAATCTTTTGTTCATGAATCTTGCTACAATAATGCTAAGCAATTATTGCAAGCTGAACTTGAAAGAATGCCAAGGACGCAGAAAACCTCAGTAGGTCTGGAAGATGAAAGATATCCTCCTTTAATGGAGTATGAAGATGAAGAAGTTGGTATTTAGCAGGAACACGACAAAAACATAGCTTTGGGCTCATCAGTAACAACTGTTGCTGCAAGTATCAATACAATTCGGCAGTATATGGAGGAGAAGAATATACCGAGAAAAGATAACCCGTTGAAATGGTGGAATGCTCGAAAACTACTGTATCCCGAACTTTCTGATTTAGCTAAAAAATATTTATCAGTTATGGCAACATCAGTACCATCAGAACGCATATTCTCAAAATCCGGCCAAATTTTAAATGAAAAGCGTTCGGCATTAAAACCAAAAAGAATGGAAAAAATACTTTTTTTGAATGCAAACCAAGAATATATATCTTAATATTTACTTTTCTAAACATCGAACTTACACATTAATGAGGAATATGAATTCGTGTACTTATTTAGTTTTTATTTTTTATCAACTTTCTATATTTTGTTAAATATGTTTTTAACACTGAGGCACTTGAATTCGCTATAGTTTTTTGAGTTGCTTTTTTTTTATTAAATAATTATTATTTGTTATTTATTTTTAGTTCAAGTGAAATTAATTAGATTTCATTTTGTTTGTCATGGAGTTATTTCCTTTTTAAATTATGAAGTTTCTATTTTATTTATTTTTAGTTTAAATTAAATGAGAGTTTAAAGTTAATTTTGTTCATTAAAAAAACTTGAAAGTTGAAACGATTTGTTTTTATTTTTTGCTTTGATTTGGTTACTCAATATTTTCCACTTATTACCGCTTTACAATCTTATTTACAGGAAACAATTTAGTCCGTTTTCGTCCCCTTTTAACTTCTACAAATAAACAAATAAATCCACCTAAAAAAGTAAATTTTTGAGTAAAAGTAGTTTTTACTAGCTGTTGGCTTATTTAAGAGTTAATAAAAAAGAGGTTTATATGAGCCCCAAAAAAACAAAAATACTTTCTTACACTTAAATAATACCACTTTCTATGAAAGTAACGAAAGTAACGAGTAACGACATTTTCGTAACGAGTATTCAAAACAAAAGTAACGTATACATACGGGTATTCAAATTGACGTTACTTTTACAGCTCTAGTGTGGACCCATGCGAGTTCCTTCTCTTGGCGGTGCTTTGTACTTTGTGACATTTATAGACGATAAATCGCGAAAGATTCATGTTGACTTTATAAAATCTAAAAATGAAGTTTTTGATGCGTTCAAACGGTTTAAAGCTATTACTGAACTTGAAACAGGAATGAAATTAAAGATTCTTAGAAGTGATAATGGTCGCGAATATGTCAATGAAGCTTTTGCGAAGTTTTTAAATGAAAAAGGTGTGCAGCGACAGTTTTCCGTCGAGTATACACCACAACAGAATGGTGTGGCCGAGCGTGCAAATCGAACTCTGGTGGAAATGGCGCGGTGTATGCTCCTAGACTCCGGGCTACCAGAGATGATGTGGGCAGAAGCGGTGAGTACTGCTGTCTATTTACGAAATAGGTCGCCGACAACAGCTTTAGATTCAATGACCCCATACGAAAACTGGTGTGGAAGAAAGCCTAATGTAAGACATTTACAACGATTTGGATGCCACGGGGTTATGCTCGATAAACGACCTGGAAAGTCTAAATTCCGAGCCAAAGGAATTGATTGCATAATGGTAGGCTACTCAGCCGAATCAAAGGCGTACCGAGTATATGTACCCCAGCAACGAAAGGTTTATAAGAGCCGTGATGTGAAGTTCTTGAATACGGAAGGTAATATTGATTCAAACACAAATAATACTAATGAGTATCTCATCTTAGATTCGGCAACATCAGCGATTGAAGAAAGCGAGAACATCGACAATTACCTTTCACACTCGGATGCAAATTCAACAATTGAAGAAGTTGAAGTAGACAACAAGCCTGAAATATATGATCTGTCTACGGCAAATTCAGATGACGTTACTAGAGAAATCGAAGGGAATAGCTGTTTCAAAGAAAAAATCAATGTCCAAAGTGAAAAACAAATTTTAACCAGAAGTAAAGCCAAAGCGCTGCAGAGTAATTTGTACTTAATGGGCCAGGTTGAAGCAATACCATCAACGGTGAAAGAAGCTTTGCTCGCCTACGATGCTGAAAAATGGAAAAAAGCTATGGATGATGAATATAACGCCTTGGTTTCAAATGAAACGTGGGAGCTAGTCGAGTTGCCCTTAAATCGAAAACCTATCAACACTAAGTGGGTGTTTAGTCTCAAGAGAGACAAGGATGGAACTATTGAAAGGTACAAAGCTCGCTTAGTAGCTAAAGGGTGTAGTCAGATGCCTGATGTGGATTTTCACGAAACATTCTCACCCGTGGTGCGTTACTCGACCATCCGTTTGATATTAGCATTATAAATTGCATCTCCACCAAATGGATGTCACAAGTGCATATTTAAACAGCACATTGGAGGAAGAAATTTATATTAATCAGCCGGATGGATATGTACATCCAAAGTATCCTCGTAGAGTTTACAGATTAAAAAAGGCTTTATATGGTTTGAAACAATCTGGGCGCGAGTGGAATAAGAAACTGGATGAGACCCTAAAAAGGCTGGGATATAACCGGAATGAAACCGACTCTTGTGTTTATACGAAAAACGAAAGAGGTTATATTAATATCATCGCAGTTTACGTCGACGATATTCTGTTCGCATGTTCAGACGAGGCCCAATTAGAAAAATCAAAAGTGAAGTTAAACAAGAGTTCGTGGTTGTAGACAAGGGGCAGGTGGGCATTTTCTTGGGAATGGAAGTCAACCAGAATAGGCAACGAGATTACGTTAGTATCGCCCAGACACAGGCGATATCTTCTCTACTTGAGGGTTATTAGATGGGAAATTGCAAGGGGCGGTCGACTCCACTAGAACCTGGTCAGAAATTCAAGAAGTGTAGCAGCTGTGTGAACTGTAAACTGATAGATGAAAAGGAATACCAGAAGATAATAGGATCCCTAATGTACATTGGCCAAGCAACAAGACCTGACATTCTTCACTCAGTGAACAAGTTGTCACAATTTAATAAGAACCCACATGAAGAGCATATGATGGCAGCAAAACATATACTTAGGTACCTAAAAAATACTATAAATTATAAATTGTCTTATTGTAGAGTGGGGCAATCGTTGTGCGGTTACTCGGACGCAGACTGGGCGACAAATCATGACCGGCGTTCATATACTGGTTATGTCTTTAAACTTAACGGTGGTGCAATATCCTGGGCAACAAAAAAGCAACCAACTGTTGCACTTTCAAGTACAGAAGCGGAGTATATGGCGTTGACAACAGTTTCCAAAGAAGCAGTGTATTTACGGAATCTGATCGCAGGCATGGGTTTTAAGGATAGTATTGGCAACTCCACCATTATCTATTGTGACAACCAGAGCGCACAGCATTTAGGGAAAAACCCAACTTACCATGAACGAAGCAAACATATTGATATTCGTTATCATTATATAAGGGAGGTGTACCAGAAATCGTTGATTGCATTAAAATATCTACCAACCGAAGATATGATTGCTGATATATTTACGAAGAATTTATTGAAATCAAAACATGTTAAGTTTACTAAATTATTAGGTCTAGAGATTTGAAATGTAAACAGTTTATGCGTTGAGGGGGAATTTGTTACATACGTATTTAGTTAGCAACGCAACACTGACATTGGCATCTCTGTTACTTATGAGTATGTAATATAAACATTGAATTGTACATAATATGACTTATACATATGAACTACATAGTATGCTTAGTATATTGTTTTAGTCTTTAGTCTCTCGTCAACTATTAAAGGAAACGGATGCAAACGAAACTTTGTGTTTTATTACCCTAACACTTTTGTATTTTTTACATATACACAATTAGTCATGTTTTCGGTTAATATGTTTCTTATACATTCATCATTCATTTCTGTTAAGGGGTTAGGTGGGTTTCAGAGGTTCAAAAAAAGGGTATTTTTACTATTTTTTTTTGATATGTACAATCAATATTTTATTTAAACAATTCAGCATATCAAAGATACATATTTGAAGAGTATTTGGTGAAAGTTTTAAGTTTTATTTAAAAATTCCGAAAACTCAGCCGTTCGTACTTCATCTTCCTTGACTTCTAAAAAAAAAATGTTCTTGCCGTGGACAGCATAACTCATTATTGGCTCATCTAAAACCAAAAGGCAAAAACATTTCGTTAGTACATGGATAAATCTCGTTATTGAACGAAGGAAAAAAAACAGAATTAATATTTTAATTTTTGGCAGACTTTGAACAAAAAAACACATTTTTTGGTCAAATGTTCGCTATGTATTGGCTCGAAAAAGTTAGTTGTAATAAAAAAAAAAAAATCCTTCGTTCAATAACTTGATAATGTTATTTCAATTATGTGTGCATAATTTGAACAAAATCGCTTAATGACTTTTCGAGAAATCGTGTCCACCGACTTAAAACATTGAGTTTTGAGATAAACGCGCTTAAAGTTTTAATTGGAACACTTATAGTAAAAGTTCACGAACACTTATAACCTCAAATCCACCTATTGGCTGAAGAAGCACCACTCAACTAAAATATTAAAACCTAAATACAGTTGCCCTTGAATTGTAAATTGCATGGCCGACCAACAATAGCCATGCAGCTGCTTCCGTATACTTGCGAAGCGCTGCAATGACATGGGCTGATGGGCGGAACTTCCGAAGGGTCTATTTCTTAGAATTTTACTCGGATCGATTTGAAATTTTAGGAGAATGTTTTAAACATATTGCACTATTTAATAAGACAAAAACAAAAAAATCGATTTTTTGAAATTTTCAAACCCACCTAACCCCTTAAATCTTTTATTGTTTTTGTTGGAAGGTATATTTTTTCATCCTTATTTAATATAAAATGATTATCAATTTGTATTTCTAAATAATCGTTTTTGTTCGGAATAGGGATTATTTGTATCTCTTTATATAATTCTTCAGTTAGTCTTGGTACTTTAATGATGAATATAATGTTAGTTTTATATAAAGCTAAACTAAGATTTAGTTCTTCTAAATTGTTAATATTAATGTCGTACGTGTTAATTTCTTCTATGGTTAGAATATCTCTACTTAGTACTCCTAGTCTGGAGGTCATAATTATTTCGTTAATTTTTTCTATGTCTTCATACAAATAATCAATGTTCTCTCTTAACTTAATTTCATACTGTATCTTTGCTATATCTTTTACGTAGTCGTAGCTACCTATAAATTTGTCGAGTCTATGCATAATGTTTTGAGTTTCATTATTCAAGGTATCAGTCAGTATTTGTATTTGCTTATTAAATTTGTCATTAATTATTATCTGGTTGTTTAAATTTTTGATTTCATTATGGTCGTTTAGTTCAATTATTCTTAAATGTTCTTCAATTTCTGTCTTGTCATTATTGTCCATGGTTCCAAATAAAAATTTTAAACCTGTTCCTACTATATCGCATAAACTTCTTTTGTATCTATTTTGCTTAGGATGGGGTAGAAGGGTTTCAAATTCTTTACGTAGTTCTAACATTTTCCTAGATATACCACTGTTTTCTTCAGGCATTCTTTCTAAGTTTTTTTCCATTATTTCGATATTTTTCGCATATTCTGTCAAATTAATTATATGAAGTATTTTGTCGTAGTGTTTTAATAATTGCTACTCCTTTAACTGTATTAAGGCAAAACCATTGCCTCTATTTAGGTATATTACTTCTAACTCCGCTTGTACTTGGTTGAGGATCGTAGTAGTCATCAAGATTAGAGTTATTCTCCGCATTATCACCATATGTTGCGATACTTGATGCTTCAGGAGGCCTAGAATTTGATGATATTTGTTGGAATTTTTTCTTTTTCCTAAATTGGTCTTTGTAAAGAATACGATTGGGATTTTTCTTAAATCTGTTACCTTCTTCTAGCGTGTATTTTTTATCAGATTTGTTAATTACTTTTACCTTTTTATGTTTTGGGGTTAATTTGTTCTTAATTTCCTCGAGTTCCGTTATTTTTGCATAACGTTCATCTATTTACTCATTTTTTCCGTTAATGTTTAATTTATTTAATATTTTAGTTTTATTTTCCTCAATACGCTTATAGATTAGCCCATTGTCGATTTTATTGAAATGTACGTCTATAGGTTTCTCTTTGATTGTTAAATGAATGACATTATTATAAGTGTCTATTGCTTTGGTAGAATGTTCTATTGGTTCAACCTCTTCATTTGCTTCTTGTATTTGACTCAAAATTCGAATGTGTTCGTTGAGTGTGCTATGAAGGCGTTCTATGTCAGAATTACCTGGATGACGATTAGCTGTACAATAATGAACATTGATTTCATTATTTTCTAAGAAATTTTTTAATGTTTCAGAGACAAAAGCGTTTTCGTTATCGAGGGTTATTTGTTTAGGTTTTTTTCATATAAGTAAAGATCTTCATTAATACGTTTAAAACATCTGTATATGTTTTATGTTTTATTGGTTCAATAGCCGCATATTAACTAAATTTATCTATATATGAAAGATATTTTTTATTGTTGTTTAAAACCATATATCTATGTGATAATGTTCATTAGGACTTATGGGAGTTTCCGTTTTTTCATAAGGTAACTTTATTGGATTTCTTTCAATTTTGGTCATACATAGATGGCAATTATTTAATTTTTTTTTTTTTTTTTTTTAGAGACTCGCGCAGGTTCAAGAGTTCTTATATTCTCTTATGATGTGTTGACACACACAACCTGAACGGAGTACAGTGGTTGGGGTCGTTGATGTTCGTTCACTACTCTCAGGGGTGGTTGTCCTAGACCTAGATAGGACGAGAGCCGACCAAATTCCGCGTTGGCTATAGTCCGCAGTAATTCGTTCAAGCACTTTTAGTATTGCATACGCAGAGGATGAATTTCGTTTGACCATATACTGTGAGTGTTATGCCTGCAGCAGTACGTCTGGTCACTTTCCATTCTCAACAGCGTTGCATACTTTTTGGCGGTATAGAAACTACTTTTTCTTGGCTATGAAGCGAATTTGAACCATAAACCTTCCGCTCGGCGGTCGATGATGTTTATTTAATTGTTTATTTATGAGGGTTTTTAAATTAGGAATACAAAATTTTCGAATCAATTCTAAATAAACCTTTTCTATACCAACATGATTTTTGTTTTTATGAGTTTTAATTATTATTTCATTTACCTCGTCCATTTTGATATCTTTTAAGAGCTTCATGCTCCTTTGCAATATTTGAATAGATTTCCTATTCTCCAACTTCCATTTATCTTGGAATTTCTTAAAGGTGTCTTCGTCTTCTATATAAATACCATTTAACATACTGATGTCTACTTCTTTAATAATATCTTCAAAGTCTTTCTCCTTAAATTCTCTGCGTGTGAATACAATTCTTCTCTTCCCAATATGTGGATAAATAATATTTCTTTCTTCGTCATTTTCGCTAACTTTAAAAATTATTCGTCGATTGAAAATATTGATCGGTTTCTCACTTATAGGAATTAAATTTGAATTATCTGATTCGGCACTATGTTGCGTAATTAGATCGTCTTCTCCCAACATATTTATTTTCACGCGAGAGAGGGCGTCGGCTACTTTGTTTTCTTTCCCTTGTATATATTGAATATTAAAGTCATACTCTCCTAACTTAATTTTCCATCTTTGGAGCTTTGAATTTGGTTCTTTCAAATTTGAAAGCCAAACTAACGGACGATGATCAGTTCTTATAGTGTACTTGCGTCCATATAAATAATGACGAAACTGTGCGGTTGCCCAAACTATTGCAAGAAGTTCTTTCTCGATTGTGCTATAATTGCATTCATGTTTATTTAAGGTGCGTGAAGCAAATGAGAGGGGCCCATGTGTTTGACTTAACACGGCTCCAATGTCAAAGTTACTTGCGTCGGTAGTTAGAGTAAATTCTTTTGAAAAATCTGGGTGCCTATTTATTAGGTCGTTTGTCATTAACGTTTTTAGTTTATTAAATGATTCTCTATAGCTTTCGTTCTCAGTATTTATTTTGCTATCCATTTTAAGGCATAACGTCATTGGTTTTATAATCACTGCATAGTCAGAGATAAACTTGCGGTAATATCCGGTTAATCCTAAGAAGGACTGAATTTCTTTGACTGTTTTTGGAATAGGGAAATTCTTTATTGTCTCAATTTTTGGTGATTTGGCTTAACACCATTTAGAGTCACCACATGCCCTAAGAATTCTGTTTCTTTACGTAGAAATTCAGATTTATTCAATAATACTTTAAGATTTGCGTTCTTAAGTGTATCTAGAATTTTATGAAGTGAATCCATAAGTTCTTGTAGGCTCGAGGAAAATATGATGATATCATCCAGATAAACATAGCATATTTTCCCTATGTAGTCCTTCAAGACTTCATTCATAAGTCTTTGAAAGGTTGCGGGTGCATTCTTTAAGCCGAATGGCATCCGTGTAAACTCATAGTGTCCAGATAGAGTGCTAAATGCTGTTTTCTCTCTGTCCTTAGGTTCTACTTCTATTTGATAGAAACCTTTTGTTAGATCCAGTGTAGAGAAATACACTGCATGTCCTAATTTGTCTAATATTGAGTCCGTGTTTGGTATAGGATATTTATCTTCCTTAGTTACATTATCTAATTTTCTATAATCGATGATCATGCGCCACTCTTTTTTACCAGCGTGGTCTTCTTTTTTAGGTTCGACCCAGATTGGGGCCTTATAAGGTGAAGTAGAATGCCGAATTATTTTTGATTCAAGCATTTCTTTTATTTGCCTATCCACTTCCTTTTTGTGGATCTCAGGATATCTATATATCCTCGTGTAAATAGGAGAATTATCTTCCGTAGGGATGTTGTGTTTTACGTGGTTCGTAAAAGACAGATCATCGCCTTTTTTGTAAAATGCTTTATCGCATTCTTTTATTACTTTAAATAATATTTTCCTTTCTTCTTTATTTAAGTGATCTGTTCGAAGATCCTTATTGATTTCATTATTTAGCATGGAATCCATAGGTTTTATTTCATTAAAATAATTTACCGTTTTTCATATTCTTTTTCTTCATTTTCACTGAGGAAAATAGGTATGATTTCGTTATTCAATTTTAATGTTTTATTTTTGTAATTTATTTCTCCGTCATTCGGAATCAAAATACTGTATCCAATTAGTCCATTATACTCTTCATTGAAGTTATGTACTTGGAATTCACAATCATTTTTGACCGATAATGCAAATTTATTCTTTGGTATTACGACGTCTTTTGTGGCAACTATTGGGTTTCCTGCTGTTTTTATTGTCATTGGCTTACTACGCCATTTTGTATATTCCCTTGGTGAATCCTGTTCACGCAGAAGACTATTAGTTGCTCCAGTATCAATGAGGAGTCTTATGGTTACATTCCCTTTTTCTAATTTAATATAGGGAAGAGAGGTTCCGAGGCTGAATGCCGAAAATTTGCTTCCGTTTGGGTTTTTCCTACATAACTAGCTACATGTGCACGCCTAATTTGGGATGATGAAGGATCAACATCCATGGGTTCAGGTTTTTTAGGGAATTGTCTATAATTATTTCTGTAATTTATATTATTTTTGGTATCGTGATAATTACTATAATTGTTTCTGGGTATGTATTGTTTTGGTTGCCAGTTATTAAAATGTTGTTTCTTATTATTGTTAAATGTATTTTTATCTCGAGTTTTTGTTTCGAATCTATTCTGCCTATCTATTTCCTGAGGACGAGTAATAAAACCTGCATGATTAAGTTCATGAAGTGCTAATTCCATTGTATTTGGTTTTAGGGCATAGAGGATTGTCCTCATGTGTATCGGCAAGCGTTCCTCAAAAATATTCAAAGCTGTTTCATTATTTTTAGTAATATCAGAAATATTGTTCTCTTGGAGGCATTTCTGATTTAACAATGAAAGGGTTTCTTGGTTGTAATTATAAAATTTATTAACATCACCTCTATATTGAGAACCTCTTAGTTCTTCGTACAATTGGTTGCTATTTTTAAAGCCACCAAAATTTTCAATTAACATGGACTTAATATCAGTCCATTTTGTCAAGTGAGGATGTATTTCTATGCTTTGTCTGGCCCTACCTATAAGTTTAGATTTCAACAGATTTATACACATTCGTTGACCTTGGTCATTGTATGTTAGTAGAGTAGGTATAATGTCGTCGACATTCTGAATAAATATTGGCAAATCTTCAGTTTTGCCGTCAAAGTTTTGGAGTCGTTCAATGTATTTCAGTGGGTTCAATTCTAAACATCTTAAGTTTAAACTATTATTATTGTTACCTATTGCTGGTGATACGGCTGCTGCTGCTTCCATGTTGACTTGAATGTTGAGTTTTCGTTGAATGTTGAATAAATTAGCTCTTTGTTCACGCTGCGAATATCGTCTGATTCGATTGATGATTTTTTTCATTAACACGTTGGGCTACAAGGATCTAAAGCCAGTTGTCTTCCTTCTTTAGTTTTCGATCACGTTGCGGCTTGTATCTTACCGTTTAATAATATTTTTTTTATTTTATTTTTTTCTTCTGTCTGTAATGTTTCACTCACTGTTCACTATCGGTTCGAAATTATTTCCTCTCTATGAGGTTTTGTATCATTAACCATATGCGTTGGTAATGGGATACTAAATAATTTCTTTTTGTTCGCTGAATTTCAGTTAAGATGGCTAAAGATATCGATATTCGTTCGATTCTTTTACACCTTTCACTTTTCGAATATTGTTCAACAATTTATCACTTATTAAAATCCTTTTACGGTTCGTACACGGGATCTCATCTCTTCATTAATTTTCGCTTAAGTCTTTAGTGAGATCCTACCGACTGCGCCATTTATGTTTGTACTTTTACAAACGAAAAAAAAAATTGATTTTATGTTCTTCCAAAGAGAACATCACCGAACATAGGGAAAGACTTTTAAATTTTAGTAATATTTTATTATTTGAATTTAAACTATTCTTAACCGAACAATAACTGAACCGAACTGACATAGAACTTAACTTAGAACTGAAAACTGGAACTAACTTAAAACCAACTGATCACATCTTGAACTTGAACTGAACTGAACTGAACTTGAACTGAACTTGAACTGATCACATCTCAAACTGAACTCTTTCAAAAATGAACATGAAGTATCTTATATACTTTGTGCTGTTCTTCGACAGCGTCCCTTTTGTTGGACTTTGATCTTCTTACATAAATCACGAGAACTATGCCGACGCAGCTGCATCCACTTGACATCGGCTAAAAGCATTTTGCCATTAAGCCGCAGCTGTATCAACAATGATCGTTCTCGTCTATTGGTTTGAAATTATTTATGTTGCATATGATTTGACCGCAGCTTGTTTACATTGCGTACGGATCAAATCAATGCTGCTTAAATTTTTATTTTTTATTGAATTTGAAGTCGAGCTCTTGTGGGTGTATACAAGTTGGCTCTGATATAACACATACATATGTACATATGTATGTGCCCATTTCCAAATCGAAAAAAAATGCTCACAGCCAATTACTCATGAACACGTGTGTTTAATAATTGCTTGTTGGGTAGCGCACACTCTCGAGCAGCTCATGAGTGTTTGCGTTTCCTTAGCAAAATCACAACACAGGCCGAGCATTCTCCTATGTATCGGCTATCGTCCGAGCACCGTAATCAACTAGCGTCGGGTGCGGTTAGTACTTAGATGGGGACCGCTTGGAAACACCGCGTGTTGTTCATTTTTCATCAGTGTTTTCTAATAACGCTATCACCTAAAATAATCGTCCGTAAGCCGACTTTGCAGACAACCAAAATATTTTTTTTTCTATTGGGACATTCAATGTGTTCGGAACTATTTAAAATTTTTTTTTCCGTTTTCTTAA
This sequence comes from Eumerus sabulonum, assembly GCA_951905685.1. Classification (NCBI taxonomy): domain Eukaryota; kingdom Metazoa; phylum Arthropoda; class Insecta; order Diptera; family Syrphidae; genus Eumerus; species Eumerus sabulonum. The sequence continues at coordinate 75,366,089 of OX645060.1, forward strand.
CTTCAATTATTTTAATAAAATACCTGATTTATAGTGCCGTGTTTATTACTGAGAGGGAGCATGATAAATCTTTTCCTCCATCCCCCGTCTGCGTTTATAGGACCAAAGATCATACGCAAAATCCATCTCTCGAACCGACCGGTTTTGATAGTGTTCATGCTTCTGGGCCGTACAGCAGGACCGGGATAATAAGGGCGTTTAGAAGCGTGACCTTCCAAAAATAGTTGGCATCCACAAATCGGACTTAGAAAGAAGGACCGGTAGTTCGAGCTATGGAGGGAGGTGTGTAATATCTGAACGCAACCATCGGTGGAAAATGACAACAGGAGGGACGCTAGATGACACTTGAAAATTACTTCTTTTTTACTTCATGTGATTTTCCTTTTGACGTGATAACGTCTTATAAATCGATGAACACCGGCCGCACGTACGAAAAAGGATGACTCATTGTCACGTTCCGCTTGAGCTGAGCGTGCAGGCGAGAGCACGAAACAAGCGATAGAGAGGCATCTATTTTGCCTATGTATGTATGCTTACTTGCGGGCATGAAAAACTGTTAGACGACAAATACGATTCTGAAGAATTCGTAGGAAAAAGTCTGGAGTTTTTATGTTGGATATACATATATGCATACATATGTAGATATGTATGTGCCCATTTCCAAATCATGAAGTCGTGCGTTTAATAATTACTCGTTGGGTAGCGCACACTCACGAGCAGTTCATGAGTGTTTGCGTTTCCTTACCAAAATTACAACACTGGCCGAGCGATCTCCTATCTGTCGCCTGCCGTCCGAACACCGTTATCAACCAGCGTCGCGTGCGGTTAGTACTTAGATGGTGGACCGCTTGGAAACACCGCGTGTTGTTCATTTTTCATCAGTGTTTTCTAATGACGTTTTGACTTAAAATAATCGTCCGTAAACCGACTTTACGGACAACCAACATATTTTTTTTTTTTTTTTTTCTATTGAGACATTCAAAGTGTTCGGAACTATTTAAGATTTTTTTTCTGTTTTGTTAAAACAGGGAGAGGGAACATGAAAAATCTTTTCCTCCATCCCCCATCTGCGTTTATAGGGCCGAAGATCACACACAAAATCCATCTCTCGAACCGACCAAGGACCTCCTCGCCCGGTTTTGATATGGTCCATGCTTCCGGGATAATAAGGGTGTTTAGGAAGCATGGCCGTCCAAAAATAGTTGGCATCCACAACTCGGTAATTTTCTCTTCCTTCGACATTAATCCCTGAATCTCGCCAATTGTGGCAAATATCTTTTTTCTCAATTCGGAAAATAGAAAAAAACCGCAGGTGGTCGAGTTCGGTGAATACGGTGGCTGAGGCCTTTTTAAAGTATAATTTTTGGCCAAAACATTGTTGATATTTGATTCCGTTTTTTTAGGGAAAAGTATCCAAGTACATCAAAGCACGTCTAGCCTTTGTGTCTGTTCGAAACAAACTTAATATCCAAATCAGTGATCAATGCCATGCGTGGAAGGGCGTGTGCCAATATGAAAAAAAACCGGGCAAGTGCGAGTCGGACTCGCGCACAAAGGGTTCCGTGCCATTACCTATAACAAGACACTAGCGCACAAATCGGTCTCAAGTAGAGCAACGTGAACGTCTCACAAGCATGACTCACAATGCCGTAGGCCCTTACGCCTTACTAAGAATTTTTATTTTTATTTTATATGCCGCGGGCGGAATTAAATTGAAAAATGAATATCTCCTAAAATATTGGCCGTAGAATGCTCATTGTGGGCTTATCTTTTTCATTAAATATTTATTTACAAACCGATTCAACAAAACTTAACATTGGAGTTGGAAAATATGTTCTCCCACACATTCCACCTGCAAATGTAAGTTGGTAGCACAATATTGAGTGATTTATTATGTTAATTTAATATCATGGACTCCTTATAGGTTTTCCTTTAATCTATAAGTAGACGCTCGCTCTCGAGGGCATTCAGTCTCGGTAGTTCAGTAACGAGTGATCAGTCGGTAAACCAGTGTGTAAGAAACAAAAAAAAATTTAAAGTGTTTAAGAGGTTGTAATAATATATAAAAATGAAGTGCTCCGATAATTGATTTGAGGTGAAATAAAAATATGTGTGTGTATTGAACAAACGAACAAATAGTTGTAGTTTATCGCAATCCAGTGATCGAAACCGATTCTAGATTAATTATTTTTTCGTAACAACATTCTCAGTGGAGTCAACATCTTATGATTGCAAAAAACAGCATTTCAACGGTGAGACTTGCCAAAAAAATGTACAATGTGTTCAGCGGATCGTAGGCACTCTAAGACGGTTCGAGTGAACTAAGTTGTAAAAAAACACGAAGGCATTGACACAAAGTTACTCTATTTTGAATTTAGCATAGCCTAATTCTATATTATTTCCATAATATAACAGTTTGATTATAGTTATAAAGTTGATTAATTTGACTTATTAGAACATTAAGAGTAGTTTATTAAAAAAAAAATGGCATTTTCGGCTTCTAACGATTACAGAAAATGTCGGAGTATGAATAGTAGAGCTGTAAAAGTAACGTCAATTTGAATACCCGTATGTATACGTTACTTTTGTTTTGAATACTCGTTACGAAAATGTCGTTACTCGTTACTTTCGTTACTTTCATAGAAAGTGGTATTATTTAAGTGTAAGAAAGTATTTTTGTTTTTTTGGGGCTCATATAAACCTCTTTTTTATTAACTCTTAAATAAGCCAACAGCTAGTAAAAACTACTTTTACTCAAAAATTTACTTTTTTAGGTGGATTTATTTGTTTATTTGTAGAAGTTAAAAGGGGACGAAAACGGACTAAATTGTTTCCTGTAAATAAGATTGTAAAGCGGTAATAAGTGGAAAATATTGAGTAACCAAATCAAAGCAAAAAATAAAAACAAATCGTTTCAACTTTCAAGTTTTTTTAATGAACAAAATTAACTTTAAACTCTCATTTAATTTAAACTAAAAATAAATAAAATAGAAACTTCATAATTTAAAAAGGAAATAACTCCATGACAAACAAAATGAAATCTAATTAATTTCACTTGAACTAAAAATAAATAACAAATAATAATTATTTAATAAAAAAAAAGCAACTCAAAAAACTATAGCGAATTCAAGTGCCTCAGTGTTAAAAACATATTTAACAAAATATAGAAAGTTGATAAAAAATAAAAACTAAATAAGTACACGAATTCATATTCCTCATTAATGTGTAAGTTCGATGTTTAGAAAAGTAAATATTAAGATATATATTCTTGGTTTGCATTCAAAAAAAGTATTTTTTCCATTCTTTTTGGTTTTAATGCCGAACGCTTTTCATTTAAAATTTGGCCGGATTTTGAGAATATGCGTTCTGATGGTACTGATGTTGCCATAACTGATAAATATTTTTTAGCTAAATCAGAAAGTTCGGGATACAGTAGTTTTCGAGCATTCCACCATTTCAACGGGTTATCTTTTCTCGGTATATTCTTCTCCTCCATATACTGCCGAATTGTATTGATACTTGCAGCAACAGTTGTTACTGATGAGCCCAAAGCTATGTTTTTGTCGTGTTCCTGCTAAATACCAACTTCTTCATCTTCATACTCCATTAAAGGAGGATATCTTTCATCTTCCAGACCTACTGAGGTTTTCTGCGTCCTTGGCATTCTTTCAAGTTCAGCTTGCAATAATTGCTTAGCATTATTGTAGCAAGATTCATGAACAAAAGATTGTTTTTTGAATCTAGGGTCTAGAAGAGCTGCCTTCGATAAGATCGGGTCGCGCAAGCTGTTTCTAAAGCGACAATTTAATTCCAAAATAAGTTTGTCTAGCAGATTTTTAGACAATGCATTCATAAGATTTGAACTTAAATTATTCAAAATACGTAGAATGCTGTTGGTTCCGCCTAAAACTTTCGAAATTGAAACTTCAGTTTGAGACGACAGTTCTTCAGTAAGCGCTTTAAATGGTTTCAACATTTTAATGATAGTTGGAAGCATGGCCCATTCATTTTCGGATAAATTTTCTACCGGGTTGTGCAACAGACCAAGTGCTGCCTCTAAGGGCTCTTGCAGTGTTTTTACCCTCTCAAGCATATCAAGGGTGCTGTTCCAGCGAGTAACAACATCCATTTTTAGTTTTAATGGCTTCTTGTTGGGTTCCAGCTGCTCCTGCATGAAAAAAAGTTTTTTTGTGGCCACAGAGCTCCTGTGGAAATGTTCTACAATTGATTTTACTTTCTTTAGTAGGTTCTGAATGACGCCTAGTCCAGCTCTGACTATCAAATTCATGGTATGAGCGGCACAAGCAAAATGATCCCATCCAGTCAATCTTACCGCTGCCTTCATGTTTGCTGCGTTTACTGTGACGCACACGAAAGTTTTATTATTCATTTCCCAGGATTCCACCAAATTTAAAAGCTCTTGCCTTATATATTCCGCCGTATGCCGTTCGTGACATTCAAAGCAACCCAGCAAGACTGATCGTAGTTCCCACGGGTCTCCTAAGACATAGTGTGCCGTCACAGCCTGATATGCAGTTGTTGCACGCGAAGTCCATCCATCTGTTGTTAACGTAATATAATTGAGCGACTTCAACTCATTTTTTATTTTTTCTCTCATTTGTAAATAGTGCGCATCAAGCAAAGTTGTACTTAAAAGATACCTAGTTGGCATTTTGAAATTTGGTTCCAAGTAATTTTTTAAGTCCTTAAACCCAGAATCTTCCACCATAGAAAAGGGTTGCAAATCTTTAATAATCATTTTTAAAATAAGATCAGTATTTCTTTTTTCACGCGCAACATTCAAACGTTTTCTTGCAAACATTGAAATATCAGTTTGTTTTTTTACTGTTGGAATTAACGCTAAGGAAGGGACTAAAAAATTACGATCGTTACCCGGATCTTTCTGGATATCCTCGCACGATTGTTGACTTGTCGAAGGTATTGAGGGAGGACGCACAGCTGGAACTGACACAGATTGGTTGAATTCATTTATATATGACGTCCGATGTTTTGTCATTAAATGTTTTTTTGAATTTGTTACCGAGCCTCCTTTAACGGAATAACATGAAAGGCACAAGTCACACTTCACTTTTTTCCGATCGTCTGGTATAGTACTAAAAAAATTCCATAATTTACTTCTTTTTCGCTCCATTATGCAAATTTAAAAATTGTTTTTTTTTTTTTTAACATATTTATCCAACGACTGTACTAACGACTCAAGTCACAATAAAATTCAACTAAATAGAAGAAAGGATACCAAACCAAAAACAAATAACTCAAACAAAAACGTACACCTACATAAACATAACAAAACAACAAATGTTTTCTGTTTTGCATCTTGCACCCTCACACCAAAAAATAAAGCACACATAAAGCAACAAGATTATTATCATAGAAAAAGTACCAATAACCAAAAACCAACCCCTTTAAATGCACAACGACAGTACAAACACATTGCATTATTCTCCGCATTTACATGAGATGCACAAAAAACAGTGCAATGAAGAACAAGAACACACCATTTGATGCAAAATACATTGCACTGCTATCAGTATACTCAAAACAGATACCCACATCAAACAGTATAATGCAGAATAAGTCAGGTCAGGCAGTTTGAATGATAGGTACCGATACCGATCGACGACGATATACTAGATACCATTATACCCAAAATACCCAAAGTACATGAATGGTATGCGTATCGATAATGATACTTCGTTACTCAGTAACGAATACATACGATTTGCTACGTTATACTCAAATACAGAAGTAACGAAATCGTGCTAGTAACGACATTTATTCGGGAGTAACGTTTCGTTACTTGGTACAAATTAAAGTACCCGTTACTCAGTAACGAATACATACGATTTGCTACAGCACTAATGAATAGAGATGCTTATAGTTATAGCTTGCTAGCAAACATGACCCCTTTCATAATTCTAATGAGCCATTGAATACGCCTGGATGTCTGTCAACTAACGTGCGATTCCTGGCTTCATATCAGGGTTATGAAGACTTCAAATTTTCCTAACTGGATCGGTGCATTGAACAAAACAAAAACATGTATCATAAGACCAAAAGAAATATACTGGGTTTTACTATCTTAATCACGAAACCACTGCTATCGTTGAGTTGGTTGCTATAGTGGATGCAAACAAGCTTATAATGGCCGAAGCTGGAGCAAATGGCAGAATATCTAATGGTCGTGCCTTGGCATTCATTTTTTTTAGGGTTCCGTACCCAAAGGTAAAACGGAACCCTATTACTAAGACTTCGCTGTCCGTCCGTCCGTCCGTCCGTCTGTCACCAGGCTGTATCTCATGAACCGTGATAGTTAGACAGTTGAAATTTTCACAGATGATGTATTTCTGTTGCCGCTACCACGACAAATACTAAAAACAGGACAAAATTAGTTATACATATACATAATTACAAACAACCAATAATAAATTGTTTCGAAAGGTTTTCGTTGTCATCTTTCGTTCAGTTCCCATTTGTGGGCGGCTCGTAGTCATCCATTTTGGGAAATTTTGGGAAATCAAACTCACAGAAAGCGGATAGCCCGAGGGTGCGATCAGCACTTGACACGCAAACGAGTGGAGTTCAGCCCGCAGAAGGTCCGCATTTTTGTTTTCTTTTTGTTCCTTGTAGCACATGAGGGAGAGTGGGCGAAGAACTCGGGGAGAAATCTTCGGCGAAGTACTCGGAGAGTGATCTTCGGGGAAGAACCCCGGTACGGTTTTAAGCAGTTCCCGGTACGCGGCCGTACCGTGTGTCCTATTGCGTACGTTGGTCGCGGATATCACGTTCGTTGTATAAAGTATTGAAATCACAAATTTGCGTGTCGCGATTGGTGATGTGGGCTAAGTCGTTGGTCAGAGGAGTTTCGGTACGACTGTTCGAATACTCAAGCTGCGGTTTATTCACCTTTTTTGGACAGTGAATTCGTTTATTTTTTTTTTATTTTATATATTTTTTTTTTAATTTATTTCGACTTTTTTTATTGACATACGGTGTAGGGTAGTTTTAAGGAATAATTGTAAACCTAGATTAAGTTAGGTTAAGGAAATTAAATTTGTGACATATTGAATTGGAAACGAATACGGTGTTTTTTTTTCTTTTGCGTGGGATATTTGGCGAGTCTCGTAGCAAATTCGCGATTCTTGCTGCGAATTTGCTTCTTGTAAGTCGGCGTGAGGGCAATCGCGTGGCGCCCATTTTACCATCCTAACTCACGACCTGTCCTCGCAGCTGGCCTAGCATCCCTTTCGCACGACGTCGCGGCAGGTGGAGAGGAGCAAGTGAGCAAGAGGAGCAAGCGATCTTGCACACATACGAACCGATACGTACATACGTGCATACGCATCACATACGTGCATACACTCACACATCTGTACGCTATGTATAAGTATACATACATACATACATATGTACATTACGAAGTAGAGTTGGGTAGTTCCGGACATGTATAGTTCACGGAACTATGTCCTCTCTCGGACACATGTCCTCTCGTTCCGCAAATTGAACGAAAATAGTTCCATAGTTCCATTCAACCCTTATTCATCAATCACATATGTACGAAACAAAAAAAAAAGACATAAATGCAACGAACATGCTTCTCATACGGTATGAGTTATACCCCGTAGTTTTCAAGAAACCCAAAAGTATGGAGATGTGGCGATAAAGCTCGAACAGTTGGTGTACACTGTACAGCACACTTGAACTGAAATGAAGAAAAGAAATGAAATAATATAATGCCCGCACCGCATTTCGTGAACGAATGTCATACATGTGTATATACGCATTCAGGTCCGGACATGGACATGGTTTGCTAGTTCCATATCGGTGCGAGTATACATTTAGTATTTTAAAACGGGTAGAGATTGCAGTGCATACTGAGATGGAATAATTATCATATAACCCCATTTAGATACTGTTTCAAATATATTGAATGGTCTTTCCAACAAAGTTGTTGGTCCAATACAACACCTAAATATTTAAAACTGTCCACGTGTTCAATCAAGAAGCAATTTTCAAACATTCTTGATTGTTGAATACTATATCTTCAAGAACAAATCGATTACACAATGGTGCATGATAATATAAGGGAAGGTCTCTGAAAACTCAACCGTTGATATTAAATATCATGTACTTCGTTTTGTTGCTCATTATTAGTTTATGAAAATTAAACCATCTCCTTAACATATCTAGGTCATAATTAACATCTGCAAAAATATCAATTAAGTTAGTGTTTGAGTGGAAAAGAGATGTTTCATCAGCAAAGGCAGTTATTTTGCCTTTAAGAGGTTGTAAGAAAAACGAATTAACATAAATTAGATAAAGGATTGGGCCCAATATTGCTCCTTGGGGAACACCCATATTTAAGAAGTCTATAAAACTGTAAACATTATTAATTTTCACAACTTGATAACGGTTGGATGAATAAAAAGAAAACCATTTATAAATGGAGCCTCTGAAACCCGCTTTATAAAGTTTATCGAGTAGCAAAGTATGATTAACCATATCAAAGACCTAACTGATATCAACAAATAATGTTGATGGTATTTGAGAAGTGTTTAAGCTATTATATATTTCACCAGTTAATTTCAATAAAGCAGTTTCAGTCGATTTGCCACGTTTAAACCCAAATTGGCAATCACTCAAAAAATAAGTATTTTCTAAAAATTACAACATTCTAGATTTTAACTATCCGAAAAGTGAGAATAAAATGTCACTGATTATGTATTCCTGTTGCTGCTTTAACAACAAATACTTAGACAGAATATAATAAATATATGTATAAATGGGGCTCTCATACAACAGACATGCTTTTTTTGCCGTTTTTATACATAATAGTACGGAACCCTTCGTGCGCGAGTCCGACTCGCACTTGGCCGGTTTTTTTTTTAGTTAATTAATTGCAAAAGTTCGATCAAAATTGCGGACACAATTTCGAAATTGGAACATATTCTAGTTGACCTACGAGTAAGAGCTCTTGCAGGTAATGCGCAGCACGTTTTAAATCTTTCATCGATTAAGAATTTTGAGCTTCAGTTTGTTTTTCAAGTAAAATCTTTTTTTTTAAGAGACCAAGAATTAGACCATTGCTAGACAGCATAATCGATGACAAGACAAAAGTTAAATTATAAAAATGCAAAAGACTTGGTATACGCAACTCATGCGAATCACATCGGTATTTCTTACTTTTTTAAGTTCCCTGCTAACAGTCTTTTGCATCGATATTTTTACATTTTCAAGAAGTATATCCAATGAATTCTTACACTCCCACAGTTTAAAAATATAGTTTTGATTTTCCGTAAGCATGTTCACTTTTGGAAATAAATAAAAAATCCTAACATAATGTGGTATTATGGCTGTATTTTTTTGCTTTTTCTTTTTTATTTACTGCACGCCATGTAACACCAAAGTTGAATGCAACGGACACCTATCTTCACTGTCGAACATCGAACAATTTCGAAGTAATTTTAACTTTGGGGAGATCAAATGTTTAGTATACTCGAATTGTGAAATTGGTACTCGAACACGCCGGCAAACATTAAAAATCAGCTAGGACATGGCACCTATATAAAGTTTATTAGCATCATGCTAGGGATTTTACGATTTTCTTTATTTAGAGGGAAAGCATAAAGAATAAGATATGCAAGGTAAATTATTAGTTTTAAAAAAATACAATTCGTGAATAACATTTAGGGCAGATTGTACTTACTTAGACATATACAGTAACGTTTTATCATGATATAACCATAAATAATGATTTGGGATACTCATCTCATGAAATGTAACTTTCTTAGCATTTTTAAAAAAACAGTCTGGCCTCCATATGCTATGTAACCAATCCACATCTAAAATTCTGTAATCATCGCTCATATTCTCAGGTAACCGCAGACGTGGATCGCGCCAGCTTTGCGCTAAGAATACATCTGTCACATATGTCTATAAATTGAAATTAAGTACAATATTTATTAAAAAAAACTTTATATTAGTTACGTGCATTATATTACCATTGATTCTTCATTAATGGAATCTATGGACAAAACGGTCACATGAAAATAGACTACTGTTGGCTGGCCTAGTAATTTTGGTGCCCTATTTTTATCGTAGTTTTTCGATGGAATTGGCAAAATATCAGGTAAGGACAGACTTGATTCATAATGTGTTATTAACTCAGCGCTCTCTCTATTTCTCAACGATATGTTACTAGAAGTATAGATACATGCATATATGTATTATGTTTACGTTCAATCACATTGATATTATCGCTACATAATGGAATCATATTTTTGAATTCAAACTCAAGAAAGGAATAGTAATTATTACACAAAACTCATTACGATTTCAAACAAATTCTCCAAGATATGTAATTACTTAAGAAACCAAACGGTTTTTATTATTATGTAATGCACATTTAAGAATGTCAAATACATGTCAAATACATAAGGGTCTAGCCAGTGACAGCAGAAATGTTTGATATAAAAATATTTTGAAAGAGAATGTATGTTGGAATACTGTTAAGATAGGTTCAGGTAGAAGTTTAATTTTCTTTTCAAAATAGAAAACTAAAACGAATGTGTTGGTCTCTAGTAGCGAGTAATCTAGTAATCAAACGAATCAGAACACCTCCACCTCATTCTGTAAAATAAGGTACTACGATTACGAATAAAATTAAAATGGCAAACCAGATGACACTAAAGTTTTATTGGTAATGTAAGCCTCAATCAGAAGACAGATTTTCAGTTCTCCCTGCCAGTGAAGAACTCGTAACGGAACAGAATGAATCTGACAAATCAGTTGCCTCCACATTAAGAGCAACAAAAAGAAACAAACCTCCTCCAATATATGTTCTAGAGGTAAAGTGTATTAAAACGGTAAACTAAACGATGCTCTAAGAGTAAATTATGTTTTTTTAAGTATCAAAAAAAAATACATTATAAGTGTCCGGATAGGAGCACCAACAGTGCACACACTGTCAACAACACAGTCCTACAATTTGCTTAAAATGTACAGCCAAACTCAAAACATTGGGATGTCCAGTTTTAGTAGACGACCAAAACAAAAAATACGTTTTTTTCCAAGCTTACAAGGCACATAAAAATTAAACGTTTTCCGGTATTAAGAGCAAAAGGAGATAACTGTGATCCGAATAAATGTGAATCACCAGCGCCAATCAAAGTAACTGCAAACGTTATACCACATTTGAGCTATACCGGCGCTTTAGTCGCCAACCTTGTTACCGAGGATAAATCCACTAATCTACAAAAACCACAATGCAAACCAGCTGAAGTTCCAAACAACAAAAACATTTCAGAAACCATAAATTATGCGAAATCTAAACAAACCCAAGAACCAACTATTCAGCCTCAGATATGCATAAAACAGAAAAAACAAGTGACATGGACGAGCTTAAGCAAATGATGAAACAACTTCTCAATCGAAAATCTGGCACAGTGAATATCCTAACTAGCTTAGTAATTAAGCATAATAAAGGACAGTTGAAACGAAAAAATAAAAATCTTAATCTGGAACGAAAACAGTCTCAATCAACACCAAATCGGGCTAAAACGATTTAATTTAAGACTAAAGTGTCGCTCAAGAGAAATATATGTGAATTTTTTAGCACTGGAGAACCTATCGCCACACTGACTTAAAGAAAATGCATGACTTGCTGACTTTTGCATAAGCGAAAACATAGGACTTGCATACCCTAAGATGAGATGGTGCTTTGACCATAATTCTGGCCACTCTCCTATTATCGACGAATATAAGACTAAATCGTCACAGCTGACAGAAATGTTCCAATTGTACAACCATAGTACGGACTGGAAGGCTTATCAATATATAATAATTACGAAACTAAAGTATAAAGAACCTGATAACATCAGGGATTTAGCCCTGAATCCTATATCGTTAAAAATTAAAACTACAAAAGGCAACTACACACCTAATTATAATAAAATAATACAAATCAAAAGAAAACTAAGAAAAAAATGGCAATTCTCACGACCGTCAATTGATAAATCAAACCTTAACAAAGCGACAACCTGCGGAAATATCTTAGCAACTTAACTACGACAAAAACTACAAACTATTCGCTGTGGAAAGCAGTGAAAAAACACGACCAACTTTTCTCATATAACAAAATTTTTAGTCAATCATTTTAGAATGTCCTTTTCAAACAATGGTGGTTGACCCCAGCCCTCCTCTTCACACATGATTACAGCACATAATATGCTTATGAAAAAATAGCATCAGAGATAGCGCAATGCACAAAGCAAAATAGAATGTGTGGTTTGACACATAGTAGAAGTGAAACTTCAACGGATAAGTACATTAACAATCCATATTCCATGTTTTTTTACAGGTTTACTAAAAATTATGAATTGGTTAGGTTAGGTACCTTCTAATGAATGCAGTTTTTATTTAAACATATATTATTTTATCAAAAAAAAAAAATCTGAATTCAATCCGGAACCAAAAAAAACATCTGTAGTCTTCTCTAAAATTATATGCACATATATAAAGAAACACTAACTAATGCACATCTTTCGTCATCAATCTTCATTCGGCTCATCCGCTTTATAATCAATGATAGATACAATCGGCTTATGGTAACTAAAATATGATATAAAAACTGTATCATTACAATTCTGATATATTGCTACACCACCTGCTCGACTATTTTCACGCTTTAAATTATCAATGTAATTGGAATTGGGATTATCCAATGGATCTCTGTTATTCATCCAAGTATTTTTGAGCAACCGGATCATTGAAATCTGCATGTGCTCTTTCATGCCAGCTGATGTGTGACGTCCATGATAAAACTTTCGATCATTATTGTTTTTTGGTACAATAAAGAGACCTTCAATTGAAATTATTCGAAACAAAGCAACGTATAACAATGATTGGGAATGTGATTTTTCATATTCCTAAACAACATTATCAAATGTACCCCCTTGCGACTTGTGTATAGTCATTGCACATGCTGCGGCTAATGGAAATTGTTTTCTAATGGCGTGAACAGTTTTATTTGTGTTCATTGTAATGTCCGTATTTCTTCGAGAAATCGGTACCTGCCGCTTTGGTTCTGATTTTCCTCCCTGTTTTTTGCGAATCCGAAAAGTCTAACCACACTCAAGTTACTTTACCTTCATTATCTTTCTCAACGAAAACTAAGCGGCCAAGTGCACTATTAGCCAGCCATCAATATTTATCATATTGGGTTTATTTAAAACGAATGTAATCTCGTTGCTTTTGTTGCTTTTTTTGAGCATTTAAACAACCTCTAAATATGTCGACAGCCTCGGTTGTTACTTTTTCTTCAGCACCATCCAACGTAGACATTCTATATTGGTAAACCAAATGATTAATTAAGAATAACCGCACCCCATACGGACATAGCCTGTCAGCCTCTTCCCGTGAATAAAATCTAGCCTCAAGCAGCTGTAACTGATCGGGATCTAAAATTTTTCCATTTCCTAATTTTGTGTGGATTTTTGAAAAAGCTGTTTTGGATTGATGCACCACCTCAGTCAACTCAAAGAACTTCAAGTCTCGCCACAAAAATGGTTCCCCCAACCGCTGTTTTCGTTGTCTGTATATTGGTGTCGCTCTAGCTGGTGGCATTTGTATCAAATCTCCAATTAAAATAATATCAATCCCTGCCGTGGCGCAGTGGTTAGTGTGTTCGACTCTGCCGCACGATGAGCGAGTTCGGACACCGATAACACCAACGCCATCGAATGTTTATTTCACGACGTTCCTCCTCGGCAAACTTGCTTCCTCCTGGTAGCAAACTTGCCATGAAAAAGCTTCTCGACTCACGCCGTTCGGAGTCGGCATTAAACTGTAGGTCCCTTTCACCTGTGTGAAAAATGAATCACACACAACATGGGTGATTGGGAGAAGCTTGGCTCTGGTGATTCATGGGCTGTAACGCCAAAATACATACATACATCTACAAAAAGGAATGAGATGCCATGAAAAACATACTTACTTACTTACTTATCAGGCCTGCGATCCATGGAGGTTCTGAGCCTGAGCTATAGCTGCCTTCCATCCTTGACGGTCCCGGGCACGCTGCTTCCAGTTGTCAAGACCAAGATGTCTTACATCCGCGATTACTTGGTCTTTATACCGGAGGTTCGGTCTTTCTCTTCTTCTCGAACCAGGAGGCTCGGAGTCGAAGACCCTCTTAGCTAGAGCGTTGATGTCCATGCGCTCGATGTGGCCGAGCCAGTGTAGTCGACGGATCCTTGCCTTCCGGACTATATCCACATCTTGGTACAGCTCGTAGAGTTCGCGGTTGTGTCTTCTTCTCCATTCACCTTCCTCACAGATAGGACCAAATATCCGGCGCAGAATTTTTCTTTCCAAAGAACCCAAAATCAGCTCCGCTGTCCTGCTTATCGTCCAGCTTTCGGCTCCGTACAGCAAGACTGGCAGAATGAGCGTTTTGTAAAGCATGACCTTGGTCGTTTCGCCTGTTCTTCAATCGCCGTGAATGCTTCCACAATGCCACGGCGAGAACACGCGATGATGTCGATATCATCCGCGTATCCTAGCAGCTGGATGGAATTGTAAAAGATAGTGCCTTCCCTGTTGACGCCTGCCCGTCGCACTATCTGCTCCAGCACCAGGTTGAAGAAGTCACATGACAGCGCATCTCCTTGCCGAAATCCGGTGCATGTTTCGAATGGTTCCGAGGTCCTAGAACCGAGTTGCACGGTGCATCGCGTGTTTTTTAGCGAAGCGCGACACAACTGGATCAGTTTTACCGGGATCTCGAATTCGGCCATCGCCCCAAACAGTTCTTCACGATGAATGCTGTCGTATGCGGCTTTGAAGTCAATGAAAAGATGGTGTGTATCGATTCGAAACTCGTTGGTCTTTTCCAGGATTTGTCGAAGTGTGACAATTTGGTCTATAGTTGATTTGCCGGGCCGGACGCCGCACTGGTAGCTGCCGATTAGTGCGGTGGAAAATTGTTTTAGACGTTCACACAATACGCTGGACAGGATCTTGTATGCGACATTGAGCAGCGATGTACCTCTATAGTTCTTGCAAGAGGTAGGATCGCCTTTTTTGTGGATGGGGCATATAGAGCTGGTATTCCAGTAGTCGGGCATGCTTTCATCTTCCCAAATTCTGCAGATGATCTGGTGCATGCTCCCTACCAGAACATCGTCGCCAGCCATGAAGAGCTCTGATGGCAAGCCATCTGAGCCTGCGGCCTTGTTGTTCTTCAGCTTCTGAATAGCTGTGCCGACTTCTTCGATGCTGGGTGGGAGGACTACTTCAGCGGCTGGTGTTGGGATTTCCTCGGTCCCCACCACTCTCTCTTGGTCATGCTCGTTAAGCAGCTGCTGGAATTGCTGCGTAAATACATCCACTATTCCCTGCGGGTCGGTGACAAGATTACCCTCGTAGTTTCGAAGAGTCAGGGTGCCCTTTTTGAAGCCTCCTGCAAGGCCTTTGGCTTTCTTGTAAAAGGCTCGTATTTTATGTTTATCCCTAGACCCCTCGATATCCTTGAGCTGGGAGGCTGCGAAGATTCTTTTCTTTTGTCGCAGTACTTTTTTCTCCTCCCTTCTTCTGGCTCGGTACTCTTCTTGCGCTCTCCTGGTTTTCCTCTGTAGCGCCTTTTGGTACGCCTCGTCGGTTGCTGCCTTTTTCTGCTCACACTCGCCATCATACCACGGGTTTCTTGTCCGGGGTGGTAGGTATCTTATGGTGGTTTCGGCTACTTCCTGAATGGCTGAGCGGCAATGCAGCCACATATTATTGGCATTTGTGTTCGACGTAGGCATACCGTAGAGTCTTTCGCTCAGCTGCTCCCTGTAGACTCTGGCAACCTCCGGTGTGCTCAGGCGCCCAATGTCGAACCTCCTCCTGATGGGCTGGTTCAGCTTTCTGACATTGGACAGTCGAGCTCTGAATCTTGCTGCTACGAGGAAGTGGTCAGAGTCGACATTTGCCCCTCTGAATGTCTGCACATCCAGGATGTTTGACGAGTGCCTTGCGTCAATGAGCACATGGTCGATTTGGTTGGCGGTTCGACCGTCCGGAGATCGCCAGGTTGCTGTGTGGATTCGCTTGCGAGGAAATCTTGTGCTACTTATCACCGCATTACGAGCTGTCGCAAAGTCAGCGAGTCGGAAGCCTTTATCTGTTGTTGTATCGTGGAGGCTGTGCTTTCCGATCACTCCGCCAAGGGTGTTTTTCTTACCGATTTTGGCGATGAAGTCCCCCAGCACGATTTTTACATCGTACTCCGGACAAGCTCCATAGGCGTTGTCCAGGAGGTCATAGAAGCCCTCCTTGATAGGGTCTTCAGCCTCGTCGGTAGGGGCGTGCGCACATATAAGGCTGATGTTATAAAATCTGCCTCTGATGCGGATCACAGCCAGGCGATCACTTATAGGCTTAAAGTCGATGGCCTTCGACCTTAACTGCTTTCCCACGACAAATCCGCATCCCAGTAAGTGCAACCTTTTGTGACAGCTGTAATAAATGTCGCAATTTTTCTCCCTAATCATACCGTTTCCTATCCAGCGTATTTCCTGGACAGCAGTAATATCCGCCTTGTACTGCGTGAGGATTCCTTCTAGTTTATGAGCAGCTCCGGGAGTGTACAGGGTTCCGACATTCCAGGAGCATACTCGCAAATCGTGTTCCTTTTTCGTGCGTTGTCGTCGTCGAGTATCCGTCCGTGTATCCGAGGCATCTTGCTCATTCATAACTTTAGGTTTTTTTACGTGGGCGGATTGTTAGCCCGCCGCACAACCGCCATTCTGGTCGGGGTTTTTTTTTCGCTGCATAAGTTTGTTCACCTCCCAACGGTTGTTAAAGGGGCTATCCAGAGGGCGCCGCGAGGAGGCCGTATGTCAACTTGACCCGGGCATCTAAACAGGGATCGTTGCTGGCATCTTGCCAGGTTGAGAGCAATCAACAACTTTACCCTGTATGTCCGAGTCCATGCCCTCTCATGAAAACATAACTTGTATAAAAACCATGTCTCGCAACTCAGATCTTTTACCGTAAAATGTTGTAAGATCCATGTATTACCAAGTCAGTTAATTTATTTAGTCCCTATTTAAGGGACCTTCTGCCTTGATTTATTACGTAATTGCTAACCTAACAACATCTTATAGTGACCATACCAATATCAAAATCTTTTATGTTTTAAGTAAATAGATTGACTTAGAAATCGCACTAAATAATCTAATTTAATATAATATATATTACTTGTGAGATATATTGTGTTTTCATGCGATGGCCAGGTCAATCTATTTACTTAAAACATAAAAGATTTTGATATTGGTATGGTCACTATAAGATGTTGTTAGGTTAGCTAATTACGTAATAAATCAAGGCAGAAGGTCCCTTAAGCAGGGACTGAATAAATTAACTGACTTGGTAATACATGGATCTTACAACTTTTAACGGTAGAAGATCTGAGTTGCGAGACTTGGTTTTTTTACAAGTTATGTTTTTCATGGCATATTTTCTTCCGGATACTCCACATTTGATGATGTAGGGCAATCCGGGTTTTCTCCTAAAAAAAGATTCTTCATTTAGGTTATTTATTCGTGGTGTTTTATATTGTGGCTGATAACTTATTTGGGCGCTTTGCGGTTGGCGTTTAACGCCTTGATGGAAATTATTGAAGCCCATAGGCTTCTACTGGTAATTTTGGAAATTATACTGATTGAGTTTTTGAGATATTTATTGTTATTACTATTGTTGAAGGTTGTCCGAGAGGAACCTTGTGGATTAGAATTGTCATTATAAAAAGACTGTCGCGGTTTTTGAATCACGTTGGCCGAACTACCTAATTCCATGGGTTCGGGTTTCGGTTGGGCTGGTTGAAATTGGGTAAATTTATTTTGGGCGTCGCCTTGGTTACGTTGTGGAAAGCGCAAGAAGTTATGTGACTTTTGATGATTGACACTTGAATTGCCAGCTCGATTAGATTGAAGGGCAAAATTTGCTCTTATATTGTTAGATCCAATTTCTTGGGCCTTCGCCAAAGCGTTCGTGAGATCGGTTGGGGATAGTGAAAATAGGATATTGGCTAATGGTGGGCTTAATCCTGTTATAAACACTCTCAAGGCATACTGTCTGTTTCTCTTATTCAGCTCCTTCGTTAATTCTGAGTTGGAGCCATGCGACATAATCGTTTTGTTAATTAAGGCGGTTAACTTTTTATTAACCTCATTGTAGTAGTCAATGATGCTGAGGGGACCCTGGCGCATGATGCTCAATTCTTGCTCGATGATGTGTAGCGGTCTTTTGTCCGCATACGCAAAATCTTAGCGAGTAAGGATAGCCCCAAAGTTTAGAACAGTTCCATGGTTTGTTAAAATGTCGTTTGCCTCGTCCATTACCTTGTTCCTAAGTATTGTCAAAGCAGCATAATACCTACAGCTTCCTTTTTTGTATAAACTTATCGAATTGTTCGCGGCCTCTCGCCAGCTAACATAAGAATTTGTGCCGTTAAACGGCGGCAACGATTTCACTACATCTAATGATTCCTCACAGCTAATTCTTTCATCTATCGATTCGACCTGATATTCTGAGACGGTGTTGACCGTGGTCAACTGCTGCGAATTCATGGTTAATTGTTCTATTTTTCTAAGTAATGGGCCTGTCTGAGCATCTATTAGGCCCATAATTTGTTCTGCTGTTGCCATTTCGTACGTGAATGGAATTCTTAGGTCCCTAGCTTCGCTGTCTAGATATTCCCTCTCTCCTGGTAACAATTCTATTTCACTATATGCGTCCATCTTGTATAGTTATTTTTCACAATTTATTATAAAATCACTCGGTTTATACAGTGTGCCCCACGAGCAGTGTGCCAAAAAGCTAGAGCATGTAGGTCTGGTCAAGATAAGAAAAAAATCGTACGGGAGGCGGGGGTCTATTCCCCCCCGTTTAGTCGGGAGGGGCAATTTTCTAAAAAATTGACTTAATTTGGAAAAAAAAAATTAAAAATCAACGGTTACATCTACAATGCCGTGAAATACTTTTTTGTGAAGTCAGAAACCTCTTCTTTCACCCAGTTTTTAAACGAAGCTGTTTTAAGGAATACCTTTTGAGAAATGAATTTTCAAACTCAAAATTTTGAAAAAAAAATTCTAACTAATTTTTTTCAACTTTTTTATGTATTTAAGTACTAATTTTTTTTCAAGAATTAAATTCTCTTATTAGTTTTTAGTTCAAAACAGAAAACCGGATCCAAAAATGTTTTGCAATTTTTGAGAAATTAAAAAAAAAACCCAAACCACTTTTTTCTAAGAAAAACCTTTTTATTTGTTTTGACGCGGCTAGACTTGTAGGCAAATTAATGTATGAAACATTGAACTGGTATAAAATGGTACGGGTTTAACTTCTCGGTATGAAGCACTCTCCATACTCTAGACTTGAGCACTCCAAGCATAATAGCTATCCTCCTTGTACCAAGGGAGGGATTACGTCGGACCAAATCCAAAATTCTTTTATCTATGGTTGCTGATCCATCTGTAACTGATCTTTCGCTTCTTCGATGCTCTAGCACTCCGTGCTCTTGCAGACGTAGGTGGATTCTTGAAAACATACTACGACTGGGACACCTCCGATTTGGGATATCTTTCAGCGTATAGCTGAATGGTCGACGGCTCTACGCTGAAAGATATCCCAATCGGAGGTGTCCCAGTCGTATTATGCTTTCAAGAATCCACCTACGTCTGTAAGAGCACGGAGTGCTAGAGCGTCGAAGAAGCGAAAGATCAAGTACATATGGATCAGCAAATTTAGATGAAAGAATTTTGGATTTGGTCCGACGTAATCCCTCCCTTAGTAAAAGGAGGATAGCTATTATTCTTGGAGTGCCCAAATCTAAAGTATGAAGTGTGCTCAATACCGAGAAGTTACACCCGTACCATTTTATATTAGTTCAATGTTTCATACATTAATTTGCCTACAATTCTAGCCGCGTTAAAACCGAAAGAAAGGTTTTTCTTAGAAAGAAGTGGTTTGGGTTTTTTTTTAATTTCTCAAAAACTACAAGACATTTTTGCATCCGGTTTTCTGTTTTGAACTAAAAACTAATAAGAGAATTTAACTCTTGAAAAAAAAAAATTAGTACTTAATTACATAAAAATTTGAAAAAAATTAGTTAGAATTTTATTTTCATTTCTCAAAAGCTATTCCTTGAAACAGCTTCGTTTAAAAACAGGATGAAAGAAGAGGTTTCTGACTTTACAAAAAAGTATTTCATGGCATTGTAGATGTAACCGTTGATTTTCAATTTTTTTTTTTTTCCAAATTAAGTCGAAGTTAAGACTCGAAGACCCCAAAAATGAATGGATAAACAAAAGGAATTGAGTACTCCAGGTGGTACCCGCAGCAGCGAAAATCCACCCGCGATCTCCTTGATTGCGGCTGGGGCACGGATTCTGAAGGCCCCGACATTCATTTTTAACACTACGGCAGCCCGGAACGACACCGACTCCTGCGGCTCATTGACTGACCACCTGGTCAGACTGAGCATGAGCGGTGCATCCAGCAGAGGCAACACCAACGATGGCGTGGCGCGGGAAACCGCAAAGGTGGAACGCGCCCCAGAATTGGAACGTACTGCTGAATGCACTGCTAAGTACCAAAAAAGAAAGCAAAAGAGGCATGCCCGAAAATTGCGCAAAGAAGCTCACAAAGCTGAAGGTGCAATGGTCGAGGCTGTACCTCTGGGGGAACCAGTTAAGAGGGTTAGGTCGACGGAGGTATCTCCTACCGAAATTGATCCGACCCTTTTTCCTGAGGTCCTCCCCTCTCTCGAAGGTGCACAGTGCGGTAAACGTCGGCGATTGGGAAAGGCTGCTGAAGGAGGCGTAAGCATGCTCGCACTTTCGGCATGCGCCTCCAACCCCCTTCCTCTTACTGGGACGGTTCAACCACCCAGTAAGAGCGTGATCAGTTCCCGTAACGACGGGGCCGGAAGCGCTCAGGTTTCTGCCATAGCTGGCACTGCCACCGAAAAAGGTGGCGGGGCTGACATACGGACTCTGAACGCCGAAGGCCAAGTCGCTACGGGTTCTAGAATTCCTCGAACTGGCAAGGCGGTCCAAAAGCGGTGTCCGAAGGGAGCGGGAGCCCAGACCGAAAAAGGTAAAAGCCTCCGCAAACGGAAGACGGCCGCTAAAGATAGCCTCGTTAGGGAGAGAGTCTATGATGCCTCCCTCTCCGGTGGGGCAGTGGGAAATCGGAGTCTAATAGCAGATGTGGCGACCCAGATGGATCAAAGCATTGGCCAGAAGGCGAAGATAGCCCAAAACTGCTCCTCGGAGGCGGGAACATCACTCAAAAAACCCCTTCCTCCGGGAAGGAGATCCAAGTGACCGTAAGGAGTCGAGAGAAGCAGCCCTCTTACAGAGAGGCGGCCATCTCCTCTGAAAAGGTCAGGATAGGGAAAGCTGGCGATGATAGTAGAATGACCAACGCAGACTGCAAGCACAATGAGGATCGTCTACTGGGGCTTGCCTCGGCAACGGGTTTCTGTTTACAGACAGAAAAGTCAGCTTTGATGAATGGCACATTTGTGGTGAGCTGTTCATCACAGCAGACATCGGCCTGGATCAGGAACACGGTGCCGAAAATTCCCCCCTCTGGGAACTGCTACTTACCAGGTAGTTAGTCTCCCGAAATTAACGCGCGCCATCTGCCGGATTCCGGGGAAACCTGGGAATAAGATGGATGTGCTGACGCGCTTACGCACACAGAATCCAGGGCATGACACGAGAGCTTGGCTTATCTACTCCTACAAGGAGAGTAAGGGCTCTCTGAAAGAAGAGGGCTCTACTCTGGTTGTGGGGATGGATGAAGCCTCTGTCGGAACTCTGAAATCTGCGTACGATTCACGCCCCTACTTTGGCCTTGGTAGGATCACTTTCCATTTCAATGTCAAGTAGTCGAAGGATGGGACGTGCCCTGCAGTATGAATCCATGATTTTTACTCAGATCAATCTACAGCATTGCAAGGCTGCTACCGCTCTCTTAAGTAGCAGAATTGCATGCAGTAGTACAAAGCCTCTCATCGTATCCCTTCAAGAACCATGGGTGTGGAATAAACGCCTATGTGGCCTTGGTGGTTTACGTGATGTTACGATTCTTTATGATGAGCGATCCGAAAGGCCCAGGGTCGGCCTCATCATATCGAACACACCAAACTTGGGCACTTTTGTGGACAAGATCTGGTGGCTGCTAGAGTAAGCTACAAAACGCACGGAGTTATAGAACACTTCGTCGTTGCGTCTGCCTACTTTCCCTACGACTCGATACTGCCTCCACCACCGAAGGTAGTTTCTGAACTCGTAGAGTACTGTGAAGCCAAAAAGATTGGTCTCATCTTGTGCTGCGATGCTAATGCCCAAAACACTGCTTGGGGCAGCAGCAAGTGTAATACAAGGGGGGACCGTCTTTTAGACCTCATTCTCTCGTCTGACCTTACTATCAACAATGTTGGCTCTCAACCAACTTTTGTCACGACAAGACGACAGGAGGTGATTGACCTGACCTTATCCAACAGATATTTGAAGGACGTCACTATCTGGCGAGTCTTGCCTGATGCTACGCTGTCGGACCATAAATATATCGAATTCCGACTAAGTTGTGGGATCTCTTCCTTGCAGCCTAGACGGAATCCGAGAAGGACGGACTGGGTACGGTTTAGAGAGGAGCTCGAGAAATCCACTCGAGTCCTACCTAAACTCAGTACGAAACGATTGGTAGAGAACGCTGTTCAGAACCTGAATAGCGTCATCACCAGTTGTTTTGAACTCGCATGTCCTATCAGCAAACCTCCCTGCAGGAAATTGGTCCCCTGGTGGAATGCCGAGCTCCAAAGTCTTCGCAGGGAAGCCAGAATTCTTCTGAATAGATCACTCAAATCGAATTCGGAAGATGACTGGAATAAGTATCGGTCGAAGCAAAAAGAATATAAGAAACTTATTCGTAAATCGAAAAACGATTCTTATAGGACCTTCTGCGCAGAGATCAAGTCGCTGAGTGCAACTAGCAAGTTGGTTAAAGTCCTCAAACGCGGAAAACCGACAAAGCTAGATGCACTCAGAAAATCTAATGGTACCTTTACTGAGTCTAAAGCGGAAACACTTAGTCTACTGTTTGAGACTCATTTCCCGGGAAATCAGATCGACATCGGCTCGTTGCACACTCCTTCAAGGGAAACTGCAACTGAAACGATGAAAACAACTCGGCGTAGCTGGTATATTGCGTCGCGCGTGGTTACGACTGAAGCCATTGAATTTGCTGTGGCATCCTTCGATGGTTTCAAATCGCCGGGTACCGACGGAATATATCCTGTTATGCTGCAAAAAGGTATAAGGCAGCTGCTTCCTACTTTGAAAAGAATATTCACTGCTAGTCTAGCACTTGCTCACATACCCATTCCTTGGTGCACAGTGAAAGTGGTCTTCATTCCCAAAATAGGAAAAGAGGACTATTCACTTGCCAAGAGCTTCAGACCAATCAGTCTAACATCCTTCCTGCTGAAAAGCATGGAGAGACTGGTAGAGTTGCACGTGCGCAAGGTTGCCCTTCGAATGCACCCTCTTTGGGAGATGCAACATGCTTACCAGCGCGGAAAATCTTGCGAGACTGCGCTTCAGAACCTAGTTGGGCGAATTGAATGCGCGCTCGAAAGGAAAGAGTACGCGCTGGGCATTTTCATCGACATTGAGGGAACTTTTGATAACGCAACTTTTGACAGCATGCGCAACGCTGCCAGACATCATGGCGTAGATGAAGCACTGGTCCTTTAGATCAAAGCTATGCTCATGCACAGGACATTGACAGCTGATGCACACCTCGACCAGTGTGTCAAATCCGGCGTGAACAGGGGCTGCCCTCAAGGTGGCGTCCTGTCTCCGCTGTTATGGTGCATGGTGGTCGATGCTCTGCTTGATGCTCTCAATGCCTGTGGAATCTATGCCCAGGCATATGCGGATGACGTCGCCATTCTTTCTGTCGGCTCATGTTTAGCGACTGTTCGTCTCAAAGCACAGGCGGCGCTAAACGTGATCGACGATTGGTGTACCAGAAATGGGCTGTCAGTCAATCCCCTCAAGACCGATGTCGTTCTCTTTACGAGAATGAGGAAAAATACTGACATGACTCAGCTGGTAATAAAAGGCACTTCCATCCCGATATCCAAGGAGGCTAAGTATCTAGGAGTCATCTTAGATAGTAAGGTTCTCTGTTCAAAGCATGTTGAGTCAAAGACCACCAAAGCGCTGTCAGCTTTCTGGCAATGCAAAGGAACTTTTGGCAAAACATGGGGTTTATCGCCGGCAAGGATCCTCTGGATCTACACGGCAATGATAAGACCTATAATCTCATATGCATCGGTTGTCTGGTGGAACAGATTAAAACGCAAACACGTCGTAGCCTTTTTCACCAAACTCCAAGGAACGGTTTGTCTCAGCTGCACGGCTGCTTTCCCCAGCACGCCGGGCGCTACTCTAGATGCTATGATGAACCTTCCACCTCTTGATATATTTATCAGAGGGTGTGCTCTGAAAGCCATGTCTCGTCTGAAGAGAAATGGCTTTTGGTACAACTCGCATAGGAATAGCGGTGTCCTTGCGCAAGAATTGTCCTGCGACCCCTGTCTCATGGACATGCCTTCTGACGCATTGACGCCAGTCATCCTAATGCGTCGTAATTTCACAGTCGAGTTTCCATGGCGTCAGGATTGGCTATGGCTGGATACTGAACCTGGAAAGGATAGTCTTCGCATTTTCACGGATGGCTCCAGGTCTGGGCGGGGGTCCGGTGCTGGAGTCTTCTTTGAACGCGAAAACATCCGACTGCACTTCTCGTTAGCAAAGTATGCGTCTGTCTTCCAATCAGAGATATACGCAATCCTAATGGCCATGCACTATGTTGTGAAGCACAGGTGGAAGGGGGAAAGCATATGCGTCTGTAGTGACAGCCAAGCGGCACTAAAGCTGTGTGTAACCCCTTAACTAGCTCCAAATTAGTGCTTGAACTCAAGTCCTTCTTGAACAGAGTCGGCAGACTAAATTCATTGAGGCTTGTATGGGTTCCAGGTCACTCTGGGATTCCAGGAAATGAGATCTCTGATGAACTCGCTAGAATGGGTTCAGAGGAAAGCCTCTTAGGACCTGAACCCGCTCTAGGTCTACCTGCGTCCACGGTAAATTCCTACATTAACGATTGTGTATTTAATACACACAACCGTAGATGGAAGGATTGTCCAGGTTGCAGGATGACTAAGCGCGTACGCCCTAATGTCTGCAAAAAATCTGCAGCATTCCTCCTGTCTTTAAGGAGAATCGACTGCAGAAGGCTTGTGGGAGTTATCACGGGCCATTACACTTTTGCCAAGCATCTCTACGTGCTCGGCATCAGTGAGACGCCTACCTGTGCTGCATGTGGCAAAGAGGATGATAACACTGCAGAGCATTTCCTCTGTGATTGTCCCGCCTTTGCTCGCATACGGTGGCGCACCCTTGGAGCCGACGTGGTGTGTGCCGAATCCCTTAGCTCAACATCACTGAAGCTTCTTAAAATTTTTCTCCGGAAAACGGAGAAAATACAGTAATGTAAGGTGTCTGTCTGGAGTACAATGGGCCAGTGTTTGCGTCTGAGTGCTCCAGAGAATAGCAGAAGCCTTCAAACAAAAAAAAAAAAGGAAAGAAGTAAATTTTTTAGAGGCTAAACGGGGGGAATAGACCCCCGCCTCCCGTACGATTTTTTTCTTAACTTGACCAGACCTACACGCTCTAGCTTTTTGGCACACTGCTCGTGGGGCACCTTGTATACTAACCAAAAATTATTTAATAACGGGAATATAATAATAATGTATGTATGTATGTATGTATGTTGGCGTTACAGTCCATGAAGAACCTGAGCCGAGCTTCTCTCAATCACCCATGTTGTGTGTGATTTCATTTTCCCATAGGTGAAAAGGACCTACAATGTATTGCCGGTTCCGAACAGCGAATTTTCGAGAAGCTTTTCATGACAATTTTACTACCGGGGGGTTTTGTCAGAACCCCGCTGAGGGGTTGTGTCGGGATTCGATCCCGTGTCATCGGCGTCAGAGGCCAACACACTACCCACTACGCCACGGTGCTCTCAATATAATAATAATAATATTATATAATACTATAGTAATGTTAGCTTAAATATGTTACTTGTTAGTTGCTCTTGTTTGATCGATGTTCTGTAGTTTTCTGGCCACTTCGTTGTTAACGCCTGATGCTGCTTTTGGATTGATGTTGATTTCCTCGTTGATGCTAGATGCTTGTTTGTTGTGTTGATGAATATTGTTGATGTCTTCAATACAATTCACTTCAAAGTTCACAATTTGAGTTTTTATTTTGGCAGTCTTTCGTTAATCTTTTTTCTCACTTTTATTCGTAACTGGTAATTCGTAACACTATTATACCGAGCATGATCTCGGTCATACAGGGTAAAGTTGTTGATTGCTCTCAACCTGGCGAGATGCCAGCAGCGATCCCTGTTTAAATGCCCGGGTCAAGTTGACATACGGCCTCCTCGCGGCGCCATCTGGATAGCTTCTTCAACAACCGTTGGGAGGTGAACAAACGTATGCAGCGAAAAAAAACCCGACCAGAATGGCGGTTGTGCGGCGGGCTAACAATCCGCCCACGTAAAAAAACTTAAAGTTATGAATGAGCAAGATGCCTCGGATACCCGGACGGATACTCGACGACGACAACGCACGAAAAGGAACACGATTTGCGAGTATGCTCCTGGAATGTCAGAACCCTGTACACTCCCGGAGCTGCTCATAAATTAGAAGGAATCTTCACGCAGTACAAGGCGGATATTACTGCGGTCCAGGAAATACGCTGGATAGGAAACGGTATGATTGGGAAGAAAACTTGCGACATTTATTACAGCTGTCACAAAAGGTTGCACTTACTGGGATGCGGATTTGTCGTGGGAAAGCGGTTAAGGTCGAAGGTCATCGACTTTAAACCTGTAAGTGATCGCCTGGCTGTGATCCGCATCAGAGGCAGATTTTATAACATCAGCCTTATATGTGCACACGCCCCTACCGACGAGGCTGAAGACCCTATCAAGGAGGACTTCTATGACCTCCTGGACAACGCCTACGGAGCTTGTCCGGAGTACGATGTAAAAATCGTGCTCGGGGAAAACACCCTTGGCGGAGTGATCGGAAAGCACAGCCTCCACGATACAACAACAGATAACGACTTCCGACTCGCTGACTTTGCGACAGCTCGTAAAGCGGTGATAAGTAGCACAAGATTCCCTCGCAAGCGAATCCTCACAGCAACCTGGCGATCTCCGGACGGTCGAACCGCCAACCAAATCGACCATGTGCTCATTGACGCAAAGCACTCGTCAAACATTCTGGATGTGCGAACATTCAGAGGGGCAAATGTCGACTCTGACCACTTCCTCGTAGCAGCAAGATTCAGAGCTCGACTGTCCAATGTCAGAAAGCTGCACCAGCCCATCAGGAGGAGGTTCGACATTGGGCGCCTGAGCACACCGGAGGTTGCCAGAGTCTACAGGGAGCAGCTGAGCGAAAGACTCTACGGTATGCCTACGTCGAACACAAATGCCAATAATATGTGGCTGCATTGCCGCTCAGCCATTCAGGAAGTAGCCGAAACCACCTTAGGATACCTACCACCCTGACAAGAAACCCGTGGTATGATGGCGAGTGTGAGCAGAAAAAGGCAGCAACCGACGAGGCGCACCAAAAAGGTGCTGCAGAGGAAAACCAGGGCAGCGCAAGAAGAGTACCGAGCCAGAAGAAGGGACGCGAAAAAACTACTGCGACAAAAGAAAAGACTCTTCGCAGCCTCCCAGCTTAAGAATATCGAGGAGTCTAGGGATTAACATAAAATACGAGCCTTTTACAAGAAAGCCAAAGGCCTTTCAGGAGGCTTCAAAAAGGGCACCCTGGCTCTTCAAAACTGCGAGGGTAATCTAGTGGATCTAGTGGATGTATTTAAGTAGCACTCCCAGCAGCTGCTTAACGAGCATGACCAAGAGAGAGTGGTAGGGACCGAGGAAATCCCAACTCCAGCCGCTGAAGTAGTCCTCCCACCCAGCATCGAAGAAGTCGGCACAGCTATTCAGAAGCTGAAGAACAACAAGGCCGCAGGCTCAGATGGCTTGCCATCAGAGCTCTTCAAGGCTGGCGGCAATGTTCTGGTAGGGAGCATGCACCAGATCATCTGCAGAATTTGGGAAGATGAAAGCATGCCCGACGACTGGAATACCAGCTCTATATGCCCCATCCACAAAAAAGGCGATCCTACCTCTTGCAAGGACTATAGAGGTATATCCCTGCTCAATGTCGCATACAAGATCCTGTCCAGCGTATTGTGTGAACGTCTAAAACCATTTTGCACCGCACTAATCGGCAGCTACCAGTGCGGCTTCCGGCCCGGCAAATCAACTATAGACCAAATTTTCACACTCCGACAAATCCTGGAAAAGACCAACGAGTTTCGAATCGATACACACCATCTTTTCATCGATTTCAAAGCCGCATACGACAGCATTCATCGTGAAGAACTGTTTGGGGCGATGGCCGAATTCGGGATCCCGGTAAAACTGATCCAGTTGTGTCGCGCCACGCTAAAAAAACACGCGATGCACCGTGCAACTCGGTTCTAGGACCTCGGGACCATTCGAAACATGCTGTCATGTGGCTTCTTCAACCTGGTGCTGGGGCAGATAGTGCGACGGGCAGGCGTCAACAGGGAAGGCACTATCTTTTACAAGTCCACCCAGCTGCTAGGATACGCGGATGATATCGCCATCATCGCGTGTTCTCGCCGTGGTATTGCGGAAGCATTCACGGCGATTGAAGAACAGGCGAAAAGAGTGGGTCTTAAGGTCAATGAGGACAAAACGAAGTACATGCTGTCATGCTAAAACCAATCCGTCGCTCACCACCGGGGACAAAATATAACAATTGACAGCTACAATTTTGAGGTAGTTAAGGAGTTTGTCTACCTCGGGGCAAACGTAAATTCCACAAATGATACCACAGTGGAGATCCGGCATAGAATCGCCTTTGGCAACCGCTGCTACTTCGGCTTGTCCAAACAACTGGGGTCAAAACTCCTCACACGAAAGACCAAAGTCATGCTTTACAAAACGCTCATTCTGCCAGTCTTGCTGTACGGAACCGAAAGCTGGACGATAAGCAGGACCGCGGAGCTGATTTTGGGTTCTTTCGTAAGAAAAATCTGCGCCGGATATTTGGTCCTGTCTGTGAGGAAGGTGAATGGAGAAGAAGACACAACCGCGAACTCTACGAGCTGTACCAAGATGTGGATGTAGTCCGGAAGGCAAGGATCCGTCGACTACACTGGCTCGGTCACATCGAGCGCATGGACATCAACGCTCCAGCTAGGAGGGTCTTCGACTCTGAGCCTCCTGGTTCGAGAAGAAGAGGAAGACCGAACCTTCGGTATAAAGACCAAGTAATCGCGGATGTAAGACATCTTGGTCTTGACAACTGGAAGCAGCGTGCCCGGGACCGTCAAGGATGGAAGGAAGCTTCAGCTTAGGCTCAGATCCTCCATGGATCGCTGGCCCGATAAGTAAGTAAGTTGCTTGTTCACGATCCATCGCAGATGAAACTCCTTGGGCTTCCCGTTAAGGATCAGACGTTTGGCTAGCTCCTGGCTCATAATGGTGACGGACGAACCTTCATCGAATAGGGCAATTGTTCGAATCATTACGCTGTCGCTATAGATCCTAATGGGCAAAACTTTAAAGAGGATCCGTGCGCTTCTAGTGTTGTCGCAGCTTAGCAATGATTTTCGACGCGTCGGGCCTTCATTCTCTCCAGCTGTTGGCTTCGTTGTGACTTCGTGCGGCAGGTCCTTATAGTGTGCCCCAACTTCGGGCATCCGATTTCATTTAGCTGTCGTATGCAATGTGGTAAACTTGGCACATTCTATGACCGCATGCGGTGCTCCTTCGTCCTTCCCTTTCACTTCAAGAGCATGAAAGACATTTCCTCTCTTCGGCCTCCCTGACGAATCGACCTGATTTGATGATAGCAGCTGATTCGATGTTACGGTGCAAACTAGTCGAGCCACTCGATGCAGCCACTCGTTGAAATGCTTGACTGTGTTGTAGGGTTGTATACAAACACTGCACTGGGCCCAGGCTAACCTTTCGCTCATCGGTAGCTTTCAACCAGCTCGCCCAATAAGGTTATATTTGCCAAGTGCTGGTGTATTCCACTGGCTTTTCGGAACGCTGTTAAGTTTTGCACATTTGTGGCGAATGGCACTATTAACTCCAGTTTGTTATCCGATATCGGCATAAATCCCCTCATCTTCTTGAGCTGGCTCCGAACAAGTAACTCAGGATGTCCGAAGCGAAACTCCAAGCTAGCCATCACTTCGTCTACGTTGATCGGATGAATAAACAGAGACTCGACTACGCCCCTGGCCACTCAATTCAATTCAATTCAATTCAATTTATTTATTTAAGTAAGGATGTACAAGTAAGACTTAGTCTTTTATAGTACTTAATTACATTTTCGTTTTACAGGATTTACGTTTAATAATTATTTAATTCAACGTATGATTAATTAATTATTTAATTTAAAAATGAAGTGTTTTGATTGAGGATAGGATAGGAGGGGAGGGGAAACGGGAAGGGCGATACATTTGTTGTTGCATTTTTCAGAAAAATACTCTAAGGCGGCTTTTTTAAATTTGGTGGCTCCAATTATTTGTTTTATAGGTGTAGGCAGAGAGCTCCTTTTAAACTTTTCTGTAGGCGGAACATGTTCCCCCTTTTGCTGTAGTCGAACATGTTAGTAAACTCTACAACGGTTGTGCAAAACATAGGCCACTCTTCCGGCCTCCCTCGAAACTCCGGCAAATGGTGGAGCTTTCGATGCGATCCGTTTGTCACTAATGACGAACCTGGCCCTTGGGCATGTTGTGGCTGCCAGGCGGCGGATGAGGAAATTTGGCATTGGTGTTCCGTTGTCTGGAGACCATTCAGCGGTGGCAGGAAAGTCGCTGTACTGCTCTGATGACGGTGGACTGGGCTTGCCGGTGTTGTCTGTGAGAAGGGCGACGAAGTCACTGGTGGCCAAGGATAAGCTGCGTGCAAAGTAAACGGCATGTGTGCGGTTTGCTGAAATGTAAGGTTGTCCTGACTAACGGCATGCGGCACTGTGGTGGCAGTCGAGACCGCTAAAACAGGCGCAATAACAGGTGATGTGATTGCGGTGATTTCAACAGTACCAGAAGTTACCGCACAATCTGACGGAGGAACACTAGATATTAGCTGTTGCTCTCGTAGCAGTTGTTCATACCACAAGTGTTCTTGTTTTTCTTCGTTAATTTCAGCTTTATCTGCTACAAGCTGTTTGCGCAGTTGTTTCAGTTCTTCCTCCATTGTTGAATCCTGAGCTGCAGCTACCCTTAAGGTAGCATGTCTTCTTCTAACGGGGTACAATCGTCGAAGGAATCCGTTTGGTAGTCAGACTCTTGGCGCGTCTTCAACGTTTGTCTTGTTGTCTTTTTTCGATTGGCATTGACATTTGGCTGAGAACAAATTGGTGTGAGATCGGCAAATTATTCGGCTTGGCAACATTGCTTCTTTAGGCAAATTTCAATTGCTGTTTCTAGTGGTTACGGGCACAGATTTAACAGGCACAGATGTAATGGGCACAGAAGAACTCCAAAAAGTTCCATCCGCTGGCTGCGGAAATTCCAAGTTCTGGCGTGTTCCGTCCGCTGACTGCGGGAATGCTTGGCAATGTTGAGCGGCATCTGCTAACTATCGGATGGTTCCGTTAGCTTGTGGTGTGATTCCGTTATCGCAGAAATAATTTTTGCAACAAAGAATAAAGCTATCGTCGCTCCGCTTTCACCAAAGAAAATATCTCCGTGTCCAGTAATTGTTAAGGTAGTGTATATTCTCTTTAGATAAATGACATACATATGTTATACTTATTGTGTTAAGCATATTTGTACTCACTTGTTGGTGACTCCTGGCAGGTGACTGCGGAAATCGATGACAGAGAACAGACCGAATGTTCACGAACTCTAAGACCCCAATTGAGGCATTGCGCGCTGTCTTTTTGACATATCGGAAGTGTCACAATCCAATTCCCTCTTTTCGCCAACTAGAAGTCACCAATATTACATTATGTGCATGATTCATATATCGACACGTTTCTTGTTAGAAATTAAATAAATAAAAATAAGGCAAAAAATTAACAACACGCGGTGTCCCCAAGGGTCCCCCATCTAAGTACTAACTAAGTGATGGGACAAGAACCGATACATATGAGACAACGCTCGGACAGCGTTGTGGTTGGGTAAGGAAACGCACACTCATAAGCTGCTCGTGAGCGTGTGTTACCCAACGAGCAGTTATTAAACGCACGCGCTCATGAGTAATTGGCTGTGACCATTTTTATTTTCCGTTAAAGAGAACGCACACTTATGTGCATTCTGTAATGTGGGTTCTGTTTAACGCACATGTGGAGTGCGCACATGGGGTGAGTTTCCATAAACACACACATTCGCGTTCGTAAGCCAAAATGATTTACCTCCTACTCGGGCGTTGTTAGCAGAATGATAAAACTTGAAACGTTTCGCTTGAACATTAATTTTTGATTTTTAAAATATTTTATTCTAAGATGGCTTCATTTTCTATAAAGCCTAAATTAGAAAATTTCAGCAATCGAAATTGCATACGCACGTGAGGAGTTTATGAGCAATAGATTGTTTAATGTGCGCACATGAGTGTGCGTTTCCTTACCCTGGGTTACATGGAGCGACAGCAAATAGGTGGCTTGATGCCAACAACACGCGGTGTTTCCAAGCGGTTTCACATCTAAGTACTGACCGCACCCGATGCTGGTTGATTGCGGTGATCGGACAAGAACCGATACGTTACCTATTATTCGTCTAAGAATCCTACCGCAGCTATCAAAAAGAGCCAATGACCTTTAAACACCTGAAAAGGTCTTGACGAATTGTAACTGAGAACCATTTCGATCACGGTAGCTTTCAAAAAATACAAAGGGCATCATAATCGGTCCATTCGTTCGGGAGTTACGATGCCACAGACTCCTCACACAGACTCACAGACACACAGACTCCTCAAACTTATAACACCTCTTTTTTTGCGTCGGGGATTAAAATTTAAAAAGTAATGAAATTCATTTTTCCCACTGGGAAGTTAGTCGTGTGGACCTTGCGGGTCCCACCTAGACCACATTTTGTAGATATGAAATTAATAAAATCATTTGACTCTTTTACTATGTATTGTGTCTGCGAAGTCAAGTGTTTAACTTTTCGATAGGCTGTAAAACGTAGCAACATGAGATGCGTACTTACGTTAAAAGACACTTATATAAAATATACAAGAATTAAAATGTACATATTTGATAATTAATCAATAATCACCGAGGGCGACTTAAATAAAAAGTTAAGCAGTTAACACACATTAATCGACAAATGAGATTGAAACATAAACATTGAAAAAGCAGGAGCTGCATTACTTGGGATCTGATATGATTTCTCTTGTAAACAAATTTTTTTCTTCAAAATGTTTCTCCGAAGTGACCACTAGTTATTAACTATAAATAAAATTGTGTGTAGTATTGTATTGTATTGTATTGTATTGTAAAGTGAAATTACATTTATACTACAAGATTGGATATCTTTTAAAAGTATAGTTTTCCAGACGTTACAAATTATACGCTAAATTAACAAATAAGGTAGTCAAAATCAAGATAAAAATCAAAAATTGAAACGATTATTGGAAAGATAAAGAAAAAGCTTTTTCTGAAAGACGGCATATGAGTTGATTACCTGCAATTCATGTGGAAGATGGTTCCAGGCGCGAATTGCAGATACAAAAAAGGATCGCTCTCCGATGCATCGTGCGAATGAAGGAATGATAAGTTTCTTTCCTCTATTAGATTGAACAAACTGTAGTAATTCAAAAAGATAACTAGGAGACTTAGTTTGTATGATTTTAAATAATTTTAATACATTGCGGAAGTTTAAATACAAATGTAGATTCAGACCGTAAACTGAGGATGTAAAACTGGACACACTATTAGATCTTGGTATGTTATAAATAAAACGGACACAGTCATTAAACGCAACATTAAGCCTATGCTTACAAACAGAGTCAAGACAGGGAAACACAGAACAATTAAATAAAATGTAAGGCATAATGAGCGTCTTCACTAGTCTTATTTTTACGAGTCGATGCAAGTAGTTCGCTGAGTATCGTAATTTACGCAATCCACAATAAACTTTTTTCAGAGTATCCCTTACAGCGTCACAACAGGACAGTGAAGAGTTAATGTGAAAACCAAGATATTTAATAGAATTTACAACGGTAACGGGATTACCATCAAGGACAACAGGAGGACAATAATCTGAACAGACTTCATTATTTGAAAAAACGATACAAATTGTTTTGATAGGGTTCAATTTCAGCTTGTTGCCTTTTGACCAGTTGGATATATTATCGAGGTCAGCATTCACCCTGGCAGTGCAATCTTCTATAAGACCAATAGGACGCGTAAAATATATAATCACATCATCAGCGTACATGTGAATGTTGCAGTTTTTAACAATATCTGGGATTACATTGTTAAAAAGAGAGAACAGAAGTGGCCCCAGAACGGAGCCTTGCGGAACCCCTGCATGAGTAACTTTGAAATTTGAGCAACCAAGCTCAGTTACGACCGACTGTACTCTATCTCTTAAATAACAGCTTAATAGCTTGGTGGAAGAGTTTGAAAAATTAAAGCCACTTTTAATCTTTGACAGTAATAGAGAATGGTCAATGCAGTCGAAGGCTTTGGTGAAGTCTAGAAGAACAGCTATGCAGATATCGTTACGGTCTAAAGCAGCAGATTCACAGCTGTGTTTGCTTCGAAAACCGGATTGCCATTTTGAGAGCTTATTATTATCGTCTAAGAATGTCCGCATTTGGAGAGATAAAATTTTTTCAAAAGCCTTTGACAAAAAACACAAAATGCTAATTGGTCTAAAGTCGGCAGGGCAATTAGGACTAAGCTTTTTGGGTATAGGAATGATTTTGGCCATTTTCCAACTATCCGGGAACTGGGAGCTGTAGATACAGTAATTAAATATGTGATGTATGTAGCAAATGATGTGAGGCAGTATAAGTTTAAGAAATCTAGGTGAGATACCATCGGGTCCTATGGCATTCGATTTAACAGAGCTAATAGCTCTGAATACACCAAATTCATCGATACATTGAAAATAGAAATTTAGAGATAATTCAGGAGAACTCAGATCAAGGTTAAAAGATGAGTGGTGAGGAGGATCCGGAAAAAAAGACGCACTCATTTCTTCCGGAGATAACGAACACTTGGACGTTTTATTATCAGAAGTTACACCCAGTTCTTTAAGATTTTTCCACAATTGCTTGGAGCCTAGGCAAGGATCAAGCTTTTTTAAGAAATAAGACCTTTTGGAGTTCCGGATTAGAGTAGTAACTTTGTTACGTAAAATACAATATTTTACTCTATTTTCTATTATTGGATTACGTTTGAATTTATTATAAAGGCGCTCACGCTCAGTAATTTTACGTTGAATTTCGGCACTGTACCAGGGACAAGAACAAGATCTAACACGCTTAGTTACAACAGGAACAAACTTGTAAAATAAGATGTTGACTATATTATTAAAAATTTCAACCTTTTTGTTGATATTGGACGTTAAATATATATCATGCCAATTTAAGCAATAGATTGCATGTGTAAGCCCTACAAGATTGATGTCCTTTAACGATCTAAGGCTAAAAGTGTTCTCACAATTGGGTCTGTCTGTATTAAAATCAAAAGAACAACAAATCATATCATGAATGAATTCACTGGTCAATTTAACTTGGTCAAAACGTAACACACTCGAAGCACAATTAGTTAAAAACATATCAAGTAGTGAAGGATTATTTGAAGATTTGAAACAGGTGGGATGACTAGAATTAACTATAGACAGTCCTAAACTATCACAGAAATAATAAAATCGACTAGTTATATTATTGCACTTTAAAATGTTTACATTAAAATCGCCACCTACCAGGATCTTATTATATTTAAGATGTAGTTCTAATAACGTTTCTTGCAGTTCTACTAAGTTTTCTTCTATAAAACTGTGAGGGGGCGAATACACTACAACAAAAAGTATCTTGTCATGTCGAGAACTGACTTCTACACAACAAAATTGTATAACAGACTTAGAGGACGAATACACAAACTTCGGTTTAAGGCAGGTTTTGGCATAAATACACACACCACCACCCACCCTATTTATACGGTCATTCCTAAACAAGGTAATGGTAGGAATTTTTACCATTTCTGATAGTATATCACAGTTAAGCCAAGATTCAGAAACCATTAGAATGTCAATCTTAGAAGTACTAAATATTTGGTCTAACACCGTATACTTAGATCTTACACTTTCGGCATTAATGTGACAAATTCTGAGACCTTGATTTGATTCACCGATTGCATTGAGAACAGTCCTTATATTATCAGGATGGTTAAAACTCATAGGATGCGAAATTATAAGAATATGTTTATAGTATATACCGTCTTCAGAAAACAACAGCAAATTATAATAAGTGACAACAGAATAAGGAGCAAATAATAGAAAAAACAAAATATATATATAAATAAATAAAAAAAAACCGGCCAAGTGCGAGTCGGACTCGCGCACGAAGGGTTCCGTACTATTATGTATAAAAACGGCAAAAAAAGCATGTCTGTTGTATGGGAGCCCCATTTATACATATATTTATTATATTCTGTCTAAGTATTTGTTGTTAAAGCAGCAACAGAAATACATAATCAGTGACATTTTATTCTCACTTTTCGGATAGTTAAAATCTAGAATGTTGTAATTTTTAGAAAATACTCATTTTTTGAGTGATTGCCAATTTGGGTTTAGACCTGGCAAATCGACTGAAACTGCTTTATTGAAATTAACTGGTGAAATATATAATAGTCTAAGCACTTCTCAAATACCATCATCATTATTTGTTGATATCAGTAAGGTCTTTGATATGGTTAATCATACTTTGCTACTCGATAAACTTTATAAAGCGGGTTTCAGAGGCTCCATTTATAAATGGTTTTCTTCTTATTTATCCAACCGTTATCAAGTTGTGAAAATTAGGAATGTTTACAGTTCTACAGACTTCTTAAATATGGGTGCTCCCCAAGGAGCAGTATTGGGCCCAATCCTTTTTCTAATTTATGTTAAATCGTTTTTCTTACAACCTTTTAAAGGCAAAATAACTGCCTTTGCTGATGAAACATCTCTTTTCCACTCAAACACTAACTTAATTGATAGTTTTGCAGATGTTAACTATGACCTAGATATGTTAAGGAGATGGTTTAATTATCATAAACTAATAATTAGCAACAAAACGAAGTACATGATATTTAATATCAATGGTAGAGTTTTCAGAGACCTTCCCTTATATTATCATGCACCATTGTGTAATCGATTTGTTCTTGAAGATATAGTATTCAACAATCAAGAATGTTTGAAAATTGCTTCTTGATTGAACACGTGGACAGTTTTAAATATTTAGGTGTTATATTGGACCAACAACTTTGTTGGAAAGACCATTCAATATATTTGAAACATTATCTAAATGGGGTTATAAGATAATTATTCCATCTCAGTATGCACTTTAATCTCTACCCGTTTTAAAATACTAAATGTATACTCGCACCGATATGGAACTAGCAAAAACATGTCCATGTCCGGAACTAAATGTATTATCGCACCGATATGGAACTAGCAAACCATGTCCATGTCCGGACCTGAATGCATACATACACATGTATGACATTCGTTCACGAAATGCGGTGCGGGCATTATATTCTTTCATTTCTTTTCTTCATTTCAGTTCAAATGTGCTGTACAGTGTACACCAACTGTTCGAGCTTTATCGCCACATCTCCATACTTTTGGGTTTCTTGAAAACTACAGGGTATAACTCATACCGTATGAGAAGCATGTTCGTTGCATTTATGTTTTTTTTTTTTTCGTTTTGTACATATGTGATTGATGAATAAGGGTTGAATGGAACTATGGAACTCTTTTCGTTCAATTTGCGGAGCGAAAGGACATGTGTCCGAGAGAGGACATAGTTCCGTGAACTATACATGTCCGGAACTACCCAACTCTACTTCGTAATGTACATATGTATGTATGTATGTATGTATACTTATACATAGCGTAGAGATGTGTGAGTGTATGCACGTATGTGATGCGTATGCACGTATGTACGTATCGGTTCGTATGTGTGCAAGATCGCTTGCTCCTCTTGCTCACTTGCTCCTCTCCACCTGCAGCGACGTCGTGTGAAAGGGATGCTAGGCCAGCTGCGAGTACTGGTCGTGAGCAATGGCGCCACGTGATTGCCCTCACGCCGACTTACCCGCAGCAAGAATCGCGAATTTGATACGAGACTCGCGAAATATCCCACGCAAAAGAAAAAAAAAACACGGTAATCGTTTCCAATTCAATATGTCACAAATTTAATTTCCTTAACCTAGGTTTACAATTAATCCTTAAAACTACCCTACACCGTATGTCAATAAAAAACGTCGAAATAAATAAAAAAAATATATGTAAAATAAAAAAAAAAGGAATTCACTGCCCAAAAAAGTAAACAAACCGCAGCTTGAGTATTCGAACAGTCGTACCGAAACTCCTCTGACCAACGACTTAGCCCGCATCACCAATCGCGATACACAAGTTCGTGATTTCAATACCTTATACAATGAACGTGATATCCGCGACCAACGTAGGCAATAGGACACACGGTACGGCCGCGTACCGGGAACTGCTTAAAACCGTACCGGAGTTCTTCCCCGAAGATCACTCTGCGAGTACTTCGCCGAAGATTTCTCCCCGAGTTCTTCGCCCACTCTCCCTCATGTGCTACTAGGAACAAAAAAAAAACAAAAATGCTGACCTTCTGCGGGTTGAACTCCACTCGTTCGCGTGTCAAGCGCTGATCGCACCCTCGGGCTATCCGCTCTCTCTGAGTTTGATTTCCCAAAATGGATGACTACGAGCCGCTCACAAATGGGAACTGACCGAAAGATGACAAAGAAAACCTTTCGAAACAATTTATTATTGGTTGTTTGTAATTATGTATATGTATAATTAATTTTGTTCTGTTTTTAGTATTTGTCGTGGTAGCGGCAACAGAAATACATCATCTGTGAAAATTTCAACTGTCTAACTATCACGGTTCATGAGATACAGCCTGGTGACAGACGGACGGACGGACGGACGGACGGACGGACGGACGGACAGCGAAGTCTTAGTAATAGGGTTCCGTTTTACCTTTGGGTACGGAACCCTAAAAAATGAATAAAATTTATCGAACAAATATAAAATAACAGATTAAGCACAGGATATTTCGCCAAAAATTCAAAATAATAATTAATAATTAAATTAAAAACATCAGTGATAAAAATTAAATTAAAGTACAAAAAATACATTGGCAACACTGACAGCTGATTCATTTTCACCAGAAAGGTCACAGCAACAAATTTGTTTCAGCAACACCCAATGGGATCTCCAAGAGTAGACCTGCCTTCAACATCAGCTGAATTGTTGGCGGTAGAGAGCGAATGCGTAGCCACAGTACTGGTGAGAGACTCAAGAGCAGGAAGGTCACCAACTGCCACAGATCTGTCGCCTGCACCCTTTTTCACAAACACTCTCCCATTGCGTGTATACACAGAATGGAGTTGATTCTCACGTCGCATTTTCATAGCTTTCCGGAATACTGCATGATTATGTTTAGTCAGGCTTTCATAAACACGGGTTGTAGTTGTTGAGAGCACCGTGGCCCAGTGGGTAGTGTGTTGGCCTCTGACGCCGATGACAAGGGATCGAATCCTGATACAGCCATTGTCATCGAACGTGTTTTTCACGGTGTTTTTCCCCAGCGGGGTTCTGAGAAAAACCCCCTGTAGTAAAATTGTCATGAAAAGCTTCTCGAAATTCACCGTTCGGAACCGGTAATAAACTATAGGTCCCTTTCACCTATGGGAAAATGAAATCACACACAGCATGGGTGATTGAGAGAAGGTCGGCTTTGGTCCATCATGGACTGTATGGCCAACATATACATATACATATATATATATATATATAAAGATGTAAATTATAATTATGTTGCAATAAATAAATTAGATTTTCGATAAGAAACCATCTCTAATATACACAGAGAGTTTAAAAATAGCTGCAAAGTTATTCGTATTTGAAAATGATGATGTGAATACTCGAAACATTTGGTACTACATTTTGCAGTGCGAGAAAATTATTATACGCTCTTGTAAAAGAAATTCCAGCAAAAATATAATTTGTAATTTTTTCAGTCCCTACTTAAGGGACCTTCTTTTTTTGGTTTAAAATAAATAGATTGACCTGGCAATCACATGAAAACACAATGTATCTCACAAGGGATACATATTATATTAAATTAGATTGTTTAGTGCGATTTTCAAGTCAATCTGTTTCTTTAAAACATAAACTATTTTTCAGGCTTCTAGCTTTATCCACAATGAAGTTATAGGGGGTCGAAAATGCCGTGCCGCTTTTTTGCTCGACTTGGCGGGGGCACTGTCGTGTCCCCAGATCAATCTGCAAGCCGATGTCGAACCACAATCAAGTTGGAGAAGGAAAACGGGTGAAAGAAAATGTGTGAAAGTCAAAGTGATGTGTGTGGAAAGGAGTGATCCAGATTGCGGAATTTAAATTTTCCAACACAACGATATTTGTGCATAAACTTTTTGATGACTGATCAGAAATTCCTGGTGTTTGGCCGAGAATTATTGCTGTACTTCCTGTATGATTTGTCCATGACATCGTCAACAAACTTGGTAAGGTCATGACAAATTTAGGGGATGATGATGTTGCCCGAAAACAAAAACATTGCCCTAAAACAGGGAATATGTTTGATTTAGTAAATAACTAATTTAAGAAGAATTATTAATAATAAAACCTATCTATATACTGGTGTTTCAACTAACAGAGAAACACCAGTGAAAAAAACAAACAAACAGTGAAAAACCCTATTGTTTCCGAATTTGACTGATATTTTTCCAACAGAAAAAAAATCAAGACACCTTCTTCATACCAACGGAATGGCAAAGCGAACTGAATATTGCCAGAATCGATAATTGCAATTATTTCAACAAAAAATTAATCATATACACAAAAAAAAATGTTATATGTACATATGTCTGAGTTACTGTCACAACTTAAAAACTTTCACTACTAAATCAAATACATTCTTTTCTTTTCTTTCCTTCTAAGAAAAGTACTAACATGAAAACTTTCGAAAAATAACTACTTATACTATGCGAATATAAGAATTACGTAAATATAACAGTTCCTACCTGGGCGTTAAGCAACATGTGAAACGCAAAAAACTAATGCATAATATAAATATGTAACAACAAGTTATGCTTATATATTTCTTTTTACTATAGAACGTTTGAGTGTATTTAATAAACATTTTCAGATAATTAGTATTTATTTTTCAATTTGCATTTCGAACAATATATAAATACGAGTATCTTATTCTTTTGCTCTTTTGTTTTAAACTGGCTTAAATACAAAATTATGAGGCAGAAAAGGAAAAAAAGTTGGAAATCGCAGTAAAAAAGGCTTCTCTATCTTAACATAAAAATTGGAATTTCGAAAAGTGGTTTCACAAACACCACCCTTTTGCTATCCACACAACTCTATAACATGAACATGTTGCATTCAGTGGGCTTAAACCGTTTTAACAAATGTATTCTTTTGTAGTACTACAAACGTTTTACTCGTAGGTACCTATTCAAACTACTAAGAGTGGATTTCACTGTTGCGTTGCATATACTTAATTGGTATATTGTACCTACATATGCACATGAACGTAAGATGTTTTTAAGTTTCTAAGCTAAACATATTATTAGCAATAAAATATATAAAATTAAAGTAAAATGCGAAATTGTTGAAAGATGTAAATTAGGTCCAGAAATTAATATCTGGACGTGCTCGCATGAGGCCAGTTAGATGTTTTTAACTATTTAAGCATTCTTGTTAAGCATAAGGTAGTTATAAGAATACAATGTTGCATGTTGTATTAATAATTCTGTAGGGAATATAGGGTAGCCCGAGAAAGAAATATTCTACAACGGAAGATATTAACGGGAATCGGTCGGGAATTTTATTTGATAAGCGAGAGAGACATTTTGAAAAGACCAATATTATACAAACTGTTTCGACATACTTAGTAAACATAAACATATTTTGACTATATTATTCTATTAATGAAAGTCCCCTTCTACGGAGGGAGTGGTAGGAGGCGTTTGCCATTGCAGTTTTATGAAAGTGAGGACGTAAAACCATTAGGTACATGTTTTATATTAACTACTTCCGGAAAACAAAGAAAACTGTGTGAATTGTACGCCAACAACAAGTGCTGAAGTACCTAATGATGTAATGAAAGCAAGACCTGCTGGAAATTATCTTGCAAGACTGCAGTTTTGCAGCCATTGTCTTCAATAGACAGAACACAGCTTGTGGAACAAACTCTTCTTAAACCGAATTTGAGGCGAATCGGAGTTGTCAAACATTTAAACATTTGTCAAAAAAATCTGAATCTGATTTTCAAAAAAATCCTGTTATTAAGATTGATATATCTCGTGGAGTATTAAGCGTATTGGAGTATCCATTTAAGGTTCAACATGTCTTCGAGAACAAAGCCGATTAATACTGCACTATTTCTACTAAAGTATTTCGTTATTCCTTGTGCTAAAAAAGATAACGCTTTATTTTACACCACAATATCTAAACATTTCAAAGAAATCCGTTCAGGTGCTTAGCTGTAATGGGTTTCAAGAAGTTTGAATTTCAACCATCTTATAAATAATTCTGGCTAACGACTTCACAAGATGGAATTTACATATTTCGCTCATTAAATTCCGTAATAAAAAAATTGAAATCAGTATGTGAAAACTCGATATGGACCATTTTTCCAAGATTCGATGGGTACGGTTAGATCTAAAATTGGGCTAGAGATTGGGCTGAATGCCCGGTGCCTTTGTTTCAAGTCTTATCAAATTGCATGAAGGAATGTGAACATTACAACCCTTTCCAAGAGAACAATACTTTCTTTTCAAGTGAAAGTAGCGCGAATATAAAAAAAAGTAGTGGTGGTAGTATTTTTTATTCCATTCAATTGATCCAAATTACATATTTCAAGTATTGTTACTTATAATTAATATGTATATTCATTGTATAAACGAGTATCTTAGAAACTAGTTATATAAATGTCCTTCATAGTGGGATCAATGCGGAATATTAAAAAGATCGTTTAGTTGAGAATAACTAGTGCCGGATGTAGTATGTAAATAAAAACGCATGGTTAATCAACTGTGTGGTGAATAATATTTTAAGAATAAATAGGTATAACATAAATCAGTACTCAGCTTATTAAATAATGATTCTGATTAAATTTTTAACTTCCCTGAAATCGAAGTTAAACAGCCATTTTCTAATTTTGCTGTTGAACATGTAAGTAGTCCGTAGGTTCCGGATCACAAGAGGTAACCGATTGTAAAGCCTTGGTGCTACTGAGTTATAAAAGTTTAAGAAGCGATGATTATTGTGAGGTGGAATAAATGTCAGGTGTCTTTCGTTACTGCGAAGTTCATATTCAGAGGAATTACGATAAGGTAAATTACGGCTTCTTATGCATAATACTTTCAGAACCTTATAAAAGTAAAAATGCTTT
The DNA here is from genome assembly GCA_951905685.1 of Eumerus sabulonum. Classification (NCBI taxonomy): domain Eukaryota; kingdom Metazoa; phylum Arthropoda; class Insecta; order Diptera; family Syrphidae; genus Eumerus; species Eumerus sabulonum. The sequence continues at coordinate 75,410,000 of OX645060.1, forward strand.
AGTGGAAGAATTTTTGAAACACAGAAAAGGTCAAAGCTATGTTCATGCCGCCTTTTTTTCCATATTGTTGCGAAATATTCAACCCACACCAAATAGGGTTCGTACCACTGGATTGCGATAAACTACAATTGTCCTTTTTATCCGAATTAAAAACACACACACTTTTCTTGTTTCACCACAGATCAATTACCTGTGCAGCTTCACCACTTTTCTTTATTATCCAATACTATCCACTTTAAACTTTATTACACAAACAAACCTTTATTGAGAGCTTTTATTTTCACACTGTTTGATCACACTGACTTGTCACACGCTGTTCAATACCACAAACTGAATGTATGCCGAGGGCGAGTGTTCGCGCTTATATAGCTCTCGGTCCACCTTCTTCTTAACCGTCGGTTTGTGTCTCGGCAACACTGCCCTCCTCCTAAACTTGTTCGTCCTCGAACAAGCGATTGGATCCCTCTACGTAATATGGCGCTAACCTTTCTACATGGACAATCTAATACTTCGCCCGTCTGTTTCCCGTCTGCTGTATTCGGTACACCACGTCGTTAAGCTTCTTGATGACCTCATATGGTCCGTCCCAGGCCGATTGCAATTTGGGGCACAAGCCTTTTTTTTCGTTGTGGGTTGTACAGCAATACCAATTGTCCCGTCTCGAATCCAGAAGAGTTTGCCCTTAAGTCGTATCTCGCCTTCATTTTATCGCTGACCAAATTCAGTCGCCCCCGGATGAACTGATGGATGGAGTTCAGCTGTTCTTTCTTTTCGGTTACGAAGTCCTCCCTGCCGCTAGTTGTCGGTAGTACCACGCCGAACTTCAAGTCCGATGGAAGTCGGAGATCAGATCCAAATATGGCTTCAGCTGGTGTTGTTGCCGTTGAATTGTGTTGTGCCGAACGGTACGCCATTAAGAAAAGGGGTAGATGTTCATCCCAGTCCTTCTGATCTCCGACGACGACTTTTCTCAAGTATTCCTCCATCGTCCGGTTGAGCCTTTCGACCATGCCATCAGATTGTGGGTGTAATGGTGTTGTCCGTGTCTTTCTGATACCTAGCATGTCGCAGAGTTCTTTGAACACCGTCGACTCGAAGTTCCTTCCTTGGTCTGAGTGCAGTTCCAGCGGTACTCCGTAACGCGCCACCCAGTTGTTCACGAATGCATCCGGAATGGTTTTGGCTTCCTGGTTCGGGATGCAAAACACCTCAGGCCACTTGCTGAAGTAATCGATCACCACTAGCGCGTACTTGTTTCCAGCGTTGCTCGTTGGGAATGGGCCTGCGATGTCCATTGCGATACGTTCGAACGGTGCTCCAACATTGTACTGCTGCATATTTCCTCGAGTTTTCCTTACTGGCCCCTTTGCCTTCGCACACTGTTCACACCTGCGAATGAAATTTGTGACCGACTCATGGCATCCTACCCAGTAGAAACGTCTCCTGATCTTTTCTACAGTCTTGTTAACAGTCTTGATGACCCCCGCTTGGTCCCTCGTGGTATTCTCGAATGACCTCGTCGATTTGTCCCTTTGGAATTACCAGCAGATCGTTTACAATGTTCCCGTCCTCACTTTCCCAACTGCGGAAGAGGCAACCGTTCTTCAGTTTCAAACTCTGTCATTGAGCCCAGTAAGCTTTCACGATTGGGCTTTCACTGGATATTTGCTGCCAAGTTGATCGAAAACCTCGTTCTTGGTATCCGTTGATGACCGCCAGATCGGCATCTTCTAGCTGCTCTCTTCCAAACTTCTCGGCACTCCAAGCATCTTCTGGCAGCACATGGAAACGACGGATATCGGTGGCCTCTTCTTTGGTTTCCGCACGAATTAAGGAAATGTTCCGAGCGGTGTATAAAAAAACAACTTTTTATTTTTGAACCGCACTTTATTGAGTCTACTTAGAAACTAACTTATAACATTTTCCATATCTTACTCATAGCTTATTACAATCTATATTCTTAATGACAAGGTGCTTAAGTTTCAATGCCCTAGAAATCGGCTGCACATTCGATGGGAAATCTGATGCTTCATTGCAAATGTTTTTCAACTTATTTAATTTCAAATTTGGATTGCATTAAGCGTTGGTTAGTCACCCAAAGCGTGGACATGAATTCGATATACAGTTACATACATATGTATGATCAATTGCTTGGTCTTGAGGTTGAATGCCTTCTAGGTCATTCAACGAAAGAATGGAAGTGAAAATAAATGAATCATGCTGACCAATTAATAGGTATATTGGGTGGATGTTCTTCGGTCAGGTGTTGGTGCTTTGAGGTTGATGTAACCCCTCCGCCCCTTGATTGAAAACTCTCCTGGGTTTTCGCTATTACATTCATATCAATAGATTTGTACTTTCTTTTGTAGTGGGTGTACAACATTATCACCATTATAATGATTATAAGGATTGCAATCGACGTTATCAAATTAAGGGTCAAATTTGTTTTCTTATGAAATTTAAGTTCCTTTATACTGTCCATATTTTTTATTTGGTTAATAATGATTTCATCGAATGTGAGCTGTGTCTTAGTTTCGTTTATTCTAAAATTAACAGGTATTACAAAATGTTCTTTGAATGATTCTTCGGAGTCATAAAATGTTTTGTCATTAAGTTCTATTTCACAATTGTGGAATGATATTAAATAATTTCCGGTTAGTTTCAACTTTCTATCATCACACTTACTTGTGATTAATGTATTGATACTATTCTTCAAAAATATAAGACCTGACTTTAATTCTATTATTTTCGTTTCGTTATTTTTTTTTTTTATTACAATTATTTTGATAGATGCAAAGTTTCGTTTCTTTTAGGCTGTTCATGTTGGGATTATTTCTGTAATCGTATGTGGTTTTATTGATTTCAATAATTTCTTGACTTTCAAAGACAAGTTCCTCTGAATTTATATTTGCAACGGGGAAAAGTAAAGACCGTTTTGCTGACATTATGTTTTTGGGTACTTGTATTACAAAAATTATCTTATCGTCTTTATATTTAGCTGTGCTTAACTTAATATTTTGCAGTTCATATAAATCAATATTGTATCTTATAATTTCTTCGTTTGTTAAAATATTACTACTCATAATATTTAGCCTAGCTGAAGCTAAGTTGTTTTGTATATGTTCTACATTATCTCCTAAGATCTTTAGTTTTAGAAGTATTTCTAAATATACAAGGTGTTGCTTAAGTTCTGCATTGCTACCTTTCACATAGTTAATGATACTTAAAATTTTCTTTCTGTCTATTTCAATTGAGTTTTTAAATTGGGTAAAGGTTCTGTTAAAATGGTCATTGATTTCGATGTTTTTGTTAAGATTTTCAATAGCCATATGGTTGTTTTCATCAATAATTCGTAAATGTTCTGCAATTTCTGTCCTATCGTTATCGTCCATTGTCCCGTAAAGCCATTTTAGGCCTGTCCCTATGAAATTTATTAGACCTCTTCTGTGTCTGTGGGGTAGTAGTGTTGATACCTTTGTCTTTATTGTGTTAAGTTCATGATACAACAAATTTTTACTCCCTATGGGATCTCCTAATGTTATCGTATTGTTAAGAGCCTCAATTATTGACTCTATGTAAGCTGGTTCTATTAGATGAAGAATTGTGTAATAGTCTTTAATCAATTGTACGTCTTCTAGTCTCACTGCTGTAAAACCGTCATTATTGTCTATCTTCTCGATGGTCATAATTCCTGTTACTGGAGACGTTAGCGTCAGTATCAAAATCGTTAGTGTCCATTTGGCCTGAAAATTTGGTAGGTCTTTAATATTAAGGGGGTGTATGTTAGCTAAATCTGATCTTCTGTATTTAGGTTCGTACTTATGTCTGAGTGCTTTGTAATTCTTTACATAACCTTCGCTTTGGTTTTGATGGTAGTCTTCCCTGTTTTCATTAAGCCTATTAATTATTCGCTCTTTCTTTTCTCTAAGTAGGTTGTAAACTTTATTCTTATTTACCTTACCTCCTTCTATGTCTATTGGTCTTTCCTTTACTGAAGAGTGAATTGATTTATTGTACCACTCAATGCTTTTGAAAATCTTTTCCTTAGTTGGCAAATCAGGTGTTTCTACTTCTAGTATCCTAACTTTTTCACCTATTGTACTGTGGAATCTCTCTATGTCTGAGTTTCCGGTATGATTGTTTGGTTTGGTAAAATGGTATTCTATGTTTTCTCGTCCTAAGAACTCCTTTATATTAACAGAATTAAATTCATTGTCGAGTATTATTCGGTCTGGCTTTCCTTTTATGGAAAAGTATAACCTTAGTTTTTCTATAATTGTTACGCTATTCCTATCTTCTAGATGTAGAGCTACTGAGTATTTCGAAAATCTGTCAATAAATGTTATGAAGTTATTCTTCTTATTTGTGTATATGTCTAAGTGTATTATTTGATTGATATCACTTGGGGTTTGGGTAATGTTAAATTTTGGTTTCAATGGTTTCCTGTCATACTTTGCTCTGCAACATACATCACAATTGTTTATGTATCTTTGGATAAGTTCTTTTTAATTTTTGAAATAGATTTTCTTCTTTAAGCCTTCGTAGTTTTCATTTATACCTCCGTGCCCTGTTTCAGTCTTGTGATATTTTGCTATAACCCTAAAAGCTTCTTCCTCCGTCCGTATATCTTTAGCATGATACGTACACTTATAAAAGGTTATGCTTTTGTTGAATAGTTCTATTAATTTCTGTTGAACCTTATTGTAATCGTGTTCTGATATTTCTGAATAAATACCTACTTTACCTGTTTTTAAGAATCTGCGGAAAATATCGGTCATAAAATTGCTTTCAATGTCATTACAGCTAATATATATTTTACGTTTTCTATCGATAATCTCGATTTCTTTAGTTTTTGTATTAGTTAGTATTATTTGGGTGAAAAAACGATTTACGACCGTATCTAATATGGGGAAATGGTCATTCTGCTCTTCTTCCTGGGAATGTATAGTAGCGTTTGTGCTTAAATTATCATCTTCTTGAGAAGAAGAATCTATTATGTTAATTTCTCCTGTTTCGGAGTTAATTCTGCTCAGGAAGTCTGCAACGTTGTTTTCTTTACCCTTAATGTAGTTGATTTTAAAATCGTATTCTCCTAATTTGAGAAGCCAACGCTGTAATCTGGGATTAATATCTTTGCCTTTGTTTTTTGATTGTAACCACACAAGTGGCTGGTGGTCCGTCAAGAGGTCAAATTGTCTGCCGTATACGTATGGTCTAAAATAATTGACGGCCCAGATAATCGCTAGTAGTTCTTTTTCGGTTGTTGAGTATTTTTTTTTTCGTTGTCGTTTAAGGTCCTGCTAGCATAACTAATAGGGTGACCGTTCTGAGTGAGTACTGCTCCGATGGCTAAATCACTTGCATCTGTAGCTAGTTGGAATCTCTTGCTAAAGTCGGGGTACTTTAGGATTGGTGTGTCGATAAGTAATTTCTTCAATTTCTCAAACGCCTCAATATATTGTTGATCTTTTTTGTTGATTCTTGTGTTCTTTTTAAGATATTTTGTCACGCCTTGCGCTACCTTTGCATAGTCCTTAACAAACTTTCTGTAGTAGCCTGTTAGTCCTAGAAAAGATTTTATCTGCTTGGCGGTTTCGGGTAACTTAAGTTTTTGAATATTCTTGATTTTATCTGCGTTTGGTTTTACTCCCTCTGTTGTTAGTATATGGCCTAAATATTCTGTAGTTCTTGTCAAAAAGTTGCGTTTGTCTATCTGGATTTTAAGATTGTATTTTTTCAATCTATCGAAGACCTTTTGAATGCTATTTATATGTTCGTCTATATTTGTGCTGAATATCAGTATATCATCCAAATATACTACGCATATTTGGTTGATAAGTTCCCTAAGAACTGAGTTAATGAGCCTTTGGAAGGTTGCCGGCGCATTCTTAAGTCCGAATGGCATCCTTGTGAACTCATAATGGCCTAATGGTGTTGAAAATGCCGTTTTCCTTGTGTCACTTTCCTTAATCATGATTTGGTGAAACCCCTTAGCAAGGTCTAACGTTGTAAAGTACTGAGCCCTGCCGAGTTTCTCTAGTATGTTTTCGATATTGGGTATGGGGAATTTGTCACTTACTGTTATTTCATTCAAAGCTCTGTAATCTATGACGATTCTCCACTTTTTCTTGCCGGAATTGTCTGTTTTCTTTGGGACAATCCAGAGTGGCGAATTATATGGGGAATTACTTTCTTTTATTATGCCTTGCTCTAGCATTTCTTTCATTTGCCTGTTTATTTCTTCCTCGTGTATTTGAGGGTATCTGTAAATTTTTGAATATACCGGTTTGTCTGTTGTTGTGACAATTTCGTGTTGCATTTCGTGAGTATGTGTCAGTCTTTCCCCTTCTTGGAAGAATAAATCCTTATTTTTGGTCAATAATGTCCTTAATCTATTTTTTTCTTCCTGATTCATATCTTCGCGAATAAGTTTTGCTAACGTGTTTTGGTCTAATTTAGATTCTTCCAGCAGATGAATTTCATCGTAACTGTAGGGACAAGAATTTATAAACTTCGTTCTTATACCATGTATTTCTAAGTAATCTTCTTCTAAGTTGACAGTTGCCTGCATAGGTTTTAGCATATTCTGTCCTATTAAAGCATCAAATTGTTTATTTGTAAATACGGTGAGCTTCCAGCTCATGAGATTATTTTCATTAAATTCTACTGGCAAAGGCGTTATAATTTCTTCACTGATTAAAGTTTGTCCGCTAAGCGTGTTAAAAGTTATAGGGTTCTGAAGTCTTTGTCGTTTGTATAGGGGTAGTTTGTGTAAGTTTAAAAGAGTTGTTGTTGAGCCTGTATCTATGAGACATCTTATTTTGTCGCTACCGATGGTCAACTCGACTATCGGTAAATTTGTTTTCGGCCTTGTGAGTGAAAATTTACCTCTTCCTGAACTGTATTGTCAATGTGGTCGACTTCCGTAGGTTCAGAGCGGTTTTGTCGGCTTTGTCTAGAATTCTCGCGGTTGTTACCCCACTGTTGCCTAGGTTGTCTTGAGTTTGTACTGTACGTGTTTTGTCGAAATTGCCCTGAGTTTAAACTGAACCTTGGTTGCCCTTGGTTTGTTCGTTCTGATGTGGAATTATTGTGGTCTGAGTAATGGTTCTGTCTATACTGTCCTGAACTCGTATTGTGTCCTAACTGATTTCCCTCATAGCTATGGTATTGTTTTGGATGTTCGTCCCTATGCTGCGAGTTTTGCTTTATTGGCTGCCTACTATTATACCTGCCATAACTACCCGGTTGTTTATCGTAATGCCAAATAATACCTGTTTCTTGTAATACGTAGTATGCTTCCCTTAGGTTTTTAATATTCCTACTATATATGATACTTGATAAATTTGGATTAATACCATTTAAAAAGGTTTTTAAAATAATGGATTCGTTGGATTCTGGCGAGAATTCCACTGGTTTTGTTTTATCAAATTCGTATTTTGTATTAAGTTTATCTAATATATTTCTTAAACTATAAAAATATTCGCTTACTTTAGTGTTTTTCAAGTTGATGGCTTGGTGATATAGATGGTGATATGATTCCTTGATGCCGAAGTTCTTGATGAGTTCGTCCTTCATCTGTTCCCATGATGGTGCTGGTCCCAATGTACGGATGACTTGGAGGGCTGCTCCCTGGATCTTGTTTCGAATGTATCGTTGGAATACAAAGTTTTTTAAAGCCGGATCGTTGTTGAATAGTGGTAGAATTAACTCCACCTCCCTTATGAAAGATGACAAGTCGTATTCTCTATTCCCATAGAATTCTTTGATTCTTGAAGCTTCTTTCATTAGTTCCGTCGCAGTTATGGTGTACTGCGATTCCTGTTGTGTTGTGGCGGTGCCGCTTGATGTTGGCTGATGCGCCGTAGATTCACCACTTATTGCTTGCATTTTTTCGTTTTTTAATATTGTATACGGTACAATAAATTTGGGTTTTTTGTCTTTGTTTGTTTGTTTGTCTTTTGGCATTAATTAGTTTGCTTAGTCTTTAGATACACTGTGCCAACTATGGAGCACTTTTATTTAATTGCTTCACTTATCTTTTCTTGACTTGAGTCACTTTCGCACTTATTGTTTCACTAATTGTTAGCGCTTTTAAAAAACTATTTATCTTAGGATGCTATTAACACTTTATGTAGTAATATTAGATTACTAACACTTTTTCGAGTTATGTATATATGTATCCTCATATGGTTTTTCACGATTATGTTTAGATAATTCTGCTACCACTTCTCTTAACTATGTATGTATCTTTAGATACTACAAATGATTTTTCACGGTTGTCTTTAGATACAATTACTGACACTTTTCTGAACTGTGTATCTTCAGATACCACAAAATATTTTTCACGATTATCCTTGGGTGCAATTGTTGACACTTTACTGAACTGTGTATCTTCAGATACCACAAAATATTTTTCACGATTATCCTTGGGTGCAATTGTTGACACTTTACCGAACCTTGTATCTTAAGATACTACGAATGCTTTTTCACAATTATCTTTAGATGCAATTGTTGACACTTTACCGAACTTTGTATCTTAAGATACTACGAATGATTTTTCACAATTATCTTTAGACTAAATTGCTTACACTTTTTATACTCGTAACTATCTTTGGATAGTTATACCGTAGGGTTTTCCGACTGCGCCACTTAGGGAAATGTTCCGAGCGGTGTATAAAAAAACAACTTTTTATTTTTGAACCGCACTTTATTGAGTCTACTTAGAAACTAACTTATAACATTTTCCATATCTTACTCATAGCTTATTACAATCTATATTCTTAATGACAAAGTGCTTAAGTTTCAATGCCCTAGAAATTGGTTGCACATTCGATGGGAAATCTGATGCTTCATTGCAAATGTTTTTCAACTTATTTAATTTCAAATTTGGATTGCATTAATTGTTGGTTAGTCACCAAAAGCGTGGACATGAATTCGATATACAGTTACATACATATGTATGATCAATTGCTTGGTCTTGAGGTTGAATGCCTTCTAGGTCATTCAACGAAAGAATGGAAGTGAAAATAAATGAATCATGCTGACCAATTAATAGGTATATTGGGTGGATGTTCTTCGGTCAAGTGTTGGTGCTTTGAGGTTGATGTAACCCACGTGAACAATGCTTGCATTCAACGCCGCGAGGTCGGCTCGTTAATGCATCCGCATTTCTATGGCTGATCCCCTTCCGGTATTCGCGTGCTCTCGCTTGATCTCCTTTTGGCGAATCCGACCTCGGACGCCTTCTTCCCAGACGGCAATTTCGCGCCATGTGCCCCTGCTGGTTGCATATGTAGCGTATACCTGGCAACGGGCGGCTTCTACTCACCTTTGATTCTCTGGAACTACGCCGCAACTTGCTGGAAGAACGCTTTCTCCGCAGACGGCAGTTTCCCGCAATGTGCCCTTGCTGGTTGCAGATGTATTGCAGATGTAGCATCTACCCGGGAGTGAACCACTCCTACTCGCCGTTGTTGTTCTGGAACTTTCCTGGTCTTGAGATATGCGCCGTAGTTTGATGGAAGGTCGGCATATCAAGAGCGATGTTTCACACGCGAGAGCGCTGGCAACTGTCTCCTTGAAAGATGTCTTCGGCAGGAGAATCAAGCTTCGTTGCGTGTCGGGGTCCCTTAGCCCTTGGATGAAAGAATCCGTTTTCAGTTTCTCCACCACATCAACTGGAACATCCGCGTAGGCAAGATTGAATTGAAATTTAAATAATATGTTAAACGCACTCGTGCCGTCGAAGTTGGGAGCTGTGAATTTCGATGCTGCAGTCGGTACAACGATTCCTTGATGCTGAACGTTCTGGACAGTTTTCTCGAGTTCCAGAACCTTCTTGTCGAACCTCGACTCCAGTGTCTCGATTCTCTTTTCATGATTATTCTCGAGTTCTAGAACCTTCTTGTCGAACCTCGATTCTAGTGTCTCGATCCTCTCTTCAATGTCCTGGAATCGATCGTTGACTGTCTGCTGGATATTTCTTAGGCTTTCTCGATTGTTCTCTAGCATCCCTTCTAACGTCTCCAGCGTCTGGCCCAGGGAAGAGGAATTTTCCTCCAGCCTTTGATCTGGTTTCTGGTTCAGGGAAATGGAATTTTCCTCCAGTTTCTGACTCAGAGAAGTGGAATTTTCCTTCAACTTTCTACTTACGGCAACGGAATTTTCCTCCAACATTTGATGTACGGTCGCCTCCAGTTTCTGGCTTATGGAAGTTGAATTTTCCTCCAACTTTCTACTTACGGCAACGGAATTTTCCTCCAGCTTCTGATCTAATTTCTGGCTCTTAGCATTCGACGGCTTCTCCACCCCGAATTCGTAACTCTCCCAGTCGACACCTTCTTCCTGCAACGCTGAAGAAGCCACCAGGTTGGCTTTACTTCCCGGTACGGTTTTAAGCAGTTCCCGGTACGCGGCCGTACCGTGTGTCCTATTGCCTACGTTGGTCGCGGATATCACGTTCGTTGTATAAGGTATTGAAATCACAAATTTGCGTGTCGCGATTGGTGATGCGGACTAAGTCGTTGGTCAGAGGAGTTTCGGTACGACTGTTCGAATACTCAAGCTGCGGTTTGTTTACTTTTTTGGACAGTGAATTCGTTTATTTTTTTTTATTTTATATATATTTTTTCTATTTATTTCGACCTCTTTTATTGGCATACGGTGTAGAGTAGTTTTAAGGAATAATTGTAAGCCTAGATTAAGTTAGGTTAAGGGAATTAAATTTGTGACATATTGAATTGGAAACGATTACGGTGTTTTTTTTTTCTTTTGCGTGGGATATTTCGCGAGTCTCGTAGCAAATTCGCGATTCTTGCTGCGGGTAAGTCGGCGTGAGGGCAATCGCGTGGCGCCCTTTTTATCATCCTAACTCACGACCAGTCCTCGCAGCTGGCCTAGCATCCCTTTCGCACTACGTCGCGGCAGGTGGAGAGGAGCAAGTGAGCAAGAGGAGCAAGCGATCTTGCACACATACGCACCGATACGTACATACGTGCATACGCATCACATACGTGCATACACACACACATCTGTACGCTATGTATAAGTATACATACATACACACATATGTACATTACGAAGTAGAGTTGGGTAGTTCCGGACATGTATAGTTCACGGAACTATGTCCTCTCACGGACACATGTCCTCTCGTTCCGCAAATTGAACGAAAATAGTTCCATAGTTCCATTCAACACTTATTCATCAATCACATATGTACAAAACGAAAAAAAAAACATAAATGCAACGAACATGCTTCTCATACGGTATGAGTAATACCCCGTAATTTTCAAGAAACCCAAAAGTATGGAGATGTGGCGATAAAGCTCGAACAGTTGGTGTACACTGTACAGCACACTTGAACTGAAATGAAGAAAAGAAATGAAAGAATATAATGCCCGCACCGCATTTCGTGAACGAATGTCATACATGTGTATGTATGCATTCAGGTCCGGACATGGACATGGTTTGCTAGTTCCATATCGGTGCGATAATGCATTTAGTTCCGGACATGGACATGTTTTTGCTAGTTCCATATCGGTGCGAGTAATTATCTTATAGCCCCATTTAGACACTGTTTCAAATATATTGAATGGTCTTTCCAACAAAGTTGTTGGTCCAATATAACACCTAAATATTTAAAACTGTCCACGTGTTCAATCAAGAAGCAATTTTCAAACATTCTTGATTGTTGAATACTATATCTTCAAGAACAAATCGATTACACAATGATGCATGATAATATAAGGGAAGGTCTCTGAAAACTGTACCATTGATATTACATTTCATGTACTTCGTTTTGTTGCTAATTATTAGTTTATGATAATTAAACCATCTCCTTAACATATCTAGGTCATAATTAACATCTGTCAATAAAGCAGTTTCAGTCGATTTGCCACGTCTAAACCCAAATTGGCAATCACTCAAAAAATGAGTATTTTCTAAAAATTACAACATTCTAGATTTTAACTATCCGAAAAGTGAGAATAAAATGTCACTGATTATCTGTTGCTGCTTTAACAACAAATACTTAGACAGAATATAATAAATATATGTATTAATGGGGCTCCCATACAACAGACATGCTTTTTTTGCCGTTTTTATACATAATAGTACGGAAACCTTCGTGCGCGAGTCCGACTCGCACTTGGCCGGTTTTTTTTTTTTTCATTTCAAATTCATTTTATTTCAGACAAAAAACTTATAACTAACTTACGCGCTAGACAAAATGACTAAAGCTAGCTTATATCATAACTATATTACGCGTCTGACTGACCCTAAGCGGGCACTCTAAAACAAACAATATGTATTTACTTTACCTATGTCTGACACTCCTCCACTATTCCTGATGTTCGAACTTTCCGAGGGGCTAACATCGACTTGGACCACTATCTTGTAGTAGCCAAGATGCGATTACGGATATCACGAACGCAACGGAGTATAGTAAGAATACAAACTTATGACGTCGGAAAGCTACTATCGCCAGAAACCGCTCGTGCTTTTACCGATCGCGTCTCCCTTAAGCTCTCCAATACACCTGAATCCTCCACACTATCAATAGAACAGCAGTGGAGCCTTTGCAAACAAGCCCTGAAAAGCTCTACATCCGAAGTTTTGGGTTTCAAGGTTCCACCACGAAGAAACACCTGGTTCGATGACGAGTGCAGGAGGATTCACACAGCGAAGCAGGATGCATATAAGGCCGCGCTACATAAAGGAACAAGAGCAGCTCGTGAGCTCTACGAGCTAAAAAGAAGGGAGGAGCATACGCTTCGTAGAAGAAAGAAGAAAGAGCACGAGAAGCGCGCGATTGAGGATTTGGGGAGGTGTTACTGCAGGCGTGACGTTCGAAAGTTATATCAACAGATAAACCGAACATGCCAAGGTTACAAAGCCAGAACGGAAGCCTGCAGGGATGAGAACAGGCACCTAGTAGTAGAATCGAAAAGAAATCCAATGAAAATAGTAACTTCAGCAGAAAGGGCTCTCGAAAAAATATCTATGGATTTGGTAGGACCTCTTAAGCATACAAGTGACGGACATAAAATTGGTTTGACAATACAGGATGACTTGTCAAAATTCATTAAATTTATACCATTAAAGGACAAATCTATGGAAGCCGTAGCCAAGGCAACTGTTACTAAGTGGGTTTTGAACTTTGGACTACCAAAAATAATTCTAACCGATAATGGGATGGAATTTTGTAATGCGCTATTTGAAGAATTTTGTAAAATGTTTGGTATTAAACATATAATAACTAGTATCTCACATCCGCAGGCGAATGGTGGAGTAGAAAGAGCACACTGTCGTCTATTAGAATACCTAAACACCACAGGAAAAGAATTAGGTAACATAACAAATTGGCATGAGCTAATGTCATACGCAAGATTTTGTTATAACACTACTTTACATAGCACGACAGGTTACACTCCATATGAACTCGTTTACGGAAGTCCAGCAAACATACCTAGTGAGATAGATGACAATAACGAACGAAGTGTATTTGATTATTTGGATGAACTAAAGGAGAATCTTTTAAATAAGTCATTGACAGCCAAAAACAGAACCTTGAAGACAAAACAAAAAGCAAAAACACGATATTATAAAAAGGTAGCAAAGCCCGTAGAATACAAAGTAGGACAGGAAATTTTAGTTAAAAACTTAGTGAAAGGAAAGTTAGAGAGTAAATTTAATGGACCATATAAAATAATAGATGTACACTGTAGTGATTGCACTACATTGCACTGCATTCTCCACCGTACGCATAATAGCACTACGATGCACTACACTCTGCGCATTCCACTCCATTCCACACACCATGCAAACTCTGTAATATCGAGACTCGTGTCATCGTATTGTCGCCACTAAACCACCACCAACCAATGCACATAAATTGCATAATATACGATCAACCCCAATTTGTCAGCACTAGGTCAATGTCGGCACTCGCGCCTTTTCCCTCTTCATATGTCACTTCGTAAATAATGCTCGAACCCGAGCAATACGTAAACAAGTGACGAAGAAGGGAAAACTCCAAAACACCGTGAAATGCCGATAATGCATTTCACACGATCGAACTGGAGTAAAGGCGAACCGATTAAACATGACTAACATTCACGACCACTCCACACCGTGGAATGCTGAGATAGCATTTCACGCAATTGGAAAACCAATTAGTGAAGTGTGAATGACATGAATGACCTATTAATAGTGCGCAAATGCTGAGTGATCAGAAATGCATATGCAGGCAAGTGCTATGAGCGCTATGCTAATGGTATGGGGTACGGATAGGTTGCGACATAGCGATGACACTAAGTATTTTTGACCTAAATCAAAAGTGCCCTTTGGCACTTGGTGTGTTGGAGGGGATTGCGATTCAACCAGAATCCTCCTATAAAAGGGATGGTAATTTTGGTTGAAATTCAGAGAGAGCAGCGGCAAATAGTGAAGGACGAACCCCTATATCAAGGCAGAAGCAGCAAAACGAAGTAAGAAAACAATAAAAACTAAAAATTAACCATTTGTCTTTTTTCCCTTCTCTCTCCGTTCGGCACTCTTCCCTCAATATACCGAGGAAGCACGGTGCCTGAGCGTAACATTTTGGTGGCAGCGGTGGGATCCACAAAGGGATTCCGCTACCAAACACGAGTCTGAATAGTACTCGAGGCGTTACTGGGGCTATACACCAGTAAAAGTAAAGTGTTTAAAGTGAAATTCTTTGTGTGTGTATAAAGTGATCAAGCGTCTCCGGGGCTGTAACACCGGATACAGTGTTAAAAAAAAAAATAATAATAACATAAAATAACAAAAAAAAAGGGGAAGACCGAAATAACCAGCACCAGCAGCCGCACCAGCCAGTACCAGCAGCAATACGCCAGCCGCACCAGCCAGTACCAAGAACCAGCACCAACAGTCAGCCAGCACCAACAGTCAGCGATAAGCAGCAAGAACCAGCATCAACAACCAACAGCCAAGTAATTACTATTAAATTATTAATTTTTTTTTATTATTACGTATTAAAAAAATTATTTAAGTATTAAACTACTGACCCCTGACCTCCCTTACAATTCTCACCCGACGCAACCTTACAACTTTGGCGCTTCTTAAGGCCCTACCTTTTTCTACCCAACCCGACGATAAACCTCCCATTATGGAGATTAAATTAACTATAAATGACGTGAACACGATCGTTCCCACCTTCGATGGTAAACCCAATGAACTGAGCAAGTTCATCTCATGCGGCAACACTCTCTTTTGCTACGTAAAAGACGAGGCCCAACACAAATTGTTCCTTGGTGTTGTCAGGACTCGACTCCAGGGCCAGGCCTTTGAGCTAATACAGCACAAGGACTTGACCACTTGGAAAGATCTAGTAACGGAACTGGAATCCCAGTTCAAAGAACGTAGATCTCGGAGTTCTGTACAGCACCAGCTTTTGTCGACTAGGCAAACAGCAAGAGAAAATGTGCAGGAATACGGTGATAGGCTCTCAATTTTACTTCTCTCCCTCGATACGGCTACATATGACAGTTCTCATGAAAAGGCAGTCAGAGATTTTCTTATCCTCGAAAACCACAAGCTTGCCTTACAAGCTTTTGAGGATGGAATAAGAAATCCTGACTTGAAACTTCTAGTGAAGGCTCATAACGCCGCACAACTGAAAGAGGCTATAACATATGCCATAGATCAGTCGCTTCGGTTAGGTAATAATTCCACTCATCTCCCTTTTAACAATCCACCTCGACCCATTTGCCAGACCTGCAACAAAACAGGTCATACCTCTACAACCTGCTTCCAAGCCCTAAGGTCTGCAAACAATTCCCGACCTGTTTGTCAGACCTGCAACAAAATCGGACACACCTCGGCGGCCTGTTTCCGTAACAGAGACCTCCCACATTTTTCGTCCCCTCAAATAAAAAGAGAAGTCCGGCGCATTTATTGCAACTATTGCAATAGACCTAACCACTCGCAGAACGAATGTCGGTTAAGGTTGGCGCAATCACAGTCTCCAAGGCAAAATTCTTTTCGAGAAAATCCCTATCGCCTAGAACCTAATTCTAGACCCCCAAATTCACCTCCACGTGGGAAAACCCACGGGGTACGCTATCAGCACACACAGCAAGGCAACCATCATGAGATTGACCTGGGAAACGACCAGGCTCGGGTGGCGAACAACGGCAGTACCTCTCGAGTCCTCGCAGCTGCCGACGTACACCATACCCCGATGTAAATTTGAAGATGATGGTATCATTCTGTCCCGAATATCCGGAACCGGTGATACGCATCAGATTCAAACCATCGGATAAAAATACCGCAACATTTTTAATAGACACAGGCGCAGAAATAAGCCTGATAAAGGCCAATAAAACATTAATTGGCCAGAGAAAGAAAAAGGTCACTGTGTCCACAATAGCCGGATACACTTTGAGCACCCTGGGGGAAGTGGTCGGAAAGTTGGACTTCGATACTGACGAACATACGATCTCAATAGAACATCCATTCCAAGTAATGGACAATGAGATAAACCTCTCGTATGACGGTATCTTAGGAAATGATTTCCTAACCAAATTTCAATGTAAGGTAAATTATGAAATCGGATTCTTAGAGGCAAAAGTGAAATCGACCAGAGAACCCGAAGAAGTGAACACCAAACATAAGACCACAGAGAGGGAAGACAACAAAACACCTTACGAGGTAATACCTACGGGTAGCAAACGTCAAGAGAAAAATAGATGTGCTATGGAAGACTCGAACCATATCGAAACAACTGATTCCACGAACAACGCTGAGTGTCAATTGAACACCAGTGTGGAAGATGAAAAGTCGATATGGGAATCAAAATCTGATTCCGCCAGTCTACGGACCGGATCAGACGATTCAATAAAAATCGATACCGACCAAGCCTCCTTAAAAACTCTCATTCCACAACTCTCCAAATCTTTGTTTGGTAATCACAAAGAAAAAGCGGACAAAAGAAAGAAAATAATAAATAAAAATAATAATAAAGAATACACAGCAAGCAGTAAGACTGAGACTCAAAGAAGTTCAGCAGCTCGTAAGACTGAATTAATAAAAGGCTTAGAAAAATCAGCAAGCAGTAAGACTGAGACTCAAAGAAGTTCAGCAGCCCGTAAGACTGAAGAAATAAAAAGCAAAGAAAACCCAGCAAATAGTAAGACTGAGACTCAAAGAAGCTCAGCAGCCCATAAGACTGAGGTATTAAAAATAAATAAAGAAAAGAAAATAATTATAAAATCTAGAGTCCAGCAGATCTTCGAAGTTCCGTTTAAAGATAAAAACTACAAAAACGTAGTGATACAAAAAAGGGAGATCAAGCCAGGTATCTATATAGGTGAGACAATAACTCAACCTAAAAATTCGAAAATTAAAATACTATTAATGAATATATCGGATTCTGATCAAGAAATAAATCTTGATGATATTAATTTCGACTGGAAACCATTGAACGAATTCAATATAATAAAAGCAGACAATCTAAATAACGTCCTGAAAAACAGGCTAAGAAAATTAGAGTCGCTTTTGGAATTCCAACATTGTAATCCGGAAGAAAAAAGATCAATTCTAAATATCTGTCGAGAATACAATGATTTGTTTTACCTTGATGGCGATCACCTTACGTTCACCAATGCTATCCAACATAAGATAATTACAGAAGAAGGAAAACCACCCCTTTACACAAGACCTTACCGCCTCCCAGACAGCTCAAAGGAGGAAATACACAAACAGGTAAATGAAATGTTACAAGACGGTGTGGTACAACCAAGTTATAGCCCCTGGAATTCACCTTTGCTACTAGTCCCAAAGAAGCCAGGACAAGACGGCACAAAAAGATGGAGAGTAGTAGTCGACTTTAGGAAGTTAAATGAATTAACAGTTGGTGACGCTTATCCTCTCCCCAATATCACTGACATTCTTGATCAATTGGGACGAGCGAAGTATTTCAGTACTCTCGATTTAGCCAAAGGATTCCATCAAATTCTTATGGACGAGAAGGACAAACACAAGACAGCGTTTAGCACCCCATTCGGTCACTACGAATATAATCGTATGCCTTTCGGTCTAAAAAACGCACCCGCTACGTTTCAGAGACTAATGAATAATGTGCTCATGGGACTTCAAGGAATCGAATGCTTTTTTTATGTAGATGATATAGTCATCTATGGTTACGATCTTAACGATCACAATACTCGGCTTATTAAAGTTCTCAATCGTCTTCGAGAACACAATTTAAAACTTCAACCCGAGAAATGCCATTTTGTTAGAAAAGAACTCACGTATTTAGGGCACGTCATTTCTGAAAATGGAATAAAGCCAGACCCTGACAAAACCAAGGCGGTAAAAACTTTTCCCGTTCCTAAGAAACCAAAAGACATCAAGTCTTTTCTGGGCCTTGTAGGATACTACAGGAAATTTATACCGAATTTTGCCGAACTGGCTAAACCGCTAACAAAACTATTAAAGAAAAACGTAACTTTCCATTGGGACGCTTTTTGTGATGAGGCATTCAGTTCCTTAAAAGAAAAATTAATTAGTCCACCCATCTTATCATATCCGGATTTCACCCAAGAATTTCTCGTGACTACCGATGCCAGCGATATTGCATTAGGTGCCGTGTTATCACAAGGGCCAATAGGTCAGGATAAACCAATTTTCTTTGCGAGTCGAACTCTAAATGATGCAGAAAGTGGAGTACACTTCCGAAAAAGAACTATTAGCCATCGTGTACGCCCTGACCCAATTCCGACCGTATATCTATGGAAGGAAATTTACTATCGTAACGGACCACAGTTCGCTACAGTGGCTAATAGGACGGAAAGACCCTACATCCAGATTGATGCGATGGAGAATCTTGTTGGAAGAATACGAATATACTATTGTCCACAAGAAAGGCAAGTTCAACACGAACGCCGACGCACTCAGTCGAATACCGCAGTCCGAACCACATAATAAGAGTTCTGTTTTGGTAACTACACGTAGCCAAAATAAAATAAAAGAAACCCCTTCAGAGAAACCTTCAAACCTCGCCGAAGATATACAGGTTCTCTCTAGTCTCAATATTCATGGAGAAAAAGGATCCATACATACCGACAGAAGGGTTCAACATAAAATAATAATATTACCCTTGATAGATTCAGAAGAAGAGCAAAAATTAAAAGAAACGATTCCAAAGTTTATAAAACCTGAGTTGGGAAAAATTAATATTTATAAACCCAATGATAACACAACAGTATATACCATCACGTTACCGGTACCATTTAGATGCCCTAGAGATGAAAATATCGCTGAGTCTTGTCTGAACGACATCAAGACCACGTGTACCAATAATAATTTAAGATCGATCGGTATTTCGTTACCATCAATGAATGAGGAATCAAGGGAAAACTTTAAAAATCTTCTGGTAAAAACCTTCCAAACTCTTGATATGCACATACATATCTACTCTGACGAAAGAATCCGTTTGACAGACGCGGAAGATATTAAAAAGGTACTTTTCGAGTACCATGACTCACCATTCGGTGGACATCAAGGGACTACCAGAACACTTAAGAGAATGAAATCAAAATACTACCGGCCCACTATGGCAGCAGATATCGCAGCATACATTCGAAAGTGCGCCTCCTGCCAGTTAAACAAAAGTAGGGCAAACCCGAAAATACCCATGAAAGTAACAACGACTAGCTCTAAACCATTCGAAAGGGTCGCCCTAGGTATAGTCGGGCCCCTACCAACAAGCTATAATGGTCAAAAATATCTCCTAACCTTTCAGGATGATTTAACAAAATTCTCAGAAGCTTTCCCACTACCAAATGCCGAAGCCTCAACGGTGGCCAGAACATTTGTGGAGAACATTGTTTGCCGACACGGTATACCTCACTCCCTTTTAACAGATCAGGGCACGAACTTTTTGAGCATTATGTTCAAAGAAATGTGCAAACTGATGAAAATAAAAAAACTAAACACTACGCCTTATCATCCACAAACGAATGGAGCCCTGGAGCGTAGCCACAGAACTCTGGTTGAATACCTCCGCCACTACGTAAATAAAGACACACTCACATGGGATACATGGACCCCATATGCTATGTTCGTTTATAATACTACGCCTCACAGTAGTACCGGCTACACGCCTTACGAACTCCTCTACGGTTTCCCGCCTAGTATACCTAGCATTCTCGAACAGACAGCAAGAGTCTCGTATAATGACGACAATTATGCAAACGAGCTAAAGGTTCGATTACAGCATGGCTACAAAATTGCCCGAGAACACCTACTTGATAAAAAAGAGAAAGCCAAGACATACTACGACAAACGCTGTAAAGCAAAAAGATTTAACGTAGGCGATAAAGTGCTAGTGAAAAATCAGACTAGAAAAAACAAACTTTCAACCCTATGGGAAGGACCGTACGAAGTAATCAAAATCAACTCCGATGAGAACACCATCGTCCAAATCGGGAAAAAGTCAAAATTATTACACAATGACAACCTACAGTTATTACAAGAATAACACACCCAGTCATGCCCTTTAAAACACTAGACACTAATGACCCCCGTCACAACACTTTTATTTACATCATCCTGCTACTACTTTTAACACTAACATTTTACAAAAGGTGCCAAAGTTACAAGGTTAATAAAAATACTACCCTCGACAAAGACGACGTACACACTAAACGCTCCTCAACCCGAGAAAACTTCTTCCCCTGAATTTAGACTGAGTATCTCGACAGACGGTCAGTAGTTCCAATACGTATACCTATTCAAAAAAGATAAAAAAGAATGATACATGTATATACATATATACTTAGAAACAAATTAACAATTATTATTAAAACTACATAAAAAAAAAGAAAAAAACCATACAAATATCCCTTCTTCTAAGAACGAAATATTTTACACCATATATATCTAATATTAAGAAACAAAAAATGTTATTTGTAACAAAATGTACATGTAAAAAAAAAAAATGTTTATTTATAACAACTGAGAATAAATATGCGAATACGAAATAAAACATATATACAAATGTATGTCAAAACCAGAAACAAAAAACCAACATTGTACCCAGTAGTGAATAAGATACATATTTAGAAGTAAGATACGTAAATGTAAAAAAAAAAAAAAAAAAAAAAAACATGTGTAAAACACACAAATTAAGCATGTACAAATTAAGTACTTAGACTCATAAGTAAACAAACAAAAAAAATGTCAAAAAAACAAAATGAACAAATGTTAAGGACCAAATTAAGAATGTACAAAAACTTGTAACTTGTAACTACTCTACAGAAAATTAACCTCTTCAAGGTCAATTTTCTTTTTCATAGGGGAGGAGGATGTAGTGATTGCACTACATTGCACTGCATCCTCCACCGTACGCATAATAGCACTACGATGCACTACACTCTGCGCATTCCACTCCATTCCACACACCATGCAAACTCTGTAATATCGAGACTCGTGTCGTCGTATTGTCGCCACTAAACCACCACCAACCAATGCACATAAATTGCATAATATACGATCAACCCCAATTTGTCAGCACTAGGTCAATGTCGGCACTCGCGCCTTTTCCCTCTTCATATGTCACTTCGTAAATAATGCTCGAACCCGAGCAATACGTAAACAAGTGACGAAGAAGGGAAAACTCCAAAACACCGTGAAATGCCGATAATGCATTTCACACGATCGAACTGGAGTAAAGGCGAACCGATTAAACATGACTAACATTCACGACCACTCCACACCGTGGAATGCTGAGATAGCATTTCACGCAATTGGAAAACCAATTAGTGAAGTGTGAATGACATGAATGACCTATTAATAGTGCGCAAATGCTGAGTGATCAGAAATGCATATGCAGGCAAGTGCTATGAGCGCTATGCTAATGGTATGGGGTACGGATAGGTTGCGACATAGCGATGACACTAAGTATTTTTGACCTAAATCAAAAGTGCCCTTTGGCACTTGGTGTGTTGGAGGGGATTGCGATTCAACCAGAATCCTCCTATAAAAGGGATGGTAATTTTGGTTGAAATTCAGAGAGAGCAGCGGCAAATAGTGAAGGACGAACCCCTATATCAAGGCAGAAGCAGCAAAACGAAGTAAGAAAACAATAAAAACTAAAAATTAACCATTTGTCTTTTTTCCCTTCTCTCTCCGTTCGGCACTCTTCCCTCAATATACCGAGGAAGCACGGTGCCTGAGCGTAACAACACGATGATCATGTATTAGTTAAGCTAGGAAATAAAACACAAAAACACAATGAAGCCAACATTCGACCGTACTTTACATTATCACCTGGTCCATCAGGACAGCAGCCAGGAACATCGAAATAAGGAAATAAACCGATAACAGCGGATTATATTTTAACCATAAAGGACCCGTCAGAGAAATAGGAAGAAAGGTAACATTAGTTAACAAAATAAGTGTTAGGAATTTGAACGAATATATAGAAAATATAGGGGAAATAGTAAAAACAATTAACGATCAATGTGTAAAACATATAAGTAATTGTGAAAAGTACCAAGGAATTGTAAAGAATAATTTGATAAAACTAGAGCATAAGTTTCATGTCATCTATAATATAATGGGTAAGGCAACGAGATTTCGTATGGGATTAATTAATGTAATAGGGTCCGGACTTAAAACATTATTCGGTACCATGGATAATGAGGACGCCGAATATTACGCAGAAACCGTGAGTACAATCAAATCAAACGAGATTAGAATAAAAAATGGAATGGAAGAAAATGTAAAAATCATGACAAAATTAAGTAAAGAAGTAATTGACATAGGGGTAACTCAGAATGTAACTGCAACCAAAATCAATGAAATAATTAGCTCAATAAATCTAATAAAGGCGGAAGGCAGACAAGTTCAGGAAAGTAATTCCATACACTCATACTTTAACGAAATAATGAGTAAAATAAATTTTAAGATTATTCAATTAGAAATAGAAACAGAGCAGATTTTAGACAGTTTACTTTTTATCCAAAATGGTGTTATTCACCCCCGTATAATTGAACCACTACAACTACTTGACGAATTGAACCAGTTGCACCTAGACAACTATCTCTTATTTGAACCAACCATAGAAAATTAATCAAATATTATAAAAGAAATTGAGATAAGAACTTATGTAAAGAACCAAGATATCATTGTATTATTCAAATACCAGTTGTAACAAAAGAAGATTTTGATCTATTTGAAATTATTGCAATTCCAAAAATTGTAACAAACGGTGTTGTTCTAATTGATGTACCAAATAAATTTTTAATAATAAGAAGAGATAAGGAATTTCATAATTTAAAAAATACCCTGGAAGATTGTAAAGAAATGAATGGAAATTATATTTGTAAAACTGAATCATATAAAAGCACTCTTGATTTTACAAACTGCGCAATAAATTTCTTCATGCGAAATAAAGCTAATAACTGTAATTTAAAAACAATCAACTCAGATGTTGAAATGTTATACAATACAAAGCAAACATGTTTATATTCGTTGTAACCCAAGAAACAAAATACTATTGTAGATGTAATGATGAAAAAACTGAAGGAACTCTTAGTAGTGTAGGAGTATTAACTTTAGAAGAAAATTGTACTTTTAACACAGTAAAACCGGTCCCGGCACAAGAACGATAAGTAAGCCAGTGGAAATTGAAACAAGAGATAGATTTAATACAAACGAGCTCGAAGATTGTTGTGTTTATGTTAGATACCGTCGAACTAAACACAAAAATGATAAATAAAATTAAAGTGAAAAACGTAGACGCACTTAGCGACCTAGCAATCGACATTCAGAATCAGAAACATTTCTGGGAAAACGCCTTGGATTCAATACCAGAGAGAACCAGAAACATATTTACAGGAATCGGAGGCACCTTAGTATTCATTGCAATATTAATAATTGCATACAAGTGTGGTTGTAGATCTGGAGGCCGAACAACCCTCACCCTATTCCACAAATGTTTTAACCGCAAAAGGGAGAGGTACGTAAAGGAGTTACCAGAGCCCACCAGATCACCCTCAATAACATCATCAGAAGCCATAACGATGGAACGAGTCGAACCAAGTTTAAGGGTTAGATACCCATAAACTCGTTTTAAGGATGGAGGTGTTAGGAAGGTGCAATGCTGCCAAAGTGAAAAAGAAAACAAGAAAACGAAAAAAGAATGCAACAAACATGAACAAAAATGCTCCCATGCAAATATGATATGTGCGATATGCTTCTGCGTCCCTTGGTTATGGGATAACGTCCACCAGGGTGTATGTATTCTACCTATAAAGCACTCGGCTTGAACTTTTATTTGTCTTATTCGTTGAAAAGGTTTTGAAATGTCTGCTATTTTTAACTACGTTCTATCTTTCCTTATGAGTTTATGTCTTGAATATGTTTTCGAATATACATATATATATAACTATGTCAACAATCAGTCCTGAACCTGTTAGAATGTCACTAAATATACGGTATGAGGGCGTTATGGCGCAGTGGTTAGTGTGTTGGACTCTGGCGCACGATGAGCTAGTTCGGATAACACCAACGCCATCGAATGTTTATTTAGCGGCGTCCCTCCTCGGCGGGGTACTGGAAAAATCCCCCGTAGTATACTTGCCAAGAAAACGCTTTTCAACTCAAGCCAGGGTCAGGCCAGGGATGGCCAACTTATTGATGAAGCATGGCTGTAACACCACTCCCGTCTTTGAAGAATGACTGTCCCAGTCATCGGGAAGCTTGATGTAATGCCAACCGGTCCCTGTATACAGAAAATGGTTGTCTGGCCCTGTCTTTTGTTATGCGGTAGAGTATTTCGCCCATTCTCGCAACAATCTGGTATGGACCTTGCCAGTCATTCTGCAGCTTGGGGCAAAGTCCTTTTCGCCTTTTTGGGGCATATAGCCAAACGTAATCTCCTTGATTAAATGGTGCTACTTTAGCTCTTAGATCGTAGCGGTCCTTCATCCGGCGGGTATACTGCAACAATTGGTCCCGGTTGAAGGAGTTTGCCGTTTCTAATGTCTTGATCTAATTATCGACGTATTGATTGATCGGGAGGAGGTCCGGTCCAAAGCTCCAGAGGTAAACACAATTCTCTTCCGAACGTCGGGAATGCGGGGTTCTGCTTCGTAGCTTCGTGTACGGCAGTGCGATAAGCCATTAAAAGAAATGGTAAATGATCATCCCAGTTTCGTTGGTTTTCGTCCACGTATTTCGCAGAAGCGTGCGGTTAAAAAGTCCGACCATTCCATCGGATTGGGGTGTAGCGCTGTGGTTCATGTTTTGTCAACTCGGAATCTCCTTTACACCTTGGCAAACACTGCTGATAGATTCCTGACTCTGGAATAATGGAAAGGAAAAAAAAGAAAGAACACGTGCTCGCTTTAAACGATAATTCCCCAATGTTCCATTTATTTCACCAAACGTCAAATTGGGCCATCGTTCACAATAGTGGATTATAGAGTACGCAGGGTGTGTTCACAACAGGTATGTGACATTCTTCCCCGCTAAATTAGCTAGCTTGATAGGGCACAACTGCTTTACGAATCCTCTTAGATCTTCTAGGTTCTGCTCTGTCGCCATTTCCAACTAATGGCTGCGATCCTGATTGCATATTAGGGCAGTTGAGGTCAACTCCAGCCGGAGTATCCTGCGTCTCCCCTATCTCGGTCGCCTCTTCTTCTTTACCACCTAAGTCCTCCGTTTTAGAGACCAATTCGTGTTGTCTAGCTGGGACTTCAGGCTTCGTTGGTAATCTATCAAAATTTAATGATATTGGGGAGTCGGTAACGTTACCTTCGACGAGCGTTGGTCTCATTTGGTCGATATGCCTTCGACAACAGGTACCGTCCACATCAACCAGATAATGCAAGTGACCATCTCGATGAGTGACTTTCCCGAACTTCCACTTACTCTCTTTATTTTGGTAATATCGGATCTGAACCAAATCTCCAACATCGAAACTCCGCTTGCACTCAGGTATTTCCCCACTCTCCCCCGTATTTGTAAATTTCATTAAGTCCAGTCTTGTTCGAAAGTTAAATTTAAGCATCAACTCGGCAGGGCTTTTTCCTGTTGTTGTAGATGGAGTTTTCCTGTATTGCAAAAGTAAACGGTGTAATTTGGTATGGAAGTCTCCGACATCATTGATTGATGAGCGTAATCCATTTTTAAGGATCTGTACGAAACGTTCCGCTTGTCCGTTTGTTGATGGATGGGCTGGAGAAGAGAGCTTATGTATTATGCCATTGGATTTCAAAAAGTCACGGAATTCTTTCGATGTGAAACTAGAGCCATTGTCAGACACAACCGTTTGTGGGACACCAAACCTTGCGAATAATTCCCTCAGTGCCCGGATGGTGTAGAAGCTAGTGATTCGGCTCATAGGAAATATCTCCAACCATTTCGTCTTGGCATCGACAACTACCAGAAAATAGCGTTCCATAAACGGTCCCGCAAAGTCCACGTGTAAACGCTGCCATGGTTGCGCTGGAACTTCCCATGGGTGTGTAGCAACCTTTGCTGGTTCTGTAAGCACCTTTGCACAATCGCGACAACTTCTCACCATCTCTTCGATATCCCGATCAATTCCAGGCCAGTAGCAGTAACTTCTCGCTAAAGCCTTCATCTTGACGATTCCGATGTGCGCAGAGTGTAGCTCGTTTATAACCTTTCCACGTAGTGAGACAGGTATAATAACGCGTATTCCTCTATACAGACAACCGTCATGCAGCATCAGTTCGCCTTCCATACCTCTGTACGGCGAATCCAAAGGTTCTCCTGTCTGCAATTGGATTATAAGTAAGGACAGGTCCCTGTCCTTTTTGGTTTCCTTGGATATGTCTTTATTTGTGACAGGTAAGAAATCCTCCCAAAGCTGAAAAACCTCATACCTTACGTATGTATTATCTTCCTGTATCTTCAGTGGATTTCTGGAAAGAAAATCAGCATTAGTGTGTTCTTTAGTATTTTTGTACTTAATTGTGTAATTAAATCCACTAAGAAACAGAGCATAGCGTAACAGCCTCTGGCCTGTAAGGACAGGTAAATTTTTCTCTGGGCTAAATATGGAGATTAGCGGCTTATTGTCCGTTATCAGCGTAAATTCTCTCCCGTAGCAATAATCGAAGAACTTATGCAAACCCCAGTAAATTGCCGTTGCCTCTTTATCCAATTGACTGTAATTTGCTTCAGCGCGCGTTAAACTCCTTGACGCGAAAGCTATTGGTCTTTCACCTTTCTCCGTCATATGTGAAAGTACTGCCGAAAGTCCTACTGGCGAAGCGTCCGTAGCCAGAATGAGCGGCAGCTGTTGGTCAAATGGAATGAGGACGGTCTCATTCACGATCTCTTCCTTAAGCGATTCGAAAGCGTGCTGGCAATCCGAAGACCACGTAAATTTCTTATCTTTTCGTAGTAATTGATGTAGAGGATGTAGTTTAGTTGACAATTGTGGTATAAACTTATGGTAATAATTAACCATGCCAAGAAATTGGCGTAACTTGGTAACATCTGTTGGTGGTTGAATCCTGGAGATAGCTTTTATTTTGTCCTTTGTTTTATGAAGTCCGTTCTTATCAATTTTATGTCCCAATTATGTGACACTTTTTTCAAACATCTTGCATTTAGGTTTGTTCAAATGAAGGTCGAATTGGTGCAGTTTATCGAGTAGGAGATTGCATCTTTGAAAGGTTTGCTCCAGGGTCTTACCCATGACAATTATGTCGTCAAAAAAACAAGCTGTACCTTCCAGATCGTTGATGATGTTCTCGTCCATGAATCGTTGCCATATGTTGGGTGCGGTCTTGACGCCAAACATTAGCTTGTTTACTTTATAGAGACCTTTTGTGGTGCTTATGGTCTGTAGAAGTGCGCTCTCCTCGGACATGCTAAGATGCAAATAAGCCTTAAAAATGTCAA
The DNA here is from genome assembly GCA_951905685.1 of Eumerus sabulonum. Taxonomy (NCBI): domain Eukaryota; kingdom Metazoa; phylum Arthropoda; class Insecta; order Diptera; family Syrphidae; genus Eumerus; species Eumerus sabulonum. The sequence continues at coordinate 75,437,936 of OX645060.1, forward strand.
AAGTGCAAAAATATTCACCATGTTTTAGTCTTTGGTATAGTTCATCAATCTTGGGGATCGGGTATTTGTCATTCACAATCAGTTTATTTAGGGTCACTTTGTAATCTGCACATAAGCGTATCGTTTTGTCGGATTTTATGACGGGGACAATTGGTGTTCCCCAATCTGAGTGCGAAACCTTCTCGAGAATGCCGTCCTTCTCCAGTCGTGTAATCTCATCTTCAATCATAGGTCGAATTGCATATGGGGCTGATCTCGGTTTCACAAATATTGGACTCGTACCCTCTCGTAGTTTTAATATTCCTTTGACACCGGGAATCGTTCCAATTTTCTGTTCAAAAACATGTTTGTACTTGTTAAAGATTTCATTCTTTAAGCGGTTAATGTCTTTCTCTGTAAATATATCGACTGAATTAGTTTGCAATAATTTAAGTGCATTTACCCATTCACGACCCAAGAGTGCATCAAACGGGCCTTTCACTATGTATAGGTCGCACACGACCTTTCGTCCGTTGTATTCAACTGTTACTTGCGCTTTTCCAAATACGGGTAAGGTGGCATTATTGTACGTTTTGAGCACTATGTTCGTTGGTGTAACTTTCGCATTCGGCCAGTGAGCAATAAAGGTGTTATAGTTCATCACAGATATGGCCGCCCCAGTATCAAATTCCATTGTAAATTCTTTATTGTTGATTTTTGGGGTTATATAGTACTTACCCGCATGGCTCTTAACATGTTGGTGTGATTTGATCGAATTTAAGATCCGATTTTGCTTGTTTGTAATGTTAAGCATGTTTAACTCGTATGGTCTATCGTCCGCTTGTAATAGGTTACCTGAAACTGGCTCATCGATGTCAGCTGGTGATATTTGAAGCGTATTTGTTGGTCTGTGCAATGATTGTGACTTAATACATACTGAAGGCACATGGCCCCTCTTATGACACTTTTTGCAAAATAGGTTGGTTGCTTTGCATTTATTTGCCATGTGATTATGCCTTCCACATCTAAAACAAATACCTTTTTTATGCTCCGACGATATGTTTGTACTTTTCGAGCCGTAAGGATTTGTTGTAGTTTTCTTTGCCCGTGAATTTTGTATTAATCCCCTTCCCTGCACTTGGTTAATATTCTGCATATTGCGACTTTCGGACTTGGATGCTTCCATAGCCAGTGCGTTTTCAATTGTCCTATCAAGCGTCATATTGGTTTCCCGTAGTAGTCTCTCTTTGATATCGGAATCCCTCAGTCCTCGAATAAACTGCGAGCGTAAGTGTGTGTTTAAAGTCGACTTTTTGCACGCCTCACATGTGAAATTGCAGTACGTGCTCAACTTCTTTAGCTCTGCTAAGTAGTTGGCCACCGATTCTCCTTCATGTTGCAGTCTCAAAAGAAATTTATGCTGCTCGGTAATTTCATTCGGCTTCGGGCTGAGGTGATCTTTCAAAAGCTTGATTAACTCATCGTAGGATTTTGCATCCGGTTCATCTGGAGCTGTTAAGTTTGACAAAAGCATATAGTATTTTGCACCGATACAATTTATTAATACTCGCCGCTTTTTTGTAGGCTCTGTAACATTTTTCAATGCTAAGTAATTTTCCAATCTTCTTATGTAGTTGGGGAATGGTTCTTCATTTTCGTGATACTGCTCGAAATGTAAATTTGAGGTTGCGGACGCCGATTGTAAATTCTGGATTGCACTTGTTAATGCCTGTATTATTTGTTGTGTAGTTTCGGCCATCGCAATGATTCTTCTTAGTCTTTTTTTTTTTTTATCCTCGTCGCCACTGATAGATTCCTGACTCTGGAATAATGGAAAGGAAAAAAAAGAAAGAACACGTGCTCGCTTTAAACGATAATTCCCCAATGTTCCATTTATTTCACCAAACGTCAAATTGGGCCATCGTTCACAATAGTGGATTATAGAGTACGCAGGGTGTGTTCACAACAGGTATGTGACAACTGCAGATTCAAAATTTCTCCCCTGATCGGAATGAAGCTGAAGTGGGACTTCAATCGGGAAAGAACGTGAATAATTAAAGCCTCTGAGACTTTTTCGGCTGTTTGATGGTGGATTGGCCTCCGGCCATTTCGTAAAATATCGGTAGAGGGCCAAGGAGGGCCAAATAGCCACCCGCTCGAAGGGCGCTGCCGAACTTTTCTATTGGCACTCTTTCTCCTTTGACAAGTAATACAGGCCTTACAGTATTGTTCCACATCTTGCGAACAACCTACCCAATAGTAACGTCTTCTGATTTTAGACAGAGTTTTGTGAAAACCAAAATGACCGCCTGTCAGACTATCGTGCATCGCCTTCATAATTTCAATCTGTAATGAAATAGGAATTAGAATTTGGAAGGACTCACCAGACGGCGAACTTATCCGCCCCATTGTACCCCATTGCGACATTCCAGCTTTTGGTTTCGAACTTAAGCCACGGATTGTCTCCATCGCAGGCCGGCTTTTCCCTTCCACCCATTGCTTGACTAGTTAAAGTTCACAGTCTAAGGCCTGCTGATCGATGGGGAAGGGCTGATCGACGGAAAAGGACGTCAGCATTCTGATGTCTTTTTCCTGGTCGGTGCTCAACGACAAAATCGAATTGTTGTAAGCGTTCTAACTAATGCGCCATCTGGCCTTCTCGTTCCTTAAAATTCATGAGCCATCGTAAAGAGCTGTGATATGTCCTCAATAAAAAATGTCGCCCGAGTAAATAAATAGTTTCTTTCGGGTTTCGTAAAAGTTTTACTATAATATTCGATGACCTTCTCATGCCCGTTCTGGTATTGCGATAAAATAACCCCGCAAGCAAATTGGCTCGCATCCGTGTCCACAATAAACTTGTCCTTCTCTGTTGGTTGTACCAGGATCAGGGTGCTGGCTAATTTCTGTTTAAGTTGTGTAGTGGATTAAACATTATTACTTAATAAGAATAATATAATACATGTGTATTTAAAATTTTGTGCATAGTGAACTGATTTAATCGAGTATCGCTTAAGCAATTAGTTTGGAATAAATCGCCGATACATAGTTTGCGCAGAGCCCTAAGAAGGACCGATTTTCCTTTTTAGTGCGCGGTGTTGGCCACTCTTGTACAGTAGCTACCTTCGCTGGGTCGACAGCGATTCCCGCAGCAGAGACGATGTGTCGTAGAAAACGAACTTCTCCTTTCCCCAGGCAGTTTTCTTTGGAGATAAACGAAGACCTGCATGTTGCAATCGCTGAAAGACAACTTCCAAACTGCAGAGGAGCTCGGCAGATGTTTTGCCATGGACGATGACGTCATCAAGATATACCACATAGTGTGCGGGAGACCTTCTAACACCACATCCATCAATCGCTGAAATGTGGCGGGTGCATTGGTCAGGCCAAAGGGCTTTACACTAAATTGGTACAATCCATTGCCAATGGTAAACGCCGTTTTCTACTTATCCTTGTCGTCCATCTCTACTTGCCAATACCCCGAACGAAGATCTAAGGTGGCAAACCAAGAGGAACCGCCTAAAGCTTCCAGTGTAAGAGCAATTCGCGGGAACGGATACGAGTCTTTTTTGGTGATAGAGTTGAGAGGTCTGTAATCGATACAGAAACGAAGCGACCCATCTTTCTTCCGGACCAATACGACTGGCGAGCACCAGGGGCTTCGGGAAGGCGGCACGATATTTTGAGCCTTAATTTCTTCCAAGATTCAAGTGGCTTCTTCCCTTCGGCTAATAGGCAGCTTTCAAGAGGGTTGTTTAATTGGTTTCGTATTGCCCGCATCAATCTGGTGCCGTACTAAAGTGGTGCGTTCTTGGATGCCTAAAAAGAGGTTATAGTAATGAGAAATTAAAGACACCAGCCTTTCCTGCTCCTCTTGCGTCCGGTAGGCATCGGTTCTCGCTATCATTTCTAGGACCTCCTCAGATAGCGCGGGTGAGGTTCTACTCTCTAAACTATCAATTCGACGGCAGCGAAATAATTCTGGTTGGGTCTCGACATTAATTATTAAATCTCCGTCCCTCAGTAATATGTCCTGGTCCCAGGTATTGATAATTCGCACAAAAACTTTTCCGTCAAATATCTGACAAACACAATCGTCTGTAGTGAGTTGCAAACGTGGAACCAGTACTCTGACGTGCACCGTTTCGCCGTATGGGGCTGAAGGAGTAATGCCTTACCAGTAGTCGGAAAGCGGTGGAATGCTGATGTTGCGGGAATCGAATAATTTTTTGAATGATATAACTTCTCCTTCCAAATAAAGTTCTTTATTTCGTAGATCAATTCTTGACGAAAATCGCTGCAGAACGTTTAAGCCCCAACGTTTAAGCCCAAGATCCGAAACAGCAGCGACGTATCCAGCTGTTCGAATTTAAGATCTCCCAGCTGAAGCGTGGCATATAGTGCTCCGGCTACTGCTGTTGTCTCCCCAGTAGCGGTCTGGATAATGGCTTGCGATTGAATCATCGCCGGGTTGGTGACCATCCTCCGGATGAGGGCATGAGTGATCGTGCTCCGGATGATGGGATGAGTGATCGTGCGGTTGGCACCCGTGTCGAGGATGCCCATACAGGATACGTCATTGATCTCCAGTGAGATTAACAAGAGCGGATACAAAACATTTCCATTTGAGAGGCTGGAACCTTGTGCCCTAACGCTGCCTCCGTCGAGTTAGGGTTTGCTGGTTTTTTCGATGGTGTCAAAGAACAATTTGCAGCTGTCTGTGATAGATACGGCCGTATACATATGTATAGCACGGGGAACCGAATATGCGCTATCGATGTCAAAAATTACAGCCAAGCCCTGCTGTCGTAGGCTAGGAGCGCGTTGTCATCTCGTTGCACAAAGCCATATCCCGTTCGGTGAATGAATTTGATTTTTCCAATTACATATTTTTCCGTCTCTGGTTTCGAATTGGTGGGAGCATTGACGATTTTTGGTGGTAATTTACGCTCCCCTAAACTGCCTTCGTCTCGTTTCCCGAGTCGATAACATAAGTGGTATTTTCGGGAAACTGCACACTCAGCTCTGCAACACGCATCTGTCGACGACTCTGACGGGTGGCGGCGAGATTCGCTTCTGCACGAACTGCTAACGATAACGCACGTTTCAGTGACTCAGGTGCGGAGTCTCGCACACGCTGATGTATGTAAATGTCGGATGTACCGTCTATAAATTGTCCCATGGCTATTCGATTTTTTTGCATGTGGTGGACAATCCGAAAACGCTAAGTCGGCGAGACGTTGAAGGTCAGTGGCTTATTCGCTGAAAGACTCTTTCGGTTTTTGAAATCTTACGTGAAGTTGAGTATGCGCCGTTGCTTTCTCAAACTCGTTGCCTAACCTTTAGCGGAAAGCGGCATCTAAGCTAATATAATTATCTCTTACGTGTGGAGAAAGTGACTCAAAAAAGGTTAGTGCTGTTCCTCGCAGATATGGAGCCAAGTAGACCACTTTTAGGTTTCCCTTCCACTTGTTGACTCTAGCCACGGTTTCAAAATGTAGATGATAGGTGCGCCACGAACCCGTTCCATCAAATTCCCGTGGTTGTACAGCAACGCGAGGCATCTGCTCATGGGTCCCGACTTGGTGTAAGCATGGTAAGTCAGGCAGTGATGTTGTATTGATTCCCGATTTAAAATTGACATTGGTGGAATTTAAGGCCGAACAAGCGGGTGGGTCTCCTTTTAAAGGTGTATTAGCAGGCTGAGCGTGCGTTGCAAACTGAGGATCTGTAGGAGAAGTGGTATTAAACAACTCTTGCATACGAGTGTTAAGTAACTCATGCTGGGTGTTTTCCACTTTTTCCATTCGGAAGATGATATCGCCGACTGAATGCTGCAGGGTTTCCATCCTTGTTGCATGGTCGGTAAGGAGTTAGGATTGAACGTCTAATTTTCCTAACAACAGCTTAAAATGTTCGTCGTCCATGTGGAGAGTATTGCGGGAAATAAAATAAAGGAAACTCTGTTGTGGAGTTGTTCAAAACCCCACATCTGACACCAAATTGTTGCCGCGGAGCAAAAGAAAAATTAAAAATCGTTTTGGATTACTAGTATTAAATTGGATTTTTATTCACTGATTACACATGTTCTCGGCTTGAAGGAAAAAGAAAGAATAAAGAATTGACGATGGAAACCAGGAAAACAAAAGTCTTCGTCAACTGGCTGTCAATAGAAAAAAAGGTCAGGCATGGCCAACTTATCGATGAAGCATGGCTGTAACAGTATGTGCAATTGTACATAGAGAGCAAGAAAAGAAAATTTGAATGTGACTCCTACATAGAACTCCTGTAGTAAATATATTTTTGTTTTAGACATTAAATCAAAATATACAGTGTTAATACCATCTTTGCGTTTTCAACACTCCATTGAATATTAACAAATCGAAAGTAGAAATTAAACCAATTTCGCATTTGATAAGAGAAATGTATATCCTGTAGAGTGGTATGCCAAACTCTAACAAATAAAGGAGCGTAGGGATCATCATTCGAATACAAATATTTACCTTGCCTCTGCATTCGTTGATATGCCTAGTAAATTCCTTAAAACTGTCAACTCTGGGGCTTTTGCCAAATGATATTCACTTCTGAAGATATTATGGAAATCATACACTTTCATAACATGCAATATTTACCAGACATGTAAGCCCACACTTTGATATACAATTGTTTGAGAATTTAAAAGGCTCATTGAGTGGAGTAAGCAGCCATAGAAATGCGGATGCATGAACGAGCCGAACTCGCGGCGTTGAATGCAAACATTGTTCACGCGCCGAGACCAAGGAACAGGTCACCGATATCCTTTGTTTCCAGGTGCTGCCAGAAGATTCCTGGACTGTCGAGAAGGTCGGAAGGAAGCAGCGAGAAGATGCCGATCTGGCAGTCATCATCGACTACCAAGAACGAGATTTTCGACCAAGTTGGCAGCAAATATCCAGTGAAAGCCCAATCGTAAAAGCTTACTGGGCTCAATGGCAGAGTTTGAAGCTGAAGAACGGTTGCCTCTACCGCAGTTGGGAAAGTGAGGACGGGAACATTGTAAACGATCTGCTGGTAATTCCGAAAGGACAAATCGAAGAGGTCATCCGAGAATACCACGAGGGACCAAGCGGGGGTCATCTTGGTGTTAACAAGACTGTAGAAAAGATCAAGAGACGTTTCTACTGGGTAGGATGCCATGAGTCGGTTACGCGTTTCATTCGCAGGTGTGAACAGTGTGCGAAGGCAAAGGGGCCAGTTAGGAAAACTCGAGGAAATATGCAGCAGTACAATGTTGGAGCACCGTTCGAACGTATCGCAATGGACATTGCAGGCCCATTCCCAACGAGCAACGCTGGAAACAAGTACGCGCTAGTGGTGATCGATTACTTCAGCAAGTGGCCTGAGGTGTTTTGCAGCCCGAACCAGGAAGCCAAAACCATTTCGGATGCATTCGTGAATAACTGGGTTTCGCGCTACGGAGTACCAATGGAACTGCACTCAGACCAAGGGAGAAACTTCGAGTCGTCGGTGTTCAAAGAACTCTGTGACATGCTAGGTATCGGAAAGACGCGGACAACACCAAAAGTCGTCGTCGGAGATCAGAAGGACTGGGATGAAGATCTTCCCCTTTTCCTAATGGCATACCGTTCGGCACAGCACAATTCAACGGCAACAACACCCGCCGAAGCCATTTTTGGAACTGATCTCCGACTTCCATCGGACTTGAAGTTCGGCGTGGTATTACCGACAACTAGCGGCAGGGAAGACTTCGTAACCGAAAAGAAGGAACAGCTGAACTCCATCCATCAGTTCATCCGGGAGCGACTGAACTTGGTCAGCGATAAAATGAAGGCGCGATACGACTTGAGGGCGAATACTTCTGGATTCGAGACCGGACAATTGGCATTGCTGTACAACCCACAACGGAAAAAAGGCTTGTGCCCCAAATTGCAATCAGCCTGGGACGGACCATATGAGGTCATCAAGAAACTCAATGACGTGGTATACCGGATACAGCAGATGGGAAACAGACGGGCGAAGTATAAAATTGTCCACGTAGAGAGGTTAGCACCATATTACGGAGAAGAATCCAATCGCTTGTTCGAGGACGAACAAGTTTAGGAGGAGGGCCGTGTTGCGGAGATGCAAACGGACCGTTAAGTTCGAATTTCGCTGTCGAAGTTCGAAAACTCTCTGGAAGCGGGGATTGGAATGATGTCAACTTCCAATGGAATTGTCAGAGCGTTATAGAGATTTCCGAAGGGGAACTTCCAACGGCGAACGTTCGAGAAGGTGGACCGAGAGCTATATAAGCGCGAACACTCGCCCTCGACATTCATTCAGTTTGTGAATGAACACACTTCTTCTAATTCTTTCACCACAGATCAATTATCTGTGTAGCTCCACCACTTTTCTTTATTATCCAATACTATCCACTTTAAACTTTATTACACAATACACAAACCTTTATTGAAAGCTTTTCTTTTCACACTGGTTGATAACACGCTGTTTTATACCACAAACTGAATGAATGTCGAGGGCGAGTGTTCGCGCTTATATAGCTCTCGGTCCACCATCTCGAACGTTCGCCGTTGGAAGTTCCCCATAGGAAATCTCTAGAACGCTCTGACAATTCCATTGGAAGTTGACATCATTCCCATCCCCGCTTCCAGAGAGTTTTCGAATTTAACGGTCCGCTTGCATCTCCGCAACACTGCCCTCCTCCTAAACTTGTTCGTCCTCGAACAAGCGATTGGACCCTTCTCCGTAATATGGTGCTAACCTCTCTACGTGGACAATTTTATACTTCGCCCGTCTGTTTCCCCTCTGCTGTATCCGGTATACCACGTCATTGAGTTTCTTGATGACCTCATATGGTCCATCCCAGGCTGATTGCAATTTGGGGCACAAGCCTTTTTTCCGTTGTACAGCAATACCAATTGTCCGTTCTCGAATCCAGAAGTATTCGCCCTCAAGTCGTATCGCGCCTTCATTTTATCGCTGACCAAGTTCAGTCGCTCCCGGATGAACTGATGGATGGAGTTCAGCTGTTCCTTCTTTTCGGTTACGAAGTCTTCCCTGCCGCTAGTTGTCGGTAATACCACGCCGAACTTCAAGTCCGATGGAAGTCGGAGATCAGTTCCAAAAATGGCTTCGGCGGGTGTTGTTGCCGTTGAATTGTGCTGTGCCGAACGGTATGCCATTAGGAAAAGGGGGAGATGTTCATCCCAGTCCTTCTGATCTCCGACGACGACTTTCCTCAGGTATTCCTCCATCGTCCGGTTGAACCTTTCGACCATGCCATCAGATTGTGGATGTAATGGTGTTGTCCGCGTCTTTCTGATACCTAGCATGTCACAGAGTTCTTTGAACACCGACGACTCGAAGTTTCTCCCTTGGTCTGAGTGTAGTTCCATTGGTACTCCATAACGCGAGACCCAGTTATTTACGAATGCATCCGAAATGGTTTTGGCTTCCTGGTTCGGGATGCAAAATACCTCAGGCCACTTGCTGAAGTAATCGATCACCACCAGCGCGTATTTGTTTCCAGCGTTGCTCGTTGGGAATGGGCCTGCAATGTCCATTGCGATACGTTCGAACGGTGCTCCAACATTGTACTGCTGCATATTTCCTCGAGTTTTCCTAACTGGACCCTTTGCCTTCGCACACTATTCACACCTGCGAATGAAACGCGTAACCGACTCATGGCATCCTACCCAGTAGAAACGTCTCTTGATCTTTTCTACAGTCTTGTTAACACCAAGATGACCCCCGCTTGGTCCCTCGTGGTATTCTGGGATGACCTCTTCGATTTGTCCTTTCGGAATTACCAGCAGATCGTTTACAATGCTCCCGTCCTCACTTTCCCAACTGCGGTAGAGGCAACCGTTCTTCAGCTTCAAACTCTGCCATTGAGCCCAGTAAGCTTTCACGATTGGGCTTTCACTGGATATTTGCTGCCAACTTGGTCGAAAACCTCGTTCTTGGTAGTCGATAATGACTGCCAGATCGGCATCTTTTCGCTGCTTTCTTCCGACCTTCACGGCACTCCAAGCATCTTCTGGCAGCACATGGAAACGACGGATATCGGTGACCTCTTCTTTGGTTTCCGCACGTGAACAATGCTTGCATTCAACGCCGCGAGTTCGGCTCGTTAATTCATCCGCATTTCTATGGCTGCTTCCCTTCCGGTATTCGCGTGATCTCGCATGTTCTCCTTTTCGCGAATCCGACCTCGGACGCCTTCTTCCCAGACTGCAACTTCTCGCCATGTGCCCCTGCTCGTTGCAGATGTAGCATCTACCTGGGAACGGGTAGCTCCTACTCACCGTTGTTTCTCTGGAACTACGCCACAATTTGCTGGAAGAACGCTTTCTCCTCAGACGACAGTCTTTTGCAATGTGCCCCTGCTGGTCGCAGATATAGCAGCTACCTGGGAACGAGCGACTCCTACTCACTGTCGTTGCTCTGGAATTACGTCGCAATTTGCTGAAGGAACGCTTTCTCCGCAGACGGCAGTTCCTCGCAATGTGCCCCTGCTGGTCGCAGATGTAGCATCTACCCGGGAATGAACCACTCCTACTCGCCGTTGTTGTTCTCGAACTATCCTTGTCCAGAGATTTGCGCCGTAGTTTGATGGAAGGTCGGCATATCAAGAGCGATGTTTCACATGCGAGAGCGCTGGCAACTGTCTCCTTGAAAGATGTCTTCGGCAGAAGAATCAGGCTTCGTTGCCTATCGGGGTCCCTTAGCCCTTGGATGAAAGAATCCGTTTTCAGTTTTTCCACCACATCAACTGGAACATCCGCGTAGGCTAGATTAGACAGACTCTCGATGTCGGCAGCTTACTGCTGCATGGTCTCGTTTCCACGCTGCTTGCGTCCTTTAAGTTCCAGCTTGTGCATCTCCTGCATGTGCTCACTGCCGTATCTTCGATGAAGAGCATCCCATATGACTGTGTAGTTCCTTCTCTGGGTCTCCGGGATGGTCTGTAGAACACCAGCTGCTTCGCCTTTAAGCGAAATTACTAGAGCGGCCACACGATCTTCTTCTCCCCATTGATTCCGTTGGGAGCTGTGAATTTCGATGCTGCTGTCGGTACAACGATTTCTTGATGCTGAACGTTCTGGACAGTTTTCTCGAGTTCCAGAACCTTCTTATCGAACCTCGATTCCAGAGTCTCGATTATCTTTTCTTGATTATTTTCGAGATCTAGAACCTTCTTGTCCAGTGTATCGATTCGCTCTTCGACCCCCTGGAAACGATCGTTGACGGCTTGCTGGATGTCTCTCAAGCTTTCTCGATTGTTCTCTTTTTTTTTTTTTTTTTTTTTTAGAGACTCGCGCAGGTTCAAGAGTTTTTATATTCTCTTATGATGTGTTGACACACACAACCTGAACGGAGTACAGTGGTTGGGGTCGTTGATGTTCGTTCACTACTCTCAGGGGTGGTTGTCCTAGACCTAGATAGGACGAGAGCTGACCAAATTCCGCGTTGGTTATAGTCCGTAGTAATTCGTTCAAGCCCTTTTAATATTGCATACGCAGAGGATGAATTTCGTTTGACCATATACTGTGAGTGTTATGCCTGCAGCAGTACGTCTGGTCACTTTCCATTCTCAACAGCGTTGCATACTTCTTGGCGGTATAGAAACTACTTTTTCTTGGCTATGAAGCGAATTTGAACCATAAACCTTCCGCTCGGCGGTCGATGATATTAACCACTGCACCATCTGTAGCATCTCTTCTACCGTCTCCAGCTTCTGGCTCAGGGAAGTAGAATTTTCCTCCAGTTTCTCTAGTTTCTGGTTTAGAGAAGTAGAATTTTCCTCCAACTTTCTACTTACGGCCGCGGAATTTTCCTCAAGTTTTTCCAGTTTCTGGCTCAGAGAAGTGGAATTTTCCTCCAACTTTTGATGTATGGTTGCTTCTAGTCTATATAAGCGCGAACACTCGCCCTCGACATTCATTCAGTTTGTGGTATAAAACAGCGTGTGACAAGTCGGTGTGATCAACCAAGGTGAAAAGAAAAGCTTTCAATAAAGGTTTGTGTATTGTGTAATAAAGCTTAAAGTGGATTGTACTGTGTAATAAAGTTTAAAGTGGATTGTATTGGATAATAAAGAAAAGTGGTGAAGCTACACAGATAATTGATCTGTGGTGAAAGAATTAAAAGTGTGTGTGTTTCAATTTAAATAAAAAAGACGATTGTAGTTTATCGCAATCCAGTGGTGCGATCCCTATTTGGTGTGGGGATCGAATAAATCTCGTAACATTTGGTGTCAGAAGTGGGATTGCGAGTAAACGAGTGGAACGTTTATTTAAATTGTGAATTGCACAAAGTGAATTGTTAAGAGATAGAAAAAATGGTAAAATTGGAAAAGTTGACCATTGAACAACTGAAAAGAGAGCTGGATGGTCGGCAATTATCCACAGTGGGAAGTAAAGCCAACCTGGTGGAGAGAATGCGATCAGCGTTGCAGGAAGAAGGTGTCGACTGGGAGAGTTACGAATTCGGGGTGGAGAAGCCGTCGACATCCAGTGAGCCAACATTCGACATGCAGCACGTTCTTGCGGCTCTTAATGCTATGAGTCAAAAGATGGAGGAAAATTCCGCTGCCGTAAGTAGAAAACTGGAGGAAAATTCAGCTTCCATATCCCAGAAACTAGATCAGAAATTGGAGGAAAATTCCAGTTCCATAAGCCAGAGACTAGAAGCAACCATACATCAAAAGTTGGAGGAAAATTCCACTTCCCTGCGCCAGAAGCTGGACACGTTAGAAGGGATGCTAGAGAACAATCGAGAAAGCCTAAGAAACATCCAGCAGGCCGTCGACGATCGATTCCAGAACGTCGAAGAGAGAATCGAGACACTAGAAACGAGGTTCGACAAGAAGGTTCTAGATCTCGAAAATAACCAGGAAAAGATAAGCGAGACCTTGGAATCGAAGTTCGACAAGAAGGTTCTGGAACTCGAGAAAACTGTCCAGAACGTTCAGTGTCAAGGAATCGTTGTACCGACGGCAGCATCGAAATTCACAGCTCCCAACTTCGACGGCACGAGTGCGTTTAACATCTTTAAACTTCAGTTCGAGACAACAGCGGAACGGAATCAATGGGGAGAAGAAGGTCTTGTGGCCGCTCTAGTAATTTCGCTTAAAGGCAAAGCAGCTGGTATTCTACAGACCGTCCCGGAGACCCAGAGAAGGAACTACACAGCCATATGGGAAGCTCTTCATCGAAGATACGGCAGTGAGCACATGCAGGAGATGCACAAGCTGGAACTTAAAGGACGCAAGCAGCGTGTAAATGAGACCATCCAACAGTATGCTGCCGACATCGAGAGGCTATCTCATCTAGCCTACGCGGATGTTCCAGTTGATGTGGTGGAAAAACTGAAAACGGATTCTTTCTTCCAAGGGCTAAGAGACCCCGATACGCAACGAAGCCTGATTCTCCTGCCGACGACATCTTTCAAGGAGACAGTTGCCAGCGCTCTCGCATGTGAAACATCGCTCTTGATATGCCGACCTTCGATCAAACTACGGCGCATATCTCAAGACCAGGATAGTTCGAGAACAACAACGGCGAGTAGGAGTGGTTCATTCCCGGGTAGATGCTACATCTGCGACCAGCAGGGGCACATTGCGAGGAACTGCCACCTGCGACGAAAGCGTTCGAGGTCTAGTTCGCCAAAAGAGACCATGGGGGTGGCCGTGGTGCAGTGGTTAACATCATCGACCGCCGAGCGGAAGGTTTATGGTTCAAATTCGCTTCATAGCCAAGAAAAAGTAATTCCTATACGGACAAAAAAAGTATGCAACGCAGTTGTGAATGGAAAGTGACCAGAAGTACTGCTTGCAGGCATAACACTCACAGTATATGGTCAACCGAAATTCATGCTCTGCGTATGCAATACTAAAAGTGCTTGAACGAATTCCTTCGTACTATAACCAACGCGGAATTTGGTCGGCTCTCGTCCTATCTAAGTCTAGGACAACCACCCCTGAGAGTAGTGAACGAACATCAACGACCCCAGCCACTGCACTCCGTTCAGGTTGTGTGTGTCAACACATCATAAGAGAATATAAAAAAAAAAAACTCTTGAACCTGCGCGAGTCTCTAAAAAAAAAAAAAAAAACGCGGCCGTGGAGGTGCACCTAACAATCCGTTAAACTAAAACGAGTCAGTGCAGAGGGGCGTGTGCTGGCTCCCACATTGGAGTGCCCCAGCATCCTCGTATCCCGAATCTGTAGGGGTGCAACCAGCCTAGTCATCGAGGGAACGATGGACGGGCGACGATATCTGCTGACGTTGGACACGGGCGCAACTCATTCAGTCATCCGAAGCGGATTGGTTTCTGACATCGAACCATTTTCCGAGGTAAGGCTTCGTACAGTAACTGGTGAGAAGGCGGAAGTCAGGGGTAAGGCCCAGAAAAGAATTAAGATGGGTACCGTCGAGGTTCAGCATGATTTCATCGTTGCGGACATTACTGATGACATCATAATCGGCGTCGACTTTATGATTAGGCATGGCTTCACATTGGACCTCAATCAAAAAGTGATGAAGTATGGCAACTTGGAGCTCCCATTAACAAGAGATAATGGACAGGGTAGCAAGGTCAGGCGAATAGTCGTGCAAGCGCGCCAAACAGTTCCCCCGAATGCAGAAGCTGTGGTTTGGGCAAAGATAGAAGAGGATGCGGGGATAAGCCGAATGTGGGTGGTCGAACCCGACAAACGAAATCGACCCAGCGATATCATTATTGGAAGGGCTCTGGTGGAACACCGACAAGACCAATTGGTTCCAGTACGAGTCCTGAATCCTGCCAGTACACCTAGGACAATACACAAGGGAACAACGACCGCTCAATGCCAAGAAACTGCCGCCGTTATGAACTGCGAAGATAAGAAACAACAGGAAATCCAGTTCAACAAAGCCTTCTTAAAAACAATGGCCAGGGAGTGGACGCAACACCTAGTGGAGAAGCAGAAAAGTAAAGCACTCTCCCTGCTCCGTAAATATTGGACAGTTTTTGCAAATGGTAAGAACTGTGGAAGAACATCAATTGTGAAGCACAGAATAGACACAGGGGACTCTTGACCGATCCGGCAACCATCGAGGAGGGTACCTTTGGCGAAAGAAGGAGAGGTGATCAAACTAATCGACGAGATGGAAAAGGAGGGCGTGATCGAACCATCTGCAAGCCCATGAAGTTCGCCAGTAGTGCTAGTTAAGAAGAAGGATGGAAGCACCCGATTCTGCGTGGACTACAGGAAGCTGAACGACGTCACGAAGAAGGACAGCTATCCTTTACCGAGAATCGACGACACCTTGGATACACTATCTGGTCCAAAGTGGTTCTCGACGCTGGACTTGCAAAGTGGATACTGGCAAATAGAGCTTGACCAGCAAGACAAGGAAAAGACCGCGTTCACCCCCGGGGGAGAGTTGTGGCAATTCTCTGTGATGCCCTTCGGTCTTTGCAATGCGCCAGCCACATTCGAGAGACTTATGAACCGGGTACTAAGAGGACTTCACTGGAGGACTTGCCTTGTTTATCTGGATGACATAATTGTCATGGGCAAGGATTTCGACGATCACCTTAAGAAGCTTGAAGAGGTACTGGAACGTATTCAAGCAGCCGGATTGAGATTGAGCCCGAAGAAATGTTCGCTCTTCCAGAACGAGGTGAAGTACTTGGGACATGTGGTGACTGCAGAAGGAGTCCATACAGATGAAGGGAAAACCTCAGCGGTTAAGGAATTGCCGCGGCCGAAGAATCTTCATGAGTTAAGGTCATTCCTGGGACTTTGCACATATTACAGGCGATTCATCCCAGGATTTGCAAACGTTTGCCAGCATTTTGCACGAGCTCACCAAAAAGAATCGGCCATTCAAGTGGGAGAAGCCGCAGGAGGAAGCGTTCATTCACCTGAAGGAATTGCTCTGCAGTGCGCAGATTCTTGCATATCCTGTCCCGGGAGAAAAGTTTATTTTGGACACCGATGCGAGCGGACATGGAATCGGAGGAGTACTCTCCCAAACAATTGACGGGCGAGAACGGGTCATCGCTTACTACAGTAGGATCCTATCGAAGCCGGAGAGGAACTACTGTGTAACTAGGAGGGAGCTTTTAGCCGTGGTTGACTGTGTCAAGCATTTCCACAAATATCTCTATGGCCAAGCTTTTCATCTTAGGACGGACCACGCAGCGTTGAGATGGCTGCTGCAGTTCCAAAACCCGGAAGGAACCCAGCTTGCCAGATGGATAGAGAGAATCCAGAGTTATGACTTCTGTATCGAACACCGGAAGGAAAGCAGTCATGGAAATGCGGATGCATTATCGAGGCGACCTTGCGATGTTGAATGCAAACATTGTTCACGCGCCGAGACCAAGGAACAGGTCACCGACATCCGTTGTTTCCAGGTGCTGCCAGATGATTCCTGGACTGTCGAGAAGGTCGGAAGGAAGCAGCGAGAAGATGCCGATCTGGCAGTCATCATCGACTACCAAGAACGAGGTTTTCGACCAAGTTGGCAGCAAATATCCAGTGAAAGCCCAATCGTGAAAGCTTACTGGGCTCAATGGCAGAGTTTGAAGCTGAAGAACGGTTGCCTCTACCGCAGTTGGGAAAGTGAGGACGGGAACATTGTAAACGATCTGCTGGTAATTCCGAAAGGACAAATCGAAGAGGTCATCCGAGAATACCACGAGGGACCAAGCGGGGGTCATCTTGGTGTTAACAAGACTGTAGAAAAGATCAAGAAACGTTTCTACTGGGTAGGATGCCATGAGTCGGTTACGCGTTTCATTCGCAGGTGTGAACAGTGTGCGAAGGCAAAGGGTCCAGTTAGGAAAACTCGAGGAAATATGCAGCAGTACAATGTTGGAGCACCGTCCGAACGTATCGCAATGGACACTGCAGGCCCATTCCCAACGAGCAACGCTGAAAACAAGTACGCGCTAGTGGTGATCGATTACTTAGGCAAGCGGCCTGAGGTGTTTTGCATCCCGAACCAGGAAGCCAAAACCATTTCGGATGCATTCGTGAATAACTGGGTTTCGCGTTATGGAGTACCAATGGAACTGCACTCAGACCAAGGGAGAAACTTCGAGTCGTCGGTGTTCAAAGAACTCTGTGACATGCTAGGTATCAGAAAGACGCGGACAACGCCATTACATCCACAATCTGATGGCATGGTCGAAAGGTTCAACCGGACGATGGAGGAATACCTGAGAAAAGTCGTCGTCGGAGATCAGAAGGACTGGGATGAACATCTCCCCCTTTTCCTAATGGCATACCGTTCGGCACAGCACAATTCAACGGCAACAACACCCGCCGAAGCCATTTTTGGAACTGATCTCCGACTTCCATCGGACTTGAAGTTCGGCGCGGTACTACCGACAACTAGCGGCAGGGAGGACTTCGTAACCGAAAAGAAGGAACAGCTGAACTCTATCCATCAGTTCATCCGGGAGCGACTGAACTTGGTCAGCGATAAAATGAAGGCGCGATACGACTTGAGGGCGAATACTTCTGGATTCGAGACCGGACAATTGGTATTGCTGTACAACCCACAACGGAAAAAAGGCTTGTGCCCCAAATTGCAATCAGCCTGGGACGGACCATATGAGGTCATCAAGAAACTCAATGACATGGTATACCGGATACAGCAGATGGGAAACAGACGGGCGAAGTATGAAATTGTCCACGTAGAGAGGTTAGCACCATATTACGGAGAAGGATCCAATCGCTTGTTCGAGGACGAACAAGTTAGGAGGAGGGCAGTGTTGCGGAGATGCAAACGGACCGTTAAGTTCGAATTTCGCTGTCGAAGTTCGAAAGCTCTCTGGAAGCGGGGATTGGAATGATGTCAACTTCCAATGGAATTGTCAGAGCGTTCTAGAGATTCCCGAAGGGGAACTTCCAACGGCGAACGTTCGAGAAGGTGGACCGCGAGCTATATAAGCGCGAACACTCGCCCTCGACATTCATTCAGTTTGTGGTATTTAAAAGCGTGTGACAAGTCAGTGTGATCAAACAGTGTGAAAATAAAAGCTCTCAATAAAGGTTTGTTTGTGTAATAAAGTTTAAAGTATTGGATAATAAAGAAAAGTGGTGAAGCTGTACAGATAGTTGATCTGTGGTGAAACAAAGAAAAGTGTGTGTGTTTTATTTTGGATAAAAGACAATTGTAGTTTATCGCAATCCAGTGGTGCGAACCCTGTTCGGTGTGGGATCGAATAATTCGTAACAATATGTATACAGGCAAACAGATTCATTCACTGATGTATTTATGTATACGTTTGTAATCCCATATATTTATATGGGATTATTTATGCAGTTGGTGTATCTAGAAAACCAAACCGAAATTGCAAAATATTTTAGTTTTTCCTTGATTTATACACTTAACACTAGTTGTGTTCCAAATTTGAAGCTTCTACGTCTGCTAGAAGTGCCTTAGACTTTTGATGATCGGTCAGTCAGTCAGTGAGTCAGTCAGTGAGTGACAAAATTAAGAAACTTTGACTAGTTATAATTCTTAAACTACTGGTTCAAATTGAATGAAATTTGAAATATACCGTGTCTATGCGATGCTTGCTTGGTAACTGAAAATTCAGACTTCTAGTTTTATCCACAACGAAGTAATAGGGGGTCGAAAATGGCCTATTATGTTACGAGAAAAGGATGGTACGGCCGTGCCGCTTTTTTGCTCGACTTGGCAGGGGCACTGCCGTGCCCCCAGATACATTAAAACGGCGACTAATTTTCGAAATTAAAATTCCCGAAATGATAAATACGCGTACATCTCGCCAGACGATGGTGGATGCTCTTTCGAGAGCGTGTATCGAGCTCCCACCCAGTGCCACAGTGGCGCAGTTGCGTCCACTTTACGAGGAACTGATGACCACCCAACAGCCCTTGATGAATGGGCTAATGCGCATCGGGGAAGCCGCCGAATCAGCCGACGAACTAACTGCCGAATATGCCGAGGACGCACAAGGGGAACCGCCCAGAAATCCACCTGGAGATGTCGCTCAGCAGGAAGCCGAAACACGTCAATTGCAAGCGCAAATTAATGTACTTCGTCTGCGACGTGAAATGCTGATGTTGCAACAACAAATTCAAGAACTCGCAGGCGGCTCACGGAATGTGAGTGTTAATTTTGAGCATATGGAAAACTCACTTAATCCATTCACGGGGACGAACTACTGCGACATCCGTAGCTGGTTTAGCGAATTTGAGCAGTACACAGCAACACGCGGTTTCACACCAGATGAAATGTGCCTGGGTGTGCGCAGGCTGCTCAAGGAGACAGCGAAGGAGTTCTTGGGCACCTTGGGCATAGTAAATTACTCCGAACTGAAGAACGCCCTCATCGAGACTTTTGGGCGATAAGTAACCCATCGGGATGTGTACCGACAGCTGGAGCAGCGAAGAATTTCACCAACCGAATCGTGCCTAGAGTTCGTCATTTGCCATGAAAGCTCTGGCTTCGAAAATATCCGTTCCTGAGGCGGAGCTGGTAACATTTATCATCAACGGCTTTGATGACGATAGCCCTAACATAACGTTAATCAATGATGCCAGAACTATCACCGATCTATTGACCAGACTGGATCGATACCAGCAGAAACGCACTCAGCTGCTTGAGAAAAAGAAGTCAATCAAAGCACCTATCGTCACCGCCCTCAAAGCAAAGCCGGGTGTCACCAAACCGAAGGAGCTCTCCGAAGTGCGATGCTACAATTGCTCCAAGTTCAGCCACTACAAGAATAGCTGTACTAAGCCGTTGAGACAACCCAACGCCTGCTTCATCTGTAACGAGGTCGGGCATTTCCACAATAGTTGCCCAAAGGCGAACCGAAGACATCAGCGAATCGTAGCAGCAGTCATCAAGGCCATGGAAGACAGCCCGAGTAGTGATGATGAGTTGGCTGGCGCCATCAGTGCCATGCAAACGGTAAGTGTTGCTTTCTCTGTTGAACAAGTCAGAAGTGCGAAATTTACAAATTGTTTCTCCTTGTTTGATACCGGTAGTCCCGTTAACATCATTGTACACTCGTTAGTCCCCAGCGGCATCAGGATATCCAAAGTACCGAAACCAACGAAGTATACAGGGGTCGGTCAAATCAAGCTTTATACGTACGGTATGATTCAATGCTATATAAAATTTCGAAATGTTATCAAAGCAATTCCCCTTTTGGTGCTTCCAGATAACCTGATGACGCTGCCGCTGATTTTGGGGCGCAGTTTTTTAAGAACTTTTGACATTCATTTGAGCCAAATTAGGCCTTCCTGTTGTAAAAATGAATTAAATAAACAGTTTATTTTGAATAATTTACGTGTTGGCACCTCTGACTTTGACAAAAATAATGTTGGTAGTTGTAGTAGCCCGGCAGTCTATCTGTGCGATGATCGTCAAATTGGAAATAATGTAGATTTGCGAATTCCTCCAAATGGTAATTGTGTCAGCCAAACCGATGTCCTAATTCCGCCGAATGGTAAAAGTGTCAGCCAAACCGATGACCTAATTCCGCCGACTGTTGTTCCGTCGCTGGTACACTGTGAGGATGATAGTGTTTTATCGATTTTTGAAATAGACATCTGTGAATCGCAGTCAGATGTCGATGTCTGCGACTGGTTGAATAAGGATCAAGTCCGTGCCTTTAAAGCAATTATAGATAAAAACTATCTATATCCGACAGGTGTTGAACGTAGGCCTCATGAGTATAGAATGAAGATCTGCTTAACAGACAATACACCATTTCATTGCTCACCAAGAGCACTTTCGATATTCGAGTGAAAAGAGGTTCGCGAAACGGTAAAAGACCTAATGGAAAGGGGGATCATTCGTCACAGCAAGTCCCCATATGCATCGGCAGTTGTCCTTGCAAAGAAAAAGAACGGTGAATTGCGCATGTGCATCGATTACCGGGCACTGAATGAGAAAACGATTAGGGATAATTTTCCGTTACCACGTATCGAGTATTGCATAGAATTTTTAGGAAGTAAACGTTGGTTTACATTACTCGACTTGAAAGGTGGTTTCCATCAAGTGGGAATGGATGAAAGCTCCGTACGATTTACATCTTTCGTAACACCGGATGGACAGTATGAGTGCATACGGATGCCTTTTGGGCTAAAAATGCTCCCGCTAGTTTTCAACGTTTCTTGAACGAAATATTCCAAGACCTGATTGTGATGGGGAAGATGATTATTTACCTAGATGATATTCTGATTGCTACGGCTGATTTCGAATCTCATCTGAAAATCACTGCCGAGGTTTTGCGCCGCCTTTATGAAAAAGGGTTAGAACTTAAACTGAACAAGTGCAAGTTCGGCTACGACGAATTGGAATATTTAGGCTATTCAGTTAATGCATCTGGTATTCGACCAACTGATGCCCACATACAAAATATTAAACAGTATGCAATGCCAACGAATCAGCATGAGCTACATCGATGCATTGGTCTGTTTTATTATTTCCGCCGCTTTGTACCCTCGTTTTCCAAAATAGCTAAGCCCCTCTTAGAATTATTGCGTAAAGAAAGTAGGTACGACTTTTCCACTGATTGTATAAAGGCTTTTCGAGAACTGCGCGACAAACTTGCCACAGCACCGGTGTTGGCAATCTATAGTCCCGAAAGGGAAACCGAGTTGCATTGTGACGCAAGTAGTCAAGGATTCGGGTCCGTGCTGATGCAGCGTCAGGGTGACAAAAAGTTTCATCCGGTTGCATATTTCTAGAAAACTGCCACTCCAGCAGAGTCTAGATACCACAGCTTTGAGCTAGAGACCCTGGCAATTATTTATTCAATGCGGCGTTTCCGAGTTTACTTAGAGGGTGTACCATTTAAAATCGTTACTGACTGCAATTCGCTAACACTCACGTTAAATAAGAAACAGGTGAATCCCAGGATAGCTAGGTGGGCACTAGAGCTAGAGAATTACGACTACACGATACAACACCGCAGTGGAGCGTCTATGGCTCATGTCGATGCACTTAGTCGGTGTAATGTAGTTGCAGCTTTTACTAGTGATGAGGTAGACATTCATATCCAAGTAGTTCAGAACCGAGATCCAGAAACTAGAAGGCTCCGAGTAAAGCTCGAAGTGGGGACCCTTGAACATTGAGGAAAACCGCTCGTTGCTTTACGTGCCGACCGAAATAAGGGACAACCTAATTAGGACGATGCACGAGAAGATTGGTCATCTAGGGAATGAAAAATGCTATAATCAGATTCGGAAAAATTATTGGTTTCCTAATATGAAAAACGACATCGAGCGATTTATTAAGAACTGCATTAAATGCATTATGTACTCAGCGCCTGCCCGATCAAACGACCGTACCATGTCCAGCATCCCCAATAAACCTGTCCCGTTCGACAAGGTCCACATAGATCACTTCGGACCTTTGCCAGCGGTAAGTTCCAAACGAAAGCATATCCTAGTTATAATTGATGCTTTCACAAAATTTCTTCGATTATATCCGGTCAATTCGACCAGTACTAAGGAGGTCTGCGCTTCATTGGACAAGTATTTTAGTTATTACAGTCGTCCGAGGCGCATGGTGACCGACCGTGGTGCTTGTTTTACCTCGCTCGAGTTTGCGAATTATCTACTCCGGAATAGGGTGATGAAAGCTATACTGAGCAAAGTGAGCGAACCAGTCAACCATGCGGACTGGGCTACCAAGTTATCACAGGCGGAGTAAGCTATCAATAACACTATACATAGCTCAACTAAAGAATCCCCAAGCAAATTACTATTCGGGGTAGAACAGCGTGGAACCATTGTTGACGAGCTCACCGAGTACTTGGAGGATAGGTTCGACCAAGGATCGGCTCGTGATCTTTATGCCATCCGGTCGAAAGCGGCCTCCGCTATTAAAAGATCTCAAGAATATTATGAGGAATACTTTCTTAAGCGCAGCGTACCAGCCAGGACATATACCGTGGGCGACTTCGTGGTAATCAAACATGTCGACACCTCTGTCGGCACCAATAAGAAGTTCATTCAAAAATATCGTGGACCATACGTTATTCTTAAAGTGTTGCCAAATGACCGCTATGTGGTGAAGGACATAGATAATTGTCAGCTCACACAATTACCCTACGATAATGTTATTGAGGCCGCGCGTGTCAGGAAATGGGTTACTCCAACGAAAGGCACTACAACAACTAACATTCAGAAAGCAGCACTGGATAGTTAGCGCACCTAGAAGTTGCAGTGCTGGCTATTTATTAAAAAAAAATAAATAAATAAATCGTAATACATAAGTATCCATATATGTACACATAAATATATTACTAGATTCTTAGGGGCCTTACGCCCATATAATTCCATCGGCGCTAGTTATTAAATATCATTGTTATTATTACATATATTATTATGACCGCAGCCGATCATAATGTCAGGTTGGCCGAGTTGTAATGTCTAGTTAAAAGTGCACGTTTACACTCTGTGTGTGTGATAGCCCCCTCTGCAAGTTCTTCTATGTAACATGTTATGGATAAGTATGGCTGCGCCCTCTGGAAGTTAAGAAAAGTATTTGACAGGGACGGCCATGTTGCGAGGCAATTTCCGGAAGAGCTTGTGGCGACTTACCTACTTACTTATCAGGCCTGCGATCCATGGAGGATCTGAGCCTGAGCTATAGCTGCCTTCCATCCTTGACGGTCCCGGGCACGCTGCTTCCAGGAGGTTCGGTCTTCCTCTTCTTCTCGAACCAGGAGGCTCGGAGTCGAAGACCCCCTCAGCTAGAGCGCTGATGTCCATGCGCTCGATGTGGCCGAGCCAGTGTAGTCGACGGGTCTTTGCTTTCCGGACTATATCCACATCTTTGTACAGCTCGTAGAATTCGCGGTTATTTCTTCTTCTTCATTCACCTTCCTCACAGACAAGACCAAATATCCGGCGCAGAAATTTTCTTTCGAATGAATCCGAAATCAGCTCCGCTGTCCTGCTCATCGTCCAGCTTTCGACTCCGTATAGCAAGACTGACAGTATGAGCGTTTTTGATCTTCGAGTGAGGAGTTTTGACCCAAGTTGTTTGGACAAGCCGAAGTAGCAATGGTTGACAAGGGCGATCCTATGCCGGATCTCCACTGTGGTGTAATTTGTGGAATCTACGTTTGCCCCGAGGTAGACAAACCCCTTAACTACCTCGAAATTGTAGCTGCCGATTGTTATATTTTGTTCCAGGTGGTGAGCGACGGATTGGTTTTAGCTTGACAGCATGTACTTCGTTTTGTTCTCATTGACCTTAAGACCCAATCTTTTGCCTGTTCTTCAATCGCCGTGAATGTTTCCACAATCCCACGGCGAGAACACGCTATGATGTCGATATCATCCGCGTATCCTAGCAGCTGGACGGACTTGTAGAAGATAGTGCCTTCCCTGTTGACGCCTGCCCGTCACGCTATCTGCTCCAGCACCAGGTTGAAAAAGTCATCGGACAGCGCATCAGCGAAGTCCTAGAACCGAGTTGCAAGGTGCATCGCGTATTTTTTAGCGTGACGCGACATAACGGCCATCGCACCAAACAGTCCTTCACGATGAATGCTGTCGTATGCGGCTTTGAAATCGATGAAAACATGGTGTGTAACGATCCGAAACTCGTTGGTCTTTTCCAGGATTTGTGTAAGTGTGAACATTTGGTCTATAGTTTTGCTGGACCGGAAGCCGCACTGGCAGCTGCCGATTAGTGCTGTGCAAAATGGCTTTAGACGTTCACACAATACGCTGGACAGGATCTTGTATGCGGCATTGAACAGGGATATACCTCTATAGTTCTTGCAAGAGGTAGGATCGTCTTTTTTGTGGATGGGGCAAATAGAGCTGGTATTCCAGTCGTCGGGCATGCTTTGATCTTCCCAAATTCTGCAGATGATCTGGTGCATGTTCCTTACCAGAACATCGCCGCCATCGAGCTCTGATGGCAAGCCATCTTAGCCTGCGGCCTTGTTATTCCTCAGCTTCTGAATAGCTGTGCCGAGTTCTTCGATGCTGGGTGGAGCTTCAGCGGCTGGAGTTGGGATTTCCTCGGTCCCTACCACTCTCTCTTGGTCATGCTCGTTAAGCAGCTGCTGGAAATGCTGCTTCAATACATCCACTATTCCCTGCGGGTCGGTGACAAGATTAGCCTCGCAGTTTCGAAGAGCCTAGGTGCCCTTTTTTAAGCCCCCTGCAAGGCCTTTGGCTTTCTTGTAAAAGGCTCGTGTTTTATACTTATCCCTAGACTCCTCGATATCCTTGAGCTGGGAGGCTGCGAAGATTCTTTTTTTTTATCGCAGTAGTTTTTTCTCCTCCCTTCTTCTGGCTCGGTACTCTTCCTGCGCTGCCCTGGTTTTCCTTCGCAGCGCCCTTTGGTACGCCTCGTCGGATGCTGACTTTTTCTGCTCACACTCGCCATCATACCACAGGTTTCTTGTCGGGGGTGGTAGGTATCCTAAGGTGGTTTCGGCTACTTAGCTACTTGGCTATTATTGGCATTTGTCTTCGACGTAGGCATACCATAGAGTATTTCGCTCAGCTGCTCCCTGTCGACTCTGGTGGCCTGGTGCAGCTTTCTGACATTGGGCAGTCGAGCTCTGAATCTTGCTGCTATGAGAAAGTGGTCAGAATCGACACTTGCCCCTCTGCTGATGTTTGACGAGTGCCTTGCGTCAATGAGCATTTGGTTGGCGGTTCGACCGTCCGGAGATCGCCAGGTTGCTGTGCGGAATTGCTTACGAGGGAATCTTGTGCTACTTATCACCGCATTACGAGCTGTCGCAAAGACCGTGTTGTATTGTGGAGGCTGTGCTTTCCGATCACTCCGCCAAGGGTGTTCTCCTTACCGATTTTGGCATTGAAGTCCCCGACCACGATTTTAACATCGTACTCCGGACAAGCTCCGTAGGCGTTGTCCAGGAGGTCATAGAAATCTTCTTTGATATGCCTCGTCGGTAGAGGCGTGTGCACATATAGAGCTGATGTTATAAAATCTGCCTCTGATGCGGATCACAGCCAGGCGATTACTTATAGGTTTAAAGTCGATGACCTTCGACCTTAACCGCTTTCCCACGACAAATCCGCATCCCAGTAAGTGCAACCTTTTTTGACAGCTTTAATAAATGTCGCAATTTTTCTTGATACCGTTTCCTATCCAGCGTATTTTTTCCTGGACCGCAGTAATATCCGCCTTTTACTGCGTGAGGATTCTTTCTAGTTTATGAGCAGCTCCGGGAGTGTACAGGGTTCCGACATTCCAGGAGCATACTCGCAAATCGTGTTCCTTTTTCGTGCGTTGTCGTCGTCAAGTATCCGTCCGTGTATCTGAGGCATCTTGCTCATTCATAATTTTATGTTTTTTTTACGTGGGCGGATTGTTAGCCCGCCGCACAACCGCCATTCTGGTCTGGGTTTTTTGGCTGCATACGTTTGTTGACCTCCCACCGGTTGTTGAAGAGGCTATCCAGAGAGCGCCGCGAGGAGGCCGTATGCCAACTTGACCCGGGCATTTAAACAGGGATCGTTGCTGGCATCTCGCCAGGTTGAGAGCGATCAACAACTTTACCCTGTATGTACGAGCCCATGCCCTCGGGGTGCTTAGACGTGAATAAACACGGCTCTACTCTACCTTATATTCAAATTTCCTCTCCGCTTGGACGATATTTTAAATTTTTAATTGAATTAGGAGCCTCGTCTTCCCCCATGAACCTAGAATTCACCCACCCCGACGATCTCACAATTTGTACCCAAACCACCAATACAACCATACTCAATAAATATATTTTAGACAAACAATAGCTCTTTTTCAGGTGTGTCAATGTGGTCATTTTCGGCTTCAAGTAGATCAAATTCATTTATTTGCCAAACGCGAATTTGAGTCATTTCAATGCTTTCTTTCCACGTAAGATGTGTTTTCAGCAATTCCTGATTTCGCCATGGTTTGTGTAGAACTAACTTCTGTTTACAAAGAATCTCAGTTTGCTTATCTGTTATTGTTGCGGCAACTTTAGGAAGTACTTGCATAATTCGTTTAGAGCGAGACTTACGCACATGTCCTTTTGACCAATGGTATTCCATGGCAAATTGTTTAAAACACATATTTTCAAGACTCGTATGACGGTTAGCGTAATGGTTCATAAGAGGCTGAGGAATGATTTGATCGGACTCGTCGTTATATATTTTCGCAAAAGTTCGACTACAATGCTTTAGAGTTTCACCGGTGATCAAGTGCATTACTTCACAAGCACTGATGTCCCGTTGTCCTAAAAGCTTAATCAGCAGCTTAGAGATGGCTTTTTTGCTTGGATCATCGTGATTGCAGCTTTGCAAAATGATTTCGAATATTTCGCGATAGTTTTGTGGCTGTGGTTCACCTTTCGCAGCGTATTTCAAGAGATAGTTGATAATGGCATTCTCAGATGCAGATGTTGAAAAACAATATCAGTTGGTTTAAGTCGAGATGGATGTACTTTGGCAGGTGGCCGTGTTGGAATAGGATTGATTGCTGAAACAATTTGAATTTGAAAAGTCGCATAATCAAACGTACGAGCATCGGGAGCATTTGCAATCCAGATAATCATATGCACATGAGGAGACCTACGGTGTTGCCATTCAGACACACGGCCACCAAAGATCAGCAGCACTCAGTGTTAAGAATATTGTTGGGACACCGAGTTGGCTTACCATAGCTAAGAGTTCGCATCTTTGCTGATACCAATATGCCGATGTACCACGTATTTTAGATCCCCATAAGTGTAGCCGCTTTATTAGCAATGGCTGTTAATTGACTTTTTGCGCTAACTGTTGTACATATATTTTGCACGTCACTGAGGTCACTTGTTTTAGCTAGTAATCCACTTTGTCACAAGGCGTCATGGCGCTGCATTGTATTTCAAGTGAAGAAACGAAATCTTGGATCTCTCGCGAATCGTTGATCTTTGTACTTAATAAGGAGGTCTGCCCATTCTCGGAAAGTTACCCTTGTATTTCGACTGAAGTCGAGAAAATCGCATCTACCACCAGGAAACAAGTGTGAGAAACCTTGAGAAATGTATCCAGTCTGTCTAAATTCAGGTCGTTAGAAACAGCTGGCCAGTTTAAAGTTGACTGAACAGATGCTTGTTGTCGAGATGCTTCGTTGTTCACATTTGAAACATTATTTGAGTTCACTGGTTCCAAACTAGCATTATACATTTTGGATTGAATATGTTGAACTAACAAAAAAAAAAATCAATTAACAATCAATTTTTTGGTAATAACCGCGTTAAATACTAGCCAAAACTATAGTAAAATCTTGTCAAATGATTGATGTTCGTTTTCAATGTAAGTCTATGGAGACTTCAAATGTCTATATTAAATCAATTAAACAATATCTATCGAATTTTTGACGTGATACTTACTTACTTATCAGGCCAGCGATCCATGGAGGATCTGAGCCTGAGCTATATCTGCCTTCCATCCTTGACGGTCCCGGGCACGCTGCTTCCAGTTGTCAAGACCAAGACGTCTTACATCCGCGATTATTTGGTCTTTATACCGGAGGTTCAGTCTTCGGTCTTTCTCTTCTTCTCGAACCAGGAGGCTCGGAGTCGAAGACCCTCTTAGCTGGAGCGTTGATGTCCATGCGCTCGATGTGGCCGAGCCAGTGTAGTCGACGGATCCTTGCCTTCCGGATTTTGACGTGATAACGTCTTATAAATCGATGAACACCGGTTGCACGTACGAAAAAGTATGACTCATTGTCACGTTCCGCCTGAGCGAAAAAAGCGATAGACAAGCATCTATTTTGCTTATGGGATAGAATTCTGTTTGCATACTTGGGGGCATGACAAAAATGTAGGATGACATGATGCTGCATAAACTTGCATGCTTAAAACGGTGACATACTTTTAGGAGTAATCAGTAATCCAGGTGATACATGCATACATCCTAATTCTGTTTTTACACGACAACTTCCTGAAGGATTCGTGTGAAAAAGTCTGGAGTTTGTATGTTGGATATACATACATATGCACATACTGATTTCAATTAGAATTTGGTTTTGCGGTGATCGGTAAATCCTATTTTTGATTTCGTATTTTTTAAGCCTTCCTCCCGTTTTCTTACATCACCATGGCAAATTTGGTCAAAATCGGATGTACCATGACACTGTTTGCTCATTGGCTCTGCCGTGTATAAGAGCTTCGCTAATATATAACATCTACTGCTCAAACACCAGCTACCGCATGCACATATAATACATACATACATGCATATGTTCTCGTAATTGTGAATGACTGTTGTTTCATTGTATATAAGCGAGAAATTGTAACTACATATTCACTTTCGTCATGAGACGGCGTATTCTTGAAGAAATGAAATTCATTATATTGTAGATCCGATATTACAGAAAAGAAAGGAGTTTGAGTGCAACAAGACGTTGAAAGAACATTACAATTTTGTCGAGAATTATGACGTGAAGAAGTTCCAGATGATAATGAAGAAATAAAATATATTGTTGGTAGACTTCCTGATCAAAATCCATTTCAAGCATGATATTATGGTCCAAATGCAAAGATAAATTATGCTTTACAACTTGCAATGTTAACCCTGGATGGTTATCCTTCGTCGAATCGACGAACAACTTTTTTATTTTTGATGACTTCCTTTTAACTATTCATCCCTTTTAATTCTATCTCCGTACATCATTTGGTGGTGATCAGTGAACGAACGTATGATATTCTGCGATCAATGGAAACTCGTTTTATTAAGAGGTAGATATGTACATACCTACATATGTAGCTCACCAGCCCAGGGACTAACCAGTCAATGTAAAAACATTATTGAACCACCACTGCAATGTTTTCAATTACGGAAAATTGAAAATATTTTTTGGCTGATGGTCGAAACATGAAACATATGAACAATATCCTAGAATGGGTGTCAGAAAAAAAAGAGAAAAATGTGCCCATTTTGTCCATATTCAAAAAAGGCGAACGACAAAATCTTCGTGATATATGTATATACATATGCCATGAAAAACATAACTTTTAAAAAAACCAAGTCTCGCAACTCAGATCTTCTACCGTAAAAAGTTGTAAGATCAATGTATTACCAAGTCAGTTAATTTATTCAGTCCCTACTTAAGGGACCTTCTGCCTTGATTTATTACGTAATTAGCTAACCTAACAACACCTTATAGTGACCATACCAATATCAAAATCTTTTATGTTTTAAGTAAATAGATTGACCTGGCCATCGCATGAAAACACAATATATCTCACAAGTAATATATATTATATTAAATTAGATTATTTAGTGCGATTTCCAAGTCAATCTATTTACTTAAAACATAAGAGATTTTGATATTGGTATGGTCACTATAAGATGTTGTTAGGTTAGCTAACTACGTAATCAATCAAGGCAGAAGGTCCCTTAAGTAGGGACTGAATAAATTAACTGACTTGGTAATACATTGATCTTACAACTTTTTACGGTAGAAGATCTGAGTTGCGAGACTTGGTTTTTTTACAAGTTATGTTTTTCATGGCATCTCATTCCTTTTTGTAGATGTATGTATGTTTGTATGTATGTTGGCGTTACAGTCCATGAAGGACCTAAGCCGAGCTTCTCTCAATCACCCATGTTGTGTGTGATTTCATTTTCCCATACGTGAAAGGGATCTACAGTTTATTGCCGGTTCCGAACGGCGAATTTCGAGAAACTTTTCATGACAATTTTACTACAGAGGATTTTGTTAGAACCCCGCTGAGGAGAAACACCGTGAAAACACGTTCGATGACATGGCTTTGTCGGGATTCCATCCCGTGTCATATCGGTGTCAGAGGCCAACACACTACCCACTGCGCCACGGTGCTCTCACTTCTTTCTTTACTTACATATGTATGTATAATATATCGAGGATCGTTATTTTTATCTTTTCTTTAAAACTGAGTTACTTTCTTTTTACTAAAAGGTAGAAACTACATACACATAAAGAAACCAAAGAAACTTTTTATTACTTTTTTTACTTTTTATTATATCTATATTTATTTATTTTGGGTGATAAAGTTAACCTTCTGCTTTAAATTTGTCTAATCTCCCATTTCTCACCCGTTCTACATATGTATCCCTCATACAGTTATGTATGTACATACATATGTATTTCTTCAGCGTAGGCACAATTCCGCTGATACCAATGCCTATGCCAGATATGCACTGTTCAAATTCATGCAATGCACGTGCAAGTGTATTAGTGAAAAAATCACACCACGTATAGATGGGTTATATGCTTGAAGTAAAACCAAATCTTTCTGATGCGTAAATACATACATATGTATGTATATACTCGCCGATACCGAATACAGTAAGCCTACCTACCCTTATTTTTCCGTTGTTTATGTATATGTATCCAGGCAAACAGATTCATTCACTGATGTATGTATATACGTTTATGGGATTATTTATGCAGTTGGTGTATCTAGAAAACTTAAAATTGGTGTATCTAGAAAACTGAACCGAAATTGCAAAATATTTAAGTTTTTCCTTGGTTTATACACTTAACACTAGTTGTGTTCCAAATTTGAAGCTTCTACGTCTGCTAGAAGTGCCTTAGACTTTTGATGATCGGTCAGTCAGTCAGTGAGTCAGTCAGTGAGTGACAAAATTAAGAAACTTTGACTAGTTATAATTCTTAAACTACTCGTTCAAATTGAACGAAATTTGAAATATACCGTGTCTATGCGAATCTTACTTGGTTACTGAAAATTCAGACTTCTAGCTTTATCCACAACGAAGTTATAGGGGGTCGAAAATGGCCTATTATGTTACGAGAAAAGGATGGTACGGCCGTGCCGCTTTTTCGCTCGACTTGGCAGGGGCACTGCCGTGCCCCCAGATATAAGTGACTCTTGTATATAATTTTCCGAAGTGAAAACTTCTTTAGCCGCGTTGAGCACTTTTTGGTAGGGGATAATCTTATGGGCTCGCGTCACCGACATGCTCGCATACATACATATGTATACTATACATGTGAGTGTTATACGCTTTTTGGATGGGTGAAATGTCGTGTGTTCGCGTCACTGCTTATAGCAGTACATATGTCTGTAGCTATACAGATGACGTATTGTGCAAAAATACGGTAGACGAAAAACGTATGGGTTCGCGTAGCCGACGTGCTAATGTTAATAGTATATCTATAGCTATGAGTACAACTTGTTGGGCTTGGTCAGCACTGAAGGCATATCTATACACATATGTGTATGTAATATATAACATCTACTGCTCAAACACCAGCTGCCGCATGCACAGCGGCCTGTGCATACATACATATATGTACTGACGCAATTCGTTCTAGATACATACTACAAAAACAGCGAAAATGCAATTCATCAAACTGTAGATCTGATATTACAGAAAATAATAGAGTTTGAGTCCAACAAGACGTTGAAGGAACATTACAATTTTGTCGAGAATTACGACGTGAAGAAGTTCCAGGGGATAATGAAAAAATAAGAGATGTTGTTGGTAGACTTCCTGATCAAAATCCATTTCAAGCACGATATTATGTTTCGAATGCAAAGATAAGTATGATTTATCTACAACTTGCAATGTTAACCCTGAATGGTTATCCTTCGTCGAATCGACAAAAAACTATTTTATTTTTGATGACTTCCTTTAAACTATTCATCCCTTTTAATTCTATCTCCGTACATCATTTGGTGGTGATCTCTATCAGTGAACGAACGTATGATATTCTGCGATCAATGGAAACTCGTTTTATTAACAGGTTCATACATACATACATACATACCTTCATACATATGTAGTTCACCAGCCCAGGAACTAACTAGTCAATGTAAAAACATTATTGAACCACCACTGCAATGTTTTCATTTACATACATGTTTCTAACGAACGATATAATGCGAAATAAAAAAGGGCGCAAATGCAATGTGTACATACATACATACATATGTACATCAATGTTTTGTTACGACAAGGAACTGACGCTGCTGTCGTACAAGTCAAATTTTATAATCAGACAAAGGGAGTTGTCTCGAGTTGATCTCGACAAACGAACTCTGTATGTGTCAGTTTTATGGCATGTTAAACATGGCATTTATTAACAGTTACATAATCTACACATACAATATGTTTGACAGCAAACAGAAACTCTTAAACCGTCGAGAGCTTATGAAAAAATTACATTGTGACCTTGTTGAGAAAAACATATGTGTCACTAAGACTGGAAACACCTTCTCTAATCGCTACAACTAGGAGGAAAATTGAAAAGTCTTGACTGATGTTCGAGCAAAACATAAGCAAAATATCATAGAATCGGTATCAGAAAAAAATGTGCCCATTTTGTCCATATTCAAAGAGGCGAACGAAAAAACCTTGGTGCTGTAAGTGCAAAAAAGCATCTGTGGTGGACACATTGAGGCTTGTGCCTCTGGCATATATTTTTTTTTTATTTATGTATTTTTATTTTTTTCAGTTGATTTGGATTAATACTTTTAATTTTTGTAACCATTTCTTAATGTGAAATTATTTTACTATTTTAAATTTTTGTTTAAACCAATCACTGTTTGCGTAACAAAATTAACTGATAGCGTTTATTTCTGCGCACTATCTACGGTCCCGTTTGTTCAAACGGTGTATGGAGGAGAAGATATAACGAAGAACTGTACGGGTTGTGCAGCGACATCGGCCTGGTACGACGTCTACGGATACAGCGTCTAAGGTGGCTAGGCCATGTAGAGCGCATGGAAGATACAGCTCCGACCCGAAAAGTCTTCGAATCCACTCCGGAAGGAAGACGCGGCAGAGGACGGCCGCCTCAGCGGTGGCGCACGCAGGTGGAAAGGAACCTCAACCAACTGGGCGTGCGGCACTGGACACAGCTGGCCAAAGACCGTGCCGGCTGGAGACGCTTGTTGGTTGAGGCCCAGGTTCACCACGGACTGTAGCGCCACCTAAGTAAGTAAGTAAGTAAGTTCATTTTATTTTCAAGTACAGAAAACATGCCGATACTAATAATAAATCTTATTTATTGTTTATAAAAAAAATATCTAGCACTTTATTTGAAAATTTCAGCATTAAGTTTACCGAAGTAAGGAGTAGGTAGGTTTTAAGATGTACTTCGTCGATTCGCAGAAGCGTAACTTTAGCGTGCGTTGTATGTATTGTCTTATGCGCCGAGCCAATAAAGAGCAGCGAGAAATTCTGTTTCATACAAGCAATGAAACCTACAATGGAAAATTAAAATCATACACAACATGGGTGATTGAGAGAAACTCGACGTTGGTCCTTCGTAGACTGTAAGGCCAACATACATACACATAGAATGTGTATCAACTGAAAAGGCTGCTGCAGCTATAGATGGTTCAACAATTCATAGTGCGTTGAGCATATCACGGTCCATGCTATTGTCACTTATACGTCATGTTGAAAAAGCTAATCAATATAGAAATCTATTCAAATATATTGAAGTCTTTATTTTTGACAAAGTAAGCATGGTTTCTGCTGAATTATTGACAGATTGATACTGAAACAAATGACTGGCTTGTTTACGAAAGATTTTGGAAGATTAGATATTATACTCGGGGGGGAGGGAGCGAGCAAACAGAGCAAAGAAGTTGATCGCGTTTAACATGGCAAACGCCAGCTTCGATCTCTGTCCCTGCTCAATCTAAGTTGACACACAGCCTCCGCGTGTGGCACCCGCCAGGTAGTTAACCAATGTGTGCAGCGACCCAACCCCTTGTTCCTGGGGAAAGAGGAACCCGGTCCTCCAGGTTGGGGGTTGTGCTTAGTAACATCCCTATCACGTAAAAACCTACTTGTTCCGAAACAATAACAAGCCTCGGATACAAGCGGATACAATGCTAACGACCCCTGCAAACGACTAAGGGACTTGAGAGTCTGCACCTGGAATGTTAGGTCCCTTAACAGACCGGGTGCAGGCGATCAATTGGAGCAAACCCTCAACTGCTATAAAGCAGATATAACCGCACTCCAAGAAGTGCGATGGGATGGGCCAGGCAAAAAACGGATGAAAAACTGCGACATCTACTACGGGAACTGCTACAAGGAGAACAAACAGCGCCTATTCGGGTGCGGATTCGTTATTCGAAGAAGACTCCGACAAAATGTCTTAAGCTTCCGAGACATAAGCGAACGCCTCATAACAATCCGCATCAAAGCTAAATTTGGAAACATTAGCTTAATATGCGCTCACGCCCCAACGGAAGAAAAGGACGATCGACTCAAAGAAGAATTCTACGATCTCCTAGACAGAACATATGCCCAATGCTCCAGCTACGACACAAAAATAGTCCTAGGAGATTTTAATGCAAAACTGGGAA
Organism: Eumerus sabulonum; assembly: GCA_951905685.1. NCBI lineage: Eukaryota > Metazoa > Arthropoda > Insecta > Diptera > Syrphidae > Eumerus > Eumerus sabulonum. The sequence goes on from OX645060.1 coordinate 75,473,246, forward strand.
AAGAGGACATATTTGAGTCGATCATAGGAAAGCATAGCCTCCATAACACCACATTCGACAACGGACTAAGGCTAATTGATTTCCTAGCGGGGCGTAACCTCCTTGTAGCAAGCACGCGATTCCCCCATCTCAACATCCACAAGGGTACCTGGCGGTCTTTTGATCAATCGACCACCAACCAGATTGATCACATTGCGATCGACGCCAGACACTCCTTCTGTATTCTCGACGTTCGAACCTTCCGAGGGGCCAACATCGACTCGGACCACTACCTTGTTGTAGCCAAGGTACGAATGAGGATAACAAGAATGCTTAGGAGTCGAGCATCACACCGTAAGTTTGACGTCGGAAAGCTACAATCGGAAGAGACTGCCAGAATCTTTGCCGATCGTGTCTCCTCGAAGCTCTCTCAAAATCCGCCAACAGCAGCACAAGCAATAGAGCAGGAATGGGCGCATTTCCAGAGCGCCGTCAGAGACACTGCCTCAGAGGTGCTGGGTTTCAAACCGCCACCACCTAGAAACCCCTGGTTCGATGAACAATGCGAACAAGCCCATGCAGCAAAACAAATGGCATATAAAGCCATGCTGCAACGACGGACGAGAGCTGCTCGCGAAATCTATGAGCAAAAAAGAAGACAGGAACACACGCTTTTCAGAAGAAAGAAGAGAGAGCAAGGAAAGCGTGAGGTCGAGGAGATGGTGAGATGCTTCCGTAGGAATGGCTACAAAGCCAGAGCGGCGGCCTGCAGGGATGAAAATGGGGAACTGGTAGTAGAATCACAGTCGATGCTGAGGATTTGGAAAGACCACTTCTGCAGACTGTATAACGGCGATGATAGACAAGATACCGCTGTCAGGCAGAACAAGCCATTCGTAATGGACGACAGTGAAACAGAATTCAGTCCACCCGACCTAGACGAAGTCAAAATAGCAATATCAAGACCTAAGTCTAATAAAGCTGCGGGCGCAGACAGCCTGTCTGCTGAGCTTCTTAAGGTGGCTGGAGATGAGCTGGTAAGGTGCATGCACCATCTCATTTGCAAGATGTGGTCGGAGGAAAGCATGCTCGACGAATGGAATCTCAGCATCGTTTGCCCGGTCCATAAGAAAGGAGACCCCAATAACTGCGCCAACTATAGGGGAATAAGTTTCCTTAACATCGCATATAAGATCTTCTCTGCCGTATTGTGTGAACGCCTGAAACCGTTTGTGGATAACCTGATCGGCCCTTATCAGTGTGGTTTCAGGCCAGGCAAATCCACAATAGACCAAATATTTACGCTACGGCAGATCTTGGAGAAGACCCAGGAATACCAAATCGACACTCACCACCTCTTCGTCAATTTCAAGGCTGTATATGAAAGCGTGTATAGAGATGAGCTATACAAAGCCATGTCTAGTTTTAACATTCCTGTCAAACTCGTCCGACTGTGCAGGATGACAATGGAGAATTCTCGTTGCTCCATTAAGGTCGGTAATGAGCAAACCGAGACCTTTGATGTTAAAAAAGGATTTAGGCAGGGCGACGCGCTGTCGTGCAACTTTTTCAACATCGTGCTTGAAAAGATCATGCAAGAGTCACTGGCCAACACAAGAGGTACGATTTATTTCAAGTCTACGCAATTGCCAATGTCAATGAGGCTTTCGTGAGCATTGAGGTAGAAGCAGCTAAGATGGGTCTCAAGGTTAATGAGGGTAAAACCAGATATCTGCTTTCATCTAAAAGAGACGGACAACACCGACGTATTGGCCAGAACGTCACCATGGGCGGATATAACTTTGAAGTGGTCAAGGAATTCGTCTACCTTGGCTCACTGATTACCAGCGACAACAACACCAGCGCTGAGATAAAACGCAGAATCACTCTTGCCAACCGCTGTTTCTTTGGGCTCAAGAGGCAATTGAGAAGTAGAGCCCTCTCTCGGAAAACCAAGGTGACACTATATAAGACCTTAATCATCCCAGTCCTCCTTTACGGCGCAGAGGCTTGGACCTCAACAGAAGCGGATGAAGATGCCCTTGGTCGTTTCGAGAGGAAAATTCTGCGTACTATCTACGGTCCCGTTTGTTCAAACAGTGTATGGGGGAGAAGATATAACGAAGAACTGTACGGGTTGTACAGCGACATCGGCCTGGTACGACGTCTACGGATACAGCGTCTAGGGTGGCTAGGCCATGTAGAGCGCATGGAAAATACAGCTCCGACCCGAAGAGTCTTCGAATCCACTCCAGAAGGAAGGCGCAGCAGAGGACGGCCGCATAATCGGTGGCGCACGCAGACGGAAGGGGAGCTTGACCAACTGGGCGTGCGGCGCTGGAAACAGCTGGCCAAAGACCGTGCCAGCTGCAGACGCTTGTTGGTTGAGGCCCAGGTTCACCACGGACTGTAGCGCCACCTAAGTAGTAAGTAAGTAGATATTATACTCATCAGGGATTCATCCATTTTAGACTACAATGAATAAATAATATAAGTTTTGTTGAAATAAATGAAAATAATAATGCAAATAATGAAAATTATACTCATACTTGAATTCATTAAAATGTATGTAAATATAAACACTATGTATAAATGTATAAGTGTATAGTAATTATTATTTCAAATAATTTGTAGTTATAGTTTGTCCAGAACTTGCGCAGCCCATCATACATACATAGATACATATATGAATCTTACCGATAAATAAAATATATAATAATGTATATAATTGGTGCTCGGAGTGCCGATATACAAATGCGAAAACCAGACTATTGTTAATAATTTTAATTTACAATTTAAAAAATTTAAATTCTTGATACTACAATTAAATAAAAAGAGTAAAGTGTTAATTCTAGGTTGAAGCTTTCACTTCTGTCAGCAGTCTGCTTCTCTTATTTTTTGAAGTGAAAACTTCTTTAGCCGCGTTGGGCACTTTTTAGTTGGGGATAATCTTATGGGTTCGCGTCACCGACATGCTCACATACATTATATGCTATACGCTACATGCTTTTTGGATGGGTGAAATCTCCTGTGTCGCGTCACTGCTTATAGCAGTATATCTGTAGCTATACAGATGACGTATTGTGCAAAAATACCGTAGACGAAAAACGTATGGGTTCGCGTAGCCGACATGCTAATGTTAATAGTATATTGTTAGCAATACTGCCACGTACGACAAAAAGTGCCGCTACAACAGTGAGCAGACACCGATGGACGTACTTTTTTTTTTTTAACGGGGCCGTAATCGGTCACATAAACTCAACTGCCACGAGAAACGAGAAATGAAGAGAGAATGATGAAATGAAAGAAAAATAAAAACACTTCTTGTTAAGGGTTGAGCTGAGTCGGATGTGCTCGAGTAAACTGCTGCTAAACGAAGCTGTTTGTTTTCTTTTTTTACTTATATTTCTAACATCAGAAGTGGGATCGTGAAAAAAAAATAGAAACCCTCCGCGCTCTGTACATTTTTGCCGAAAAAGGATTAGGGAAGTGACAGTGAGAATTAAAAATAACAATTGCTGGCCATCGGTAATGAAAAAAAAAAAAATATTCTGGCGACATGACTCGTGGGCGCAGTGTTGCAAATAAAACTGTATGTGGTGATGTGGCCGGGGAATCACCGCAAATACTGAGTGAATTAATCAAGGCATTGCAGTCCCAGAGGTCAGATGAGCTGATTGATCTTCCTTATTTCAGGCCTGAGGTAAATGAATCAACTAAATGGGTGAGTCAGGTTGAGGAAATAGGAAAAGAAGTAGGTTGGTCCGATTTGCAAACTTTAGCCCGGGTTGGTAGAATTTTATTGAGTGACGCAAAACGTTGGTGTGAACGTTGGAACCCCGAAATCAGAGACTGGGTTAGTTTTCAAAAAGATTTTGGGGAAGCATTTCCGCCAAAGAGGAATCTGGATCGCCTTCTTGAGGACGCGTCACAATTTAGAAGCTCCAGTGTTAGCACCTATGAAACATAAGTCCACGAGAAATCGTCTATGCTGAAAAATCTGCGAGCAAATTGGAGTGAAGGTGATTTATTAGAGTTAATTATACATGGTATAACTGAGAGAGAGAGAGCACCGTGGCGCAGTGGGTAGTGTGTTGGCCTCTGACGCCAATGACTCGGGATCGAATCCCGACACAGCCATGTCATCGAACGTGTTTTTTCACGGTGTTTCTCGGGGGTTTTACTACAAAACCCCCTGTAGTAAAATTGTCATGAAACGCCTCTCGAAATTCGCCGTTCGGAACCGGCAAAAAATTGTAGGTCCCTTTCACCTCTGTGAAAATGAAATCACACTCAACATGGGTGATTGAGAGAAGCTCGGCTCAGGTTCTTCATGGATTGTAACGCCAACATACATACATACATACATAGCTGAGCTTGAAGTTCGTAATGCAGTTATGAAAGCTAACTGCAAAACCATTTCGGAACTGTTAGTCCTTTTGTCTTGCTTCCCAAAGCCATGTAATAGAAATGTTTGTGAGTTAAGTACTGATCGGTCAGTATTAAAAAGGAAGTTGGGTGACGGGAAAGATGCAGGCACTTCAGTAAAAAAATGTTTTCAATGTGGAAAGCTGGGGCATATTAAGGCTAACTGTCGCGTTAAACGCACTATGCTACAAGTGGACAACAGCACCTCTACAAAACCAGCAACACTCTCGAAACCAATTCAGGGTGCTATTTGTTCTTTTTCTGCCAAGCTAGGTCATGATACTTCTAATTGCTTTACAAAGTCAGCTATAGAAAAACGGCGCAGTATAAATTTTTGTAGTTCCGGTAAATCTTCCGGGGCAATTCAAGCAGTTATTGAGGGTCATCGATTTTGGGCCCTAATTGATACTGGAGCAGATCTATCTCTCATGTCAAAAAAATGTCAGCACTTATTCCAAGAAAAACTTGTCGCGTGCAATGTTATGCTGAGGGGGATAGCTAATGTAACCATCGAAGCTACAACAAAATTTGAAGGGCATACAAGAATCTCGAACATCGAAACTGCTGTAACATATGTCATTGTTCCAGACGGATGTCTTGACTATGACGTTTTTATCGGACGTAACTTGTTTGAAGACCACAGTTTGGCAACTATAACCGATCATAAGGGCTCGCTCGTGGTTCGCCGACAGATTCCTGGGATTAACAGAATTTCTGATAACGTCGATTTCAATATATCGGAGATTTTGGTTCCTTCTGAATTTCGGAGCCCGTTACATGATCTTTTGAGAAATTTTCATGATATGATAACAAGTGGAAATAAAGTAGGCGCAGTAAATAATATCAGCCTTAAAATAAAACTGGAAAGAGATGCCATTGTCAGCCGCTCGCCCTATAGATTAGCTGCCGAAGAGAGAGCAGCTGTTCGTAAAATAACGTCCGACCTTATTACCAACAAGATTATTCGAGTTAGTGAATCTCCATTTGCGAGTCCAATTATCCTCGTAAAGAAAAAGGATGGCTCTTACAGGATGTGTGTTGATTTTCGGGAGCTTAATCGCAATACAATTAAAGACCGGTATCCACTTCCGTTAATTGAGGATCAGCTTGATAGGTTAGGTAAAGGACGATTCTTTACATCCTTAGACATGGCATCGGGATTTCACCAAATACCTATTCACGAAGAATCTATCCACAAGACTGCTTTTGTCACACCCGATGGCCATTTTGAGTTTTTGAGGATGCCTTTTGGGCTTTCTAATGCCCCTGCCATCTTCCAAAGATCCATCGATCTTGCTTTGGGACCATTAAAATATACGATCGCATTAGTTTACTTGGATGATATTTTGATTCCCAGTCTTACATTTGAGGAAGGGCTCGATAGTCTGCGACAGGTGCTCAAGGCCTTAAATTCCGCGGGATTCTCTTTAAACATTAGAAAGTGCCGTTTCCTCCAATCCAGTTTAGAATACCTTGGTAGATACATATCTAGTGATGGCGTTCGACCAGGTAAGGAAAAGATTCAGGCTTTAATTAAGTCTCCTGTTCCTAAAAACGTTAAACAAGTTCGACAATTGATGGGATTGGCGGGATATTTCAGAAAGTCTGTCCCTGAGTCTGTCGTTCGAACAGCGTCTATAACAAAGTTGACCAAACAAAAGATGACCTTCGAATGGAGCGAAGAGCAAGAAAAGGCAAGACAATATTTGATCAAGCACCTAACATCGAGGCCACTTCTTGCTATTTTCAACCCGGATTTACCTACCGAACTACATACAGATGCCAGCAGCTTAGGGTATGGAGCTATCTTAATCCAAAAGCATGATTCGGTATCAAAAGTGGTAGCTTATTTTAGTAAAAGAACTACTGTAGCTGAAGCCAAATATCATTCATACGAGCTCGAGACATTAGCAATTGTACAAGCCGTAAAGCACTTTCGTGTATACTTGTTTGGTATTAGATTCATGCTCGTTACAGACTGTAATGCCGTTAAGTCATCAGCTACCAAAAAGGATCTCATTCCGCGGATTGCACGATGGTGGATTTATTTACAAGATTTTAATTTGAGATCGTATACCGAAAGGGAAGTAGCTTGCCACATGTGGATTATTTAAGCCGGAATCCTATTGACGTTGTTCGAAGAATCCGACACAATGATTGGGCGTACATAGAGCAAAAAGGAAACGAAGAGGTACAAAATCTTTTGGAAAAACTTAGAACAGGCGGCCTTGATGACAAACAATACGTGGAAAAGACGAAATGCTATACCACAAGCAAGTTAACCCAGACGGAACCGTGAATTTGCAATGGTTTGTTCCTAAACAAAGTCGTTTAGGTTTGCTTCGAATTTTCCATGACGAGCAGTGTCATGTCGGTGCTGATAAAACTTATGCGTCAATTGCAGAACATTTTTGGTTTCCTCGAATGAGGAATTTCTTCAAGAACTATCTTAGGCATTGCGTAATTTGTGCAGGGAAAAAAACTAGGACAGGTCCTTTGCAGGGCCACATTAATCCAGTCGAAAAGCCAACACAGCCATTTCACACCCTGCACATGGATTGTTTGGGTCCGTTACCAATATCAGTCGACGCTTTCAAACATGTTCTAGTCATAATTGATGCCTTCACGAAGTATTGTATTTTAACACCTATGAAGACTGTTACTACCGCTGAAACTCAAGAAAGTTGCAACATGTCTTATCGCTATTTGGTACACCCAGAAAAATATTTATGGATGCTGGTACGTCGTTTAAAAATACAACTTTCCCGAAGTATTTAGATGAGTGGCAAATTGAATATCACTATATTACACCGGATATACACAGAGGCAATGGTCAAGTTGAAAGGTACATGAGAACTATCAGAAACCTGTTAAGAATTGAAACCAAAATCAAAACAGAATGGCCGAGTGGTTTATGGAAGATTCAATTGGTGTTGAATACAACAATTCAAAGATCAACCGGCATGAACCCGTTACAGCTTCTCCTGGGAATCCAAAGCTCGACGCCATTGATCCAGGCACTGCTGCGAAATATATCCCCGGATCTAGTCGGAGGTTGGACAGAGAACGGGTAGCGAAAAAACTGTTTCCTCAACAAGGAAGCACGGCGGAATTGAATCGAAAGAGAAGAGATAATATCGAGTATTCACCGGGAGATTTTATTTTGATGCATCGTGACTCAAATATGCATACTAGTAAGAGCAATTATGAGTTTTTAGGACCTTACGAAATATTAACATGCCTTGAACATGATCGCTATGAAATTAAAAAGGTTGGAACGAATATCATCACCAAAGTGTCAAAGGAACAATTGAGGTCATGGCCTTTGCAGTGGACATTAAGCTGTGATATGAAAGAAGTCTTGGAGTTCTTGGAAACTGATGGCTCGGCTATTGGAAACAATTCAGGTTAGTTTGAATGATGTTGCTTATGTCACGCTAGTGGCGATGTGTGTTACAGGTGGTGGCTGCGGTCTCACAAGATTTTCGAATTTCAATATTTGTTCATTGGTCTCTAAAGCATTAGAGTTAGAGCCAGGTGGTGGCTGCGGTCTCACAAGATTTTCGAATTTCAATATTTGTTCATTGGTCTCTAAACCATTAGTGTTAGAGCCAGATGGTGGCTGCGGTCCCACAAGGTTTTTGAATTTCAACATTTGTTCATTGGTCTCTAAACCCTTAGTGTTAGAGCCAGGTGTTGGCTGCGGTCCCACAAGGTTTTTGAATTGCAATATTTGTTCATTGGTCTCTACACCGTTAGAGTTAGAGCCAGGTGGTGGCTGCAGTCCCACAAGATTTTTGAATTTCGATTCTTGTTATTAACTCTTAATACGTTAAGCCAAGGTCCGATGGATGACATGGGCAATAGGACTACAAAGAAGCTCAGCTGTGTGCGTAAACAAAAAAAAAAAAAAAATGTTTGATTTTATTTACAGATGTGCAGACCGGGCTTGAGGTGCCGAGTACGTCACCAGAGTCAGGTGGGCCGTGTTATCAATACTGCCACGTACGACAAAAAGTGCCGCTACGACAGTGAGCAGACACCGATGGACGTACTTTTTTTTTTTTTGAACGGAGCCGCAATCGGTCACATAAACTCAACTGCCACGAGAAGCGAGAAATAAAGAGAGAATGATGAAATGAAAGAAAAATAAAAACAAATAGTATTTTGGGAACAGCGGTCATAAATATAATTTACAAATTACAACAGGTTATACCATGCCGAGTGCTTTTGGACTCAGGGTCTCAAACACATTTGATTTCTGAAAGGCTCGTACAGTGCTTAGGAACGCCACGTTTTCCAGCCCAGACTTCTTTAACATGAGCCAACAACGTTGTCACAACAGCTAAACATAAGGCAGTTCTCAACATCAGTTCTCGCATCAATGGATTCACAGCTACAATAGTGGCGCTCGTTATACCACAAATAACTGGGCTGCTACCTGACAGAAAAATTGACGTAAGGGAATGGGACATTCCAAACAATATCCGTTTATCTGATCCACAATTTAATATTCCCCAGCGTATAGATTTGCTTCTTGGAGTAGACTTATTTTACACGATGCTATGCGTAGGACAAATTAAATTAGGGTCGAATTTACCTTCGTTACAGACTACTTTATTTGGGTGGGTAGTAGCAGGTCAACTTCCAAGGTCGAACAATTCGAGCGTTTCCAACAACAGCAGTTTTGCTATAAGTAACATTCTGCACCAATCCGATTCCAATGAAAGATTAAACGACACGTTAAAGGCATTTTGGGAAATTGAGAGCTTCAACAACCAAACAAATGATTTCTCAACAGAAGAAAGGGAATGTGAAAATCATTTTGTAGACCACTATTTGCGCCTAGAGTCTGGTCGTTTTAGTGTGAGACTTCCTTTCAAGCAAAATCCGAGTCTATTAGGCAATTCCTACGATATGGCCAAGAGGAGATTTATCTCGCTCGAAAGAAAAACCCAGACCTGTTTCAACAATACTCCACATTTATGAATGAAATGCTGCGGAATTGTCATATGGAATTAGTAAACAATGCAGACCTCACCTCTCCGCATTATTTCCTACCCCACCATTGTGTCATGAAACCGTCAAGCTCATCAACAAAACTGCGTGTAGTTTGTGATGCTACCGCCAAAACCAGCTCTGGAAAATCACTCAATGATATTCTTATGGTAGGTCCCATTATTCAGCCAGATTTGTTTTCCATCGCTCTGAGATTTCGGAGACACAAATTTGTAATGACAGCTGATATAACAATAATGTATCATCAAGTGCAATTAAATTAAGCTGATAGACGATTTCATTACATATTATGGAGAAACTCGGAGAACGAGATTGCAATTTATCGTTTGTGCACGGTCACCTTTGGCACTGCCTGTGCCTCATTCTTGTCAACGCGTGCCCTTAAGCAATTGGCTATCGACGAAGAGAAGCAATTTCCCACTGCAGCGAGAGCTGTAAACACTGAATTTTATGTCGACGATTTAATCACTGGTTGTGATTCTCTCAATGAAATAAAATCTCTGCAGTCAGGATTAATATCATTACTTGGCAAGGGTGGTTTCGTTATTAAAAAGTGGTGTTCAAACTGTCCCGAGATTATGGAAGACATTCCAAAGAATGATCGTGAGCAATGTTTCAAAATAAAGGGCAATGAAGTAATCAGAACATTAGGCACCTTTTGGAACCCAGGTGAAGATAGTTTTCACTATGAGATAACCCATATGCTTTCAGACTGCATAACAAAACGAACTGTTCTCTCCGACATAGCCCATCTTTTCGATCCGTTAGGACTGATAAATCCTGTGATCGTGCTTGCGAAAATTTTTATGCAACAGCTGTGGCGTCTGAAGCTTACATGGGATGAAGCATTGCCCCAAGAATTTTACCACTCGTGGTTGAAGTTTAGAAAGGATCTACACGAACTCAGTAACATGCACTTGGGTCGACGGGTATTTTTTGGTCATCCTCATAACTATCAGCTTCATGCCTTTTCCGACAGTTCAGAAGATGCCTATGGAACATGTGTTTACGTACGTTCTGATGACGAGAACGCCACGGTGAGAGTTAGTTTGCTTTGTGCTAAGTCTAAAGTAGCGCCGGTGCGTAAGATTACGCTACCAAGACTGGAATTTTGTGCAGCTATGATGATGGTCCAGCTCGTGCGTCGACTAAAGGAGATTTTTGGTTCCATCTTACACAATACAACTTATTGGACAGACTCGTCGATTGTGCTTAATTGGATCGCTGAGGAATCATGCAACTGGCAGACCTTCGTAGCCAATCGCGTCTCTATTATTCATCAAAACTCTTTTACTTCTCAATGGCGCCATATTCCTTCAAAACTAAATCCTGCGGACGTTATATCGAGAGGATCATACCCGTCAGCATTAATCCAAAATGAACTATGGTTTAGCGGACCTTCTTTTCCAAAACAGGAAGAGAGAGATTGGACGTTTTCGAATTCGGTCTTGAATTTTGAAGATTCTCAACTGGAGCGAAGAAGAAACAAAATCATCTTAAGCGCATGCATAATGCCTGACCTCATTGAAAACATTAAATAGCACAATAACTATAACTCCATGCTCAGAGTTATTGCGTACATCTTCAGGTATAAAAATAATACTATCAAGAAAAATGTTAAGTCATTTGGACCGCTTACAGTATATGAACTTAACAAAGCTCTAAAAGGATTAGTAAAATACGTACAGCTTGTAAGTTTTCAAAAGGAAATCGCAACGTTGTCCAGTGGAAATCAACAACTGTCTTCAAGATGTCACATCAAATCGCTTGCCCCATTCTTGGATGCTGATGGGATACTTCGAGTAGGGGGTAGGATATCTTCTTCAACTCTGAATTTCGATGCAAAGTATCCTACATTATTGCCAAAAGACCATATATTCACCACAACTTTAGTTCATCATCTGCACGAGAAGAATTTCCATACTGGTCCACAAGCACTTCTCAACTGTGTTCGGGACAAGTTTTGGCCCATACATGGTAAGACAGTGACCCGCAAAGTTGTCCACAAATGTGTTTGCTGCACTCGAGCAAAGCCATTCCGTAGTTTTCCAATTATGGGAGATTTGCCTCATCAACGACTACAACAGTCAAGACCGTTTAATATCGTTGGAATTGATTTCTGCGGCCTTTTTAGCATCCATTTTCGTCGTCGAGGTACATCACCCGCAAAGGCTTATGTCGCATTATTTGTTTGCTTCGTCACCAAAGCAATTCATCTTGAACTAGTTGAGGATCTAACGGCCCATAGTTTTCTGGCTGCTCTGAAACGTTTCATCGGCAGACGAGGACTATGCACAGTAGTCCATAGTGATAATGCTACAAATTTTGTTGGAGCCCGAAATCAATTACATGAGCTTTACGAGATGTTCATGAAGAGTGAGAACCGGGAAGAGATAATCAAAACGTGTGCTGCAGACGGAATAGAATGGAAAACCATTCCTCCTAGATCCCCGCATTTCGGAGGCTTGTGGGAGGCGGCCGTTAAAGGCCGCAAGTTTCATATGAAGCGTATTTTACAAAATTCTTCTCTGACATATCCCGAACTAAATACAATTATTATTCAAATTGAATCCATTCTGAATTCTAGGCCAATCACCACTTTGTCCGAGAATCCCAACGACATCCATGCACTTACTCCAGGTCACTTCCTGATTGGAACATCTCTTATTGCAGCAGTCGAACCACAGTTACATTACTCTAACCTTAACACCTTATCACGTTATCAGCAACTACAGTGGTATTTTCAACAGTTTTGGTCGAGATGGTCACGAGAATATTTACAAAGCCTGCAAATGCGCTCAAAATGGGCTAAGTCTGGTCTCCCGATTGCTGTAAACAATCTGGTTATCATCGAAGAAGAAAACCTTCCACCACTCAAGTGGAGGCTAGGCAGAGTCATCCAAGTACATCCCGGGAAAGACAATGTCGTTAGAGTAGTGACAATCAAAACTCCACCGGCGAAGTTCAACGAGCTGTTACGAGAATTCGTCGACTTCCTATTGAAGAGCCTAAGTTCCTTCAAGGGCGAGAGGATGTTGAGCCTTAAATACAGTCGCTTCTAAGCAAAGTACTCATGCTTCCTTGCTTTTTATAAAATTAAGTAACTCAGCTTTTAACCAAACTGAAGCAACCTGATTTGATTTGAAATTTCATGAATTGTCATTTTTCCTAATGTAACCCTTCCGGTTGTCAAATTATGTACTTGTATCTATTTTCTTGTTAATAAAAGTTGCCAAACATTTGAGGACCGTGTCATCATTTAAATTCAAGAGGATATAAGCAGTTGACAAGGATCGTATCCGTCCTCGCACCTTACAACAGAGAAGCAAAAACGCTTTCCTTCTCTCAACAACACAGACCAAAAAAAAAAACAGGAATAAAAGGTGAGCAGGGCATTTACTCAATTTTGCACGTTTCGTTCCACCTCCTCAAAAATACCGTTTTCTTTTGTTTTGGTTTATGTGAAAGTGTTTATTCTGCTTTATTCTCTAAGTGACAACAGACCCTGGCGGCTAATAAGTAATTTAGAGCTTTAAGCAAGATATTTCATTTAAAAAAATAATTTAATGGGGTTTTTGCAGACAAAATGAAAAAAAAATTCTCTTGAGTAGAAAACAACATCGTCTCCTTACTTGAAAATGGAATTTCTTCCAGGAACATTGCAGAAAGAGTGAGCGTTTGCCAACGCACTGTTCTTTTGGTCAAAAAGAGAAAGAATGTGGCGTCCGCTAACATCGCTCCAGGCCGACCAAAACTATTGCCCAATGGCGACCCGCGTTTAATGGAGCGGTTAATGAAAAACAAAGACCGCTGCAAAATACCTGAATAAAAATGTCAGCGAGTTGACCGCCAGAAGAGCATTGCGCAGGATAGGTTTGGTGTCAGCAGTTAAACAAAAAAACCGGCCTTGTCAGAAAAAAATGTTAAGGCACGCTTAAAATTCTGAAAGAACACAAATATTGGACAACAGAGGACTGAAAGCGAGTAATTTGGACAGACGAGACGAAAATTAATCGATTCTAATCAGATGGTAAGGAATATTACTGGCATCGACCAAATGAAAGCCTGCAAAGATACCAAGTCAAAGAAACGCTGAAGCACGGGGGAGGAAGTTTGATGGTATGGGGTTGTTTTACGTGGTGGAATGTCGGTCCCTTAATCAAAATAGAAGGTATTATGAAAAAGGACCAAAACCTTGATATTCTGCTGACAAATTTACCAGAATTTGTTGAAGAGTGTGCCTATCCTATTGACGAGATAGTTTTCCAACAGGACGGTGACCCAAAGCACACAGCGAAAATTGTGCAAAATTGGCTTGGGGAGTAATTATTCCAAACACTTAAGTGGCCAGCACAGAGTCCGGATCTAAATCCGATTGAAAATCTGTGGGCCATAGTTAAGAGAAGGTTGGTGCAATACGACAATCCCCTAAAAAATATGAATGAACTGTGGCTAGGAGTTCAAGCAGAGTGGGCGAAAATCCCCCATGAACATATTGAGAAATTAGTGGAAAGTATGCCAGCTCATATGCACAGTGTTATTAAAAATAAAGGTCTATGGACAAAGTACTAAAATAGCGCGCAACGTGTCACAAGACAAAAACGTGCAAAAATGAATACATACTTTTTTCAATGTTTTATATTTTTTTTACTATTTTAGAAGAAATGTTTGGTTTTTTTTATTCTAAACTGTGAAGTATATTGTTTTTACTGAAATGTATCTAGAGATCAAAGGTTTAAGTCTAGTGACCGTTTTAGGGGGGGGGACAATGAAGAAGTACAGTCCTGGAAATGCCTTTTAAGGGAAGCGATGAATAAGTCAAATGCATCCGAAGGATCACTACAAGCATAAACATCTTCCCACAATTCGTAAACCAGAGCAGTTCTTAGCTTATTAAAATCAGTCTTGGTATAACGCAGTGGGGAGATCTTAATGCTGTTAGTTTTATTCCTTGCAATTTTAATTAAGAGTCCTAGCATAGGATGGTCAGTAATCTTTAAGTCACAGACACATGCTTCACATTGATTGGACACTATATTACTAAAACGGCCATAAATATGATCTAGACAGGTAGCAGAGGAATTTCTTGTCGGCACATTTATAAAGCATTCAAGACCATGTGACGCTAATAAGGATAAGTAATTAGCAACGGTTTCATTTTTATCTAAAATATTTAAATTAAAGTCGCCTAAAATGATTAAATTTTTTGACTTAATTTTTGATAAAAAATCAGAGAATTCACCGACAAATGAAGCAATGTTTAACATATGAAGTCTATATATACAAATGAACACAAATATCGCATTACTAATAACAACAGAGACCTTTAAGACGTCAGCACTGGCAAAATCAACAAACACGGAATCAACAACCCTGTAGTCCTCTTTTATAAAACATCCAACGCCACCTGAAGCGTAATTTTCGTTAGTTCTCGCAAGAAATTTAAAATCCGGCAAAACTTAGTCGCTTGTCTCAAAGTCGTAAATCCAAATTTCAGTTACAAAACCAATATCGGGAACATTAACTAAAGATTCAAGGTGTGTTACTAGAGCAGAAAAAAATTCTCTTAAACTTCTGATGTTCTGGTGAACAATAAAAATTTGGTCATTACATAAGGAACTAAATTTATGCATATTATCACAGACATACGACAAAGAAGAAGGGGTGGGAAAGTCATTATTTAATTAATTTAAAGTATTCATGGTTAGCAAATATTATTAAAAAAAATATACTAAATAAGAGCGAGATAATTAAATGATTTAATAGAAATTACTTTACCCCCCTCAATCTTTCTTAAGAGAATTTGATTTTCATTAAACCATAAGTATTTGTAGCCTTTCTGTTTCTTCAACTCTTTTGTTTTCATGAATAGCGCCTCCGTATACTTTGTAAGAGAATCGTTGATATAAATCGCTGAGCCGTTCCTTTTTTTGTTGTTAATGTTGCTGGTGTTGTCAATCCTACTATCGATTTCCATCGCTTGCCTATGTAGTTTATTTAGGCTTCGCCTTTTTTGCTCTCATTATTCACTGTTTAGTTGTTAGATCGGCGAACTTAACACATATAATCGACTGGTAAGATGAAGGAGATGATTTTGTTGATTTTTTCTTGATAAAGCATTTCTCTATTTCGCTGTCAGGTAGGTCGAACACCCTATTCGCAAAAATTTGCTGTGCCATGTTAGTTACATTAGTGTCGTCGACATTGGACACACCCACAATTTCTATTGTGTTACTGAGAAGCTTTTGTTGTTGCCAGTTGTACTTACTCTCCAGAATGTTGACTCGTGTTTTGAGCTCGGTACTTACCGCTCTCAACTCATTTAGTTGTTGTAGAATCTGTTGGTTTGTTTCCTCTAGTTTGGAGAGTTTAGAATAAATCATCTGGAGAGTACATTCTCCTTCACTATCTGTGTAGTTAGCGGATTTGGCAGATGATTCGTGAAGAGAGCTTCTCTGTTTTTGAAGAGAAATACTGGTATAGGAAGTTGATGAATTAATTCCTTTCTGAGCCGAAGCCGTTGAATTAGGCAAATGAAGAGAACAACGCCTTAACACAGCACATTTGTCGCATCGAAAAGAATTACCACTGGACTTGAAATACTCAGCATCTTCATCAGTGATATTCACACAATTGAAATGGAAGAAGTGCTTACAGTCACTGCAGTCGATCTTCGTTAAGCAAATACGATCAATTTTTTGTGAGCAGACCGAACAATTCATTTTGTAAAAGAATATATTAATTATTTATTACTGGAGTAAGTTCAAAGAGATGTTCACCTCACGACACACAAAACTGAAGATATTTATATTGTTATTAATTAAGTAATGTATGTAGAAATGTTTATTGTCAATAAAGAAAAAAAAAACCGCACCGTGAGATCAACAAGTCTATATTTCAAAACAAAATAAGTATAAAGATTGAAACAAAAAAAAATTCAACCCAAATTGATGAAAAAAAACTAATAATTAATTTTAGAAAAACTGAAAAGTTAATACAAAATAAAAACTGGACTACTTAACTCTTTGCACAAAACTAAGCCTCCGCTTGCTCCGAGATCCAACCTTCTAATCCCCTGCCATATCTTCTTTATTGAAACCATTTCACTTAAAACCTTCTCTCCTTGCCGATTTGATCTTCTCACCACACTGATTCTCTTTTGCTTGCGTGTGTCGACGTTATGGCCTAAGCGTTGTCATGGTTACCCACACGGCCTTCCTGAAGTCCGACTGTCTCAGACGAAGAAGGGTGCTCGTCGTATTCCCTCTCATCAAGATCCTCCGATTCCGAACACAGAATTCGCCACCGTTTCGTCAAATCTGCTGCTGTCGAAGTCTGATTGAGCTCTTCGTGGTTTCCGACTTTCTTAACAGTATATCGATCGTTTCCGTTTACTCTCGTTACTTCATAGGGGCCTAGATGCTTCGGGTACAGCTTCTGGCCTGTTCCAAACTGTGTTTTCTGAATAGCAACCACATCTCCCACACCGTAGGTAGTTGCCTTCTTTTTTTTTTCTTCTTGTCGTAGGTATCTTTGTACTCCCTTTGAACATCCTGAATCGGCCTCTTGGCTTCCGCTCTTATCTCGGAACGATCTTTCTCGAACATGGCCATAATTTCCTGCTCTAGTAGCTGCCTCAATTGGATGTCGTCTATCGTATTCATCTTTACTCCAAACATTAATTCGAACGGTGTCCTCCCGGTACTTCGCGACACTGTGAAATTTATCTTAACCTTCGGAACAAACTTAAACTCAAAAGTTAGGCGGGTAAGCACCTTTGGTTTTTTTTGTTAGAGACTCGCGGAGGTTCATAATGTGAAACACGTACAACCTGAACGGAGTGCATTGGTTTGGATCGTTAATGTTCGTTCACTACTCTCAGGGGTGGTTGTGCGTTGTTTATATTCCGTAGTAATTCGTTCGAGCACTTTAGTATTGCATACAGTTGACCATATGCTGTGAGTGCTATGCCTGCAGCAGTACGTCTGGTCACTTTACAATCACCTCTGTGTTGCATACTTTTTGTCCGCATAGAAATTACTTTTTCTTGGCTGTGAAACGAATTTGAACTATAAGCCTTCCGCTCGGCGTTCGATGACTTGCACAATTGCCTTATTTATTCTCTCCACCTGACCTTTCCTCTCGGGACTCCGGTTGTCACTGAGTGGTGAGTGATCTTCCTGTCCACACATTACGCCTCAGAGTCGTTGTACGTAAATGCTGCCCCTTTGTCTGATATTAAGCGCTGGGGGTTACAAAAACCTGAGCTTGAAGTTTCAGACGATTGATGACCTCGGCGGAGGTGGTGCTCCACACACATTTGGAGAACGCATCTGCCGTCAC
This sequence comes from Eumerus sabulonum, assembly GCA_951905685.1. Lineage (NCBI taxonomy): Eukaryota > Metazoa > Arthropoda > Insecta > Diptera > Syrphidae > Eumerus > Eumerus sabulonum. Next base: position 75,491,015 of record OX645060.1, read on the forward strand.
AAAAAGACAACGATCGTTTTTTCTGCCGTAGAAGGTAGCGGCCCCAAATGATCCAGGGGATAAGTGTGTAGTGGTTGCTCGGGTTTGTCGATGGGATGCAGTAAAGACTCTTGCTTGCCGGCCTTATTGGCCGCAAGGATGCGCACAACTTGATAACTTCAAGGATTTTTTGATGCATCTGTGGAATAATATAATCTTGAACCGTGCGTATGAGCATGAGGACTTCGGAACAACCAGGAGATAACACCCGTGCACGAATTTTTACAGCGCATCACCCCTGATTATAGTTGTCGTATATAGCAAAAATTGCTATTATTTATTTATTATTTATTTATTTATTTATTTTTATTTTTTACAGTTGATTTGGATTAATACTTTTAATTTTTGTAATCATTTCTTAATGTGAAATTATTTTACTATTTGAATTTTTCTTTAGACCAAACACTGTTTGTGTAACAAAATTAACTGATAGCGTTCATTTTACATTTTACAGAAAACATGCCGATACTTATAATAAATCTTATTTATTGTTTATAAAAATATCCAGCACTTTATTTGAAAATTTCAGCATTAAGTTTACCGAAGTAAGGAGTGGGTAGGTTTTAAGACGTTCTTCGTCGGTTTGTAGAAGCGTAACTTTGGTGTACGTTGTATGTATTGTCTTATGCGCCCAGCCAATGAGAGCGGCGAGAAATTCTGTTTCATACAATACATCACCTAATATTGCTGATATATTTAACTTGGCCAGCTAGTAGTGGCAGAACATTTATAATAATAAGAATAATGAAAATATACAATAGATTTTCAGATGCTGGAATTTTCAATGCATAGCATGAGCTCAGTGGGTAGTGTGTGACCTCTGACGCCAAGGACACGGGATCGAATCCGTCCAACAGTCATGTCATCGCACGTGTTTTCACGGTGCTTCTCCTCAGCGGGGTTCTGACAAAATCCCCTGTAGTACAATTGTCATGAAAAGCTTCTTGAAATTCGCCGCTCGGAATCGGCAATAAATTGTAGATCCTTTCCACCTACGAAAAACTAAAATCATACACAACATGGGTGATTGAGAGAAGCTCGACGTTGGTCCTTCGTGGACCGTAACGCCAATACACATACACATAGAATGTGCATCAACTGTAAAGGCTGCTGCTGCTATAGATGGTTCAACAATTCATAGTGCATTGAGCATATCACGGTTCAGGCTATCGTCGTTTACTCGTAATGTTGAAGAAGCTAATCAATATAGAAATCTTATCAAATATATTAAAGTCTTTATTATTCACCAAGTAAGCATGGTTTCTGCTGAATTATTGGAACAGGTTGATACTCGCCTGAAACAAAGTACTGGCTTGTTTACGAAAGATGTTGGAAGATTAGATATTGTTGCGGAGACACAAACCGACGGTTAAGTTCGAATTTCGCTGTCGAAGTTCGAAAGCTCTGGTGAATGGGAAATTGAAATGATGTCAACTGTCAACGGCGTAATGCTAATTGTCAGAGCATTCTAGATATTTCCGAAGGGGAACTTCCGACGGCGAACATTCGAAAAGGTGGACCGATAGCTATATAAGCGTGAACGCTCGCCCTCGACATTCATTCAGTTTGTGGAATTGAAGAGCGTGTGACAAGTCGGTGTGATCAATCGATAAAACAGTGGGAAAATAAAAGCTTTCAATAAAGGTTTGTGTGTGTAATAAAGTTTTAAGTGTTCAATAGGTTTTGGATAATAAAGAAAAGTGGTGAAGCTGCACAGATAATTGATCTGTGATGAAACAAGAAAAGTGTGTGTGTTTTAATTCGGATAAAAAGTCAAGTCGTAATCCAGTGGTGCGAACCCTGTTCGGTGTGGGATTAAATTTCGTAACAATATTACACTCATCAGGGATTCATCCATTTTGGACTGCAATGAATAAATATTTTAAGTTTTGTTGAAATAAATGAAAATAATAATGCAAATAATGAAAATTATCCTGTTACTTGAATTCATTAAAATGTATGTAAATATAAACACTGACAAAACCCCCTGTAGTCTAATTGTCCAGAAAAGATTCTCGAATTTCGCCGTTTGGAACCGGCAATAAACTGTAGGTCCCTTTCACCTATGGGAAAATAAAATCACACACAATATGGGTGATTGAGAGAAGCTCGGCTTTGGTCCTTCATGGACTGTAACGCCAACATACATACATACATATTAATTATTATTTCGAGTAAGTTGTATTTATATTTTATCCAGAACTTGCGCAGCCCATCATACATATATGAATTATACCGATAAATAAAATATATAATAATGTACATAATTGGTGCTCGGAGTGCCGACATACATATGCGAAAACCAGACTAATGTTAATAGTTTAAATTTACAATTTAAAAAATATAAATATAAATATGAATATAAATTCTTGATACCACAATTAATTAAAAAGAGAACACTGTTATTTTTAGTTTGAATTTTTCACTTCTGTCCCATGATTTCTTCTTTTTTGGTGGCGTTACAGCCCATGAAGGACCAGAGCCGAGCTTCTCTCAATCACCCATGTTGCGTGTGATTTATTTTTCACACAGGTGAAAGATCCTACAGTTTAATGCCGATTCCGAACGGCGTGAGTCGAGAAGCTATTTCATGGCCAGTTTACTGCGGGGGGTTTTGCCAGTACCCCGCCGAGGAGGAACGTCGCGAAATAAGCATTCGATGGTGTTGGTGTTATTGGGATCCGAACTCGCTCATCGTGCGCCAGAGTCCAACACACTAACCACTGCGCCACGGCGTCATCATCCCCCTCAATCTACTCAGGGAAAAATAAAGTTTAATAGAATTTACCAAAACTATTCTTCGAGGCGAAAACAACTACAAGTGGTCAACAAAAAAGTTAAGTCGTCGATATGGTTTGAATATATGTACATATGCAGCTCACCAGCCCGGGGACTAACCAGTCAATGTAAAAATATTATTGAACCACTGCAATGTTTTCAATAACATAAAAAATATAATATATAAATAAAAATGGCCGCAAACGCAAATGTAATACATCAATGTTTTGTTACGACAAGGAACTGGCGCTGCTGTCGTACAAGCCAAATTCCATAATCAGACAAAGGGAGTTGTCTCGAGTTGGTCTCGAAAAACGAATCCTGTATGTGTCAGTTTTATGGCATGTTAAACTTGGCACTTATTAACAGTTACATAATCTACACATACAATATTTTTGACAGCAAACACAAACCCTTAAACCGTCGAGAGTTTATAAAAAAATTACATTGTGACCTTGTGGAGAAGTATGTGTCACTAAGACTGGAGACACCTTCTCTAATCGCTACAACTAGGAGAAAAATTGAAAATGTTTTGACTGATGTTCGGGGAAAACAGAGGCTTGTGCCTCTGGTATATAATTTTTTTTTTTTTTTTTTTTTTTTTTTTTTTTTACAGTTGATTTGAACTAATATTTTAAATTTTTGTAATGATTTCTTATTGTGATATTATTTTACTGTTTTAATTTTTAACTTCCCAGTCAACAGAACAGCAGTGGAGTCTTTGCAAACAAGCCCTGAAAAGCTCTGCATCCGAAGTTTCGGGTTTCAAGACTCCACCACGAAGAAACACCTGGTTCGATGACGAGTGCAGGAGGATTCACACAGCGAAGCAGGATGCATATGCAGGAGCATAAGCTTATTAGAAGAAAGAAGAAAGAGCACGAGAAGCGCGCGATTGAGGATTTGGACAGGTGTTACTGCAGGTGTGACGGTCGAAAGTTTTATCAACAGATAAAGCGAACATGCCAAGGTTTTTATAACCAGAACGGAAGCCTGCAGGGATGAGAACGGACACCTAGTAGTAGAACCGCAGTCAATGCTGAGAATATCGAAAAAACACTTCTGCAGATTGTATAACGGCGATGTTAGTCAATATACCGCTGTCAGGCAGAATGGTCCATTTCTAATCGACAGAGATCGCAGAGAATTCTGTCCACATGACCTTGACGAACTTAAGATTGCCACATCGAAGCTCTAGTCGAATAAAGCTGCTGGCGCAGGTGGACTGTCTGCTGAGCTCTTCAAGGCAGCTGGGAGGATGACCTGGTTGGGAGCATGCACCAGCTCATCCGTAAGATATGGTTAGAGGAAAGCATGCCCGGGGAATGGAGTCTCAGCATCGTAAGCCCGATCCACAAGAAAGGAGACCCCTCTGATTGCGCCAACTATAGAGAAATAAGTCTCCTTAACATGGCCTACAAAATCTTGTCTGCCGTTTTGTGTGAACGAATGAAGCTTTTTGTAAATAAGCTGATAGATCCTTATCAGTACGGGTTCAGGCCAGGGAAGTCCACCATCGACCAAATCTTCACACTACGGCAGATCCTGGGAAAAACCAATGAATTTCAAGTCGACACTCACCATCTCTTTGTCGACTTCAAAGCCGCATACGACAGCGTAATTAGAGACGAGCTATACAATGCTATGTCCACCTTTGGCATACCTGCTAAACTAGTCAGACTATGAAGGACGGCTTTGGAGAATGCTCGCTGCTCCATCCGAGTCGGTGAACATCTTACCGATAGTTTTGATGTCAAAAAAGGATTTAGGCAGGGCGATGGGCTGTCGTGTGATTTCTTCAACATCCTATTGGAAACGATTGTGCAAAAATCACTGGCCAATACAAGAGGCACAATCTATTTTAAATCCTCGCAACTCCTTTCATACGCCGACGATATTGACATCATAGGTAGATCACAGCGAGATGTCAATGAGGCGTTTGCGAATATTGAGATGGAGGCGGCGAAAATTGGTTTGGCGGTAAACGAGGGCAAACCTAAATATATGCTGCCATCAAAAAAGGACGCTCTCTGTGGTGAGCGGCTCTCGGTGGTCTCGGCCAGAACGTTTGTATAGGCAGATATAAGTTCGAGGTAGTTAAGGACTTCGTCCACCTTGGCTCCGCAGTGACCTGAAATAACGACATCAGTTCCGAAATCAAACGCAGAATCACTCTTGCCAATCGCTTATTCTTTGGGCTCAGGAGGCAACTGAGTAATAGAGCCCTCTCCTGAATGGCAAGGTTGACTCTATATAAGACTCTTATCATCTCGGTCCTGTTGTACGGTGCAGAAGCATGGACGCTATCAAAAGCAGATGGGGAGGCCCTTGGTCGGTTCGAGAGAAAGATTTTGCGCGTGATTTTTGGGCCTACAAACGCAGAGGGGGGATGGAGGAGAAAATTCAACCACGAACTTTACGGGCTGTACAGAGACATAAGCCTAGTCAGGCGTCTACGGATTCAACGCTTAAGATGGCTGGGTCATGTAGAGCGAACGGACACCACAGCTCCAGCCCGGAGAGTCTTTGAATCCAACCCCGAGGGACGAAGAAGAGGAGGACGGCCGCACTTAAGATGTCGCACACAAGTGGAAGCGGATTTCGGCCAATTGGGTGTGCGGCAATGGAAAAGTTAACGAAAGATCGTGCTAGATGAAGGGGCATGTTGGTTGAGGCCCAGGTTCACCCCGAACTGTAGCGCCCACTAAGAAGAAGAAGAAGATGCGCTGTCGTGTAATTTTTCAATATCATATTGGAAATGATTGTGCAGAAATCACTGGCCAATACAAGAGGACAATTTATTTCAAATCCTCGCAACTCCTTGCATACGCCGACGATATTGACATAATAGGTAGATCACAGCGAGATGTCAATGAGGCGTTTGCGAATATAGAGATGGAGGCGGCGAAAATTGGTTTGACGGTAAACGAGGGCAAAACTAAATATATGCTGTCATCAAAAAAGGACCCTCACTACCGACGTCTTGGCCAAAAAGTTTGTATTGGCAGATATAAGTTCGAGGTAGTTAAGGATTGCGTCTACCTTGGCTCCGCAGTGACCTGGAACGACATCAGTTTCGAAATCAAACCAGAATCACTCTTGCCAATCGCTGTTTCTTTGGGCTCAGGTGGCAATTGAGTAATAGAGCCCTCTCCCGAACGACAAAGGTTACTCTATATAAGACCCTTATTATCCCGGTCCTGTTGTGCGGCGCAGAAGCATGAACACTATCAAAAGCGGATGGAGGGGCCCTTGGTCGGTTCGAGAGAAAAATTTTGTGCGTGATTTTTGGCCTAAAAACGCAGACGGGGGATGGAGAAAAAGATTCAACCACGAACTTTACGGGCTGTACAGCGACATGAGCCTTGTCAGGCGTCTACGGATTCAACGCCTAAGATGGCTGGATCATGTAGAGCGAATCGACACCACAGCTCCAGCCCGGAGAGTCCTTGAATCCAACCCCGAGGGACGAAGAAGCAGAGGACGGCCGCACTTAAGATGGCGCACACAAGTGGAAGGGGACCTCAGCCAACTGGGTGTGCGGCAATGGAAAAGGTTAGCGAAAGATCGTGCTAGTTGGAGGGGCGTGTTGAAGAAGAAGAAGTGGGAAGTTGTTGTAATGGGGCCGATTTTGCGAATTCCAAATGTACGGTCGTATGCCGCACAGACAAAATGAATTTGTATAAAAAAAGGCACTTGTTCACTTCGTTATAACGTCCTCTTCGTTTGAGGGTTTATTTAATAGTGATTTTAATGGTACCAAGTGAAGAACTTGGTCAGCTGCTTGGCAGCTTTTTTATGTATACAGTGGTTGTGTGTGTGTACATAGCATGGAATTGAGTGGATTGGGTAGAAGACCCGATCCCTAGTGGCTCGATATAAACTAAATGTTGCTGCAACTTCCCTGCTGGCAACGTTGCAGATCGTTGAGCTTTCGCTAGGGCGGCCATGCTGGTTCGTGGCTGGGCTGCTCGACGGCCATGTTGAATTGTGGATGGGTGGCAGTATGACAGTCTGGTGTGCGTTGACGTTTGTGATTTGTGAAGTTTTCTCCGTGTTTGGTGTTTTCTTTTGTGATTTGTGAATTATGTTGTTATGTGCGTAATGTTAATTTAAGTTAATTTGTTATGTGCATTTGTTAATTTTTAGTTGGTGTGGACTACATGGATGGAAGTGGGCATGTGCGTCCCATTAGTTTTTGGGGGGTTGATTCGCCATGCCACTGCCATCCATGTTTTCCCTGCTGCTCATCATCGTTGGGTGTTGTGTTATTGTTGTGCAGCAACACCAAATTTTGACAATTCTCCACGTTTCAAGGTCACCAGAATCCAAATAGAAGGTTTTTATAGAGATACATGTGTGTGTGTATGTACCCACGTGCGTATTGACTGGTATCTTAACTAATATTATAAATGTGAAAGTGTGTGTGTCTGTTTGTCCGTCTTTCACGGCAAAACGGAGCGACGAATTGATGTGATTTTTTAAAAGGAGATAGCTGAAGGGACAAGACCAAATATCCGGCGCAGAATTTTTATTTCGAAAGAATCTAAAATCCGCTGTCCTGGGTATCGTCCAGCTTTCGGCTCCGTACAGCAAGACTGGCAGTATGAGCGTTTTGTAAAGCATGACTTTGATTTTCGAGTGAGGAGTTTTAACCCAAGTTGTTTGGACAAGCCGAAGTAGCAGTGGTTGCCAATGGCGATCCTTTGCCGGACCCCCACTGTGGTGTCATTTGTGGAATCTACGTTTGTCCCGAGGTAGACAAACCCCTTAACTACCTCGAAATTGTAGCTATCAATTGTTATATTTTGTTCCAGGTGGTGAGCGACGGATTGGTTTTAGCTTGACAGCATGTACTTCGCTTTGTCCTCATTGACCTTAAGACCCACTCTTTTCGCCTGTTCTTCAATCGCCGTGAATTTTTCCACAATCCCACGGCGAGAACACGCGATGATATCGATACCATCCGCGTATCCTAGCAGCTGGACGGACTTGTAGAAGATAGTGCCTCCCCTGTTGACGCCTGCCCGTCGCACTATCTGCTCCAGCACCAGGTTGAAAAAGTCACCGGACAGCGCATCAGCGAAGACCTAGAACCGAGTTGCAAGGTGCATCGCGTAATTTTTAGCGTGGCGCGACATAACTGGATCAGTTATCCCGGGATCCCGAATTCGACCGTCGCACCAAACAGTCCTTCACGATGTCATAGTCATAGTCACGATGACTATAGTTTTGCTGGGCCGGAAGCCGCACTGGCAGCTGCCGATTAGTGCGGTGCAAAATGGCTTTGGACGTTCACACAATACGCTGGACAGGATCCTTCAGGATCCTTTTATACTTATCCCTAGACTCCTCAATATTCTTGAGCTGGGAGGCTGCGAAGATTATTTTTTTTAGTCGCAGTAGTTTTTTCTCCTCCAACGCCTCATCGGTTGCTGCCGTTTTCTGCTCACACTCGCCATCATACCACAGGTTTCTTGTCAGGGGTGGTAGGTATCCTATGGTGGTTTCGGTTACTTGGCTACTTGGCTATTATTGGCATTTGTCTTCGACGTAGGCATACCGTAGGGTCTTCCGCTCAGCTGCTCCCTGTAGACTCTGGTGGGCTGGTGCAGCTTTCTAACATTGGACAGTCGAACTCTGAATCTTGCTGCTACGAGGAAGTGGTCAGAGTCGACATTTGCCCCTCTGAATGTTCGCAAATCCAGGATTTTTGACGAGTGCCTTGCGTCAATGAGCATTTGGTTGGCAGTTCGACCGTCCGGAGATCGCCAGGTTGCTGTGTGGATTTGCTTACGAGAGAATCTTGTGTTGTGTGTTGTATTGTTGTATTGTGGAGGCAATCCGATCCGATCACTCCGCCAAGGGTGTTCTCCTTACCGATTTTGGCATTGAAGTCCCCGAGCACGATTTTAACATCGTACTCCGGACAAGCTCCGTAGGTGTTGTCCAGGAGGTCATAGAAGTCGTCCTTGATAGGGTCTTCAGCCTCGTCGGTAGGGGCGTGTGCACATATAAGGCTGATGTTATAAAATCTGCCTCTGATGCGGATCACAGCCAGGCGACCACTTCTAGGTTTAAATTCGATGACCTTCGACCTTAACCGCTTTCCCACGACAAATCCGCATCCCAGTAAGTGCAGTCTTTTGTGACAGCTGTAATAAATGTCGCAGTTTTTTTCCTCTCCATACCGTTTCCTATCCAGCGTATTTCCCGGACCGCAGTAGTATCCCCCTTGTATTGCGTGGGGATTCTCTCTAGTTTATAAGCAGCTCCGGGAGTGTACAGGGTTCTGACATTCCAGGAGCATACTCACAAATCGTGTTCCTTTTTCGTGCGTTGTCGTCGTCAAGTATCCGTCCGTCTATCCGAGGCATCTTGCTCATTTATAATTTTATGTTTTTTTTACGTGGGCGGATTGTTAGCCCGCCGCATAACCGCCATTCTGGTCGGGGTTTTTTTGGCTGCATACGTTTGTTCACCTCCCACCGGTTGTTGAAGAGGCTATCCAGAGGGCGCCGCGAGGAGGCCGTATGCCAACCTTACCCTATATGTCCAAGCCCATGCCCTCTACAAGCAAGACTTACCACCGGACTCAAGAATGGGCTTTGCTGAAATTAAAGTAGACGAAGTTCTTAAAGCCAAAAAGTTCGACACCGTTTTACATACTATTCATCCCCAGGAGTTGTTTAACATTCTTTTAAAATTAGAACAAAACGTTGAAAAGCTTAAGCTTTATAACGAAAATTCCCTGACAGAACAAACCCTTTCTGTGAAGAACCAAATGATGACCTTGATCCCACACAGAAATAAAAGGGGTCTTTTGGATGTTGTTCGAAACGGTTTGAAATGGCTTTTCGGGACTCTTAACGAAAATGATAGGATTGAAATTGAGCAAGAATTAAAAGTGAGGGAAGAAAACAACCACAACCCAATACAAGCGGTAAATCAGCAAGTAAATATCAACAAAAACTTTAATGATTATACTACCTTTCTTAAAGATACTATAGAGTCAGATAGAAATATTATTATATGAGAATTTAAAGATATGCAAATGTTGAAAACACGGTTGTTCGAAATTTTTGTAGAACAACAACTAGAACAACAACTTGCATTAAGAGAAATAATAGGCCAAGTTCAGGACATTGACAATATTTTCAGTAACGAGGAAATAAATATTTATAAGCTAGATTTAGAAAAATTGAGCAACATAAGAATAGGTTTGGCTAGGTATAGAAATGATGCAATAGTTTTTGTAATTAAAATTTTCATGGAGTTCACCAAAGCTGACTAAAAAACTGATTTTACCTCTTTCCGATCTAAATAATAAACAAATTATTCAAGAAATTTAATATGTTAATCGCATAAACAATAAGATTTGAACTTTTCAAAAAAAAATCTATTTACAAGAGTTAAAATCAAGTAAAAATTTTATTTTTAAAATGACTTACAAGTTAAAATGGCTTTCTCGTCATGAAAAATATTAATAAATTATAGTTTAAAAAACTGAAAAAACCGCTTTTAGTGATAATCAAACTAAAAAGTATCAAATAATTCTTAGCATAAGAACAAAATTACTGCCGAGAAGACGAATGTCACTGTTCTAAAAGCTTGGGGTGCTTTGTATGACATCTTTAAACTAACTCTGCACTTCGGAATGAAACTAGTGAAAAATTATAACGATTGATGTGTCACACCAGCAACAGATAGTTAGTGGCAACGACACATGTAAATGTCGTGCAATTGGAGTGCATTAACCCAAAATTGGCATTTTGGGACTATATATCAATCGTTATAAATATTCACTAGTTTCATTTCAAAATGTAGAGAAATTTAAAAATTGTCATACAAAGCACCCCACGCTTTCAGACATTCTGACAGTCTATGTTAACAGTTTCGATTTAGAAAACGTATTCAAACATTTCTATGTTGCCAATATAAGCAACGAACAAGTTTCGTAATCGATCCATTTCATATAATGCTTCACTATGACATAGGGGTCTTCCTGTGTATTTTGAGCAATCATGTCTTGTTGGCTTCTGACGCCGATGACACGGGATCGAATCCCGACACAGCCATGTCATCAAACCTGTTTTCACGGTGTTTCTCCTCAGCCGGGTTCTGACAAGGCCCTCTATAATAAAATTGTCATGAAAAACTTCTTGAAATTCGCCGATAGGAACCGGTAAAAAACTGTAGGTCCTTTCACCTATGGGAAAATGAAATCACACACAACATGGGTGATTGAGAGAAGCTCGGCTTCGGTCCTTCAAGGAATGTAACGCCAACGTACATACATACAAGTTCTTCAATTCGAATACCGTCCAAGGATCTTCCACAACTAAGTGCTACATAAGCTTGTCCAGTATTAAACAGTCGTGAGCCTAAATAAATGACTGCATGATCAACTGTACAACCTTGCGTCTTGTGGATGGTCGATGCCCAACTGGGGATTAATGTCAACATTCGTCTCTCAACAGTTCCGTGGCTTTATTTCTCTGGGAACTGTATCGATATTGGTTTAATTACATGAACACCATCTGAACCGAAATCGATACGGACTGACGTATCTTCGGCATATATTTGACCTTTGCGAAAAGTTGGCCAAGTAATTTCTGTAATAACACCCATGTTACCATTTACTAAATATTTTGACACGTCAATATTCAACCTTAACATCTCTTTAGCTCCTACGAGTATTTCCAATATTTTAGGAAGGCCTCCTGTTTTATTGATCTCATTAAGCACCACAAAATCTAAGTCCTTATTACATAAATTTCGTGTAGCATCAATGAGTTGGTCTTGTGCTTTTATTGTATAAATAACCGTCCCTTTATTCTCAAAACTCTGGAGAACCTTTTTGTTATGTCTAGCAACTTGGTCATTAATGCTTAATGTTTTCTCAATCGGGAACTCATTAGATGTATCTGTTGATACTTTTTCGAGAAGAATTTCAAGATGCTCAGGCGTCAATTTCCCAACTCTTAGGGCATTTAACACTTCCATAAATGTCGTGTCCCCTCCTTGGCGCATATTTTGTTTGAGTCGTTTCACTATTTTATTATGTGTAGTCATCTGCGCTAGCTCTCTCTTATTCTCGTGTAAAGCATCTCAAAAGAAATTCACGAATCCTGGCGGATCTACTCAGGGAGTGGCCGTGGTGCAGTGGTTAACATCATCGACCGCCGAGCGGAAGGTCTATGGTTCAAATTCGCTTCATAGCCAAGAAAAAGTAATTCCAATACGGACAAAAAGTATGCAACGCAGTTGTGAATGGAGAGTGACCAGTACGTCTGGTAGCTGGAGGTACGCTGGAGGCATAACACTCACAGTATATAGTCAACTGAAATTCATCCTCTGCGTATGCAATACCAAAGTGCTCGAACGAATTACTACGGACTATAACCAACGCGGAATTTGGTCGGCTCTCTCCTATCTAGGTCTAGGACAACCACCCCTGAGAGTAGTGAACAAACATTAACGACCCCAACCACTGCACTCCGTTCAGGTTGTGTGTGTAAACACATCATAAGAGAATATAAAAACTCTTGAACCTGTGCGAGTCTCTAAAAAAAAAAAAAAAATCGGATATTTTGATCGAATTATTGTACCTTTTTTTTTATAGTTGCACCCGCACTCAAGGCTAGGACCTTATAACGTATTGAACGTTGTACGAGCGAAAGTAACAGGGAGAAGGAGAGTTTCGCGCAGTTGGATGTTTTTGACACACAACCTGAACGGAGTGCAGTGGTTTTGGGTCGCAGTTGTTCGTTCACTACTCTCAGTTGTAGTTTGTCATAGAGAGGACGAGAGCCGACCAAATTCCGCGTTGGTTATATTTCTCAGAAATTCGTTCATGCCCTTTTCGTGTTAATATTGCATACGCAGAGGATAAAGCAGCGTTTGGTCACTTTCCATTCACAACTGTGAAGAAGCAAAGTCAATTATATCCATTACAGCAACATTACGTTTGAAAGATATATGTTTAATAAAATCATTCAAATTGTCATGAAAAGCTTCTTGAAATTCGCCGATCGGAACCTGTAATAAACTGTAGGTCCCTTTCACCTATGGGAAAATGAAATCACACACAACATGGGTGATTGAGAGAAGCTCGGCTTCGGTCCTTCACGGAATGTAACGCCAACGTACATACATGCAAGTTCTTCAATTCGAATACCGTGCAAGGATCTTCCACAACTAAGTGCTACATAAGCTTGTCCAGTAGTAAACAGTCGTGAGCCTAAATAAATGACTGAATGATCAACTGTACAACCTTGCGTCTTGTGGATGATCGATGCCCAACTAGGGATTAATGTCAACATTCGTCTCTCAACAGTTCCGTGGCTTTATTTCTCTGGGAACTGTATCGATATTGGTTTAATTACATGAACACCATCTGAACCGAAATCGATACGGACTAACGTATCTTCGGCATATATTTGACCTTTGCGAAAAGTTGGCCAAGTAATTTCTGTAATAAAACCCATGTTACCATTTACTAAATATTTTGACACGTCAATATTCAACCTTAACATCTCTTTAGCTCCTACGAGTATTTCCAATATTTTAGGAAGGCCTCCTGTTTTATTGATCTCATTAAGCACCACAAAATCTAAGTCCTTATTACATAAATTTCGTGTAGCATCAATGAGTTGGTCTTGTGCTTTTATTGTATAAATAACTGTCCCTTTATTCTCAAAACTCTGGAGAACCTTTTTGTTATGTCTAGCAACTTGGTCAACTCATTAGATGTATCTGTTGATACTTTTGCGAGAAGAATTTCCAGATGCTCAGACGTCAATTTTCCAGCTCTAAGGGCATTTTGCACATCCATAAATGTCGTGTCCCCTACTTGGCGCATATTTTTTTGAGTCGTTTTATTATTTTATTATGTGTAGTCGTCTGCGCTAGCTCTCTCTTATTCTCGTGTAAAGCATCTCAAAAGAAATTCACGAATCCTGGCGGATCTACTCAGGGAGTGGCCGTGGTGCAGTGGTTAGCATCATCGACCGCCGAGCCGAAGATCTATGGTTCAAATTCGCTTCATAGCCAAGAAAAAGTAATTCCAATACGGACAAAAAGTATGCGACGCAGTTGTGAATGGAGAGTGACCAGACGTACTGCTAGGCGCATAACACTCACAGTATATGGTCAACTGAAATTCATCCTCTGCGTATGCAATATTATATATATATTACAACTTATCAAAATAAGAAACCTCATAAGGCTAAATTGGGTCAGAACTAGGAACAGCTATTATTTATCAGAAATGAAATCCCTTAATGCAACCATAAGGCTGTTAATCCTGAATTTCAGGAATCAGTCTTGGAACTACAAGTTACAAGAACTAAAAAAAGGTAGTAAGCCATATTGGAATATAATCAAGATTACTAAAAGAAAAAACCTTCAAATCCCTGCCCTAAAAGTGGGAAATTCAGTCTATCTCTCAAATTCTGAAAAAGCTAACGCCCTAGCAAGCCAATTTTTTACAAATCACAAGTAATATGACTAGTAACATAGCCATAAGTAGAGATGTTGAACAGTCTATAAATTCGCTCAATTCGCTTCCAATGCAAGCTGACGCTAATAATGCATCTTTAGCAGACTTAAAGAATATTATCCTCAGTCTCAGAATTAATAAATCTTCTGGTCCGGACCAGATAAAAAACTTGTACCTCAAACATCTTCCCAAGAAAGCTATTGAATTCCTTCTTTTGATATTCAATGGATGCTTTAAAATAGGTTACTTCCCTAAAGTATGGAAATCTGCATATGTTGTCCCTATTTTAAAACTCGGTAAAGACCCCACTAGACCTTCCAGTTATAGACCCATTAGTCTATTAAGCTCTGTCAGCAAGTGTTTTGAAAATATAATAAAAATTAAATTATACAATCATATAGAGTCCCACAATATCCTGCCATTAGAACAGTTTGGCTTTAGGAAACACCACAACAGTATTCATCAGGTTCATCGCATTTCCAGCTACATTAAAAGTAATTTTATTGCAGGTAAAAGCACTGGAATGGTCTTGCTGGACATGGAAAAAGCTTTCGATACAGTATGGCATGAAGGTTTGCTTCATAAACTTATAACTTTTAGCTTCCCGACTTATTTGGTGAAAACTATCCAGTCATTTTTATATGGACTGTTTTTTAATGTGTCTGTTAACAATTGGCTTTCAAACGAGTATTCTGTTGTTGCAGGTGTACCCCAAGGTTCCGTGATTGGCCCTATATTATTTACTTTATACACATCTGACTTACCACAACTAAACAATTGTGAAATTGCAATGTTTGCCGACGACACCTGTATATTGTCCACGGATTCGTTTGGTATCAATATAGAAACCAATTTGCAATCTGGTTTAATCACATTTGAAAAATTCGCCAATGATTGGAAGGTTAAAATAAATGCTTCGAAGACCCAGGCTGTCTTTTTCACCAAAAAAAGAAAAGCCTGTTTCTTGCCTAGCAACCGCCTCCAATTAAACGGCATCATGATCGAGTGGAAGGACAGTGCTAAGTATCTTGGGGTCCACCTGGACAAAAGACTAACATTCGGCTTACATATCCAGCAAATTATCAACAAAGTCAACATGACTATCAAAACTCTTTATCCCTTCATAAATCGCAAGTCGTTCTTGAGCATTGAAAACAAACTTATAATTTATAAGGTTATATTCCAAGCAATTATGCTTTATGGATCTCCTGTGTGGGGCAAGTGCGCTAAAAGCCATCTCCATAGGCTACAAATAAAGCAAAACAAAATTCTGAAGATGATACTAGACCTTCCTCGGCACTTCTCTACTGATGAGTTGCATGTCAAAACAAACGTGCAAACAGTGCCAAATCGAATTTCCGATTTGACAAGACGTTATAACAATTCATGTAGGTTCTCTGATAACCACTTGATTTCCAGTTTAGTTACTGGAATTTAATATAATATCTGCATCCCATACTTATAAATTTGTCACTTACACATATGTAATTCCATTTACTTATTATAAATTTAACTATTTATTTATCTATCTATTTATTTATTTATTTACTTATTTATCTATTTATCTATCTATTTTTTTATATATTCACTTATTTATTTGTACATTTAATTATTTATTTATTTATTTATATATTTATTTACTTGTCTATTTGTCCATTTATTTATTTATTTAATTATTTATATATTTATTTATATATTTGTACATTTCTTATGTATTTACTTTTGTTCATTTGTCTATTTATTTATTTATTTACTTATTTATCTATTTATCTATCTATTTATATATATATTCACTTATTTATTTATATATTTATTTATTTATTTATCATTATATTTATTTATTTATATATTTATTTACTTATTCATTTATTTATTTATTTTATTATTTATCTATTTATTTATATATTTGTACATTACTTATATATTCACTTTTTGCTCATTTGTCTATATAATTATTTATTTATTTATTTTATTTCTTTAATTCATACTTATCTAATTTATTTATTATTTCATTTGTCAATTAATCAATAATTCGTGTATATTCATAGTTATTCGCAATATAGTCCTTGCTGACGCTCACCACCACCCCTACTCTCTCTTATGAATTAAAGTGCAATTTAGTGAAGGTTTTTCTTGTAGCTTTTCCTTCAACACCATTTGTTAAGCATTATATAATTAAAAAAATAAAATATTATGATTTTGTAGTAGTAAGGTAACATTTACCATATCTCTGTAATTTGTGCAATATAGTTCTAAGAACAATGTATCATTTAGCTACAATAAAGAATAATAATAATAATAATAAAATAACTAGGAGTTCAATGCAGCTCGCTGCTTTGAAAGAAACGAGCTGAGCGAGATTGTGCCTGCGACATTAAATTCGTTCGTTTGCTTTACGGAAACACTTGATAGTATCAGTTAACGGAAATGGTGAGAATAGTTCAAATGAGGTGTGAGAAATAAATTGTGATTTAACGAGTTCTCGCTGTTTCTCTTTTTCTCTTTTTCAATAAACCATAATCAGCTTGGATAAGCTCTCCAACTGACATTCGATGCAACGTCTCTCTAAAAAGTCGCTGATTGTCTCCTTGTTGTCTCATAATTTGATTGAGTTAAAATAGACTTGTAAATTGTTCAAATAACACTCTACCAATGACTGACTGTGCATTTGCAGATGACGACGGAGCTAATAGTGTTGGATCCAAAACAGGCGGCAACTGAGCAAAATCACCAAACAGATACAGTATTACTCCACCAAAAGCCTCATCCTGTCTCTCTGGAAAAGCTTGGCGTAGTCGTTTATCGATATTTACTAACAGCCTTACACCGATCATCGACATCTCATCAATAATGCAAACTTTTACGGTTTGCTTATACGACTGGAAGTTTCTTTCTGATTTTCCTGATAATTCTGAGAGAATGCTTCTTGAAACAGTTAAGCGCAGAGCCGAATGGATTGTTTAGCCACTAATATTATTCGCAGCAACACCTGTTGATGCCATAAGTAACACGCTTCCAGGACCGTTCGTTTAAAACGACTTGCCACTACCAGGTTTTCCTTGAATTATCGTTAGTTTTTGAGTGTTTTGGGAACTAAGTTGCTGTTGAAAGTATTGCAAGACCTAAGTTTGTTGTTGGTTCAAAGGTAAACTATTTTCGACTGCATGCGTTTCGTTGCTTGCAAAAGTTTCTATTTATGCTTTGATGAAACTAAGGTTTGTCTCGATATCAACATAGTTTGAGTACGAATCGTACCAATTATGCATACGATCAATATCTCGGTATCCTAACATGACCTCTGATGACGTATGTCTTGGAAGTGCTGCGGCGAGAGCTAAACCATCAGGTAGCTCGTTTTCAGGTGTGTCAATGTCGTCATTTTCGGCTTCAAGTAGATCATATTCATTTATTTGCCAAACGCAAATTTGAGTCATTTCAATGCTTTCTTTCCACGTAAGATGTTTATTTATTTATTTATTTATTTATTTACATCAATTAGTGGTGATCACTTATAGACTAGGAATAATAAAATAACAATCCATTTCGATTAATTCATGTTCATCAAACAAATCTCAGCAAATAAAATAGTACGTGTTTTTTAAAAGTATATCTAGAACAGGATTCAAAAAAGTCCAAATCGTTACAAGCTAAGTTGGCCTCCTGGACACAACGCGATAACGGTTCGTTTCTTCCATAGTTAGTACGATGATAAATCGTTTTAAATAGAACCCGATGGCGTGGATTTGTAGAAGGGACATACAAATTAAGCTTATGCAAAAGAAAAGAACAGTCAACACGATAAGTAAGAATATCTCTAATAAACATTATGGCGAAATATCTACGACGAACATGAAGAGGAATTATATTAAAAAGAAGACACCTAGTCCTATAAGACGGTGTTTCTATATTCCAATTTAGTTTGAAAAAGAGGTACCTCGTAAATTTGCGTTGTATTCTCTCGATCCTATCAGTTGCATTTGAGTAGCAAGGATTCCAGATGGTGCAACAATAGTCTAAAGAGGACCGAACTATTGCGAAGTATAAACATTTAATCGTAAAAATATTAGAGAATTCAGTGGTATTCCGTTTTATGAAACCGAACATTTGATTAGCCTTGGTTGTGATGAGATCAATATGAGGAAGGAAACTCATATTGTGGTCTAGGATAACACCAAGGTCTTTAATTTGCTTGACTTTAGTCAAATGGATATTGTCAAGTTTATAGCAAAATTCAATACAGGTATTAGATCTGTGACAAGAGAACAGGTAACATTTTGATGCGTTGAGATTGAGCGAATTGAATTCGCACCATTGGGATAGGCGTGTGAGATCACGCTGTAAAAGTACACAGTCTTCGGAGCATGAGATTTTTCTGTAAATTTTAAGATCGTCTGCATAAAGTAGACATTTAGAGAATTTGAATATAGAAGGTATATCGTTAATGAACAATAGAAATAACAATGGACCCAGATGACTACCTTGTGGGACACCTGACGTTACGGAGATAGTTTGCGATAAACAATTTTTAATCTTTACCATCTGCGTCCTATCAGTTAAGTAAGATTCAATCCACTTTAAGAGGTTGGAATGAAAGCCAAGATATGATAACTTTAAAATAAGAATTCGATGATTAACTCTGTCAAATGCCTTAGCAAAATCTGTGTATATAACATCGGTTTGACTATAATTCTCCAAGTTGGTGACTAAATAATTTGTAATTATAGAGAGATTTGTAGAGGTTGATCTCCCCGAGACAAACCCGTGCTGAAAGGGAGATATATGGGCACTGACGAGAAATTGTAGTTTTTCATACACAATTTTTTCAAATATCTTTGGAATAATGGACAGTTTACAGATAGGTCTGTAATTTACAATTTCCTGTTTGTTTCCAGATTTGAAGATTGGGAATAAGAACGAAATTTTCCATTCATTTAGAAAATCTCCACTGCTAAGGGATAAATTAAAAATAGAACTTAGTGGCTTTGCTAATGCAGCAGCGCAATTTTTTAGTAGGAATGGTGAAAATCCATCAGGACCAACTTATTTTCCAGCGTCAATCAGAGATAAGGCATTGAAAACATCTGAGGTAGATACACGAACCGATCCGAGGTGAAATAGTTCTGAAGTTCGCGGTATTTCTTTGGAGGTGCTGCTTTGTGAATAGACAGTTTTAAAATAATCGGCAAACATTTTACAGATAGTAGGTAGATCACTAGCAGTTTTGCCTAGATATTTCATACATGTTGGAATGTCCTTGGATTTACGCCTCATATTGACATATTTCCAGAAATACTTAGTATTATGTCTTATACTGGTTTGTAACGACTGAATATAGCGACAATGCAGAAAGCGGTTATACCTATTGAAATCTCTTTGCAAATTCATATATAATAAATGAAATTGAGAGTCATTCGGGTTATTTTTATACCGTTTGAAAGCTTTGTTCTTTTGGTTTTTAAGGTTGGTAAGTCTTTTATTGAACCAAATCGGGTTGGTGTTATTTAATATACGGTTTTTTGGTATAAATTGATCCATTAAAAATCTTAGTTTAGTAGAGAATTCGGCATAAGCCTCTTTCAAATCAATGGCGTTAAGTATGCCCGACCAGTCTAATCCACTCAAATGGCTATTAATGAGATTGAGGTTAGCTTTTTTGTAATTATACTCATATGAAGGCTCTAAGCTTAGCTTATAAGATTGGGAATATTGGTAAAAAATTAAGCGGGCCTCTAAACCACTGTGGTGAATTGAATTCCGAAACATTGGTAACTCACATTTGTCAAGTGTTAAAACAGATTCACTGTCTACAAAAATGAGATCAAGCGTTCGGTTAAGATCATTCAAAACATTATTGCACTGCTTAAGGCTATGCTGATTAAAGAAATCTGTTACCAATGATTCGGTATCCGTTTTGACATTGGTTGGAATGAGGTATTGTTCATCACAGTCGAAAACCCATTTAATTTTACCCAAGTTAAAGTCCCCAGTAAATAATATATGTTGGGAATGGGATAAAGTTTCAATAATAGGTACAGTGTTATTGAGATGCAAATTGTACAAATCTATGTGACTATTCGGAGGAATATAACTACATATGATAAACAATTCCGTATTACTAATCATAGACAGTTTTACTATAATTTGATCAACATCAAAATCGGAGGGAGAGGGTAGCGTGTCCGAAATAAGATCAACCTGATTACAATTTAGATTTGATCGGACTGCAATTAAAACACCGCCGCCTCTCTCTGATCTAGTTTTAATAATACACCTATCTTTTCTGAATATTAAATAGTTGTTTAAGTTCTCAAATCCAGTTGACAATATTTCGTTATTTAGCCAAGTTTCAATTAAGATAATAATATCATAAACACAATTTAGAAATGCAATACGTAAAAAGTCCAGTTTGGTTCTCAGACCCCCAACATTTTGATAGTATATATTCAGATTTTTTGCAGCTAGATTACCACGGCATTCTGGCCTTCCTCCGTGTTTTTTGGGCGCGGTATAAATGGTTTCAATTGTACTCCAAATGGCCAAAATTCAGTATTGAATACTTTATCATATGCACAGGAGGGAAGTCCCAGTTTGAAGTTTATAAAGCGCATTGAAGAAATATCAGCGTCCTTTCGAATTAGCTTGTTACAACAAAAAACATTTTCTGGTATATCAAGCTTGTGAGCGACATAGGATATAATGTTTTTTTCACATACGCTCTTGTCTAAGCGGGAAATATGAAGAAACCGTAGCCTCGGAATTGATTTAATTGAATCTACCGCATTTGCATCAACCGAAGAACCAACAATTCGACGTAATTTGGGAGTAGGATTGTTAGTACTTTTAATTGTTACACTACTTTCTAAGTTTGCAGTGGCAACTCTTATGTGATCATCAGCGTCCGACGTTGTTTGTTGTTGTTGCGAATCAGTTGAACCTTTAACCGGTGACATGAAAGCAGCTGATTCCTGAGTTGGTTGTTGTTCTTGTTTGTCAGCTGGATGTTTAGCCGCTGATGACATACAATCAGCTGACTCACTGCATGATGGTTGTTGGCGTGTGTGTTCGAAAGAAGCAAGCTTGCATTCTAACACATTTACTTTTTTTGAAAGAAGTTCACGTTCTTCTTCTAAGCAGCTGATTTTCATTAGAGCATTGTTGACCAACTGCTGTAATTGATTGATTTTATCGCTCAAAAAGGAGAAGGAACTGCAAGTATGGTCACAACATTTATCAAGATTTGGGGAGAGGGCGGCAGTTGGAGGTTTTTTCTTCAGGTTAGACACATGATGAGAAGAAGCATATACACTGGTGGACGGAGTATTGCTTTGTGTCAAGGATATTGGACTTTGATCACCGCGAATTGAGTTACGTCTCGAACTGTTACAACCCGCACACCGATACTGCTTTTTAGCTTTGTCTAAGTACTCGACTTCTACCTTTGTGACATTCGCGCATTTGGCATGAAAATAATTTTCGCATTGAGAGCACTGGATCTTTAAATCAGATCGATCAATTTTGGTGGTACAAATATTGCACTTCATTATAAATGGGCGTTTAGCGTGGGCGACACAAAGATTAAAAGTATGATAATGTATGTATATGTATGAAGAGGGAAAAAAACACTATATGTTAGCAACAAAACCACGGTAGAATTGTAAAAAACACTTGTTCACCGAACGACTGTTCACAATGCTCAATGCTGTGTTTTCAGCAATTCCTGATTTCGCCATGGTTTGTGCAGAACTAACTTCTGTTTACAAATAATCTCAGTTTGCTTATCTGTTATTGTTGCGGCAACTTTATAATTCGTTTAGAGCGAGATTTACGCAGATGTCCTTTTGACCAATGGTATTCCATGGCAAATTGTTTAAAACACATATTTTCAAGATTGATCGGACTCGTCGTTGTATATTGTATATATATGTAATTATGGTTTAATTTGTTTATTTTTTATATTTTTCTATTGTAAAGCAATTTTGCAAATAATGGAGTATTAAGTTAATTCGTCACGTTAAAGCCCCTGGTTTTAAATCTATCAGAGAGTATAAGAGAGTTGTAGGAATTAAAAAAAAAAAACCAAACGGTATGGTGTCAGAGTGGGATTTCGGTCATATATAGAATCCCATACTCGCGTGGAAAAAACATAAAATATGTAAGACTTTATCGAAAAACGGACCTTGTACAAAAAAAAAACAACCGTTTCTAAAGTACATATGTATTGTATATAGCCGACAATCAGGCAATAATCGGGTGAGCGCTTTCCATATATGATTTGCATGATAGTTTAAAGTTTAAGCGTAGTTTGAGCTTGAAGCCAAGCTTTGGTTTAGACAAGCCCCAACTTATGAAAATTTAACGAAATTTTAACGAAAAAAGGTCTAGCTAAGCTTACATTTGAAAAAAGCTAGCTTAACTAAATTATATGTGGGAAAATAATAACAACAAAGACTTTCCGACGGCCAGCGCTGATGAATTTATACAGCGTTTTATCATCTTTTACTGTCAGGGAATTACATCAATTACTCGAAAATCGCGGCCTATCAGGCCTATAAGACAAAACCCGAATTAGTCAATAGGCTTCACAATGTTTTAAACGCAAGGGACATAACAAGAAAAGTTATACATCGAGAAGAAGAGGTAGCCGACGAAGGTGTGCAATCAGGTTTGGTTCTAAGTGGTGAGGAATCTACTGACGAGGATTCGGAAGATTAACTAAAGAACATAGATAGGTGCAAAGTTAAGTTAACAACAATGCCGAGTGACTCAGATAATGACAACAAACCCGTACAAAACAATATTCAGTTGAAGGATGTTGAGGAATCGCTAGAGAAGTTTAATGGCGAATCAAGCAAAGGGGTTGTGGAATGGTTAGAGGATTTGGAAGTTATTTCTGAAGTGTGCCGATGGGACGATGTACAAAAATTCTTATACGGTAGGCGCTTGTTAAGCGGTGCGGCCAAGCTTGCCGTTGAAGCGGAATTGGGTATCAACAGTTGGACCAAATTGAAGTCGGTGTTAAAATCAGAGTTCGGTACGAGAGATCTGGAGAATGTACACCGAATTTTAGATACTTCTAGGAAATCGCCAAACGAGTCCCTATTGGAATTCTTATACAGAATGAAAAAAATCTCACAACGAGGAAGTGTAGGAGGCTCAACATTTGATCGCGTACATAATAGCCGGAATTCCAGACGATACTCTTAACAAATCTGTGCTTTACCAGTCGAGAAATTTAGAAGAGCTAAAACAAAATTTTAAAGCATACGAACGGCTTAAGGGCAACCAAATTAAAGAAAGAAAAAGAGCAAATGCGGGTTCCACTCCTTTTCCAAGGGACAAAGACAACAAAAGCAAGGTTCGTTCCAAGCGGTGTAACAATTGTGGCGGGTTATCTCACATGGCTAGCGAATGTCCGGATAAAGCTAAAGGCTCGCGATGTTTTAAATGCAATGAATTTGGACATAATGCACCGAACTGTACATCAGCTTCAAGATATCGAAGTGGCAATTCAAATTCTAACCAACCAGCAGCGCATGTAAATTGGGTCAAGGTACCAGATCTGACATTTGAAATGGTTCTAAAGGGAACTAAGTTTATGGCACACCTAGATACGGGAAGTGATATAACTATAATGAGAAGATCAGTAAGTAACGACCTAAAGATAGAACATTTTGATGGGCCGGGAATTGTTGTATCTAATTTGGAAACGATGCAAAAAAAAAAAACACTTGGGTTCACGAAACTAGTTGCTATTGTTGATTCAGAACCCTTTTTGCTGAGCTTCCATGTGGTTCCCGACGACTTTATGAGCGAGGATATTTTAGTTGGGAAAAATTTCTTAAACGTGGCATATGTTTTTATCGACAGAGGAAAGGTCATCACATATAAAGCTGAACCTGACAATGCAAGGCTATTTTTAGCGAGAGTCAACTTGGTGCGCTATTGTGAGTCCACATCAGTGTTGGATGATCTTTACCATTTAGAAAGCGCGATAAAGAAACAGGTAATCAATCTTGTCCATTCGTACAGACCAATTAAACCAGAGTCTTCATGTATCAAAATGCATATTTGCTTGGAGGATGATAAGCCAATTTATCAGCGACCAAGGCGATTGGCACCGAAAGAGAGAGAGTTTGTTAATCAGCAGACACAGGAATGGATGGATGAGGGCATCGTCCAAGAGAGCAGCTCGAATTACGCGAGTCCCGTAGTATTGGCTCAGAAGAAACATGGAAATTATAGGCTTTGCGTTGACTTTCGAAAATTAAACGCTAAGGTGATAAGAGATAGATATCCTTTACCCAATATTGAGGAGATCCTAGAAAGCTTATATAACGCAAACATTTTTACAACGCTTGACCTCCGTAATGGCTTCTTTCATGTAGATGTGGATGAGTCTTCCAGGAGATTTACCTCGCTCGTGATACTAGATGGTCAATTCGAGTTTCTTAAAGCACCTTTCGGTTTGTGCAATTCGCCAGCGGCTTTCCAGCGTTACATCAACACAGTTTTTAAAAGCCTTATTATGAAGAAGATGGTTCTAGTTTATATGGATGATTTAATCATACCGGCGAAAAATAATGAAGAGAGTGTTGAAAAGCTGCAAAGTGTGCTTTCTGTTTGTGAGACCAATGGATTGATGATAAACTGGGTAAAGTGTAGATTCCTAAAGACGACGGTGGAGTTCCTAGGACATGTTGTTGAGAACGGGACCATAAGACCATCTGAAGGAAAAGTTTTAGCCGTTCGAAAATTTCCTAAACCTGAGAACGTCCAACACGTAATGAGTTTCTTGGGACTAACCGGTTTTTTCAGGAAGTTCGTTAGGAACTACGCGCTAGTAGCGAAATCGTTATCAGATTTGACCAAACGCAGTCAAAAGTTCAACTGGGGGGGAGCCAGGAGAGTGCCTTTAACCAATTAAAGGAAATCCTATGCAACGAGCCAGTGCTTAAGCTATTTAACCCGGCGTTACCTACCCAGTTGCATACTGACGCAAGCAAGGAAGTGCTTGGTGCGATGTTAATGCAAAAGCATGAAGATAATCACTTTCATCCGATCTTCTATTTAAGCTATAAAACCAGCGCTGTGGATAGGAATTACTCTAGCTACGATCTCGAGGTGCAAGCTGTCGTAAACGTTAAACGTTTAAGAATCTACTTGTTAGGACTTTCTTTTGAAATTTACACCGACTGCAAAGCATTTAAACTCACTATGGTGAAAAAAACATTGAACAGCAAGGTAGCTCATTGGGCTATGCAGATCGAAGAGTTTGACTGTAGAATCCAACATCGTTCTGGGAGTGCGATGCGGCATGTTGACGCACTTAGCAGATACCCCGTAGTTTTAAAGGTGGAAGATGGTATTTTTCAAGCGGTTCGGAGGGCTCAGTTGAAAGGCGACAACTGCATTATAATATTAAAGTTGCTAGAGGAGCAACAGTATGAGAACTTCGAAAATCGGAACGGCGTTTTACATAAGTTTGAAAATGGTTAACGATTGTTGGTTGTACCGCAAAGCATGAGAAGGGAGTTAATAAAGAGTGTCCACGAAAAAGGCCACATCGGTGCCCAAAAGGTTGAGGCGATTCTTCGTAATGATTTTCATATTCAAGACCTAAAAAAACATGTGGAGGAAGTGATAAAGAATTGCATTGCATGTATGCATGTATGTCCAAGAAACAAGGAAAAGCCGAGGGTCTACTTAATCCCATCGAAAAACCCGATATACCTCTACATACCTATCACTTAGACCACTTGGGCCCACTACCTTCAAAGGCAAAGTCCTATATGTACCTCCACGTAATTGTGGACGCGTTTTCAAAATTTTCTTGGATTTACCCAGTTAAAAGCTGCAATACTAAAGAGGTAATAAAGAAAATGGAACTGCAAAGTGAAACCTTCGGACATGCTACACGAATCATAACAGACAAGGGGACCGCTTTCTCATCCAACGACTTCAACGACTACTGTGGAGACCGAGGCATAACTCATCATATGATCACTACCGGTGTACCTAGGGGCAATGGGCAAGTCGAAAGAAACAATAAAATAACTATCGGAATGCTTGCTAAACTTTCATTGGAGGAGCCTATGAGATGGTACAAATACGTAGGCCGTGTACAAAGAGCCATTAATTCGACTGTGTCAAGGAGCACACAAAAAACACCATTTGAATTATTGATTGGGGTTCCTATGAATGCTCCGAAAGATCTAAAGCTCAAAGATCTTTTCGAGGAGGAAATCCTTTGGCAGTTTGAAGAAGAAAGGAGGGTAACTCGTCGCCAAGCAAAAGAGCAGATCGAAAAAGTTCAGGCTGAGAACAAAAGAGAGTTCGATAAGAAAAGAAGAGCGTCAACAAAATACAAGCCGGGTGACCTAGTCGCCATCTCACGTACCCAGTTCGGCGCAGGCTTGAAGCTGTACCCGAAGTACTTAGGTCCGTACGAGGTTGTCAAAATCAAGAGAAACGACAGGTATGATGTCAAAAAGGTAGGCGTGCACGAAGGACCAAATCTAACATCAACATCCGTTGATAATATGAAACCCTGGAAGTGCTACGATGCCGAGAGTGAAGACGAAATCGTCTGAGGCAGACGATATGCAGGATGGCCGTGTAGTTATGGTTTAATTTGTTTATTTTTTATATTTTTTTATTGTAAAGCAGTTTTGCAAATAGTGTAGTATTTAGTTAATTCGTCAGGTTAAAGCCCCTGGTTTTAAATCTATCAGAGAGTATAAGAGAGTTGTAGGAATTAAAAAAAAAAAAAAACGAAACTATATATATTTTCGCAAAAGTTCGACTACAATGCTTTAAAGTTTCACCGGTGATCAAGTGCATTACTTCACAAGCACTGATGTCCCGTTGTCCAACAAGCTTAATCAGCAGTTTAGAGATGGCTCTTTTGCTTGGATCATCGTGATTGCAGCTTTGCAAAATGTTTTCGAATATTTCGCGATAAATTTTGTGACTGTGGTTCACCTTTCGCAGCGTATTTCAAGAGATAGTTGATGATGGCATTCTCAGATGCAGATGTTGAAAAACAATATCAGTTGGTTTAAGTCGAGATGGATGTACTTTGGCAGGAGGCCGTGTTGGAATAGGATTGATAGTTGAAACAATTTGAATTTGAAAAGTCGTAGAATCAAACGTACGAGCATCGGGAGCATTTGCAATCCAGATAATCATATGCACTTGAGGAGACCCACGGTGTCGCCATTCAGATACACGGCCACCAAAGATCAGCAGCACTCAGTGTTAAGAATATTGTTGGGACACCGAGTTGGTTTACCATAGCTAAGGGTTCGCATCTTTGCTGATACCAATATGCCGATGTACCACGTATTTTAGGTCCCCATGAGTGTAGCCGCTTTATTAACGATGGCTGATAATTTACTTTTTGCGCTAACTGTTGTACATATATTTTGCACGTCACTGAGGTCACTTATTTTACCTAGTAATCCACTTTGTCACAAGGCGTCATGGCTCTGCATTGTATTTAAAGTGAAGAAACGAAATCTTGTATCTCTCGCGAATCGTTGATCTTTGTACTCAATAAAGAAGTCTGCCCATTCTCGGAAAGTTACCCTTGTATTTCGATTGAAGTCGAGAAAATCGCATTTACCACCAGGAAACAAGTGTGGGAAACCTTGAGAAATGTATCCAGTCTGTCTAAATTCAGGTCGTCAGAAACAGCTGGCCAGTTTAAAGTTGACTGAACAGATGCTTCTTGTCGAGATGCTTCGTTGTTCACATTTGAAACATTATTTGAGTTCACTGGCTCCAAACTAGCATTATACATTTTTGATTGAATACGTTGAACTAACAAAAAAAAAATTCATTACCAATCAATTTTTTGGTAATAACCGCGATAAATACTAGCCAAAACTATGGTAAAATCTTGTCAAATGATGGATGTTCGTTTTCAATGTAAGTCTATGGAGACTTCAAATGTCTATATTAAATCAATTAATCAATATCTATCGAATTTTTTACGTGATAACGTCTTATAAATCGATTAACACCGGTTGCACGTACGAAAAAGTATGACTCATTGTCACGTTCCGCCTGAGCGAAAAAAGCGATAGACAAGCATCTATTTTTCTATTTTTGTTCCGCCTGAGCGAAAAAAGCGATAGACAAGCATCTATTTTGCTTATGGGATAGAATTTTGTTTGCATACTTGGGGGCATGACAGAAATGTACGATGCTATGATGCTGCATAAACGTGCATGCTTAAAACGGTGGCATACTTTTAGGAGTAATCAGTAATCTAGGTGATACATATAGTTTATTTTAAGCTAATTAAACACAACACTTCGTAACTTTTCTTATTGAATTTTATTTTGGTGCTACACGTTTGAAAGCTTACTCAGGAGTGAGTAAGAAACCCAAAAGATATGGGATGTATAAGAGCAAAACTCTTACTAGGGGATTTCCCCTTTTAACAAATTCGAATTCATTAGAACTATCACTGTTCCAAAGTATTTGTATTTTGTGCCTTCGCGTGTGGTTCCCCCAATAGTCGCCCTCAAAATACAAATACCTTAAAACAGTAATTTACAATCAAAAATCTATTGTTACTTTAAAACCATTGTGTACATATGTATAAGAATGAATATTCAGTAATTTAATGTAAATTAGGATTAATAAAATGAGCTCTGATTTAGTTCTAAAAAAAAAAAAAAAACAAATTAAAAAAAAAAAACTGCAAGTGGATTATTTTTCTTCTACGCCAAGGTTAAGGATGATTTCACGAAACTTGGGAGCCGGTAATTGTTTTGTAAGTACATCTGCAAGCTGTTTATCTGTAGAAATATATTTTTAAATTATGTTATTATTATCTACTTGTTCTCCTGTAAAATGGTATTTAATGTCGATATGCTTGGAGCGCTTATGGGATACAGGATTATTTGCAATTGAGATACAACTTTGGTTATCTTCAAAAAGTACAATGGAACCCTGTGGTTTGAGTTCTATATTTGTTAATAGCGATTTGACCCTCAGGGCTTCCTTTACACCCTCAAAAAGTGCCATGTATTCGGCTTTAGTTGATGAAGCTGCTACTGACGTTTGCCGCTTTGTGTTCCAGCAAATTAAATGATCATCAAATAATTTGAAAAGTAACCTGTAGTACTTCTCCTGTCAGTTTCGCTTCCAGCCCAATCGGCATCCACATATCCTACTAAAAGTTCGTCGTATTGTAATTTTCTTTTGTACTTTTCTTTTTCTTTTTGTAATTTTCTTAAAGTTAATGGTACCTTTTATATATCTCAATATTCTTTTTAAATTCAGCCACAGTTCTTGATTATTTTTATTTTGATATCTACTGAGAAAATTAATAGCTGTACATAAATCTGGGCGAGTACATTGCATTGCGTACATTAAGCAACCAATAAAATTTCGACAAGGAGCTCTGAACTCCTCACATGAGTTTAAGGCTTCAAAATCTAACTTTACTGGAAGAGGTGTATTAACTGCGTTGCAATCTGTCATGTTAAATTTATTTAAAATGGTTTTTAAATAATTTATCTGGTTAAGTGAAATTTTATTTTCGCTTCTTTCTATATGGATTCCTAAGAACAATTTAACTTCATTTATATCCACCATATCAAACTGCTGTTTTAAATACTGTTTAAAATTTATCATTGTATTCATATCTCCTGTTACAACTAAAAGGTCATCTACATATAGTACAACATATATGTTTCTGAATGGGGTTCCTTTATTCAAAAAATACAAACAGTGATCATTCTCGGAATTCTTAAATCCATGTTGCTTCAACACCCCATCAAAACGCTCAAACCAGCACCTTGCTGATTGTTTCAAGCCATATATAGATTTATGCAACTTGCAAACGAGATTATTATTTGTGTTATCTAAACCTTCTGGAACGTTCATATAAATCTCTTCCCTTAAAGATCCGTTTAAAAATGCAGTCCTAACATCCATTTGATGGATTAATAGGTTGAATTGACTTGCGAAGGCTAGTACTATACGAAAAGTTGCCAGGCGTAATACTGGTGCGAAAGTTTCGCAATAATCTTCCAAATATTTCTGACTGAAACCCCTAGCAACTAACCTAGCTTTATATTTATATGGAATCCCTTCAACGCTGTATTTAATACTAAAAACCCACTTGCAGCCTACAATATTTTTGTCAATGGGTATTTGGACTATTGACCAGGTATTATTCACTTCCAGTGAATTTATTTCTTCTTTAATGGCTTGCTCCCAATGATGTTTATCTTCTCTATTTTTAACATCTTGGAAGTCTTTTGGAGCTGAGAAAATTACTGATTTCATATATAATAAGTGATTTTCAATATCTTCTTCATCCTCATTATATGAGATGACTGAAAGATTTTTTTATTCTCTCACTTTTTCTGCAGTTGCCATCTGCAGTTTTCATTAATTTCATTATCCGTTTTATTCACAGATATTTCTGCTTTACCGGATTTACCTGCTTCATTGTCTATAGGTTTACTGTTATCAGTCTGATTTAACTGTGCAAATTTTAAGCAGTTGAAGTTTTCTAAATTAACTTCTTCGTTGTTTAAAACTGGTCTTGTTGTATTATAATTAACTTCATCAAAAACTACATCACGGGCAATAATACATTTATTAATGGTAGGATTAAAAATCTTATACCCGCAAGGTTCGTAACCTACGAACATTCATTTGAAAGATTTTTCATCAAATTTACTTTTTCTGTTTTTATTATGAACATGAACAGTACAACCAAAAACCCTTAAGTTGTGTAGCTTTGGTTTTTTATTATGTCACATTTCATAAAGGGTTTTATTTGTTTTTAATGCTTTGGTAGGAGAAATATTTATTAAGTATGTAGCTGTTAAGATTGCTTCCCCCCAAAAACATTTCTGCAAATTTGTACTATTAATCATAGAACGTGCCTTTTCGGTTAATGTTCTATTCATTCTTTCAGCCACCGAATTTTACTGTGGGGTATATGGTACAGTTAAATGATATGATATTCCTTTCTCCTTTAAAAGGTTTTTCATATCATTCGAAACATATTCGCCTCCATTGAACCTCACTTTTTGCTATATAATCTTTAAATACCTCAATAAGTTCTGATTTATGTGTTAACAAGTACACTACTACATAGTGAGTGAACTCATCAATGAATGTAACAAAATAATTTTTGTTATTGATAGTGGGGGGACTTATTGGTCCACAAATATCGGAATGAATAATGAGTAACGGACGTTGTACATGAGATTTATCTTTCCTTTTAGAAAAAGGTAAACAAGTTTGTTTGCCGTATATACAGGATTCGCAAAATAAATTAGCAGGATTAAGGTGTTTTATGACTTCACCATCTGCAAACAGATTGCTTGTTCTTATTTCTAAAAAATTATTGTCGCTCATATGTCCTAGCCTCTCATGCCAAAGTCTATAATTACTGTCTTTTGTGCTAATGTTGCAAAAATTGATTTCCAAGTTAGGAGTCATTTTAATATAATTAAACTTAAATGTTGTTAACTTATTAATGCACTTACCCGTTACCAACCCCAGCGGGACTATCCACCTTGCCGTGGTGCTGGGGCTTACACTGGCCAGGGAAGCTTTGTCAACGACATGGTCTCCGGGCCGGGAACCAAGAGATAGTCAACCCTATTCCACTGGTGGTGTGAGCTTTTTAAAACCGTGCCGAAGGATGAAAGGTTGGAGGGTTTATGTCCAACCGCTAACGAGCTCCCTTAGGTGCACAGGCGAGGCCTAAGGTATTCAAATGCCTTACTCCGATATTCGGCGGCTCTGTCGGAGTGGACCTATATTTCCGGCCGTACTCGTGGGTACAAAATTTCAAATAATAATATTAATAAGCCAAAAAAAGGAAGCAAAGAGGAAGAGCTCTCTCTCGAGTCGGTGGCAGACGCACTACTTGCCGTGGCCAGTGGCAGAGAGGAAGAAGCCAAACCAAGGGGATCCAGCGTGTTAGACGAGGTCATCTCCAAGGAATTAGAGGAGGAATTACTCGCTGATTCTGAAGAGACAGCCCAAGAAAGTCTAACACGGAAAAAGGATGCCAAGAAACCCAAGAAACTAACTCAAGGAAAGCTGAGGCTAAAGGAGTACAAAAAAGCTGTACACCTTAAGCGCTTGCTTGAGGAAAAGGGCATACCCCTGCTCTCCGATATGGAGAAGGAGAAGCTCGCTTGGGCAGGAGAGGTGATTGCCAAGGATGTCCTAACAAGACCAAGGGCTGACAAGGGCACATCCAGCAAAAAAGCCAGAGAAGGCAAGGGGGATAAAAAGACCAAAAATCCCCCCAAGAAAAGGGAGCGGAGGGCTGGGCCGGACGGAACCGAAGCCGATAAGGCGGGTTCTAGCTGCACCCAGACCCTAGGCGAAGGTGAGAACCTGAAAACCAAGGGCACGGGAAGGACTGTAGCCGCTAAGGCAGGTTCTACTAAGGTACCCCTAACGCGGTCGATAAGACTGGTAAAGGCAAACCAGAAACCGTGCCAGCTCCTAAGAGAAGAGAGGATTTCAAGGCGAAGAGGGTAAGATCCCAAGAGGAAGCCGGAAATCCATCAAAAAGAGTGAAGATCAACACGGCAGTGCAGTTCGGAGGGGCTGCTCGGAATGCTTTACAGCTAGCTGTGATAGATTCCGGCAGGCCGAGTGGCCAGTATACCTTCGAACAGGGGAAGATGATCGAGAAAGCCTTGGCTAGAGCGATCTTCGACCACATTCGAGGGAATGCTGGGAAAACTGCGCCAACGTTTGGTCTCACTAACTGGAGGCGAGGTGTGAGTAGGCTGGACTGCAAGGACCAATTATCGCATGACTTTGCGAAGAAGGTCGTACCCACCTTCAAGTTGTGGGAGGGGGCTGCACTAAAGGCAGTCCCCTTGGACGAGGTACCAGAGAGGCCTAAAGCCAAAATGAGCGTACCGGAAATGGAATTCGAGAAAAGCGAGATCCTCGGCTTTCTAAAAGCACAAAACCCAGCGGTCCCTATGGATGACTGGGAAGTAGTCGCAATTGAGAGCAACGAAGATGGCACAAAGAGCATAATCTTCGTTATCGAGGATCCGCCGGAAACGGTGAAAAAAGAGAGGCATATGCGCCTATTCTTCGGGGCTGGTGAGTTTCCTGTGAGACCCATGAAGAAGGCGCAGCCTGGCGTTACGGCAGCTGTGGTGAAGGACAGTGCTACTGAAAATGAGAGTAGTGCAAATAAACCTGCATCACAGTAAGGCCGCATCAGCCAACCTCATGCTGCTTATGAACAAGGAGCAGCTTGATGTGGCCCTGATCCAAGAACCATGGATCCTCCATAATCGGGTTATGGGATTAGGGTCATCGAAATACAGCCTCTTTTATAACAGTAGCGAAGGCAAGGTTAGAACTTGTATCGTTGCTAGCAAAGATCTCCACGTACTAATGTTAACTAATTTCAGCTCGGGTGACCAGACGGTGGTGGAGGTTACGGGAAAGGAGGGTGCACTAACGATGGCTTCGGTTTACCTACCGTACGACGACGGCACGGACGTCCCCTCTAGGGAAACAAGGTCATTGATCGCAATGGCCGAACAAGGTAAGAAGAACTTAGTCGTAGGGTGTGATGCTAACGCCCATCGCACTACTTGGGGTAGCTCTAATACCAATAGTAGGGGTGAGGCTTTGTTCAGTTTTGTCCTTAGTACTAACCTAGTTATATGTAATCGGGGTGATTCACCAACATTTATTACTAGTAACAGAAGGGAAGTCCTAGACATAACGCTTATAAATGATAACGGTACTGCGGAGATCTCAAACTGGAGAGTATCTGACAAAGCATCACTGTCTGATCACTGTTGGATCCTCTTCGACTTGAATGTCCGTAGGCCGGATAGGAAAGTATTCCGGAATCCCCGGAAGGCGAACTGGCAGAGGTTTAACGCGGAGCTGGGTGGGACCCTTAACCGACCTCCGGATGGGAACCCCGACTCCACGGAAGACATCGATGAGATGGTACTAAACATTACCAGCAAGCTAAATCGGTCATTTGAGAAGGCATGTCCTAACAGACCACCCAGTAAAAGAAACCACCCACCATGGTGGAATGCTAAAATAGCGGAGCGGCTTCGTATCTCTAGGCTCAGTTGGAACCTGGCAAAAGAGGGGGCCATTGAATGGTCAACCTATAGAGATAGTGTTAAACGACTCAAAAAAGAAATTAGATTCGCCAAGAAGGACTCTTGGAGAAGCTTCTGCGGCTCTATTGAATTATGTACGGGTGCAGCTCGTCTGAGGAAGGTCCTTGCAAAAGCTCCCACACAGATGTCTTCTATAAGGAGATCTGATGGTAGCTGGACAGACTCAAACGAGAGCGTGCTTGATTCACTACTGAAATGTCATTTTCCTGGCTGCGAGGATGCAGGAATCTTCAATTCGGCGGACGCGTTGCCAGGGGAATGTATTGAACATGAGACAGTCGATAAGATTGTTACGGAGAATAAGATCCTGTGGGCAATCAAGTCTTTTGACCCCTACAAGGCACCGGGAATGGATGGGATCTTTCCGATCATGTTGCAGGAGTCATGCGAAGTCATTCTTCCATGGCTGAAGCGCATCTACTACTGGTGCCTCAGAATGGATTATGTTCCTCAAGCATGGAGGGAAGTTAGGGTGGTTTTCATACCCAAGTCGGGTAAAG
Organism: Eumerus sabulonum; assembly: GCA_951905685.1. Lineage (NCBI taxonomy): Eukaryota > Metazoa > Arthropoda > Insecta > Diptera > Syrphidae > Eumerus > Eumerus sabulonum. The sequence continues at coordinate 75,526,006 of OX645060.1, forward strand.
TCAACCATACTACTGCAAGGGACTTCAGGCCCATCAGTCTGTCGTCCTTCCTGATGAAAGCGCTGGAACGAATAATAGATTTGTACGTAAGGGAAGAGATTGGGGACGGTAATCGGTGGATACTGCTCTGCATAGGGTAGTCTCTACGATAGAAAAATCGCTCAGTATCAAGGAATTCACTCTAGGTGCCTTCCTGGACATTGAGGGTGCCTTTAATAACGTTAGTACCGAGGCAATAGTGTTCAGCCTTCATATGGCCCAAATAAACCCGGGTGTATGCAGTTGGATTGGGCAAAGGCTGGGTACTCGTATAGTAAATTCGACGATAGGGAGAGCATGCGGAAGGGTGAGGGTAAATAAAGGTACACCATAAGGTGGCGTTCTGTCACCCCTCCTATGGCTCCTTGTGGTCGACGGAATGGCCAAGATTCTGGAGACGGAGGGTTTTAATGTTACGGCCTACGCCGATGACATTGCCATTTTGTTCCCTGGAAAATTTACGCAGGTCCTCAGCGATAGACTAAGCTATGCACTGACGTTAGTGGATAGCTGGGTCAAGGGGCGAGGTCTGGGAGTAAATCCGGCGAAAACAGAGGTAGTACTCTTTACAAAGAAAACATCTGTACCAAGTTACACCTACCCCCGTATGAATGGTATAGATCTGATCCCTGGAAAATCTGCGAAATATCTGGGCATAATCCTTGACTCCAAACTTAGTTGGAGAGAAAATATTGAGGAAAGAATCAAAAAGGCCTATGTGGCACTATACTCGTGCAAGGTAGCCTTTGGAAAGACATGGGGCCTCAAACCGAGGTTAGTACATTGGTTGTACACTGCGGTAGGGAGACCTATCCTAGTCTATGGCTCGGTTGTCTGGTGGAAGGCGCTTGAGAAAAAGTGTCATCTTCAGAGTGTGTCAAAGGTTCAAAGGGCTGGCTGTCTGGCGGTGACGGGATCTATGAAGTCCACACCAACGGCGGCCCTTGAAGTCATGCTGAACCTCCCACCCCTGGACTTGTACTGCGAGAGCGCCGCAACCAGAACTGCGCTAAGATTACAGGAATCGGGTCTCTGGAAAAGGAGTCCTCACGGACATGCATCAGTCTTGGATCGATGGGCCGTCTCGAGATTCAGAACCGTAACGGACTATGTCACCCGACTTCCTTCCTGGGAGAGGAGATTCTCTATTAGAATTCCCTCCAGGGAGGAATGGACCGGTGATTTGGTACGCACGGAAAGTGAACTGGCACTCTACACCGACGGATCCAAAATGGATGTTGGCACAGGTGCCGGAGTCTACTTTGAGTCTCGGGATATGCATCGCTCTTACAGGCTCGATGATGGATGCAGTGTCTTCCAAGCTGAGGTCTTCGCTATCAAGCAGGCGGCGGACCTGATCAGCAAAGAGAATATTACAGGAAAAAGGATCAGGCAGCCATTAAGGCTCTGCAGGCAGCATGGATAAGATCCAAACTCGTCAAACTCTGCAAGGAGAAGTTAGAAGAGATATCCAATGTAAATGAGGTGACCCTTGGCTGGGTACCTGGTCACATGAATATCTCCGGAAACGAGAGGGCGGACGAGTTGGCTAGGGTGGGATCAGGTGCTAACATTGCGCAGATCTCAGCTGAGGCCAAAGCACCACTCAGTGCGCTCTACAGGGAGATACAGACGGAGCTATTGGTGAAAGCCAATAAGCGCTGGTGTCGCTTAGATACATGCGCAACGGCGAAATCGACTTGGCCCGTCTATGATAAGAAAAGAACGAAAAATCTGCTGAAGTTCAATCATGGGAACGTTCGACTGGCAGTCGATGGCCTCACCGGGCACTGCATGCTATCCTATCATGCAGCTCGACTAGGCCAGCCCCACAATGACTTCTGCAGAAGCTGCAGGGACGAAGAGGAAATTGAGTCCGTTCGTCACCTGCTGTGCGAATGCCCGGCGCTAGCCCAAAAAAGGAATATTTTCCTGGGAAGATACTTCCTTTCGGAACTAGAAGAGGTAGGTAATATCGGGCTGAACAGAATACTGGGATTTTTATCCTCGTCTGGTTGGTTCAGCTCGACGGTAAATGAGTAGGTATCAACGGGTTAAACAAAACAGGTGGGCACAATGGACTCAACGTAGTCTGCGTGAGCCTTGACTTTACGTCAACAGGGCACCCATGTACCTAGCCTAACCTACCCGTTACCAATGCCTCATTATTTTTTTTAATAACTACATTACCGTTGTCTTCGAAATGGACAGACATCCCTCCTTCTTGGATTCGGCATACAGAAAGAAGTTGTAGGGAATATCAGGTGAATAAAGGACGTTTTCGATTACTCCTCTAACACCTTCCTTTGTTATGACGTTTATTGAGCCCTTTGCTTTTACTTCAAGTGAAGTGTTTTCTTTCGCTACGCCAACTTCCAAAGGGTGATCTAATTGCTTGAGTGATGAAAAGTATTCTAGTTTATTTGCGAAGTGATCAGTTGCTCCCGAATCTATCAGACATTTTATTTCACAATTTCCAGCTAATGTGTTATTTAAATTCTGCATGTGGCCAACAATAAAAGCAAAGTGTTTGTTATTAGATTCCAATGAACTACCAGTTTGAACTGATGGAATATAACGAACGTCCTTTGTTATATTTGTTATTATTTGATGCAGGATTTTGCTTATTATTATTATTTGAAATTGACTTTTTTATAGAAAAAGCAATTTGCTTTAATGTGATTAGAACGACCACAGTGATCACATTTTGTATGATTCATTTTGTAATTGAATTTATTCCTTTTATAATTATTATCAAACATTTTTGGGTTTTTCTTGTATTTATTTGTGAAATTAGTATTAGATTTAGTTAGATTTTTTGCTATATAATCTTTAAATACCTCAAAAAGTTCTGATTTATGTGTTAACAAGTACACTACTACATAGTGAGTGAACTCATCAATGAATGTAACAAAATAATTTTTGTTATTGATAGTAAGGGGACTTACTTACTTACTTATCAGGCCTGCGATCCATGGAGGATCTGAGCCTGAGCTATAGCTGCCTTCCATCCTTGACGGTCCCGGGCACGCTGCTTCCAGTTGTCAAGACCAGGATGTCTTACATCCGCGATTACTTGGTCTTTATACCGGAGGTTCGGTCTTCCTCTTCTTCTCGAACCAGGAGGCTCGGAGTCGAAGACCCTCTTAGCTGGAGCGTTGATGTCCATGCGCTCGATGTGGCCGAGCCAGTGTAGTCGACGGCTCCTTGCCTTCCGGACTACATCCACATCTTGGTACAGCTCGTAGAGTACGCGGTTGTGTCTTCTTCTCCATTCACCTTCCTCACAGACAGGACCAAATATCCGGCGCAGAATTTTTCTTTCGAAAGAACCCAAAATCAGCTCCGCTGTCCTGCTTATCGTCCAGCTTTCGGCCCCGAATGAGCGTTTTGTAAAGCATGACTTTGGTCTTTCGAGTGAGGAGTTTTGACCCCAGTTGTTTGGACAAGCCGAAGTAGCAGCGGTTTCCAAGGGCGATTCTACGCCGGATCTCCACTGTGGTGTCATTTGTGGAATTTACTTTGCCCCGAGGTAGACAAACTCCTTAACTACCTCGAAATTATAGCTGTCAATTGTTATGTTTTGTCCCAGGTGGTGAGCGACGGATTGGTTTTTGCTTGACAGCATGTATTTCGTTTTGTCCTCATTGATCTTAAGGCCAATTCGTTTCGCCTGTTCTTCAATCGCCGTGAATGCTTCTACAATGCCACGGCGAGAACACGCGATGATGTCGATATCATCTGCGTATCCTAGCAGCTGGATGGACTTGTAAAAGATAGTGCTTCCCTGTTGACGCCTGCCCGTCGCACTATCTGCTCCAGCACCAGGTTGAAGAAGTCACATGACAGCGCATCTCCTTGCCGAAATCCGGTGCATGTTTCGAATGGTTCCGAGGTCCTAGAACCGAGTTGCACGGTGCATCGCGTGTTTTTTAGCGTGGCGCGACACAACTGGATCAGTTTTACCGGGATCCCGAATTCGGCCATCGCCCCAAACAGTGCTTCACGATGAATGCTGTCGTATGCGGCTTTGAAATCGATGAAAAGATGGTGTGTATCGATTTGAAACTCGTTGGTCTTTTCCAGGATTTGTCGAAGTGTGAAAATTTGGTCAATAGTTGATTTACCGGGCCGGAAGCCGCACTGGTAGCTGCCGATTAGTGCGGTGCAAAATGGTTTTAGACGTTCACACAATACGCTGGACAGGATCTTGTATGCGACATTGAGCAGGGATATACCTCTATAGTTCTTACAAGAGGTAGGATCGCCTTTTTTGTGGATGGGGCATATAGAGCTGGTATTCCAGTCGTCGGGCATGCTCTCATCTTCCCAAATTCTGCAGATGATCTGGTGCATGCTCCCTACCAGAACATCGCCGCCAGCCTTGAAGAGCTCTGATGGCAAGCCACCTGAGCCTGCGGCCTTGTTGTTCTTCAGCTTCTGAATAGCTGTGCCGACTTCTTCTATGCTGGGTGGGAGGACTACTTCAGCGGCTGGAGTTGGGATTTCCTCAGTCCCTACCACTCTCTCTTGGTCATGCTCGTTAAGCAGCTGCTGGAAGTGCTGCTTAAATACATCTACTATTCCCTGCGGGTCGGTGACAAGATTACCCTCGCAGTTTCGAAGAGCCAGGGTGCCCTTTTTGAAGCCTCCTGCAAGGCCTTTGGCTTTCTTGTAAAAGGCTCGTATTTTATGTCCATCCCTAGACTCCTCGATATCCTTGAGCTGGGAAGCTGCGAAGATTCTTTTCTTTTTTCGCAGTAGTTTCTTCTCCTCCCTTCTTCTGGCTCGGTACTCTTCTCGCGCTGCCCTGGTTTTCCTCTGCAGCGCCTTTTGGTACGCCTCGTCGGTTGCTGCCTTTTTCTGCTCACACTCGCCATCATACCACGGGTTTCTTGTCGGGGGTGGTAGGTATCCTAAGGTGGTTTCGGCTACTTCCTGAATGGCTGAGCGGCAATGCAGCCACATATTATTGGCATTTGTGTTCGACGTAGGCATACCGTAGAGTCTTTCGCTCAGCTGCTCCCTGTAGACTCTGGCAACCTCCGGTGTGCTCAGGCGCCCAATGTCGAACCTCCTCCTGATGGGCTGGTGCAGCTTTTTGACATTGGACAGTCGAGCTCTGAATCTTGCTGCTATGAGGAAGTGGTCAGAGTCGACATTTGCCCCTCTGAATGTTCGCACATCCAGGATGTCTGACGCGTGCCTTGCGTCAATGAGCACATGGTCGATTTGGTTGGCGGTTCGACCGTCCGGAGATCGCCAGGTTGCTGTGTGGATTCGCTTGCGAGGGAATCTTGTGCTACTTATCACCGCATTACGAGCTGTCGCAAAGTCAGCGAGTCGGAAGCCGTTATCTGTTGTTGTATCGTGGAGGCTATGCTTTCCGATCACTCCGCCAAGGGTGTTTTCCTTTCCGATTTTGGCGTTGAAGTCCCCAAGCACGATTTTTACATCGTACTCCGGACAAGCTCCGTAGGCGTTGTCCAGGAGGTCATAGAAGTCCTCCTTGATAGGGTCTTCAGCCTCGTCGGTAGGGGCGTGTGCACATATAAGGCTGATGTTATAAAATCTGCCTCTGATGCGGATCACAGCCAGGCGATCACTTACAGGTTTAAAGTCGATGACCTTCGACCTTAACCGCTTTCCCACGACAAATCCGCATCCCAGTAAGTGCAACCTTTTGTGACAGCTGTAATAAATGTCGCAATTTTTCTTCCTAATCATACCGTTTCCTATCCAGCGTATTTCCTGGACCGCAGTAATATCCGCCTTGTACTGCGTGAGGATTCCTTCTAGTTTATGAGCAGCTCCAGGAGTGTACAGGGTTCTAAAATTCCAGGAGCATACTCGCAAATCGTGTTCCTTTTTCGTGCGTTGTCGTCGTCGAGTATCCGTCCGTGTATCCGAGACATCTTGCTCATTTAGGGGGGGACTTATTGGTCCACAAATATCGGAATGAATAATGAGTAACGGACGTTGTACATGAGATTTATCTTTCCTTTTAGAAAAAGGTAAACAGCAAAAATTGATTTCCAAGTTAGGAGTCATTTTAATATAATTAAACTTAATTGTTATTAACTTATTAATGCACTTACCCGTTACCAACCCCAGCGGGACTATCCACCTTGCCGTGGTGCTGGGGCTTACACTGGCCAGGGAAGCTTTGTCAACGACATGGTCTCCGGGCCGGGAACCAAGAGATAGTCAACCCTATTCCAGTGGTGGTGTGAGCTTTTTAAAACCGTGCCGAAGGATGAAAGGTTGGAGGGTTTATGTCCAACCGCTAACGAGCTCCCTTAGGTGCACAGGCGAGGCCTAAGGTATTCAAATGCCTTACTCCGATATTCGGCGGCTCTGTCGGAGTGGACCCATATTTCCGGCCGTACTCGTGGGTACAAAATTTCAAATAATAATATTAATAAACCAAAAAAAGGAAGCAAAGAGGAAGAGCTCTCTCTCGAGTCGGTGGCAGACAAGCCGTGGCCAGTGGCAGAGAGGAAGAAGCCAAACCAAGGGGATCCAGCGTGTTAGACGAGGTCATCTCCAAGGAATTAGAGGAGGAATTACTCGCTGATTCTGAAGAGACAGCCCAGGAAAGTTTGACACGGAAAAAGGATGCCAAGAAACCCAAGAAACTAACTCAAGGAAAGCTGAGGCTAAAGGAGTACAAAAAAGCTGTACACCTTAAGCGCTTGCTTGAGGAAAAGGGCATACCCCTGCTCTCCGATATGGAGAAGGAGAAGCTCGCTTGTGCAGGAGAGGTGATTGCCAAGGATGTCCTAACAAGACCAAGGGCTGACAAGGGCACATCCAGCAAAAAAGCCAGAGAAGGCAAGGGGGATAAAAAGACCAAAAATCCCCCCAAGAAAAGGGAGCGGAGGGCTGGGCCGGACGGAACCGAAGCCGATAAGGCGGGTTCTAGCTGCACCCAGACCCTAGGCGAAGGTGAGAACCTGAAAACCAAGGGCACGGGAAGGACTGTAGCCGCTAAGGCAGGTTCTACTAAGGTGAAGATCAACACGGCAGTGCAGTTCGGAGGGGCTGCTCGGAATGCTTTACAGCTAGCTGTGATAGATTCCGGCAGGCCGAGTGGCCAGTATACCTTCGAACAGGGGAAGATGATCGAGAAAGCCTTGGCTAGAGCGATCTTCGACCACATTCGAGGGAATGCTGGGAAAACTGCGCCAACGTTTGGTCTCACTAACTGGAGGCGAGGTGTGAGTAGGCTGGACTGCAAGGACCAGCTATCGCATGACTTTGCGAAGAAGGTCGTACCCACCTTCAAGTTGTGGGAGGGGGCTGCACTAAAGGCAGTCCCCTTGGACGAGGTACCAGAGAGGCCTAAAGCCAAAATGAGCGTACCGGAAATGGAATTCGAGAAAAGCGAGATCCTCGGCTTTCTAAAAGCACAAAACCCAGCGGTCCCTATGGATGACTGGGAAGTAGTCGCAATTGAGAGCAACGAAGATGGCACAAAGAGCATAATCTTCGTTATCGAGGATCCGCCGGAAACGATGAAAAAAGAGAGGCATATGCGCCTATTCTTCGGGGCTGGTGAGTTTCCTGTGAGACTCATGAAGAAGGCGCAGCCTGGCGTTACGGCAGCTGGGGTGAGGGACAGTGCTACTGAAAATGAAAGTAGTGCAAATAAACCTGCATCACAGTAAGGAGCAGCTTGATGTGGCCCTGATCCAAGAACCATGGATCCTCCATAATCGGGTTAAGGGATTAGGGTCATCGAAATACAGCCTCTTTTATAAGTAGCGAAGGCAAGGTTAGAACTTGTATCGTTGCTAGCAAAGATCTCCACGTACTAATGTTAACTAATTTCAGCTCGGGTGACCATACGGTGGTGGAGGTTACGGGAAAGGAGGGTGCACTAACGATGGCTTCGGTTTACCTACCGTACGACGAAGGCACGGACGTCCCCTCTAGGGAAACAAGGTCATTGATCGCAATGGCCGAACAAGGTAAGAAGAACTTAGTCGTAGGGTGTGATGCTAACGCCCATCACACTACTTGGGGTAGCTCTAATACCAATAGTAGGGGTGAGGCTTTGTTCAGTTTTGTCCTTACTACTAACCTAGTTATATGTGATCGGGGTGATTCACCAACATTTATTACTAGTAACAGAAGGGAAGCCCTAGACATAACGCTTATAAATGATAACGGTACTGCGGAGATCTCAAACTGGAGAGTATCTGACAAAGCATCACTGTCTGATCACTGTTGGATCCTCTTCGACTTGAATGTCCGTAGGCCGGATAGGAAAGTATTCCGGAATCCCCGGAAGGCGAACTGGCAGAGTTCGCATTATTTGTGAAATTAGTATTAGATTTAGTATCGATATGAAGCACTTTTGATGAAGTATCGCGATATTCTTTTTTAATTTTAATTTCGTAATCAAGCAGCCTTGTCTTCACAAATGCCAACGTCAAATCCTTTTCGGCCAGAGTTCGAATTGCAGTGACTATACCATCATAAGAAGGAGGTAAAGTTGACATTAACTGTGCTACCTTATTCATTTCATTGACTTGAGCTCCAGCAGCCTGAAGTTCAGTTATCATCTCATCGAACTTAATGAAATGCTCAATGAGTGTAATGTCACCTTTAAATTTAAAAGTTGCTGTACTGACAATTGTGTTGCTAAACGTTTTCTTTCGTAGATTTCATCGAATTTTTTAATTATTTGTAAAGTTGTTCTTTCCTCTGCGATCATGCCAATCATTGTGTGGCTTAGATGTTCTATAATACAACCTTCTGCCACTCTCTCCATCCTACGCCATTCTGGTGAATGTTTATCCTTATTTGTGGATTCATCCAGAACCTCCAAACAGTTCTCTTTTGCTAATAGGATTTTTAGACGATATTTCCAGATGCTGTAGTTTCTCGCCATTGAAAGGCATGATGTTTCTTTTTACTTTTACACTTTGGTTTTGCATTTTCACTTATATATTTGAACTGTAGATATTAGTTTTATTGTTATTATTTTTGTTTTTATTAAAACACGTTTACTTTAATTTCAGCTTTTTAATTTTTATTTTAATGAGCATCTGGGCCCATAACCTATAGTTTATTTTAAGTTAATTAAACCCAACACTTCGTAACTTTTCTTATTGAATTTTATTTTGGTGCTACACGTTTGAAAGCCCACTCAAGAGTGAGTAAGAAACCCAAAAGTTATGGGAAGTATAAAAGCAAAACTCTTACTAGGGGATTTCCCCTTTTAACAAATTCAAATTCATTAGAATTATCACTGTTCCAAAGTATTTGCATTTTGTGCCCTAGTGTGTGGTTCCCCCAATAATACATACATACATGCATACATCCTAATTCTGTTTTTACACGACAACTTCCTGAAGAATTCGTGTGAAAAAGTCTAAATTTTGAATGTTGGTTATACATGCATATGCACATACTGATTTCAATTAGAATTTGGTTTTTCGGTGATCGGTAAATCCGATTTTTGATTTCGTATTTTTTAAATCTTCCTCCCGATGTCTTACATCACCATGGCGAATTTGGCCAAAATCGGATGTACCATGACACTGTTTGCCCATTGGCTCTGCCGTGTATAAGAGCTTCGCTAGTATATAACATCTACTGCTCAAACACCAGCTACCGCATGCACAGCGGCCTGTGCATACACACATAGTATCCTCAAGCAATTCGTTCTAAGTACTACAACATGTCGAACAAAAGAAACCTAAAGTAATACATACATACATACATATGTTCTCGTAATTGTGTATGACTGTTGTTTCATTGTAAATAAGAGAGAAATTGTAACTACATATTCAATTTCGTCATGAGACGGCGTATTCTTGAAGAAATGAAATTCATTATATTGTAGATCCGATATTACAGAAAACGAAGGAGTTTGAGTCCAACAAGACGTTGAAAGAACATTACAATTTTGTCGAGAATTATGACGTGAAGAAGTTCCAGATGATAATGACAAAATAAAATATAGTTTTATATCCGAATGGGGACAATAAAAAACACGAGGAAAATAATTGTGGTTTTATTAGGCAAAATGAACTGCTTGCAACAATAACCAAAAAAAGAGTGCGTGGCGTCCTATTCCATTTTATAGATCTAGCTCTCCACTTTCGTCTTCTCAGAAGACGAGAGTAGGAGAGTGCTATTTGGAAAAGCCAGTTACGCTCGTGGTTCTCCAAACCACAAGCGTGGCTGTGTACAGTATGTGTACTGATATTAATATTAGTACTAACTTAGTAGATAATATGTATAGGGTGTGCATGAGATTATATAACAATATGTTGTTGGTAGACTTCCTCATCAAAATCCATTTCAAGCATGATATTATGGTCCGATTGCAAAGATAAATTATGATTTACAACTTGCACTGTTAACCCTGAATGGTTATCCTTCCTCGAATCGACGAACAACTTTTTTATTTTTGATGACTTCCTTTAAACTATTCATCCCTAATTAATTCTATCTCCGTACAACATCATTTGGTGGTGATCTCTACATATCAGTGAACGAACTTATGATATTCTGCGATCAATGGAAACTCGTTTTTCTTAACATATGTACCTACATATGTAGCTCACCAGCCCAGGGATTAACCAGTCAATGTAAAAACATTATTGAACCACCACTGCAGTGTTTTCAATTACGGAAAATTGAAAATATTTTTTGGCTGATGTTCGAGGAAAACATATGAACAATATCCTAGAATGGGTGTCAGAAAAAAAAACAAAAAATGTGCCCATTTTGTCCATATTCAAAAAAGGCGAACGACAAAATCTTCGTGATATATGTATATATGTGCCTCTTGTATATAATTTTTTGAAGTGAAAACTTCTTTAGCCGCGTTGAGCACTTTTTAGTAGGGGATAATCTTATGGGCTCGCGTCACCGACATGCTCGCATACATGCATATGTACACTATACATTCAGCGTTATACGCTTTTTGGATGAGTGAAATGTCGTGTGTTCGCGTCACTGCTTATAGCAGTATATCTGTAGCTATACAGATGACGTATTGTGCAAAAATACGGTAGACGAAAAACGTATATCTATAGCTATGAGTACGACTTGTTGGGCTTGGTCAGCACTGAAGGCATATCTATACATATATGTGTATGTAATATATAATATCTACTGCTCCCTGTGCATGCAAACATACATGTACTCACGCAATTCGTTCTAGGTACATACTACAAAAACAGCGAAAGAAACGTAAAGTAATACATAATGTTCTCGCAATTATGAATGACTGTTGTTTCATTGAATATAAGAGAGAAATGGTAACTACATATTAAATTTCGCCATTAGAAGGCGTATTCTTGAAGAAATGAAATTCATCAAATTGTAGATCTGATATTACAGAAAATAATAGAGTTTGAGTCCAACAAGACGTTGAAAGAACATTACAATTTTGTCGAGAATTACGACGTGAAGAAGTTCCAGGTGATAATGAAAAAATAAGAAATGTTGTTGGTAGACTTCCTGATCAAAATCCATTTCCATGCAAAGATAAATATGATCTACAACTTGCAATGTTAACCCTGAATGGTTATCCTTCGTCGAATCGACAAACAAGTATTGATATGGAGGCGGCGAAAATTGGCTTGACGGTAAACGAGGGCAAAACTAAATATATGCTGTCATCAAAAAAGGACGCTCACCACCGACGTCTTGGCCAGAACGTTTGTATAGGCAGATATAAGTTCGATTTAGTTAAGGACTTCGTCTACCTTGGCTCCGCAGTGACCTGGAACAACGACATCAGTTCCGAAATCAAACGCAGGATCACTCTTGCCAATCGCTGATTCTTTGGGCTCAGGAGGCAACTGAGTAATAAAGTTGACTCTATATAAGACCCTTATCATACCGGTCCTGTTGTACGGCGCAGAAGCAAGGACACTATCATAAGCGGATGAGGAGGCCCTTGGTCGGTTCGAGAGAAAGATTTTGCGCGTGATTTTTGGGCCTATAAACGCAGACGGGGGATGGAGGAGAAGATTCAACTACGAACTTTACGGGCTGTACAGCGACATGAGCCTAGTCAGGGATCTACGGATTCAACGCCTAAGATGGCTGGGCCATGTAGAGCGAATGGACACCACAGCTCCAGCCTGGAGAGTCTTTGAATCCAACCCCGAGGGACGAAGAAGCAGAGGACGGCCGCACTTAAGATGGCGCACACAGGTGGAAGGGGACCTCAGCCAACTGGGTGTGCGGCAATGGAAAAGGCTAACGAAAGATCGTGCTAGATGGCGGGGCATGTTGGTTGAGGCCCAGGTTCACCCCGAACTGTAGCGCCCACTAAGAAGAAGAAGAAGCATGAGATCAGTACAGGTACAGTACAGTACAGAACAGGACGGTTGAGTTCGAATTTCGCTGTCGAAGTTCGAAAGCTCTGGTGAATGGGAAATTGAAATGATGTCAACTGTCAACGGCGTAATGCTAATCGTCAGCGCATTCTAGATATTTCCGAAGGGGAACTTCCGACGGCGAACATTCGAGAAGGTGGACCGATAGCTGTATAAGCGCGAAAGCTCGCCCTCGGCATTCATTCAGTTTGTGGAATTGAACAGCGTGGGACAAGTCGGTGTGATCAATCGATAAAACGGTGGGAAAATAAAAGCTTTCAATAAAGGTTTGTGTGGTTGATAAAGTTTTAAGTATTCAATAGGTTTTGGATAATAAAGAAAAGTGGTGAATCTGCAGAGATAATTGATCCGTGTTGAAACAAGAAAAGTGTGTGTGTTTTAATTCGGATAAAAAGACAATTGCAGTTTATCGCAATCCAGTGGTGCGAACCCTGTTCGGTGTGGGATTTAATTTCGTAACAATATTACACTCATCAGGGATTCACCTATTTTAGACTACAATGAATAAATAATTTAAGTTTTGTTGAAACAAATGAAAATAATAATTCAATTAATGAAAATTATACTAATACTTGAATTCATTAAAATGTATGTAAATATAAACACTGACAAAACCCCCTGTAGTATAATTGTCCAGAAAAGCTTCTCGAATTTCGCCGTTTGGAACCGGCAATAAACTGTAGGTCCCTTTCACCTATGGGAAAATAAAATCACACACAACATGGGTGATTGAGAGAAGCTCGGCTTTGGTCCTTCATGGACTGTAACGCCAACATACATACATACATATTAATTATTATTTCAAATAAGTTATATTTATATTTTTCTAGAACTTGCGCAGCCCATCATACATATATGAATTTTACCGATGAATAAAATATATAATAATGTACATAATTGGTGCTCGGAGTGCCGATATACATATGCGAAAACCAGACTAATGTTAATCATTTTAATTTACAATTTAAAAAATATAAATTCTTGATACCACAAATAATTAAAAAGAGAAAACTGTTATTTTTAGTTTGAATTTTTCACTTCTGTCCCATGACTTCTTCAAATTTGCTGCGGGGGGTTTTGCCAGTACTCCGCCGAGGAGGAACGTCGCGAAATAAGCATTCGATGGCGTTGGTGCTATCGGGATCCGAACTCGCTCATCGTGCGCCAGAGTCCAACACACTAACCACTGCGCCACGGCGTCATCATCCCCCTCAATCTACTCAGGGAAAATTCAAGTTTAATAGAATTTACCAAAACTATTCTTCGAGGCGAAAACAACTACAAGTGGTCAACAAAAAAGGGTAAGTCGTTGATATGGTTTGAATATATATACACATGCAGTTCACCAGCCCGAGGACTAACCAGTCAATGTAAATTATTATTGAACCACTGCAATGTTTTCAATAACATATTTCCAACGAACGATATAATGCGAAATAAAAAAGGGCGTAAGCGCAAATGTAATACATCAATGTTTTGTTACGACAAGGATCTGACGCTGCTATCGTACAAGCCAATTTTCATAATTAGACAAAGGGAGTTGTCTCGAGTTGGTCTCGAAAAACGAACCCTGTACGTGTCAGTTTTATTTCATGTTAAACATGGCATTTATTAACAGTTACATAATCTACACATACAATATTTTTGACAGCAAACACAAACCCTTAAGCCGTCGAGAGTTTATAAAAAAATTACATTGTGACCTTGTGGAGAAGTATGTGTCACTAAGACTGGAGACACCTTCTCTAATCGCTACAACTAGGAGGAAAATTGAAAATGTTTTGACTGATGTTCGAGGAAAAAATAAGAAAAATATCATAGAATCGGTATCAGAAAAAAATGTGCCCATTGTGTCCATATTCCAAGAAGCGAACGACAAAATCTTCGTGCTATAAGTGCAAGAAGGCATGGAAACAAAATTGAGGCTTGTGCCTCTGGTATATAATTTTTTTTTATTTATTTATTTTTATTTTTTACTGTTGATTTGAACTAATATTTTTAATTTTTGTAATGATTTCTTAATGTGATATTATTTTACTGTTTTAATTTTTAACTTTCCAGTCAACAGAACAGCAGTTGAGTCTTTGCAAACAAGCGCTGAAAAGCTCTGCATCCGAAGTTTTGGGTTTCAAGACTCCACCACGCAGAAACACCTGGTTCGATGACGAGTGCAGGAGGATTCACTCAGCGAAGCAGGATGCATATAAGGCCTCGCTGCATAAAAGAACAAGAGCAGCTAATGAGCTCTACGAGTTAAAAAGAAGGGAGGAGCATAAGCTTCTTAGAAGAAAGAGCACGAGAAACGCGCGATTGAGGATTTGGAGAGGTGTTACTGCAGGCGTGACATTCGAAAGTTTCATCAACAGATAAAGCGAACATACCAAGGTTATTAAGCCAGAACGGAAGCCTGCAGGGATGAGAACGGACACCTAGTAGTAGAACCGCACTCAATGCTGAGAATATGGACTTCTGCAGATTGTGTGAACGCCTGAAGCCTTTTGTAAATAAGCTGATAGTCCTTATCAGTGCGGGTTCAGGCCAGGGAAGTTCACCATCGACCAAATCTTCACACTACGGCAGATCCTGGAAAAAACCCATGAATTTCAAGTCGACACTTGCCACCTGCTTGTCGACTTCAAAGCCGCATACGACAGCGTAATTAGAGACGAGTTGTACAACGCTATGTCCACCATTGACATACCTGCTGAACTCGTCAGACTATGAAGGATGACTTTGGAGAATGCTCGCTGCACCATCCGAATCGGTGAACACCTTACCGATAGTTTTGATGTCAAAAAAGGATTTAGCCAGGGCGATGCGTTGTCGTGTGATTTCTTCAACATCATATTGGAAATGATTGTGCAAAAATCACTGGCCAATACAAGAGGCACAATCTATTTCAAATCCTCGCAACTCCTTGAATACGCCGACGATATTGACATAATAGGTAGATCACAGCGAGATGTCAATGAGGCGTTTGCGAATATTGAGATGGAGGCGGCGAAAATTGGTTTTACGGTAAACGAGGGCAAAACTAAATATATGTTGTCATCAAAAAATGACGCTCACCACCGACGTCTTGGCCAGAACGTTTGTATTTGGCAGATATAATTTCGAGGTAGTTAAGGATTTCGTCTACCTTGGCTCCGCAGTGACCTGGAATGACATCAGTTTCGAAATCAAACCAGAATCACTCTTGCCAATCGCTGTTTCTTTGGGCTCAGGTGGCAATTGAGTAATAGATCCCTCTCCCGAACGACAAAGGTTACTCTATATAAGACCCTTATTATCCCGGTCCTGTTGTGCGGCGCAGAAGCATGAACACTATCAAAAGCGGATGGAGGGGCCCTTGGTCGGTTCGAGAGAAAGATTTTGTGCGTGATTTTTGGCCTAAAAACGCAGACGGGGGATGGAGAAAAAGATTCAACCACGAACTTTACGGGCTGTACAGCGACATGAACCTTGTCAGGCGTCTACGGATTCAACGCCTAAGATGGCCGGGTCATGTAGAGCGAGTGGACACCACAGGTCCAGCCCGGAGAGTCTTTGAATCCAACCCCGAAGGACGAAGAAGCAGAGGACGGCCGCAATTAAGATGTCGCACACAGGTGGAAGGGGACCTCAGCCAACTGGGTGTGCGGCAATGGAAAAGGTTAGCATGTTGGTTGAGGCCCAGGTTCACCCCGAACTGTAGCGCCCACTAAGAAGAAGAAGAAGATGCGCTGTCGTGTGATTTCTTTAATATCATATTGGAAATGATTGTGCAGAGATCACTGGCCAATACAAGAGGCACAATCTATTTCAAATCCTCGCAACTTCTTGCATACGCCGACGATATTGACATAATAGGTAGATCACAGCGAGATGACAATGAGGCGTTTGCGAGTATAGAGATGGAGGCGGTGAAAATTGGTTTTACGGTAAACGAGGGCAAAACTAAATACTTATATGCTGTCATCAAAAAAGGACCCTCACCAACGACGTCTTGACCAAGACGTTTGTATTGGCAGATATAAGTTCGAGGTAGTTAAGGATTTTGTCTACCTTGGCTCCGCAGTGACCTGGAACAACGACATCAGTTTCGAAATCAAACGCAGAATCACTCTTGCCAATCACTGTTTCTTTCAGGAGGCAACTTAGTAATAGAGCCCTCTCCCGAACGACAAAATTGACTCTATATAAGACCCTTATCATACCGGTCCTGTTGTACGGCGCAGAAGCATGGGGGGGGGTAGGTGAAAAAATTGAGTAGGGGATGGAATTTCGTGTGAGACAAACGAATACAACGAATAATAAAATAATTGAATTTAAACAAATTAACCTTCACATGAACAGTATCTACCCGGGTAGATATTTGAATTTTCTTTTTCCAATATTTCCGCGACTTTTGATTATATGTTCATGCCGCCCCGACTCAGTGACTAACTTTTTTACAGCTTTGAGAATATGTTAAAAAAAATTATTTAGAGAATGTTCCTCCAAGTCTACCCATTTTTTCTACCCAGGTAGATACAGTATTTTTCATATATTTTGTATTGAGATTTTCGTAGTTTGGCGCTGAATTATCATGAAACGGCGAATTAGATAAAGGAAGTGTTTCTTCATATACATATACATATGTACATACACATGCATATGTACATTCATGACAACAATGCCAAAATTTCTCCACATTGCGAGATTTAAACTTTGCGAGAATTTCAAATGCCTACTCAGATTCGATTTGCACAACCTCGCTTCAAGCGAAATATCGTATTTTTTGGGTGGATAACTATGGAGTGCCATGAGTTATTCAAAGTAAACAAATTTGCAAGCTTCAAATGAAAACGACGAATATTAACGACGAATATAGTGCATACCGTGACTATTGACTATTGATTCACATTGATTTAACTGCTTTAGATTTTTAGCTACATATTCGTGTTTAGCTTAACGATTTGGTATTGTTGTCTTGGTTTAGTTTTCCGATTTCCGAAAACAAACTCGGTTTCGGATTCGGTTTTACCGTTGATGTTTTTCGGATTATATCAATTCGTTTAGTTTATATTTATAATATTCCTGGACTTTTAAGGAAAAAGACAATCACTTTGGTTTTGGATTTAGTTTTGCTTCGTGAATTGGTTTTTTTTTTTTTTTTGGTTTAAAGAAAATATATATAAAAATTGTAAGTAACATTTATTTTCCATAATTCTATGAGTTTTTAAAAGGTCGATTACATGGTTTGTTGTATTTGTTTAATTAGAGTTAGCAATATTTTTTGGCATTTATTTTTTTAAAATGCCTCGCAAATGCAAGTCGAACCTTTCAAGAGTGTCTTCACAGGCACAAGCGAAGGGATTAGCTCGGTCCCAAGAATCTCTTGAAGATGCTGAACTGAGAAGGCAAGGACAAGCTGAACGTCAAGTTGCTTTGAGAGCCTTGGAAACACCTGCTCAAAATCAGCAGAGGCTGCTCGACGATGCAGAAGGTCATGCTGCTCTAAGAGCTTCTGAAACACCCGCTCGAACTCAGCAAAGGCTACTCGAAAACGCATAACGTCAAGCTGCTTTAAGAGCCGCTGAAACACCTGAACAAGCACAGGCACGCAGAAATTTAAATGCGCAGCTCCAAGCAGAACGTCGGTGTAATTTTGAAAGAAATAATTGGTCGATATTTAATGAAGCTGCATTTAATTACGATCCACTAATTGATTAAAAAAATCACAGGCTGATTGTTGTAGGACTGATGGACAAGGCGGGTCGTTTTTGTAGCGCATTAAAATGAAAAGATGAGACCCCAGGCATGTGCTGTAGCAACGGCAAAGTTTCACTTCCTCTACTAGGGGCGCCAGAGGAACCTTTAAAAACTCTATTTTTATATGATGCTGATAAGTCACGGCGCTTTTTAAACAAGATCCGGAAATACAACTCATGTTTTCAGATGACGTCTTTTGGAGTAGACCGGGAAGTAATAAAGCCAGGATTTTCGCCAACATTTACGGTGCAAGGGCAAATTTATCACAGGATCGCTGCACTTTTTCCAGCTGACAACGAACAGCACAAATTTTGCAGGTGACCGTCGATGCCAATTTATCCCGGGAGTAGAAAGAGACACGGTGCTGAAAATTCAAAGATACTTGGAAGATAATAATACTTAAGTAAACACGTTTAAAACTACTTTAGAGAATCTACCTGAACAGCATTATAAGGTAGTTGTACATGCGGACAGGGCTCCTCGGGGAGAGCATGAAAGGCGCTATAATGCGCCATTGATTAATGAAATTGCAGCCGTAGTAGGTTAGGTTAGGTTATTGTGGTCGTCATAAGCCACACGTAGGCCGAAGTCGGCCCATTGTGATACCACATTGATCGTGTTAGCCAGATTCGCTACCAGAGAACCAACCGGTGCTTCTGATGAAGCGATGGAGTTGAGCTATTTTATCGTCTGCTATGCTATCACAGAAGGGCGCGCCGAGGTAGATCCTCCTGCGATTCACAAAAGAGGGGCATGAGCAGAGGAGGTGATGTATTGATTCCTCCTCCTCCTCGTCCCGTTGGAGGGTATTCCCAGTCTGGCGGCGTGTTTCCGAATGATGCAGTGACCTGTAATGACACCCACCAGAGTACTTAAGGTTGCCATTAAGTCCCTGGTTCGTCCTAGGTTTAATTTAGGCCAGAGTTGTTTGGTGATAAAGCCGATATTACTCTCATTCCATTGGAGGTTGGTCGCCTTAGTGGTTTGGAATTTTATCATATGCTTTACCGTACTTATTGGTGTTTCTAGGTACCCGAGGGTAGGTAGGCTGAGTGTGCTAGACCCTAACTTTACGAGGTCGTCGGCCGCGCAGTTTCCTAGAATATCCCTATGCCCGGGAACCCACAATACTTTAATGTTGAACTG
This sequence comes from Eumerus sabulonum, assembly GCA_951905685.1. NCBI lineage: Eukaryota > Metazoa > Arthropoda > Insecta > Diptera > Syrphidae > Eumerus > Eumerus sabulonum. The sequence goes on from OX645060.1 coordinate 75,545,295, forward strand.
CTCAGCCATCTCATCTAGAGATAGGCGACAGGTAAGAGATGTCTTTCATTTATGGGTTACAGCTGCCAGGGATTTTATCGCAGATTGGCTATCCGTGCAAGGATAGGCTGAGGTTAAGTTCCTTGGAGAAGACTCCACTGCCGCTACCCGACTCTATCCTAGAGCCATCGGTATAGAGGGAGATCGAGTCCATTGGTATGACTATCCCATCAGCCCATTCCTCCCTGGATGGAAAAGCAACTTCGAAGTTCCTAGTGAACCCGTTTTGCGGGATGATATAGTCTGTGTCCGTGGGTACTTCGAAGTGTTTTAGAATGGTTGTGTGTCCTTTTTGTGATGTGGGCCATATTATTATGCTCCTCATCCTCAGGGCAGCGCAGGCAGCAATTTGTTTGCTGAAAAGGTTCGGTGGTGGAAGGTGTAACAGAAAGTTTAAGGCCTCCGTGGGGGTTGATCTGACCGCTCCGCTTATGTATAAGCTGGCCGATCTTTGTACTTTCGCCAGAAGGTTTCGATTGACTGCCTTGTCCAGAGCAGTCCACCAGACTACGACGCCATACAGGAGGATGGGCTTTATGACCGCCGTATAGAGCCAGTGTATAATGCTTGGTTGGAGACCCCTCTTCTTGCCCACCACTTTTTTGCAACTGTAGAGGGCAACAGTTGCAGCCGTAGTAAGTGGTGAACAATTTTCTTAACGGGACATTGTCTTGCGAGCACATGGTGACACGTTGCCACGGGTAGCCGATACACACAAATTTTATGATGCTCTGCAACACCCATTGATTTATTCCAAAGGACAAGAAGGGTATCACTTTGAAATTCCCCTTATTAATCCAGTGACAAAACAACCCATTGCAAACAAAAAAGTATCGTGGATGAATTTTTATGCCTATCATATGATGTTGCGACAAAATGATTTCAACCTTTTAGCTCGGTGCAGACAACTATTTCATCAGTTCTTGGTGGATATGTACGTGAAGGTGGAAAGCGAACGTCTTTGTTTTATTACTTTAAATCAAAAAAACCTACGTGTTGATAATTACATACATTTGCAAGATGCAGTTGCTAGCGACGCCAATGTTAGTCCTTCAGATCTAGGAAAAATGGTAATTCTTCCGTCAACATTCGTTAACAGCCCCCGCTACCTACACCAATACGCACATGACGAATTTACTTATGTACGAACTTACGGCAGACCTGACCTTTTTGCCACTTTCACTTGCAACCCTTCATGGAAGGAAATAGCTAATGAACTAATACCGGGCCAAAAAAGTACTGACAGACACGATTTAGTTGCCAGAGTGTTAAGATTAAAAGTGCAAAAATTAATGAATGTAATTACCAAGGGTAAAATATTCGGCGAGGTACGATGTTTCATGTATTCTATTGAATGGCAAAAAGGGGACTACCACATGTGCATATTCTAATATGGCTTAAAGAGAAGACGCGGCCCACCCAAATAGATAAGTTAATTAGCTCCGAGATTCCTGATCCTGAGCAAGATAAAGAATTGTATGACACTATTGTCCGAAACATGGTACACGGTCCCTGTGGTGCACGAAATCCAGCTTCGCCATGCATGAAAGATGGAAAATGCACAAAGAATTTCCCTAAACAGCTGTTAAGAGAAACTGTGCACAATGACAATGGCTACCCGTTATACAGGCGCACAGCACAAGAAGATGGTGGCCGAACAGTTACAATTAAGACTCGATCTAGAGCCAACGAAACCTTAGACAACAGTTGGATCGTCCCGTATTCGCCCATTCTATGTAAAATGTTCAATGCTCATATTAATGTAGAAGCCTGTAGCTCTGTCCGCGCAATCAAATATATATGTAAATATATAAACAAAGGAAATGACCAGGCTATATTTAATCTCAGGAATGAAGGTGGGGCACATCTTCTGAATGAAGTGCAAACCTTTCAAGCAGGACGTTACGTCAGCAGTAATGAGGCAGCGTGGCGGCTCCTTGGCTTCCCCTTGCATGAAAGACACCCAGCAGTAACCCACCTTGCTGTACACTTAGAAAATGGAGAGCGCATATATTTTACCGATAACAATTTCCAAGAAAGAGTATCATCACCGCCCAAAACAACATTAACAGCCTTTATCCACCTTTGTCAGGCCGATCCCTTTGCAAAAACGTGTTTCTATGCCGAAGTCCCCCGTTACTATACCTGGAACACATCTACAAAGGAGTGGAAACGCCGTATTCAAGGCGTGCGTGTTGAGAATTGGCCCGGAGTGAAATCATCGGATGCCCTTGGTCGTGTGTACACCGTCCACGTTACTAATTTTGAATGTTTCTGTTTACGTTTGCTGCTACACCATGTTCGGGGTCCTACAAGCTATAGAGATCTTAAAATTGTTAACGGCCAGGAATGCGCAACATATAGAGAAGCATGTGAAGCTCTGGGTCTGTTAGAGAATGATAATCACTGAGACGATACTATGGAGGAAGGCGTCCAGTGCCAATCGCCAGCCAAATTCAGGGACCTTTATGCAACCCTCATATTATCTTGCGGGCTATCAAATCCTAATGAATTATGGAACAAATATAAAGAGTACATGGCGGAAGACATTTTGCGAGGGCTACAGCAGACACATACGGACATGACATACAATGAACACATTTATAACAAAGCACTTGGAAAAATTTAAGACAAAGAAATGGCAATGGTGGGTAAACGGTTGAGTGAATTTGGAATGATTAGCCCTCGGCGAACGAACGAAAATGAACTATTTGATGAGATTGTACGAGAAACAAACCCAGAACAAAAACGAGTATTTGGCCAAGTGCGCACTACTCTACTCTTTGTTGACGCCGCAGGAGGAAAGGAAAAACATTCTTGCTAAATTTGTTGCTGGGGTCGTACTGCGCATTCTGTTTTAAAATTACCACTAAATCTCGCCCAGGAAGATGCACCTATCTGTAACTTTAGTAAAAATAGCGCACGGGGTGCTATGCTACGTCAGTGCAAGCTCTTAGTGTGGGATGAAAGTACTATGGCGCACAAAAAAGCGGTAGAAGCACTAAATCGAACGCTCCAGCATTTGCGCAACAATACCGAGGTTATGGGAGGGATAGTCGTTTTATTGGCTGGTGATTTCCGCCCAACGTTACCATTCATTCAGAAGGGGACACCTGCAGACGAAATTAAAGCATGTCTCAAGTCGTCCACTCTATGGGCCACCGTAAGAAAGTTCAGTTTGACTACAAATATGAGAGTGCATCTATATGATGACACAAATGCTGGCAACTATGCCGAAACACTATTGAAAATAGGAGATGGTCGGTTAGAAACTGATGCCGAGGGCTGTGTGACAGTGACGGGAGATTTTTGTCACTTAGTACACGGTGATTCAGAATTAGTTGCAAGTGTTTACCCAGATTTACAAAACAATATACACGAAAATCAATATTTATTTATTTATTTATTTAGTAGCGCTGATTACATACATTGTATTATTATTTACGTATTTTAAGAGATATAGGATATATTCCTTTACAGCTTTGAATCTCTAGGTTTTTTATACAATAAGTTACATTTCAGGATATAACATTTTGATATTTTAAGGGAAAAGCTACAAACAAAAACCCTTATTCGAAACTTAATCCTACTATTGCAAACTAACCCGAGTGCACACTTAAATGTGCAATAAGTGCATTTTCAGAACAGGAACATTTTTCGTAAAACTTATTTTTTTGGTTATCTATAATTATACTGATAAGGTTGACGCAAGCCAATTCATGAAGATGTAAGGTTAGAAAATCTCTAGGTAACCCAAATATCAATTTAAGGATTTTGTTTTGACATCTTTGTAGTTTGAGTTGATGGGTTTTTGCGCAATCAAACCAGACCTGACACCCATAAAGCAGTTTAGCTTGGAATATAGTTCTGAATAGAATAATTTTATTTTTAATGCTAGATTTTTTGTTAATGAGAGGGTAAAGGATTTTTATTGTCAGGTTAACATTATTAATGCGACTGATTATATGCTTTTGTAACGTTAGTTTTTCGTCCAGGATCACTCCAAGATACTTGCACGAGCTAGCCCAGTCTATATCAACTGAATAAAGTTTTAATTTTCTATTTGGAAGAAAGCAATTTTTTCTACGTTTTGAGAACCAGACAGCTTGGGTTTTGTCCGCGTTTATCTTAATTTTCCATTTGGCGAAATATTGCTCAATTTCAATTAAGGAATTCTGCAGTGGGGAGAAGACATCATCTGGGGACACGGCAGTGCCCCTGCCAAGTCGAGCAAAAAAGCGGCACGGCCGTACCATCCTTTTCTCGTAACATAATAGGCCATTTTCGACCCCCTATAACTTCGTTGTGGATAAAACTAGAAGTCTGAATTTTCAGTAACCAAGCAAGCATTGCATAGAGATGGTATATTTCAAATTTCATTCAATTTGAACTAGTAGTTTAAGAATTATAACTAGTCAAAGTTTCTTAATTTTGTCACTCACTGACTGACTCACTGACTGACTGACCGATCATCAAAAGTCTAAGGCACTTCTAGCAGACGTAGAAGCTTCAAATTTGGAACACAGCTAGTGTTAAGTGTATAAATCCAGGAAAAACTAAAATATTTTGCAATTTCGGTTCAGTTTTCTAGATACACCAACTGCATAAATAATCCCATAAACGTATATACATACATCAGTGAATGAATCTGTTTGCCTGTATACATATGTATAAACAATGGAATAATAGGGGTAGGTAGGCTTACTGTATTCGGTATCGGCGAGTATATACATACATATGGATGTATTTACTCATCAGAAAGATTTGATTTTACTTCAAGCATATACCCCATCTATACGTGGTGTGATTTGTTTACTAATACACTTGCACGTGCATTGCATGAATTTGAACAGTGTATATCCGGCTTAGGCATTGGTATCAGCGAAATTGTGCTTACGCTGAAGAAATACATATGTATGTACATACATAACTGTATGATGGATACATAGAACGGGTGAGAAATAGGAGATTAGACAAATTTAAAGCAGAAGGTTAACTTTATCACCCAAAATAAATAAATATATAATATAATACACAGCTATTCAGAAGCTGAAGAACATCAAGGCCACAGGCTCAGATGGCTTGCCATCAGAGCTCTTCAAGGCTGGCGGCGATGTTCTGGTAGGGAGCATGCACCAGATCATCTGCAGAATTTGGGAAGATGAAAGCATGCCCGACGACTGGAATACCAGCTCTATATGCCCCATCCACAAGAAATGCGATCCTACCTCTTGCAAGAACTATAGAGGTATATCCCTGCTCAATGTCGCATACAAGATCCTCTCCAGCGTATTGTGTGGACGTCTAAAGCCATTTTGCACTGCACTAATCGGCAGCTACCAGTGCGGCTTCCGGCCCGGTAAATCAACTATAGACCAAATTTTCACACTTCGACAAATCCTGGAAAATACCAACGAGTTTCGAATCGATACACACCATCTTTTCATCGATTTCAAAGCCGCATACGACAGCATTCATCGTGAAGAACTGTTCGGAGCGATGGCCGAATTTGGGATCCCGGTAAAACTGATCCAGTTGTGTCGCGCCACGCTAAAAAACACGCGATGCACCGTGCAACTCGGTTCTAGGACCTCGGAACCATTCGAAACATGCACCGGATTTCAGCAAGGAGTTGCGCTGTCATGTGACTTTTTCAACCTGGTGCTGGGGCAGATAGTGCGACGGGCAGGCGTCAACAGGGAAGGCACTATCTTTTACAAGTCCATCCAGCTGCTAGGATACGCGGATGATATCGACATCATCGCGTGTTCTCGCCGTGGCATTGTGGAAGCATTCACGGCGATTGAAGAACAGGCGAAACGAGTTGGTCTTAAGATCAATGAGGACAAAACGAAATACATGCTGCAAGCAAAAACCAATCCGTCGCTCACCCCCTGGGACAAAATATAACAATTGACAGCTACTATTTCGAGGTAGTTAAGGAGTTTGTCTACCCCGGGGCAAACGTAAATTCCACAAATGACACCACAGTGGAGATCCGGCATAGAATCGGCCTTGGCAACCGCTGCTACTTCGGCTTGTCCAAACAACTGGGGTCAAAACTCCTCACTCGAAAGACCAAAGTCGTGCTTTACAAAACGCCCATTCTGCCAGTCTTGCTGTACGGAGCTGAAAGCTGGACGATAAGCAGGACGGCGGAGCTGATTTTGGGTTCTTTCGAAAGAAAAATTCTGCGTCGAATATTTGGTACTGTCTGTGAGGAAGGTGAATGGAGAAGAAGACACAACCGCGAACTCTACGAGCTGTATAAAGACCAAGTAATCGCGGATTACTTGGTCTTGACAACTGGAAGCAGCGTGTCTTGACAACTGGAAGCAGCGATACTCCATGGATCGCTGGCCTGATAAGCTGAAAGAAGCTGATAATATAATAAAAAGTACAAAAAGTAATAAAAAGTTTCTTTAGTTTCTTGATGTGTATGTAGTTTCTACCTTCTAGTAAAAAGAAAGTAACTCAGTTTTAAAGAAAAGATAAAAATAACGATCCTCGATATATTACACACACATATGTAACTTAAGAAAGAAGTTAGAGCACCGTGGCGCAGTGGGTAGTGTGTTGGCCTCTGACACCGATACGACACGGGATGGAATCCCGACAAAGCCGCGAACGTGTTCTCACGGTGTTTCTCCTCAGCGGGATTCTAACAAAACCCTCTGTAGTAAAATTGTCATGAAAAGCTTCTCAAAATTCGCCGTTCGGAACCGGCAATAAACTGTAGGTCCCTTTCACCTATGGGAAAATGAAATCACACACAACATGGGGGATTGAGAGAAGCTCGGTTTAGGTCCTTCATGGACTGTAACGCCAACATACATACAATCATCTACAAAAAGGAATGAGATGCCATGAAAAACATAACTTGTAAAAAAACCAAGTCTCGCGACTTAGATCTTCTACCGTCAAAAGTTGTAAGATCCATGTATTACCAAGTCAGTTAATTTATTCAGTCCCTACTTAAGGGACCTTCTGCCTTGATTTATTACGTAAAAAGCTAACCTAACAACATCTTATAGTGACCCTACCAATATCAAAATCTTTTATGTATTAAGTAAATAGATTGACTTGGAAATCGCACTAAATAATCTAATTTAATATAATATAGTCTTTATAGTCTTTATTTCGTATTAAAAATTACATAGGTTTGTCACCGCACATTTAAAATACAAAGATATTGATATTTTTAAATTGATTCTAATAGGAAATTCTATGTAAATATGCAGTTTTGGAGGAAAAATACGAAAACAAAAACCTCCATTTCAAACAAGAAATATAAAAAACAAAAATTCGATAAATTACAAAAATTTATAAGTACGTAAATTGGTAGTTAAATTAGGAAATATTTAGTGTGAAACAAAATAAATAAATAAATTTAAAGGAACAAATTACAAATATATAAACAATATGTAAGTAAAGGGTATGTATATAAATTGGCAAATAAATAAGTTTATAACAAACGAAAAAGTTTATAACAAACAAAATGTTAATATACTCAGTTAACACCATCGACCAAGGCCAAGGGCGAAGGTCGATTACCTGCATTAACGGGACTCGATGAGTCAACACATTTCAGCACCTTAGGCAGTTCTCGCTACTTGCGCGTTTCCCAGATCGTAGAGGAGGATCATATTCTGTCTGGCTACGATCGCATAGGCTTACATATACGCCAGTCGAACCATGGATTGCATCAGCCAATGCATACGAACGCATGCTGACGATGCGTTCTCGATCAAGTAACAGCGTATGGAGATAGGATGTGGAATACGGACCGAATACGATCCAGGGAAGAGGGGACATGCAAAACACCTGTGTCAGCGAGCGGAGGAGAATCGTGCGAAGCATTGTAAGCAGGTCGGGCAGATTGGGTTGGCAGTTCGTCGTGAGACTCGCAGCCGAATAGTCGTAGAACATTAAATAAACTTGTACAATAGAAAACTAAGAATCGCTTTTTAATCCGTAAGTCGAACAGTGGGCCAGGCTCATGCCTGGCGTTCCCGGTTTTTTTTGGATTCCCCTTCAGGGAATCCTTTAACTGGCGCCCGAGCAGGGACCGGCCTCTAAATCGATCTATTTCTTTCATTGACCAATAGCCACGGGTCCTTTCATACAGGACGAAAGGGTCAGTACGCTCTATTTGAGTGAACGTCGCTGTAACCATGGGAACACAGTAGACCACTCTGACCCCGATGTGGCCGATTCCGACATAACCATGGGAACATGTACGGAGATTGGTTAGATAAGTAGATCGATTGTGAAGTGATTCGTGCCGCGAGTAGGTCGCCTGCAATCTCAACGCAGGCTTCCAAAAGGGACAACCACGAACCTTCCATGGCCGGTCTCCAAAAGAATATATATATCGGTTCGGTTCGGTAATTTTATCGGTCTTTTTTTTATTTTTTATTGCAGCTGATCAGAGTCGGTAAAACATTCGAATTGTGCTGGTCTTAAGCCCCCTAAAGAAATTATGAGCCAATATAATTTGTAAGTGGCTAAATTGTGAACAAAATGAGAAATAGAAAAATAAAAAGAAAGATATACAAAGTGCAAGAAAATTGTAATAAGGCTCAAAATTTAGTGGCTAAGTGCTGGGCCTAAAATCAATAATAATTAAACAAAAGTGCTAGTGAATTGTGTCATTAATCCCCATAGCCATACGTTCCAAGCCATAATTTCCTAAGGTAAGCGCTTCTAATTTTTATTAAAGTATTCTCTTACCCGTCGCAAAAATGGATCAAATAACTAGTTCCCTAACCGAGTTGACTGGTGCGGTGAATAATATTCTTGCCCAGATTAAGGGGTTGGAAATGCGGCTGAAAGCTGTCGAAAGTAAGCCAGCGCCACCCGTACAAGGAAATGTCGAGGTGGAACGGGCAAGCATAATCGTGCAGCCTAGCCCACCGCAAAATGAAAGTGAATTAGAAGAGATTAGCCGCCTTCCCGACTGTGTGAAGGAGCTTCAAGTATTCGACGGAAATCCTACGCAGTATGTTTCCTGGGTACATTCAGTAGAGAGTATCCTAAGGGATTTCGAAATAGTGAGGGAAAAACCTATATACCGTGCGATACTTCAGCACATCCGGGGAAGGGTTCGCGGACCGGCCAATTCTGCGTTGGTCTCTTACAATATATTCGATAGCGACTGGGCGAGTATGAAACAGGTTCTCTCGCTGCACTATGCAGACAAGCGAGATATGAGAACGCTGGAACATCAGTTGAACCAGCTTAGTCAGAAAAATAGCAGAATAGACGAATTCTATGCTGCCGTTAATCACCAGTTGTCCTTGATGGTCAACAAATTGAAGACCGAATCTTATAGCGAAGAAACAGCGAGAGCATTGGTGGAAACATATCGGAATCGGGCTCTGGACGTATTTGTTCGTGGCCTGAACGGCGATATTTCGAAAATGTTAATAGTCCAAAGGCCCAAGACCCTACCGGAAGCTTACTCCACTTGTTTGGAGATCCAAAATCTAAATTTTAGAAGCAACAATATTCATTCATCCACCGGTCCTAACTTGATTACTGCTCCAATGAACCAAACGTTTAAAAGTTCGGAGGCTAGACCACCATTGCCACCAAGAAACTTCTACCAATCCCATCCAAGTGGTTCCAGACAATTCTCCTGGAAACCTCCTCAACGCGATCATGGTGTCCCGCCAAGGCCCGGACCTAAGCCCCTGCCAAAAATGGATGTTGACGAAAGCGTTCAAAGTCGTCAAGTGAATTATATGAATCGTCCAAAAAATCCGTTCAAGCGTAAGGCTAAGTCAGATAACTATCCAAATAAGAATCAGAGGTTGTATCATACCGAGGTGGAAGAAGACGAAGGAAATTACCGAGAGGTCGCTGAGGAGGCCGTCAGTGAAGAAGTAAATTTTATGACGGACGGCTATCCAGCGTACCATATATAGAATATGTGGTAGGAGATGGGGCTGTGCTGAAATTCCTTGTCGATACGGGGGCGAACAAGAATTTCATCAGCTCCAAATTAAGACAGACAGCGATCCCCCTCGAAAAACCATTTTTCGTTCGGTCAGCTTCAGGAAAGATTAGTATTTCTGAATATATCACGGGAAGATTCTTCGCGAGGGTCGGTAACAATACTTTACTGAGATTTTACGTGTTACCTGGACTTGAGTCCTTCGATGGTATCATAGGCGATGATACATTGAAGGAGCTTGAGGCCGTTATTGACAGAAAAACCAATGTTTTAATGTTAAAGCCGGGAGTAAAATTACCCTTGAAGGAGAAACACTCCAAGGAGGTAAATATATCATTAAACGAAAGTTTAGCAGAGGAAGTCAAACAGGCGTTACAAAATCTAATAGCAAAATACAATCCACTATTCGGCCCGATAAATACAAATGAGGAAATCGATACATCCGTTCAAGCAGAAATTAGAACACAGACGGATGAGCCGATCTATACGAAAAGCTACCCATACCCGGCCTCCCTTAGAGGCGAAGTCGAGAAGGAGATCTCTAAACTCTTGGAAGCGGGAATAATTCGGCCTTCGAAAAGTCCTTACAATTCGCCAATTTGGGTGGTCCCGAAAAAACCGAAGCCCACCGGCGAAAAGCAGTACAGAATGGTTATTGACTATAAGAGGTTGAACAGTGTTACGATCTCAGATGCGTACCCAATTCCTGACATCAACGCCACACTCGCCAGCCTCGGTAAGGCCCGATACTTCACAACACTGGACCTGACATCCGGCTTCCACCAAATACCTATGAAACCTTCTGATATCCCCAAAACAGCGTTCTCGACGATGAATGGGAAGTACGAGTTTCTGAGATTGCCCTTTGGCCTGAAAAATGCTCCGGCGATCTTTCAACGGATGATAGATGATGTGCTAAAGCCCTATATAGGCAAAATCTGTTATGTCTATATAGATGATATAATCGTCTTTGGCAATAGCCCAGAAAATCATCTGAAGAACCTCGATACGGTACTTGGAAAGTTAAGCGGGGCCAACCTTAGGGTCAACTTGGAAAAGACGCACTTCATGGACACTGAGGTGGAGTTCCTTGGATATATCATTACCCCTGATGGGGTGCGTCCAGACATGAAGAAGGTAGAGGCGATTCGTAATATCCAGCCTCCCGAAAATTTAAAGGAGCTGAAATCTTTCCTTGGAATGACATCTTATTACAGGAAATTCATACGGGATTATGCGAAGGTTGCCAAGCCACTCACCAACCTGACTCGAGGGGAATATGCCCAAGTGAAGGCCAATCAGTCGAGAAATATTCGCATTAAGCTCGGTGAAGACGCGATGAAGGCCTTTAATGATTTAAAAACACTGTTGACCTCTGCAGAAGTTCTTTCATTTCCTGATTTCGACGTGCCATTTAATCTTACTACGGATGCCTCGAATACAGCAATCGGAGCCGTACTATCGCAGGGTGAGCTAGGTAAAGACAAACCCATCGCTTATATCTCACGGTCCCTCAACAAGACAGAGGAAAATTATGCGACCAATGAAAAAGAGATGCTGGCGATAGTATGGGCCCTAGACAACCTCCGATCCTATCTATATGGGGCTAGAAAAATACGTATATTCACTGATCACCAACCATTGACCTTTTCATTGGGCAATAGAAACTTTAACGCAAAATTAAAACGTTGGAAGGCAAGGATAGAGGAGTATAACTGCGAATTGGTTTACAGACCGGGTAAATCTAATGTCGTAGCCGACGCTCTATCGAGACTTAAAATTGAGAACCATCACCTGACCGCCTCAGTAAATGCTGAAGCTGGATCCCAGGTGAACGCGCTACACGACAATTCCTTAACGGACACCGCCTCCAACGCTAATTCAGAAACAGAAACTGCTCACTCAACTACAGAGGAGGCTTCAGAGCATGGATCCTTAACGGAACCAAATGACGACGAAACCCATTCCACTGAATCCGCTTCCGAGACGATGCATAGTGCCGAACAGGACTCGACAGACCTAATTCCGCACGTAGAAGCACCCCTTAATGTCTTCCGAAATCAAATCGTGATAAAATTGGGGAAGGGTCTCAGTATTTACGAAGAACCACATCCTGGTTTCTCAAGGCACTACATCGCCGTGGATAATTTGGATAAAACAACGTTGGTAGAGATACTGAAAACTCGATTAAGACCAAATATAGTGAATGGCATCAAGATCCCCGAATGCTGTATTGACTTGCTGCAAAAGGTATATTTGGAATACTTCGTCTGCTATAAGATAAGAATCACTCAAAGAATCGTGGAAGATGTAGCCAACGAAAACCGAGTGTGGGATCTTATAAGCAAGGAACATAGGCGGGCCCACAGAAACGCCAGAGAAAATAAGGAACAACTTCTAGAGAAATATTACTTTCCAAAAATGAATAGCCTTATCAAGAAGTACACGAAGTCGTGCGATGTCTGCCTCGCAAACAAATATGACCGACACCCGGCGACGCCTGAGTTGCAGCCTACTCCGTCTCCTTCTTATCCCTGCGAGATACTACACCTCGATATTATGGAAATACAAGGGGAAAAATTTATCTCTTGCCTGGACAAATTCTCGAAATTTGCTAAACTCTTTCACATTAAAAACAAATCTTCCCTACATCTTAGAGACAAAATTATAAAAATCCTTCACTATTTCACGATCCCCAAAATGATTGTCACTGATAACGAAAGGAGTTTCCTTAGCCCAATTATGGTTAACTTTATAAAGATGCTCGATATAAAAATGTATCAGACACCCGTCAATCGCAGCGAAGTCAATGGGCAGGTCGAGCGATTTCACTCCACCATTCTTGAAATCTATCGATGTCTGAAGGCTGAATACAAAGACCTCAAGCTGAGGGAACTCCTAAATATATCTGTGGATAGGTATAACAATACCATTCACTCAGTGACGCAGCGAAAGCCGTCGGATGTATTCTTTAACAGAAGCAGTAGATACAACTTCCAAAATATGGCCAACTTTCGGATCAAGGTGAACCAGCAGTTAAGAGAAAGGATACAGAAGAAGCAAGCTGATAGGAACGTATGGCATAATAAAAAGAGAACGGTACCCAAGGCATTTAAAAAAGGTGACGTTGTTTACACTTCCTTTAAAAGAATCCAGGGCAAGCACAAGCCTTTGTATCGAAAGGAAGTTGTAGCAAAAAATAATAAGGTCACTGTGCTTACAACAACAGGGCGCAAAATACATAAAGCGCAAGTTAGAAATTCATAAAAAAATGTTTACAAAAATATAAGAAAAAAAAAAAAAAGGGAGAATGGCACACTCACTTGGCACGCGCACATTTTTTTCTTTTTACGGCACTTACGCACAAATCTTTAGGAGATGTTATAAGATATGTAAAATAAGTAAAACATGATTATGTACAATATTACACCACAGACATGTTAAAAGAATTAAAACGCACATAGATATGCATGTACGATAGATTGTATCTTAATATTTAAGTTTGTCTATTTCCTTTTATCTGAATATTAAGTTCATTAAGGTTGTTTTATTCCTTGTATCTCAATATTAAGTGTAACTCTTTGTATCTGAATATTAAGTTTTACTTGTTCTCAACACTAATGTCTTCTTTCCTGCATAGTTTAACGCCGTATAATTTGTAATTGTAATAATTGGTTATATTTTCTAAACTACTGTAAAATTATATTCGTCGTAAGCCACCAAGTCGGTATTTCCAGACTAACCTGCCTGATCTGCCTGGCAACGGTACAAGGGTTCCAGATATTCAAATACACAACCCCACTCGTCCCTATCAAGGAAGGCAAAGCGTGGATAGTCGACGGCAACCTCAATCTTGTACACGTTATTAATCTAAACCAGTTCGAGCGTCAGGCGACGGAGGTCGCGGAATCTATCAACAAGCACATCATCGACAAAGGGGACAGACGGCTGATTAACTTCCATCTTAACTCGATCACGGATCGCATCAGGTTACTGAAGGGTAGGACACCAAGGAAGCAGAGATCAATAAACTGGATTGGATCCGCGTGGAAATGGGTCGCTGGAAACCCGGATGCTTCAGACTGGGACGAAATCCTAAAAAGCCAACAGCAGATCGTGGAAAACAACAACCATCAGTACAAGGTGAACGAGCGAGTCATAGAGTCCATCGAAGACATAACCAAGAAAGTTAACTGGGTCATTGACAACACCCACAGCGAAAGGGCGATAGCGGATATCCAGAGGTTCAAACGTGACATCTTGGACCAGGTTTTACTAATGAAAGAAGAGATCAACGAGGTGGTGCGAGCATGCCAGATGGCTAAAAACGGCATCGTGAACACCAACCTTCTTAACCACGACGAAATCAACCTGCTAATAAACGAACTCGAAACCCTTCCGTACGAAAACGAAATTGAGGCAATCGAATTCGAAGCACCATCGGTTTACACAAACGGTTCGATTCTCTTGTACGTCTTGTCCATGCCGACGGTGAAGAAGGAGGACTACAACCTGTTGCTAATAAAACCATCGGTAACCAACGATCAGCAAGTTAGCATCGATTTTAATAGAATACTTATCAACCGGTGGGAAACCTATGGCGTGATCCAACAATGCCTATCGATAAGCAACACCACTGTATGCAGAGAAGGATCACTCTCGAGGATTCCAGAAAATCACTGCATAGCCAGATTGCTGAAGGGAGGTCATGCAGCATGCACATATCGTACGAACACCCGCGAAGTTGTCGAGCTGATCAAAGGAAACACCATATTTGCAACGAACTTCAAAGGCCAACTTACCTCAGGAAGCATCAAGCAGTTTTTGACGGGAACCTTCATCATCCAGTTGAATAATGAAACAATCCAATTAGGAAACAGGACCTTCATAAGCTCTAGCTACGCTGCTCTCCAAATCCTGCCATCAGCGATGACGAACGTTACTGTCAAGGAACATGAGGTGGACCTTCAATTCATTCACAAACTCAGTATTGAAAACATCAAACGACTCGGTCACCTGGCCACTAGGATGGGAATCTCTACGCTATGGGACGTCGCTGTCTTCGTATTGCTGATATCGTTCGTGATCATCATGTGGCGTAAGCTAAGTGGAAAATTGAGTCTTCCAGCACTCAGGATACCAGAGGCTTCTGCAGATGCAACTCGAAACTAAGGACGACCGACCAGCTGGGCGATGATGTCATCCATCTGCGAGACGCAGATTTTTGAAGGGGGAGGAGTTAACACCATCGACCAAGGCCAAGGGCGAAGGTCGATTACCTGCATTAACGGGACTCGATGAGTCAGCACATTTCAGCACCTTAGGCAGTTCTCGCTACTTGCGCGTTTCCCAGATCGTAGAGGAGGATCATATTCTGTCTGGCTACGATCGCATAGGCTTACATATACGCCAGTCGAACCATGGATTGCATCAGCCAATGCATACGAACGCATGCTGACGATGCGTTCTCGATCAAGTAACAGCGTATGGAGATAGGATGTGGAATACGGACCGAATACGATCCAGGGAAGAGGGGACATGCAAAACACCTGTGTCAGCGAGCGGAGGAGAATCGTGCGAAGCATTGTAAGCAGGTCGGGCAGATTGGGTTGGCAGTTCGTCGTGAGACTCGCAGCCGAATAGTCGTAGAACATTAAATAAACTTGTACAATAGAAAACTAAGAATCGCTTTTTAATCCGTAAGTCGAACAGTGGGCCAGGCTCATGCCTGGCGTTCGCGGTTTTTTTTTTCCTTTAACTTACTCCAAATGAAAATAAGATATAAATAAATAAATAAATAAATAATAAATAAATAAATAATAATAAATAAATAAATAGATAAATAAATAAATATATAAATAAATAATAAGTAAAAAGAAAAGAATATACATATATGCATATACATATATATGTATGTACAAAATATGTATTATACAATTAGATTATTAACAAGTGGATTGTCAGCAAAATTGCAACTGTCCCTAAACCTATCAATTAACTTTCGTATTCTAGAAGTGATCAACTCAACATTCGCTCTTTCATGCATTGCTCTCGTAGAATAATCCAATGGCAAATTCAACATCATTTTAAGAATTTTATTTTGCGCAACCTGAAGTTTTTTAATATGAGTCATGGCACAGTTTCCCCACACCGGACAACCATATAACAATAGGGCTTGAAAAATAACTTTTAGCATTACAATCTTATTACTTTTAGACAAATGTGACTTTCTGTTTATAAAAGGATATAATATTTTAGTAGCTATATTGACTTTATTGATTGTTCTCCTAATGTGTTCATTAAGTGTAAGTTTAGGATCCAGATATATACCTAAATATTTAACGGAATTTTCCCATTGTACTTGAACTCCATTCAACTGTAAGAATTGCCCAGGAAGATAACAAGTCTTTCTTCTTCTTGTAAAGAAAATAGCTTGTAATTTGTCCTGGTTCACTTTTATTTTCCATTTGTTGTAGTAGTCCATTAATATTTTCATGGAACTTTTAAGATTAGCTGCTATCCTAGAAGCGTACTCATCCGATGAAAATATTGCGGTATCATCAGTGATTTCGCAATCACTCAGCTCTGGGAGATCCGAGGTATATATATTAAATAGTAAAGGACCTAGTACAGAACCCTGCGGTACACCAGCGGGTACAGGTTTAGTACGTGATATGCTTCCATTGATATGTACACTAAAATAGCGATCGGACAAAAAACTTTGTATTATTTTACATAGATAGAGGGGAAAGTGGAACTCGACCAATTTGTAAATAAGTCCTTGGTGCCATACCAAATCAAATGCTTTTTCTACATCAAGCAGAACCATGCCAGTAGACTTTTTCGCTAAGCGATTTGTCCTAACAATGTTGCAGATTCTAAGCACTTGATGTGAGGTGGAATGAAATTGTCTAAAACCAAATTGTTCATTGGGAAGAACATTCCTCTCATCGATAAACTGCATTATTTTGTCTCTAAGTACTTTTTCAAATACCTTACTCAAACTGCTTAGGAGGCTGATAGGTCTATAACTGCTCGGACTATAAGGGGGCTTACCCGCTTTGTAAACGGGCACCACTTTAGCATATTTCCAGGCTCTTGGAAAATACTGCATTTTGAGACAAGCATTAATAATGAGTGTAATTAGTTTGATTCCGGACATAGGCAATTTTTTAAGGTATATATTTAGCACCTGGTCAATACCACCAGCTTTATCTGCTTTCAAATTGTTTATAATCTGGGACATCCTATTAAGATTTACAAAAGCGTTGGGGGTGAATTTATGCTAACATTGTTGAGGTTTTGAACTTTGTAATCTACCAAATTATTAGTTGTAACATCGCCGATATTTTGCGTACTGAGATGATTTTCAGCAAAATTATCAGCAAGAGCGTTAGCTTTCTCAATATTTGTGTAGAAAGTATTGTGAGCATTTTTCAAATAAGGTAGCTGACGATTTTTGTTCCTAATAATTCTGGCCAAATTCCAAAAAGGTTTAGAATTCTTGTCTAAAGATCCTAGTTTCCTGTTCCACTCTCGGTTTTTCATTAACAAGATGCTTTTAGAAATTAACTTATTCAATTTTGGACAAGTTTTTGAGATTCAGGCTGCCTGTACCTCTGCCAGTGTCTTCTGTGCATATTCCTTAGCTTAATAAGATGTATAATGTGAGAAGGAATTTTGATAAAAGAGTATTGTTTTGAAACTTTCGGGACAGCTTCATTAACAGAAGTTAGAATAATTTCCGTGAAGTTACCGATCAGTGAGTCAATATCGTCTATGCCTTGTATTGAGTCCAAGCTCTGAATACAACCACGAAGATGTAAATTAATTTTTGATTTGTATCGCGACCAGTTTGCATTTTTAATATCATAAAAATATTGAGATTTTAGCTTTCCAGACATTAGTAACTTGCAGAATACGGGATAGTGATCAGAACTTAATTCGTTAAGGGATAGAGGCTCAGTAATAAGACTAGGACTGTTTGTTACAAAAATGTCAAGAACAGAAGGACAACCACGAGAAGTTGAAGGAAGATACGAAGGACTTAGAGGAAATATCACAGAAATAGGTGCAGTGGTAGTCATATTGGAGAGTATGTTACCCCAAGGGTTGGCCCGAACACATCCCCAATCTCTGTGTCTAAGTCACCACCAACTACAAATGAACCGTTTATAGAGAGAAGCTATAGAGAGAAGCTTTCGTAAATCGCTTTTGAAAGAGTTCTTTCTTTGGTCTGACGTTCGACCTCCCGGAAAATATACACAAAAAATGTTGAACATGCAGTTGTTTCTTAATTTGACTTCTATGCCGACATTTTCAATCAATTGGGTTCTTATAACAGGGAAAAGTGAATGCTGAATTGATCTTCTTACTAAGATGGCAACGCCGCCTCCCCTTCTATCAGTTCTGTCAACGCGATAGCATTTATACCCAGCTGTAGAAAGTTTTGTGTTATTGTTTACATTTAACCAGGTTTCTGTGACAAGTGCAACGTGGATGTTATTTTTACATAAAAAATTCATGAATTCCACAGTCTTACTACGAATGCCTCTTGCATTCCAGTTTACAATATTTATAGTATGAAAAAACTTTGCACTATTTTTTGCAAATTTGAACTGCTGAATTTAAAAAATGCGTCCGCGCTGCTCAAGATTCGGTTCAAAAGTGCTTCTTTATTTCTTTTTCTACAAACGTTCGACAATTAGTTAAATAAAAAAAAGATGGCCGCTTGGGCGCGAAATTCAAAAATTATACCAACCAAGCGTTGGTTCACAATAGTATTTTTTTGTAGTTTTACGAAACACCGGCCGCGTTGAAGGGCTGTAGGGCTTCAATCAGCTGTTGGTAGGACAGCCAGCTTAGTGATTGGGCGTAGGACAGCCTCGTGTTTTGACGTCGGCTACCCGTATCTTTCCGTCCTCTCCTGCGACGACTGCGACGACTCTTCCGGTTGTCCACTGTTGTGGTGGGCTGTTGTCCTCGTGGATGAGTACGAGCTTTCCTACCTCGAGATTTGGCTGCTCTGTTGCCCATTTGCTTCGGGCCTGCAGGCTCAACAGGTAGTGTTTTGACCACTTCAGCCAAAACTGCTGCTTGAGACAGCATACAAGCTGCCATCTTTTTAAGGAGCTTAGTTGACGCTCTGGCACTCGCTCGGGAGGAAGTGCTCGCAATGGGCCGCCTATCAGCAGGTGTCAGCGCTTCGCCATCGTTGGGGTCGGTACTTAGTGGACCCATCGGTCTTGAGTTTAGGATAGCCTCGACCTCGAGCAACACGGTCAGAAGTTCTTCTGCTGTTAAAAGTGCGTTTCCCACCGTTCGTTGCATTAGGTTTTTGGCCGACTTCACCGCGGCTTCCCAGAGACCGCCGAAGTGTGGGGCTCTTGGCGGTATGAAGACCATTTGAAATCCTTCTTCGGCTGCATACTGGAGAACCAGTGTCTTCCCGTGCTCGAACTGTTCGCGAGCTTCCTTCAGTCTCCTCTGAGCTCCCACGAAGTTGGTCCTATTGTCGCAGTACAGTTTGCTCGGCAGTCCTCGGCGAGCGATTAACCTTTTTAATGATAGAATAAAAGAATCGGAGGATAAGTCAGTGGCTAATTCTAGGTGTACTGCTTTTGTGGCAAAACAAACAAAAACGACTATGTACGTTTTAACAGGAGGTCGACCGCGAACTTTTAACGAGGTATACACGGGACCGCAAAAATCAACGCCGCATATCAGAAAGGGTCGTTGTGCTTCAAGGCGATCGACTGGCAAGTTGCCCATAATTTGCGTCAGCAATTTTGGTCTGTACTTGAAACAGTGAACGCAGCTTTGTACAATTTTTCTACATGCTTCTTGGGCGTTGACTAGCCACAATTTTTCACGAAGCAAAGCTACTAGTGCTTTAGGACCAGCATGGTAATTTTTAATGTGCAGATACCGCAAATAGGACTTAATAAAATTCGAATTTTTGGTTAACAACATCGGAAACTTGGCATCGTACTTAATCGGTGCATGTAAGAGACGTCCGCCTACTCTTAATAGAGATAACCTGTAGCCACTATCTTGTAAATCATGCATGAATGGATTGAGCCTTTGTATATTTGGTGGCAGTGCGGCTTTTTGTTTTAATTTTCGGATTTCCTCCGGAAATTCATAGCATTGAACGATTTCTATTAGTTTTAGAAATGCCAATTGCAACTCTTTGGCAGTGGGTACTGCCTCAAATGATTGGGTTTTGTTCTTTAATTTTTGAACAAATCGCATTACATATGCAAAAGTCCTTAAAAGTTTTGCATATGATGAAAACTTGTTGATGAAAACCATCAGATGATTCTGAGGACGTTCAACTACAACCAGAGCGAAATTAGTTTTTCGCTTTTCTAAAGCTTCGTCCTTGGGCGAAATGATTATTTATTGGCCAGGCATCAGGTTGGTTTTCAAGAAATTGTGGACCCTTGAACCAAATGGAACTATTTAGTTCATCCACATTACAACTCCTAGAGACGATATCTGCTGGGTTTTCTTTTGTTGGGACATGTCTCCATGGCACATTTTGTGTCCACTCTTGGATTTCTGACACACGATTCGCAACGAATGTTGTCAATGTTGCTGTATGGGTTTTTATCCAGTGTAAGGTGATTTCGGAATCAATCCAAAATACAATCTTTTCAAAGTCAAGATTCAACATTGCCGATACTCTCATCCATAATTTAGAGAGAGTATGCGCTGCACAAAGTTCCAATCGCGGAAGCGATTTGGTTTTCAAAGGGGCCACCTTGGACTTTGCAGTTAATAGCGTCAACTTGATACCGTCTGCGGATTTGCTTCGGATATAAATGCAGCACCCGTATGCTCTCATCGAAGCGTCGGCGAATCCATGAATCTGAATTTTCTCGTCAGAATGTGTTTCCACAAACCGCGGTATTTTAACCTCGCGAAGTTGTGTCAGATTCGTTTTGAAATTCTGCCAAGTGGTATCAAGGCGCAACGGAATCGACTCATCCCAATCTAATTTGGCAATCCAAAGCTCTTGCAATAAGATTTTTGCTCTGGTTATTATGGGGCATAGTAATCCAAGAGGGTCGAATAGACGTGAGGAAACTGATAGTATGTTCCTCTTTGTTGCTCATAAATCGTGGAAGCTCTCATCTAAAATAAAAGAGAAAACATCTTCCCTTGGGGACCACTGGATACCGAGCGTTTTCGTAGAGTCTGAATCATTAAATTTGATCGCTTTCTCAGTACTCTTTGATTCGTAAAACGCCGGATGGTTCGAGAACCATTTTGTTAGATGAAATCCACCCTTGTCCAGAATTTGACATACCTCTGAACGTATTTGTGTTAGGGTTTCGACATCATTGGCTCCAGTTAAGAGATCATCCACGTAGAAGTCCTTTCGAATAACTCTTGACCCTAATTGGTGAGAGTTTTCATGTGCATCGCCTAACATTTTCAAACATCTTATGGCCAAAAATGGCGCTGATGCAGTACCATATGTGACTGTATTTAGCCTGAAATGTTGAAGTGGCTGCGTGGGATGCTGCCTCCACACCACGAGCTGGAAAATCGAGTGCTCTTTGGCAATACGAACTTGCCGATACATTTTCGCGATGTCCGCAGTCATGGCATGTTTATGCGTGCGAAAACGGAGCAACGTCGAATACAGCTCCTCTTGAATGGTTGGCCCAACCATCAAGATGTCATTCAACGATTTTTGAGTTGATGTTCGACTTGAGGCATCAAAAACAACACGCAATTTCGTGCTTGTGCTTTGTGGCCTAAGGACACATTGGTGCGGAATGAAGTAGTGTGGGCTATTTGGAATCTCATTATTCGTAGGTGACATATGTCCCAAAGTAATGTATTCATTCATGAAATCCAAATACATTGCTCTTAAGTCGTCATTCTTCAACAGTTTTCGTTCAAGAGAAAGAAAACGACGTTTGGCAGTTTCAAATGATGAACCGAGTGAGCACGGGGATTCTTTAAAAGGCAACCTGACCTCAAAACGACCGTGCGGCAGGAGTTGCGTATTTTGAACAAAATGTTTTTCGCATTGTTGTTGTTCTGCATTGGGAATCTTATTTGATTCTCCAGGAATTTCCTCCATTACCCAGAATTTTTGAACTATTTCGTTCAATGATGGCATTTCATCGGATTGGCAAATTAAGTTACAAATTTTTGTATTTGAACTCGGGCAATTCGAATATTTTCCAGATACTATCCACCCAAGTAGGGTCTTTTGGATGGTTGGAAGATTAGGGCCTTGCTTTATTTGACCTACAGACAACAATTCAAAGAACGTTTCTGCTCCTAACAACAAATCAATTTTTTGTGGCTTATAAAAGTATGGATCAGCTAATTCAATGTTGCGAGGGATATTCCAACTCGCTGTATTTACAGCACTATCAGGTTGATATGCTGATATAGAGCTCATGATCCAATACTCTGCTGCAAAGGAATGATCATTGGTTCGGGATTTTACCATTGCGTGCACTTTTTTACATGCACACGTACATTTAAGGACATATCTTCTCTTCGAAGTTTCAACCTCTGCGTCAGTTCTTCTGTTATGAAGTTTATCTGCGAACCGGAATCAAGCAGCGCTCGAGCTGGCAGATACTCGCCATTTTTGCCTTTTATCTGCACAATAGCAGTCGCGAGAATAACTTGATCTTTTGAAGCAGAGGTGAGCATGGCATGCGAGGTCAAAGATTGGGGCACGTTGAGTGTTGTTGCATACTGGTGTAGCAATGAATGATGTGCACGATTGCAAAGACTACACCGACTCAACTTGCATTTCGAAACCGTATGTCCTTTTCGAAGACAGTTAATGCATATCGGGATGCATTTCAGATACTGAGGGTGCAGTGAATGATTGACACGCAGTGATGTAATGATCACTTGATTTACAAAACACACATTTTGGTGTTTTATGCTGTTTTTGTTGGGGTGGCTTAACGCAAGCGAAAGAAGATCTTTGGTTCTTCTGACGACCAAAATCTTGTTTTGGTTTCAAATGCTTGTCATCGAGTTTATACTTAGAAGTCGATGCTTCGTCAGCAGATATATGCTGGTATCTTTTATTAAGCGCTGCTTCACAGTCGCTCCATAATGGAAGGGTGCTATAGTCTAGCTGCTCCTTCCACTTTGACCTCGTGACTGCATCGACCTTTGACATCACTAAATGAATGATGATTGCATTTGCGATGTTCTTTTCATCACCCAAAGACAACAAAGAATCATAAACTGCAGAAACGGTGTCTATCATTGTGCGTAATGCCGCTGCCGATGGCTTTGCTATTTGTGGTAAGTCGAAAAGTGTTGACACATTATCGAAAAATATAAGACAATTGTTGTCATACACTCTTTTCAAGCTAGCTAGCGCTTTCGGGTAATTCTGTTCGGTGATTTGAAAAGCCTTAACTGTTCCTAAAGCTTCACCGGATAGACATGAAATCAAATGATTGAACTTTTCAATGTCTGGAATGTTAGCGTCATTATCCACTAAACTTTCGAAAAGGCTGATAAAATTTTTGTAATCAGCGTATTTGCCAAAAAATTTAGGAAGAGACATTTTTGGAAGTCGTGAGTGATGAGGGCCACTGAAAGAGCATTCTACTCCACTAGATTTGCGCCTCTTATTCAATACTGACATTAGTAATGACTTCGTTAATATGCAAATGTCTTCTAATTCCCCACGAAACGTGTCACTGTGATCAGCCATCTCAATGTCTGATTGACATGACATGACCTGATCAATATATGAATTTAATAAATCCAACCGACATTCTAGTTCGATCGGACTCTGTGACAACGTCTTTTGTTCAAATGCCGTTTTTATACGGTTGATATTTGCTGTAATAAGCGACCTTTGATGCTTCAATAGCTCAAGGTTTTCGTTTTTATATGGAGAAGCTTGCCGTTTTTTGGTCGCCATTTTTTGTTGTTGTCTTAATTAATTGATCGAATTAATATCTATTTCGAGAGAGAGAGAGTCGCAATATCGTATATGGAATTAGCTTATCCACGAAATTTACTTACTTCGATTCGGTTATTGATCAAGATTATCGTAAAACTGAAAAATTAGTTTATTTTCGATATATTTACGATATCTGGATTACAACAATATACCGAAGAATTTCAAAGTATATGCGCTTTTCTCATTAAACTCTCGCCACCATAAATAATAGTGTGGCGCAATTCTTTGTATTAGAACTACAAAGTTGCCTAAATGCACTCTTCATTTTCAATTTTTGCTTTTTACCTCGTTTAGAGCAACTTCCCTTTTGTTAAATTCCTCAGCCATAGGTTAATTTTCCTTAGGGGTTGGCGATGGTTGATGGAGCACCTGTTGAAGACGGGAGCGCTTGATGTTTTTGTTGGTGTACTATATGTATGTATATATTTTTTGTCGCGGACTTCCCGACGAATAAAGCACGCGCGTAACTTGGACTCAATAAAATCAAATTAATTAAACTGATTAACACAAGTATTTAAATTGTTTTGTTTTTGCTCGGCCACCATGAAAAAACTTTGCACTATTTTTTGCAAATTTGAACTGCTGAAATTAAAAAATGCGTCCGCGCTGCTCAAGATTCGGTTCAAAAGTGCTTCTTTATTTCTTTTTCTACAAACGTTCGACAATTAGTTAAATAAAAAAAAGATGGCCGCTTGGGCGCGAAATTCAAAAATTATACCAACCAAGCGCTGGTTCACAATAGTATTTTTTGTAGTTTTACGAAACATAGTATCTAACATGTTACTTGACATTATTATATAAATACTTAAAAGCTAAATGTGCGATGACTTTAAATTGTTCAATTTTGTTTTTACATGCTGACAGCTGCGAAATCATCTCTAGCGTAAGTGCATTTAGCTCATCCATAGTAAATAACTCGTCGGAATTCGACGGTTTCGATTGAGTGACAACTGGAGTAACACTCTCCCACGGAATTGCAGACGGCAATTTCTTCTCACTTTTCCTTTCTTCAACAATTGGTTTATTACTTGGCTGAGGAAGCGAAGGGAATTCTGTTAGGGAAATGAGAGGAACATCTCTCTGCATTTGGTGTGTTGATGCACCACATGGAGCTGGTGAGTTGACAGTCTTTGGATAAGCGGGGCGTTGGGAAAAAGCTTTGGACTTTAGAGCTCTTTCTCGCAATTCCAAATATTTCTGCCTACTTACGCAGGCAAGATCGTTCGATTTGTGCTTACCACTACAGTTAGCACATTTCACAGCAGTGACGTTAACATACTCAGAAGTTGCATGTGGACCAGCGCAAATACCACAAAATGTTTTAACGTGACAGTTGCGCTCACCGTGCCCAAACATTTGGCAATTATGGCATTGTGTAAGCTTTCTCTTAAGCTTTCTTTGGAAATTCCATTTAACTTGCGTATGCATTATTGACCGAAAGCGTTTTTTAAGATCTAGGAGTTTAATTGATCCATTTTCTAATGCAACCAGATAAATGATATCCGTGTAATGCTCGAATTTTTTTATTATTTTCTTGACATCAAGACACTTTAGTCCTAGTCTTGTAAGTTCACTTTTGAGTTCCTCACAAATAACATCTCCCATACCGTATAGTACAACTTTGAATGCTTTTACTGACTTAAGGTCATGGGAAAAAAATTGACAATTAAGTTCTTTTAATTTTTCAATTAGTAAATTATAAGACTGTGTTGTATCACAGGAAATTTTTATGCCAATTGTGATTTTTTTGATTGAGTAATCACATATTTTCATTGATTTCATGAGATCATGGACAAATTCACTTGTTGTCTGCAACAATTTAATTGGAGGTACATATGCTCTTTTCGATGATTCGTTCTGCGAGAGTATTTCATCGTCTTCTACATCACTGTCCGGTAAACACTGTAAAGGGCTCCAATAATTAGAGCTGGAGCCCTTCTTACACGCACTTTTTTTACTCATTCTTAGTTTGACTTTTTAACCTAAGGACAATCGGTCCTCGGTATCGGGTGATGTTAGTCTTTTCGCTATTATGGGATATCCGGGTTGACTGACCATGAATTTAATATAATATGTATTACTTGTGAGATATATTGTGTTTTCATGCGATGGCCAGGTCAATCTATTTACTTAAAACATAAAAGATTTTGATAATGGTATGGTCACTATAAGATGTTGTTAGGTTAGCTTATTACGTAATAAATCAAGGCAGAAGGTCCCTTAAGTAGGGACTGAATAAATTAACTGACTTGGTAATACATGGATCTTACAACTTTTTACGGTAGAAGATCTGAGTTGCGAGACTTGGTTTTTTTACAAGTTATGTTTTTCATGGCATCAAAATATACCTCCGACGAAAAGACTGCGGTGTCATCGGCATACATCGCAAGATGAGTATTGACATTGCTCACACGCAAATCGGATACGTAAATGTTGAACAAAATGGGTGCAAGAATCGATCCCTGGGGGACTCCAAATTCAGTATTTTGGATATTTGAGTAGGTATTGCCGACACTAACTCTGAATTTTCTATCACTAAGGAAGCTTTGTATGATTTTGATGGTTGGGATGTTGAAATCAAACCGAAAAAGTTTGTGAACAAGTGCATTATGCCAAACAGTATCGAAGGCTTTTTCAATGTCGAGCAATACTAAGCACGTAGATTCTTTCATCCAAAATTTTTCTTGAATGTGCCTTTTGATTCTACAAATCTGATGGACAGTCGAAAAATCTTTTCGAAAACCAAATTGAAAAACAGGGAGAATTCTCTCTGCTTCGATGTGATGTTCGAGTCTTTTTTTAATGGTTTTTTCAATAACTTTGCTTACACAACATAGTAGACTTATAGGCCGATAGCTACTAGGATTGTCGTTTGGTTTTCCAGGTTTGGCTATGGGGATAATTATGGCAGTTTTCCATATGGCGGGAAAATAGCAGAGTTGTAAGCAAGAGTTAAGAATGAGAGTCAACAGTTCTAATCCTTTTTTTGGCAGCGCTTTTAATAGGATGTTGTTTATATTAGCAAGACCTGGAGATTTCTTACTACGCAACCTTTAATAAGACCGTGAATCTCCTTAACGTTTGTGAGATATGTTTCGTTAATCACATATGGTATGCTAGATATGGCAGAAACCGTGGAGGCTACTTCAGATTCAGTATGATTGTCACTGAGATAAGCAGCTGTTAAATTGTTTTTGCCAAATGTAGTAGCGAGAGTATCTGCTTTATCTTTTTGAGCTAGGTACAAATTATTTTCGAATTTCAGAGGGGGCAGAGTTCTCCTTCGATTTTTAATAACTTTAGCTACTTTCCAGAAGGGAGGGCTAGCTGTGTCAAAACTGGAGAGAAGTGAATTCCAGTGTTTATTTTTAAAGGCTGAAATCTCTTCTTTAATTATGCTGTTTAGAACAATTGTGTTTGTATAAAAACAGTTGAGTCTGTAGCGAATCCATTTCCTCCGTTGTGTATTTCTGTATCGTATGAGGTTCACAATATGAGGAGGCAATTGTGTTTTTTTGAACGAAGTGGATGATGCTTTTGGGATGGCAAAATCAGCTGCATTTTTGATGGTGGTAATCAAATCGTTAGCAAGGGAATCTATTTGAGCAGTGGTAGTTATCTCCTCCGCTCTCAGGTCTCTAAAATGAATATTACGGTTAATGTATTCTTTAAATCTACTTCAATTGGCGGAACGGTAGCAAAATGTTGCTTCATTTTCAATTTTTACGCTGGAACTGGTAGATATACAAACAGGGAGATGGTCGGATCCCAATCTGTTCACTGTTCTGGGACAGGAACAATAGTCAGGAATGTTGGTAATAAGTAAATCCAGTCTGGAGGGATTATGAGAAGGACAATACGGAATATAAGTAGGCTCAGGAGGGTATAACAGTGTACAAGTATTGCTACTAGCTATAATATCGTGCATAATATTGCCCCAGCTATTGGCCCTAAGGCAACCCCATGACCTATGTCGACAGTTCAAGTCACCACCAAGAATAAATTTATTGTTGAACCTGAACAACTTTGATAAATCTCTTCTGAACTGAGTTCTCTTCTCTAAGCAACTATTACCTCCAGGGAAATAGGCAGAAATGATACTTAGTTTAGAATTATCTGCTAGGGTTATGTCTATGCCAATAGCTTCGACAAGACGAAGACGAAATGAGCTTAGTAGGGAAAAAGGTATTCCCTTTTTAATAACAATAGCCACCCCACCGCCTAAACCGTTTTCTCTATCTAATCTTAGGCATCTGAAATCAGGATGGCTGAATGATTTTGAATCCTTCAATAATGTTTCTGTGACTAATGCTACATCAACCTTATCAGTAATTAAATAATCAAAAAATTCCAATTGTTTGTGTTGAATGCCTCTTGCATTCCAAGTTATTATTTTAAGAGAATTAATTTGCATGGTAAGAATATAAATATTTAATTGCTAGCGAAGTTATTACTTGAAATTGCTCTTCTTTGGATCGGCAAGAACTGAGTTTTGCTATTACCTCACTTAATAGAGCCATTACTCGCAATTGGGGCAGGTGGACGGCTGGAGTTTACTTCTGGCGTACGTTGAATGGACAACTGAGAAATTATGTTAGTCGGCGTTGTTTTCGATGTTGGTGGGTTGGAAGTTGAATCAATGCGCGACGTAGACTTGTGCGACGTTGGAGTTTGATGGGAGAGTGTCCGGGATTTGTTGAGTGGTGGAAAGTCGTTGACAGAGAGAAAATCGTACTGAGTAGGTTGGTGTTGGTTCATTGAAGGTGGTTTGTTCTTATTGGATCGATTTCGAGAGGTGGTATTTTTCCGTATATCCATAAATTGTTGTCGACTGATGCACGTTGGATCTGATGATTTATTAGGTCCGTTACAGTTGGCACATTTTATAGTCTGATTAGACTCGCAGTCTTTCGTATTATGATGCCCTGAACAATTGGCACAGAAGCTTTGGACATGGCAATGCATAGAACCGTCCCCGTACAGTTGACAGTTATGGCATTGCGTAATCTTGTTGGGGTTTTGCTTTTTGAAATCCCACCTGATAATGGTTTTAAAGATGCTTGGATAGTTTTTCCGTAGATCCATCAATTTAATTGTGCCGCGTTCGATATAAATTATGTAAATATATTTGGTACTGTTGTTGATTTTCGATTTTATTGTTATTGGTTTAACGTCTATGCACTTGATTCCAAGATTTGTGAGTTCATTTTTTAAGACTGTAGTATTATAAAGCTCCAACCCGGAAAGCATAACTTTAAATGGTCTGTTGTCTTTTCTCTCGTGAGTGAAAAATTGAAAATTAAGGTTTTTAAATTCATGTATGGCGATTTCGTATGAATTAAATGAGGAACAGATTATTTTGTGACCTAGGGAGATATTTTTTAGAAGATAATTGTTCACATTCACTTTTCTCAGAGCTGAGTGCAATATATCACTAGTTGATTTTAATACAATTATTGGTGTAACACTTTCTGTGATCTTAACTACTGGTTCACTCACTTCACTGATATCATTTTCGGAATCGTCAATTAAACTTTGTAGTGGTTGATAATAGTTTGAGTATTCAGGAATAGAACTCATTTTGACCTTAGAATTGAAACTGAGGGATCTTTTGGGGGAGAGAAAAAACTCCTCCCCAAACTCTTTACCAGATCGTTTGCGTGAAATGTTTGAGGAAATACAAAATGCGTGCGAACTCTCTCACTACTAACGACCGAATGAAATCGATATTTATGTGAAAGAGCAATTTTAGCATCTAAAAATGATGTTGTCAACAAAATAAATTCAGACATATTGAGTAAAGTACCAGGAGATACATACAACAGAGTATTTATCAATAGACACAGTTATGGATACAGAACAGAGCACATCATATCCCGTAGAGTTTCTAAATTCGCTTGAGCTGTCAGGTGTACCCTCACACAAGCTTCAGTCCCAGTCATGCTTATGCGAAATTTGGATGCCCCGAGATTATGTAATGGGACGAGACTTGGCCGCAATATCATTAACGCCACTATCTTAACCGGCGTAGGAAAGGGTGAAAATGTAATGATCCCACGAATCCCAATAATTCCCACAGATCTCCCGTTCCAGTTTAAAAGGCTACAGTTTCCTCTAAAGCTTACACTGCGTCTACACTGGCATTTTTTGAGGCAATGGGAATAGCAATGGCGAACCTCCATTGGTTCTACAGTTTGGTATCTGTAGCGGGGAGATTGGTTGGTGAACACGTTGTGAATTGGTGGTTGAGTGTTAGGTACTATAGTTGGTGTAGTTATGGGGATAATTTGTGTTGGAATATTGATTGCGTCTAAATGGGTTTTGTTGGTGGTTGGTGGTGTATTGGGTTTGAGGTTGTCTGGGTCGGAACTCTTGATAGGAATTCGGATGTTCAAATTTCGCACCCTGGGTATTTTTGCTAAAATTCTGGGTATTTGAATTAGAATTTGGCGATTCGTTTTTATAGGGTTGGTTGTTGGGTTTGTGGAATTTGGTTAATTCGTTGTTCGATTTTAATTGAATATTTGGGGGTATATTATGATAGGCGTATCCTGCTTCGTGAAGAATGCCTATTGTTTCTTCTAGCGAGCTAGGTTCCCTTCAATATAGAATCGATCTCATCGGCTCTGGGCATTTTGCTTTGAAGATTTGTAACGCGACTCTTTTGTTTAAGTCTAGCTTCTGGTTCAGATCTCCGTTTATGGGGACGTGGGTTTGTTTTAATTTATTATTGAGGCGTCTAAGGATATTTTTTATCGAGTTATAATATTCGACACAGCTTGATCGAACTGGGAGGCTTCGCATTTCGTCAACGCTTAGTCTGTCGCCGAAATTGTTTGTTAAAATTGTTTTCATTTCGTTCCATGTAGTAACATGGTTGTTCATTTCCAATATTTCCATAACTTTACCCTTGCACCTTGATTTAATGAGGTCCGAGAAGATACTTTGACTGATTTCATCATATTAAAAAAAATGCAATATTCACTTTGCTGGGGACCGTGTGTAGTCTTTTATGGGTTGCTGGATGCTGTGTCCTCTGATGGTAGTAGGGTTGATGTTGTCTTGCTGCTACTTAATTAGGTAGTGCCGGAACTTGTCTTAGGTTTCGTCTTCGGAGTCGTTGCTGTAACGCCCTGAAGTGCTCCTGGCAGTCAGCTGTGGCTTCGTCGTCGATCCAAGATCTTGAAGTGTCTTCGGCTTGAGGTATGTGAGCTTCTGTCGGCGGTACCTCTGTTGCTTCCTCTGGATCGGCTTCTCCTGGCAGCATCTGCTGATTTTGACACTCGCGTTCTGTTTTTTTTTTTTTCGGGAAGCACTAGTACCGATAAACGTTCGGTGTGCTTCTATTGATTCGATATACTGACGGAAATTTTTTCGATGTCACTACTGTTTGATCGCATTCTGTCTTATTTTCGGGTAGCACTAGTACCGATATACGTTCGGTGTGCTTCTATCAATTCGATATACTGTCGAATTTTTTTCGAAGTTACTACTATTTGGATAGTTGGACTATCCTACCGACTGCGCCAGTAATAAAAGACGGATTGATGCGAGCAATATTTATATTTATTGGCGGATACCAAAATTAGATTAGAACTTGGGAGCACAACACACACGATAGACGTCGGGAGCACAACAACACGATAGACGTCGCGTCGGGAGCACAACAACATGATAGACGTCGGGAGCACAACAACATACGATAGACGTCGGGACATGCCTTGAGGAGTTCTGCATCGGTTTATATATGATATTATTGGGTCAATCCCCTGTGCGTTGCGACGATGTTGCAATGCGTTTTGGGGTTGGTCATTAACATGAGTGCCTTTGTCTAGACATTGGCCTATATTTGACATTTTATGTTTAAGTGTTATTTGGTATGCTTTGTCGTTCGTTGTCGTATGTGACCGATATTCGGTATTAAATGCTTGCGTGTTATTTTGTATGTTTTTTGGCCTGAAGTGCTTTGAGGGTTACGTTGTGCATTCTCTGTTCGTCAGAGTTTATTGCTCATAGAATGTATATCAACTGTAAAGGCTGCTGTTATGGATGGTTCAGCACTTCATAGTGCACTGAGCGTATCACGGCTCAGGCTATTGTCATTTACTCGTAATGTTGAAAAAGCTAATCAATATAGAAATCTATTTAAATAGGTATAATAAAGTCTTTATTATTGATAAAGTAAGCATGGTTTCCGCTGAATTATTGGAACAGATTGATACTCGCCTGAAACAAATTACTGGCTTGTTTCCGAAAGGTTTTGGAAGATTAGATATTATACTCATCAGGGTTTCATCCATTTTGGACTACAATGAACAAAAAAACCGGATGGTTTTATGTCTTTAAGTTTGTGAGGAAATTAAAAATTACTATTTTTGTTTTGTTTTTGGCATTTACTTGGTTTTCTTTTGAGGTAAGTGAGAGTGTGATTTCGATGACGCTGCGATCAGACGATGGATTTAGCTAAATGGACCCAAAATAAATCGAAAATGGTGAATAAAATTTTTCGATATCTCACCCCGTTTTCGAGATATCGATATTTGAACTTATATTTAGATAAAGTTCAGAATAGTCATCTCCGATTTATTAATTTATTTCTTTACAAGTGGTATTCATCAAGCCTGGGCGCTTATACTTTGTATATATCCAACATTGCACCCACTCCAAATCCTACGGTGAGCCCAAACGGGGGGTTGCAGGGGGCAGCATGCCCCCTATACCTAGTTCACTGCAATGGCGATTATATTTTGCAGATACCCAAAATTGTACCCACTTAAAATCGTACAGTGGGCCCAAGCAGGGGGTTTTTTTTCAAAAACTTAATTTAATTTCATTTAATTTTTTTATTAAAGAACAGGTTGCTGGCTTTCAAATTTCATACAGTATTTTATTGTAAGTGTTGCCATTGTTTTCTAATTTTCTTATTTCACTTTAAGTCTTTTTTTTTTTAATGGCCCCTACCTCCTAAATGGGGCGAGATAGACCCCCCCCCCCCCTCCCATAGTAAAAAATGCTTGATTTTGACCCCTCAATCGTTATCAATTTTTGGCGCCAAAGTTATCGTACTCGTGCCCGGTTTACGATTTATGACATATTAAAAAAAAACTGCTTAGTATATCTCGTTCTAACCAATTTTCAGTGGAAGTTTGCATGGTAATGTACATCGTATATTTTTTTTAGTTTTATCATTCTCTTATTTTAGAATTCACAGGGGGGGCCACACACATTTTACCACTTTGGAAGTGTCTCTCGGGCAAACTATTCAGTTAAGAAAAAAACATATCCAAAGGTATCCCACACGTATGGGTTTGATAAAAAAATTCTTTTGAGTTTCAGTTCTAAGTATGGGGAACCCCCAACATTTATCGTTTTTTTTTTTTTCTATTTTTGTGTGAAAATCTTAATGCGGTTCACACTTACCAAGTTTCGACAGTATGGTTCTTATAGTTTCGGAAAAAACTGGACTGACTGACAGACAGACATGACGAATTTATTAGGGTTCCGTTTTTTGCCATTTGGCTACGGAACCCTAAAAACGAAATTAATCTATTCAACTTTCCGTTTTCCCTTATAAACGGATTCCGTCGTTTTTTATTATTTCATATACGATTTTTCGAAGTTTTTGCAAAAAAACTACGTGTCTGTATTCCTAAGTTCCGAATGAATTCCTTAGAAGCCAAACGGGTGAATACACTTTATCCTGCTGCATCCATGTGACACAACGAACGACGAAAAAATCTAGTACGATAACTGGTATTAAAACATATTAGAAATATTCTTAATTGTAATAGCGCATTACATTTATTTTCCTTTTTCTAATAAGCCGTCGCCTAGAAAAGCAAAAACTAATATAAAAACTTCTGTATTGGCAGTAACTCAATTTATTTAAATTTAATGCCATATATATACGTACATTTTATTTTTAATGCCAAATAGTTTTCTCGATCCACCCGTTAAAACTGAATACTCGAGTATATATGGCTGGAATGCCTACTTCACCACATGACTGACCAATTGAGGATAAGCCGACAATTGTGTACATACACGCAAAATTCGAGTGCACAATTTGGAGAGGACCACCTGAATCCCCTTGACAGGAATCTCTCCTGCTACTTTTCGAACCCGCACATATCTGAATTGTTTCATTTAGTCCGAAAGGCAGCTTAATATTTTCCTCCTCGGCATAAAATTGTGTGCAGTAACTTCCATCGAAATGTCGAACGACAGCCTTCTGAAGATGCGTGGCAGAGGGTCCTGCAAACATTTTACTTCCCCAGCCAGTGATAATTAACTCAGACTCATTTGTATAATCAGTAATTGGCAAACAGGCAGGTCTAATATAACTACTGAAATAAACGTCCGTGTTCAACTCAATTATAGCTATGTCATTATAAGCCATTGAGGGTTCATATTGAGGATGGGCCACTACACTTTTTACGCCAAAATCCACAGGCTTAGCGTTGTCAGTAGTCGATTTTAGATCCAAGTCACCAAGACGAACTGTAGTTACTTCGGGACTAAAAAATTAAAAAAATACATATAGAAACATTTTGACGATTTTACAAAAACTTAAGAGACTAATTTGCGATCAGATTATTACAGTAGTAGAATTAAAATTTAAGGTGATTATCAAATAATAATAACAGAAATAATAATAATATGATAATAATATTAACAGCAATAAAAATAACGTATGCATTGAAGCAGAAGCGGCTTAATTGGGTTTAAGGGTAAATGGGGATAAGACCAAATATATGCTGTCATCCAAGAAAGACGCGCAACACCGACGTCTTGGTCAGAACGTCACCTATGGCAGCTATATTTTTGAAGTAGTCAAGGACTTCGTCTACCTTGGTTCGATAGTGACAAGCAGCAACGACACCAGCGCTGAGATAAAACGCAGAATAACTCTTGCCAACCGCTGCTTCTTTGGGCTCAAGAGGAAATTGAGTAGTAGAGCCCTCTCTCGAAAAACTAAGGTATCCCTCTAAAAAACCTTAATCGTCACGGATGAAGAGGCTCTTGGGCGGTTCGAGAGGAAAATTATGCGTGCAACCTTTGGTCCCGTTTGCGTAAACGGAGAGTGGAGGAGGAGATACAACCAAGAACTGTACGGGCTGTACAGCGACATCGGCCTGGTTAGATGTCTTCGGATCTAAGATGGCTAGGCCATGTAGAGCGAATGGACATCAACGCTCCGGCCCTATGAGTCTTCGACTCCAACCCCAGAGACGACGCAGCAGAGGACGACCGCATTTAAGGTGGCGCACACAGGTGGAAAGGGACCTCAACCAACTGGGCGTGCGGCACTGGAAGCGACTGGCCAAGGATCGGGTCGGCTGTAGAGGCTTTTTGGTTGAGGCCCTGGTTCACCGCGAACTGTAGCGCCATCAAAGTAAGTAAGTAAGTGAGTAATAAAAATAACGGTAATAATAATAGCAATAGCAATAATAATAATAACGACATTAGTAACAACAATAATAAAAACAGTAGTAATAAAATAATAGAACTGATAACACTAATAATATAAATAATAGTATAAATGAAGCCGCCGTGGCGCAGTGGTTAGTGTGGTGGACCCTGACGCATGATGAGCGAGTTCGGATCCCGATAACATCAACGCCATCGAATGCTTATTTCGCGGCGTTCCTCCTCCGCGGGGTACTGGCAAAACCGCCAGTAGTATACTTGCCTTGAAAAAGATTCTCGACTCACGCCGTTGGGAATCGGCATTAAACTGTAGGCCCCCTTCACCTGTGTGAAAAATAAATCACACACAACATGGGTGATTGAGAGAAGCTTGGCTCTGGTCCTTCATGAGCTGTAACGCCATCAAAAAAGAAGAAGAACAGCATAAATAATAACAGCAATAATAATAATAGCAATAATCTTCTTCTTCTTCATCTTAGCGGGCGCTGCAGTTCGGGGTGAACCTGGGCCTCAATCAACATGACCCTCCATCTAGCACGATCTTTTGCTAGCCTTTTCCATTGCCGCACACCCAGTTGGCTGTGGTCCCCTTCCACCTATGTGCGCCATCTTAAGTGCGGCCGTCCTCTGCTTCTTCGTGCCCCGGGGTTTGACCCAAAGTCTCTCCGGGCTGGAGCTGTGGTGTCCATTCGCTCTACATGGCCCAGCCTTCTTAGGCGTTTGATCCGTAGACGCCTGACTAGGCTCATGTCGCTCTACATCCCGTAAAGTTCGTGGTTGACTCTTTTCCTCCATCCCCCGTCTGCGTTTATAAGCCCGCAAATTACGCGCAAAATCTTTCTCTCGAACCGGCCAAGGCCCTCCTCATCCGCTTTTGATAGTGTTCATGCTTCTGCGCCGTCTTATATAGAGTCGACTTTGTCGTTCGGGAGAGGGCTCTATTACTCAGTTGCCTCCTGAGCCCAAGGAAACAGCGATTGGCAAGAGTGATTCTCCGTTTGATTTCGGAACTGATGTCGTTGTTCCAGGTCACTGCGGAGCCAAGGTAGACGAAATCCTTAGCTACCTCGAACTTATATCTGCCAATACAAACGTTCTGCCCAAGACATCGGTGGTGAGCGTCCTTTTTTGATGACAGCATATATTTAGTTTTGCCCTCGTTTACCGTCAAGCCAATTTTCGCCGCCTCTTTCTCAATACTCGCAAACGCCTCATTGACATCCGCTTTGATCTACCTATTATGTCAATATCGTCGGCGTATGCAGGGAGTTGCGAGGATTTGAAATAGATTGTGCCTCTTGTATAGGCCAGTGATTTTTGCACAATCATTTCCAATATGATGTTGAAGAAATCACACGACAGCGCATCGCCCTGCCTAAATCCTTTTTTTACATCAATACTATCGGTAAGGTGTTCACCGATTCGGCTGGAGCAGCGAGCATTCTTGAAGTCGAAAAATAGGTGGTGAGTGTAGACTCGGAATTTATTGGTATTAATAATAATAGAAATAATATTAACAACAGACCCCCCGCCTGGACGCGGTGGGGGGTCTAGACGCTGACTACGTTGAAACTCCGAGCTATGTTGACTTAGGGTCACCCATGTCAAACAGGTCGGAGTGGAGTAGTTTAGCGACCAATTATCCCAATCCATATACAAGTATGGAGAGAATACGAAAACATAGAAATGGAAATGCCGATAACGCATTTCACACGATTGGATTGGAGTAAAGGCGGGCCGATTAACAAAGCATGACTAACATTCACGGCCACTCCACACCGTGGAATGCTGAGATAGCATTTCACGCAATTGGAAAACCAATTGTTTTTTTTTTTTTTAGAGACTCGCGCAGGTTCAAGAGTTTTTCTATTCGCTTATGATGTGTTGACACACACAACCTGAACGGAGTACAGTGGTTGGGGTCGTTGATGTTCGTTCACTACTCTCAGGGGTGGTTGTCCTAGATAGGGCGAGAGCCGACCAAATTCCGCGCTGGTTATAGTCCGTTGTAATTCGTTCAAGCACTTTAGTATTGCATACGCAGAGGATGAATTTCGGTTGACCATATACTGTGAGTGTTATGCCTGCAGCAGTACGTCTGGTCCCTTTCTATTTTTTCTTGGCTATGAAGCGAATTTGAACCATAAACCTTCCGCTCGGCGGTCGATGATGTTAACCACTGCACCACGGCCCCCCCAATTAGTGAAGTGTGAATGATATGCATGACCAGTTAACAGTGCGCAACTGCTGATTGATCGGAAATGCATATGCAGGCAAGTGCTATGAGCGCTATGCTATTGGTATGGGGTACGGATAGGTTGCGACATAATGATGATGCTGAGTATTTTTAACCCAAATCAAAAGTGCCCTTTGGCACTTGGTGTGTTAGTGGGGATTGCGATTCAACCAAAATCCTCCTATAGAAGGGATGGTAATTTTGGTTGAAATTCAGAGAACAGCGGCAAATAGTGAAGGACGAACCCCTGAACCAAGTAAGGTAACAATAAACACTTTAAACTAACCATTCGTCTTTTTTTTCCCCTTCTCTCTCCGTTCGGCACTCTTCCCTCGACGTGACGAGGAAGCACGGTGACTGATCGCAACATTTTGGTGGCAGCGGTGGGATCCACAAAAGGATTCCGCTACCAACTACGAGTCTACGTTGTACTCGAGGCATTACTGGGGCTATACACCAGTAAAAGTAAGGTGATCTAAGTGTATTTTTTTAAAAAGTGTATAAAGTGACCAAGCGTCTCCGGGGCTGTAACACCGAAAACAGTGAAAAAAAAAATAATAATAATAATAATAAAAACAGCTAGCACCATCAGCCAGCTACTACCACCAGCTGCAAAAGCCAGCAGTAACCAGCTACACGTACCTAAGCAAAGTCCAGCAATGCATCAATTCTACTTGGCAGCGGAGCGTCAAACATACTCCATTCGAGCTTATGTTCGGCACGCAGATGCGGAGAAGCGCCGATCCTGAATTGGTGAGTTTGATTAATGAAGAGGTCGAGGAATTATTCATTGCAGAGCGAGAATCGTGATTCATTCAATCGTAATAGGAAGCAAGCTGCAACGTTCAACTTGGGGGACTTGGTGGCAATCAAGCGTACACAATTCGGGCCGAATCTAAAGCTAGCGAAGAAGTATCTTGGGCCTTATAAGGTCATTTCAGTCGCCAAACACGATCGGTACGGGGTCCAAAAACTGGGTGACCATGAGGGCCCGGACTTATCAACAACATGTGCAGAGATGATGAAGCCGTGGCGACAAACCGACTTCGACAACAGTTTGTCCGAGGAAGATTCCGCCTAGCGGAGTATCAGCTGTGGTCAGCTGATCACAGGAGGGCCGGTTGTGGAATGACCCTAAGAATCAGAACGTCAAACAGCAAGTTGTCAACACGAACACCTCTTGTTTTCTCTTTTTTCTTTCATTGGCGGCATTGCGAAGACATCAGCGAAGACGACAGGACGGCGCGCATTCCTTTTCTTCTACTCAATCAAGTCCCATTTTCTGAATTACTTTTTCCTTTTCATTTTATATTCAATAAATCAACCATAAAAACTATTAAGAGTTTCACAACCTGCTTCAACAGCCAGCAGTAACCAGCTACTACCACCAGCTGCAACAGCCAGCAGTAACCAGCTACTACAACTAGCCAACAGCCAAGGTATAATTAATTAAGTTAGTTAGTTAAGCACACTTAACACACGACAGTAACTTTTGACGTATCTACACCGGTTTTATTTAGTCGATTTTATTTTTTTTTTCTCTCTCCTTTCCCCTAAATCTAAAATTTTCACTCGTTCGAAGAAAACTGCGGTAGAGCTCTTCGCAACTCTGCCCTTCCACGAACCTTTAACCAAGACCCATAAAACCCCACACCCAGTCATGGAGATAAAAATCAGTTTGGCTGACGTCAACACGATCATCCCTGTGTTTGACGGCAACCCAAGCGAATTACCTAAGTTCATCTCTTGTGGAGACACCGTCTTCTCCTACATCAGAGTTGAAAACCAACATAGTCTCTTCCTGGCTGTCGTTAAAACCAGACTCCAGGGGCCAGCATTCGAGTTGGTTCAATATAAGACCCTTCCGAAATGGGCAGATTTGGTAACCGAGCTGAAAACCCAGCTCAAGGAACACATATGGTGATCCGCCGCTCAAAATGAACTGGCATTGGCTAAACAGGGGAGCAAAGAAAGCGTGAAGGACTATGGCAATAGGATGTCACGCTTACTACACCTCTTAGACAGAGCCACTTATGGTAGTACATCAGACGCGGCTGTGCAAGCAAGCCTATTGGAGGAAAACAAAATGGTACCCAAACGGTCTTTTGAGGATGGTCTAAAGGACCCCAATCTGAAACTCCTTGTAAAGGCACGCAATACGCAGACCTTAAGGTCAGCAATAGAATATGCCACTGAACAATCTATACGATTAGGAGGCAGTGGTTCCATTTCAACTCCTCCCTCCCATTTCAAACCGTCTTGTCTGACTTGTGGAAAAGTTGGGCATGCATCTGCCACTTGTTTTTTCAACCAAAGTCGACCCCCGGTCTGCCAAACTTTTAACAAAGCAGGGCATACGTCCCAAAGCTGTTTCAAAAACACCCCTATTCCCAATTTGATACCTAGACCGATTAAAAGAGAGGTACACGCCTTAAAATGTACATATTGCAACCGATGGAATCATTCACTAAGCGAATGTAGAACTCGGTTGGCGCATTTACAAGTACAGGGCCGAACCCCCCGACCAAATCCACGACGGGAACAACCTCCCAACAACCACAATACCCCCAATAACAGGCCGCGAAACTATGACCCTCGATATAACGATAGGTATCACACTGTCATAAATACGCAGCGTGACCCCTCTAATGAGACGGGAAACGAGCTGACTCGGGAGGATGCCGCCGTCAGTCTATCCCGAGGCCAGGTACAGCACGACGCATAAATGATCTCTCCCTAAATTCAACCTTGGTCGTATCATTTTGTCCCGAATACAAGGACCCAGTGATACGAATAAAATTTAACCCATCGACAGGAAAAGCTCTTACATTCTTGATCGATACAGGCGCCGATATCAGCCTGCTGATGACGAAAGAAACACCACACAACCCAGCTAAACAGGAGTGCTCTATATCAACTATATCAGGGGATTCACGGACTTCGATTGGAGAAATTACAGGAACTTTGGAATTCCAAACTTAAGATCACCCGATTCTTTTGGACCATCTGTTCCAAGTAATGGCTAATCACATACATCTGGCATACGACGGAATCATTGGCAACGATTTTTTAAAAAAATTTCGATGTACAATTGATTACAAAGATAACCAGATAAAAATAAAGCCACAAGAGAGTGCAAGCGACGAGAGCAAAGAGATCGAACGTTCAACAACAGGGGCTTCCCATGCTGACCAGACAAGTTCCACACACAAACCAGTGCGACATACAGACATTGGTTTGGGAAACATTGTAATGTCTAAAGCAGAACCTAACTTTGAATCTGATTGTCTACGGGTCGGATCAAAGGGTTCACAAAGCCATCAACCTGAAAGAACTACCTCACAATCTCTAACTCACCGTCATAAGCAATCCATGGCGCAAAAAGAAAAAGCTCAGCAATAACTAATAAGCCTGAGCAAAAAGAAAAAGCCTCAGCATTAATTAATAAGCCTGAGCAAAAAGAAAAGGCCTCAGCAATAGAAGAGCCTAAGCAACAAAATAATAAAAAAAATAATAAAATATTTAGAATCAAAGCACGAAGTCAGCAAATAATTGAATTCCCCTTTTTCGATAAATCTTACAAACCCAAGATTGGAGATGTAATAATTCACAAGAAACAAATTAACCCAAATGTTTTTCTCGGTAACACGATAGCAAGACCAGGAAATAGCAAAATTAAGGTCCTCATGATAAACATTTCAGATCATGAAGAAAACATAAATCAAGAAAACGTTGATATTGAATGGAAACCGCTGAACGAATTTAACTCAATACAATACCAAATGAATCCGGTAGGAAACCGACTCAAGAAATTAAAAGCACTCTTAGAATTGGAACACTGTAATACCGAAGAAAAAAATTCGATACTAAAAATACGCCGGGAATACAACGATTTATTTTATATCGAAGGCGATCATTTAACACATACCACATCAATAAGACATTAAATAGTAACAGAAGAGAATAAACCCCCTTTGTTTACTAAACCATATCGTCTTCCTGAGAGCCAGAAAAATGAGATCCATAAACAAGTCGAAGAAATGTTGCAAGATGGTGTAATACAGCCTAGTTTCAGTCCTTGGAATTCGCCTCTGTTACTAATACCGAAAAACCGGGAAAAAATGGTACCAAACGTTGCAGAGTGGTGGTCGATTTCAGGAAGCTAAACGAGCTGACCGTTGGAGACGCCTACCCTCTACCTAACATTACGGACATCTAGGACCAACTGGGTAGAGCCAAGTACTTTAGTACTCTGGACCAAATTCTAAGGGACGAGAAGGATAAGCAAAAAACAGCGTTTAGCACACCATTTGTGCATTATGAATATAATCGTATGCCCTTTGGTCTCAAAAATGCACCAGCCACATTTCAACGACTAATGAATAACTTTCTTATGGGACTACAGGGTATAGAATGCTTTGGTTACATGGATGATATTGTCATTTATGGGTACGATCTAGACGATCACAATAAAAATCAAATTAGAGTCCTCAACCGTCTCCGTGATCATAATCTGAAACTCCAACCAGACAAATGCCATTTTATTAGAAAGGAATTAGCATACCTGGGACACACCATTTCGAAACAGGGAATAAAACCTGATCCCGAGAAAATTAAGGCCGTAAAAACCTTCCCTGTACCAAAAAAGGACAAAGATGTCAAGTCTTTCCTCGGCTTTGTAGGCTATAACCGAAAATTCACTCCTAACTTTGCAGAATTTTCAAAACCTTTAACGCGATTACTAAGGAAAAACATTAACTTCGTATGGAATGCCTTCTGTGATGAGTCCTTCAGAACTTTGAAAGAAAAAATTATCCATCCACCCGTTT
This sequence comes from Eumerus sabulonum, assembly GCA_951905685.1. Classification (NCBI taxonomy): domain Eukaryota; kingdom Metazoa; phylum Arthropoda; class Insecta; order Diptera; family Syrphidae; genus Eumerus; species Eumerus sabulonum. The sequence continues at coordinate 75,587,759 of OX645060.1, forward strand.
TGGCAAATCCCGATTTTAACCAAGAATTCCTAGTAACAACCGACGCTAGTGACCTAGCGGTTGGAGCCGTGTTATCACAAGGGCTAATTGGCAAAGACAAACCTATTTGCTTTGCCAGCCGTACGCTAAATCCTGCTGAAACACGGTTACGTACTTCCTTGTTACGACCCTACCCATTCCATTTAGAAGCCCAAGAGATTAACAAATATCCGAGTCTTGTCTTAACGACATTAAATTAAAACTAGCGGTCATTAGGTTTCGGCCTGGCAGCAACCGACAATGACTCAAGGAATATTTTCAAAAAACTCCTTGAAAAAACCTTCCAAATGCAAGACATATACCTTTTTACCGACGAAAGACTATTCCTGACTGACACTAACGATATTCTAAAAGTCTTACACGAAAACCACGAGTCACCATTTGGTGGACATCAAGGTGTGACCAGAACTATAAGACGAATTAAAAGATATTACTACTGGCCTACTATCACAAAAGACACAACTGAATACATCCGTAAATGCGAATCATGCCAAAAGAACAAATTATATAGAAATAACAAGATCCCTATGAAAATAACTGCCACAAGCAAAACACCATTTGAGCGCATAGCATTGGATATAGTAGGTCCACTTCCCGATAGTCACCATAGTAACAAATATATATTAACATACCAAGACGACCTGACTATGTTCTCAGAAGCCATACTGATACCTAACGCAGAAGCTTCTACCGTAGCTCGAACGCTGGGCGAACGCTTGATATGCCGGTTCGGAATTCCAGACTCTATCCTTACAGACCAAGGAACAAACTTTCTTAGCAATCTATTTAAGGAAGTTTGCAAAATCTTAATAACAAAAAAAAATACAAACAAGCCCCTACCATCCCCAAACTAATGGCGCCTTAGAACGCAGTCACAGAACACTCGCCGAATATCTACGACATTATGTTAACCCAGACCCTTTCACTTGGGACACATGGCTGCCATATGCCATGTTCGTATATAATATTACGCCTTATAGTAGCACAACATACACTCCTTACGAACTACTATACGGGTTTCCCGCACGGATCCCCAGTTCACTTACTAGAACACCCCAAGCTTTATACAACTACGACAACTATGCACACGAACTTAGATGCCGACTACAAAACGGATACAAAATAGCTAGAGAGATTCTACAAAGAAGAAAAGAACAAGCTAAAACCTACTACGACAGACACACTAAAACCAAAAATTTCAACATAGGTGACAAAGTTCTGCTGAGAAACCAAAAGAGCCAAAACAAACTTTCAGGACTATGGAACGGACCGTACGAAGTTAAATACTATATTAAAAATGGGAAATAAAACCAAACTAGTACACAACAACGACTTATAGCTACTACAAGAATGACCAAAACTCAATTTCAAAACATCCAATTATCACAACAAAACAAATGGCTATTTTCTTCCCTCGACAACTATTTCATAGACGAAATATGTGGCGAAAACGTCACAACTTTTACCCTCCACGATACCGCGACAATTGAACTATCAGGAGAGAATGCTATATAAAGAGTAAGAGTAAAGACATGATTATCCACGTATACAACGAACAAACCACGACGATCTCCAAATCCTTCACCCCCTCATTAAATATCTCAACACTTTTTACTCCGAACCCTGAGAATTTCCCAAACCCCTCAAGCAACTTAGCCGTCATAAAATACTCTAGTATTGACGAAATAGATTTAATATCCCAACAATTAAGTGGATTAAAAACCGACGAAGCGAAAACACTAACACCCCTAAACATACACCATATACACAACTACATACTTGGTTATACAATAATTACAATAATCCTGATTGTAGCCTCCTATAAAAGATATCGTATCTATAAAGTTAGAAGCAATCAAGAAAAGACTAACAAAATACAGACTACAAAACGACCCACATTAACCCTAAACAAAACTAATAATAAAACCCCAGAACTTGTATTAGACATTTAAATAATAAAAAAAAAAACAAAAAGAGATAAATTAGAGAGAATTTAGAAAAAACTACGTACCAAATTTCATGTAAAAAAAAAAAAAAAAAAATGGGTACTACCTTTTATAAGTATAGACTAAATTGTTCATTTAAAATAAATGGCAATACGAAATGTTGTTAAATCTAAAAGAAAAAAAAAACACATATATACAAAAACTAAAATTGTACTAATAGTTAAGTTATATAAAAAAAAACACGTAAAATGTAAAAAAAAAAAAAAACGTATTGTCAAAAAAAAAAAAAATCAAATTAAGCATGTACAAACTAAATATTTAAACATAAGACACGTGAAATGTAAAGAAAAAACAAAAAATGTCAAAAACCAAATTAAGCATGTAATTCGAAATTACTCTGCGGAAAATTAACCTCTTCAAGGTCAATTTTCTTTTTCATAGGGGAGGAGGATGTAGTGATTGCACTGCATCCTCCATCATACGCATAATAGCACTACAATGCACTACACTCTACGCATTCCACTCCATTCCACGCGCCATGCAAACACTGTAATATCGAAACTCGTATCACCGTTTTGTCGCCACTAAACCACTAGGCCACCAACCAATGCACATAAATTGCATAATAAACGATCAACCCCAGTTTGTCAGCTCTAGGTCAATGTCGGCACTCGCGCCTATTCCCTCTTCATATGTCACTTCGTAAATAATGCTCGAACCCGAGCAATACGTAAACAAGTGACGAAGAAGGGAAAACTCCAAAACACTGTGAAATGCCGATAACGCATTTCACACGATTGGATTGGAGTAAAGGCAGGCCGATTAACAAATCATGACTAACATTCACGACCACTCCACACCGTGGAATGCTGAGATAGCATTTCACGCAATTGGAAAACCAATTAGTGAAGTGTGAATGACATGCATGACCAGTTAATAGTGCGCAACTGCTGATTGATGGGAAATGCATATGCAGGCAAGTGCTATGAGCGCTATGCTATTGGTATGGGGTACGGATAGGTTACGACATAATGATGATGCTGAGTATTTTTAACCCAAATCAAAAGTGCCCTTTGGCACTTGGTGTGTTGGAGGGGATTACGATTCAACCAAAATCCTCCTATAAAAGGGATGGTAATTTTGGTTGAAATTCAGAGAGCAGCGGCAAATAGTGAAGGGCGAACCCCTGAACCAAGCAGAACCAAGTAAGGTAACAATAAACACTTTAAACCAACCGTTCGTTTTTTCCTTTCCCTTCTCTCTCCGTTCGGCACTCTTCCCTCGACGTGACGAGGAAGCACGGTGCCTGATCGCAACACCGTCCTAAACAGCGCATCCAATGGACTAATGAAATTAATGAATATGTCTTGCGCTGCTACTACACCGCAACGAAATGCGAGAATCCGTATCACATGAAAAAAAATGTTAGACTTATTCATTGGGAGATGTGGAAATCTAGAGGGCATAGTCAACGACAACAACCTAGCCCGAAGAAAGGATGTTATTCTCACCAATGAATATGTGGAAATTGATCGACAACAACGAATAAAGGCCGAAGTACTTGCCGAGATTGAAGTAGGCACCGTCCCTGAAAATCGACAGGAAGTCTGAAAATCGTCCATCATCGCCGCCGCCACATGACACTCTGTCAACGGAACGGGCAGCTATACATCACCACCAGCATCAGACACCATCAGAAGCAGAAACCACGGAACCAACGCACACCGCCCCGATACTGGAACAGGAGACGCAAACATTGATAGACACCCTTAGCCTTACTCTCATTGAGCTTGAAGGAATTGTATTAAGACCTATAATTCCAAGAGTCTACGAAAACATAAAGCTGGAAAAAATACTACTTACCATCAACGCAGAAATCTTGCCGCGCTACTTAGAACAAGATATAGAGTAAGAACGGATTAATACTCTGATTTATGTATCTGCAGTAACAACAGTAAGAGCACTGGGAAAAGGCCCTAAGGTTGTAACCCAAACCTCCAACAATTCCAAGCCCACCATCCCCAAATCTAAGAGAAGATTGAAAAATAAAATAGAAGCGCTGAGGCAGGAAATCAGAAGATTATCCGCTTTTAGAAATGGATCAAGATCCAAGAGGTTATGTAGACGTATTGGGCCTCTGATCACGCCCCTTCAATACCAAACATAAGTATGGACCAGGTCGCAGAAGTACTGGACACAAAAGTGCAAGAATTAGCTGCACTCAACAAGCATTTACGCCGCTATGTTAAGTGCACGAACAGAAAAATGGAAAATACTCTTTTTTATAAAAAAAGAGAGAAAAGTTACATCATCACCTGCAACAGTAACTGCCAATGTCTACCCTCCAATGCTCCAACAAGAACAGTTCTGGAAAAATATTTGTAGTGGTGCGAAACAACATAATGAGAAAGCCCAATGGATGGTATATGAAGTTGGTATTGGAACATGTTGCACCCATGTCCCATCAAAGAATCAGCAAAGAGGAGGTTGGCGAAGCCATTTCTAAAACCAGCATTTGGATAGCTCCTGGCATAGACAAACTGCAAAACATTTGGCTAAAGAAATTAACTTCGATCCACGTTAAAATAGCAAAGTGCTTCACTGACATACTACTGCTACCAAGTTCAGCTAAGCAGTTCCTAACAACCGGGCTAACGTTTCTGATCCCGAAAGGGACGCCAAGCAACGATCTTTCAAAATACCGCCCTATCACATGCTTGTGCAGAACATACAAGCTGTTTACAAAAATTATCACCAACAGAATTTATGAACATTGTTCGTCCAACAACATCATTACAGACGAGCAGAAGGGCTGCAGCAGAGAAACTATGGGATGCAAGGATCAATTAACAATCGATTCGGTACTTATCGGATTGGCCTTAAGAAAAAAACGTAACCTTAGCATGGCCTTCATTGATTACAAAAAAGCGCTTGATTCAATGCCCCATGAGTATCTTGTTAAAATACTTGAAATCTACAATATCGACCTTTTTATAGTCAACTGCCTAAAATCTCTGATGGAAAAATGGAACACCAGATTATGGCAAAACGGTTCAAGTAGCAAAGCCATTCCAATAAGAAGAGGAATCTTCCAAGGGGACGCCCTTAGTCCTGTTTGGTTCTGCTTGGGGCTCAACCCACTCAGTAGAAGCTTGGCCCATATGAAATCAGGATTCCCTCTCAAAACTAAAACTTTTGAATATTCATTTAATCATCTCCTCTATGTTGATGACCTAAAACTCTATACGAACAAGAAGGAAAAGCTACACCGGATATTAGAAGTAGTCAAGAGCTTCAGCAGATGGAACTTGGCCTAGATAAGTGTAAGATGATCCACACTAAGGGGGGTGAGTCGGTGCTAAGGAGGAAGGATGCCCAATCGACCATAATCAGATCATCGAAGAAATGCAGCATGGAGAATCATACAAATACCTAGGTTTCCTTCAACTTGAATGTTATAGTATACCTCCGTTAACCAATACTGTCGTTTTGAAAGAAACCGCTTAAAAAATAAAACCACTTGATGCTTTAGGATATGAAAAAACTGTGTCATTATTCTTTTTTCTTCTCATCTATATATGTGCAATTGCTGTCTGTTTTATAACACCGATGGGGCCTTGTTGAACCCGGTTGATGAAATGTGCTATACACAATCCTTTTCTTTGCCGTGACGTCATCGTGACCCAAACACAACTGAAAGGAATTAACCATACTTCTATTAAGAGAAGCCTTACACTTCAATTTAAGGCACGGTTGAAGGTTATATTAAAATCCAACCTTAACGGTGGAAACAAATGTAAGGCCATTAACAGCTGGGCAATACCCCTATTAACGTATTCCTTCGGGGTTATTAAATGGTCCTCAACTGATATCGGTAACTTAGAAATGATGATTCGTACAACGATGACAAGATTCAATAGCCACCACCCGCAAAGCGCAGTGGAAAGAACATCGTTGCCCCGCAAGATGGGTGGAAGGGGGATAGTGAGTATCAGCCAACTACATCACCCGCAGAATATTAGACTCCGACAATACTTCCAGAACAACCCGTCACCCCTTCTGAGAGCCCTGTCCACCTGTCCTGAAAACACCAAAACCACAAATGAACTTGTTACTGCATGGACGTCTAAACCCCTACACGGTGGACACCCACATGAACTCCATATGGACCATATCGACCAACAGGCCTCAAACCTATGGCTAACACAGGGAAGATTATTCTCCGAGACCGAAGGCCATACGGGACAAAGCTATTGCAACAAAAAATTATCGTAAGTTCGTTCTAAAGGAAACAGTGGAGGATAGATGCCGGCGATGCGGGGAAGGTAGTGAGACCATCGACCACATTATATCAGGATGCAGTGCACTTGCTTCGCATGAATACACGTTCAGGCATAACAGCGTTGCCAAACTTATTCACTAACAACTGGCCCTAAAAAGTGGCCTCATTCAACAACACACGCCGTACTATAAGTACCAGCCCCTACCGGTGCTTGAAAACGCCACCACGAAACTGTACTGAGATATAACTGTTACTACCGACCAACATATCCCAGCAAATAGACCAGATATAATCCTGTTACACAAAACCAACAGAAAAATTTAAATCTTTGATGTAGCAGTAACGCTTAACCGAAACCTTCAAGCTGCGTACTCCACAAAGACTTCGAAATATACACCGCTCGCAATCGAAATGGGAACAATGTACAGAGCTGAAAAAGTGAAAATTACACCGATTGTTATCTCTGCAACTGGATTGGTACCGAAATGCTTTACAACGAATTTACAAAAACACAACTTAGAAAAGCTGATGGCGGAGATTCAGAAGGCGGTGTTGCTGGATACGTGCAATATCGTCAGAAAGTTCCTTAAAATATAACAGATCACAATAGAACAGAAAGGGCTTAGAACCTGGACTACGCCTCAACAGAGCATAATCCCTTTGGTATCAAACACCCGGGAGATGGATTTAGATCGTAATAATAATAACACAATAGTAATAATAATAAGAATGATACTAGTGTAAAGTCGAATCAAAGCAAACGAAAGAAAGCACCCGGAACCTAAGAAAATACAACCAGTCTTGTTGTTACAATTTATCCAACTCTGTCCAACAAAATTTCACATTGACAGCTTACTCTCGACAACCACTGTTGCCGTTACAATTCGGCCATCCTGCACGCTAATCCTGCCCTCACTCAAGGTCCGAATCCTACTGCTCGCCCTCCGAACTGTCGGCTTTCTTGTACTCATAATCACCTAGTCCTTCCCGAGGTAATTCGCACCATGGTTTCAGCTTTTCTGCACTTATCACAGCGTTGTATTTACGTTGAGTGCGTTGCATGCCCGGCTGACGCAGCGATAATTCTGTAATACTCGGGTGACCATATACGGGCCACGGTATGCGAGCTCCAGCTTCCTCGAATCCCTAGTTGCCGCAGCTTCATTCTCTACAAGTATAAGATCCTCCTTATCGTACGAACGCCGCTTGCGATGTCGTCGATCATATCTCTTCTTTTGATCCCTTTGTACTTGTTGAAAGCGGTACCGCAGATTCTCGCCTCTGCCGCATCTGCTCCGTACTCGGTGCGTCGGCCCTTCGCAAAATTAAAAACAGTTTGTTACCCAGAATGTCTCTAGGGGTATACATGAATAATGGTTCGTGAGGACTTGCCCTTGTTGTCGAATTCCTAGCAGTATTCAGTCTCCCCCGAGACCACCGTGGCGAAGTGGATAGTGTGTTGGCCTCTGACGCCGATGACTCCGGATCGAATCCTGACACAGCCATGTCATCGAACGTGTTTTTCACGGTGTTTCTCCTCAGCGGGGTTCTGACGAAACCCCCTGTAGTAAAATTGTCATGAAAAGCTTCTCGAAATTCGCCGTTCGGAACCGGCAATAAACTGTAGGTCCCTTTCACCTATGTGAAAATTAAATCACACACAACATGGGTGATTGAGAGGAGCTCGGCTCAGGTTCTTCATGGACTGTAACGCCAACATGCATACATACATTCAGTCCACTGAACCGTTCGTATCCAGCTGGCCCAGTCCCGTTCTGCCGAGTGTGCGCACTTCAAAGCCGCCAGGAGTGTCCGATTGCAGGACTCCACTTGTCCGTTCGCCCGAGGAGTGCGTACAGCGGTTTTGATATGCTACATCCCATGCTTCTCGCAATACTCCTTAAATGCCTTCGCTGTAAATGCGGTACACCGATCCATCACTACTCGTCTTGGTACGCCAAAGAACCCTGCCATTTCGTCTAGCATGCTGAGCACCCCTTTCGTATTTGTAGTCTTGACTGGCCGTAACACGGCATACTTTGTAAAACTATCGATAAGCACAAGCACATACCTGGTTCCCCCCTTCATTCGCGTGAAAGGTCCGAGGTTATCCATATGGATTATGTCGAACTGCAAAGGTACACGGTCCGTATTGTGCAGCTCTCCTTCTTTCATCCCCCCCCCTTTAGCCTTGGAATATGCACAGTCCACGCATGCTTTGATGCACTCACGAACAAAATTTCGCATACTCGGGAACCAGAATGCCTTCCTCACTCGAACCAGCGTTTTCTGCTTCGCCATGTGTCCCACGTCATCATGACACAGCTTTAAGATTCGCTAGCGTACTGCATGTGGCATCACTCACCTTTCTTAGCCATCTACCAGACGAAACAGCTTAAGTCTCCTTAGCTTGAAATCTCTTTCGAGTAACTTCCTCCGGCTCGTTGTCACAGGTGACTGATATTCCTTCACGATCTCCCGCAACTTGCCATTGCATTGAAGCCAGCCAGTCCTCATCAGCGATGTGGTTAGGTTAGTTGGGTGCCCTATTGACATGATGTCACGGCTCAGTTAGACTACTAAGAGTCCATTGTGCCCATTTTGAAAACTAACCCAAAGGGAACCTGTTAGTTGCCCGCTGAGCTGAACCATCCACATTCAATTAAGAACCTTAGCAGCTTGTTCAGCTTAATGTCTCTTGCCTCCTCTAAACCCGAAAAGAAATAGTTCCCGAGGTACGTAAATCTTTTTCGGGCCAGTGCAGGGCATTCACACAGTAGGTGACGAATGGATTCTATTTCCTCTTCGTCCATACAGCTTCTGCAAAAATCGTTGTAGGGCTGCCCTAGTCTAACTGCGTGATATGATATCATACAGTGCCCAGTGAGGGCACCGACTACCAGTCGTATATTCCCTCTACCAAGATTTAGCAGACTTTCCGTCCTTTTTTTGTCATAGACAGGCCATGTTAGCCTTGACGTAGCGCTTGTAGGGCTTTCCTAGTAGTTTCATCCCTATTTCTCTAAATAGTGTGCTGAGTGGCGTTCTAGCCTCAGTTGTGATCTGCGAAGTATCTGCGCCTGATCCCAGTCTGGCTAGTTCGTCCGCCTTCTCATTTCCGGAAATATTCACATGCCCTGGTACCCAGCAGATGGTTACCTCATTGACATCCGATATTTCTTCTAGTTTCTCTTTACAGAGTTTTACGAGCTTGGATCTTATCCATGTTGCTTGCAGAGCCTTAATGGCTGCCTGACTGTCAACATAGATTATGATTCTCTTACTCCAGATTGCCAGTTCCTCTTCCGTGTTTACCATACCACTGGCCCATTCCTCCCTGGAGGGAATCCTAATAGAGAATCTCCTCTCATAGCAAGAAAGTGGGGTGGTATAGTCCATTTCGGCTGCGGACCTCAGGATCGCCCATCGATCCAGGATTGATGCGTGGCCATAAGGACATCTTTTCCAAAGACTGGATTCGTGCACCCTTAGCGCAGCCCTGGCTGCAATGCCTTCACAATACATGTCTAGTGGTGGAAGGTTCAGCATTGCTTCAAGGGCCGCCGTTGGTGTGGATTTCATAGATCCGGTCACCGCCAGACACCCAGCCCTCTGGATCCTTGTAAGACTTTGAAGGTTGCATTTCTTCTCAAGTGCTTTCCACCAGACAATTGATCCATAGACTAAAATAGGTTTTACCACCGCGGTGTGTAGCCAGTATACCACCTTTGGTTTAAAGCCCCATGTCCTTCCGAAAGCTACCCTGTACGAATATAGTGCCACGTAAGCTTTCTGAGTCCTTTCATTTATGTTGTCCTTCCAGCTAAGCTTGGCATCTAGAATAATTCCAAGATACCTAGCGGAATTATTCGGAATCAGGTCGATACCATTTATACGTGGATATGTGTACTAAGGTATTGATCTTTTTCGTGTGAAGAGGACAATTTCAGTTTTAGTTGGATCTACCCCTAGGCCCGGTTCCTTGACCCAGTTATTCACCAATAGCAGCGCATAAATTAGTCTTTCGCTGAGGACCAGAGGAAATTTCCCAGGTACCAGGATGGTAATGTCATCGGCATAGGCCGTGACGTTAAAACCCTGTGTCTCTAGGAGCTTTAGTAATTCGTCGACTACGAGGAGCCACAGGAGAGGCTATAGAACACCCCCCTGTGGTGTGCCTCGGTTAACTCTCACCTTTCAATTCGCTCCTCCTATCGACGAGTTTACTATACGAGTAATAAGCATTTGTTCAACCCATCTTTCCTTTCCTTTATCAGGCCAGCGATCCATGGAGGATCTGAGCCTGAGCTATAGCTGCCTTCCATCCTTGACGGTCCCGGGCACGCTACTTCCAGTTGTCAAGACCAAGATGTCTTACATACGCGATTACTTGGTCTTTATACCGGAGGTTCGGTCTTCCTCTTCTTCTCGAACCAGGAGGCCCGGAGTCGATCGAACCAGGAGGCCCGGAGTCGAAGACCCTCTAAGCTGGAGCGTTGATGTCCATGCGCTCGATGTGGCCGAGCCAGTGTAGTCGACGAATCCTTGCCTTCCGGACTACATCCACATCTTGGTACAGCTTGTAGAGTTCGCGGTTGTGTCTTCTTCTCCATTCACTTTCCTCACAGACAGGACCAAATATCCGGCGCAGAATTTTTCTTTCGAAACAACCAAAATCAGCTCCGCTGTCCTGCTTATCGTCCAGCTTTCGGCTCCGTACAGCAAGACTGGCAAAATGAGCGTTTTGTAGAGCATGACTTTGGTCTTTCGAGTGAGGAGTTTTGAACCCAGTTGTTTGGACAAGCCGAAGTAGCAGCGGTTGCCAAGGGCGATTCTATGCCGGATCTCCACTGTGGTGTCATTTGTGGAATTTACGTTTGCTCCGAGGTAGACAAACTCCTTAACTACCTCGAAATTGTAGCTGTCAATTGTTATATTTTGTCCCAGGTCCCGCGTATCCTAGCAGCTGGATGGACTTGTAAAAAATAGTGCCTTCCCTGTTGACGCCTGCCCGTCGCACTATCTGCTCCAGCACCAGGTTGAAGAAGTTACATGACAGCGCATCTCCTTGCCGAAATCCGGTGCATGTTTCGAATGGTTCCGAGGTCCTAGAACCGAATTGCACGGTGCATCGCGTGTTTTTTAGCGTGGCGCGACACAACTGGATCAGTTTTACCGGGATCCCGAATTCGGCCATCGCCCCAAACAGTTCTTCACGATGAATGCTGTCATATGCGGCTTTGAAATCGATGAAAAGATGGTGTGTATCGATTCGAAACTCGTTGGTCTTTTCCAGGATTGTCGAAGTGTGAAAATTTGGTTTATAGTTGATTTGCCGGGCCGGAAGCCGCACTGGTAGCTGCCGATTAGTGCGGTGCAAAATGGTTTTAGACGTTCACACAATACGCTGGACAGGATCTTGTATGCGACATTGAGCAGGGATATACCTCTATAGTTCTTGCAAGAGGCAAGAGAGGATCGCCTTTTTTGTGGATGGGGCATGTAGAGCTGGTATTCCAGTCGTCGGGCATGCTTTCATCTTCCCAAATTCTGCAGATGATCTGGTGCATGCTCCCTACCAGAACATCGCCGCCAGCCTTGACGAGCTCTGATGGCAAGCAATCTGAGCCTGCGGCCTTGTTGTTCTTCAGCTTCTGAATAGCTGTGCCGACTTCTTCGATGCTGGGTGGGAGGACTACTTCAGCGGCTGGAGTTGGGATTTCCTCGGTCCCTACCACTCTCTCTTGGTCATGCTCGTTAAGCAGCTGCTGGAAGTGCTGCTTAAATACATCCACTATTCCCTGCGGGTCGGTGACAAGATTGCCCTCGCAGTTTCGAAGAGCCTGGGAGCCCTTTTTGAAGCCTCCTGCAAGGCCTTTGGCTTTCTTTTAAAAGGCTCGTGTGTTATGTTTATCCCTAGACTCCTCGATATCCTTGAGCTGGGAGGCTGCAAAGATTCTTTTCTTTTGTCGCAGTAGCTTTTTCTCCTCCCTTCTTCTGGCTCGGTACTCTTCTTGCGCTGCCCTGGTTTTCCTCTGCTGCGCCTTTTGGTACGCCTCGTCGGTTGCTGCCTTTTTCTGCTCACACTCGCCATCATACCAAGGGTTTCTTGTCGGGGGTGGTAGGTATCCTAAGGTGGTTTCGGCTACTTCCTGAATGGCTGAGCGGCAATGCAGCCACATATTATTGGCATTTGTGTTCGACGTAGGCATACAGTAGAGTCTTTCGCTCAGCTGCTCCCTGTAGACTCTGGCAACCTCCGGTGTGCTCAGGCGCCCAATGTCGAACCTCCTCCTGATGGGCTGGTGCAGCTTTCTGACATTGGACAGTCGAGCTCTGAATCTTGCTGCTACGAGGAAGTGGTCAGAGTCGACATTTGCCCCTCTGAATGTTCGCATATCCAGGATGTTTGACGAGTGCCTTGCGTCAATGGGCACATGGTCGATTTGGTTGGCGGTTCGACCGTCCGGAGATCGCCAGGTTGCTGTGTGGATTCGCTTGCGAGGGAATCTTGTGCTACTTATCGCGTGAGGATTCCTGCTAGTTTATGAGCAGCTCCGGGAGTGTACAGGGTTCTGACATTCCAGGAGCATACTCGCAAACCGTGTTCCTTTTTCGTGCGTTGTCGTCATCGAGTATCCGTCCGTGTATCCGAGGCATCTTGCTCATTCATAACTTAAAGTTTTTTTTACGTGGGCGGATTGTTAGCCCGCCGCACAACCGCCATTCTGGTCGGGGTTTTTTCGCTGCATACGTTTGTTCACCTCCCAACGGTTGTTGAAGCGGCTATCCAGAGGGCGCCGCGAGGAGGCCGTATGTCAACTTGACCCGGGCATTTAAACAGGGATCGTTGCTGGCATCTCGCCAGGTTGAGAGCAATCAACAACTTTACCCTGTATGTCCGAGCCCATGCCCTCTTCAACCCATCTGCAGATTCCCGAATTTATGTGGGCCATCCGTAGGCTGGACATTATTGCCTCGGTACTGACCTTATTGAAGGCACCCTCAACATCTAGAAAGACCACCAGGGCGTATTCCTTAGCATTGAGTGCCTTTTCTATCGTATAGACCACCCTGTGAAGAGCGGTATCTACCTATCTACCCTTAATGTATGCGTTGTGTGATTGTGATAAGTAGCTATCACCAATCTCATCTCTTATGTATATGTATTTTTATTTTTTTTTTTTATTTTTTTTTAGAGACTCGCGCAGGTTCAAGAGTTTTTATATTCACTTATGTTGTGTTGACACACACAACCTGAACGGAGTGCAGTGGTTGGGGTGGTTGATGTTCGTTCACTTCTCTCAGGGGTGGTTGTCCTAGACTTAGATAGAACGAGAGCCGACTGTTGAAAATGAGCATTTGGAAACCCTGTCACATACTTTATAGCAGAACATAAAGCATATACAACTATCCTGTTCTAATTATATTTCAATTACGTATATATACCCCCTTCCCTGAATAAAATCCTTGTTACCGTCAATATTTTAACCCGTTCGGTTTGACCCTTTTCATGAATTATAACGTAATAAAGTTTGAATTATATTAATCGAGTTTTGTTCTCCCTTGGGCAAATTTCACATTGGTGCCGAAACCCGGGAAGTTATACGGTTTTGTGGGAAAAGGTTTATTGCGGTTACCGAAGTTTAAGTGCTCCTTGAAATGGAACAACAGACGCGAGCTGGCTATCGTAGTCAGATAACAAAGATTGCTAACGAAGCAAACGAATATTTGAGATGTACTAAAATACGGGAAATTGAAGATGCATCCCAGTTGGATCTTATCGAAGAAGAACTTGAAGCTTATACTCAACGTCTTATAACAGCGAATGAAAACCTCCGTGCCATCAATAAGGAGTTCCAGGAAAGAGGATTGGAAGACAAGAATCCAGAGAAAACAATTGAATATGAAGATACTGCGGTAGGTATGATAGCTTAGCTCAAAGTACGGCTGACAAAAGTACATCAGAAGCTCGACCCAGTTCCCAGTGAACTTGTGTCAAATATGCCAAACACAGCAAAGGCTCATAACAACAATTTGCCGAAACTAAAACTGAAAACCTTTTCGGGTGATTTTCAAGAATGGATACCGTTTTGGGAAAATTTTCGAGCCAATATCCATGAGAATGATTAGCTCTCTGGAGCCGAAAAATTCAATCACCTTCAAACAGTTTTAACCGGCAAAGCAGCAAATGCAATCTCGGGTTTTACGCCCACAGATGCATGCTATGACGGAGCTATTTCACTTTTACAAGAAGAGTATGGAGATAAGGAAAAGCTCATAGACAAACTCATGCAAGAGCTTAGAACCAACGGTTCAGCAAAAAACAGATATAACAGCGCTACGAAATCTTTATAATACGGTAATAGCGTGTAGCCGTTCTCTGACATCATTAGGAGTTCCATCGTCTCATTATTATATAATGTTAAAAACCATTTTGCTCAAATGCATGCCTAATGAACTACGTATTGACTACCATCGCACACACAAAGAAACAGCTGTCAAATTAGAAGAGAACGAATCGACGTCACACAGCAGCTCAACTCTTTCTTACGACGGAGACAAGCAAGTCAAGAACATCTTGTGTTTCCTAAAAGAGATAGTAGAGTCAATAGAAAGAGCATCAGTTGGAAAAGTGACCAGATCTACTTGTAAAAATAATATGGCTGCACCTCCATCGACAGCAGCGGGACTGTTCACACCCACAACTGCAAACCATGTTCCTTGCTTCTTTTGCAAGTCAATAGAGCATCCGACGAAAGAGTGCAACAGTTCTCGCTCGATCACCGAAAAGAAGCAAATGCTAAAAAAGGACGGTCGATGTTTTCGCTGCACATTCAAGGGCCATACGTCAAAGTTCTGTCGTTCTAAAACGATATCATGCAAAATTTGCAAACAAAAACATGCAACTGCTTTGTGCACTACCCTTGGATCTCCAGTGATATACAAAATGAATGACAAACCTTTAGTAGGACCGAAGGAAAATAAAATTTCCAATGATACTCTGGTGACTAATTCGACTTTAAATCTTTGTGTACCTAATGTAAACAAAGAATTAAACTCTAATGTATACTTACAAACGGCGCGAGTATTATTGCATTCACCAATACAATTGTGTGATTATAAACATAGCCTATTTGTACGCATAATACTCGATGGTGGCAGCCAACGAACCTTTATTAAGGAACCCACTTTTGGGGTGGTAAACCTTTCGGTCATGCCGAAAGGCACGTGAACATCAAAAATTAAAAACCGTAAAGCTAAGTGTTCGTAGCCAATACGATCGAAATTTTATTGATATAATAGCCGTAGTTGTACCTGAAATCTGCTACGACGTTTTGCCGAAGCCAGAGAATTGTATTGTATTGTATTGTATTGTATTTATTGATATTAATATACATTAACTTTATACATTTGGTAGTAATTACGCAATTTACACAGAGTTGACTTAGGTCTTACTTCTGAATAATTATGCATTGTTAATAAAGAAAAAATAAAATAAGCTGAAGGAAAATTATATTGAGAGGAAAGTAGTGAGAAAAACCTCCCATTGAAAAAAAATAAAAAATATATATATATATATATATGTATATATATATATAAATATAATTGTATATATATATATGTACGTATGTTACACCCAGGTAAAAATTGCCTATAAATAAATAAATAAATAAATATATGTAAAAAATAAATAAATAGATAATAAATAAATAAAACAAAAAATAAATAAATAAATAACAAAAATAAACAAATAGACAAATCAAGTGATGTACTATATATTGTTGTTGATTAAGTTATTAATAAGGTCGTTATCTGACATCTCACAGCCTACTCTATATCTGACATTTAATTTATTAATTCTAGTAGAAACAAAATCGATATTGGCCAAATCATGAAGTCGTCGTGTGGAAAAATGCCAAGGAAGGCTTAGCATCATTTTTAAGAGTTTATTTTGAGCTACCTGTAGTCTTCTAACGTGTGTTATTGCACATTTTCCCCAGACTGGACAACCATAAAACATAAAGGAACGAAAAATGACCTTAAATATTATTAATTTGTTTTCCCTACTTAGCATGGATTTCCTGTTGATAAGGGGATACATAATTCTAATTGTCTTATTTATTCTATCAATGGTGCTGGAAATGTGATTATTAAACGTTAGTCTTTTGTCTAATGTAATACCCAGGTATTTTACATTGTCCAGCCAGCAAGTTGTGTCATTGTCAATTACTAAGTTGTTGCTTGGTAGAAAACATCGCTTTCTTTTCTTAGTAAAAAAGATAGCTTGTGTCTTAGAGGCATTAATTTTAATTTTCCATTTGTTGCAGTATTCCGAAATTGTGTTTAGACCCGACTGTAGGTTGGTTTCAATATCTGAACCAAGTACATCGGACGAATAAATACACGTATCATCGGCGAAAAATGCGGACTCACAGTTAGGGAGATATGGAAAATCAGACATGTAAAGATTAAACAAGACAGGTCCAAGAACGGATCCTTGGGGAACACCTGCGGGTATCGTCCGGTCAGAAGAAAATGTATTTTTTATGTAGACATTAAACATTCGTTCGTCCAGGAAGCTTTTAACTATTTTTGTTAGACACAATGGAAATTCAAACATAATCATCTTATAGAGTAGCCCATCGTGCCATACAGTGTCAAAAGCTTTCTCAATGTCGAGACAAACTACCCCTGTAGATTTTTTGGAAGTAAAACCTTCTTTGATATGCTGTGTAATTCTGTCAACTTGATGAATTGTATTATGATGTGGCCTAAATCCAAACTGCTGGGGGGGGAGGATGTCTTTTTCTAGAATTATTCTATCTATCTTCATTTTGATGATTTTTTCGAACAGCTTACTTACCGAATTGAGTAAACTTATCGGCCTGTAGCTGTTAGAGTAGTTTGCAGGTTTTCCAGGTTTCAATATGGGTATAATTTTTGCTTTCTTCCATGCTTTCGGGAAATATTGCAACCTAATACATGAGTTGAAAATAAATAGCAAAAACCTAATACCGATATTTGGCAACTGTTTTATAAAAATATTTTTGATACCATCAATACCAGGAGACTTTTGTATTTTCAAGTTTTGAATTAAATGCGATAGTTCTTCGTAAGTAGCGTACATGTTTTCTTGTGGGCTTACTGGAGTTGATGTTAAGTTAGAAATTGCGTTCTCTACAAGAACTTCAGTATTTCTAGTTCCCAATCCATGAGATATGGTGTGATTTCTCTGGAATGACAGAGAAAGTATTTCGGCTTTTTCAGCGTCAGTTGTTGAGGGGGTTGGAACATCAACAAACGAGGGGATAGCACCGCCCTTTTTCTTAATTATTTTCGCAATATTCCAAAATGGTTTGCTGCATTTGTCAAGTTTTTTGAGTTTCTTATTCCACGATATATTTCGAAATTTCTGAATTTCGTTCTTAATGGTTATATTGAGAATATTAACAATCTCCAAAAGGTAATCAAATCTATATCGCTGCCAGTTTCTTCGGTACATATTCCTTATTTTAATTAACTGGAGTATATGATTTGGGAGGCTATTGCCACTATTTATATGTTGAAATTTCTTTGGTATGGAAGAGTTAATTGCGTTATTAATGGTACGTTTTAGTATATTTATACAGTCATCTACCTGAGTAGTAGTAACGCCATTGAGGTCAGTAGATGATTGGTAAGGGGCCAAACTGGTGCGAGTGGCTTTTTTGTATCTCACCCAGTTGGCATTCTTGATGTCAAGGAAGTAAGTACGTTCGTTTAACTCGGGCCTTTGAAGCATACTACAAATGACAGGAAGATGGTCGGAACAAAGCTCATTAACAACCAATGGTTGGTTAAACAGCTGCGGGACATTCGATAAGTATATATCTAATGTCGAAGGATTACTTCTTCCATTATAAGGAATATAAGTTGGTGAATTAGAATACATAATTTGAAACTGGTGGGTTGTATTCAAATCATCTAAAATGTTCCCCCAGGAGTTGGCCCTCATGCAACCCCAGTTCCTATGTCGACAGTTTAAGTCTCCACCTACTAGATATAGATCAGGAGAGTTGATAAGCAATCTAACATCTTTTTTAAACAGATATTTATTACTGACTGAATTGGAAGCGCCTGGAAAATACACAGAAAAAATAGACAGCTTTCTTCCATTTGAAAAATAAAGTTCGATTCCAATATTCTCTATTAATTTTGTTTTCAACTTGGGCAGTAAGGAATGCTTTAGTGATTTTTTTATTACAATCGCAACTCCGCCTCCCATTCTGTCTATTCTATCCGAACGATAACACTTATACAGACAGTTAGAAAAAGACACATCGGGTTTTAAACCAGTTTCAGAGATAAGGCCAATATCGATGTTGTTTCTATTCAGAAATGAAAAAAATTCTAATGTTTTGTTACGAATGCCTCTAGCATTCCAACATACAATTTTCACATTGTCTGACATATTACTTGACATAAAGATATTTTAAAGCCAGAGAATTGTATTTCACAGATAAACGAGTTTAAATTAGCCGACGTAAATGCAAAGGCACGGGATCAAGAAGAAGGACTGAGTGTTCTAATTGGTGCTGACTATTTTTGGCAAGTCGTAACTGGGAAAACCAGAAGATTAACCGATCGTTTAATGGCTGTTCATACCATCTTTGGGTGGACTATACAAGGTCCAAGTTACACAGGTGATGATTTAAGTTATAATGAAAAAGTTTCAATTTTTCGTAGCACAGCCATAGAGAATATGTGGAATTTGGAATGTCTGGGGATACGAAAAAACGAAACCGAAATGAGTAGTTTCACGGAGGAATTACAATCAAAATGTATACACAAGACAGCTACGAGGTATGAGGCATCTCTACCATGGAAATATTTGGATATACAGCTTGGTACAAATAAGGAAAATGCCATATCCCTTTTGCATTCACTTATAAAGAGATTATCAAGAGATCCGGCAAAACTTGCGGAGTATGACCACACAATGCGAGAATTTATTTCGTCGGGTTTCGCTGAGGTAATTCCATGCGATAGGTCAACTGCTACAAACCTATATTACCTGCCACACCACCCTGTATATAGACCAGACAAATCGACTACGAAGGTCCGCATCGTTTTTAATGCATCATCTCGAGCTCATGGTAATCTTTCTTTGAATGATTGTTTATTCACGGGATCAAATTTGCTTCCAGACATTCTCATAGTCCTGTTGCGGCTTAGAATGGGGAAAATAGGCTTAATTGCAGATGTAGAAAAGGCCTTTCTTCAAATTTCTTTAGCGGGAGAGGAGCGTGATAGCCATCGTTTTTTGTGGTTCACTCATAAACCTACCTGGCCAACTGATTTATCGAGCCTGCAAGAATTTAGAATGACACGAGTAACGTTCGGTGTCACATCAAGTCCATTTTTGTTGACCGCAACAAAAGAAGAGTTTCTATGTTGATGATTTGATAACAAGTCATGACAGTAGAAAAGGAGCAGAGAGTTTTTATCGAGAAGCAAAAGAAGTGATGAGCGGTGCCTATATGAACTTAAGGAAGTGGGCCACTAATGACCAGAGACTGAGCCAACAAATCGGAGTTACAGGCGTCGATGCTCGGCAGATGGTATTGGGAATGCGTTGGAATATCTTAAGCGATGAGCTTACAATCAATACAAGAAATGATGAGCAACCAATGTTAAACATTGCAACCAAACGAAATGTTTTAAAGGTAATTGCTGGAATTTATGATCCATTTGGGTTTGTTATCCCATTTGTGATCAAACTAAAAAATCTTTTCCAATCTTTGTGGCGCAATAAACTCGAATGGGATAAACCTTTGGAAGGTGAGCATGAAAAAGAGCGGAGAGCTTGTACTAAGAATCTTAGCCAAATAGGAGAACTGGCTTTCAATAGATGGCTTGGTACATCAAGTACCACAACAACATCGGAAGTCCATATATTTGCAGATGCAAGCCTGAAGGCCTATGGAGCTGTTGCCTTTCTAAGGATTGCCGACCCTAATAATAAATTTAGCGTTCATTTTATTTGCGCAAAAGGACGCGTCGCGCCTCTAAAAGATAGCAAAACAGACTCCCTGAGCTTACCAAAATTGGAACTAACTGCGGCATTAATAGCAGCCAGATTGTGTGCTTATTTATGAAATGCGAATATGCCTTTCCAGCGATATTATTTGTGGACTGATTCTCTTATAACACTTCACTGGATACGAGGTGATACCCGGCGATGGAAACCATACGTATTTAATAGGGTGAGCGAAATTCAAAGGCTAACAAATTGCAGAGATTGGCGACATTGTTCGGGAAAAGAGAATCCTGCAGATCTTATAACGAGGGGAATGTCATTGGAGAAGTTCACCACCTCTTCATTGTGGAAAGAAGGACCACTGTGGTTGAAAGGGAGTACAGGCAAATGGCCGAGAGAAACTGTAACAACAGAAAAAACGATAGCATTAATGACTGCTTTCGAGGAGGTGGCCACTAACCCATCGTCAGAAACATACGAGCCACTGTATCCGTATCAAAATATTAGTAGTTGGAGACGGTTACTCCGTATTACAGCTTATGTATTGAGAGCTGTTGATGTAATGCGTGGGAATCATAAAGGTTACGCAAAATTTTTAACGGCGGTAGAATTGCAGAGGGCTAAGCATTATTGGTTTAAGTATATTCAAAATACGTTTTTTATTAATGAGATTCTATCTTTACAGACTGGCAAGCTCATTCCAAGGTCATCTAGTATTTTGAATCCCAACCCCCATTTAGACGAAAAGGGCCTCTTACGTGTTGGTAGTAGACTGCAACAGCTGAACGATTCGCAAGATGTTTTAAGTCCAATAATTTTGCCTAAAACAACCCATTTCAACCAAATGATTATTCAGTATTTGCATGAAAAGGCATTGCACGCTGGAGTAACGACTGTCTTAGTTTTGTTGCGTCAGAGATTTTGGTTGCCAAGTGGGCGTCAAATAATAAAGAAGGTCATTGCTCGATGTGCGGTTTGTACAAAACTTAAAGGAAAACCAGGAGCGCAACCCTTTGCCCCCCTTCCAAAAGAACGGATGGTTGCCACGAAGCCGTTTGAAAATATCGGAGTGGACTTCGCGGGTCCTCTTTACACTGGCACCATAATGATGACAACCATCATGGGAAGGTCTACATAATGCTTTTTACCTGTGCAGTAGTCCGTGCTGTCCACCTGGAATTAGTAGAAAGTCTCACAACCGAAAGCTGCATGCTGGCTATAAGGCGATTTATAGCTCGAAGAGGAACACCAAGAGTTATATTTTCCGACAACGCGAAAATCTTTAAGAAGTCTGCGACAGAGCTGCGAGCAGTTGGAGATATTTTAAATAATGAAATATTTCACGGATTTATTAGTAACCGGAATATTATATGGAGATTTAGTGTCGAACGAGCATCCTGGTGGGGCGGTTTCTGGGAACGTTTGGTGAAAAGTGTGAAGAACGTCATCAAATTCACTATATGGAAGGCTAGGATAAGTAATGAACAGCTGTATACACTACTGACCGAAGCTGAACATATCATCAATATGCGACCGCTGACATATATAAGTGATGATCCTGCGGACTTATCGCCGCTTACGCCAGAGAGTTTTCTACTCAGTTGTCCAGTGACTAGTAAGGAAAATGTATCATTTCAATGTGATAAACAAATTGCCACAAGTGATCTGCAATCGAGGTGGAAATCTAGAGTTCAGTATACGTCCTTTTTATGGAGACGATGGAGAACCGAATATCTTAATCTTCTACGATCTGTACATCATAAAAAACATACGTTTTCAAAGGAAATTAAAGAACGTGATGTAGTTTTGGTTTACGACAATGCTACCCCCCGTATACATTGGAAACTGGCAATGGTGGAACGTTGTTACCCGGGAAGAGACGGCAAAATAAGAGCGTGCGAAGTGCGATTTTCTGATGGCAAAAGGATGCGACGTGCCATACAAATGTTATACCCCTTGGAAATTCGACCATAGACCCGCCCGGAGGATGTTGAAAATGAGCATTTGCAAACCCTGTCACATACTTTATAGCAGAACATAAAGCATATACAACTATCCTGTTCTAATTATATTTCAATTACGTATATATACCCCCCTTCCCTGAATAAAATCCTTGTTACCGTCAATATTTTAACCGGTTCGGTTTGACCCTTTTCATGAATTATAACGTAATAAAGTTTGAATTATATTAATCGAGTTTTGTTCTCCCTAGGGCAAATTTCACACCGACCAAATTCCGCGATGGTTATAGTCCGAAGTAATTCGTTCAAGCACTTTTAGTATTGCATACGCAGAGGATGAATTTCGGTTGACCATATACTGTGAGTGTTATGCCTGCAAGCAGTACTTCTGGTCACTTTCCATTCACCACTGCATTGCATACTTTTTGTCCGTGTAGGATTTACTTTTTCTTGGCTATGAAGCGAATTTGAACCATAAACCTTCCGCTCGGCAATCGATGATGTTAACCACTGCTCCATGTATATGCAGTATATGCGTTCTAGCCAGGGGATGATAAGTTCCCCTGGTTCTTGCAGCATTTTCGGATATATACCGTCTATTCCTGGCGCCTTGTAGGGTTCGAATGATCTTACTGCCCACAGGATTTTTTCTTTGGTAAAGATTTTACCGACTTTTTCAGGCCCAGTCTGTTCCCTTACCAGTGTAATTGCCGTCTCGAATTTTCCCGCGTTTACACAGTTAGGGAAGTGACATTTTAGTAGGACGTCAAGCATGCTTTCGTTTGAGTCTGTCCAGCTACCATCAGATTTCCTGATTGAAGAAACCTGCGTAGAAGTCTTGGCAAGGACCTTTCGCAGACGAGCCGCATCCGTACATGATTCGATAGACCCGCAGAAATTTCTCCACGAGCTCTTTTTTGCGAATCTAATTTCCTTTTTGAGTCGCTTACCATTATCTCTGTAAGTTGACCATTCGAGGGAACCCTCTTTAGCGAGGTTCCAACTATGTCTGGAGATACGTAGCCGCTCTGCTATTTTTGCGTTCCACCACGGTGGGTGGTTCTTTTTGCTTGGTTTTTTGATGGGGCAAGATCTCTCGAAGGGCCGGTTTAGTTTATCGGTTAGGTTCAGTATCATCTTATCTATGCCTTTTGTGGAGTTGGGATATCCATTCGGAGGCCGAACTAGGGTTTTTCCCAATTCCGTGTTGAACTTTTGCCAATTCGCCTTCCGCGGATTCCGAAAGATATTGCCGTCCGTTACACAAAGATTCAGATCAAAGAGTATACAGCAATGGTCAGAAAGTGACGCTTTATCGGGCACTCTCCAGTCTGAGACCTTTGCGTTACCGTTTCCATTTACTAAAGTAACGTCTATAACCTCCCTTTTATTTTTAGTGATAAAGGTTGGTGAATTACCACGGTTACATATAGTTAAGTTAGTATTAAGGACATAACTGTACAGAGCCTCACCTCTACTATTTGTGTTAGAGCTACCCCAAATGGTATGATGGGCATTAGCAACACACCCTAAGACTAAGTTCTTCTTAACTTGTTTGGTCATTGAGACCAGTTTCCTTACTCCTTCCGATGGGACGTCCGTGCCTTCATCATATGGTAGGTAAACCGACGCCATCGTGAAGGTGCCGTCTTATCCTTTGACTTCCACAACTGTCTGATCACCCGAGCTGAAATTGGTTAGCATTATTGTGTGGAGTTCTTTCCTGGCAGCAATACAAGTCCTTACCTTGCCTTTGTTACCGTTATAAAATATTTTGTATTTTGATGACCCTAGTCCTTTTACCCGATTGTGGAGAATCCATGGTTCCTGGACTAGGGCCAGGTCAAACTGTTCCTTGTTGAGGAGCAGCATGAGGTTTACCGAGGCGGCTCTACTGTGGTGGAGGTTTATTTGTACTACCTTCATTATCTGTAGTATCTTTTTCCACCTCCACCGGTGCCACCTCACCAGGCCGCCCCTCCTTCGTGAGTCTCAATAGAAACTCAACAGCTCCGAAGAACAAGCGCATAGCCTTTTTTTCCTTTAGAATTTTCGGTGGGTTCTCTATAACGAATAACGATACTTTTCGTATCATTTCCGTTGTTTTCCAGAGCCACAACCTCCCAGTCATCCATAGGGACCGCTGGGTTTTGTGCTTTTAGAAAACCGAGAATCTCCTCTTTCTTCATCCCCATATCCGGTACATTCATTTTGGCCCTAGGGCTCTCCGGTATCTTGTCCAGGGGGACTGCCTTTAGTGCAGCTCCTTCCTATGGCTTAAGACTGGGAACGACCTTTGAGGCGAAGTCATGCGAGAGCTGGTTCGTGAGGCCACACGTT
This sequence comes from Eumerus sabulonum, assembly GCA_951905685.1. Classification (NCBI taxonomy): domain Eukaryota; kingdom Metazoa; phylum Arthropoda; class Insecta; order Diptera; family Syrphidae; genus Eumerus; species Eumerus sabulonum. Next base: position 75,612,350 of record OX645060.1, read on the forward strand.
GGCGCAGATTTCCCAGCATTCCCCCGAATGTGGTCGAAGATCACTTTAGCCAGAGCCTTTTCGATCATCTTCCCCTGTTCGGGGGTGTTCCTACTGAAATGCAAAATATTACTACAGCACTAAAAGCCCATGTATAGCTAACCTAACATTTGTACTAAATAATATTATAGCACTAACCTAATACTTGTACTAATTAAAGAAGGCACATGGTTTCGGCCATTCCTTTTCCGTAACTCAAGGAGTCAATAAGGTTAAAGTCAGAATTTAAACCAATAAAATATTTTCTTGTATCAAGTAATCATTTTTGTTTCTAAGAACTTGAGCTTAATCAAAAACGCTTGATTACTGGCCACTCGACTTGCCGCAATCCACTACAGCAAGCTGTAGAGCATTACGGATAGCCCCGCTAAACTGCGCCGCACTACTGACCTTCGCTCTCTTCGCTGGGTTGTTGGCCTCTTCCTGGGATCTCATCCTTTTTGCCATAAACCCTTCCCGTTTCCTGCTAGCGGTCTTGCCAATTGCATCGATCGCCGTGGAAGTTGCCTCACCTAGACCCGTCCTAGCGACTTCGGTCTTTGGTGCGCTCTTTCCACTCTTTCGTCGAGCCTGGGTGCCACTGGAGCCCGCCTTATCAGCTTCGGCTCCAGTTGCCCCGGTTCGTCGCTTTCCTTTTGCTGGGGGTTTTTAAGGATCTTTTCCATCTTTGCCCGTTTTTCCACCATTGTCCGTTGCTCTTTGCCACTCTTTGGCTTTGTCAGGGCATCTTTGGCAATGGTTTCCTCAGCGCATCAGGGTTTTCCCCTCTCCAAATCAGAGAGCAGAGGAATACCCTTTTTTTCCAATATACGCTTAAGGTGTACCGCTTTTCTGTACTCCCTAAGCCTTTGCTTTCCCTGGGAAAGTGTTTCCTTCTTTTTGACATTCTTGCCTTTTCCCTCGCTCTACTGGACTGTCTGTTCGGGATCGGCGAGTAATTTCTCCTCCAATTCCCTCGAGATGTCCTCATCCTTGTTAGTGGGTACGTCGTTTAGCGCGTCTGCCACTGACTCAAGAGAGAGCTCTCATTTTTCTTCATCCTTTTTTGTTTCTTTGTTGTTTTTCGAAATTTTGTTCCCACGAGTACGGACGGAAGTATGCGGTCCACTCCGACAGAGCCGCCGATTATCGGAGTAAGGCATTTAATACCCTAGGCCTCGCCTGGGCACCTAAGGAAGCTCGTTAACAGTTGGAAAAAACCCTCCAACCTTTCATCCTTGGGCACGGTTTCAATAAGCTCACGCCACCACTGAAATAGGGCTGACTACCTCTTAGTCACTAGCATTAAGCCCATGTGGATTCAACATGGTATCCCAGACTAGTTTAAGCCCCAGCACCGCGTCAAGGTGGATAGTCACGCTGAGGCACCAGCGATGTGAGTGATTAATAGAAAAAGCGACGCATCCTCGATCTGTTTCTCTTCTTCGACTGGTCGTCGGTTAAGCGCATCAACGTACAGCGCGTTTCTTCCTGATTGGTGAACAGTTTCGAAGGAGAACTCCTGTAGTTTGAGCCACCATCTTTCAATGCGAGGGATCATATTCCGCTTGTTCTTGGCGGCCACAATAGCTTCGCAGTCCGTGACTACCTTAAATTGCTTACCCAGAAGGTAGACACGAAACCGCTCGAAACTGTTGACGATGGCTAGGATCTTCTGGCGTTGGAACAATATTCCAGCTATTCCCACCAAAGATGCGTCGTTGTGAACCTCGTGTTGACATGAAGGGTCGAAGATAGTCAACACCGGCGGGTTGCAGAGAGTGGAAATCAGCTTTTGGAATGCCGCTTCCTGGGGAAGGACTGGTCAGTCTTTGTTAGCTCCGTCAATGGTAGAGCGATACGTGAATATTTCTTCACGAACTTTCTAAAGAAACCCGCCAACCCCAGGAATTGCCTAACCTCGTGCGGATTTCCTGGTGTTGGGAATTGCGTTATTGCTTCAACCTTCCCTGTGTTTGGCCCCGATCCAGTCTCGTCAATTTAATAACCGAGAAACAGAATATTAGTTTTGAAAAAGACACACTTACCTAAGTTCAGTGTAAGTTCAAAACTCTTCACTGCCTTCAAGAACCGTTCCAGTTTCTCAATACCTTCTTCGATACTGCTACTGGCAATGATGGTGTCGTCCAGGTAAACCTCTGCATCCCCCTTCTGCAGGTGTGCTTTGTGTGCGTTCGTGCACGCTTGAAAGTGCACTGGGGCATTGACAAGCCCAAATGGCATTCGGTTGAACTCGTGCGACCCCAGATCAGTGGTGAAAGCGGTGTACTTCTTACTTCTTACTGCTTTCCTCCATTGGGATCTGGTAATAGCCAGATGCCAGGTCCAACACGCAGAAAAACTTCTTTCCGCTCAGCGCTGTTAAAACTTCTTCGATCACCGGAATCGGGAATTTGCGCTTAACTGTGACTTTGTTAAGGGCACGGAAGTCGATGCAGAACCTATCTGTCCCATCCTTTTTCTTAGTGAGAACGATCGGAGAACGGAATTCGGATGTAGACGGCCGCACCACTCCTTGTCGTAGCAACCCTTCCACCTTCTCGTTAACGATGGCCCGCTTTGCGAAAGGTATCGTATACCTTTGTATTTATATTTGCTGTTCCTAATTCATAAAGCAGTCCCTGTTATCATCAATTAACGCCTGTAGCTTTCTTCTATGCACTTCACTGATATCGCCAACGTCCAGCTCCTCGACGATCAGCCTGTCTTTCTTGCTGCTACTGCTGCCGCCAGCCCTGTCGATATCGATGCCGCTACCGTCAGCTAACTGCTCCTTCTCTTTGACATCCGTCACCAGACCGTTCACTTTATCGTCGTCCTCGTCGTCCACGATTCGCAATTCTTTATACAACTTATAGATCTTCACCTGTGGTTGGTCAAGAATTGCCCGCTCTATGATCAACGGATATGGCGGACTATTGTCGGGGACAACCATAACGTCGCATGTTGAAGTAAGGCAATCCACTGACACCTCCGCACACAACTGACCAACCGTCGTACAGCCTCCAGCACGGAATCCTCTGGGCGCCGTTTTAGAAGCACCATATTTTAAGCCGCACTTCTCAGCATCCGATTTCCTCAGAGTCACGCAATCGCTTTCGATATTGATAAACGCCATTACGTGGTTTCCGTTGATTGCGGCTTCTTTCAGGTACTCCGATTTCTCGTCCTTTATTAGCAACTTCTGTCCCGTCACTGGAGCTTGCTCACTGCGACCTCGTGCTTGTGGCAGTTTCTCTGAATGTGGCCTCGTTGACGACATCAGAAACAGTTTGCCTGGTCACCCTGACAAGCAAACGGCCGTACTCTGCCTTGCCTCTCTTCGCTCGTTCGCTGTCGTTGTCTGGCTTCCAACCCCGAACTCGTTCCAGTATATTGCCGATAGACGTTGGCTTTACCACCCTGAGTGCCTCCTTGAGTTGACCGTCTGACATTCCGTGAACTACGTTACGTATTTTAAAGCACGGACCAACTCGTTGACTGAATTACGAAACGGACGGACGTGTTTTCTTACATCGAGTGCCGTGTCTAGTATATCTCACCGAATTAACAAGTGACGGAGACCCTATATCTTAGTAAAGAGCCCTTCTGGCTCAGCTCCATTTAAAATTCAGTGATTTTTCGTCTTTTTTTATTTTGAAAGTGGAAAAATTTCAACAAAGGAAAAAAAATCAAACAAAGGAAGTATGAGCGCTTTACGCTCGCCTCCCCTCGAGCGTAAACTTAAAAATTCCCTAACTCCCTCTCCCACTCATGTAAAACCAACCAACTCAACACATTTCGAGCCGGTTTTCCCTTCCCTTCCAGCCAAAGCTCTTCCTAGACACCAACCTTACATAATTTCACAGCCAGTTTCCCAACCAATTCCAATGAACCCGAGCTTCCCATCAAACCCAGTAGCGTCTCAAAAAAGTGATCTCATACATATACCTTTCCAACAGAACATGTTAAACCACTACGAGGCCAAAACAAGAACAACAACAAATACCACCACAAGTACGACAATACCAACCACAACCTTCACAACCACAACCACAACGACCACTGTCACAACACCAACCACAACCAGCACTTCTATGCATCCATCAACACCTGAAACATCAACCCTTGTATTTACCAGCATAAAACCCAAACCGTCGATCAGGTATGAGACTATACCTAATGAACTAAAAAGAAACCGAAACTCCCCAGTACAAACAAACAACAATACCAACAAAAAAAAAAAAAAAACAGAGACACAAACCAAACTAATGACATACTGGCTAAACGACACAAACAATGACACACAAAATATATTTGCTCTCCTTTCACCCGATGAAGACGTCCAAAACCTCCCCTCCACCTCAAATAAGCTCGATATAGAAAAGCCACCAAAAGTCACCAAACCCCCTCCAATATTTGTCCAAGGAGTAAAAACAATAGGTATACTGACAAACACCCTAAACGAAGTAGCGCAGAACAACTACCGGGTCCTTCAAAACGAAGAGGTTAAGATCCAAACAACAGATTCGGTGCACTATACATCGATCTTAAGATTGCTACAGCAAAGAAACACCCTTCCACCAACAAAAAAAGCAATAAAAATGAACTCGCTGAAAAAGGACACACCGTAACGAACATTTACAACCTAATAAGAAAACACACTGGAGAACCTCTATCAATATTCTCTCTAGAAAAAGAGAACAAAAAGAACAACAAAGCCATATATAACATAAATACACTACTACACTGCCAAATAACCCTTGAGCCACCTCGCATAAGAAGAGAAAACCCCAATGCAGCAACTGTCAAAAATACGGCCATACACGAAATTAGTTTACTTCCTCCCCAGGGTGCGTCAAATGCGCAAATAACCACAAAACTAGTGACTGTCCAATAAAAGAAAAACAAATGACATATGCTGTGCTCTTTGTGGAAGCAACCACACAGGAAACTACAAGATTTCCGCCTTTTAGAAGCAAAGAGATCCCAACAACCAAACCAACTCCTACTCCCCCTACATCTACTATTACTACAAACAATACTTCTGCCGTCAAGACAACAAACCGTCTGAATCCCAAACTTCCAAAGCACTAACACACACAAAACAAAAACAGCCCGCTGAAGCTACCCCATCTAACCCACCTACTTTCATAACATTAACAACACCTCAGCAAGCACAATCTTCAAATGACCTTACTGAATTGAAAACATCAACAACTAGTGACACAAATCGCTAACACGATGAGCATACTAACAGTATTAATAACCAAACTGAGTAACTGAATATGAAGTTAGACCGACTAAACATCGTTATTTGGAATGCTAACGGACTGCAGCAGCATGTCAACGAACTAAAGCAATTTATCAGAACCAACTCCATAAACTTTTTCAAAATACCCGAATAAAATGTGTATCAAACAAATCACTCTGACAACAATGCTCATGGTGGCACCGCAATCAAAATAAGACAGACAATCAAATCAATAGACCTTGTAGGCTACAAAGCTGAGCATATCCAAGCAACGACCATACAAATCGAAGATGCATACGGACACGAAATTAGACACAAACGCAATATTCGAAAACTATGGCAAATGAACCGCTCTCCTGAACTAAAGACCAAACTAAATAGGACCATAAAATAACTTAAGGACATATTACAAGAGCATACAAACAAACAACTCAACATTTACTTAAAAAACCTGACGCCGACCCTCCAAACGAACTACTCCCTTTGGAAAGCCACAAGAAATTTGAAACAGACAATTTCACACCAACCGCCAATATTAAATGAAAACAAATCCTGGTATAAGACAAATGTAGAAAAAGCCGCAACTTTAGCGAACTTCTTTGCCAACTGCTTCACAAATGAAGAGGACAACAATTCACAATATTTAAATCTCCAAAACACGAGTGAACCAATTCCAATCGATTTGACTATCAACAATGAAATTGGCTTTCATATTAAGAATAGTCTCAAGCCCAATAAGTGCCCTGGTTACGACATGATAAATGGGAAAATCTTAAAAGAACTACCCAAACACGCAATTATCTATATCAGAAATATATTTAACGCTGTAATTCGAACTACATAAATACTTCCCAAAAGCATGGAAAGTCGCTGAAGTGCACGCCATCCCCAAACCAGGAAAAGACGTAACAGTAGGTATCGACCCATTTGCCTTTTACCAGTCTTATCCAAACTCCTGGAAAAAATTATACAGAAAAGACTACAACCAATACTTGAGAAAAACAACGTTGTACCGAATCACCAATTCGGGTTCAGACAACATCACTCGACTATACAACAGACACATAAGGTAATAAACAAAATATCAAATGACAATAAAAGGTACTTTTCAGCAGTATTTCTTGACGTATCTAATGCATTCGACAAAGTCTGGCACAAGGGACTACTTTATAAGCTTAATAAAGCCTTACCATTAGACTTTTACTTACTACTTCAAAGCTATCTTGACCAACGACACTTCTACGTAAAACACAAGGAAGAATATTCTAATTTGCACATAGTTCAAGCTGACGTTCCCCAGGGCAGCGTTCTGGGGCCACTACTCTACTTAATATACACTGCAGACATACCCACCCCAACATCGCAATACTCCATGCTAGCAACGTTTGCAGGCGACACTATCATACTCCAAACCTCAAACTACAAAGCCAGTAAAATAATACAATAGAGTGGTTCACAAAGTGGGGTATACAAATAAATGAAGAAAAGACTATCCAGATTATCTACACCACTAGAAAAATTGATAATCCACCTCCTATAACAATTAGCAATAAGAATATTAAAACCAGCGATAACGCCAAATATCTAGGTATGGTTATTGACAGTAAACTAACATGGAAACAGCACATTCTAGAAAAGAAAAAAACCGGCCAAGTGCGAGTCGGACTCGCGCACGAAGGGTTCCGTACTATTATGTATAAAAACTCCAAAAAAAGCATGTCTGTTGTATGGGAGCCCCATTTATACATATATTTATTATATTCTGTCTAAGTATATACAGAAATACATAATCAGTGACATTTTATTCTCACTTTTCGGATAGTTAAAATCTAGAATGTTGTAATTTTTAGAAAATACAAATTTTTTGAGTGATTGCCAATTTGGGTTTAGACGTGGCAAATCGACTGAAACTGCTTTATTGAAATTAACTGGTGAAATATATAATAGTCTAAACACTTCTCAAATACCATCAACATTATTTGTTGATATCAGTAAGGTCTTTGATATGGTTAATCATACTTTGCTACTCGATAAACTTTACAAAGCGGGTTTCAGGGGCTCCATTTATAAATGGTTTTCTTCTTATTTATCCAACCGTTATCAAGTTGTGAAAATTAGGAATGTTTACAGTTCTATAGACTTCTTAAATATGGACGTTCCCCAAGGAGCAGTATTGGGCCCAATCCTTTTTCTAATTTATGTTAATACGTTTTTCATACAACCTTTTAAAGGCAAAATAACTGCCTTTGCTGATGAAACATCTCTTTTCCACTCAAACACTAACTTAATTGATAGTTTTGCAGATGTTAACTGTGACCTAGATATGTTAAGGAGATGGTTTAATTATCATAAACTAATAATTAGCAACGAAACGAAGTACATGATATCTAATACCAATGGTAGAGTTTTCAGAGACCTTCCCTTATATTATCATGCACCATTGTGTAATCGATTTGTTCTTGAAGATATAGTATTCAACAATCAAGAATGTTTGAAAATTGCTTCTTGATTGAACACGTGGACAGTTTTAAATATTTAGGTGTTACATTGGACCAACAACTTTGTTGGAAAGACCATTCAATATATTTGAAACATTATCTAAATGGGGTTATAAGATAATTATTCCATCTCAGTATGCACTTTAATCTCTACCCGTTTTAAAATACTAAATGTATACTCGCACCGATATGGAACTAGCAAAAACATGTCCATGTCCGGAACTAAATGTATTATCGCACCGATATGGAACTAGCAAACCATGTCCATGTCCAGACCTGAATGCATACATACACATGTATGACATTCGTTCACGAAATGCGGTGCTGGCATTATATTCTTTCATTTCTTTTCTTCATTTCAGTTCAAGTGTGCTGTACAGTGTACACCAACTGTTCGAGCTTTATCGCCACATCTCCATACTTTTGGGTTTCTTAAAAACCACAGGGTATAAGTCATACCGTATGAGAAGCATGTTCGTTGCATTTATGTTTTTTTTTTTCGTTTTGTACATTGGTGCTTGATGAATAAGGGTTGAATGGAACTATGGAACTCTTTTCGTTCAATTTGCGGAGCGAGAGGACATGTGTCCGAGAGAGGACATAGTTCCGTGAACTATACATGTCCGGAACTACCCAACTCTACTTCGTAATGTACATATGTATGTATGTATGTATACTTATACATAGCGTAGAGATGTGTGAGTGTATGCACGTATGTGATGCGTATGCACGTATGTACGTATCGGTTCGTATGTGTGCAAGATCGCTTGCTCCTCTTGCTCACTTGCTCCTCTCCACCTGCCGCGACGTCGTGCGAAAGGGATGCTAGGCCAGCTGCGAGGACTGGTCGTGAGCAATGGCGCCACGCGATTGCCCTCACGCGAATTTGCTACGAGACTCGCGAAATATCCCACGCAAAAGAAAACAAAAAAGCACCGTCATCGTTTCCAATTCAATATGTCACAAATTTAATTTCCTTAACCTAACTTAATCTAGGTTTACAATTAATCCTTAAAACTACCCTACACCGTATGTCAATAAAAAAAGTCGAAATAAATAAAAAAAATATATGAAAAAAAAAAAAAAAAAAAGGAATTCACTGTTCAAAAAAGTAAACAAACCGCAGCTTGAGTATTCGAACAGTCGTACCGAAACTCCTCTGACCAACGACTTAGCCCGCATCACCAATCGCGAGACGCAAATTTGTGATTTCAATACCTTATACAATGAACGTGATATCCGCGACCAACGTAGGCAATAGGACACACGGTACGGCCGCGTACCGAACACCAGAGGGAGCCTACTAAGCCAATGGTGGGATCTGCACAACATTGAGTACAGAACCAAGTTACTCGCAACGGATAGTCCGTCGTTTCCCAGAAGCGGCTCCTATCTGGATCTTATGCTGCTTGACTCGCGACTAAGACTGGCGGACACGAACGAATGGTCTACGAACTGTCTTCGGACCGTCGACTACGACAGTGACCATTACGGACTCGGTGCCGTAATCCAAATACCGGACGAGTTTGCAGAAATGGCAGAGTATGTCCAAACGCATCCCTACGATTATAGTAGGGCACGTTGGCCACGCTTTGCCAACTGCCTGACGAGAGCACTCACTTCGAGCGCCTCCTCCCCACCGACCAACAGGAACCTGTCAAACGATGAAATTGACAGGAACCTTATACAAATGGACGAAATAATTAAACAGACGATAGACAGAACGATACCACGCCAACGGCATCACGACACCACTGACGTTTACCGAAACGCGACCATAGACGCACTTCACAGACAGAAAAGTAGACTCCTGTCAAGACTCAAACTCTTGTATAGGCAGTTTACCGACCGACAAAACTCGGAGGTCAGGACACTAAAGTCGCTGATTAAAAATCTCCAACAGCTGATCAAAGAAAATTACAAACTATCTGTAAGTCTGCACTGGAACAACAAAATTCGTGCTGTAAAATCCAACAACGCGAATATGTTCCCGCAGATAAATAAAATATTTAGGAGAAAAAATCAGAGCGACATTCAGGATCTCAAGCTTCCGAGAACGTCCGACAACGAACGTCTACTACGTACAGTCAGCATTGATCCAGAGAGCGCTGTTCTGGACGACGATTTCTTTGTGATCGAGGATCCTCAAGAGAAAGTGGCAACAGTGGGAGCTGTCTTCCAGGAAGTGTACAAGGTGAATAAAAGCATTCGCCCGAACCACGACTTGGAGAACAGAGTCCTGTTAAACCACTTCTACCTTCGAAGCGATATTGAACGTTGGCGATCTGAGAACCCCGGTTTCACCAGGTTCAGTGACGATTTCACGGCAAACAATGCCGTCACCAATGAAGGGGCTAACCCACTATTCGTTTCGGCGGAGGATCTCCAGTTGATCTTCATGTCACTCAGAAAGAAAAAATCCGCGGGTAATGATGGTATATCCAATGTTGTGCTCAGGCATCTCCCACCAGTGGCTGTAGAGAGGTACACCATCCTGTTTAACAATGCACTGAATAATGCACATTATCCGGGGCATTGGAAAGCGGCGGTGGTCCAACCAATCCCTAAGAGGGGCAAAGACTCCTCTAACCCGGCAAATCTCCGGTCGATAAGTCTCCTTCCGAGTATCAGCAAAGTCTTCGAGAAGGTAATCCACAGAGCCCTGTCCAAATGGGCTGAGGACAAAAATATCATTCCGGATAACCAATTCGGTTTCAGGGCGGGGCATGATACCATACATGCCGCGTCGAAACTCGTCTCGGATGTCCAATGGAATAAATGCAAGAACCAATGTACGGGTATCTGCCTGGTTGACTTGGAAAAAGCCTTCGACACCGTATGGTTAGAAGGACTCTACTACAAGCTCAAACAGCTGGGCATAAGTAAACCATTGCTATATATGATCTATGACATGATGAAGGGTAGAAAGTTCGTTGTGAAAATTGCCAACGTGACTTCTACTCAAACATTCGAAATTAAAAATGGACTGCAACAGGGCACAGTGAACTCACCGATCCTTTTCAGCATTTACATCAGCGATCTGATAGTTTCTCTTCGCCATTCGATAGCGTACGCGGACGACTTGGTCGCGTACAGATCAGGTCCAACGATCGATGTCATTGGCATTTTATTGCAGCGTGACTTCGACAAAATTCAGCAGTTCTGTGATGACTGGAAGTTGAAAATCAACTTCCAGAAATCAGAGACTATCTTATTCAGAACGCCTTTGTCTAGGGCCTCTAGGGACACTAGAAAGCACTGGCGAAGGTTCTCAATCCTTGGACCGGACGGGCGTCCACTGGCAAATAGAAGTGTAGTCAGATACCTTGGGATCTGGCTGGATCAGTATCTATATTTTGATAAAAATGTGGATGCTGCTCTGGCAAGGGCTCGGGGCGCTTTCGCTCTGACAAGATGGCTGTTCCATAGCAGCCAACTTGACTGCAGAGTGAAGGTAATCTGCTACATGGCCCTAATCAGGCCCATGATTGCCTATGGATGTCCCGTTTGGTTCAATGTGAGTGCCAGCCTGATGGAAAGGATTCGAATGTTTGAGAGACAATGTCTAAGGACTTGTCTCTCATTGCACAGAACACCAGAATCCGAGTACACGAAATTCTATCCCAACGAGGTCCTATACAATAGGGCAAGGATTTTACGGATAGACAATTTTCTGATAAAGCTGATTCGAGGTCACGTTGCGAGGGCAATGACTTCGGTCAATAACTTGATCTCTGGGGCTTACTACCCCAACAGTATGTACCATGAGCGTGTGCGACTTAGCGGCTTTGTCCCTCCGGAAGCATTCCTCTATCTAGATCACTGTGGACTAATCCAGGATAGATTGGCGGTACCGCTAATCTTCCATGTGGCACGAAAGTACGTGGAACGGCGATTCCTCTACGGAGCTGAGGTCGAGCTCTGTGAGCCGGAGCGCCTCAGGTTCAGCAGGGCGGTTTCAGACCGCGATCGGAGAGACGTTGTGAGGCAGCAGCAGCGCTTTTGGTGGCTGGAGATGACTCCGCAGTAGGCCTCTTCTAGGCAACAATCGCCAACACCAATGGCATACATAGGGTAGGGTAGGTTAGGGTAGACTAAGGTGGTATAAGTATATACACAAAAAAAAAAAAAAAAAAAAAGAATAGGCTAAGTTTAGTTATATTAGAATAAGATAGAATAAGATAAAAATAAACAAAAAAATTCGATAGTATGCTAAGTTTTATTAAAAATTTCTTAGGTTTTAATAAATATTTAAAATTAAATGTAAAAAAAGAAAAAAAAAAAGATGATATTAAGTCGAAAGACATTTTTGGAAAAAAAATAAATATAGGTTATCTTAGAGCGTCCGCATGGGGCCAGTAAGGTATTTTCAATATAATGTATTAAGTTAATTAAGCTAGTTTAAGTCATTTTGTCTAGCGTAAGATATCTATAAGTTTAATATTAATAAAAAATGAATTTTGAAAAAAAAAAAAAAGAAAAAGACGGCCGCGTACCGGGAACTGCTTAAAACCGTACCGGAGTTCTTCCCCGAAGATCACTCTCCGAGTACTTCGCCGAAGATTTCTCCCCGAGTTCTTCGTCCACTCTCCCTCATGCTACTAGGAACAAAAAAAAAAAAAAAAGAATGCTGACCTTCTGCGGATTGAACTCCACTCGTTCGCGTGTCAAGCGCTGATCGCACCCTCGGGCTATCCGCTTTCTCTGAGTTTGGTTTCCCAAAATGGATGACTACGAGCCGCTCACAAATGGGAACTGACCGAAAGATGACAACGAAAACCTTTCGAAACAATTTATTATTGGTTGTTTGTAATTACGTATATGTATAATTAATTTTGTTCTGTTTTTAGTATTTGTCGTGGTAGCGGCAACAGAAATACATCATTCTGTGAAAATTTCAACTGTCTAACTATCACGGTTCATGAGATACAGCCTGGTGACAGACGGACGGACGGACGGACGGACGGACAGTGAAGTCTTAGTAATAGGGTTCCGTTTTACCTTTGGGTACGGAACCCTAAAAACAAATAAAAGACAAACTCCGAAAATGCTACTGGATGCTTGGTAAAAATTCGAAACCGACAATAGACAATAAACTTCTGATATACAAAGCTATGATTAAACCTATCTGGTCATATGGGCTACAACTATGGGGCATTTCCAAAACCTCAAACATCCAAATAATCCAACGTGTACAAAACAGAATCTTAAGAACAATTACCAACGCAGAATGGTACGTGCCAAACGCGGAAATTCATAAAGACCTTTACATAACAACTCTTGCAGACGAAATGAAAAAGCACTGCGTCAAATACCAAAGTAAGATTTTACAGAATACAAACGACGAAATACGCAATATCCCAAATGACGAATAAACACATATACGAAGTCTTAAGCGATACAGACCAACAGACCTAATCGAACGGTTTGGGTAAATGCTGGGTACATCACGGAAATAAAAAAACATCTGACGACAACAACGAGCGATAAGGGGCGCTCGGTGTGAACAAAACCTCCAACGTTTCGAGTGGACCAAATCCCACTAGGGCCATCTTCTCCTACACACGAGTAAAAACACAATTGTAAAGGACATTGGTCCTACCTTGTACGTATACCCCAAAAAATTAATTGTAAAAACTTCAACCAAATGTTAATCCAAAACAGGTGTTGAATAAAGGGAATCAAAAAATGTTACGTATTAGCGAAGATTCCTGGAAATTTCTTCGGGACGCAATCGCCCTCATACTGAACACATATTCCTCGAAGTTCTCACCTCCCTTCTGCCTCTTCAATCTCAACGCTTCGTGAATATCAGCGTCTTCGTCACTGGATCGAAATGTGCGACACAGTTCGGCAAAGAATTCATCTAGTAACTCCCAATTCAGGCTAGAACTCCACAGCTTGGCCGCTGCCGCCAATTGTGAAATGGCCGCCATCAACACTAGACGATCGTCCAAGCTGTATATGCGTTGGATGTCCATTGCTTTTCGTTTCCACGCATTAGATGACAGCCCTTCGAGATTCTTAAGATTTAACCCCGAAATCATATCGGCTACGTCACTGCCCATCTGCAGACGTCGCCTGCCCCAGAATGTTGCTGGGCTGTTCTCGCAGCCTTTGAAGTGCCAGTACCTCTGCTCCGACCTGCATTCTCCCTTGCTCTATACAAGCTTCCACTGCATGTCCCTTTCGCTCACCACTACTACATCCGGCCATCATCTCGCCACGCCGATCTGACTTGCCTAGGTCATCCGTCGAAAATCGCACTCGTAGACTTCAGCAACCGCTCGATCAGCTTCTTCTTTAAGCCGACTGTCTCCAAACGACGTGCCTTGAACTCTGCATGTAACTCGTCTCTGGTCATTGCAAGCACTGCCTCCTTGTCCATTCTGATTGATATATATATGTATATATTTTTTTTTTAATTTAATTTCCTTTGCTTTACGAACGCCACAACCGCGCAAGTCCCGTTAGAACTCTCTTGCCACTGTGTCGGCTGTTAGTCCCGTAATCTCACTTCTGAGATGCAAAGTCCAATCAAAGCAAACGAAAGAAAGCACCAGGGACCTAAGAAAACACAACTAGTGTTATCGTTACAATTTATTCAACTCTGTCAACGAACATTTCACATTGACAGCCTACTCTGGACAACCAGTGTTGCCGTTACACTAGTAACAGTTTTACCTTTTTTTGGTTGGTGAAAATCTTTAAAAGACACTATGAGGGCCGACAGCGTGTGCTCATAGTAGTGTCAGACTTGACTCAATAAAAACACTACCCTTTGACTTAATTTTTTTTTTACTAGAACTAAATCAATTGACTTATCCAGCAGTTTTACGTTCTCGAGGTAATCATATTTAGCAGGCAGCTTTCCAGTGACAGTTTCTGCAATCCGCAGAGTGTGTGCGATTTATGTTCGTCGCTCTAAATCAAGTAGCTTTGTCATTCCTTTGAAGACGGCGTAACAGGTTTCGTTCGTTCGCGGCGTCACTCCTCGTCGGAGCACTGGCAAAACCCCCCGTAGTATACTTGCCATGAAAAAGTTTCTCGACACACTCCGTTCGGAATCGGAATTAAACTGTAGGTCCTTTTCATTTGCGTAACACACAATACGGTTGATTGAGGGAAGCTATGGCAATGATAATAGTAATAATAATAACAATAATAATAATGGCGATAATAGTAGAAATAATAATAGTAACGATAACAGTAGTAATAGTAACTATAAAAGTGAGAACAATAAAAATGGTATTAATAATATTAATAATATGAATAACAGTAATGGTAACGATACTATTTGTAGTAATATTAATAAAAGAAACAATATAAATATAAACAACGATAATAGCAATGGCAAAAATAAAAACAATGATTAAAATAATAAGAATACATAGTAATAATATTAACTAATATGCAGTACTGTACATTTAAACCTGTTCATACACTTCCACGGTAAGGCATACATGAAGAGAGTTCTAATGTTGCCTAATACCACCCCAAAATATATGCTTAACCTAGAGACCCGGATACAATTTCGTATGGAATATATTGGATCAAAAATATTAGAGATGGTTGACCGTGGTTGGAATGTGTTGTGTATGTTCACTTAAGCGCTCCATGATACAGGGAATGGAAAATAGAAGGCGACTTTTGACTGTGTTAATCTGGTAGACGGCGTTAGCCAAAACAATAGACCTAGAACGTGAGCTTTCCAGGTCATATTTTTATCCATTGTGTATGTGTATGTTGGCGTTACAGTCCATGAAGGACCTGAGCCGAGCTTCTCTCAATCACCCATGTTGTGTGTGATTTTATTTTCCCATAGGTGAAAGGGATCTACAATTTTATTGCGGGTTCCGAACGGCGAAATTCGAGAAGATTTTCATGACAATTAAACTACAGAGGATTTTGTCAGTACCCCGCTGAGGAGAAGCACCGTGAAAAACATGTTCGATGACGGGGCTGTTGTCGGGATTTGATCCCGTGCCATCGGCATCAGAGGCCAACACACTACCTACTACGCCACGGCGTTCTCAGCCGAACTATAATAATACTAATAATAGGTTTAATAAAAATAATGAGAATGACAGTAATGGTAATAATTTTAATTACAATAATGATAATAATAATAATAATGACGTTTTTAATAATAATAATAAATAACATATTATTATAGACATTTTTCTTTGTGATCCTAACCCAGCACACTAACCTAGAACGGAACAATCTAAAGCTAGAGTTTGTAGCAAAAAGCACATGTGCTCATACTCTCTCTCTCTCTCTCACACACACACACACATTCTCTCTCATACTCTCTCAGTCATGGTATGCGAATAGAACAGAAGAACAAATTCAGAACAAAAGACAGAAGATAATTGAAAGAGACAAGGAAATCAAAGAAGAATAAACCAAGAAACTGAAGAACAAAGAAGAATAAGAACAGAAAAAGATAATAACAGACATAAATTGAGTGTTTCACTAGGCCCAGCAAGAGGACGAAGAATTCCTGCTTACTCGTAATATATAAAGTAAAAGCGATAGCAACATAAATAATTTGAATAACTCTAAAACTAATAATATCAATCTTGATGACTATAATAACAATCATAATGGAGTTAACACATCGCCAACGACAGCGACCTGCAGATATCCGACCTTGACAGTGAAATGCATCAGCCAATGTGTCGGTAGATATGCTAACACAACATGTATGCGCTTCCGACCAGACATCAGCGCTCAGTGAATATATCCGAATATGAGCCGCGGCTTATGCACTGGACACGAGCGTGAAAACTACTGGGATGCAACGGGAACATCTGTGTCAGCGTGGGAACGAGGTTTATGCGAGGCGATAATCATAGACGAGCAACATCGAGGTGGCAGTCTTACGGCGAGCGATTTACTCCAACTCAAAGGTCTTTAAAAACGTATAGAAACTCTAGAGGACTGGCAAACGTCCGTTGATATTACTGTTGATCATATCATAGAACTTTGCCCACCGCGGAATGAGTCCGAGCTGAAGGATATTTCGAGGTTGCCCGATCGCGTTAAAGAGCTGCAAGTCTCCGATGGCAACCCTACACAATACGTGTCATGGGTGTTCATAGTCGAAAGTATATTAAAGGATTTTGCAATCGTCAAGTCAAAACCCATTTATCGGGCAATCCTCCAACATATCCGACAAAAAGTTCGTGGCCCTGCCGATGCGGCTTTAATTTCTTAAAATATTTTTGACAACGATTGGCCATCTATTAAACAGTGTCTCTCTCTGCATTACGCAGATAAGAGAGACATGAGAACTCTGGAGCATCAGCTCAACCAACTCTGTCAACGAAATCCGAAGTTGGATGAATTCAATGCCGCGGTAAGCCATCAACTGTCGTTTATGATAAATAAGATAAAAACCGAATCCTTTAGTGAGGAAACGGTAAACGCGTTAGTAGAGATATATAGGAATCGCGCTCTCGATGTCTTCATCCGGGGCCTCAACGGCGATCTGTCAAGGATGCTTATCATCCAAAAACCCAAAACGCTTCCTAAGGCCTACTCGGCCTGCCTCGAAATTCAAAACCTGAATTGTCGTAGCCATTCTATTCACTCCGCGACTACCCCGAATACCATAACAGCTTCCGTGAATCAGATATTTAGGAACGATCAGAGACCCATCTTGCCACCATGAAAATTTCCACCACATTTCTCATACGGACCAAGGCAACAACCTCGTTGTTGCTCGTTGACGAGAAAATAAATTTTATGACGGGCGCCTCTCCAGCGTTCCATACATAGACTATATAACAAGCGATGGTAAAAGGCTCAGTTTCCTGGTGGACACTGGAGCCAATAAAAACTTAATAACCCCTTCATTAGCCGACAATTGCGCGTCCATCCCCAAGCCTTTTACAGTACACTCCGCCGCTAGCAAGATTCAAATCAGCAAATACATACAAGGTAGATTCTTTAAAAAGGCCGGGAACAACACGCTCCTTACTTTCCATGTTCTACCAGGCCTCTCATCTTTTGATAGTATCATAGGCGATGATACTCTCCAACAATTAGAGGCAATCATTGACAGGAAACAAAGTATATTGACCTTATCGCCGGCATTCGAATCCCCCTCAGGGAAAAAACGTCTACAGAAATAAACGTCGCGTTGGATTCGAGCCTCCCGGAAGACGTGAAATGCCGCCTAAAAGCCTTAATCTAAAAGTTCGCGGCTGTCTTCGGGCCGATCAGTGATAGTGAGGTAATTGGCACGTCGTCGGAAGCCGAAATAAGAACCAGCACGGACGAGCCGATTTACTCCAAAAGCTACCCGTACCCTGCCTGCCTGCGAGGGGAGGTTGAAAACGAGATCAAGAAGTTCTTGAGTGAAGGATCATCCGCCCTTCGAGAAGTCCATACAATTCGCGAGAAGCAACACCGTATGGTTGTAGACTATAAACGCCTTAATGCAGTCACGATCTCGGACACCTACCCTATTCCCGACATCAACAGTACACTCGCTAGCCTTGGCAAGCAAAATATTTTACTCACTCTTACACTCTGGACCTTATCTCCGGTTTCCGTCTCCGTTTTCAACCAAGAGTGGGAAGTACGAGTTCCTGAGGCTCCCGTCCGGCCTAAAGAATGCTCCGGCCATTTTCCAACGGATGATTGACGACATCCTGAAGGAATACATGGTAAAATCTGCTATGTATACATAGACGATGTGATCATTTTTAGAAAAGACGAGCTAGACCATCCCAAGAATATCGAAACAATTTTCGCTAGACTCCTCGGAGTGAACCTTAAGGTTAATCTGGACAAAACCCACTTCATGAAGATCGAGGTCGAGTTCTTGGGGTACGTCATAACGCCTGAAGGAACTCGATGCGAAGCCATTCGACAAATCCAACCACCCGAGACACTAAAATAGTTAAATAGCTTCCTCGGGCTAACGTCGTATTACCGTAGGTTCAATCGTGATTATGCCAAATTCGCAAGACCACTAACGAACATAACGAGAGGAGTAAGCCCGCAGATTAAAGCAAACGAATCAAACCGTGTTCCGATCCACTTGAGTGAGGAGGCGCTCCAAGCTTTCAATGATCTCAAGCTGCTCTTAACGTCATCCGAGGTATTGGCCTTCCCTGATTTCGAGAAACCCTTCAACCTGACAACTGACGCTTCCAATTTCGCCTTAGGAGCGGTGCTATCCCAAGGAGACCCGGGAAAGATAGACCTATAGCTTACATATCGCGATCGCTTAACAAAACTGAAGAGAATTACGCGACAAATGAGAAAGAAATGCTCGCTATAGTCTGGGCCCTAGACAGCATCCGATCTTATGTTTATGGCTCAAGAAAGATTCGAATCTATACGGACCATCAGCCGCTGACCTTTGCCCTTGGCAATAGGAATTATAACGCGAAATTGAAGCGTTGGAAATCTCGCATAGAGGAATATAACTGTGAACTGATATATAAACCTGGCAAATCAAATCACGTTGCCGATGCCTTGTCCAGGCTGAGGATGGAGATGAATCACTTGCGCGAAGTACACGATCAGACACTGATAGTTGTGCAATGGAAACCGCCGGCGAAAGGGCTGACAGCAATCCGACAGAGACTGCTTCGGAAGGAGGCACATCAACCGAAACCGCGCACAGTGCTGAACAGGATAGTACTGACCTCATTCCTCACGTCGAAGCTCCGACTAATGTCTTTCGTAACTAGACTATTATAAAGATAGGTAGGGGCACTGAAATATACGAGGAACCACATCCTGGGTATGCACGACATTAAGTGGCGATAGAGAACCCGGACAAGACAGAACTGACAAATATTCTAGTACGAAGATTCAGACCGAATGTGGTTAATGACATTAAAATTCCCGAGTCCCACATACAAATGTTACAGGAGGTATATTTGGAATGCTTCACGAAGTATAAATTGCGACTAACCCAAAGAATAGTTAGGGGACGTGAGAAATGAAAACCGGTCAGCTGATTACAGACGGACACCGACGAGCTCACAGAAACACAAGAGAAAACATGGAACAACTGCTCGAGAAGTATTTTTTCCCGAGCATGAGCAGCCTAATCAAGAAATATACGAGCACTTGTGAAATCTGCAAGTCCAACAAATATGATAGACATCCCAGCAAACCGGAGATCCAACCTACGCCCGTTCCATCGTATCCATGCGAAATACTCCATATGGATATCATGGAAATACAAAATGAAAAGTTTCTCACGTGCCTAGACAAATTCTCCAAATTTGGGAAGATGTTCCAATTAAAGAACCGATCAGTCCACCTGAGGGACAAGATCACCAAGGTCCTCCACTACTTCACGGCTCCGAGAATATTGGTGACAGACAATGAAAGCAGTTTCATCAGCCCAATTATCGAAAGTTTCTCACGGTCACTGGGGATCGAACTGTTCCGAACACCAGTGCATCGTAGCGAAGCCAATGGTCAAGTCAAGAGATTTCATTTGACAATAATAGAGATCTATTGATGCTTGAGGGCAGAATTTAAGAACGTACGCCTGAGGGAACTGCTCAATATAGCCGTTGACAGATATAACAACACGGTACGCTCTGCCACCAGGAGAAAACCCGCGGATGTGTTCGTTAACAGAGCACAACGTATCAACTACCAGAAACTCTTAGATTTCAAAGAGAGGGTGAATAACGACCATAAGTATGAAATCAAACGGAAGCAAGCGGCAGACAGGGTTAGGTTAAACAAAAGAAAATTAAAACCAAAAAGTTACGACAGGGGTGATAAAATTTATACGGCCCGTAAGAGTATTAAAGCTAAACACAAGCCACTCTTCCCGGGGGAAACGGTGGCGAAAGATAATAAGGTCACCTCTACTGGAGGAAAAATACATAAAGCACATATTAAGAATATATGAAGTTATAGTCATACATAAGCCATGCACCTTTAACGCACCTTTAACACTTTTAATAATGATATGAATTAAGTAATACTCGCACGCAAGATAACATGAAAAGAAAAGCTATAATAGTATATTAAGAAAAAACGCACATGTAAATTTATATATGTACGATTTCACGATAAGTTAGATTTGCACCCTGAATTCTTATATCTTTTATGACTTTGTGCTTATGTATTAAGGAAAAACGCACACACGAATTTATATGTCGTCGCACGATAAGTTAGGCCTTGCACCCTTAATTCTTATATCTATTATAATTTTGTCATTATGTTAACTATGATAAGATTGAGAATATTGTATTAATGGACTTATTTAATAATAAATCTTAAAAAACTCTATGTAATCTTTACGCTCGCCACAAGCCCAATCCATGGGCTCCAAGTATTCCAGTACATCGGTCCACTCGTCCGCATTAAGGAAGGCAGAGCATCGATAGTCAACGGAAATTTAAACCTCGTCCATGTCATCAGTCTTAGCCAATTCGAGCGACGGATAGCAGAGGTCACGAACTCCATCGAAAGGTACATCACGGATCAGGGGAACAAGCGGTCACTTAACTTCTTCCTTACAGAAATCACGGATCGCACCAGACAGCTGAAGAGAAGGCCACAAAGGAAAGAAAGTTCTATCAACTGGATTGGGTCTGCGTGGAAATGGGTTGCCGGGAATCCGGATGCTGTAGACTGGGACAATATTCTCGAAATCCAGGAGCACATTGTGGAGAACAACAACCACCAATACAAAGTGAATGAAAAAGTCTTCGGGGTAATCGAGGATATGGCAAAGAAGATCAATTTGTGTCATCGCCAGTTCCAACAGCGAAAGAGCGGTAGCAGATGTTCAAAGGTTCAGGCAAGATATCCTGGACGAAGTCTTATTAATGAAGGAAAAGGTCAACGAAATAGTTTGAGCCTGTCAGCTAGCGAAAAGCGGAGGCGTAAACACGAACCTCCTGAACCACAACGAAATCAACATGCTGGTAAGCGAACTGGAAACACTCCCTTACGAGAATGAAATCGAAGCAGTTGAGTTCGGAACGCCTTCAATTTATACGAATGGATCGAGGCTTTTGTACATCCTGTCAATGCCGAAGGTAAAGAAGGAAGATTACAACCTGCTACTAACGAAACCGTCGATACCCAACGGTAGGCAGGTTAACATCGACTACGATAGGGTTCTCATCAACCAGCAGGAGACCTATGGCGTAATAAAGGACTGTCTATAGTAAATAACTCTACCGTTTGTAAAGAGGAGTCATTGGTAAAAATCCCAGAGGACCACTGCATAGCCAGGCTACTTAAGGGAGGCCACGCTTCCACGAAGTAATCGAACCGATCAAAGGAAGCACTATCTTCGCGACCAACCTCAATGGCCAACTGACTGCGGGAAACATCACGCAGTCCTTGAGGGGAACTTTTGTTATCCAGTTGAACAACGAGACGATCCAGATAGAGAATAGGACGTTTATAAGCTCCACATACACCACTCTTCAGGTCTTACCACCAGCAATGGTGAACATTACCACCAAGGGACACGAAGTAGACCTCGAATTTGTCCATACACTTAGCCTTCAGAACATCGAACGCCTCGGTAACCTAACCAATCGAATGAAGGTCGCAACCGTATCAGACGTCATCATGGGTTAGGTTAGGTTAGTTGGGTGCCCTATTAACATGAGGTCACGGCTCACTTAGACTACTAAGAGTCCATTGTGCCCATTTTGAAAACTAACCCGAGGGGAACCTGTTAGTTACCCGCTGAGCTAAACCACCCACATTCAATTAAGAATCTTAGCAGTTTGTTCAGCTTAATGTCTCTTGCCTCCTCTAAACCCGAAAAGAAATAGTTCCCGAGGTACGTAAATCTTTTTCGGGCCAGTGCAGGGCATTCACACAGTAGGTGACGAATGGATTCTATTTCCTCTTCGTCCCTACAACTTCTGCAAAAATCGTTGTAGGGCTGGCCTAGTCTAGCTGCATAATATGATATCATTCAGTGCCCAGTGAGAGCACCGACTACCAGTCGTATATTCCCTCTACCAAGATATAGCAGACTTTCCGTCCTTTTTTTGTCATAGACAGGCCATGTTAGCCTTGCCGTAGCGCATGTGTGTAATTGACACCATCGCTTGTTGGCCTTTCCCAGCAGTTCCACCCCTATTTCTCTGAATAGTGTGCTGAGTGGCGTTCTAGCCTCAGTTGTGATCTGCGAGGTATCTGCGCCTGATCCCAGTCTGGCTAGTTCGTCCGCCTTCTCATTTCCGGAAATATTCACATGTCCTGGTACCCAGCAGATGGTTACCTCATTGACATCCGATATTTCTTCTAGTTTCTCTTTACAGAGTTTTACGAGCTTGGATCTTATCCATGTTGCTTGCAGAGCCTTAATGGCTGCCTGACTGTCAACATAGATTTTGATTCTCTTACCTGAGAAATTCTCCCTAAGAATCAGATCCGCACCTGGAAAACGCTACAGCCATCATCAAGTCTGTAGGAGTAACCCGCTTCCTGAGATTCGAAGTAGACTCCGGCTCCTGTACCGGTATCCGTTTTGGATCCGTCGGTATAGACTGCCAGTTCCTCTTCCGTGTTTACCATACCACTGGCCCATTCCTCCCTGGAGGGAATCCTAGTAGAGAATCTCCTCTCACAGCAAGAAAGTGGGGTGGTATAGTCCGTTTCGGTTACGGATCTCAGGATAGCCCATCGATCCAGGATTGATGCGTGGCCATGAGGACATCTTTTCCAGAGACTGGATTCTTGCATCCTTAACGCAGCCCTGGCTGCAATGCTTTCGCAATACATGTCTAGTGGTGGTAGGTTCAGCATTGCCTCAAGGGCCGCCGTTGGTGTGGATTTCATAGATCCGGTCACCGCCAGGCAGCCAGCCCTCTGAATCCTTGTAAGACTTTGAAGGTTGCATTTCTTTTCAAGTGCTTTCCACCAGACAATTGATCCATAGACTAAAATAGGTCTTACCACCGCGGTGTATAGCCAGTATACCACCTTTGGTTTAAAGCCCCATGTCTTTCCGAAAGCTACCCTGCACGAATATAGTGCCACGTAAGCTTTCTTGGTCCTTTCGTTTATGTTGTCCTTCCAGCTAAGCTTGGAATCTAGAATTATGCCAAGATACCTAGCGGATTTCTTCGGAATCAGGTCGATGCCATTTATACGTGGATATGTATAACTAGGTATTGATCTTTTTCGTGTGAAGAGGACAATCTCAGTTTTGGTTGGATTTACCCCTAGGCCCCGTTCCTTGACCCAGTTATTCACCAATAGCAGCGCATAACTTAGTCTTTCACTAAGGACCTGAGGAAATTTCCCAGGTATCAGGATGGTAATGTCATCAGCATAGGCCGTGACATTGAAACCCTGTGTCTCTAGGAGCTTTAGCAATTCATCGACTACGAGGAGCCACAGGAGAGGCGATAGAACACCCCCCTGTGGTGTGCCTTGGTTGACTCTCACCCTTCCGTTTGCTCCTCCTATCGACGAGTTTACTATGCGAGTACTTAGCATTTGTTCAATCCATCTACAGATTCCCGAATTTATGTGGGCCATCAGTAGACTGGACATTATTGCCTCGGTACTGACGTTATTGAAGGCACCCTCAACATCTAGAAAGGCCCCCAGGGCATATTCCTTAGCATTGAGTGCCTTTTCTATCGTATAGACCACCCTGTGAAGAGCGGTGTCTACCGATCTTCCCTTTATGTATGCGTTGTGTGATTGTGATAAGTAGCTATCATCAATCTCATCTCTTATGTATTTGTCGATTAGTCGTTCCAGTGTTTTCATCATACTAATACCGCTAATATCATTTGCCTTCATTGTGTGGCGTAAGGTAAGCAGAAGACTGAGCCTTCCGACATTGAGGTTGCCTCAGGGCACTCCAGCAGTGATTTCGGATTAAGAAGAACCAGCCACCGAAAGATGATGCCGATGATCCGCGGGACGCAGATTTTTGAAAGGGGAGGAGTTAGCACATCGCCAACGACCTGCAGATATCCGACCTGGACAGTGGATTGCATCAGCCAATGTGTCGGTAGATATGCTGACACAACATGTATGCGCTTCCGACCAGACAACAGCGCTCAGTGAATATATCCGAATATGAGCCGCGGCTTATGCACCGAACACGAGCATGGGAACTACTGGGATGCAACGGGAACACCTGTGTCAGCGTGGGAACGAGGTTTATGCGAGGCGATAAACGTAGGCGAGCAACATCGAGGTGGCAGTCTTATGGCGAGCGTATACTAATCGAATAAAAATAAACTTGTTGTCTAAAAAAATAAGCTTGTTGTCGAGAAATTGAATTTCGTGTTTGAATGTAAGTCGAACGGTTGGGCCAGCCTCAAGGTACGCGGTTTTTTCTTTGGATTTGCCTTACGGGAATCCTTTAACTATGGTTATAATATTAATAATAACAATAGCAGTAGAAATAATACGCATAATAATAAAAACAATAAAATCAAAGTTAAGGATTTCTCCTTGGAGAAATTATAAACAAAACGCGATCGGAGAGACTTCTGTCTCTCCCCAACGGTTCGACTTACAAGTAAAAAACTCTTATCCGTTTCATTAGTATTCTTTATTTCGCACGTCCGAATCTTTATACAGTCGACCTAAAACTAACTTAAAATCGAATCCCAATTGCACTCGAAGCCTTCGTCCCGTTCCCAAGCTGCGGTGTCATCATTTCCTGCCGATACATTTGTCGGCCGTAGTTCATGCGCGTGTCATGTGATACCCTTGCACTTGTAGATCCATTCGATGTGTATGCGCTTCTATCGTGGGAACGCGTTCGCACCTGAATTCGTGGGAACGCGTTCGTACCCGAAAAAAGTTGACTAAGCAAATCTGGATGATTTGCTTTCACGCGTTCGGCTCGTGGCCCTAGTGCAGGGTGTTAACTCCTCCCCCCTTAAATATCTACGTCCCGTAGATTGCGTGTGACGTCACTGCCCAAAGCGTGTCTTTGTGATGAGCAAGGATGCAGTATGCGATCTTCCGGGTGGACCTCATTCTCTTCCGATTCCCTCCTTAACGATGGTACTGTTATCGGGGGGATGACGACGTCACGATTGATCTTTCGCCAGATGATGCAGGCAAGTAATATCAACAGTGTCAGTGTCAAGCCGCTAGCTGCTGAGGAGGCGTTAAGTTGGTCATCTAAGGCTTTTAGCCGCTCTATGTTCCTCATGCTAAGGTCATAGATGTATCCCACATCGATCTTCTGGTTGCGGCTGGTGATATTGACGAGGGCAGAAGGTAGGGCTTGTACCTTCGTGGACGTCATGCTAAAGAATGTTCTGTTGTTTAGTTGAATCACCTCGTTGTTTAGTTGTATAACATAAGTTCCCTTCAGAGATCTAGACACATTATTTGACACTATCTTACCATCGAAGTTTGTGACGTATATTGTGTCTTCCTTTATTAACTCGATGATCTCTTGGTTATTGTTCCGGAACGTGCATGCTGCATGTCCTCCCTTTAAGAGTCTGGGTATGCAACTTTCCTCACCTAACCGCTCCAGGGCCCTTTCCTCACAGATTGTCATGTTATTCAGCGAAAGGCATTTCGTAACTACGCCAAACGTTTCATGATGATTGACCAACATCGTTCCGCAATCTAGATCCACTTGCGTTCCGTTAATGACGGGTGAACGCGTCAACACCAGATTAAATTCTTCATTTCTCATCTTGGGCATCGAAAGAATATATAATAAAACTGAGCCGTTAGAATATATGGTCGGCGTTCCATATTCCACGGCCTCAATTTCATTTGCGTATGGCAAGGTTTCAATTTCGTAAACAATTCTGTTAATTTCCTCACTGTCAAGAAGATTGGTATTTACCACGCCACTTCTTGCCATCTGGCACGCTCGTGCGATTTCATTGACCTCCTGTTTGATTATCAGTATTTCATTCAAGATGTCCTGTAGTTGTCGGCCGGTGTTTGACGCTCTGATCTCATTCTTAAATTGGTCTATTATCCAATTGGTTTTTTTTGTGATATCGCCTATGACTCCAAAAAGTCTGTCGTTAATCTTGTATTGGTGATTGTTATTTTCTACAATGCGCTGTTCACTTTGAAGAATTCTGCTCCAATCCGCAGTGCCCGGGTTCCCCGCGATCCACTTCCAAGCAGAACCAATCCAATCTATCGATCTTGCTTCTCGGGATCTTCCTTTAAGCAACCGGATTCGTTCTCGTATTTGATTTGAATGAAATTCAATTACGGCTCGTCCTCCCGGTTCTTTCACACTTTCGTTTGCATCTTTGTTCGTTGATTCAAGTAGGTCATCGAACTCCTGTATCCGGATAACGTGCACCAGTTTAAAGTATCCATTTATTATCCATGCTTTGCCTTCCTTGATTGAAACAATGGGTTCCTCGTATTTGAAGATGTTGTATCCAGGTTTAGGAACAACAGTCTGAAATACAGTGATGTGGTTTGGGAACATACATCCAATGGGAATGAATAAAATCAATTAAAATTTACATTATAATTTACGCATTTATTTTAGACAAGTACATATTAATGTACATATTGTTTAAGGGTTGTATACGGGGCGACACGAGAGCTGTGCGGATGTGAACTAAATATTTTTAATGTGAGCCTTATGCACTTTTCTGCCATCCGCGGTGATGACGGTTACCTCATTATTTTTCGCCACGGTTTCTTTGCGGTCGGTCGAGTGGCTTATTTTTTGCTTTAATGCCTTTGGAAGCTGTAAAGATAATGTCTCCCGTTTTATATTTCTTTGGAGGAGACCTTTTTTTATTTCTACCGTTGTTTGTACTTCTTTGTTTTCTCAGAATCTCAGCCCTCAAGTCTTTATTCACCTTATTGCGGAAATCAGTCAGGTTCTGGTAGTTGACCCTTTGAGCCCGACCGAAGAATATGTCACTCGGTTTCCGTTTAGTGACCGAGTGAATCGTGTTATTGTACCTGTCTACTGCTATCCCCAGTAGCTCCCTTAGCCTTAGGTCCTTATACTCAACCTTGAGGCAACGAAAGATTTCTATGATGGTCGAGTGAAATCTTTCCACCTGACCGTTGACCTCCGATCGGTGTACGGGGGTGCAGTAGAGTTGTAAACCCAACAATTTTATATAATTGACTATGATTGGGCTTGTCTGTGACCAGAATCTTCGGTACGGTAAAGTAATGAAGAATCTTAATGATTTTCTCCCTAAGGTGGAGAACAGATCTATTTTTGATATGGAATAGCTTACCAAACTTTGAAAACTTGTCTATGAAGCTAAGGAATTTCTCGTTTTAGATTTCAATTATGTCTAGATGTAGGATCACACATGGATAGGAAGGAACAGGGGTTGGTTGAAATTCGGGATGGATAGGATGTCGGTCGTATTTGTTTTCAGTACAAATTTCGCAAGTTTTCGTATATTTTTTTAACAAGGCTGTTCATTCGGGGGAAATAATAGTTCTCCAATAGCTGTTCTTTATTTTCCCATGGGTTTCGGTGCGCTCTCCTGTGTTCTTGCACGATTAACTTGCACACCCGATCTGGATTTGTGACGTCTTCCACAATCCTTTGCGTAATTCTCAATTTGTATGCCGTAAAGTTTTCCAAGTTGCAGGGCTCCCAGACAGCCCTCTGGTATTTCGATCCCATTTATAACATTAGGCCTTAATCTGGTTTTCAGCATATCTGTGAGGTTCTCTTTGTCTGGGTTCATTATTGCCACGTAGTGGCGAGAGAATCCAGGATGAGGTTCCTCATAGATTTCCAGGCCCTTACCTACCTTTACAATGATTTGATTGCGGAAAACATTGATGGGTGACTCGACATGGGGGATGAGATCAGTGCTATCCTGCTCTGCGCTATGGGCAGTTTGCAGGGATGAAGCGCCTTCGCTTGCCGTCTCGGTAGCATTGTCAAGATCACCACTCGGAGTTTCGGCATGTCCTTCATGCGCTGATTCGCTCGCTCCTACCCTCGCTCGCCGTAGCAGTGGCAGAACCATTTTCGGGTGTTTTCGAACTTGTTTCCTCCACACCAAAAAAAATTGGATTTACCTGGCTTGTAAATCAATTCGTAGTTATACTCTTCTATACGGGCTTTCCACCGCTTCAGCTTCGCGTTGAAGTTCCGATTCCCTAAAGCAAAAGTCAGCGGTTGGTGATCAGTAAAGATGCGAACCTTTTTTGCCCCATAGACATAAGAACGAAGGTTATCCAGAGCCCAGACTATTGCCAACATCTCCTTTTCATTTGTTGCGTAATTTTCCTCGGTCCTATTGAG
This sequence comes from Eumerus sabulonum, assembly GCA_951905685.1. Lineage (NCBI taxonomy): Eukaryota > Metazoa > Arthropoda > Insecta > Diptera > Syrphidae > Eumerus > Eumerus sabulonum. Next base: position 75,641,346 of record OX645060.1, read on the forward strand.
GGAACGAGAGATGTAAGCAATCGGCCTATCCTTACCGAACTCACCCTGTGACAGTACCGCTCCTATGGCGTAATTAGACGCATCTGTTGTTAAATTGAACGGTCTTTCAAAATCAGGGAAAGCAAGTATTTCAGTTGACGTCAGCAGACACTTCAGATCATTGCAGGCTTGAAGTGCTTCTTCGTTAAGATGGATAGCAACGCGTTTAGACTGGTTTGGTTTTATCTGAGCATTTTCACTCCTAGTCAAATTAGTCAAAGATTTTGCAACTTTAGCGTAGCCACGTATAAGATTCCAATAGTAGGAAGTGAGGCCCAAGAAACTTTTCAGTTCCTTAAGATTTTCAGAAGGCAAGATTTTTTCTATTGCAGAAACTTTTTTGGGATCCGGCCGGATACCTTCAGAAGTAATCACATAACCCAAAAATTCCACGCTTGTCCTCAAAAAATTTGTTTTTTCTAAATTCACCTTGAGGTTCACTTCCCTTAGTCTGGAAAACACAGTCTCTAAATTCTGGAGGCTTTCTTCAATGCTTCCACCGAATATGATGATGTCATCAATGTATACATAGCATATCTTTCCTATGTACTCTTTCAGGACATCATCGATCATCCTCTGGAAGATGGCCGGCGCGTTTTTCAGGCCGAAAGGCAGACGAAGAAATTCGTATTTCCCATTCATTGTGGAAAATGCGGTCTTGGGTGTATCTGACTCCTTTATTGGCACCTGATGGAAACCGGGTGTCAGATCCAAAGTAGTGAAATATTTAGCCTTGCCTAGGCTGGCAAGTGTAGAAGTTATATCTGGGATAGGGTATGCGTCAGCAACCGTGACAAGGTTTAGTCGCTTAAAGTCAATGACCATGCGATACTGTTTTTCCCCCGACGGTTTGGGCTTTTTGGGTACTACCCAGATTGGGGAATTGTAAGGACTTTTTGAGGGTCGAATGATACCCTCCGAGAGCAAAGTTTTGATTTCTTTTTCTACCTCGTCCCTCATACAAACAGGGTACGGGTAGCTTTTCGTATAAACCGGTTCATTCGTCGAGGTTATTATTTCAGCTTTAATAGCGGTTTTATTTGGTTCTCGTACATCGATAGGTCCGAAAATTATGCTATATTTTTCAATTAAACTTCGCAATTGACTTCGGACCCCTTCGGGGAGGTCCTCGCCAAGCAAAGCATTAACTTCATTTGAAATCTTGTTTTTGAGCGGAATCTTAGTCTTTCGTCCCAAAATAAGCAAATTTTCCTTCCGATCGATGACTGCCTCTAACTGTTTTAGAGTATCGTCGCCGATAATGCCGTCAAAAGACGTGAGCCCAGGAAGTACGTAGAAGGTTGTTACAGAGTCGTTTCCGACTCCCTTAAAGAAAGCGCCAGTAATTTTTTCGGTAATTAGGATATCACCGCCCGCTGAATGGACTTTGAATGGTTTTGATATTTTTACAGTTTTCCCCGACACCCGTGGACTGATGAAATTTTTGTTCGTGCCTGTGTCGACAAGAAAACTGAGAATGGTACCATCTGCGAGGACGTACCCTATATATGGAACACTGGATAGGCGTTTTCCATAAAATTTACTTCTTCCGTGGCATCTTGGGCGGCTTCCTCGTACTCCCTTTCCTCCTCGTTGCTGGATGTGGTCATATTAAAAATTTTTTGTTGTTTATTTAGAAAATTTTCAGAGACGGCTCTTCTTTTGAATGGATTAGGGTGGCCTACTGGCCGGTTCATGTAATTGACCGTCGGGATTGAACCGAACGATCTACATCCATCTTTTCGTGGGGCTTAGGAGCACTCGGATTTGGTGGCGGGTTATCGTTACGAGGCAGATGGTGACGATTGAAGTTATTAGCTGGGTATTTATTAAAACGAGGAGGAGAATGGATCTCCTTCTTGAAAGTTTGGTTTATCGGAGCCGTTACCGTGTTGGAAAAATTTGTGGGATGGATCGCATGACTTCTACAATTTAAATTTTGGATTTCAAGACAGGCGGAATAAGCTTCCGGTAGGTTTTTCGGCTTTGTATTATAAGCATACGCGATAGATCACCGTTAAGGCCTCTAATAAAAACGTCAAGGGCGCAATCCCGATAGGTTTCCACAAGAGCATTGACTGTTTCTTGTGTGTAGGATTCGGTCTTTATCTTATTAATTATAAATGAAAATTGATGATTCACGGCGGCGTAAAATTCGTCTAATTTCGAACCCCTTTGAGTCAGTTGATTCAATTGGTGTTCGAGTGTTCTAATATCGCGCTTGTCTGCATAGTGCAACGACAAGCAGCGTTTGATTGCCGGCCAATCATCGTCAAAGATGTTGTACGATACGAGAGCCGTATCGGCACCACCTCTAATTTTCTGCCTGATGTGCTGCAGAATCGCACGATATATAGGCTTATGTCTAACTATATCGTAATCTTTTAAAATTCCCTCGACATTATGTACCCAAGATACATATTGTGTCGGGTTACCTTCGAACGTTTGTAACTCCTTAACACAGTCTGGTAGGCGGCTGATCTCACGAAGATCGGCCTCGGTTTTCGGTCCACGAAGTTCTGCGCTGACCTCGTTGCCGGTAGCAACTTCAGAGACCGATGTCTCCTCAACACGCTTAAGGCGACCTTCCAAATCCTTGAGTTGGGACAGAATTACGTTAACTGCCCCGGTTAACTCGGCTAAGGATTTCTGGACGGACTCCATATCTTTAGCTTCACAAAATTAAATGGATTCAAAAACACTCACTCACGAACCACGTTAGCTTCACTTCACTACCGCACAAACCTCCGGATTACCCCTTTTTACACTTCAATTTCACCCATCTAATTTATTAAATTTTTTACTTATTTCTTTTATTATTTCTAATTTTAAAATTACTTTCACAATTCACTATATTATTTCTTTAACTATTATTTATATTCTTTTCCTATGCACTTGTGAATTTATTCTCCACCAACTCTACAAGCTTAAATTTGTTCTATTCGTTTGAAAATGTAGTAGGTACTAATCACTTCCTTCTGCATTTTCCTTACGCTTCGCCTATTTGACGATTTTTCTAATTCACTAATTCAATTTTTTTCGGACTTTGGTTTTGATTCGAACTGATTCTTTCAAATTTGTTTTTTTTTTTTCGTGTATGGGATTTTTTCTTTTGAGAGGTTTTGACTTGAATTAATTGTTTCAAATTTGTGTTTTTTTGTTTCTTGTATCAGATTTTTTTTTTCGGAGCTCTGGTATTATATGTAGCTCTCTCTGTTTTAAAATTTTATGAACTTTGTAATTTTTTATTTATTTTATTATCTCACACCGTATTTAACTTAATTTATCTTAGTATCTTTCAGTCCGATTTCCTGAAGGAGATATGAATGATTTTTTTGTTAGGATTCTCGATAGTTTCCGGAGAACCGGCAATGGAAGGGTCGTATTTATCCCTTATAGTCGCGAACGTTAATAATTGTACGCGACCTACTCGTGGTACGACGATCTTCACTATTGTATCCCTTAGCCCTCTAGGATATCCGCATGTTCCCATGGGTATGCGAAAAGTTGGTATTCAGAAATAAATGGTCAACTGTGTTCCCATGGGTACAGTGACTTGCACCTGATTGGGCGTATATATTCTGTTTTCATACCGATCCACAGGCGAAAGGGATACAATGATTGCCGGTCCCTGCTCGGGCGCCAGTTAAGGATTTCTCCTTGGAGAAATTATAAACAAAACGCGAACGGAGAGACTTCTGTCTCTCCCCAACGGTTCGACTTACAAGTAAAAAACTCTTATCCGTTTCATTAGTATTCTTTATTTCGCACGTCCGAATCCTTATACAGTCGATCTAAAACTAACTTAAAATTTAATCCCAATTGCACTCGAAGCCTTCGTCCCGTTCCCAAGCTACGGTGTCATCATTTTCTGCCGATACATTTGTCGGCCGTAGTTCATGCGCGTGTCATGTGATACCCTTGCACTTGTAGATCCATTCGATGTGTATGCGCTTCTATCGTGGGAACGCGTTCGCACCTGAATTCGTGGAAACGCGTTCGTACCCGAAAAAAGTTGACTAAGCAAATCTGGATGATTTGCTTTCACGCGTTCGGCTCGTGGCCCTAGTGGAGGGTGTTAACTTCAACAATGATGGTAATAAATAACACTAATAATGATAGAATTAGAATTAGAACATTTTTATGCATCCACTTCCACATTTCCAACTTAAAACTAGTACAAACTTGCGATTTATGGAATAAATAATAGCTATCATTCTTTGACTTGATAATAATATTAAAGATTGTGGTATATGTGCCATCTGCAAGGCCCACACGACTATCTTCCCAGTGGGAACAATTCAAACACCTATTTAGTTTTATATTTTTTCATTTTTAACCCCCGACGCAAAAAGAGGGGTGTTATACGTTTGAGGTGTCTGTGCCATCGTGACTACTGAACGAATGGACCGATTATGATGCCTATTATCTTTTTTTTCTAAAGCTAACGTGGCTGAAATGGTTCTTAGCTACAAATTATGGAGATCTGTTCAGGTGTTTCAAGGTCAGTAGCTCTTTTTATTAGCTGCGATAGGATTCTTTGACGAATAATGGGTTATGCATCGGTTCTCGTCCGATCACCGCAATCAACCAGCATCGGGTGCGGTCAGTACTTAGATGGGCAACCGCTTGGAAACAAAGCGTGTTGTTGGCATCAAGCCGCCTATTTGCTGTCACTCCATGTAACCCAGAGTAAGGAAACGCACATTCATGTGCGCACATTAAACCATCTATTGCTCATAAACTACTCACGTGCGTTTGCAATCTCGATTGCTGAACGTTTCCAACTTGAACTAAAGTATTGTTACGAAAATTAATACCCACTTCGCAGGGTTCGTATCACTGGATTGCGATAAGCCACAATTGTCCACTTCTTATTCGAATTAAAACACACACTTTTCATATTTCTCCTCAGATCAATTACCTGAGTACTTCACCACTTTTATTTATTGTTATACTTTATTGCACACGCAAACCTTTACCAAAAGCTTTTATTTTTACCCTGGTTTATCGACCGAACACACTGTATACCGACTTGCCACGCTCTATTCACTTCCGTAAACTGAATGAGTCCCAAGGGCGAGCGTTCGCACTTATATAGCTCTCGGTCCACCTTCTCGAATGTTCGCCGTCGGAAGTTCCCCTGCGGAAATCTCTAGAATGCTCTGGCATTTAGCATTACGCCGTTGAAAGTTGACATCATTTCAACTTCCGCTTCACCAGAGCATTCGAACCTCGGCAGCGAAATTCGGTCTTAACTGTCGGTTTGTGTCTCCGCAACACTCCCCTCCCCCTAAACCTATTCGTCCTCCAACAAGCTTTTTGATCCTTCTCCATAATATGGCGCTAACCCCTCTACGTGGACAATCTTACACTTCGTCCGTTTGTTTCCCCTCTGCTGTATTCGATATACCACGTCGTTAAGTTTCTTGATGACCTCATATGGTTCTTCCCAGGCTGATTTCAATTTGGGGCACAAGGCTTTTGTTTCGTTGTGGGTTGTACAGCAATACCAATTGTCCTGTCTCTAATCCAGAAGAGTTCGCCCTTAAGTCGTACCTCGCTTTCATTTTATCGCTGACCAAGTTAAGTCGCTCCCGGATGAACTGATCGATGGAGTGCAGCTGTTCCTTCTTTTCCGTTACGAAGTCCTCCCTGCCGCTAGTTGTCGGTAGTACCACGCCGAACTTCAAGTCCGATAGAAGTCGAAGATCAGTTCCAAAAATGGCTTCAGCTGGTGTTATTGCCGTTGAATTGTGCTATGCCGAACGGTACGCCATTAAGAAAAGGGGTAGATGTTCATCCCAGTCCTTCTAATCTCCGACGACGACTTTTCTCAAGTATTCCTCCATCGTCCGGTTGAACCTTTCGACCATGCCATCAGATTGTGTGTGCAATGGTGTTGTCCGTGTCCTTCTGATACCTAGCACGTCGCAGAGTTCTTTGAACACCGACGACTCGAAGATCCTTCCTTGGTCTGAGTGCAGTTCCAGCGGTACTCCATAACGCGCAACCCAGTTATTCACGAATGCTTCCGAAATAGTTTTGGCTTCTTGGTTCGGGATGCAAAACACTTCAGGCCACTTGCTGAAATAGTCGATCACTACCAGCGCGTATATGTTTCCAGCATTGCTCGTTGGGAATGGGCCTGCGATGTGCATGGCTATACGAGTTTTCCTAAGCGGACCCTTTGCCTTCACACACTTTTCACACCTGCGAATGAAACGCGTGACCGATTCATGGCATCCTACCCAGTAGAAATGTCTCCTGATTTTTTCTTCAGTCTTGTTAACACCAAGATGACCCCCACTTGGCCCTTCGTGGTATTCTCCGATGACTTCGTCAACTAGTCCCATTGGAGTTACCGTTCTTCAGCTTCAAACTTTGCCATTGGGCCCAGTAAGCTTTTACGATTGGACTTTCACTGGATATTTGCTGCCAAGTTGGTCGAAAACCTCGTTCTTGGTAGTCGATTATGATTGCCAGATCAGCATCTTCTCGCTGCTTTCTTCTGACCTTCTCGACAGTCCAGGCATCTTCGGGCAGTACATGGAAACGACGGAAGTTGGTGATCTGTTCCTTGGTTTCGGCACGTGAACAATGCTTGCATTCTACATCGTAAGGTCGCCTCGATAATGCATCCGCATTTCCATGCCTGTTTTCCTTCCGGTGTTCGATACTGAAGTCATTATTCTGGATTCTCTCTATCCATCTAGCAGGCTAGCCTTCCGAGGTTTTGAACTGCAGCAGCCACCTCAACGCTGGTCCGTCCTAAGATGAAAAGCTTGGTCATAAAGATATTTGTGGAAATGCTTGACACAGTCAACCACGGCTAAAAGCTCCCTCCTTGTTTCACAGTAGTTCTTGTTCGGTTTCGATAGAATCCTACTGTAGTAAGCGATGACCCGTTCTCACCCGTCAATCATTTGACATAGTCCGCTCGCATCGGTGTCCAAAATAAACTTTTCTCCCGGGACGGACAGTGGCTACTCCCACTTGGATTGCCGATTCTTTTCGGTGAGCTCGTGCAAACTGCTGGCGACGTTTGCAAATCCTGGAACGAACCGTAATATGTGCAAAGTCCCAGGAATGACCTTAACTCATGAAGATTCTTCGGCCGCGGCTATTCCTTAATGGCTGAGATTTTTTCTTCATCTGTGTGGACGACCTTCTGCAGTCAACACATGTCCCAAGTACTTCACCTCGTTTTGGAAGAGCGAACATTTCTTCGAGCTCTATTACAGTCCGGCTGCTTGAATACGTTCCAGTACCTCTTCAAGCTTCTTAAGGTGATCGTCGAAATCCTTGCCCATAACAATTATGTCATCCAGATAGACAAGGCAAGTCCTCTCAGTACCCGGTTCATAAGTCTTTTGGAGATGGCTGGCGCATTGCAAAGACCGAAGGGCATCACAGAGAAGTGCCACAACTTTCCACCGGCGGTGAACGCGGCCTTTTCCTTGTCTTGCTGGTCAAGCTCTATTTGCCAGTATCCACTTTGGGAGTCCAGCGTCGAGAACCACTTTGCACCAGATAGTGGGTCCAAGGTGTCGTCGATTCTCGGTAAAGGACAGCTGTTCTTCTTCGTGGCGTCGTTCAGCTTCCTATAGTCCACGCAGAATCGGGTGCTTCCATTCTTCTTCTTAACTAGCGCTACTGGAGAACTAAACGGGATTGCGGATGGTTCGATCATGCCCTCCTTTTTCCATCGCGTCGATTAGTTTGATCACCTCTCCTACTTTAGCCAAAGGTATTCTCCTCGGTGGTTGCCGGATCGGTCTAAAGTCCCCTGTGTCTATTCTGTGCTTTACACAGTTCTTACCATCTGCAAGAACTGTCCAATATTTACGAAGCAGGGAGAGTGCTTTATTTGTCTGCTTCTCCGCTAGATGTTGTGTCCACTCTCTGGCCATTGTTTTCAATATTTCCAGGTAGCTTCTTGGCATTGAGCGATCATTGTTCCCTTTTGCACAGTCGTAGGTTTACTGACTGGATTCAGAACTCGTAATGGAACCAGTTGGTCTTGTCGGAGTTCCACGAGAGCTCTTCCAACAATTATATCGCTGGGTCGATTTCGTTTGACGGGTTCGATCACCCACATTCGGCTTGTCCCCGCATCCCCTTCTGTCTTTGCCCAAACCACAGCTCCAGCATTCGGGGACACTGTTTGGCGCGTTTGCACAACTATTCGCTTGACCTTGTTACCCTGTCCATTACCTTTTGTTAATGGGAGCTCCTAGTTGCCATACTTCATCACTTTTTAGTTGAGGTCCAATGTGAAGCCATGCTTAATCATGAAGTCGACGCCGATTATGATGTCATCAGTGATGTCCGCAACGATGAAATCATGATCAAACTCGACGGTATCCATCCTAATTCTTTTCTCGACCTTACACCTAACTTCCGCCTTCTCACCAGTTACTGTACGAAGCCTTACCTCGGAAAAAGTTTCGATGTCAGAAACCAATCCGCTTCGGAAGACTGACTACGTTGCGCCCGTATCCAACGTCAGCAGGTATCGTCGAACGTCCATCGTTCCCTCGATGACTAGGCTGGTTGCACTTCTACAGATTTTGGGATACGAAGATGGTTGGGCACTCCAATGTGGGAGCCAGCGCATGCTCCCCTACATGCACGGATTGTTGTGTGCACCTTTTGCATCTCCACGTTCGCGTCGACTCGCTTGGTCTCTTTTTGGCAAACTGGAAACCGAACGCTTTCTTCGAAGTCGGCAGTTTCTCGCAATGTGCCCCTGGTGGTCGCAGATGTAGCACCTACCCGGCAATGAACCAATCCTACTCGCCGTTGTTGTTCTGAAACTATCCTAGTCTTCAGATGTATGTATGTATGTATTTTCGCGTTACAATTCATGAAGGACCAGAGCCGAGCTTCTCTCAATCACCCATGTTGTGTGTGATTTAATTTTCCCATAGGTAAAAGGGACCTACAGCTTATTGCCGTTTCCGGACGGCGAATTTCGAGAAGCTTTTCATGACAATTTTACTGCAGGGGGTTCTGTCAGAACCCCGCTGAGGAGAAACAGCGTGAAAACATGTTTCATTACATGGCTGTGTCGGGATTCGATCCCGTGTCATCGGCGTCAGAGGCCAACACACTACCCACTGCGCCACGGTGGTCTCAGATATGCGCCGTAATTTGATAGAGGGTCGGCATATCAAGAGCGATGTTTCACATGCGAGAGCGCTGGCAACTGTCTCCTTGAAAGATGTCTTCTTCAGGAGAATCAGGCTTCGTTGCGTATCGGGGTCCCTTAGCCCTTGGATGAAAGAATCCGTTTTTGGTTTCTCCACCACATCAACTGGAACATCCGCGTAGGCAAGATGGGATGCCTCTCGGTGTCGACAGCATACTGTTGGATGGTCTCGTTTCCACGCTGTTTGCACCCCTTATGCTCCAGCTTGTGCATTTCCCGCATGTGCTCACTGCCATATCTTCGATGAAGAGCATCCCATATGGCTGTATAGTTCCTTCTCTGGGTCTCCGGGATGGTCTGTAGAACGTCAGCTGCATCACCTTTAAGAGAAATTACTATGGCGGCCACACGATCTTCTTCTCTCCATTGACTCCGTTTAGCTGTTGTCTCGGACTGAAGCTTAAAGATGTTAAAAGTGCTCGTGCCGTCGAAGTTGGGAGCTGTGAATCTCGATGCTGCAGTCGGTAAAGCGATTCCTTGATGTTTTCTCGAGTTCCAGAACCTTCTTGTCGAACCTCGATTCCAATGTCTCGATCATATTTTCTTGATTATTATCGAGATCTTGCACCTTTTTGTCCAGTGTATTGATTCTCGTTCGTATCACTGGATTGCGTTAAACTACAATTGTCCACTTTTTATTTGAATTAAAACACACAGTTTTCATATTTCTCCTCAGATCAACTATCTGAGTACTTCACCACTTTTATTTATTGTTACACTTTATTGCACACACAAACACGCATCTATTTTTACACCGGCTTATCGACCGAACACACTGTGTACCGACTTGTTACGCTCTATTCACTTCCGCAAACTGGATGAATCCCGAATGTTCGCCGTCTGAAATTCTCCTACGGAAATCTCTAGAATGCTGTGGCATTTAGCATTACGCCGTTGAAAGTTTATATCATTTCAACTTCCTCTTTACCAGAGCATTCGAACCTCGACAGCGAAATTCGAACTTAGCTGTCGGTTTGTGTCTCCGCAACAATATTATGCCATGAAAAACATAACTTGCAAGAAAACCAAGTCTCGCAACTCAGATCTTCTACCGTAACAAGTTGTAAGATCAATGTATTACCAAGTCAGGTAATTTATTCAGTCCCTACTTAAGGGACCTTCTGCCTTGATTGATTACGTAATTAGCTAACCTAACAACATCTTATAGTGACCATAACAATATCAAAATCTTTTATGTTTTAAGTAAATAGATTGACCTGTCCATCGCATGAAAACACAATATATCTCACAAGTAATACATATTATATTAAATTAGATTATTTAGTGCGATTTCCAAGTCAATCTATTTACTTAAAACAAAAGATTTTGATATTAATATGCAATTCTTGCTTGGTTACTGAAAATTCAGACTTCTAGTTCTATCCACAATGAAGTTATAGGGGGTCGAAAATGGCCTATTATGTTACGAGAAAAGGATGGTACGGCCGTGCCGCTTTTTTGCACGACTTGGCAGGGGCACTGCCGTGCCCCCAGATAAAAATGGAAAATGATAAAAAATGTTCAAGTGAAATGTTTCCATATTCTCAATAAATTAGTAAGTCATCAGCAGTAAGTCAACTCATTTTGGCCCACGAACGCGAGTGTGTGCATTTGTGGAAACTCACCCCATGTGCGCACTCCATATGTGCGTTAAGCAGAAGCCACCCTACAATTGCGCATAACTGCGCGTTCTCTTTAACGAACATATGAAGTGCGCACAGGGGTGAGTTTCCATATATGCACACATACTCGTCTCCGTAAGCGAAAATTAAAATGCTCACAGCCAATTACTCATGAGCGCGTGCTTTTAATAAATGCTCGTTTGATAGTGCACACTCACGAGCAGCTCATTAGGGTGCGTTTCCTTACTCAACCACAACACTGTCCGGGCAATCTCATATGTATCGGTTCACGTTTGATCACCGCAATCAACCAGCGTCGGGCGCGGTAAGTAGTTAGTTGGAGAACCGCTTGGGAACACCACGTGTTATTCATTTTTTTGTTAGATTTTGCTAAAAACTTACTCAGTTATAAGTCAATATCATGTGATAGGGTTATCGAGATAGTTCCGTTACGCACGTTCACACATACGTACATGCACACATACGTATGTACGTATCTACACACACAAACACGCAGGCATCTCGATGAAAAACTTGGATTTGAATTCGGGTGTCCTTGAAACATGAAGATATGTCAAATTTTGGAATTCGCAGAATCGGCCCCATTACAAACTTCCCACTGGGAAGTTAATAATATAATTAAACTAATAGTAATACTAATATTAAAAATAATGACAATAAGATTATTAATAATTATAAAAATGGTTACATTAAAAATAATAAATATGACAATAATAATAGTAACAGTTATTATGATAATAATAAAAAAATGTGGGCAAGGCCCACACGGCTAATTTCCCAGTGGAAATTCGAAAACAACCATTTGGTATCTTATTTGTACATTTTTACGTCGATGAACTTCGAAATGCAGTTTTCTAAAACGGAAAGGTTTAACGACGCTCAATCCAGAAAACCAATAGCCTACATATAAACACTTGCTTCTACTCTGGGCACCGTGGCGCAGTGGTAAGGGTGTTGGACTCTGGACGATGAGCGAGTTCGGATCCCGATAACACCAACCCCATCGAATGTTTATTTCGCTGCATCCCTCCTCGGCGGAGTACTGGCAAAATCTCCCGTAGTATACTTGCCTTGAGAAAGCTTCTCGACTCACGCCGTTCGGAATATGCATTAAGCTGTAGGTCCCTTTCACCTGTGTGAAAAAATAAATCGCACACAACATGGGTGATTGAGAGAAGCTTGGCTCTGGTCCTTCATGGGCTGTCACGCAAACATACATACATACATACATTCTACATTTACAATTAATATTTGATGAATAGTGAAACATTCTTCTTTAAGTTATCAAGAAACCATCAATTTGGAGATATTTTATTAATACCATTCATCAACTAAGAATGCTGAATTAACATTTTGGTAATTATTTGGAAAAAGCCCTATTCAAAGATTTTGATGAAATTCGAGTATGTTAAAATAGGTTCTGTCCTGATATATATACATTAGGTCCGAAACTAGGGAATTTCAAAGATTTAAGCTTTGAATTTCCTATACAAAATACGGATTTGGCTTGTTTTAGTTCAACCATAGTTTTGCCTGGAACTATGGAACAAGTTTTACATAATAATAATTATTTTTTTTTGTTGATGGCTTCTGCTATCCGCTGGAGCACTCGGACACAATCACTGGTCCATTGTACTCCAGACAGACACCTTACATTACTGTATTTTCTCCGTTTTCCGTGATGTAGAGCTAAGGGATTCGGCACACACCACGTCGGCTCCAAGGGTGCGCCACCGTGTGTGAGCAAAGGCGGGACAATCACAGAGGAAATGTTCTGCAGTATCATCCTCCTCTTCGCCTTTCGACTTGCAGTGAATGTATTAGAGAGAGAGCGTTAGCATTATCTGCACGGAGAGCAATAATTTCATCGTAAATAGTTTCCAACGTTGTGACTGGTTTGATTTGTGTAACACTGTGCTCTGGTTGTTGTTGTGGAGATGATGTTGATGCAAGTGTTGATTGTTGTCGTTTCTGCAGTTGCTCATGGAGATCGTGTTGCTGGTGGGATTCTCTGCGTTCTTCATTGGGGGGCTTTGAGAATGGTGAACTCAACACTGAAGAGTGTTGATTGTTGTCGTTTCTGCAGTTGCTCATGGAGATCGTGTTGCTGGTGGGATTCTCTGCGTTCTTCATTAGGGGGCTTTGAGAATGGTGAACTCAACACTGAAGAGTTTGGAATTAGCTGAGGTGAAAGTTCATCCTTCTTACAACGGAGCAATTCTTACACCAAAATTTCTTATTTGATTTCTGAAGGAAACCAATGTCTGCCGGTTTAATGTTGACACAATTGCAGTGATAAAAGGTCCTGCAGCCAACGCATTGTATTTTGGGATGGTTACGTCCCACTTTGGACTTGCATACACACGGCATTTTGCACGATTACAGTGTTGCTTACAAAAAAAGAAAAGAAAAAAAACAAAAAACAAAGTACTAGTATAGACACAAAAACAAAGTACGTGTTGACCCCACGACACACACTATTCACATCACACATACACACACTTTTTTTGCAGACATCAGGGCATACGCGCTGAGTCATCCTGCAACCCGGACTCAGGTAGACCTAGAGCGGGTTTAGGTCCTGAGAAGCTCTCCTCTGAACCCATTCTAGGGAGTTCATCAGAGATCTCATTTCCTGGGATCCCAGAGTGGCCTGGAACCCATACAAGCCTTAATGAATTTAGTCTGCCGACTCTGTTCAAGAAGGACTTGAGTTCAAGCACTAATTTGGAGCTAGTTAAGGGGTTACACACAGCTTTTAATGCAGCTTGGCTGTCACTACAGACGCATATGCTTTCCCCCTTCCACCTGTGCTTCACAACATAGTGCATGGCCTTTAGGATTGCGTATATCTCTAATTGGAAGACAGACGCATACTTTCCTAACGAGAAGTGCAGTCGGATGTTTTCGCGTTCAAAGAAGACTCCAGCACCGGACCCCCGCCCAGACCTGGAGCCATCCGTGAAAATGCGAAGACTATCCTTTCCAGGATCAGTATCCAGCCATAGCTAATCCTGACGCCATGGAAACTCGATTGTGAAGTTACGATGCAATAGGATAACGGGCGTCAGTGCGTCAGAAGGCATGTCTTTGAGATAGGGGTCGCAGGACAATTCTTGCGCAAGCACACTGTTATTCCTATGCGAGTTGTACCAAAAGCCATTTCTCTTCACACGAGACATGGCTTTCAGAGCACACCCTCTGATAAATATGTCAAGAGGTGGAATGTTCATCATAACATCTAGAGCAGCGCCCGGCGTACTGGGGAAAGACAGACCAGTGCTTTATCTACGCCATGATGTCTGGCAGCGTTGCACATGCTGTCAAAAGTTGCTGTTAAGATTTGTATTATATTCCTCACACAGTATACTGAGTTGACACTAAGAGTGCGAACAGACAGGTCATGTTAAGATTTGTATTGTATTTCTCACGCATTCCACTGAGTTGACACTAAGTGTGCGAACAGACATTGCTAGGTCAGTCACGAATATTGGGTTCCTTGCGACAGTAGTGTCTGTTCCCACACTCGAACTCGATTCATTTTCAATGTAAAATAAAAATTGTACTGTACACAAGTAGTCTTAGGTGAACTATCAGCCAGGTTGGACCACTCTAAAGAAATAAATTTTTACATTTGATTTAATTTGAATTTGACTATTATTTCAACATTTTTATTGGCGACCGTCACAGGACTTCAACTAAAAGTGTTTAGTGTTTGATAAGTCCAAGTTAAATACAAAAGTGTTGTTTTATTATTTTTTTTTTGGTTCTGTGTTTGCTGAGTTAAAATGTCGCAATCAGAAGCTACGGCCATGGACTTGGAAAATTATGCCAGTCAGCAAGAGTCAGTGGGAGAGGAAATCTGTAGAATGAGTCGTAATTTTGGAAAGGATTCTGAAAGGAGGAAAACTCTCCCCTACCTGATTGAACGTCGTGCTATCTTGGATCGAAACTGGGAGAAGTTCGACGAAACGGATAGTATAATCCGAGAGACCTTCCCAGACCAGTTGGATCATCCATATTTCAAGAAGGATTATTTTGAGGCAGTGCGTAAAGTTGCAGAGAACTTGCGAAGTGAGCTAAGCCGCCGCATAGAGGTCTTCAACGCAGAAGAACAATTGCCCCTTGAGAAGGTTGCTAATCGAGAAGGGATTGAAGAGGTTGAACCCGCAGGTTATTCAAAAGGAACCCTACGTACAGAGGTGATTCCGAAGGGTAAACGGGAGAATTTACAATACCTAAGATAAGTCAACCGCCGGCGATGCCACAGCAAGGAATGAGATAAACGGATAGGTTTGTTCTGCTAATGAACATTCTTGAAAAGTCCTTAGATAAATGCTCCGCGGAAACTTCTCTCAGACGAACACAGCAGTACTGCCAAATTAAGACCAGAACTATAGTGCAGAATTGGGAGGAACTGTCTGCTCTTAACAAAAAATTAGAAGACCAAGTCACAGAGATCGACGTGTCCAACTATTATAATATGCAGGAACGTGTGGAGATTATTTTAATGCAGCTTTATGAGATGTCAGCAGCACGACGTACAACAAGTGCACACATTAATCCAACCATGAAGCTGCCAAAAATAGAACTTCCGAAATTCGATGGAAGCTATCTCAACTGGCGGCAGTTCTACGGCCTCTTCAAGCAGCTGATAAATGATCAACCGATTTCACCGGCCCAGAAACTGTACTATTTACGAGAAAATGTAACTGGGGAGGCTCAAAACTTAATACATCATTTCCAAGCCACCGACAGCAATTACGGAGTAGCCTGGACTACTTTGGTGGAACGATACGACAACAAAAGGCTACTGTTACCAGCGCAGTTAAACAGATTGATAACTCAATCAACGACCTTGGGAACCGAATCCAGTCTTAGAAGGCTTCATGATACGACCAAGGAAAGCATGCAAGCTATCCAGAATCTGGGCTATGAGATCCAAAATTGGGATCCAATAGTGGTGCACCTCATGTTGCAGAAATTGGACAAGGAGAGCAGAGCACTCTTTGAGCAGTCATTAGCTAATCCGAGGAGTAGTCCTTCAATCGGCGATTTCATGAAATATGTTGAGTCGAGATTCCAGACATTGGAGGCCATTAGCGGTCGAGATGAAAGGAAAAAAAACTCTGTTCTAGTTGCAGCGAATAGCGGCGAAAATAGTATCCAATGCCCTCTGTGCAATTCAGGTAAGCACAGAATTTATAATTGTTCACAGTTTTTATCCCTTTCAGAAGACGATCGAGTCAAAGCCGTCCGCAGACTCCAACTTTGCAAAAATTGCCTGAAGGCGGGCCACTACTATCAATTATGCCAGTCCAGAGGTTGCCAAAAATGTTACTTCAAGCACAAGACACTGCTTCATCAACGTAAGCATCAGCAGCAACAATCAGCAGCTGAAAAAACCGCTTCAACATCAAGATCAGCAGCAACGTCAGCAGCTGAAAAAACCGCTTGTACATCAAGATCAGCAGCAACGTCAGCAGCTGAAAAAACCATTTCAGCATCAAGATCCGCAAGGAGAGCGCAGTCAACAGCAACCAACCAGCAATCAATTCGGTAAGCTCTATAATGATAAGGCTATAGTAAGGGTTTCAAACAACCACAAACCGTCTGGTACATCTGCAAATGCTGCCATATGCTGCGACATAAAGAAACGCCATGTACATTTGGCTACTGCGGTCGTCAATGTCATTTCTGCGTGTGGGGCCCCTACTCCTTGTCCTCTTAGATTCAGGCTCACAACTGAATTTCATAACTACAAGGTTTGTTCACGAGTTAGGCCATAGGAAGCGTCGGATGGATATACTAATTAGTGGTATTGGAAGAAGGAAATGCAAAGCCGAATTCGTCACCAATGTGACAATCGAATCAAGGACCTTACCATATAGGTCAATAATTGAGGCAAGCATCATGCCTCGTATCAGTGACTACCAACCTAGTCAAGAAATAGACGCAATGCATTGGAATTTACCACCGCATGTGCAACTTGCGGATCCCACGTATTTCAAGACCCAGCGCATTGATATGCTCCTGGGAGCAGAAGTATTTTTCGATTTGCTCATACCAGCAGATATCAAAATATCAAATAATCTTCCAGTATTGCGCAATTCTAAACTGGGGTGGATTGTGGCTGGAAGTGCATCAGCGGGCGATACAACGGCGCACTGTCATGTGGCCACAAAACCTTCGTTATCTTCTTTAGATAAGCTCGTACGAAAGTTCTGGGAAACAGAGGATCATGATTCCCCGGTAAATACAATGAGCAATGAAGAACACCACTGCGAGGCGCACTTTCAAAATAATACAAGGTTCAACGCGAGCATCCAGTTTGTAGTACGACTGCCATTCAAGAAGTACCCAGGGGCATTTTTAGGCGAGTCCTACGAAATGGCTAAAATACGTTTTTTGTCATTGGAAAGAAGACTGGACAAAACCAGTGGATTGAAATCTGCATACATCCAATTCATGCAAGAATATGAGACCCTTGGTCATATGAGTCCAATTGATGACGAGAAGAGAGGCAAAGCACATTATATTCTACCACATCATTGCGTAATGAAACCTGACAGTTCATCAACAAGGCTAAGAGCAGTATTCGATGCCTCCGCAAAAAGCACATCCGGATATTCACTTAACGATATTTTAATGGTTGGTCCAACAGTTCAACCAGATCTATTTTCCATTATAACTAACTTTCGAATACATAGATATCTTTTCACTGGGGACATAAACAAGATGTACCGACAGATATTAGTAGATTCTAGGGATAGAATGACGCAATTTATCTTATGGAGATCCCAACATGACCACCCGTTGCAAACATATCAGCTAAATACTGTAACATACGGCACGGCATCCGCATCATATCTAGGTACGAAATGCTTGATGAAGTTAGCAGACGATAACAAGGGTGAATACCCTCGTGCTGCTGGGGTTTTAAAATCATGTTTTTTTACGTTGACGATTGCCTCACAGGTGCAGAGAGTGTAGAAGATGCCAGAAAATTGTTAACTGAAATCTGTCATCTCTTGAAACTGGGTGGCTTTGAGTTAAAAAAGTTTTGCGCCAACCACCCGAGAACACTTGAAAAAATTCCGGAACAACATAAAGAACAACTTACCTTTCATCAATCAGAAGTGATTAAAACGTTGGGATTAATTTGGGATCCTTCCTCTGATGCATTTAAATTTAAGTTTAGATTAAGTTCAGATTATATGAACGTGTGTGCAAGTGAACTGTACTAGCCGATCTTGCCCGGCTTTTTGATCCGTTGGGACTACTTGGACCTGCAATAGTGCTCGGGAAGCTTTTTTTGCAAGAACTATGGAAAACAAAGTTATCCTGGGATGATCAACTTCCTTAAGAGCAAGCCAATAAATGGCATCACTATCTGAAGGAATTCTCCATGTTGAAAGACTTAAGCATCCCACGATATGTTTCCCTTTCTTACAGCGGTATTGAATTGCACGCATTTTCGGACAGTAGCCTGAGTGCCTTCGGGGCATGCGTATATCTTAGATCTGTTGATAACAGAGGATGTATCTACTCACAATTGCTATGCTCGAAGTCGAGAATTGGGCTCCTACGAGCAACTTCCATAGCACGATTGGAATTGCTGGGCTGCTGTGCTCATGGTGGAGTTGGTAGCAAGACTGCTGGAACTGCTAACTGTTAAAATAAATAAAGTACGTTATTACACTGACTCCACTACAGTACTAGCATGGATTAGATTACCTTCTTGCACATGGGAGACTTACGTCGCAAATAGAGTAGCGAAAATCCAAGCAAACACGGATATACAACAGTGGAACTATATAAAGGGAAGCCTTAATCCAGCTGATATGGTCTCTAGAGGGTTGGGATTACACACGCTTCTTAAGACGTCTGCCTGGTTCAATGGTCCTGATTTTCTTTCCGAAGATGAGAATTCATGGGTAAAAATACAATATGTTATTCCAGAAGACGTTCCAGAACGTCGTAAGGAGATATCTCTTTTAGCAGCGAACACAGCTAGCAAAGAAATCTTAATTGAAGAAGTAAATCAAAGAAATTCCTTTTTAGGGTTCCGTACCCAAAGGTAAAACGGAACCCTATTACTAAGACTTCGCTGTCCGTCCGTCCGTCCGTCTGTCACCAGGCTGTATCTCATGAACCGCGATAGTTAGACAGTTGAAATTTTCACAGATGATGTATTTCTGTTGCCGCTACCACGACAAATACTAAAAACAGAACAAAATTAATTATACATATACATAATTACAAACAACCAATAATAAATTGTTTCGAAAGGTTTTCGTTGTCATCTTTCGATCAGTTCCCATTTGTGAGCGGCTCGTAGTCATCCATTTTGGGAAACTAAACTCAGAGAAAGCGGATAGCCCGAGGGTACGATCTGCGCTTGGCACGCGGACGAGTGGAGTTCAACCCGCAGAAGGTTAGCATTTTTGTTTTTTTTTTTTTGTTCCTAGTAGCACATGAGGGAGAGTGGGCGAAGAACTCCGGGAGAAATCTTCGGCGAAGTACTCGGAGAGTGATCTTCGGGGAAGAACTCCGGTACGGTTTTAAGCAGTTCCCGGTACGCGGCCGTACCGTGTGTCCTATTGCCTACGTTGGTCGCGGATATCACGTTCGTTGTACAAGGTATTGAAATCACAAATTTGCGTGCAGCGAGTGGTGATGCGGGCTAAGTCGTTGGTCAGAGGAGTTTCGGTACGACTGTTCGAATACTCTAGCTGCGGTTTATTTACTTTTTTGGACAGTGAATTCCTTTTTTTTTTTTTGTACATATATTTTTTTTTAGTTATTTCGACTTTTTTTATTGACATACGGTGTAGGGTAGTTTTAAGGATTAATTGTAAACCTAGATTAAGTTAGGTTAAGGAAATTAAATTTGTGACATATTGAATTGGAAACGATTACGGTGTTTTTTTTTTTCCTTTGCGTGGGATATTTCGCGAGTCTCGTAGCAAATTCGCGATTCTTGCTGCGGGTAAGTCGGCGTGAGGGCAATCGCGTGGCGCCATTGCTCACGACCAGTCCTCGCAGCTGGCCTAGCATCCCTTTCGCACGACGTCGCGGCAGGTGGAGAGGAGCAAGTGAGCAAGAGGAGCAAGCGATCTTGTACACATACGAACCGATACGTACATACGCATCACATACGTGCATACACTCACACATCTGTACGCTATGTATAAGTATACATACATACATACATATGTACATTACGAAGTAGAGTTGGGTAGTTCCGGACATGTATAGTTCACGGAACTATGTCCTCTCTCGGACACATGTCCTCTCGTTCCGCAAATTGAACGAAAAGAGTTCCATTCAACCCTTATTCATCAATCACATATGTACAAAACGAAAAAAAAAAAACATAAATGCAACGAACATGCTTCTCATACGGTATGAGTTATACCCCGTAGTTTTCAAGAAACCCAAAAGTATGGAGATGTGGCGATAAAACTCGAACAGTTGGTGTACACTGTACAGCACAGTGGAACTGAAATGAAGAAAAGAAATGAAAGAATATAATGCCCACACCGCATTTCGTGAACGAATGTCATACATGTATGTATGCATTCAGATCCGGACATGGACATGGTTTGCTAGTTCAATATCGGTGCGATAATACATTTAGTTCCGGACATGGACATGTTTTTGCTAGTTCCATATCGGTGCGAGTATACATTTAGTATTTTAAAACGGGTAGAGATTGCAGTGCATACTGAGATGGAATAATTATCTTATAACCCCATTTAGATACTGTCTCAAATATATTGAATGGTCTTTCCAACAAAGTTGTTGGTCCAATATAACACCTAAATATTTAAAACTGTCCACGTGTTCAATCAAGAAGCAATTTTCAAACATTCTTGATTGTTGAATACTATATCTTCAAGAACAAATCGATTACACAATGGTGCATGATAATATAAGGGAAGGTCTCTGAAAACTCTACCGTTGATTATTATTAGTTTGTGATAATTAAACCACCTCCTTAACATATCTAGGTCATAATTAACATCTGCAAAACTATCAATTAAGTTAGTGTTTGAGTGGAAAAGAGATGTTTCATCAGCAAAGGCAGTTATTTTGCCTTTAAAAGGTTGTATGAAAAACGTATTAACATAAATTAGAAAAAGGATTGGGCCCAATACTGCTCCTTGGGGAACATCCATATTTAAGAAGTCTATAGAACTATAAACATTCCTAATTTTCACAACTTGATAACGGTTGGATAAATAAGAAGAAAACCATTTATAAATGGAGCCTCTGAAACCCGCTTTGTAAAGTTTATCGAGTAGCAAAGTATGATTAACCATATCAATGACCTTACTGATATCAACAAATAATGTTGATGGTATTTGAGAAGTGTTTAGACTATTATATATTTCACCAGTTAATTTCAATAAAGCAGTTTCAGTCGATTTGCCACGTCTATACCCAAATTGGCAATCACTCAAAAAATGAGTATTTTCTAAAAATTACAACATTCTAGATTTTAACTATCCGAAAAGTGAGAATAAAATGTCACTGATTATGTATTTCTGTTGCTGCTTTAACAACAAATACTTAGGCAGAATATAATAAATATATGTATTAATGGGGCTCCCATACAACAGGCATGCTTTTTTGCCGTTTTCATACATAATAGTACGGAACCCTTCGTGCGCGAGTCCGACTCGCACTTGGCCGGTTTTTTTTTACATTACAAAAGATATTTGCGTATTGTTTTCGATTTTATAGCAATTGCAGAAGGAACAAGTCACTGAGAAATAGAGGGCAGATAACAGTGAATGAATTTCAACGCGGAACTGATTTTATTTGGGTATGCGTGCAAAGAAGAGAATTTCCGGATGATTACCGTTGTCTGCAGAGGGGTGCAAATGTACATAAAGGTCCCAATATAGGGTCCGTGTCGCCATTTTTCGATGAAAAAACTAAACTAATTAGAGTGCGTGGAAGATTGAAAAATGCATCTATTATGGTTGATGCCAAACATCAGGTCTTGCTGCCGAAAAATAATTGCATAACGAAATTACTTCTAACATATTTGCATCAAACACACATGCACGCAGCACCTCGAGCGTTGATTGCAATCTCCAGGCAGAAATATTGGATTCTAAGTGTAGGAAGAATGGCGCGGCAAATAACTTCCAGTTAGGAGAGAGTAACTCCCTCTCGTCCATTTTATTACTGTAGAGTGGATTTCTGTGGTCCTGTAAAAACACACTACAAGGTCAGAGGCAAGAGTCCGACAAAGTCATACCTAGCGATATTTGTATGCTTTTCCACAAAGGCAGTTCACATAGAAGTAGTTGGCGATCTGTCTGCGGAGGCATTTATCTACGCCTTTAAAAGGTTTGTCGGTAGAAGGGGCATATGTCATACCATATTTTGTGACAATGCCACCAATTTTGTTGGCCCAAAGCCGAACTTATAGATTTGAAAAACGCGTTTGAATCAGAAGGCCACCAAACGGTTATCAATCGTATGTGCTTGGAAAATGGTATAAATTGGAAATATATTCCACCGCGTGCCCCGCATTTTGGAGGGCTTTGGGAGGCTGCAGTTAAGTCCGCCAAGAGTCTGTTAATGCGCTTTCTCCGTGAAACATCTTTAACATACGAGGAATTGCCAACAGTGGTTATACAAATAGAAGCGATCTTAAATTCACGCCCCCTCACTCCAATCACGTCCGATCCAAATGACTTAGAGGCCCTAACGCCTGGGCATTTCCTAATTGGAGAACCTAAATTGAGTCCTATCTCCAGAGAATGGAAGAATTTTGTGCGCAGGAAAACATTCACAAAGTATTTTGCAAACCAACGATCGATGCAGTAACCCACAGGCTCGCAGCTATAAATCACAACAACGAGATTCTTTACAACTACAATATGGGAAGGCAGGAAAGGACTCGGATACTAAGGTCGCCGCTGATTATTGTGGGAAAAGTGGCTAATAGTCTTTTTGGGGTTCTTGATCAGGATGACGCCAGGCATATTGAAAGTCAAATCTACAAGGCCAAGCAAAACCAGCAGCACCTGATGGAACTCATCCAAAAACAAAGTTCTATCGCCGATTCCACGTCGAATCTTCTAAAGCGTTGTATATTTCAAATGAATCAGCAATTTCACGCTCTAAATAGCTACTTAGCCAGTATCGCAAACGTAATTCATGAAAAACAGGAGGCAAATGACCTTAAACAAAATATCGCCTCCCTAACTTCATATCTGATTCTGGTGATTTCAAATTTTGAAAATATTCAAGAGCTTCTCTTAGATGTACTTTTAGATTTAAATCATGCAAGGATTAATCCTCAAACAATAACACCTCACCAACTTACCCAACAAATTATGCTAATAAAGGCACATCTACCGACTACACTAACAATAGCGAAGGGATCAACAATGGACCTGTACAAAATGGCATCAGTGAAGGGACGAGTTTTGAAAGAGGCAGTTGTTTTTGAAATGCGGCTCCCACTTGCCGATAGCGCGGAATTTCAATTGTTAAATTTAATTCCTATTCCCATTCTACAACAGCCTTGCAAGTTTAACTATCTAGTGGAAACGTCTTCACCATTTTTGGCTATTTCACCAACAAGAGATGAATTTTTTTTGCTCTCCGAATTCGAATTAAGTTCATGCAAGGGACAGTCGTCGCAAAATTTTCTCTGTAAAAGCGTGCATCCCACTTACACCAAACAAGCTACCGCTAGCAGCTGCGAAATAGCACTGTTGAATCATAAAAACAATGCTCTTCAGGAGTGTAATCTAAAAAAACTACCCGCTGGAGATTACTGGAAATCATTGAAGGGTTCTAATCGGTGGATATTCTCTACAGGATCTCGGATAACAGGCCATTTAATATGCAACGAAGTCGCGGAAGATCTAACGGTGATTGGAAATGGCTTGCTTGAGTTTAAGGAACCTTGTATGCTGAAAATGCCAACCATGTCTATCAAGGGAATATTGGAGTACAATAATACTGTCACAATCAAGAACTCATTTATTCTAAACACCAACATAAGATCCTAAAACCTCCAAAACCGATTATCCGTCACCTGCCGCAGGTACATGACATTGATGAAATGGACTTTGTGAAATTAAAAGGTCAAATCAACACAGTAATACAGCAGTCCAAGGAGCTTCCGGAAAAAATCAACTGGCATGATTATCTTCATTACGGATTAGGCTACTTATTGCTGGCTGGTATGATTGCGGTAGTGGTCATATATTGCTGTCATCAACATCGGCTCTCAGGCCTTCCTGTTTTCAAGTTAATGTTTAAGTCCCTGTTTTTATTTTATTTTTTTTTTTGATTATTGTTATGATAGTTATTATTATATCTTCTTGTTAGCGTATTTTTTTAACTTTTGAGTCATGCTTAGAGAATAATTATGCCCAAATAATAATAATAATAAAGGGGTTTGTTTTAAGTCAGAGGCTAAGAACCCTCTAAGGAGGGGAGTATGTTAAGATTTGTATTATATTCCTTACACATTCTACTGAGTTGACACTAAGTGTGCGAACAGACATTGCTAGGTCACTCACGAATATCGAGTTCCTTGCGACAGTAGTGTCTGTTCCCACACTCGAACTCGATTCATTTCCAAAGTAAAATAAAAATTGTACTGTACACAAGTAGTCTTAGGTGAACTATCGGCCAGGTTGGACCACTCTAAAGAAATAAATTTTTACATTTGATTTAATTTGAGTTTGACTATTATTTCAACAGTTGCGTTATCAAAAGCTCCCTCAATGTCGATGAAAATGCCCATATGTATTATATATTATGTATGGGGGGTGGCCGTGGTGCAGTGGTTAACATCATCGACCGCCGAGCGGAAGTTATATGGTTCAAATTCGCTTCATAGCCCAGAAAAAGTAGTTCCTATACGGACAAAAAGTATGCAACGCTGTTGAGAATGGAAAGTGACCAGACGTACTGCTGCAGACATAACACTCACAGTATATGGTCAACCGAAATTCATCCTCTGCGTATGCAATACTAAAGTATGTGTGTATGTATGTATGTATGTATGTTGGCGTAACAGTCCATGAAGAACTTGAGCCGAGCTTCTCTCAATCACCCATGTTGTGTGTGATTTCATTTTCACATAGGTTAAAGGGACCTACAGTTTATTGCCGGTTCCGAACGGCGAATTTCGAGAAGCTTTTCATGACAATTTTACTACAGGGGGTTTTGTCAGAACCGCGCTGAGGAGAAACACCGTGGAAAACACGTTCGATGACATGGCTGTGTCGGGATTCAATCCGGGGTCATCGGCGTCAGAGGCCAACACACTACCCACTGCGCCACGGTGCTCTCATGCAATACTAAAGTGCTTGAACGAATTACTACGGACTATAACCAACGCGGAATTTGGTCATTATATTCATTTGGTCATTTGGTCTTATATTCATAAGAGAATATAAAAACTCTTGAACCTGCGCGAGTCTCTAAAAAAAAAAAACAAAAAAAAATGTGTTTACTAAGAACTTGAAAATTAGGTTTGAAGCACTAAACGATTTCTGTAAATTCAATAGGACATAAAGGAATATTATTTTTGTTTTTTTTGTCAATGCATTACTCATATGCCGTATATATGTACATAGTTTTTTTTTGAAGTGAAAACTTCTTTACCCGCGTTGGACACTTTTTGGGAGGGTCAAAATCTTATGGGTTCGCGTCACCGACATGCTCACATATACTATACATGTGTGGGTGGATGGGTGAAATCTCGTGTGTTCGCGTCACCGACATGCTTATAGCAGAATATCTGTAGCGTATAATATCTATGACGTATTTTGTAACAATACGGTAGACGAAAAACGTATGGGTTTGCGTCACCGACATGCTCATGACTGGCGACGCTTTTTGGATAGCTGAAATCTCGTATGTTCGCCTCGCCGACATGCTTATAGCAGTATATCTGTAGCTATGCAGCTGACGTATTTTGTAACAATACGGTAGACGAGAAGCGTATGGGTTCGCGTCACTGACATGCTCATGACTGGCGACGCTTTTTGGATGGCTGAAATCTCATGTGTTCACGTCTGTATATCTGTAGCTATACAGCTGACATGCTCATGAGTGGCGACGTTTTTTGGATGGCTGAAATCTCGTGTGTTCCGGTCACCGACATTCTTATAGCAGTATGTCTGTAGCTATACAGCTGACGTATTTTGCAAAAATACGATAGATGAAAAACGTATGGGTTCGCATCACCGACAAGCTAATGTTAATAATATGTCTATAGCTATTAGTACGACTTGTTGCGCTTAGTCAGCACTGAAGGCATATCTATACACATATAATAAATAACATCTACTGCTCACACCAGCTACCGCATGCATAGCGGCCTGTGCATACATACATATACTCACGCAATTCGTTCTAAAGGTCTAACCATAATAGGCAGAAGCAAGCAGAAGCTTACGTCAGAACCGAACGATATTCTCCCCTCTGTTTCAACGAAAAATCAAGTTACCCATAATGAACATAAGCGAGCAGAAGGAAAGGAACTGTCAAATTGATTTTATTCGGTTTGTTTACTTTCGGTGTGGGTACAATCGTGTTATTAAAAGTGAGAAAAATGGAAATAAAAACAATGGGAAATAGATTAAAACCATTAAAAACTAAAAAGTGTTCCTTTATTGTACTTTTGGTTCCTTTCACTATCAGCTGACAAAATTCCGTACGGAATGCCTTCTTTCATGAAGACCTTCCGTCTGCTCGCATCAGTTAACGAACATTTAACGAAACTTCGTATATTCCCATTACGGGTATGCCATATGCTTTGCATGTAAAAAGACATTCCCCTCTGCGTGCATATGCTCGCTTCTGCCTATTATGGTCAACCCTTAAGTACTACAAAAGCAGCATGTCGAACGAAAGAAACCTAAAGTAATATATTCTCGCAATTAAGAATGACTGTTGTTTCATTGAATATAAGAGAGAAATGGTAACTACATATCCAATTTCGTCATGAAAAGGCATATTCTTGAAGAAATTAAATTCATTAAATTGTAGATCTGATATTACAGATAAGGAAAAAGTTTAAGTCCAACAAGAACATTAGTATTTTGTCGAGAATTATGACGTGAAGAAGTTCCAGATGATAATGAAACATTCATTTATTAAAAAATTCAAGTACCTAAATTCGTACAAGTAAGACATGTTATATATATGCTTTTATAGTACACGGTAGTAACAAAATGGTTAAGTTCTAGTACCAAAAAAAAATAAAAAAAAATATACGTATGTTATATCGGAGCCAACTTGTATACACCACAGAAGCTCGACTTCAAATTCAATAAAAATTCAAAATGTAAACAGCATTGATTTGATCCGTACGCAAGTAAACAAGCTGCGGTCAAATCATATGCAACATAAACAATTTCAAACTAATAGATGAGAACGAGAATTGTTGACACAGCTGCGGCTTAATGGCAAAATGCTTTTAGCCGAAGTCAAGTGGATGCAGCTGCGTCAGCATAGTTCTCGTGATTTATGTAAGAAGATCAAAGTCCAACAAAAGGGACGCTGTCGAAGAACAGCACAAAGTATATAAGATACTTCATGTTCCTTTTTGAATCAGTTCAGTTCAGTTCAAGTTCAAGTTTAAGATGTGATCAGTTCAGGTTCAAGTTTAAGATGTGATCAGTTCAAGTTTAAGTTAGTTCCCAGTTCCAGTTCTTAGTTAAGTTCTAAATCTAAGTTCAGCTCGGTTCAGTTTTTGTTCGGTTAAGAATAGTTCAAGCAATAAAAATATCATTTAAAATCAAAAGTCTTTCCTTTGTTCGGTGATGTTCTCATTGGGAGAACATCAAATCAATTTTTTTTCCGTTTTTAAAAGTACAAAAATAAATGCGAAAATTAATGAAGAGATGAGATCCCGTGTGCGAACCGTAAAAGGATTTTAATAAGTGATAAATTGTTGAACAATATTCGAAAAGTGAAAGGTGTTAAAGAATCGAACGAATATCGATATCTTTGGCCACTTTAACCGAATTCAGCGAAAAAAAATAAATTATTTAGTATCCCATTACCAACGCATATGGTTAATGATACAACACCTCATAGAGAGGAAATAATTTCGAACCGATAGTGAACAGAGAGTGAAACATTATAGACAGAAAAGAAATAATAATAAACGGTAAGATACAAGCCGCAACGTGATCGAAAAATAAAGAAGGTAGACAACTGGCTTTAGATCCTTGTAGTGTTAATGAAGAAAATCATCAATCGAATCAGACGAGATTCGCAGCGTGAACAAAGAGCTGATTTATTCAACATTCAACGAATACTCAACATTCAAGTCAACATGGAAGCAGCAGCAGCCGTACCACCAGCAATAGGTAATAATGATAATAGTTTAAACTTAAGATGTTAAGAATTTAACCCACTGAAATACATTGAACGACTCCAAAACTTTGACGGCAAAACTGAAGATTTGCCAATATTCATTCAGAATGTCGACGACATTATACCTACTCTACTAACATACAATGACCAAGGTCAACGAATGTGTATAAATCTTGTGAAATCTAAATTTATAGGTAGGGCCAGACAAAGCATAGAAATACATCCTCACTTGACAAAATGGACTGATATTAAGTCCATGTTAATTGAAAATTTTGGTGGTTTTAAAAATAGCAACCAATTGTACGAAGAACTAAGAAGTTCTCAATATAGGCGTGATGTCAATAAATTTTATAATTACATCCAAAAAACCCTTTCATTGTGAAATCAGAAATGCCTCCAAGAGAATAATATTTCTGATATTACCAAAAATAATGAAACAGCTTTGAATATTTTTAAGGAACGCTTACCGATACACATGAGGACAATCCTCTATGCCCTAAAACCAAATACAATGGAATTAGCACTTCATGAACTTAACCATGCAGGTTTTATTACTCGTCCTTAGGAAGTAGGTAGGCAGAATAGATTCGAAACAAAAACTCGAGATAAAAATACATTTAACAATAATAAGAAACAAAATTTTAATAACTGGCAACCAAAACAATACATACCCAGAAACAATTATAATAATTATCACGATAACAAAAATAATTATAATCATAACAGAAATAATTATAAACAATTTCCTCAAAAACCTGAACCCATGGATGTTGATCCTTCATCATCCCAAATTAGGCGTGCACATGTGCACCCAAACGGAAGCAAATTTTCGGCATTCAGCCTCGGAACCTCTCTTCCCTATATTAAATTAGAAAAAGGGAACGAAACCACAAGACTCCTCATTGATACTGGAACAACTCATAGTCTTTTGCGTGAACAAGATTCACCAAGGGAATATACAAAATGGCTAGTAAACCAATGACAATAAAAAAAGCAGGAAACCCAATAGTTGTCACAAAAGACGCCCAAATACCAATGTATAAATTTGCATTATCGGTCAAAAATGATTGTGAATTCCAAGTACATAACTTCAACGAAGAGTATAATGGACTAATTGGAAACAATATTTTGATTCCGAATGACAGAGAAATAAATTACAAAAATAAAACATTAAAGTTGAATAACGAAATCACACCTATTTTCCTCGGTGAAAATGAAGAAAAAGAATATGAAAAACGGGTAAATTATTTTAATGAAATAAAACCTATGGATTCCATGCTAAATAATGAAATCCATAAGGATCTTCGAACAGATCACTTAAATAAAGAAGAAAGGAAAAGGAAGAAAGTTTTAAGGTCGGGGGCGAAAAATGTGCAATTTGTTTACGACTTTAAAAAAGCAAACTGGAATCGTTTTCGATCTGTTTTATATAGAAATCTGCGAAACTTCGACAGCAATCTAGAAAGTATAGTTCGCAAAGAAAATATTAACTCTGTAATCAGCCTTTTCACTAAAAAAGTTCTAGATGCAGTTGAGCAAAGTATCCCAAAAGCACCAAAACATTATTCCTTCCCTAAATTACCCACCTACAGATTGAATATTATCAAGGTAAGGAATGTTTACCGCAGATACTGGCAACGATATCATCAGCTCTATTTCAAATCTGTAGTCTCTTCTCTCAATAAGCTAATATGTCAGACCATCCATGTTCATCGTAATATCGAGTGGAATAGGAAACTAAGCTCACTTGAGAAAAATGCTAATCCCTTTTGGAACATAGTGAAGGTAATAAAAAGGAAGAATAAACCACTACCTCTTCTAAGAGACTCTTTGAGTACCTACTATACTGATCAGGAAAAGGCAAATGCGTTTGCAATTTTTTTCGCACAAAATCACATTATTTCTGCTCACCTAGGGGACACCAACACAGAAGCTCTTGTTAGAAGAACCATTGAACATTTTTCTGAAAGTGACGATAATCAATGTCCTCCAAATTCCTATACAACAGCTGATGATATAGAGTTCATAATAAACGACTTAAAAATACGAAAAGCTGCTGGTCTTGATTGTATTAAGAACATCTATTTAAACCAAATGCCGAAGGCTGGTTCCAGAGCTTTAGCATTTATTATGAATGCTTGCATTAAGCTAAAATATTTCCCCGATGAATGGAAAATTGCTAAAGTAGTGCTAATACTGAAAGCTGGAAAGTCACCTCAAATGGTAGATAGTTATAGGCCAATTAGCTTATTAAGTAGTATTAGCAAAATACTTGAGAAGATTATAGAGGAAAAAATTCTGCAACATATTTCAGACAACGATCTCTATCCTAATGTGCAGTTTGGTTTTAGGCACTTTCACAGTACGTCCCATCAAGTGCTTAGGATATGCAATCATATCAAAGAACATCGTTCGGCAGGCAGATCCACTGGAATGGTCCTGCTTGACATCTAAAAAGCTTTCGATACTGTCTGGCACGACGGGCTTATATTTAAAGTTTTAAATCTTGGTTTCCCTCCCTATATATGTAAAATTGTGAGTAGCTTTTTTTGTCAAATCGTTGTTTTAAGATACATATAAATGATTGCATGTCTAGTCTTGTATATTATGTTGCTAGTGTTCGCCAAGGCTCCGTTCTAGGTCCTGTCCTGTACAACTTGTACACCTCTGATTTCCCACCTTTACCAAATTGTGAAGCAGCAATATTTGCCGATGATACTGCAATTTTCATCCCACGAATTGGCTTTTAATATTGAGAGGAATCTTACAAATGGGATAAAAATGTTGGGAAAATATTATAACAAATGGAAAATCAAACTAAATGAGGATAAAATTCAAGCAATCTTTTTCACAAGAAAAAGAAAAGTTTGCTGTCTTCCCAGCGCCCAACTATGTATAAATAACGAAAACATTAGTTGGGACCCTTCGGTTAGATACTTGGGCCATAAGCTAACCTTTGGTATACATACTACAAACACTATTCAAAAGGTAGCGATTGCAATTAAATTATTATACCCTCTTATAAACAGAAAATCGAAACTTTCAATAGCAAACAAAATAATCTTGTTTAAAGTTATCTTTCAAGCAATTTTGCTTTATGGATATCCAGTTTGGGGAAATTGTGCACCTACTCACATTAAAAAACTACAGGTATCACAAAATAAGATTCTAAAGATGATGCTCAGC
This sequence comes from Eumerus sabulonum, assembly GCA_951905685.1. Lineage (NCBI taxonomy): Eukaryota > Metazoa > Arthropoda > Insecta > Diptera > Syrphidae > Eumerus > Eumerus sabulonum. The sequence goes on from OX645060.1 coordinate 75,672,807, forward strand.
CTACCTCGACATCATTCGACGTCAGCTGTTCACAAAATAGCGAATGTTAAATTGATCTCCGTAAGGATAAGGAAGTTATATCGACGTTTTTGCGACCGCTGTGATCTTGGGGAAAATCCTCTTGTGAATAACCTAATTTCCAACGCTAATTAAGACATTGTCTGTTTTTTTTTTCTTTTTTTTTTCTTTTTGTATGTACACATTCATATATTTGGCTTATCTGTATGCTTATTTATGTACCTGTTTATTCTATATATGTAATTATTTATTTACTTTTTTTTATCCATTTATTTATTTATTTATTTATATATGTACATTTGTTTTTTTTTTTTTTGTCTTACATGGGGGTTTGTATTTGTATTTTTCCGCCAATTTATTTATTGTCGTGTATTATTTTATTAATTTTTGACTATCTTCAATAAATATCTCAGAAGAAATGATACTATACTATCAAATATCTGTACTGTAAAATGTGTGATAACTTCTAATGTTTATTAAAAAACGAAATAAAGTCTATGTATCTATCTATCTATCTATTATTTAAAGTAATAAAAGAATGCGATAAAGCATTTTACAAAAAATGGCGATGATCTGTCTTTTACGAACCACGTAAAACACAACATCTCTACGGAAGATAATTCTCCAATTTACACGAGGATATATAGATATCCTGAGATCCACAAAAAGGAAGTGGATAGGCAAATAAAGGAAATGCTTGAATCAAAAATAATTCGGTATTATACTTCACCTTATAACGCCCCAATCTGGGTCGTACCTAAAAAAGAAGACCACGCTGGTAATAAGGAGTGGCGCATGGTTATCGATTACAGAAAATTAAATAATGTAATTAAGGAAGATAAGTATCCTATACCAAACATGGACTCAATATTAGACAAATTGGGACATGCAGTGTATTTTTCTACACTGGATCTAACAAAAGGTTTCTATCAAATAGAAGTAGAACCTAAAGATAGAGAGAAAACAGCATTTAGCACCCTATCTGGACACTATGAGTTCACGCGGATGCAATTCGGCTTAAAGAATGCACCCGGAACCTTTCAAAGACTTATGAATGAAGTCTTGAAGGACTACATAGGGAAAATATGCTACGTCTATCTGGATGATATCATCATATTTTCCTCGAGCCTACAAGAACATATGGATTCACTCCATACAATTCTAGATACACTTAAGAATGCAAATCTTAAAGTATCATTGAATAAATCTGAATTTCTACGTAAAGAAACAAAATTCTTAGGGCATGTGGTGACTCCAAATGGTGTTAAGCCAAATCCCCAAAAGAGACAATAAAGAACTTCCCTATTCCAAAGACAGTCAAAGAAATTCAATCCTTCTTAGGATTAACCGGATATTACCGCAAGTTTATCGCTGACTACGCAGCAATTATAAAACCAATGACGTTATGCCTTAAAAAGGATAGCAAAATAAATACTGAGAACGAATGCTACAGAAAATCTTTTGATAAATTAAAAACTTTAACGACAAATGACCTAATAAATAGGCACCCAGATTTTTCAAAAGAATTTACTCTAACTACCGACGCAAGTAACTTTGACATTGGAGAGCCGTGTTAAGTCAAACACATGGGCCCCTCTCATTTGCTTCACGTACCTTAAATAAACATGAATGCAATTATAGCACAATCGAGAAAGAACTTCTTGCAATAGTTTGGGCAACCGCACAGTTTCGTCATTATTTATATGGACGCAAGTTCACTATAAGAACTGATCATCGTCCGTTAGTTTGGCTTTCAAGTTTGAAAGAACCAAATTCAAAGCTCCAAAGATGAAAAGTTAAGTTAGAAGAGTATGACTTTAATATTCAATATATACAAGGGAAAAAAAACAAAGTAGCCGACGCCCTCTCTCGCGTGAAAGTAATTATGTTGGGAGAAGACGGTCTACTTACGCAACATAGTGCCGAATCAGATAATCCAATTTAATTCCTATAAGTGAGGAACCGATCAATATTTTCAATCGACAAATAATTGTTAAAGTCAGCGAAAATGACGAAGAAACAAATATTATTTATCCACATATTGGGCAGAGAAGAATTGTATTCACACGCAGAGAATTCAAGGAGACAGACTTTGAAGATATTATTAAAGAAGTAGACATCAGTATGTTAATTGGTATTTATATAGAAGACGAAGACACCTTTAAGAAATTCCAAGATAAATGGAAGTTGGAGTATAGGAAATCTATTCAAATATTGCAAAGGAGCATGAAGCTCTTAAAAGATATTAAAATGGACGAAGTAAATGAAATATTAGTTAAAACTCATAAAAACAACAATCATGTTGGTATAGAAAAGGTTTATTTAGAATTGATTAGAAAATAATATATGTTTCTAATTTAAAAACCCTCATAAACAAACAAATAAGTAATTGCCATCTATGTATGACCAAAATTGAAAGAAATCCAATAAAGTTACCTTATGAAAAACGGAAACTCCCAAAAGTCCTAATGAACATTATCACATAGATATATGCTTTTTAAACAACAATAAAAAATATCTTTCATGTAAAGAAAAATTTAGTAAATATGCGGCTATTGAACCAATGAACATAAGACATGTACAGATGTTTTAAACGCATTAATGAAGATTTTTACTTATATGAAAAACCTAAACAAATCACCCTCGATAACGAAAACGCTTTTGTCTCTGAAACATTAAAAAATTTCTTACGGAATAATGAAATCAACGTTCATTATTGTACAGCTAATCGTCATACAGGTAATTCTGACATAGAACGCCTTCATAGCACACTCAACGAACACATTCGAATTTCGAGTCAAATACAAGAAGCAAATGAAGAGGTTAAACCAATAGAACATTCTACCAAAGCAATAGACACTTATTATAATGTCATTCATTTAACAATCAAAGAGAAACCTATAGACGTACATATCAATAAAATCGACAATAAGCTAATCTATAAGCGTATTGAAGAAAATAAAACTAAAATATTAAATTAATTAAACATTAACAGTAAAAATGAAGTAATAGATGAACGTTATGCAAAAATAACGGAACCCGAGATTATTTAAAACAAATTAACCCCAAAACATAAAAAGGTGAAAGTAATTAACAAATCTGACAAAAAATACACGCTAGAAGAAGGTAACAGATTTACGAAAAATCCCAATCGTATTCTTAACAAAGATCAATTTAGGAAAAAGAAAAAAATTCCAACAAATATTATCAAATTCTAGGCCTCCTGAAGACATCAAATATCGCAACATATTGCGATAATGCGAAGAATAACTCTAATCTTGATGACTACTACGATCCTCAACCAAGTACGAGCGGAGTTAGAAGTAATAGACCTAAATAGAGGAAACGGTTTTGCCTTAATACAGTTAAAGGAGTACCAATTATTAAAACACTACGATAAAATACTTCATACAATTAATTTGGCAGTATATGCGAAAAATATCGAAATAATGGAAAAAAATGTAGAAAGAATGCCTGAAGAAAACAGTGGTATATCTAGGAAAATGTTAGAACTACGTAAAGAAATTGAAACCCTTCTACCCCGTCCTAAGCAACATTTACGAATAATTGAACTAAACGACCATAATGAAATCAAAAATGTAAACAACCAGATAATAATTAATGACAAGTTTAATAAACAAATACAAATACTGACTGATACCTTGAATAACGAAACTCAAAACATTAAGCATAGGCTCGACAAATTTATGGGTAGCTACGACTACGATATAGCAAAGATACAGTATGAAATTAAATTAAGAGAGAACATTGATTATTTGTATGAAGACATAGAAAATATTAAAGAAATAATTATGACCTCCAGACTAGGAGTAGAAAGTAGAGATATTCTAACCATAGAAGAAATGAACACTTACGACATTAATATTAACAATTTAGAAGAACTAAACCTCAGTCTAGCTTTATATAAAACGAACATTATATTCATCATTAAAGTACCAAGACTAACTGAAGAATTATACAAAGAGATACAAATAATCCCTATTCCGAACAAAAACGATTACGTAGAAATACAAATTGATAACCATTTTATATTTAATAAGGATGAAAAAATATACTCTCCAACAAAAACAATAAAAGATTTAACAGAAATGAATAATGAATGGATAAGAAACATATTAACCGAAATCATGACTAATTGTGTATATGTAAAAAATACAAAAGAATCTGTAAAAACAGTAAAGCTAAAGTTAAAGCTAAAAAATTGCAAAATTACAATAAATAATATAACATATCAAAATACGGAATTTAGACATGAGGTAATAATACCCAATACAATCAAAACAATTAATTATACTGAAAAGCCAAATCTAACCTTTGAAAAATTGTATTATAACAATATTAAAAACAATGAACTTATAGATGAGTTGACATATGAACAAAAGACAACAGAAACATATGTATATTCCATTACAATAACAATTGTAATTATATTGACTATACCTATAGTATTTTTGTTATGTCACTTCCCGACCCGTAGAAGACTCTAAAGGGGGAGGTGTTATATCAGAGCCAACTTGTATACACCCACAAGAGCTCGACTTCAAATTCAATAAAAATTAAAAATGTAAACAGCATTGATTTGATCCGTACGCAATGTAAACAAGCTGCGGTCAAATCATATGCAACATAAATAATTTTAAGCCAATAGACGCGAACGATCATTGTTGACCGAGCTGCGGGTTAGTGGCAAAATGCTTTTAGCCGAAGTCAAGTGGATGCAGCTGCCTCAGCATAGTTCTCGTGATTTATGTAGGAAGATCAAAGTCCAACAAAAGGGACGCTGTCGAAGAACAGCACAAAGTATAAGTTACTTTTATTTATAGAAATATTATGAGTTCAAGTCATGACTACTTTATTTAGAGTCTATCTTAAAACTAAACTGTACTTAACAATAAATTCGAAACATAGCCCTGTGAGGAGTGAAACTGCTGCGCGTGGGAAACAAGTTGATAGTTCGTTTATCCGGCTCAAATGCCGGCGAGGCGACGGAAACTACTGGTGCGCGTGGGAAGTAAGTTGATCTGGTTCAAATTCCGGCCAGGCGACGGAAACTACTGGTGCGCGTGGGAAGTAAGTTGATCTGGTTCAAATTCCGGCCAGGTGACGGAATCTATTGCTGGGCGTGAGAAGTAAGTTGGTCTGGCTCAAATACCAGCCAGGCGACGGAGGCTATTGCTGGGCGTGAGAAGTAGGTTGGTCTGGCTCAAATACCAGCCAGGCGACGGAAGCTATTGCTGGGCGTGAGAAAATGCTGTTGAGGCGATGCGCGTGCAGGACGATGGACAGGCCGCGCATTGATGGCGTTATGATGCCATAACTCCTCCCCCCCTTAAGCGGAACCGTCCGCGGTTTCATTAACATTGCTTAAGGCGCTAATTGTGGCTGCTTGGACTTCTTCAATGGTGAGTGATGACTTGCCTAGGAGGTTACTCGATATATCCCTTAGCTGAATCTTTACTTGAGTTGACTCTCTTTTAATAAAGCAAAGGTAGAGAAGTAATGCTGCGGATATAGTTAGAACTATCCCGTAGGATGTAAAGGCGATAATTCGATTTTGCGATCCAATCTTCTTTATATGCTGGGTATTGTTGATATGCATTTCTTTGAGCATTTCCAATGAAAGTAGTTCTTCCATCTCTATTTCCGTAGGCTGCGATTGAATAACTGCTGGAATCGCCTGGAGCAGTGAAGTCTCCTGCGATCTGTAAGTTCGCCCATTTATAACTAGGGTGGCGTTGCTGAATTTAATTAGATAGGTTCCGTTGAGGATGTAAACTTCGTTGTCGATCAAGATTCTGCTATCGAACATGTTCAAAAGTATCACGCCGGGCTCGACTTCTTCCACCGCTGGCACATGTTGGCTGTTGGTAAGGGTACAAGTCGCATTGCGGCCTTTCAGCAAATTCGGAATACAAGGTGATCCAGTAATATCCACTATGGCTTCCTCCTCACAAATCGAAACTAAGTTTAGTGTTCTACAATCGTTTCTTAACTCGTAATACCTATCCTTACATACTAATACATAATTGTTTGTATTGTTCGATACTTTAATTATTTTTTAGGGTTCCGTACCCAAAGGTAAAACGGAACCCTATTACTAAGACTTCGCTGTCCGTCCGTCCGTCCGTCTGTCACCAGGCTGTATCTCATGAACCGCGATAGTTAGACAGTTGAAATTTTTACAGATGATGTATTTCTGTTGCCGCTACCACGACAAATACTAAAAACAGAACAAAATTAATTATACATATACATAATTACAAACAACCAATAATGAATTGTTTCGAAAGGTTTTCGTTGTCATCTTTCGGTCAGTTCCCATTTGTGAGCGGCTCGTAGTCATCCATTTTGGGAAACCAAACTCAGAGAAAGCGGATAGCCCGACGGTACGATCAGCGCTTGACACGCGAACGAGTGGAGTTCAGCCCGCAGAAGGTTAGCATTTTTGTTTTTTTTTTTTTTTTGTTCCTAGTAGCACATGAGGGAGAGTGTGCGAAGAACTCGGGAGAAATCTTCGGCGAAATACTCGGAGAGTGATCTTCGGGGAAGAACTCCGGTACGGTTTTAAGCAGTTCCCTGTGCGCGGCCGTACCGTGTGTCCTATTGCCTACGTTGGTCGCGGATATCACGTTCGTTGTATAAGGTATTGAAATCAAAAATTTGCGTGTCGCGATTGGTGATGCGGGCTAAGTCGTTGGTCAGAGGAGTTTCGGTACGTCTGTTCGAATACTCTCGCTGCGGTTTATTTACTTTTTTGGACAGTGAATTCCTTTTTTTTTTTTTTTTTTTACATATATTTTTTTTTATTTATTTCGACTTTTTTTATTGACATACGGTGTAGGGTAGTTTTAAGGAATAATTGTAAACCTAGATTAAGTTAGGTTAAGGAAATTAAATTTGTGACATATTGAATTGGAAACGATTACGGTGTTTTTTTTTTTCTTTTGCGTGGGATACTTGCTGCGGGTAAGTCGGCGTGAGGGCAATCGCGTGGCGCCATTGCTCACGACCAGTCCTCGCAGCTAGCCTAGCATCCCTTTCGCACGACGTCACGGCAGGTGGAGAGGAGCAAGAGGAGCAAGCGATCTTGCACACATACGAACCGATTTGTACATACGCATCACATGCGTGCATACACTCACACATCTGTACGCTATGTATAAGTATACATACATACATACATATGTACATTACGAAGTAGAGTTGGGTAGTTCCGGACATGTATAGTTCACGGAACTATGTCCTCTCTCGGACACATGTCCTCTCGTTCCGCAAATTGAACGAAAAGAGTTCCATTCAACCCTTATTCATCAATCACATATGTACAAAACGAAAAAAAAAAAAAACATAAATGCAACGAGCATGCTTCTCATACGGTATGAGATATACCCCGTAGTTTTCAAGAAACCCAAAAGTATGGAGATGTGGCGATAAAGCTCGAACAGTTGGTGTACACTGTACAGCACACTTGAACTGAAATGAAGAAAAGAAATGAAAGAATATAATGCCCGCACCGCATTTCGTGAACGAATGTCATACATGTGTATGTATGCATTCAGGTCCGGACATGGACATGGTTTGCTAGTTCCATATCGGTGCGATAATACATTTAGTTCCGGACATGGACATGTTTTTGCTAGTTCCATATCGGTGCGAGTATACATTTAGTATTTTAAAACGGGTAGGGATTGCAGTACAACTGAGATGGAATAATTATCTTATAACCCCATTTAGATACTGTTTCAAATATATTGAATGGTCTTTCTTTCCAACAAAGTTGTTGGTCCAATATAACACCTAAATATTTAAAACTGTCCACGTGTTCAATCAAGAAGCAATTTTCAAACATTCTTGATTGTTGAATACTATATCTTCAAGAACAAATCGATTACACAATGGTGCATGATAATATAAGGGAAGGTCTCTGAAAACTGTACCATTGATATTAAATATCATGTACTTCGTTTTGTTGCTAATTATTAGTTTATGATAATTAAACCATCTCCTTAACATATCTAGGTCATTATTAACATCTGCAAAACTATCAATTAAGTTAGTGTTTGAGTGGAAAAGAGATGTTTCATCAGCAAAGGCAGTTATTTTGCCTTTAAAAGGTTGTAAGAAAAACGAATTAACATAAATTAGAAAAAGGATTGGGCCCAATACTGCTCCTTGGGGAACACCCATATTTAAGAAGTCTATAGAACTGTAAACATTCCTAATTTTCACAACTTGATAACGGTTGAATAAATAAGAAGAAAACCATTTATAAATGGAGCCTCTGAAACCCGCTTTGTAAAGTTTATCGAGTAGCAAAGTATGATTAACCATATCAAAGACCTTACTGATATCAACAAATAATGTTGATGGTGTTTGAGAAGTGTTTAGACTATTATATATTTCACCAGTTAATTTCAATAAAGCAGTTTCAGTCGATTTGCCACGTCTAAACCCAAATTGGCAATCACTCAAAAAATTAGTATTTTCTAAAAATTACAACATTCTAGATTTTAACTATCCGAAAAGTGAGAATAAAATGTCACTGATTATGTATTTCTGTATATACTTAGACAGAATATAATAAATATATGTATAAATGGGGCTCCCATACAACAGACATACTTTTTTTTGCCGTTTTTATACATAATAGTACGGAACCCTTCGTGCGCGAGTCCGACTCGCACTTGGCCGGTTTTTTATTTCTTTTTACAGGTTTCACGATAATTCTTTTACAATCTATACTTTCTGTTAATGGAATATCTAAAACATAATATAAAAAAGTGCAATTCGTAAATATTTTGACATTCGAAAATTCTATAGCTTCTTCAACATTATTGTATGGCAAGTTGTTTTTATTCATGGTGTCTACAGCAATTTGCATTTCGTCTTTGGAAAGAATTACAGAGTTTAAAATGCCGGCCTTAGCCCATTGTATTGCATTCTTTATATTGACCAATTCTTCCTTGACCAATTTCATTTCATATTTCTGACTTAATACCAACGTATCAGATACAATATTACTTTTCTGTATTGCATTCAAAATTTGGTTCGTTACAGAAGTTAAATTATTAACTCTTTCATTGTATTTTTCTTTAATTACAAATTGTCGCTCATTGTTTTCAATTAATTTGTTCATTCCTTCTTGAATTAAGAGCAGATCATTATGGTCTGGATTGCCGGCAATCCATTTCCATGCCGATCCTAAAAAATCGAGTGATCTCTTGTTTCTACTCGGCTTTACATAATTAATTAAATCTTGCATCTGTTCAATTTCATATTTTAAAAACGGAAAGAGGGTGTGCTGTTTCGTAATAGTTTCATGGACAACAGTTCTTGCGTGGTCTATAAATTTTGTATACTGGTCAAGATTAATTCCATGTATTAGGCTAAAATGTCCGTCTTGTATCTTCGCGATACCTGCGTTTATAGTTACCACCTGAGAATTTGAAAAGTCCAATATCTGCACTTCTGCAGATGATGATGCTATAAGCAGTCTGAAAGTAAGAAAATGTGTCTTGAAATCCAAAAAAAAACATATTTATATATCCTTCCTGGTATGCTAAATTGATCAAGTTTGTCTACACCTACTATCTCAAATTGCTCTTATGCACTTGTTTACTATCTATAAGAACTTTTGTTCCGAGGTCTTTTTGAATAACCTTCTCAACGAATAGCTTTATAAATTTATTCCCTATACGTTTGTTTAGGGCAGAGAAGAATTGTATTCACACGCAGAGAATTCAAGGAGACAGACTTTGAAGATATTATTAAAGAAGTAGACATCAGTATGTTAATTGGTATTTATATAGAAGACGAAGACACCTTTAAGAAATTCCAAGATAAATGGAAGTTGGAGTATAGGAAATCTATTCAAATATTGCAAAGGAGCATGAAGCTCTTAAAAGATATTAAAATGGACGAAGTAAATGAAATATTAGTTAAAACTCATAAAAACAACAATCATGTTGGTATAGAAAAGGTTTATTTAGAATTGATTAGAAAATAATATATGTTTCTAATTTAAAAACCCTCATAAACAAACAAATAAGTAATTGCCATCTATGTATGACCAAAATTGAAAGAAATCCAATAAAGTTACCTTATGAAAAACGGAAACTCCCAAAAGTCCTAATGAACATTATCACATAGATATATGCTTTTTAAACAACAATAAAAAATATCTTTCATGTAAAGAAAAATTTAGTAAATATGCGGCTATTGAACCAATGAACATAAGACATGTACAGATGTTTTAAACGCATTAATGAAGATTTTTACTTATATGAAAAACCTAAACAAATCACCCTCGATAACGAAAACGCTTTTGTCTCTGAAACATTAAAAAATTTCTTACGGAATAATGAAATCAACGTTCATTATTGTACAGCTAATCGTCATACAGGTAATTCTGACATAGAACGCCTTCATAGCACACTCAACGAACACATTCGAATTTCGAGTCAAATACAAGAAGCAAATGAAGAGGTTAAACCAATAGAACATTCTACCAAAGCAATAGACACTTATTATAATGTCATTCATTTAACAATCAAAGAGAAACCTATAGACGTACATATCAATAAAATCGACAATAAGCTAATCTATAAGCGTATTGAAGAAAATAAAACTAAAATATTAAATTAATTAAACATTAACAGTAAAAATGAAGTAATAGATGAACGTTATGCAAAAATAACGGAACCCGAGATTATTTAAAACAAATTAACCCCAAAACATAAAAAGGTGAAAGTAATTAACAAATCTGACAAAAAATACACGCTAGAAGAAGGTAACAGATTTACGAAAAATCCCAATCGTATTCTTAACAAAGATCAATTTAGGAAAAAGAAAAAAATTCCAACAAATATTATCAAATTCTAGGCCTCCTGAAGACATCAAATATCGCAACATATTGCGATAATGCGAAGAATAACTCTAATCTTGATGACTACTACGATCCTCAACCAAGTACGAGCGGAGTTAGAAGTAATAGACCTAAATAGAGGAAACGGTTTTGCCTTAATACAGTTAAAGGAGTACCAATTATTAAAACACTACGATAAAATACTTCATACAATTAATTTGGCAGTATATGCGAAAAATATCGAAATAATGGAAAAAAATGTAGAAAGAATGCCTGAAGAAAACAGTGGTATATCTAGGAAAATGTTAGAACTACGTAAAGAAATTGAAACCCTTCTACCCCGTCCTAAGCAACATTTACGAATAATTGAACTAAACGACCATAATGAAATCAAAAATGTAAACAACCAGATAATAATTAATGACAAGTTTAATAAACAAATACAAATACTGACTGATACCTTGAATAACGAAACTCAAAACATTAAGCATAGGCTCGACAAATTTATGGGTAGCTACGACTACGATATAGCAAAGATACAGTATGAAATTAAATTAAGAGAGAACATTGATTATTTGTATGAAGACATAGAAAATATTAAAGAAATAATTATGACCTCCAGACTAGGAGTAGAAAGTAGAGATATTCTAACCATAGAAGAAATGAACACTTACGACATTAATATTAACAATTTAGAAGAACTAAACCTCAGTCTAGCTTTATATAAAACGAACATTATATTCATCATTAAAGTACCAAGACTAACTGAAGAATTATACAAAGAGATACAAATAATCCCTATTCCGAACAAAAACGATTACGTAGAAATACAAATTGATAACCATTTTATATTTAATAAGGATGAAAAAATATACTCTCCAACAAAAACAATAAAAGATTTAACAGAAATGAATAATGAATGGATAAGAAACATATTAACCGAAATCATGACTAATTGTGTATATGTAAAAAATACAAAAGAATCTGTAAAAACAGTAAAGCTAAAGTTAAAGCTAAAAAATTGCAAAATTACAATAAATAATATAACATATCAAAATACGGAATTTAGACATGAGGTAATAATACCCAATACAATCAAAACAATTAATTATACTGAAAAGCCAAATCTAACCTTTGAAAAATTGTATTATAACAATATTAAAAACAATGAACTTATAGATGAGTTGACATATGAACAAAAGACAACAGAAACATATGTATATTCCATTACAATAACAATTGTAATTATATTGACTATACCTATAGTATTTTTGTTATGTCACTTCCCGACCCGTAGAAGACTCTAAAGGGGGAGGTGTTATATCAGAGCCAACTTGTATACACCCACAAGAGCTCGACTTCAAATTCAATAAAAATTAAAAATGTAAACAGCATTGATTTGATCCGTACGCAATGTAAACAAGCTGCGGTCAAATCATATGCAACATAAATAATTTTAAGCCAATAGACGCGAACGATCATTGTTGACCGAGCTGCGGGTTAGTGGCAAAATGCTTTTAGCCGAAGTCAAGTGGATGCAGCTGCCTCAGCATAGTTCTCGTGATTTATGTAGGAAGATCAAAGTCCAACAAAAGGGACGCTGTCGAAGAACAGCACAAAGTATAAGTTACTTTTATTTATAGAAATATTATGAGTTCAAGTCATGACTACTTTATTTAGAGTCTATCTTAAAACTAAACTGTACTTAACAATAAATTCGAAACATAGCCCTGTGAGGAGTGAATCTGCTGCGCGTGGGAAACAAGTTGATAGTTCGTTTATCCGGCTCAAATGCCGGCGAGGCGACGGAAACTACTGGTGCGCGTGGGAAGTAAGTTGATCTTCCTATACGTTTGTTTGTTTTAACATAGACTTTATCTCCCTGATTGTAATTTCTTGTAGCTCTTCCCTCATTATGATACCTTAAATCTTTCTTCAGGGCTTTATCGAGCTACATTTAGTAGGCATACAGTGAACAATGTCGATTGGCCTGTAGCCTGTGACAGAGTGGATTGATCTATTGTATTTTGCCGTAGCCAACAGAACTAGTTCTTTAGTGTCGCTTATATTTTGTTCGGCTTTTGTGCACCGCGCAATTTCCGATAAGGTACTATGAAAACGTTCCACCTGTCCATTTGTTGAACTATGGAAAGGCGGGGTTGTGAAGATGTTTACTGCAAAGTGATCCCTTAACAATGATTTTATCGTTGCTGAATTGAGCGATCGCTCATTGTCGCAAACTATTGTCCTGGGTGATTTAAAAAAATTTAGGATCTGCAATAAGGGTTCCTTAATATCGACAATTGCACGGGACTTGATTGGTATTACAACGGCGAATTTGGAAAATTTGTCCAGACATGTCAGGAAATGATTTTGGTCGGTAGAGTAAATGTCTATATGTAGTATTTCCCCCGAATGAGATGGTATGGGGGTGGGACCAATCTCCTGCTTAGGTGGGTGGCGCTGATACTTCGCTTCCTTACAAATTTTGCAGTTATCTACTATTTCTTTTAGTTTCTGCCTTATCTTGGGAAAGAAATAGTTATTGAGTACCTGTCTCGCATTTTCTCGAGCGGACCCGTGAGCTCGATTGTGCTCTCCTACAAGTATTTCCAATTGATCGTCAGGATTGAATATGTCCGTGACAAATAGTTCAGTATGGACAAATTTAACTGAAGGGAAGATTTTCGCAATCTCGTCTTGAATCTGTGCTAGCGTATGCAGATCACTGTAGATCGCATTGACCACGTCAGGATTCACAACCTCTTTCAGTAATCGAAATAGATCGTTGTGGGTATCAAATATAATAGTATGCCTAATTTGCCGTTGAAATATAATTTTTATCATTTTCGATAACTCTGCGCCTTTGGTTAGTATGATCTGCTTTTTGAAACAATTTACTGGGGTTTTTACACTGCGAATAGTATAGGTAAGCGATTCCTCGCTGTTCACTGCCATCGAATCTGTGTCCTCGTACTGGTCTAAGGCATTAATATGTTGTCTAGACAAGGCATCAGCGACATGGTTTTCTTTTTCTGGCTTATAAAAGAATTTTGGAGATAATTCCTCTATAAAAGCCCTCCATCTTTTCAGTTTCATATTCGTATTTCCATCTGAAATGGCGAAGGTTAGAGGCTGATGATCGGTAAAGATATTTAGACATTTAACCCCATAGAGATAATTGCGCAATTTCCGCAAAGCCCAGACGATGGCCAAAAGTTCCCTCTCATTTGTTGCGTAGTGCTCCTCAGCGGAGGATAGGGTTCTCGATATCATGGTAATTGGCCTACCGCCTTGCGACAGCACGGCACCAAGTGCGTGCGATGAGGCGTCTGTTGTCAAATCGAACGGTTCGCTATAATCGGGGTACAAGAGTAACACATCTTCGGACGCCAAGATTTTCTTTATTCTATCGAACGAGCAGAGTGCTTCTTCATCCAATTCTATTTGAATATGTTTTGATTTGCTAGCCGCTATTTTGCCGTTCTCTCCCCGAGTTACATGCTGTAACACCCCCACACCCTACTTTCCCCACACTTGGTGTTTTGTTGAGCAAAACAACAAGTGTATTGTTGATCTTTGCTACGGTTTCTCTCTCCAACTCTATCTTCGAAAGAAGATAAAGCTGGAGCGAATTACCAAGTAGCAAAGTTAGTCAAAGGTCAGTCATTGTTTAAGTCTCGTGTCGTTAAGTTCGTGTTTCATATATGTTTCAATTAATGTTTAAATATATCAAACTACGCTTTGTGCCTTTTTATTATTTTAATTGGATAGTCTTCGGACTATTCATAGCTCCCGCAAATATTTTGTTAATGGCTTCGTAATTTGGGCGTAATCTTTAATAAAGCGCCTGTAATATCCTGATAGTCCTAAAAAGGATCGAAGACTGCGGAGAGTTTTGGGAGTTTCATAAGAAACAATATCCCTCGCCTTATCCGGACATGTCCTGATACCTCTTTTAGACACGACAAATCCCAGAAATTCCACTTCAGTTCTGAAAAACTTCGACTTTTCCATGTTGGCGTCATAGAGCCTTGCTAGAATGCGGCGAACGTCCTCAAGATGTTCTTCCTGTGTCTCGGAGAAGACTATAACGCCGTCAATATAGACGTGACAACTTTTTCCAATTTCGTCTCTTAGGACGTCGTCGATTGCCCGTTGGAAAATACTTGGGGCGTTTTTCAGCCCAAAGGGAAGTCTGCAAAACTCGTATTTTCCGTTATTCACGAAAAATGCGGTTTTTTCCCTATCGCTCTCTAACAGTTTAATTTGATGGAAACCGGACTTTAAGTCAAGTGTCGAGAAGTAACGAGCTTTCCCCAGATTAGAAAGTATTACTGATGTGTCAGGAATCGGGTATTTGTCACTTATAATTTTGAGGTTAAGCTTCCTTAAGTCGACAACTAGGCGCATTTTTCGCCTTCCATTTTCGTCAACGCCTTTCTTATCCACTACCAATAGCGGGTTATTATAGAGTGACCGTGAAGGTCTTATAATTCCACTGCTTATCATGCGAGCGATTTCTTTATTGACGAAGTCAGTAGCAACCACCGGATAGGGATAAGCTCTTGAGTAAACAGGTTCGTTGTTCGTTGTCCATATGGTGGCAACAACATTCGTGTTGAACGGCAAAGATTCGTTAGGCTCAGCGAACACTTTTGATTGGCTTTGAATCATTGACAAAAATGATTCACGCATTCCTGCGGGAATATTTGCCTGGTCTATGGAAATAATATTAACACTCCTGTAGTGTAAATACAATAATTCTTCGGTTCCCTCATTGTAGTGTATAATTCCTTTCTTCGCATCTGTGTATGCGCCGATTTCCCTTAAAAAATCAAACCCTATGATTCCATCGAATATCCCGATATTCGGCAGAATAAAAAAATTCAGCATTTCTGTTCAATATGTTAATAAGATATTTAGAAGCCACTTTGTTTGCGCCGTGAATTAATATCACAAAAAACGGTTTATCAATTTCTTTTATAGATTTAAGAGTGCGGAATTGCTGTATGTAATTCCTCGCAGCACCAGTGTCTACGAGAAGCTTAATTTCCCTGCCTGCTAATGTCCGTCTGACATATGGCAGGAGGGATTTTCGCCTAAAAAAGTAACCTCAGAATTCGAGAAATCAGTATGTTCATGTGTGACATCGAAGAGTTCGTCAGCATACGAATCATTCGTAGTATCTCTCTGCTCACAGTAACTGTCGTAACCTATTCCCGAATCTATCTGTTGCCTCAAAAAATTTAGCCTCTGAGCTTTAGGTAATGTTTGCCTGTCTGATTCCCTCTCTCTTTTAATTGCCCTATTCCGATAATTGGCCTTTGCAGGAGAAGCCTGGTAATTTGAAGTTAGGTTAGGCCTTGGTTGGTAATTGTTCTGAGCAAAACGGTTGTTAGTAATGTTCTGCCTATGTGAGTCTGATCTTCTATAGTTTGATCGTGATGGGTCAACGTCCATTGGTATGGACACCGGTTGATTAACCAAAGTTCGCCTATAATGGGGTGAATTAAAAGAATTGGATTGAACCCCGTCAACATAGGACGTTCTTCCATAGGATCTACCAAATGAGCTAGCGAATGTGTAACGAGCCTGGTTCGCTTCCAGTTCCTGAGCGAGTGCCAGTGCTGTAGGCATATCAGCTGGCTTGGAGGAGAACAGAACATCTCCCATTGGTCTGTTAAGACCTGAGATAAATATTCTTAGGGCATCCTGTCGGTATTTCTGACTAAGTGTTGAGATCAACGAAGGATTGCCCTTGTGGGCCATTATGGTTTTGTTTATCATCAAAGACAATTTTTGCTCAACCTTATCGCAAAACTGAGTAATTGACATCCTACCCTGTCTTAAGGTTGACATTTCTTGCTCGATCAGGCATATAGGCCTCTTATCCGAGTATGTAAAATCGAGACGGGCCATAATAGCTTTGAAGTTTAATACAGTATTGAAAGAAGACAATACCAAGTCGGCGGAGCCCACTATCTTGTTCCTAACAATGGTTACTGCCTGGTAGTGCTTAAAGCTGCCGTCATAATTTTCAAAAAGTTTGTAGGCTGCGAATGCGGCCTGCCTCCACAAGATATAGCGTGCTTGATCCCCATTGAATTCGGGTAAAGACTTAATTATGTCTAAGGATTCTTCGCATGTTTTATTTGCCTGAATTGTAACTGGTTTATACTCCTCGACTTTCTTCGGTGTTTCTAATAATTGCAACCTATTTGTTAATTCAATAATTTTCCGCTCGAAACGAATTCGAGTTTGGTCGGTGGCGACCTGAACGGCCGACGTTATTATTGTCTGAAGTTGTTCCGCGTCCATTACGAAACAGCTCTTAACGCAAGATCAGGCAACAAATAGTGACAAAAAACTAAGTTGTAGAAACAAGAGATTTCAATATAAAAATAAACTTTCCTCAACTTATCACTTAGCTACAAAAATTATTTTCTTAATCTATTTTTATTTAATTTTCTTATGGATCAATAAAAAAGGTACTTACTTTACTTACTTACTTAGGTGGCGCTACAGTCCGTGGTGAACCTGGGCCTCAACCAACAAGCGTTTCCAGCCGGCACGGTCTTTGGCCAGCTGTTTCCAGTGCCGCACGCCCAGTTGATTGAGGTCCCTTTCCACCTGCGTGCACCACCGCTGAGGCGGCCGTCCTCTGCCGCGCCTTCCTTCCGGAGTGGATTCGAAGACTTTACGGGTCGGAGCTGTATCTTCCATGCGCTCTACATGGCCTAGCCACCTTAGACGCTGTATCCGTAGACGTCGTACCAGGCCGATGTCGCTGTACAACCCGTACAATAAAAAATAAATAAAATAAATAATAAAAAAGGTACAACTTACAAATGAAGCAGACAGAAAGTAATCATTATCATTACGCACAAGTACACAAGTAAATTTAGTTTCGGTATTATTATTTTTTTCTCTTTTTTTTGTTCAAATCCCCTTACACACGAGGATACTTTAATTTTCCGTGGTGCACTGCACTATTCTTCACTTTGTCAACAAACTAACTGCATACGAGATGCCCGGTCTAGTCGTGACTGCTAATTAAAGTAAAGAACCGACTAATTTCTGGCAAGCTAAATTAGTTAATTTTTCTTTGTCTGAGTTTTTGTTAGCATTAAGTATTTTCTTTGAAAGTTTAGTATTTGGATCTAAATGCGTGTTGACCGGACTTGAATCGTCCATACATACTTGTTTTGACTCATTGTAAAATAGAGTTGAAATGGTTGAGTTTTCCCATGTCCCACATCTGAAATTTGGATTTCATCTTGTTTTCAAATAAAAGCTTTTCATCCATGCTGTTCGATCCTACTATAATATCACCAGCATATATAGCCACGATTACAATGTTGGATTCTTTATGTAACCCATAAATACAGGGATCAGATTTAGCTTTAAGTACCACTGCCTTCCCGATTGTTTAAATCCATATATGGCCTTGCGGATACGACAAACCTTTTTGTTAGCGCCAAGAAAATCGACTCAAAACTTATTTCGCCCTACCTCGACTACTCGGTCGATCAGAATAAATTTTTTACCAATAAAAACTACATAAGATTCTGCCTGTCGCGACGAAGCCCGAATTTTGATGTTCAGTGGACAGAAAATAATTTAATTGACCACAAAGCTCACCTTGTTAAGCCTATTGGAAAAAGTCACGCGCTATTATTATTGACAAAAAATATAGAATTGTCCACGTCACTACATTTCAGAAAACATTCATTTTAATGACCCTTTTATTATAAACAATTGTCTTGAATATTAAAGCATAAGATAAAATCTGGTTGTTTCGTGAGTGTGAACTACCAAACGAGCAATTATTAAACGCACGCGCTCATGAGTAATTGGCTGTGAGCATTTTTTTCGATTTGGAAATGGGCACATATATGTATATGTACATATGTATGTATATATGTATATCCAATATACAAACTCCAGACTTTTTCACACGAATTCTTCAGGATCGTATTTGTCGTGTAAAAACAGAATTAGGGTGTATGCATGAATGTATCACTTGAATTACTGATTACTCCCAAAAGTATGCCTACGTTTTATGTATGTAGATTTATGCAGCATCATGTCCTCGCAAATTTTTTTCATGCCCCCGAGTATGCAAACAAAATTCTATCCCATAGGCAAATAGATGCATCTCTATCGCTTGTTTCGCGCTCTCGCATGCACGATCAGCTCAGGCAGAACGTGACATTGAGTCAAAATTGTTCGTACGTGCAGCCGGTGTTTATCGATTTCTAAGACGTTATCACGTCAATAAATATACAGTAAGTTAGCATGTGACAAGCACAAAAAGCCTCACTAAAATTTGTTATATGATTGTAATTTAATTGGGTTTAGAATTGAGAGTGTAAATAAGGTGGTATATATGTACGTCTTCGCACACCACTCTACTAATGAAACAAATATCTAAAATATTTTAAGTAAAAATCATTTAACTAGTATGCTGGAGGGTTTAGAAATTGAAAACTTAGTAAATATACCTTTTGAAACAATGATTATTCACTGACTACTTTTCCCTATTTTCTCCCTATTTGGGCGCAAAACGGCTCACGCAGAAGATGAAACCAATTATTTTTTGCGAAATCATGCATACACTAGTACAGCTGCAGATTTTCGTTCAGGAGGCACTACCGAGGGCTTCAGCCAGCAGCAATCTACAAGTACAGCAGTGGGATTTGTTTATGCTGACTTTAACCAAAATCTGAGCCAACAGCCGTCTCCAACTACGGTAAAAGGAGCAATACCCGATGTTGGTGACACCGTTGATACGGATCTTCTTAAGTCTTGTACCGACGATCTGAATCAACTCTCATACGTTTCATGCAAAAACTACCAAAGGCAACTACCAACAAAGGAAGAGTCTGTGGATAAATGCAGTTTGTGTGATAGAAGCTCCATTAAGTATACGGCTGCAGACAATATGTACATGTGTCCCCTGCCTTATTCCACCCGAACTTTCCAACTTGACACCAACGGAGCAAATGTTAATTGCACGAGTACGTCCTGTCTTGAAAGTCTATAAGCTGAGTGCCTTCGGTGGCGCAGGTCAATACAAATATACCGGACATGTCATCAACGTTTAACAAGATATTCAACCCCTCGCCGCATCATTGGCCCTTCTGCGTCATCAACTTGATACTGTTTTGGTTCGAAGGGCAGGCACGAACAATTAAGTTGATCTCCGTGTGAGACGGCATAAAGTTCAGCAAGCATTAGTTTGGCTAATACATAATCACAAGTTTTATGGTGATCTATCAATTAACCATCAACCTTTAAGGGCTCTGCCTGAAGACGGCAATGTAGCTGATTCCTTGAGATTCCTTCAAGAAAGAGAAATCATCGGTAAAGTGCTTGAAGCAGACAACGTTGTTGAAAATGGCCTTCCGTTGCTGCATGTAGCAAATCAAAACTCTCCCATAAGAGACGATTTGAACTGGGCAACGGCTTCTTCCAACCCAGTGAATGAATTCCGGCATTTCGGATATGTCACTCAAGTATTCCCACAACTTTTCCCCACAGGTGATGCAGATGTGAATGCTCACACTAGACCATGTAAAGTGACATTCTGTGAATGGGTCAGGCACTTAATTAATTTCAGTTATCAACGGTTTGCCAACGACCCCAGATTCAGATATTTTTGTCTGAATACGATACAGAGACGCGACGCCTGTACTAGAGGAGTTGTTTTTGCATATATTAGCAATTTCACGGGAACTGTTAAAGAGATCTTATGCGGGAAGTTGAATCCAATCCGACAACAATGAAAAGACTACTACATATAGGTTTAGGAATCATCGGTACCGGGCCGTATTGGTACAAGAGGCGCGCAGAACTAGAAGCAATGGTTCTACAGCTAGGAGCGCCTACTTTTTTCCTAACACTGAGTTCTGCAGATCCTTAGGAGCGTTGCCTCATGCGTCACTTCAACTGGCAAATCTGAGTCTAAAATTGCAAAAGACATGCAGAAGTTGTTGTCTGAAAATCCTCTAATTGCAAACCGAAATTTTGCAAAACGTGTGGAATTATTTGTCAAGATACTATCGAAAAAATTCACTGTAGTGGATTATTGGTATAGACTCGAATATCAACACCGTGGTTGCCCACACATTCATGGTGTTTTTTGGATAGACGGTGCCCTAGATGTTAGATTGTTTTCATCTATGACAGAGGAAGAATTATTGTCCGCCAAGGATTTTTATTTTATATTGTCAGCGCATGCAATCCAGATGCGCGTTGCTCTCCTGCTGTCGTTCACCCATCTAGACTTTTTGGATCAGAAGTGCAGCTAAACAATGATCTGCAGTTAGCTGAATTGAATAGAGTTCAGAAACACAGTCGCCGTTCTCCCGCATATTTCTTGAGAGGCTCAGGGACCAACACCAGGTGTCGATTAAATTTTCCGAAAGCAAATCAACAATTCTCTACGCTTGTTGCTGATGAGAATGGGATATACATATACCTACACCCCTAAACACAATGAAGACCGCCTGAAGGCATACAACAGATTCATATCAAGTCTTTTGCTTCACAGGATGCAATCATCAATTACATCTCGAAATATGCATCAAAGGAAGAGCCAAAGTTAAAAGATCTGAAGGATACTTTTCGACAAATTGCTATTACCATGACTATCAACGTTCCGGTGTCTAAGATCATCACAAAATTGTTGATGAAAATTCTGTCCCAACGAGATATTACGGCTTGTGAAACGATGCACTTCTTAAACGAAGAAGGGTTAAATCACTGCACACGAACTTTTGTTTCTCTATATATTGCAAAAGAATATAATGTGCAGATTAGTTGTGCAACGAACCATTTTAATGAAGCCATTATGTGTCTGATGGATGGCAAAAGACTAACAAAGGCCTCGTAGGGGTAGCATCTATCCGTCGGATGCAGGCCTGCCAAAAAGCGAGAAGAGCCACCACAGTCGAACATCTTGCGGCACTGTTAGTAAGTCCTATCCCCACATCCTCGTGGTGCCATTTGGAGATTTCCTATGGAAATTGCAGACGGGGAAGGGCGAATGGTGAGCCTCCTGCGCCAAAAAACAGGATTAGTCGGTTGGGCTACGGCCTAGTAAGCCATAACCGTAAAAAAACCACAAAATCCGAAACAGCCACAAGCCTCGGATATAACGGACCGGATTTGTTTGACGACCCTTGCAGAAAACGAAAAAAGGACAATGATCTTCGGCTTTGTACGTGGAATGTTAGGTCCCAAACGGCAACGATTGTTTGGATGCGGATTTGTTGTTCGAGGTGGACTAAGGCAAAAAGTCCTAAACTTTCGGCATGTGAGCGAACGCCTCATAACAATCCGTATCAAGGCTAAATTTCTAAACATCAGCCTGATCTGCGTCCATGCAACCAAAGATAGTTGATCTTGCTACGGGGCGAAATCTCCTTCTACCCAGTACGCGCTTCCCGCACCTCGATATACACAAAGGCACCTTGCGGTCTTTTGATCAATCGACTACCAATCAGATTGATCACATCGATCGACGTCAGACACTCCTCCACTATTCTTAATGTTCTAACTTTCCGAGAGGCTAACATCGACTCGGACCACTATCTTGTAGTAGCCAAGATGCGCTTACGGATATCACGAACGCAACGGAGTAGAGTAAGAATACAAAGTTATGACGTCCGAAAGCTACTATCGCCAGAAACCGCTCGTGCTTTTACCGATCGCTTCTCCCTTTAGCTCTCCAATACACCTAAATCCTCCACGCTATCAATAGAAGAGCAGTGGATCCTTTGCAAACAAGCCCTGAAAAGCTCTGCATCCGAAGTATTGTTTTTCAAGGCTTCACCACGAAGAAACACCTGGTTCGATGACGAGTGCAGGAGGATTCACACAGCGAAGCAGAATGCATATAAGGCCTCGCTGCATAAAAGAACAAGAGCAGGTAATGAGCTCTACGAGTTAAAAAGAAGGGAGGAGCATAAGCTTCTTAGAAGAAAGAGCACGAGAAACGCGCGATTGAGGATTTGGAGAGGTGTTACTGCAGGCGTGACATTCGAAAGTTTCATCAACAGATAAAGCGAACATGCCAAAGCCAGAACGGAAGCCTGCAGGGATGAGAACGGACACCTAGTAGTAGAACAGCACTCAATGCTGAGAATATGGACTTCTGCAGATTGTGTGAACGCATGAAGCCCTGGTTCAGGCCAGGGAAGTTCACCATCGACCAAATCTTCACACTACGGCAGATCCTGGAAAAAACCCATGAATTTCAAGTCGACACTTGCCACCTGCTTGTCGACTTCAAAGCCGCATACGACAGCGTAATTAGAGACGAGTTGTACAACGCTATGTCCACCATTGACATACCTGCTAAGCTCGTCAGACTATGAAGGATGACTTTGGAGAATGCTCGCTGCACCATCCGAATCGGTGAACATCTTACCGATAGTTTTGATGTCAAAAAAGGATTTAGCCAGGGCGATGCGTTGTCGTGTGATTTCTTCAACATCATATTGGAAATGATTGTGCAAAAATCACTCTCCAATACAAGAGGCACAATCTATTTCAAATCCTCGCAACTCCTTGAATACGCCGACGATATTGACATAATAGGTAGATCACAGCGAGAAGTCAATGAGGCGTTTGCGAATATTGAGATGGAGGCGGCGAAAATTGGTTTTACGGTAAACGAGGGCAAAACTAAATATATGCTGTCATCAAAAAATGACGCTCACCACCGACGTCTTGGCCAGAACGTTTGTATTTGGCAGATATAATTTCGAGGTAGTTAAGGATTTCGTCTACCTTGGCTCCGCAGTGACCTGGAACGACATCAGTTTCGAAATCAAGCCAGAATCACTCTTGCCAATCGCTGTTTCTTTGGGCTCAGGTGGCAATTGAGTAATAGAGCCCTCTCCCGAACGACAAAGGTTACTCTATATAAGACCATTATTATCCCGGTCCTGTTGTGCGGCGCAGAAGCATGAACACTATCAAAAGCGAATGGAGGGGCCCTTGGTCGGTTCGAGAGAAAGATTTTGTGCGTGATTTTTGGCCTAAAAACGCAGACGGGGGATGGAGAAGAAGATTCAACCACGAACTTTACGGGCTGTACAGCGACATGAGCCTTGTCAGGCGTCTACGGGTCATGTAGAGCGAGTGGACACCACAGGTCCAGCCCGGAGAGTCTTTGAATCCAACCCCGAGGGACGAAGAAGCAGAGGACGGCCGCACTTAAGATGGCGCACACAGGTGGAAGGGGACCTCAGCCAACTGGGTGTGCGGCAATGGAAAAGGCTAACGAAAGACCGTGCTAGATGGCGGGGCATGTTGGTTGAGGCCCAGGTTCACCCCGAACTGTAGCGCTCACTAAGAAGAAGAAGAAGCATGAGATCAGTACAGGTCTGCGCATTTTTTTTCTCATTATTGAGAAGCGCAGTGGGTAGTGTGTGACCTCTGACGCCAAGGACACGGGACCGATTCCGTCCAGCTGTCATGTCATCGCACGTGTTTCCACGGTGCTTCTCCTCAGCGGGGTTCTGACAAAATCCCCTGCAGTATAATTGTCATGAAAAGCTTCTTGAAATTCGCCGTTCGGAATCGGCAATGAATTGTAGATCCTTTCCACCTACAACATGGGTGATTGAGAGAAGCTCGACGTTGGTCCTTCGTGGACTGTAACGCCAATACACATACACATAGAATGTGCATCAACTGTAAAGGCTGCTGCTGCTATAGATGGTTCAACAATTCATAGTGCATTGAGCATATCACGGTTCAGGCTATAGTCGTTTACTCGTAATGTTGAAAAAGCTAATCAATATAGAAATCTTATCAAATATATTATAGTCTTTATTATTGACCAAGTAAGCATGTTTTCTGCTAAATTATCGGAACAGATTGATACTCGCCTGAAATAAATTACTGGCTTGTTTACGAAAGATTTTGGAAGATAAGATATTGCTGCGGAGACACAAACCGACGGTTGAGTTCGAATTTCGCTGTCGAAGTTCGAAAGCTCTGGTGAATGGGAAATTGAAATGATGTCAACTGTCAACGGCGTAATGCTAATCGTCAGCGCATTCTAGATATTTCCGACGGGGAACTTCCGACGGCGAACATTCGAGAAGGTGGACCGATAGCTATATAAGCGCGAAAGCTCGCCCTCGGCATTCATTCAGTTTGTGGAATTGAACAGCGTGGGACAAGTCGGTGTGATCAATCGATAAAACAGTGGGAAAATAAAAGCTTTCAATAAATTTTTGTGTGGTTAATAAAGTTTTAACTGTTCAATAGGTTTTGGATAATAATGAAAAGTGGTGAAGCTGCAGAGATAATTGATCCGTGGTGAAACAAGAAAAGTGTGTGTGTTTTAATTTGGATAAAAAGACAATTGCAGTTTATCGCAATCCAGTGGTGCGAACCCTGTTCGGTGTGGGATTAAATTTCGTAACAATATTACACTCATCAGGGATTCATCTATTTTAGACTACAATGAATAAATAATTTAAGTTTTGTTGAAATAAATGAAAATAATAATGCAATTAATGAAAACTATACTAATACTTGAATTCATTAAAATGTATGTAAATATAAACACTGACAAAACCCCCTGTAGTATAATTGTCCAGAAAAGCTTCTCGAATTTCGCCGTTTGGAACCGGCAATAAACTGTAGGTCCCTTTCACCTATGGGAAAATAAAATCACACACAACATGGGTGATTGAGAGAAGCTCGGCTTTGGTCCTTCATGGACTGTAACGCCAACATACATACATACATATTAATTATTATTTCAAATAAGTTATATTTATATTTTTTCTAGAACTTGCGCAGCCCATCATACATATATGAATTTTACCGATAAATAAAATATATAATAATGTACATAATTGGTGCTCGGAGTGCCGATATACATATGCGAAAACCAGACTAATGTAAATCATTTTAATTTACAATTTAAAAAATATAAATTCTTGATACCACAAATAATTAAAAAGAGAAAACTGTTATTTTTAGTTTGAATTTTTCACTTCTGTCCCATGACTTCTTCTTCTTTGGTGGCGTTACAGCCCATGAAGGACCAGAGCCAAGCTTCTCTCAATCACCCATGTTGCGTGTGATTTATTTTTCACACAGGTGAAAGGGACCTACAGTTTTATGCCGATTCCGAACGGCTTGAGTCGAGAAGCTTTTTCATGGCAAATTTGCTGCGGGGGGTTTTGCCAGTACTCCGCCGAGGAGGAACGTTGCGAAATAAACATTCGATGGCGTTGGTGCTATCGGAATCCGAACTCGCTCATCGTGCGCCAGAGTCCAACACACTAACCACTGCGCCACGGCGTCATCATCCCCCTCAATCTACTCAGGGAAAATTCAAGTTTAATAGAATTTACCAAAACTATTCATCGAGGCGAAAACAACTACAAGTGGTCAACAAAAAAGGGTAAGTCGTTGATATGGTTTGAATATATATACACATGCAGTTCACCAGCCCGGGGACTAACCAGTCAATGTAAATTATTATTGAACCACTGCAATGTTTTCAATAACATATTTCCAACGAACGATATAATGCGAAATAAAAAAGGGCGCAAGCGCAAATGTAATACATCAATGTTTTGTTACGACAAGGATCTGACGCTGCTATCGTACAAGCCAATTTTCATAATTAGACAAAGGGAGTTGTCTCGAGTTGGTCTCGAAAAACGAACCCTGTACGTGCGCGCGCGATTGAGAATTTGGAGAGGTGTTACTGCAGGCGTGATGTTCGAAAGTTTTATCAACAGATAAAGCGAACATGCCAAGGTTATAAAGCCAGAAGGGAAGCCTGCAGGGATGAGAATGGCCACCTAATAGTAGAACAGCAGTCGATGCTGAGAATATGGAAAAACCACTTATGCAGACTGTATAACGGCGATGTTAGTCAATATACCGCTGTCAGACAGAATGATCCATTTCTAATCGACGGAAACCGCAGAGAATTCATTCCTCCTGACCTCGACGAAGTTAAGATTGCCATATCGAAGCTCAAGTCGAATAAAGCTACTGGCGCACACGGACTGTCTGCTGATCTCTTCAAGGCAGCTGGGGATGACGTGGTTGGGAGCATGCACCAGCTCATCCGTAAGATATGGTTAGAGGAAAGCATGCCCGAGGAATGGAGTCTCAGCATCGTATGCCCGATCCACAAGAAAGGAGACCCTTCTGATTGCGCCAAATATAGAGGAATAAGTCTCCTTAACATCGCCTACAAAATCTTCTCTGCCGTTTTGTGTGAACGCCTGAAGCCTTTTGTAAATAAGCTGATAGGTCCTTATCAGTGCGGATTCAGGCCAGGGAAGTCCACCATCGACCAAATCTTCACACTACGGCAGATCCTGGAAAAAACCAATGAATTTCAAATCGACACTCATCACCTATTTGTCGAATTCAAAGCCGCATACGACAGCGTAATTAGAGACGAACTGTACAAGGCTATGTCTACCTTTGACATACCTGCTAAACTCGTCAGACTATGCAGGATGACTTTGGAGAATGCTCGCTGCTCCATCCGAATCTGCGAACACCTTACTGATAGTTTTGATGTCAAAAAAGGATTTAGGCAGGGCGATGCGCTGTCGTGCGATTTCTTCAACATCATATTGGAAAAGATTGTGCAAAAATCACTGGCCAATACAAGAGGCACAATCTATTTCAAATCCTCGCAACTCCTTGCATACGCCGACGATATTGACATAATAGATAGATCAGAGCGAGATGTCAATGGGGCGTTTGCGAGTATTGTGTTCGAGGCGGCGAAAGTTGGTCTGGCGGTTGACGAGGGCAAAGCTAAATATATGCTCTCATCAAAAAAGGGCGCTCACCACCGACGTCTTGGCCAGAACGTTTGTATTGGCAGATATAAGTTCGAGGCAGTTAATGACTTCGTCTACCTTGGCTCCGCAATGAACTGGAACAACGACATCAGTTCCGAAATCAAACGCAGAATCACTCTTGCCAATCGCTGTTTCTTTGAGCTCAGGAGGCAACTGAGTAATAGAGCTCTCTCCCGAAGGACAAAGTTGACTCTATATATGACCCTTATCATCCCGGTCCTGTTGTACGCCGCAGAAGCATGGACACTATCAAAAGCGGATGAGGAGGCCCTTGGTCGGTTCGAGAGAAAGATTTTTGCGGGTGATTTTTGGGCCTATAAACGCAGACGGGGGGTGGAGGAGAAGATTCAACCACGAACTTTACGGTTTGTACAGCCACATGAGCCTAGTCAGGCGTCTACGGATTCAACGCCTAAGATGGCTGGGCCATGTAGAGCGAATGGACACCACAGCTCCAGCCCGGAGAGTCTTTGAATCCAACCCCGAGGGACGAAGAAGCAGAGCACGGCCGCACTCAAGATGGCGCACACAGGTGGAAGGGGACTTCAGCCAACTGGGTGTGCGGCAATGGAAAAGGCTAGCAAAAGATCTTGCTAGATGGAGGGGCATGTTGGTTGAGGCCCACGTTCACCCCGAACTGTAGCGCCCACTAAGAAGAAGTAGAAGAATTAAAATGTCTAATCTAAAATGTCTAGTCTAAATCATGGAAGCATACTAGAATCGCCGTTCCAATTACGAAGCTTTGTTGTTGTTTTATTTCGCAAAAACATTGACAGTTATCTATCGTCAGCATCCCTATACATACAGAAAGAATCGTTACCAACACGTTGTTCAAGTTTTGCCAAAAATAAAGTTAGGTGAATCTAAACAATTCGAAGAGATATACTACAAGCAACAATTTGTCACGAAAATTCCTTGGCGAGAACTGGAACAACTGATGACTCACGCTACTTGGATATTGAATTTTTTGGAAAGTAATATTGAAATATTGGGCATCCCCGAACCTGATGAAAACGATGAAGAAGATATATTCGAGCCGGAACTTGATTTTCCCGAATGGATGATGATCGCCCAGGTCATGCCAGGTATGCCGGTTGATCATCGGACTAGGTCGATCATGTTGGACTAGGATATCCGTTCTCACTATTGGTTCCAACTTTGCAACCGACATATCTTTTATAAAGCATGCAAGAGAGAATCACACTAATACTACAGGCGGGAATAAAACTTTGCTTTCTCTCAACGAAGAACAGGCTTCAATTGTCAGCTTCGTTGTTGATGCTGCTCACGGTCGAACAAATGAAAAATTGAGTATTGTGATTGGTGCAACAGGAACTGGAAAGTCTTGTGTGATCAACGAAATAGTTAGAAAACTAGGCCACGAAAGTGTTCTGACATTGGCGTTCACCGGTGTACCTGCGCATAACATTAACGGTCAAACCATTCACAGTGCATTGCATTTCACGAGCACTCAGAATGAAGACAGTATCAGTCCTGATGCGTTGCATAGATTTCAGGAAGATATGTCACAATATAAAGTTATTCTTATCTATGAGTTTTCTATGACTGGCCAGAAATTAATGGGCCGCATTGATCGTAGATTACGAATGGCGAAGCCAGAGGATCCATTCTTCGGAGGCTTCGTTGTTGTTTTATTTGGTTATTTGAGCCAACCAATTGTGGTGGACAATCCTCTGTATGCTAGCGATGCCGGAAATGATCCTGTCTCTATAGCTGGTAGGATATCGTATTTAGAATTTAGAAAAATTTTCTTTCTTCATCGAATTATGCGATTAATTGGACCAGCTCAACAACAATTAAGGGATTGTTTGGCCAACTTAGCGTCTGGCAACATTAGTCGCACGGATTTTGATTTCTTTTCCGCAAGGTTTCTTCAAAACCAGTTTTCTGTTCAAAGCTAGTTGTCCAATACTATCAGATTTGTGTCACGAAATTCAAAAATCCACGAGTACAACATGGAGAAGTTTGCACGACTAAACCAGCCAGTCGCATTGATAAAGGCCGTGCATAACGACGAAAGAGCGGCAACTTCACTTCAAGTGAATCGTTTTTATGCATTGGTTCACGAGTTATACTGCGTCAAAACCTGTATACAGACGCAGGACTCTACAATGGAAGTGTTCGTGGAGTCGTGGATATTATTTGCGAACCAAATGAAACCGGAAATTTCCACAATTCTTTTCCTATCGCAGTTTTAGTGAAGTTCCCTGGTTACACTGGCTCACAATTATGCGGTGAAAATGTCCTACCAGTACTACCTGTTACAATCGCATTCAAAGATGGAAATCGTAAATTACATTCGCAATTAGTTTCCACTTCAATTAGCTTATGGCATCAGTATCCATCGCTCACATGGTTTAATATTGGAGAAGGATGTTGATGTCGGAGATTCCGAATTCGCCTTGAGAATGGCCTATGTCGCAATGCCAAGAGTAAAAATTATTGAAGGCTTGTACATCGATCCAGGATTTCCTTTTGAAAGAATGTAAAAGATTAATTCAAAAACTGGCGTCCAAGAAAAATAGTTGGAAATTAATATGTATATATGTATATATATATATATATATATATATATATATATATATATATATATAAAAGAGTACCGTGACTGATTGACTGACAGACAACGCACCGGCCAAACCGCTGAGCCTATAAGGCTGAAATTTTGACAGTGTATTCTTATAGTGACATAGATATCCGCTAAGAAAGGATTTTTCAAAATTCCACTCCTAAGTCAGGTATTATTTGAGTCAATTTTTGTTTCTTCTCTTTTGGGCTCTCTGTTCGTATTCGATGAATCATTACACGATTCAATAGGGAGCTCCCCACAAAGTGACACTTAGCCCGCATTTTGTCTTTGTGTTTGTGGATTTTACGTTATGCTGAGAGACACCGCACAAACACTCGCAAAAAAAGAGAAAAAGAAAATGAGAAATGTCATAGTATTGAATCAAATTCCCAGTACAGGCAATACAACCTACCCCGGACGCTTCTCACTTCTCTATCCAAATGTTCCTGTTTCGGGAGAGAGAATTGAATCGTATAATATCCGATTAAGGGGGTAAAATGAGATGTAAATGTTCATATGAAAAATCGTATTCGCTGCGACTATTCTCAGCATCTCCTCTTTATGCGGATCTTCGTATACTTTGGGAGTGACCATTGTTTAATTGGGTTAGTGTTTTCATTTTTCCTCATTCGCAGGAAAACAGGTATCCGAAGATGGATATATGCCGACGTTTAAAGTGCAGGGTCAAGTATATCATTTGATTGGAAGTTTGTTACCTACGGGCCAACAGCAAGCACGGTTCTTGCAAATTTATTTTGTAGGAGAAGATGAAAGAGAAGTAAGTTTGAGGTGTTCTAATTGGCCAGGAGTAAAGCGGAATTTGGTTAAAGTGCTTCAATATATGCTCCATTTCGTAAATCCTTACATTAAAGACTTGAAAACAACTTTTCAAAAGGTGCCGCCCATTTGCGACTCATTCAAAGTTGTTATCCATGCTGAAAAACAGCCATCGGAAGGTCATAAAGGTCGCTATAATGCTCCAGCAACTAATGAAGTTGCGTTAGTTATGGTTGGTCAACAGTTTGAAAAACGAGACATTGTATTAGAAAGCAACAATAGCACTTTGCGTCTCATTAGTGAGATTCATAGGTCGTATGATGCTTTACAATATCCTTTGCTATTTTGTCGTGGTGAGGATGGATACTCCATTAATTGCTCTGAAAAAAACAATTTCTGCAGCGAGCTTCTACGCTTATCGCATAATGGTTAGGGAGGGAAATCATCTTATCTATTTTCGTTCCCTATTCAATCAATTTTTGGTTGACCAATACGCTAAGATAGAAACTGAAAGACTTAACTTCATTAGAAGTAATCAGTCGAAATTGCGCTCTGAAAATTATATTCATCTGAAAGATGCGGTAGATAGGCAAGACGCTCATCCTGAGAATCTCGGGAAAATGGTGGTGCTGCCATCGTCTTTTACAGGTGGATACAGGTACATGCATGAACGTCCTCAAGACGCGATGACATATGTACGATGCTATGGTCGCCCCGATCTTTTCATTACTTTTACCTACAACCCTCGCTGGGATGACATTACAAAAAATTTGCTTTCCGGTCAAACTTCACATGATCGTCACGATTTAATTGCTAGGGTGTTCCATCTTAAAGTTAAAAAAATGATGAATCTGTTGACCAAAGGTAAGATATTCGGTGAAGTAAGATGCTTCATGTACTCTGTTGAATGGCAGAAACGTGGTCTCCCACACATTCATATACTACTATGGCTTATTAATCGGATTTCTACAGACATTATTGATAAAGTTATTTGCGCTGAAATACCTGATCCAGAGAAAGACCCTAAATTGTACGAAGTAGTAAAATCTAACATGGTACATGGTCCTTGTGGAGATTTCAATTACCAGTCACCTTGCATGAAAAAAAACGAATGCAGTAAGAATTTCCCGAAACCATTTATTAGTGAAACTCAAACTAGCGACGAAGGCTATCTACAGTATAGACGGCGTTCCCCAGATGATAGCGGCTTTACCGTGAACGTAAAAGGAGTACGTATGGACAACCGTTGGATAGTTCCTTATAATCCAGTTCTTTCAAGAACTTTTAACGCACATATAAATATTGAATATTGCAATTCGGTAAAATCGATAAAATATGTTTGTAAGTATGTAAATAAAGGGTCAGATAAGGCTACGTTCGCTCTCGAAAATAAAAAAGACGAAGTAAAAATGTATGAAAGTGGAAGATATATAAGCAGCTCAGAAGCCGTGTGGCGGATTCTCGGATTCCCTATTCATGAACGTTTTCCCACAGTTTTTCATCTTGCGGTACATTTAGAAAATGGTCAAAGGGTATATTTTCACCAACAAAATCTCATCGACATAGTCAACAATCCATCGACAACTACACTTTTAGCTTTTTTTAAACTATGTCAAATAGATGACTTCGCAAAAACTATAATATATCCAGATGTACCTAAATATTATGTTTGGCACAAACATTCTAAATTTGAACGAAGAAAAAGGGGATGTGACGTTGACGGATGGCCAGGTGTCAAAAAAGACCACGCCTTAGGTAGAGTGTACACGGTGCATCCCAATAATACAGAGTGTTATTATCTCCGTATGTTGCTTCATGAAGTACGTGGCCCAACTTCTTTTGAAGCATTAAGAACGGTAAATAATGTGGTATATCCGACTTTTCAATCTGCTTGCAAGAGTTTAGGCTTGCTTGAAGACGATCAGCACTGGTATGCCACTCTGGAAGAGGCCGTACTTTGTAAATCACCATTTAGGATTCGCGAACTGTTTACAATAATGTAAGTGTTTTGTATCAGATCCACTAAGCTTATGCGAGAAATTCAAAGAATATTTATCTGAGGATTTCAAACGACAAGTAGAAAGACAAATTAAAGATATAATTGAGCAGTTTTCTGATGAAGTGTACAATAAATGCTTATATGTTATTGAAGAAATTGTCTTGGCATTAGGTGGACGTGCCCTCAAAGAATATGGCTTGCCGCAGCCAAACAGACCACAAGATTTAGGCAATGTACAATCCTTGAGGGAAACTAACTATGACGTTGAAGCTCTGGACCGGTTTGTCATGGAAAAACAGGGTACATTAACCGCAGAACAAAAGTTAGCGTATGATGAAAATATAACCAGTGTTGAGAAAAATGAGGGACGACTTTTCTTTCTAGACGCTCCGGCTGGCACTGGAAAAACCTACCTTATTAACTTGATCTTAGCAAAAGTAAGGAGTGGTCGTAGCATCGCCTTAGCTGTCGCGTCTTCCGGAATCGCTGCCACGCTTCTAGAGGGTGGTCGAACTGCGCATGCCGCTTTTAAGTTGCCACTTGACCTTACACGTGTAGAGACGCCTATATGCAGTATAT
The DNA here is from genome assembly GCA_951905685.1 of Eumerus sabulonum. NCBI lineage: Eukaryota > Metazoa > Arthropoda > Insecta > Diptera > Syrphidae > Eumerus > Eumerus sabulonum. The sequence continues at coordinate 75,706,529 of OX645060.1, forward strand.
CAAAACAAAGCAATCTGGCCGAGGTATTAAAAAATACTAAAATAATTGTCTGGGATGAAATTACAATGGCACGCAAGAGAAGCGTTGAGGCTATCAATATGTCTCTACAGGATATTCGTAGTAATAAGAACCTGATGGGTGGTGTGACAGTACTATTGGCAGGAGATTTTCGTCAAACATTACCTGTGGTACCTAAAGGAACCCGAGCTGATGAAATTAAAGCCTGTCTGAAAAAATCTGTTTTATGGCCGTCAGTAGAAATCCTCAAGCTTACCAAAAATATGAGAGTATATCTGAAAGACGATATATCAGCTGCTAAATTTTCAGATGTTTTAATGAAAATAGGGAATGGTGATTATCCATCAACAGATAACATGATTGTTGTCCCGGATGAGTTGTGTACATTCGTAACTACTTCTCAAGAACTGATAGATCGCATTTATCCAGGAATTGCTCAAATACAGGAGAAAAGTATCGAATGGTTTTGGGAGCGGGAAATTTTAACTCCAAAAAACGATCAAGCCGCGCTTATTAATGACATGTTACTGAAGTTCTTTGACGCGGAAGAAATGGTCTACAGGTCGATAGATACTGTGTGTAACGCAGATGAAGCTGTAAATTATCCGGTAGAATTTTTGAATTCGCTTAAACCACCGGGAAATCCATACCACAGGCTTATTTTGCGGAAGGGCACACCGGTAATGCTACTTCGAAACCTACAGCCACCGAAACTGTGTAATGGTACTAGGTTACAAGTCAAAGCAATGCACAAAAATTTAATCGAAGCTATTATTCTGACCGGATGTGCTCGAGGAGATACAGTTTTAATTCCACGTATTTCTTTAATACCCAATGATCATCCATTCGACTTCAAAAGACTACAGTTCCCCCTGAAAATATGCTTCGCCATGACGATTAATAAATCGCAGGGCCAAACTTTGAAATACGCTGGCATATATTTAAGGGAAGGTTGTTTTTCCCACGGACAGTTTTACGTTGCTTGCTCGCGTATAAGTTTGCCTAAGAACTTGGTGATGTTGGTGCCACCCAATAAAGAAACAAAAAATATAGTTTATAAGGAAATACTTTGAAAAGATCAAAATACGACCCTACTGGAGTTAGACCCTAACCAATGCCCGATACCGTGACCAATGTCTTGGACCCTTGCCAATGCCCCGCGAGCCAAGCCGCGGGTAAGGGAGCTATATATATATGCCAGAATATGCAAGAAAATTTTTACTTCAATCAGATACGATTTGAAAGACAGTACAATAAGATCGGGAGTTAATTTGAACGGTTTCAGTTGAGCAAAAAAGAAAAAGGAAGTAAATAGTATTGATGTTGTGTTTTTTATTACACATAATTAAAATTATAATTATACCATGGAAATTTGACCTCTAAGTATGCAAACGTGGACGAAGTCGCGGGTAAAAGCTAGTATATATATATATAGGAAAAAATATACTCAAAGCTTTAACTAATTCATCATTTGTCATAATATCCATCGGAACATGTTTCTTGCTTTAATTATTCAATCAATCAATCAAAATTCGAACGAATCAAGAAAAATTTGAAATATCAAAGGTCAAAACTAGTTACATAAACACACTGAAATCCGGTTTCAAGTACCCACAGCTTGAAGTCGAAGTTTTCTCAACAAAACAATTATTATGTAATGGTTTTGGCAGGATCGCCATGTAATGATCTGTTGAGGTTAAGCCTCACTTTTGGGATACTGGCAGGATCGCCATGTAATATTGGGACTGTGTAATTTTAATAAGTGTAAACAGACTTCCCAGAGTAAAAGGGTCAACCTAGGGTTTGGTGTCCGGCGTGGAACGCCACTAGACAGACAGGGTACCTATTTCTTGGCACTCCTTGGGAGAGTTAAAAAACTGCCTATCAAGTTGGCTGCTAGATTAATTCTGATTTTATTTTCAAAAAATCGTTCCTTATATACTATTCCCCATTAGCATTTCCAATGCATATCGATTTCTAATATTAGGACGGGGGCCGTCATATTTTAGTTGTACTGCACTTGACTTCACAAAGGCCCACTTCAGATGACACATTAACTGTTACGCTTTGTCGCATTGAATATCACTGGTGACACACAGTGCATTGAACGTAGTAATGTTTACGGCCCTTTTTTCGAGTGCCGTCCGGTGTATATCTCTTTGGTGTCATATGACGCTATTGTGTGGTGTTCGTTATGCAATATGTGGGAAGTGTTTTGTTTTGGTGGGTATGACGTTATTATGTAATGTGTAGGAAGTGTTTTGTTTTGGAGGGTGCACTACATTATTAAGCAATTAAAAGTGCAGTAGTTAACAATTTAGCTAAGCAGCCAATTTAGCAACTAACACTCTATCATACCCATCTTTGATTTGACTGTCTCGCTCCCTAATCAAACGTTCACAGATCGATCCCACTTAACGAGAAATAAATACTGGCACAAATATATTCTTTCTTGTTCAAAAGTAAGTTCGTTTCCTCAGTTCTATCTTAAGTTGCCGCACACCGCCTAGTTTATCTTTTCACCTGTTAATTCGGAATACATTTCAGGTATTTCCATGTATAATGTTTCATCAATGCTTCCGTGACAACATCCAGTTGATGCAAAATAAGCCGCCATTCAGCAGCAAGCGCAATCAGGAGACGGATCGAACATTGCCTAGCTACTGGAGTAAACGTTTCCTTCTTTTTAGAGACTCGCGCAGGTTCAAGAGTTTGTATATTCTCTTATGATGTGTTGTTACACACACAATCTGAACGGAGTGCTGAGGTTTGGGTCGTTCATGTTCGTTCACTACTCTCAGGGGTGGTTGTCCTAGATAAGACGAGAGCCGACCGAATTCCGCTTTGGTTATAGTCCGTAATAATTCGTTCGAGCACTTTTAATATTGCATACGCAGAGGATGAATTTCAGTTGACCATATACTGTGAGTGTTTTGCCTGCAGCAGTACGTCTGGTCACTTTCCATTCACAGCTGCGTTGCATACTTTTTATCATTATAGGAACTACTTTTTTTTGATTATGAAGCGAAGTTGAACTATAGACCTTCGGCTCGGCGGTCGATGATGTCAACCACTGCACCACGGCCACCCCTTAAAGTCTGTGGCAGTCCGCTGACAGCAACCTTTTGCGACTACCCGGGCCTTCCTTATACAAACATTACCCTTAGAGTTCGTTTTTGTTTGAAAGACCCACCGAGAGCCTATTATATTTTCCCCATTGGACGATCAACAATGGTCCATGCTTTATTTGTCTCATGTGCCGAAGGTTCTTCGTTCATGGCCTGCTTCCAATCCATAGCGTTGGAATCTTTCAAAATATGATTGACATTTTGCGAATCTGAAGTTAACATGCAGACGGCATTCTGACTCATTATTTGAAATTTCAATCTTCCTATGTGATCTCTTCTTTGACCTTGTTCTCATAGCCACTGCATCCACATTTTTAGGGTTCCAAGGCCAAACGGCGAAAAACAAAACCCTTATGGATTCATCATGTCTGTCTGTCTGTCTGTCTGCCCATCCGTATGTCACAGCCACCTTTTTCCGAAACTATAAGAACTATACGTTGAAACTTGGTAAGTAGATGTGTTCTCTGAACCGCATTAAGATTTTCACACAAAATAGAAAAAAAAAACAATAAATATTGGGGGTTCCTCATACCTAGAATTGAAACTCAATTATAAAATGATCAACTCAAACTTATAAAATGATATTGTGCGACTATGCACATTTCTCTCAAAATTATTGTCTCGGCAAACAAAACAAAGAAATGAAACCAGAATACTTTATTTTTTTCTTTTCTCAACTTAATATGGAGCTTTTATTTTTTGGTTTGGACGAGAACCGGTAGTCAACTGTGCTCAGTACATTGAGTTGATAGTCAGATATGGCAATTTTTGTTTTTTTTTGCCAATTTCTTATGTTACGTTACTTGATGCATTTGCATACCGCCCCCCTCGAAGGTTTTATGAACCTGCGACAGTAACTTGAGAACTTATTTAATTACTTCAGATACAGCTTACATATCGACTAACACATTACATTTGTATGGTTTGTTACTTGAAAAATTTACAGAATGTTTTTGAATATTTTGAAAGAATAAAATAAAACTCACATGTCAGATCTCTTCCCAAAATAAGTCTGTTAATTGATTAATGACAAATACGTAGCTATTGTTTTTATAATTGATCAGATATCTCTCACAATAAAATCAATGCCATGAAAAACGTAACTTGTAAAAAAAACAACTCAGATCTTCTACCGTAAAAGTTGTAAGATCCATGTATTACTAAGTCAGTTAATTTATTCAGTCCCTACTTAAGGGACCTTCTGCCTTGATTTATTACGTTATAGTGACCATACCAATATCAAAATCTTTTATGTTTTAAGTAAATAATTGACCTGGCCATCGCATGAAAACACAATATATCTCACAAGTAATACATACTATATTAAATTAGATTATTTAGTGCGATTTCCAAGTCAATCTATTTCCTTAAAACAGTTTTCCTTGATTTATACACTTAACACTAGTTGTATTCTAAATTTGAAGCTTCTACGTCTGCTAGAAGTGCCTTAGACTTTTGATGATCGGTCAGTCAGTCAGTGAGTGACAAAATTAAGAAACTTTGACTAGTTATAATTCTTAAACCACTGGTTCAAATTGAATGAAATTTGAAATGTACCGTGTCTATGCAATGTTTGCTTGGTTACTGAAAATTTGGACTTCTAGTTTTATCCACAACGAAGTTATAGGGGGTCGAATATGGCCTCATATGTTACGAGAAAAGGATGGTACGGCCGTGCCGCTTTTTTGCTCGACTTAGCAGGGGCACTGCCGTGCCCCCAGATTAATTCAACCGACCATGGCATCATAGGTCTCTTGAGCATTGTCATCAACTGGTAAGTATATGAGTTGATCCACAGGTCTTAAGAACCGTGAAGTCGACGTTTTTACGGTTACCATTCTTACAAGTCCTTCGCTGCTAGGACGTGTCTCAATAACTTTGCAACAATGGCCAGCAAATCGGTGGATTTCAGCCTTCCCTTAGAATAAGTATGTCGCCGACTTGGAGATTTCTTTTCCGATAGTACCACTTATTTCTTTGTATAAGTTGATGTAAAACCTCTTTTTTCCAATGGTTCCAAAAATAGCTTTTCATGGCTAAAATTAGTGACCACCGTTTGGCATATTTCCTACCTATATCAGTGATGTCTGGTAAAGATTTTAACTCGCTACCTACCAAGAAGTGTCCTGGTGTCAAAGGAACTGGATCTTGGCCATTTATGCTTACAGCGCACAAGGGACGGGAATTTAAGCAGGCTTCAATTTCAGCTGCTAATGTAGACAGTTCCTCAAATGTAAGAAGTGACTGACCTATGACTCTTTTGAAATGATGTTTGAAAGAACGAACAGCCGCCTACCGAATCCCTCCAAGGTGGGGTGCATGTGGGGGTATAAAAGACCACGAAATCCCCTTGGCTTCTATCTCCGGCACTATTACTTAAGACAAAGCTGAAAACTTGAGAAAAAATTTTTTTATTTCTTTAACCGCACCCCGGAAAGTAGTTTCATTATGACTACAAATTATGCTGAGAAGCCCTCGACGAGAGGCAAAACGGCGTAAAGCAGCTAGGAAACTCTCAGTAGTCAAATCAGACACAATTTGGATATGGATAGCCTTAGTGATAAGGCAAACAAAGATGGTAAAATAGGCTTTATAAGACTTTACACCTCGACCTTTTGACGCACGGACTGAAACTGGTCCAGCATAATCCAAACCAGTGGAATGGAACGGCCTTTGGGGTATCACTCGGATAGCAGGCAAGGGCGCCATCTGTTGAGACAGTGTTTTGGTAGAAAATCTAATGCAAGTTGTGCATCTTAATAAAATGCTCCTAATTAACCTATTACCGTGAATAATCCAAAAGGTCCTTGTTATATGAGAAATAACCAGTTGTGGTCCACCATGAAGAGTGGATTTGTGAGCATCGAGCACAACTAGTCGAGCCAAATAAGTACTTTTATGAAGGAGCCTACCTTGGCTCACTGATTACCGACGACAACAACACCAGCGCTGAGATAAAACGCAGAATCACTCTTGCCAACCGCTGTTTCTTTGGGCTCAAGAGGCAATTGAGAAGTAGAGCCCTCTCTCGGAAAACCAAGGTGACACTATATAAGACATTGATCATCCCAGTCCTTCTTTACGGCTTAGAGGCTTGGACCTTAACAAAAGCGGATGAAGATGCCCTTGGTTGTTTCGAGAGGAAAATTCTGCGCACTATCTACGGGCGGGAATAAAACTTTGCTTCTCTCAACGAAGAACAGGCTTCAATTGCCAGCTTCGTTGTTGTGCTGCTCACGGTCGAACAAATGAAAAACTGGGTATTGTGATTGGTGCAGCGGGAACTGGAAAGTCTTGTGTGATCAACGAAATAGTTAGACAACTAGGCAACGAAAGTGTTCTGTTATTGGCGTTCACCGGTGTACCTGCGCATAACATTAACGGTCAAACCATTCACAGTGCATTGCATTTCACGAGCACTCGGAATGAAGACAGTATCAGTCCTGATGCGTTGCCTAGATTTCAGGAAGATATGTCACAATATAAAGCTATTCTTATCTATGAGTTTTCTATGATTTACCGGAAATTAATGGGCCACATTGATCGTAGATGATGTAGTGGAGTCACAGTCGATGCTGAGATTGTGGAAGGACCACTTCTGCAGACTGTATAACGGCGACGATAGTCAAAATGCCGCCGTCAGGCAGAGCGAACCATTCACCATGGACGAAGACGAAGGAGAATCCCGTACACCCGACCTAGACGATGTTAAGATAGCGATATCAAAACTTAAGTCTTATAAAGCTGCTGGAGCAGACGGACTCCCCGCGGAGCTGTTTAAAGCAGCTGGCGATGAGCTGGTTAGGAACATGCACCAACTCATGTGCAAGATATGGTCGGTAGAACGCATGACCGATGAATGGAATCTCAGTATCGTTTGCCCGGTCCATAAGAAAGGCGACCCCTATGACTGCGCCAATTACAGAGGGATAAGCCTCCTGAACATCGCGTACAAGCTCCTCTCTGCCGTACTGTGTAAGTACCTGAAACCGTTCGTGGACAATCTGATAGGTTCCTACTAGTGTGGTTTCAGGCCAGGAAAATCCACGATATACCAAATATTTACACTACGGCAGATATTGGAGAAGACCCATGAATTCCAGGTCGACACGCACCATCTTTTCGTCGACTTTAAAGCCGCGTATGACAGTGTTTATAGAGACGAGCTATACAAAGCAATGTCATGTTTTAACATTCCTGCCAAACTCCTCAGACTATGCAGGATGACTACGGAGAACTCTCGCTGCTCCATTAAGGTCGGAGGTGAACTAACCGACCCCTTTGATGTTAAAAAAGGTTTTAGACAGGGTGACGCACTGTCATGTGATTTCTTTAACATCATACTTGAAAATATCGTGCGGAACTCTGCGGTCAATACAAGAGGTACGATCTACTTCAAGTCCACACAATTGCTTGCCTACGCAGATGACATTGATGTTATTAGACGGACAAAGCGAGACGTCAATGAGGCGTCAATGGGGATAAGACCAAATAAATGCTGTCATCCAAGAAAGACGCACAGCACCGACGTCTTGGTCAGAACGTCACCTTCGGCAGCTATATTTTTGAAGTAGTCAAGGACTTCGTCTACCTTGGCTCGATAGTGACAAGCAGCAACGACACCAGCGCTGAGATAAAACGCAGAATAACTCTTGCCAATCGCTGCTTCTTCGGGCTCAAGAGGCAATTAAGTAGTAGAGCCCTTTCTCGAAAAACTAAGGTTTCCCTCTACAAAACCTTAATCATCCCGGTCCTCCTCTACGGCGCTGAGGCTTGGACGTTATCGAAAGCGGATGAAGAGGCTCTTGGACGTTTCGAGAGGAAAATTCTGCGTGCAATCTTTGGTCCCGTTTGTGTAAACGGAGAATGGAGGAGGAGATTCAACCAAGAACTGTACGGGCTGTACAGCGACATCGGCCTGGTTAAACGTCTTCGGATCCAACATCTAAGATGGCTAGGCCATATAGAGCGAATGGACATCAACGCTCCGGCCCGAAGAGTCTTCGACTCCAACCTCGAGGGACGACGCAGCAGAGGACGACCGCATTTAAGGTGGCGTGCACAGGTGGAAGGGGACCTCAACCAACTGGGCGTGCGGCACTGGAAACGGCTGGCCGAAGATCGGGCCGGCTGGAGAGGCTTGTTGGTTAGTAGCGCCATCAAAGTAAGTAAGTAATTGATCGTAGATAACGAATGGCGAAGCCAGAAGATTAATTCTTCGGAGGCTTCGTTGTTGTTTTATTTGGTTATTTGAGCCAAATACAACTAGTGGTGGACAATCCTATGTATGCTAGTAATGCCGGATACGATCCTGTCTCTTTAACTGGTAGGATATCGTATTTAGAATTTAGAAAAGTTTTCCTTCTTCATCGAATTATGCGACAAATTAGACCAGCTCAACAACAATTCAGGGATTGTTTGGCCAGCTTAGCGCCTGGCAACATTAGTCGCACGGATTATGATTTCTTTTCCGCAAGGTTTCCTCAAAACGAGCTTTCTGTTCAAGGCGAGTTGTCCAATACTATCAGATTCATTTCACGTAATTCAAAAATCCAGGAGTACAACATGGAGAAGCTTGCACGACTTAACCAGCCAGTCGCATTGATAAAGGCCGTACATAACGACGAAAGAGCCGCAACTTCACTTCTGACAAAGCAAGGGGTCCTTCAAGTGAATTGCTTTTATGTATTAGTTCACGAGTTATACAGCGTCAAAACCTGTATACAGACGCAGGACTCTACAATGGAAGTATTGGTTAAGTCGTGGATATTATTTACGAACCAAATGAAACCGGAAATTACCACAATTATTTTCCTATCGCAGTTTTAGTGAAGTTCCCTGGTTACACTGGCTCACAATTATACGGTGAAAACGTCCTACCAGTACTACCTGTTACAATCGCATTCAAAGATGGAATCGTAAATTACATTCGCTAACAGTTTCCACTTCAATTAGCTTATGGCATCAGCATCCATCGCTCACATGGTTTAAGTTTGGAGAAGGCTGTTGATGTCGGAGATTCCGAATTCGCCTTGGGAATGATCTATTTCGCAATGCCTAGAGTAAAAATTATTGAAGGCTTGTACATCGATCCAGGATTTCCTTTTGAAAGAATGCAAAAGATTAATTCAAAAGCTGGCGTCCAAGAAAAATAGTTGGAAATGAATATACTCAAAGCTTTAACTAATTCATAATTTGACATAATATCCATCGGAACATGATTCTTGCTTTAATTAATCAATCAATCAATTAATTCGATCGAATCAAGAAAAATCTGAAATTTCAAAGTTCAAAATTAGTTACATAAACACACTGAAATCCGGTTGCAAGTATCCACAGCTTGAAGTCGAAGTTTTTTCAACAAAACATTTATTATGTAATGGTTTTGGCAGGATCGCCATGTAATGATCTGTTGAGGTTAAGCCTCACTTTTGGGATACTGGCAGGATCGCCATGTAATATTGGGACTGTGTAATTTTAATAAGTGTAAACAGACTTCCCAGAGTAAAAGGGTCAACCTAGGGTTTGGTGTCCGGCGTGGAACGCCACTGGACAGACAGAGTGCCTATTTCTTGGCACTCCTTGGGAGAATTAAAAAACTGCCGATCAAGTTGGCTGCTAGATTGATTCTGATCTTATTTGCAAAAAATCGTTCCTTATATACTATTCCCCATTAGCATTTCCAATGCGTATCGATTTCACAATAATAGGACGCGGGTCGCCATATTTCAGTTGTACTGCACTTGACATTGTCGCATTGAATATCACTGGTGACACACAGTGCAGTGAACGTATTAATGTTAACGGCACTTTGGCGAGTGCCGTCCGGTGTATATCTTTTTGGTGTCACATGACGCTATTGTGTGGTGTTCATTATGCCATATGTGGGAAGTGTTTTGTTTTGGTGGGTATGACGTTATTATGTAATGTGTAGGAAGTGTTTTGTTTTGGAGGGTACACTACATTATTAAACAATTAAAAGTGCAGTAGTTAACAATTTAGCTTAGCAGCCAATTTAGCAACTAGCACTCTATCATGCCCTTCTTTGATTTGACTGTCTCGCTCCCTAAGTAAACGTTCACAGATCACTCCCACTTAATGAGAAATAAATACTGGCACAAATATATTCTTTATTGTTCAAAAGTAAGTTCGTTTCCTCAGTTCTATCTTAAGTTGCCGCGCACCGCCTTGTTTATCTTTTCACCTGTTGATTCGGAATACATTTCAGGTATTTCCATGTATAATGTTTAATCAATGCTTCCATTTCAATAAGCCGTGACAACATTCAGTTGATGCAAAATAAGCCGCCATTCAGCAGCAAGCGCAATCAGGAGACGAATCGAACATTGCCTAGCTACTGGAGTAAACGTTTCCCTTATTTTTAGAGACTCGCGCAGGTTCAAGGGTTCTTATATTCTCTTATGATGTGTTGTTACACACACAACCTTAACGAAGTGCGGTGCTTTGGGTCGCTGATGTTCGTTCACTACTCTCAGGGGTGGTTGTCCTAGATAGGACGAGAGCCGACCAAATTCCGCTTTGGTTATAGTCCGTAATAATTGGTTCGAGCACTTTTAATATTGCATACGCAGTGGATGAATTTCAGTTGACCATATACTGTGAGTGTTATGCCTGCAGCAGTACGTCTGGTCACTTTCCATTCACAACTGCGTTGCAATACTTTTTATCCGTATAGGAATTACTTTTTCTTGACTATGAAGCGAAGTTGAACTATAGACCTGACGCTCGGCGGTCTGTGGCAGTCCGCTGACAGCAACCTTTTGCGACTAGCCGTGCCTTCCTCATACAAACATTACCCTTAGAGTTCGTTTTTGTTTGAAAGACCCATCGACAGCCTATTATATTTTCCCCCATTGGACGATCTACAATGGTCCATGTTTTATTTGTCTCATGTGCCGAAAGTTCTTCGTTCATGGCCTGCTTCCAATCCATAGCGTTGGAATCTTTCAAAATATGACTGACATTTTGCGAATCTGAAGTTAACATGCAGACGGCACTCTGACTCATTATTTGAAATTTCAATCTTCCTATGTGATTTTTTCTTTGACCTTGTTCTCATTGCCACTGCATCTACATTTTTAGGGTTCCAAGGCCAAACGGCGAAAAAACAAAACCCTTATGGATTCATCATGTCTGTCTGTCTGTCTGCCCGTCCGTATGTCACAGCCACCTTTTTCCGAAACTATAAGAATTATACTGTTGAAACTTGGTAAGTAGATGTGTTCTCTGAACCGCATTAAGATTTTCACACAAAAATAGAAAAAAAAAAAAAATGTTGGGGGTTCCCCATACTTAGAATTGAAACTCAACATTTTTTTTTTCATCAAACCCATACGTGTGGGGTATCTATGGTTAGGTCTTCAAAAATTATAATGTGCGACTATGCACATTCCTCTCAAAATTATCGTCCCGGCAAACAAAACAAAGAAATAAAACCAGAAAATTTTACTTTTTTCTTTTCTCAATTTAATATGGAGCTTTTATTTTTTGATTTGGACGAGAACCGGTAGTCAACTACGCTCACTACATTGAGGTGATAGTCAGAGATGGCAATTTTTGTTTTTTGTGCCAATTTCTTATTTTACGTTACGTGACGCATTGGCATACCGCCCCCTCGAAGGTTTTAAGAACCTGCGACAGTAACTCGAGAACTTATTTAATTACTTCAGATACAGCTTACATATCGACTAACACATTACATTTGTATGGTTTGTTACTTGGAATAGTTTACAGAATGTTTTTGAATATTTTGAAAGAATAAAATAAAACTCACATGTCAGATCTCTTCCCAAAATAAGTCTGTTAATGGATTAATGACAAATACGTAGCTATTGTTTTTATAAATGATCAGATATCTCTCATAATAAAATCAATTAATTCAACCGACCATGGTATCATAGGTCTCTTGAGCATTGTCATCAACTGGTAAGTATATGAGTTGATCCACAGGTCTTAAGAACCGTGAAGTCGACGTTTTTACGGTTACCATTCTTACAAGTCCTTCGCTGCTAGGACTTGTCTCAATAACTTTGCCTAATGGCCAGCAAATCGGTGGATTTCCCTTAGAATAACTATGTCGCCGACTTGGAGATTTCTTTTCAGATAGTATAACTTATTTCTTTGCATAAGTTGATGTAAAACCTCTTTCTTCCAATGGTTCCAAAAATTGTTTTTCATGGCTAAAATTAGTGACCCCCGTTTGGCATAGTTCCTATCTATATCAGTGATGTCTGGTAAAGATTTTAACTCGCTACCTACCAAGAAGTGTCCTGGTGTCAAAGGAACTGGATCTTGGCCATTTATGCTTACAGCGCACAAGGGACGGGAATTTAAGCAGGCTTCAATTTCAGCTGCTAATGTAGACAGTTCCTCAAATGTAAGAAGTGATTGACCTAGGACTCTTTTGAAATGATGTTTGAAAGAACGAACAGCCGCCTACCAAATCCCTCCGAAGTGGGGTGCATGTGGGGGTATGAAAGACCACGAAATCCCCTTGGCTTCTATCTCCGGCACTATTACTTTATAGAAAGCTGAGGACTTGAGAACAATTTTTTTTATTTTTTTAACCGCACCCCGGAAAGTAGTTCCATTATCACTACAAATTATGCTGGGAAGCCCGCGACGAGAGACAAAACGGCGTAAAGCAGCTAGGAAACTATCAGTGTCAAATCAGACACAATTTGGATATGGATGGCCTTAGTGATAAGGCAAACAAAGATGGCAAAATAGGCTTTATAAGACTTTACACCTCGACCTTTTGACGCGCGGACTGAAACTGGTCCAGCATAATCCAAACCAGTTGAATAGAACGGCCTTTGGGGTATCACTCGGATAGCAGGTAAGGGCGCCATCTGTTGAGACAGTGTTTTGGTAGAAAATCTAATGCAATTTGTGCATCTTGATAAAATGCTCCTAATTAACATTTTACCGTGAATAATCCAAAAGGTCCTTGTTATATGAGAAATAACCAGTTGTGGTCCACCATGAAGAGTGGATTTGTGAGCATCGAGCACAATTAGTCGAGCCAAATATCTACTTTTATGAAGGAATTCGTCTACCTTGGCTCACTGATGACCGGCGACAACAACACCAGCGCTGAGATAAAACGCAGAATCACTCATGCCAACCGCTGTTTCTTTGGGCTCAAGAGGCAATTGAGAAGTAGTGCGCTCTCTTGGAAAACCAAGGTGACACTGTATAAGACATTGATCATCCCAGTCCTCCTTTACGGCGCAGAGGCTTGGACCTTAACAAAAGCGGATAAAGATGCCCTTGGTTGTTTCGAGAGGAAAATTCTGCGCACTCTCTACGGTCCCGTTTGTTCAAACGGTGTATGGACGAGAAGATATAACGAAGAACTGTATGGGTTGTACAGCGATATCGGCCTGGTACGACGTCTACGGATACAGCGTCTAAGGTGGCTAGGCCATGAATAGCGCATGGAAAATACTGCTCCGACCCGAAGAGTCTTCGAAGCCACCCCAGAAGGAAGGTGCGGCAGAGGTCGGCCGCGTCAACGGTGGCGCACGCAGGTAGAAGTGGCCTTAACCAACTAGGCGTGCGGCGCTGAAAGCAGCTGATAAAGACCATGCCAGCTGGAGAGGCTTGTTGATTGAGGTCCAGGTTCACTACGGACTGTAGTTCCACCTAAGTAAGTAAGTAAGTTCATCCCATGGGCAATTCTATTTCGGGTGGTTGAATAAGATTAGTATAGCAAATCACAGCAGCTATTTTGTATTTGTATTACAGAGTTTTACAAAAACAGTATTTCGGAGACTTTAGCACGACGAATACCCTGTAATATTAATTTGATGTTTTCGTCATTTAAGTTATCCGCTAATTATTTCCCTCTATCTAAAAAATGTCGAGGTTCAAAAAGACGGGTTCAATAATGGAAAAACGCGCGGGTACTTTAAACTTGTATGTATGTATGTATGTTGGCGTTACAGTCCATGAAGAACCTGAGTCGAGCTTCTCTCAATCACCCATGTTGTGTGTGAATTCATTTTCCCATAGGTGAAAGGGACCTACAGTTTGTTGCCGGTTCCGAACGGCGAATTTCGAGAAGCTTTTCATGACAAGTTTACTACAGGGGGTTTTGTCAGAACCCCGCTGAGGAAAAACACCGTGAAAAACACGTTGGATGACATGGCTGTGTCGGGAATCGATCCCGTGTCATCGGCGTCAGAGGCCAACACACTACCCACTGCGCCACGGTGCGCCACAAAAGTGAGTGAAAAGACACTGACCACTGATAAATCCATGCTGATGAGAACTTAAAATTCCTTTTGTCCGCAAAATTGAGCCTATTGAAAGTTCTATACATAGGACTTATAGATGATACTTTTCACTTCCCTAGGAAAATTCAAGTAAAAGCAGATTCATTAAAAATAATTTTTAACGATTTAAAAAGTCAAAAAGTGCATTTAGATAATAGAAGAGGTGGAATAGAATCAACACCAGCCTTATGATTTAAATCCAGCCTAGTTAAGCCATCAAGGACTTCTTGATCTGAAAAGGAAAAGAGATCGAAATCTGTTATAGAAACAAAAGTTGAATAGAAATTTTTACTATTATGTATAGGGTCTTTATTATAATTTGACTGAAAAATTTCGCAAAAAGGTTAGAAGTGGATTGACTACATAAGAACACTCACCGATAAGCTCCATGCAGTTGGGAAAAATTGAACTCTGGCGTTTTAATTTTAAAAAACCCATTGTGAATGAAGAAATCGATTTAAAAAATCAAACTCCCTACGCAATTGTATGAAATGAGTTCTATCTTCAGGTGCACCCGATGCTTTACTTTTCTTTAAGGCCTTGTTTTTGACATTCTCTTTATTTTTAAGCCCCTTATTAAACCAATGGAATTTAAAGAGCCTTTCTTTTTTGACAAAGGAACAAATTGTTGGACGCCCTACAATAAAATTGTTTTGTTTCAAATATTGCTTCCAATTAACGGAGGAAAGGAAATTATTTAAAGACATAAAGTCCGCCTTTTTAAATTTAAAACTGTTAGGATTATGCCGGTTAAATTAATATAAGATAATCAATGTGAACTATATTTATTGACGGTATAAGAAGAAGAAGAAAGGTAAGTGAAACAGAAGTTTAAACTCCATACATATATCTTAGTACATAAATATTTTAATACAATGTGGTGTTACCACAAAAACCAAATTCAGTTCTAACACCCCAACTTATTAAAAATTAAATATTAATTGACAAACCTCATTAAAATTCAAGAAAAAAATCAAGTCACAAAAAAAAAAAAAACAATTTTAATTTTTGCAAAATAAATGCCATGAAAAACATAACTTGTAAAAAAACCAAGTCTCGCAACTTAGATCTTCTACCGTAAAAAGTTGTAATTACATGTATTGCAAAGTCGGTTAATTTATTCAGTCCCTACTTAAGGGACCTTCTGCCTTGATTTATTCCGTAATTAGCTAACCGAACAACATCTTTTAGTGACCATACCAATATCAAAATCTTTTATGTTTTAAGTAAATTGATTGACCTGGCCATCGCATGAAAACACAATATATCTCACAAGTAATACATATTATATTAAATTAGATTATTTAGTGCGATTTCCAAGGAAGGTTAAAACACCACTTTGCCACGTTATAATACGTCCTCTCAGTTGGACGGTTTATTTATAAGTGTTTTATTGGTACCAAGTGGAGAAGCTTGGTCAGCTGGTTTTCAGCTTTTGTTATATGTACATGTTTGTGTGTATAAATGTCACAATATTATTCTGAGTGGATTGGGTAGAAGACCCAATCCCTAGTGGCTCGATATAACCCAAATGTTGCTGCAACTTGCGTGCTGGCGAAGTAAGTTGCAGATCGTTGAGCTTTTCACTTGTGCGGCCGGGGTGTGACGGCCATGTCGAGTTGTCAATGGCTTCCACACTAGTTGACAGTTGACAGTTGTATGTTGTGCACGTGAAGTGGTTTGTTGTCGTTATTTTGTGATTATTGTTTGCTTATTTTGTGATTTGTGAATTATGTTGACTTGTTATGTGCGTAGTGTAACGTCTGGTCTGATGGGGGTTGAATCGCCATGCCACTGCCATCCATGTTTTTTCTGCTGCTTATCTTCAGGGGGGTGGTTTTGTTGTGTTATTGTTGTTGTTGCACAGCAACATGCTCCGGGCCCCAGCGGTTGACGGACGGAGGTGCAGACGGACGGGTTCTTGGTCGTCTGGCGGAGTAGTGTGGCGTGGTTGTTGCCCTTTGCGCGGGTAGTTATTATCATCGTGTTGTGCGTATTCGGGAGTGTTGTTGTTGTGTTGTTTTCCGGGGTTGATTGCCTTGTTGCTTGTTCCGTCGGATCATTATTTTCGGTAAGTTAAATTTATTGGAGAAAGAAATAAAAAAATAAAAAAAATAGAGACTATATTAGTAAATGTTCGTAGATGACACGGAACACGGAGACGGAGACATTGGACATAACATTGATTTCAGGTGAGTTGCTTCCCTCTATCAGAACACATGGCGAAGGGGTTCGATGATGATGAGGACTTCGATGGAGATGAGCGAAGACGACGTAAAAAGCAAAAGGTAAAATGGTTCGAGCGAATTTGCCGCCTGATTTTGATTTTCGTTTTTTTTTTGCGAACACCGAGAAAAAACGAATGGGATATGATTTTATGTTTGCAACGCGATTGGCAAAAGGGAGATTTTGGTGATCAGCCGCTTGAGGATTGTGTTGGCTGTTCTTATGGTCACTGATGCTGGTGGTATCAGCCGATGATTAGACCTTCGATATTGATGGTTTGTTGTTTGTTCTCAGTTTAGGTCGTTGCTGCAGCTGATGTACATATATATGTTGAACTCCATTGTTTACAGATATCCTGGGTAAGTCGTTGTATGTATTTCCATTTGTTTAGTGTGTTTATGTTTTTATGTTTTTCATTCCTGGTGGTGCGCGTATTTATGTATGTTAGTTTGTTTGACAAGTTGTTTAATATTGGTTATCCACAATGTGTTTGTGTAGCGTTTGAGATGTGCTCCGGCTGATCAAATTGGAAGGAATGATGTAAGTTGAAGAGGATTATCGGATGCTGTTGATTGCAGGTAAGTGATTCGTTTGTTCTTCGTTCTCCAACTCATACTGGGAATATATCGGTCTCGATTATGCTGATGATCTGATTTCTCGCCTCGTTTCGTTCCTCGACGGCAAGGGGGTGAATGTCGAGAGATTGCTTTGTGTTGATTCATAGGTTTTGAAAATGTCGTTGCCCTATTGGTGTGGTGCGAATGAGTCTCCTTATTGATGAAGATCGGTGAATCAGTTCCATGTTGAGAGTTGTGTGATGCCATGCAATCTGAGTGATGCTCGCAGGTATGTTGTTGTAGTATATTGTGTAAGCTGATATAACCTTTTCTTTTGTTTGTTTCTTCACTTCTAGATTTGGTGCTCTTTGTATCCTTGTTTGTTGATGTGGCACGAATCATGTGAGAAATTCGGGAACAAGTTGCTACCACACGTCGTTGCTGTTGAGTTCCATGGGATTTGTCTTTGTCCCTGGGTGGTTCCATGCACTTGTTGGTATGCGTTCCTGTGATGAACCACCCGAGTATGGTTCTCTGAGCTACTGTGGCATTGTGCTTGCCTTTCACCAAACCTTCGAGGATGATGGAGGAGTATACGTCTGCCCCCAGAAGTAGATCAATTTTGCCTCGTGTGTGGAATGATGGGTCGGCTAAAGGTAAGTTAGCTAAGTGTTCCCAATTATAGTGTTGTATGTGGGCCGTTGGAAGTCTACTCGTTATATCGCGAAGGATGTGTACTTTGACTTGCATGTGGAGGTCGGATTTATGATTGAGAATAGCGTTAGCTGAGTTTGATGCTGTGTAGTTCCCGTTGATGTTTGTCCGAGTCCAGGTATGTTTGCTAATGTGCGTTGTTTCCTGAGCCCCAGTTGTTGAGTGACTCGTTCTGTAATGAATGATGCTTCCGAACCTGGGTCGATTAAGGCTCGGAAGGTGTGGAGTGATCCGTCCGATGCGGCTGTTCTCTCAAGTGCAGTGTCTTCATCTGATTGAAGTGCGTAGCGTTAGTGTTCGTGGTTGTCGAAGTGTCTCTGAACGGATCTGCTTCGGGATTCAGATTTGATGTGTTCTGAATGAAATGATTTGTTGTGTTGATTTGGGATGTGTTTGGTCTCTGTTGTTGATATTGCTGATGTTGATAGCCTATGAGTTGGCTGTTTTGGGCTTGTGGTTCTATATGTAGTAACGTGTGATGCTTGAAACCGCATTTAAGACAAGTTGCTTTACTGTTGCAGGATGATAAACGATGATCCTGTCCGAGACAGTTTATGCAGACGGAGTTCTGTCTCGCGACCTTGTTGCGAGTTGTGATATCCATGTTGAGGATTTTTTTGCAAGAGCGGAGGCTGTGTGCATCTCCACAAAGTCGGCATCGAGTGCTATTGTATGGTTCTGGTTTGATGTGGTAAGTGCACGTTTTCCTAAATGTTGATTGTTGTTGCGATTGTACCTTTGATTTGTTATTTGACTCCTGTATGTTTTCTAGAGAAGTACAGCGACCTTTGATGAAAGAGAGGAATGATTTCAAATCTGGGAGAGACTTCGATGTTCCCAGCTTGTCTTCCCAAGCCATTTGAGTTTGATGGGGCAGCTTATGTAAAATAATGTAAATTAGGATACTGTCCCAGGTGTCTATTCCTAGCCCGAGATTGGACAGAGCGTGAATGCACTCGGTGCTGGTGTCATGCAATGATTTCAGGGAGGAGGCGGACTCGTGGGTGAGATTGTTTTGTTCGATAAGCATACGAAGCATGGTATCGACTAATTTTATTTTATTTTCAAACCTATCTGTTAATATTTGCCAGACTGATTTGTAATTCTTTGCGTCGATTGAAAGATGTTGGATCAACCGAGCGGCATCGTTGCTGACAAATCTTTTAAGAAATTGTAGTCTTTGGACGTCTGAGATATCTGTATTTTGATCAATCAGCGTCGTAAATAAGTTGTGGAATCCTGACCATTCCTCGTACTTTCCTGTAAAGGGTTGTATTTGTATTCGCGGAAGTCTGATGTCGGAACCTGCAGATCGAGGTTGATGTGGCTGTCGTTTTCTTCTATTTTTTCTAACGCATCTCTCAATAAGCCGACAAAGGCGAAGTACGTTTTTTTTATTTTGAGATATGTCTCATCGGCTAAGTATTTGTCCCTTACAGGATCGGTTGTGCTACCCACGATCGAAGCGTACTCCTTTTTCGCTCGTTTATATGCGTCTTCAACATCGGTTAACGCAGTGACGTAACCCTTGGATTGGTGGGACGCTGGGTTTTTCTGATATTCCACCAGATCCCGTTGGAGTTCAATTAGAAGTATTTCTTGGGTTTCCATGGATTTCGCCGTCTTTGATAAAATGAAAAACAAAGTTAAATGGAGTTCACACAGCCAGTCAGGAGGGGGGTTTCAACACGCACACGCATTCACACCGAAAAAAAAAAGACGGAGTAAATGTATATAATAATTTTAATTAATTTTTTTTTTACTTAGTGTATGTAAGTATGTATGTATGTATATTTTTGTTAACGGGTTTTCTGCCCTTTGTTTCTAATGATGTCAGATTGCCCTAATTTGTGATCGTCACCGTTTGTTTTTGAGGCAAACGGCTATCCGTGTCACGTATCGCACGTATTGTTGGTTAATGATAACGGGCCCTCTGCCCCTTGTTTATCTGTTGTATGGTTGTTCGGGCTTAATGTATCCGACCCGACTAAAATTGTAAAACAAAGAAATGGTCTTACACATTCACGCACACACACGCACCAGAAAAGGGGGTTTCACAATTATGCACGCACAAACCAAAAAAAGATTTATATAGCATATGTTGGAATTGTATAAAAATATGTTAGAGTATTTTAAAAAAATGTAAAAGGTATTTATAATGTATATTATAAATCTTGAAATTGTATATGTATATGGATGTGATTTGTGTAGCGAAATGTAGGTGTACTTTAATAAATCAGGTTTTTTTTTTTGTTTTTTAGATCGCTCACGCATACGCCAATTCTCTAAATGCTATTTTATTTGCTTATATTTTGAAAAATGCGAAGCAAATAAAATGCTAATTAGAAAAAAAAACAAAAAGTGTACGCCCTTTGTTTTAGTTGTTATTTGTTCGTTGTGGATTCTTTGTTCCTTGTAGTATTTAGTTGTTTGTTCTTTGTAGTACTTAGTTGTTGTTTGTTCTTTGTTCGTGGGTTCTTTGTTCCCTCGTTGGTTCTTTGTTCTTGTCGTGTATGATGATTGTTCTTTGTAGTTTTGATTGATGTTCCTTGTAGTTTTTGCGATGTTCTTTGTTCTTTGTCGAGTTTGTTGTTTGATTTTTGTTTGGACATTATTTGATTTTTTTTTTGTTACGGGCCACTGGTTGTTGGCTCAAAGGGCCAAATGTGCGGTCGTATAACGCACAGATGAATTAATTGTGTAAGGAATGTTAAAACACCACTTTGCCACGTTATAATACGCCCTCTCAGTTGGACGGTTTATTTAGAAGTGTTTTATTTGTACCAAATGGAGAAGCTTGGTCAGCTGGTTTGCAGCTTTTGTTATATGTACATGTTTGTGTGTATAAATGTCAATATTATTCTGAGTGGATTGGGTAGAAGACCCAATCCCTAGTGGCTCGATATAACCCAAATGTTGCTGCAACTTGCGTGCTGGCAAAGTTGCAGATCGTTGAGCTTTTCCCTTGTGCGGCTGGTTTGTGGCTGTGGTGTGACGGCCATGTTGAGCTGTCAATGGCTTCCACACTAGTTGACAGTTGTATGTGACGTTATTTTGTGATTATTGTTTGTTTATTTTGTGATTTGTGAATTATGTTGACTTGTTATGTGCGTAGTGTAATGTGTAGTGTGATGTTCGTGCAATGGGTAATGTGATGTTCCAAGTAGCGTGGACTCCATAGATGTTGGTGGGCATGTGCGTCCCGTCTGATCTGATGGGGGTTGAATCGCCATGCCACTGCCATCCATGTTTTCCCTGCTGCTTATCTTCAGGGGGGTGGTTTTGTTGTGTTATTGTTGTTGTTGCGCAGCAATACTATAAGATGTTGTTAGGTTTGCTAATTACGTAACAACTTAAGACAGAAGGTCCCTTTAGTAGGGAATGAATCAATTAACCGAATTAGTATTACATGGATCTCACAAGTTTTTACGGTAGAACAACTGAGGTGCGAGACTTGGTTTTTTTTTACAAGTTATGTTTTTGATGGCATCTCATTTCTTTTTGTAGATTGTCCTACTTTTTTTCCTATCCGGTACCTTCTACTTCTTGAATACCAAAAACGGATTGCCTTAAAGCTCACACTCTGTCTCATGAGCTTTTGTTGTTTTTGTAGGTTAAAGTTAATCTTCATGTAAAATTGTTAGCTCTCATTCACTATAAATACTGTCAATGTACCTAATATAAAATTGCAACATTAGGCTCAAGAGAGAATTATCTTGAAATAATATACGGTACTCTCTGGCGCAATCAGAGCTTTTTATATTAACAAATTACTTAACCCATTATTTTCCTATGGAATTAGATTTATTTGAAGATTGTTTAAATGTTTATACCCATGCTGACTGATACCATTTACATAAGTTAAATAAAACGTGGTTTGTGTTTATACCTGCGATATCGCAATAAGACCCAAGGGTTGCCGGAAAGAAAGTGGCCACCTTTCTGTGATGGACGGGAAGCGTGGAAGCGGCGGAGCGGGCAAGCCACCTCCGCCGACCGCGGTTATGGTTAGTAGTGTCCTTCCTTTTATGGCAATTTCGGGCAATTCAGTCTACTTAATACTTTGCGAGATTTTGGTACAACTTTCATAAGACGTGTCCCATTCTTGCATTTTTATTTTACATTTACAACTATTTTACAAGTTACCTTTTAACATAATCATACTTAGGTACCTATTAGAGCACTGCGCGAGTACATAAAAAGTATTCGGAGTAATAATCGCCGAGTATAACAAAACGATGCGAGTACGTACTCGGCATCGTCTCTGAATGCATTGCCGACTCCTCCTCCGGAATGATTATGAGTAATAATCGCTAAAACTGCATCGTAGCATTACGCATCGAAGCGAGTAGGTATCGTGAATCGTGATAATGTCCTTGAAAAACTGACAGCTAGGCAAGAGTGCACTTCAGGTCGGAAAACAAAATCTGATATGTTGCTTTCGATTCGAAAAAAATGTTCAGACTATTGAAGAAATATGTACGTATTAGAGGCGGCAAAGAAACGATCGTCTTTATGAAATTGAAAAATATCTGTTAGATAGATTGATTATATTTTTGCAGTCATTTAAAACAGCAACATTACCGTCTGGGGGGGATAGAAAGCCTACAATTCATTAAGTGCCCTCACACAAGCAAAAGAAAAGCTGACATAACTATACAGTGAACAAACATGGATCGAAGTCCAAGTGGTTATTCGATATTGTTTGGATAATGTTTTTGACACTAAATTCCAACCACATCGCGCTCATAAACTATATAGCTGCATTTTTATGGCCCAAATATAAACAACTACACTTCTTCGACGATAACACGCGTGACGAAATGTATAGGATGAGCTAACTAGTATTCCTGCAAATTCTGAAAACTTTTCTACCACACTTTTGTCTTCTTCTGATTTCCACGAAATAGATCTTCATGGCACTATGTCGGTCTGCAGCGAAGCTCAAGATGAGGAGCAGTTCTCTAATAAATATAAAGATACTTACATAGATAACGATAATAATTGGCAGCCACAAGTTAATGTTGAAACGGAGCTATAAAAAAACCTGCCAACTGCGAGTCGGACTCGCGCATCAAGAGTTCCGTACCATCTGTATATATAAATATGAAAGAGACTATGTATGTTACCTCATCAGTCATCACATTAAATCACATTTTTTGTATGATGACAGATCTTGGTTGCAGGCAGGTTATCGGCATATTACTTTGATAATCTAAAAATATTCATGATGAGATATAGTTGATCATCAAAGTCTCCATCATACTTCTTGTTTTTTTTTTTTTTTTTTAGAAACTCGCGCAGGTTCAAGAGTTTTTTTTTATTTATATTCTCTTATGATGTGTTCTTACACACACAACCTGAACGGAATTACTTGACAGCAACGATGTGAAAAGGTGAATAACAATAATGGGAAATATGGGAAAAAGGTTTGCAGCTAGGATTAATTCATCAAAGACACAAAAGATATCAAAACTGGGAAGTTTGCTACTGGTTGTGGGATATTGTCGACTAACCTTAGTTCAGTATATGACCAAGGGGATTTTTTGGATGAAAATCATGTCTGTTGTATGGGAGCCCCCCTTAATATTCATTTTGTTCTGTTTTTAATATATGTCGTGGTAGCGGCAACAGAAATACATCATCTGTGAAAATTTCAACTGTCTAACTGTCACGGTTGATGAGATACAGCCTGGTGACAGACGGACGGACGGACGGACAGCAAAGTCTTAGTAATAGGGTTCCATTTTACCTTTGGGTATGGAACCCTAAAAAGGAAGATATCACTGATCGAAATATTTTACGATGGTGGCGAAAAGCCATGGAAAGGATTTTCATTTACTCCCCCAACTAGGACGAAAAATCTCATGTATTCAGGCGTCTAGCTCCTCAAGTGAACGAGCGTTCAGTTCTGCAAACAGAGTGGTAGAGGAGAGGAGATATAATCTAAAGGGTAGAATATAGATCCCATACTGTTTTTACATTCTGCAGGAAAGGTTTAATAAACCAAATATAAGGCAAAGCATTTCTCTCTTTATTTACATATGTTTAATGTATACATATGTATATCGAAGCCCGTTTTTTTATCTTTTCTTTAAAACTGCGTTACATACATTGTTTTCAATAGAAGGTAGAAACTACATATACATACATAGTAAAGAAACTTTTTATTATTCTTTTTACTTTTTATTATATTTATGTTTATTTATTTTGGGTGATAAAGTTAACCATCTGCTTTAAATTTGTCTAATTTCCCATTTCTCACCCGCCCTATGAATCCCTCATACAGCTTTGTACATACATACATATGTATTTCTTCAGCATAAGCACAATTTCGCTGATACCAATGCCTAGGCCAGATATACACTAGAGATGCGCAAAAAAGTTCCAACCGCGGAACGAACATGGAACCGTAATTTTCCTGATCGGAACTACAATACATATGTATGTACATATGTATTTAGCTTTTTTGTTACTGAATTCAATGGCAAAATGAAAAGTTACGATAGATTTTTTAAAAACATGTTTTATTATCATTTCAAACCAAAAGCAACCATAAAAAATTAGTTTATTTTATTTCATTTATTCATTTTATTTATTTGTTTCAGAAACTGAGAAAATAACAAATAAAATATGTACATAAATCATGCATGCATACTCGCACCGATATGGAACTAGCAAACCATGTCCATGTCCGGACCTGAATGCATACTCATTACTCGCACCGATATGGAAATAGCAAAAACATGTCCATGTCCGGAACTAAATGTATACTCGGACCTATCGGAACTATCAAAAACATATCCATGTCCGGAACTAAATGTATACTCGGACCGATATGGAACTAGCAAAAACATGTCCATGTCCGGAACTAAATGTATACTCGGACCGATATGGAACTAGCAAAAACATGTCCATGTACGGAACTAAATGTATACTCGGACCTATCGGAACTATCAAAAACATGTCCATGTCCGGAACTAAATGTATTATCGCACCGATATGGAACTAGCAAACCATGTCCATGTCCGAACCTGTATGCGTACTCGCACCGATATTGAACTAGCAAACCATGTCCATGTCCGGACCTGAATGCATACATACATGTATGACATTCGTTCACGAAATGCGGTGCCGGCATTATATTCTTTCATTTCTTTTCTTCATTTCAGTTCCAGTGTGATGTACAGTGTACACCAACTGTTCGAGCTTTACCGCCACATCTTCATACTTTTGGGTTTCGTGAAAACTACGGGGTATAACTCATACCGTATGAGAAGCATGTTCGTTGCATTTATGTTTTTTTTTTTTTTCGTCTTGTACATATGTGATTGATGAATAAGGGTTGAATGGAACTATGGAACTATTTTCGTTCAATTTGCGGAACGAGAGGACATGTGTCCGAGAGAGGACATAGTTCCGTGAACTATACATGTCCGGAACTACCCAACTCTAATATAAATTATTATTAAATAAAACACAACTAGCTAGTAAGCTTTATTTCTAATTACTTTATTTATTCCTCTATGCGGAAGCGTCCGAAACTTTGACAAATACTATACTATCTTACTCCTCTATATGGAAGCAACTGAAACTTATTCTGTATCAGAAGCAACTAATAACAGTAACGATGGCAACAGTTAATGCCAGAGCGTGGGTGAACACTTGATGTGTTAAATTGTATCTGATGTTGCAACTTGCAAAGTGCAACCTCTTTTGTTAGGATGTTGCCACATAACTATCCCCCTTTTCAAGTGAAGTCGTCCTCGACTTCGTTTAATTTAAACATCGTAAAAAAATAGAGTTCGTACTAAATTATAAACTCAAGTTATACAAGTTTTTCAAGATTAATACCATTTTTTTTTAGCGA
Organism: Eumerus sabulonum; assembly: GCA_951905685.1. Taxonomy (NCBI): domain Eukaryota; kingdom Metazoa; phylum Arthropoda; class Insecta; order Diptera; family Syrphidae; genus Eumerus; species Eumerus sabulonum. The sequence continues at coordinate 75,732,342 of OX645060.1, forward strand.
AATCTTAGAGAATTACTGATTTGATATCATGGTTTAATGTCATTGATTGTATAAAAATGTTTAATGTGTCACCTAAGATTATTTTTGTGAATTTTTTTGTTATCTATAAGAACAGTAGTTCCCAAGTCCTTTTGGATAACCTTTTCGACGAACAACTTTGTGAATTTGTTACCAATTCGTCTATTTGTTCGAACGAAAACCTTGTCACCTGGTTTGAACGACCGAGTCTGTCTATTTTGATTGTGATACTCTAGGTTTGCATCTTGGGCTTTCACTATCTTATTTTTAATTTCATCTCTTAGCTCTATTTGGATTGAGTGGATTATGTCAATTGGCTTGTGGTTTGTAACCGAATGAATCGTCCTGTTGTACTTAGCTGTTGCAAGTAAAAGGAGTTCACCGGTGTCGGTAATATTCTGTTCTAATTTTGTACATCTTGCTATTTCCGAAAGGGTGCTGTGAAATCGTTCCACTTGTCCATTTGTGGTACTATGAAAAGGTGGGGTGGAAAATATATTTACAGAGAAATAGTTTTTGAGAAGTGTTTTTATGGTTTCTGAATTGAGAGATCTCTCATTGTCGCAAACTATGGTTTTCGTATTTTTAAATAAATTTAGTAATTCCAAAATCGGTTCTTTGACATCTATTATTGCTCGAGATTTAATGGGTTTAACTACAGCAAATTTAGAAAATTTGTCTACGCAAGTGAGGAAATGTGCTCCAGCAGTTGTATAAATATCCAAGTGTAGTATTTCACCTGGTTGTTGAGGAATGGGAGTTTTGCCTATATGAGGCACTGGAGGGTGTCTCTGATATTTTGCCTCATGACAAATCTTACAATTAGATACTATCTGCTCCAGACTTTTATTTAAATTTGGAAAGAAATAATTCTCTAAGATTTGTTCCCTATTTTCCCGCGCAGAACGATGGGCGCGGTTATGCTCAGCTGCGAGAATTTCAAGTTGATCAGCTGGGTTAAAAATATCTGTAACCATTTTGGTTGTATGACGAAACTTTACTGATGGAAATGACATAATTAATCTATTCTGAATTTTGCCTAAGGTTTGCAGGTCACAATAAATGGCATTGACAACATCGGGGTTAACAGTTTCCATAAACATTTGAAAGAGATTGTCGAAACTATTGAATACAATAGTGTGTCTAATTCTATTTTTGAAAATGATCTTTGTTGTCTTTTTCAAAGCAATCCCCTCTTCTATGATTAATTGATTCTTGAAGGAGTTGACTGGATTATGAACGCTAATTATTGTTTGAGTAAGGGATTCTTCACTATGTACTGTGGAAGCCAATTCTGTAGACTGGCTAAAAGCATTTATGTGCTGTCTTGACAAAGCATCAGCCACGAAATTCTCCTTTCCAGGCTTATAAAAAAAAGTTGGAGAGAATTCTTCGACAAACGCTCTCCATCTTTTCATTTTTGCATTGGGGTTTCGGTCGGAAATTGCAAATGTCAGTGGCTGATGGTCAGTGAAGATATTCAATTGCTTCACCCCATAAAGATAATTTCGTAGCTTTTGCAGTGACCACACTATGGATAAAAGCTCTCGTTCATTGGTAGCATAGTTTTCTTCGGTAGAAGATAAAGTTCGGGAAATCATCGTTATGGGTCTGCCGCCTTGGGAGAGGACAGCGCCAAGTGCGTGCGATGATGCATCTGTTGTCAGATCGAACGGTTTGTCATAATCAGGATAAAGGAGCAACACATCCTCAGACGCCAGAATTTTCTTTATCCTATTAAAAGCTTCCATTGCCTCCGAGTCCAATGATATTTTTGTATTTTTAGATTGATTTGAACTTACATTACCGTTCTCACCACTTAGGTACTTTGTAAGAGGTTTGAAAATTTGAGCGTATTCTTTGACAAAGCGTCGGTAGTATCCTGATAAACCAAGAAATGACCGAAGACTGCGCAATGTCCGAGGAACCTCATACCCAACAATGTCCTTTATTTTCTCAGGACATGTCCTTATTCCCTTATTCGACACAAGGAAACCCAGGAATTCTACCTCTTCTTTCAAAAATGTCGATTTTTCAAGCGCAACTCTCATATTTGATTCGTAAAGTTTTTTAAGGATTCGTTCAACGTCTTTAATGTGATCTTCTTTATTTTTTGAAAATATGATAACATCATCTATGTATACATGACAGCATTTTCCAATATCCTCTCTGAGAATATCGTCGATTGCTCTTTGAAAAATACTGGGTCCATTTTTCAAACCAAATGGGAGCCGACAAAACTCGTACTTTCCATTGTTTACCGAAAATGCGTTTTTTTTCCTATCTTGCTCTGAAAGTTTAATTTGGTGAAAACCTGCTTTTAAATCAAGTGTCGTAAACACTGCAGCTTTTCCGAGGTTAGCAAGAATTACTCCAGTATCTGGGATCGGATATTTGTCATTTATTGTTTTAAAATTAAGCTTTCGAAAGTCGATCACTAGGCGCATATTTCGCACACCATCCTCGTCAACACCTTTCTTGTCAACAACCCAAATTGGGTTATCATACGGCGATCGAGATGGCCTTATAATTTTGTTACGAAGTAAATTTGCGATTTCATTGTTAACAAAGTCGGTAGCAGCCATAGGATAAGGATATGCCTTCGAAAAAACTGGTTCTTTGTCGGTAGTTCTAATAGTGGCAACAACTTTAGTGTTGAAAGGCAATGATTCGTTCGGGTCGGAAAAAACTTTCGATTGACGCTTTATTACAAAGGACAATTCCGGGGGGACGGAGCAGTTCGTCAAAGATATATTATTTACGCTTTTGCAATAGAAGTAAAGAAGTTTTTCTTCTTTTCCATTATAAGATAAAAGCCCTTTCACTAAATCTAACTGAGCAGAAATTTCTCTCAAAAGGTCGAATCCAATGATACCATCAAAAGTCGTGAGCGTTGGGAGTATAAAAAATGAAGAATTTGTGCCAAAAATGTTTATAGTGCACTTTGATGTTATCGCACTAGTACCATGAATAGACCTAACAGAAAAAGGTTCGTTGACTAACTTAATGGCCTTAAGTGCACCAAAGTTCTTGATGTAGTTTTTTGCAGCACCTGTATCAACGAGGAGCTTTATTTCCTCTCCTGCGAGTGTTCGGCTGACATAAGGCAGGAGGGACTGTCCCCTAAAAAATTAATGTTATCGGATATTTCTGAAATGTCATTGTACCTGGTGGTATTGTACTCTGTCTCATAGGTTTCATCATTTGAAAAATATGTGTCATTAGGTAAAATTTGATTTTTGGGGCAAAAATGTTCATCAGCACTGTAAAGGATATTATTGTCATTACTCGCAACATTTTGTTGGGAAAGATGGTTTATTCTTTGGATTTTGGGATGAGTTTGTCTATCGGATTCATTATGTCGTTTAAAAAGCCTATTCGGTTGGTTTTGTCTTTCAACAGGTCTCTGGAAATGATTGTGATTTTGTATGTGTAAGTTATGTCTTGAATTACGAAAAGGTTGTTGGAGATTTGGATTTTTAATAGGGTTTTGAAATTGAGTAGGATTTCTCAGGTGAGAACAGGATGGATCCACTTCCATCGGACTTGGATTTTGTCGCAACTGATTAGAAAATATAGGTTTGTAATGGGGTGAATGGTGTATATTGTAATCGTTATAGTTTGGTGACTGTCTGGGCGCAACATAATTTCCTCTTAAATTCTCATTTCTGTAAGAAAATAAATTTGCGAATGCAAACCTCTCCTGATTAGCCTCTAATTCTTGGGCAAGAGCTAACGCACTCGGCATATCAGTAGGACGAGATGAAAATATAATATCGCCCATTGGTTTCCTTAAGCCAGAAATGAAAACTCTCAGAGCGTCTTGTCGATATTTATGATTTAACGAATCGGTCAAAGACTTGTTACCCTCATGTTGCATCAATGTTTTATTTGTAATCAAAGTTAGTTTCTTCTCCACCTCATCATAGAACTCAATAATGGGCAATTTGCCTTGTCGTAATGTAGACATCTCCTGTTCTATTAGGTAAACAGGCCTTTTATCGGCATACGTAAAGTCAAGCCTTGTTATTATTGCCTTGAAATTGAGGACGGTATTGAATGACGCCAAAACATGATCGGCAGAGCCAACAATTTTGTTTCTCAAAATGGCAACAGCTTGGTAGTGTCGAGAGCTACCTTCATACGGTTCGAACAGTTTGTAAGCAATTAATGCCGCTTGTCGCCATGACACATAACGAACCTGTTCGCCACCGAATTCGGGTAAAGACTTTATTAAGTCTAGAGACTCGTCGCAACTAACATCAGGGTTGATGGTGACCGGTTGATACTCTTCAACGAATGTAGGAGTCTCTAATGCCTTTAGTCGAGCTGTAAGCTGATTGATCGTCACTTCAAAAGTTTGTCGAGTTTGTACGTTTGCAGCCTGAACTGCCGCGGTTATGACCGCCATCAACTGTTCCGCGTCCATCAAATCAGTAATTTCACAATTAAACGTCAATGCAATTTTTGTATTTTTTTTGCAAATACAAGCTTCGTCCTATTACTTAGCAAAGTGTTCTAGAAATTACTTTTTTAAATTAATGTCGATAACATTACATTAAGAAAACCAATTCAAATTTACTTATTTACTATCTTATGCTAGTTATTAATATAGTGTAATATTTGCTAAATTTAGATAAACAATATAAAAAGAGTAAGAAGGAAGAAATATTTACAACAAAACATATACATATGTATGTTTCAGGTGTCAGCGTTCAGTAGTCAGCAAGCTTTTTGTGTCTTCCGATTTTGCTTGAGTGATGGCTTGGGTTTGGAAACCGTTTCGTAAGCTGTGTGGGATGACCTTTTCCTTTTGCACAGTCAAGTTATTCGGCTTGTCAGAGCTTCGGCGTCACTTTCCTCTTCGTCTTATAGATTTATTATAAAATATCACTTTTTTGTGTTTTTGATGTTTTTTTTTTTTTAGGTTTTATTTTCAGGGTTGGTTTTTGGTTGCTAAATCGCACTGTTGCTTATCATGTGCAGTTTTGATTCAGAGCTATTTTTCACCTCTTCGATGGGGTTACTTATATGTAGCACCGATTCAGAAAATGATGAGTCCGCACTAATTAGCAACGCGAAATTTATTTCCTCTATAAGGATTTTTTTACTTTTTCACGTTGGGCGCCAATTATTATTAAATAAAACACAACTAGCTAGTAAGCTTTATTTCTAATTACTTTATTTATTCCTCTATGAGGAAGCGCCCGAAACTTTGACAAATACTATACTATCTTACTCCTCTATATGGAAGCAACTGAAACTTATTCTGTATCAGAAGCAACTAATAACAGTAACGATGGCAACAGTTAATGCCAGAGCGTGGGTGAACACTTGATGTGTTAAATTGTATCTGATGTTGCAACTTGCAAAGTGCAACCTCTTTTGTTAGGATGTTGCCACATAACTTATACACTGTTCAAATGCCATGCAATGTACGTGCAAGTGTATTAGTCAAAAATTCACACGTATAGATTGGGTGTATGCTTGAAGTAAAATCAAATTTTTTGATGCGTAAATACATATACATACATATGTACATATGCTCGCCGAAACCGAATACAGTAAGCCTATCTACACCTAGTATTCCATAATTGTTTATACATATACAGGCAAACAGGTTCATTCACTGATGTATGTATACGTTTGTAATCCCATATATTTATATGGGATTATTTATGCCTATGGGGATTTTTCACCTATGGGTCAACATGGTTGATTGAGAGAAGCTCGGCTTAGGTCCTTCATGGGCTGTAACGCCAACATACATACATACACTTATGCAGTTGGTGTATCTAGAAAACTTATCCGAAATTGCAAAATAATTTAGTTTTTCCTTGATTTATACACTAAACACTAGTTGTGTTCCAAATTTGAAGCTTCTACGTCTGCTAGAAGTGCCTTAGACTTTTGATGATCGGTCAGTCAGTCAGTCAGTGAGTGACAAAATTAAGAACTTTTGACTAGTTATAATTTACAAGCTAGTGGTTCAAATTGAATGACATTTGAAATACGCCGTGTTTATGCAATGCTTGCTTGGTTACTGCAAATTCAGACTTCTAGTTTGTTAACTAGTTGTTAACTAAAGGTGAACTAACTGATCGATTAATTACATAAGATGCCATATTTACCGCTTCAGCCCAGAATGTTTTGTTAAGCCAGAGTTCGGTTCATTCTCTCCGCCACACCGTTATCACCGTTGAGGGGTGTATATATTGGTTGTCTGGTGAATGATACCGTTTTCTTTGCAGAATATTTCTAAATCCAATACACAATATCCCATGCCATTATCTGTACGTAGTACTTTTATTTTGCGCTCCTTTTGAGTCTCTACCATTTGTTTGAATTCCTTAAACTAATGCAGAACTTCAGATTTGTACTTTAAGTAATAGATAATAGATTTGCGAGAGAAATCATCAATGAAACTCAAATAATACTTAGCACCACCAACCCCCCACCTGATTATCTACCTTGTCGTGGTGTGGGGGCTTCTTTCCAAAGGATAATCGTCCCCGTCATTCCCTTCATTTATCCCATCACACTCCCACTCTACCTACTCCTCATCCCCTGGGCTGGACACAAGGTGTTAATCGTACCGTGCCGAGATGTCGACCAGGCTGAGAGCCCAGACCAAAAATAGCTCAGTCGCAAACGCTTCGGATCAGCCAGCCTTACCTCAGTATTGCGGATCTCTGCCAATGAGTCCGGATCTCATAAAAAACCGGAGAGGGATGATATTCCCTCTACGTCAAAGGAGGTAAAGACTCCGATCGGAGAATCGTCAAACCGCTCTGATAAGTTGTCGGCGAAAAAAGTTGACAACAAGAAAACCAACCCATCGACCAAGGCCTATAAAGACCGGAAGGCGGCCTTAAGAATAATGAATCGATGGGGCCCTAAAACTGACTTGTCAGAAAAAGACAAAGAGTCGGTAGCCTGGGCGACAGGAATCCTGGCTCAGGGAAAAGAAATAGCCAAGAGGCCCAGATCGTCCGCCGAGGAACCAAAGCGGGAGGCTAAGAAGGCTAAGCTGGGAACACTGACCAAGCTATCAAAGCCCTTCGGTGACGTTGCGAGGGAGTGCCTGACATCATAGATGATAGCGACCCGGACGGCAAACTGACGACCGAAAAGTGGAAGGATGTCGATCAAGCGATATCGACAAACTTCTTAAAAATTGCTAGAAAGAACCCTGGACCACCGCCCATCTGCGACGACGCTGGATGGTACCAAGGTAGGGTCAAACTGATAAGCTGTGCCGACGAAAGATCCGTTGATCTTCTGATGGCTACAGTTGCCGAAATAGGGGAAATTTGGGAGGGAGCTCGGCTCAAGGTCGTCACTAAGGACCAGATCCCTAAACGACCGCGAGCTAGATGCTGGCTCCGCTGGCATCAGACAACCCCCTCGAAATAGTTGAGACAATCAACTATTGCAATCCCATTATCCCAACAAGAGATTGGAGAGTCGCGAAGCTGGAGGAACCGAAAGGCCGATCAAGACAGGCAGTTATTGTACTGAATTGTGAAGCCTTGGAACCTCTGGCCCTATGCGACTACCATATCAGGTTTGGCTTTAGAAAAGTCAAACTTAACATATATAAAAAGGATAAGGAAGTGCCATCGTCCGGCAACGCAGACACGGCTAACACATAGGTCAGAAGCGGAAGCTCCAATCCCCTCGGGGAGCAAGGGCCCTGCGCCGGTAAAAACTGAAACCCCAGCAACATCCCTGGTCATTAAAGATCAGGAGTCATTGCTCGACTCCGGAAGCGAGGACTATTCCACTAGCTCGCCAATGGAAGACGATCTTCTGGACACAGATCTGGAAGACCTTAACGCCACCGTGGTGGAGGCAGATCGAATTAATAACAGCCATGACGCTGAGATTAATTCAGATTAACCTCCATCACTCTAAGGCGGCAACCGCGAATCTTCTTCTCAGGCTGGCCAAAGGAGAAGAAGATATAGCCTTAATCCAGGAACCGTGGGTGCATGAAAACAAGGTTCGTGGATTAAGAACCCCAGCCTACAACCTCTTTATATCACAGAAAGAAGGTAGGCCCCGCACTTGCATACTTGCAAAGAAATCTTTAAACGCTTACCTTCTTCCAAATTACAGCTGCCCTGACCCCACAGTGATTGCAATCCAATCACCCGGGATCAAGCTATGGATAGCCTCTACATACATGGCGCAGGAAGAGTCCATTCCATAGGACGAAATCAAAAGATTGGTCAAGGACTCGTCGGATCATCAAGCTGGGCTCCTTATCGATGCGAAGATGCGAATGCGCATCACACGATTTGGGGCAGCAGCGATACAAACGAAAGAGGTGAGTGGCTTATTGAATTCATTCTAACCGCTAACCTTTTTATTTGCAACAAGGGTCATACAACCTTTGCTAACTCTAGCATCCCCCTCTCACATCGACAAAATAAGAGAATGGAAGCTTTCTGAGGAACACTCCTTCTCAGATCATCGTTACCTGGTGTTCAGCCTAGCCTACACGGTCCCAACCCCAATTGACTCATCCTGCAACCCAAGAAGAATCGATTGGGAGCGTTATAGAGCCTCCATTGGCAACTCTATAATAAATAGGACTCCTGACACCCCGCGGACCACGTAGATATAGACAATATGGTCGATACTCTAACAATCACATTGGGCAACGCAAAGGCCAACAGCTGCGCAATCCATAAATCAGGAAAAAAATCTTACCTTTCCTGGTGAAACGCAGATATAAGCAAGCTCCGCAAAAGCCTGTTGTAAACTCTAAGCAAAGAACACAACAAACGACAGAGACTGGAGCCTATACAAAAATTCACTCAAGGTGTACAAACAAAACTTGAGGAAAGGACAAAGGCTGTCTTGGAAACTCTTCTGCAATAACATGGAGAAAATTTCAGACGCCTACAGACTGAGGAAAATACTCTCGAAAGATCCACAATCTCCTAACTGCCTCATAGCAAATGGAGTTTGGACAACGTCTGAGGAAGAAACTCTAAATCTTCTCCTCAACACGCACTTCCCTGGCTGCTCTGAATCGCAAGACTCAGTGCACTCGCGAGGAACTCATATCTCCTCTGCGATAGAAGGGCAGTACGATCACATTATCTCCGGAGAGAAAATTATATGGGCATTAAAAAGCTTCAAGCCCTACAAATCGCCGGGTCCAGATGAAATTTACCCTATCGAACTAACACAAACTATGGAATGGACCATACCATGGCTAGAGATAATCTTTAAAAGATGCCTAGCTTGGAGTCATATTCCAGAAAAGTGGAAGTGCGCAAAGGTACTTTTCATCCCCAAAGCCGGCAGGAACTCTCACACTTCCTCCAAGGATCTAAGGCCTATCTGTCTATCATCCTTCGCTCTAAAAACTTACACATACGGCACAGCTTGGATCTCTCCCTAATTTCTAAGACACAGCACGCCTACTGTAAGGGTAGATCGATGGAAACAGCCCTACACACATTAGTGACGAAAATCGAAAGATCAATCCATCTCAAGGAATATACTCTAACAGCCTTCCTGGACATAGAGGGCGCCTTCAACAGCGCCACTTCGAAAGTAATAATAGAAGGGCTAGAAAAGCTAAAGGTGGAGAGGACTCTGATAGAGCTGATCAGCTCTGATCAGCATTCTCATTTCTGTGCAAATGGGCGCATAGTAACGGGCTCAGGATTAATCCCCAGAAAACGGAGGTCGTGGTATTTACCAAAAAGCATAAAATCCCGGAAAACTGCTATATCACTTTGCTCGATACCAGATTAGCCTATTCCTCTAGTGCCAAATTCCTTGGCATTATACTCGATAGGAAATTAACTTGGAAGAGCAATACAATTGAAAGAGCAAAAAAAAGCAACAATAGCTCTCTACACATGCAAGAAAGCCCTAGGAAAAAAATGGGGGTTCAACCCCAAGATCACCCTATGGCTCTACATCATGGTCGTTAGACCCATACTAATGTATGGAGTGATAGTCTGGTGGACTGCACTGGACAAGACAACATACCACAAACAACTCGAGAAGGTACAAAAGATGGCATGTATGTGCATTACCGGGGCCCTCAGGTCCACACCAACGGCTGTGCTTAACATGATACTAGACCTTACACCACTCGATATTTTCGGCAAGCAAATTGCCACACACAGGCCTTGTCTTGGCTGAAGTGGAACGTAACATTCACCACGGATATTCGCATTCTCACAGAAAGTCAAGCAGCCTCAAAGACGTTGGAGTCCTATGTGTACACATCAAAATCTAGTCTGGACTGTCGCCGATCTCTTAACGAGATGGCAGAACAGTTTAACATACAGCTTATCTGGGTACCGGGACATAGCAACATTACAGGTAATGAAAAAGCCGACACACTCGCCAAACAAGGAACGACGCTACAGTCATTCGTAGCTTGTGAGGGAGTACCCCTTACAACCATTAAACATAATCTGACCAATCTCGCCAGGGCCGAGACGAACCTGAGATGGACCCAGGGACATACCTGCGTCATCACCAGGCAAATCTGGCCTCGGCTTGACAGTCAACGAACAAGGAGTATAAGAAAAAGAACTGACATCTACAAAGTCATCGGTGTCATAACAGGACACTGCCTCATTGGCAGTCACACACAAAAACTAGGAATAGTTCCGAATGATTTCTGCAGAAGCTGTAAGGACGAGGAGGAGGTCGAATCCATTCATCACCATCTCTGTGCCTGTCCAGCTTTTTGCAATATCAGGAAACGTTACCTAGGCTCTTACTTCCTTAACGGTCTGACAGCTGTTCAGAAAGTAGGGATACCTGATCTTCTTAACTTCTTAAGAAGCACAAAATGGTTCCACGAATAGGGGGGTAAAACCCCCTCGTAGCAGCACAACGGGCCTCCCTGGCCTATATGCATTCTTCTCAATTCTGGGAGGGCTACGATCCTACCTACCTACCTAGCACCACCAAATGAAGCATATTCCATAGGTCCACACAAGTCACTATGTATAAGATTGAGTGGATGTTTAGCTCGAATACCAATACGCTTAAACGAAGATCTTGAAAGCTTCGCTTGAATGCCCTCCGTGCAGTCGCGATTTTCACCAGTTCTTTCCTCAAATGTAATACCATCAACCTCATCATTTTTCTTCGCGCACAAGTCTTTGTACTTTATGTGACCAAGACATCTATGCCATATCATCAAATTGTCCACAGATTCAATCGCTGACATATCGCACAATTAGTCACTATCCAGTTTGTAAACTTTGTGCTACAGATAACAAATTTGTCATTTATGCAAATGACAGAGTTGTTAACTTTTAACCGTGTTGCGCCTGTTTGATTAACTTCCATTCGACTATTGTCAGCTGTCAAAATTCTTTAACCGTGGAATTCCGTACGTGTGTTAAGGAATTTATGTCTGGTGTCATATGATGTGATGCTCCACTATCGATGAGCCAAGCATTTGATTTTGCATTTTTTCCGTTCGTTAGCATTAAGTTGCATTAAATGCACTAGCTTTTGGATATGGTGTATTTGTGTTTTCTCCCTTACCTTGTTTAAACGGACAATCAAAGCTCTTGTGCCCTTTACTCTTGCATGTGTAGCACTTAATATGATTGTTGGGTTGAGTCCATTTTTTAATACGTTTGTTCACACCAAAAAAAGCATTTTCAGATTTAACTTCGATGTCCATATCAATAAGTTTGAATTTAATTGCGTCGCCACTGATTTTAATGCCACTGTTCTCAATTCCCATTATTAATTGTTTAAGTCCGTCTCCTAGATCAGCTAACATTATAGTGCTTATCCACTCATCGCTTATTTGAAAGCCAATTCCATTTAACTTGTTAGCTGTACTTGTCATCTGACTGATGTAATCCGACATTGAAGAACACTCATCTCGGTGTATAGTACTAAGTCTTCTTAGCCATCCAATCTTCCGAGTCAAACCTTTGTCATCGAGCATTGCCTTCAATATATTCCAAATAGTTAAGGCTGAGTTTGCGTTTTGGATATGGACATAAAGTGAGAGGGCATGGACTCGGACATACAGGGTAAAGTTGTTGATCGCTCTTAACCTGGCGAGATGCCAGCAACGATCCCTGTTTAAATGCCTGGGTCAAGTTGGCATACGCTGGATAGGAAACGGTATGAAGAGGAAAAAAATCTGCGACATTTAGTACAGCTGTCACAAAAGATTGCACTTACTGGGATGGGGATTTTTCGTGGGAAAGAGGCTAAGGTCGAAGGTCATCGACTTTAAACCTATAAGTGATCGCCTGGCTGTGATCCGCATAAGAGGCAGATTTTATAACATCAGCCTTATATGTATGTGCACACGCCCTATCAAGGAGGACTTCTATGATCTCCTGGACAACGCCTACGGAGCTTGTCCGGAGTACGATGTTAAAATCGTGCTCGGGGACTTCAACACCAAAATCGGTAAGGAGAACACCCTTGGCGGAGTGATCGGAAAGCACAGCCTCCACAATACAACAACAGATAACGGCTTCCGACTCACGGTCTTTGCGACAGCTCGTAATGCGGTGATAAGTAGCACAAGATTCCCTCGTAAGTGAATCCACACAGCAACTTGGCGATCTTCTGACGGTCGAACCGACAGCCAAATCGACCATGTGCTCATTGACGCAAGGCACTCGTCACACATCCTGGATGTGCGAACATTCAGAGGGGCAAATGTCGACTCTGACCACTTCCTCGTAGCAGCAAGATTCAGAGCTCGACTGTCCAACATCAGAAAGCTGCACCAGCCCATCAGGAGGAGGTTCGACATTAGGCGCCTGAGCGCACCGGAAATTTCCAGAGTCTACAGGGAGCAGCTGAGCAAAAGACTCTTTCGTATGCCTATGTCGAACACAAATGCCAATAATATGTGGCTGCATTGCCGCTCAGCCATTCAGGAAGTAGCCGGAACCACCTTAGGGTACCTACCACCCCCGACGAGAAACCCGTGGTATGATGGCGAGTGTGAGCAGAAAAAGGCAGCAACCGACAAGGCGAACCAAAAGGCGCTGCAGAGGAGAACCAGGGGAGCGCAAGAAGAGTACCGAGCCAGAAGAAGGGAGGAGAAAAAACTCCTGCGACAAAAGAAATGAATCATCGCAGCCTCCCAGCTCAAGGATACCGAGGAGTCTAGGGATAAGCATAAAACACGAGCCTTTTACAAGGAAGCCAAAGGCCTTGTAGGAGGCTTCAAAAAGGGCACCCAGGCTCTTCGAAACTGCGACCCGCAGGGAATAGTGGATGTATTTAAGCAGCATTTCCAATAGCTGCGTAACGAGCACGACCAAGAGGGAGTGGTAGGGACCGAGGAAATCCCGGCTCCAGCCGCTGAAGTAATCCTCCCACCCAGCATCGAAGAAGTCGGAACAACTACCCAGAAGCTGAAGAATAACAAGGCCGCAGGCTCAGGTGGCTTACCGTCAGAGCCCTTCAAGGCTGGCGGCGATGTTCTGGTAGGGAGCATGGACCAGATCATCTGCAGAATTTGGGAAGATGAAAGCATGCCCGACGACTGGAATACCAGCTCTATATGCCCCATCCACAAAAAAGGCGATCCTACCTCCTGCAAGAATTATAGAGGTATGTCCCTGCTCAATATTGCATACAAGATCCTGTCCAGCGTATTGTGTGAACGTCTAAAACTATTTTGCACCGCCCTCATCAGCAGCTACCAGTGCAGCTTCCGGCCCGACAAATCGACTATAGACCAAATTTTCACACTTCGACAAATCCTGGAAAAGACCAACGAATTTCAGATCGATACACACCATCTTTTCATCGATTTCAAAGCCGCACACGACAGCATTCATCGTGAAGGACTGTTTGGTGCAATGGCGGAATTCGGGATCCCGGGAAACTGATCCAGTTGTGTCGCGCCACTCCAGGACTTCGGAACCGTTTGAAACATGCACCGGATTTCGGCAAGAAGATGCGCTGTCATGTGACTTCTTAAACCTGGGCGTCAACAGGGAAGGCACTATCTTCTACAAGTCCGTCCAGCTGCTAGGATACGCCCGTCGCTCACCACCTTGGACAAAATAAATTCCACAAATAACTCCACAGTGGAGGTCCGGCATAGATTTCCTCTTGGCAACCGCTGCTACTTCGGCTTGTCCAAACAACTGGGGTCAAAACTCCTCACTCGAAAGACCAAAGTCATGCTTTACAAAACGCTCATACTGCCAGTCTTGCTGTACGGAGCCGGAAGCTAGAGGAAGCAGGACAGCGGAGCTGATTTTTGGTTCTTTCGAGAGAAAAATTCTGCGCCGGATATTTGGTCCTGTCTGTGAGGAAGGTGAATGGAGAAGAAGACACAATCGCGAACTCTACGAGCTTTAGAAGGATGTGGATGTAGTCCGGAAGGCAAAGATCCGTCGACTACACTGGCTCGGCCACATCGAGCGCATGGACATCAACGCTCCAGCTAAGAGGGTCTTCGACTCCGAGCCTCCTGGTTCGAGAAGAAGAGGAAGACCGAACCTCCGGTATAAAGACAAAGTAATCGCGGATGTAAGACATCTTGGTCTTGATAACTGGAAGCAGCGTGCCCGGGACCGTCGAGGATGGAAGGCAGCTATAGCTCAGGCTCAGATCCTCCATGGATCACTGGCCTGATAAGTAAAAAAGTAAGATATACATCGGTCCAATCCCAAATATTCAAGGACGTTCATGATGGTAAATTGCCATATACGTATGATAGTTTTCACCCCCTTTTAATTTTTCAATTCCCACATTGCTCTGTGCACCACCTTGCTCCATTTTATTTTTTCGTTATTTTATTCTTTGGGATGGCAAGCTACCACTTTATTGGATATACGTTTACAAAATACTAAGGAGTTAACTTCGCGTTATCTGGGCCCATAAACTATTAGGATTATGCCGATTAAATTAAGATAAGATAATCAATGTGGACTATCTTTATTGACGGTATAAGAAGAAGAAGATATTTAATGGAAACGGATGTTTAAACTACATACATTTATCTTAGTACATACATATTATAGTATAATGTGGTGTTACCACGGTAAACAAATTCAGTTCTAACAAACACAATAAGAGCTATTTGTACTTACATATTGAAATTGATAAAATTAAAATATTAGATCAATAGCTTTGATGTGAGTGCTGTGGAACCATATATTTAAGATCTTTAAGAATAAAAATTAATTCAAGAATTCTGTTCAAATCATTTTTAATAATATTAATTTGAATCAATCAGAACGATGGAAAACTATTTTCTTCTTATTTGGTGGCGTTACAGCCAATGAAGGACCAGAGCCAGGCTTCTCTCAATCACCCATATTGTTTGTGATATTTTGTGAAATTTTTCACATAGGTGAAAGGGACCTACAGTTTAATGCCGATTCCGAACGGCGTGAGTCGAGAAGCTTTTTCATGGCAAGTTTACTACGGGGGGCTTTGCTAGTACCCCGCCGAGGAGGAACGTTGCGAAATAAACCTTCGATGGCGTTTGTGTTATCGGGATCCGAACTCGCTCATCGTGCGCCAGAGTCCAACACACTAACCACTGCGCCAGGGCGCCCTGGAAAACTTTCAATCAATCCAATTTCCGTATCCCTAGGGACGTTTAATGGGATAAGAATTTGGTCATCATCTAGATAACGCCAATTAATGTCACTAATATTAAAATCACCAAAAATACATGGAAATTTATTCGACAATAAATTTCTCACTAAAGTATTCACGTTCTAGATAAGCTAGATTTATATCTAATCTGGGGGCACAGAAGTGCCCCTGCCAAGTAGAGCAAAAAAAGCGGCACGGCCGTACCATCCTTTTCTTGAACCATTTCAGGCCGTTTTCGACCCCCTATAACTTCGTTGTGGATACAACTAGAAGCCTGAATTTTCAGTAACCAAGCAAGCATTGCATAAACACAGTATATTCAATTCGAACGTTTCTTAATTTTATCATTCACTGACTGACCGATCATCAAGACACTAAGGCATTTCTAGCAGACATTGACTTGGAAATCGCATTAA
Source organism: Eumerus sabulonum (assembly GCA_951905685.1). NCBI lineage: Eukaryota > Metazoa > Arthropoda > Insecta > Diptera > Syrphidae > Eumerus > Eumerus sabulonum. Next base: position 75,748,376 of record OX645060.1, read on the forward strand.
ACAATCCAATTTAATATATTACTTGTGAGATACGTTGTGTTTTCATGCGATGGCCAGGTCCATATATTTATATATTTACTTAAAACATAAAGTATTTTTAATATTGATGTGGTCACTATAAGATGTTGTTAGGTTAGCTAATTACATAATAACTTAAGACAGAAGGTCCCTTAAGTAGGGACTGAATAAATTAACCGATTTGGTATTACATGGATCTCACAACTTTTTACGGTAGAAGAACTGAGGTGCGAGACACATGGTTTTTTTTACAAGTTATGTTTTTAATGGCATCGCATTTCTTTTTGTAGATAGTCCAACCTTTTTTCCTATCCGGTGCCTTCTACTTCTTGAATACCAACAACGGATTTTCTTATAGCTCACACTCTGCCTTGTGAGCTTTTCTTATTTTTGCAAAGTTAATTTTTATGTAAAATTGTTAGCTCTCATTCACTATAAATACTGTCAATGTACCTAACAGAAAATTACAACATTCAGCTTAAGAGAGAATTACCTTGTACTTATGTACGGCACTCACTGCCGCACTCAAAGTTTTTTTTTTAATTAATTTTTTTTTACAAGCTATGTTTTTGATGGTATATAATTTACAATAAAACAATATTCACATCTGTGGTTTGAAATATTCCCTGAGCGCACAAGAATGCAGAATTGCTCGAAATGAGAAGAAATCGCTGGCAAATCCACTTTTTGACTGTCAAATGAATTTCGAACTGCAATCAACACTCCCCGCCTCGCTCCATTCTAAGTTCCTGAGACCGATCTATACGATAGACGGCATATGATGAATCGAACAGCTCAGAAGAGTAGATGTCATGATTCAGCCAGGTTTCCGTTAATATTATGATGTCTTAGTTGTTAGCAGAAGAACTAATAAAGATTTCGTTTTATTAGTTCTCCCTGCCGCTAGTTGTCGGTAGTACCACGCCGAAATTCAAGTCCGATGGAAGTCGGAGATCAGTTCCAAAAATGGCTTCGGCTGGTGTTGTTACCTTTGAATTGTGCTGTGCCGAACGGTAAGACATTAAGAAAAGGGGTAGATGTTCATCCCAGTCCTTCTGATCTCGGACGACGACTTTTCTCAAGTATTCCTCCATCGTCCGGTTGAACCTTTCGACCACGACCATTGAAAAGAGAGCTGGATGCTCGGGAACTATCCACAGTTGGAAGTAAAGCCAACCTGGTGGAGAGGCTCCGATCAGCGTTGCAGGAAGAAGGTGTCGACTGGGAAAGTTACGAATTCGGGGTGGAGAAGCCGCCGACATCCAGTGAGCCAGCATTCGATATGCAGCGAATTCTCGCGGCTATGAACGCTATGAGTGCTTCCATGAACCAGAAACTAGAAAAGTTGGAGGAAAATTCCGCTGCCGTAAGTAGAAAGTTGGAGGAAAATTCCACTTCTCTGAGTCAGAAGCTGGAGGAAAATTCCACTTCTCTGAGTCAGAAACTGGGGGAAAATTCCACTGCCGTAAGTAGGAAGTTGGAGGAAAACTCCACTTCCCTGAATCAGAAGCTGGAAGAGATGCTAGAGAACACTCGAGAAAGCTTAAGAAACATCCAGCAGGCCGTCGACGACCGATTCCAGAATGTCGGAGAGAAAATAGAGACACTTTACAAGAATAATCAGGAAAAGATAGCCTGATTATCTCGACAGGAAGGTTCTGGAACTCGAGAGAACTTTCCCGAACGTTCAGCATCAAGGAAACATCGTTGTACCGACTGCAGCGCCGAAACTTACAGCTCCGAACTTCGACGGCACGAGTGCGTTTAACATCTTTAAACTTCAGTTCGAGACAGCAGTGGAGCGGAATCAATGGGGAGAAGAAGATCGCGAGGCCGCTCTTGTAATTTCCCTTAAAGGTGAAGCAGCTGATGTCCTACAGACCATCCCGGAGACCCAGAGAAGGAACTACGTAGCCATATGGGATGCTCTCCATCGAAGATACGGCAGTGATCACATGCAGGAGATGCACAAGCTGGAACTTAATGGACGTAAGCAGCGTGGAAACGAGACCATCCAGCAGTATGCTGCCGACATCGAGAGGCTATCCCATCTAGCCTACGCAGATGTTCCAGTTGATGTGGTGGAAAAACTGAAAACGGATTCCTTCATCCAAGGGCTAAGAGACCCCGATACGCAACGAAGTCTGATTCTCCTGCCGAAGACATCTTTCAAGGAGCGCTCTCGCATGTGAAACTTCGCTCTTGATATGCCGACCTTCCATCAAACTACGGCGCATATCTCAAGACCAGGATAGTTCCAGAACAACAACGTCGAGTAGGAGTGGTTCATTCCCGGGTAGATGCTACATCTGCGACCAACAGGGGCATATTGCGAGAAACTGCCGTCTGCGGAGAAAGCGTTCCTTCAGCAAACTGCAACGTAATTCCAGAGCAACGACAGTGAGTAGGAGTCGCTCGTTCCCAGGTAGCTGCTATATCTGCGACCAGCAGGGCACAATGCAAAAGACTGTCGTCTGCGGAGAAAGCGTTCTTCCAGCAAATTGTGGCGTAGTTCCAGTGCAACAACGGTGAGTAGGAGCCGCCCGTTCTCAGGTAGATGCTACATCTGCAACCAGCAAGGGCACATGGCAAGCAATTGCCGTCTGGGAAGAAGGCGTCCGAGGTCGGATTCGCCAAAAGGAGATCAAGCGAGAGCACGCGAATACCAGAAGGGAAGCAGCCATAGAAATGCGGATGCGTTAACGAGGCGACCTCGTGATGTTGAATGCAAACAATGTTCACGAACCGAAACCAAGGAACAGGTCATCGACATTCGTCGTTTCCATGTGCTGCCAGAGGATTCCTGGACTGTCGAGAAGGTCGGAAGGAAGCAACGAGAAGATGCCGATCTGGCAGTCATCATCGACTACCAAGGACGAGCTTTCCGACCAAGTTGGCAGCAAATATCCAGTGAAAGCCCAATCGTGAAAGCTTACAGGGCTCAATGGCAGAGTTTGAAGCTGAATAACGGCTGCCTCTACCGCAGTTGGGAAAGTGAGGCCGGGAACATTGTAAACGATCTGCTGGTTATTCCAAAGGGACAAATCGACGAGGTCATCCGAGAATACCACGAGGGACCAAGCGGGGTTCATCTTGGTGTTAACAAGACTGTAGAAAAGATAAAGAGACGTTTCTACTGGGTAGGATGCCATGAGTCGGTCACAAATTTCATTCGCAGGTGTGAACAGTGTGCGAAGGCAAAGGGGCCAGTTAGGAAAACTCGAGGAAATATGCAGCAGTACAGTGTTGGAGCATCGTTCGAACGTATCGCCATGGACATCGCAGGCCCATTCCCAACGAGCAACGCTGGAAACAAATACGCGCTGGTGGTGATCGATTACTTCAGCAAGTGGCCAGAACCAGGAAACCAAGACCATTTCGGATGCATTCGTGAACAACTGGCTTGCGCGTTACGGAGTACCGCTGGAACTGCACTCAGACCAAGGAAGGAACTTCGAGTCGTCGGTGTTCAAAGAACTCTGTGACATGCTAGGTATCAGAAAGACGCGGACAACACCATTACACCCACAATCTGATGGAATGGTCGAAAGGTTCAACCGGACGATGGAGGGATACTTGAGAAAAGTCGTCGTCGGAGATCAGAACGACTGGGATGAACATCTTCCCCTTTTCTTAATGGCATACCGTTCGGCACAGCACAATTCAACGGCAACAACACCCGCCGAAGCCATTTTTGGAACTGATCTCCGACTTTCATCGGACTTGAAGTTCGGCGTGGTACTACGGACAACTAGCGGCAGGGAAGACTTCGTAACCGAAATGAAAGAACAGCTGAATCCATCCATCAGTTCATCCGGGAGCGACTGAATTTGGTCAACGATAAGATGAAGGCGAGATACGACTTAAGGGCGAACTCTTCTGGATTCGAGACAGGACAATTGGTATTGCTGTACAACCCACAACGAAAAAAAGGCTTGTGCCCCAAATTGCAATCAGCCTGGGATGGGCCATATGAGGTCATCAAGAAACTTAACGACGTGGTGTACCGAATAGAGCAGACGGGAAACAGACGGGCGAAGTATTAGATTGTCCACGTAGAGAGGTTAGCGCCATATTACGGAGAAGGATCCAATCGCTTGTTCGAGGACGAACAAGATTAGGAGGAGGGCAGTAATGCGGAGACACAAACCGATGGTTAAGTTCGAATTTCGCTGTCGCAGCTCGAAAGCTCTCTTGAAGCGGGGATTGGAATGATGTTAACTGTGATCGGCGTAATGCTAATTGTCAGAGCATTTTATAGATTTCCGAAGGGGAACTTCCGACGGCGACCATTCGAGAAAGTGCACCGAGAGCTATATAAGCGCGAACACTCGCCCTCGGCATTCATTCAGTTTGTGGTATTGAACAGCATGTAACAAGTCGGTGTGATCAATCAATAAAACAGTGGGAAAATAAAAGCTTTCAATAAACGTTTGTGTGTGTAATAAAGTTTAAAGTGCCCGATAGGATTTGGATGATAAAGAAAAGTGGTGAAGCTGTACAGATAATTGATCTGTGGTGAAACAAGAAAAGTGTGTGTGTCTTATTTCGGATAAAAAGACAATTGTAGTTTATCGCAATCCAGTGGTGCGAACCCTATTTGGTGTGGGTTGAATATTTCGTAACAATACATTTTCCCAACATTCGAAACGAAGAAAATAATTTAAAGAGACAAAATCAGTTTTAAAATAAAAACAATTAGATAACCGTTGCTTAGTGATGGAAGGAGAAGGATACTTTAAGCTAAGACACGTCATACAGTGATCGGTTATTTGCAAGTCAACAACAGACCTATAGATTTGAGTAAACTTAGAGGTGGAAAAACGTGCCATAATACATATGATCGATGCAATTACTTGCAGAAGAGGAAAGACGAGTAAGTCTAGTAATCAATGATTCAAATCCAAACGAAGATAAAAGAAGAAGATATCTATCTACAAAATTAGAATTGTGTAGGATATCAATATTGAAATCACCCATAAGGATAGCATCATTTGGCTCCCCTGACAACCTGTTGGCCCATTAAACCTTTATAAGCAAAAAAGAGGTAACTGCAAATCATCAAATCCCATTTTTAGCACATCACAGTATTCAAGTTAAAAATGTAATGTTTAACATGAAATGAATGTTTTATAAAAGCGGCAACTCCACAAAATGCATATTGTTACGAATTATTTCAATCCCCACACCAAATAGGGTTCGCACCACTGGATTGCGATAAACTACAATTGTCCTTTTTATTTAAATTGAAACACACACACTTTTATTTCTTTCACCACAGATCAATTATCTGTGTAGCTTCACCACTTTTATTTATTATCCAATACAATCCACTTTAAACTCTATTACACAATACACAAGCCTTTATTGAAAGCTTTTCTTTTCACCTTGGTTGATCACACCGACTTGTCACACGCTGTTTTATACCACAAACTGAATGTCTGTCGAGGGCGAGTGTTCGCGCTTATATAGCTCTCGGTCCACCGTCTCGAACCTTCGCCGTTGTAAGTTCCCCTTCGGAAATCTCTAGAACGCTCCGACAATTCCATTCGAAGTTGACATCATTCCAATCCCCGCTTCCAGAGAGTTTTCGAGCTTCGACAGCGAAATTCGAACTTAACGGTCCGCTTGCATCTCCGCAACAATATTGTTGCGGGAATGATGTCAACTTCCAATGGAATTGTCAGAGCGTTCTAGAGATTTCCTATGGGGAACTTCCAACGGCGAACGTTCGAGATGGTGGACCGAGAGCTATATAAGCGCGAACACTCGCCCTCGACATTCATTCAGTTTGTGGTATAAAACAGCGTGTGACAAGTCGGTGTGATCAACCAGTGTGAAAAGAAAAGCTTTCAATAAAGGTTTTTGTATTGTGTAATAAAGTTTAAAGTGGATAGTATTGGATAATAAAGAAAAGTGGTGAAGCTACACAGATAATTGATCTGTGGTGAAAGAATTAAAAGTGTGTGTGTTTCAATTTAAATAAAAAGGACAATTGTAGTTTATCGCAATCCAGTGGTGCGAACCCTATTTGGTGTGGGGATCGAATAAATTCGTAACAATATTTTTTATTACAACAGGAAACAAACTCATACCCTTCAATGTTGACGAGTGAGATTTCCTCTTCATAAATCCAGATTTCCGACAGTAAAATAAAATCAGGCTTATTTTTAAATGAGTTTAAGTGTGCAATTAAGTTATCAAAATTTTTTCGCATGCTTCTTATGTTTTGGTGAACAATGAGTAAATTAGGTAGGTATGCTTGGTTAAAAAACAGATCGGAATCAACAGCATCAATGCAGTTGATAGCGGGGATATCAAGAATATTACTTTGAGAATCTAGCATATTAATTTAGAATTAAAAGGTCATCATTAAAATTAATAGTATTTAAGTGACTATTATCGTCCTTTCGCATGTAAACCCTAACATTTTTTACCCAAGCATACTTGTACACCTTTTCTTTTTTAATTCTTAGGGCATCGGAGAGAACTCCTTCGCGCAGCGGGACAGATCGTACAGCGGAAATTTATATTATTATTTTGCAAAAAGTCAACGTCAGCTGGTTGAATATTTACACATTTATTATGAAAAAAGTTTTTGCAGACGACACATAAAACTTTAGGTTGATTACATTCGACTTTGTGCTTACAAATACACGGCATTTTATACACTTAGAAAATCAAATTGACGAAAAAAGGCGCAGTTTTTACGGACAGAATAAGGTACGCGTTGACCCCACAACAACAACATGTACTGTATGACTGTATATTTTATGCCATGAAAAACATAACTTGTAAAAAAACCAAGTCTCGCAACTCAGATCTTCTACCGTAAAAAGTTATAAAATCCATGTATTACCAAGTCAGTTAATTTATTCAGTCCCTACTTAAGGGACCTTCTGCCTTGATTTATTACGTAATTAGCTAACCTAACAACATCTAATAGTGACCATACCAATATCAAAATCTTTTATTTATAATATTGTTACGAATTATTCGATCCCCACACCAAATAGGGTTCGCACCACTGGATTGCGATAAACTACAACTGTCCTTTTTATTTAAATTGAAACACACACACTTTTCCTTGTTTCACCATAGATCAATTATCTGTGTAGCTTCACCACTATTCTTTATTATCCAATACTATCCACCGTGCGCAGTGGGTAGTGTGTTGGCCTCTGACGCCGATGACACGGGATCGAATCCCGACACAGCCATGTCATCGAACGTGTTTTTCACGGTGTTTCTCCTCAGCGGGGTTCTGACAAAACCCCCTGTAGTAAAATTGTCATGAAAAAAAGCTTCTCGAAATTCGCCGTTCGGAACCGGCAGTAAACCGTAGGTCCCTTTCACCTATGGGAAAAATGAAATCACACACAACATGGGTGATTGAGAGAAGCTCGGCTCAGGTTCTTCATGGACTGTAACGCCAACATACATACATACATCCACTTTAAACTTTATTATCCAATACTATCCACTTTAAACTTTATTACACAATACACAAACCTTTATTGAAAGCTTTTCTTTTCACCTTGGTTGATCACACCGACTTGTCACACGCTGTTTTATACCACAAACTGAATGAATGTCGAGGGCGAGTGTTCGCGCTTATATAGCTCTCGGTCCACCGTCTCGAACGTTCGCCGTTGGAAGTTCCCCTTTGGAAATCTCTAGAACGCTCTGACAATTCCATTGAAAGTTGACATCATTCCAATTCACCGCTTCCAGAGAGTTTTCGAACTTAACGGTCCGCTTGCATCTCCGCAACACTGCCCTCCTCCTAAACTTGTTCGTCCTCGAACAAGCGATTGGATCCTTCTCCGTAATATGGTGCTAACCTCTCTACGTGGACAATTTTATACTTCGCCCGTCTGTTTCCCATCTGCTGTATCTGGTATACCACGTCATTGAGTTTCTTGATGACCTCATATGGCCCGTCCCAGGCTGATTGCAATTTGGGGCACAAGCCTTTTTTCCGTTGTGGGTTGTACAGCAATACCAATTGTCCGGTCTCGAATCCAGAAGTATTCGCCCTCAAGTCGTATCGCGCCTTCATTTTATCGCTGACCAAGTTCAGTCGCTCCCGGATGAACTGATGGATAGAGTTCAGCTGTTCTTTCTTTTCGGTTACGAAGTCTTCCCTGCCGCTGGTTATCGGTAGTACCACGCCGAACTTCAAGTCCGATGGAAGTCGGAGATCAGTTCCAAAAATGGCTTCGGCGGGTGTTGTTGCCGTTGAATTGTGCTGTGCCGAACGGTATGCCATTAAGAAAAGGGGAAGATGTTCATCCCAGTCCTTCTGATCTCCGACGACGACTTTTGTCAGGTATTCCTACATCGTCCGGTTGAACCTTTCGACCATGCCATCAGATTGTGGATGTAATGGTGTTGTCCGCGTCTTTCTGATACCTAGCATGTCGCAGAGTTCTTTGAACACCGTCGACTCGAAGTTCCTTCCTTGGTCTGAGTGCAGTTCCATTGGTACTCCATAACGCGAGACCCAGTTATTCACGAATGCATCCGAAATAGTTTTGGCTTCCTGGTTCGGGATGCAAAACACCTCAGGCCACTTGCTGAAGTAATCGATCACCACCAGCGCGTATTTGTTTCCAGCGTTGCTCGTTGGGAATGGGCCTGCGATGTCCATAGCGATACGTTCGAACGGTGCTCCAACATTGAAGCCATTTAAAACAGCAACGTTACTCTCTGAGGGGGGTAGAAAGGCTACAATTCATTACGTGCCCTCACACAAGGAAAAGAAAAGCTAACATAACTATACAATGAACAAACATGGATCGAAGTCCAAGTGGTTATTCGACATTGTTTGGATAATGTTTTTGACATTAAATTTCAACCACATCGCGCTCATAAACTAGCTGCATTTTTATGACCCGAATATTAACAACTACACTTTTTCGACGATAATACGCGTGACGAAATGTATGCTCTTGTAAAGGATGAACTAACTTGTAGTCCTGCAAATTCTGAAAACTTTTCTACCACACTTTCGTCTTTTCTGATTTCCACGAAATAGATCTTCATAGCACTACGTCGGTCTGCAGCGAAGCTTAAGATGATGAGCAATTCTCTAATAAATATAAAGATACTTTCATAGATAACGATAATAATTGGCAGCCACAAGTTAATGTTGAAATCCTTCCTTCCTTAGGTGGCGCTACAGTCCGTGGTGAACCTGGGCCTCAACCATCAAGCGTTTCCAGCCGGCACGGTCTTTGGCCAGCTGTTTCCAGTGCCGCACGCCCAGTTGGTTGAGGTCCCTTTCCACCTGCGTGCGCCACCGCTGAGGCGGCCGTCCTCTGCCGCGCCTTCCTACCGGAGTGGATTCGAAGACTTTTCGGGTCGGAGCTGTATCTTCCATGCGCTCTACATGGCCAAGCCACCTTAGACGCTGTATCCGTAGACGTCGTACCAGGCCGATGTCGCTGTACAACCCGTACAGTTCTTCGTTATATCTTCTCCTCCATACACCGTTTGAACAAATGGGACCGTAGATAGTGCGCAGAATTTTCCTCTCGAAACGACCAAGGGCATCTTAATCCGCTTTTGTTAAGGTCCAAGCCGCTGCGCCGTAAAGGAGGACTGGGATGATCAAGGTCTTATATAGTGTCACCTTGATTTTCCGAGAGAGGGCTCTACTTCTCAATTGCCTCTTGAGCTCAGCATCGACTGCGACTCTACTACCAGTTCTCCATTTTCATCCCTGCAGGCCGCCGCTCTGGCTTTCTAGCCATGGCGAGAGCACCGTGGCGCAGTGGGTAGTGTGTTGGCCTCTGACGCCGATGACACGGGATCGAATCCCGACACAGCCATGTCATCGAACGTGTTTTCACGGTGTTTCTCCTCAGCGGGGTTCTGACAAAACCCCCTGTAGTAAAATTGTCATGAAAAGCTTCTCGAAATTCGCCGTTCGGAACCGGCAATAAAATGAAATCACACACAACATGGGTGATTGAGAGAAGCTCGGCTTAGGTCCTTCATGGACTGTAACGCCAACATACATACAAACATACATGTTCGTTTTATGTTATTGTAGAACTTACGGGCGTCATTCCTGCGGAAGCATTTCTCCATCTCCTCGATCTCACGCTTTCCGTGCTCTCTCTTCTTTCTTCTGAAAAGCGTGTGTTCCTCTCTTCTCTTCTGCTCATAGATTTCGCAAGCAGCTCTCGTCCATCGTTGCAGCATGGCTTTATATACCCCTCGTTTTGCTGTATGGGCTTGTTCGCATTGTTCATCGAACCAGGGGTTTCTAGGTGTTGGCTGTTTGAAACCCAGCACCTCTGAGGCAGCATCTCTGACGGCGCTCTGGCAATGAGCCCATTCCTGCTCTATTGTTTGTGCTGCTGTGGGCGGATTTTGAGAGAGCTTTGAGGAGACACGATCGGCAAAGATTCTGGCAGTCTCTTGCGATTGTAGCTTTCCAACGTCAAACTTACGTTGTCCTGCTCGACTCCTAAGCATTCTTGATATCCTCATTCGTACCTTGGCTACAACAAGGTAGTGGTCCGAGTCGATGTTGGCCCCTCGGAAGGTTCGTACGTCGAGGATACAGGAGGAGTGCCTGGCGTCGATCACAATATGATCAATCTGGTTGGTGGTCGATTGATCACAAGACCGCCAGGTACCCTTGTTGATGTTGAGATGGGGGAATCGCGTGCTTGCTACAAGGAGGTTGTCGGATGTGGTGTTATGGCGGCTATGCTTTCCTATGATCGGCTCAAATATGTCCTCCTTGCCCAGTTTTGCATTAAAATCTCCTAGGACTATTTTTGTGTCGTACCTGGGACATTGGGCATATGTTCTGTCTAGGAGATCGTAGAATTCTTCTTTGAGTCGATCGTCCTTTTCTTCCGTTGGGGCGTGAGCGCATATTAAGCTTATGTTTCCAAATTTAGCTTTGATGCGGATTGTTATGAGGCGTTCGCTTACATCTCGGAAGCTTAAGACTTTTTGTCAGAGTCTTCCTCTAATAACGAATCCGCACCCGAATAGGCGCTGTTTGTTCTCCTTGTAGCAGTTCCCGTAGTAGATGTCGCAGTTTTTCATCCGTTTTTTGCCTGGTCCATCCCATCGCACTTCTTGGAGTGCGGTTATGTCTGCTTTATAGCAGTTGAGGGTTTGCTCCAATTGATCGCCTGCACCCGGTCTGTTAAGGGACCTCACATTCCAGGTGCAGACTCTCAAGTCCGTTAGTCGTTTGCAGGGGTCGTCAGCTTTGTATCCGTCTGTATCCGAGGCTTGTTGTCGTTTCGGAACAAGTGGGTTTTTACGTGATAGGGATGTTACCCCTAAGCACAACCCCCAAACCTGGAGGGCCAGGTTGCTCTTTCCCCAGGAACAAGGGTTGGGTCGCTGCACACATTGGTTCACTACCTGGCGGGTGCCAGGGTAGCTATCCAGGGGGGCCACGCGGAGGCTGTGTGTCAACTTGGATTGAACAGGGACAGAGATCGAAGCTGGCGTTTGCCATGTTAAACGCGATCAGCTTCTTTGCTCTGTTTGCTCGCTCCCTCCCTCCCTTAATGTTGAAATAGAGCTGTAAAAAAACCGGCCAAGTGCGAGTCGGACTCGAGCACGAAGAGTTCCGTACCATCTGTATATATAAATATGAAAGAGACTATGTATGTTACCTCATCAGTCATCACATTAAATCACATATTTTGTATGATGACAGATATTGGTTGCAGGCAGGTTATCGGCATATTACTTTGATAATCAAAAATATTCATGATGAGATATAGTTGATCATCAAAGTGTTTATTGAATTCGAATCAATCATCTTACTTGACAGCAACGATGTGAAAAGGTGAATAACAATAATGGGAAATACGGGAAAAAGGTTTGCAGCTAGGATTAATTCATCAAAGACACAAAAGAGATCCAAAACTGGGATGTTTGCTACTGGTTGTGGGATATTGCCGACTAACCTTGGTTCAGTATGTGACCAAGGGGATTTTTTGGATGAAAATCATGTCTGTTGTATGGGAGCCCCCCTTAAATATTAATTTTGTTCTGTTTTTAGTATTTGTCGTGGTAGCGGCAACAGAAATACATCATCTGTGAACATTTCAACTGTCTAACTATCACGGTTCATGAGATACAGCCTGGTTACAGACGGACGGACGAACGGACGGACGGACAGCGAAGTCTTAGTAATAGGGTTCCATTTTACCTTTGGGTACGGAACCCTAAAAAGGAAGCTAGCACTGACCGAAATATTTCACGATGGTGGCGAAGCCATGGAAAGGATTTTCCTTCAATCCCCCAACTAGAACGAAAAATCTTATGTATTCGGGCGTCTAGCTCCTCATGTGAACGAGCGTTCAAACAGAGTGTTGGAGGTAGAGGAGAACTAATCTAAATGGAGAGAATATAGACCCCATACTGTTTTTACATTCTGCAGGAAAGGTTTAATAAACCGAATATAGGACAACGTATGTACAAACTACATATGTATATATACATACTTCTTCTTCTTCTTCTTCTTTGGTGGCGTTACAGCCTATGAAGGACCAGAGCCAAGCTTCTCTCAATCACCGATGTTGTGTGTGATTTGTTTTTCACACAGGTGAAAGGGACCTACAGTTTAATGCCGATTCCGAACGGCGTGAGTCGAGAAGCTTTTTCCAGGCAAGTTATACTACGAGGGGTTTCGCCAGTAACCCGCCGAGGAGGGACGCCGCTAAATAAACATTCGATGGCGTTGGTGTTATCGGGATCCGAACTTGCTCATCGTGCGCCAGAGTCCAACACACTAACTACTGCGCCACGGCGCCCTCATATATACATACTAAAGAAACTTTTGATTTCTTTTTTCACTTTTTATTATATTTATATTTATTTATTTTGGGTGATAAAATCAGCCTTCTGCTTTAAATTTGGCTAATCTCCCATTTCTCACCCGTCCTATGTATCCCTCATACAATGTTATGTACATACATATATATATATTTCTTCAGCATAAGCACAATTTTGCTAATACCAATGTCAAAAGAGTGAGTTATGATACCGATTAATGAGCGTTCGGTTGACATCCGCTCTTTGTGTCTGCTGTGCAAACACAAAAATGTATAAAAGAAATAGAAAGAAAAAATAAAATATTATTATTGATCTAGGAAAAGAACAGACGTTTATATATATAGGACGATTTTATTTATCCTCGATTACTTTTAAACTGTAACTGGCGCAGTCTTTAGCCTCAGTGTCGCTGCTCGTACACTTTAATTTAGATTGATCGGCGGTTTTACCGGGCAGTTGTGGTTAAGAAATAAAACTTGTGTTGTGACTATTTGCGACGGTTTATCATAAATAGTCAATGCCAACGGTTAATTGATAGCAGTGGCACAAGTGCACCGTGGAATACCGATTCCTTAAACACTCGGAACCCAAAACTCCCAAATACTAAACAAATATAAGAACTATAAGAACATTTTTAAAAAAGCATAAATACCAACAAAAAAAAAAAAAAAAAACCGAAAACAAGTGAAACAAAATTTAGTGAATTTCAAAAAAATATATATGAAAATACAAACGAGAAAACACACAAATATTAGTTATCATAAATAATACCAAACATAGAATAAGTGAAAAAAAAACACAAAAACAATACATATAAGAAGAAATAAGTGAAATAAGAACAACAACAAGACAAAAACAATACATATAAGCAGGAGCAAGTGAAACAATCATCAATCAACAAAGAACGCCTGGAGAATTCTCATCTTGGGGCACTCGTCTCACACATAGAACCAATCAAACCTTCAGTCGCGGTACTCCAATAACCACTAGAAATTTATGATCGAGGAAGTTCGTAACATAACATCAAACACAGCAGAACCCAAACCAGATTTATACCGATCGTTAGACCAATATTATGATGGCGACCAAGACCAAGACATTCCATAGAATATAGAGCAAGACTATAATAATTTTACTGTGCAAGATTGTAATCCTCTTGATACCTTCAATAGTGTAGACACTGAAAATATTCAACCAATTCGCCTCTCCAAACCAACAGGGTGCTTAGACGTGAATAAACACGGCTCTACTCTACCTTATATTCAAAATTCCTCTCCGCTTGGATGGTATCTTAAATTTTAATTGATATAGGAGCCTCGCCTTCCTTCATAAACCCAGAATTCACCCACCCTGACGATCTCACAGCTTGTACCCCAACCACAAATACAACCATACTCAATAAATATATCTTAGACAAACAAGTAACACTCCCAACATTCAGAGAATTTAAAGATCCTGGTAAACTAACATTCCTAGTATACAAATTCCATCGACACTTTGACGGTCTTTTAGGATTTGATATGCTATCAAAATTAGGAGAAAAATAGACCTAAGTAATAATACTTTAATTACCAACAGAACCATTATACCAATTACAATTACAGAGGGATAAGCCTCCTGAACATCGCGTACAAGATCCTCTCTGCCGTACTGTGTATGTACCTGAAACCGTTCATGGACAATCTGATAGGTTCCTACCAGTGTGGTTTCAGGCCAGGAAAATCCACGATAGACCAAATATTTACACTACGGCAGATCTTGGAGAAGACCCATGAACTCCAGGTCGACACGCACCATCTTTTCGTCAACTTTAAAGCCGCGTATGACAGTGTTTATAGAGACGAGCTATACAGATTCATGTCATGTTTTAACAATCCTGCCAAACTAGTCAGACTATGCAGGATGACTATGGAGAACTCTCGCTGCTCCATTAAGATCGGAGGTGAACTAACCGACCCCTTTGATGTTAAAAAAGGTTTTAGACAGGGTGACGCACTGTCATGTGATTTCTTCAACATTATTCTTGAAGAGATCGTGCGGGACTCTGCGGCCAATACAAGAGGTACGATCTACTTCAAGTCCACACAATTGCTTGCCTACTTGCCTGGAGCTATTGGACGAACAAAGCGAGACGTCAATGAGGCGTTCACATGCATTGAAGCAGAAGCGGCGAAAGTGGGTTTAAGGATAAATGGGGACAAGACCAAATATATGCTGTCATCCAAGAAAGACGCACAACACCGACGTCTTGGTCAGAATGTCACCTTTGGCAGCTATATTTTTTGAAGTAGTCAAGGACTTCGTCTACCTTGGCTCGGTAGTGACAGGCAGCAACGACACCAGCGCTGAGATAAAACGCAAAATAACTCTTGCCAATCGCTGCTTCTTCGGGCCCAAGAGGCAATTGAGTAGTAGAGCCCGCTCCCGAAAAACTAAGGTTTCTCTCTACAAAACCTTAATCATCCCGGTCCTCCTCTACGGCGCTGAGGCTTGGACGTTGTCAAAAGCGGATGAAGAGGCCCTTGGACGTTTCGAGAGGAAAATTCTGCGTGCAATCCTTGGTCCCGTTTGTGCAAAGGGAGAATGGAAGAGGAGATTCAACCAAGAACTGTACGGGCTGTACAGCGACATCGGCCTGGTTAGACGTCTTCGGATCCAACGTCTAAGATGGCTAGGCCATGTAGAGCGAATGGACATCAACGCTCCGGCCCGAATAGTCTTCGACTCCAACCCCGAGGGACGACGCAGCAGAGGACGACCGCATTTAAGAAGGCGCGCACAGGTGGAAGGGGACCTCAACCAACTGGGCGTGCGGTACTGGAAGCGGCTGGCCGAAGAACGGGCCGGCTGGAGAGGCTTGTTGGTTGAGGCCCTGGTTCACCCCGAACTGTAGCGTCATCAAAGTAAGTAAGTAAGATACATTATACCATTTAAGTTTAAACCTAACTTTACTTAAGGAAAGATTCTTTTCCCACCAAACTCAAAACAAATAGTCGAAATAGCAGTAGATTCTAAGAACGGTAACTTCTTTTTAAAACATACAGAAATTGAACCCCAATTACACATATCTGAGGGAATCTATAAATCAAACAACTGGTTTAGCATCGTACACCAACAACTAATAGAACAACCTGTCAAGGTAGAACACTACAACTCAACAGAGTTAACGGAAATCAATAATTTTAATTTCAAATACAATGAACAAGATGCAAAAAATAACATTACAGATCTTATCCGTTCATCACACTTAAACAGTGAAGAAAAAAAGGCATTAGGTAAAGTTTGCAAGACGTATAGCGATATTTTTTTTAGGAGAGAATGTCGTAGAAATAAGCTAAGCCCTCGTTTTTCAAAACATCAAGTTAAAGAAGTAACAGTAATAACTAGTAAAAATAACAAACTACATAAATCTAAGATCAAAAAAAAATAAATAAATAAATAAATAAATAAATAAAAAAAAAAATAAAATAAAATAAGACAATAAATAAATAACAATCATATTAGAAAAATACAGACATTTTACTCCGAACGCAATATCTTAGTTTAATAAACTACAACATAGAGTTATTCAATAACCATATATGAACATACCTAACTGAATCAATTATTATGGCAAAAATGAATATAATTCCCAAATCCATCTAGAACCAAACCGAACTAAGCGAAATTTGACAACTTCTTTAAATCAAATGAAAACATTTTGCTAGGATATATTTTACAGGCATATTTTAATTTTACGAAGATCGTACTTAATGTTCAAAATACCAATCTATTCCCTGAAACCTATTCCCTAATACATATCACTCCACTACCCATAAACAAACCAAAGAAATCGATCTTCCACCCTACGTCCTATATAATCCCCAAAATATTCAACACCTTAAACACTACAAAGAAGCACCAAACCGGAAAAATATAAACAATCACCATGCAGACCATCCAGAAATCTTCAAAAATTAATCATTCAACATGGAAAATCAGGATACACCGTTCTACTACTCAAAAACCAAAGTACACTAATAGAAGAATCCTAATCAAAACATTCAGCTCCGTCCACAACACCACAGTACTTTTGGTCGACGCTTCACACTAAGGGGGGAGGAGTTATGATACCTCTTATATTGGTATCATCCCGCAGACGAACCCACATTAAAACAATAAACCCGACGACCTAAAATAAGGTCATAAAACACAATTGCA
Source organism: Eumerus sabulonum (assembly GCA_951905685.1). Classification (NCBI taxonomy): domain Eukaryota; kingdom Metazoa; phylum Arthropoda; class Insecta; order Diptera; family Syrphidae; genus Eumerus; species Eumerus sabulonum. The sequence continues at coordinate 75,765,419 of OX645060.1, forward strand.
CAGACGACCTAAAGCGCCGATTAATGAACGTCTGGTTGAAATCCGCTGTTTGTATCTGCTGTGCAAACACAAAAATATATTGAAGAAATAGGAAGGAAAAATAAAATATTATTATTGATCTAGGAAAACAACAGATTCATCTTCTTTGGTGGCGTTACAGCCCATGAAGGACCAGAGCCAAGCTCTGAAGCCAAGAACAGAGAGGACGATTTTATTTGTCCTCGATTACTTTAAAACATAAACTCGTGCAAATGTATTAGTGAAAAATTCACACGTATAGATTGGATGTATGCTTGAAGTAAAATCAAATCTTTTTGATGCGTAAATACATGAAATGAAATGCCATGAAAAACATAACTTGTAAAAAAACAAGTTCTACCGTAAGAAGTTCTGAAATCCATGAATTACCAGGTCGGTTAATTTATTCAGTCCCAAGGGACCTTCTGCCTTGATTTATTACGTAATAAGCTAACCTAACAACATCTTATAGTGACCACACCAACATCAAAATCTTTTATATTTTAAGTAAATAGATTGACCTGCCAAACGCATGAAAACTCAATATATCTCACAAGTAATACATATTATATTAAATTAGATTATTTAGTGCGATTTCCAAGTCAATCTATTTACTTAAAACATAAAAGATTTTGATTTGATTCAGACTTTTAATTTTATCCACAACGAAGTTTTAGGGGGTCGAAAATGGCCTGTTATGTTTCGAGAAAAGGATGGTACGGCCGTGCCGCTTTTTTGCTCGTCCTGGCAGATGCACTGCCGTGCCCCCAGATGTATGTACTCGCCGATACTGAATACAGTAAGCCTTGTTTATACATATACAGGCAATCTGATTCACTCACTGATGTATGTATACGTTGGTAATCCAATATGGGATTATTTATACAGTTGGTGTATCTAGAAAATTTAAAATTGGTGTATCTAGAAAACTGAACCGAAATTGCAAAATATTTCAGTTTTTCCTTGATTTTTACACTAAACACTAGTGGTGTTCCAAATTTGAAGCTTCTACGTCTGCTAGAAGTGCCTTAGACTTTTGATGATCGGTCAGTCAGTCAGTGAGTGAAAAAATTAAGAAACTTTGATTAGTTATAATTCTTAAACTACTAGTTCAAAGTGAATGAAATTTGAAATTGTTAAAAGTAAAATTGTATGCTGGCAATTCCTCATCACATAATCCGTACTACATTCCTTTAATTCCCTTCTTTGCTTTCATATGCTATTCATACTTAAACTGTTAATTTAGTATCTTAGTCTTAGAATAAACCTTCTTGAATTCGGACTCGTTTTTTGACCTTCATCCCAACAAAAGGTTATGGGCCCAGGCGAAATAAATTGAGCAAATTAAATTCGGTCGTAATAAGCAAAAGTAATGGCTAACTCCTTATATCAAATCGAAAGATTAGATGATCAGAACTATGAATCTTGGAAACTACAAATTAGAAGCGTGCTAATTCATAGTGAGTTGTGGTCATATGTGTGTGGAACAATTACAAAACCTGAAGAAGGAAGTAGAGCTGAATGGACGAACAAAGACCAGAAAGCGTTGGCTACCATCCTACTTTGCGTCAAGCCATCTCAGATTAATTATATTAAAAACTGTAAGACATCGAATGAAGCATGGATCATTTTGGAAAACACGTATCAGCCACAGGGACCAGCTAGAAAAGTAACACTTTTCAAGCAGCTTCTTCAGTTAAAAATGCCGGAGAATACTCAGGTTCTACCACATCTTAATAATTTTTCATCGCTCGTCGACAAACTAAAGGAGATAAGTATAGAATTACAAGATGAACTGTTGTCTATAATTTTACTATCTAGCCTACCTACTAGTTATGAAAATTTTGTCCTCGCAATAGAAGCGCAAGATAAGTTACCTACCTCTGCGAACTTAAAAATAAAACTTCTGGAAGAAGGGCAAAGAAGAGAAGGGGCCGAATCGAATAGTTTTTCTCCAGAACATGCATTATACATAAGAAACCGAAAGCAACGACAAGGTCAGCAAAATCAGCAGCAAGTACAACGTGGGAGAACCGAGCAACAAAACTTTAGAGGGAACTGCTTCAATTGCAACCGTCGTGGACACCTAGCAGCCAATTGCAAAGAAAAAAGGAGAAACAACAAAACAACATCCTCATTCGCCTTGATAAATGCAGCAGGGGTCAGAGAAGTAACGACCAGATCATGGATTTTTGATAGTGGATCGACAAGTCATCTATGTTGTGATAAGAGCATGTATAACAGTTTTCGTCCGCATATCGAACCGATCGCACTTGCTAACAATGCACATGTTTTATCGGAGGGCATTGGTGAGGTTGTTTTGAAAACTGTTCGTGGGATTGTCACTTTGAAAGAAGTTCTTTATGTGCCAACAATGAAAGTGAACTTTGTGTCAATTGCTAAAGCTGCAAATGGGTTAAACAAAATAATTTTCGATCAGAACTGTGCCAAGATTGTGGACCGTGATGGAAATATGATAATAACCAACAAAAGGTTATGGGCCCAGCACGCTTCCACTGCGTGCAACCGCAAAAAGGAGTCATAATATGTACATCTGTGAAAATGTAGTAAATGAAGTTAATGCATGCTCTAACTCAGTCGAGAATGATGATTTATATACATGGCACAAGAGATATGGCCACCTAAATGTTAAAAGCTTGAGTAGTATGATAAAAAATGATTTGGTAAGAGGTCTAAACATGAAAGGTAAAACAAAAAATTTCGATATTCAATGTGAAGTTTGCCTGAAAGGGAAAATATCATCGCTTCCATATGTCTGTGAGCAAAATAGGAGCAAAGGTATTTTGGACTTAATACACACAGACATATGCGGACCAATGAGGAAAACTTCCATTGGAGGAGCAAGATATTTTTTATTATTTATTGATGATTACTCAAGAAAAATGTTCGTTTACTTTTTAAAGGCCAAAAGTGAAGCGCTGCAGATGTTTAAGAAATTTAAGGCTATGGTTGAGACAGAAACTTCGAAACACATTAAAACATTAAGAAGCGATAATGGCACCGAATTTGTAAACAGGTCGTTTACAGAATTTTTAGAATCCAGTGGAATCCGACAAGAGCTAACCGCTCCCTACACACCACAGCAGAATGGGGTTGCTGAGCGAGCTAATCGGACAATCCTTGATATGGCTCGCTGCATGTTAATTGGATCTGAATTACCGGAAAGCATTTGGGCAGAAGCGGTGAATACTGCCGTCTATATAAGAAATCGCTCACCATGTAGTGCACTGCAAGGAGTTACACCATTCCAGGTTTGGTCAGGTACGAAACCAAGTGTTTCACACATGAGAGTATTTGGTTGCAAGGCATTCATGCTGGACAAGCGACCTGGAAACTCAAAATTCAATTCAAAGGGCATCGAATGTGTAATGATCGGATATGCAAGTGGTTCAAAAGCGTATCGATTATATGATCGGAAAACTGGTAAAGTATACATTAGTCGAGATGTAAAGTTCATTGAAGCAAAAGGTCTGGAATCAGTAAATACAGATAATGATTTCCACATTACAGAAAACGACAAATTTGTAGCTGAAGAGATAAAGGTTAAAACAGAAACGGATGCTGAAAGTGTTTTCGAAGATGCTTTGGGGCCTGAAGACACTGAAGGTGAAGAGGTCGCTGCTATGGATGTTGCTGCTGCAGATGTTGACCAGGTTGGAATGAATGATGGTAATGCTGACATGCGAGATGATGGAAATGAGATTCAAGAAGCACCCGACTCTATTAAAGTAAGTCCTAGTAAATTAAGAAGTGGTAAAGTTCGAATAGACAACGATAGATGCAGAGGAAAACATAGTTTACTTAATTATTTAAATGAAGTCGAAAATGAATGCCCGTTAACGGTAGAAGAGGCCCTTCAAACTAAGGATGCTGATAAATGGCACCATGCTATGAGAGAAGAGTTTGATTCTCTAATTAAAAACCATACATGGACATTAGTTGACTTGCCAAAGAATAAAAAAACTATTAAATCAAAATGGGTCTTCAATATCAAACGTAATAAGGCAGGCCATGTTGATCGTTATAAAGCTAGGCTGGTTGCTAAGGGTTGCGCACAAAAATATGGTGTGGATTTTTATGAAACCTATTCCCCGGTAACAAGGTACGCAAATATACGCTTAGTTATTGCCTTGGCAGTTGAGTTTGGTTTATTATTACATCAACTTGATGTAGCTGCTGCGTATCTTAATAGAGATTTAGATGAAGACATTTATATGGACCAACCAAAAGCTTTCGTAGACAAGATGAATGCGAACAAAGTTTGCAAACTCCATAAAGCCCTTTATGGACTTAAACAGTCTGGAAGATTGTGGTACTTGAAATTTGATCAGGCATTGAAAGGTTTGGGTTTTGTGCCCTGTATAAGCGATAGATGCATTTATACAATGCAGAAGGAAGGAGATATCATCATAATTGTCGTATATGTTGACGACATTTTGATTGCATGCAAGGAAGAACATATAATGGAAAAAATCAAAAGACAATTAGGGCAACTATTTGACATTGTAGATAAAGGACCATTGAACCATTTCCTTGGAATCGAAATTGAAAGAGTTGGCTCAAGAGGGGAAATCAAACTAAATCAAAAACGACTTATAAATGGTTTACTAAAAGATTTTACTATGACCCATTGCAGAAAAGTAAGTACACCACTCGACCCGGGAACGCAATTAAAAAAATGTAATGGCTGCAATAACTGTTCTAAGACGGACAAAACTCTATACCAATCTTTAATCGGATCATTAAATTTTATTAGCATCACAACACGTCCTGATATTTCTCATTCGGTTATAAAGTTATCTCAATATAATATGTACCCTCATAGTGAACATTTTTCTGCTGCAAAACATTTACTAAAATATCTCTCCAATACTATTAATTATCAGCTTAGTTACAGGAAGTCTGGCTTAGATCTTTACGGGTATACTGATGCTGATTGGGGCAATAACATCGATGACCGAAAATCATTCACCGGCCACGTTTTCTTTCTGGCTGGTAGCCCGGTGTCCTGGGAGTCAAAGAAGCAACCAACAGTAGCGCTAAGCAGTACTGAAGCTGAATATATGGCGCTTTGTTCAGCAGCAAAGGAGATTTTGTTCATCCGTAAATTGGTCAGTGAATTGGGGTTTTCCAGCTTAGTCAAAAACCCAACAACTTTATATGGCGATAACTTAAGTGCACAAGAACTGGTGAAGAATACAGTATACCACGCCAGAAGTAAACACATCGACATAAAGATGCATTTTGTTCGAGACGTATATGAACGGAAGGAACTCTCGCTGGCTTACGTTCCTACAGATGACATGATTGCTGACATTTTAACAAAAAATTTAAAGAAACCTAAGCATATTCATTTTGTAAAAAAGCTAAATTTATTGTGATTCAGAATTGAAGGGTTGTGTTAAAAGTAAAATTGTATGCTGGCAATTCCTCATCACATAATCCGTACTACATTCCTTTAATTCCCTTCTTTGCTTTCATATGCTATTCATACTTAAACTGTTAATTTAGTATCTTAGTCTTAGAATAAACCTTCTTGAATTCGGACTCGTTTTTTGACCTTCATCCCAACAGAAATGTACCGTGTTTATGCAATGCTTGCTTAGTTGGCTCCTAGTTTTATCCACAACGAAGTTATAGGAGGTCGAAAATAGCCTATTATGGTTAGAGAAAAGGATGGTACGGCCGTGCCGCTTTTTTGCTCGACTTGGCAGGGGCACTGCCGTGCCCCAGATTTTCTTTTGTTGGGGTAAAACTGAGCATGATTTTACAACCGTTTATTACGAGAAATTTTTCTTGGAAGTTAATTATTGCGTTATTTTTGATTAGAACATCGTTTCCTATAAGTCCGTCGTATTTCTGATGGAATGGGTAGACCAGGAAGTCTAAACCACCTGATATGGATTGGATTAACTGTTGACCTTGTTGGTTGCTTTTTGTGTAACTATTGTATCCTTGTTTAAGGATCGGAGGATGATTGGTTTTTGGAGATTTTTGATAAGGTGTGGTTGGAAGATTTCGGGGTTGACTGCTGAGTTTGAGGCCCCTGAGTCTATTGGGAAATTTCTATTTTGTATAGTTATGTGGGGGAGTTTGAAATGGGATTCGCTCGAAAATTTCCTACTTCGACAGTATTCTGATTGTTTACCTCCATTGGTTCTACAGCTTGGTTTCTGTAGCGAGCGGTTGGTGAAGATATTGTGGATTGGTGACTGGTTGTTATTATAATTGGGGTGATTACGGGAGTAGTTTATATTTGTATTGTGTATTGGTGGTTGGGTGTTATTGTAATTGGGGTAGTTACGGGAGTAGTTTTTATTTCCTGTGTTAAGGTTCGGGATGGGGTATTGGTGGTTTTTATTGGCTGGAGAGGGATTTCGCTGGTGGTAGTTGGGGTACTGGTTTTGGGTTTGTCTGGGTCGGAATTCTTGGTTATAAGAATTCGGGCATTCGGGTCTCGCGTTTCTGTTGAAACTTCGAGAGTTTGGGTTAGTGCTTGATGATTCGTATATACGAGACGAGTTTTAGGGTTTGTTTGATTCGTTATTTGGTTTTGATTGTATATTTGAGCGTATGCTGTGGTAAGCGCACCCTGTTTCGTGGAAAATGTCCATGGCTTCCTCCAGAGAGTCAGGGTTCCTACAGTATAGGATCGATCTCATTGGTTCAGGACATTTCGTCTTGAAAATCTGTAGTGCGGATCTTTTATTTAGTTCTAATTTTGGTTTTAATTCTCCATCTGTGGGATTATGGGCTTATCTTAGTTTATTGTTGAGACGCCTAAAATGTCTTTAATCGAGTTGTAATACTCGACACAGGTTGTGCTTACCGGGAGGCTTCGCATCTCATCGAACAGATTATCGACGCTTTGTCGCCGAAATTGTTCGTTAAGATCGCTTTCATCTTGTTCCATGTTGTAACATGATAATTTATCTCTAAAATCTCCCTGGCCTTGCTTTTGCATCTTGATTTTATAAGGTCTGAGAAAATGCTCTGACCGAGTTCATCATATTTAGCCAAGACCGGGTGTATTCTATCGATTAGATGTAGCTCTCGGTAGTCTCCTGAGTATTCAGGTAGATGAGTGAGGTACTTTATGGGAACGATGTTTAGGGTCATCATCTCTGTTTCGGATTTGAGGCTTTGCACCAAATTGGAAATTTCGGCTGATTGAGCCCTTAACTGGTCCATCCCTGCTTCGATATCTCCTATCATACGTCTTACTTAGTTACTACACTTATAGTTACGTCCACAGATATTTATAATAAATATATATGATATATGGGGTCCGTGTAGCGTCTTGATGGTGATGACGGTTGTGGTGATGTTGTCCCGTTGCTCCTTAGTTTGGCGGTACTGGTGGTACTGGAACTTGTCTTCCGAGCTGTTGTTGGAGTGCTCTGAAGTGCTCCTGGAAGTCAGCTGTATCTGCGTCGAACAACAAGCCTGAAGCGTCTTCGTCTTCTGTATTGTAACGATTCTCTGTGTATTGCAATGGTCAAGTTTGTTTATGTTTGGTACAATGTCAGCTTTTGGGCGATCATTGTACTGTGCATCTCGCAATATTCGGTCTGTTTACATATGTTCGGTACAATGTCAGCTTTTGGGCGATCATTGTACTGTTCTTATGCATGTTGCAATAGTCGTGTCTGTTTATGTGTTATGTTGTATATATATGTTTATATTATATTTGGTTTTGCGTTTTCTGATATAACTGTTAATTAGTGAACTACATATGTATGTACGGACGTGTATGTATGTTGGCGTTACAGTCTATGAAGGACCAAAGCCGAGCCTCTCTCAATCACCCATGTTGTGTGATTTTATTTACCCATTTTTTTTTTTTTTTTGCATTTTACATTTGCTATTTTCTTATATGAAATTCATAAATACTCAAACAGAATTCTGGGTTTGAAAATGAAATGCACTTTGTGGTATAATACAACCAGTGGTAAGTGTATGATTACAGTTTAAGATTCAGTATTTAAATTAAACTAGTAAAGCCGTGAAAAGGAATATCGAGAAGAAGAACCACTATATGCTATTGGAAGCAAAAATATCATCTCCATCAAGCAAAGCGAAATAAAAAGAGATACAAAATAATAGATGAAAAATAAAAAATTAAGACTTAATGAAATAAGAAGAAAGTATAACAATTGCACGTTGTTATAATGTAAAAGTATCTTAAGATAATACTTGAAGAAGAGACTCCACTTCAGATCTTGAGAGCAGCCATGTTCTAAGTTTTTTTAGGAATTGGTAACTATCTGGTAGGAGATTGGATATATCAGATGGCAGTTTGTTGAAAATATAAGGTGCTATAGTTGCTATGAAACGTCTATTGTGCTCTTTACTAGCCCTAGGAACGTAAACGGTAGACGCAGTTCTAAAAGAATGTACCCTATTTCTATAGTTTATATTTCCACTTCTAAAAAAGAATATTTTGAGAGCTTTGTATATAAATAAGTAACGAAGTGGTAATATTTTCGCTGCTTGAAATAAGGGCATTGAGGGCTCAAATCTGTTTTTACATAGTAGGACTCGAACTATTTTTTTCTGTGCTGCAATAATAGGGCTCAGGTTGCTGATGTAAGCACACCCCCAGCATGCTAGACCATATTCGAGGCGTGATTGCACCATTGTGTAATATATAGTTAAAAGTAGCCTATGCGGGACAAGCTTACGAAGGTAGTACATTTTGCTCAATGCTAGGTATAGTATTTTTTTTAGAGACATTATGTGTGATTTCCAGTTCAATTTGTTATCTATTATGACCCCTAGATACTTGATTTCCTTTACGAAATCAAAGACAAAACATTTATTTGTGCAATTCTGTTTGTCACAAAGCACATGATGAGAGGTGATACCTTCAATTATTGTACTTGAATACGATAATGAAAAACACATAGCTTTGGACTTTGCACTAAGTAAGAGTTGATGATAATTGAGCCAAATACTGATTAAATGCAAGTCAGAATTTATTTGGTCGCGGATTGTAGCTAGAGAATAGTCTACATATTATAGAGCTAGATCCTCAGCATAACCAATTAACTTGCCGTTGACCGGTAGATTAAATATGGAATTTATGTAAACAAGGAACAGTATTGGTCCTAGTACTGAGCCCTGAGGTACACCAGTGTTGGGACACATATCTTCCCTGGTTAAAAAACCATTTATTTTGACACGCTGTTTTCGATTAGACAAGTAGGACTTAAACCAATCGGACATATTGCCTCTAAAACCAGCGTTATTGAGTTTTTCTAGTAATAAGTTATGGCTAACTAGGTCAAATGCTTTTGTTAGATCGAGAAATAGTCCAACTGTTTTTTTTTTGCTATCTAGTCCACTATATATTCTTTTTAAGAAAGCCAGAATTGCGTCTTCAGTGCACTTCCCTTTCGCAAATCTAAACTGCAGTGTGTTAAGAAATTTAGTCTTGTCGAAGAAGGTGAGCATTTTGTTTGCAATGACCTTTTCAAATATTTTTGGGAATACAGATATTAAACATATTGGTCTATAGTTGTTAGCGTAACTTCGATCACCTTTTTTGTACACAGGGATATATACGAGGATTTGAGACAGTCGGGGAATATTCCATTCTGAAAGCTTATATTGATAATGTACGTCAACGGATTTAGAATCGACATACCTATCTTCTTAATCATGGCCTTCTATACCACATGAATTTTTAGTTTTTAGGCTGTAAATAATAGCGAGAAGTTCAGAGTTACTAATTGGCCCGTAATAAAATTAAAGCGGATTAGATTCATCTTGTAGATATCTCATGTTATTTTTATTTAGTTTAATACATAAATTTTATGTTTATGTTTTCCGGCTACACTAATAAAGAAATTGTTAAATTCATTGCCCATATCCTCATTACTGTTTGCAATTTTGTTCCCTATCTTAAGTGACTTAATTTCGGACTCTTTTTCGTTTTTCCTAATATCTTGTTAACTAGACGCCATTGCTCTTTGGGATTATGTCGATTTTCAGCGAATTTGTTGCTGTAATTCACATTTTTGCTTATCTATGAGGTTGCGCACACTAGTTTGAAGCTCTTTATATATCTGTTTGACTAAAGGCTGATGCATTCTGTTCTTATTTTTCGAATAAAAATTAATTTTTTTCTTTTATTTTCGCACTGATACTATCATTTATCCATGGTTTAATCCTAGTGAACCTAACTCCTTGCTTCTCACTTTTGCAGTCACTTATGTACACTTTAAGTTTTTCAATAAAGTTTGAGAAGGCACTGGAGGGACAATCCGTGCGATAAACAGAGTCCCATGTTTCTAATAATAGACATAGACTCAATTTTGAATAATCTATTTGAGATGTTTCTTGCGCGAAAACCCTAGTATACAGATTTGATCTGTTTCCATCAGGAATTTTGTTTAAAAAGTGTTTCATAACTATGCCAATTGAATAATAGTCAGTTATACCAATTTCCAGAATGTAAGGGTAGATATTAGTAAGATCGCTGGATTTGAAACATATGTGGTCAATGCATGACTTTGACTTATCGCCAACTCTTGTTGGAAGCTTAATGAGTGCTTGAAAACCTAAAGACGATAACATAAGCATATAGTCCTCACAGTCCTTTGGAACATTGAGTATATTGATATTTATATCCCCCACTAGACAGATATTATCACACCTTATAGAGCACAATAGACGTTGAAGTTCATTGATAAAAGTATTGCTATGTACAAACTGCAATCGATGTACACAAACGAAAGCCACAAAGAAATTCTTACCTAGTTTTAATTTTATGATAACGCAATCAGCACTTTCCATATCTGGAGTGGAGACCTCCTCTACTTCGAGCTCACTTTTAACAAACACAACCGTCCCTCCTGATGGATAAGATTCATTACAATTTGGATAAGCACAATAACCGGGAATAGAGAAATTACAAATTTCGTTTTCAAACACCCAGATTTCCGTTAACACAACAATTTGAGGCAGATTTGTAAAACAATTTTCTAAGTGAGCACAATAATCATCGAAATTCATTCGCATGCTTCTAATATTTTGATGTACAATTGTTAAATCTAAAATTGAACACGGCAATCGCGTACCAACAAAAATTTCGTTACAATCATTTATAGAGACTTGATCATAGAGGTCGTTTAGATCCTCCGAATACCTGATATATATAACTTCAGACCCATTTGATCGTCTCATCATGATTTTGATTCGACGCACCCACAGGAAGTCATATTTGAACTGCTTCTTCGCCATTTTAGCTTCCTTTAGAAGAATTTTCATGTCTGCAGGCAGCCAGTCGTTTACGTAGACATTTCCCTTTGCAAAGGGCCAGATGGAATTGGCTTTAATTGGTTTTTTATTTGTGTATATCTTCGCGAGTATTTTCTCCTTTGTACTTGCTCTCAACGTCTTCAGTACCAACACATCAGAATCGGAGAGGTTTCCGTTTACTCTCAATTTTTTTCTATAGCAAAGGTCAATGTCTTCTTTATATATTTGCAGTCCCAGTCCAGTATTCATGATTTGGACAGCTGTATCAATGACCCAATCATTGACATCAGTTGGTACGTTGCGGATCTCCAAGTAGTTGGTGTGAATCAACCGGTCTGCTCTGCTGAGATTTTCTCTGCATTCGCCTAGTTGTAATTTTAGGTTTTCGTTCTCCTTTTTGATGTCGTTCGTTATTTTTGCATCTTCTTCCAATGCAGAGAGACGGCTATTCATTTCATTAAGCATAGACTCTGTGGAAGTGATCGTAGTTTTTAATTCCATGATTTGGTCATAGATTTTCTGAGAGTGATGTTGGTGTCTCCGTCATTGGAAGGTGTCGATGATAAGGACAATCTCCCGGTATCATTACGCCTTTTTTTCAAACACATTACGCAATACCACGGTTTTTTGCTTTTCACGAGATATTCAATATCCGCAGGTTTCAATTTCGCACACTCTGCATGCAAGAAATTACTGCACTCATTACACTTAATTTTGCTTGAGTCTCTAAGAATTTTATTCGTACACACTGCACGGCTCGACATTTTGCGTCTTTCCTCTTTCTCAGCTTATTACTTCATTGGTGAAAGGGACTTAAAGTTTTATTGCCGGTTCCGAACGGCGAAATTCGAGAAGCTTTCCTTGACAATTATACTACAGGGGATTTTGTCAGTACCCCGCTGAGGATAAGCACCAAGAAAAACACATTCGAAAACATGGAAGTCATCAAAAATAAAAAAGTTGTTCGTCGATTCGAGGAAGGATAACCATCCAGGGTTAACATTGCACGTTGTAAATCATTATTTATCTTTGCATTCGGAACATAATATCATTCTTAAAATGGATCTTGATCAGGAAGTCTACCAACAACATCTCTTATTTCTTCATTATCATCTGGAACTTCTTAACGTCATAATTCTCGACAAAATTGAAATGTTCCTTCAACGTCTTGTTGGACTCAAACTCTTTCCTTTTCTGTAATATCAGATCTACAATATAATGAATTTCATTTCTTTAAGAATACGCCTTCTCATGACGAAATTGAATATGTAGTTACAATTTCTCTCTTATATACAATGAAACAACAGTCATTCACAATTAGGAGAACATATGTATGTATGTATGTATTACTTTAGGCTTCTTTCGTTCGACATGCTGTTTTTGTAGTACTTTTAAAACGAATTGCTTGAGTATACATATGTATATATGCATAGGCCGCTGTGCACGCGGTGGCTGGTGTTTGAGCAGTAGATGTTATAATATTGTTACGAATTTATTCAATCCCCACACCAAATAGGTTTCGCACCACTGGATTGCGATAAACTACAATTTTCTTTGTTTTCCCAATTAAAAAACACACACGCACTTTTATTTCTTTCACCACAGATCAATTATCTGTGTAGCTTCACCACTTTTATTTATTATCCAATACAATCCACTTTAAACTTTATTACACAATACACAAACCTTTATTGAAAGCTTTTCTTTTCACCTTGGTTGATCACACCGACTTGTCACACGCTGTTTTATACCACAAACTGAATGAATGTCGAGGGCGAGTGTTCGCGCTTATATAGCTCTCGGTCCACCATCTCGAACGTTCGCCGTTGGAAGTTCCCCATAGGAAATCTCTAGAACGCTCTGACAATTCCATTGGAAGTTGACATCATTCCCATCCCCGCTTCCAGAGAGTTTTCGAACTTAACGGTCCGCTTGCATCTCCGCAACACTGCCCTCCTCCTAAACTTGTTCGTCCTCGAACAATCGATTGGATCCTTCTCCGTAATATGGTGCTAACCTCTCTACGTGGACAATTTTATACTTCGCCCGTCTGTTTCCCCTCTGCTGTATCCGGTATACCACGTCATTGAGTTTCTTGATGACCTCATATGGTCCGTCCCAGGCTGATTGCAATTTGGGGCACAAGCCTTTTTTCCGTTGTGGGTTGTACAGCAATACCAGTTGTCCGGTCTCGAATCCAGAAGTATTCGCCCTCAAGTCGTATCGCGCCTTCATTTTATCGCTGACCAAGTTCAGTCGCTCCCGGATGAACTGATGGATGGAGTTCAGCTGTTCTTTCTTTTCGGTTAAGAAGTCTTCCCTGCCGCTAGTTGTCGGTAGTACCACGCCGAACTTCAAGTCCGATGGAAGTCGGAGATCAGTTCCAAAAATGGCTTCGGCGGGTGTTGTTGCCGTTGAATTGTGCTGTGCCGAACGGTATGCCATTAAGAAAAGGGGAAGATGTTCATCCCAGTCCTTCTGATCTCCGACGACGACTTTTCTCAGGTATTCCTCCATCGTCCGGTTGAACCTTTCGACCATGCCATCAGATTGTGGATGTAATGGTGTTGTCCGCGTCTTTCTGATACCTAGCATGTCACAGAGTTCTTTGAACACCGACGACTCGAAGTTTCTCCCTTAGTCTGAGTGCAGTTCCATTGGTACTCCATAACGCGAAACCCAGTTATTCACGAATGCATCCGAAATGGTTTTGGCTTCCTGGTTCGGGATGCAAAACACCTCAGGCCACTTGCTGAAGTAATCGATCACCACTAGCGCGTACTTGTTTCCAGCGTTGCTCGTTGGGAATGGGCCTGCAATGTCCATTGCGATTCGTTCGAACGGTGCTCCAACATTGTACTGCTGCATATTTCCTCGAGTTTTCCTAACTGGACCCTTTGCCTTTGCACACTGTTCACACCTGCGAATGAAACGCGTAACCGACTCATGGCATCCTACCCAGTAGAAACGTTTCTTGATCTTTTCTACAGTCTTGTTAACACCAAGATGACCCCCGCTTGGTCCCTCATGGTATTCTCGGATGACCTCTTCGATTTGTCCTTTCGGAATTACCAGCAGATCGTTTACAATGTTCCCGTCCTCACTTTCCCAACTGCGGTAGAGGCAACCGTTCTTCAGCTTCAAACTCTGCCATTGAGCCCAGTAAGCTTTCACGATTGGGCTTTCACTGGATATTTGCTGCCAACTTGGTCGAAAACCTCGTTCTTGGTAGTCGATGATGACTGCCAGATCGGCATCTTCTCGCTGCTTTCTTCCAACCTTCTCGGCACTCCAAGAATCTTCTGGCAGCACATGGAAACGACGGATATCGGTTACCTCTTCTTTGATTTCCGCACGTGAACAATGCTTGCATTCAACGCCGCGAGGTCGGCTCGTTAATGCATCCGCATTTCTATGGATGCTTCCCTTCCGGTATTCGCGTGCTCTCGCTTGTTCTCCTTTTCGCGAATCAAACCTCGAACGCCTTCTTCTCAGATGACAATTTCTCGCCATGTGCCCCTGCTCGTTGCAGATGTAGCATCTACCTGGGAACGGGCAGCTCCTACTCACCGTTGTTTCTCTGGAACTACGCCACAATTTGCTGGAAGAACGCTTTCTCCGCAGACGACATTCTTTTGCAATGTGCCCCTTCTGGTCGCAGATATAGCAGCTACCTGGGAACGAGCGACTCCTACTCACTGTCGTTGCTCTGGAATTACGTCGCAATTTGCTGAAGGAACGCTTTCTCCGCAGACGGCAGTTCCTCGCAATGTGCCTTTGCTGGTCGCAGATGTAGCATCTACCCGGGAATGAACCACTCCTACTCGCCGTTGTTGTTCTGGAACTATCCTGGTCTTTAGATATGCGCCGTAGTTTGATCGAAGGTCGGCATATCAAGAGCGATGTTTCACATGCGAGAGCGCTGGCAACTGTCTCCTTGAAAGATGTCTTCGGCAGGAGAATCAGACTTCGTTGCGTATCGGGGTCCCTTAGCCCTTGGATGAAAGAATCCGTTTTCAGTTTTTCCACCACATCAACTGGAACATCCGCGTAGGCTAGATGAGATAGCCTCTCGATGTCGGCAGCATACTGTTGGATGGTCTCGTTTACACGCTGCTTGCGTTCTTTAAGTTCCAGCTTGTGCATCTCCTGCATGTGCTCACTGCCGTATCTTCGATGAAGAGCTTCCCATATGGCTGTGTAGTTCCTTCTCTGGGTCTCCGGGATGGTCTGTAGAACGACAGCTGCTTCACCTTTAAGGGAAATTACTAGGGCAGCCACACGATCTTCCTCTCCCCATTGATTCCGCTCCGCTGTTGTCTCGAACTGGAGCTTAAAGATGTTAAAAGCGCTCTTGACGTCGAAGTTGGGAGCCGGGAATTTTGATGCTGCAGTCGGTACGACGATTCCTTGATGCTGTACGTTCTGGATAGTTTTCTCGAGTTCCAGAACCTTCTTGTCCAGTGTCTCGATTCTCTTTTCTTGATTATTCTCAAGATCTAGAACCTTCTTGTCGAACCTCGATTCTAGTGTCTCGATCCTCTCTTCAACGTCCTGGAACCGATCGTTGACTGTCTGCTGGATATTTCTTAGGCTTTCCCGATTGTTCTCTAGCATCCCTTCTAACGTCTCCAGCTTCTGGCCCAGGGAAGTGGAATTTTCCTCCAGCCCTTGATCTAGTTTCTGGCTCAAGGAAATGGAATTTTCCTCCAGTTTCTGACTCAGAGAAGTACTTACGGCAACGGAATTTTCCTCCAGCTTTTGATCTAGTTTCTGGCTCAAGGAAATGGAATTTTCCTCCAGTTTCTGACTCAGAGAAGTACTTACGGCAACGGAATTTTCCTCCAGCTTTTGATCTAATTTCTGGGATATGGAAGCACTCATAGCATTCATAGCTGCGAGAATTTGCTGCATATCGAATGCTGGTTCACTGGATGTCTACGGCTTCTCCACCCCGAACTCGTGATTCTCCCAGTCGAAACCTTCTTCCTGCAACGCTGATCGCAGTCTCTCCACCAGGTTACTTCCCACTGTGGATAATTCCCGAGCATCCAGCTCTCTTTTCATTTGTTCAATTGTCAACTTATCTAATTTCACCATTTTTTTCACTTTTGCAATAATTCACTTCACAACTCAAATAAAGTTTCACTCGTTTACTCGCAATCCCACTTCTGACACCAAATGTTACGAATTTATTCAATCCCCACACCAAATAGGTTTCGCACCACTGGATTGCGATAAACTACAATTTTCTCTGTTTTCCCAATTAAAAAACACACACGCACTTTTATTTCTTTCACCACAGATCAATTATCTGTGTAGCTTCACCACTTTTATTTATTATCCAATACAATCCACTTTAAACTTTATTACACAATACACAAACCTTTATTGAAAGCTTTTCTTTTCACCTTGGTTGATCACACCGACTTGTCACACGCTGTTTTATACCACAAACTGAATGAATGTCGAGGGCGAGTGTTCGCGCTTATATAGCTCTCGGTCCACCATCTCGAACGTTCGCCGTTGGAAGTTCCCCATAGGAAATCTCTAGAACGCTCTGACAATTCCATTGGAAGTTGACATCATTCCCATCCCCGCCACCAGAGAGTTTTCGAACTTAACGGTCCGCTTGCATCTCCGCAACAATATTGTTGGTTGGCTTTACTTCCCACTGTGGATAATTTTCGAGCATCCAGCTCTTTTTTCAGTTGTTCAATTGTCAACTTTTCCAATTTTACCATTTTCTCACTTTTGCAATGATTCACTTCACAACTCAAATAAAGTTTCACTCGTTTAATCGCAATCCCACTTCTGACACCAAATGTTACGAATTATTCGATCCCCACACCAAATAGGGTTCGCACCACTGGATTGCGATAAACTACAGTTGTCCTTTTTATTTAAATTGAAACACACACACTTTTAATTCTTTCACCACAGATCAATTATTTGTGTAGCTTCACCACTTTTCTTTATTATCCAATACTATCCACTTTAAACTTTATTATCCAATACTATCCACTTTAAACTTTATTACACAATACACAAACCTTTATTGAAAGCTTTTCTTTTCACCTTGGTTGATCACACCGACTTGTCACACGCTGTTTTATACCACAAACTGAATGAATGTCAAGGGCGAGTGTTCGCGCTTATAGAGCTCTCGGTCCACCGTCTCGAACGTTCGCCGTTGGAAGTTCCCCTTCGGAAATCTCTAGAACGCTCTGACAATTCCATTGGAAGTTGACATCATTCCAATCCCCGCTTCCAGAGAGTTTTCGAACTTAACGGTCCGCTTGCATCTCCGCAACAATATTGTTACGAATTTATTCGATCCCCACACCAAATAGGGTTCGCACCACTGGATTGCGATAAACTACAATTGTCCTCTTTATTTAAATTGAAACACACACACTTTTAATTCTTTCACCACAGATCAATTATCTGTGTAGCTTCACCACTTTTCTTTATTATCCAATACTATCCACTTTAAACTTTATTACAAAATACACAAACCTTTATTGAAAGCTTTTCTTTTCACCTTGGTTGATCACACCGACTTGTCACACGCTGTTTTATACCACAAACTGAATGTCTGTCAAGGGCGAGTGTTCGCGCTTATATAGCTCTCGGTCCACCGTCTCGAACGTTCGCCGTTGGAAGTTCCCAACGCAACAATATTGTTGCGGAGATGCAAGCGGACCGTTAAGTTCGAAAACTCTCTGGAAGCGGGGATTGGAATGATGTCAACTTCCAATGGAATTGTCAGAGCGTTCTAGAGATTTCCGAAGGGGAGCTTCCAACGGCGAACGTTCGAGACGGTGGACCGAGAGCTATATAAGCGCGAACACTCGCCCTCGACATTCATTCAGTTTGTGGTATAAAACAGCGTGTGACAAGTCGGTGTGATCAACCAAGGTGAAAAGAAAAGCTTTCAATAAAGGTTTGTGTATTGTGTAATAAAGTTTAAAGTGGATAGTATTGGATAATAAAGAAAAGTGGTGAAGCTACACAGATAATTGATCTGTGGTGAAAGAATTAAAAGTGTGTGTGTTTCAATTTAAATAAAGAGGACAATTGTAGTTTATCGCAATCCAGTGGTGCGAACCCTATTTAGTGTGGGGATCGAATAAATTCGTAACAATATTGTTACGAATTATTCTATCCCCACACCAAATAGGGTTCGCACCACTGGATTGCGATAAACTACAATTTTCTACGTTTTCCCAATTTAAAACACACACACACTTTTATTTCTTTCACCACAGATCAATTATCTGTGTAGCTTCACCACTTTTATTTATTCTCCAATACAATCCACTTTAAACTTTATTACACAGTACAATCCACTTTAAACTTTATTACACAATACACAAACCTTTATTGAAAGCTTTTCTTTTCACCTTGGTTGATCGCACCGACTTGTCACACGCTGTTTTATACCACAAACTGAATGAATGTCGAGGGCGAGTGTTCGCGCTTATATAGCTCTCGGTCCACCGTCTCGAAAGTTCGCCGTTGGAAGTTCCCCATAGGAAATCTCTAGAACGCTCTGACAATTCCATTGGAAGTTGACATTATTCCCATCCCCGCTTCCAGAGAGTTTTCGAACTTAACGGTCCGCTTGCATCTCCGCAACACTGCCCTCCTCCTAAACTTGTTCGTCCTCGAACAAGCGATTGGATCCTTCTCCGTAATATGGTGCTAACCTCTCTACGTGGACAATTTTATACTTCGCCCGTCTGTTTCCCATCTGTTGTATCCGGTATACCACGTCATTGAGTTTCTTGATGACCTCATATGGTCCGTCCCAGGCTGATTGCAATTTGGGGCACAAGCCTTTTTTCCGTTGTGGGTTGTACAGCAATACCAATTGTCCGGTCTCGAATCCAGAAGTATTCGCCCTCAAGTCGTATCGCGCCTTCATTTTATCGCTAACCAAGTTCAGTCGTTCCCGGATGAACTGATGGATAGAGTTCAGCTGTTCTTTCTTTTCGGTTACGAAGTCTTCCCTGCCGCTAGTTGTCGGTAGTACCACGCCGAACTTCAAGTCCGATGGAAGTCGGAGATCAGTTCCAAAAATGGCTTCGGCGGGTGTTGTTGCCGTTGAATTGTGCTGTGCCGAACGGTATGCCATTAAGAAAAGGGGAAGATGTTCATCCCAGTCCTTCTGATCTCCGACGACGACTTTTCTCAGGTATTCCTCCATCGTCCGGTTGAACCTTTCGACCATGCCATCAGATTGTGGATGTAATGGTGTTGTCCGCGTCTTTCTGATACCTAGCATGTCACAGAGTTCTTTGAACACCGACGACTCGAAGTTTCTCCCTTGGTCTGAGTGCAGTTCCATTGGTACTCCATAACGCGAAACCCAGTTATTCACGAATGCATCCGAAATGGTTTTGGCTTCCTGGTTCGGGATGCAAAACACCTCAGGCCACTTGCTGAAGTAATCGATCACCACTAGGGCGTACTTGTTTCCAGCGTTGCTCGTTGGGAATGGGCCTGCAATGTCCATTGCGATACGTTCGAACGGTGCTCCAACATTGTACTGCTGCATATTTCCTCGAGTTTTCCTAACTGGACCCTTTGCCTTCGCACACTGTTCACACCTGCGAATGAAACGCGTAACCGACTCATGGCATCCTACCCAATAGAAACGTCTCTTGATCTTTTCTACAGTCTTGTTAACACCAAGATGACCCCCGCTTGGTCCCTCGTGGTATTCTCGGATGACCTCGTCGATTTGTCCTTTTGGAATTACCAGCAGATCGTTTACAATGTTCCCGTCCTCGCTTTCCCAACTGCGGTAGAGGCAACCGTTCTTCAGCTTCAAACTCTGCCATTGAGCCCAGTAAGCTTTCACGATTGGGCTTTCGCTGGATACTTGCTGCCAACTTGGTCGAAAACCTCGTTCTTGGTAGTCGATGATGACTGCCAGATCGGCATCTTCTCGCTGCTTCCTTCCGACCTTCTCGACAGTCCAGGAATCATCTGGCAGCACCTGGAAGCAACGGATGTCGGTGACCTGTTCCTTGGTCTCGGCGCGTGAACAATGTTTGCATTCAACATCGCAAGGTCGCCTCGATAATGCATCCGCATTTCCATGACTGCTTCCCTTCCGGTGTTCGATACTGAAGTCATAACTCTGAATTCTCTCTATCCATCTAGCAAGCTGGCCTTCCGGGTTTTTGAACTGCAGCAACCACCTCAACGCTGCGTGGTCCGTCCTAAGATGAAAAGCTTGGCCATAGAGATATTTGTGGAAATGCTTGACACAGTCAACCACAGCTAAAAGCTCCCTCCTAGTTACACAGTAGTTCCTCTCCGGCTTCGATAGGATCCTACTGTAGTAAGCGATGACCCGCTCTCGCCCGTCAATCAATTGAGAGAGTACTCCTCCGATTCCATGTCCGCTCGCATCTGTGTCCAAAATAAACTTTTCTCCCGGGACAGGATATGCAAGAATCTGCGCACTGCAGAGCAATTCCTTCAGGTGAATGAACGCTTCCTCCTGCGGCTTCTCCCACTTGAATGGCCGATTCTTTTTGGTGAGCTCGTGCAAACTGCTGGCAACGTTTGCAAATCCTGGGATGAATCGCCTGTAATATGTGCAAAGTCCCAGGAATGACCTTAACTCATGAAGATTCTTCGGCCGCGGCCATTCCTTAACCGCTGAGATTTTCTCTTCATCTGTATGGACTCCCTCTGCGGTCACCACATGTCCCAAGTACTTCACCTCGTTCTGGAAGAGCGAACATTTCTTCGGGCTCAATTTCAATCCGGCTGCTTGAATACGTTCCAGTACCTCTTCAAGCTTCTTAAGGTGATCGTCGAAATCCTTGCCCATGACAATTATGTCATCCAGATAGACAAGGCAAGTCCTCCAGTGAAGTCCTCTTAGTACCCGGTTCATTAGCCTTTCGAAGGTGGCTGGCGCATTGCAAAGACCGAAGGGCATCACAGAGAATTGCCACAACTCTCCCCCGGCGGTGAACGCGGTCTTTTCCTTGTCTTGCTGGTCAAGCTCTATTTGCCAGTATCCACTTTGCAAGTCCAGCGTCGAGAACCACTTTGCACCAGATAGTGTGTCCAAGGTGTCGTCGATTCTCGGTAAAGGATAGCTGTCCTTCTTCGTGACGTCGTTCAGCTTCCTATAGTCCACGCAGAATCGGGTGCTTCCATCCTTCTTCTTAACAAGCACTACTGGCGAACTCCATGGGCTTGCAGATGGTTCGATCACGCCCTCCTTTTCCATCTCGTCGATTAGTTTGATCACCTCGCCTTCTTTCGCCAAAGGTACCCTCCTCGGTGGTTGCCGGATCGGTCTAGAGTCCCCTGTGTCTATTCTGTGCTTCACAATTGATGTTCTTCCACAGTTCTTACCATCTGCAAAAACTGTCCAATATTTACGAAGCAGGGAGAGTGCTTTACTTTTTTGATTCTCCACTAGATGTTGCGTCCACTCTCTGGCCATTGTTTTTAAGAAGGCTTTGTTTGACTGGATTTCCTGTTGTTTCTTACCTTCGCAGTTCATAACGGCGGCAGCTTCTTGGCATTGAGCGATCGTTGTTCCCTTGTGTATTGTCCTAGGTGTACTGGCAGGATTCAGGACTCGTACTGGAACCAATTGGTCTTGTCGGGGTTCCACCAGAGCCCTTCCAACAATGACATCGCTGGGTCGATTTCGTTTGTCGGGTTCGACCACCCACATTCGGCTTGTCCCCGCATCCTCTTCTATCTTCGCCCAAACCACAGCTTCTGCATTCGGGGGAACTGTTTGGCGCGCTTGCACGACTATTCGCCTGACCTTGTTACCTTGTCCATTATCTATTGTTAATGGGAGCTCCAAGTTGCCATACTTCATCACTTTTTGGTTGAGGTCCAATGTGAAGCCATGCCTAATCATGAAGTCGACGCCGATTATGATGTCATCAGTGATGTCCGCAACGACGAAATCATGCTGAAACTCGATGGTCCCCATCGTAACTCTTTTCTGGACCTTTCCCTTAACTTCCGCCTTCTCACCAGTTACTGTACGAAGCCTTACCTCGGAAAATGGTTCGATGTTAGAAACCAATCCGCTTCGGATGACTGAATGAGTTGCGCCCGTATCCAACGTCAGCAGATATCGTCGCCCGTCCATCGTTCCCTCGATGACTAGGCTGGTTGCCCCTCTACAGATTCGGGATAGGAGGATGCTGGGGCACTCCAATGTGGGAGCCAGCGCATGCCCCTCTGCACTGACTCGTTTTAGTTTAACGGATTGTTAGGTGCACCTTTTGCACCTCCACGGTCGCGTTCACTCCCATGGTCTCTTTTTGGCGAACTAGACCTCGAACGCTTTCTTCGCAGGCGGCAGTTCCTCGCAATGTGCCCCTGCTGGTCGCAGATGTAGCATCTACCCGGGAATGAACCACTCCTACTCGCCGTTGTTGTTCTGGAACTATCCTGATCTTGAGATATGCGCCGTAATTTGATGGAAGGTCGGCATATCAAGAGCGATGTTTCACATGCGAGAGCGCTGGCAACTGTCTCCTTGAAAGATGTCTTCGGCAGGAGAATCAGGCTTCGTTGCGTATCGGGATCCCTTAGCCCTTGGATGAAGGAATCCGTTTTTAGTTTCTCCACCACATCAACTGGAACATCCGCGTAGGCTAGATGAGACAGCCTCTCGATGTCGGCAGCGTACTGTTGGATGGTCTCGTTTCCACGCTGCTTGCGTCCTTTGAGTTCCAGCTTGTGCATCTCCTGCATGTGCTCACTGCCGTATCTTCGATGAAGAGCTTCCCATATGGCTGTGTAGTTCCTTCTCTGGGTCTCCGGGATGGTCTGTAGAACGTCAGCTGCTTCACCTTTAAGGGAAATTACTAGGGCAGCCACACGATCTTCCTCTCCCCATTGATTCCGTTCCGCTGTTGTCTCGAACTGGAGCTTAAAGATGTTAAAAGCGCTCTTGCCGTCGAAGTTGGGAGCTGTGAATTTTGATGCTGCAGTCGGTACGACGATTCCTTGATGCTGTACGTTCTGGATAGTTTTCTCGAGTTCCAGAACCTTCTTGTCGAGCCTCGATCCCAGTGTCTCGATTATCTTTTCTTGATTGTTTTCGAGATCTAGAACCTTCTTGTCGAACCTCGATTCTAGTGTCTCGATTACCTTTTCCTGGTTACTTTCCAGATCGAGAACCTTCTTGTCCAGTGTCTCGATTTTCTCTTCGACGTCTTGGAATCGATCGTTGACAGCTTGCTGGATGTCTCTCAGGCTTTCTCGATGGTTCTCTAGCATCTCTTCTAATGTCTCCAGCTTCTCAAGTTTCTGCCCTATGGAAGTGGAATTTTCCTCCAACTTTCTACTTACGGCAGCGGAATTTTCCTCAAGTTTCTCCAGTTTCTGGCTCAGAGAAGTGGAATTTTCCTCCAGCTTTTGACTCATAGCATTAAGAGCCGCGAGAATTTGCTGCATATCGAACGCTGGCTCAGTGGATGTCGACGGCTTCTCCACCCGGAATTCATAACTCTCCCAGTCGGCACCTTCTTCCTGCAACGCCGATCGCAGTCTCTCCACCAGGTTGGCTTTACTTCCCACTGTGGATAATTCCCGAGCATCCAGCTCTTTTTTCAGTTGTTCAATGGTCAACTTATCTAATTTCACCATTTTTTCACTTTTGCAATAATTCACTTCACAACTCAAATAAAGTTTCACTCGTTTACTCGCAATCCCACTTCTGACACCAAATGTTACGAATTATTCTATCCCCACACCAAATAGGGTTCGCACCACTGGATTGCGATAAACTACAATTTTCTACGTTTTCCCAATTTAAAACACACACACACTTTTATTTCTTTCACCACAGATCAATTATCTGTGTAGCTTCACCACTTTTATTTATTCTCCAATACAATCCACTTTAAACTTTATTACACAGTACAATCCACTTTAAACTTTATTACACAATACACAAACCTTTATTGAAAGCTTTTCTTTTCACCTTGGTTGATCGCACCGACTTGTCACACGCTGTTTTATACCACAAACTGAATGAATGTCGAGGGCGAGTGTTCGCGCTTATATAGCTCTCGGTCCACCGTCTCGAAAGTTCGCCGTTGGAAGTTCCCCATAGGAAATCTCTAGAACGCTCTGACAATTCCATTGGAAGTTGACATTATTCCCATCCCCGCTTCCAGAGAGTTTTCGAACTTAACGGTCCGCTTGCATCTCCGCAACAATATTGTTGCGGAGATGCAAGCGGACCGTTAAGTTCGAAAACTCTCTGGAAGCGGGGATTGGAATGATGTCAACTTCCAATGGAATTGTCAGAGCGTTCTAGAGATTTCCGAAGGGGAACTTCCAACGGCGAACGTTCGAGACGGTGGACCGAGAGCTCTATAAGCGCGAACACTCGCCCTTGACATTCATTCAGTTTGTGGTATAAAACAGCGTGTGACAAGTCGGTGTGATCAACCAAGGTGAAAAGAAAAGCTTTCAATAAAGGTTTGTGTATTGTGTAATAAAGTTTAAAGTGGATAGTATTGGATAATAAAGTTTAAAGTGGATAGTATTGGATAATAAAGAAAAGTGGTGAAGCTACACAAATAATTGATCTGTGGTGAAAGAATTAAGAGTGTGTGTGTTTCAATTTAAATAAAAAGGACAACTGTAGTTTATCGCAATCCAGTGGTGCGAACCCTATTTGGTGTGGGGATCGAATAATTCGTAACATTTGGTGTCAGAAGTGGGATTGCGATTAAACGAGTGAAACTTTATTTGAGTTGTGAAGTGAATCATTGCAAAAGTGAGAAAATGGTAAAATTGGAAATGTTGACAATTGAACAACTGAAAAAAGAGCTGGATGCTCGGGAATTATCCACAGTGGGAAGTAAAGCCAACCTGGTGGAGAGACTGCGATCGGCGTAGCAGGAAGAAGGTGTCGACTGGGAGAGTCATGAATTCGGGGTGGAGAAGCCGTCGACATTTACTGAGCCAGCGCTCGAAATGCAGCACATTCTCGCGGCTCTGAATGCTATGAGCCAAAAACTCGATCAAAAACTTGAGGAAAATTCCGCGGCCGTAGGTAGAAAGTTGGAGGAAAACTCAACTTCCCTAAGCCAGAAACTAGATCAAAAGCTGGAGGAAAATTCCGTTGCCGTACATCAAAAGTTGGAGGAAAATTCAACTTCCATAGGTCAGAAACTAGAGAAGCTAGAGACGTTGGAAGAGATGCTACAGAACAATCGAGAAAGCTTGAGAGACATCCAGCAAGCCGTCAACGATCGGTTCCAGGGCGTCGAAGAGAGAATCGATACACTGGATAAGAAGGTTCTGGATCTCGAAAATAACCAGGAAAAGAGAATCGAGACACTGGACAAGAAGGTTCTGGAACTCGAGAAAACTATCCAGAACGTACAGCATCAAGGAATCGTCGTACCGACTGCAGCATCGAAATTCACAGCTCCCAACTTCGACGGCAAGAGCGCTTTTAACATCTTTAAGCTCCAGTTCGAGACAACAGCGGAACGGAATCAATGGGGAGAGGAAGAACGTGTGGCTGCCCTAGTAATTTCCCTTAAAGGTGAAGCAGCTGACGTTCTACAGACCATCCCGGAGACCCAGAGAAGGAACTACACAGCCATATGGGATGCTCTTCATCGAAGATACGGCAGTGAGCACATGCAGGAGATGCACAAGCTCGAACTTAAAGGACGCAAGCAGCGTGGAAACGAGACCATCCAGCAGTACGCTGCCGACATCGAGAGGCTGTCTCATCTAGCCTACGCGGATGTTCCAGTTGATGTGGTGGAAAAACTGAAAACGGATTCTTTCATCCAAGGGCTAAGGGACCCCGATACGCAACGAAGCCTGATTCTCCTGCCGAAGACATCTTTCAAGGAGACAGTTGCCAGCGCTCTCGCATGTGAAACATCGCTCTTGATATGCCGACCTTCCATCAAACTACGGCGCATATCTCAAGACCAGGATAGTTCGAGAACAATAACAGCTAGTAGGTGTGGTTCATTCCCGGGTAGATGCTACATCTGCGACCAGCAGGGGCACATTGCAAAGAACTGCCGCCTGCGAAGAAAGCGTTCGAGGTCTAGTTCGCCAAAAAGAGACCATGGGAGTGAACGCGACCGTGGAGGTGCAAAAGGTGCACCTAACAATCCGTTAAACTAAAACGAGTCAGTGCAGAGGGGCATGCGCTGACTCCCACATTGGAGTGCCCCAGCATCCTCGTATCCCGAATCTGTAGGGGTGCAACCAGCCTAGTCATCGAGGGAACGATGGACGGGCGACGATATCTGCTGACGTTGGACACGGGCGCAACTCATTCAGTCATCCGAAGCGGATTGGTTTCTGACATCGAACCATTTTCCGAGGTAAGGCTTCGTACAGTAACTGGTGAGAAGGCGGAAGTTAAGGGAAAGGTCCAGAAAAGAATTACGATGGGTACCGTCGAGTTTCAGCATGATTTCATCGTTGCGGACATCACTGATGACATCATAATCGGCGTCGACTTCATGATTAGGCATGGCTTCACATTGGACCTCAACCAAAAAGTGATGAAGTATGGCAACTTGGAGCTCCCATTAACAATGGATAATGGACAAGGTAACAAGGTCAGGCGAATAATCGTGCAAGCGCGCCAAACAGTTCCCCCGAATGCAGAAGCTGTGGTTTGGGCAAAGATAGGGGAGGATGCGGGGACAAGCCGAATGTGGGTGGTCGAACCCGACAAAAGAAATCGACCCAGCGATATAGTTGTTGGAAGGGCTCTCGTGGAACCCCGACAAGACCAATTGGTTCCAGTACGAGTCCTGAATCCTGCCAGTACACCTAGGACGATACACAAGGGAACAACGATCGCTCAATGCCAAGAAGCCGCCGCTATTATGAACTGCGAAGATCAGAAACACCGGGAAATCCAGACCAACAAAGCCTTCTTGAAAACTATGGTCAGAAAATGGACGCAACATCTAGTGGAGAAGCATAAAAGCAAAGCACTCTCCCTGCTTCGTAAATATTGGACAGTTTTTGCAGATGGTAAGAACTGTGGAAGAACATCAATTGTGAAGCACAGAATAGACACAGGGGACTCTAGACCGATCCGGCAACCACCGAGGAGGGTACCTTTGTCGAAAGAGGTGATCAAACTAATCGACGAGATGGAAAAGGAGGGCGTGATCGAACCATCTGCGAGCCCATGGAGTTCGCCAGTAGTGCTAGTTAAGAAGAAGGATGGAAGCACCCGATTCTGCGTGGACTACAGGAAGCTGAACGACGTCACGAAGAAGGACAGCTATCCTTTACCGAGAATCGACGACACCTTGGACACACTATCTGGTGCAAAGTGGTTCTCGACGCTGGACTTGCAAAGCGGATACTGGCAAATAGAGCTTGACCAGCAAGACAAGGAAAAGACCGCGTTCACCGCCGGGGGAGAGTTGTGGCAATTCTCTGTGATGCCCTTCGGTCTTTGCAATGCACCAGCCACATTCGAGAGATTGATGAACCGGGTGCTAAGAGGACTTCACTGGAGGACTTGCCTTGTCTATCTGGATGACATAATTGTCATGGGCAAGGATTTCGACGATCACCTTAAGAAGCTTGAAGAGGTACTGGAACGTATTCAAGCAGCCGGATTGAAA
Organism: Eumerus sabulonum; assembly: GCA_951905685.1. Lineage (NCBI taxonomy): Eukaryota > Metazoa > Arthropoda > Insecta > Diptera > Syrphidae > Eumerus > Eumerus sabulonum. Next base: position 75,793,372 of record OX645060.1, read on the forward strand.
TTGAGCCCGAAGAAATGTTCGCTCTTCCAGAACAAGGTGAAGTACTTGGGACACGTGGTGACTGCAGAAGGAGTCCATACAGATGAAGAGAAAATCTCAGCGGTTAAGGAATGGCCGCGGCCGAAGAATCTTCATGAGTTAAGGTCATTCCTGGGACTTTGCACATATTACAGGCGATTCATCCCAGGATTTGCAAACGTTGCCAGCAGTTTGCACGAGCTCACCAAAAAGAATCGGCCATTCAAGTGGGAGAAGCCGCAGGAGGAAGCGTTCATTCACCTGAAGGAATTGCTCTGCAGTGCGCAGATTCTTGCATATCCTGTCCCGGGAGAAAAGTTTATTTTGGACACAGATGCGAGCGGACATGGAATCGGAGGAGTACTCTCTCAATTGATTGACGGGCGAGAGCGGGTCATCGCTTCCTACAGTAGGATCCTATCGAAGCCGGAGAGGAACTACTGTGTAACTAGGAGGGAGCTTTTAGCCGTGGTTGACTGTGTCAAGCATTTCCACAAATATCTCTATGGCCAAGCTTTCCATCTTAGGACGGACCACGCAGCGTTGAGATGGCTGCTGCAATTCAAAAACCCGGAAGGCCAGCTGGCTAGATGGATAGAGAGAATCCAGAGTTATGACTTCAGTATCGAACACCGGAAGGGAAGCAGTCATGGAAATGCGGATGCATTATCGAGGTGACCTTGCGATGTTGAATGCAAACATTGTTCACGCGCCGAAACCAAGGAACAGGTCACCGACATCCGTTGTTTCCAGGTGCTGCCAGAAGATTCCTGGACTGTCGAGAAGTTCGGAAGGAAGCAGCGAGAAGATGCCGATCTGGCAGTCATCATCGACTACCAAGAACGAGGTTTTCGACCAAGTTGGCAGCAAATATCCAGTGAAAGCCCAATCGTGAAAGCTTACTGGGCTCAATGGCAGAGTTTGAAGCTGAAGAACGGTTGCCTCTACCGCAGTTGGGAAAGTGAGGACGGGAACATTGTAAACGATCTGCTGGTAATTCCGAAAGGACAAATCGAAGAGGTCATCCGAGAATACCACGAGGGACCAAGCGGGGGTCATCTTGGTGTTAACAAGACTGTAGAAAAGATCAAGAGACGTTTCTACTGGGTAGGATGCCATGAGTCGGTTACGCGTTTCATTCGCAGGTGTGAACAGTGTGCGAAGGCAAAGGGTCCAGTTAGGAAAACTCGAGGAAATATGCAGCAGTACAATGTTGGAGCACCGTTCGAACGTATCGCAATGGACATTGCAGGCCCATTCCCAACGAGCAACGCTGGAAACAAGTACGCGCTAGTGGTGATCGATTACTTCAGCAAGTGGCCTGAGGTGTTTTGCATCCCGAACCAGGAAGCCAAAACCATTTCGGATGCATTCGTGAATAACTGGGTTTCGCGTTATGGAGTACCAATGGAACTGCACTCAGACTAAGGGAGAAACTTCGAGTCGTCGGTGTTCAAAGAACTCTGTGACATGCTAGGTATCAGAAAGACGCGGACAACCACAATCTGATGGCATGTTCGAAAGGTTCAACCGGACGATGGAGGAATACCTGAGAAAAGTCGTCGTCGGAGATCAGAAGGACTGGGATGAACATCTTCCCCTTTTCTTAATGGCATATCGTTCGGCACAGCACAATTCAACGGCAACAACACCCGCCGAAGCCATTTTTGGAACTGATCTCCGATTTCCATCGGACTTGACGTTCGGCGTGGTACTACCGACAACTAGCGGCAGGGAAGACTTCATAACCGAAAAGAAAGAACAGCTGAACTCTATCCATCAGTTCATCCGGGAGCGACTGAACTTGGTCAGCGATAAAATGAAGGCGCGATACGACTTGAGGGCGAATACTTCTGGATTCGAGACCGGACAATTGGTATTGCTGTACAACCCACAACGGAAAAAAGGCTTGTGCCCCAAATTGCAATCAGCCTGGGACGGACCATATGAGGTCATCAAGAAACTCAATGACGTGGTATACCGAATACAGCAGATGGGAAACAGACGGGCGAAGTATAAAATTGTCCACGTAGAGAGGTTAGCACCATATTACGGAGAAGGATCCAATCGTTTGTTCGAGGACGAACAAGTTTAGGAGGAGGGCAGTGTTGCGGAGATGCAAGCGGACCGTTAAGTTCGAAAACTCTCTGGAAGCGGGGATTGGAATGATGTCAACTTCCAATGGAATTGTTAGAGCGTTCTAGAGATTTCCGAAGGGGAACTTCCAACGGCGAACGTTCGAGACGGTGGACCGAGAGCTATATAAGCGCGAACACTCGCCCTTGACATTCATTCAGTTTGTGGTATAAAACAGCGTGTGACAAGTCGGTGTGATCAACCAAGGTGAAAAGAAAAGCTTTCAATAAAGGTTTGTGTATTGTGTAATAAAGTTTAAAGTGGATGGTATTGGATAATAAAGTTTAAAGTGGATAGTATTGGATAATAAAGAAAAGTGGTGAAGCTACACAGATAATTGATCTGTGGTGAAAGAATTAAAAGTGTGTGTGTTTCAATTTAAATAAAAAGGACAATTGTAGTTTATCGCAATCCAGTGGTGCGAACCCTATTTGGTGTGGGGGTCGAATAATTCGTAACAATATTGTTGCGGAGATGCAAACGGACCGTTGGGTTCGAGTTTCGCTGTCGAGGTTCGGGGGCTCTCTGGAGGCGGGGACTGGGATGATGTCGACTTCCAATGGAATTGTCAGAGCGTTCTAGAGATTTCCGAAGGGGAGCTTCCAGCGGCGAGCGTTCGAGATGGTGGACCGAGAGCTATATAGGCGCGAGCACTCGCCCTTGACATTCATTCGGTTTGTGGTATGGAGCAGCGTGTGACAGGTCGGTGTGATCAACCAAGGTGAAAGGAGAAGCTTTCGATGGAGGTTTGTGTATTGTGTGGTAGGGTTTAAAGGGGATAGTATTGGATAATAAAGTTTAAAGTGGATAGTATTGGATAATAAAGAAAAGTGGTGAAGCTACACAGATAATTGATCTGTGGTGAAAGAATTAAAAGTGTGTGTGTTTCAATTTAAATAAAAAGGACAATTGTGGTTTATCGCAATCCAGTGGTGCGAACCCTATTTGGTGTGGGGATCGAATAATTCGTAACAATATTATATCTTTTTGTTTTTTTTTTTTTTAGAGACTCCCGCAGGTTCAAGATTTTTTATTTCTCTTATGATGTGTTTACACACACAATCAGAACGGAGTGCAGTGGTTGGGGTCGTTGGTGTTCGTTCACTACTCTCAGGGGTGGTTGTCCTGGACCTAGATATGACGAGAACCGACCAAATTTCGCGTTGGTTATAGTCCGAAGTAATCCGTTCGAGCACTTTGGTATTGCATACGCAGAGGATGAATTTCAGTTGCCCATATACAGTGAGTGTTATGCCTGCAGCAGTACGTCTGGTCACTTTCCATTTACAATTGCGTTGCATACCTTTTGTCCGTATAGGAATTACTTTTTCTTGGCTATGAAGCGAATATGAACCATAGACCTTCCGCTCGGCGGTCGATGATTTTAACCACTGCACCAGTATGTATGTGTATAGTCGTACTCATAGCTGTAGATATTAGCTATTAACATTAGCATGCCGGTGACGCGAACCCATACGTTTTTCGTATACCAATTTTCGCACAACATGTCAGCTGTATAGCTACAGACATACATACTGCTATAAGCATGAATGAGCAAGATGTCTCGGATACACGGACGGATACTCGATGACGACAACGCACGAAAAAGGAACACGATTTGCGAGTATGCTCCTGGAATGTCAGAATCCTGTACACTCCCGGAGCTGCTCATAAACTAGAAGGAATCCTCACGCAGAGCAAGGCGGATATTACTGCGGTCCAGGAAATACGCTGTATAGGAAACGGTATGTTTAGGAAGAAAAATTGCGACATTTATTACAGCTGTCAAAAAGGTTGCACTTACTGGGATGCGGATTCGTCGTGGGAAAGCGGTTAAGGTCGAAGGTCATCGACTTTAAACCTATAAGTGATCGCCTGGCTGTGATCCGCATCAGAGGCAGATTGTATAACATCACCTTATATGTGCACACGCCCCTACCGACGAGGCTGAAGACCCTATCAAGGAGGACTTCTATGACCTCCTGGACAACGCCTACGGAGCGTGTCCGGAGTACGATGTAAAAATCGTGCTCGGGGACTTCAACGCCAAAATCGGTAAGGAGAACACCCTTGGCGGAGTGATCGGAAAGCACAGCCTCCACGATACAACAACAGATTACGGCTTCCGACTCGCTGACCATGCGACTGCTCGTAATGGGGTGATAAGTAGCACAAGATTCCCTCGCAAGCGAATCCACACAGCAACCTGGCGATCTCCGGACGGTCGAACTGCCAACCAAATCGACCATGTGCTCATTGACGCAAGGCACTCGTCAAACATCTTGGATGTGCGAACATTCAGAGGGGCAAATGTCGACTCTGACCACTTCCTCGTAGCAGCAAGATTCAGAGCTCGACTGTCCAATGTCAGAAAGCTGCACCAGCCCATCAGGAGGAGGTTCGACATTGGGCGCCTGATCACACCGGAGGTTGCCAGAGTCTACAGGGAGCAGCTGAGCGAAAGACTCTACGGTATGCCTACGTCGAACACAAATGCCAATAATATGTGGCTGCATTGCCGCTCAGACATTCAGGAAGTAGCCGAAACCACCTTGGGATACCTACCACCCCCAACAAGAAACCCGTGGTATGATGACAAGTGTGAGCAGAAAAAGGCAGCAGCCGGCGAGGCGTACCAAAAGACGCAGTAGAGGAAGACCAGGGCAGCGCAAGAAGAGTACCGAGCCAGAGGAAGGGAGGAGAAAAAACTACTGCGACAAAAGAAAAGAATCTTCGCAACCTCCCAGCTCAAGGATATCGAGGAATCTAGGGATAAACATAAAACACGAGCCTTTTACAAGAAAGACAAAGGCCTTGCAGGAGGCTTCAAAAAGGGTACCCAGGCTCTTCGAAACTGCGAGGGTAATCTTGTCACCGACCCGCAGGGAATAGTGGATGTATTTAAGCAGCACTTCCAGCAGCTGCTTAACGAGCATGACCAAGAGAGAGTGGTAGGGACCGAGAAAATCCCAACTCCAGCCGCTGAAGTAGTCCTCCCACCCAGCATAGAAGAAGTCGGCACAGCAATTCAGAAGCTGAAGAACGACATGCCCGCAGGCTCAGATGGCTTGCCATCAGAGCTCTTCAAGGCTGGCGGCGTTGTTCTGGTAGGGAGCATGCACCAGATCATCTGCAGAATTTGGGAAGATGAAAGCATGCCCGACGACTGGAATACCAGCTCTATATGCCCCATCCACAAAAAAGGCGATCCTACCTCTTGCAAGAACTATAGAGGTATGTATATCCCTGCTCAATGTCGCATACAAGATCCTGTCCAGCGTATTGTATGAACGTCTAAAACCATTTTGCACCGCACTAATCGGCAGCTACCAGTGCGGCTTCCGTCCGGCAAATCAACTATAGACCAAATTTTAACACTTCGACAAATCCTGGAAATGACCAGCGAGTTTCAAGTCGATACACACCTTCTTTTCATCGATTTTAAAGCCGCATACGACAGCATTCATCATGAAGGACTGTTTGGTGCGATGGCCGAATTCGGGATCCCTGTAAAACTGATCCAGTTGTGTCGCGCCAAGCTAAAAAACACGCGATGCACCGTGCAATTCGGTTGTAGGATCTCGGAACCATTCGAAACATGCACCGGATTTCGGCAAGGAGATGCGCTGTCATGTGACTTCTTCACCCTGGTGCTGGAGCAGATAGTGCGACGGGCAGGCATTCAACAGGGAAGGCACTATCTTTTACAAGTCCATCCAGCTGCTAGGATACGCGGATGATATCGACATCACCGCGTGTTCTCGCCGTGGCCATGTGGAACCATTCACGGCGATTGAAGAACAGGCGAAACGAGTTGGTCTTAAGATCAATGAGGACAAAACGAAATACATGCTGTCAAACAAAAACCAATCCGTCGCTCACCACCTGGGACAAAATAAAACAATTGACAGCTATAATTTCAAGGTAGTTAAGGAGTTTGTCTACCTCGGGGCAAACGTTAAATCCACAAATGACACCACAGTGGAGATCCGGCATAGAATCGCCCTTGGCAACCGCTGCTACTTTGGCTTGTCCAAACAACTGGGGTCAAAACTCCTCACTCGAAAGACCAAAGTCATGCTTTACAAAACGCTCATTCTGCCAGTCTTGCTGTACGGAGCCGAAAGCTGGACGATAAGCAGGGCAGCGGAGCTGATTTTGGGTTCTTTCGAAGGAAAAATTCTGCGCCGAATATTTAGTCCTGTCTCTGAGGAAGGTGAATGGAGAAGAAGACACAACCGCGAACTCTACGAGATGTGAATGTAGTCCGGAAGGCAGGGATCCGTCGACTACATCGGCTCGGCCACATCGAGCGCATGAACATCAACGCTCCAGCTAAGAGGGTCTTCGGCTCCGAGCCTCCTGGTTCGAGAAGAAGAGGAAGACCGAACCCCCGGTATGAAGACCAAGTAATCGCGGATGTAAGACATCTTGGTCTTGACAACTGGAAGCAGCGCAGCCGGGACCGTCAAGGATGGAAGGCAGCTATAGCTCAGGCTCAGATCCTCCATGGATCGCTGGCCTGATAAGTAAGTATAAGCATGCCGGTGACGCGAACACACGAGATTTCACCCATCCAAAAGGTGATGCGAACCCATAAGATTTTCCCTACCAAAAAGTGCCCAACGCGGCTAAAGAAGTTTTCACTTCAAAAAATATACATCATCTCGGAGGCTACAGACGAAGCCGCTATATATGTATGTATATATACCGGCGTTACAGCCCGTGGAGGAACGAAGTCGAGCTTCTCTGAATTACCCATGTTGTGTGTGATTTTATTTTCCTACAATTTTTTGCCGATTCCGTACAGCAAATTTCGAGAAGCTTTTCATATTACAGGAGGCACCGTGTAAAACACATACGATAATAGAGCTGTTGTCGGGGTTCGGTTCCGTGTCATCGGCATCAGAGGTCAACACAATACCCACTGCACCACGATGGCCTCCCGACGAAGCCGTTATGAGATATCTATTACTTGACTAAATGAGAGCTGCGAACGCGATGGCTTTCGTTTGTACGATATAGCTTTCAAGAAAAAAATTCCCAAACAGAGTATTTCAATATGTAATAAAGTGTTTTTTTTACTGACGGATGGATAACTTTTTGTATTAATCGATCCACTAAATATAAACTTTTTAGAATCAATTTGTTTAACAATCGCGAAGAATAATACCACAAAGGTTTCGAGTGAAATAAAATTTCACTTGTGTTAAGCTTGGACACGCTCACAAAGTTAAAGTAAATTAAATAAAAACAAAAACAAAACCACGATTAGACGATACTCATTATTTATAAGCCTAATAATGTATTATGACAATTGATATGAACACTGCACGTATTTATGTTAGTGAGAAAAAAAAACTATTTAAAAAGCAAGGGGTATGGACACATCTTATGATTATATGTATGATTAATTTCGAGGTCAACGATTTTTTTGTCGGTCGTTACATGTTTTGCTCGGTTATTACCAAGCCAACTCAAGAATACGCTAACCCACTTCTCATCTATTGTGATCACTTTTTATAAGTAATTTAAAATACAAATTATAAAAAAGTAAATACCATTCAGGTGCTTCATTACAATGTGCTGCGGTCAACACATGACGTCTACTAATTAATGAACCCCCACAAATCCAGATCCGCCGCCCTTTTGTAGTCGTACATCCCAATAAAGCCATGTGTGGGAATTCCATTGGATTAGCGTTTTCTCCATCCACCACCAGGGGTGACGTATATTCAGTGCACTTTTGTATATGTTTATCAACTTGAAGTGAATTCGGAATAAGTAGACTGTAGGACAAGTCAGTGTCAAACAATTCTTTCTTATAACTTTCACATTCTGAAAATATTCATGGAAATTCAAAACATAAGTATGCATATATTATTAAACAAAAAAATAAAATAAAAATAGTATGTACCTTGAACAGTTACACACCAGATATAAGATCATGGGAAGAAAGATAGAAGGCTTAGAAGTTTTTACGTGACAGGAAAACTTTATATTTTAACACTGATGATGATGTAAAACTATGAAAACAGATCGAAAACACAGTCCTAAGATGAATTTATGGTGGAGAAAAACATGCAGTAACAGGCGAGTTAAGAAAACGACACAATCAGAAACTTTACGTATTTCATTCAGCACGAAACCTAAGTAATAAAGTCGCCTAATTTAGCATGGGCGGGTCTAGCAGAACGGATGGAAGCTCTCTTTGATGGGAGGACAACATAAAGACGGACGTAACGTTGAAGCACAAAAGCTCCAATTTTCTAATAGCCGTGTCAACATGAAATATTTTAATATTTTCTCTTTATCATTTCTACGCCGATACGTATTTTATTTTTATAATATTAATTTTTTGAATTTCATCGTACTGTTCTCTTTTTATGAACGTCTCCATTAGATACTAGTATACCATAACGTGCTGATAACGAAATTTCCCTAAGCGTTTCCCCAGTTGCTTTCAAACATTTAAAAGATAAGACTTAAGAAGGTTTCAAAATATGCATCCGTTTATTTATTTATATATTTTGGTTTACTGTATTGACATTTATTTTAATAGTTTTTGTAATCCCCTAGTAAATAGTAAATACAGTTTTAATTTTTATACAACTACATTTATGTTTTAAGATTTATGAAATAGACCTATGTGATAGAATTTGAATTTGTAAAATACAATTTTATTTCTTTTTTACGCTTATTGTAGTTAAATACATATTGCTTATTTTTCAAATTTGTTATTGTTAACATAGTGTGGGTACGTTGTCTTTTGCCGTAGTTGTTATAAATTGCCGGAATTTCCAGAAGTTGGTTTGCTCGCCTTCTTATGTTTTGACTGTGACTTATAGGCTATTAATTCTATTGCATCGGGACTTGAGAGAGCTTGAGGGAGACTTGATCGGCGAAGGTCCTGGGGGCTCCAGCGATTGCAGCTTTTCGACGTTAAATTTTGGTGGCTTTCCAACGTTAAATGTTGGTGTCCTTACTTATCGTTGGAGAATCCCGTCCACCCGACTTAGACGATGTTAAGATAGCGATATCGAAACTTAAGTCTTATAAAGCGGCTGGAGCAGACGAACTACCCGCGGAAGAGTTTAAAGCAGCTGGCGATGAACTGGTCAGGAACATGCATGCCCGATGAATGGAATCTCAGTATCGTTTGCCCGGTCCATAAGAAAGAAGACCCCTATGAATGCGCCGATTACATAGTCTCTTGAACATCGCGTACAAGATCCTCTCTGCCGTACTCTGTAAGCGCCTGAAACCATTCGTGCACAATCTGGTAGGTTCCTACCAGTGTTGTTTCAGCCCAGGAAAATCCACGATAGACCAAATATTTACACTACGGCAGATCTTGGAGAAGGCCCATGAATTCCAGGTCGACCCGCACCATATTTTTGTCGACTTTAAGGCCACGTATGACAGTGTTTATAGAGAGGACCTATACAGAGCCATGTCATGTTTTAACATTCCTGCCAGTCCTGAACATATCGTGCGGGACTCTGCGGCCAATACAAGAGGTACGATCTACTTCAAGTAAACACAATTGCATGCCTACGCAGATGATATTGACGTTATTGGACGGACAAGGCGAGACGTCAATGAGGCGTTCACAGGCATTGAAGCAGAAGCGGCTAAAGTGGGTCTTAAGGTAAATGGGAACAAGTCCAAATATATGCTGTCATCAAAGAAAGACACCCAACACCGACGTCTTGGTCAAAACGTCACCTTCGGCAGCTATATTTTTTGAAGTAGTCAAGGACTTCGTCTACCTTGGCTCGGTAGTGACAGGCAGCAACGACACCAGCGCTGAGATAAAACGCAAAATAACTCTTGCCATCCGCTGCTTCTTCGGGCTCAAGAGGCAATTGAGTAGTAGAGCTCTCTCTCGAAAAACTAAGGTATCCCTCTGCAAAACCTTAATCATCCCGGTCCTCCTCTACGGCGCTGAGGCTTGGATGTTATCAAAAGCCGATGAAGAGGCTCTTGGGCGTTTCGAGAGGAAAATTCTGGGTGCAATCTTTGGTCCTGTTTTTGTAAACGGAGAATGGAGGAGGAGATTCAACCTGTCCCTGTACGGGCTGTACAGGGACATCGGCCCAGTTAAACGTCTTCGGATCCAACGTCTAAGATGGCTAGGCCATGTAGAGCGAGTGGACATCACCGCTCCGGCCCGAAGAGTCTTCGACTCCAACACCGAGGAACGACGCAGCAGAGGACGACCGCATCTAAGGTGGCGCGCACAGGTGGAAAGGGACCTCAACCAACTGGGCGTGCGGCACTGGAAGCGGCTGGCCAAAGATCGTGCCGGCTGAAGAGGCTTGTAGGCTGAGGCCCTGGTTCACCCCGAACTGTAGCGCCATCAAAGTAAGTAAGTACTCGACTCCGTTGATTGCGAGAAATTCGCATCCGTACCTTGGCTGCAACAAGGTAGTGATCCTAGTCGATATTTAGCTCCTCGAAAGGTTCGGACATCTTCGATGTTGGAGGAGTGTCTGCCGTCGATCGCAATGTGAACAATTTGATCGACTGTCGATTGATCGAAAGACCGCCAGGTTCCATTATGGATGTTGGGAATCATGTACTTGCTACTACGAGATTATGTCCCGCCATAAAGTCCACTAGCCTTAGTCCGTTTTCTGACGTGTTGTTGTGTAGGATGCGCATTCCTATGACTCGTTCAAAGATAGATTCCTTACCCAGCTTCGCATTGACATCTCCTAGAATGATTTTGGTGTCAATGCTGGGACATTGGGCATATGTTCTGCCTAGGAGATCACAGAAGTCGTCTTTATGTCGTTCATCTTCCCCCTCTGTGGGGGCGTGGACACATATTAAGCTTATATTGCCGAGATTGGCCTTGATGTGGATAGTTATGAGGCGTTGGCTTACATATTGGAAGCTTAAGACATTTTTCCTCAGTCTGCCTCGAATAACAAATCCTCATCCGAATAAGCGTTGTTTATTTTCTCTGTAGCAGTTTTTGTAGTATATGTCACAGTTTTTCATCCGCTTTTTGCCTGGCCCATCACATCGCACATCTTGGAGCGCGGTAATGTCTCTCTTATAGCAGTCCAGAGAGTTGACCAGTTGTCCGGCTGCACCTGGTCTGTTGAGGGACCTAACATTCCAGGTGCAGATCCGGAATTTGTTTCCTCTATGACGGTTGCGGGGGTCGCCAACATGTAAACAACGTGTAATCCGTCCGTATCCGAGGCTATTGGCTGTTTCTAAACAAATGTTTGTTTTACGCGGTAGGGAGGGTAGGGTAAGCGCAACCGCCAACATAGAGGGCCAGGTTCCTCTTTCCCCAGGGTTAGGGGGTCAGGTCGCTGCACACGTTGGCTCAATACCTAGCGGATGCCAGTATAGCTATCTAGGGGAGGCCACGCGGAGGCTGTGTGTCAACTCGGATTGAGCAGGGACAGAACAAAAACAAAATATATATTTTTGGATACCAGGGGCAGTGCCCCTGCCAAGTCGAGCAAGAAAGCGGCACGGCCGTACCATCCTTTTCTCGTAACATAATAGGCTATTTTCGACCCCCTATAACTTCGTTGTGGATAAGACTAGAAGTCTAAATTCAGTAACCAAGCAAGCATTGCATAGACACGGTATGTTTCAAATTTCATTCAATTTGAACCAGTAGTTTAAGAATTATAACAAGTCAAAGTTTCTTAATTTTGTCACTCACTGACTGACTCACTGACTGACTGACCGATCATCAAAAGTCTAAGGCACCTCTAGCAGACGTAGAAGCTTCAAATTTGGAACACAACTAGTGTTAAGTGTATAAATCAAGGAAAAACTAAAATATTTTGCAATTTCGGTTCAGTTTTCTAGATACACCAATTTTAAGGTTTCTAGATACACCAACTGCATAAATAATCCCATATAAATATATGGGATTACAAACGTATACAAACTAAGACACTATAATCTACCCTGCATTACAAACAGGAGATAACGACGTACACATCGATGAACATATCAAACAATAACCATTTCTTCGCGGTGGTCGACTAAAATAATCAGACGTTTTTCTAGATAAGTGTTTCTACGAATCTGGGGGCACGGCAGTGCCCCTGCCAAGTCGAGCAAAAAAGCGGCACGGCCGTACCATCCTTTTCTCGTAACATAATAGGCCATTTTCGACCCCCTATAACTTCGTTGTGGATAGAACTAGAAGTCTGAATTTTCAGTAACCAAGCAAGCGTTGCATAGACACGGTATATTTCAAATTTCATTCAATTTAAACTAGTAGTTTAAGAATTATAACTAGTCAAAGTTTCTTAATTTTGTCACTCACTGACTGACTCACTGACTGACTGACCGATCATCAAAAGTCTAAGGCACTTCTAGCAGACGTAGAAGCTTCAAATTCGGAACACAACTAGTGTTAAGTGTATAAACCAAGGAAAAACTTAAATATTTTGCAATTTCGGTTCAGTTTTCTAGATACACCAATTTTAAGTTTTCTAGATACACCAACTGCATAAATAATCCCATAAACGTATATGCCATGAAAAACATAACTTGTAAAAAAACCAAGTCTCGCAAATCAGATCTTCTACCGTAAAAAGTTGTAAGATCAATGTATTACCAAGTCAGTTAATTTATTCAGTCCCTACTTAAGGGACCTTCTGCCTTGATTGATTACGTAATTAGCTAACCTAACAACATCTTATAGTGGCCATACCAATATCAAAATCTTTTATGTTTTAAGTAAATAGATTGGCCTGGCCATCGCATGAAAACACAATATATCTCACAAGTAATACATATTATATTAAATTAGATTATTTAGTGCGATTTCCAAGTCAATCTATTTACTTAAAACATAAAAGAATTTGATATTGGTATGGCCACTATAAGATGTTGTTAGGTTAGCTAATTACGTAATCAATCAAGGCAGAAGGTCCCTTAAGTAGGGACTGAATAAATTAACTGACTTGGTAATACATTGATCTTACAACTTTTTACGGTAGAAGATCTGAGTTGCGAGACTTGGTTTTTTTACAAGTTATGTTTTTCATGGCATCTCATTCCTTTTTGTAGATGTATGTATGTTTGTATGTATGTTGGCGTTACAGTCCATGAAGGACCTAAGCCGAGCTTCTCTCAATCACCCATGTTGTGTGTGATTTCATTTTCCCATAGGTGAAAGGGACCTACAGTTTATTGCCGGTTCCGAACGGCGAATTTCGAGAAGCTTTTCATGACAATTTTACTACAGAGGATTTTGTTAGAACCCCGCTGAGGAGAAACACCGTGAAAACACGTTCGATGACATGGCTTTGTCGGGATTCCATCCCGTGTCATATCGGTGTCAGAGGCCAACACACTACCCACTGCGCCACGGTGCTCTCACTTCTTTCTTTACTTACATATGTATGTATAATATATCGAGGATCGTTATTTTTATCTTTTCTTTAAAACTGATTTACTTTCTTTTTACTAGAAGGTAGAAACTACATACACATAAAGAAACCAAAGAAACTTTTTATTACTTTTTTTACTTTTTATTATATTTATATTTGTTTATTTTGGGTGATAAAGTTAACCTTCTGCTTTAAATTTTTCTAATCTCCCATTTCTCACCCGTCCTATGTATCCCTCATACAGTTATGTATGTACATACATATGTATTTCTTCAGCGTAGGCACAATTTCGCTGATACCAATGCCTATGCCAGATATACACTGTTCAAATTCATGCAATGCACGTGCAAGTGTATTAGTGAACAAATCACACCACGTATAGATGGGTTATATGCTTGAAGTAAAACCAAATCTTTCTGATGCGTAAATACATACATATGTATGTATATACTCGCCGATACCGAATACAGTAAGCCTACCTACCCTTATTATTCCATTGTTTATGCATATGTATCCAGGCAAACAGATTCATTCACTGATGTATGTATGTATATACGTTTATGGGATTATTTATGCAGTTGGTGTATCTAGAAAACTTAAAATTGGTGTATCTAGAAAACTGAACCGAAATTGCAAAATATTTAAGTTTTTCCTTGGTTTATACACTTAACACTAGTTGTGTTCCAAATTTGAAGCTTCTACGTCTGCTAGAAGTGCCTTAGACTTTTGATGATCGGTCAGTCAGTCAGTGAGTCAGTCAGTGAGTGACAAAATTAAGAAACTTTGACTAGTTATAATTCTTAAACTACTGGTTCAAATTGAATGAAATTTGAAATATACCGTGTCTATGCAATGCTTGCTTGCATTGAAGTCTGAAAATTCAGACTTCTAGTTCTATCCACAACGAAGTTATAGGGGGTCGAAAATGGCCTATTATGTTACGAGAAAAGGATGGTACGGCCGTGCCGCTTTTTTGCTCGACTTGGCAGGGGCACTGCCGTGCCCCCAGATACATACATCAGTGAATGAATCTGTTTGCCTGGATACATATACATAAACAATGGAATAATAAGGGTAGGTAACCTTACTGTATTCGGTATCGGCGAGTATATACATACATATGTATGTATTTACGCATCAGAAAGATTTGGTTTTACTTCAAGCATATAACCCATCTATACGTGGTGTGACTTGTTCACTAATACACTTGCACGTGCATTGCATGAATTTGAACAGTGTATATCTGGTATAGGCATTGGTATCAGCGAAATTGTGCCTACGCTGAAGTAATACATATGAATGTACATACATAACTGTATGAGGGATACATAGGACGGGTGAGAAATGGGAGATTAGACAAATTTAAAGCAGAAGGTTAACTTTATCACCCAAAATAAATAAATATAAATATAATAAAAAGTAAAAAAAGTAATAAAAAGTTTCTTTGGTTTCTTTATGTGTATGTACTTTCTACCTTCTAGTAAAAAGAAAGTAACTCAGTTTTAAAGAAAAGATAAAAATAACGATCCTCGATATATTATACATACATATGTCAGTAAAGAAAGAAGTGAGAGCACCGTGGCGCAGTGGGTAGTGTGTTGGCCTCTGACACCGATATGACACGGGATGGAATCCCGACAAAGCCATGTCATCGAACGTGTTTTCACGGTGTTTCTCCTCAGCGGGGTTCTAACAAAATCCTCTGTAGTAAAATTGTCATGAAAAGCTTCTCGAAATTCGCCGTTCGGAACCGGCAATAAACTGTAGGTCCCTTTCACCTATGGGAAAATGAAATCACACACAACATGGGTGATTGAGAGAAGCTCGGCTTAGGTCCTTCATGGACTGTAACGCCAACATACATACAAACATACATACATCTACAAAAAGGAATGAGATGCCATGAAAAACATAACTTGTAAAAAAACCAAGTCTCGCAACTCAGATCTTCTACCGTAAAAAGTTGTAAGATCAATGTATTACCAAGTCAGTTAATTTATTCAGTCCCTACTTAAGGGACCTTCTGCCTTGATTGATTACGTCATTAGCTAACCTAACAACATCTTATAGTGACCATACCAATATCAAAATCTTTTATGTTTTAAGTAAATAGATTGACTTGGAAATCGCACTAAATAGTCTAATTTAATATAATATGTATTACTTGTGAGATATATTGTGTTTTCATGCGATGGCCAGGTCAATCTATTTACTTAAAACATAAAAGATTTTGATATTGGTATGGTCACTATAAGATGTTGTTAGGTTAGCTAATTACGTAATCAATCAAGGCAGAAGGTCCCTTAAGTAGGGACTGAATAAATTAACTGACTTGGTAATACATTGATCTTACAACTTTTTACGGTAGAAGATCTGAGTTGCGAGACTTGGTTTTTTTACAAGTTATGTTTTTCATGGCATTCTGTTCACGGAATGGTAAACAAAAATCGAGAATCACTTCGATCTTCATCCCAGCAGGACTCCAGTGCAACAGAACACCAACCAACCCTTATTTACAACGCAGCAATTCAATATAAGAACCCTCATGCAAAAGGAGCAGCAGGTCATTCGTCATTCTTCATCCTTTCTTACGTCAGTCCGTTAGCGCTCAATATCTTTAAGTTAGTTTTAAGTAATAAAGTAATAAATGAAGTTGTTTAAAAAAAACGGTTTTATTAATTTACATACATCAGTGAATGAATCTGTTTGCCTATATACATATTTATAAACAATGGAATAATAGGGGTAGGTAGGCTTACTGGATTTGGTATCGACGAATATATACATACATATGTATGTATTTACGCATCAGAAAGATTTGATTTTACTTCAAGCATATACCCCATCTATACGTGGTGCGATTTGTTCACTAATACACTTGCACGTGCATTCCATGAATTTAAACAGTGTATATCTGGCTTAGGCATTGGTATCAGCGAAATTGTGCTAACGCTGAAGAAATACATATGTAGGTTAACACACCGATATCCACCGCATTACCTATCGCGAACTTAGGTACAATGCAAATATGCTTACTGTGCATCTTTCCGTCAAATCCGGTCACACGCGTTTCCCATTGCAAGTGCATTTGTTCCTCGTCACACAGGTCAACGTACACGCGTTTCCTGTGATAACGCAAATCCAACACCCTTCCATTCCCACGCTCCCTAAATTCCCGAGAACAATGTAATGTACTAATTTAGGCTAAGTAAGTATCACTAAGTATCACAAAGTGCATACAGTAAAAAGTATGTAAGTGTGCTTCAAAAAAAGCGTTTCCATAAGAACACGCTTCCAAAAAGCTGACAGTATAAAGTTTTGCGATCATATCACAAAAGAACGGTGTGTAAAGTGCGTGAGCAACATATAAAAACGCGTCATAAACACTCACCGAAACCGCAAACTGATCACGGGAACACACACGAGCAACTGGACCAAAACTCAACATTCAACAGTGGCGCAATCCGTGCCCAAGTAGGCAATTCAACGTGCTAAAAAGGACAACACGGACCTCCCGACGGAATGCTCTTAATCCTATTGTAAGCGAATTATTTTATTTTCTATTAAACATTTTAAAAAAAAGATACCAAGTGAATTAATGGTATTGTATGTCAAATATTTTATTTTGTGAAGCGAAATATTTTATTTTCTAATAAACGTTTTAAAAAGAAACCAAGTGAATTAATACTATTGTAAGCCAAATATTTTATTTTGTGCTAAGTATTTAAGAGAAACCAATTAAATTTGTAAAGAAAAAACAAGTACCTTCTTTAAAACCTTGTGAATTTACTAACATTATTATTGTACCCAAAACCCATCACTCCCCAATATAATGGAGCAAATGCACGAAACTATTAAACAACTCACTGGTGCGCTTGACGCATAAATTGAACAAATTAAACTGCTGAATAACAAAATTCAGCAAATTGAGGGTAGACTTAGTCCTCCCTCAACAGCCCCACAGGCACTCGTAACCCCCAGAACTGAGAAAGATCTCGAGGAGATCAGGAAATTACCTGACTGCGTCAGAGATCTACAGGTGTTCGACGGCAACCCTGTGCAGTACGTTTCATGGATTCACAGTGTGGAATCCATTTTAAACGACTACGACATTGTAAGTCAAAAGCCTATCTATAGGGCTATTATACAGCACATACGTCGAAAAATAAGAGGTCCGGCCGACGCCGCCCTCATTTCGTACAATCTATTTGACAACGATTGGTGTGCAATCAAAAAATGTTTATCCTTGCACTATGCGGATAAACGTGATATTCGTACTTTAGAGTACGAACTCAATTCCATGACCCAACTGAATCTAACGGTTGACGAATTTTATGCAAAGGTCAACCACCAACTATCCCTGCTTACCAACAAAATAAAAACAGAAGATTATTCCCAGGAAACTGTAGACGCCTTAACTGGTAACTACAGAAATAGAGCATTGGATATCTTTATAAGAGGTCTCAACGGAGACATATCTAAAATGCTGATTATCCAAAAGCCCCTAACGCTTCCTGAAGCTTACACATCCTGCTTAGAATTCCAAAACCTCAATTTTAGGAATGTGTCTATACACCGAAAAGACGTGCAGAATTCTATAACTGCACCAATAAATCAAATGTTCCCTTCAAGAAACCGTTCGAATGTAGTACAGCCACAAAAACAGATTCCAGCTTATCAAAGAAACCAAATTTATAATCTTCCCCGTAATCCAAAGCCTTCATTTAACACCTCACCACCCCCCAGACCAACAAACCCAAAACCCCCTCAACCAATGGAAGTTGACCCATCAATACAAACTCGTCTTGTCAATTATATGAACAGGTCCACTAATAAGGTCCCAAATCGAAGATCTAATGACTCCGAGAATCTGCCACGAAAGCAGCAACGCCTCTTTGCGACCAGCGCAATAGATACTTCCGAGGAAAATACAGAAGAACACCTAAACGAAAAATACTTCGAGTCTTATCAGAACCAAGACTACGAAGAAAATTTCGAAGAAGTATCAGATGAGCTAAATTTTATAATGGAAGCCTCTCTAGCGTACCATACCTAGAGTATAGTACTCGAGATGGCAAAACTCTAAGATTCTTAATTGATACAGGGGCCAATAAAAATTTCGTTTGTGACAAAATAATCCACAATAGTCAGATCCCCATTTAAAGTACAATCTGCAGCAGGACAGATAGAAACAACCCAAAAAATTTCCGGCCCATTTTTTAAAAGCATATTATTGATTTCTTTGTGTTACCAGGACTAATGACATTCGACGGCATCATAGGGGATGATACCCTAAAGAAGCTCGAAGCAGTCATTGATAGAAAAAATAATATTCTCCATATCAGCCCCAATATTAAAATTAAACTCAAAGAGAAAAAATCCAAACAAGTAAACAATATCCAAATCAATTCGAATACTGAGATAAGGGAAGTTCTGGCTAAACATGAAACATTATTTGGACCGATTTCTGATAGTGGCACCGTAGACACCAACGTCTGCGCAGAAATTTGAACAACGTCATCTGAACCAATCTATACGAAATCGTACCCATACCCTGCAAACCTTAGAAATGAAGTTGAAAAACAAATAGGGAAGTTGCTTGCGGACGGAGTAATCAGACCATCAAAGAGTCCCTACAATTCACCGCTGTGGATTGTACCGAAAAAACCCAATGCAGCAGGTGAAAGGCAATATAGGCTAGTAATCGATTTTAAGCGGCTAAACGCGGTTACAGTCCCTGATGCTTACCCTATACCAGACATAACTAACACACTGGCAAGCTTGGGAGAAAGCAAATACTTCACTACACTAGATCTAACATCCGGTTTCCACCAAATTAAGATGAGGGAAAGCGACATTCCCAAAACAGAGTATTCAACATCTAATGGTAAATTTGAATTCACTCGATTACCGTTTGGGTTGAAAAAGCACCGGCCATCTTTCAACGGATGATCAATGACGTATTAAAACCCCTTATAGGAAAAACGTGCTACGTCTATATAGACGATATAATCGTCTATGGAAACACCAAAGAAGAGCACATACAAAATCTTGATGAAGTTCTTTCGCTTTTAGAACGCGCTAACATTAGGGTGAACCTTGAGAAGTCCAAGTTCCTTAACACTGAAGTCGACTTTTTAGGGTACATAATAACTCAAACAGGCATCCGCGCTGACCCCAAAAAAATCGCCGCTATACAAAGAATTCCACCACCACGCAATCTAAAAGATTTAAAAAGCTTTTTAGGCCTTGCTTCATACTATAGGAAGTTTATTAGAAACTTCACAAAAATAGCAAAGCCACTAACGAACCTAACCAGAGGCTCACTTGCCCAAATAAAAGCAAACCAATCCAAGAGAACGGAAATCCATCTGGATGCAAAAGCTTTGAGAGCATTCCAAGACCTTAAAGAGATGCTGATGTCTTCGGATATCCTAATTTTTCCCGATTTCAATCAACCATTCATCCTCACAACAGACGCCTCTAATTTTGCAATTGGAGCCGTCCTATCACAGGGTGAAATCGGTAGAGATAAACCCGTGACATTCATATCAAGATCCCTAACGAAAACCGAAGAAAACTATTCCACTATAGAAAAAGAAATGCTGGCAATAGTTTGGTCCTTAGACAATCTTAAAACATACCTATACGGTGCTAAGTGCATTAAGATCCTTACGGACCATCAACCTCTTACTTTCGCCTTGAGCAACCGAAACAACAACGCCAAGCTCAAAAGGTGGAAAGCGAAAATTGAGGAATTCAACTACACTCTAGTTTACAAGCCAGGCAAAACGAATCTGGTTGCTGACGCTCTTCCTCGACTACCTTAATGTTCTAACATCATCTGGAACACAACATAGCGCCGAAGAAGACAGTAGCGATCTCATTCCACATTGTGAGGCTCCTCTAAATGTCTTTAAAAACCAGCTTGTTTTTTCTGAGGGAAAAGAAATGTATTGCTACGAGGAACCTCAACCGAAATATCACAGACATTACATCAGGTTACCCAACTTTGACATTAATAATCTAACAACAATTCTAAAAGAGAAACTCAACCCCAATATTCTAAATGGCATCAAAATACCCGAAAAATATATTCCAATTCTGCAAGAAATCTACAAAACAACCTTAAGTCGATACAGGATAAGAATAACCCAGAGATGAGAGATAGTAACCGACATTGCTAACAACGAAAATAAATTTGAAATAATCCAGAAGGAACATCGACGAGCCCACAGGAATTTTAAGGAAAATAAAGATCAAATACTGGAAAAGTATTATTTCCCTCAAACTCCAACCGAAATCTTGCATATGGATATAATTGAAATCCAAAGAGAAAAATTTATAACTTGTGTAGACAAGTTTTCCAAATTTACGAAATTTTTTCATATAAAGAACAAATCTGTACCGCATATTCGAGACAAAATAATAAAAATACTCCATTACTTTACTGTCCCTAAGATGCTAGTAATGGATAATGAGAGCAGTTTCATAAGCCCTATTGTTTTAAATTACATCGAAGGTCTCGGAGTAACAGTCTACTTGGCACCACCACAGAAAAGTGAAGTGAACGGATCAATCGAACGAGTTCACTCCACTATTATCGAAATCACAAGATGCCATCGCCAGGAATATCCGGACTTCAAAATCAAAGAAATAATCAATATAGCTGTAGACAGGTATAATAATACTATCCATTCGGTAACCAAACGAAAGCCTTCCGATATTTTCTTTGGGAGAACTCAAAGAATAAATTACCAAAATTTGACAGAATTCAAAGATATTGTGAACACCGATTTAAAATACGAAATCATGCGTAACCAAAGGAATCAGCTAAATAGGCATAACCAACGTAGGGTTACTCCCAGGATTTATAATCCCGGTGATACAGTCTACAGGCGCGATAAGCAAATCAAAAGCAAGGAAAAGCAAATTTTCAATAAAGAAATAGTTGGATTAAACAATAATGTTACAATAACTACAACTAACGGAAAACGAATCCACAAATCACATCTCAAAAACAATTCTTAATTTCAGGATCATACTCAGCTCATGGGCAGAGGCTACAGTGGACATCTACCAAATACAACAGCCCCCTGATCGCGATAAAGCAAGGAACAGGCAAAATAATTAATGGTAACTTCAAAATTGTACATCTAATTAACCTCACCGACTACAAACAAGCAATAGACAACATAAAATTAGACATACACTACAACATCCCCAAAACAAGCGCCTATTTACCCCAGCTAGAGCTTCAACTTCTCAAAGTAGAGAATTTAATAGACCAACTCCAAGAAAAACGGCAAACGAAAACTAAACGGGCCATAAATTGGATAGGATCAGCCTGGAAGTGGCTAGCCGGAAATCCGGACGCAACCGATTGGGATGCCATCGTAACGAAAAACAACGAATTAGTCAAAAATAATAATAAGCAATATGAATCAAACTAATACCTTAGTAAAATAAGTAATACCCTGATCGACAAATACAACAGAATCATTGAAGAAATAGACACAAACCACACCGGGAAACTTGAGCAAATACTTTTTAACAAGCTAGGTCTACTAAAAGATGAAATGGGAGAGATTGTCTTAGCAGCACAGCTTGCGAAGAAGGGTATTGTAAACTCAAATTTACTAAATAAAGCAGACATAGCCAATATACTTTCAAAAACAGAAACATTACCATTTAGAAACGAATTACAAGCAATTGAGTATTCTGAACCCATGATGTTAGTTAAGGATGCAATTTTATTATATGTAATATGTATACCCCAGGCAGATAAAACGACTTTCAACAAAATAATGATTCGAGCGACCATACAAAATATTAAGAAAATAGACCTAAATTTTTACAATTTATTTATCTCGCAATCAGTGAAATTTGGTATTAAAAGTGAATGCATGGAAATTCAAGACACAACATTCTGTCATAGAAATCAACTTCAAAAACTCTCATCCAATGACTGTGCCCTTAAACTTCTCGATGGCGAAGAAGCAACTTGTAATTATCAATTTCAATGCTAGCCTATAATAGAACTTCTAAACGAAGGTACATTGTTCGTCACCAACTTCCTTGGCAACATAACCTATGCTAGAACTAGCAGACACCTCAACGGCACTGTTTAAGAATGAGTTTTACACCGGCTGAACCCTCGAGGCTCGTTTTACAATTTTCTTTCATCCTCATCTACAACAAGTGCAGAAGCTACCGCCATCGGTGTTATCACTCCATTGGGATCCCGCTAGTTCCACTGCTTGTTGGTACAGCCTATCAGCCGATTCATTGGTCACCTACACTCACTTTGCTGACAACCACCGCGCGAACAACATACTGAACCGGTCTTAATAATTGAATTGTTTGTGGAAAAAACTTAAATAAATTGAATTGTATTATATCGTTGGAAGTAGTTTTTCTCGCACAGGCACCTTTCTCATAAACTTCCATAATTATTCAATAGATGTAGATAACACCAAGTACTCGAATTGGGAAAGCAAAAGCTATCATATTTTACCAGCTCTAATACAAGGCAACCTAACCGAAGGAGACATAACCCTCGATCTTCAATATCTTCACAAGCTCCACCTAGATAATGTGGAAAAATTATCCAACCTTTCCTCTAGCACCGAACTTTCCATCGGTTCAGACATAACAATCCTTTTGATAAGCTTGACCCTTAATTTAGGTTTACTTTACTGCCTAAGGCGGAAAAAGCGAAGCAAGGTTGCCGAAACTGTTGCTCAAATCCCTTCCTTTGAACCAATAACAATAAACTTCTAATCTGCGGGACGCAGACGCTTAAGAAGGAGGGAGTTAACACACCGATATCCACCGCATTACCTATTGCGAACTTAGGTACAATGCAAATATGCTTATTGTGCATCTTTCCGTCAAATCCGGTCACACGCGTTTCCCATTGCAAGTGCATTTGTTCCTCGTCACACAGGTCAACGTACACGCGTTTCCTGTGATAACGCTGATCCAACACCTTTCCATTCCCACGCTCCCTAAATTTCCGAGAACAATGTAATGTACTAATTTAGGCTAAGTAAGCAAATTGTGAGTATAAATAGATGGAAAATAAATGCTTGGTTCGTTCAGTTGTTGTGATCGACCACCTGAGGTAATTGTGTGTTTCTTTTAACGTACCGCGTACGCGAGCACGTAACTTGTATGTATGTACATACAAAACTGTATGAGGGATACATGGGACGGGTGAGAAATGGGAGATTAGACAAATTTAAAGCAGAAGGTTAACTTTATCACCCAAAATAAATAAATGTATAATATAATGAAAAGTAAAAAAAGTAATAAAAAGTTTCTTTAGTTTCTTTATGTGTATGTAGTTTCTGCCTTCTAGTAAAAAGAAAGTAACTCAGTTTTAAAGAAAAGATAAAAATAACGATCCTCGATATATTATACATACATATGTCAGTAAAGAAAGAAGTGAGAGCACCGTGGCGCAGTGGGTAGTGTGTTGGCCTCTGACACCGATATGACACGGGATGGAATCCCGACAAAGCCACGTCATCGAACGTGTTTTCACGGTGTTTCTCCTCAGCGGGGTTCTAACAAAACCCTCTGTAGTAAAATTGTCATGAAAAGCTTCTCGAAATTCGCCGTTCGGAACCGGCAATAAACTGTAGGTCCCTTTCACCTATGGGAAAATGAAATCACACACAACATGGGTGATTGAGAGAAGCTCGGCTTAGGTCTTTCATGGACTGTAACGCCAACATACATACATATATACATACATCTACAAAAAGGAATGAGATGCCATAAAGAACATAACTTGTAAAAAAACCAAATCTCGCAACTCAGATGTTCTACCGTAAAAAGTTGTAAGATCCATGTATTACCAAGTCAGTTAATTTATTCAGTCCCTATTTAAGGGACCTTCTGCCTTGATTTATTACGTAATTAGCTAACCATACCAATATCAAAATCTTTTATGTTTTAAGTACATAGATTGACTTGGAAATCGCACTAAATAATCTAATTTAATATTATATGTATTACTTGAGAGATATATTGTGTTTTCATGCGATGGCCAGGTCAATCTATTTACTTGAAACGTAAAAGATTTTGATATTGGTATGGTCACTATAAGATGTTGTCAGGTTAGCTAATTACGTAATAAATAAAGGCAGAAGGTCCCTTAAGTAGGGACTGAATAAATTAACTGACTTGGTAATACATGGATCTTACAACTTTTTACGGTAGAACATCTGAGTTGCGAGACTTGGTTTTTTTACAAGTTATGTTTTTGATGGCATCTCATTCCTTTTTGTAGATGTATGTATTATCTGGGGGCACGGCAGTGCCCCTGCCAAGTCGAGCAAAAAAGCGGCACGGCCGTACCATCCGTTTCTCGTAACATAATAGGCCATTTTCGACCCCCTATAACTTCGTTGTGGATAAAACTAGAAGTCTGAATTTTCAGTAACCAAGTGAGCATCGCATAGACACGGTATATTTCAAATTTCATTCAATTTGAGACAGTAGTTTAAGAATTATAACTAGTCAAAGTTTCTCAATTTTGTCACTCACTGACTGACTCACTGACTGACTGACCGATCATCAAAAGTCTAAGGCACTTCTAGCAGACGTAGAAGCTTCAAATTTGGAACACAACTAGTGTTAAGTGTATAAACCAAGGAAAAACTAAAATATTTTGCAATTTCGGTTCAGTTTTCTAGATACACCAATTTTAAGTTTACTAGATACACCAACTGCATAAAAAATCCCATATAAATATATGGGATTACAAACGTATACATACATCAGTGAATGAATGTGTTTGCCTGTATACATATGTGTAAACAATGGAATAATAGGGGTAGGTAGGCTTACTGGATTCGGTATCGACGAGTATATACATATGTATGTATGTATGCATTTACGCATCAGAAAGATTGGATTTTACTTCAAGCATATACCCCATCTATACGTGGTGTGATTTGTTCACTAATACACTTGCACGTGTATTGCATGAATTTGAACAGTGTATATCTGGCTTAGGCATTGGTATCAGCGAAATTGTGCTTACGCTGAAGAAATACATATGTATGTACATACATTACTGTATGATGGATACATAGGACGGGTGAGAAATGGGAGATTAGACTAATTTAAAGCAGAAGGTTAACTTTATCACCCAAAATAAATAAATATATAATATAATAAAAAGTAAAAAAAGTAATAAAAAGTTTCTTTAGTTTCTTTATGTGT
Organism: Eumerus sabulonum; assembly: GCA_951905685.1. Lineage (NCBI taxonomy): Eukaryota > Metazoa > Arthropoda > Insecta > Diptera > Syrphidae > Eumerus > Eumerus sabulonum. The sequence goes on from OX645060.1 coordinate 75,819,144, forward strand.
ATGTAGTTTCTACCTTCTAGTAAAAAGAAAGTAACTCAGTTTTAAAGAAAAGATAAAAATAACGATCCTCGATATATTATACATACATATGTAAGTAAAGAAAGATGTGAGAGCACCGTGGCGCAGTGGGTAGTTTGTTGGCCTCTGACACCGATATGACACGGGATGGAATCCCGACAAAGCCATGTCATCGAACGTGTTTTCACGGTGTTTCTCCTTAGCGGGGTTCTAACAAGACCCTCTGTAGTAAAATTGTCATGAAAAGCTTCTCGAAATTCGTCGTTCGGAACCGGCAATAAACTGTAGGTCCCTTTCACCTATGGGAAAATGAAATCACACACAACATGGGTGATTGAGAGAAGCTCGGCTTAGGTCCTTCATAGACTGTAACGCCAACATACATACATACATACATACATCTACAAAAAGGAATGAGATGCCATGAAAAACATAACTTGTAAAAAAACCAAGTCTCGCAACTCAGATCTTCTACCGTAAAAAGTTGTAAGATCCATGTATTACCAAGTCAGTTAATTTATTCAGTCCCTACTTAAGGGACCTTCTGCCTTGATTTATTACGTAATTAGCTAACCTAACAACACCTTATAGTGACCATACCAATATCAAAATCTTTTATGTTTTAAGTAAATAGATTGACTTGGAAATCGCACTAAATAATCTAATTTAATATGATATGTGTTACTTGTGAGATATATTGTGTTTTCATGCGATGGCCAGGTCAATCTATTTACTTAAAACATAAAAGATTTTGATATTGGTATGGTCACTATAAGGTGTTGTTAGGTTAGCTAATTACGTAATAAATCAAGGCAGAAGGTCTCTTAAGTAGGGACTGAATAAATTAACTGACTTGGTAATACATGGATCTTACAACTTTTTACGGTAGAAGATCTGAGTTGCGAGACTTGGTTTTTAGGGTTCCGTACCCAAAGGTAAAACGGAACCCTATTACTAAGACTTCGCTGTCCGTCCGTCCGTCCGTCCGTCCGTCCGTCCGTCCGTCTGTCACCAGGCTGTATCTCATGAACCGTGATAGTTAGACAGTTGAAATTTTCACAGAAGATGTATTTCTGTTGCCGCTACCACGACAAATACTAAAAACAGAACAAAATTAATTATACATATACATAATTACAAACAACCAATAATAAATTGTTTCGAAAGGTTTTCGTTGTCATCTTTCTGTCAGTTCCCATTTGTGAACGGCTCGTAGTCATCCATTTTGGGAAATCAAACTTAGAGAAGGCGGATAGGCCGAGGGTACGATCAGCACTTCACACGCGAACGAGTGGAGTTCAGCCCGCAGAAGGTCAGAATTTTTTTTTTTTTTTTTGTGTTCCTAGTAGCACATGAGGGAGAGTGGGCAAAGAACTCGGAGAGAAATCTTCGGCGAAGTACTCGGAGAGTGATCTTCGGGGAAGAACTCCGGTACGGTTTTAAGCAGTTCCCGGTACGCGGCCGTACCGTGTGTCCTATTGCCTACGTTGGTCGCGGATATCACGTTCGTTGTATAAGGTATTAAAATCACAAATTTGCGTGTCGTGGTTGGTGATGCGGGCTAAGTAGTTGGTCAGAGGAGTTTCGGTACCACTGTTCGAATACTCATGCTACGGTTTAATTACTTTTTTGGACAGTGAATTCCTTTTTTTTTTATTTTACATATATTTTTTTTTTTATTTATTTCGACTTTTTTTTATTGACATACGGTGTAGGGTAGTTTTAAGGAATAATTGTAAACCTAGATTAAGTTAGGTTAAGGAAATTAAATTTGTGACATATTGAATTGGAAACGATTACGGTGTCTTTTTTTCTTTTGCGTGGGATATTTCGCGAGTCTCGTAGCAAATTCGCGATTCTTGCTGCGGGTAAGTCGGCGTGAGGGCAATCGCGTGGCGCCATTGCTCACGACCAGTCCTCGCAGCTGGCCTAGCATCCCTTTCGCACGACGTCGCTGCAGGTGGAGAGGAGCAAGTGAGCAAGCGATCTTGCACACATACGAACCGATACGTACATGCGTGCATACGCATCACATACGTGCATACACTCACACATCTGTACGCTATGTATAAGTATACATACATACATACATATGTACATTACGAAGTAGAGTTGGGTAGTTCCGGACATGTATAGTTCACGGAACTATGTCCTCTCTCGGACACATGTCCTCTCGTTCCGCAAATTGAACGAAATGAGTTCCATAGTTCCATTCAACCCTTATTCATCAATCACATATGTACAAAACGAAAAAAAAAAACATAAATGCAACGAACATGCTTCTCATACGGTATGAGTTATACCCCGTAGTTTTCAAGAAATCCAAAAGTATGGAGAAGTGGCGATAAAGCTCGAACAGTTGGTGTACACTGTACAGCACACTTGAACTGAAATGGAGAAAAGAAATGAAAGAAAATAATGCCTGCACCGCATTTCGTGAACGAATGTCATACATGTGTATGTATGCATTCAGGTCCGGACATGGACATGGTTTGCTAGTTCCATATCGGTGCGATAATACATTTAGTTCCGGACATGGACATGTTTTTGCTAGTTCCATATCGGTGCGAGTATATGTTTAGTATTTTAAAACGGGTAGAGATTGCAGTGCATACTTAGATGGAATAATTATCTTATAACCCCATTTAGATACTGTTTCAAATATATTGAATGGTCTTTCCAACAAAGTTGTTGGTCCAATATAACACCTAAATATTTAAAACTGTCCACGTGTTCAATCAAGAAGCAATTTTCAAACATTCTTGATTGTTGAATAGGTACTATATCTTCAAGAACAAATCGATTACACAATGGTGCATGATAATATAAGGGAAGGTCTCTGAAAACTGTACCATTGATATTAAATATCATGTACTTCGTTTTGTTGCTAATTATTAGTTTATGATAATTAAACCATCTCCTTAACATATCTAGGTCATTATTAACATCTGCAAAACTATCAATTAAGTTAGTGTTTGAGTGGAAAAGAGATGTTTCATCAGCAAAGGCAGTTATTTTGCCTTTAAAAGGTTGTAAGAAAAACGAATTAACATAAATTAGAAAAAGGATTGGGCCCAATACTGCTCCTTGGGGAACACCCATATTTAAGGGTGTGAGAATAAAATGTCACTGATTATGTATTTCTGTTGCTGCTTTAACAACAAAAACTTTGACAGAATATAATAAATATATGTATGGATAAATGGGGCTCCCATACAACAGGCATGCTTTTTTGCCGTTTTTATACATAATAGTACGGAACCCTTCGTGCGCGAGTCCGACTCGCACTTGGCCGGTTTTTTTTTTACAAGTTATGTTTTTCATGGCTAATTACTTATCTGAAAAGCATTGCACGAGGGTAATAAAGCATTTTGATTCGTATTGTTAGAAAATCGGCTGAGTGTGATTTTTTTTCTATATAGTTATGTAGCCACATAAATTCAATTCGCCAATTATTTCGCTGTAAGATTATTTTTCGCTTTCTATTCAAACAAAAGCGCATTCAAAAGTAAACATTTAACCATCTATATTGCATATCATTAGTCTAAGGGTGTAAATAGTATATTTTGCACATTGCAATATACCTTATTCCTCTATTTAATAATTGTGATAGTCTTTTTTGAAATGGTTTTTAAAATTAAAATGCAAGTACAATTGTCAGGTAATATTCGACGTCTAGTTTTATAACTTATTAATAAGATACAGCGGTTTTTCGAAACAGTAGGTTCTTATAAAATATATGACATCATAATGCTCAGTCGACAAACCGACAAAAATGCGGCAATAAGAACAACAAAAACTAACTGTCTAACCAACAACAGCGACAAGAGAAGCAGCACAAAACGAAGCTTATACAATCAAAGCCGCCATAACATAAGCGGCCGTAGCAGATGCGCCGGCAACAGCAGTACTAACCAAAGCAACACAAACAAAGTAGGCATTGTAAAGGCAGGTTTAACAGCAACAATAAAGACGCTGCAAGAAGGCAACAGCCTCAACAGCAGAAGCAGCAAATAAATGCCGCAGAAACAACGGCAACCGCAGCAGAAGAAGATTCTCCATACAAAAAGTGCCACGGATACTGACGCACACCGAAGTGCTACGACTAATCAAAGATTCCTATAAGTACGCAAATTCCTGCACAATGGTTAGGAAGGAACCACAATGCTACCCACATAAAACATTGGAACAGCACAAGTTGGTCAAAACTCTATTGAAAGATACTACTATGGAGTTCCGCTTCCTCACTCTGAAAGCTGGGAGGTTGCAGGCAATGTTCCTTCAAGGCATGGAATCCCTTACTGCTCCTGATGAATTGCTCTCTGAGCACAAAACTTTTGATGACCTCAAATTCAGCGCACACTCAACAAAGAACTTTACTTTCATATAATAACAGTCTATGTTTAGGAGGTATGGAAACCTTTTGCAATACAACCCCTGCCGGAAACGTTGTATTGGACAGCGAAATTAAGCCTAGATGGGTTAAGTGTACAAAGAGCCACACAAACGAGGATTGCAACTTGGACCAAAACAGTGGGCAACTTAATTGCGTGCTTTGCATGAATTAGACACACCCGAACAACTCGGTAGGTTTAATTAGAGAATGCACCAGTGGCGTCGCGTGAATTATTGTGTTGGGAGTGAAATTTACCAACATCTTAGATATTGTTGCGGAGACACGAACCGACGGTTAAGTTCGAATTCCGCTGTCGAAGTTCGAAAGCTCTCTTGAAGCGGAGATTGCAATGATGTCAACTGTCAACGGCGTAATGCTAATTGTCAAAAGTATTCTAGAGATTTCCGTAGGGGAACTTCCGACGGCGAATATTCGAGAAGGTGGACCGAGAGCTATATAAGCGCGAACACTCGCCCTCGGGATTCATTCAGTTTGTGGTATTGAACAGCGTGTGACAAGTCGGTGTGATCAATCGGTGTGATCAATCGATACTTCTCATGAAGTTAAAACAATATTTCGGCTTTTCCTCCTCTTCGATAAGGTTACTCCAAACTTACCTACGCGATCGTACTCAAACTGTAATTACTGAACTCGGTATGTCAACTCCTTTTCCCACTAATATAGGAGTCCCTCAGGGCTCTGTTTTGGGACCACTTCTATTCTCAATTTATAATAACGATCTCCCACAAGTGATACGGAACTGTAAAGTTCATATGTATGCGGACGATGTCTTAATATACATCTCACGCCCAATCGGATTGAGTGAAGACTGTATAAGGAGAATCAATGAGGATCTTTTCAGTATTGAATTGTGGTCATCGCAGAATAAACTTAAGCTCAATCCATCTAAGTCCACAAGTCTTATCTGCTCAAGAAGTACCTTTGACCTACATACCTTTCCACCAATAATTCTAAATGGTGAAATAATACCTGTTGCAAATAATGTGAAATATCTTGGGTACCAAATAAATTCGTCATTAACCTGTTGTAATGCTATAACTGACACCATTAAAAAAATTTATACTAGCTTGCGATACTTACGACAGTCCGCTCACGTGTTAAGTGTATCGATAAAACTACGTCTCTTTAAAAGTGTAATCATGCCGTTCTTTACCTATAATTGCTCTGTCTACCCTCAACTTGACTTTGAATGTAAAAGAAGATTAAATGTTGCTTTTAATGACTGTGTTCGTTTTATCTACAATGTTCCCAGGTACTGTAGTGTGTCTCATCTTAACACTGGAGTCTTAGGTCTGAGACTGGACGTATTACTAAACTTCCGTAATATTTTGAAATTATATAAAATTATTCGTCGCATGTGCCCTGAGTACCTTTACGACATGCTTACATTTGCACGTTCAACTCGCGGTCTAAGCTTAATTTTACCGCGATTCACACATTGCATTGGAGAACGGTCTTTCCTGGTACCTGCAATTCGCCTTTGGAACCGCCTCCCGCACGAATTGCAGACAATACAAACATTCGCCGAATTCCGAAGAAAACTTTTTATCTTCCTCTCTGAAAACAGTACCATAAATTAGAAATTAGAGTTATAACTACAATACCAATACCTTTTTCTTTTCTACATATTCAATTGTATGCCATTTTAGATCTAAACTTTAAACTTTAAATTATTAGTCCTTTTGGTTCGTATTTTATTTTATTTTGTAATTTGTACTAAAATTCTGTAACACAACTTCTTTTTGCTTTCAAAAGACCATGTCGTCTTGTAGCAATTTGTAAAACCTAAATAGATGCAAATAAATAAATAAATAAATAAAATCGATACATTGGGAAAATGAAACATTGGGAAAATAAAAGCTTTTAATAAAGGTTTGTTTGTGTAAAAAGTTTAAAGTGTTCAATAGGTTTTGGATAATAAAGAAAAGTGGTGAAGCTGCACAGATAATTGATCTGTGGGGAAATAAGAAAAGTGTGTGTGTATTTTAATTCGGATAAAAAGACAATTATAGTTTGTCGCAATCCAGTGTGGCGAACCCTATTCGGTGTGGGATTAAATTTCGTAACATTTGGTGTCAGAAGTGTGATTGCAAGTAAACGAGGAAACGTTTATTCGAATTGTAAAAGTGAATTATTGAAAGAGTGAGAAAATGGTGAGATTGGAAAAAACCGGCCAAGTGCGAGTCGGACTCGCGCACGAAGGGTTCCGTACTATTATGTATAAAAACGGCAAAAAAAGCATGTCTGTTGTATGGGAACCCCATTTATACATATATTTATTATATTCTGTCAAAGTATTTGTTGTTAAAGCAGCAACAGAAATACATAATCAGTGACATTTTATTCTCACACCCTTCAATATGGGTGTTCCCCAAGGAGCAGTATTGGGCCCAATCCTTTTTCTAATTTATGTTAATTCGTTTTTCTTACAACCTTTTAAAGGCAAAATAACTGCCTTTGCTGATGAAACATCTCCTTTCCACTCAAACACTAACTTAATTGATAGTTTTGCAGATGTTAACTGTGACCTAGATATGTTAAGGAGATGGTTTAATTATCATAAACTAATAATTAGCAACAAAACGAAGTACATGATATTTAATATCAATGGTAGAGTTTTCAGAGACCTTCCCTTATATTATCATGCACCATTGTGTAATCGATTTGTTCTTGAAGATATAGTATTCAACAATCAAGAATGTTTGAAAATTGCTTCTTGATTGAACACGTGGACAGTTTTAAATATTTAGGTGTTATATTGGACCAACAACTTTGTTGGAAAGACCATTCAATATATGTATTTGAAACAGTATCTAAATGGGGTTATGAGATAATTATTCCATCTCAGTATGCACTGCAATCTCTACCCGTTTTAAAATACTAAATGTATACTCGCCCCGATATGGAACTAGCAAACCATGTCCATGTCCGAACCTGTATGTGTACTCGCACCGATATGGAACTGGCAAACCATGTCCATGTCCGGACCTGAATGCATACATACATGTATGACATTCGTTCACGAAATGCGGTGCGGGCATTATATTCTTTCATTTCTTTTCTTCATTTCAGTTCCAGTGTGCTGTACAGTGTACACCAACTGTTCGAGCTTTATCGCCACATCTCCATACTTTTGGGTTTCGTGAAAACTACGGGGTATAACTTATACCGTATGAGAAGCATGTTCGTTGCATTTATGTTTTTTTTTTTTTTCGTCTTGTACATATGTGATTGATGAATAAGGGTTGAATGGAACTATGGAACTCATTTCGTTCAATTTGCGGAACGAGAGGACATGTGTCCGAGAGAGGACATAGTTCCGTGAACTTTACATGTCCGGAACAACCCAACTCTACTTCGTAATGTACATATGTATGTATGTATGTATACTTATACATAGCGTACAGATGTGTGAGTGTATGCACGTATGTGATGCGTATGCACGTACATATGTACGTATCGGTTCGTATGTGTGCAAGATCGCTTGCTCCTCTTGCTCACTTGCTCCTCTCCACCTGCAGCGACGTCGTGCGAAAGGGATGCTAGGCCAGCTGCGAGGACTGGTCGTGAGCAATGGCGCCACGCGATTGCCCTCACGCCGACTTATCCGCAGCAAGAATCGCGAATTTGCTACGAGACTCGCGAAATATCCCACGCAAAAGAAAAAAAAAACACCGCAGCATGAGTATTCGAACAGTGGCACCGAAACTCCTCTGACCAACTACTTAGCCCGCATCACCAATCACGACACGCAAATTTGTGATTTCAATACCTTATACAACGAACGTGATATCCGCGACCAACGTAGGCAATAGGACACACAGTACGGCCGCGTACCGGGAACTGCTTCAAACCGTACCGGAGTTCTTCCCCGAAGATCACTCTCCGAGTACTTCGCCGAAGATTTCTCTCCGAGTTCTTTGCCCACTCTCCCTCATGTGCTACTAGGAACACAAAAAAAAAAAAAAATTCTGACCTTCTGCGGGCTGAACTCCACTCGTTCGCGTGTCAAGTGCTGATCGTACCCTCGGGCTACCCGCTTTCTCTGAGTTTGCTTTCCCAAAATGGATGACTACAAGCCGTTCACAAATGGGAACTGACCGAAAGATGACAACGAAAACCTTTCGAAACAATTTATTATTGGTTGTTTGTAATTATGTATATGTATAATTAATTTTGTTCTGTTTTCAGTATTTGTCGTGGTAGCGGCAACAGAAATACATCATCTGTGAAAATTTCAACTGTCTAACTATCACGGTTCATGAGATACAGCCTGGTGACAGACGGACGGACGGACGGACGGACGGACGGACGGACGGACGGACGGACGGACGGACAGCGAAGTCTTAGTAATAGGGTTCCGTTTTACCTTTGGGTATGGAACCCTAAAAATTGACCATCGAGCAATTGAAAAGGGAGCTGGATGCTCGAGAATTATCCACAATGGGAAGTAAAGCCAACCAGTAGGTTCTTATAAAATATATGACTTCATAATGCTCAGTCGACAAACCGATTAAAATGCGGCAATAAGAATAACAAAAACTAACTGTCTAACCAACAACAGCGACAAGAGAAGCAGCACAAAGCGAAGCTTATACAATCAAAGCCGCCATAACATAAGCGGCCGTAGCAGATGCGCCGGCAACAGCAGTACTAACCAAAGCAACACAAACAAAGTAGGCATTGTAAAGGCAGGTTTAACAGCAACAATAAGGACGCTGCAAGAAGGCAACAAACAGCCTCAACAGCAGAAGCAGCAAAAAAATGCCGCAGAAACAACGGCAACCGCAGCAGAAGAAGATTCTCCAAACAAAAAGTGCCAAGGATACTGACGCACACCGAAGTGCTACGACTAATCAAAGATTCCTATAAGTACGCAAATTCCTGCACAATGGTTAGGAAGGAACCACAATGCTACCCACATAAAACATTGGAACAGCACAAGTTGGTCAAAACTCTATTGAAAGGTACCACTATGGAGTTCCGCTTCCTCACTCTGAAAGCTGGGAGGTTGCAGGCAATGTTCCTTCAAGGCATGGAATCCCTTACTGCTCCTGATGAATTGCTCTCTGAGCACAAAACTTTTGATGACCTCAAATTCAGCGCACACTCAAAAAAGAACTTTACTTTCATATAATAACAGTCTATGTTTAGGAGGTATGGAAACCTTTTGCAATACAACCGCTTCCGGAAACATTGTATTGGACAGCGAAATTAAGCCTAGATGGGTTAAGTGTACAAAGAGCCACACAAACGAGGATTGCAACTTGGACCAAAACAGTGGGCAACTTAATTGCGTGCTTTGCATGAATTAGACACACCCGAACAACTCGGTAGGTTTAATTAGAGAATGCACTAGTGGCGTCGCGTGAATTATTGTGTTGGGAGTGAAATTTACCAACATCTTAGATATTGTTGCGGAGACACGAACCGACGGTTAAGTTCGAATTCCGCTGTCGAAGTTCGAAAGCTCTCTTGAAGCGGAGATTGCAATGATGTCAACTGTCAACGGCGTAATGCTAATTGTCAAAAGTATTCTAGAGATTTCCGTAGGGGAACTTCCGACGGCGAATATTCGAGAAGGTGGACCGAGAGCTATATAAGCGCGAACACTCGCCCTCGGGATTCATTCAGTTTGTGGTATTGAACAGCGTGTCACAAGTCGTTGTGATCAATCGATAAAACATTGTCAAAATAAAAGCTTTTAATAAAGGTTTGTTTGTGTAATAAAGTTTAAAGTGTTCAATAGGTTTTGGATAATAAAGAAAAGAGGTGAAGCTGCACAGATAATTGATCTGTGGGGAAATAAGAAAAGTGTGTGTATTATAATTCGGATAAAAAGACAATTATAGTTTGTCGCAATCCAGTGTGGCGAACCCTATTCGGTGTGGGATTGAATTTCGTAACATTTGGTGTCAGAAGTGGGATTGCATGTACACGAGGAACGTTTATTCGAATTGTAAAAGCGAATTATTGAAAGAGTGAGAAAATGGTGAGATTGGAAAAATTGACCCCCGAACAATTGAAAAGAGAGCTGGATGCTCGAGAATTATCCACAATGGGAAGTAAAGCCAACCTGGTGGAGAGACTGCGATCAGCGTTGCAGCAAGAAGCTGTCGACTGGGAGAATCACGAGTTCGGGGTGGAGAAGCCGTCGACATTACGTGAGCCAGCATTCGATATGCAGCAAATTCTCGCGGCTATGCATGCTATGAGTGCTTCCATATCCCAGAATCTAGAGGCGACCATACACGAAAAACTGGAGGAAAATTCCGCTGTCGTAAGTAGAAAGTTGGAGGAAAATTCCACTTCTCTAAGCCAGAAACTGTAGGAAAATTCCACTTGCCTAGATCAGAAGCTGGATACGTTAGAAGGGATACTAGAGAACAATCGAGAAAGCCTAAGAAACATCCAGCAGACAGTCAACGACCAATTCCAGGACGTTGAAGAGAGGATCGAGAAACTAGAATCGAGGTTCGACAAGAAGGTTCTAGATCTCGAGAATAATCAAGAAAAGAGAATCGAGACACTAGAATCGAGGTTCGACAAGAAGGTTCTAGATCTCGAGAATAATCAAGAAAAGAGAATCAAGACACTGGAGCGAGGTTCGACAAGAAGGTTCTAGATCTCGAGAATAATCAATAAAATATGATCGAGACAATGGAATCGAGGTTCGACAAGAAGGTTTTGGAACTCGAGAAAACTGTCCACAACGTTCAGCATCAAGGTATCGTTGTACAGGCTGCAGCATCGAAATTCACAGCTCCCAACTCCGACGGCACGAGCGCTTTTAACATCTTTAAACTTCAGTTCGAGACAACAGTGGAACGGAATCAATGGGGAGAAGAAGATCGTGTGGCCGCTCTTGTAATTTCCATTAAAGGTGAAGCAGCTGATGTCCTACAGACCATCCCGGAGACCCAGAGAAGAAACTACGCAGCCATATGGGATGCTCTCCATCGAAGATACGGCAGTGAGCACATACAAGAAATGCACAAGCTGGAGCTTAAAGGGCGCAAGCAGCGTGGAAACGAGACCATCCAACAGTATGCTGCCGACATCGAGAGGCTATCCCATCTTGCCAACGGATGTTCCAGTTGATGTGGTGAAGAAACTTAAAACGGATTCTTTCATACAAGGGCTAAGGGACTCCGATACGCAACGAAGCCTGATTCTCCTGCCGAAGACATCTTTCAAGGAGACAGTTACCAGCGCTCTCGCATGTGAAACATCGCTCTTGATATGCCGACCTTCCATCAAGCTGCGGCGCATATCCGAAGATCAGGATGGTTCCAGAACAACAACGGCGAGTAGGAGTGGTCCATTCCCGGGTAGATGCTACATCTGCGACCAGCAGGGGCACATTGCGAGAAACTGCCGTCTGCGAAAGAAGCGTTCGAGGTCTAGTTCGCCAAAAAGAGACCAAGGGAATGAACGCGAACGTGGAAGTGCAAAAGGTGCACCTAACAATCCGTTAAACTAAAACGAGTCAGTGCAGAGGGGCATGCGCTGGCTCCCACATTGGAGTGCCCCAGCATCCGCGTATCCCGAATCTGTAGGGGTGCAACCAGCCTAGTCATCTTGAGAACGATGGACGGCCGACGATATCTGCTGACGTTGGACATGGGCGCAACTCATTCAGTCATGTGAAGCGGATTGGTTTCTGACATCGAACAATTTTCCGAGATAAGGCTTCGTATAGTAACTGGTGAGAAGGCGGAAGTTAAGGGTAAGGTCCAGAAAAGAACTACGATGGGTACCATCGAGTTTCAGCATGATTTCATCGTTGCGGACATCACCGATGACATCATAATCGGCGTCGACTTCATGATTAGGCATGGCTTCACATTGGACCTCAACCAAAAGTGATGAAGTATGGCAACTTGGAGCTCCCGTTAACAATAGATAATGGACAGGGTAACAAGGTCACGTGAATAGTCGTACAAGCGCGTCAAACAGTTCCCCCGAATGCAGAAGCTGTGGTCTGGGCAAAGTTAGAAGAGGATGCGGGGACAAGCCGAATATGGGTGGTCGAACCCCACAAACGAAATCGACCCAGCGATATCGTTGTTGAGCTTCAAACTCTGCCATTGAGCCCAGTAAGCTTTTACGATTGGGCTTTCACTGGATATTTGCTGCCAAGTTAGTCGAAAACCTCGTTCTTGGTAGTCGATAATGACTGCCAGATCGGCATCTTCTCGCTGCTTTCTTCCGACCTTCTCCGCAGTCCAGGAATCTTCCGGCAGCACATGGAAACGACGGACGTCGGTGACCTATTCCTTGGTTTCGGCACGTGAACAATGTTTGCATTCAACATCGCAAGGTCGCCTCAACAATGCATCCGCTATTCCATGACTGCTTCCCTTCCTTTGTTCGATACTGAAGTCATAACTCTGGATTCTCTCTATCCATCCAGCAAGCTGGCCTTCCGGGTTTTTGAACTGCAGCAGCCACCGCAACGCTGTCACAGTCAACCACGGCTAAAAACTCCCTCCTAGTTACACAGTAATTCCTCTCCGGCCTCGATAGGATCCTACTGTAGTAAACGATGACCCGTTCTCGCCCGTCAATCATTTGAGAGAGTACTCCTCCGATTCCATGTCCGCATCCGTTTTTTGCCTGGTCCGTCCCATCGCACTTCTTGGAGTGCGGTTATATCTGCTTTATTTTTATTTTTATTCCCAAATATAAATAACATCTGTCTGAATGACACCTAGTAATTGTTATTAAAGATACAGGATGGGGATACAATGATATTTGTGGCCAATGCCTTACAAATTAAGGTTGAACAGAAAAATGAGGGCTGTTACCAATTGCTTAACATTAACAATTATCATACCTACATATGTATGTATGATTTCTTTTGACTTTCTTTAACGCTTAATAGGGTATACATTGAGTACAGTAAAGTAACGAGAGGGCACACAAATTTAAGATTGGAGGTCCACTGGCTTGCGTCTTTTTAATCGTCTTCTTGTGTTCATTTCCTGGTCCGGTAGATTTCGTAATTCGTTGTTTGGGTGGTAATATAGTGAGATTTGATGTTTTCTGCTTATTTTTATGATTTCGTCGTTAACGCTGGTTATCTTGAGATCGCGCTGCAGGTCTTCGTTAGTAATATACCACGGTGCATTGACTATCGTCCGTAGGATTTTTGTTTGTAGTCTTTGGATGATGTTTAGGTTTGCCATGCAGGTAGTGCCCCAGATTTGGATCCCGTAGGTCCATATGGGTTTTATTATGGCCTTGTATATAAGGAGTTTGTTTTCTGTGGATAGCGTGGAGTTTTTTTCCAAAAGCCAGAATAACTGCCTGAATTTATTTTTGGTGATGTTACGTTTGAATATTATATGCTGTTTCCATGTTAGTTTGTTGTCTATAATTATTCCCGGATACTTTGCAGCGTTGTCGATAATAATTTCTTTGTTGTTTAGTTTGATACTTTGTGGAGCAAAGTTTCTTTTTGTCGTGTATATGACTTGTACGGTTTTGTTCTCGTTTATCTTGATTCCCCATTTGCGGAACCAGTCAGCTGTCCTATCTAGGGCTAAGTTAGCTTCTTGTGTAGCAAGTTTAATGCATCTGTTGGAAGATAGAATAACCGTGTCGTCTGCGAATGTAGCTAGCATGGAGTTAGTTGGTCTCGGTATGTCGGATGTGTAGAGAAGATAGAGCGTTGGTCCTAGAACACTCCCTTGAGGGACACCTGCGTCTATTTTGCATAGTTCGGAGCATTCGTCACTATATTGCACATAGAAGTGCCTGTCCTCTAAATAACTTTTGATTAATGCTAGGTAGTCTGGTAAAATTTTATTAAGCTTAATCAAGAGTCCTTTGTGCCAAACACTATCGAAAACCTTCGCAACATCTAGGTAAACTGCCACGCAGAACCTTTTTTCGTCTAAGTCGTTTAGTATTTTGTTGGTAACTCGGTGAACCTGTTGAATTGTCGAGTGCTTTTGCTTACTTACTTACTTATCAGGCCTGCGATCCATGGAGGATCTGAGCCTGAGCTAAAGCTGCCTTCCATCCTTGACGGTCCCGGGCACGCTGCTTCCAGTTGTCAAGACCAAGATGTCTTACATCCGCGATTACTTGGTCTTTATACCGGAGGTTCGGTCTTCCTCTTCTTCTCGAACCAGGAGGCTCGGAGTCGAAGACCCTCTTAGCTGGAGCGTTGATGTCCATGCGCTCGATGTGGCCGAGCCAGTGCAGTCGACGGGTCCTTGCCTTCCGGACTACATCCACATCTTGGTACAGCTCGTAGAGTTCGCGGTTGTGTCTTCTTCTCCATTCACCTTCCTCACAGACAGGACCAAATATCCGGCGCAGAATTTTTCTTTCGAAAGAACCCAAAATCAGCTCCGCTGTCCTGCTTATCGTCCAGCTTTCGGCTCCGTACAGCAAGACTGGCAGAATGAGCGTTTTGTAAAGCATGACTTTGGTCTTTCGAGTGAGGAGTTTTGACCCCAGTTGTTTGGACAAGCCGAAGTAGCAGCGGTTGCCAAGGGCGATTCTACGCCGGATCTCCACTGTGGTGTCATTTGTGGAGTTTACGTTTGCCCCGAGGTAGACAAACTCCTTAACTACCTCGAAATTGTAGCTGTCAATTGTTATGTTTTGTCCCAGGTGGTGAGCGACGGATTGGTTTTTGCTTGACAGCATGTATTTCGTTTTGTCCTCATTGATCTTAAGACCAATTCGTTTCGCCTGTTCTTCAATCGCCGTGAATGCTTCCACAATGCCACGGCGAGAACACGCGATGATGTCGATATCATCCGCGTATCCTAGCAGCTGGATGGACTTGTAAAAGATAGTGCCTTCCCTGTTGA
This sequence comes from Eumerus sabulonum, assembly GCA_951905685.1. NCBI lineage: Eukaryota > Metazoa > Arthropoda > Insecta > Diptera > Syrphidae > Eumerus > Eumerus sabulonum. The sequence continues at coordinate 75,834,411 of OX645060.1, forward strand.
CGCCTGCCCGTCGCACTATCTGCTCCAGCACCAGGTTGAAGAAGTCACATGACAGCGCATCTCCTTGCCGAAATCCGGTGCATGTTTCGAATGGTTCCGAGGTCCTAGAACCGAGTTGCACGGTGCATCGCGTGTTTTTTAGCGTGGCGCGACACAACTGGATCAGTTTTACCGGGATCCCGAATTCGGCCATCGCCCCAAACAGTGCTTCACGATGAATGCTGTCGTATGCGGCTTTGAAATCGATGAAAAGATGGTGTGTATCGATTTGAAACTCGTTGGTCTTTTCCAGGATCTGTCGAAGTGTGAAAATTTGGTCTATAGTTGATTTGCCGGGCCGGAAGCCGCACTGGTAGCTGCCGATTAGTGCGGTGCAAAATGGTTTTAGACGTTCACACAATACGCTGGACAGGATCTTGTATGCGACATTGAGCAGGGATATACCTCTATAGTTCTTGCAAGAGGTAGGATCGCCTTTTTTGTGGATGGGGCATATAGAGCTGGTATTCCAGTCGTCGGGCATGCTCTCATCTTCCCAAATTCTGCAGATGATCTGGTGCATGCTCCCTACCAGAACATCGCCGCCAGCCTTGAAGAGCTCTGATGGCAAGCCATCTGAGCCTGCGGCCTTGTTGTTCTTCAGCTTCTGAATAGCTGTGCCGACTTCTTCTATGCTGGGTGGGAGGACTACTTCAGCGGCTGGAGTTGGGATTTCCTCGGTCCCTACCACTCTCTCTTGGTCATGCTCGTTAAGCAGCTGCTGGAAGTGCTGCTTAAATACATCCACTATTCCCTGCGGGTCGGTGACAAGATTACCCTCGCAGTTTCGAAGAGCCAGGGTGCCCTTTTTGAAGCCTCCTGCAAGGCCTTTGGCTTTCTTGTAAAAGGCTCGTATTTTATGTTTATCCCTAGACTCCTCGATATCCTTGAGCTGGGAGGCTGCGAAGATTCTTTTCTTTTGTCGCAGTAGTTTCTTCTCCTCCCTTCTTCTGGCTCGGTACTCTTCTCGCGCTGCCCTGGTTTTCCTCTGCAGCGCCTTTTGGTACGCCTCGTCGGTTGCTGCCTTTTTCTGCTCACACTCGCCATCATACCACGGGTTTCTTGTCGGGGGTGGTAGGTATCCTAAGGTGGTTTCGGCTACTTCCTGAATGGCTGAGCGGCAATGCAGCCACATATTATTAGCATTTGTGTTCGACGTAGGCATACCGTAGAGTCTTTCGCTCAGCTGCTCCCTGTAGACTCTGGCAACCTCCGGTGTGCTCAGGCGCCCAATGTCGAACCTCCTCCTGATGGGCTGGTGCAGCTTCCTGACATTGGACAGTCGAGCTCTGAATCTTGCTGCTACGAGGAAGTGGTCAGAGTCGACATTTGCCCCTCTGAATGTTCGCACATCCAGGATGTTTGACGCGTGCCTTGCGTCAATGAGCACATGGTCGATTTGGGTGGCGGTTCGACCGTCCGGAGATCGCCAGGTTGCTGTGTGGATTCGCTTGCGAGGAAATCTTGTGCTACTTATCACCGCATTACGAGCTGTCGCAAAGTCAGCGAGTCGGAAGCCGTTATCTGTTGTTGTATCGTGGAGGCTGTGCTTTCCGATCACTCCGCCAAGGGTGTTTTCCTTTCCGATTTTGGCGTTGAAGTCCCCGAGCACGATTTTTACATCGTACTCCGGACAAGCTCCGTAGGCGTTGTCCAGGAGGTCATAGAAGTCCTCCTTGATAGGGTCTTCAGCCTCGTCGGTAGGGGCGTGTGCACATATAAGGCTGATGTTATAAAATCTGCCTCTGATGCGGATCACAGCCAGGCGATCACTTATAGGTTTAAAGTCGATGACCTTCGACCTTAACCGCTTTCCCACGACAAATCCGCATCCCAGTAAGTGCAACCTTTTGTGACAGCTGTAATAAATGTCGCAATTTTTCTTCCTAATCATACCGTTTCCTATCCAGCGTATTTCCTGGACCGCAGTAATATCCGCCTTGTACTGCGTGAGGATTCCTTCTAGTTTATGAGCAGCTCCGGGAGTGTACAGGGTTCTGACATTCCAGGAGCATACTCGCAAATCGTGTTCCTTTTTCGTGCGTTGTCGTCGTCGAGTATCCGTCCGTGTATCCGAGGCATCTTGCTCATTCATAACTTTATGTTTTTTTTACGTGGGCGGATTGTTAGCCCGCCGCACAACCGCCATTCTGGTCGGGGTTTTTTTCGCTGCATACGTTTGTTCACCTCCCAACGGTTGTTGAAGAGGCTATCCAGAGGGCGCCGCGAGGAGGCCGTATGTCAACTTGACCCGGGCATTTAAACAGGGATCGTTGCTGGCATCTCGCCAGGTTGAGAGCAATCAACAACTTTACCCTGTATGTCCGAGCCCATGCCCTCTCGAGTGCTTTTGCAGAAATCCAAATTGGTGGTCCGGTATGAGATTTTTATGTCTAACAACTATGTTAATACGGTCAAGTAACATCTTTTCAAAAATCTTCGATATAATTGGTAATAGGCTTATTGGCCTATATGAGTTGGTCATTGTTGGGTCTTTGCCTGGCTTGGGAATGGCTATTATTTTGGACACTTTCCAAACTTTGGGGTAGTAATTTAGTCGGAGTATAGCATTGAAAATTTGTCTGAGGTATACGATGCCTTTGTCAGGGAGTTGCTTCAACAGCTTTCCGGTGATCATATCATATCCGGCAGCTTTTCTTTGGTTGAGTCTATCTTTTGGAAAGAGTTTTATTTCGTTCGTGGTAATTATTTTAAGTTTGTGTTGATTGTAGTAGTTATAGGTGGGGTTAAGAAGTTTTGTTCGTTGATAGTGTTTGATAGTGCTTTGTCCGCAGGGGTTCTGGACCAGGATCCATCAGCATTCATCAATGGTGGCTGGTGAGTAGTCCCGTTTTTTAGTCTCTTAGTTAGGTTCCATAGCGAGTAGTTCGTTTTTTGAGTTGCTGAAACTTTCATTAAATATTTAGTTATGCTGCGGTTTTTGTCTTCCTTCAGAATTGCTTTTAGTTCTTTCGTCGCTTTATTGAGTTTAGCTTTGTCGAGTGGTGATCTGGTTGAATGCCAAATTTTTCTTAGCTTGCGTTTATCTTTGATTTTTTGTCTGATTAAGTTTGACGTGAGTGCGTAGGTCTGGGTTGGTTGCTTCAGTGTAGGTGTCGATTTCAGTGCAGCAAGGTAGAGTAAGTCGTTGAAGTGTATTATTGCGCTTTCTAAGTCTTCGGGAGATTTTAGTGGGATTTTATTATCAATTTGTTTGTCAACTAATTCGCGATACGCATTCCAGTCTGTCTTGTGGTTTGTTAAGTGCGGCATAGTTTTGTTCAATTGGGCTTTTTGGTGGTATCCAATTAATATAGGTGAGTGGTCAGAGGACAGGTCAAGACAAGACCTGGGGTCCGTAGGCCAATATGTGGGCTTTCCAGTGCTAAGAAACTTGCAATTGTAGCTAGTCAATGCTTCCATAAGGTTACTTCCCTTTTTGTTTGGTCAGTCTTGAGCCCCAATCCGTATTCTTTGCGTTGAAGTCACCTCCTGCGATGAAACGTGGTCCTATATATTCTAGGAATGCTACATACTCCAGGGTGCTGATTGTATGTTTAGGCGGGCAGTATAATGAAGAAATGGTAAGCGGTCCTTGCGTGTCATGGATTTGAATATTCGTCGCTTGTAGATAATCTTTTTTGTATCCTTCGATTTCATAGCATTTAATTTCTTGTCTGGTAATGATTGCTGTACCTCCGTGAGCTCGTCCGCTGGGGTGGTTCGTGTGGAAAATTTTGTATTTGGGGATATTTAGAAAGCTTTTATTTGTGAAGTGCGTCTCTGATATTAGAAGAATGTCGATCGAGTTGTTTTTAATGAATTGTCCTAGTTCCTGTGCATGTTGGATCAGTCCGTTTGCATTCCATATGACTATTTTTAGATGTGTATTACTGTCCATTGTTAAGTTTAGTCATTAATAACGTTAGTATGTTCATCATGTTAGATATCTGCGTTATCAGCTGTTTCATCATTTGTTTGATTTCGGATAGGTCGTCTGAAGAATTTGACAAGTTGTCTTGTTTGTTGTTTGTAGTCGGAGTATTGATGTATTCTTGTTTGTTGTTTGTAGTCGGAATATTTTTGGGCGCTTTCTGGGTGGGAGTGTTTTTAGTGACGTCGGCATATGTAGACATTTGATTAGTTGAGGTCGTGGTTGTTTTGTTCTTATTTGCGTTGTCGTCAGTGGTAATCTCTGGGTCTTCTATTGTCTTTTTTCTGAGCGACGGGAATCTTTGTACTTTCAGAGTTTTGTACACTTCACAGCCTTTGTAGTTAGCAGTGTGAGCTTCGCCGCAGAGTGCGCATTTTATACTGCATGAGTCGGGGTTTAATGTACATTCAGACGTCCTATGTTTGCCTGCACACTTTACACAGGTTGGTTCCAGCGTACAGAAGTTCTTGGTGTGTCCGTATTTTTGGCAGTTCATGCATTGGGGAAACGTTCTTTTTTGGGGTGGTGGCTCGAATGCAATTTTGCAGCGTAATAGGTGTGTGATGTTATAGATGTCTTTGTTGTTTTTATTGCTTTGAAGTTCAACAGAGAAGAGTGAAAGTGGCTTTTTAGTTCCTCGTTGTAGGATGTTGTGTATATTCCTAACAGTGTGCCCGTATTCGTTAAGCTCTTTTTTAGGGTTCCGTACCCAAAGGTAAAACGGAACCCTATTACTAAGACTTCGCTGTCCGTCCGTCCGTCCGTCCGTCCGTCTGTCACCAGGCTGTATCTCATGAACCGTGATAGTTAGACAGTTGAAATTTTCACAGATGATGTATTTCTGTTGCCGCTACCACGACAAATACTAAAAACAGAACAAAATTAATTATACATATACATAATTACAAACAACCAATAATAAATTGTTTCGAAAGGTTTTCGTTGTCATCTTTCGGTCAGTTCCCATTTGTGAGCGGGTCGTAGTCATCCATTTTGGGAATTCAAACTCAGAGAAAGCGGATAGCCCGAGGGTGCGATCAGCGCTTGACACGCGAACGAGTTAAGTTCAACCCGCAGAAGGTCAGGATTTTTGTTTTTTTTTTTTGTTCCTAGTAGCACATGAGGGAGAGTGGGCGAAGAACTCGGGGAGAAATCTTCGGCGAAGTACTCGAAGAGTGATCTTCGGGGAAGAACTCCGGTACGGTTTAAGCAGTTCCCGGTACGCGGCCGTACCTTGTGTCCTATTGCCTACGTTGGTTTTCCCCCTGCGGGTACGGGGTTAGAATAGTCCCGAGGTAAGGCATGCCTGTCGTAAAAGGCGACTAAAATCCAAGCTGTCAGGCTTGAGTCTTGGGGGACTCAACTGAAAGTGACTGGTTTAGTTGCGGAGTGAAAACCAAGGCACTTTGAAAATAATTGGTACCACGGGGACAGGAAGCCCCCGGAGTGAACTAGGTGAGTGAGTGATTAAAAGAAACGCAGCCAAGAGGCACTTTGTGCCAATGATGAAAAATTGACTAACGCCGTCAATAAAACTGTTGATAGTAGCAAATAATATGCACACTCAGTAGCCGAAATTCGCTCCGGTCCTGTCTGTCGAGGTAGGCCCCCTTGTGGGAGCATCGTGGTGGCTGTGGTTATCCCAACATCGCGGGAACGCATGGTATCTGACAAGATCAAGGAAGACTTCGGTCTTCGGTCTAAAAAGTCAGATGCAAGAGGTGTTAGGTAGACCTCGGCCTCCATCAAGGGCGGTGTTCATGTCCCTAAGCATGACTCCGATTTGGAACCGGCGATGGCACTGTGTCATCTAAGGGGCGTTGGTGGACGCATTATATTCACCCCATGTGGGATGGCCCACCGTGGAATTAAGCCGACAAGGCAGGTGTCCACGTAAAACCCCAAACGGAATCTGCCTACGTTGGTCGCGGATATCACGTTCATTGTATAAGGTATTGAAATCAGAAATTTGTGTGTCGCGATTGGTAATGCGGGCTAAGTCGTTGGTCAGAGGAGTTTCGGTACGACTGTTCGAATACTCAAGCTGCGGTTTGTTTACTTTTCTGGACAGTGAATTCCTTTTTTTTTTTGTTTTTTACATATATTTTTTTTATTTATTTCGACTTTTTTTATTGACATACGTTGTAGGGTAGTTTTAAGGATTAATTGTAAGCCTAGATTAAGTTAGGTTAAGGAAATTAAATTTGTGACATATTGAATTGGAAACGATTACGGTGTTTTTTTTTTCTTTTGCGTGGGATATTTCGCGAGTCTCGTAGCAAATTCGCGATTCTTGCTGCGGGTAAGTCGGCGTGAGGGCAATCGCGTGGCGCCATTGCTCACGACCAGTCCTCGCAGCTGGCCTAGCATCCCTTTCGCACGACGTCGCGGCAGGTGGAGAGGAGCAAGTGAGCAAGAGGAGCAAGCGATCTTGCACACATACGAACCGATACGTACATACGTGCATACGCATCACATACGTGCATACACTCACACATCTCTACGCTATGTATAAGTATACATACATACATACATACATATGTACATTACGAAGTAGAGTTGGGTAGTTCCGGACATGTATAGTTCACGGAACTATGTCCTCTCTCGGACACATGTCCTCTCGCTCCGCAAATTGAACGAAAAGAGTTCCATAGTCGGAGTCTACACGAGGGCTATCTTTTTGCGCCTTTTTCTTTTGAACCTACGTTCCAATTTGAGGACGCGTCCACACGGAGCTTTTCGGCGTGTGCCTGTTTCTTGACATTTCGCTTCACATTTCAATTTCTTTGCCTGTGGTGATGTTTGAAAAGTAAGAATGGTATCCAAACGTACACTTCCAAGTCAGAAACAGGAGTGAAGCGACATCGCAAAACAAAGAAAAGGAGATAAGGAAATGGCAAAAAACCCACGAAGTAGCTAGCCGCGCGTGAGTGTGCCATTGTATTTCTGTTTCACTTACCCTCTCTTTTACACTTATTTAAGCCCTCACCAGATAGCCCTCGTCTAGACTCCGACATAGTTCCATTCAACCCTTATTCATCAATCACATATGTACAAAACGAAAAAAAAAAAACATAAATGCAAGGAACATGCTTCTCATACGGTATGAGTTATACCCCGTAGTTTTCAAGAAACCCAAAAGTATGGAGATGTGGCGATAAAGCTCGAACAGTTGGTGTACACTGTACAGCACACTTGAACTGAAACGAAGAAAAGAAATGAAAGAATATAATGCCCGCACCGCATTTCGTGAACGAATGTCATACATGTGTATGTATGCATTCAGGTCCGGACATGGACATGGTTTGCTAGTTCCACATCGGTGCGATAATACATTTAGTTCCGGACATGGACATGTTTTTGCTAGTTCCATATCGGTGCGAGTATACATTTAGTATTTTAAAACGGGTAGAGATTAAAGTGCATATTGAAATGGAATAATTATCTTATAACCCCATTTAGATAATGTTTCAAATATATTGAATGGTCTTTCCAACAAAGTTGTTGGTCCAATGTAACACCTGAATATTTAAAACTGTCCACGTGTTCAATCAAGAAGCAATTTTCAAACATTCTTGATTGTTGAATACTATATCTTCAAGAGCAAATCGATTACACAATGGTGCATGATAATATAAGGGAAGGTCTCTGAAAACTCCACCATTGATATTAAATATCATGTACTTCGTTTTGTTGCTAATTATTAGTTTATGATAATTAAACCATCTCCTTAACATATCTAGGTCATAGTTAACATCTGCAAAACTATCAATTAAGTTAGTGTTTGAGTGGAAAAGAGATGTTTCATCAGCAAAGGCAGTTATTTTGCCTTTAAAAGGTTGTAAGAAAAACGAATTAACATAAATTAGAAAGAGGATTGGGCCCAATACTGCTCCTTGGGGAACACCCATATTTAAGAAGTCTATAGAACTGTAAACATTCCCAATTTTCACAACTTGATAACGGTTGAATAAATAAGAAGAAAACCATTTATAAATGGAGCCTCTGAAACCCGCTTTGTAAAGTTTATCGAGTAGCAAAGTATGATTAACGATATCAAAGACCTTACTGATATCAACAAATAATGTTGATGGTGTTTGAGAAGTGTTTAGACTATTATATATTTCACCAGTTAATTTCAATAAAGCAGTTTCAGTCGATTTGCCACGTCTAAACCCAAATTGGCAATCACTCAAAAAATGAGTATTTTCTAAAAATTACAACATTCTAGATTTTAACTATCCGAAAAGTGAGAATGAAATGTCACTGATTATGTATTTCTGTATATACTTAGGCAGAATATAATAAATATATGTATAAATGGGGCTCCCATACAACAGACATGCTTTTTTTGCCGTTTTTATACATAATAGTACGGAACCCTTCGTGCGCGAGTCCGACTCGCACTTGGCCGGTTTTTTTAATTTCTTCTTGATCTGCAGATGGATGCATATTTCGTAGCATCACTCTGAAGCTGCGCTGTTCTTTGGGTTTAAAAGTATAGAACTCCGTGGTTTTCGATTTTAGTGTTTTGACAATTTTTGTGTACGTTAATGAGTCAGAAGGTTGTATTTTAATTTCGTTGTTCGGTTGTACTTTTAGTTCGTAGGCATCCTTGTTTGTAGAAATGTTGAGTGCTTGGATTAGGACGTGAATGTATTTTACGCCTTGGACATATATCGGGGGTGGTCTCGGTGTCTTTGATTCGGCGTCTTCTGCGTTTTTTTCTGGGTTGTCACATTCATCAATTTCGTCGTCTGATGAGAGAATGTCAAAACGATTGTGAGAAGTTTTCGGGGGTTGGTTCAGCCAGTAGTTTTTCAGGGTGTTTTGCTTTTTAGATTTTTTTTGGTTTATTGTGATTATCTTTTTCAGGGGGCGTCCTACACCTTTTTGTTTGCAAGATGCCTGGGTTTGGGTTGTCATTTGTTGTTATTATTTGAGGTTGGGATGATATCGATACTGGAGCTGTTATAACATTGTTGTTGGTTGCTGCTACATTGGTAGTTGTGTTTAATGTTGCTGAGGTTGTAGTTGTTGAGGTGGAGGTTGATGTTGTAGTTGTCGTTGGGAAGGAGTTGAAGTTGTTGAATGGGTAGGTTATAGGTATCGGAGGGGGTTGGCCCGCTGGCGCTGGGGTGATCTTAGTACACTCATCTTGCAAGCATGCAAGTGAGCATACTTTTGGGCGAGACGCGAATCGTTAGGTTGGTGTCCACGATATATTGCCTGCGTTTTGCCGAAAGCTTTAGTTGTCGTTAGCTTTTATTGTGAGCTTGGGTCCCACAAGGTCTGTTGGAGCGCTAGGGCTCCAAAGCTGCTGTCAGCTGTTGGGTTACCAGACTAAGGAGAAATGAAAAAGATGAACAATTTACCTTCCTCAGTGTTGGGTGAATTTCTGGTGATGACTTCAGTTGACAGAGGTGACTTGTGCTATCACAAGCCTTTAAAAATAAGCCGTTGATTTTAATACGCTTATTTTGATATACATTTTTTTATTTTTAGCTAGAACTGGTGTAGAACAATTCTTTTGCACTTGCTTTATAGCAGTTGAGGGTTTGCTCCAATTGATCGCCTGCACCCGGTCTGTTAAGGGACCTAACATTCCAGGTGCAGACTCTCAAGTCCATTAGTCGTTTGCAGTGGTCGTCAGCGTTGTATCCGTCCGTATCTGACGCTTGTTGTTGTTTCGGAACAAGTAGGTTTTTACGTGATAGGGATGTTACCCCTAAGCACAACCCCCAACCTGGAGGGCCAGGTTCCTCTTTCCCCAGGAACAAGGGGTTGGGTCGCTGCACACATTGGTTCACTCCCTGGCGGGTGCCAGGGTAGCTATCCAGGGAGGGCCACGCGGAGGCTGTGTGTCAACTTGGATTGAGCACGGACAGAGATTGAAGCTGGCGTTTGCTATGTTAAACGCGATCCACTTCTTTGCTCTGTTTGCTCGCTCCCTCCCCGAGAAGACGAGAACTATATTATGAATATCGAAGCAGATGAAAGTACTGACATTGATATCCCGGTCCAATATGCACCTGAGGTGAAAAAAATAATATCTGCCTATAAACCAAAAACCGTAAGTAGCTGTCCTATCAAAATGTCCATACATTTAACTGATGAAACTCCTATTCACTTACATCCACCCCGTCGTCTCCCAATTAACGTGCGAGAAACAGTCAGGAAGCAGATTGAATATTGGCTTAAAGATGACATCATTCGACCATCGTTCTCACCATTCGCCAGCCAAGTCGTTGTCGTAATCGCAAAGGATGGCTAACCGAGGGTATGTATTATATATCGATTATCGGCGACTTAATAAGAAAACAATTAAGGATCGATTCCCGCTTCCATTGATTGAAAGTGTTTTGGACAATTTACAAGGTCAAGAATGGTTATTTCCATGTTCCCGTTGAAGACAGCAGCAGAAAATTTACAGCTTTCGTTACAGCCGATGGGGAATTTGAATTCAATCGAGTACCATTTGGGTTGTGCAATGCTCCTGCAGTTTTTGTTCGCTACATCCATCTTGTATTTCGTGAATTGGTTATTAAGAACATCGTTTACACCTATATGGATGACCTCATCATATAAGCAAAGAATGTCACTGAAAATGTATCTAAACTAAACATCGTGCTCAAAACCGGAGCGGAGAATGGGTTACATATTAACTGGGCTAAATGTAAGTTTTTTCAGCACCAAGTGACATTATTAGGACATGTGAACGAAAACGGTACAGTGAGTGCATCAGAAGAAAAAATTCAGGCAGTGGCTAATTTCCCAGAGCCGACGACCTTGAAAAAGCTGCAGGAATTTCATTTTTTGTATGATGACAGATCTTGGTTGCAGGCAAGTTATCGGCATATTACTTTGATAACCAAACATCTTCATGATGAGATATAGTTGATCATATGTGTCCATTGAATTCAAATCAATTATCTTTCTTGACAGCAACGATGTGAAAAGGTGAATAACAATAAATATGGGGAAAAGGTGTGCAGCTAAGATTAATTCATCAAAGACACAAATATATTGTCGACTTACCTTAGTTCAGTATGTGACCAAGGGGATTTTTTGGATGAAAATCATGTCAGTTGTATGGGAGCCCCGCTTAAATATTAATTTTGTTCTGTTTTTAGTACTTGTCGTGGTAGCGGCAACAGAAATACATCATCTGTGAAAATTTCAACTGTCGAACTATCACGGTTCATGAGATACAGCCTGGTGATAGACGGACGGACGGACGGACAGCGAAGTCTTAGTAATAGGGTTCCGTTTTACCTTTGGGTACGGAACCCTAAAAATACAACGATGCATCAACAACTGCGTAAGATGCTTAGTAGCTAATAGAAAACTCGGCAAGCAAGAATAGTTTATTCATCAGTTAGACAAAGGGGATAAACCACTCCACACTTTTCACCTGGATCATGTTGATCCAATGGATCTGACAACGAAAAAATACAAGTACATTCTGACAGTCACCGATGGATTTTCAAAGTACATTTGGATATTTACAACGAAAACTTTGTCAGCTGAAGAAACTCTACGAAAAATTATGGAGCTGCAACAACATTTTGGTAATCCTAGACGTTTTATTACGGATAGAGGTAGCGCGTTTTGTTCAAACGTTTCCATAGAATTTTGTGCTGGACAAAATATTGAACATATCTTCATCACCACTGGAATACCTAGGGGTAATGGTAAAGCGGAACGGTCAAATCGCGTAGTAATTGAAATTCTCAGGAGACCGGCAGTCGATTCACCTGACAAATGGTATATGTTCGTTCCTAGGGTACAAATTGCGATAAACAGTATGCTGTAGAGATCAATTCGACGTACACCGTTTGAGGTAATGTTTGGTGTACCAATGCGAAAAAAAGATGACGTCCAAATATTCGAGATGGTAAAATTAGAACTTCTGAAACAGCATGATAATGGAGAGGAAAAATATACGATTTGCTGCTCGGCAACAAATCGAAAAGAAACAAGCTGAAAACGAATGAACTTTTAATCGAAAAAGAAAAACTGCTGTAGAGTATCAAGTTGGGGATATTGGCGCTATTAAGGGAACACAGTTTGGGGCGGGTAATAAATTATTCTCTGATTTTTTAGGTCCGTATTAAATTGTCTCAAAAGGAAGGGCTGGACGTTATTCGGTGAAGAAGATAGCAACACATGAAGGACCAAGTCACACTACCACCAGCTGTGATTTCATGAAGCTATAGCGAAACGATAGTGAGCCAAACAATGAAAGCGACCCTTCATTTTGAATTAAAAGTACGTTCTAGTTCTTGTTTTGTTTTGTTTCCTACAAATATATCCCACAACCAACAACACGCTTCCAAGCCCTAATTCCTATTGTGTACTTGATATATTAATCCTAGCTGCAAACCTCTTTTCTGTAATTATTGTTATTCACCTAATTTTCTTTGCTGTCACATAAGGTAAATAAGAATTTTAATTGTTATAAACAACAGCAAAAAAATAAATAAATTTCTCACCCGGAACAGACAGACTTACTTACTTACTTAGGTGGCGCTACAGTCCGTGGTGAACCTGGGCCTCAACCAACAAGCGTCTCCAGCCGGCACGGTCTTTGGCCAGCTGTTTCCAGTGCCGCACGCCCAGTTGGTTGAGGTCCCTTTCCACCTGCGTGCGCCACCGCTAAGGCGGCCGTCCTCTGCCGCGCCTTCCTTCCGGAGTGGATTCGAAGACTTTTCGGATCGGAGCTGTATCTTCCATGCGCTCTACATGGCCTAGCCACCTTAGACGCTATATCCGTAGACGTCGTACCAGGCCGATGTCGCTGTACAACCTGTACAGTTCTTCGTTATATCTTCTCCTCCATACACCGTTTGAACAAACGGGACCGTAGATAGTGCGCAGAATTTTGCTCTCGAAACGACCAAGGGCATCTTCATCCGCTTTTGTTAAGGTCCAAGCCTCTGCGCCGTAAAGGAGGACTGGGATGATCAAGGTCTTATATAGTGTCACCTTGGTTTTCCGAGAGAGGGCTCTACTTCTCAATTGCCTCTTGAGCCCAAAGAAACAGCGGTTGGCAAGAGTGATTCTGCGTTTTATCTCAGCGCTGGTGTTGTTGTCGCTGGTAATCAGTGAGCCAAGGTAGACGAATTCCTTGACCACTTCACAGTTATATCCGCCCATGGTGACGTTCTGGCCAATACGTCGGTGTTGTCCGTCTCTTTTAGATGAGAGCAGATATTTGGTTTTACCCTCATTAACCTTGAAACCCATCTTAGCCGCTTCTACCTCAATGCTCACGAAAGCCTCATTGACGTCTTGCTGTTTTCGTCCAATTACGTCAATATCGTCGGCGTACGCAAGCAATTGCGTAGACTTGAAATAGATCGAACCTCTTGTGTTGGCCAGTGACTCTTGCACAATCTTTTCAAGCACGGCGTTGAAAAAGTTGCACGACAGCGCGTCGCCCTGCCTAAATCCTTTTTTAACATCAAAGGTCTCGGTTTGCTCATTACCGACCTTAATGGAGCAACGAGAATTCTCCATTGTCATCCTGCACAGTCGGACGAGTTTGACAGGGATGTTAAAACTAGGCATGGCTTTGCACAGCTCGTCTCTATATACGCTGTCATACGCGGCCTTGAAATCGACGAAGAGGTGGTGAGTGTCGATTTGGTATTCCTGGGTCTTCTCCAAGATCTGCCGAAGCGTAAATATTTGGTCTACTGTGGATTTACCTGGCCTGAAACCACACTGATAAGAGCCGATCAGGTTATCCACAAGCGGTTTCAGGCGTTCACACAATACGGCAGAGAAGATCTTATATGCGATGTTAAGGAGACTTATTCCCCTATAGTTGGCGCAGTTATAGGGGTCTCCTTTCTTATGGACCGGGCAAACGATGCTGAGATTCCATTCGTCGGGCATGCTTTCCTCCGACCATACCTTGCAGATGAGATGGTGCATGCACCTTACCAGCTCATCTCCAGCCGCCTTGAGAAGCTCAGCAGACAGGCCGTCTGCGCCAGCGGCTTTATTAGACTTAAGTCTTGATATAGCTATTTTGGGTGGACTGAATTCTGTTACTTCGTGGTCCATTGCGCCGTTATACAGTCTGCAGAAGTGGTCTTTCCAAATCCTCAGCATCGACTGCGACTCTACTACCAGTTCTCCATTTTCATCCCTGCAGGCCGCCACTCTGGCTTTGTTGCCATGGCATGTTCGTTTTACCTTGTTGTAAAATTTACGGGCGTCATTCCTGCGGAAGCATCTCTCCATCTCCTCGATCTCACGCCTTCCGTGCTCTCTCTTCTTTCTTCTGAAAAGCGTGTGTTCCTCTCTTCTCTTCTGCTCATAGATTTCGCGAGCAGCTCTCGTCCGTCGTTGCAGCACGGCCTTATATGCATCTTGTTTTGCTGCATGGGCTTGTTCGCATTGTTCATCGAACCAGGGGTTTCTAGGTGGTGGCTGTTTGAAACCCAGCACCTCTGAGGCAGCATCTCTGACGGCGCTCTGGCAATGAGCCCATTCCTGCTCTATTGTTTGTGCTGCTCTGGGCGGATTTTGAGAGAGTTTTGAGGAGACACGATCGGCAAAGATTCTGGCAGTCTCTTGCGATTGTAGCTTTCCAACGTCAAACTAACGTTGTCCTACTCGACTCCTAAGCATTCTTGATATCCTCATTCGTACCTTGGCTACAACAAGGTAGTGGTCCGAGTCGATGTTGGCCCCTCGGAAGGTTCGTACGTCGAGAATACAGGAGGAGTGTCTGGCGTCGATCGCAATATGATCAATCTGGTTGGTGGTCGATTGATCACAAGACCGCCAGGTACCCTTGTTGATGTTGAGATGGGGGAATTGCGTGCTTGCTACAAGGAGGTTACGCCCCGCTAGGAAATCGGTTAGCCTTAATCCGTTATCGGATGTGGTGTTATGGAGGCTATGCTTTCCTATGATCGACTCAAATATGTCCTCCTTGCCCAGTTTTGCCTCTCCTAGGACTATTTTTGTGTCGTTGCTGGGACATTGGGCATATGTTCTGTCTAGGAGATCGTAGAATTCTTCTTTGAGTCGATCGTCCTTTTCTTCCGTTGGGGCGTGAGCGCATATTAAGCTAATGTTTCCAAATTTAGCTTTGATGCGGATTGTTATGAGGCGTTCGCTTACATCTCGGAAGCTTAAGACTTTTTGTCGGAGTCTTCCTCTAATAACGAATCCGAACCCGAATAGGCGCTGTTTGTTCTCCTTGTAGCAGTTCCCGTAGTAGATGTTGCAGTTTTTCATCCGTTTTTTGCCTGGTCCGTCCCATCGCACTTCTTGGAGTGCGGTTATATCTGCTTTATAGCAGTTGAGGGTTTGCTCCAATTGATCGCCTGCACCCGGTCTGTTAAGGGACCTCACATTCCAGGTGCAGACTCTCAAGTCCGTTAGTCGTTTGCAGGGGTCGTCAGCTTTGTATCCGTCCGTATCCGAGGCTTGTTGTCGTTTCGGAACAAGTGGGTTTTTACGTGATAGGGATGTTACCCCTAAGCACAACCCCCAACCTGGAGGGCCAGGTTCCTCTTTCCCCAGGAACAAGGGTTGGGTCGCTGCACACATTGGTTCACTACCTGGCGGGTGCCAGGGTAGCTATCCAGGAGGGCCACGCGGAGGCTGTGTGTCAACTTGGATTGAACAGGGACAGAGATCGAAGCTGGCGTTTGCCATGTTAAACGCGATCAACTTCTTTGCTCTGTTTGCTCGCTCCCTCCCTCCCGGACAGACAGACAGACATTAGAATTTTTTTTATATAGATTATAATTACTGCTTCCTCACTACTGTTCACATTCCTGGTGTTGTTATTTTTTTATAATTTTTGTCCGTCCTCGACGGCTGGCCAGACGTGATTTTCTGATTAAGCTTAGGCTCTCTAACCAAAAGCACATCATGACTTTCATCCTGCAATAAGTTAAAAATAAGCGCGTAGCGCTCTATTTTAATCAGTGAATTCACATTCTAAAGTGCAAGGTCACATTAATTGTGTATGTGATTCTGTGCACACTTCACGAACGCCTTGCATTGATACACCGAATAATAACATTGAACAATGTCTACGGGCCTTCTTAATTTCTCCCATTGCACTCCTTAAGAATATACTAAAGTGATTTTCCTTAGACTTTCTAGTCAGCTTTTATGTGTTTGCTGGCCCATACCATGCTAAAAGCTTGACTCCCATGAATTTGAGGTCATCGCTCTCGAATGTTTTGTGCTCCGAAAACAATTCCTGAATTCGAATTTTCTAACTGATGGCGTACTTACCCAGGTTTATGATCTGCTTTGGACATATACTGTGCGTCATTGTTGGGTGTGTTGTTGCTTCCGATTGGCTTTTTGCTTTTGTTGCTATTGTTCTTGCAACCTTTCTTGCTTCCCGTTTCTCCTATTTGTAGGCTTTCCGTCAATTTATCGACGAGAGCCTAGAGCTTCTTGGGCATAGGAATTATCTTCTTCCCAGTAGCGGAATACCCTACCCTCTGAAAAGTAGGCAAAGTCCACTTCAGCGGGGACTTTTGATGATGACTTTTGTTGATGTTTTTTTTTTGCTGATATGCTGCTTTCGATGTAGATAGCGCCTCTTCCTTCACCTCGACTTGTAGCTTCGGCTCGCAGATTCCATACGGAAGTGGAAAGGGAGGACCGTTTAACTAAGTTGGGAAAGGGACTTAACCACCTGCGATACCATAAAGATAACGTTCAAAATAATGGGCCAACCAAATAATCGCCAACAGTTTCCTTTCCTTCTGGTAATTGTCCACCAAAAGACGCAAGAGAAGCTAAGCGCATATGCCGCGAGCTGTAGCAGGCGGCTCTTTTTACTTATATTTTTAATTTATTTAATTTTTTATTATTACTATTACCTGCGCCGTGGCGCAGTGGGTAGTATGTTGGCCTCTGACGCCGATGAGACGGGTCGAATCCCGACAGTAGCTATGCCATCGAACGTGTTAATTCACGGTGCTTCTCCTTAGCGGAGTACTGACAAAACCCCCTGTAGTAAAATTGTATAAAAATATAACTGTATAGGAAACCGTAGGTCCCTTTCACCTATGGGAAAATAAAATCACACACAACGTGGGTGATTGAGAGGTGCTTGGTTTTGGTCCTTCATGGACTGTAACGCCAATATACATATATATATACTGTTACGAAATTTAATCCCACACCAAATAGGGTTCGTATCACTGGATTGCGATAAACTACAATTGTCTACGTTTTATTCAAACCAAAACACACACTTTTATTTATTTATTGTTACACTTTATTACACACGCAAACCTTTACCAAAAGCTTTTATTTTCACACTGATTTATCGACCGAACAAACTGTATACCGACTTGTCAGGCTCTATTCACTTCCGTCAACTGAATGAATGCCGAGGGCGAACGTTCTCGCTTATTAAGCTCTCGGTCCACCTTCTCGAATGTTCGCCGTTGGAAGTTCCCCTACGCAAATCTCTAGAATGCTCTAACAACTAGCATTACGCCCTTGACAGTTGACATCATTTCAATTTCCGCTTCACCAGAGCATTCGATCTTCGACAGCGAAATTCGAACTTAAACGTCGGTTCGTGTCTCCGCAACACTGCCCTCCTCCTAAACTTGTTCGTCCTCGAACAAGCGATTTGATCCTTCTCCGTAATATGGCGCTAGTCCCTCTACGTGAACAATCTTATATTTCGACTGTTTCCCGGCGGCTGTATTCGGTCTACCACGTCATTGAGCTTCTTGGTAACCTCATATGGCGCGTCCCAGGCTGATTGCAGTTTGGGGCACAAGCCTTTTTTTCTTTGTGGGTTGTACACCAATACCAATTGTCCTGTCTCGAATTCAGAAGTGCTCGCCCTCAAGTCGTATCTCGCCTTCACTTTTTTTTTTTTTTTTGTTTTCTTTATTCATCTCGTAATAATTTAACAATAAATAAGTAATAAATATTGACGAAAGCAAACTTAAAGAATATTACAAAATGAATAGTTATAGTGACATTTTGTATTAAGTAATAATAATAGTTTTAAATGACACTTTTACATACATATGTATATTAATATTAGGAACTGTAGAATGTGGGGTGAACAAGATCTTATAGAAAATTAACATAAGTACACGCAAAAATGGTGGGTAAAAGGAAAACAATTTAGGAAATAATAGTTCAAGTTATAAATTAATTAGTGTAGACCAACAAACCCTCGATTTGGCTATGATCAAATTCAAGAAGCCATGCTTTAACCTTTTGCAAAAAAGATGGTAAGGTACGAGTAGAACGAATATATGCCGGAAACGTATTAAAAAACTTACAAGATACGATGGAGTAGAAGTTTCTTAGATGAGTGGTACGGAAAGGGGGAACAGATACATAATATTCAAGGTTGCTTCGCGTTGTTCGAACATCAAAAATTGGACTTTGTAAATAACCACCTCTCATAAAAAATATTTTAGATGTCTTAAAATAGTATAAATGTCTGACAGGTAAAATGTTTGATGATCTAAACAGGCCCATTGAAGGGGTTAATCGGTTAACGCCACATATCTTCCTGATAGCACATTTCTGCAGAACGACCAGCGGATTGATTTTCGTTTGATAGGCCCCACCCCAGCAGCATAAGCCATACTGTAGTTTGGAATGGAATATACCATGGTAAGCTGTTTTTAAAGTGGAGTTATTGCAAAATTTTCTGAGATGGTAAAGATCGCTGACCAAGTTCAGTCGTTCCCGGATGAACTGATGGATGGAGTTCCGCTGTTCCTTCTTTTCGGTTACGAAGTCCCCCCTGCCGCTAGTTGTCGGCAGTAGCACGACGAACTTCAAGTCCGATGGAAGTCGAAGATCAGTTCCAAAAATGGCTGCAGCTGGTGTTGTTGCCATTGAATTGTGCTGTGCCGAACGGTACGCCATTAAGAAAAGAGGAAGATGTTCATCCCAGTCCTTCTGATCTCCAACGACGACTTTTCTCAAATACTCCACCGGATTGTGGGTGTAATGGTGTTGTCCGTGTCTTTCTGATACCTAGCATGTCGCAGAGTTCTTTGAACACCGACGACTCGAAGTTCCTTCCTTGCTCTGAGTGCAGTTCCATTGGTACTCCATAACGCGCAACTCAGTTGTTCACGAACGCATCCGAAATGGTTTTAGCTTCCTGGTTCGGGATGCGAAACACCTCAGCCCACTTGCTGAAGTAATCGATTACCACCAGCGCCTATTTATTTCCAGCGTTGCTCGTTGGGAATGGGCCTGCGATGACCATGGCGATACGTTAGAACGGTGTTCCAACATTGTACTGCTGCATGTTTCCTCGAGTTTTCCTAAGCGGCCCCTTTGCCTTCGCACACTTTTCGCACCTGCGAATGAAACGCGTGACCGGTTAATATCATCCTACTCAGTAGAAACGTCTCTTGATTTTTCCTACAGTCTTGTTAACACCAAGATGACTCCAAGTTGGCCCCTCGTGGTACTCTCGGATGACCTCGTCGATTTGTCCTTTCAGAATTACCAGCAGGTCGTTTACAATGTCCCCTTTCTCTTTTTCCCAACTGCGGTAGAGGCAACCGTTCTTCAGCTTCAAACTCTGCCATTGAGCCCGGTACGCTTTTACGATTGGGGTTTCATTGGATATTTACTGCCAAGTTGGTCGAAAACCTCGTTCTTGGAAGTCAATGATGACTGCCAGATCGGCATCTTCCCGCTGATTTCTTCCGACCTTCTCGACAGTAGAGGAATTTTTGGCAGCACATGGAAACCACGAATGTCGGTGACCAGTTCTTTGGTTTCGGCTCGTGAGCAATGTTTGCATTCAACATCGCAAGGTCGCCTCGATAATGCATCCGCATTTCCATTGAAAGCACCGTGGCGTAGTGGGTAGAGTGTTGGCCTCTGACGCCGATGACACTTGATCGAATCCCGCACAGCCATGTCATCGAACGTGTTTTTCATGGTGTTTCTCCTCAGCGGGGTTCTGAGAAAAACCCCTGTAGTAAAATTGTCTTGAAAAGCTTCTCGAAATTCGAAGTTCGGAACCGGCAAAAAACTGTAGGTCCCTTTCAACTATGGGAAAATGAAATCACGCACAACATGGGTGATTGAGAGAAGCTCGGCTCAGGTCCTTCATGAACTGTATTCGCGTATTCCGGTATTCGCGTGCTCTCGCTTGATCTCTTTTTGGCGAATCAGACCTCGGACGCCTTCTCCCCAGACGGCAATATCTCGCCGTGTGCCCCAGCTGATTGCAGATGGAGCATCTACCTGGAAACGAGCGGCTCCTACTCACCGCTGTTGCTCTAGAACTACGCCGCAATTGGCAGGAAGGACGCTTTCTCTGCAGACGACAGTTTCTGGCAATGTGCCCCTGCTGGTCGCAGATGTAGCATCTACCCGGGAATTAGCCACTCCTACTCGCCGTTGTTGGGAGGGAGGGAGCGAGCAAACAGAGCAAAGAAGTTGATCGCGTTTAACATGGCAAACGCCAGCTTCGATCTCTGTCCCTGTTCAATCCAAGTTGACACACAGCCTCCGCGTGGCCCCCCTGGATAGCTACCCTGGCACTCGCCAGGTAGTGAACCAATGTGTGCAGAGACCCAACCCTTGTTCCTGGGGAAAGAGGAACCTGGCCCTCCAGGTTGAGGGTTGTGCTTAGGGGTAACATCCCTATCACGTAAAAACCCACTTGTTCCGAAACGACAACAAGCCTCGGATACGGACGGATACAAAGCTGACGACCCCTGCAAACACACTAACGGACTTGAGAGTCTGCACCTGGAATGTGAGGTCCCTTAACAGATCGGGTGCAGGCGATCAATTGGAGCAAACCCTCAACTGCTATAAAGCAGATATAACCGCACTCCAAGAAGTGCGATGGGATGGACCAGGCAACAAACGGATGAAAAACTGCGACATCTATTACGGGAACTGCTACAAGGAGAACAAACAGCGCCTATTCGGGTGCGGATTCGTTATTAGAGGAAGACTCCGACAAAAAGTCTTAAGCTTCCGAGATGTAAGCGAACGCCTCATAACAATCCGCATCAAAGCTAAATTTGGAAACAGTAGCTTAATATGCGCTCACGCCCCAATGGAAGAAAAGGACGATTGACTCAAAGAATTCAACGATCTCCTAGACAGAACATATGCCCAATGTCCCAGCTACGACACAAAAATAGTCCTAGGAGATTTTAATGCAAAACTGGGCAAGGAGGACATATTTGAGTCGATCATAGGAAAGCATAGCCTCCATAACACCACATCCGACAACGGATTAAGGCTAATCGATTTCCTAGCGGGGCGTAACCTCCTTGTAGCAAGCACGCGATTCCCCCATCTCAACATCCACAAGGGTACCTGGCGGTCTTGTGATCAATCGACCACCAACCAGATTGATCATATTGCGATCGACGCCAGACACTCCTCCTGTATTCTCGACGTACGAACCTTCCGAGGGGCCAACATCGACTCGGACCACTACCTTGTTGTAGCCAAGGTACGAATGAGGATATCAAGAATGCTTAGGAGTCGAGTAGGACAACGTAAGTTTGACGTTGGAAAGCTACAATCGCAAGAGACTGCCAGAATCTTTGCCGATCGTGTCTCCTCAAAGCTCTCTCAAAATCCGCCCAGAGCAGCACAAGCAATAGAGCAGGAATGGGCTCATTGCCAGAGCGCCGTCAGAGATGCTGCCTCAGAGGTACTGGGTTTCAAACAGCCACCACCTAGAAACCCCTGGTTCGATGAGCAATGCGAACAAGCCCATGCAGCAAACAAGAGGCATATAAGGCCGTGCTGCAACGACGGACGAGAGCAGCTCGCGAAATCTATGAGCAGAAGAGAAGAGAGGAACACACGCTTTTCAGAAGAAAGAAGAGAGAGCACGGAAAGCGTGAGATCGAGGAGATGGAGAGATGCTTCCGCAGGAATGACGCCCGTAAATTTTACAACAAGGTAAAACGAACATGCCATGGCTACAAAGCCAGAGTGGCGGCCTGCAGGGATGAAAATTTTGAACTGGTAGTAGAGTCGCAGTCGATGCTGAGGATTTGGAAAGACCACTTCTGCAGACTCTATAACGGCGATGATAGACAAGATACCGCTGTCAGGCAGAACGAGCCATTCGCAATGGACCACGAAGTAACAGAATTCGGTCCACCCGACCTAGACGAAGTCAAAATAGCGATATCAAGACTTAAGTCTAATAAAGCCGCTGGCGCGGACGGCCTGTCTGCTGAGCTTTTTAAGGCGGCTGGAGATGAGCTGGTAAGGTGCATGCACCATCTCATCTGCAAGGTATGGTCGGAGGAAAGCATGCCCGACGAATGGAATCTCAGCATCGTTTGCCCGGTCCATAAGAAAGTAGACCCCTATAACTGCGCCAACTATAGGGGAATAAGTCTCCTTAACATCGCATATAAGATCTTCACTGCCGTATTGTGTGAACGCCTGAAACCGTTTGTGGATAACCTGATCGGCTCTTATCAGTGTGGTTTCAGGCCAGGTAAACCCACAATAGACCAAATATTTACGCTACGGCAGATCTTGGAGAAGACCCAGGAATACCAAATTGACACTCACCACCTCTTCGTCGATTTCAAGGCCGCGTATGACAGCGTATGTAGAGACGAGCTGTACAAAGCCATGTCTAGTTTTAACATCCCTGTCAAACTCGTCCGACTGTGCAGGATGACAATGGAGAATTCTCGTTGCTCCATTAAGGTCGGTAATGAGCGTACCGAGACCTTTGATGTTAAAAAAGGATTTAGGCAGGGCGACGCGCTGTCGTGCAACTTTTTCAACATCGTGCTTGAAAAGATTGTGCAAGAGTCACTGGCCAACACAAGAGGTACGATCTATTTCAAGTCTACGCAATTGCTTGCGTACGCCGACGATATTGACGTAATTGGACGAAAACAGCAAGACGTCAATGAGGCTTTTGTGAGCATTGAGGTAGAAGCGGCTAAGATGGGTGTCAAGGTTAATGAGGGTAAAACCAAATATCTGCTCTCATCTAAAAGAGACGGACAACACCGACGTATTGGCCAGAACGTCACCATGGGCGGATATAACTTTGAAGTGGTCAAGGAATTCGTCTACCTTGGCTCACTGATTACCAGCGACAACAACACCAGCGCTGAGATAAAACGCAGAATCACTCTTGCCAACCGCTGTTTCTTTGGGCTCAAGAGGCAATTGAGAAGTAGAGCCCTCTCTCGGAAAACCAAGGTGACACTATATAAGACCTTGATCATCCCAGTCCTCCTTTACGGCGCAGAGGCTTGGACCTTAACAAAAGCGGATGAAGATGCCCTTGGTCGTTTCGAGAGCAAAATTCTGCGCACTATCTACGGTCCCGTTTGTTCAAACGGTGTATGGAGGAGAAGATATAACGAAGAACTGTACGGGTTGTACAGCGACATCGGCCTGGTACGACGTCTACGGGTACAGCGTCTAAGGCGGCTAGGCCATGTAGAGCGCATGGAAGATACAGCTCCGACCCGAAAAGTCTTCGAATCCACTCCGGAAGGAAGGCGCGGCAGAGGACGGCCGCCTCAGCGGTGGTCCACGCAGGTGGAAAGGGACCTCAACCAACTGGGCGTGCGGCACTGGAAACAGCTGGCCAAAGACCGTGCCGGCTGGAGACGCTTGTTGGTTGAGGCCCAGGTCCACCACGGACTGTAGCGCCATCTAAGTAAGTAAGTAAGTACTCGCCGTTGTTGTTCTGGAACTATCCTGGTCTTCGGATATGCGCCGCAGCTTGATGGAAGGTCGGCATATCAAGAGCGATGTTTCACATGCGAGAGCGCTGGCAACTGTCTCCCTAAAATATGCCCTCGGCAGGAAAATCAGGCTTCGATGCGTATCGGGGTCCCTTAGCCCTTGGATGAAAGAATCCGTTTTCAGTTTGTCCACCTCATCAATTCGAACATCCGCGTAGGCTAGATGTGAGCACATGCTTGTGCATTTCCTGCATGTGCTCACTGCCGTATCTTCGAAGAAGAGCATCCGAGATGGCTGTGTAGTTCCTCCTCTGGGTATCCGGAATGGTTTGTAGTACATCAGCTGCTTCGCCTTTAAGCGCAATTACTAGAGCGGGCACACGATCTTCTTCTTCCCATTGATTTCGTTCCGCTGTTGTCTCGAACTGAAGCTTAAAGATGTTAAAAGCGCTCATGCCGTCAAAGTTGGGAGCTGTGAATTTCGATGCTGCAGTCGGTACGACGATTCCTTGAGGCTGAACTTTCTGGACAGTTTTCTCGAGTTCCATAACTTTCTTGTTGAACCTCGATTTCAGTGTTTCGATTATCTTTTCTTGATTATTTTCGAGATACAGAACCTTCTTGTCGAACCTCGACTAGTGTCTCGATTCTCTCTTCGACGTCCTGGAATCGGTCGTTGACTGTCTGCTGGATGTTTCTTAGGCTTTCTCGATTGTTCTCTAGCATCCCTTCTAACGTCTCCAGCTTCTGGTTCAGGCAAGTGGAATTTTTCCCCAACTTTTGTTGTACGGTCGCCTCCAATTTCTGACTTATGGAAGTTGAATTTTCCGCCAAATTTTGATCTACGATCGCCCCCAGTTTCTGGCTTATGGAAGTTGAATTTTCCTCCAACTTTTGATGTACGGTCGCCTCCAGTTTCTGGCTTATGGAAGTTGAATTTTCCCCCAACTTTCTACCTACGGCAGAGGAATTCTCCTCCAGCTTTTGATCTAGTTTCTGGCTCATAACATTAAGAGCCTCGAGAATGTGCTGCTTATCGAATGTTCGCTCACTGGATGTCAACGGCTTCTCCACCCCGAATTCGTGATTCTCCCAGTCGACACCATCTTCCTCCAACGCTGATCGTAGTCTCTCCACCAGGTTGGTTTTACTTCCCACTGTGGATAGTTCCCGAGCATCCAGCTCTCTTTTCAGTTGTTCGATATTCAATTTTTCCAATTTCACAATTTTCTCACTCTTTCAGTAATTCACTTTTAATAGCTCAATTCACAATTCGAATAAATGTTTAACTCATTTACCCGCATTCCTACTTCTGACACCAAATGTTACGAAATTTAATCCCATAGGGTTCATACCACTGGATTGCGGTAATCTACAACACAACGTATACCGTATATTTCCGTAAACTGAATGAATCTGAATGAATGCCGAGGGCGAGTGTTTGCGCTTATATAGCTCTCGGTCCACCTTTTCGAATGTTTGCCGTCGGAAGTTCCCCCACGGAAATCTCTAGAATGCTCTGAAAACTAGCATTACGCCGTTGACAGTTGACCTCATTTCAACTTCCGCTTCACCAGAGCATTCGAACTTCGAGAGCAAAAATCGAACTTAAACGTCGGTTCGTGTCTCCGCAACAATACATTACTTTAGTTCCTTATTCTTACTTTTTGTTATTTTCTGATTCCTGTTATTTATTTATTAATTTTTATATGCAAGTCACATTCCTGATGTTACATTGTTTGATTTTTAAGTTTATAGCGTCTGTTTTCATCGAATTGGACTTAAAAATGGCCTTATCACTATGCTTGCTTCGTAATAGAAATGCACTCATCAGTTTAGATATTTCATAGTCTCTCCTAAGACTATCAAATATTTGTTTTTTTTTTTTTTTTTTTTAATTTCGCGCATGTCCAAGAGTTTATTTACTCTTATAATGTAACACACAACCTGAACGGAGTGGCAGTGGATTGGGTCGTTGATCGTTCACTACTCTCAGGGGCGGTTGTCCTAGATAGGACGAGAGCCGACCAATTCCGGGTTGGTTATAGTCCGTAGTAATCCGTTCGAGCACTTTTAATATTGCATATGCAGAGGATGAATTTCAGTTGACCATGTACTGTGAGTGTTATGCCTGCAGCAGTACGTTTGGTCACTTTCCGTTCACAACTGTGTTGCATACTTTTTCCCGTATAGAGATTGCTTTTTCTTGGCTATGAAACGAATATAGACCTTCCGCTCGGCGGTCGATGATGTTAGCCACTGCACCACGGCTACCCCTGTTTGAATATTTTGTAAGTCCTCAAAATTGAGTCGAAATATATAGCATCGAAATATGGTACAAATACACAAAATGATCTCGTAGTGAAAAATACAGTTTTCGCTTGATGTCTCTCATCAGTTTTTGAAAGCCCTTTGCGATATTGGTAATCGTGAAATACTAAGCTCTCACTAATTAAAATCGGAATTGGAAATTTGTCGCTCACTGTGATCTAGTTAAGCTTCTTATAGATGATAACCATTCGATATTTTTACTGGCCTGCATTACGTATTTTCTAAGAAACTATCTAAATGAGATAATTGTTCTTCTTCATTTAGCTTTGCAGTATCCAATTGGTTGATAGAACTACTTGTACATTCAGATTCTATGTACTCTAGCATATGAGTACTGTCATAAATGCAGGAACCATTAACCATTGTAACTCAATTATACTTTGATTGATACCATTCATGATTCCCATAATCGCGTCGAACTTTTTGTTACTAATATCAAAAAACTTCCACGATTTTGTCGGGTTATTATTGAATTCACCTGGAATTTTAATTGCGCTTTTATAACGTTTGAATGTTTATCTGTATTGGTTGAACTAAACAATTGAAAATGCGTTATATCTGAAGTTTGAATGAATTTCTTCCGCGGTTTGTGCAGGTTTCCTATTTATGTTATGCACACTCAATGGTTTAATTTGTCGATGGTTACAGTGAATGTTTTTAAATTGTCTTAAATTATTTTGGTTATAGTTATTCCTGTTGTTATAACGAAAGATTCTCCTATTTTATTCTACCCGTATGCTATATTCATTGCCCTGGGAAGGCTGCGGGCACGTATTTCCGTGTGCGACCCGAACTCGTCAAGAAGGGCTGTATGTTGCACCACGACAATGAACCGTTGATTTTGCAAGAGTTTATGGCGAAAAAAAAAAAACATTCTTACGTTGCCGCATCCACCCTATAGCTCTGATATTGCCCCTGCAGCTCTTTTTATTTCCCAAATCGAAATCACATCTCAAGGAAACTCATCATTGTGGTGTAGAGAAGAAGAGAAGGGCTAAGAAGCTGTAACCGTCATTTTAAACGAGTTAGCTTAGGAGGATTATTAAGGGTGCTCCGAATAGTGGGAGCAACGTTGGAATCGTTATATAGAGTTAAAGAGGGACTATTGTGGAGGTAGATATTAACGTTTTGCGACAAAAATAATTTGCTTGTGTTTTTGTTTACACATACCCGGAATTTAGATGCCACATACCAGGGTATATCGCGTAAGGTTTTTATCTGCTTTCAGAACTTTAGCGGATTTGTCGATGATTGGACGCCTGCTGATGGAAGTGTGCCCCAGTCACTTTTAAGTCAGACGATATCATGTGCCAAAGGCTTCGATTTGCTTTGTTTAATTTTTTTTTTGTTGGTTTGCCAATTTCATTGCGATTAGATTGACTTTCAGGTGTGAATATTAAAAAAGTTATCAGCCAATAATAAGCCAGTAACAGGGCATTCAATTACTATTAAAAAATGTGTTTCACATTACAAATATAACCTACCTTTTGCCAATTTTCCTGCTGTTGTGGAACTAATAGTTGATTTGAAAGGAGTATTTATTTTTGGACAACATACAACCTCTTTTCCTTCTTCCGTAAAATCGCACTTTGTGTAATTTCTTTGGCTACCTTTTAGATGCCTTATGTAGGTGCAATATCTCAGAAGTTTGCAAGTACCATTCAAGTTATGTCCATCAAAACAATTATCACCTTAAACGGAAATAATAATAATAATTTTTGTTATTTATACAGTGCTTATATATAATTTCTTGTTATTAGCTATATATATATACATATAACCACCATTAAATTGTGTAACTATGACATATTTTTGATTATCTATTCAAGAAAATAGCGATTTTATTTAATTCCGAACTCATAACAGCTAATGTGATATTAGCGCAATACTGTTCGATATTGGCGGCCTTTGTCAATGTTTCACCACCAAACGCACACTTGCCGCAATCGGACTATATTCATAATTCTACTCCACTACTATAAGCGACTCCTACAGTTGTATTTTCAATTTCAAGCCGACCAAATGTTCGTTTCGCTACGCTCTTTTATGGAATTCCAAAAACACATAGCCAAAGTTTATGGTAATATGAACAATATGTCAAAAGTCTTTAGAAAATCTATTACTATTAATAGGCCAATTTATATACAGAAATGAAATCGAGACACCATGCAGACCTAAATATCTGGAACCACCAGTATACTATGAGATGACAATAGCTGTTCATTTAGTATAATAACGGAATCACAGGAGAAGCCTTTGCAAAGTGACACAATTTCAAAATTGTGCACAGCCAGACTCAATGTCCGGTTCAGCGTGCAAAGCAGGATACATTAAATGTGCAAAGTTCTTAGTTAGAAACCAATGAATTTGCAATAATAAGAGGTCCGCTTTGTGTAACGGGTATAGAGTAGGGCATTTCATGAAGGCATGAAGAGTACCCTTTATGAAGTAATGTATAGCACACGTATAAACGAAGGTAAATATGGATAAATGTAATTTTCCCTGAATAACTACTGAATATCTTAAGCTCGAAGAAGGATGTCAGCATCTGATCAATGTTGTAGTAAATAATACTAACAATAAAATCCGAGAACAATTATATTTCATTGCGAAATGATATACTACTATTAGCCAAATTTGCCTTTTTGAAAAAAGATGATGCAGTGAGCATATTAATCCGAACAACCGGCCAAACACGCCAAATATGGCCATGCCCTAACCAGTACGCAAGTTACGATACCTCTCATATTGGTATCGTCCCGCAGACCCACAGTAAAACAATAAGCCCGACGACCTAAAATAAGGTCATAAAACACAATTGCACAGACGACCCAAAGAGCCGATTAATGACCGTCTGGTTGACGTGTCTGCTGTGCAAATACAAAAATATATAAAAGAAATAGATAGAAAAAATAAATTATTATTATTGATATAGGAAAAGAACAAATAGGACGTTTTTAATTATCCTCGATCACTTTAAAACTATAACTGGCGCAGTCGTTAGTCCCAGTGTCGGTGCTCGTAGTTTTTAATTTAGATTAATCGGCGGTTTTACCGGGCGGTTGTGGTTAAGAAGTAAAACTTGTGTTGTGACTATTTGCGACGGTTGATCATAAATAGTCAATGCCAACGGTTAATTGGTAGCAGTGGCACAAGTGCACCGTGGAATACCGATTCCTTAAACACTGGAAACCCAAAACTCCCAAAAACTGAATTAAAATCTAATATAAGAACAAAAAGAACCCATAAAAAACAATAACAAACATAGATATGAGAATAAAAAACAAATAAACAAAAAAAAAAAATACATTAAATAAAAATTAAAGAAACAAGGAAGAACAAGTAAAAAGAAGAACTGAAATAGAAACAAAACAAAAAACATACTAACATATAAGTGAAATGAAAATTAAAGAAACAAGCAGGAGCATGTGAGAAAAAAAAACAAGTGAAATAAGAACCAAAAAAAAAACACGAAAACAAGCGAAACAAAATTTAGTGAATATCAGAAAAAAAAATATAGAAAATACAAGACGAGAAAACACAAAAGTGACACAAATATTAGCTATCACAAATAACACCAAATATAGATAAAGTGTAATAAAAAAAAAAAAAAAAAAAGAAAAATACAAAAAAAGCTTAAATAAGTGAAATAAAAACAACGAAAAGGCGGAAACAATACATATAAGCAGGAGCAAGTGAAACAATCACCAATCAACAAAGATCGCCTGGAGAATACTCATCTTGGGACTTCTGTAAGTTTAAGTTGAATGTCACTATGCATAAAAAAATCCAAAAATCCGTTCCTTCCTTCCCTATAAAAAACCGGTAAGAACATTAAGTTTGGGCTCTATCGCAGAAGAAGATATTGTACTAAGTAGAAGTCTAAAATCCATTTCCGAGCCACAGTTAAACATAGAATTCGCTAACCCCCCCCCCCCCCCCCCCCCCCCCATTGCATACACTCCCAGTATGAATAACGAGACAGTATATACGCCACAAACACCACAGATTGACATCTTCAGTTCGTTAAGAATTCCTGATGCAATCAAGGATCTGCCTAAATATGACGGCAATCCTAGGTCGCTCCACGAATTCATCACTAATGTTGAAGAAATCATATCCTTTATTCAAATTGCAGATGGTACTGCGCACTCGACCTTCTTATTGCGAGCAATTAGGAATAAAGTAGAGGGTCAGGCGAATGAGGTACTTAATATGTACGGGACGTCTCTTAAATGGGAAGATATTAAGAACAACCTGATATTACATTACTCAGACAAGCGGACTGAAAAATCACTCATATGCGACCTCAACAACTTGCGTTGTTGTTGTTTTTGTATAAAAGAACAAAACATACTCTATACCAAAGCTACATACCGACAAAACACGCCGACTTTCAAGTCATTAAGAAACTTTCAACTAAAATCAATTTTTTCACAAACCCCTACCTTTCGAGCCCCCTTTGTTAAATCACAAAATAATTTCCATAGGAAACCTCACTTCAACCCCAACCATCAAGAACAACCTGCCCAACTATTCAGAAATTCCCAAAACAATCAGATTAACAACTTCGGTAATACAGTAAGAACCCACCAACAAACACCTTCATACTTACTAAGGCGTGATACCTAGATATCAACAAACTTGGCTTTATACTTCCGTATATAAACATATCTTCTCCCTTCGGCCGTCCTCTTAAATTCCTCATAGACACAGGAGCATCCTCTTCCTTTTTTAACCCCGAGTTTACACAACCCAACGAACGCAAAGCATGTCACCCAATAACTATCACGACAATCCTGAGTAAATATAATCTCAACGAAACAATTACTCTACCAATGTTTTCTGAATTTAAAGACAGTGGTACTCTGGAATTCCTATTGTTTAAATTCCACCAATATTTTGATGGACTCTTAGGTCTCGATATATTAACAAAAATAGGAGCCAAGGTAGACCTCCGTAACAATATATTAGCCACTAACAACGCAATAATCCCTCTTAAGTTCAAACATCCGGAAAAATTCTAATACCACCTAACTCCAAGCAAGTTATTAAACTCCCAGTCGATTTACGCAATGGCGATATATATACTACAACTACCATAATTGAACCACCATTCATTCCCGAAGGGATATACAAAGCAAACAATTGGTTCAGCTTAATGGAAGTTGTAAATGAAAGAAGCCAAAATAAAACCATCCTAATAGAACAATCGAGGGCGCCGTGGCGCAGTGGTTAGTGTGTTGGACTCGCACGATGGGCGAGTTCGGATCCCAATAACACCAACGCCATCGAATGTTTATTTGGCGGCATCCCTTCTCGGCGGGGTACTGGCAAAACCCCTCGTAGTATACCTGCCATTAAAAAGCTTCTCAACTCACGCCGTTCAGAATCGGCATTAAACTGAAGGTCCCTTTCACCTGTGTGAAAAATAAATCACACACAACATGGGTGATTGAGAGAAGCTTGGCTTTGGTCCTTCGTGGGCTGTAACGCCACGAAAGAAGAAGAATAGAACAACCACTAAGAGTAAAACATTATAACTCTTCTAAATTCTATGAGATAAATAACTTTAACATAGAATGCAAAGGAAATCCAAAAGATATAGACATCACCCATCTGATTCGAACCTGCCACCTCAATGCAGAAGAGAAACACGCTCTTTTTAAAATATGTAAGTCATACGACGATATTTTCTTCAAAGAAGGCTCTGCACTGACCTTTTCAAACAATATTAAACACAAAATTAAAACAACCGACAATCTTCCAATCTACACCAAGTCATACCGGTACCCATATATCCACAGAGAAGAGGTCAAACAACAAATAGAGAAAATGCTTGACCAAAACATCATCCGCCCAAGCTACCCACCCTGGAGCTCTCCAGTCTGCGTAGTACCCAAAAAAATCGACGCTAGCGGCAAGCAGAAATGGCGCCCAGTAATCGATTACAGAAAACTGAACGAAAAGACTATTCCTGACAGATACCCTATCCCAAACATCACTGAAATACACCAACGCCGACGCCCTTAGTCGAGTAAAAATCAACCCAGTCGAACAAAGAGAAATTCACGTAAACGATATATCCGCAACAACAGTTCTTTCCGCGGAAGAAGACCTGAACGATCATATTTCAATCTCCGAACGACCTCTCAACGAGTTCAATATCCAACTGGTCCTCTTGAAATCCAACAACACCTTTACAAAAATAGAAATCCCATTTAGGAACAAACTGAGACGTACAATACAAAGACCTAATTATACCAAGGAATCGATAGTTGACATATTTAAAAGATTCGTGCCCCCGAACATACTAACAGCAATTGTAACAGACGACATTACCTTCCGAGTAGTACAACTCGCATACTCTCAACATTTCTCCAACAACAAACATTTTAAACTCATTCGATGCACTGACCAATTAACAGACATAACAAATAATGACGAACAAGATAAACTCATAAACGAATATCACGTAAAAAACAATCATCGAGGAATCAATGAAACCCTTCACCATCTCAAACGCAAATATTTTTTCCCATACATGAAATTTAAAATAGCCCATTCGCTTAATAATTGTGACAAATGCCAAACGCTCAAATACGACAGAAATCCACAAAAACCAAAATTCGAAACACCTGAATCTCCAATAAAACCTTTAGATATCCTCCACATAGACGTATATACAATCAACAATAGAAATATACTAACATTCTACCACTAAATTCACCCCTTTTGAATTGTTTTACGACAGAACCTCAGAATTCGATAAAAACGTACATTTTAGCAACGAACACGACTATCTAAAGAAACTTAATGAGTACA
This sequence comes from Eumerus sabulonum, assembly GCA_951905685.1. Classification (NCBI taxonomy): domain Eukaryota; kingdom Metazoa; phylum Arthropoda; class Insecta; order Diptera; family Syrphidae; genus Eumerus; species Eumerus sabulonum. Next base: position 75,867,246 of record OX645060.1, read on the forward strand.
AACAAATTCTATACCCAAAAATAAAAGCAAGAGTTGAAGAAATAACAAACAATAGAATAAATAAACTTAATATAAACCGCGATGACCCCGAAGATTTAGAAGCTAATGACACAATTTTTAGAAAAGAATCCCGTAGAAATAAGTTAACACAGCGTTTTACAAAACATGTAGTAAAAAGAGATAACAGAATAACAATTCTAACTAACGACAATAGGAAAATACACAAATCAAAGATGAAAAGAAAAAGAAAGAAACAACAACAAAATAATAACCAATATAGCAGAATAAATAGTAATGATCAAATTACAAAATAATTCCAAAATTATCCCTAATAGAAAAAATTATAGAAAATACAAGAAATATTAACTGATCCATCAAAATTAGTTCTAGCGAAGATAATACTTAATGTTCAAAATACCAATCCTACACCCCGAAACCTATTCACTAATACATATCAGTCCACTACCAATAAACAAACCAAAGAAATCGATCTACTGCCCTACGTCTTATATAATCCCCAAAATATTCAACACCTTAAACACTACAAAGAAGCACCAATCACCATGCAGACCATCCAGAAATCTTCAAAAATTAATCATTCAACATTGAAAATCAGGATACCCCGTTCCACTACCCAACAACCAAAATACGCCAATAGAAGAATCCTAATCAAAACATTCAGCTCCGTCCACAGCACCACAGTACTTTTGGCCGACGCTTCACTCTAAGGGTGGAGGAGTTACGACACCTCTTATATTGGTATCGTCCCGCAGACCCACAATAAAACAATAAACCCGACGACCTAAAATAAGGTCATAAAACACAATTGCAGAGACGACCCAATGATCCGATTAATGACCGTCTGGTTGACATCCGCTCTTTGTGTCTGCTGTGCAAATACAAAAATGTATAAAAGAAATAGAAAGAAAAAACAAATTATTATTATTGATCTAGGAAAAGAACAGATAGGACGTTTTTATTTATCCTCGATCACTTTATAACTCGCGCGGGGAATAAAGGGCAACAGACCACGGCATCGACTTAGGATGGGAGACGATGGGAACGTGTCCTCGCTCACAGGAAAGTATTTCGAGCTGGTTGAGGAAGCTGCCAGGTATCGTTTAGATATCGTAGGTATCTCTTCGACAAAGTAAAGAGGAGATAGAACTGTGGACTTTTCGGACAGGTGGAAACTCTTCCTATTGGGAGTTGCACCTCAAATGTCTGCACAGGCGGGAGTGGGGATAATTATAAGTCCCAGGCTGGCAGAAAGGGTATTGGAGTGGATACCATTAGGAGGGAAAGTCGCGATCTTAAAAGTCAAGCTTGCAATATCAACTTTGGCTCTGGTGCAGGTGTATGCAACGAATCTAGAATCAGAGTATGCTACACTCTTGGATGAAGTTGATGCTGGCCTTGATAAGGTGAATGAGATGGACTCCTATATCCTGATGAGTGACTTCAACGCCCACGTGGGTATGGATGTAACGACACGGAGGAGTGTGATTGGAAGGAACAGCGATCCTCATCAAAACGCGAACAGAGAGAGGTTGTTGAATTTTTGCAGTGCAAATGGCATGTCTACTGGTATCGTAGAAGTCTTCGACAGAAATAGTGTGAGAAACGGATGGTGTGTGAAGTTCGTGTGTTGAGAGGGGCTGAACTATCAACTGATCATCACCTGGTGTTGGGCAACCTTTGTCTTACTGATAGAGTACCTCGTCTGCCAAGGCGAAAACCACGTGTGGTTACGGTGGGAGAGACTACAGAGCAGAGAGGTGCGGCAACACATATCCGAAAGGTTTAAGCTAATTCCAGCTCTTCGATCGCATGAAGAGGAAGAAGGGCGACTATTTCCAACAGCTGTCATTGCCTCTATTTGTGGAGAGAAGTCATCAGAGAAAAGAAGGAGGTCTTGGAAGTCTCTTGGGAGGCTTTGCTTCCGGAGGCCGGTACACTGTGGCGCGAAGGACTTGCAAATTTGCTGTGGGAGCAGCTAAAGTGACCAGACGTACTGCTGCAGTCATAACACTCACAGTATATGGTCAGCTGAAATTCATCATCTGCGTATGCAATACTAAAGTGGTCGAACGAATTACTACGGACTATTACCAAAGCGGAATTTGGTCGGCTCTTGTCCTATCTAGGACAACCAACCCTGAGAGTATTGAACGAACATCAACGACCCAAACCACTGAACTCCATTCAGGTTGTGCGTGTAAAACCTGCGAGAGTCTCTGAAAACAAAAAAAAAAAAAAAGAAAAGACCAGTCCTGAAAGGAGTTCGGCGAGAAATTGGAAGGCAACCAAGATTTTCGAAAGAGGTGATCTGGCACACCATTCGCCGGCTGAGAGGAAGGAAATTCAACATAATCGAAGGTGTTAGATCCAAAGAAGGTGTGTTGCTTTCCAATGAGATGGGCATCTTACGCAGATGGAGCGAGAATTCGGAGCTGTTCAATCCCGAACAGGGCGCTGAGGACGTAAGACCTATAGTCTTGAGTCTTGAGTGGGGGGGAGAATAGTCCAACGGTGGACCTTTTTTCTAGTCATTAAATCGCTTAAGGTTGGCAAATCCGCCGGTGTGGATGAAATTGGGCCAGAAATGCTTAAGGCAATGGGTAAAGAGTATTATGGCTCTCTCGTGTCACTAAGGTGGCCGGGAAATGCGGTGAGACACCTAGCGATTGGCAGACTGGGGTCCTCTGCTGAGGGCCATTCAGTCTCTATACACTAACTGTGCCAGCTGTGTTTGTGTTAACGTTAGTAGACCAACATCTTTCACCGTGGGCGTTGGACTTCGCCAAGAGTGCGTGTTGTCATATATATGTACTGGATGTTGTAGCCCAGTCGAGGCGAGGAGTGTTTCACATTGGCTTAGTTATCGTCACATCCTCCCAGACGGAACTCTAGCTCGCTATATAGGTTTGTGGCCGTGCTGTGTTGTGTGCTGATGCTGGTATGACGCTTAACGTGGACAAATTCGACGTTATGGTTATTTCCAGAACACCTATTCAATGCACCCGACATGATAGTGGAGTCCCACTGTAGAAGGTGGCAAAGTTTGATCATCTCGGTGTCTTCTTCCCGAGTGATGGGAGAACTAATACTGAGCTTTCCTGTAGGATTGGCCAAACTGGGCCAATTTTGAAACAGCTTGGAAGATCTGTAATCAGGAATACCGAGCTTGGTGTCAAAGCCAAGTTAGTTTTTTTTTTTTAACTCAATACCTGTTCCAACTCTCATCTATGGTCATTAAATGTCGGTGTTGACTGAAATAATAAGATCGCGAATACAAGCGGCCGAAATGAGATTTCTTCGTGCTGTTGTGGGAGTTACTCGCCGGGATAGGGTCAGAAACACAGCAGTGCGCGGGGAGTTCAATGTTGAATAGCTGCTTCTCCGAACGGAAATGACTGTGTTTCGATGCGTTTCGATGGTCACAAGAGACGAGCGTCGCCATCATCACGACTTCCGAAGCGCGCCTTGAATGCAATACCATCAGGGAGGCGACCGCTTGGCAGACCAAGGAGGTGGTTGGACCTTTATTAAATAAAACATTTAAAAAAAATATGCTGCTTTGTTTCTTATTTGAGAGAACAAATAATCATGTTGTGCACATTAATATGCAAATACGTCTACTGAATCCATTAAGCATATTTACAGGAAATTATATCAGCGATAAATAAAACTGTTAGGGAGCAGGCACCATTTTTTGAGGATATCTATCAACATCTCATCGGTTAAAATATTTTGCAGGCTGAAATTTGAACTATCTCTCTAACGAATAAATCCCGCGTTGATGTCAATATGTTTTGTTTTTGGCGAATAGCAGTTATTGTATTTAAAGCGATATAGTACTTTTATTATCGCATTGAAGTACTCTTGGTTAGCAGCAACGGCGAACACTACGTCAACTCCGGTTAAAGAGAGCGCGACAGTTCGTTATCATATTGTAGCCCATGCTTCAGCCTCTATTGAAACGCAAACACATAGTCAGTTCTAAAACGCCTAGCATCCATATCGCCATATCCGGTTTTAAAGCATCTCAAAATACCTCAAATGTACAGAGATTGATCAAATTTTTAAAGACAACTTAGTTCGCTTAACTAGTATGCCTAATACTAATCATATCCTTAATTTAGAAGTTTTTGGAAAGATCCAATGAGTTCGAAAACATCAAAATTGCATCGACATATATGGCAATGATAATATCTACTTTCCCCCATTTGCTTAATCTTAAGCCCATTTTGATCATAACACGATTCAAGTTCTCATTTCACATTATACTGAATTTCTTAAGTCCATAAAGGGACTTACGCAGCTTACATACACCATCGGAATCCATCCTAAAAACTACTTGGCTGAGCCATATAAATGTCTTTCTTTTAATTTACCGTTCAAGAAAGCCGATAAAGTATTCATTTGATGTACAAGATCATATCTAGCTGCTAGTGCCAGTAAACAATGGTCTTCCGTCGTATAGGCTTCCCTTCAGCCTCAGGTTTTGTTTTAAAGATCCATTTAGAACTTATAGTATTTTTTCCAGCCGGTCTCGGGGTAACAGGGTTCATTTTGAAATAAATCAGTCAAACTCTTTGTGCATCGCATTTTTCCGCAAAACGACATCATATCCCGGTGAAGGTGAATAAGAATTCGATATGTTGCTACCAGATTGTAGTTTTGTCTTGGCAGGGTCATAATTGGCTCAGAGCGCGCATTATTTTATCACCTTCTAAGATAGAAACTTACTCCGAAAAAAAAAGTTACGTCATCAGTATCATCACAATCTGAATAATCGCTCATAAGACCTACTAGCCTCCAAACCATTCGTTGGCAATTCTGATATTACTTCTCTGTTCTCTTCTCAGGGGAGAAGGGTGCGAGCAAACAGAGCACAGAAGTTGATCGCGTTTAACTCGGCAAACGTCAGCTTCGATCTCTGTCCCGGCTCAATCCAAGTTGACACACAGCCTCCGCGTGGCCTCCCCTGGATAGCTATACTGGCACTCGCCAGGTAGTGAACCAACGTGTGCAGCGACCCGACCCCTTATTCCTGAGGAAAAAGAAACCTGTCCTTCCAGATTGGGGGTTGCGCTTAGGGTTAACATCCCTATCGCGTAAAACTAAAACTTGTTCAGAAACAACCAAAAGCCTCGGATACGGGCGGATTACATGTTGACGACCCCCGCAAACGTAAAAAAGGAAACGATTTTCGGATCTGCACCTGGAACGTTAGGTCCCTCAACAGACTAGGTGCAGCCGAACAACTGGTCAACTCTTTGGACTGCTATAAGGCAGACATTACCGCCCTCCAAGTAGTGCGATGGGATGGGCCAGGCAAAAAGCGGAAACTGCTACAGAGAAAATAAACAACGCTTATTCGGATACGGATTTGTTGTTCGAGGCAGACTTAGGAAAAAATCTTAAGCTTCCAGTATGTAACCGAACGCTTCATAATTATCCGCATCAAGACCAATCTCGGCAGTATAAGTTTATTATGTGTCCACGCCCCCACAGAGGAGAAAGATGACCGACATAAAGACGACTTCTATGATCGGCTAGGCAGAAGGTATGCGCAATGTCCCAGCGTCCAATCGTTCTAGGAGATTTCAGTGCGAAGCTGGGTAAGGAAGCTATCTTTGAACGGGTCATTGGGAAGCACAGCCGACACAACACCACGTCAGAAAACGGACTTAGGCTAGTGGTCTTTATGGCGGGATATAATCTGGTAGTAGCAAGTACACGATTCCCACACCTCAACATCCATAAGGGGACCTGGCGGTCTTCCGATAAATCGACAACCAACCAAATTGATCATATTGCGATCGACGGCAGACACTCCTCCAGCATCCTAGATGTCCGAACCTTTCGAGGAGCCAACATCGACTCGGATCATTACCTTGTTGCAGCCAAGGTACGGATGCGAATTTCTTGGAATCAACGGAGTCGAGTAAGAACACCAAAATTTTACGTCGGAAGCTACAATCGCAGGAAGCCGCCAGGACCTTCGCCAATCAAGTCTCCATCAAGCTCTCTCAAGTCCCGATGCAATTTGCAGATACCATAGACCAGCAATGGAGTAGTTGTCAGAACGCCATTAGAGAGGCCGCCTCAGATGTACTCGGTTTCGAGCCACCACCTTCGGGAAACCCCTGGTTTGATGATGAGTGCAGACAGCCCCATGTAGAGAAACAGAATGCATACATGGCCACATTGCATCGACAAGAGCTGCCCGTGAGCTCTATGAACAGAAAAGAAGGGAGGAGCATGCGCTTCTGAGAAGGAAAAAGAAGGAGCACGAGAAGCGCGAGATCGACGAGATGGAGAGATGTTACGGAAGGAACGACGTTCAAAAATTTTACCAGAAAGTAAAACGAACATGCCAAGGCTATAAAGCAAGAGCAAAAGCCTGCAGGGATGAGCACGGAAAACTAGTAGTGGAGTCACAGTCGATGCTGAGATTGTGGAAGGACCACTTCTGCAGACTGTATAACGGCGATGATAGTCAAAATGCCGCCGTCAGGAAGAGTGAACCATTCACAATGGACGAAGACGAAGGAGAATCCCGTGCATCCGACCTAGACGATGTTAACATAGCGATGTCGAAACTTAAGTCTTATGAAGCTGCTGGAGCAGACGGAGCCCTCGCGGAACTGCTTAAAGTAGCTGGCGATGAGCTAGTCAGGAACATGTATCAACTCATCTGCAAGATATACCGGAAGAACGCATGCCCGATGAATGGAATCTCAGTATCGTTTGCCCGGTCCATAAGAAAGGAGCCCCCTATGACTGCGCCAATTACAGAGGGATAAGCCTCCTGAACATCGCGTACAAGATCCTCTCTACCGTACTGTGTAAGTGCCCGAAACCGTTCGTGGACAATCTGATAGGTTCCTACCAGTGTGGTTTAAGGCCAGGAAAATTCACGATAGTACAAATATTTACACTTCGGCAGAACTTGGAGACCTGAATTCCAGGTCGACACGCACCATCTTTTTGTCGACTTTAAAGCCGCGTATGACAGTATTTATAGAGTCATGTTTAAACATTCCTGCCAAACTCGTCAGACTGTGCAGGATGACTATGGAGAACTCTCGCTGCTCCATTAAGGTCGGAGGTGAACTAACCAACCCCTTTGATGGTAAATAGAGGAGGGGATTCAACCAAGAACTGTACGGGCTGTACAGCGACGCCGGATCCAACGTCTAAGATGGCTAGGCCATGTAGAGCGAGTGGACATCACCGCTCCGGCCGGAACAGTCTTCGACTCCAACCCCGAAGGACGACAGCATCTAAGGCATGTAGCACTGGAAGCGGCTGGCCGAAGACCTTGCCGGCTGGAGAGGCTTGTTGGTTGAGGCCCTGGTTCACCCTTAACTGTGGCGCCATCAAAGTAAGTACGTAAGTAAGTTCTCTTCATCGTATGAGATATCAACTAATCGTAGAATAGAGGAATTAATATCGTTGCTCTTATTAGTCAGTACTTTCCTGACTCCATGAATATAAAAATATGCCTCGTTACTATTTACTTCGTCAAAAAATTTAACAAACGATCAGCTTTCGAATTTATACTCTACCCAAGTAGAATATTCTCCCTTGATTTGGCTTCCAATTTTTCCTGCTTTTTTGGAACATGCGCCATGGCTTTCATTTCACTTTCGCCCTGACCAACCTGTTCGGGCGTATAAATAAAAGCTTCTTTGGTGTGAAATACCATTATTTCCAAAAGCGGTTCCAGTATGCTTAGTGTCTTTGTCGGTACGGAGAGCATTGACTTTCTTTGAGCTCTGATTTTTGAAAAGGTTCTGGATCCACAAACACTTTGTGAGTAAATTCGAAGACAACGCACCAGAAAATGATCTGAGCTTGAGCGGACCAATGTCATCAGAGTGGATTAGGTCAAAAACACTTTTTGCATGAATCCCAGTATATTTTAATGCAACTAATGCATTTTTCATCCTACCTCACAGAGAAATTGACACCCAAATATGACAAATATTATAAGTTTTCGCCACTGGCAAAGCTGTGTTGACACTTTCATGAGTTCACAATTTAGAATGATACAATTAATTTACATCACTTTATGTTGCAATTGAGTTCTTTTCACAATCATTTTTTGTCACCTGACTAGAGCTGTAAAAGTAACGTCAATTTGAATACCCGTATGTATACGTTACTTTTGTTTTGAATACTCGTTACGAAAATGTCGTTACTCGTTACTTTCGTTACTTTCATAGAAAGTGGTATTATTTAAGTTTAAGAAAGTATTTTTGTTTTTTTGGGGCTCATATAAACCTCTTTTTTATTAACTCTTAAATAAGCCAACAGCTAGTAAAAACTACTTTTACTCAAAAATTTACTTTTTTAGGTGGATTTATTTGTTTATTTGTAGAAGTTAAAAGGGGACGAAAACGGACTAAATTGTTTCCTGTAAATAAGATTGTAAAGCGGTAATAAGTGGAAAATATTGAGTAACCAAATCAAAGCAAAAAATAAAAACAAATCGTTTCAACTTTCAAGTTTTTTTAATGAACAAAATTAACTTTAAACTCTCATTTAATTTAAACTAAAAATAAATAAAATAGAAACTTCATAATTTAAAAAGGAAATAACTCCATGACAAACAAAATGAAATCTAATTAATTTCACTTGAACTAAAAATAAATAACAAATAATAATTATTTAATAAAAAAAAAGCAACTCAAAAAACTATAGCGAATTCAAGTGCCTCAGTGTTAAAAACATATTTAACAAAATATAGAAAGTTGATAAAAAATAAAAACTAAATAAGTACACGAATTCATATTCCTCATTAATGTGTAAGTTCGATGTTTAGAAAAGTAAATATTAAGATATATATTCTTGGTTTGCATTCAAAAAAAGTATTTTTTCCATTCTTTTTGGTTTTAATGCCGAACGCTTTTCATTTAAAATTTGGCCGGATTTTGAGAATATGCGTTCTGATGGTACTGATGTTGCCATAACTGATAAATATTTTTTAGCTAAATCAGAAAGTTCGGGATACAGTAGTTTTCGAGCATTCCACCATTTCAACGGGTTATCTTTTCTCGGTATATTCTTCTCCTCCATATACTGCCGAATTGTATTGATACTTGCAGCAACAGTTGTTACTGATGAGCCCAAAGCTATGTTTTTGTCGTGTTCCTGCTAAATACCAACTTCTTCATCTTCATACTCCATTAAAGGAGGATATCTTTCATCTTCCAGACCTACTGAGGTTTTCTGCGTCCTTGGCATTCTTTCAAGTTCAGCTTGCAATAATTGCTTAGCATTATTGTAGCAAGATTCATGAACAAAAGATTGTTTTTTGAATCTAGGGTCTAGAAGAGCTGCCTTCGATAAGATCGGGTCGCGCAAGCTGTTTCTAAAGCGACAATTTAATTCCAAAATAAGTTTGTCTAGCAGATTTTTAGACAATGCATTCATAAGATTTGAACTTAAATTATTCAAAATACGTAGAATGCTGTTGGTTCCGCCTAAAACTTTCGAAATTGAAACTTCAGTTTGAGACGACAGTTCTTCAGTAAGCGCTTTAAATGGTTTCAACATTTTAATGATAGTTGGAAGCATGGCCCATTCATTTTCGGATAAATTTTCTACCGGGTTGTGCAACAGACCAAGTGCTGCCTCTAAGGGCTCTTGCAGTGTTTTTACCCTCTCAAGCATATCAAGGGTGCTGTTCCAGCGAGTAACAACATCCATTTTTAGTTTTAATGGCTTCTTGTTGGGTTCCAGCTGCTCCTGCATGAAAAAAAGTTTTTTTGTGGCCACAGAGCTCCTGTGGAAATGTTCTACAATTGATTTTACTTTCTTTAGTAGGTTCTGAATGACGCCTAGTCCAGCTCTGACTATCAAATTCATGGTATGAGCGGCACAAGCAAAATGATCCCATCCAGTCAATCTTACCGCTGCCTTCATGTTTGCTGCGTTTACTGTGACGCACACGAAAGTTTTATTATTCATTTCCCAGGATTCCACCAAATTTAAAAGCTCTTGCCTTATATATTCCGCCGTATGCCGTTCGTGACATTCAAAGCAACCCAGCAAGACTGATCGTAGTTCCCACGGGTCTCCTAAGACATAGTGTGCCGTCACAGCCTGATATGCAGTTGTTGCACGCGAAGTCCATCCATCTGTTGTTAACGTAATATAATTGAGCGACTTCAACTCATTTTTTATTTTTTCTCTCATTTGTAAATAGTGCGCATCAAGCAAAGTTGTACTTAAAAGATACCTAGTTGGCATTTTGAAATTTGGTTCCAAGTAATTTTTTAAGTCCTTAAACCCAGAATCTTCCACCATAGAAAAGGGTTGCAAATCTTTAATAATCATTTTTAAAATAAGATCAGTATTTCTTTTTTCACGCGCAACATTCAAACGTTTTCTTGCAAACATTGAAATATCAGTTTGTTTTTTTACTGTTGGAATTAACGCTAAGGAAGGGACTAAAAAATTACGATCGTTACCCGGATCTTTCTGGATATCCTCGCACGATTGTTGACTTGTCGAAGGTATTGAGGGAGGACGCACAGCTGGAACTGACACAGATTGGTTGAATTCATTTATATATGACGTCCGATGTTTTGTCATTAAATGTTTTTTTGAATTTGTTACCGAGCCTCCTTTAACGGAATAACATGAAAGGCACAAGTCACACTTCACTTTTTTCCGATCGTCTGGTATAGTACTAAAAAAATTCCATAATTTACTTCTTTTTCGCTCCATTATGCAAATTTAAAAATTGTTTTTTTTTTTTTTAACATATTTATCCAACGACTGTACTAACGACTCAAGTCACAATAAAATTCAACTAAATAGAAGAAAGGATACCAAACCAAAAACAAATAACTCAAACAAAAACGTACACCTACATAAACATAACAAAACAACAAATGTTTTCTGTTTTGCATCTTGCACCCTCACACCAAAAAATAAAGCACACATAAAGCAACAAGATTATTATCATAGAAAAAGTACCAATAACCAAAAACCAACCCCTTTAAATGCACAACGACAGTACAAACACATTGCATTATTCTCCGCATTTACATGAGATGCACAAAAAACAGTGCAATGAAGAACAAGAACACACCATTTGATGCAAAATACATTGCACTGCTATCAGTATACTCAAAACAGATACCCACATCAAACAGTATAATGCAGAATAAGTCAGGTCAGGCAGTTTGAATGATAGGTACCGATACCGATCGACGACGATATACTAGATACCATTATACCCAAAATACCCAAAGTACATGAATGGTATGCGTATCGATAATGATACTTCGTTACTCAGTAACGAATACATACGATTTGCTACGTTATACTCAAATACAGAAGTAACGAAATCGTGCTAGTAACGACATTTATTCGGGAGTAACGTTTCGTTACTTGGTACAAATTAAAGTACCCGTTACTCAGTAACGAATACATACGATTTGCTACAGCACTACTCCGTAACGCGAGACATGGTTTTGGCTCCTTGGTTCGGGTTGCAAAACACTTCAGGCCATTTGCTGAAGTAGTCGATCACCACCAGCGTGTATTTGTTTCCAGTGTTGCTCGTTGGGAATGGGTCTGCGATGTCCAGGGCGATGCGTTCGAATGGTGCTCCAACGATGTACTGCTGCATATTCCGACCTGCAGATCGTACATAATGTCCCCATTCTCACTTTCTTCTAGTAGTAAACTCTGCCACTAAGCCCAATTAGATTTTACGATTGGACTTTCACTGGATATTTGCTGACAAGTTGGTTGAAAACCTCGTTCTTGGTGATCGATGATGACTGCCAGTTCGGCATCTTCTCGCTGCTTTCCTGCGACTTTCTCGGCAGTCCAAGAATCCTCTGGTAACACATGGAAATGACGGATGTCGGTGACCTGTTCCTTTGTTCCTTGGATAGGGCATTCGTGTTTCAGTGACTGATTCTCTTCCTTCCCTTGCTTGGTCCCTTCTTAGATGAAAAGTTTGGCCACAGAGGTATTGGTGGAAACGTTTGACACAGTCAACCGTCTAAACGCTCCCTCCTAGCTACACAGTAGTTCCTCTCCGGCTACGATAGGATCCTACTGCAGTAAGTGATGACCCGTCCTCGCGCGTCAATCATTTGAGAGAGTACTCTTCCGATTCCATGTCAACTTGCATCGGGATCCAAAATAAACTTTTCTCCCAGGACAGGATATGCTAGAATCTGCGCACTGCAGAGCAATTCCTTCACTGAATGAACGCTTCCTCCTGCGGCTTATCCCACTTGACTGCCCGATTCTTTTTGATAAGCTCGTGCAGACTGCTGGCAAGGTTTGCAAATCCTGGGACGATTCGCCTGTAATATGTGCAAAGTCCCAGGAATGACTTTAACTCATGAAGATTGTTCGGCCGTGGCCATCCCTTAACCGCCGATATTTTGTCTTCATCTGTATTGTTTCCTTCTGCAGTCACCAAATGCCCCAAGTGCTTCACTTCGTGTAATAACTTGGATAATCGAATGTAAAGTTAACACTTTATTGGTACTAGGTATCGTATTACACTTGTGTTTTCCTCAAGGGTGGACAAACAACTGGCATGAAGGGAACATGACGATGCTGAGTAATTCTCACATACATGGCAATCCACTGAATAAGTTCTTACATACATTACAATATCCCCCTTCAGTTGGTTGTCCATTATTATCTGGGGGCACGGCAGGGCCCCTGCCAAGTCGAGCAAAAAAGCGGCACGGCCGTACCATCCTTTTCTCGTAACATAATAGGCCATTTTCGACCCCCTATAACTTCGTTATGGATAAAACTAGAAGTCTGAATTTTCAGTTACCAAGCAAGCATCGCATAGACACGGTATGTTTCAAATTTCATTAAATTTGAACCAGTAGTTTAAGAATTATAACTAGCCAAAATTTCTTAATTTTGTCACTCACTGACTGACTGACCGATCATCAAAAGTCTAAGGCACTTCTAGCAGACGTAGAAGCTTCAAATTTGGAACACAACTAGTGTTAAGTGTGTAAATCAAGGAAAAACTGAAATATTTTGCTACTTCGGTTTAGTTTTCTAGATACACCAACTGCATAAATAATCCCATATAAATATATGGGATTACAAACGTATACATAAATACATCAGTGAATGAATCTGTTTGCCTGCATACATATGTATAAACAATGGAATAATAGGGGTAGGTAGGCTTATTGGATTCGGTATCGGCGAGTATGTACATATGTATGTATCTACGCATCAGAAAGATCTGGGGGCGCGGCAGTGCCCCTGCCAAGTCGAGCAAAAAAGCGGCACGGCCGTACCATCCTTTTCTCGTAACATAATAGGCCATTTTCGACCCCCTATAACTTCGTTGTGGAAAAAACTCGAAGTCTGAATTTTCAGCTACCAAGCAAGCATCGCATAGACACGGTATATTTCAAATTTCATTCAATTTGAACTAGTAGTTTAAGAATTATAACTAGTCAAAGTTTCTTAATTTTGTCACTCACTGACTGACTGACCGATCATCAAAAGTCTAAGGCACTTCTAGCAGACGTAGAAGCTTCAAATTTGGAACACAACTAGTGATAAGTGTATAAATCAAGGAAAAACTAAAATATTTTGCAATTTCGGTTTAGTTTTCTAGATACACCAACTGCATAAGTAATCCCATATAAATATATGGGATTACAAACGTATACATAAATACATCAGTGAATGAATCTGTTTGCCTGTATACATATGTATAAACAAAGGAATAATAGGGGTAGAGTTGGGTAGTTCCGGACATGTATAGTTCACGGAACTATGTCCTCTCTCGGACCCATGTCCTCTCGTTCCGCAAATTGAACGAAAATAGTTTCATAGTTCCATTCAACCCTTATTCATCAATCACATATGTACAAGACGAAAAAAAAAAAAACATAAATGCAACGAACATGCTTCTCATACGGTATGAGTTATACCCCGTAGTTTTCACGAAACCCAAAAGTATGGAGATGTGGCGATAAAGCTCGAACAGTTGGTGTACACTGTACATCACACTGGAACTGAAATGAAGAAAAGAAATGAAAGAATATAATGCCGGCACCGCATTTCGTGAACGAATGTCATACATGTATGTATGCATTCAGGTCCGGACATGGACATGGTTTGCTAGTTCAATATCGGTGCGAGTACGCGTACAGGTTCGGACATGGACATGGTTTGCTAGTTCCATATCGGTGCGATAATACATTTAGTTCCGGACATGGACATGTTTTTGATAGTTCCGATAGGTCCGAGTATACATTTAGTTCCGGACATGGACATGTTTTTGATAGTTCCGATAGGTCCGAGTATACATTTAGTTCCGGACATGGACATGTTTTTGCTAGTTCCATATCGGTCCGAGTATACATTTAGTTTCGGACATGGACATGTTTTTGCTAGTTCCATATCGGTCCGAGTATACATTTAGTTCCGGACATGGACATGTTTTTGATAGTTCCGATAGGTCCGAGTATACATTTAGTTCCGGACATGGACATGTTTTTGCTAGTTCCATATCGGTGCGAGTAATGAGTATGCATTCAGGTCCGGACATGGACATGGTTTGCTAGTTCCATATCGGTGCGAGTATGCATGCATGATTTATGTACATATTTTATTTGTTATTTTCTCAGTTTCTGAAACAAATAAATAAAATGAATAAATTAAAAAAACTAAACTAATTTTTTATGGTTGCTTTTGGTTTGAAATGATAATAAAACATGTTTTTAAAAAATCTATCGTAACTTTTCATTTTGCCATTGAATTCAGTAAGAAAAAAGCTAAATACATATGTACATACATATATATTGTAGTTCCGAGGAAATAGTTCCAGGAACTAGTTCCTGGAACTAGTTCCGAGGAAATGGTTCCAGGAACTAGTTCCTGGAACTAGTTCCGATCAGGAAAAGAACGGTTCCATGTTCGTTCCGCGGTTGGAACTATTTTGCGCATCTCTAAATAGGGGTAGGAAGGCTTATTGGATTCGGTATCGGCGAGTATATGTATACATATTGTTGCGGAGATACAAGCGGACCGTTAAGTTCGAAAACTCTCTGGAAGCGGGGATGGGAATGATGTCAACTTCCAATGGAATTGTCAGAGCGTTCTAGAGATTTCCTATGGGGAACTTCCAACGGCGAACGTTCGAGATGGTGGACCGAGAGCTATATAAGCGCGAACACTCGCCCTCGACATACATTCAGTTTGTGGCATAAAACAGAGTGTGACAAGTCGGTGTGATCAACCAAGGTGAAAAGAAAAGCTTTCAATAAAGGTTTGTGTATTGTGTAATTAAGTTTAAAGTGGATTGTACTGTGTAATAAAGTTTAAAGTGGATTGTAATGGATAATAAATAAAAGTGGTGAAGCTACACAGATAATTGATCTGTGGTGAAAGAAATAAAAGTGTGTGTGTGTTTTTAATTGGGAAAACGTAGAAAATTGTAGTTTATCGCAATCCAGTGGTGCGAACCCTATTTGGTGTGGGGATTGAATAAATCTCGTAACATTTTGGTGTCAGAAGTGGGATTGCGAGTAAACGAGATAAACTTTATTTGAGTTGTGAAGTGAATTATTGCAAAAGTGAGAAAATGGTCAAATTGGAAAAGTTGAGCATTGAACAACTGAAAAAAGAGCTGGATGCTCGGGAATTATCCACAGTGGGAAGTAAAGCCAACCTGGTGGAGAGACTGCGATCGGCGTTGCAGGAAGAAGGTGTCGACTGGGAGAGTTATGAATTCGGGGTGGAGAAGCCGTCGACATCCACAGAGCCAGCGTTCGATATGCAACAAATTCTCGCGGCTGTGAATGCTATGAGTGCTTCCCTGAGCCAGAAATTAGATAAAAAGCTGGAGGAAAATTCCGCTGCCGTAAGTAGAAAGTTAGAGGAAAATTCCTCTTCCATAAGCCAGAAACTGGAGGCGACCGTACATCAAAAGTTGGAGGAAAATTCCACCTCCCTGGGCCAGAAGCTGGAGACGTTAGAAGGGATGCTAGAGAACAATCGAGAAAGCCTAAGAAACATCCAGCAGACAGTCAACGATCGATTCCAGGACGTCGAAGAGAGAATCGAGACACTAGAATCGAGATTCGACAAGAAGGTTCTAGATCTCGAGAATAATCAAGAAAAGAGAATCGAGTCACTGGAGTCCGGGTTCGACAAGAAGGTTCTAGATCTCGAAAATAATCAAGAAAAGATAATCGAGACACTGGAAACGCGGTTCGACAAGAAGGTTCTGGAACTCGAGAAAACTGTCCAGAACGTCCAACATCAAGGAATCGTTGTACCGACTACAGCATCGAAATTCACAGCTCCCAACTACGATGGCACGAGCGCTTTTAACATCTTTAAGCTCCAGTTCGTGACAACAGCGGAACGGAATCAGTGGGGAGAAGAAGATCGTGTGGCCGCTCTAGTAATTTCGCTTAAAGGCGAAGCAGCTGGTGTTTTACAGACCATCCCGGAGACCCAGAGAAGGAACTACACAGCCATATGGGATGCTCTTCATCGAAGATACGGCAGTGAGCACATGCAAGAAATGCATAAGCTGGAACTTAAAGGGCGCAAGCAGCGTTTAAGCGAGACCATCCAACAGTATGCTGCCGACATCGAGAGGCTATCCCATCTTGCCTACGCGGATGTTCCAGTTGATGTGGTGGAGAAACTTAAAACGGATTCTTTCATCCAAGGGCTAAGGGACCCCGACACGCAACGAAGTTTGATTCTCCTGCCGAAGACATCTTTCAAGGAGACAGTTGCCAGCGCTCTCGCATGTGAAACATCGCTCTTGATATGCCGACCTTCCATCAAACTACGGCGCATATCTCAAGACCAGGATAGTTCCAGCGCAACAACGGCGAGTAGGAGTGGTTCATTCCCGGGTAGATGCTACATCTGCGACCAGCAGGGGCACATTGCGAGGAACTGCCGTCTGCGAAGGAAGCGTTCGAGGTCTATTTCGCCGAAAAGAGACCAAGGGAGTGAACGTGACCGTGGAGGTGCAAAAGGTGCACCTAACAATCCGTTAAACTAAAACGAGTCAGTGCAGAGGGGCATGCGCTGGCTCCCACATTGGAGTGCCCCAGCATCCTCGTATCCCGAATCTGTAGGGGTGCAACCAGCCTAGTCATCGAGGGAACGATGGACGGGCGACGATATCTGCTGACGTGGGACACGGGCGCAACTCATTCAGTCATCCGAAGCGGATTGGTTTCTGACATCGAACCATTTTCCGAGGTAAGCCTTCGTACAGTAACTGGTGAGAAGGCGGAAGTTAGGGGAAAGGTCCAGAAAAGAATTACTATGGGTACCGTTGAGTTTCAGCATGATTTCATCTTGGCGGACATTACTGATGACATCATAATCGGCGTCGACTTCATGATTAGGCATGGCTTCACATTGGACCTCAACCAAAAAGTAATGAGGTATGGCAACTTGGAGCTCCCATTAACAATAGATAATGGACAGGGTAGCAAGGTCAGGCGAATAGTCGTGCAAGCGCGCCAAGCAGTTCCCCCGAATGCAGAAGATGTGGTTTGGGCAAAGTTAGAAGAGGATGCGGGGACAAGCCGAATGTGGGTGGTCGAACCCGACAAAAGAAATCGACCCAGCGATATAGTTGTTGGATGGGCTCTCGTGGAACCCCGACAAGACCAATTGGTTCCAGTACGAGTCCTGAATCCTGCCAGTACACCTAGGACGATACACAAGGGAACAACGATCGCTCAATGCCAAGAAGCTGCCGCTATTATGAACTGCGAAGATCAGAATCACCGGGAAATCCAGACCAACAAAGCCTTCTTGAAAACTATGGTCAGAGAATGGACGCAACATCTAGTGGAGAAGCATAAAAGCAAAGAACTCTCCCTGCTTCGTAAATATTGGACAGTTTTTGCAGATGGTAGGAACTGTGGAAGAACATCAATTGTGAAGCACAGAATAGACACAGGGGACTCTAGACCGATCCGGCAACCACCGAGGAGGGTACCTTTGTCGAAAGAAGGAGAGGTGATCAAACTAATCGACGAGATGGAAAAGGAGGGCGTGATCGAACCATCTGCGAGCCCATGGAGTTCGCCAGTAGTGCTAGTTAAGAAGAAGGATGGAAGCACCCGATTCTGCGTGGACTACAGGAAGCTGAACGACGTCACGAAGAAGGACAGCTATCCTTTACCGAGAATCGACGACACCTTGGACACACTATCTGGTGCAAAGTGGTTCTCGACGCTGGACTTGCAAAGCGGATACTGGCAAATAGAGCTTGACCAGCAAGACAAGGAAAAGACCGCGTTCACCGCCGGGGGAGAGTTGTGGCAATTCTCTGTGATGCCCTTCGGTCTTTGCAATGCACCAGCCACATTCGAGAGACTGATGAACCGGGTGCTAAGAGGACTTCACTGGAGGACTTGCCTTGTCTATCTGGATGACATAATTGTCATGGGCAAGGATTTCGACGATCACCTTAAGAAGCTTGAAGAGGTACTGGAACGTATTCAAGCAGCCGGATTGAAATTGAGCCCGAAGAAATGTTCGCTCTTCCAGAACAAGGTGAAGTACTTGGGACACGTGGTGACTGCAGAAGGAGTCCATACAGATGAAGAGAAAATCTCAGCGGTTAAGGAATGGCCGCGGCCGAAGAATCTTCATGAGTTAAGGTCATTCCTGGGACTTTGCACGTATTACAGGCGATTCATCCCAGGATTTGCAAACGTTGCCAGCAGTTTGCACGAGCTCACCAAAAAGAATCGGCCGTTCAAGTGGGAGAAACCGCAGGAGGAAGCATTCGTTCACCTGAAGGAATTGCTCTGCAGTGCGAAGATTCTTGCATATCCTGTTCCGGGAGAAAAGTTCATTTTGGACACCGATGCGAGCGGACATGGAATCGGAGGAGTACTCTCTCAAATAATCGACGGGCGAGAACGGGTCATCGCTTCCTACAGTAGGATCCTATCGAAGCCGGAGAGGAACTACTGTGTAACTAGGAGGGAGCTTTTAGCTGTGGTTGACTGCGTCAAGCATTTCCACAAATATCTCTATGGCCAAGCTTTTCATCTTAGGACGGACCACGCAGCGTTGAGGTGGTTGCTGCAGTTCAAAAACCCGGAGGGCAAGCTTGCTAGATAGATAGAGAGAATCCAGAGTTATGACTTCAGTATCGAACACCGGAAGGGAAGCAGTCATGGAAATGCGGATGCATTATCGAGGCGACCTTGCGATGTTGAATGCAAACATTGTTCACGCGCCGAGACCAAGGAACAGGTCACCGACATCCGTTGTTTCCAGGTGCTGCCAGAAGATTCCTGGACTGTCGAGAAGGTCGGAAGGAAGCAGCGAGAAGATGCCGATCTGGCAGTCATCATCGACTACCAAGAACGAGGTTTTCGACCAAGTTGGCAGCAAATATCCAGTGAAAGCCCAATCGTGAAAGCTTACTGGGCTCAATGGCAGAGTTTGAAGCTGAAGAACGGTTGCCTCTACCGCAGTTGGGAAAGTGAGGACGGGAACATTGTAAACGATCTGCTGGTAATTCCGAAAGGACAAATCGAAGAGGTCATCCGAGAATACCACGAGGGTCCAAGCGGGGGTCATCTTGGTGTTAACAAGACTGTAGAAAAGATCAAGAGACGTTTCTACTGGGTAGGATGCCATGAATCGGTTACGCGTTTCATTCGCAGGTGTGAACAGTGTGCGAGGGCAAAGGGTCCAGTTAGGAAAACTCGTGGAAATATGCAGCAGTACAATGTTGGAGCACCGTTCGAACGTATCGCAATGGACATTGCAGGCCCATTCCCAACGAGCAACGCTGGAAACAAGTACGCCCTAGTGGTGATCGATTACTTCAGCAAGTGGCCTGAGGTGTTTTGCATCCCGAACCAGGAAGCCAAAACCATTTCGGATGCATTCGTGAATAACTGGGTTTCGCGTTATGGAGTACCAATGGAACTGCACTCAGACCAAGGGAGAAACTTCGAGTCGTCGGTGTTCAAAGAACTCTGTGACATGCTAGGTATCAGAAAGACGCGGACAACACCATTACACCCACAATCTGATGGCATGGTCGAAAGGTTCAACCGGACGATGGAAACGTCGTCGTCGGAGATCAGAAGGACTGGGATGAACATCTTCCCCTTTTCTTAATGGCATACCGTTCGGCACAGCACAATTCAACGGCAACAACACCCGCCGAAGCCATTTTTGGAACTGATCTCCGACTTCCATCGGACTTGAAGTTCGGCGTGGTACTACCGACAACTAGCGGCAGGGAAGACTTCGTAACCGAAAAGAAGGAACAGCTGAACTCCATCCATCAGTTCATCCGGGAGCGACTGAACTTGGTCAGCGATACAATGAAGGCGCGATACGACTTGAGGGCGAATACTTCTGGATTCGAGACCGGACAATTGGTATTGCTGTACAACCCACAACGGAAAAAAGGCTTGTGCCCCAAATTGCAATCAGCCTGGGACGGACTATATGAGGTCATCAAGAAACTCAATGACGTGGTATACCGGATACAACAGATGGGAAACAGACGGGCGAAGTATAAAATTGTCCACGTAGAGAGGTTAGCACCATATTACGGAGAAGGATCCAATCGCTTGTTCGAGGACGAACAAGTTTAGGAGGAGGGCAGTGTTGCGGAGATGCAAGCGGACCGTTAAGTTCGAAAACTCTCTGGAAGCGGGGATGGGAATGATGTCAACTTCCAATGGAATTGTCAGAGCGTTCTAGAGATTTCCTATGGGGAACTTCCAACGGCGAACGTTCGAGATGGTGGACCGAGAGCTATATAAGCGCGAACACTCGCCCTCGACATACATTCAGTTTGTGGCATAAAACAGCGTGTGGCAAGTCGGTGTGATCAACCAAGGTGAAAAGAAAAGCTTTCAATAAAGGTTTGTGTATTGTGTAATTAAGTTTAAAGTGGATTGTACTGTGTAATAAAGTTTAAAGTGGATTGTATTGGATAATAAATAAAAGTGGTGAAGCTACACAGATAATTGATCTGTGGTGAAAGAAATAAAAGTGTGTGTGTGTGTTTTTAATTGGGAAAACGTAGAAAACTGTAGTTTATCGCAATCCAGTGGTGCGAACCCTATTTGGTGTGGGGATTGAATAAATTCGTAACAATATGTACATATGTATTTACGCATCAGAAAGATTTGATTTTACTTCAAGCATATACCCCATCTATACGTGGTGTGATTTGTTCACTAATACACATGCACGTGCATTGCATGAATTTGAACAGTGTATATCTGGCTTAGGCATTGGTATCAGCGAAATTTACTTACGCTGAAGAAATACATATGTATGTACATACATAACTGTATGTGGGAAACATAGGACGGGTGGGAAATGGGAGATTAGACAAATTTAAAGCAGAAGGTTAACTTTATCACCCAAATTAATTAAATATATAATATAATAAAAAGTAAAAAAGGTAATAAAAAGTTTCTTTAGTTTCTTTATGTGTATGTAGTTTCTACCTTCTAGTAAAAAGAAGGAAACTCAGTTACTTTACTCATATATATGTAAGTAAAGAAAGAAGTGAGAGCACCGTGGCGCAGTGGGTAGTGTGTTAGCCTCTGACACCGATATGACACGGGATGGAATCCCGACAAAGCCATGTCATCGAACGTGTTTTCACGGTGTTTCTCCTCAGCGGGGTTCTAACAAAACCCTCTGTAGTAGGTAAAATTGTCATGAAAAGCTTCTCGAAATTCGCCGTTCGGAACCGGCAATAAACTGTAGGTCCCTTTCACCTATGGGAAAATGAAATCACACACAACATGGGTGATTGAGAGAAGCTCGGCTTAGGTCCTTCATGGACTGTAACGCCAACATACATACATATGTACATCTGCAAAAAGGAATGAGATGCCATGAAAAATAAAACTTTTAAAAAAACCAAGTCTCGCAACTGAGATCTTCTACCGTAAAAAGTTGTAAGATCCATGTATTACCAAGTCAGTTAATTTATTCAGTCCCTATTTAAGGGACCTTTTGCCTTTATTTATTACGCAATTAGCTAACCTAACAACATCTTATAGTGACCATACCAATATCAAAATCTTTTATGTATTGTAGACTGACTTGGAAATCGCACTAAATAATCTAATTTAATATAATATGTATTACTTGTGAGATATATTGTGTTTTCATGCGATGGCCAGGTCAATCTATTTACTTAAGACATAAAAGATTTTGATATTGGTATGGTAACTATAAGATGTTGTTAGGTTAGCTAATTGCGTAATAAATAAAGGCAGAAGGTCCCTTAAATAGGGACTGAATAAATTAACTGACTTGGTAATACATGGATCTTACAACTTTTTACGGTAGAAGATCTGAGTTGCGAGACTTGATTTTTTTACAAGTTATGTTTTTCATGGCATTAGCATTTACTAAAATATGTTGTATTCATTACATATGTATGTATATTAAACACTATTTTTCTTACTTCTTAAATTATACTCTTTCCTCAGAACATTTTTAGATGTATCTCCGTTGCTTACATTAAGATTTTGATTAACAACAGGTTCTATCGGTTTACTTTTGTTTACAATCACGTTATCCAAGTTATCGTGCAATGTTGTGGGTATATAATCGAAACAACTTGTACTTTTACCTGCGCTAATTATTTGATTTAAGTGCCTTTTCCAAATCTTTTTAGATTCACTAGCTTCAACTAAATAATTTTGCATGCCTAGACCTTTTAAAATTCTGGCCTTTATCCAAACTACTTTATTACTTTTACAATAGTCTTTTACCATTACAATTTCATTAAGTTTAAACGCTTTTCTTATTTTATGTTTATAGTTTTGTTTTTGATTTTCCTGTTGTATTTCAATCATTGTTTTAACCTTACTTAGATTAATTTGCATATTCCGTCTAGGATTAAGTAAGTCTAACCTAGTTCTTAATTTCCTTCCTAACATTAACTCAGCTGGAGATACACCTGTGCTCGAATGAATAGTATTCCTATAATCTAGTAGAAATGCGTTCAACGCCGTTTGTACTTCAATCTTTTCATCCGAAGCGAGTGCTCGTTTTAATGCATTTTTAATCGTTTTAACTAGGTTTTCCGCTTGTCCGTTCGTAGCCGGGTTTCCTACAGGTGTTGTTATATGCTTTATGCCATTTACTTTCAAAAAATGCTCAAACTCATTTGATACAAATATGGTACCATTATCAGAAACTAGGGTTTTAGGTACCCCAAAACGAGAGAATATTGGTCTGAGTTTTTCTATGGTAGCCCTGCTCGTTGTATTAGAGCCCATATCCACACATTCCGGCCATTTACTATAGCTGTCCACCATCACTAGAAACCACTTCTTACATATCGGCCCAAAAAAATCGATGCGAACACGAGCCCACGGTTCTTCAGGCCATTCCCAGCAAATCAGCTTCCCTTTTGGTGGATCCGACCTAGTTGCCAAGCATTGATCACAAGCCCTTACAATTGATTCTAGATCACTATCTAGCTTTGGCCACCAACAATAACTTCTGGCTACTGCTTTCATCTTGGAGATGCCCATATGTGTTTTATGCAATTCAGCTAAAACAGCTGACTGCAGTGACGTGGGAATTATTATACGATAACCCCAAAACAAACAACCTGATTCTACACTTAGTTCATGTCGTCTCAAAAAATACGGTCTAAGCTCCATGTCTACCATATCTGGTTTTCACCCCGTTTGTATACACTCGGTAACCTTTGACAATAAGCTATCTGATTGTGACACTTTTGCCACGATTTCTGCTGTAATGGGCAACTTATTGAATTCTTTAACATAATTTATATATGACGAACTAGCGTCACCTACATGTGCTTCTAAAGGATCCTTTTCTTCGCTTGGAAATCGAGAAAAATAATCCGCGATATTTTGCTCCGATCGAATACATTCGATTTTGAATGTATAGCCTGCTAAGACTAGTGCAGTTCGCTGTAGGCGATTAGCTGCCATCTGTGGAATACCCTTCTTCGAGCCTAAGATATACAAGAGGGGCTTGTTATCAGTCACTAATTTGAATTCTCTACCATACAAATATTGGTGAAAACGTTTAACTTCAAAAAGGATCGCAAACGCTTCCCTATCCAACTGAGAATATTTTTGTTCAGTCACAGACAACTTCCGGGAAGCAAACTCAATTGGTCTTTCCACTCTATTTTCGTATACCTGCGATAAAAGCGCACCTACCCCGACAGGACTAGCATCAACTGTAAGCTTTATTTCAAGGTTGGGATTAAAATGTGCTAAGGCTCTTTTTGACGTAATTTCCTTTTTGATCTGAGCTACCGCTTTGGAATGTACCTCCAACCATTCAAGTTTGGTGGACTTCTTTAAGAGTTTATATAGTGGCGCACAAAGCGTTACTATGTTTGGCAACAACTTTCTATGAAAATCAATTACTCCAAGGAATGATTGGATTTCCTTTAAGCAAGTGGGGTTGTGCATCTCTTGAATAATGCTGACCTTTTTTGGACAAGGTCTTAATCCATACATGTCAATTACTTACTTACTTAGTTAGGTGGCGCTACATTCCGTGGTGAACCTGGGCCTCAACCAACAAGCGTCTCCAGCCGGCACAGTCTTTGACCAGCTGTTTCCAGTGCCGCACGCCCAGTTGGTTGAGGTCGCTTTCCACCTGCGTGCGCCACCGCTGAGGCGGCCGTCCTCTGCCGCGCCTTCCTTCCGGAGTGGATTCGAAGACTTTTCGGGTCGGAGCTATATCTTCATGCGCTCTACATGGCCTAGCCACCTTAGACGCTGTATCCGTAGACGTCGTACCAGGCCGATGTCGCTGTACAACCCGTACAGTTCTTCGTTATATCTTCTCCTCCATACACCGTTTGAACAAACGGGACCGTAGATAGTGCGCAGAATTTTCCTCTCGAAACGACCAAGGGCATCTTCATCCGCTTTTGTTAAGGTCCAAGCCTCTACGCCGTAAAGGAGGACTGGGATGATCAAGGTCTTATATAGTGTCACCTTGGTTTTCCGAGAGAGGGCTCTACTTCTCAATTGCCTCTTGAGCCCAAAGAAACAGCGGTTGGCAAGAGTGATTCTGCGTTTTATCTCAGCGCTGGTGTTGTTGTCGCTGGTAATCAGTGAGCCAAGGTAGACGAATTCCTTGACCACTTCAAAGTTATATCCGCCCATGGTGACGTTCTGGCCAATACGTCGGTGTTGTCCGTCTCGTTTAGATGAAAGCAGATATTTGGTTTTACCCTCATTAACCTTGAGACCCATCTTAGCCGCTTCTACCTCAATGCTCACGAAAGCCTCACTGACGTCTTGCTGTTTTCGTCCAATTACGTCAATATCGTCGGCGTACGCAAGCAATTGCGTAGACTTGAAATAAATCGTACCTCTTGTGTTGGCCAGTGACTCTTGCACGATCTTTTCAAGCACGATGTTGAAAAAGTTGCACGACAGCGCGTCGCCCTGCCTAAATCCTTTTTTAACATCAAAGGTCTCGGTTTGCTCATTACCGACCTTAATGGAGCAGCGAGAATTCTCCATAGTCATCCTGCACAGTCGGACGAGTTTGACAGGGATGTTAAAACTAGACATGGCTTTGTACAGCTCGTCTCTATATACGCTGTCATACGCGGCCTTGAAATCGACGAAGAGGTGGTGAGTGTCGATTTGGTATTCCTGGGTCTTCTCCAAGATCTGCCGTAGCGTAAATATTTGGTCTATTGTGGATTTACCTGGCCTGAAACCACACTGATAAGAGCCGATCAGGTTATCCACAAACGGTTTCAGGCGTTCACACAATATGGCAGAGAAGATCTTATATGCGATGTTAAGGAGACTTATTCCCCTATAGTTGGCGCAGTTATAGGGGTCTCCTTTCTTATGGACCGGGCAAACGATGCTGAGATTCCATTCGTCGGGCATGCTTTCCTCCGACCATACCTTGCAGATGAGATGGTGCATGCACCTTACCAGCTCATCTCCAGCCGCCTTAAAAAGCTCAGCAGACAGGCCGTCTGCGCCAGCGGCTTTATTGGACTTAAGTCTTGACATCGCTATTTTGACTTCGTCTAGGTCGGGTGGACTGAATTCTGTTACTTCGTGGTCCATTGCGAATGGCTCGTTCTGCCTGACAGCGGTATCTTGTCTATCATCGCCGTTATACAGTCTGCAGAAGTGGTCTTTCCAAATCCTCAGCATCGACTGCGACTCTACTACCAGTTCTCCATTTTCATCCCTGCATGCCGCCACTGTGGCTTTGTAGCCATGGCATGTTCGTTTTACCTTGTTGTAAAGCTTACGGGCGTCATTCCTGCGGAAGCATCTCTCCATCTCCTCGATCTCACGCTTTACGTGCTCTCTCTTCTTTCTTCTGAAAAGCGTGTGTTCCTCTCTTCTCTTCTGCTCATAGATTTCTTGTCAATTCCGTGACCTAAATAGTTAATTGACTTAGCAAGGAATTCACATTTTTCCTTATTTAAATTAACCGGAATCATTTAGGATATTTAGTACTAATTCTACTTTTTTAATATGCGCCATTCTATTTGGGGCTGTTATTAGCACGTCATCTAAAAATACTACCACCCCTTGAATTCCCACCAACAAACTATCCATGATTCTTTGGAAAATCGCTGGCGCAGGTGCCAAACCATATACTAAACGCGTATAGCGAAATAATCCCTGGGATGTAGAAATAGTTGTTAGCTTCCTGGACTCTTCATCCAGAACCAACTGCTGATATGCCATTGACAAATCTAATTTGGTGAATTCTTCACCACCATGCAGTTGTGCAAACAATTCTTCAATTCGTGGAAGTGGGTATTTGTCTACCAGTAATTGGGGGTTAACCGTGATCTTAAAATCGCCACAAATACGCACTTCACCTGTCTTTTTTAAAATAGGCACGATGGGTGTTCCCCATTCACTAAATTTGACTGGTTCTAACGCACCTAATCTAACTAACTTTCGCTTTCAACCTTTTCTTTCAATGCGAAGGGAATCTGTCGTGGCTTGCAGAACTTGGGTTTACGATTTTCTTTTACTTGAAGTGATACAGTACTTTTAGTAAATTGACCTAATTTACCATCAAATAAGGTATTAAACTTTTCAAGAATTGTATGCACTTCAGGTAAAATGCTATCGTTCACATAATTTAAATTGGATAATTTGATATTAAATTCCCTTAAGAAGTTTCGACCAAACAAAGTTGGACCGCCATTATCAACAACAACAAACTTAATCTTTTTACAAGCATTATTGTATGCGATATTAATTACACAAACCCCCGTCGACTTCAAAATAGTGCCATTATAATTGTTAAAAATTAAATTACATTCTTTTAGTGCATGCAAACCAAAATGATCGCGATAAGTCTTCAACAAAATCTCAGCAATAGCAGCGCCCGTATCTATTTCCGTAATCATAGGAATACCATTCATGTGCACTTTTACTTTAATTGGATCAATCGAATCTAAAACAGAACAAATATTATACAACGATAAGTCTGAATTTGAAATATATTTGAAATCTTGCCGTTCCGTGTTGTATGTATTGACTTCATTTGGACATACCCGCTGTAAATGTCCCTTCTTCTTACAACGTTTGCATCGATAATTCTTAAATCGACATGACCCCTCTGAATGATTTGATAGCCCACATATTGTACACTTACTGGGATACGAGTTGTTGTTGTCATTTGAGTTGTATTGTCATCACTTGTCCACCGCTTCCCCTTTGATTCGCCTGCCCCATTCGATATATGCCATCAGGTGAGTGTGGCTCTTGTTTTATATTTGCATCCAGCTCGTATTGATGTTTGACACACTCGACCGCATTCGCTATCTCGATAGCTTTATCAAACGTCAACTTGTCAACGCTTTCCAGAAAAAGCTTATCCTTTGTTGCTCCCTTTGGCAGTCCCATCACGAACTTATCGCGAAGAGCTGAACTTAACTCGCTACCGAAACCGTAACTTACAGAGAGTGCTCGCACTCGCACTGCCCATTGATTTACCGTTTCGTGATGTTCTTTAACTGCCGAATAGAACTTATGTCGTTCCGCAAACCAGGAAACCGTAGGTTTAAAGTGTTCGTCTAAAGCTTTACTGAGCACTCCATATGTAGCCGTTTCAATTTGAACGGGATGAATCAAATTGTTAACTAATTTATATGACTCTTCCGTTAACGCATTAATTAGAATTGCCTTTTTCTTCACTTCTTGACACACGTCATTGGCAATGAAAAACTGCTCTAGTTGAGCATTAAAAATAGGCCAGTCATTTTGATTGAAATCGAATCTCTGAACCGAACCGATCACCGACATAGTTCACTTTTCTTATTGCCCCTTAACAATTTTAACTGTCCAAATAATTACTTGTTTTTTTGCGCTTTTTTTTTTGTGTTTTTATTTGTTTTATCCTCGTCGCCACTGTAATAACTTGGATGATCGAATGTAAACTTAACACTTTATTGGTACTAGGTATCGTATTACACTTGTGTTTTCCTCAAGGGTGGACAAACAACTGACATGAAGGGAACATGGCGATGCTGAGTAATTCTCACATACATGGCAATCCGCTGAATAAATTCTTACATACATTACACTTCGTTTTAGAAGAGCGAACATTTCTTCGGGCTCAATTTCAGTCCAGCTGCCTAATTTCTTTCCAGTACCCCTTCACGCTTCCTAAGGTGATAGTCGAAATACTTCCGCATGATAATTATGTACTCTAGATAGACAACACAAGTCCTCCAGTGAACCCCTCTTAGTACACGGTTGATCAGCCCTTAAAAGGTATTTTCCTTATCTTGTTGATCAAGCTCTATTAGCAAGTCCAGCGTCGAGAGACACTTTGCACCAGATAGTGTGTCCAAAGTGTCTTCGATTTTCGGTAAAGGATAGCTGTCTTTCTTCAGCTTGCTGTAGTCCACGGAGAATCGGGTAATTCCATCCTTCTTCTTAACTAACAGTACTGGCGAACTCAAGAGGCTTGCAGATGAATCGATTACGCCCTCCTTTGCAATCCCGTCGAATAGTTTGACCACTTCGCCTTCTTTCACAAAAGGTACCCTCCTCGGGGGTTGCTGGATCGGTCTAAAATCTTCAGTGTCTATTCCGTGTTTCACAATTGATGTTCTTCCACAGTCTTTACTGTTTGTAAAAACTGTCCAATACTTATGAAGCAGGGAGAGTGCTTTACCTTTCTGCTCCTCCAATAGAAGTTGCGTCCACTCTCTGGCCATTGATTTCATGAAGGCTTTGTTGGTCTGGATTTATCGGTGTTTACGACCTTCGCAGTTCATAATGGCGGCAGCTTCTTGGCATAGAGCCATGGTTGTTCCTCTTTGTATTGCCTTAGGTGCACTGGCAGGATTAAGGACTCTTACTGGAAATAATCGGTCTGCATTCGGGGGAACTGTTGGCGCGCTAGGACGACTATTCGCCTGACTTTATTACCCTGCCCATAATCTATTGTTAATGGGAGCTTTAGGTTACCATACTTTATTACTTTTTTGTTTGAGGTCCAATGTTAAGATATGCCTTATCATGAAGTCAATGACGATTTTGGTCAGTAATGTCTGTAACGATGAAATCATGCTGAAGCTCGACGGTACCCATCGTAAGTCTTTTCTGGACCTTACCCTTAACTTCCGCCTCCTCCCCAGTTACTACCGAAGCATTACCTCGGAAAATGGTTCGATGTTATAATCGAATCCGCTTCGAATGATTGAATGAGTTGCGCCCGTGTCCAAAGTTAGCAGATACCGTCGCTCATCCATCGTTCCCTCGATGACTAGACTAGTTACGTCCCTACAGATTCGGGATACGAGGAGGCTGGGGCACTCCAATGTGGGAGCCAGCGCATGTTCTCTGCTCACGCTAGGTCCCTTTTTTGGCGAACTAGACCTCGAACATTTTCTTCGCAAACGGAAGTTTTTCCCAAAGTGCCCCTGCTGGTCGCAGATGTAGCATCTACCCGGGAATAAGCCACTCCTGCTCGCCGTTTTTGTTCGATGTTTAACATGCGAGAGCACTGGCGACTGTCTCCTTAAAAGATGTATTCGGCAGGAGAATCAAGCTTCGTTGCGTATCGGGGACGATTAGCCCCTGGATGAAAGAATCCGTTTTTAGTTTTTCCACAACATCAATTGGTACATTCGAGTAGGCTATATAACACAGCCTCCCGGTGTAGTAGTCTCGTTTCTACGCTGCTTGCGCCTTTTAAGCTCAAGCTTGTGCATTTCCTGCATGTGTTCACTGCCGTATCTGCGATGAAGAGCATCCCATATGGCTGTGTAGTTCCTTCTCTTGGTCTACGGAATTGTCTCTAGTACATCAGCTGCTTCTCCTTAAAGACGTTAAGCGTGCTCGTGCATGGATGCTGCAACCGGTAAGACACTTCCATAATGCTGCACTTTCTGGATAGTTTTCTCGAGTTCCAGAACCTTCTTGTCGACCCTCGATTCTAGTGCCTCGATTATCCTTTCCTGATTATTTTCGAGATCTGGGACTTTCCTGTCCAGTGTCTCGATTCTCTCTTCGACGTCCTGGAATCGATCGTTGACTGCCTGCTGGATATCTCTTGAGCCTTCTCGATTGTTCTCTAGCATCTCTTCTAACGTCTCCAGCTCCTGGCTCAGGGAAGTGCAATTTTCCTCCAACTTTTTACTTACGGCAGCGGAATTTTCTAGAGTTTCCCCAGCTTCTGGCTCAGAGAAGGGAATTTTTCTCCTACTTTCTACTTACGGTAACGGAATTTTCTGGGTTATGGAAATTTTTCTCCAGCTTTTGGCTCATTGCATTCATAGCGGCGAGAATTTGCTGCATATGGAATACTGGCTCACTGGATGTCGACGGCTTCTCCCCTTCGAACTCATAATTCTTCCAGTCGACACATTCTTCCTCCAACACTGATCGGAATCTTTCCACTAGGTTGGCTTTACTTCCCACTGTGGATAGTCCCCGGGCAACCAGGTCTCTTTTCAAATGTTCGGTGGTCAGTTTCTCTAGTTTCACCATTTTCTTGTACTGTTTCAATAATTCACTTTAAACTTCGAATAAACTTTTCACTCGTCTACTCGCAATACCACTTCTGACACCAAATATTACGAATTTAATCCCACATCTGACACAAAATGTTCCGAACATTTCTACGAATTCAGAATAGTGCCCGATCACTGGATTGCGATAAACTATAACTCTTGGCTTTTTATTCTTTTATTGTTTCACCTTAGATCAATTATCTGAGCACTTCGCCTTTATTTATTATTACGACCTCTTACACACTTTACATTTTAATGCTTACACTCACCTTTATTACAAGTTTTTGCTCACTTTGTTTCTACAACTCGCTAGGTGGCTTGATTACTTTCACACTGGTTTACCGACTGATCACTCGTTATTGAGTTCCGAAAACTGAACGTCGCCGAGGGCGAGCGTTCGCGATTATGTAGCCCCGGTCCACTTTCTCGAATGTTCGCCGTCAGAAAGTTGCCATCATTTCCATTTCAGCTTCATCAGAGCATTCCAAACTTCGACAGCGAGATTCGAACAAACCATCGGTTCGTGTCCGCAACAATATTATAAGAATTGTTTGTTACGGGCTAGCATTCTTGACGTTAAGTCAAAAGAGAAAATATGTATGTATGTAATCTAAAAAATAAACTCCTCGTAAGTTGAATGTGCTACGTACAGTGTGTGAAATCTACAGGAGTCTTACTTTCGTCATTACCTGCCTTCCTCATGTGAACTTACACACTCTCCCTCTCTCTATTAAAATTATTCAGCTGTTAATTGAATCCAATTATAAAGTATAGCTAATTTCTTTGCTATACTGCGTCCTGGATCAATTACAACTAAAGATTTAATGCAGACGTTATTTTAATACATCGCAGCAAGACTTCATTTGATCACGCCTATTCAAAAAAGAGGGATATTTTTTGTTAAAGTTAGTTACAGAGCTATGGCCTTCGATCTACGTATAACTAACCATAGTTTAACCAGCATTCAACTTGATTCCAGTGTATCTAGGGTCAAGGGATCACATGGATTTAGTAAAATTGACTATTCCTGTTTAAAAGCATATTTGAGTTTTGAGCTCTGGGATGAAGTTTTCGATGCACAGGATCCACCAATTGCTTTTGTTTCTTAAACTCAGCTTGCACAAAGATACGGTAACTAATTATCTTACTACTGAGAAATTCATTCGTTTTCAAATACAATACTTTTTAATGGATAGTTTTTGAAGGATAAACAATGAGAAAAAAACCTTCACTTAATTAACATGTCTATGATTTGTTCTTCGTTAGAATATGATAAGCATTAAATAGAGTGAATTTTAATGAATAAAATATATAAACAAGTGAGGAGTATAGAATATAAATAATTAACTGAATAAATAGATAAATAAATAACAAATAAGTAAATAAATAATAAGTAAATAAATATATAAATAAATAAATAAATAGATAAATAAATAACAAATAAATAAACATATAATCTATATATATAAAAGAGTTCCGTGACTGATTGACTGACAGACAACGCACCGGCCAAAACGCTGAACCTATGTATAAGGCTGAAATTTTGACAGTGTATTCTTATAGTGACATAGATATCCGCTAAGAAAGGATTTTTCAAAATTCCACTCCTAAGTCAGGTATTATTTGATTGAATTATTTGAGTCAATTTTTGTTTCTTCTCTTTTGGGCTCTCTGTTCGTATTCGATGAATCATTACACGATTCAATAGGGAGCTCACCACAAAGTGACACTTAGCCCGCATTTTGTCTTTGTGTTTGTGGATTTTACGTTATGCTGAGAGACACCGCACAAACACTCGCAAAAAAAGAGAAAAAGAAAATGAGAAATGTCAAAGTATTGAATCAAATTCCCAGTATAGGCAATACAACCTACCCCGGACGCTTCTCACTTCTCTAACCAAATGTTCCTGTTTCGGGAGAGAGAATTGAATCGTATAATATCCGACTAAGGGGGTAAAATGAGATGTAAATGTTCATATGAAAAATCGTATTCGCTGCGACTATTCTCAGCGTCTCCTCTTTATGCGGATCTTCGTATACTTTGGGAGTGACCATTGTTTAATTGGGTTAGTGTTTTCATTTTTCTGACGTTTCATTTGATAGAGATATTCACGAAGCACGCTTCAACATTCCATATTGTTTTCTGATGTTCACCGCTTGCAGAGCAATGCAGAGCAAAACAGAACAGAAATTGCGTGAACCCGAAAAATTGAGAGTTGTATATATATATATTTTTTTTTTTTTAGAGACTCGCGCAGGTTCAAGAGTTTTTATATTCCCTTATGATGTGTTGACACACACAACCTGAACGGAGTGCAGTGGTTGGGGTCGTTGATGTTCGTTTACTACTCTCAGGGGTGGTTGTCCTAGACCTAGATAGGACGAAAGCCGACCAAATTCCGCGTTGGTTATAGTCCGTAGTAATTCGTTCAAGCACTTTAGTATTGCATACGCAGAGGATGAATTGTATTGGTTTTCTACTTCTGTGCACCCAGGCCATTTGCGGTAGAGAATTTATTTCATTTCGTACAAACTCGGTTTTCTATCGGTAGATATGCTCTCGTGTGCGTTGGTCCATTCGGTCGCTACTGTGGAGTGGATATTTCGGTCTCACGGTAAAACGAGCGACAGCCGCGCAAGTTACGTCCGTACCCTGACACCACACTCTCCCTGCAATCCACACACAATCATTCCCAACATCAGGCAAATACCGCCGCATCTATTCCCGCAGCAGGTAGAGTTAGTTATCTCCGCAACCCAAACGGCGAGAGTTATCACACACACACATGCCTAAATGGACACAGGATTATCATCCCGCGGACGACCCGCAATAAAATAACAAACAAAAAAATGTAAAACAATAAATGTAATTGCATAGACGACCTAATCAGTGTCTAGATCACATCCGCTCTCTATGTCGTCTATGCAAAGAAAACCAATATAAATAGATCACAAAAAGATCTAACCCAGTCAATTGTAATTCTACTTTTAAAAGTGATAAACGTATTAGTTTAAAAATTACGAGTCCTGTTTTCTTTTTTAAAAGCAAACTCGAGAACCAAACTATAACTCGCATCATTTGCGCGAGAGACCTCATGTTGCCCGTATGGTTAATTTTATGCATTTAGTATTTTCATTACCTCTTATACTTAAGTTTATTATATTATTTAATACTACCTTATTACATTTATTACTTATTATTTATTTCGAATTATATTTCTGTTTAACTGTTCAGTTTGTCATTTTTGAACGGATTTCTTATATGTACATATATTTAATTTGATTCCATTTTCATTGATTTTTTTTTTAACATATCTATAATTTGATATACACATAGTTTTTTTTTTTTTTTAGTTTATAAATCTGATTTACTTTATTTATTTGAGTAGGTGTTTTTACATTAGTTAAAGGATTCCCTGAAGGGGAATCCAAAAAAAACCGCGAACGCCAGGCATGAGCCTGGCCCACTGTTCGACTTACGGATTAAAACGATTCTTAGTTTTCTATTGTACAAGTTTATTTAATGTTCTAGGACTATTCAGCTGCGAGTCTCACGACGAACTGCCAACCCAATCTGCCCGACCTGCTTACAATGCTTCGCACGATTCTCCTCCGCTCGCTGACACAGGTGTTTTGCATGTCCCCTCTTCCCTGGATCGTATTCGGTCCGTATTCCACATCCTATCTCCATACGCTGTTACTTGATCGAGAACGCATCGTCAGCATGCGTTCGTATGCATTGGCTGATGCAATCCATGGTTCGACTGGCGTATATGTAAGCCTATGCGATCGTAGCCAGACAGAATATGATCCTCCTCTACGATCTGGGAAACGCGCAAGTAGCGAGAACTGCCTAAGGTGCTGAAATGTGCTGACTCATCGAGTCCCGTTAATGCGGGTAATCGACCTTCGCCCTTGGCCTTGGTCGATGGTGTTAACTCCTCCCCCTTCAAAAATCTGCGTCTCGCAGATGGATGACATCATCGCCCAGCTGGTCGGTCGTCCTTAGTTTCGAGTTGCATCTGCAGAAGCCTCTGGTATCCTGAGTGCTGGAAGACTCAATTTTCCACTTAGCTTACGCCACATGATGATCATGAACGATATCAGCAATACGAAGACAGCGACGTCCCATAGCGTAGAGATTCCCATCCTAGTGGCCAGGTGACCGAGTCGTTTGATGTTTTCAATACTGAGTTTGTGAATGAATTGAAGGTCCACCTCATGTTCCTTGACAGTAACGTTCGTCATCGCTGATGGCAGGATTTGGAGAGCAGCGTAGCTAGAGCTTATGAAGGTCCTGTTTCCTAATTGGATTGTTTCATTATTCAACTGGATGATGAAGGTTCCCGTCAAAAACTGCTTGATGCTTCCTGAGGTAAGTTGGCCTTTGAAGTTCGTTGCAAATATGGTGTTTCCTTTGATCAGCTCGACAACTTCGCGGGTGTTCGTACGATATGTGCATGCTGCATGACCTCCCTTCAGCAATCTGGCTATGCAGTGATTTTCTGGAATCCTCGAGAGTGATCCTTCTCTGCATACAGTGGTGTTGCTTATCGATAGGCATTGTTGGATCACGCCATAGGTTTCCTCCCGGTTGATAAGTATTCTATTAAAATCGATGCTAACTTGCTGATCGTTGGTTACCGATGGTTTTATTAGCAACAGGTTGTAGTCCTCCTTCTTCACCTTCGGCATGGACAAGACGTACAAGAGAATCGAACCGTTTGTGTAAACCGATGGTGCTCCGAATTCGATTGCCTCAATTTCGTTTTCGTACGGAAGGGTTTCAAGTTCGTTTATTAGCAGGTTGATTTCGTCGTGGTTAAGAAGGTTGGTGTTCACGATGCCGTTTTTAGCCATCTGGCATGTTCGCACCACCTCGTTGATCTCTTCTTTCATTAGTAAAACCTGGTCCAAGATGTCACGTTTGAACCTCTGGATATCCGCTATCGCCCTTTCGCTGTGGGTGTTGTCAATGACCCAGTTAACTTTCTTGGTTATGTCTTCGATGGACTCTATGACTCGCTCGTTCACCTTGTACTGATGGTTGTTGTTTTCCACGATCTGCTGTTGGCTTTTTAGGATTTCGTCCCAGTCTGAAGCATCCGGGTTTCCAGCGACCCATTTCCACGCGGATCCAATCCAGTTTATTGATCTCTGCTTCCTTGGTGTCCTACCCTTCAGTAACCTGATGCGATCCGTGATCGAGTTAAGATGGAAGTTAATCAGCCGTCTGTCCCCTTTGTCGATGATGTGCTTGTTGATAGATTCCGCGACCTCCGTCGCCTGACGCTCGAACTGGTTTAGATTAATAACGTGTACAAGATTGAGGTTGCCGTCGACTATCCACGCTTTGCCTTCCTTGATAGGGACGAGTGGGGTTGTGTATTTGAATATCTGGAACCCTTGTACCGTTGCCAGGCAGATCAGGCAGGTTAGTCTGGAAATACCGACTTGGTGGCTTACGACGAATATAATTTTACAGTAGTTTAGAAAATATAACCAATTATTACAATTACAAATTATATGGCGTTAAACTATGCAGGAAAGAAGACATTAGTGTTGAGAACAAGTAAAACTTAATATTCAGATACAAAGAGTTACACTTAATATTGAGATACAAGGAATAAAACAACCTTAATGAACTTAATATTCAGATAAAAGGAAATAAACAAACTTAAATATTAAGATACAATCTATCGTACATGCATATCTATGTGTGTTTTAATTCTTTTAACATGTCTGTGGTGTAATATTGTACATAATCATGTTTTACTTATTTTACATATCTTATAACATCTCCTAAAGATTTGTGCGTAAGTGCCGTAAAAAGAAAAAAATGTGCGCGTGCCAAGTGAGTGTGCCATTCTCAGTTTTTTTTTTTTTTTTTTTTTTTTATTTTTTTTTTGTATTTTTGTAAAATTTTTTTATGAATTTCTAACTTGCGCTTTGTGTATTTTGCGCCCTGTTGTTGTAAGCACAGTGACCTTATTATTTTTTGCTACAACTTCCTTTCGATACAAAGGCTTGTGCTTGCCCTGGATTCTTTTAAAGGAAGTGTAAACAACGTCACCTTTTTTAAATGCCTTGGGTACCGTTCTCTTTTTATTATGCCATACGTTCCTATCAGCTTGCTTCTTCTGTATCCTTTCTCTTAACTGCTGGTTCACCTTGATCCGAAAGTTGGCCATATTTTGGAAGTTGTATCTACTGCTTCTGTTAAAGAATACATCCGACGGCTTTCGCTGCGTCACTGAGTGAATGGTATTGTTATACCTATCCACAGATATATTTAGGAGTTCCCTCAGCTTGAGGTCTTTGTATTCAGCCTTCAGACATCGATAGATTTCAAGAATGGTGGAGTGAAATCGCTCGACCTGCCCATTGACTTCGCTGCGATTGACGGGTGTCTGATACATTTTTATATCGAGCATCTTTATAAAGTTAACCATAATTGGGCTAAGGAAACTCCTTTCGTTATCAGTGACAATCATTTTGGGGACCGTGAAATAGTGAAGGATTTTTATAATTTTGTCTCTAAGGTGTAGGGAAGATTTGTTTTTAATGTGAAAGAGTTTAGCAAATTTCGAGAATTTGTCCAGGCAAGAGATAAATTTTTCCCCTTGTATTTCCATAATATCGAGGTGTAGTATCTCGCAGGGATAAGAAGGAGACGGAGTAGGCTGCAACTCAGGCGTCGCCGGGTGTCGGTCATATTTGTTTGCGAGGCAGACATCGCACGACTTCGTGTACTTCTTGATAGAGCTTATCATTTTTGGAAAGTAATATTTCTCTAGAAGTTGTTCCTTATTTTCTCTGGCGTTTCTGTGGGCCCGCCTATGTTCCTTGCTTATAAGATCCCACACTCGGTTTTCGTTGGCTACATCTTCCACGATTCTTTGAGTGATTCTTATCTTATAGCAGACGAAGTATTCCAAATATACCTTTTGCAGCAAGTCAATACAGCATTCGGGGATCTTGATGCCATTCACTATATTTGGTCTTAATCGAGTTTTCAGTATCTCTACCAACGTTGTTTTATCCAAATTATCCACGGCGATATAGTGCCTTGAGAAACCAGGATGTGGTTCTTCGTAAATACTGAGACCCTTCCCCAATTTTATCACGATTTGATTTCGGAAGACATTAAGGGGTGCTTCTACGTGCGGAATTAGGTCTGTCGAGTCCTGTTCGGCACTATGCATCGTCTCGGAAGCGGATTCAGTGGAATGGGTTTCGTCGTCATTTGGTTCCGTTAAGGATCCATGCTCTGAAGCCTCCTCTGTAGTAGAGTGAGCAGTTTCTGTTTCTGAATTAGCGTTGGAGGCGGTGTCCGTTAAGGAATTGTCGTGTAGCGCGTTCACCTGGGATCCAGCTTCAGCATTTACTGAGGCGGTCAGGTGATGGTTCTCAATTTTAAGTCTCGATAAGGCGTCGGCTACGACATTAGATTTACCCGGTCTGTAAACCAATTCGCAGTTATATTCCTCTATCCTTGCCTTCCAACGTTTTAACTTTGCGTTAAAGTTTCTATTGCCCAATGAAAAGGTCAATGTTTGGTGATCAGTGAATATACGTATTTTTCTAGCCCCATATAGATAGGATCGGAGGTTGTCTAGGGCCCATACTATCGCCAGCATCTCTTTTTCATTGGTCGCATAATTTTCCTCTGTCTTGTTGAGGGACCGTGAGATATAAGCGATGGGTTTGTCTTTACCTAGCTCACCCTGCGATAGTACGGCTCCGATTGCTGTATTCGAGGCATCCGTAGTAAGATTAAATGGCACGTCGGAATCAGGAAATGAAAGAACTTCTGCAGAGGTCAACAGTGTTTTTAAATCATTAAAGGCCTTCATCGCGTCTTCACCGAGCGTAATGCGAATATTTCTCGACTGATTGGCCTTCACTTGGGCATATTCCCCTCGAGTCAGGTTGGTGAGTGGCTTGGCAACCTTCGCATAATCCCGTATGAATTTCCTGTAATAAGATGTCATTCCAAGGAAAGATTTCAGCTCCTTTAAAATTTCGGGAGGCTGGATATTACGAATCGCCTCTACCTTCTTCATGTCTGGACGCACCCCATCAGGGGTAATGATATATCCAAGGAACTCCACCTCAGTGTCCATGAAGTGCGTCTTTTCCAAGTTGACCCTAAGGTTGGCCCCGCTTAACCTTCCAAGTACCGTATCGAGGTTCTTCAGATGATTTTCTGGGCTATTGCCAAAGACGATTATATCATCTATATAGACATAACAGATTTTGCCTATATAGGGCTTTAGCACATCATCTATCATCCGTTGAAAGATCGCCGGAGCATTTTTCAGGCCAAAGGGCAATCTCAGAAACTCGTACTTCCCATTCATCGTCGAGAACGCTGTTTTGGGGATATCAGAAGGTTTCATAGGTATTTGGTG
This sequence comes from Eumerus sabulonum, assembly GCA_951905685.1. Lineage (NCBI taxonomy): Eukaryota > Metazoa > Arthropoda > Insecta > Diptera > Syrphidae > Eumerus > Eumerus sabulonum. The sequence continues at coordinate 75,906,719 of OX645060.1, forward strand.
GAAGCTGGATGTCAGGTCCAGTGTTGTGAAGTATCGGGCCTTACCGAGGCTGGCGAGTGTGGCGTTGATGTCAGGAATTGGGTACTCGTCGCCACTGTAATAACTTGGATGATCGAATGTAAACTTAACACTTTATTGGTACTAGGTATCGTATTACACTTGTGTTTTCCTCAAGGGTGGACAAACAACTGACATGAAGGGAACATGGCGATGCTGAGTAATTCTCACATACATGGCAATCCGCTGAATAAATTCTTACATACATTACACTTCGTTTTAGAAGAGCGAACATTTCTTCGGGCTCAATTTCAGTCCAGCTGCCTAATTTCTTTCCAGTACCCCTTCACGCTTCCTAAGGTGATAGTCGAAATACTTCCGCATGATAATTATGTACTCTAGATAGACAACACAAGTCCTCCAGTGAACCCCTCTTAGTACACGGTTGATCAGCCCTTAAAAGGTATTTTCCTTATCTTGTTGATCAAGCTCTATTAGCAAGTCCAGCGTCGAGAGACACTTTGCACCAGATAGTGTGTCCAAAGTGTCTTCGATTTTCGGTAAAGGATAGCTGTCTTTCTTCAGCTTGCTGTAGTCCACGGAGAATCGGGTAATTCCATCCTTCTTCTTAACTAACAGTACTGGCGAACTCAAGAGGCTTGCAGATGAATCGATTACGCCCTCCTTTGCAATCCCGTCGAATAGTTTGACCACTTCGCCTTCTTTCACAAAAGGTACCCTCCTCGGGGGTTGCTGGATCGGTCTAAAATCTTCAGTGTCTATTCCGTGTTTCACAATTGATGTTCTTCCACAGTCTTTACTGTTTGTAAAAACTGTCCAATACTTATGAAGCAGGGAGAGTGCTTTACCTTTCTGCTCCTCCAATAGAAGTTGCGTCCACTCTCTGGCCATTGATTTCATGAAGGCTTTGTTGGTCTGGATTTATCGGTGTTTACGACCTTCGCAGTTCATAATGGCGGCAGCTTCTTGGCATAGAGCCATGGTTGTTCCTCTTTGTATTGCCTTAGGTGCACTGGCAGGATTAAGGACTCTTACTGGAAATAATCGGTCTGCATTCGGGGGAACTGTTGGCGCGCTAGGACGACTATTCGCCTGACTTTATTACCCTGCCCATAATCTATTGTTAATGGGAGCTTTAGGTTACCATACTTTATTACTTTTTTGTTTGAGGTCCAATGTTAAGATATGCCTTATCATGAAGTCAATGACGATTTTGGTCAGTAATGTCTGTAACGATGAAATCATGCTGAAGCTCGACGGTACCCATCGTAAGTCTTTTCTGGACCTTACCCTTAACTTCCGCCTCCTCCCCAGTTACTACCGAAGCATTACCTCGGAAAATGGTTCGATGTTATAATCGAATCCGCTTCGAATGATTGAATGAGTTGCGCCCGTGTCCAAAGTTAGCAGATACCGTCGCTCATCCATCGTTCCCTCGATGACTAGACTAGTTACGTCCCTACAGATTCGGGATACGAGGAGGCTGGGGCACTCCAATGTGGGAGCCAGCGCATGTTCTCTGCTCACGCTAGGTCCCTTTTTTGGCGAACTAGACCTCGAACATTTTCTTCGCAAACGGAAGTTTTTCCCAAAGTGCCCCTGCTGGTCGCAGATGTAGCATCTACCCGGGAATAAGCCACTCCTGCTCGCCGTTTTTGTTCGATGTTTAACATGCGAGAGCACTGGCGACTGTCTCCTTAAAAGATGTATTCGGCAGGAGAATCAAGCTTCGTTGCGTATCGGGGACGATTAGCCCCTGGATGAAAGAATCCGTTTTTAGTTTTTCCACAACATCAATTGGTACATTCGAGTAGGCTATATAACACAGCCTCCCGGTGTAGTAGTCTCGTTTCTACGCTGCTTGCGCCTTTTAAGCTCAAGCTTGTGCATTTCCTGCATGTGTTCACTGCCGTATCTGCGATGAAGAGCATCCCATATGGCTGTGTAGTTCCTTCTCTTGGTCTACGGAATTGTCTCTAGTACATCAGCTGCTTCTCCTTAAAGACGTTAAGCGTGCTCGTGCATGGATGCTGCAACCGGTAAGACACTTCCATAATGCTGCACTTTCTGGATAGTTTTCTCGAGTTCCAGAACCTTCTTGTCGACCCTCGATTCTAGTGCCTCGATTATCCTTTCCTGATTATTTTCGAGATCTGGGACTTTCCTGTCCAGTGTCTCGATTCTCTCTTCGACGTCCTGGAATCGATCGTTGACTGCCTGCTGGATATCTCTTGAGCCTTCTCGATTGTTCTCTAGCATCTCTTCTAACGTCTCCAGCTCCTGGCTCAGGGAAGTGCAATTTTCCTCCAACTTTTTACTTACGGCAGCGGAATTTTCTAGAGTTTCCCCAGCTTCTGGCTCAGAGAAGGGAATTTTTCTCCTACTTTCTACTTACGGTAACGGAATTTTCTGGGTTATGGAAATTTTTCTCCAGCTTTTGGCTCATTGCATTCATAGCGGCGAGAATTTGCTGCATATGGAATACTGGCTCACTGGATGTCGACGGCTTCTCCCCTTCGAACTCATAATTCTTCCAGTCGACACATTCTTCCTCCAACACTGATCGGAATCTTTCCACTAGGTTGGCTTTACTTCCCACTGTGGATAGTCCCCGGGCAACCAGGTCTCTTTTCAAATGTTCGGTGGTCAGTTTCTCTAGTTTCACCATTTTCTTGTACTGTTTCAATAATTCACTTTAAACTTCGAATAAACTTTTCACTCGTCTACTCGCAATACCACTTCTGACACCAAATATTACGAATTTAATCCCACATCTGACACAAAATGTTCCGAACATTTCTACGAATTCAGAATAGTGCCCGATCACTGGATTGCGATAAACTATAACTCTTGGCTTTTTATTCTTTTATTGTTTCACCTTAGATCAATTATCTGAGCACTTCGCCTTTATTTATTATTACGACCTCTTACACACTTTACATTTTAATGCTTACACTCACCTTTATTACAAGTTTTTGCTCACTTTGTTTCTACAACTCGCTAGGTGGCTTGATTACTTTCACACTGGTTTACCGACTGATCACTCGTTATTGAGTTCCGAAAACTGAACGTCGCCGAGGGCGAGCGTTCGCGATTATGTAGCCCCGGTCCACTTTCTCGAATGTTCGCCGTCAGAAAGTTGCCATCATTTCCATTTCAGCTTCATCAGAGCATTCCAAACTTCGACAGCGAGATTCGAACAAACCATCGGTTCGTGTCCGCAACAATATTATAAGAATTGTTTGTTACGGGCTAGCATTCTTGACGTTAAGTCAAAAGAGAAAATATGTATGTATGTAATCTAAAAAATAAACTCCTCGTAAGTTGAATGTGCTACGTACAGTGTGTGAAATCTACAGGAGTCTTACTTTCGTCATTACCTGCCTTCCTCATGTGAACTTACACACTCTCCCTCTCTCTATTAAAATTATTCAGCTGTTAATTGAATCCAATTATAAAGTATAGCTAATTTCTTTGCTATACTGCGTCCTGGATCAATTACAACTAAAGATTTAATGCAGACGTTATTTTAATACATCGCAGCAAGACTTCATTTGATCACGCCTATTCAAAAAAGAGGGATATTTTTTGTTAAAGTTAGTTACAGAGCTATGGCCTTCGATCTACGTATAACTAACCATAGTTTAACCAGCATTCAACTTGATTCCAGTGTATCTAGGGTCAAGGGATCACATGGATTTAGTAAAATTGACTATTCCTGTTTAAAAGCATATTTGAGTTTTGAGCTCTGGGATGAAGTTTTCGATGCACAGGATCCACCAATTGCTTTTGTTTCTTAAACTCAGCTTGCACAAAGATACGGTAACTAATTATCTTACTACTGAGAAATTCATTCGTTTTCAAATACAATACTTTTTAATGGATAGTTTTTGAAGGATAAACAATGAGAAAAAAACCTTCACTTAATTAACATGTCTATGATTTGTTCTTCGTTAGAATATGATAAGCATTAAATAGAGTGAATTTTAATGAATAAAATATATAAACAAGTGAGGAGTATAGAATATAAATAATTAACTGAATAAATAGATAAATAAATAACAAATAAGTAAATAAATAATAAGTAAATAAATATATAAATAAATAAATAAATAGATAAATAAATAACAAATAAATAAACATATAATCTATATATATAAAAGAGTTCCGTGACTGATTGACTGACAGACAACGCACCGGCCAAAACGCTGAACCTATGTATAAGGCTGAAATTTTGACAGTGTATTCTTATAGTGACATAGATATCCGCTAAGAAAGGATTTTTCAAAATTCCACTCCTAAGTCAGGTATTATTTGATTGAATTATTTGAGTCAATTTTTGTTTCTTCTCTTTTGGGCTCTCTGTTCGTATTCGATGAATCATTACACGATTCAATAGGGAGCTCACCACAAAGTGACACTTAGCCCGCATTTTGTCTTTGTGTTTGTGGATTTTACGTTATGCTGAGAGACACCGCACAAACACTCGCAAAAAAAGAGAAAAAGAAAATGAGAAATGTCAAAGTATTGAATCAAATTCCCAGTATAGGCAATACAACCTACCCCGGACGCTTCTCACTTCTCTAACCAAATGTTCCTGTTTCGGGAGAGAGAATTGAATCGTATAATATCCGACTAAGGGGGTAAAATGAGATGTAAATGTTCATATGAAAAATCGTATTCGCTGCGACTATTCTCAGCGTCTCCTCTTTATGCGGATCTTCGTATACTTTGGGAGTGACCATTGTTTAATTGGGTTAGTGTTTTCATTTTTCTGACGTTTCATTTGATAGAGATATTCACGAAGCACGCTTCAACATTCCATATTGTTTTCTGATGTTCACCGCTTGCAGAGCAATGCAGAGCAAAACAGAACAGAAATTGCGTGAACCCGAAAAATTGAGAGTTGTATATATATATATTTTTTTTTTTTTAGAGACTCGCGCAGGTTCAAGAGTTTTTATATTCCCTTATGATGTGTTGACACACACAACCTGAACGGAGTGCAGTGGTTGGGGTCGTTGATGTTCGTTTACTACTCTCAGGGGTGGTTGTCCTAGACCTAGATAGGACGAAAGCCGACCAAATTCCGCGTTGGTTATAGTCCGTAGTAATTCGTTCAAGCACTTTAGTATTGCATACGCAGAGGATGAATTGTATTGGTTTTCTACTTCTGTGCACCCAGGCCATTTGCGGTAGAGAATTTATTTCATTTCGTACAAACTCGGTTTTCTATCGGTAGATATGCTCTCGTGTGCGTTGGTCCATTCGGTCGCTACTGTGGAGTGGATATTTCGGTCTCACGGTAAAACGAGCGACAGCCGCGCAAGTTACGTCCGTACCCTGACACCACACTCTCCCTGCAATCCACACACAATCATTCCCAACATCAGGCAAATACCGCCGCATCTATTCCCGCAGCAGGTAGAGTTAGTTATCTCCGCAACCCAAACGGCGAGAGTTATCACACACACACATGCCTAAATGGACACAGGATTATCATCCCGCGGACGACCCGCAATAAAATAACAAACAAAAAAATGTAAAACAATAAATGTAATTGCATAGACGACCTAATCAGTGTCTAGATCACATCCGCTCTCTATGTCGTCTATGCAAAGAAAACCAATATAAATAGATCACAAAAAGATCTAACCCAGTCAATTGTAATTCTACTTTTAAAAGTGATAAACGTATTAGTTTAAAAATTACGAGTCCTGTTTTCTTTTTTAAAAGCAAACTCGAGAACCAAACTATAACTCGCATCATTTGCGCGAGAGACCTCATGTTGCCCGTATGGTTAATTTTATGCATTTAGTATTTTCATTACCTCTTATACTTAAGTTTATTATATTATTTAATACTACCTTATTACATTTATTACTTATTATTTATTTCGAATTATATTTCTGTTTAACTGTTCAGTTTGTCATTTTTGAACGGATTTCTTATATGTACATATATTTAATTTGATTCCATTTTCATTGATTTTTTTTTTAACATATCTATAATTTGATATACACATAGTTTTTTTTTTTTTTTAGTTTATAAATCTGATTTACTTTATTTATTTGAGTAGGTGTTTTTACATTAGTTAAAGGATTCCCTGAAGGGGAATCCAAAAAAAACCGCGAACGCCAGGCATGAGCCTGGCCCACTGTTCGACTTACGGATTAAAACGATTCTTAGTTTTCTATTGTACAAGTTTATTTAATGTTCTAGGACTATTCAGCTGCGAGTCTCACGACGAACTGCCAACCCAATCTGCCCGACCTGCTTACAATGCTTCGCACGATTCTCCTCCGCTCGCTGACACAGGTGTTTTGCATGTCCCCTCTTCCCTGGATCGTATTCGGTCCGTATTCCACATCCTATCTCCATACGCTGTTACTTGATCGAGAACGCATCGTCAGCATGCGTTCGTATGCATTGGCTGATGCAATCCATGGTTCGACTGGCGTATATGTAAGCCTATGCGATCGTAGCCAGACAGAATATGATCCTCCTCTACGATCTGGGAAACGCGCAAGTAGCGAGAACTGCCTAAGGTGCTGAAATGTGCTGACTCATCGAGTCCCGTTAATGCGGGTAATCGACCTTCGCCCTTGGCCTTGGTCGATGGTGTTAACTCCTCCCCCTTCAAAAATCTGCGTCTCGCAGATGGATGACATCATCGCCCAGCTGGTCGGTCGTCCTTAGTTTCGAGTTGCATCTGCAGAAGCCTCTGGTATCCTGAGTGCTGGAAGACTCAATTTTCCACTTAGCTTACGCCACATGATGATCATGAACGATATCAGCAATACGAAGACAGCGACGTCCCATAGCGTAGAGATTCCCATCCTAGTGGCCAGGTGACCGAGTCGTTTGATGTTTTCAATACTGAGTTTGTGAATGAATTGAAGGTCCACCTCATGTTCCTTGACAGTAACGTTCGTCATCGCTGATGGCAGGATTTGGAGAGCAGCGTAGCTAGAGCTTATGAAGGTCCTGTTTCCTAATTGGATTGTTTCATTATTCAACTGGATGATGAAGGTTCCCGTCAAAAACTGCTTGATGCTTCCTGAGGTAAGTTGGCCTTTGAAGTTCGTTGCAAATATGGTGTTTCCTTTGATCAGCTCGACAACTTCGCGGGTGTTCGTACGATATGTGCATGCTGCATGACCTCCCTTCAGCAATCTGGCTATGCAGTGATTTTCTGGAATCCTCGAGAGTGATCCTTCTCTGCATACAGTGGTGTTGCTTATCGATAGGCATTGTTGGATCACGCCATAGGTTTCCTCCCGGTTGATAAGTATTCTATTAAAATCGATGCTAACTTGCTGATCGTTGGTTACCGATGGTTTTATTAGCAACAGGTTGTAGTCCTCCTTCTTCACCTTCGGCATGGACAAGACGTACAAGAGAATCGAACCGTTTGTGTAAACCGATGGTGCTCCGAATTCGATTGCCTCAATTTCGTTTTCGTACGGAAGGGTTTCAAGTTCGTTTATTAGCAGGTTGATTTCGTCGTGGTTAAGAAGGTTGGTGTTCACGATGCCGTTTTTAGCCATCTGGCATGTTCGCACCACCTCGTTGATCTCTTCTTTCATTAGTAAAACCTGGTCCAAGATGTCACGTTTGAACCTCTGGATATCCGCTATCGCCCTTTCGCTGTGGGTGTTGTCAATGACCCAGTTAACTTTCTTGGTTATGTCTTCGATGGACTCTATGACTCGCTCGTTCACCTTGTACTGATGGTTGTTGTTTTCCACGATCTGCTGTTGGCTTTTTAGGATTTCGTCCCAGTCTGAAGCATCCGGGTTTCCAGCGACCCATTTCCACGCGGATCCAATCCAGTTTATTGATCTCTGCTTCATTGGTGTCCTACCCTTCAGTAACCTGATGCGATCCGTGATCGAGTTAAGATGGAAGTTAATCAGCCGTCTGTCCCCTTTGTCGATGATGTGCTTGTTGATAGATTCCGCGACCTCCGTCGCCTGACGCTCGAACTGGTTTAGATTAATAACGTGTACAAGATTGAGGTTGCCGTCGACTATCCACGCTTTGCCTTCCTTGATAGGGACGAGTGGGGTTGTGTATTTGAATATCTGGAACCCTTGTACCGTTGCCAGGCAGATCAGGCAGGTTAGTCTGGAAATACCGACTTGGTGGCTTACGACGAATATAATTTTACAGTAGTTTAGAAAATATAACCAATTATTACAATTACAAATTATATGGCGTTAAACTATGCAGGAAAGAAGACATTAGTGTTGAGAACAAGTAAAACTTAATATTCAGATACAAAGAGTTACACTTAATATTGAGATACAAGGAATAAAACAACCTTAATGAACTTAATATTCAGATAAAAGGAAATAAACAAACTTAAATATTAAGATACAATCTATCGTACATGCATATCTATGTGTGTTTTAATTCTTTTAACATGTCTGTGGTGTAATATTGTACATAATCATGTTTTACTTATTTTACATATCTTATAACATCTCCTAAAGATTTGTGCGTAAGTGCCGTAAAAAGAAAAAAATGTGCGCGTGCCAAGTGAGTGTGCCATTCTCAGTTTTTTTTTTTTTTTTTTTTTTTTATTTTTTTTTTGTATTTTTGTAAAATTTTTTTATGAATTTCTAACTTGCGTTTTGTGTATTTTGCGCCCTGTTGTTGTAAGCACAGTGACCTTATTATTTTTTGCTACAACTTCCTTTCGATACAAAGGCTTGTGCTTGCCCTGGATTCTTTTAAAGGAAGTGTAAACAACGTCACCTTTTTTAAATGCCTTGGGTACCGTTCTCTTTTTATTATGCCATACGTTCCTATCAGCTTGCTTCTTCTGTATCCTTTCTCTTAACTGCTGGTTCACCTTGATCCGAAAGTTGGCCATATTTTGGAAGTTGTATCTACTGCTTCTGTTAAAGAATACATCCGACGGCTTTCGCTGCGTCACTGAGTGAATGGTATTGTTATACCTATCCACAGATATATTTAGGAGTTCCCTCAGCTTGAGGTCTTTGTATTCAGCCTTCAGACATCGATAGATTTCAAGAATGGTGGAGTGAAATCGCTCGACCTGCCCATTGACTTCGCTGCGATTGACGGGTGTCTGATACATTTTTATATCGAGCATCTTTATAAAGTTAACCATAATTGGGCTAAGGAAACTCCTTTCGTTATCAGTGACAATCATTTTGGGGACCGTGAAATAGTGAAGGATTTTTATAATTTTGTCTCTAAGGTGTAGGGAAGATTTGTTTTTAATGTGAAAGAGTTTAGCAAATTTCGAGAATTTGTCCAGGCAAGAGATAAATTTTTCCCCTTGTATTTCCATAATATCGAGGTGTAGTATCTCGCAGGGATAAGAAGGAGACGGAGTAGGCTGCAACTCAGGCGTCGCCGGGTGTCGGTCATATTTGTTTGCGAGGCAGACATCGCACGACTTCGTGTACTTCTTGATAGAGCTTATCATTTTTGGAAAGTAATATTTCTCTAGAAGTTGTTCCTTTCTTTCTTTTCTCTGGCGTTTCTGTGGGCCCGCCTATGTTCCTTGCTTATAAGATCCCACACTCGGTTTTCGTTGGCTACATCTTCCACGATTCTTTGAGTGATTCTTATCTTATAGCAGACGAAGTATTCCAAATATACCTTTTGCAGCAAGTCAATACAGCATTCGGGGATCTTGATGCCATTCACTATATTTGGTCTTAATCGAGTTTTCAGTATCTCTACCAACGTTGTTTTATCCAAATTATCCACGGCGATATAGTGCCTTGAGAAACCAGGATGTGGTTCTTCGTAAATACTGAGACCCTTCCCCAATTTTATCACGATTTGATTTCGGAAGACATTAAGGGGTGCTTCTACGTGCGGAATTAGGTCTGTCGAGTCCTGTTCGGCACTATGCATCGTCTCGGAAGCGGATTCAGTGGAATGGGTTTCGTCGTCATTTGGTTCCGTTAAGGATCCATGCTCTGAAGCCTCCTCTGTAGTAGAGTGAGCAGTTTCTGTTTCTGAATTAGCGTTGGAGGCGGTGTCCGTTAAGGAATTGTCGTGTAGCGCGTTCACCTGGGATCCAGCTTCAGCATTTACTGAGGCGGTCAGGTGATGGTTCTCAATTTTAAGTCTCGATAAGGCGTCGGCTACGACATTAGATTTACCCGGTCTGTAAACCAATTCGCAGTTATATTCCTCTATCCTTGCCTTCCAACGTTTTAACTTTGCGTTAAAGTTTCTATTGCCCAATGAAAAGGTCAATGTTTGGTGATCAGTGAATATACGTATTTTTCTAGCCCCATATAGATAGGATCGGAGGTTGTCTAGGGCCCATACTATCGCCAGCATCTCTTTTTCATTGGTCGCATAATTTTCCTCTGTCTGGTTGAGGGACCGTGAGATATAAGCGATGGGTTTGTCTTTACCTAGCTCACCCTGCGATAGTACGGCTCCGATTGCTGTATTCGAGGCATCCGTAGTAAGATTAAATGGCACGTCGGAATCAGGAAATGAAAGAACTTCTGCAGAGGTCAACAGTGTTTTTAAATCATTAAAGGCCTTCATCGCGTCTTCACCGAGCGTAATGCGAATATTTCTCGACTGATTGGCCTTCACTTGGGCATATTCCCCTCGAGTCAGGTTGGTGAGTGGCTTGGCAACCTTCGCATAATCCCGTATGAATTTCCTGTAATAAGATGTCATTCCAAGGAAAGATTTCAGCTCCTTTAAAATTTCGGGAGGCTGGATATTACGAATCGCCTCTACCTTCTTCATGTCTGGACGCACCCCATCAGGGGTAATGATATATCCAAGGAACTCCACCTCAGTGTCCATGAAGTGCGTCTTTTCCAAGTTGACCCTAAGGTTGGCCCCGCTTAACCTTCCAAGTACCGTATCGAGGTTCTTCAGATGATTTTCTGGGCTATTGCCAAAGACGATTATATCATCTATATAGACATAACAGATTTTGCCTATATAGGGCTTTAGCACATCATCTATCATCCGTTGAAAGATCGCCGGAGCATTTTTCAGGCCAAAGGGCAATCTCAGAAACTCGTACTTCCCATTCATCGTCGAGAACGCTGTTTTGGGGATATCAGAAGGTTTCATAGGTATTTGGTGGAAGCTGGATGTCAGGTCCAGTGTTGTGAAGTATCGGGCCTTACCGAGGCTGGCGAGTGTGGCGTTGATGTCAGGAATTGGGTACTCGTCGCCACTGTAATAACTTGGATGATCGAATGTAAACTTAACACTTTATTGGTACTAGGTATCGTATTACACTTGTGTTTTCCTCAAGGGTGGACAAACAACTGACATGAAGGGAACATGGCGATGCTGAGTAATTCTCACATACATGGCAATCCGCTGAATAAATTCTTACATACATTACACTTCGTTTTAGAAGAGCGAACATTTCTTCGGGCTCAATTTCAGTCCAGCTGCCTAATTTCTTTCCAGTACCCCTTCACGCTTCCTAAGGTGATAGTCGAAATACTTCCGCATGATAATTATGTACTCTAGATAGACAACACAAGTCCTCCAGTGAACCCCTCTTAGTACACGGTTGATCAGCCCTTAAAAGGTATTTTCCTTATCTTGTTGATCAAGCTCTATTAGCAAGTCCAGCGTCGAGAGACACTTTGCACCAGATAGTGTGTCCAAAGTGTCTTCGATTTTCGGTAAAGGATAGCTGTCTTTCTTCAGCTTGCTGTAGTCCACGGAGAATCGGGTAATTCCATCCTTCTTCTTAACTAACAGTACTGGCGAACTCAAGAGGCTTGCAGATGAATCGATTACGCCCTCCTTTGCAATCCCGTCGAATAGTTTGACCACTTCGCCTTCTTTCACAAAAGGTACCCTCCTCGGGGGTTGCTGGATCGGTCTAAAATCTTCAGTGTCTATTCCGTGTTTCACAATTGATGTTCTTCCACAGTCTTTACTGTTTGTAAAAACTGTCCAATACTTATGAAGCAGGGAGAGTGCTTTACCTTTCTGCTCCTCCAATAGAAGTTGCGTCCACTCTCTGGCCATTGATTTCATGAAGGCTTTGTTGGTCTGGATTTATCGGTGTTTACGACCTTCGCAGTTCATAATGGCGGCAGCTTCTTGGCATAGAGCCATGGTTGTTCCTCTTTGTATTGCCTTAGGTGCACTGGCAGGATTAAGGACTCTTACTGGAAATAATCGGTCTGCATTCGGGGGAACTGTTGGCGCGCTAGGACGACTATTCGCCTGACTTTATTACCCTGCCCATAATCTATTGTTAATGGGAGCTTTAGGTTACCATACTTTATTACTTTTTTGTTTGAGGTCCAATGTTAAGATATGCCTTATCATGAAGTCAATGACGATTTTGGTCAGTAATGTCTGTAACGATGAAATCATGCTGAAGCTCGACGGTACCCATCGTAAGTCTTTTCTGGACCTTACCCTTAACTTCCGCCTCCTCCCCAGTTACTACCGAAGCATTACCTCGGAAAATGGTTCGATGTTATAATCGAATCCGCTTCGAATGATTGAATGAGTTGCGCCCGTGTCCAAAGTTAGCAGATACCGTCGCTCATCCATCGTTCCCTCGATGACTAGACTAGTTACGTCCCTACAGATTCGGGATACGAGGAGGCTGGGGCACTCCAATGTGGGAGCCAGCGCATGTTCTCTGCTCACGCTAGGTCCCTTTTTTGGCGAACTAGACCTCGAACATTTTCTTCGCAAACGGAAGTTTTTCCCAAAGTGCCCCTGCTGGTCGCAGATGTAGCATCTACCCGGGAATAAGCCACTCCTGCTCGCCGTTTTTGTTCGATGTTTAACATGCGAGAGCACTGGCGACTGTCTCCTTAAAAGATGTATTCGGCAGGAGAATCAAGCTTCGTTGCGTATCGGGGACGATTAGCCCCTGGATGAAAGAATCCGTTTTTAGTTTTTCCACAACATCAATTGGTACATTCGAGTAGGCTATATAACACAGCCTCCCGGTGTAGTAGTCTCGTTTCTACGCTGCTTGCGCCTTTTAAGCTCAAGCTTGTGCATTTCCTGCATGTGTTCACTGCCGTATCTGCGATGAAGAGCATCCCATATGGCTGTGTAGTTCCTTCTCTTGGTCTACGGAATTGTCTCTAGTACATCAGCTGCTTCTCCTTAAAGACGTTAAGCGTGCTCGTGCATGGATGCTGCAACCGGTAAGACACTTCCATAATGCTGCACTTTCTGGATAGTTTTCTCGAGTTCCAGAACCTTCTTGTCGACCCTCGATTCTAGTGCCTCGATTATCCTTTCCTGATTATTTTCGAGATCTGGGACTTTCCTGTCCAGTGTCTCGATTCTCTCTTCGACGTCCTGGAATCGATCGTTGACTGCCTGCTGGATATCTCTTGAGCCTTCTCGATTGTTCTCTAGCATCTCTTCTAACGTCTCCAGCTCCTGGCTCAGGGAAGTGCAATTTTCCTCCAACTTTTTACTTACGGCAGCGGAATTTTCTAGAGTTTCCCCAGCTTCTGGCTCAGAGAAGGGAATTTTTCTCCTACTTTCTACTTACGGTAACGGAATTTTCTGGGTTATGGAAATTTTTCTCCAGCTTTTGGCTCATTGCATTCATAGCGGCGAGAATTTGCTGCATATGGAATACTGGCTCACTGGATGTCGACGGCTTCTCCCCTTCGAACTCATAATTCTTCCAGTCGACACATTCTTCCTCCAACACTGATCGGAATCTTTCCACTAGGTTGGCTTTACTTCCCACTGTGGATAGTCCCCGGGCAACCAGGTCTCTTTTCAAATGTTCGGTGGTCAGTTTCTCTAGTTTCACCATTTTCTTGTACTGTTTCAATAATTCACTTTAAACTTCGAATAAACTTTTCACTCGTCTACTCGCAATACCACTTCTGACACCAAATATTACGAATTTAATCCCACATCTGACACAAAATGTTCCGAACATTTCTACGAATTCAGAATAGTGCCCGATCACTGGATTGCGATAAACTATAACTCTTGGCTTTTTATTCTTTTATTGTTTCACCTTAGATCAATTATCTGAGCACTTCGCCTTTATTTATTATTACGACCTCTTACACACTTTACATTTTAATGCTTACACTCACCTTTATTACAAGTTTTTGCTCACTTTGTTTCTACAACTCGCTAGGTGGCTTGATTACTTTCACACTGGTTTACCGACTGATCACTCGTTATTGAGTTCCGAAAACTGAACGTCGCCGAGGGCGAGCGTTCGCGATTATGTAGCCCCGGTCCACTTTCTCGAATGTTCGCCGTCAGAAAGTTGCCATCATTTCCATTTCAGCTTCATCAGAGCATTCCAAACTTCGACAGCGAGATTCGAACAAACCATCGGTTCGTGTCCGCAACAATATTATAAGAATTGTTTGTTACGGGCTAGCATTCTTGACGTTAAGTCAAAAGAGAAAATATGTATGTATGTAATCTAAAAAATAAACTCCTCGTAAGTTGAATGTGCTACGTACAGTGTGTGAAATCTACAGGAGTCTTACTTTCGTCATTACCTGCCTTCCTCATGTGAACTTACACACTCTCCCTCTCTCTATTAAAATTATTCAGCTGTTAATTGAATCCAATTATAAAGTATAGCTAATTTCTTTGCTATACTGCGTCCTGGATCAATTACAACTAAAGATTTAATGCAGACGTTATTTTAATACATCGCAGCAAGACTTCATTTGATCACGCCTATTCAAAAAAGAGGGATATTTTTTGTTAAAGTTAGTTACAGAGCTATGGCCTTCGATCTACGTATAACTAACCATAGTTTAACCAGCATTCAACTTGATTCCAGTGTATCTAGGGTCAAGGGATCACATGGATTTAGTAAAATTGACTATTCCTGTTTAAAAGCATATTTGAGTTTTGAGCTCTGGGATGAAGTTTTCGATGCACAGGATCCACCAATTGCTTTTGTTTCTTAAACTCAGCTTGCACAAAGATACGGTAACTAATTATCTTACTACTGAGAAATTCATTCGTTTTCAAATACAATACTTTTTAATGGATAGTTTTTGAAGGATAAACAATGAGAAAAAAACCTTCACTTAATTAACATGTCTATGATTTGTTCTTCGTTAGAATATGATAAGCATTAAATAGAGTGAATTTTAATGAATAAAATATATAAACAAGTGAGGAGTATAGAATATAAATAATTAACTGAATAAATAGATAAATAAATAACAAATAAGTAAATAAATAATAAGTAAATAAATATATAAATAAATAAATAAATAGATAAATAAATAACAAATAAATAAACATATAATCTATATATATAAAAGAGTTCCGTGACTGATTGACTGACAGACAACGCACCGGCCAAAACGCTGAACCTATGTATAAGGCTGAAATTTTGACAGTGTATTCTTATAGTGACATAGATATCCGCTAAGAAAGGATTTTTCAAAATTCCACTCCTAAGTCAGGTATTATTTGATTGAATTATTTGAGTCAATTTTTGTTTCTTCTCTTTTGGGCTCTCTGTTCGTATTCGATGAATCATTACACGATTCAATAGGGAGCTCACCACAAAGTGACACTTAGCCCGCATTTTGTCTTTGTGTTTGTGGATTTTACGTTATGCTGAGAGACACCGCACAAACACTCGCAAAAAAAGAGAAAAAGAAAATGAGAAATGTCAAAGTATTGAATCAAATTCCCAGTATAGGCAATACAACCTACCCCGGACGCTTCTCACTTCTCTAACCAAATGTTCCTGTTTCGGGAGAGAGAATTGAATCGTATAATATCCGACTAAGGGGGTAAAATGAGATGTAAATGTTCATATGAAAAATCGTATTCGCTGCGACTATTCTCAGCGTCTCCTCTTTATGCGGATCTTCGTATACTTTGGGAGTGACCATTGTTTAATTGGGTTAGTGTTTTCATTTTTCTGACGTTTCATTTGATAGAGATATTCACGAAGCACGCTTCAACATTCCATATTGTTTTCTGATGTTCACCGCTTGCAGAGCAATGCAGAGCAAAACAGAACAGAAATTGCGTGAACCCGAAAAATTGAGAGTTGTATATATATATATTTTTTTTTTTTTAGAGACTCGCGCAGGTTCAAGAGTTTTTATATTCCCTTATGATGTGTTGACACACACAACCTGAACGGAGTGCAGTGGTTGGGGTCGTTGATGTTCGTTTACTACTCTCAGGGGTGGTTGTCCTAGACCTAGATAGGACGAAAGCCGACCAAATTCCGCGTTGGTTATAGTCCGTAGTAATTCGTTCAAGCACTTTAGTATTGCATACGCAGAGGATGAATTGTATTGGTTTTCTACTTCTGTGCACCCAGGCCATTTGCGGTAGAGAATTTATTTCATTTCGTACAAACTCGGTTTTCTATCGGTAGATATGCTCTCGTGTGCGTTGGTCCATTCGGTCGCTACTGTGGAGTGGATATTTCGGTCTCACGGTAAAACGAGCGACAGCCGCGCAAGTTACGTCCGTACCCTGACACCACACTCTCCCTGCAATCCACACACAATCATTCCCAACATCAGGCAAATACCGCCGCATCTATTCCCGCAGCAGGTAGAGTTAGTTATCTCCGCAACCCAAACGGCGAGAGTTATCACACACACACATGCCTAAATGGACACAGGATTATCATCCCGCGGACGACCCGCAATAAAATAACAAACAAAAAAATGTAAAACAATAAATGTAATTGCATAGACGACCTAATCAGTGTCTAGATCACATCCGCTCTCTATGTCGTCTATGCAAAGAAAACCAATATAAATAGATCACAAAAAGATCTAACCCAGTCAATTGTAATTCTACTTTTAAAAGTGATAAACGTATTAGTTTAAAAATTACGAGTCCTGTTTTCTTTTTTAAAAGCAAACTCGAGAACCAAACTATAACTCGCATCATTTGCGCGAGAGACCTCATGTTGCCCGTATGGTTAATTTTATGCATTTAGTATTTTCATTACCTCTTATACTTAAGTTTATTATATTATTTAATACTACCTTATTACATTTATTACTTATTATTTATTTCGAATTATATTTCTGTTTAACTGTTCAGTTTGTCATTTTTGAACGGATTTCTTATATGTACATATATTTAATTTGATTCCATTTTCATTGATTTTTTTTTTAACATATCTATAATTTGATATACACATAGTTTTTTTTTTTTTTTAGTTTATAAATCTGATTTACTTTATTTATTTGAGTAGGTGTTTTTACATTAGTTAAAGGATTCCCTGAAGGGGAATCCAAAAAAAACCGCGAACGCCAGGCATGAGCCTGGCCCACTGTTCGACTTACGGATTAAAACGATTCTTAGTTTTCTATTGTACAAGTTTATTTAATGTTCTAGGACTATTCAGCTGCGAGTCTCACGACGAACTGCCAACCCAATCTGCCCGACCTGCTTACAATGCTTCGCACGATTCTCCTCCGCTCGCTGACACAGGTGTTTTGCATGTCCCCTCTTCCCTGGATCGTATTCGGTCCGTATTCCACATCCTATCTCCATACGCTGTTACTTGATCGAGAACGCATCGTCAGCATGCGTTCGTATGCATTGGCTGATGCAATCCATGGTTCGACTGGCGTATATGTAAGCCTATGCGATCGTAGCCAGACAGAATATGATCCTCCTCTACGATCTGGGAAACGCGCAAGTAGCGAGAACTGCCTAAGGTGCTGAAATGTGCTGACTCATCGAGTCCCGTTAATGCGGGTAATCGACCTTCGCCCTTGGCCTTGGTCGATGGTGTTAACTCCTCCCCCTTCAAAAATCTGCGTCTCGCAGATGGATGACATCATCGCCCAGCTGGTCGGTCGTCCTTAGTTTCGAGTTGCATCTGCAGAAGCCTCTGGTATCCTGAGTGCTGGAAGACTCAATTTTCCACTTAGCTTACGCCACATGATGATCATGAACGATATCAGCAATACGAAGACAGCGACGTCCCATAGCGTAGAGATTCCCATCCTAGTGGCCAGGTGACCGAGTCGTTTGATGTTTTCAATACTGAGTTTGTGAATGAATTGAAGGTCCACCTCATGTTCCTTGACAGTAACGTTCGTCATCGCTGATGGCAGGATTTGGAGAGCAGCGTAGCTAGAGCTTATGAAGGTCCTGTTTCCTAATTGGATTGTTTCATTATTCAACTGGATGATGAAGGTTCCCGTCAAAAACTGCTTGATGCTTCCTGAGGTAAGTTGGCCTTTGAAGTTCGTTGCAAATATGGTGTTTCCTTTGATCAGCTCGACAACTTCGCGGGTGTTCGTACGATATGTGCATGCTGCATGACCTCCCTTCAGCAATCTGGCTATGCAGTGATTTTCTGGAATCCTCGAGAGTGATCCTTCTCTGCATACAGTGGTGTTGCTTATCGATAGGCATTGTTGGATCACGCCATAGGTTTCCTCCCGGTTGATAAGTATTCTATTAAAATCGATGCTAACTTGCTGATCGTTGGTTACCGATGGTTTTATTAGCAACAGGTTGTAGTCCTCCTTCTTCACCTTCGGCATGGACAAGACGTACAAGAGAATCGAACCGTTTGTGTAAACCGATGGTGCTCCGAATTCGATTGCCTCAATTTCGTTTTCGTACGGAAGGGTTTCAAGTTCGTTTATTAGCAGGTTGATTTCGTCGTGGTTAAGAAGGTTGGTGTTCACGATGCCGTTTTTAGCCATCTGGCATGTTCGCACCACCTCGTTGATCTCTTCTTTCATTAGTAAAACCTGGTCCAAGATGTCACGTTTGAACCTCTGGATATCCGCTATCGCCCTTTCGCTGTGGGTGTTGTCAATGACCCAGTTAACTTTCTTGGTTATGTCTTCGATGGACTCTATGACTCGCTCGTTCACCTTGTACTGATGGTTGTTGTTTTCCACGATCTGCTGTTGGCTTTTTAGGATTTCGTCCCAGTCTGAAGCATCCGGGTTTCCAGCGACCCATTTCCACGCGGATCCAATCCAGTTTATTGATCTCTGCTTCCTTGGTGTCCTACCCTTCAGTAACCTGATGCGATCCGTGATCGAGTTAAGATGGAAGTTAATCAGCCGTCTGTCCCCTTTGTCGATGATGTGCTTGTTGATAGATTCCGCGACCTCCGTCGCCTGACGCTCGAACTGGTTTAGATTAATAACGTGTACAAGATTGAGGTTGCCGTCGACTATCCACGCTTTGCCTTCCTTGATAGGGACGAGTGGGGTTGTGTATTTGAATATCTGGAACCCTTGTACCGTTGCCAGGCAGATCAGGCAGGTTAGTCTGGAAATACCGACTTGGTGGCTTACGACGAATATAATTTTACAGTAGTTTAGAAAATATAACCAATTATTACAATTACAAATTATATGGCGTTAAACTATGCAGGAAAGAAGACATTAGTGTTGAGAACAAGTAAAACTTAATATTCAGATACAAAGAGTTACACTTAATATTGAGATACAAGGAATAAAACAACCTTAATGAACTTAATATTCAGATAAAAGGAAATAAACAAACTTAAATATTAAGATACAATCTATCGTACATGCATATCTATGTGTGTTTTAATTCTTTTAACATGTCTGTGGTGTAATATTGTACATAATCATGTTTTACTTATTTTACATATCTTATAACATCTCCTAAAGATTTGTGCGTAAGTGCCGTAAAAAGAAAAAAATGTGCGCGTGCCAAGTGAGTGTGCCATTCTCAGTTTTTTTTTTTTTTTTTTTTTTTTATTTTTTTTTTGTATTTTTGTAAAATTTTTTTATGAATTTCTAACTTGCGCTTTGTGTATTTTGCGCCCTGTTGTTGTAAGCACAGTGACCTTATTATTTTTTGCTACAACTTCCTTTCGATACAAAGGCTTGTGCTTGCCCTGGATTCTTTTAAAGGAAGTGTAAACAACGTCACCTTTTTTAAATGCCTTGGGTACCGTTCTCTTTTTATTATGCCATACGTTCCTATCAGCTTGCTTCTTCTGTATCCTTTCTCTTAACTGCTGGTTCACCTTGATCCGAAAGTTGGCCATATTTTGGAAGTTGTATCTACTGCTTCTGTTAAAGAATACATCCGACGGCTTTCGCTGCGTCACTGAGTGAATGGTATTGTTATACCTATCCACAGATATATTTAGGAGTTCCCTCAGCTTGAGGTCTTTGTATTCAGCCTTCAGACATCGATAGATTTCAAGAATGGTGGAGTGAAATCGCTCGACCTGCCCATTGACTTCGCTGCGATTGACGGGTGTCTGATACATTTTTATATCGAGCATCTTTATAAAGTTAACCATAATTGGGCTAAGGAAACTCCTTTCGTTATCAGTGACAATCATTTTGGGGACCGTGAAATAGTGAAGGATTTTTATAATTTTGTCTCTAAGGTGTAGGGAAGATTTGTTTTTAATGTGAAAGAGTTTAGCAAATTTCGAGAATTTGTCCAGGCAAGAGATAAATTTTTCCCCTTGTATTTCCATAATATCGAGGTGTAGTATCTCGCAGGGATAAGAAGGAGACGGAGTAGGCTGCAACTCAGGCGTCGCCGGGTGTCGGTCATATTTGTTTGCGAGGCAGACATCGCACGACTTCGTGTACTTCTTGATAGAGCTTATCATTTTTGGAAAGTAATATTTCTCTAGAAGTTGTTCCTTATTTTCTCTGGCGTTTCTGTGGGCCCGCCTATGTTCCTTGCTTATAAGATCCCACACTCGGTTTTCGTTGGCTACATCTTCCACGATTCTTTGAGTGATTCTTATCTTATAGCAGACGAAGTATTCCAAATATACCTTTTGCAGCAAGTCAATACAGCATTCGGGGATCTTGATGCCATTCACTATATTTGGTCTTAATCGAGTTTTCAGTATCTCTACCAACGTTGTTTTATCCAAATTATCCACGGCGATATAGTGCCTTGAGAAACCAGGATGTGGTTCTTCGTAAATACTGAGACCCTTCCCCAATTTTATCACGATTTGATTTCGGAAGACATTAAGGGGTGCTTCTACGTGCGGAATTAGGTCTGTCGAGTCCTGTTCGGCACTATGCATCGTCTCGGAAGCGGATTCAGTGGAATGGGTTTCGTCGTCATTTGGTTCCGTTAAGGATCCATGCTCTGAAGCCTCCTCTGTAGTAGAGTGAGCAGTTTCTGTTTCTGAATTAGCGTTGGAGGCGGTGTCCGTTAAGGAATTGTCGTGTAGCGCGTTCACCTGGGATCCAGCTTCAGCATTTACTGAGGCGGTCAGGTGATGGTTCTCAATTTTAAGTCTCGATAAGGCGTCGGCTACGACATTAGATTTACCCGGTCTGTAAACCAATTCGCAGTTATATTCCTCTATCCTTGCCTTCCAACGTTTTAACTTTGCGTTAAAGTTTCTATTGCCCAATGAAAAGGTCAATGTTTGGTGATCAGTGAATATACGTATTTTTCTAGCCCCATATAGATAGGATCGGAGGTTGTCTAGGGCCCATACTATCGCCAGCATCTCTTTTTCATTGGTCGCATAATTTTCCTCTGTCTTGTTGAGGGACCGTGAGATATAAGCGATGGGTTTGTCTTTACCTAGCTCACCCTGCGATAGTACGGCTCCGATTGCTGTATTCGAGGCATCCGTAGTAAGATTAAATGGCACGTCGGAATCAGGAAATGAAAGAACTTCTGCAGAGGTCAACAGTGTTTTTAAATCATTAAAGGCCTTCATCGCGTCTTCACCGAGCGTAATGCGAATATTTCTCGACTGATTGGCCTTCACTTGGGCATATTCCCCTCGAGTCAGGTTGGTGAGTGGCTTGGCAACCTTCGCATAATCCCGTATGAATTTCCTGTAATAAGATGTCATTCCAAGGAAAGATTTCAGCTCCTTTAAAATTTCGGGAGGCTGGATATTACGAATCGCCTCTACCTTCTTCATGTCTGGACGCACCCCATCAGGGGTAATGATATATCCAAGGAACTCCACCTCAGTGTCCATGAAGTGCGTCTTTTCCAAGTTGACCCTAAGGTTGGCCCCGCTTAACCTTCCAAGTACCGTATCGAGGTTCTTCAGATGATTTTCTGGGCTATTGCCAAAGACGATTATATCATCTATATAGACATAACAGATTTTGCCTATATAGGGCTTTAGCACATCATCTATCATCCGTTGAAAGATCGCCGGAGCATTTTTCAGGCCAAAGGGCAATCTCAGAAACTCGTACTTCCCATTCATCGTCGAGAACGCTGTTTTGGGGATATCAGAAGGTTTCATAGGTATTTGGTGGAAGCTGGATGTCAGGTCCAGTGTTGTGAAGTATCGGGCCTTACCGAGGCTGGCGAGTGTGGCGTTGATGTCAGGAATTGGGTACTCGTCGCCACTGTAATAACTTGGATGATCGAATGTAAACTTAACACTTTATTGGTACTAGGTATCGTATTACACTTGTGTTTTCCTCAAGGGTGGACAAACAACTGACATGAAGGGAACATGGCGATGCTGAGTAATTCTCACATACATGGCAATCCGCTGAATAAATTCTTACATACATTACACTTCGTTTTAGAAGAGCGAACATTTCTTCGGGCTCAATTTCAGTCCAGCTGCCTAATTTCTTTCCAGTACCCCTTCACGCTTCCTAAGGTGATAGTCGAAATACTTCCGCATGATAATTATGTACTCTAGATAGACAACACAAGTCCTCCAGTGAACCCCTCTTAGTACACGGTTGATCAGCCCTTAAAAGGTATTTTCCTTATCTTGTTGATCAAGCTCTATTAGCAAGTCCAGCGTCGAGAGACACTTTGCACCAGATAGTGTGTCCAAAGTGTCTTCGATTTTCGGTAAAGGATAGCTGTCTTTCTTCAGCTTGCTGTAGTCCACGGAGAATCGGGTAATTCCATCCTTCTTCTTAACTAACAGTACTGGCGAACTCAAGAGGCTTGCAGATGAATCGATTACGCCCTCCTTTGCAATCCCGTCGAATAGTTTGACCACTTCGCCTTCTTTCACAAAAGGTACCCTCCTCGGGGGTTGCTGGATCGGTCTAAAATCTTCAGTGTCTATTCCGTGTTTCACAATTGATGTTCTTCCACAGTCTTTACTGTTTGTAAAAACTGTCCAATACTTATGAAGCAGGGAGAGTGCTTTACCTTTCTGCTCCTCCAATAGAAGTTGCGTCCACTCTCTGGCCATTGATTTCATGAAGGCTTTGTTGGTCTGGATTTATCGGTGTTTACGACCTTCGCAGTTCATAATGGCGGCAGCTTCTTGGCATAGAGCCATGGTTGTTCCTCTTTGTATTGCCTTAGGTGCACTGGCAGGATTAAGGACTCTTACTGGAAATAATCGGTCTGCATTCGGGGGAACTGTTGGCGCGCTAGGACGACTATTCGCCTGACTTTATTACCCTGCCCATAATCTATTGTTAATGGGAGCTTTAGGTTACCATACTTTATTACTTTTTTGTTTGAGGTCCAATGTTAAGATATGCCTTATCATGAAGTCAATGACGATTTTGGTCAGTAATGTCTGTAACGATGAAATCATGCTGAAGCTCGACGGTACCCATCGTAAGTCTTTTCTGGACCTTACCCTTAACTTCCGCCTCCTCCCCAGTTACTACCGAAGCATTACCTCGGAAAATGGTTCGATGTTATAATCGAATCCGCTTCGAATGATTGAATGAGTTGCGCCCGTGTCCAAAGTTAGCAGATACCGTCGCTCATCCATCGTTCCCTCGATGACTAGACTAGTTACGTCCCTACAGATTCGGGATACGAGGAGGCTGGGGCACTCCAATGTGGGAGCCAGCGCATGTTCTCTGCTCACGCTAGGTCCCTTTTTTGGCGAACTAGACCTCGAACATTTTCTTCGCAAACGGAAGTTTTTCCCAAAGTGCCCCTGCTGGTCGCAGATGTAGCATCTACCCGGGAATAAGCCACTCCTGCTCGCCGTTTTTGTTCGATGTTTAACATGCGAGAGCACTGGCGACTGTCTCCTTAAAAGATGTATTCGGCAGGAGAATCAAGCTTCGTTGCGTATCGGGGACGATTAGCCCCTGGATGAAAGAATCCGTTTTTAGTTTTTCCACAACATCAATTGGTACATTCGAGTAGGCTATATAACACAGCCTCCCGGTGTAGTAGTCTCGTTTCTACGCTGCTTGCGCCTTTTAAGCTCAAGCTTGTGCATTTCCTGCATGTGTTCACTGCCGTATCTGCGATGAAGAGCATCCCATATGGCTGTGTAGTTCCTTCTCTTGGTCTACGGAATTGTCTCTAGTACATCAGCTGCTTCTCCTTAAAGACGTTAAGCGTGCTCGTGCATGGATGCTGCAACCGGTAAGACACTTCCATAATGCTGCACTTTCTGGATAGTTTTCTCGAGTTCCAGAACCTTCTTGTCGACCCTCGATTCTAGTGCCTCGATTATCCTTTCCTGATTATTTTCGAGATCTGGGACTTTCCTGTCCAGTGTCTCGATTCTCTCTTCGACGTCCTGGAATCGATCGTTGACTGCCTGCTGGATATCTCTTGAGCCTTCTCGATTGTTCTCTAGCATCTCTTCTAACGTCTCCAGCTCCTGGCTCAGGGAAGTGCAATTTTCCTCCAACTTTTTACTTACGGCAGCGGAATTTTCTAGAGTTTCCCCAGCTTCTGGCTCAGAGAAGGGAATTTTTCTCCTACTTTCTACTTACGGTAACGGAATTTTCTGGGTTATGGAAATTTTTCTCCAGCTTTTGGCTCATTGCATTCATAGCGGCGAGAATTTGCTGCATATGGAATACTGGCTCACTGGATGTCGACGGCTTCTCCCCTTCGAACTCATAATTCTTCCAGTCGACACATTCTTCCTCCAACACTGATCGGAATCTTTCCACTAGGTTGGCTTTACTTCCCACTGTGGATAGTCCCCGGGCAACCAGGTCTCTTTTCAAATGTTCGGTGGTCAGTTTCTCTAGTTTCACCATTTTCTTGTACTGTTTCAATAATTCACTTTAAACTTCGAATAAACTTTTCACTCGTCTACTCGCAATACCACTTCTGACACCAAATATTACGAATTTAATCCCACATCTGACACAAAATGTTCCGAACATTTCTACGAATTCAGAATAGTGCCCGATCACTGGATTGCGATAAACTATAACTCTTGGCTTTTTATTCTTTTATTGTTTCACCTTAGATCAATTATCTGAGCACTTCGCCTTTATTTATTATTACGACCTCTTACACACTTTACATTTTAATGCTTACACTCACCTTTATTACAAGTTTTTGCTCACTTTGTTTCTACAACTCGCTAGGTGGCTTGATTACTTTCACACTGGTTTACCGACTGATCACTCGTTATTGAGTTCCGAAAACTGAACGTCGCCGAGGGCGAGCGTTCGCGATTATGTAGCCCCGGTCCACTTTCTCGAATGTTCGCCGTCAGAAAGTTGCCATCATTTCCATTTCAGCTTCATCAGAGCATTCCAAACTTCGACAGCGAGATTCGAACAAACCATCGGTTCGTGTCCGCAACAATATTATAAGAATTGTTTGTTACGGGCTAGCATTCTTGACGTTAAGTCAAAAGAGAAAATATGTATGTATGTAATCTAAAAAATAAACTCCTCGTAAGTTGAATGTGCTACGTACAGTGTGTGAAATCTACAGGAGTCTTACTTTCGTCATTACCTGCCTTCCTCATGTGAACTTACACACTCTCCCTCTCTCTATTAAAATTATTCAGCTGTTAATTGAATCCAATTATAAAGTATAGCTAATTTCTTTGCTATACTGCGTCCTGGATCAATTACAACTAAAGATTTAATGCAGACGTTATTTTAATACATCGCAGCAAGACTTCATTTGATCACGCCTATTCAAAAAAGAGGGATATTTTTTGTTAAAGTTAGTTACAGAGCTATGGCCTTCGATCTACGTATAACTAACCATAGTTTAACCAGCATTCAACTTGATTCCAGTGTATCTAGGGTCAAGGGATCACATGGATTTAGTAAAATTGACTATTCCTGTTTAAAAGCATATTTGAGTTTTGAGCTCTGGGATGAAGTTTTCGATGCACAGGATCCACCAATTGCTTTTGTTTCTTAAACTCAGCTTGCACAAAGATACGGTAACTAATTATCTTACTACTGAGAAATTCATTCGTTTTCAAATACAATACTTTTTAATGGATAGTTTTTGAAGGATAAACAATGAGAAAAAAACCTTCACTTAATTAACATGTCTATGATTTGTTCTTCGTTAGAATATGATAAGCATTAAATAGAGTGAATTTTAATGAATAAAATATATAAACAAGTGAGGAGTATAGAATATAAATAATTAACTGAATAAATAGATAAATAAATAACAAATAAGTAAATAAATAATAAGTAAATAAATATATAAATAAATAAATAAATAGATAAATAAATAACAAATAAATAAACATATAATCTATATATATAAAAGAGTTCCGTGACTGATTGACTGACAGACAACGCACCGGCCAAAACGCTGAACCTATGTATAAGGCTGAAATTTTGACAGTGTATTCTTATAGTGACATAGATATCCGCTAAGAAAGGATTTTTCAAAATTCCACTCCTAAGTCAGGTATTATTTGATTGAATTATTTGAGTCAATTTTTGTTTCTTCTCTTTTGGGCTCTCTGTTCGTATTCGATGAATCATTACACGATTCAATAGGGAGCTCACCACAAAGTGACACTTAGCCCGCATTTTGTCTTTGTGTTTGTGGATTTTACGTTATGCTGAGAGACACCGCACAAACACTCGCAAAAAAAGAGAAAAAGAAAATGAGAAATGTCAAAGTATTGAATCAAATTCCCAGTATAGGCAATACAACCTACCCCGGACGCTTCTCACTTCTCTAACCAAATGTTCCTGTTTCGGGAGAGAGAATTGAATCGTATAATATCCGACTAAGGGGGTAAAATGAGATGTAAATGTTCATATGAAAAATCGTATTCGCTGCGACTATTCTCAGCGTCTCCTCTTTATGCGGATCTTCGTATACTTTGGGAGTGACCATTGTTTAATTGGGTTAGTGTTTTCATTTTTCTGACGTTTCATTTGATAGAGATATTCACGAAGCACGCTTCAACATTCCATATTGTTTTCTGATGTTCACCGCTTGCAGAGCAATGCAGAGCAAAACAGAACAGAAATTGCGTGAACCCGAAAAATTGAGAGTTGTATATATATATATTTTTTTTTTTTTAGAGACTCGCGCAGGTTCAAGAGTTTTTATATTCCCTTATGATGTGTTGACACACACAACCTGAACGGAGTGCAGTGGTTGGGGTCGTTGATGTTCGTTTACTACTCTCAGGGGTGGTTGTCCTAGACCTAGATAGGACGAAAGCCGACCAAATTCCGCGTTGGTTATAGTCCGTAGTAATTCGTTCAAGCACTTTAGTATTGCATACGCAGAGGATGAATTGTATTGGTTTTCTACTTCTGTGCACCCAGGCCATTTGCGGTAGAGAATTTATTTCATTTCGTACAAACTCGGTTTTCTATCGGTAGATATGCTCTCGTGTGCGTTGGTCCATTCGGTCGCTACTGTGGAGTGGATATTTCGGTCTCACGGTAAAACGAGCGACAGCCGCGCAAGTTACGTCCGTACCCTGACACCACACTCTCCCTGCAATCCACACACAATCATTCCCAACATCAGGCAAATACCGCCGCATCTATTCCCGCAGCAGGTAGAGTTAGTTATCTCCGCAACCCAAACGGCGAGAGTTATCACACACACACATGCCTAAATGGACACAGGATTATCATCCCGCGGACGACCCGCAATAAAATAACAAACAAAAAAATGTAAAACAATAAATGTAATTGCATAGACGACCTAATCAGTGTCTAGATCACATCCGCTCTCTATGTCGTCTATGCAAAGAAAACCAATATAAATAGATCACAAAAAGATCTAACCCAGTCAATTGTAATTCTACTTTTAAAAGTGATAAACGTATTAGTTTAAAAATTACGAGTCCTGTTTTCTTTTTTAAAAGCAAACTCGAGAACCAAACTATAACTCGCATCATTTGCGCGAGAGACCTCATGTTGCCCGTATGGTTAATTTTATGCATTTAGTATTTTCATTACCTCTTATACTTAAGTTTATTATATTATTTAATACTACCTTATTACATTTATTACTTATTATTTATTTCGAATTATATTTCTGTTTAACTGTTCAGTTTGTCATTTTTGAACGGATTTCTTATATGTACATATATTTAATTTGATTCCATTTTCATTGATTTTTTTTTTAACATATCTATAATTTGATATACACATAGTTTTTTTTTTTTTTTAGTTTATAAATCTGATTTACTTTATTTATTTGAGTAGGTGTTTTTACATTAGTTAAAGGATTCCCTGAAGGGGAATCCAAAAAAAACCGCGAACGCCAGGCATGAGCCTGGCCCACTGTTCGACTTACGGATTAAAACGATTCTTAGTTTTCTATTGTACAAGTTTATTTAATGTTCTAGGACTATTCAGCTGCGAGTCTCACGACGAACTGCCAACCCAATCTGCCCGACCTGCTTACAATGCTTCGCACGATTCTCCTCCGCTCGCTGACACAGGTGTTTTGCATGTCCCCTCTTCCCTGGATCGTATTCGGTCCGTATTCCACATCCTATCTCCATACGCTGTTACTTGATCGAGAACGCATCGTCAGCATGCGTTCGTATGCATTGGCTGATGCAATCCATGGTTCGACTGGCGTATATGTAAGCCTATGCGATCGTAGCCAGACAGAATATGATCCTCCTCTACGATCTGGGAAACGCGCAAGTAGCGAGAACTGCCTAAGGTGCTGAAATGTGCTGACTCATCGAGTCCCGTTAATGCGGGTAATCGACCTTCGCCCTTGGCCTTGGTCGATGGTGTTAACTCCTCCCCCTTCAAAAATCTGCGTCTCGCAGATGGATGACATCATCGCCCAGCTGGTCGGTCGTCCTTAGTTTCGAGTTGCATCTGCAGAAGCCTCTGGTATCCTGAGTGCTGGAAGACTCAATTTTCCACTTAGCTTACGCCACATGATGATCATGAACGATATCAGCAATACGAAGACAGCGACGTCCCATAGCGTAGAGATTCCCATCCTAGTGGCCAGGTGACCGAGTCGTTTGATGTTTTCAATACTGAGTTTGTGAATGAATTGAAGGTCCACCTCATGTTCCTTGACAGTAACGTTCGTCATCGCTGATGGCAGGATTTGGAGAGCAGCGTAGCTAGAGCTTATGAAGGTCCTGTTTCCTAATTGGATTGTTTCATTATTCAACTGGATGATGAAGGTTCCCGTCAAAAACTGCTTGATGCTTCCTGAGGTAAGTTGGCCTTTGAAGTTCGTTGCAAATAT
This sequence comes from Eumerus sabulonum, assembly GCA_951905685.1. NCBI lineage: Eukaryota > Metazoa > Arthropoda > Insecta > Diptera > Syrphidae > Eumerus > Eumerus sabulonum. Next base: position 75,936,083 of record OX645060.1, read on the forward strand.
GGTGTTTCCTTTGATCAGCTCGACAACTTCGCGGGTGTTCGTACGATATGTGCATGCTGCATGACCTCCCTTCAGCAATCTGGCTATGCAGTGATTTTCTGGAATCCTCGAGAGTGATCCTTCTCTGCATACAGTGGTGTTGCTTATCGATAGGCATTGTTGGATCACGCCATAGGTTTCCTCCCGGTTGATAAGTATTCTATTAAAATCGATGCTAACTTGCTGATCGTTGGTTACCGATGGTTTTATTAGCAACAGGTTGTAGTCCTCCTTCTTCACCTTCGGCATGGACAAGACGTACAAGAGAATCGAACCGTTTGTGTAAACCGATGGTGCTCCGAATTCGATTGCCTCAATTTCGTTTTCGTACGGAAGGGTTTCAAGTTCGTTTATTAGCAGGTTGATTTCGTCGTGGTTAAGAAGGTTGGTGTTCACGATGCCGTTTTTAGCCATCTGGCATGTTCGCACCACCTCGTTGATCTCTTCTTTCATTAGTAAAACCTGGTCCAAGATGTCACGTTTGAACCTCTGGATATCCGCTATCGCCCTTTCGCTGTGGGTGTTGTCAATGACCCAGTTAACTTTCTTGGTTATGTCTTCGATGGACTCTATGACTCGCTCGTTCACCTTGTACTGATGGTTGTTGTTTTCCACGATCTGCTGTTGGCTTTTTAGGATTTCGTCCCAGTCTGAAGCATCCGGGTTTCCAGCGACCCATTTCCACGCGGATCCAATCCAGTTTATTGATCTCTGCTTCCTTGGTGTCCTACCCTTCAGTAACCTGATGCGATCCGTGATCGAGTTAAGATGGAAGTTAATCAGCCGTCTGTCCCCTTTGTCGATGATGTGCTTGTTGATAGATTCCGCGACCTCCGTCGCCTGACGCTCGAACTGGTTTAGATTAATAACGTGTACAAGATTGAGGTTGCCGTCGACTATCCACGCTTTGCCTTCCTTGATAGGGACGAGTGGGGTTGTGTATTTGAATATCTGGAACCCTTGTACCGTTGCCAGGCAGATCAGGCAGGTTAGTCTGGAAATACCGACTTGGTGGCTTACGACGAATATAATTTTACAGTAGTTTAGAAAATATAACCAATTATTACAATTACAAATTATATGGCGTTAAACTATGCAGGAAAGAAGACATTAGTGTTGAGAACAAGTAAAACTTAATATTCAGATACAAAGAGTTACACTTAATATTGAGATACAAGGAATAAAACAACCTTAATGAACTTAATATTCAGATAAAAGGAAATAAACAAACTTAAATATTAAGATACAATCTATCGTACATGCATATCTATGTGTGTTTTAATTCTTTTAACATGTCTGTGGTGTAATATTGTACATAATCATGTTTTACTTATTTTACATATCTTATAACATCTCCTAAAGATTTGTGCGTAAGTGCCGTAAAAAGAAAAAAATGTGCGCGTGCCAAGTGAGTGTGCCATTCTCAGTTTTTTTTTTTTTTTTTTTTTTTTATTTTTTTTTTGTATTTTTGTAAAATTTTTTTATGAATTTCTAACTTGCGCTTTGTGTATTTTGCGCCCTGTTGTTGTAAGCACAGTGACCTTATTATTTTTTGCTACAACTTCCTTTCGATACAAAGGCTTGTGCTTGCCCTGGATTCTTTTAAAGGAAGTGTAAACAACGTCACCTTTTTTAAATGCCTTGGGTACCGTTCTCTTTTTATTATGCCATACGTTCCTATCAGCTTGCTTCTTCTGTATCCTTTCTCTTAACTGCTGGTTCACCTTGATCCGAAAGTTGGCCATATTTTGGAAGTTGTATCTACTGCTTCTGTTAAAGAATACATCCGACGGCTTTCGCTGCGTCACTGAGTGAATGGTATTGTTATACCTATCCACAGATATATTTAGGAGTTCCCTCAGCTTGAGGTCTTTGTATTCAGCCTTCAGACATCGATAGATTTCAAGAATGGTGGAGTGAAATCGCTCGACCTGCCCATTGACTTCGCTGCGATTGACGGGTGTCTGATACATTTTTATATCGAGCATCTTTATAAAGTTAACCATAATTGGGCTAAGGAAACTCCTTTCGTTATCAGTGACAATCATTTTGGGGACCGTGAAATAGTGAAGGATTTTTATAATTTTGTCTCTAAGGTGTAGGGAAGATTTGTTTTTAATGTGAAAGAGTTTAGCAAATTTCGAGAATTTGTCCAGGCAAGAGATAAATTTTTCCCCTTGTATTTCCATAATATCGAGGTGTAGTATCTCGCAGGGATAAGAAGGAGACGGAGTAGGCTGCAACTCAGGCGTCGCCGGGTGTCGGTCATATTTGTTTGCGAGGCAGACATCGCACGACTTCGTGTACTTCTTGATAGAGCTTATCATTTTTGGAAAGTAATATTTCTCTAGAAGTTGTTCCTTATTTTCTCTGGCGTTTCTGTGGGCCCGCCTATGTTCCTTGCTTATAAGATCCCACACTCGGTTTTCGTTGGCTACATCTTCCACGATTCTTTGAGTGATTCTTATCTTATAGCAGACGAAGTATTCCAAATATACCTTTTGCAGCAAGTCAATACAGCATTCGGGGATCTTGATGCCATTCACTATATTTGGTCTTAATCGAGTTTTCAGTATCTCTACCAACGTTGTTTTATCCAAATTATCCACGGCGATATAGTGCCTTGAGAAACCAGGATGTGGTTCTTCGTAAATACTGAGACCCTTCCCCAATTTTATCACGATTTGATTTCGGAAGACATTAAGGGGTGCTTCTACGTGCGGAATTAGGTCTGTCGAGTCCTGTTCGGCACTATGCATCGTCTCGGAAGCGGATTCAGTGGAATGGGTTTCGTCGTCATTTGGTTCCGTTAAGGATCCATGCTCTGAAGCCTCCTCTGTAGTAGAGTGAGCAGTTTCTGTTTCTGAATTAGCGTTGGAGGCGGTGTCCGTTAAGGAATTGTCGTGTAGCGCGTTCACCTGGGATCCAGCTTCAGCATTTACTGAGGCGGTCAGGTGATGGTTCTCAATTTTAAGTCTCGATAAGGCGTCGGCTACGACATTAGATTTACCCGGTCTGTAAACCAATTCGCAGTTATATTCCTCTATCCTTGCCTTCCAACGTTTTAACTTTGCGTTAAAGTTTCTATTGCCCAATGAAAAGGTCAATGTTTGGTGATCAGTGAATATACGTATTTTTCTAGCCCCATATAGATAGGATCGGAGGTTGTCTAGGGCCCATACTATCGCCAGCATCTCTTTTTCATTGGTCGCATAATTTTCCTCTGTCTTGTTGAGGGACCGTGAGATATAAGCGATGGGTTTGTCTTTACCTAGCTCACCCTGCGATAGTACGGCTCCGATTGCTGTATTCGAGGCATCCGTAGTAAGATTAAATGGCACGTCGGAATCAGGAAATGAAAGAACTTCTGCAGAGGTCAACAGTGTTTTTAAATCATTAAAGGCCTTCATCGCGTCTTCACCGAGCGTAATGCGAATATTTCTCGACTGATTGGCCTTCACTTGGGCATATTCCCCTCGAGTCAGGTTGGTGAGTGGCTTGGCAACCTTCGCATAATCCCGTATGAATTTCCTGTAATAAGATGTCATTCCAAGGAAAGATTTCAGCTCCTTTAAAATTTCGGGAGGCTGGATATTACGAATCGCCTCTACCTTCTTCATGTCTGGACGCACCCCATCAGGGGTAATGATATATCCAAGGAACTCCACCTCAGTGTCCATGAAGTGCGTCTTTTCCAAGTTGACCCTAAGGTTGGCCCCGCTTAACCTTCCAAGTACCGTATCGAGGTTCTTCAGATGATTTTCTGGGCTATTGCCAAAGACGATTATATCATCTATATAGACATAACAGATTTTGCCTATATAGGGCTTTAGCACATCATCTATCATCCGTTGAAAGATCGCCGGAGCATTTTTCAGGCCAAAGGGCAATCTCAGAAACTCGTACTTCCCATTCATCGTCGAGAACGCTGTTTTGGGGATATCAGAAGGTTTCATAGGTATTTGGTGGAAGCTGGATGTCAGGTCCAGTGTTGTGAAGTATCGGGCCTTACCGAGGCTGGCGAGTGTGGCGTTGATGTCAGGAATTGGGTACTCGTCGCCACTGTAATAACTTGGATGATCGAATGTAAACTTAACACTTTATTGGTACTAGGTATCGTATTACACTTGTGTTTTCCTCAAGGGTGGACAAACAACTGACATGAAGGGAACATGGCGATGCTGAGTAATTCTCACATACATGGCAATCCGCTGAATAAATTCTTACATACATTACACTTCGTTTTAGAAGAGCGAACATTTCTTCGGGCTCAATTTCAGTCCAGCTGCCTAATTTCTTTCCAGTACCCCTTCACGCTTCCTAAGGTGATAGTCGAAATACTTCCGCATGATAATTATGTACTCTAGATAGACAACACAAGTCCTCCAGTGAACCCCTCTTAGTACACGGTTGATCAGCCCTTAAAAGGTATTTTCCTTATCTTGTTGATCAAGCTCTATTAGCAAGTCCAGCGTCGAGAGACACTTTGCACCAGATAGTGTGTCCAAAGTGTCTTCGATTTTCGGTAAAGGATAGCTGTCTTTCTTCAGCTTGCTGTAGTCCACGGAGAATCGGGTAATTCCATCCTTCTTCTTAACTAACAGTACTGGCGAACTCAAGAGGCTTGCAGATGAATCGATTACGCCCTCCTTTGCAATCCCGTCGAATAGTTTGACCACTTCGCCTTCTTTCACAAAAGGTACCCTCCTCGGGGGTTGCTGGATCGGTCTAAAATCTTCAGTGTCTATTCCGTGTTTCACAATTGATGTTCTTCCACAGTCTTTACTGTTTGTAAAAACTGTCCAATACTTATGAAGCAGGGAGAGTGCTTTACCTTTCTGCTCCTCCAATAGAAGTTGCGTCCACTCTCTGGCCATTGATTTCATGAAGGCTTTGTTGGTCTGGATTTATCGGTGTTTACGACCTTCGCAGTTCATAATGGCGGCAGCTTCTTGGCATAGAGCCATGGTTGTTCCTCTTTGTATTGCCTTAGGTGCACTGGCAGGATTAAGGACTCTTACTGGAAATAATCGGTCTGCATTCGGGGGAACTGTTGGCGCGCTAGGACGACTATTCGCCTGACTTTATTACCCTGCCCATAATCTATTGTTAATGGGAGCTTTAGGTTACCATACTTTATTACTTTTTTGTTTGAGGTCCAATGTTAAGATATGCCTTATCATGAAGTCAATGACGATTTTGGTCAGTAATGTCTGTAACGATGAAATCATGCTGAAGCTCGACGGTACCCATCGTAAGTCTTTTCTGGACCTTACCCTTAACTTCCGCCTCCTCCCCAGTTACTACCGAAGCATTACCTCGGAAAATGGTTCGATGTTATAATCGAATCCGCTTCGAATGATTGAATGAGTTGCGCCCGTGTCCAAAGTTAGCAGATACCGTCGCTCATCCATCGTTCCCTCGATGACTAGACTAGTTACGTCCCTACAGATTCGGGATACGAGGAGGCTGGGGCACTCCAATGTGGGAGCCAGCGCATGTTCTCTGCTCACGCTAGGTCCCTTTTTTGGCGAACTAGACCTCGAACATTTTCTTCGCAAACGGAAGTTTTTCCCAAAGTGCCCCTGCTGGTCGCAGATGTAGCATCTACCCGGGAATAAGCCACTCCTGCTCGCCGTTTTTGTTCGATGTTTAACATGCGAGAGCACTGGCGACTGTCTCCTTAAAAGATGTATTCGGCAGGAGAATCAAGCTTCGTTGCGTATCGGGGACGATTAGCCCCTGGATGAAAGAATCCGTTTTTAGTTTTTCCACAACATCAATTGGTACATTCGAGTAGGCTATATAACACAGCCTCCCGGTGTAGTAGTCTCGTTTCTACGCTGCTTGCGCCTTTTAAGCTCAAGCTTGTGCATTTCCTGCATGTGTTCACTGCCGTATCTGCGATGAAGAGCATCCCATATGGCTGTGTAGTTCCTTCTCTTGGTCTACGGAATTGTCTCTAGTACATCAGCTGCTTCTCCTTAAAGACGTTAAGCGTGCTCGTGCATGGATGCTGCAACCGGTAAGACACTTCCATAATGCTGCACTTTCTGGATAGTTTTCTCGAGTTCCAGAACCTTCTTGTCGACCCTCGATTCTAGTGCCTCGATTATCCTTTCCTGATTATTTTCGAGATCTGGGACTTTCCTGTCCAGTGTCTCGATTCTCTCTTCGACGTCCTGGAATCGATCGTTGACTGCCTGCTGGATATCTCTTGAGCCTTCTCGATTGTTCTCTAGCATCTCTTCTAACGTCTCCAGCTCCTGGCTCAGGGAAGTGCAATTTTCCTCCAACTTTTTACTTACGGCAGCGGAATTTTCTAGAGTTTCCCCAGCTTCTGGCTCAGAGAAGGGAATTTTTCTCCTACTTTCTACTTACGGTAACGGAATTTTCTGGGTTATGGAAATTTTTCTCCAGCTTTTGGCTCATTGCATTCATAGCGGCGAGAATTTGCTGCATATGGAATACTGGCTCACTGGATGTCGACGGCTTCTCCCCTTCGAACTCATAATTCTTCCAGTCGACACATTCTTCCTCCAACACTGATCGGAATCTTTCCACTAGGTTGGCTTTACTTCCCACTGTGGATAGTCCCCGGGCAACCAGGTCTCTTTTCAAATGTTCGGTGGTCAGTTTCTCTAGTTTCACCATTTTCTTGTACTGTTTCAATAATTCACTTTAAACTTCGAATAAACTTTTCACTCGTCTACTCGCAATACCACTTCTGACACCAAATATTACGAATTTAATCCCACATCTGACACAAAATGTTCCGAACATTTCTACGAATTCAGAATAGTGCCCGATCACTGGATTGCGATAAACTATAACTCTTGGCTTTTTATTCTTTTATTGTTTCACCTTAGATCAATTATCTGAGCACTTCGCCTTTATTTATTATTACGACCTCTTACACACTTTACATTTTAATGCTTACACTCACCTTTATTACAAGTTTTTGCTCACTTTGTTTCTACAACTCGCTAGGTGGCTTGATTACTTTCACACTGGTTTACCGACTGATCACTCGTTATTGAGTTCCGAAAACTGAACGTCGCCGAGGGCGAGCGTTCGCGATTATGTAGCCCCGGTCCACTTTCTCGAATGTTCGCCGTCAGAAAGTTGCCATCATTTCCATTTCAGCTTCATCAGAGCATTCCAAACTTCGACAGCGAGATTCGAACAAACCATCGGTTCGTGTCCGCAACAATATTATAAGAATTGTTTGTTACGGGCTAGCATTCTTGACGTTAAGTCAAAAGAGAAAATATGTATGTATGTAATCTAAAAAATAAACTCCTCGTACGTTGAATGTGCTACGTACAGTGTGTGAAATCTACAGGAGTCTTACTTTCGTCATTACCTGCCTTCCTCATGTGAACTTACACACTCTCCCTCTCTCTATTAAAATTATTCAGCTGTTAATTGAATCCAATTATAAAGTATAGCTAATTTCTTTGCTATACTGCGTCCTGGATCAATTACAACTAAAGATTTAATGCAGACGTTATTTTAATACATCGCAGCAAGACTTCATTTGATCACGCCTATTCAAAAAAGAGGGATATTTTTTGTTAAAGTTAGTTACAGAGCTATGGCCTTCGATCTACGTATAACTAACCATAGTTTAACCAGCATTCAACTTGATTCCAGTGTATCTAGGGTCAAGGGATCACATGGATTTAGTAAAATTGACTATTCCTGTTTAAAAGCATATTTGAGTTTTGAGCTCTGGGATGAAGTTTTCGATGCACAGGATCCACCAATTGCTTTTGTTTCTTAAACTCAGCTTGCACAAAGATACGGTAACTAATTATCTTACTACTGAGAAATTCATTCGTTTTCAAATACAATACTTTTTAATGGATAGTTTTTGAAGGATAAACAATGAGAAAAAAACCTTCACTTAATTAACATGTCTATGATTTGTTCTTCGTTAGAATATGATAAGCATTAAATAGAGTGAATTTTAATGAATAAAATATATAAACAAGTGAGGAGTATAGAATATAAATAATTAACTGAATAAATAGATAAATAAATAACAAATAAGTAAATAAATAATAAGTAAATAAATATATAAATAAATAAATAAATAGATAAATAAATAACAAATAAATAAACATATAATCTATATATATAAAAGAGTTCCGTGACTGATTGACTGACAGACAACGCACCGGCCAAAACGCTGAACCTATGTATAAGGCTGAAATTTTGACAGTGTATTCTTATAGTGACATAGATATCCGCTAAGAAAGGATTTTTCAAAATTCCACTCCTAAGTCAGGTATTATTTGATTGAATTATTTGAGTCAATTTTTGTTTCTTCTCTTTTGGGCTCTCTGTTCGTATTCGATGAATCATTACACGATTCAATAGGGAGCTCACCACAAAGTGACACTTAGCCCGCATTTTGTCTTTGTGTTTGTGGATTTTACGTTATGCTGAGAGACACCGCACAAACACTCGCAAAAAAAGAGAAAAAGAAAATGAGAAATGTCAAAGTATTGAATCAAATTCCCAGTATAGGCAATACAACCTACCCCGGACGCTTCTCACTTCTCTAACCAAATGTTCCTGTTTCGGGAGAGAGAATTGAATCGTATAATATCCGACTAAGGGGGTAAAATGAGATGTAAATGTTCATATGAAAAATCGTATTCGCTGCGACTATTCTCAGCGTCTCCTCTTTATGCGGATCTTCGTATACTTTGGGAGTGACCATTGTTTAATTGGGTTAGTGTTTTCATTTTTCTGACGTTTCATTTGATAGAGATATTCACGAAGCACGCTTCAACATTCCATATTGTTTTCTGATGTTCACCGCTTGCAGAGCAATGCAGAGCAAAACAGAACAGAAATTGCGTGAACCCGAAAAATTGAGAGTTGTATATATATATATTTTTTTTTTTTTAGAGACTCGCGCAGGTTCAAGAGTTTTTATATTCCCTTATGATGTGTTGACACACACAACCTGAACGGAGTGCAGTGGTTGGGGTCGTTGATGTTCGTTTACTACTCTCAGGGGTGGTTGTCCTAGACCTAGATAGGACGAAAGCCGACCAAATTCCGCGTTGGTTATAGTCCGTAGTAATTCGTTCAAGCACTTTAGTATTGCATACGCAGAGGATGAATTGTATTGGTTTTCTACTTCTGTGCACCCAGGCCATTTGCGGTAGAGAATTTATTTCATTTCGTACAAACTCGGTTTTCTATCGGTAGATATGCTCTCGTGTGCGTTGGTCCATTCGGTCGCTACTGTGGAGTGGATATTTCGGTCTCACGGTAAAACGAGCGACAGCCGCGCAAGTTACGTCCGTACCCTGACACCACACTCTCCCTGCAATCCACACACAATCATTCCCAACATCAGGCAAATACCGCCGCATCTATTCCCGCAGCAGGTAGAGTTAGTTATCTCCGCAACCCAAACGGCGAGAGTTATCACACACACACATGCCTAAATGGACACAGGATTATCATCCCGCGGACGACCCGCAATAAAATAACAAACAAAAAAATGTAAAACAATAAATGTAATTGCATAGACGACCTAATCAGTGTCTAGATCACATCCGCTCTCTATGTCGTCTATGCAAAGAAAACCAATATAAATAGATCACAAAAAGATCTAACCCAGTCAATTGTAATTCTACTTTTAAAAGTGATAAACGTATTAGTTTAAAAATTACGAGTCCTGTTTTCTTTTTTAAAAGCAAACTCGAGAACCAAACTATAACTCGCATCATTTGCGCGAGAGACCTCATGTTGCCCGTATGGTTAATTTTATGCATTTAGTATTTTCATTACCTCTTATACTTAAGTTTATTATATTATTTAATACTACCTTATTACATTTATTACTTATTATTTATTTCGAATTATATTTCTGTTTAACTGTTCAGTTTGTCATTTTTGAACGGATTTCTTATATGTACATATATTTAATTTGATTCCATTTTCACTGATTTTTTTTTTAACATATCTATAATTTGATATACACATAGTTTTTTTTTTTTTTTAGTTTATAAATCTGATTTACTTTATTTATTTGAGTAGGTGTTTTTACATTAGTTAAAGGATTCCCTGAAGGGGAATCCAAAAAAAACCGCGAACGCCAGGCATGAGCCTGGCCCACTGTTCGACTTACGGATTAAAACGATTCTTAGTTTTCTATTGTACAAGTTTATTTAATGTTCTAGGACTATTCAGCTGCGAGTCTCACGACGAACTGCCAACCCAATCTGCCCGACCTGCTTACAATGCTTCGCACGATTCTCCTCCGCTCGCTGACACAGGTGTTTTGCATGTCCCCTCTTCCCTGGATCGTATTCGGTCCGTATTCCACATCCTATCTCCATACGCTGTTACTTGATCGAGAACGCATCGTCAGCATGCGTTCGTATGCATTGGCTGATGCAATCCATGGTTCGACTGGCGTATATGTAAGCCTATGCGATCGTAGCCAGACAGAATATGATCCTCCTCTACGATCTGGGAAACGCGCAAGTAGCGAGAACTGCCTAAGGTGCTGAAATGTGCTGACTCATCGAGTCCCGTTAATGCGGGTAATCGACCTTCGCCCTTGGCCTTGGTCGATGGTGTTAACTCCTCCCCCTTCAAAAATCTGCGTCTCGCAGATGGATGACATCATCGCCCAGCTGGTCGGTCGTCCTTAGTTTCGAGTTGCATCTGCAGAAGCCTCTGGTATCCTGAGTGCTGGAAGACTCAATTTTCCACTTAGCTTACGCCACATGATGATCATGAACGATATCAGCAATACGAAGACAGCGACGTCCCATAGCGTAGAGATTCCCATCCTAGTGGCCAGGTGACCGAGTCGTTTGATGTTTTCAATACTGAGTTTGTGAATGAATTGAAGGTCCACCTCATGTTCCTTGACAGTAACGTTCGTCATCGCTGATGGCAGGATTTGGAGAGCAGCGTAGCTAGAGCTTATGAAGGTCCTGTTTCCTAATTGGATTGTTTCATTATTCAACTGGATGATGAAGGTTCCCGTCAAAAACTGCTTGATGCTTCCTGAGGTAAGTTGGCCTTTGAAGTTCGTTGCAAATATGGTGTTTCCTTTGATCAGCTCGACAACTTCGCGGGTGTTCGTACGATATGTGCATGCTGCATGACCTCCCTTCAGCAATCTGGCTATGCAGTGATTTTCTGGAATCCTCGAGAGTGATCCTTCTCTGCATACAGTGGTGTTGCTTATCGATAGGCATTGTTGGATCACGCCATAGGTTTCCTCCCGGTTGATAAGTATTCTATTAAAATCGATGCTAACTTGCTGATCGTTGGTTACCGATGGTTTTATTAGCAACAGGTTGTAGTCCTCCTTCTTCACCTTCGGCATGGACAAGACGTACAAGAGAATCGAACCGTTTGTGTAAACCGATGGTGCTCCGAATTCGATTGCCTCAATTTCGTTTTCGTACGGAAGGGTTTCAAGTTCGTTTATTAGCAGGTTGATTTCGTCGTGGTTAAGAAGGTTGGTGTTCACGATGCCGTTTTTAGCCATCTGGCATGTTCGCACCACCTCGTTGATCTCTTCTTTCATTAGTAAAACCTGGTCCAAGATGTCACGTTTGAACCTCTGGATATCCGCTATCGCCCTTTCGCTGTGGGTGTTGTCAATGACCCAGTTAACTTTCTTGGTTATGTCTTCGATGGACTCTATGACTCGCTCGTTCACCTTGTACTGATGGTTGTTGTTTTCCACGATCTGCTGTTGGCTTTTTAGGATTTCGTCCCAGTCTGAAGCATCCGGGTTTCCAGCGACCCATTTCCACGCGGATCCAATCCAGTTTATTGATCTCTGCTTCCTTGGTGTCCTACCCTTCAGTAACCTGATGCGATCCGTGATCGAGTTAAGATGGAAGTTAATCAGCCGTCTGTCCCCTTTGTCGATGATGTGCTTGTTGATAGATTCCGCGACCTCCGTCGCCTGACGCTCGAACTGGTTTAGATTAATAACGTGTACAAGATTGAGGTTGCCGTCGACTATCCACGCTTTGCCTTCCTTGATAGGGACGAGTGGGGTTGTGTATTTGAATATCTGGAACCCTTGTACCGTTGCCAGGCAGATCAGGCAGGTTAGTCTGGAAATACCGACTTGGTGGCTTACGACGAATATAATTTTACAGTAGTTTAGAAAATATAACCAATTATTACAATTACAAATTATATGGCGTTAAACTATGCAGGAAAGAAGACATTAGTGTTGAGAACAAGTAAAACTTAATATTCAGATACAAAGAGTTACACTTAATATTGAGATACAAGGAATAAAACAACCTTAATGAACTTAATATTCAGATAAAAGGAAATAAACAAACTTAAATATTAAGATACAATCTATCGTACATGCATATCTATGTGTGTTTTAATTCTTTTAACATGTCTGTGGTGTAATATTGTACATAATCATGTTTTACTTATTTTACATATCTTATAACATCTCCTAAAGATTTGTGCGTAAGTGCCGTAAAAAGAAAAAAATGTGCGCGTGCCAAGTGAGTGTGCCATTCTCAGTTTTTTTTTTTTTTTTTTTTTTTTATTTTTTTTTTGTATTTTTGTAAAATTTTTTTATGAATTTCTAACTTGCGCTTTGTGTATTTTGCGCCCTGTTGTTGTAAGCACAGTGACCTTATTATTTTTTGCTACAACTTCCTTTCGATACAAAGGCTTGTGCTTGCCCTGGATTCTTTTAAAGGAAGTGTAAACAACGTCACCTTTTTTAAATGCCTTGGGTACCGTTCTCTTTTTATTATGCCATACGTTCCTATCAGCTTGCTTCTTCTGTATCCTTTCTCTTAACTGCTGGTTCACCTTGATCCGAAAGTTGGCCATATTTTGGAAGTTGTATCTACTGCTTCTGTTAAAGAATACATCCGACGGCTTTCGCTGCGTCACTGAGTGAATGGTATTGTTATACCTATCCACAGATATATTTAGGAGTTCCCTCAGCTTGAGGTCTTTGTATTCAGCCTTCAGACATCGATAGATTTCAAGAATGGTGGAGTGAAATCGCTCGACCTGCCCATTGACTTCGCTGCGATTGACGGGTGTCTGATACATTTTTATATCGAGCATCTTTATAAAGTTAACCATAATTGGGCTAAGGAAACTCCTTTCGTTATCAGTGACAATCATTTTGGGGACCGTGAAATAGTGAAGGATTTTTATAATTTTGTCTCTAAGGTGTAGGGAAGATTTGTTTTTAATGTGAAAGAGTTTAGCAAATTTCGAGAATTTGTCCAGGCAAGAGATAAATTTTTCCCCTTGTATTTCCATAATATCGAGGTGTAGTATCTCGCAGGGATAAGAAGGAGACGGAGTAGGCTGCAACTCAGGCGTCGCCGGGTGTCGGTCATATTTGTTTGCGAGGCAGACATCGCACGACTTCGTGTACTTCTTGATAGAGCTTATCATTTTTGGAAAGTAATATTTCTCTAGAAGTTGTTCCTTATTTTCTCTGGCGTTTCTGTGGGCCCGCCTATGTTCCTTGCTTATAAGATCCCACACTCGGTTTTCGTTGGCTACATCTTCCACGATTCTTTGAGTGATTCTTATCTTATAGCAGACGAAGTATTCCAAATATACCTTTTGCAGCAAGTCAATACAGCATTCGGGGATCTTGATGCCATTCACTATATTTGGTCTTAATCGAGTTTTCAGTATCTCTACCAACGTTGTTTTATCCAAATTATCCACGGCGATATAGTGCCTTGAGAAACCAGGATGTGGTTCTTCGTAAATACTGAGACCCTTCCCCAATTTTATCACGATTTGATTTCGGAAGACATTAAGGGGTGCTTCTACGTGCGGAATTAGGTCTGTCGAGTCCTGTTCGGCACTATGCATCGTCTCGGAAGCGGATTCAGTGGAATGGGTTTCGTCGTCATTTGGTTCCGTTAAGGATCCATGCTCTGAAGCCTCCTCTGTAGTAGAGTGAGCAGTTTCTGTTTCTGAATTAGCGTTGGAGGCGGTGTCCGTTAAGGAATTGTCGTGTAGCGCGTTCACCTGGGATCCAGCTTCAGCATTTACTGAGGCGGTCAGGTGATGGTTCTCAATTTTAAGTCTCGATAAGGCGTCGGCTACGACATTAGATTTACCCGGTCTGTAAACCAATTCGCAGTTATATTCCTCTATCCTTGCCTTCCAACGTTTTAACTTTGCGTTAAAGTTTCTATTGCCCAATGAAAAGGTCAATGTTTGGTGATCAGTGAATATACGTATTTTTCTAGCCCCATATAGATAGGATCGGAGGTTGTCTAGGGCCCATACTATCGCCAGCATCTCTTTTTCATTGGTCGCATAATTTTCCTCTGTCTTGTTGAGGGACCGTGAGATATAAGCGATGGGTTTGTCTTTACCTAGCTCACCCTGCGATAGTACGGCTCCGATTGCTGTATTCGAGGCATCCGTAGTAAGATTAAATGGCACGTCGGAATCAGGAAATGAAAGAACTTCTGCAGAGGTCAACAGTGTTTTTAAATCATTAAAGGCCTTCATCGCGTCTTCACCGAGCGTAATGCGAATATTTCTCGACTGATTGGCCTTCACTTGGGCATATTCCCCTCGAGTCAGGTTGGTGAGTGGCTTGGCAACCTTCGCATAATCCCGTATGAATTTCCTGTAATAAGATGTCATTCCAAGGAAAGATTTCAGCTCCTTTAAAATTTCGGGAGGCTGGATATTACGAATCGCCTCTACCTTCTTCATGTCTGGACGCACCCCATCAGGGGTAATGATATATCCAAGGAACTCCACCTCAGTGTCCATGAAGTGCGTCTTTTCCAAGTTGACCCTAAGGTTGGCCCCGCTTAACCTTCCAAGTACCGTATCGAGGTTCTTCAGATGATTTTCTGGGCTATTGCCAAAGACGATTATATCATCTATATAGACATAACAGATTTTGCCTATATAGGGCTTTAGCACATCATCTATCATCCGTTGAAAGATCGCCGGAGCATTTTTCAGGCCAAAGGGCAATCTCAGAAACTCGTACTTCCCATTCATCGTCGAGAACGCTGTTTTGGGGATATCAGAAGGTTTCATAGGTATTTGGTGGAAGCTGGATGTCAGGTCCAGTGTTGTGAAGTATCGGGCCTTACCGAGGCTGGCGAGTGTGGCGTTGATGTCAGGAATTGGGTACGCATCTGAGATCGTAACACTGTTCAACCTCTTATAGTCAATAACCATTCTGTACTGCTTTTCGCCGGTGGGCTTCGGTTTTTTCGGGACCACCCAAATTGGCGAATTGTAAGGACTTTTCGAAGGCCGAATTATTCCCGCTTCCAAGAGTTTAGAGATCTCCTTCTCGACTTCGCCTCTAAGGGAGGCCGGGTATGGGTAGCTTTTCGTATAGATCGGCTCATCCGTCTGTGTTCTAATTTCTGCTTGAACGGATGTATCGATTTCCTCATTTGTATTTATCGGGCCGAATAGTGGATTGTATTTTGCTATTAGATTTTGTAACGCCTGTTTGACTTCCTCTGCTAAACTTTCGTTTAATGATATATTTACCTCCTTGGAGTGTTTCTCCTTCAAGGGTAATTTTATTCCCGGCTTTAACATTAAAACATTGGTTTTTCTGTCAATAACGGCCTCAAGCTCCTTCAATGTATCATCGCCTATGATACCATCGAAGGACTCAAGTCCAGGTAACACGTAAAATCTCAGTAAAGTATTGTTACCGACCCTCGCGAAGAATCTTCCCGTGATATATTCAGAAATACTAATCTTTCCTGAAGCTGACCGAACGAAAAATGGTTTTTCGAGGGGGATCGCTGTCTGTCTTAATTTGGAGCTGATGAAATTCTTGTTCGCCCCCGTATCGACAAGGAATTTCAGCACAGCCCCATCTCCTACCACATATTCTATATATGGTACGCTGGATAGCCGTCCGTCATAAAATTTACTTCTTCACTGACGGCCTCCTCAGCGACCTCTCGGTAATTTCCTTCGTCTTCTTCCACCTCGGTATGATGCAACCTCTGATTCTTATTTGGATAGTTATCTGACTTAGCCTTACGCTTGAACGGATTTTTTGGACGATTCATATAATTCACTTGACGACTTTGAACGCTTTCGTCAACATCCATTTTTGGCAGGGGCTTAGGTCCGGGCCTTGGCGGGACACCATGATCGCGTTGAGGAGGTTTCCAGGAGAATTGTCTGGAACCACTTGGATGGGATTGGTAGAATTTTCTTGGTGGCAATGGTGGTCTAGCCTCCGAACTTTTAAACGTTTGGTTCATTGGAGCAGTAATCAAGTTAGGACCGGTGGATGAATGAATATTGTTGCTTCTAAAATTTAGATTTTGGATCTCCAAACAAGTGGAGTAAGCTTCCGGTAGGGTCTTGGGCCTTTGGACTATTAACATTTTCGAAATATCGCCGTTCAGGCCACGAACAAATACGTCCAGAGCCCGATTCCGATATGTTTCCACCAATGCTCTCGCTGTTTCTTCGCTATAAGATTCGGTCTTCAATTTGTTGACCATCAAGGACAACTGGTGATTAACGGCAGCATAGAATTCGTCTATTCTGCTATTTTTTTGACTAAGCTGGTTCAACTGATGTTCCAGCGTTCTCATATCTCGCTTGTCTGCATAGTGCAGCGAGAGAACCTGTTTCATACTCGCCCAGTCGCTATCGAATATATTGTAAGAGACCAACGCAGAATTGGCCGGTCCGCGAACCTTTCCCCGGATGTGCTGAAGTATCGCACGGTATATAGGTTTTTCCCTCACTATTTCGAAATCCCTTAGGATACTCTCTACTGAATGTACCCAGGAAACATACTGCGTAGGATTTCCGTCGAACACTTGCAGCTCCTTCACACAGTCGGGAAGGCGGCTGATCTCTTTTAATTCACTTTCATTTTGCGGTGGGCTAGGCTGCATGATTATGCTTGCCCGTTCCACCTCGACATTTCCTTGTACGGGTGGCGCTGGCTTACATTCGACAGCTTTCAGCCGCATTTCCAACCCCTTAATCTGGGCAAGAATATTATTCACCGCACCAGTCAACTCGGTTAGGGAACTAGTTATTTGATCCATTTTTGCGACGGGTAAGAGAATACTTTAATAAAAATTAGAAGCGCTTACCTTAGGAAATTATGGCTTGGAACGTATGGCTATGGGGATTAATGACACAATTCACTAGCACTTTTGTTTAATTATTATTGATTTTAGGCACAGCACTTAGCCACTAAATTTTGAGCCTTATTACAATTTTCTTGCACTTTGTATCTCTTTCTTTTTATTTTTCTATTTCTTATTTTGTTCACAATTTAGCCACTTACAAATTATATTGGCTCATAATTTCTTTAGGGGGCTTAAGACCAGCACAATTCGAATGTTTTACCGACTCTGATCAGCTGCAATAAAAAATAAAAAAAGACCGATAAAATTACCGAACCGAACCGATATATGTATTCTTTTGGAGACCGGCCATGGAAGGTTCGTGGTCGTCCCTTTTGGAGGCCTACGTTGAGATTGTAGGCGACCTACTCGCGGCACGAATCACTTCACAATTGATCCATTTATCAAATCAATCTCCGTACATGTTCCCATGGGTATGTCGGAATCCGCCACATCGGGGCTAGAATGGTCTACTGTGTTCCCATGGTAACAGTGACTTGCACTCAAATAGAGCGTACTATCCCTTTCGTCCTGTATGAAAGGACCCGCGGCTATTGATCAATGAAACAAATGGATCAATTAAAAGGCCGGTCCCCGCTCGGGCGCCAGTTAAAGGATTCCCTGAAGGGGAATCCAAAAAAAACCGCGAACGCCAGGCATGAGCCTGGCCCACTGTTCGACTTACGGATTAAAACGATTCTTAGTTTTCTATTGTACAAGTTTATTTAATGTTCTAGGACTATTCAGCTGCGAGTCTCACGACGAACTGCCAACCCAATCTGCCCGACCTGCTTACAATGCTTCGCACGATTCTCCTCCGCTCGCTGACACAGGTGTTTTGCATGTCCCCTCTTCCCTGGATCGTATTCGGTCCGTATTCCACATCCTATCTCCATACGCTGTTACTTGATCGAGAACGCATCGTCAGCATGCGTTCGTATGCATTGGCTGATGCAATTCATGGTTCGACTGGCGTATATGTAAGCCTTTGCGATCGTAGCCAGACAGAATATGATCCTCCTCTACGATCTGGGAAACGCGCAAGTAGCGAGAACTGCCTAAGGTGCTGAAATGTGCTGACTCATCGAGTCCCGTTAATGCGGGTAATCGACCTTCGCCCTTGGCCTTGGTCGATGGTGTTAACTACATTGCTTTGCCTACAAAAATAATCTTTTATACTTATATTTTCTTATTGAGGCCTCAAATAAATAACTTTTTGAAAATGGTTGAAGAACTTTTGGTTATTAACGGCGAAAATGTTCCTCAAACTGTTTCTCTCATTGTAGGAGATGGAGCATGCTTATTCAGGGCTCTATCTGTTTTGATGTACGGAACCCAGAACATGGCTAATGACATACGTACACAAATTGTTACATATGTTGTAAAAAACTGGATAGAATTTTCCATCATGTCGTCCAATGAAAAAGGAGGTAACTATTCTACATCTAATGAATATTACCACGACATGGTAAAATCTTCGGCATTCGGAGGTTTGTGTGAGTTAGAAGCTGCTGGTCAAATATTTCAGTTTGTTTTTGAAGTCTATCGAAATGGCACGCTTTATGTGAAAACAGGTACTGAAGGCCGACCTGTGAAGCGTCTTAGGTTTTCCGGAAATCTTTTGAATGGTCATTTTGATGCATATGTTTCACCCCACAATAACTTTATTCCGGAAGTTATTACTTCAGATGTGCCACAGCTTATCACACAAAAGATTACAATGGAAGTATTAGAAATACACACAACCGCTTTGCCTGAATCTCTGTCCGTGAGATCATTGTCGTTAACGCCAGATGAAGGCCAGATTTCACCAACTCAAAATCAAAGAAAAAAAAAGTAAACGCCGGGCTCGATATACAAATAACATCCGAAGAAATCAGATTAAAAAATCTTCTAAAAAGAATCCTTTGGCGCATCGACAGGCGGTAGCAAGATTTCAAACTTCACATCCTGAAGTTCACAGTAAAGATGCTGCTAATTATCAAGCATCGCATCCTGAAGAACATCGGCAAGCTGTTGCCAATTATCAGCAGACAAATCTTGAGGGACGTAGAGAAGCTCAGTCTCGGTATAGGAAAAATAGTGCTCAAAAAACCTGGAAAGTTAAAACTTCATCAGGTTTTTCTTATGATTCTGAGTTATCCTATGAATCTGATAGCACGGTTAGTTTAGGTACTATGAGTCATAAATGTCAGTGGTGTAACGCTCTGAAATGGAGAGACGAAACTGCCGGAATGTGTTGCAGTAGCGGGAAAGTTTTTCTTGAAGCATTTGAACCTCTGCCGGAACCGTTGTACAGTTCAGTTATGGATTTCCATCTTGAGCATAATCATTTTATGGGTCTCCTTCGACAATATAATAACTGCTTTCAAATGACCTCATTCGGAGGAAAACAGGTATCCGAAGATGGATATATGCCGACGCTTAAAGTGCAGGGTCAAGTATATCATTTGATTGGAAGTTTGTTACCTACGGGCCAACAGCAAGCACGGTTCTTGCAAATTTATTTTGTAGGAGAAGATGAAAGAGAAGTAAGTTTGAGGTGTTCTAATTGGCCAGGAGTAAAGCGGAATTTGGTTAAAGTGCTTCAATATATGCTCCATTTCGTAAATCCTTACATTAAAGACTTGAAAACAACTATTCAAAAGGTGCCGTCCATTTGCGACTCATTCAAAGTTGTTATCCATGCTGAAAAACAGCCGTCGGAAGGTCATAAAGGTCGCTATAATGCTCCAGCAACTAATGAAGTTGCGTTAGTTATGGTTGGTCAACAGTTTGAAAAACGAGACATTGTATTAGAAAGCAACAATAGCACTTTGCGTCGCATTAGTGAGATTCATAGGTCGTATGATGCCTTACAATATCCTATGCTATTTTGTCGTGGTGAGGATGGATACTCCATTAATTTGCCACAACGCGATCCAACAAAAAATATTGCTCTGAAAAAAACAATTTCTGCAGCGAGCTTCTACGCTTATCGCATAATGGCTAGGGAGGGAAATCATCTTATCTATTTTCGTTCCCTATTCAATCAATTTTTGGTTGACCAATACGCTAAGATAGAAACTGAAAGACTTAACTTCATTAGAAGTAATCAGTCGAAATTGCGCTCTGAAAATTATATTCATCTGAAAGATGGGGTAGATAGGCAAGACGCTAATCCTGAGAATCTCGGTCAAATGGTGGTGCTGCCATCGTTTTTTACAGGTGGGTACAGGTACATGCATGAACGTACTCAAGACGCGATGACATATGTACGATGCTATGGTCGCCCCGATCTTTTACCTGCAACCCTCGCTGGGACGACATTACAAGAAATTTGCTTTCCGGTCAAACTTCACATGATCGTCACGATTTAATTGCTAGGGTGTTCCATCTTAAAGTTAAAAAAATGATGAATCTGTTGACCAAAGGTAAGATATTCGGTGAAGTAAGATGCTTCATGTACTCTGTTGAATGGCAGAAACGTGGTCTCCCACACATTCATATACTACTATGGCTTATTAATCGGATTTCTACAGACATTATTGATAAAGTTATTTGCGCTGAAATACCTGATCCAGAGAAAGACCCTAAATTGTACGAAATAGTAAAATCTAACATGGTACATGGTCCTTGTGGAGATTTCAATTACCAGTCACCTTGCATGAAAAATAAGGAATGCAGTAAGAATTTTCCGAAACCATTTATTAGTGAAACTCAAACTAGCGACGAAGGCTATCCACAGTATAGACGGCGTTCCCCAGATGATGGCGGCTTTACCGTGAACGTAAAAAGGAGTACGAATGGACAACCGTTGGATAGTTCCCTATAATCCAGTTCTTTCAAGAACTTTTAACGCACATATAAATGTTGAATATTGCAATTCGGTAAAATCGATAAAATATGTTTGTAAGTATGTAAATAAAGGGTCAGATCAGGCTACGTTCGCTCTCGAAAATAAAAAAGACGAAACAAAAATGTATGAAAGTAGAAGATATATAAGCAGCTCAGAAGCCGTGTGGCGGATTCTCGGATTCCCTATTCATGAGCGTTTTCCCACAGTTTTTCATCTTGCGGTACATTTAGAAAATGGTCAAAGGGTATATTTTCACCAACAAAATCTCATCGACATAGTCAACAATCCATCGACAACTACACTTTTAGCTTTTTTAGGGTTCCGTACCCAAAGGTAAAACGGAACCCTATTACTAAAACTTCGCTGTCCGTCCGTCCGTCCGTCCGTCCGTCTGTCACCAGGCTGTATCTCATGAACCGCGATAGTTAGACAGTTGAAATTTTCACAGATGATGTATTTCTGTTGCCGCTACCACGACAAATACTAAAAACAGAACTAAATTAATTATACATATACATAATTACAAACAACCAATAATAAATTGTTTCGAAAGGTT
The DNA here is from genome assembly GCA_951905685.1 of Eumerus sabulonum. Taxonomy (NCBI): domain Eukaryota; kingdom Metazoa; phylum Arthropoda; class Insecta; order Diptera; family Syrphidae; genus Eumerus; species Eumerus sabulonum. The sequence goes on from OX645060.1 coordinate 75,957,684, forward strand.
TTCGTTGTCATCTTTCGGTCAGTTCCCATTTGTGAGCGGTTCGTAGTCATCCATTTTGGGAAACCAAACTCAGAGAAAGCGGATAGCCCGAGGGTACGATCAGCGCTTGACACGCGAACGAGTGGAGTTCGGCCCGCAGAAGGTTAGCATTTTTTTTTTTTTTTTTTTGTTCCTAGTAGCACATGAGGGAGAGTGGGCGAAGAACTCGGGGAGAAATCTTCGGCGAAGTACTCGGAGAGGGATCTTCGGGGAAGAACTCCGGTACGGTTTTAAGCAGTTCCCGGTACGCGGCCGTACCGTGTGTCCTATTGCCTACGTTGGTCGCGGATATCACGTTCGTTGTATAAGGTATTGAAATCACAAATTCTCGTGTCGCGATTGGTGATGCGGGCTAAGTCGTTGGTCAGAGGAGTTTCGGTACGACTGTTCGAATACTTTAGCTGCGGTTTATTTACTTTTTTGGACAGTGAATTCCTTTTTTTTTTTTTATTTTACATATATTTTTTTTATTTATTTCGATTTTTTTTATTGACATACGGTGTAGGGTAGTTTTAAGGAATAATTGTAAACCTAGATTAAGTTAGGTTAAGGAAATTAAATTTGTGACATATTGAATTGGAAACGATTACGGTGTTTTTTTTTCTTTTGCGTGGGATACTTGCTGCGGGTAAGTCGGCGTGAGGGCAATCGCGTGGCGCCATTGCTCACGACCAGTCCTCGCAGCTGGCCTAGCATCCCTTTCGCACGACGTTGCGGCAGGTGGAGAGGAGCAAGTGAGCAAGAGGAGCAAGCGATCTTGCACACATACGAACCGATACGTACATACGCATCACATACGTGCATACACTCACACATCTGTACGCTATGTATAAGTATACATATGTACATTACGAAGTAGAGTTGGGTAGTTCCGGACATGTATAGTTCACGGAACTATGTCCTCTCTCGGACACATGTCCTCTCGTTCCGCAAATTGAACGAAAAGAGTTCCATTCAACCCTTATTCATCAATCACATATGTACCAAACGAAAAAAAAAAAACATAAATGCAACGAACATGCTTCTCATACGGTATGAGTTATACCCCGTAGTTTTCAAGAAACCCAAAAGTATGGAAATGTGGCGATAAAGCTCGAACAGTTGGTGTACACTGTACAGCACACTTGAACTGAAACGAAGAAAAGAAATGAAAGAATATAATGCCCGCACCGCATTTCGTGAACGAATGTCATACATGTGTATGTATGCATTCAGGTCCGGACATGGACATGGTTTGCTAGTTCCACATCGGTGCGATAATACATTTAGTTCCGGACATGGACATGTTTTTGCTAGTTCCATATCGGTGCGAGTATACATTTAGTATTTTAAAACGGGTAGAGATTGCAGTGCATACTGAGATGGAATAATTATCTTTTAACCCCATTTAGATACTGTTTCAAATGTATTGAATGGTCTTTCCAACAAAGTTGTTGGTCCAATATAACACCTAAATATTTAAAACTGTCCACGTGTTCAATCAAGAAGCAATTTTCAAACATTCTTGATTGTTGAATACTATATCTTCAAGAACAAATCGATTACACAATGGTGCATGATAATATAAGGGAAGGTCTCTGAAAACTCTACCGCTGATTATTATTAGTTTGTGATAGTTAAACCATGTCCTTAACATATCTAGGTCATAATTAACATCTGCAAAACTATCAATTAAGTTAGTGTTTGAGTGATGTTTCATCAGCAAAGGCAGTTATTTTGCCTTTAAAAGGTTGTATGAAAAACGTATTAACATAAATTAGAAAAAGGATTGGGCCCAATACTGCTCCTTGGGGAACATCCATATTTAGGAAGTCTATAGAACTGTAAACATTCCTAATTTTCACAACTTGATAACGGTTGGATAAATAAGAAGAAAACCATTTATAAAAGGAGCCTCTGAAACCCGCTTTGTAAAGTTTATCGAGTAGCAAAGTATGATTAACTATATCAAAGACCTTACTGATATCAACAAATAATGTTGATGGTATTTGAGAAGTGTTTAGACTATTATATATTTCACCAGTTAATTTCAATAAAGCAGTTTCAGTCGATTTGCCACGTCTAAACCCAAATTGGCAATCACTCAAAAAATGAGTATTTTCTAAAAATTACAACATTCTAGATTTTAACTATCCGAAAAGTGAGAATAAAATGTCACTGATTATGTATTTCTGTATATACTTAGACAGAATATAATAAATATATGTATAAATGGGGCTCCCATACAACAGACATGCTTTTTTTGCCGATTTTATACATAATAGTACGGAACCCTTCATGCGCGAGTCCGACTCGCACTTGGCCGGTTTTTTTTAAACTATGTCAAATAGATGACTTCGCAAAAACTATAATATATCCAGATGTACCTAAATATTATGTTTGGCACAAAATTTCTAAATTTGAACGAAGAAAAAGGGGATGTGACGTTGACGGATGGCCAGGTGTCAAAAAAGACCACGCTTTAGGTAGAGTGTACACGGTGCATCCCAATAATACAGAGTGTTATTATCTCCGTATGTTGCTTCATGAAGTACGTGGCCCAACTTCTTTTGAAGCATTAAGAACGGTAAATGATGTGGTATATCCGACTTTTCAATCTGCTTGCAAGAGTTTAGGCTTGCTTGAAGACGATCAGCACTGGTATGCCACTCTGGAAGAGGCCGTACTTTGTAAATCATCATTTAGGATTCGCGAACTGTTTACAATAATGTTAGTGTTTTGTCAAAGTTTCAGATCCACTAAGCTTATGGGAGAAATTCAAAGAATATTTATCTGAGGATTTCAAACGACAAGTAGAAAGACAAATTAAAGATAATATTGAGCAGTTTTCTGATGAAGTGTACAATAAATGCTTATATGTTATTGAAGAAATTGTCTTGGCATTAGGTGGACGTGCCCTCAAAGAATATGGCTTGCCGCAGCCAAACAGACCACAAGATTTAGGCAATGTACAATACTTGAGGGAAACTAACTATGACGTTGAAGCTCTGGACCGGTTTGTCATGGAAAATCAGGGTACATTAACCGCAGAACAAAAGTTAGCGTATGATCAAATTATTGCTAGTGTTGAGAAAAATGAGGGACGACTTTTCTTTCTAGACGCTCCGGCTGGCACCTTCCTACCTGGAAAAACCTACCTTATTAACTTGATCTTAGCAAAAGTAAGGAGTGGTCGTAGAATCGCCCTAGCTGTCGCGTCTTCTGGAATCGCTGCCACGCTTCTAGATGGTGGTCGAACTGCGCATGCCGCTTTTAAGTTGCCACTTGACCTTACACGTGTAGAGACGCCTATATGCAGTATATCAAAACAAAGCAATCTGGCCGAGGTATTAAAAAATACTAAAATAATTGTCTGGGATGAAATTACAATGGCACACAAGAGAAGCGTTGAGGCTATCAATAGGTCTCTACAGGATATTCGTAGTAATAAGAACCTGATGGATGGTGTGACAGTACTATTGGCAGGAGATGTTCGTCAAACATTACCTTTGGTACCTAAAGGAACCCGAGCTGATGAAATTAAAGCCTGTCTGAAAAAATCTGTTTTATGGCCGTCAGTAGAAATCCTCAAGCTTACCAAAAATATGAGAGTATATCTGAAAGACGATATATCAGCTGCTAAATTTTCAGATATTTTAATGAAAATAGGGAATGGTGATTATTCATCAACAGATAACATGATTGTTGTCCCGGATGAGTTGTGTACATTCGTAACTACTTCTCAAAAACTGATAGATCGCATTTATCCAGGAATTGCTCAAATACAGGAGAAAAGTATCGAATGGTTTTGTGAACGGGCAATTTTAACTCCAAAAAACGATCAAGCCGCGCTTATTAATGACATGTTACTGAAGTTCTTTGACGCGGAAGAAATGGTCTACAGCTCGATAGATACTGTGTGTAACGCAGATGAAGCTGTAAATTATGCGGTAGAATTTTTGAATTCGCTTAAACCACCGGGAATTCCATGCCACAGGCTTATTTTGCGGAAGGGCACACCGATAATGCTACTTTGAAACCTACAGCCACCGAAACTGTGTAATGGTACTAGGTTACAAGTCAAAGCAATGCATAAAAATTTAATCGAAGCTATTATTATGACCGGATGTGCTCGAGGAGATACAGTGTTAATTCCACGTATTCCTTTAATACCCAATGATCTTCCATTAGACTTCAAGAAACTACAGTTCCCCCTGATAATATGCTTCGCCATGACGATTAATAAATCGCAGGGCCAAACTTTGAAATACACTGGCATATATTCAAGGGAAGGTTGTTTTTCCCACGGACAGTTTTACGTAGCTTGCTCGCGTATAAGTTTGCCTAAGAACTTGGTGATGCTGGTGCCACCCAATAAAGAAACAAAAAATATAGTTTATAAGATAACACTTTGAAAAGATCAAAATACGACCCTACTGGAGTTAGACCCTAACCAATGCCCGATACCGTGACCAATGTCTTGGACCCTAGCCAATGCCCCGCGGGCCAAGCCGCGGGTAAGGAAGCTAAATATATATGCCAGAGTATTTTTTATTCATTATCTTTCGAGACGCAAGAAAATTTTTACTTCAATCAGATACGATTTGAAAGACAGTACAATAAGATCGGGAGTTAATTTGAACGGTTTCAGTTGAGCAAAAAAGAAAAAGGAAGTAAATAGTATTGATGTTGTGTTTTCTATTACACATAATTAAAATTATAATTATACCATGGAAATTTGACCTCTAAGTATGCAAACGCGGACGAAGTCGCGGGTAAGAGCTATTAAAATTATAATTATACCATGGAAATCTTACCTCTAAGCATGCAAACGCGGACGAAGTCGCGGGTAAAAGCTAGTAAATAAATAAATGAGTGAATAATTAAATAGTTGACTGTGGTATTATCTATAACATTTTACAGGTTTTAGTGTTTAGACTAACAATGAGAGGATTGTCTGAGTATTGACATTTTGCAGAGAATGTTTTATTTTGGGATCTCAATTTTCCTGCTGATTTGCAAAACATCAGTTTGTTCATGCAATACAAGCGTAGAATAAAGCCAAGAGAGGTTGAGCATCATTTTTAATTTTTTGTTTTAAGCAATTTTGAGTTTTTTAAGGTGTGATTTTGCACAAGCACCCCAAACAGGACATGAATAAAGTATAACAGCTCGGAAAATTACTTTATACAGCAATATTTTGTTACATTTGCTTAAATAAGATCGACGGTTTATAAGGGGATAAAGAATTTTTGTTGCTAAACTTATTTTATTTAGAATATGTTTGACGTGACCACAATAAGTAAGTCTCTGGTCTAAGTATAAGCCAAAATACTTTACAGAAGCTACCCATGGAATGTCTTAATCGGCTATTGGGTAAGAAACAAGCTTTCCTCTTTCGTGTGAAAAAAATAGCTTAAGACTTATTACTATTCATATTAATCTTCCAGTTTTCGCAAAAATGTACAATGGCATAAAGAGCATTTTGCAGGTTTTCAACTATTTCACTACCGATTTCATTGGAGCTCGAAATATTGGGAATATCAGCCACGTACATTAAATAAAGAATAGGGCCCAGAACGTAACTTTGAGGAACTCCGGACTTTATAGGCTTAGGCCCAGAATGCGCTTTACTGCTAAACATTTTTATCAGATATATAATCAAAGCTTGAAAGCTTATATAAAAGTCCATTGTGCCATATCGAATCAAACGCTTTTTCGAAGTCGAGAAGGAAAAGTCCTGTGGATTGCTTATTGGACAGTTTTTCCTTGACATATTTACATATGTATACGAAGTACTTGATGGGACGTACTATGACCTAGACTAAAACCGAACTGCTGGTCTGGTAAAATGTGAGCAGATTCTATGAATTTAAGTTACTTTTCTTACTGAACTTATTGAACGATAGCTGTTTGCATTATTGGGGATTTTCCCATGTTTGTGGATCGGGATCACCTTAGAAATCTTCCATTTAACAGAGAAATATTTTAACTTTAGCAAGACTTTATTAAGAAGCACAGAAAATGTATGCCTATAGTTGGAAGTTTCTTGAATACACTGTTTCTGATTCCATCGAGACCCAGAGATTTGCGATTTCGAAGGGCACTTAGATAGAACTGAACATCTTCATAATTAATGAAGAAGCTAGCTGGAGTAGGATCTGCGTTGCTTTCTATTGTCTGCACAGCATTATGAACTCGCACATCCAGACTATTGGCTACAGCCAATAAAGGGTTAATAAAGGTTTTTGGAGAAAGTATCTGCAAGCATCTCACACTTTTCTTCATCAGTTATACAATAAGACTTTTTATAATTTTTGTAATATTCCAGAAGGGTTTACTGCTTTTATCCAACGTACCAAGTCGTTTGTTCCATGATAGGTTTCTGAATCTGTGGATATCAGCTATAATCTGGGGGCACGGCAGTGCCCCTACCAAGTCGAGCGAAAAAGCGGCACGGCCGTAATATCATTTTCTCAAACCATAACAGGCCATTTTCGACCCCCTTTAACTTCGTTGTTAATAAAACTAGAAGCCTGAATTTTCAGTAACCAAGCATTGCATAGACACGGTATATTTCAAATTTCATTCAATTTGAACCAGTAGTTTAAGAATTATAACTAGCAAACATTTCTTAATTTTGTCACCCACTGACTGACTGGCCGATCATCAAAAGTCTAAGGCGGACGTAGAAGCTTCAAATTTGGAATACAACCAGTGTTTAGTGTACAAATCAAGGAAAAATTAAAATATTTTGCAATTTCGGTTAAGTCTTATTTATTTATTTATTTATTTATTTATTTATTTACATCAATTAGTGGTGTTCACTTATAGACTAGGAATAATAAAATAACAATCCATTTCGATTAATTCATGTTCATCAAACAAATCTCAGCAAATAAAATAGTACGTGTTTTTTAAAAGTATATCTAGAACAGGATTCAAAAAAGTCCAAATCGTTACAAGCTAAGTTGGCCTCCTGGACACAACGCGATAACGGTTCGTTTCTTCCATAGTTAGTACGATGATAAATCGTTTTAAATAGAACCCGATGGCGTGGATTTGTGGAAGGGACATACAAATTAAGCTTATGCAAAAGAAAAGAACAGTCAACACGATAAGTAAGAATATCTCTAATAAACATTATGGCGAAATATCTACGACGAACATGAAGAGGAATTATATTAAAAAGAAGACACCTTGTCCTATAAGACGGTGTTTCTATATTCCAATTTAGTTTGAAAAAGAGGTACCTCGTAAATTTGCGTTGTATTCTGTCGATCCTATTAGTTGCATTTGAGTAGCAAGGATTCCAGATGGTGCAACAATAGTCTAAAGAGGACCGAACTATTGCGAAGTATAAACATTTAATCGTAAAAATATTAGAGAATTCAGTGGTATTCCGTTTTATGAAACCGAACATTTGATTAGCCTTGGTTGTGATGAGATCAATATGAGGAAGGAAACTCATATTGTGGTCTAGGATAACACCAAGGTCTTTAATTTGCTTGACTTTAGTCAAATGGATATCGTCAAGTTTATAGCAAAATTCAATACAGGTATTAGATCTGTGACAAGAGAACAGGTAACATTTTGATACGTTGAGATTGAGCGAATTTAATTCGCACCATTGGGATAGGCGTGTGAGATCACGCTGTAAAAGTACACAGTCTTCGGAGCATGAGATTTTAAATTTTAAGATCGTCTGCATAAAGTAGACAATTAGAGAATTTGAATATAGAAGGTATATCGTTAATGAACAATAGAAATAACAATGGACCCAGATGACTACCTTGTGGGACACCTGACGTTACGGAGATAGTTTGCGATAAACAATTTTTAATCTTTACCATCTGCGTCCTATCAGTTAAGTAAGATTCAATCCACCTTAAGAGGTTGGAATGAAAGCCAAGATATGATAACTTTAAAATAAGAATTCGATGATTAACTCTGTCAAATGCCTTAGCAAAATCTGTGTATATAACATCGGTTTGACTATTATTCTCCAAGTTGGTGACTAAATAATTTGTAATTATAGAGAGATTTGTAGAGGTTGATCTCCCCGAGACAAACCCGTGCTGAAAGGGAGATATATGGGCACTGACGAGAAATTGTAGTTTTTCATACACAATTTTTTCAAATATCTTTGGAATAATGGACAGTTTACAGATAGGTCTGTAATTTACAATTTCCTGTTTGTTTCCAGATTTGAAGATTGGGGATAAGAACGAAATTTTCCATTCATTTAGAAAATCTCCACTGCTAAGGGATAAATTAAAAATAGAACTTAGTGGCTTTGCTAATGAAGCAGCGCAATTTTTTAGTAGGAATGGTGAAAATCCATCAGGACCAACTGATTTTCCAGCGTCAATCAGAGATAAGGCATTGAAAACATCTGAGGTAGATACACGAACCGATCCGAGGTGAAATAGTTCTGAAGTTCGCGGTATTTCTTTGGAGGTGCTGCTTTGTGAATAGACAGTTTTAAAATAATCGGCAAACATTTTACAGATAGTAGGTAGATCACTAGCAGTTTTGCCTAGATATTTCATACATGTTGGAATGTCCTTGGATTTACGCCTCATATTGACATATTTCCAGAAATACTTAGTATTCTGTCTTATGCTGGTTTGTAACGACTGAATATAGCGACAATGCAGAAAGGGGTTATACCTATTGAAATCTCTTTGTAAATTCATATATAATAAATGAAATTGAGAGTCATTCGGGCTATTTTTATGCCGTTTGAAAGCTTTGTTCTTTTGGTTTTTAAGGTTGGTAAGTCTTTTATTGAACCAAATCGGGTTGGTGTTCTTTAATATACGGTTTTTTGGTATAAATTGATCCATTAAAAATCTTAGTTTAGTAGAGAATTCGGCATAAGCCTCTTTCAAATCAATGGCGTTAAGTATGCCCGACCAGTCTAATCCACTCAAATGGCTATTAATGAGACTGAGGTTAGCTTTTTTGTAATTATACTCATATGAAGGCTCTAAACTTAGCTTATAAGATTGGGAATATTGGTAAAAAATTAAGCGGGCCTCTAAACCACTGTGGTGAATTGAATTCCGAAACATTGGTAACTCACATTTGTCAAGTGTTAAAACAGATTCACTGTCTACAAAAATGAGATCAAGCGTTCGGTTAAGATCATTCAAAACATTATTGCACTGCTTAAGACTATGCTGGTTAAAGAAATCTGTTACCAATGATTCGGTATCCGTTTTGACATTGGTTGGAATGAGGTATTGTTCATCACAGTCGAAAACCCATTTAATTTTACCCAAGTTAAAGTCCCCAGTAAATAATATATGTTGGGAATGGGATAAAGTTTCAATAATAGGTACAGTGTTATTGAGATGCAAATTGTACAAATCTATGTGACTATTCGGAGGAATAAAACTACATATGATAAACAATTCCGTATTACTAATCATAGACAGTTTTACTATAATTTGATCAACATCAAAATCGGAGGGAGAGGGTAGCGTGTCCGAAATAAGATCAACCTGATTACAATTTAGACTTGATCGGACTGCAATTAAAACACCGCCGCCTCTCTCTGATCTAGTTTTAATAATACTCCTATCCTTTCTGAATATTAAATAGTTGTTTAAGTTCTCAAATTCAGTTGACAATATTTCGTTATTTAGCCAAGTTTCAATTAAGATAATAATATCATAAACACAATTTAAAAATGCAATACGTAAAAAGTCCAGTTTGGTTCTCAGACCACCAACATTTTGATAGTATATATTAAGATTTTTTGCAGCTAGATTACCACGGGATTCTTGCCTTCCTCCGTGTTTTTTGGGCGCGGTATAAATGGTTTCAATTGTACTCCAAACGGCCAAAATTCACTATTGAATACTTTATCATATGCACAGGAGGGAAGTCCCAGTTTGAAGTTTATAAAGCGCATTGAAGAAATATCAGCGTCCTTTCGAATTAGCTTGTTACAACAAAAAACATTTTCTGGTATATCAAGCTTGTGAGCGACATAGGATATAATGTTTTTTTCACATACGCTCTTGTCTAAGCGGGAAATATGAAGAAACCGTAGTCTCGGAATTGATTTAATTGAATCTACCGCATTTGCATCAACCGAAGAACCAACAATTCGACGTAATTTGGGAGTAGGATTGTTAGTACTTTTAATTGTTACACTACTTTCTAAGTTTGCAGTGGCAACTCTTATGTGATCAACAGCGTCCGACGTTGTTTGTTGTTGTTGCGAATCAGTTGAACCTTTAACCGGTGACATGAAAGCAGCTGATTCCTGAGTTGGTTGTTGTTCTTGTTTGTCAGCTGAATGTTTAGCCGCTGATGACATACAATCAGCTGACTCACTGCATGATGGTTGTTGGCGTGTGTGTTCGAAAGAAGCAAGCTTGCATTCTAACACATTTACTTTTTTTGAAAGAAGTTCACGTTATTCTTCTAAGCAGCTGATTTTCGTTAGAGCATTGTTGACCAACTGCTGTAATTGATTGATTTTATCGCTCAAAAAGGAGAAGGAACTGCAAGTATGGTCACAACATTTATCAAGATTTGGGGAGAGGGCGGCAGTTGGAGGTTTTTTCTTCAGGTTAGACACATGATGAGAAGAAGCGTATACACTGGTGGACGGAGTATTGCTTTGTGTCAAAGATATTGAACTTTGATCACCGCGAATTGAGTTACGTCTCGAACTGTTACAACCCGCACACCGATACTGCTTTTTAGCTTTGTCTAAGTACTCGACTTCTACCTTTGTGACATTCGCGCATTTAGCATGAAAATAATTTTCGCATTGAGAGCACTGGATCTTTAAATCAGATCGATCAATTTTGGTGGTACAAATATTGCACTTCATTATAAATGGGCGTTTAGCGTGGGCGACACAAAGATTGAAAGTATGATAATGTATGTATATGTATGAAGAGGGGAAAAAACACTATATGTTAGCAACAAAACCACGGTAGAATTATAAAGAACACTTGTTCACCGAACGACTGTTCACTGATGACACCAACTGCAGAAATAACGTACTTACTTTGATGGCGCTACAGTTCGGGGTGAACCAGGGCCTCAACCAACAAGCCTCTCCAGCCGGCCCGATCTTCGGCCAGCCGGTTCCAGTGCCGAACGCCTAGTTGGTTGAGGTCCCCTTCAACCTGTGCGCGCCACCTTAAAGGCGGTCGTCCTCTGCTGCGTCGTCCCTCGGGGTTGGAGTCGAAGACTCTTCGGGCCGGAGCGTTGATGTCCATTCGCTCTACATGGCCAGCCATCTTAGACGTTGGACCCGAAGACGTCTAACCAGGCCGATGTCGCTGTACAGCCCGTACAGTTTTTGGTTGAATCTCCTCCTCCATTCTCCGTTTACGCAAACGGGACCAAAGATTGCACGCAGAATTTTCCTCTCGAAACGTCCAAGAGCCTCTTCATCCGCTTTTGACAACGTCCAAGCCTCAGCGCCGTAGAGGAGGACCGGGATGATTAAGGTTTTGTAGAGGGAAACGTAAGTTTTTCGAGAGGGGGCTCTACTACTCAATTGCCTCTTGAGCCCGAAGAAGCAGCGATTGGCAAGAGTTATTCTGCGTTTTATCTCAGCGCTGGTGTCGTTGCTGCTTGTCACTACCGAGCCAAGGTAGACGAAGTCCTTGACTACTTCAAAAATATAGCTGCCGAAGGTGACGTTCTGACCAAGACATCGGCGTTGTGCGTCTTTCTTGGATGACAGCATATATTTGGTCTTGTCCCCATTTACCGTTAGACCCACTTTCGCCGCCTCTACTTCAATGCTTGTGAACGCCTCATTGACGTCTCGCTTTGTTCGTCCAATAACGTCAATGTCATCTGCGTAGGCAAGCAATTGTGTGGACTTGAAGTAGATCGTACCTCTTGTATTGGCCGCAGAGTCCCGCACGATCTTTTCAAGAATAATGTTGAAGAAATCACATGACAGTGCGTCACCCTGTCTAAAACCTTTTTTAACATCAAAGGGTTAGTTAGTCGGTCGGTTAGTTCACCTCTGACCTTAATGGAGCAGCGAGAGTTCTCCATAGTCATCCTGCATAGTCTGACGAGTTTGGCAGGAATGTTTAGACATGACATGTCTCTGTATAGCTCGTCTCTATAAATACCGTCATACGCGGCTTTAAAGTCGACAAAAAGATGGTGCGTGTCGACCTGGAATTCATGGGTCTTCTCCAAGATCTGCCGTAGTGTAAATATTTGTACTATCGTGAATTTTCCTGGCCTTAAACCACACTGGTAGGAACCTATCAGATTGTCCACGAACGATTTCAGGCACTTACACAGTACGGTAGAGAGGATCTTGACCGGGCAAACGATACTGAGATTACATTCATCGGGCATGCGTTCTTCCGGCATATGTTGCAGATGAGTTGATACATGCTCCTGACCAGCTCATCGCCAGCTACTTTAAGCAGTCTTGTCTTTCTCCAACTCTTCATATGCTAAATATGTATGTGTGTAATCATTGCGGCGACAATTTGCCTCTAGAAGGCGATTTTGCAGTGTGCGCTTTATGCGCTCGCAAACTGCATTTTGAATGCACGACGGTTACGGAGAAATCATGGAGAACCATGGGTGCAAGGCGGGACACGTGGAAATGCCAAGTGTGCAGAAGCCAAGGAGATGGCCCAAGTGCTGAAAATGTAATAGTGTCGCACACACCAACATCTGATTTACCGTCCGCGAAACGCATACGACCGGCCAGTAGCCCCATGAACACAAGCACGAATATCGACAAAAACGCGGTAATTCTAGCGGAAATCAAGCTCATGAGAGAAGAGATGAAGGAAATCGTTAAAAGTTACGAATTCTTGGGGTGATGAGCTGAATAAAAATATGTCAAAAAATATTCAGCTAATCGAGGGTTTCTCTAAAGAAATAGCTGAACTTAGAGAAAATAATAACAAAAAAAAAACCGGCCAAGTGCGAGTCGGACTCGCGCACGAAGGGTTCCGTACTATTATGTATAAAAACGGCAAAAAAAGCATGTCTGTTGTATGGGAGCCCCATTTATACATATATTTATTGTATTCTGTCTAAATATTTTTTGTTAGAGCAGCAACAGAAATACATAATCAGTGACATTTTATTCTCACTTTTCGGATAGTTAAAATCTAGAATGTTGTAATTTTTAGAAAATACTCATTTTTTGAGTGATTGCCATTTTAGGGTTAGACGTGGCAAATCGACTGAAACTGCTTTATTGAAATTAACTGGTGAAATATGTAATAGTCTAAACACTTCTCAAATACCATCAACATTATTTGTTGATATCAGTAAGGTCTTTGATATGGTTAATCATACTTTGCTACTCGATAAACTTTACAAAGCGGGTTTCAGAGGCTCCATTTATAAATGGTTTTCTTCTTATTTATCCAACCGTTATCAAGTTGTGAAATTTAGGAATGTTTACAGTTCTATAGACTTCTTAAATATGGGTGTTCCCCAAGGAGCAGTATTGGGCCCAATCCTTTTTCTAATTTATGTTAATTCGTTTTTCTTACAACCTTTTAAAGGCAAAATAACTGCCTTTGCCTTTGAAACATCTCTTTTCCACTCAAATACTAAATTAATTGATAGTTTTGCAGATGTTAATAATGACCTAGATATGTTAAGGAGATGGTTTAATTATCATAAACTAATAATTAGCAACAAAACGAAGTACATGATATTTAATATCAATGGTACAGTTTTCAGAGACCTTCCCTTATATTATCATGCACCATTGTGTAATCGATTTGTTCTTGAAGATATAGTAGGTATTCAACAATCAAGAATGTTTGAAAATTGCTTCTTGATTGAACACGTGGACAGTTTTAAATATTTAGGTGTTATATTGGACCAACAACTTTGTTGGAAAGACCATTCAATATATTTGAAACAGTATCTAAATGGGGTTATAAGATAATTGTTCCATCTCAGTATGCACTGCAATCTCTACCCGTTTTAAAATACTAAATGTATACTCGGACCGATATGGAACTAGCAAAAACATGTCCATATCCGGGACTAAATGTATTATCGCACCGATATGGAACTAGCAAATCATGTCCATGTCCGGACCTGAATGCATACATACACATGTATGACATTCGTTCACGAAATGCGGTGCTGGCATTATATTCTTTCATTTCTTTTCTTCATTTCAGTTCAAGTGTGCTGTACAGTGTACACCAACGGTTCGAGCTTTATCGCCACATCTCCATACTTTTGGGTTTCTTGAAAACTACGGGGTATAACTCATACCGTATGAGAAGCATGTTCGTTGCATTTATGTTTTTTTTTTTTTTCGTTTTGTACATACCTATGTGATTGATGAATAAGGGTTAAATGGAAATATGGAACTCTTTTCGTTCAATTTGCGGAACGAGAGGACATGTGTCCGAGAGAGGACATAGTTCCGTGAACTATACATGTCCGGAACTACCCAACTCTACTTCGTAATGTACATATGTATACTTATACATAGCGTACAGATGTGTGAGTGTATGCACGTATGTGATGCGTATGTACGTATCGGTTCGTATGTGTGCAAGATCGCTTGCTCCTCTTGCTCACTTGCTCCTCTCCACCTGCCGCAACGTCGTGCGAAAGGGATGCTAGGCCAGCTGCGAGGACTGGTCGTGAGCAATGGCGCCACGCGATTGCCCTCACGCCGACTTACCCGCAGCAAGTATCCCACGCAAAAGAAAAAAAAACACCGTAATCGTTTCCAATTCAATATGTCACAAATTTAATTTCCTTAACCTAACTTAATCTAGGTTTACAATTATTCCTTAAGACTACCCTACACCGTCAATAAAAAAAATCGAAATAAATAAAAAAAATATATGTAAAATAAAAAAAAAAAAGGAATTCACTGTCCAAAAAAGTAAATAAACCGCAGCTAAAGTATTCGAACAGTCGTACCGAAACTCCTCTGACCAACGACTTAGCCCGCATCACCAATCGCGACACGAGAATTTGTGATTTCAATACCTTATACAACGAACGTGATATCCGCGACCAACGTAGGCAATAGGACACACGGTACGGCCGCGTACCGGGAACTGCTTAAAACCGTACCGGAGTTCTTCCCCGAAGATCACTCTCCGAGTACTTCGCCGAAGATTTCTCCCCGAGTTCTTCGCCCACTCTCCCTCATGTGCTACTAGGAACAAAAAAAAAAAAAAAAAAAAAAATGCTAACCTTCTGCGGGCCGAACTCCACTCGTTTGCGTGTCAAGTGCTGATCGTACCCTCCGGCTATCCGCTTTCTCTGAGTTTGATTTCCCAGAATGGATGACTACGAGCCGCTCACAAATGGGAACTGACCGAAAGATGACAACGAAAACCTTTCGAAACAATTTATTATCGGTTGGTTGTAATTATGTATATGTATAATTAATTTTGTTCTGTTTTTAGTATTTGTCGTGGTAGCGGCAACAGAAATACATACATTATCTGTGAAAATTTCAACTGTCTAACTATCACGGTTCATGAGATACAGCCTGGTGACAGACGGACGGACGGACGGACGGACGGACAGCGAAGTTTTAGTAATAGGGTTCCGTTTTACCTTTGGGTACGGAACCCTAAAAAGACGTTATCATACAAAATATGCAAGCACAAATCAATAATATTGAACAACAAATGATAAAAAACAACATCGAAATCAAAAACATCCCACCCGCACCACAGGAAAATCTGGTTGAAATAGTCAAAACGATAGGCAGATCTATTAATGTCGATATAAGCAATAGCGACATCACTGACGCCTACAGAACAAAAACGAAAATTCCCGACAAATATACTATAGTAGCAACATTTGCCTCGAATAACAGTAGTATAAGATAATTATTCCATCTCAGTATGCACTGCAATCTCTACCCGTTTTAAAATACTAAATGTATACTCGCTCCGATATGGAACTAGCAAAAACATGTCCATGTCCGGAACTAAATGTATTATCGCACCGATATGGAACTAGCAAACCATGTCCATGTCCGGACCTGAATGCATACATACACATGTATGACATTCGTTCACGAAATGCGGTGCGGGCATTATATTCTTTCATTTCTTTTCTCCATTTCAGTTCAAGTGTGCTGTACAGTGTACACCAACTGTTCGAGCTTTATCGCCACATCTCCATACTTTTGGGTTTCTTGAAAACTACGGGGTATAACTAACGTGACCATAATTTTTTCCTCTCAAAGCGGGACACCTATTTTATTATTTTATTTTTTGAAAATATTTATTCAAAATATGGTAAGTAATGCTAACGCATATTTCTCATAAATTAGACAAAAAAAAGTAAGCATTCTTTTTTTATTTTTTCTTACATTAAAAAGTATAATAATTTAATCCAATATAAAACATTTCTAATGTTTAGTGTTTGCTTAATCAAAATTAGCACACGACAACAAACTTAATCTTGAGCAGTTGGGTAGGTTGCTTCTTTATATTTTTCTGATGAGCAAATTTGTTTTAAAATGTCAGGTTTTGATTTCAAATATGCATGAAATTGTCGACATGATTTATTTATATTACCCTTAACTATAAGAATAGATTTCAAAGTCGAGATTCCCAATTGGGTTTTTTCACTGGTCCATATCTTGTTCATATGAGAAAACACTCTTTCAACAGCGGCGTTGCTACCTGGTAGACATAAAATGTACTCTACTATTATGAAAAAATTAGCGTGAGATATATCTTTAGCATGGAAGTGTGTAAATACTTCAACCCAACGATTTTCAGCACTTATTTTATCAATGTTCCAATCTGTCACTTTTTGAGTTGTTATATAATTCCAAAGTGAAAACTCATCAAAAACTCCTGTATCTTGAGTGGTGCTGAGAAAGCCCTGTTTAATTAATAAGTCCAATACTTTTTGAACCTCCTCCCAAGAGGGGACTCTCGTTAAGTTCGCCCAATCAAATATTTCAACTTCAGAGTTAAACTGACACCACTGCTCTAAATATTCTTTACTCGTCTTGTAAAATTCAGGTGCTGCAGTTTCTACGTTGCCCTCATTGATAGCACCAGTTTCCTGTAACTTCGTCATTATATTACGGGTGGCGTGGGGAAGGAAGCATGCACTTTGTTTTTGGCTTCAATTGTTTACGAGCTGATTTATTTCATTCGCGGCCTCTGTTGCAGATACGTTCTGTCCCTCGATCTTTAACACAGCTTGATGAAACGTAGCTGACTGAGCGTGCATAAAAAATAACCCTAGTTCTGAGCTGGGATTGTTAAAAAAATCTTTTAAAATAACTGGGCATTTCTCAATGCTCAGAAAATAATTTTTTAAAGGCTGAAACATTTGCAATACTCTTTCCAGCGCCGGCATCAACGCAAGCCACCTAGTTTTACTGTAGCCCAGAAGTTTCTTATATTCTGTGTCAGAGGCATGACAGAATTCTTTAAGTGTATCAACACGAACGCTATAAATGTAGAAAAATGAATAAATTTTCACAATTATGCATTCGAAATCAATAGGTAGACAATCCGCAGCAGATTTGATTGCATTGTGGATTATGTGAGCTCCACATCCTATACCTATGAGTGTCCTTCCAAGATACATATTCAATTTCGCGTTAGCATTATTAGCTCCTTTTCTATTTTTGCCTCCAAAATTACAGTTGGTATTATCTCCACAAAATGCCACAATTTTTGATTTCAGTTCATTTTTTGTTAACACTTGTTTCAAACACTTGTTGGGGGTGGCCGTGGTGCAGTGGTTAACATCATCGACCGCCGATCGGAAGGTCTATGGTTCAGATTCGCTTCATAGCCAAGTAAAAGTAATTCCTATACGGATGATAAAAAGTATGCAACGCAATTGTGAATGGAAAGTGAACAGACATACTGCCTGCAGACGTAACACTCACAGTATATGGTCAACCGAAATTCATCCTCTGCATATGCAATACTAACGTGCTTGAACGAATTACTACGGACTATAACCAACGCGGAATTTGGTCGGCTCTCGTCCTATCTAGGCCTAGGACAACCACCCCTGAGAGTAGTGAATGAACATCAACGACCCCAACCACTGCACTCCGTTCAGGTTGTGTGTGTCAACACATCATAAGAGAATATGAAAAACTCTTGAACCTGCGCGAGTCTCTAAAAAAAAAAAAAAAAAAAAATCAATTATTATATCCGATGATTCGCCTGGTTGCTCTTCGAACTCCAAAAATTTGACTTGTACTCCTTCGTATGGTAAAAAGTAGCGTTCTAAGACAGGGAATAATTTTGTGGAGCCATGGTTTGAAGCATCTGTTAATAATGTTATGCAATTAGCCTTACAAAGGTGTTCTTTTAATTCATGTGTTGCCATAGGCGCTAGCAATTCACAACAATAGCCTCGGATTTTGTACGGGCACACTTA
The DNA here is from genome assembly GCA_951905685.1 of Eumerus sabulonum. NCBI lineage: Eukaryota > Metazoa > Arthropoda > Insecta > Diptera > Syrphidae > Eumerus > Eumerus sabulonum. Next base: position 75,976,095 of record OX645060.1, read on the forward strand.
AATTTTTGCTCGAAACATGTCTGTATTAAACCAGATGCACAATCGTTTGAGCGAGAGCTATGGTTTTCCTGTACAGTGTGATAGGCCCAGGCACCCTCTGCTGCAGCGACTTCAAAATCCTTGGAAGATGGTGAATCCGTTTTCTTAAAGTAATTCAGTATCGACAGCATTATCGGATAATTTGTGCTTTACTGACCGTAAATGTTTCTCTATATCACTAGCACCACCATGCGAAACACTGAAATCTGTACCGCATTTTTCACACGTGACGTCTGTCGGGACACTCCTTTGCTTTATGAATGGATACTTAGTTTGTAAATTTATATTAAACGTACACTTGCGTTTACTCATTTCAATATTTTAAAAATCAAATAAGCAATAAAAAACAATGAAAAATATACTAGTATCCGACACGTTCCAAGCGTTCATAGACACGATAGACACTAGAATCAGAACGTAATCATTAAGGAGAAAAATAAGTAGGTGCTTACATATGTTTATATATTTCAGTTTTAAAAGGATCAAAGTAGGCTTCTTTCGTTCATAATTTTTCTTATAGATACATGGTTGATACAGACACGGTACACGGAGCGACCAGGAACGAACCGAGTTCCAAATGTACATACATATGTACGTATTTCAATGCCAAGTCTGTTTGTTTGCTGTTTTTGTTTTTAGTTTTTAATTTCTCGTGCTGTCTCTGGAATTCTATCTCTGAGTAATATTATATCTTATACATATGTATATGCATGTATATGTACATATGTATGTATATTTATTGAGAATGAGAATATATATGGGCCGGCCTTTTTCAAAGCGGGACATTTTGCGTTCCTTGGGGACAGCGGGACACAAAGCTCAAAATCGGGACTGTCCCGCCGAAAGCGGGACGTATGGTCACCTTAGGTATAACTCATACCGTATGAGAAGCATGTTCGTTGCATTTATATTTTTTTTTTCGTTTTCTACATATGTGATTGATGAATAAGGGTTGAATGGAACTATGGAGCTCATTTCGTTCAATTTGCGGAACGAGTGGACATGTGTCCGAGAGAGGACATAGTTCCCTGAACTATGCATGTCCGGAACTACCCAACTCTACTTCGTAATGTACATATGTATGTATGTATGTATACTTATACATAGCGTACAGATGTGTGAGTGTATGCACGTATGTACGTATCGGTTCGTGTGTGTGCAAGATCGCTTGCTCCTCTTGCTCACTTGCTCCTCTCCACCTGCAGCGACGTCGTGCGAAAGGGATGCTAGGCCAGCTGTGAGGACTGGTCGTGAGCAATGGCGCCACGCGATTGCCATTATTCCTTAAAACTACCCTACACGGTATGTCAATAAAAAAAAGTCGAAATAAATAAAAAAAAAATATATGTAAAATAAAAAAAAAAGAATTCACTGTCCAAAAAAGTAAATAAGCCGCGGCATGAGTATTCGAACTGTGGTACCGAAACTCCTCTGACCAACTACTTAGCCCGCATCATGATTTCAATACCTTATACAACAAACGTGATAGCCGCGACCAACGTAGGCAATAGGACACACGGTACGGCCGCGTACCGGGAACTGCTCAAAACCGTACGGGGCTCTTCCCCGAAGATCACTCTCCGAGTACTTCGCCGAAGATTTCTCTCCGAGTTCTTTGCCCACTCTCCCTCATGTGCTACTAGGAACACAAAAAAAAAAAAAAATCTGACCTTCTGCGGGCCGAACTCCACTCGTTTGCGTGTCAAGTGCTGATCGTACCCTCCGGCTATCCGCTTTCTCTGAGTTTGATTTCCCAAAATGGATGACTACAAGCCGTTCACAAATGGGAACTGATCGAAAGATGACAACGAAAACCTTTCGAAACAATTTATTATTGGTTGTTTGTAATTATGTATATGTATAATTAATAATATAATATGTACATCATCTGTGAAAATTTCAACTGTCTAACTATCACGGTTCATGAGATACAGCCTGGTGACAGACGGACGGACGGACGGACGGACGGACGGACGGACGGACAGCGAAGTCTTAGTAATAGGGTTCCGTTTTACCTTTGGGTACGGAACCCTAAAAAGGTTTTAGCAGCATTGATGTAAATGAAATAAGAGGAAATTGTTATTTAAGTTTTAACATAAGATCACTGCGATTGAATTGGGATAGTTTTTGTCTTAGTATAAGATATATAATAAGTGCCTTGGATATTATCGTACTGGTTGAAACGAACATAGAAGACAAAGAGTCATTATTTTACAAACTGGATGGGTTTCATAGTCCAGAATTTTTTAATAGGAATATGCGTAGAGGTGGGGGAATCTTAATGTTTGTACGTGAAAATATAAAATACAAACGCTTGCCTAGTAAAAGCGTGTCTTATGAAAACATAGAAATCTACCTCACTGAAGAAAAAAAATATGTGTTAGGCATATACAGAGCACCTGGATTAAGCCAAAAAGATTTTATAGAAGAAATAGAGAAGAAGATGTGTGAAATGAAAGGCAATGATGAAATATTTGTTATGGGTGACATAATCATTAATGTTCGAGACACAAGCTCAATATATGTGCAAAATTATCTAGAAATGATAGCATCGCTTGGGTTAGAGAACATCATCACTGAATACACAAGAATAGACGCAGTTAGAGAAATGAAATCTTTAATAGACCACATATTAGTACGAAAAATAGACAATGCTACAAAATCATTCGTAATCGAAAGTGGTTTAACTGATCACTATCCAACGTTGTACTGCAAAGGGGCACAGGAACCACTTCCCAGAAGTACAACACTTATCACCTATGTTTGTACAAAAAAAGTTAACGCATACATATATCTCTGCCGCAAATTGGGATGAGGTATTGAACGAATGTGAAGCAGTTGCTCTCTATGAAAAGCTCGTCTCTAAGTTGAAGGAGATATACCAAAAAGCAACTTGTGTAAAAATAGTGAAGAGAAGATACAAAGACAACCCATGGATGACTGCCTTACTTATAGATAAATGTAGAACACGAGATCTAGGGGCACGGCAGTGCCCCTGCCAATTCGAGCAAAAAAGCGGCACGGCCGTACCATCCTTTCAACGTAACATAATAGGCCATTTTCGACCCCCAATAACTTCGTTGTGGATAAAACTAGAAGTCTGAATTTTCAGTAACCACGCAAGCATTGCATAGACACGGTATATTTCAAATTTCATTCAATTTGAACCAGCACTTTAAGAATTATAACTAGTCAAAGTTTCTTAATCTTGTCACTCACTGACTGACTCACTGACTGACTGATCATCAAAAGTCTAAGGCACTTCTAGCAGACGTAGAAGCTTCAAATTTGGAACACAACTAGTGTTCAGTGTATAAACCAAGGAAAAACTAAAATATTTTGCAATTTCGGTTCAGTTTTCTAGATACACCAATTTTTAGGTTTTCTAGATACACCAACTGCATAAATAATCCCATATATGTATGTAAATATATGGGATTACAAACGTATACATATGTACATCAGTGAATGAATCTGTTTGCCCTATACATATGTATAAACAATGGAATAATAGGGGTAGGTAGGCTTACTGTATTCGGTATCGGCGAGTATATACATATGTACATATGTATTAACGCATCAAAAAGGTTTGATTTTACTTCAAGCATATACCCCATCTATACGTGTGTGATTTGTTCACTAATTCACTTGCACGTGCATTGCATGAATTTGAACAGTGTATATCTGGCTTAGGCATTGGTATCAGCGAAATTGTGCTTACGCTGAAGAAATACATAGGTATGTACATACATAACTGTATGAGGGATACATAGGACGGGTGAGAAATGGGAGATTAGACAAATTTAAAGCAGAAGGTTAACTTTATCACCCAAAATAAATAAATATACATATAATAAAATAAAAAGCAAAAAAAGTAATAAAAAGTTTCTTCAGTTTCTCTATGTGTATGTAGTTTCTACCTTCTAGTAAAAAGAAAGTAACTCAGTTTTAAAGAAAAGATAAAAATAACGATCCTCGATATATTATACAAACATATGTAAGTGAAGAAAGAAGTGAGAGCAAGGTGGCGCAGTGGGTAGTGTTTGGCCTCTGACACCGATATGACACGGGATGGTATCCCGACAAAGCCATGTCATCGAACGTGTTTTCACGGTGTTTCTCCTCAGCGGGGTTCTAACAAAACCCTCTGTAGTAAAATTGTCATGAAAAGCTTCTCGAAATTCGCCGGTCGGAACCGGCAATAAACTGTAGGTCCCTTTCACCTATGGGAAAATGAAATCACCCACAACATGGGTGATTGAGAGAAGCTCGGCTTAGGTCCTTCAAGGATTGTAACGCCAACATACATACATACATACATCTACAAAAAGGAATGAGATGCCATGAAAAACATAACTTGTAAAAAAAACCAAGTCTCGCAACTCAGATCTTCTACCGTAAAAAGTTGTAAGATCCTTGTATTACCAAGTCAGTTAATTTATTCAGTCCCTACTTAAGGGACCTTCTGCCCCGATTTATTACGTAATTAGCTAACCTAACAACATCTTATAGTGACCAACCAATATTAAAATCTTTTATGTTTTAAAAAAGAGAGCACCGTGGCGCAGTGGGTAGTGTGTTGGCCTCTGACGCCGATGACACGGGATCGAATCCCGACACAGCCATGTCATCGAACGTGTTTTTCACGGTGTTTCTCCTCAGCGGGGTTCTGACAAAACCCCCTGTAGTAAAATTGTCATGAAAAGCTTCGCGGAATTCGCCGTTCGGAACCGGCAATAAACTGTAGGTCCCTTTCACCTATGGGTAGATGAAATCACACACAACATGGGTGATTGAGAGAAGCTCGGCTCAGATGATTCATGGGCTGTAACGCCAACATACATACATGTTTTAAAAAAAACGGATTGACTTGGAAATCGCACTAAGCAATCTAATTTAATATAATATGTATTACTTGTGAGATATATTGTGTTTTCATGCGATAGCGCATTTAGAGTAACTGGTAGTGTCATGGTTTCAGGACAGTTAGTAATGAGGATATCTAACACCGAAGGTGAGCCTCTACTACCAGACGGAAAATATGTAGGTGTGTTTGGGTGTAATATTCTTATAGGATATCTCATTGAGAAGTCCTTTAAAATATTTCCCCACTTATTTGCTCTGAGACAACTACATGAACGATGTCTGCGATTCATATCTCCACCGATTACAAACCTATCTCTGTCCGATATTAACTTTCTAAGGTAATTTATAAAGTGGTCTCTTCTTAGAGAGTTTTTCCCTTTAAAGTAGACCGAAAAGATTTGAATTCTGGAATTATTTACACCTTCAAGTTCTACTCCATGGGGGCATGGGCTCGGACATACTGGGTAAAGTTGTTGATTGCTCTCAATCTGGCGAGATACCAGCAACGATCCCTGTTTAAATGCCCGGGTCAAGTTGACATACGGCCTCCTCGCGGCGCCCTCTGGATAGCCTCTTCAACAACCGTTGGGAGGTGAACAAACGTATGCAGCGAAAAAAACCCCGACCAGAATGGCGGTTGTGCGGCGGGCTAACAATCCGCCCACGTAAAAAAACCTTAAGTTATGAATGAGCAAGATGCCTCGGATACACGGACGGATACTCGACGACGACAACGCACGAAAAAGGAACACGATTTGCGAGTATGCTCCTGGAATGTCAGAACCCTGTACACTCCCGGAGCTGCTCATAAACTAGAAGGAATCCTCACGCAGTACAAGGCGGATATTACTGCGGTCCAGGAAATACGCTGGATAGGAAACGGTATGATTAGAAAGAAAAATTGCGACATTTATTACAGCTGTCACAAAAGGTTGCACTTACTAGGATGCGGATTTGTCGTGGGAAAGCGGTTAAGGTCGAAGGTCATCGACTTTAAACCTATAAGTGATCGCCTGGCTGTGATCCGCATCAGAGGCAGATTTTGTAACATCAGCCTTATATGTGCACACGCCCCTACCGACGAGGCTGAAGACCCTATCAAGGAGGACTTCTATGACCTCCTGGACAACGCCTACGGAGCTTGTCCGGAGTTCGATGTAAAAATCGTGCTCGGGGACTTCAATGCCAAAATCGGAAAGGAAAACACCCTTGGCGGAGTGATCGGAAAGCACAGCCTCCACGATACAACAACAGATAACGGCTTCCGACTCGCTGACTTTGCGACAGCTCGTAATGCGGTGATAAGTAGCACAAGATTCCCTCGCAAGCGAATCCACACAGCAACCTGGCGATCTCCGGACGGTCGAACAGCCAACCAAATCGACCATGTGCTCATTGACGCAAGGCACGCGTCAAACATCCTGGATGTGCGAACACTCAGAGGGGCAAATGTCGACTCTGACCACTTCCTCGTAGCAGCAAGATTCAGAGCTCGACTGTCCAATGTCAGAAAGCTGCACCAGCCCATCAGGAGGAGGTTCGACATTGGGCGCCTGAGCACACCGGAGGTTGCCAGAGTCTACAGGGAGCAGCTGAGCGAAAGACTCTACGGTATGCCTACGTCGAACACAAATGCCAATAATATGTGGCTGCATTGCCGCTCAGCCATTCAGGAAGTAGCCGAAACCACATTAGGATACCTACCACCCCGACAAGAAACCCGTGGTATGATGGCGAGTGTGAGCAGAAAAAGGCAGCAACCGACGAGGCGTACCAAAAGGCGCTGCAGAGGAAAACCAGGGCAGCGCGAGAAGAGTACCGAGCCAGAAGAAGGGAGGAGAAGAAACTACTGCGACAAAAGAAAAGAATCTTCGCAGCCTCCCAGCTCAAGGATATCGAGGAGTCTAAGGATAAACATAAAATGCGAGCCTTTTACAAGAAAGCCAAATGCCTTGCAGGAGGCTTCAAAAAGGGCACCCTGGCTCTTCGAAACTGCGAGGGTAATCTTGTCACCGACCCGCAGGGAATAGTGGATGTATTTAAGCAGCACTTCCAGCAGCTGCTTAACGAGCATGACCAAGAGAGAGTGGTAGGGACCGAGGAAATCCCAACTCCAGCCGCTGAAGTAGTCCTCCCACCCAGCATAGAAGAAGTCGGCACAGCTATTCAGAAGCTGAAGAACAACAAGGCCGCAGGCTCAGATGGCTTGCCATCAGAGCTCTTCAAGGCTGGCGGCGATGTTCTGGTAGGGAGCATGCACCAGATCATCTGCAGAATTTGGGAAGATGAGAGCATGCCCGACGACTGGAATACCAGCTCTATATGCCCCATCCACAAAAAAGGCGATCCTACCTCTTGCAAGAACTATAGAGGCATATCCCTGCTCAATGTCGCATACAAGATCCTGTCCAGCGTATTGTGTGAACGTCTAAAGCCATTTTGCACCGCACTAATCGGCAGCTACCAGTGCGGCTTCCGGCCCGGCAAATCAACTATAGACCAAATTTCCACACTTCGACAAATCCTGGAAAAGACCAACGAGTTTCGAATCGATACACACCATTTTTTCATCGATTTCAAAGCCGCATACGACAGCATTCATCGTGAAGCACTGTTTGGGGCGATGGCCGGATTCGGGATCCCGGTAAAACTGATCCAGTTGTGTCGCGCCACGCTAAAAAACACGCGATGCACCGTGCAACTCGGTTCTAGGACCTCGGAATCATTCGAAACATGCATCGGATTTCGGCAAGGAGATGCGCTGTAATGTGACTTCTTCAACCTGGTGCTGGAGCAGATAGTGCGATGGGCAGGCGTCAACAGGGAAGGCACTATCTTTTACAAGTCCATCCAGCTGCTGGGATACGCGGATGATATCGACATCATCGCGTGTTCTCGCCGTGGCATTGTGGAAGCATTCACGGCGATTGAAGAACAGGCGAAACGAATTGGTCTTAAGATCAATGAGGACAAAACGAAATACATGCTGTCAAGCAAAAACCAATCCATCGCTCACCACCTAGGACAAAACATAGCAATTGACAGCTACAATTTCGAGGTAGTTAAGGAGTTGTCTACCTCGGGGCAAACGTAAATTCCACAAATGACACCACAGTGGAGATCCGGCGTAGAATCCCCCTTGGCAACCGCTGCTACTTCGGCTTGTCCAAACAACTGGGGTCAAAACTCCTCACTCGAAAGACCAAAGTCATGCTTTACAAAACGCTCATTCTGCCAGTCTTGCTGTACGGAGCCGAAAGCTGGACGATAAGCAGGATAGCGGAGCTGATTTTGGGTTCTTTCGAAAGAAAAATTCTGCGCCGGATATTTGGTCCTGTCTGTGAGGAAGGTGAATGGAGAAGAAGACACAACCGCGAACTCTACGAGCTGTACCAAGATGTGGATGTAGTCCGGAAGGCAAGGATCCGTCGACTACACTGGCTCGGCCACATCGAGCGCATGGACATCAACGCTCCAGCTTAGAGGGTCTTCGACTCCGAGCCTCCTGGTTCGAAAAGAAGAGGAAGACCGAACCTCCGGTATAAAGACCAAGTAATCGCGGATGTAGGACATCTTGGTCTTGACAACTGGAAGCAGCGTGCCCGGGACCGTCAAGGATGGAAGGCAGCTATAACTCAGGCTCAGATCCTCCATGGATCGCAGGCCTGATAAGTAATTACTTACTTACTACAAGTTCTACTCCAATTGCTTCAATAATGTTAGTGTTGACAGGGGGTAGTAATTTGTGTACCAGCCCTTTTTTATGATAATGGCAACTCCACCTCCCAGTCTATTACTACGATCTAGTCTATGGCAAATATATTGACTATGGGAAAAACCATTACTAGGATTAAGTCCAGTTTCACACACAAGACATATACCAACATTATTAACAGACAATAAATTTAAAAATTCAGTGCATTTGTTTCTGATGTCTCTAGCATTCCAACATACAGCATTAAGGGATGAATTACTTGGAAAAGAGAAATGTTAGTGCAAGCTGAGTAACTGCTTCATATTGTTCAAACTTAGTTCTACGATGACTTAGCTTTCTGTTATCATCTCCATCGTGAAAGAACATAACTCCTCCTGGGTGAAAAGATCATTTTCTTTGCTCACTTTTCCAGTGGGTTCGCGGAGAGCAGCCGGCGTATCGGGTCTCTTAGCCGTCCAATGATGGCGTGACGTCTGTACGACAGGAACAGAAAAAGTGTTGTTCTTCATCTGAGTTTTTTTAAGGAGAGACGGAAAATCACGGGTACTCTGAATATTAGGTGCACCGAGGTGTTTGTTGTTCAGTTGGTTTAACATTGCAAACCCCAGCTTCGATCTCTGTCCCTGCTCAATCCAAGTTGACACAAAACCTCCGCGTTACCCCCCCTGGATAGCTACCCTGGCACCCGCCAGGTAGTGAACCAATGTGTGCAGCGACCCAACCCCTTGTTCCTGGGGAAAGAGCAACCTGGCCCTCCAGGTTGGGGGTTGTGCTTAGGGTAACATCCCTATCACGTAAAAACCTGCTTGTTCCGAAACAACAACAAGCCTCGGATACGGACGGATACAAAGCTGACGACCCCTGCATACGACTAACGGACTTGAGAGTCTTCGCCTGGAATGTTAGGTCCCTTAACAGACCGGGTGCAGGCAATCAATTGGAGCAAACCCTCAACTGCTATAAAGCAGATATAACCGCACTCCAAGAAGTGCGATGGGATGGACCAGGAAAAAAAAACGGATGAAAAACTGCGACATCTACTACGGGAACTGTTACAAGGAGAACAAACAGCGCCTATTCGGGCGCGGATTCGTTATTCGAGGAAGACTCCTACAAAAAATCTTAAGCTTCCGAGACATAAGCGAACGCCTTATAACAATTCGAACCAAAGCTAAATTTGGAAAAATTAGCTTAATATGCGCCCACGCCCCAACGGAAGAAAATGACGATCGACTCAAAGAAGAATTCTACGATCTCCTAGACAGGACATATGCCCAATGCCCCAGCTACGACACCAAAAAAGTCCAAGGAGATTTTAATGCAAAACTGGGCAAAGGGGACATATTTGATTCGATCATAGCCTCCATAACACCACATCCGACAACGGACTAAAGTTAATCGATTTCCTAGCGGGGCGTAACCTCCTCGTAGCAAGCACGCGATTCCCTCATCACAACATCCACAAGGGTACCTGGCGGTCTTTTGATCAATAGACCACCAACCAGATTAATCCCATAGAAACCCCTGGTTCGATGAACAATGCGAACAAGCCCATACAGCAAAACAAGGGGTATATAAATCCATGCTGCAACGATGGACGAGAGCTGCTCGCGAAATCTATGAGCAGAAGAGAAGAGAGGAGCACACGCTTTTCAGAAGAAAGAAGAGAGAGCACGGAAAGCGTGAGATTGAGGAGATGGAGAGATGCTTCCGCAGGAATGACGCCCGTAAGTTCTACAATAACATAAAACGAACATGCCATGGCTACAAAGCCAGAGCGGCGGCCTGCAGGGATGAAAATGGAGAACTGGTAGTAGAGTCGCAGTCGATGCTGAGGATTTGGAAAGACAACTTCTGCAGACTGTATAACGGCGATGATAGATACCGCTGTCAGGCAGAACGAGCCATTCGTAATGGATGACAATTAAACAGAATTCAGTCCACCCGACCTGTATGTATGTATGTATGTTGGCGTTACATGAAGAACCTGAGCCGAGCTTCTCTCAATCTCAGTTTGCCATTGACAGTCGTCGCGCGAATAATGGAACTGCGTTCGACCGAACCAAAAAAAAAAACACAATGTTTACTTTGATGGTCAACGGAGACCTTATTTATTTCTGTTATCGATTTTCACAACAAGAAAACTGGTCTGCACTTGCGATTTTTGGATTCGCTTTTATACATTGATGTTGTTGCGTCATTCGTATTGCTTTTGGTGTCATCCGCCGGTGTCGTTGAATCAGCTGGATTGATTTTACTGTAGTTTGCTGATGTCGCCATCGATGACCCAATTCTTGGTGGTTTAGGGGGAACGGCCGTATGTTGTAGCGTTGCACTTTCTTCTAGGGGATTGACCGCCTGTTGATGAGTTGCGTTAACATATGTTACTCCTCCTCGGTTTGAGTAGGAACTCTCCTGAATTTCGTTTTCAACAATTTTTACTTTATATGATTTAATACCATAACGCGAAAATATATATATTACTACAATTAGACTTATTACAATGCTACAGCTTAAACCGTATGATATATTTTTATGTAATCTTAACTCGTTTATTTTTTTAATATTTTCAAAGTTACTAAAGACTATATTTTCAAATGTAATTGCTTTGTCAAAGGTGGAATTAATGCTACTATCGGGATAATAGTATTTGTCTTGGAAAGTTTTTTGGTCATTTTCAAATGTTTCATTTAATAACGTGATTTGGCAATTATAAAAATTTATTAGGTAGTTTTTATTTAGTACAATGTTTCGTTCATCACAATTTTGTTTTATAAAGATTTTATTAGCATTTTTTATTAAAATCGTAATATCATCTAAAGGAAGTATTTGGGTTTCATTATTATATTTTAGTTTACAACTTCTGGTTATAGAACAGTGTTTACTCAATTTTAATTGTTTAATAGTTACATCGGGTTCATATGTATATGTCTTATTTTCTACCTCTACAATATATTCATTTTTACTATCTATTTCAAAATGTTCTTTATTTGGTAACGGGGTTATTAATCTTTTTTCGACTGTTACATAATTTTTTGGAATTTTAATTGCAATTACAATGGTTTTGTTTTGATATTCAGTAACGCCTACTTTTAACAATTTTAGTTTATAGAAATCAATTGCGTATTCATTTATTTCTTCCATTGTAAGGATACTTGGGTGAACAATATTATGTCTAGCTGATACAATATTGTCCTGTATCTGATTTATCTAATTTTCTATAAAACCTAGTTTAGTGATTTGATCTAGAAATAGTTGTTGTTTTAAAATGGTGTTTATGTCACTATCTACTCTGTTAAAACTGTCTAGAATTTTTCGTCTGTCATTGATTATCACGGTTTGTAGAGAATGTATTGTTTCATTAAAATGTTGGTTAATTTTTATCTGATCATTTATGGTGTTAATTGTTTTGTGTGTGTTTTCATTTAAAACTTCTAAATGATTGAAGATTGATATTCTGTCATTATCATCCATAGTTCCGAAAAGCCATTTTTCTGCATTTCCTACTACGTTCAATAGTCCTCGTTTCTTTCTGTCTACTTTTCTAGGCATTATTGAATTAATTTTAGCTATCAGTGTTTCTATCCGCTGATTTATTACTTCTTTGTTTTCTATTTGCAAATGCTTTATGTTAGTTCTAAGAAGGATGATTGTGTCTAGTATTTCTTCTGGGTTAATAAGATGTAAAATGATATTTGTTTGGTTAGTGATTTGAATAGTTTCAACCTTAATCTTCAAATATCCTGACTGTTCATTAATTGGTGTGATCTGTAACGTTCCGTGTACTGTTGGTAATAAGAGTAGTGTTGTTAGGAGAATAACCTGTAAATTTATGTTGTCTTTTAATGTTTGTTAAGTGTACATTGTTTAAATTTTTAATTCGATATCTAGTCTCATTCTTATGTCTAACATGCTTATAATTTTTAATGGGTCCTTCCTGTCTTTGTTCATGGTATTCTTCTCGTTTTTCGTTAAGTTTATTTATTTTTCTGATTTTAGTTTCCTGAACTATGTTATGCAATATCTGTTCGTCTACTTCTTCCTTCGCTTTTTTGGTGTAGTCCTAATTGTAGAATGAAATCTATTATTATAGTTATCTAATACTAATTGTATTTTCGTCTCAACTGAAATATCTCTTTCTTCTATACCTGTTATTTTTTCTAAGATTGTTGAGTGGAGCCTTTCTACATCTGAGTTGCCTGTATGACTGTTTGGTTTAGTCCAATGAATTTCAACATTGTTTTGTTCTAAGAACTGAATGATATGCTCTGATTTGAACTCGTTATCTGTAATAATTTTCTTGGGTTTTCCAAACTTAGCAAAGTGTTCAATTAATATTTCTTTTTTTACTTCTCCAATTTCTATCGGTTATTGTATAAGCTACTGCAAATTTGGTTAGTTTGTCAATAATTGTAACAAAGGTTTTCTTTTGTATGTGAAAGATATCTAAGTGTATGATTTCATTTTTGTGAGTTGGGGTTTCGGTGATATGGAACTTTGGTTTTATTGGTTTCCTGTCGTATTTTATCTCCTGGCACTTTTTACAATTATTTATAATTAATTGTATTTGTTCAGGAAGCTTGGGAAAATATATTTTGTCTTTAAGTGTGTAGTATGTTTCATTAATACCACTGTGCATTGATTCTTTTGTATGGTAGAGGGAAATTTGCTTGTGTGCCTCCTCCTCGGTTTGGATTTCGGCAGCCCTCTGTGAACACCTAATGAATCTGACACTTCTATCATGTGAGAATAATTCTATGATAAGTTGTTGGACTATATTGTAGTGATGATCTTCAACTTCTGAATATATTCCGGTCATTCCTTTCTTTATAAATCTAAGTAGTACATCATTGATTTTATTTGTTCCTTCCATTGGGTTCAGGTATATGATTCTTCTTTTATGCAATATCTCTATTTCCTTTATAACATTGTATGTTAATATCAGTTGTGTTTTGTATTTGTTAACGATTTCTTCTTTGATACCTATGTGATCTAACTGTTGTTCTTCTACTGAGTGCATTGTTTCTGTTAATTCCATATTTGATTCATTATCATTGGTTTCTTTAATTTTTGGTGTATTTTCTAATCTACTAAGGAAATCTGCTACTTTATTCTCCTTTCTTTCAGATATTCTATTTCGAAATTATATTCTTGTAGCTTTAACAACCATCTTTGGTTCCGCTGTGAGAACTCTTTACCTTTGTATTTACTATGCAAATACTTAATAGGTGCGTGATCAGTTATAATTTTAAATTTATTTCCATGGAGATATGGACGGAAATAATTTACTGCATATACGATTGACAAAAATTCTTTGTCTGTAACGCTATAATTTTTTTCATGGTTGTTGAGTGTCCTTGACACAAAACAAACCGGGTGACCGCTTTGTGATAAGACAGCACCAATGGCATGATTGCTTGCGTCAGTTGTCAGGACAAATTGTTTGTCATATTCAGGAAATTTTAAGATAGGGTGTGCTGTAATTAAAGCTTTTAGGTTTTCAAATGATGAAATATATTGTGGATCGTTAACGTTTATTTTTTCATCTTTTTTTAAATATTTTATCATTGGGTATGCTACCTTAGCGTAGTCTTTTATAAACTTACGGTAATAACCTGTCATACCCAGAAATCCCTTAAGCTGTCTTTCTGTCTTCGGTAAGTTTACATTTTCAATATCTTTTATTTTCTTTGGGTTTGGTTTTATCCCGTCCTTTGTTAGTACGTGTCCTAAGAACTCGGTATCGTGTTTCATTAAGCTACATTTGTCTGCTTGAATTTTCAAATTATGTTCCTGCAGTTTCATAAATATTTTGTCTAGTGACCCTATATGTTCTTCTAGACTTGTTGAAAAAATTAATATGTCATCTAGATAGACAACACAAATTTTGTTTATATAGTCACGCAAAATATTATTCATCAATCTTTGAAATGTGGCAGGGGCGTTCTTAAGTCCGAACGGCATCATGACATATTCATATAGGCCTGATGGTGTCACGAAAGCAGTTTTGTGAATATCTTGCTCTGCTACTAGGATTTGATGATAACCCTTAGCTAAATCTAAGGTGCTGAAATATTGGGCCTTACCTAGTTTATCCAAAATACTGTCGATATTTGGAAGTGGATATTTGTCATCTATTGTGACCTGATTTAATTTTCTATAATCGACCACAATTCTATATTTTTGTTCTCCTGAGTTATCTCTTTTTTCGGGAACAACTATAATGGGTGAGCTATATCGACTATTGCTCTTTCTAATGATTCCTTGTTTCTCCATTTCGTCTAGTTGTTTGCGTACTTCTGCTTCGTGTTTTGGTGGATATCTATATAATTTTGAATTAATTTGTTGATCCGTTGTGGTTTTTATTTCGTGAACCACAGTTTTCGTATTTGTTAGTTGATCACCTTCTTTAAATATAAGTTTTTTTATATTTGTTCAGCAGCTTGTTGATACCTTGTTTTTCTGCTTCATTTAAGTGATTCGTCTGAATATGGCTAACCTCACTTACTTCTAGTACATTTACTTCGTCTAGCATTTTAGCTAAAAACGGAAGACGCTCTTCATTTATTAATATAATTTCTTGTTTTTGGAGATCTATTGATTTGGCATTTTGTTAAATCCAATCCATTCCTATAAGAAAATCGTATGGCTTGTTTAATCCTATTTTAGTCCATCTCATTCTAGCATTATCAGGCATTTTGAATTGTTCTGGACATTTTGTTTTAACCTGCTCTGTGCTTTCATTTACTACTCCCTGAATCGTATTGATTTTTAAAGAATTTCCCGCGATCTTTGTGTATAATATATGCGGTACTCTATTTGAGTTAAGAAGGCTGATTGTAGACCCTGTATCAATCAAGGCTACAAACTTATTACTTTCTGTGGTTATTTGAATAAATATTTTTTTGTTCTCCGAGGCTAGTTGATAAAAAACTCATTTTCTGTCTGATTAACCTCTTCGTTTTTACTTAGGGCATCTACGTCCATTGGTTCTACCCTACGTTGTCCTGATCTGTATTGCCCAGAGTTCCTATAATTAGTATTTTGGAATCTAAACTGATTTGATTGGGTGTGATAATTAGGATTCTGTTTTATTTGCCCTGATTCATTTTGTCGGAATTGTTGGGGCTTGCTATTGTAAAAGTGTTTTTGGTTATTTTGTATTAGGTGATTTTGTGATTTGAAGTTTTGTGTTTTGTGTTGAGAGTTATGCTGTTTGTGTACCTTTTCTATATTTAAGTTATATCTGTCTTGACCAACAAACTTATGTAATATTTCTCTAATACTTGATAGTGAATATTTATTATGAATTTCAGCGGCTAAAGCGCCTGCTGTGACTTCTTTAATTTTTAGGATTAGTGTGCTATTTAGGCACGTCGCTATTTCTAAACCCTGATCACTAAATGCGGCACATTCTGTTATATTATTTACAATGTCTTGAATAACATCTAATAATTGACTAATTGTAAATACCTTAATATTGTGAATGTCCTTGATAATAGCTATTTGATCCTTCGATGGTTTATAATGTATCTTCAGCTTCGCCTTGCACTCATCCCATGTTGTCGGCACATCACTGGACAGATAATTTTTTGCGGCACCAATTATCTTTTCATTGTATATTACTCGAAACACTTGTGGAGCTTGATCACCAGAGTCTGTTAACACTTGTTCGATTGTCTCGATAAACGATGGTAAAGTCTTTGCTTCACCACTAAACGGCTGAATGTATTTGATTTCTTTTTCAATGACCGATCTCCAGCTTTGTGGAGGATTTTGCCTCGCAAGAATTTCTGTCAATGTTAATAGACATTGTTCGAGCGATGCTTGTTGTTGAGCCATTTTTAATTTATGTCACTTAATAAAAATTTTTATTTTTTTTTTGTTTGTGGCGTGTTTCTACGTGCACTTGTTAAATTGTTCTTCAAAGCACTTTGTTTCACTGCCTTAATAGTTTTACTTATTTTCACACTATGGTTGGATTATTGTTTCTTTGAGTTTTTACTGAACTAAGTCCTAAACTAAAGATCAACAATAATTTATTTCACTTTCGCACTTGGTTGGTGTCTTTAAGTTTTTATTGAACTTTTACTCGGTTCTAAACTTAAGATCAACAACAAATTATTTCACATTCCTCTTTTTCATCGAATAGAGGAACACCGACTGCGCCAATAATGGAACTGCGTTCGACCGAACCAAAAAAAAAACACAATGTTTACTTCGATGGTCAACGGAGACCTTATTTATTTCTGTTATCGATTTTCACAACAAGAAAACTGGTCTGCACTTGCGATTTTTGGATTCGCTTTTATACATTGATGTTGTTGCGTCATTCGTATTGCTTTTGGTGTCATCCGCCGGTGTCGTTGAATCAGCTGGATTGATTTTACTGTAGTTTGCTGATGTCGCCATCGATGACCCAATTCTTGGTGGTTTAGGGGGAACGGCCGTATGTTGTAGCGTTGCACTTTCTTCTAGGGGATTGACCGCCTGTTGATGAGTTGCGTTAACATATGTTACTCGCGCGGTCACGAGTCACGCACGGAAGGAAAAAACAAAAGAACGAACAAAAAAAAAACACAAAAAACGGGAAAGAAAAACAAATAACGTAGTGCAGTGTAGTGCGGGCAAAAAAAAAAAAAAACCGTGAAAGTGCCGAACCGAAAACCGAACACCTGGTCGGCTCCAGCGCTGGGCCGTACTCCTGCCTGTCCCTCTTCCCCTCTCGTGACAGTGTTCGCACTCAGCACACACACTGATTGAGTGCTAACGCAACCGACGCGTAGCGGATCGCGTGTGTTGTTCTTTGTTGGTGGAGCAAATCTTACTGTCGTAAGGGCTTAACACCTACGGTAGTTTGTTTTTGCAAATCCGGCGATAGGACTTCACTTAGGCGTCTCTGCTTTAACGGTTTTGTGTCTATACATGTTTTGTAGTTTGCATTGATGAGGGATTTCTGTGTGCAGTTCTGCAATATTCGTGGGTTACGGAAGAATTTCTTTGCCACGTATATTCATCTCTCTCGCCACAAACCGGCTGGTGCGGCCTTAACAACTTCTTTCGGATCATTAACTGGTCGTTGTGCTTCCTCGACAACGACGTGGACGCCGCAACTGATATTATTGTAAACATTATCCGAATCGGCATGGCAAATTTTATTCCCAGCAAGATTAAAAGCACCAGGCCTAAGGATAATACGTGGTTCGACTAGAGCTGCAATGAGGCTGTTAGGCTCAGGGAGCTAAGTTTTCGGGCCTACAAGTCAAACAGTTCTGAGGAAAACCGAAAAAAGTACATACGAGCCAGAAATGACTGCAACACCCACATTCAACGGATTAAATTCCAATCCGACCAAAAATTAAGGCGTAAAATCCTTCAATGTCCCAAAGGTAGCAAAAGTTTCTGGTCGTTTGTAAAAAACTCAACTAAGTCGTCTTTACCGACGCTCATCCACAATGACATTCCAGCTGTCACCCCCTTAGACAAAGCTAACCTACTTGCTGCCCATTTCGCAACCAGTTCTTAGCTGCCAGCTTGTATTTTGTCTCCGCCTGTACTAGAGTGCGTCAATTCCACCATGGGACTAATCCACTTCCGCACTCGTACAGTCGCAAGGGTTCTTAAAGACCTCGACATACATAAATCCGCTGGTCCAGATGGTATTGCCCCAATAGTTCTGAAGAGGTGTTCTTCTACGCTGGCAAAACCACTGCGTAAGCTTTTTCACCTTTCCTACACCTCTGGGCTCTTTCCGAGTAGGTGGAAAACAGCATTTGTCCAGCCTATACCCAAAAAAGGCGAATCATCTTCTCCCTCCAACTACCGACCCATTGCACTAACGTCCCTTCTTTCCAAGGTCATGGAAACGCTGATTAACCGTCAGCTTATGAAATATCTTGAATCACGGAAACTCCTCAATGACCGCCAATACGGTTTCCGCAGCAACAGATCCACTGGTGATATGATGGCATATCTCGCTGAAAAGTGGAATCACTCCCTTCCCCAAGCAGGTGAAAGCAAAATTGTTGCACTGGATATTTCGAAAGCATTTCACAGGGTTTGGCATGAAGCCCTTTTGTCGAAAATGCGTGCTTTTGGGATCGATGAGTCTCTCTTTCAATGGATTAGAAGCTACCTTTCGAATCGTTCAATTCAAGTTGTTTTGGACGGATTCAAGTCTGATACTCACTTTGTAAATGCCGGTGTTCCCCAGGGCTCCGTTTTGTCTCCGACACTCTTTCTTATTTTTATAAATGATCTCTTGTCTGTTACTTCTAATCCAATTCACTCCTTCGCTGACGACAGTACCCTCAGCTTCACAAATTCGTTCACCAGTTTACGACCCTGCACTTCCGTTGTAGATAATGAGCGGCAGCGTATGTTAAGCTCATTATATTCCGATATCGACAGCATCATCCAATGGGGTAAAAACAATAGAGTGGAATTTAATGGTTCCAAAACACAATGCTGTCTCTTGTCGTTAAAGCGTATAAATAACCCGCAGCCATTATCCATGAATGGCACTTGCATCTCAGAAACTGAAAAGCTTTCCATCCTGGGTATGAGTGTTGCTCACAATCTTAATTGGAGCGACCATATATTCAGTGTCGCCAAGAATGCTGCGAAATGCCTAGGATTCTTATACAGATGCAAGAAATATTTCTCACCCTTAGATCTAGCTACAATCTATAAGGCGTTCATTCGCCCCAAATTAGAGTTGAACGCTCATGTCTGGTCCGGTGCTTCCAAGACCTCACTGCACCTACTAGACTGAATACAAAAACGAGCCATAAAACTGATAGGTGACTCCAGCATTACCAAAACATTAGACTCGCTGGAACACCGCAGGAATGTTACCTGCCTCTCCCTGTTTTATCGCTACTACCACCAAAAATGCTCTGATGAAATAGCCAGTTGCATTCCGCCCCTTCAACATTTCCCCCGCAATACACGTCTCTCTAGGAATGCTCACCAATATACTCTGAAGCCCGCTTTCGGACGTACTGTCAAATATAGAGAATCTTTCATTAACCGAACCACACGAATCTGGAACTCCCTGCCGGATTCGGTTTTCCCCCCTCAATGCAACATGCAAGAATTTAAGATCAATGTCCATCGGCATCTCCTCTATTCCTCTTCCTCTCTATCTTCTGCCCGCACTGTGTCGCCGACATAATAAGGTTATTAGACCTTGAGTGCGCGCAAATCATCACATCACATGTTGTGTGTGATTTCATTTTCCCATTCGGTTCCGAACGGCGAATTTCGAGAAGCCTTTCCGACTCACTCGACCTGTACGAAGTCAAAATAGCGATATCAAGACTTAAGTCTAATAAAGCCGCGGGCGCAGACGGCCTGTTTGCTGAGCTTCTCATTTCCAAAGTATGGTCGGAGGAAAGCATACCCGACGAATGGAATCTCAGCATCGTTTGCCCGGTCCATAAGAAAGGAGACCCCTATAACTGCGCCAACTATAGGGGAATAAGTCTCCTTAACATCGCATATAAGATCTTCTCTGCCGTATAGTGTGAACGCCTGAAACCGTTTGTGGATAACCTGATCGGCTCTTATCAGTGTGGTTTCAGGCCAGGTAAATCCACAACAGACCAAATATTTACGCTACGGCAGATCTTGGAGAAAACCCAGGAATACCAAATCGACACTCACCACCTCTTCGTCGATTTCAAGGCTGCATATGACAGCGTGTCAAACCTGCCAAACTCGTCCGACTGTGCAGGATGACAATGGAGAATTCTCGCTGCTCCATTAAGGTCGGTAACGAGCAAACCGAGACCTTTGGTGTTAAAAAAGGATTTAGGCAAAGTGACGCGCTGTCATGCAACTTTATCAACATCGTGCTTGAAAAGATCGTGCAGGAGTCACTAGCCAACACAAGGGTACGATTTATTTCAAGTCTACGCAATTGCTTGCGTACGCCGACGACATTGACGCGTTTGGACGGAGACAGCGAGACGTCAATGAGGCCTTTGTAAGCATTGAGGTAGAGGCGGCTAAGATGGGTCTCAAAGTTAATGAGGGTAAAACCAAATATCTGCTTTCATCTAAAAGAGACGGACAACACCGACGTATTGGCCAGAACGTCAACATGGGCGGATATAACTTTGAAGTGGTCAAGGAATTCGTCTACCTTGGCTCACTGATGACCAGCGACGACAACACCAGCCCTGAGATAAAACGCAGAATCACTCTTGCCAACTGCTGTTTCTTTGGATTCAAGAGGCAATTGAGAAGTAAAGCCCTTTCTCGGAAAACCAAGGTGACACTATATAAGACCTTAATCATCCCAGTCCTCTTTTACGGCGCAGAGGCTTGGACCTTAACAAAAGCGGATGAAGATGACCTTGGTCGTTTCGAGAGGAAAATTCTGCGCACTATCTACGGCCCCGTTTGTTCAAACGGTGTGTGGAGGAGAAGATATAACGAAGAACTGTACGGGTTGTACAACGACATCGGCCTGGTACGACGTCTACGGATACAGCGTCTAAGGTGGCTAGGCCATGTAGAGCGCATGGAAAATACTGCTCCGACCCGAAGAGTCTTCGAATCCACTCCGGTAGGAAGGCGCGGCAGAGGACGGCCGCATCATCGGTGGCGCACCCAAGTGGAAGGGGACTTTAAGCAACTGGGTGTGCGGCGCTGGAAACAGCTGACCAAAGGCCGTGACAGCTGGAGACGCTTCATGGTTGAGGCCCAGGTTCACCACGGACTGTAGCGCCACCTAAGTAAGTAAGTAAGTATTATGCTCACCTAAACCGAACAGTACAACCTTGAATGACCTTTCTTTTTGGAGTCATGCGAAAAGATTTAATCTTTTGTTTACTAAGCTCATTGCAAACACGATTGTACGAATCGGAAGTATCACAATCCAATTTGACACCAATTGAAATATTTTTTAAACAAATGTCTGTAATACTGATTTTTTTCATTAAAGCATGAAAAAAATTCACCAGTTTTTTTGTAGCATTTTAATTGGTGGCATAGAAAAAGTTTCATTTTTGTTTGTCTTAGGATGCGACATTTCATAGTCATTGTCTGAGTCCGGGAGATTTTGCAGGGAACTGAAATAATTGACATCCTTTAACCGCTTTGACGAATCCATAATTGGGTCGTTTTTTTAGCTTTAGAAGACATAAGACTACGCGCACACTTGATAATTTTCTTTTTTTTTTTTTTTTGAGATTGACACTGGCAACTCTGCGCAAGAGAAGTTAAATAACACAGTGATCCGTGCCTAAATATCAAAAAATATCCAAATTCAGGATAATAAGTGCGTATAACATCTCGCGCTTTAAACCAAATAGTAAGTTAGTGTATTCCACATCATCGAACACTGGATTGCAGCTGTTCCTATCCGATTATTTAGTTTTACTAAATTTTTCAAAAGGTGGGTGCTCCTGTGGATATCTATGTGTATAGTGGACTTTGTACTCTAATTTATATAATAAGAAAAAGAAACCAAAAACAAAAAAAAAAACAAAAAAAAATCCTACTGCTGGGTAAGTGTACTCAATCAGGGCTTTTTAAGCCATCTTATTCTGTACATGAACCCATAACATCTTTTCCTAGGGTCTTTAGATGAATTACATAGATAATATTGCGCCTAAATGTATGCACTTCTTTTAACAAAATAAAACAAAAGAAATCATACATTACAGTAATGCCCAAAATGTTGCGCTCTCCTCCTGGGGAAGCACGAACACAAAAAGTAACTTATGCAGCAGAAGCTACGAATTCAGCCAAAATAGTAAAAAATGGAAACCAAACACCATCAATCCGTACAGAAAGGTCTCCAATAGTTGAAGATCAAGACTCTCAATCAGTAATGCTTAAGAAGGAGCTTCTAAAAGCTAATAATGCATTAATAGAGTCAAATAAATTAAATAAACAATTGAATGATACTATCATAAAAATGCAGGAACGCATTAAAAATCTTGAACTCGAATTGAATTTTCAACAAACAAAGGAGAAAGTAAGCACTCCTAACAAACAAGAGACTCAAACCGTCTACACCACTGACGAAGAAGAGCTAGCTCTAGAAACCGAGTGGGTAAGAAATATGCAGAAAGGAAAGAAAAGAAAGTTAAACAACACTGCTACTCCACCTCAATTAAAAGAAGCCAGATTGGAAACAAATCAAAAAAAACTCAAGGAAAATTCTACCACCACCACCAATTATTATTGAAGATATCACTAGCTTCGATAGCCTCCATGAGGAAATACAAAAAATTGCCCAAAAAGATAAATTTACTCTAAAGGTAATTAATAAGAACAACCTCAAACTAAATTTAGAAAATAGCGAAGCCTATATAATGGTTAAGAAAATGTTGAACGAAGCAAATTACGCCTGGTACTCCTATGAAAATAAACAAACGCGTCCAATAAGAGTTGTGGCCATAAATTTGCACCATTCTTGCAAACCAGAAAAAATTGTCGCCGATCTAAATTCAAAAGGCTTGAAAGCAGTAGGCGCCACAATTAAACTTAAATGGAAAACTAAGGAGCCACTAAACATGTTTACATTAACATTCAGAGCTGAGGAAGAACTCGACAAAATTTACCAAATAAAAAATATTCTTGGTTGTGTAGTCGAAATTCAACCGTTAAAAAAATCACAGTTAATACCAAAATGCAAACAATGTCAGGCTTATGGACATACTCACAAATATTGCAACAGAACACCTAGATGTGTTAAATGCGCGCGGGAAGGCACTGTTGATTGCACCCAACCGAAAGATTTGCAGCCGAAATGCGTACACTGTGGTGGAAACCACCCAGCAAGTTATAGAGGATGCATCGTCGCCCTTGAATTGCAAAAAATTAAAAATAAGAAAAACATTGCGAGAACACAAAACAAAGGCCAACAGCAGCAAGTACACAAAAAAGATGTCCAATTGGAAAAATGTGCCGAAATTCCTAGGAGAAGCACAGAACCGGATAAGAATAGTAATATCAAATCCTACGCTCAAATAGCAGCAAGCAACTCACAACAAGAGAAGCTTGGCTCTGGTCCTTCATGGGCCGTAGCGCCACCAAAGAAGAAGAACCCACAACAAGCCGGTCAGGTAAAAATGATGCAACAAGAAGACAAGCAGGAAGATAAAAAAGATGATCTTAAGGAAATATTAAATCGCATTATAAATAAATTGAATGCTTTAGACGAGCGACTACTCACACTAGAACGCAAATCGAACAATAAAGCAACAACTTACAAACCAAAAAATGGCCAGCGATCTTAAAATATTAGCGTGGAATGCCAACGGATTATTCCAGGACAAAGAAGAGTTACAAGCTATCCTTGATATAGAAAAAATAGATGTATGCCTGATATCCGATACGCACTTTACTAACCAGTCGTGTATAAAGTTTAAAAATTTCACTACTTATCATACGACGCATCCTGAAAACACACCTAGAGGAGGAAGTGCAGTCATAATTAGGAACAATATCCAACATTATGAAGAATTAAAACAATCAACTAAGGAAATCCAGGCAACAGTTGTAAACATAATAGCCAAAAACTATTCATTCAATATAGCAGCAATTTACTGCCCACCAAATAATGTAATTAAAGCTAACGAATACCAGGAATTACTAAAAAAATTGGGAAATAGATTCATAATTGGAGGTGACCTTAACGCGAAACACTTACTTTGGGGATCAAGAATAACAACAACCAAGGGAAAAGAATTACTTAAAGCAATAAGTATTAGCGGATGTAAGGTTCTGTCTACCGGAAAACCGACATATTGGCCTACTGATACAGGCAAAATCCCAGATCTAATCGATTTTTTTATAGTTAAAAACATATCTGATACTAACATCCAAGTAAAGGAATTTAATGGACTAAATTCTGATCATTCGGCTGTTCTCCTTACGTTGAGTGATAAAATTATCCATAAGGAAGGGAGACCTACATTAACTAACAAACGCACTGATTGGGAAAGTTTTAAAAAGACTCTAAAGGACAGAATTGTCCTAGGCGCAGCTCTAGACGATATCGAGCAACTGGAAAAGGAAGTCGAAAAATTTGTTGTGGATATACAGCAATCAGCGTGGGAAAATACACCGGAAATAAGAAAGAAAACTAAAGGAAACACTTATCCCAGGGAAATTATACAACTCGTTTCGGAAAGAAGACGAGCAAGAAAAGTTTGGCAGCAGAGCCGAGCTCCCCAAAACAAAACAAAGCTGAACAAACTCTCCCAACAGTTGAAACGGAAAATTAAGATGTTTAAGGATTCTTCGATCAAATATTTCCTTAGAGGATTGACCAATGACAAATCAATCAATTATTCGCTATGGAAAATCACTAAAAATATCAAACGACCAGCTGTACATATACCACCTATTAAAACAAGTGATGGAAAATGGGCTAGAAGTGATGAAGACAAGGCTAGAACATTCGCAGAATATTTAAAAAATGTGTTCCAACCACACAAAGAGCAAGAAGTTGTCATACCTTTAGAAATAAATGAAAATGAATATGAAGAAAATATAAGTTTAACTACATATAATGAAGCAAAATATGAAATAAAAAATAGCATAAACTCAAAAAAGGCTCCTGGTTTTGACCTCATTACCGGAGAAATTCTGAAGCAACCACCAAAAAAAGCTATTGTTAAACTCACGAACCTGTTCAACGCTTGTTTCAAAATGAAATACGTTCCGAGTTTGTGGAGAGTGGCTGAAGTAATATTGATTCCAAAACCCGGAAAGCCACCAAATGAGGACTCATCTTACAGGCCTATTTCACTGCTATTCGAAATACTACTCGCTAAAAGACTAAGTGATATTATTAATCGAAAAAACCTCATTCCAAACCACCTATTTGGGTTCAGGAAGCTTCATTCAACTATAGATCAAGTTCACAGAATAACTGATATTATCGAAAAGGCATTAGAGTAGAAAAGGGTTTGCTCTGCGATATTTCTTGATATTGCACAGGCCTTTGACAAAGTTTGGCATGAAGGACTGAATTATAAATTAAGACTTCTTCTACCAAAACAATTTGCTGCTATTCTAGCATCATATTTAGAGGAAAGATTCTTTAGAATAAAACAAGAAGACTCTTACTCAGAGCTTACGGAAGTCAAAGCCGGTGTTCCACAAGGCAGCGTCTTAGGTCCTATTCTCTATCTCCTATTTACGAGTGATCTCCCTAAACTAGAAAATAGTATGTTGGCAACATTTACAGATGATATTGCAATATTAGCGGTAGGGGAAAACAATGAGATTTCAACGCATAAGCTTCAAGCAGACGTTAACAAAATTCTTAATTGGACAGCTAAATGGCGAACAAAATTATATGAAACCAAATCAGCACACGTAAACTTCACCAACAAAAAATATAATCATATTCCAGTCATAATAAATCAGAATGCAATACCTTACGCAAATACAGCCAAATATCTAGGAATGACCCTGGATGCCAAATTAAAATGGAAAGAGCACGTGAAGAAGAAAAAAGCAGAAATGGAATTGAAATACAGACAAATGTATTGGCTGATAGGAAGAAACTCCCAACTATCAATTTATAACAAGACTCTGCTGTATAAGCAATCGTTAAAGCCAATATGGACATACGGTATTCAGTTATGGGGCTGTACCAAAAAAAGTAATGCTGACATTATTCAAAGATTCCAGAACAAGGTATTAAGAAACATCGTCAACGCACCGTGGTACGTCAGAAATTCATATCTCCACAAAGATTTAGGGGTGGAAAGCGTAGCCCAAGAAATAAAGAAAAATGCACTCAGGCATGAGTTAAGGCTTCAACAGCACATAAATGCTGAGGCAAGAAAACTTTTAGACAATATGAATACTGTACGAAGACTTAAAAGAACAAAACCACACGAACCCGTATAGACATAAGGAGTTAAATTACTACTCGACAGATTATAGATTATATATTAGATTATAGACTAGATATAAAAGGTAGATTACCACACGCTAGAGAATGTATGTAGGGGTGTAATGGAACGCCAACAACGAGCGTCGGGGCGCTCGGAGCGAATTTATCCCCCAACGGTCCTGAGTGGATTAAATCCCACTTATGTTCCATGCGCCCCTTAGTTACATTTACCGACATTATCTTCTATTTAGGGATGCCGATAGACAGAACTTTCACAAAAGAGAAAGTAGTAGGTTAGGTTAGAATAAAATTGCTAACTGGTCCAGGAGACTAGATCGCAATACATGCGATGGAGGTGTTTTTAGTGGTGTTAGAGTCCCACACTACTCCGCAACGCCAGCCGCGGGAGTGTCTTTCGAGATTTTCACCTTCCATCCTAAAAAACAAAAAAAAAAGAAACACGAGAGAGAAGAGATATGCCTTACTCGAATGAGATCGCGACAACAACTGACCAATTGCTTTTGATATATTCCTAAATAAGTTACAAACCTATTTATCCAGCTGTAGTAGGAGCATGGTTCCAAAAAATACTAAGCCAAAATGTCTAAAGCAATGGATTTATCTTTTTTTTTACTTAGTAAAATAAGAAAGAAAAAACACATTTTCCTACAAGTTAAGAAACGCCAACAATGCTAGACTGAAAAACTATTACAACAAGGTCTGTATTAAACTAAAAACGGAAATACCACACTGCAGGGATCCCTTTTTCAGAAATAAATTTGCAGCTTTTTTGTGCAACCCTAAAAAGAAATGGAGCGCAGTCAATGAAATATTGAATAGAACCAAGAAAAATGTTGATATAACCATATGCCATAGTCATGCTTATTTGTCTGAGGCTTTGAAATGGCCAACTAGTCCAATGATTTCTTTTCAAATTTTAACTTGTCATGGGGTTTTTCTAATAACGATAGTTACTTTTGGCAATGTACTTATGGTTTAATACAGGCCTCGCACCAATCACAATCTTCTGGCTTTGAAGATATTACGGCAGTTGTATATAATGAAATTATTATGTCTCTTAAAACAACATGTCTCTTCATTTGACCGCATCTCTAGCTACGTTCTGAAACAAATATCCTTTCAAATCGTAGATGTTTTAAGCTATCCCCTTTATTTTCAGTATTAAGCACGGTCTTTTTCCGAAGGCCCTGAAAACCGCGATTGTGATTCCACTCCATAAAAAGGACGATACTACACTTTTAAGCAATTACCGACCTATTTTCCTTTTGTCAAATTTTTCAAAAACTCTGGAAAGAGGTGTGAAATCTAGACTTCTTCCGTTTCTAAATAAGTCTACATTTTTCAGTGATTGGAGATTTGGCTTTAGAAACGGTAGATCTGCAGAAAATGCCCTATTTAAATTAACGTGTGAACTTTACAACAGTGTAAATACATCCAAAATTTCAGCTGCACTGTTCTTAGACATTACCAAAGCTTTCGATATAGTGGAACACTCCCTACTTTTAGATAAAATTGATCGTGCAGGCTTATCGGTTAAGTCTATGAGTGGTTTGCTTCATATTTAAACAACCGAAAGCAAATGGTAAAGACTAAAAACTCCCTAAGTTCACGGAAAGGCATTGTTATGTTTTACATTGTTCTGTTTTAGGTCCCATTCTCAATAGATAAAATATATTTATGTGGGAATGAGAGACGGACATACAAACGTACGACGAGACGGACATACAAACATACGACGCGAAGAACATACAAGACGGACGACGCGATCAGGACGCGACTATTAGGGGAAAAACGTTGCTTTCTCTAGTAGGAGTCAGTCATTAAACTGTAGACGCAGAGTGAAGACGTTCGAATAAAGCGTGTTAAACGAATAGCGCGTGTTTTATTCTTCTGAAGTAAATATAATAAGTGGATCTAAATTGGGATCCCACAAATAAATTGGGGGCTCAACCAAAATAAAAGAACAGAAAAAAAAAAAGTAGTGAAACAAAGTGAAGAAGAATAAAAGAACAGTAAAATAAGTTTCCTCAAAAACCAAAATAAAAGAAGAGAAAAAAAAAAGTAGTGAAACAAAGTGAAGAAGAATAAAAGAACAGTAAAATAAGTTTCGTCAAAAACCAAAATAAAAGAAAAAAAAAAAAGTAGTGAAACAAAGTGAAGAAGAATAAAAGAACAGTAAAATAAGTTTCCTCAAAAACAAAAATAAAAGAAGAGAAAAAACAAAAAAAGTAGTGAAACAAAGTGAAGAAGAACAAAAGAACAGAGAAATAAGTTTCGTCAAAAACAGAAAGAGTGAAACGAAGTGAAGAAGAACAAAAGAACAGAGAAATAAGTTTCGTCAAAAACAGAAAGGAAAAGAGAAAGAGAAGAAAAGACGCAGAAGCAAGGATAGTGGTGAAACAAATTCAAGAAGCTAAGTGTGCGCGAGTGCATAGGTGAACACCAGAAGGGGAAATTACACATCTTTACACACGAAGAGAGACGAGAACAACACAAGAGAAAGGACGTAATTCGTGAGATGAAACCAACTTATCTTGTTTATGTATTTATATTTTGTTTGTAAATACAATTGTTTTAGTATTGTAGTTTAGATGTATGCATGCAATCGTTTGTAAAGAGAAAGCAAACGATATTCATTATGAACAAAGACGAAATAACGAATCTGACGCTAAACGAACTAAAGGAAAAATTAAGAGCCTTAGGTTTGACAACGACGGGAAACAAAAACAATTTACAGGACAGACTACTACAACATTACGACCTACACCACGGCGAAGGAGACGAAACCAACAAAGAGGCAGAATCGGCGACAGACACAGAGCGTGGCAGAAATCTCTCGACGACGAACGAAACAATGACGTCATTCACGTTTCGGGATGTCGAAGAGAGTATGACTAAATTCACAGGGGCAGCGACACAAAATGTAAACGATTGGATAGAAAACTTCGAAGACTTCTCTGCGATGGTCGGGTGGAATGACCTTCAAAGATACATATACGGCAAAAGATTGATAGGGGAATCCGCAAAATTATTCGTGCAAGGGGAAAAAAGTATACGAAATTGGAACACCCTCAAGATGGCTCTAGAAAGAGAATTTAAGAGTACCATCAGTTCCGTTGAAGTCCATCGCCAATTACGTAGCCGACGCAAACAAACCGGCGAAAGTTTAAGAGAATATCTGTATAGTCTGATTGAAATCGCCAAACCGCTAAGTATGGACGAGGAATCAATCATAGATTATTTTATAAATGGAATTAAAGACGAAAAGGTCAACAAAGTCGTGTTGTATGAAGCCACGACCATCGAGGAGCTTAAAACAAAAATAAAAGTATACGAAAGAATAAAACAACACACACAAACCGAAGCTCCCAAGTTTGCGAATCCTGCACCAACACAATCGATAACGACCTTTAAGAGAGAAAGGGAAAGACACTGTTTCAAATGTGGAGCAGTAACACATTTGGCTAACGCATGTCCGGTTAGGGATTACAAGTGTTTTAAGTGCAATGGGACCGGGCACCGCTCATTCGAATGCAGAGGTGGCGAACAATTCAGGAAATCGGCAGAGGCACCAGACGCAAGGATCAACTACAGAGCAAATATGGGTTGGCAAAGATCAGATATGCTGAAAGAGGTTAGCATTCAGGGCAGAGAAGTCACATCGCTTATAGATACAGGATGCGACATTTCTTTATGTAGAAGAGACGTCCTGTTGTCATTGAAAAAAGCCAATGTTGAACACCTCCCCATCAAGCTCAGCTGTCTGGGTGGTAACGAAGTTACCACAGAAGGGTTCTTCGACACCGAGGTTAAAATAGACAAGGTCAGGCTAGAAGCTCGGTTTCACGTAGTAAAAGAGAGGGATATGTGTTTCCAAATGATCATCGGAAGAGATCTAATTGAAAAAGCTACGGTCATCATAGACACACAGGGTGTCTGTTTTGAACACCAAAGGCTCGCACAGCAGAACTTAATGAACCCAAGCAGTCAAAATTGGTTGCACGATTCAAAGCCTTGTTCCTCCAAGAAGAAAGCAGAGGTCGTAAGCGACAAAAACCCCGAAGACGAAAAGCTGTATACGAAGAGCATGAAAACAGCCGATAAAGAAGTCAATACGGTACAAGAGCAAGAGAAGAAGTCACTATCCAGAATCGATGAGCTTGCACGCGAATTTACTACAATATGTTTGTTTAATTGCAAAATGAATAACAAAATGAACAATGAAACCTTTTAACATAATGGAAATTACAATTTTTTATTTGTCTTAAATTAACACAAAAGAGAGATGATGTTACTTGCTCGCTGGTCTTCAAAGGAATAGACCGAGCCATATATGCAATTTGGCCAAGAAGCATTATGTGGACTGTATTATCATACGGAATAGAATAACTGTATAAATATAATGAACATTGAAGAGAATTATATATGTATGCGTGTATGTATATACATGGTTGTAATTATAAGCGATACAGGGTAATGTTTTAATGTTTGTCTATTGGTGAGCATATTACACAACATTCAGCCCCCCCTGAAAGACTCCGGTCTTTCAGATATATGAAGAGGTACAATTTTCACAATAGGGCGAACGTATTCGTTGAACTTCGTTTTTACGGTGACAACGCGAATCTTCTTGTCTTTACCCGGATGGATTTGTGTAACACGGCCAAGTATCCATTTTGAGGGCGGCAAATTGGGCTCCTTAAGAAGCACGATGTCATCTATCTTGATGTTTGGCTGAACACCTTGCCATTTGGGTCGCTGTTGGAGAGATGTGAGGTATTCTTGATGCCACCTCTTCCAAAAACCCTGCACAAGAATCTGTAAAAGATGCCAATTAGTTTTAGGTGAATTCGTGTATTCTATAGCTGGTTGAGGAATCGCAGTGTAGGGTTCACCAATCATAAAATGTGACGGTGTTAGGGCATTGGGTTCACTGTCTGATGTAGGCCACATAGGGCGCGAATTGAGCAATGCCTCAATCTTTGTCAGTAAGGTGTACAGGTCCTCGTAGATAAGCACGCGGTCACCAATGACCCTTTTCAGGTGTGTTTTAACCGACTTGACACCTGCCTCCCACAGACCACCGAAATGAGGTGCGGAAGGAGGTATAAATTTCCAAGATATATTGTCGCTGGAAAGATGATCGGCAACGCTAGCTTGATGTTGTTCACTAAGGAGAAGAGCATACATTTCATCAAGTGATCTTTTGGCGCCATGAAAATTGGTGCCGTGGTCACTCCAAATTTCCACTGGCTTACCACGACGAGCAATAAAACGATCAAGTGCTGACAAAAACGAGTTAGTTGAGAGATCACCGACAAGTTCCAAATGGATACCCTTGGTAACAAAACAGACGAATAACGCAATGTAACATTTCACAAATTTTGGGTTTCTACCGCGAGCTAACTTTAGTGTAAATGGGCCAGCATAATCACAGCCGACCTTCTTAAACGGTCTCGAAAACTGTATACGTTCCTTTGGTAAACTTCCCATTTGTTGCATTGCTGAATGTTGACGATGACGTAAACACATTACACATTTATGTACTATGTTTCGTAATAGATTTCTGCATCCTATTATATAAAATTCTTGATTGATTAACCCGAATAACTGAGATACACCAACATGAAGATATTTTTTATGAAAGTATTCAGCAATGAGGCGAGATATGGGATGTGACCTATGCAGAATTACGGGATGTTTAGCATTGTACGATAAGTCCGATTCATTTAAACGACCGCCTACACGAAGCACTCCGTTAGCGTCAAGAAAGGGGGCGAGTGATTTTAGTTTAGATTTTTTAGTTAACAAATTCTGCCTTTCAAGTTCACTAATTTCACATTGGAATGAGGAATTTTGCGCACATTTAATAAGACCAATTTTAGCGTTTTGAATTTCCTCTATTGTTAAGTAGTTAAAACGCCGATGACTATTAACGCGTGTGTTAGATATGAAACGTAAAACGAATGCTACGACGCGAACCGCTCTCCACCAATTTGAAGCCTTTGATATAATTCCATCGAAGGTATTATTTGGTTGAATGTTTGTTATAAATACCTGAGCCTTTGGGTTACTTCTCACTTCTAGTTCTGGAACAGAGACGTCCTTCATGCATACATCTGACACTGGCCACTGAATCCTTTCCTCCCATAACCATGAAGGACCCTTCCACCACATCTCATTTTTCAGCAAAAGAGAGGGTAGAACTCCACGAGTTGCAATGTCGGCTGGGTTTTCACCTGATTTGACGTGGTTCCAACCTTGTCGAGGAATTGACGTTAGAATCTCAGAGGTCCGATTGGCTACGAACACTGACCACCTTTTGGGAGCTGCAGAAAGCCAATGTAGGACTATCGACGAATCTGTCCATGCAAAAACGTTAATGTCTTTCTCCTGTAAAGATATCTTAAGTTTTCTGATAAGGCGAATTAAAAGAATAGCTCCACAAAGCTCAAGTCGAGGAAGAGAAAGAACCTTCAAAGGAGCAACCTTAGTTTTGGCTGCTACTAGTGACACATTTACCATACCGTCCAAGCTTACACTCCGGCAGTATACTACAGTAGCGTAGGCATCCAATGACGCATCACAAAACGCGTGTAGTTCAAAGTTAAGCTTGTTGTTCCATAAAATCCTTGGAATGGTTATAGATTCAAGCAAATGTAGTTCGTTTCGGATCGTTCTCCAACGTTCAGCGAGGTCCTCAGGAATTTCATCATCCCACCTTTGCCCTACTCTCCATAAGTCCTGAAAGAGTATTTTAATACTGATGATAACCGGAGCTAAAAATCCTATGGGGTCAAAAATCCTTGATGACTCAGATAGTATACGACGTTTCGTATACACAACAGAGCTGTTGAGATGCACCTTGAAGAAAAAGCTGTCCTTTGAAGGGCACCATTGCATGCCAAGTAATTTGACGGTTGAGAATTCTTCAAACTCAATCGGAGAAAGCTCACGTTGATCTTCTGGCAACGAGATTAGTAGCGGCCAACAGTTGGTTGTCCATTTTCTTAGGTTGAACCCGCCTGATTTGAGTAAATCTATTAGTTCCGAACGAAGGGAAGTGACGTCTTCAATGGAATCTGCGCCTGTCAATACATCGTCCATGTAAAAGTCGTTGCGTATGACCTCCGACGCACGAGGGTAGATTTGCTGCATGTCAACGGCTAACTGGTACAGAGTTCGAACTGCTAAGAATGGAGCACAAGCTGTGCCATAAGTGACCGTCAAAAGACGGTAATGTTGGATAGGTTGATCTTGCGATTTTCTCCATAAAATTCGTTGGAAATTGGTGTGGTTATCCGCGATTCGAATTTGGCGAAACATTTTCTCTATGTCACCAGATATTGTATAGAGATGCCGTCGAAATCTGATGCATATAGAGAAAAGGTCGCGTTGGTAACTTTGACCGACAAGAAGCGAGTCGTTAAGGGATTGGTTGTTCAAAGATCTTGCTGAGCCATCAAAGACTACCCTCACCTTGGTAGTACTACTATCTTTCTTTAATACTGCATGGTGAGGTAAATAGTAGTGACTCGAAGATCCAACTATTTCATTGGCAGGTACCTCCTCCATGTGTTTTAAGTTAAGGTACTCGTCCATAAAGCGCATGTATTCCGTCCGCAAATATGGACTTGATGCTAGTCTACGTTCCGTAGATTTAAATCGGTTTAGCGCTATATGAAGGCTGTTTGTAAAGTCAATTTCCTTATCACTTTTGAAAGGCAATCGAACCATATACCTGCCATCAGGTAAGCGAGAGTGGGTCTTGACGAAGATGTCTTCCGCACGTTGATCGTCAACGGATAGACTCGGTTTCTGATCTACTTCTTCCATTCGCCAAAAACGCTCAAGGTCAAAGGAGTTTGTAGTATCCAATCGGGTACAGTAAGAATCCACACTGTCAGGATCCGAAGAGATGGTACTGTCGAAATTGCCACAAACAACGCAGCCGAAGATTGTTGGTATGATATCAGGTACTCCTGGCTCAGCCCGGATTACTGAGCTATTGAATATGCTGAATGCTTTGTCAGCACCGATAAGGATGTCAATATGTCCAGGCACGTAAAAATTGGGATCTGCTAATCTGTACGAAGAGAAAGCCCTTATGTCGAAGTTCGCATGTGCAGATGCAGGGATTAACGAAGTTAGCTTAGATATGACATAACAATGCACTTCTACGAACTCCAGAGTAAAACGAGATTGTAATTTTAGCGATACACATCCGTTTGTAACGCCAGCAGATGTCGAACCAACTCCTAAAACAGGAATACGGGCGGGCTTTCGAGTAAGACCCAATCGCTGAACAGTGTGTTCTGTAATGAAGGATACCTGCGAACCAGAGTCGAGCAACAACCGAACGTTTTGTAAATGTCCTTGCTTGTCATTAGTATAGGCGATAGCTGTGGGCAATATGGTTTGGGTGAAACGAGATGGGGTACACGAGCTATCTTTTGACGGTAGAGACGAGCAAAGAGAGAGTGATGATTGTGTTGTTGGTCGATGACTTGAGGATGACGAGCTGGTGGTTGGAGTGGGCGAGGATTTTGCAACAACATTTGAAGAATTTAGCGACGCTGATTGTAGATGAACCAGCGAGTGATGTCGCGAATTACAAGTTCTGCAACGAAAATTAGACCGGCACTTGTTTGCAGAATGCCCGGACCGTAAGCAATTAAAACAAAGGGAGTGTTCTCTTACGAAATCGCGGCGCGTTTTTATGTCAAGCGAGAGAAATTGAGCACATTTGCTTAAGGAATGTTCCGATTTACATTGGGGACAATTTATTTGAGTCTCTGTATAATGGGCTTGTATAGGCTTTAGATTCTTACCACGAGGTTGATTAAGACGAGAGAGTGTTTGGCAGGCTTCCAAAGCATCACATCGAAGTTGCAAGAAGGATAACAATTTATCGACCGTGCAGTTATCACTAGATCCGACTTCTTCTGCCCATGCTTGTCGCGTGCTATGGTCGAGCTTTTGAAGCAAAAGGTAAATGATCCAAGGGTCGCGATTGGTGGATCCTGCAGCGTTCAAGCCCCGAATCGTTTCATCTGTGCGGTCGGTGATCTTGCGGAGGTTTACGACACTACCGGAATTCATGATAGGAAGCGACAGGAATGATTCGATATACGATTGAATTATTAAATTACAGCGATCGTATCGCCTTTCCAACCGATCCCATGCATCTAAATAATTAGCGTCTGAAACCGTTATGTCACGAATAAGATCAGCGGCTTTATCGCGTAAATAAGATTTAAGATACCGGAATTTTTGTGTGGTAGATAAATTTGGTTTATTGTCTATAGTACCCTGAAATAAGTCTCTAAAGCTGGGCCATTCCTTGTAATCACCGGAAAAAGGTGGAATATCGATTTTAGGTAGGGCGATTGAGACAGATTGAATGGAGTTAAGATTTTCAAGCAGCGAGGCTTGTTGATTAGCCAATTTATCGACCGCCGATTGATCAAGAACGGGTAATGCACTTTCTTCCCTTTCACTAATCAGTTTTGTAAGGCTAGATTGAGCGAAAAAGTATTTGTCCTCATAATCGGCAAATTCACTTTCTGGATCCACGAAATCAACCTCATCCACGTGCCCTAAAAGCTCATTTTGCAAGGAACAGAATTCTTTCCAATCTTCTTCGAGTTTATGTAAGCGTACTTTAAGAAGCTCTAAAGACACGCGATCGTCTACGCTCTCCGCAAAGGATACCGTTCGAGTTAAAGACGCCTTAACGTGACCACGTTTTGCCCTTATTACATTCATTTTCATGTCAATTAATTAAAGGAAATACCATAAACCCGATTGTTCTTAAATTACGCGATTTGGGGCACATGCAATTAATTAGATTTGATAAAGAATTATCACCACGAGGTGTGAGATCACAACATGCATCAGGTCATTCACAAAAAAAAAAATAAATAACTGTTCATAATAAAACCATACCACAATGTCTTCTATACTTATGCCATACATAATTATAATCGATTATCAATTATAATATAATTAGAGTTCAACAATCCGCGATCAGAAGGACCAAAAAAATGTTTAATTGCAAAATGAATAACAAAATGAACAATGAAACCTTTTAACATAATGGAAATTACAATTTTTTATTTGTCTTAAATTAACACAAAAGAGAGATGATGTTACTTGCTCGCTGGTCTTCAAAGGAATAGACCGAGCCATATATGCAATTTGGCCAAGAAGCATTATGTGGACTGTATTATCATACGGAATAGAATAACTGTATAAATATAATGAACATTGAAGAGAATTATATATGTATGCGTGTATGTATATACATGGTTGTAATTATAAGCGATACAGGGTAATGTTTTAATGTTTGTCTATTGGTGAGCATATTACACAACAATGTTGTTGCGTAGATAAATTGGGATACAAAACACCAGTCGAAATTAACAGCGGCCACTTACCAACAAATCTGGCAAAGGTGATACGATCTATTGTAAACGAGTATGAACCCAAGAAGAGTGCTATACCACCAGTAGAAATGAAGATAACGCTGAAAGACGAAACACCGATATATGAGCGAGCAAGAAGAATGTCACCAGCGGACAAGGAATTCGTGGAAGAACAAGTGAAAACGTGGCTACAAGAGGAAATTATCCGGCCGAGTGTATCAGAATTTACATCCCCTGTGGTTCTTGTCACCAAGAAGAACGGAACTAGGAGGTTGTGTTGTGACTTTAGGCGGATAAATACCCAGATAATGAAGGATCATTTCCCGATGCCACTCATCGACGACATCCTGGATGACTTACAAGCGGGTCAAGTTTTCACGACGCTCGATCTATTCAACGGATTCTTTCACGTGCCAGTAGAGGAAGGCTCACGAAAATATACGTCGTTCATAACTCATAACGGACAGTATGAATTTCTCAAGGTTCCATTCGGTATTTGTAATTCGCCGGCAATCTTCGCAAGGTTCATATCAGCCGTTTTCAGGAAACTAATCAATGACGGTATAGTAAAGGTGTACGTAGATGACTTGGTAATCGCATCCAAAGACGAAAAAGAAGCGATCGAAAAGCTAAAGCAAGTCTTGAAAGTAGCGAGCGACAACGGACTCAAAATTAATTGGTCAAAGAGTCAATTCCTCAAAAAGAAGATCGACTTCTTGGGGTACAGAATCGAAAGCGGAACTATCACCCCGACCGAGGAAAAGACGAGAGCAGTTAAAGAATTTCCTTTGCCACAAGATCAAAAAGCGCTGCAAAGATTTCTAGGACTCACTTCCTACTTTCGAAGGTTCATCGAAAATTACGCCGTGGTAGCCAAACCATTGAGCGATATGCTTCGAAAGGACACTGAGTTTCGGATGGAAGATAAAGAAATAGTAGCCTTCGAGTTGCTGAAAGATGCGCTGACCAGATCACCAGTACTCAAACTGTTTGATCCACAAGCTGTGACGGAATTACACACGGATGCGAGCAAAAGCGGATACGGAGCCGTGTTGCTCCAAAAGGATAACGATGATCAGATGTTTCACCCGGTGCAATTCATGAGCAGAAAGACGAACCCCGCGGAAGAGCGTTATCATTCCTACGAACTAGAGGTCCTCGCTATCATCGAAGCCCTGAAAAGGTGGCGAATATATGTAGTCGACAAAAGAATAAAGATAGTGACGGACTGCAACGCGTTTGCGTTGACCATGAAAAAGAAGGAGGTCCCACTTCGAGTAGCCAGATGGGCGTTGTTCTTACAAGACTTCAACTACGAAATTGAACATCGCGCAGGCAGTAAGATGAAGCACGTCGACGCATTAAGTAGAGTGGCTATGCTGATAGTGGATACGATGAGCCATAGGGTCAGGGAAGCACAACAACAAGATGAGCATCTGAAGTTGATATTGAGGCTTTTGGAGGGGGCACAATATGAAGACTATTACGTAAAAGGGGGTATCCTATTCAAAGACTCAATGAAAGAACTGATAGTCATACCATCGGCTATGGAAGACGAGATCATAAAGCTGGCGCATAAAGAAGGACACTTCTCGACCAAGAAGACAGAAGAAATGATCGAGAAGAGGTATTTTATTCCCCAGTTGAAATCGAAAGTAACGAACGTGATTAGGAACTGCGTCAGCTGCATAATGTCAGAGCGGAAATTAGGAAAGCGGGAAGGGTTTCTCTCGCCCATAGATAAATCTGATAGTCCACTGCAGACTTATCATGTTGATCATATCGGGCCCATGGAGGAAACAAGGAAGAAATACAATCACATTTTAGTCGTGATAGATGCATTTTCTAAATTTGTGTGGCTGTATCCGACTAAAAGCACTGGCGGAGAAGAGGTGATCAATCGTTTGAAAGGACAGGCTTCTGTATTCGGGAACCCGTCAAGGATCATTGCCGACAGAGGAACAGCCTTCACCTCGAATGCATTTAAGGAGTATTGCCAACAGGAAGGGATAATGCACTGCCTGATTGCGACTGGAGTGCCTCGTGGAAACGGCCAGGTTGAGAGGGTCAACCGTGTACTGATCTCGTTGTTAACTAAAATGAATTTGGAGGACCCGACGCAATGGTACAAACATGTTCCACGCGCCCAGCAGTTGATCAATAACGTCCCAAGCAGAAGCACTAGGAAGTCACCATTCAGAATTCTAACTGGATTGGA
Source organism: Eumerus sabulonum (assembly GCA_951905685.1). Taxonomy (NCBI): domain Eukaryota; kingdom Metazoa; phylum Arthropoda; class Insecta; order Diptera; family Syrphidae; genus Eumerus; species Eumerus sabulonum. Next base: position 76,015,253 of record OX645060.1, read on the forward strand.
AATGAGAGTAAAAGATATGCCGGATCTCCGAGATTTTCTCCGCCAAGAGGAAATAGAGGAATTAGACGACGAAAGAAGCCAGATCAGAGAAGAAGCGAAGAATAACATAATGAAGGTGCAACACGAAAACCGACGTTATTATAACAAGAAGAGAAAGGCTCCTAGAGCGTACAAACTCAACGATTTAGTCGCTATACGTCGCACCCAGTTCGGACCGGGTTTAAAACTTAAACCCAAATTCTTAGGGCCGTACAAAGTAGTCAAACTTTGCAAACACGACCGATGTGAGGTACTAAAGATCGGCGACCACGAAGGACCACGTTCTACTATAGCTGTCGTTGATGGAATGAAGCCTTGGGCCGGTTTCTTCGAGCCGAAGAAGACGTCAGGAGGGCCGAATGTGGGAATGAGAGACGGACATACAAACGTACGACGAGACGGACATACAAACATACGACGCGAAGAACATACAAGACGGACGACGCGATCAGGACGCGACTATTAGGGGAAAAACGTTGCTTTCTCTAGTAGGAGTCAGTCATTAAACTGTAGACGCAGAGTGAAGACGTTCGAATAAAGCGTGTTAAACGAATAGCGCGTGTTTTATTCTTCTGAAGTAAATATAATAAGTGGATCTAAATTGGGATCCCACATTTATTTTTATAGATTAAGGCATTACAAAATTGATAATATGCAGCTTGTTCAGAGATTTGATATTTAAACTATATCTTACACCTGAAAAATTTTATAAATATTTTTGTGATAATGTTGGACTGAAGAATACATTTGAAGGAAAACTATAATTAAAAACCAAAACCTTCATTTAAAAATAGATCTTTAAATACTTCGGTGTTACATTAGACAATAAGCTCAAGTGAGCGAACATCTACGACCCAAAACCACTGAACTCCGTTCAGGTTGCCTGTGAACCTGCACGAACCTCTCCCTCTCCCTGTTACCTTCGCTCGCACAACGTTTAAAAAATAAAAATAAAAAAAACGTCGTAAGGCCATAGCCCTAAGTGCGGCTCAGTTGGAAAGAGCATATTATCTATCTTAAGCAGTATCTAAACAGAGTAATTAAACAACTCAAGCACCTCAGGCTTTATCGCAGTTTATCTACTTTGAAATTATTATACAACGTCTTATTTTAATCTAAGCTACAGTACGGGTTACCTTGTTACTTCATAAATATTAAGCCTTTGCTAATTAAGCAAAAGCACGTATAGTTAGGATTACGTGCAAAGAAAATCGTTGTACTCCTAGCTTTGATTTGCCTACGGCTCTTGAAATTCTGCCTTTGAGACACCAATACTGTTATAAAGTGTTAAAATTTTTTATCAAAATTGTGGATTTTATGCAGTAATAAAAGACATTTAAGACATTTTGTAATGCTGCCGACAAGCAATAAGTCACACTTTTCATGGTTCAATTTGGCTACTGCTCCTTGATTGTTTAATTTTCTACCTGAAAGCCTCAGATGCGAAAGGGTTAAAAAAGTTTTCTTACAAGGCATCCAAAATTGCTTTTTGACGTGATAACGTGTTATAAATCGATGAACACCGGCTGCACGTACGAAAAAGTATGACTCATTGTCACGTTCCGCCTGAGCGAAACAAACGATAGAGAGGCATCTATTTAAAACAACATAATATATACGTATACTGAATTAGTTGTTGTATGTATGTATGTATGTTGGCGTTACAGTCCATGAAGAACCTGAGCCGAGTTTCTCTCAATCACCCATGTTGTGTGTGATTTCATTTTCACATAGGTGAAAGGGACCTACAGTTTTATTGCCGGTTCCGAACGGCGAATTTCGAGAAGCTTTTCATGACAATCTTACTACAGGGGGTTTTGTCAGAACCCCGCTCAGGAGAAACACCGTGAAAAACACGTTCGATGACATGGCTGTGTCGGGATTCGATCCCGAGTCATCGGCGTCAGAGGCCAACACACTACCCACTGCGCCACGGTGCTCTCAGTGTTGTGCTTCAGTGTTGTTACTGAAGTCAATTCTGGCGGTGCGGGCTAAGTCGTTGAACAGAGTAATCTCGGCACGGGTGTTCGAATCCTCAGATTGGAGTTTAATTTTTTTTTTGGATAGTGAATTCTTATTGACGTGATAACGACGTATAAATCGATAAACACTGGCTGCACGTACAAAAAAGTATGACTCATTGTCACATTCCGCCTGAGCTGAGCGTGCAAGCCAGAGCGCGAAACAAGCGATAGAGAGGCATCTATTTTGCCTATGGGATAGAATTTTGTTTACATACTTGGGGGTATGAAAAATTTGTGCGATGACGTAGGCATACTTTTAGGAGTTATCAGTAATCCAGATGATACATACATACATGCATACACCCTAATTCTGTTATTAGACGACAAATACGATTCTGAAGAATTCTTGTGAAAAAGTCTGGAGTTTGTACGTCGGATATACATATATACATATGTACATATGTACATACGTACGTGCCCATTTCCAAATCGAAAAAGATTCTCCCAGCCAATTACTCATGAACCCGTGAGTTTAATAATTGCTCGTTGGGAAGCGCACACTCATGAGTATTTGCGTTTCCTTACCAAACCACAACACTGTCCGAGCAATCTCAGATGTATCGGCTGTCGTCCGAATACCGTAATCAACCAGCGTCGGGTGCGGTTAGTACTTAGATGGTGGACTGCTTGGGAACACCGCGTGTTGTTTATTTTTCATCAATGTTTTCTTATGACGTTTTCACGTAAAATAATCGTTCACATTTTTTCTATCAACTATTCGTTGATTCGTTCCTTAATTAAATTGCTTGGATCTTCTCAATCTTTCTTAAATTTAATTTAATTTAATAATACATAGTTTGTTTCTCTCACGCATCATCTATTTTTAACTTCCCAGAGGGAAGTTATTGTAATGGGCCCGATTTTGCGAATTCCAAATTTTGACATATCTCCACGTTTCAAGGTCACCAGAATCCAAATCCAAGGTTTTTATAGAGATGTATGTGTGTGTGTGTGAATATATGTGCGCATGTGCGTTTTCCCGCTCGATTATCTCGAGAACCAAAAATGGTATTGAGATAAAATTCGGTTCATTCCACGCGTAATTACGCAACTTAGTACTTAATAAGTTTTCAGTAAAGTCGGTGCAGCTGTTTTTTTGTTAAAAATTAAATAACTAAAAAATAGGTAAAAAAAATGAACAGCACGCGATGTTCCCAAGCGGTCCCCCATCCAAGTACTGACCGCACCCCAATGCTGGTTGATTGCGGTGATCGGACGACAACCGATACATATGAGATTGCTCGGGCAGTGTTGTGATTGGGTGAGCAAATGCATACTCATGAGCTGCTCGTGAGTGTGCACTACCCAACGAGCAATTATTAAGCCCACACGCTCATGAGTAATTGGCTGTGAGCATTTTTATTTTTCATAAAATCGAAAACGATTATTCTTGGTCGTTCTTCTACTTTGGGGGGTGGGCGCACAATGAAAGCAAATTCACTCAACGAACATTGTGTGTAGTTTTTTCCGTTAAATCGGAACCAGACACCAGAGACCGAGATCTCACACTCAAAATGAGACCGACATATGTACATATTTGCTTACAAGCTGCTTCTTAGAATATTACTTTATTGACTAAAAGTAAATAAATAAATAAAATAAATAAAAAAATAAAAGAATATTACGCACATTGTTGTAAATTCTTGAGCACGCTGCTTGCCCGAACAATACATTGAAATCGTATGCCGGCCTTATCAATTCAAAAATCGGTTTTGGACGGAGGGAGGGGTTGAAATTACGTTTTTCATTGTTGGTTTCGGATCGGAGCGAAAGAAAACTATACCCATGCGTATACCAATTTGAGGTTGATATCACGTGTGGTGATGTAAATATGTATGTATACGTAAATGTTTCTCCAGATTACCCATTGTAATTAAAATGATAAAATGCAATTAATCACTAAAATTTTTTGTAGACGATTTCATGGATTTAGACAAATACTTTAATGTTTCTTTAGCCGCATTGATATTACATACATATGTACATATGTATGTATGGATTTTTATGAATGGCGAAGAATTTTGAGGGGTCCAGCTAGTTTTCCATAAAGTCTAAATTAGAAACTTTCAGCAATCGAAATTGCACACGCACGTGAGCAGTTTATGAGCAATAGATTGTTAATGTGCGCTTATGAGTGTGCGTATCCTTACCCGGGGTTAGGTACATGGAGCGAAAGTAAATAGGCGGCTTGATGCCAACAACGAGCGTTATCTCCAAGCGGTTCCCCATCTAAGTACTGACCGCACCCGATACTGGTTGATTGCGGTGATCGGACAAGAACCGATACATTACCCATTATTCATCTAAGAAAAACAAAAAGTTATTATAATCGGTCTATTTGTTCAGGAGTTACGATGCCACAGACAGACACAAAGACACCTCAAACTTATAACATCCCTCTTTTTGCGCCGGCGGCTAAAAATTAAAAAAATGAAATGAAATGGGTGTACCCATTTTTCCCACTGGGAAGTTAGTCGTGTGGGCCTTACGGGTCGCACCTAGACCACATTTTATAGCCTAATTTCGTGATACGTTTGTTGTCTTTAACATAACAAAATTATTATTTAAATTTTTATTTGTATTTTATAAATGATCAATATGAGAGCACCATCGCGCAGTGGGTAGTGTGTTGGCCTCTGACGCCGATGACTCGGGATCGAATCCCGACACAGCCATGTCATCGAACGTGTTTTTCACGGTGTTTCTCCTCAGCGGGATTCTGACAAAAACCCCTGTAGTAAAATTGTCATGAAAAGCTTCTCGAAATTCGCCGTTCGGAACCGGCAATAAACTGTAGGTCCCTTTCACCTATGTGAAAATGAAATCACACACAACATGGGTGATTGAGAGAAGCTCGGCTCAGGTTCTTCATGGACTGTAACGCCAACATACATACATACAAATTATCAATATTTTACATGTATAAACACTTTATTTATGTTAGTGGATAACCAGTGCCGAGCAAAACTTTCGAATAATTGTGGTAATCATTCTGATGCATCCGCTGTTTTTCACATATGTAAGTCCAATTGGAATGATAATGACCTAATCTTTATATGCCTACATTTGCTGATGAAACCCTATGTTTAGTTAATAAAGTAGTGTTTTTAAGAAGACGAGGGCCTGCAGCCACACAGCCGAATTGTAAGGAAATATATTGGGAGTAAGGAGTTTCTAGCGATGCTTTGGTTGCTGTGATTCAAAGTCCATCGAAAATATGTGAGGATGGGTGAAAAAGAGGCTATGGCAATACAATCGATTTGTTGAACTATGACTTACGTATGTAGAGTATAGGCTGAGTGGCAACATATTCTCCCCACTGAAAAATTGGTATAAGGAATGCCAAAAAGGGTTGATAACGATTATAAGCTAGCAGTAAAAAATACTGAAACAAAAAGTGCAAAAAAAAAAAATTTACAATTGTGTTGTAATATCTGTTTCTATTACTTGAATATAATAGAATATCTTTTGCTGTTTAATATAATAAAAAGCTCTGCTGCGTAAACAACGGTAATTCTACTACAATAACCAGAAAACTAATAATCGTAGAAATAAATTACATGCAAATAAATTTGAGAATACGAAAATATTTTACTTCTTTTGATATCGAAAAATACGTTATTATGTTTTAAATATTTTAATTCATATTATGCATATTTTTCTGATAGTTATGAACATAAAAACAAAACAAAATTATCGTTACAGAAATTTTATAACAAAAAACCCAAAAACAATACCAAATTTTCATGACACACAATTGAGCGTACAGTATAATTAAAAAACCGGCCAAGTGCGAGTCGGACTCGTGAACAAAGGGTTCCGTACCATCTGTGAATTGAACTATTAATTATGAATTATTAACAGAGTGAGAAAATGCTGAAATTGGAAAAGTTGATCATCGAACACCTGAAAAGAGAGCTGGATGCTCGGGAGTTGTCCATAGTGGGAAGTAAAGCCAACCTGGTGGAGAGACTGCGATCAGGCTTGGAGGAAGAAGGTGTCGACTGGGAGAATCACGAGTTCGGGGTGGAGAAGCCATCGACATCCAGTGAGCCAGCATTCGATATTCAGCAAATTCTCGCAGCTATGAATGCTTTGAGTGCTTCCACATCCCAGAAACTAGATCAGAAGTTGGAGGAAAATTCCACTTCCCTGGGTCAGAAGCTGGAGACGTTAGAAGGGATGCTAGAGAACGATCGAGAAAGCCTAAGAAACATTCAGCAGACAGTCAACGATCGATTCCAGGACGTCGAAGAGAGAATCGGGACACTAGAATCGAGGTTCGACAAGAAGGTTCTAGTTCTCGAGAATAATCGGGAAAAGAGATTCTAGACACTGGAGTCGAGAGAAGGTTCTGGAACTCGAGAAAACTGTACAGAACGTTCAGCATCAAGGAATCTTTGTACTGACTGCAGCATCGAAATTCACAGCTCCCAACTTCGACGGCACGCTTTTAACATCTCTAAGCTTCAGTTCGAGACAACAGCGGAACGGAATCAATGGGGAGAAGATGATCGTGTGGCCGCCCTAGTAATTTCCCTTAAAGGTGAAGCAGCTGACGTTCTACAGACCATCCCGGAGACCCAGAGAAGGAACTACACAGCCATATGGGATGCTCTTCAACGAAGATACGGCAGTGAGCACATGCAGGAGATGCACAAGATGGAACTTAAAGGACGCAAGCAGCGTGGAAACGAGACTATCCAGCAGTACGCTGCCGACATCGAGAGGCTGTCTCATATAGCCTACGCGGATGTTCCAATTGATGTGGTGGAGAAACTGAAAACGGATTCTTTCATCCTAGGGCTAAGGGACCCCGGTACGCAACGATTTGATTCTCCTCCCAAAGACATCTTTAAAGGAGCCAGTTGGCTGCGCTCTCGCATGCGAAGCATAGATCTTGATATGCTGACCCTCCATCAAATTACGGCGCATATCTGAAGACCAGGATAGTTCCAGAACAACAGCGACGACTAGAAGTGGCTCATTCCCGGGTAGATGCTACATCTGTGACTAGCAGGGGCACATTGCGAGAAACTGCCGCTTGCGAAGAAAGCGTTCGAGGTCTAGTTTGCCAAAAAGGGACCAAGGGAGTGAACGCGAACGTGGAGGTGCAAAAGGTGCACCTAACAATCCGTTAAACTAAAACGAGTCAGTGCAGAGGGGCATACGCTGGCTCCCACATTGGAGTGCCCAAGCATCTGCATATCCCGAATCTGTAGGGGTGCAACCAGCCTAGTCGCCGAGGGAACAATGGACGGGCGACCATATCTGCTGACGTTGGACACGGGCGCAACTCATTCAGTCATCCGAAGCGGATTGGTTTCTGACATCGAACCATCGTCCGAGGTAAGGCTTCGTACAGTAACTAGTGATAAGGCAGTAGTTAAGGATAAGGTCCAGAAAAGAATTACGATGGGTACCGTCGAGTTTCAGCATGCTTTCATCGTTGCGGCCATCACTGATGACATCATAATCGGTGTCAACTTCATGATTAGGCATGGCTTCACATTCGACCTCAACCAAAAAGTGATGAAGTATGGCAACTTGGAGCTCCCATTAACAATAGATAATGGACAAGGAAACAAGGTCAGGCGAATAGTCGTGCAGCCGCGCCAAACAGTTTCCCCGAATGCAAAAACTGGGGTTTGGGCAAAGATAGAAGAGGATGCGGGCACAACACGAATGTGGGTGGTCGAACCCGACAAACGAAATCGACCCAGCGATATCATTGTTGGAAGGGCTCTCGTGGAACTCCGACAAGACCAACTGGTTCCAGTACGAGTACTGAATCCAGCCGGTACACCTAAGACTGTGCAAAAGGGAACAATATAATAATGCTGTAGTGAACTGCGAAGATCAAAGACACCGGGAAATACAGAACAACAAAGCGGTCTTGAAAACAATGGCCAGAGACTGGGCGCAACATCTTGTATAGAAGCAGAAGTAAAGCACAAAGTTTTTGCAAATGGTAAGAACTGTGGAAGAACATCAATTGTGAAGCACGGAATAGACACAGAGACTCTAGACCGATCGACAACCACCGAGGAGGCTGCCTTTGGCGAAAGAAGTCGTTGGACACATTATCTTGTGCAAAATGGTTCTCGACGCTGTACTTGCAAAGTGGATACTGGCAAATAGAGCTTGACCAGCAAAACAAGGAAAAGACCACGTTCACCGCCGGGGGAGAGTTGTGGCAATTCTCTCTGATGCCCTTCGGTCTTTGCACTGCACCAGCCATCTTCGAAAGACCTATGAACCGGGTACTGAGAGGACTTCACTGGAGAACTTGCCTTGCCTATCTGGATGACATAATTGTCATGGCCAAGGATTTCGACGATCACCTTAAGAAGCTTGAAAAAGTACTGGAACGTATTCAAGCAGCCGGACTGAAATTGAGCCCGAAGAAATGTTCGCTCTTCCAAAACGAGGTGAAGTACTTGGAACATGTAGTGACTGCAGAAGGAGTCCACGCAGATGAAGAGAAAATCTCGGCGGTTAAGGAATGGCCGCGGCCGAAGAATCTTCATGAGTTAAGGTCATTCCTGGGACTTTGCACATATCACGAGCACGAGCTCTGTGGTGTGCAGATTCTTGCATATCTTGTCCCGGGAGAAAAGTTTATTTTGGATACCGATGCAAGCGGACATGGAATCGGAGGAGTACTCTCTCAAATTATTGACGGGCGAGAACGGGTCATCGCTTGCTATAGTAGGATACTATCGAAGCCGGAGAGGAACTACTGTGTAACTAGGAGGGAGCTTTTAGCCGTGGTTGACTGTGTCAAGCATTTTCACAAATATCTCTATGGTCAAGCTTCTCATCTTAGGAAGGACCACGCAGCGTTGAGGTGGCTGCTGCAGTTCAAAAACCCGGAAGGCCAGCTTGCTAGATGGATAGAGAGCATACAGAGTTATGACTTCAGTATCGAACACCGGAAGGGAAGCAGTCATGGAAATGCGGATGCCTTATCGAGGCGACCTTGCGATGTTGAATGCAAACTTTGTTCACGTGCCGAAACCAGGGAACAGGTCACCGACATCCGTCGTTTCCATGTGCGGCCAGATGATTCCTGGACTGTCGGAAGTAAGCAGCGATAAGATGCCGATCTGGCAGTCATCATCGACTACTAAGAACGAGGTTTTCGACCAACTTGGCAGCAAATGTCCAGTGAAGGCCCAATCGTGAAAGCTTACTGGGCTCAATGTCAGAGTTTGAAGCTGAAGAACGGTTACCTGTACCGCAGTTTAGAAAGTGAAAATGGGGACATTGTAAGCGATCTGCTGGTAGTTCCGAAAGGGCAAATCGACGCGGTCATCCGATAATACCAGGAGGGGCCAAGTTGTGGTCACGCGTTTAATTCGCAGGTGCGAAATGTGTGCGAAGCCAAAGGGGCCGCTTAGGAAAACTCGAGGAAATAAGCAGCAGTACAATTTTGGAGCAACTTTCGAACGTATCGCCATGGACATCGCAGGCCCATTCCCAACGAGCAACGCTGGAAATAAATACGCGCTGGGGGTAGTCGATTACTTCAGCAAGTGGCCTGAGGTGTTATGCATTCCGAACTAGGAAGCTAAAACCATTTCAGATGCGTTCGTGAACAACTGGGTTGCGCGCTATGGAGTACCAATGGAACTGCACTCAGACCAAGGAAGGAACTTCGAGTCGTCGGTGTTCAAAGAACTCTGCGACATGCTAGGTATCAGAAAGACACGGACAACACCATTACACCCACAATCTGATGGCATGGTCGAAAGGTTCAACCGGACGATGGAAGAATACTTGAGAAAAGCCGTCGTTGGAGATCAGAAGGACTGGGATGAACATCTTCCCCTTTTCTTAATGGCGTACCGTTCGGCACAGCACAATTCAACGGCATCAACCCCAGCTGAAGCGATTTTTGGAACTGATCTTCGACTTCCATCGCACTTGATGTTCGGCGTGCTATTACCGACAACTAGCAACAGGGGGGACTTCGTAACCGAAAGGAAGGAACAGCTGAACTCCATCCATCAGTTCATCCGGTAGCGACTGAACTTGGTGAGCGATAAAGTGAAGGCGAGATACGACTTGAGGGCAAACACTTCTGGATTCGAGACAGGACAATTGGTATTGCTGCACAACCCACAACGGAAAAAAGGCTTGCGCCAAAAATTGCAGTCAGCCTGGGACGGGCCATATGAGGTCATCAAGAAGCTCAATGACGTGGAATACCGAATACAGCAGACGGGAAACAGACGGGCGAAATATAAGATTGTCCGCGTGGAGAGATTAGCGCCATACTACTCTGAAGGATCAAATCGCTTGTTCGAGGACGAACAAGTTTAGGAGGAGGCCAGTGTTACGTCTAAGTTCGAATTTCGCTGTTGAAGTTCGAATGCTCTGGTGAAGCGGAAGTTGAAATTATGTCAACTGTCAACGGCGTAATGCTAATTGTCAGAGCATTCTAGAGATTTCCGTGGGGAAACTTCCGACGGCAAACATTCGAGAAGGTGGACCGAGAGCTATATAAGCGCGAACACTCGCCCTCGGCATTCATTCAGATTCATTCAGTTTACGGAAGAATACGGTATACATTGTGTTCGGTAGATAAACCAGTGTGAAAATAAGTAAAATAATTTTGTTTTGGTCATGTACGCTCAATTTTGAGAGCATTACCTTACCTATTTTACTTTCAAATTCATTTTATTTTCAGAAAGATCTTATGACTGTCTTACATGCTAGGAGTAAAACTAGCTGATAACATAACTACATTCTATGTCTTAATGACCCCAAGCGGGCGCTTTAAAACAGTCAATATTCTTACACTATGCCTTTCGACAGCTTAATATTAACAATGACTAACTTAGTTTAATAACATTCTTTGCCGAGAAAATGTTTAACTAAAAAAACTTATTATCGGTTTATATGGTTATATGTATAAAACTTAAAACTAGCTAAAACTAACTAATTCTGCCTTAATTTGTCTTAACTAAAATGCATATACAGAGTTATATACTTTATATATATAACTTGTATATATGTACATCTTTTTTTTTTAATTTTTAATTTTATAATCTTTATTATTTTTTTGGTTAACAAAAGTGCCCAACACCTACACTACCTTATGCCCTACCCTAACCTACCCTACCCTACCCTATGTAGGTCCGCCATTGGTGTCGTCGAACCTTGCCTTGGAGAGGCTATCAATAGATTCTTTCCTATTCCGGCGAGAGACCGCTGTACTGAACCTGAGGCGCTCGGGCTCACAGAGCACGGAGTCAGGTTCGTAAAGGAGTCGCCGTGGCCGTGGTGCGGGCCACATGGTAGATTAGCGGTGCCGCCAATCTATCCTGGATCAGCCCACAATTATCCAAGTGAAGAAATGCTTCCGGAGGCACAAAGCCTTTCAAACGCACTTTTTCTAAATACATAGAATTGGGGTAGTAAGCCCCAGAGATCAGGTTATTGGTCGAAGTCATTGCCCTTGCAACGTGACCTCGAATCAGTTCAATCAGAAAGTTATTTATCCGTAAAATCCATGCCCTATTGTATAGTACCTCGTTGGGATAGAACTTTCTGTACTCAGACTCTGGTGATCTGTTTAATCCAAGACAACTCACCGGGCCTGGTTAAGGCCATGTAGCAGATTACCTTCACCTTAGAAACAAGTTGGCTGCAGTGAAACAGCCATATTGCCCGGGCGAAACCGCCCGGGCTCTTTCCAGAGCAGCATCTACACTTCTATCAAAGTACTGATACTGATCTAGCCAGATCCCGAGGTATCTGACTACACTCTTACTCGCCAATGGACGCTCGTCCGGTACGATGATTGCGAATTTTCACCAATGTTTTCTAGTGTCCCTAGAGGCCCTAGACAAAGGTGTTCTGAATAAAATAGCCTCTGATTTCTGGAAGAACTTCCAGTCATCACAGAACTGCTGAATTTTATCGAAGTCTTCTTCTTCTTTGGTGGCGTTACAGCCCATGAAGGACCAGAGCCAAGCTTCTCTCAATCAGCCATGTTGTGTGCGATTTATTTTTCACACAGGTGAAAGGGACCTACAGTTTAATGCCGATTCCGAACGGCGTGAGTCGAGATGCTTTTTCATGGCAAGTTTACTACGGGGGGTTTTGCCAGTACCCCGTCGCAAAATAACATTCGATGGCGATGGTGTTATCGGGATCCGAACTCGCTCATCGTGCGTCAGAGTCCAACACACTAACCATTGCGCCACGGCGCCCTCGTCGAAGTCACGTTGCAATAAACTGCCAATGACATCGATCGTTGGACCTGATCTGTACACAATCAAGTCGTCTGCATACGCTATTGAATGGTGAAAAGGATCGGCGAGTTGACCGTACCCTGTTGCAATCCGTTTTTAATTTCAAATGTCTGGGCAGAAGTTACGTTGGCAATTTTCACAACGAACTTTCTACTCGTTAACATATCATGAATTATATATAGCAATGGTCTACTCTTTCCAACCGTTTGAGCTTGTAGTAGAGTCCTTCTAACAATACTGTGTCGAAGGCTTTCTCCAAGTCAACCAGGCAGGCACCCGTGCATTGGTTCTTGCATTTATTCCATTGGATATCCGAGACGAGTTTCGACGCGGCATGTATAGTATCATGCCCCGCCCTGAAACCGAATTGGCATTGGAAAAGACTAGCGAAAGATCGTGCTAGGTGGAGAGGCATGTTGGTTGAGGCCCAGGTTCACCCCGAACTGTAGCGCCCGTTAAGTAAGTAAGTAAGTAGCGACCCTCCCTACCTTCGGAGAGGTAGGCAAAGTCCGCCTCATCGGAGACATCTCTCTTTTTTTTCTGTTGTTGTTTTAGCTGCTGCAGAGCGGCTTTAGAAGTTGATGGCGCCCGTTCCCTCGCCTCGGCCCGCAGGTTCTCTGCCGAAGTGGAAAGGGAGGAGCGCTTCACCACTTTAGGAGTGGGGTTCAATCTCCTCCTGCGCTTTACTACTGCGCTCGGTGTAGCGAAATCGGATGATTTGGTGGAATCATCCGATTCTGACGCCGTCGATACACGGGTTTCTGCCCGTCGCCTGACATTTCCTCTGTTACTTCCAATTATCTTAGCAGTAACAGAAGGAAAAAAAGTCGAACTTTATTTTCCCCGACCGGGAATTGATCCGTCGAGCTTTGCTACCACGACCGTGCACTTAACCTTCGTCCTACTACCGATTTTACGAACAATTCGCCAAACCGCGCACTTATACTGGCTTTCACTACTATTCACTGCAAACATGTCTGACTTGTACAGCTGTCAGTGATCGACTGAGAGCATTACCTCTAACTATACATATGTACAATATCAATATAACTGATTGGGAGTTCTCATTTTTGTCATGAGAAAGAGTATTCAAAGAGTAGTTTACTTTGATTAAAATTTAAAATATGCACAAATACATAAACAATTAAATATCCATAATTTTCGATGAAGCATGATACCGTACCTTCTCACGCTTTTACAACACAAATACATACATATGTATGTATGTATGTATTCATATTTATTATAATTTTGCACTAGCGGACATACATATGTACATATTGTGTACTTTCATGCATATGTATAAAAATGTTGGAATGTGCTTTAAGTATTGTTATAATTTTATATGGTTAACTAAAAAAAGTTTATTTTAATGAAAAAAATATAAATGTATTATACATAGTTTATAATGACGTAGTATTCTGCGTGTAACATTAATTAACTGTACTTAAAATATACCTATTAATGCTGTATTTCCTCTTGTCATCATAATAAAGAGTTTAAAAAAAACACAAACACTATACATTTTCATTATATAAAAACACTTGCAAAGTTGATGTACATATGTATAAACACTGATGACTGATTGGAAAATTAGGAATTCTAATGCTTTCCTTGTAAATATTTTTTTTTTCGTAATTGGATAATATTGCCAGTGTAGCAGTAGTATATCCCGTCCAACATCCACTCTTCTTCCTGCTGAAATTATTTCCAGTTTCAATTCGCAGTAATGTTAGAAGTTTCTTCTGCCTACAACAGTTTCCATGCATACGCAAGTAACTGTAATTGCTCATTCATGCATGAACAATCCGGAATTTCCTTTTTGATTCAGTTTAAATTTAAATAAATATAATATACATGTATTTTTATGTTGATAGATTTGTAATTTTGCTGGTTCGTATAGCTTCTAACTTTTATTTCTATATCATTCAACACTTTAAAGCAACTTTTGCTTATTCTCTTTTGTGCTGTCTGTCCGCGTTGCTTGAAATATCACACAATTCAATACAGAGCTCACTATAAAGTGACAGCGCGCATTTTGTTTTGTATTGACTTCATAAAACTGTTAGAGTTGTGATTTTTCCGTGCGTTATTCTTGTGTTAGTCAAGTGATGTGTTGCTAAGTGGACGTGTGCGACAGAGTGCCAGATTTCGGCTCGGTTTTACGTAGTTTGTAATTTCCATTCCAAGATCAAAAACAATAGACAATTATTTTATCTTATAATATCGCCATATATTGCAAGTTAAATCGTATATAAAAAAAATGTGGTCTAGGTGCGACCCGCAAGGTCCACAAGACTAACTTCCCAATGGGAAAAATGGAAACACCTATTTTATTAATTTTCGTTTCCCCGACGCAAAAAGGGGGGGTGTTATAAGTTTGTGGTGTCTGTGTGTCTGTCTGTGGCATCGTAACTCCTGAATGAATGGACCGATTATGATGCCTTTTTGTTTTTTTTTTTTTTTTTTTTTGAAAGCTAACATGATCGAAATTTGTGAAGATCTGTTCAGGTATTTCATGGTCATTTTGTTAGCTGCGGTGGGATTCTTAGATGAATAATGGGTAATGTATCGGTTCTCGTTCAATCACCGCAATCAACCAGCAGCGGGTGCGGTCAGTACTTAGATGGGAACCGCTTGGAAACACCGCGTGTTATTAGCATCGAGCCGCCAATTTGCTGTCGCTCCTTGTAGCCCAGGGTAAGGAAACGCACACTCATATGCGCACATTAAACAATCTATTGCTCATAAACAGCTCACGTGCGTGTGAAATTTCGATTGCTGCAAGCTTCTAATTTAGACTTTATAGAAGACCAGCTTTTGCCCGCGGCTTCGCTCGCTTTAAATTCGGGGTATCACGATTCCCCTTTCCTGATTTAGAACACCAAAGAGAACTCGGAACAGAATGTTATTTTAATACGCTACTGTAGACGATATTATATGTCTTTCCATTTGGAGATGGAATGTAAAGATTCTGGGCATTGAACACACGCGAACATGCTACATACAGTTGTCCATGGGAAAAGCACGGCTTTTCTAAGTTCATCCCAGACATATCTAATGTTTGACCTTGTGCTTTGTTAATGGTCATAGCGAAACTAGAATTAAGAGGAAATTGTAGCCTTTTAAACTGGAACGGGAGATCTGTGGGAAATATAGGGATTCGTGGCCTTATTATATTTTCACCCTATTCTACGCCGGTTAAGATAGTGGCGCTAATGATATTGCGGCGAAGTTGTGTGACACGAAGTCTCGTCCCATTACATAATCTCGGGGCATCTACATTTCGTAAAAGCATGACTGGGACGCATAGTAATCAAATAACAGAGTATAGGTACCGTATGCACTATAGTGTGAAGCGCGGCACGATGCCCGCACTTAAGTACAGATAGAGAGCACACAACCTAAGCGCGTTTCAGAAACATACCAGCGCCATCTATCGTAATTCACGAGTAACACTTATTTATGTTTCGAATGTTGATTGTTTTCTCAAAAGCTGATTGATTTATGGTTGTTTTAATTAATTTTTTTTATTATTCGTTTGTATCATAGAACCTATACTAATTTTGCGGAGAGTCTCACACAAATTTCCATCCCCTACCGATATTTTTATTTTTTTTGCTGCACACAAACTTAACGGGGGCTAGAAAGAAACAGAAAGTAGCCTACGTCACGCTCCATCCCGTCAATTATCTCCACTAAAAAGTCACGTCAATTCGTCGCTCCGTTTTGCCGTGAAGACGGACAAGCAGACACATACACTTTCACATTTATAATATTAGTACAGATGAAGCATCTTAGACTAAAATATTATAAAAATGTAAAATGAAAGAAAATGTTCAACTGAAATGTTTCCATGTTTTATCATTCTGCAAACAACTCCCGGGCAGTAAATCAACTTATTTATACAAGTTAACGGCAAAAACATTGTATCATGCAAAACATGCAAAACATGCATGATACTATTCCCACGAACAACATCATCAAGCCCGTATGTGATCAAATGCCACGAATTCTCTTCCCACCGGACACCTGAGACAACACCTATGTCACCGGATGTTGAACGACATTCCGCTGACGATGCGTCTGGAGCACCTATGGGACTTGGGATGCATTAGAACTAAGTAAACTTTGTAAATTTAGTCTTTAAGTTGCGCTCAATATGAGCAGTTGGTAATAAAAATAATTTTTTTATAAGCTTAAAGTAAATAATAGTTTAATTAGCGCCCAACGTGGGGCCCAGATAAAATAAAATACTAGTGCAGTTCGCGGACGACCTAAAGTAGCTCGCAGTCGAACAAGTTAATTTAATAAAAGTGCTTGAAAAATCGCAGACGACCTAAGGTAGCTCGCAGTCGAACAAGTTAATTTAATAAAAGCGCTTGAAAAATCGCAGACGACCTAAAGTAGCTCGCAGTCGAACCATATAATTAAATAAAAGTGCTTAAAAAACCTCGCAGACGACCTAAAGTAGCTCGCGGCCGAACAAATTAAATTAACAGAAGTGCTAAAAGATCCTCAGACGACCTTAAGTAGCTCGTAGTCGGACAGTAAAATAGTGCAAGTGCTAGTGAAAAATCCTGGGTCCCAAAAAAAAAAGAACTCACGAGGACATTTTTGCTAAATTGACAAGCAGAACAACGAGGGAATGCAAAGAAAGGCGCCCTAGTAGCGACAGCAAAACGGACCGAGCCCCTTTGCCAGCGTTGGAATGTCCATCATAAGCTTAATGTTTCTTCTCCCTCTGTGCGCCGCAAACGTGCACATATTGGACTACTCTAACTCCCAGGTCATCAAAATCAGTGCTGGTCATGCTAGGCTCCAAACTGGATCTTTCAAAATCATCCATTTAATAGATATAGAAGCATACGAAATTACACTCGGAACCCCGGAAACGACTTTGAGGTCAACCACCAAAACCAACCACCCCTTATTCCACATCCTATCCTTCGAAATACTTAGAATTAAATCATACTTAAGTAGAATTAAAATAAACAAAAGGAATACACGCTCCATAGATATAATTGGTACGACATAGAAATGGATCGCGGGAAACCCGGATCGCCATGTTTTCGAAATTATTGAACAAAAACTGAACAATGTACTTAGTAATAACAATAATCAAGTCATAATAAGTAGAATGTCTATAGATAAGATTAACGAGTTAACCAATGTAACAAATGAAATAATTAAAACATTTAAAGAACACGAAAACAATAGTAACGAGAACATGATTAAGTTAAAATACAGGTTAGAAATAATTAAGGAAGAAGTAATTAACACTGCTTACGCCATTCATTGGGCTAAAGCTATCATTCCTAATTCTTTTATATTGTCAAACAGTGAAATAAATATAACACATAGACTACTAACTAACAATGATATACCATTTATAATCATGGATGAGGCTCTAGAATTTTCAGAAATATGAATTGCCACCGATAATAAACATCTAATACATATGTTAAATATTCCCACTGTTGACCCTAAGAATTGTAATATTTTTATAATTAAACCTGTTAAATTTGGAAATATTATTAATAAAATAGAATACAATTCTATACTTGAATGTAATAAAGAAAGATATGGCATTATTAATAAGTGTAAATCATACACTTATTAATAATGCCAAAACAATATCATAAATATTAGCAACTCTACATGCATCCCCATGCTCCTAAATAGTCAAAAAGCTAACTGCTCAATAATCAACAACGATCATATCGCAGACGTCGAAGAAGTGTCTCCCGGAATCCTATTATTAAACCAGTTCAACGGACCGATTAAAATAAACCAGGAAACTACGATGCTTAAAGGCACCTACATAATACAACATTTCAACACAACAGTCGAAGTCAACGGAAAGCTGATAGTCGCAAATGAAGTTACGGAATACCATCCCTTACCCCCAATATTACAACCATCATCTATGAAAGACGACATAGGAGAAGTGCTGTCACTAAACCTAATGAAGAACCTGTACGTCAATAATACAAATAAAATCAAAGTTCTGGAAACTAGGCGCAGCATAAGCACGGCCATTATCGTTACTCTGATAACATTACTACCATCTCCTTGGGATTCATCTTCATCAAGATTTTGGGATGTAAGACATTGAAACGCAAGTCCAGCGAGAACAAACAAGACACCGTGTTAACCCTGGGACTCGAAGATATTCCTCGCCCCTTTACAATAACAACAACTTCGAACGAGGACGTTCAAATCTAAGGGCGGAGGAGTTAACGGCAAAAACATTGTATCATGCAAAACATGCAAAACATGCATGATACAATTCCCACGAAAAACATCATCAAGCCCGTATGTGATCAAATGCCACGAATTCTCTTCCCACCGGACACCTGAGACAACACCTATATCACCGGACGTTGAACGACATTCCGCTGACGATGCGTCTGGAGCACCTTTGGGACTTGGGATGCATTAGAACTAAGTAAACTTTGTAAATTTAGTCTTTAAGTTGGTATGAGCAGTTGGTAATAAAAATAATTTTTTTTATAAACTTAAAGTAAATAATAGTTTAATTTACATAACCCACCTTACAGAGTGCACATACATACGTGAGCGTTCTCTTTCGAACATATGGAGTACGCACAGGGGGTGAGTTTCCATAAATCCACACACACTTGTATTCACAGCCAATTACTCATGAGCGCGACTTAGGTATTTCTTTGCCGAGTTCGGCTTTTTAAAAAGATCACAAAAAAACGGAAAAGAACTTTGGAGCAAAGAAAAAAGATTTATTTTTGTTTTTGATTATTCTACGGCTCTACAATATTTTTAATTTCACCTATCCATAATGATCTGTTTCGCTGATGCAGTGTAACCATTTCCGTTCGCACCGTGTGAATACAAAAATCGCGAGAAGCACTCTCAAATTTCGGTGCTTGTTGTGGAATTTCTCGGAAGGTGGGAAGTTCGTTCGGTGACATGTTCCCATATGTTCGTTTGGTAGTGCACACTCACGAGCAGCTTATGAGTGTGCGTTTCCTCACCCAACTACAACACTGTCCGAGCAATCTCGTATGTCTGCAGCCAACTTGATTCTAGGGTGAAGGTAATCTGCTACATGGCCTTAATCAGGCCTATGATTGCCTATGGATGTCCCGTCTGGTTTAATGTGAGCGCAAGCCTAATGGAAAGGATTCGGGTGTTTGAGAGACAATGTCTGAGGACTTGTCTTGGATTACACAAAACACCAGAGTCTGAGTACAGAAAGTTCTATCCCAACGGGGTCCTATACGGTAGGTAATGTTCTTACGGATAGATAACTTTCTGATTAAACTGATTCGAGGTCACGTTGCAAAGGCAATGACTTCGACCAATAACCTGATCTCTGGGGCTTACCACCCCAATTCTATGTATCACGAAAAAGTGCGTCTGAACGGCTTTGTGCCTCCGGAAGCATTTCTTTATTTCGATAATTGTGGGCTGATCCAGGATAGATTGGCGGTACCGCTAATCTTCCATGTGGCCCGTAATTCTGTGGAACGGCGGCTCCTTTACGAACCTGACGTCGTGTTCTGTGAGCCCGAGCGCCACAGGTTCAGTAGAGCGGTTTCTCGCCGAGATAGAGAAGACGTTGTCCGACATCATCAACGCTTTTGGTGGCTAACGGACTCCGTCGTGGAATTTTTTAATATAGCATCTTCAAGGCAGGTTCGCCGAACGCCATTGGCGGACTCCAATAGGGCAGGGTAGCCTGGGGTAAGTTAGGGTAGGCTAAGGTAAGTTATAAGTATTGGACAATTTTATTAAAAAATAAAAAATCAAGAAAAAATAATAAATAAAAAAAAAGAAAAAAAAAGCGTAAAATTAAAAAGAAAAAAAAGATGTATATACATTTTATATATATGAAGTATTTAATGTTTGTATATATGTACATTTTAGTTAAGATAGATTAGGTTAGAGTTAGTTAGTTTTAGTTAGGTCGTAATTTTTACATATACCCTCTGTTTACAATTAATATTAAAAAAAAAAAAAATAATAAAACATTGTATAATTTACCTTATGTTGAATTTCCAAACATTGTTTAAGTTACCCTACACACATATATTTGCTCTCATGTACTCTCATTTGATCAATGTTAATTACATATACTGATTCATTACGTTCGTGGACACCAAAGGCTAAACATCGTTTTTTTTTCAGCACTAGTCAATCTCGTCGGCTTGTTTATATAAGACATTTTTTGGTCCTTCGATAGCCGGATCCAGGTAAAACGTTTTCAAGAAAAAATAGATCAAAGACATTGGTATGTAATCTTAAACAAAAGTTATCGAACAATTGTGTACATATATTTCGCATTTAATTGAAAGATCTTGTGACCTTTTGACTTTATTGCATTCTATCGTGTGTTTTATAACTTTCGAACGGTTCCTAATTTAATCCGTTATTCAAAATGAATATTGTAAAGGCAAAACGTGGTCGCGCAAAAGGCATGCTTTCCCGCGCTGCAATGTTTGCAGAGTCGATGGATAATAATACAACGCTATCAATGCTTGAAATTCGCTTAGAAAAATTGAATGAAACGTGGAAAGAATTCGTAGATTTTCAAAACGCGTTATACGAGTTTTCTTCTAATCCCGATTTCGTCGACCCGGAACCTGAATTCGAAGAATACGAGACAAAGTTTTTTTTAGCACATTCAATTTTATCAAATGCAATTCAATTAAAAAAATCGACTGTGCCTAACACTAGTTCTAATGAATCAGTCGTGGAAGAACTAGCTCATCAACAAGCTAAATTTCTTGAAAAATTAAATAGTGCATCGTCTAATCCAGCACCAGTGAAATTGCCAAATCTTTCCATACCGGTATTTTCGGGTGATTATAAAGATTGGCCCGGATTTCGCGACTCGTTTCTCGGTTCAATTGATTGCAACAAATCGCTTACTTCCACCCAAAAACTTCAATATTTAAAATCATTTCTTAGTGGGGAAGCAAGCAATCTTTTGAAGCACATAACTAATTCGGACAATAATTATACGGAAGCATGGGACCGTTTAGAATCCCGTTACGACAGAACAATCTTAATAGTTCAATCGTTTATTCAAACTTTCTTATCCTTACCAATACTAAATTCTCCGAATGTCCTCTTGTTACGGAAAATTGCCGACGGTGCGGATGAAGTTATACGCGGTCTAAATGCGCTACAATCTAATAACCGTGATCCGTGGCTTATATATATTTTAGTCCAAAAGTTGGATTTCGAAACAAAGCAAGCATGGGCTGAGCATGTGGGTGTGAACTCCAATATCACCATAAATGAACTATTAGAGTTTTTACAAAATCGCTGCGGTTGCCTCGAATCGTGTTATACAACTTCTCGACCAGGTCGAAGCAAGTCTCAAGGTTTAATTCGTTCACATTTCGTAGAAACACCCCAAGGATGTCCCAAGTGCAAAGCAGATCACAGCCTCCTTCTTTGTAAACACTTTCTTAATCTGTCCATTGATTCGCGAAGAAATTTCGTAAAGGAGCATTCCTTATGTTTTAATTGCCTTCGACAAGGTCACACATCGGTAAAGTGTCGGTCAAATAATCGCTGCAAAATTTGTCAAACGCGTCATCACACCCTCGTTCATCCCCCACCTTCGTCATCGAATTCATCAACTTTACCTATCTCACAATTAAACATTTCGTCGTCTGATACTCTCGTCGCTAAAACTCCTATCGAAATACCTACTAGTTCAAAGTCTTCACTAGCAACAAAACCATTCATTTCAACTCACATTTGTTCATCCTTAAACTCGATAGACAACAATTCGGTCGAATCTAATTGCACACATACATTGTTGCCTACTGCTATCGCTCGTACTCAAAATAATCAACATGATTTTCAAACCGTTCGCTTGTTGCTAGATTCAGGATCACAAGTATCATTTATAACAGAACAAACCGTACAAAGGCTAGGTCTCTCCCGTAGATCAGCTCGAATACCTGTGCTAGGCGTCGGATCAACTGCTGCAGGAACTACAAATGGAATTGTAACACTTCATCTTTTTTCATGCCACAGCCAAGAGTCAGTTGAGATACAGTGCTATGTAATTTCAAAACTAACCTCACTACTGCCATCTACTGACAATTCAGTGTTCACTTTAAAGTCATTCTCGTCGTTAACTTTGGCTGATCCCAATTTCCATATACCATCACATATCGACATTCTTGTCGGTGCTGATAGGGTGTTTAGCTTAATCAATGGAACACCTATTTGTGGAAACCATGCACAGCCCGATTTGATACCAACAATCTTCGGTTGGGTAGTTTGTGGCATTACGAAGGCTCCCACCTTCTCACCATTTCACAGTGTTGACTCATATTGCACGCAACTAGATAATTCATCCTCTTTCGATCTTGAACGTTTTTGGCGCCTTGAAGAGATCAATTTTGAACCTGTTCTTTCAGTGGAGGATCAGAGAGCTGAAGACATATTTTCAAGTAGTCATTTACGCCTTCCTGATGGAAGATATCAGGTGCAATTACCCTTTAAGTCTGATCAGAAGATCGATTTTGGAAACACTTTAAAGGTGGCGATACATCGGTTTCAATTTACCGAGCGGAAATTTAATTCTGATCAGTACTTGAGAGATAAATATATCGGCTTCATGCGAGAATATTGCAATCTGGGTCATATGGAGAAGATCCCTGAAGATGAAGTTCACCTGTCTTCAGAAAATTGTTATTACTTACCACATCATGCGGTTATCAAAAATGAAAGTAGCACAACAAAGGTTAGAGTTGTATTCGATGGTTCAGCAAGGTCTGGTAATTACAAGTCCCTTAATGAAACATTACTCGTAGGAAAAACTTATCAACGTGATCTATTCTCTATTTGTCTTCGATTTCGTCGTCATGTCTACACACTATCAGGTGACATAGAAAAAATGTATCGTCAGATACAAGTATCGAAAAAGCACAGAGACTTTCAAAGAATTGTATGGAGAGAATCTACAGATCAGCCTCTGAAACATTTTCGTCTTTCTACAGTTACATATGGCACGGCATGTGCACCCTTTCTCGCTATTCGCACACTCCATCAATTAGCGATGGATTCTAAATCGATATATCCACGAGCAGCAGAAATCTTGTTGAATGATTTTTATGTGGATGATGTCATGACTGGAGCGGATTCAGTCGATGATGTCAAAGCACTTCGCTTAGAACTTACAGAGTTACTTCAGTCAGGTGGATTCAACCTTCGCAAATGGACTACAAATTGTTGGCCTTTACTGCTTAGTCTTCCAGAAGATCAACGAGAATTATCACCAAAGGATTTCGAAGAACATAATTCCGTGAAGTTGCTTGGTCTGCAGTGGCTACCATCCAAGGATGCATTTACCTACAAGGTGAACTTAAGTTCCAACGTATCCTTCACAAAGCGGCGTATTCTTTCTGAATCTTCTAAAATATTTGATCCTTTAGGATTAGTTACACCTGTTATAATTAGCATAAAAATTCTATTTCAAGAACTATGGAGGAAAGGGTATTCATGGGATGATCCTATTTCTTTAAAACTCTCTAATCAATGGCGTAATATTCGTGATGATCTTCCTACCTTAGAAACCCTTAACATACCTCGGATTATGTACACTTCTAAACAAAATATCGAATTTCATGGCTTTTGTGATGCGTCGTTGGAAGCGTATGCGGCAGTTGTATACTGTATTAGCAGGGACTCAGCCGGGAATATAACTAGTTCCATTGTGGCTGCAAAGAGCAAGGTAGCGCCATTAAAGGTGGTCTCCCTCCCACGACTTGAACTTTGCGGAGCTCTTCTTCTTGCACGGCTTACTAAAAAACTTAAAATTTCCTTGGAGTACAAAGAAATCAAAGTTTATGCCTGGACTGATTCGTCAATCGTCCTCCAATGGCTTTCAGATATACCCAAACGCTGGTCAGTTTTCATTTCAAATCGTACATCTGAAATTCTATCGTTGTTACCAAGGGAATGTTGGCATCATGTACGATCTCATGACAACCCAGCTGACTGCGCATCTCGTGGCATTCCACCTTCGCACTTAGTAAATAATGATTTATGGTGGTTCGGACCATCATGGATAAGGTGCGATCAAGAGCATTGGCCAAAAGCTGTGCATTCACCAAACAACTTCAAAGGGGAACACCTCGAAGAACGCAAACATTCCCCGGTTACGGTTCTTTGTTCAGAGATACAACCTACAAACATTTTTGAAACTATCTTGAAGAATTCGTCGACCTATAAAAAATGTATTCGAGTACTTGCGTATATTCAAAGATTCATTTCGAATTCGCGTGTGGACTTAACTTCTCGAAATAAACAATCGTTATCCGCTAGTGAACTATCGGTTGCAAAGATCTCATTTATAAAATGGCATCAATCGTTATACTTTTCCCCGGAAATAAATACAATAATAAAGGGTAATACGTTAAAAAGGGGAAATAAGTTAGCATTTCTATCTCCATTTCTTGATATTAACAAGGTACTTCGTGTCGGTGGCCGTATACAAGAATCGAATGCAACCTTCGCAACTAAACATCCAATTATATTAGATAAGAACTCACGTTTCGCGAAATTGGTGATCGAAGATATACACAAACGATATTTACACGCGGGTGTATCGCAAATGTTTGCTATTCTACGAGAGGAATATTTCATCGTCGGTTGTAGAAATTTGTTAAGAAAGGTTGTGCATCAATGTATTAAGTGTTTTCGTTATCGCAAATTAACCACAAGTCAACTAATGGGTAATCTGCCAGCCGAACGTGTACGATTTTCGCGACCGTTTAACATCGTCGGGGTTGACTACGCGGGGCCCGTAACTTTACGTGTATCAAGAGGACGAAATCCGAAGTTCGTAAAAGCCTACATCGCGGTTTTTGTGTGCTTTACCGTCAAAGCTATACACCTCGAATTGGTAGGTGATCTCTCCACACTCGCTTTTATCGCCGCTCTCGATCGCTTCGTATCGCGTAGAGGGAAACCTACAGAAATCTGGAGTGATAACGCAACAAATTTTCGGGGTAGCAAACGTTATCTAGATGAGTTGTTCCAACATCTTATTAGTCAAGAACACAACGATATCATCAGCGATCATTTATCAAAACAGCAGATAGCATGGAAATTCATTCCCCCGTCCGCACCTCATTTTGGAGGCCTGTGGGAGGCGGGAGTGAAATCGGTAAAATTTCACCTCAAGCGAGTCATAGGAGATCATCGGTTAACTTACGAGGAGATGTATACGCTGCTGGTCCAGATAGAAGCCCTACTCAATTCTCGACCTATGTGGCCTACATCTGATATGGATCCCATAGCACTTAGCCCAGCCCATTTTTTGATTGGTGAAACTTTTTTATGTGTCCCTCGTCCTAATATCAGTAACCAACTCGTAAACCCATACATTAATTGGTCTCTATTACAGAATTTAAAGCAAGGTTTTTGGAAACGCTGGCATGCAGAGTATTTAACATCCCTACAACAAAGACCTAAGTGGGCAACAGAAACAGCGAATATTCAAGTTGGCGATGTCGTTTTATTAAAGGAATCCCAGCTGCCTCCTTCTACATGGATTCTCGCCCGAGTCACTCAAATACATCCAGGCAAGGACCAACGAGTTAGGGTCGCAACAGTCAAAACAAATACTGGCGAATACATGCGTCCAATAACAAAATTAGTTCCGTTACCTTTTTCTGAAAGAGCGGAGTCTTTCAGGGGGGGCTAGATGTTTACAATTAATATTAAAAAAAAAAAAATAATAAAACATTGTATAATTTACCTTATGTTGAATTTCCAAACATTGTTTAAGTTACCCTACACACATATATTTGCTCTCATGTACTCTCATTTGATCAATGTTAATTACATATACTGATTCATTACGTTCGTGGACACCAAAGGCTAAACATCGTTTTTTTTTCAGCACTAGTCAATCTCGTCGGCTTGTTTATATAAGACACCCTCAAAAACCCGTTATTAAGCTAAGTTTTTGTAATTTTCTTAGCATACATTTAATAAAAGATATATTTTCTGTTAATATTAAGTTGTCGAAAGACATAGATTAAGTATGTGTATATTGTTTGTTTTAGAGTGCCCGCCTAGGGTCAGTAAGACACTAATGTTAGTTATAATATAAGCTAGTCTTAATCATTTTGTCTAGCGCGTAAGATAGCTATACATTTTTCTTGAAATAAAATGAATTTAAAATGCAAAAAAAAAAAAAAAAAATGCAATCTCGTATGTATCGGTTGTCGTCCGATCACCGCAATCAACTAGCATTGGGTGCGGTCATCAGTCAGATGGGGGACCGCTTGGGAACACAGCGTGTTGTTCATTTTTTTTTGCCTATTTTTTAGTTATTTAATTTCTAACAAAAAAACCGCTACACCGATTTCACTGAAAACTTATTCAGTATTAAGTTGCGTGATTACGCGTGGAACGAACCCAATCTTATGTCAATACCATTTTTGATTCTCGAGATAATCGAGGGATATTCCGAAACGCACACACGAACATAGGTTCATACACACACATACAGGCATCTCTATAAAAACCTTGAATTTGGATTCTGGTGACCTTGAAACGTGGAGATATGTCAAAATTTGGATTCCGCAAAATCGGCCCAATTACAATAACTTCCCAATGGAAAGTTAATAAACTAAAATATATCTATACCTTTTCATATTGTGCCTCTCTCTAAATAAACCGTTGGATAAAGTTTTTTCCCCACTTACCCATACATTGAATATTCTCTCATTTAATGTCTGCAAAACGGAACAGAGAACAGTTCTCGAATCTCCATCACCTCCAAAGCAACCACAGAAAATATCAACACCTTCTCCGCTCATACCACTAACACTGTCACAAATACCGCAGCTTGAAACATCGTCTACGTTAAAAATGTCTAAGAAAAACAATTCTTATGATGATTGCACAATTTTGGATAGACTGGAGAGAATTATGTCACAAATTGCCGACTCAGAAAAAAGAATTACTGAAAAAATTCACTTAGAAATTGGAGTTTTAAAGGCAACGCTTGAATGGGTTAGTAATCGATTGTCTTTGGTAGAATCAAACCAAATGAAATTGACACACTAAAAGATGAGAACCAGGAACTCAAAGAAAAATTACAAAAACACGACGAGGCGATACAAAAACTAAAAGCTCTCGTGGAGACAAACGAAGAAAAACAACAACTAAAGGAGATCATGAGTGATGCACTTTTACATGGGGTTCCACTGTTACCGAATGAAAATCTACAATCGATTTTTAATCAACTTTGCGATTGTTTAAACCCAAAACCGACCATTAAAAATATCTTTCGTTTAGAAACAAAAAACAACTCTTCTTCACAGCCGGTTATGATCGAATTTGTGTTGCCAAAGGATAAGAGTCTTTTGCTGAGGTCGATTGGTAACCATCGCATAAAAACTGAAACGCAGCGTTGTCTTCGAGATATTGGTATTAGTGATATTGGTGCTAACAAAAACAGCAAACATTCACCTGTTTACGTCCACGAAAGTTTAACGGCTCGAAATCGATCTCTCCTCCAACATGCACTTACACTTGCCACAAGTACATTAGTTTAGTCATTTCTATCATAGTATTTTTATTTGAATTTGAAAGCTTGCTAATTTTTGTTTATACTCTTGTATTATAAATACCTATTATCATCACACCTTTTGTCTTCTTGTCTATTGCTTATACATTCTTCCTGAACGGAGGTTGATTTCTTAATCTTTGAGAACGGTTGATTCCAATAGACCACACAGAAACTCCAAAGACGTTTCTCGCAAAAATCATACAAAGCGTACAATGGTTAATGTTTTGTGTAGTCAGCGCACTGGTTTAGATATTGTTTATATTAATGCACAAAGTATTATACCAAAATTCGATGAATTCAGATTCATATTTGAAGGCCCAAAGGTTGTCGTGGTTTGTTTTTGAGAGACTTGACTGTCAAGTAATGTTACAGATAATGTATGTTCCTTGAATAGATTCTATAAGCCTTTTCGCTCTGATAGGGTTGGAAGATGTGGGGGAGGTGCTGCCATTTTCGTCCACAGAGAAAGGAAGGAAGGCGAGATTGATTATGTATTTGTAGAAATATTATGTAATGAAAACAAAATCTTACTGGGCTCAGTGTACAGGCCGAAAAACAATATAGATACAACAATGATTAAGAGAGTCATAGATGAATTATCTTTTATATCACCTTTTGTTGTCGTTGTTGGCGACTTTAAAAGCAACATACTTAACGATTCATCTCTGGTCTACAATATGAGCGCCTCAAATCTTTTTCCAGTAAATACATCATTACCCACACATTTTACTAGTTATAGCAGTATACTCTTCTCGATTAATGTTTTGTCAGCCATCTGTACAAAGTTCTAACTTTAAATCAAATCTCAGTTCCTGTCTGATCGCGTCACGATTTAATCCATATGACCTTTCAATGTGATCTTTTGATTTTAAGTAGAACCATAAGCTTTCACGATTTCAGACATATAAATCTGCATCTGATGGAAGAAAATTTAAAGAGAATAGAATGGTTTCGGGTTTATGGAATGCCTTCTGTTGACGATCAAGTCTTGTTCATTCAAGAAAACTTAAAAAGCTTTTTTGAACCACACGTCCCATTAGTTACAAAGAATGTTACAAGAAAAAAAGTTCCATAGTTCAACACTCATATAAAAAAAACCGATTTTCGAACGCGACCAGGCTTATAAATGTTGGAAACGTTTTCGATTAAATCTGTTGTACAATGTATTTAAAAGGTTGAGAAATAAGGTAAAAACTGAGATACGCGAAGCAAAGAAACCCTATTTTGTCCCGCGATTGGACCCCTCTCAAGCTGGAAACACACTTAGGAAAAACCTACGGGACATTGGTGTTTGCAAACAAAAGAATAGCACATATGATAATATTGACTGAAATGAACTCAATAGGAAATTTTATCTCTTCCAAGTCCAGAAGTCATCGATGATACAATGGCCTTATCATATGAGAACAACCTCTTTTCGCTTCCATGTTTTAGTTACTCAACAGTAGATGAAGCAGACGTCTTAGAAAGCTGCCTTCGTGTAAAATCAAATTCAATTGGACTTGATGAAATTCACCCGGTTTTCGTTAAAGTTATACTTCCGTACATTCTTAAATACATAACACACCTTTTTAATACAATTTTTTCGTCGAATGTCTTTCCTTCTGCCTGGAAATAAGCAAAGATTATACCAATTCCAAAAAATCAAAACCAATTGCCGTTCTACCATTTTTTTTTTCAAGGTCCTGGAAAGGATAATGAGTACCCAGATAAGAAAACATTTAACTGACAACAACTTGTTATGCATAAATCAGTCTGGATTCCTTCCGAAACACAGCTGTACTACAACCCTTATAAATGTTTTTGAAGACATAAGGCAAGCTTTTGACCGTGACAATGTTACTTTCCTCATTCTCTTGGATTTTTCTAAGGCGTTTGACACGGTCAGCCATAAGGTCCTGTGTAGCAAGGACCTTTCCTTCGGCAATGTTAATACAATCACGTCTGAGTTTCAGATCTCAGACAATTGTGGCAAATCGCTCCGTGTCTGAATTTCTCATGTTGAGCAGAGGGGTTCCACAGGGTTCAATACTGGGTCCGTTATTGTTCTCCATGTATATTAATGATCTGCCTCTTTGCCTGCAAAACTGTCAAGTCGATATGTACGCTGATGATGTTTAGATACGGAAAAGTTTTCCCCCTGGTTTGGGCGAAAACGCAGCAATTGAAGTAAATGAGGATTTAATTAGTTTAATAGGATTAATAGTTGGTCACAGAAAAATAGACTCTGCGTAAACCTACTTAATTCCAAATGCTTGGTAATTTCAAGAAAGTCCATTGACACGTCTGACTTATCCAAAATATACTTAAATAACAAGCAAATTGAGTTTGTTGAATCTGTCAAAACTTAGGTACAACCTTTACAAAGACACTTTCTTGGAATTACCACATCAGATTGACAATTGGGAGGGTTTATGGAGGGCTTCGTTTTCTGTGGAGCAATTATAAAATAACACCCTTTAAAACGCGTATTATCTTGACCAAAACAATACGTATCCCTATCATGCTCTATGGCTGTGAACATTTTTAGAATTGTAATTATGAGCACAAGCGTAAACAAACACAATGTTGCTTACAATAGTATAGCTAGGTATATCTGTGGATTAAGAAAATACGACCACATTTCTCAATTTTCTAAATCAATATATGGCGTTATCTTGAAAATCTGTTCAAGCTTGGAACGTTCATTTTGCTGAATAATGTTTTGTAAACACGTCAGCCACCTTACCTTTATAACAAGATACGTCAGTCGTGATCTCTTAGATCTTGTACCAATTCGCTATGCGTTTCTAATATCTGAGCGTCAATTTTTTTATAAACGCGATACGTCTGTGGAACTCGCTACCCCGATCTTTAAAGACGATAAGCTGTATTAGGCTAATTGGGATGAGACTCAAGGAGTATTTGGAGACATTTAGGCAGTGATTTTTTTTTCTCTTTTCTTTCTTTTCTTTTCATAACTTATTTCCTTTTACTGTAATTTTCAAAATTAAAATTATATATATTGCATATATTTTGTTTTCTTATTTTTCTTTTTCTTTTTTTTTTATTTTGTTTTCTCTTTTTAATTTACTTTTGTTGAAACTTACAACACATCATGTATATTAAATAATTAAGCTTATACTATCTAAGAAGATATTGTGTCTTATTGTAAAAGTCTAGACCAATAAATATATGAATATGAATATTCGTGTAAGTCTACATTTTTTCACATACTAGAACAATACCGAATTTTACGCAAAAATTTTATGGAAAAGGAAAAATAGGAATGTTAAAGTGTTAAATCAAATATCCGGTACAGTCAACACGATCTACCGCGGACGCTTTTGACTTCTCTCACCACAAAGTTCAATCCCACTTACGAAAATTAAATCGTTCCTGTATAGGGTTCGATCGATACACTTCATCTGTTTACTTTTTAGGGTTCCGTACCCAAAGGTAAAACGGAACCCTATTACTAAGACTTCGCTGTCCGTCCGTCCGTCCGTCCGTCCGTCTGTCACCAGGCTGTATCTCATGAACCGCGATAGTTAGACAGTTGAAATTTTCACAGATGATGTATTTCTGTTGCCGCTACCACGACAAATACTAAAAACAGAACAAAATTAATTATACATATACATAATTACAAACAACCAATAATAAATTGTTTCGGAAGGTTTTCGTTGTCATCTTTCGGCCAGTTCCCACTTGTGAGCGGCTTGTAGTCATCCATTTTGGGAAATCGAACTCAGAGAAAGCGGATAGCCTGAGGGTACGATCAGCACTTGACACGCGAACGAGTGGAGTTCAGCCCGCAGAAGGTTAGCATTTTTGTTTTTTTTTTTATTCCTAGTAGCACATGAGGGTGAGTGGGCGAAGAACTCGGGGAGAAATCTTCGGCGAAGTACTCGGAAAGTGATCTTCGGGGAAGAACTCCGGTACGGTTTTAAGCAGTTCCCGGTACGCGGCCGTACCGTGTGTCCTATTGCCTACGTTGGTCGCGGATATCACGTTCGTTGTATAAGGTATTGAAATCACAAATGTGCGTGTCGCGATTGGTGATGCGGGCTAAGTCGTTGGTCAGAGGAGTTTCGGTACGACTGTTCGAATACTCTAGCTGCGATTTGTTTACTTTTTTGGACAGTGAATTCCTTTTTTTTTTTATTTTACATATATTTTTTTTTATTTATTTCGCCTTTTTTTATTGACATACGGTGTAGGGTAGTTTTAAGGAATAATTGTAAACCTAGATTAAGTTAGGTTAAGGAAATTTAATTTGTGACATTGAATTGGAAACGATTACGGTGTTTTTTTTTTTTTTTCTTTTGCGTGGGATGTTTCGCGAGTCTCGTAGCAAATTCGCGATTCTTGCTGCGGGTAAGGCGGCGTGAGGGAAATCGCGTGGCGCCATTGCTCACGACCAGTCCTCGCAGCTGGCCTAGCATTCCTTTCGCACGACGTCGCGGCAGGTGGAGAGGAGCAAGTGAGCAAGAGGAGCAAGCGATCTTGCACAGATACGAACCGATACGTACATACGCATCACATACGTGCATACACTCACACATCTGTACGCTATGTATAAGTATACATACATACATACATATGTACATTACGAAGTAGAGTTGGGTAGTTCCGGACATGTATAGTTCACGGAACTCTGTCCTCTCTCGGACACATGTCCTCTCGTTCCGCAAATTGAACGAAAAGAGTTCCATTCAACCCTTATTCATCAATCACATATGTACAAAACGAAAAAAAAAATAACATGAATGCAACGAACATGCTTCTCATACGGTATGAGTTATACCTCGTAGTTTTCAAGAAACCCAAAAGTATGGAGATGTGCTCGAACAGTTGGTGTACACTGTACAGCACACTTGAACTGAAATGAAGAAAAGAAATGAAAAAATATAATGCCCGCACCGCATTTCGTGAACGAATGTCATACATGTGTATGTATGCATTCAGGTCCGGACATGGACATGGTTTGCTAGTTCCATATCGGTGCGATAATACATTTAGTTCCGGACATGGACATGTTTTTGCTAGTTCCATATCGGTGCGAGTATACATTTAGTATTTTAAAACGGGTAGAGATTGCAGTGCATACTGAGATGAAATAATTATCTTATAACCCCATTTAGATACTGTTTCAAATATATTGAATGGTCTTTCCAACAAAGTTGTTGGTCCAATATAACACCTAATTATTTAAAACTGTCCACGTGTTCAATCAAGAAGCAATTTTCAAACATTCTTGATTGTTGAATACTATATCTTCAAGAACAAATCGATTACACAATGGTGCATGATAATATAAGGGAAGGTCTCTGAAAACTCTACCGTTGATATTAAATATCATGTACTTCGTTTTGTTGCTAATTATTAGTTTGTGATAATTAAACCATCTCCTTAACATATCTAGGTCATAATTAACATCTGCAAAACTATCAACTAAGTTAGTGTTTGAGTGGAAAAGAGATGTTTCATCAGCAAAGGCAGTTATTTTGCCTTTAAAAGGTTGTAGGAAAAACGTATTAACATAAATTAGAAAAAGGATTGGGCCCAATACTGCTCCTTGGGGAACATCCATATTTAAGAAGTCTATAGAACTGTAAACATTCCTAATTTTCACAACTTGATAACGGTTGGATAAATAAGAAGAAAACCATTTATAAATGGAGCCTCTGAAACCCGCTTTGTAAAGTTTATCGAGTAGCAAAGTATGATTAACCATATCAAAGACCTTACTGATATCAACAAATAATGTTGATGGTGTTTGAGAATTGTTTAGACTATTATATATTTCACCAGATCAATTATCCGGGCGATTCACCTTTATTACAAGCTTTTACACACTTCATACTTTATTGCTTACTTACTTACTTACTTACTTAGGTGGCGCTACACTCCGTGGTGAACCTGGGCCTCAACCAACAAGCGTCCCCAGCTGGCACGGTCTTTGGCCAGCTGTTTTCAGCGCTGCATGCCCAGTTGGTTAAGGTCCCCCTCCACCTGCGTGCGCCACCAATGATGCGGCCGTCCTCTGCCGCGCCTTCCTTCCGGAGTGGATTCGAAGACTCTTCTGGTCGGAGCTGTATTTTCCATGCGCTCTACATGGCCCGTACCAGGCCGATGTCGCTGTACAACCCGTACAGTTCTTAGTTATATCTTCTCCTCTATACACCGTTTGAACAAACGAGACCGTAGATAGTACGCAGAATTTTCCTCTCGAAACGACCAAGGGCATCTTCATCCGCTTTTGTTAAGGTCAAAGCCTCTGCGCCGTAAAGGAGGACTGGGATGATTAAGGTCTTATATAGTGTCACCTTGGTTTTCCGAGAGAAGGCTCTACTTCTCAATTGCCTCTGAGCCCAAAGAAACAGCGGTTGGCAAGAGTGATTCTGCGTATTATCTCAGCGCTGATATTGTTGTCATTGGTCATCAGTGAGCCAAGGTAGACGAATTCCTTGACCACTTCAAAGTTATATCCGCCCATGGTGACGTTCTGGCCAATACGTCGGTGTTGTCCGTCTTTATTGCTTACACACACCTTGTCTTGACAACTCACTAGGTGGCTTGATTACTTTCACACTGAATACCGACTGATCACTGGTTACTGAATCCCGAATACTGAATGCTCCCGAGGACGAGCGCTCCCGATTATATAGCCCTCAGTGCAATCTCTCGAATGTTTAGAAGTCTCTGGAATGCTCTGGAATCGACATTCAGCAGTAGGCGGCTGAAGGTCGCAGTCATTTCTTTTCTGCTCGATCAGACCATTCCAAGCTTTGGCAGCGAAATTCAAACATATCCGTCGGTTCGTGTCCGCTAGAGTATTTTTTGTTTTGCAAGTACACACATATATATTTTTTAAGGGAACAGAACTATAGTTTATAAGATGATGAGTGTAGACTTCGACTAAGGGAAATCCCTTTCAAGCGAACAAAAAAACAAAGGGAAGGAGAAAATAAACGAAATAGTATTGCTTTCAAAATCTATAATCTCGTATTGTGTGCACACCCAAAATCCTTTGGGAACTAGCGGATAGGTAATTCTCGATGGAGTTTCAGAATGCAATTACTTGACTCCCCAGTCAAGAACAATGAGGGCGTCGTAACGCAGTGGTTAGTGTGTTGGGCTCTGGCGCGCGATGAGCGAGTTCAGATCTCGAAAACGCCAACGCCATCGAATGCTTATTTCGCGGCGTCCCTCCTCGGCAGGGTACAGGTAAGACCCCCGTAGTAGTATAGTTCCCAAGAAAGAGCTTCTCGGCTCAAGCCGTTCGGAATCGGCATTAAACTGTAGGTCCCCTTCACCTGTGCAAAAAAAAATAAATAACACACAACATGGGTGATTGAGAGAAGCTTGGCTCTGGCCCTTCATGGGCTGTAACGCCACCAAAGCAAACAAGTCAAGAACAATTCTAGAACTAGATATTTGTTGTGTTAGGTTAAATTTTTATTACGATAATTTGATCGTATTAGATCGTACCATAGAAAATGAGTCACTTATACCTGACGTGTAAAATCTGCAAGTACAGTAAATTTTTTCTAGGAATTGTTTATCATGTTGACAACAACCCAAATTTGGACTCTCTTACTTTTAAATTTAAAGTGAGACATAGTGCGTCCCTTTTTTTTTTTTTTTTTTTTTTTTTATTTCCTAATATATTTACATCTGTCGCTTAAACATTAAGTAAATTTTCTCAAAGAGGACGAAAGGAAAGAATCTGAGACTCTGGCCAGTGCCAAAGTCACCTATGGTATTAAGGGAAGGCACAGGTGAGTTTTAATTCACCCGAAGCGTTGGGGGTTTTATTCACTCCGAGCGCCCCTTGTCGCTCGTTGTTGTCGCCTTATATGAGTTTAGAGTTTTGCATACATGTTATGTTTGAAACACTAGGTCGATTGGTCTTCTTCGTTTGAGTCTTCTTCTTCTCAGCGTTTCTTCGTCGAATAATTTGTTTACTTCCGGGTTGCAGTGAGTTATGATTTTTGTTAAATGTTTTGTGCTTGTTTTTTCTATCTCTTGGTCAATTGTATTTATTTGTAGGTCACGATGAATGTCTTCGTTGCAAATGTACCATTCAGCGTTGGTTATCGTCCTCAGGATCTTGTTCTGTTGTCTTTGAATTATGTTCAAGTTACTTTTTCTCGATGTCCCCCAAATTTGGATGCCGTATGTCCATTTTGGTTTTATTATACTTTTGTATATAAGTATTTTGTTTTTGAGGGAGACATTCGATTCAGGTCGTAAGAGCCAGTATAATTGTCGAAATTTGTGTTTTATCTGAGATCGTTTTTGCTGAGTATGTAGCTTCCAAGTTAGTTTGCTGTCCAGGTGAATCCCTAAGTATTTAGCAGCCGGTTGGATGGATAACTGTTTGTTGTTTATTGTTAGTGGTAGTGGTGTGTATTTTGTTTTGGTTGTGTAGATAACTTGTATCGTTTTGTCTTTGTTAATCTTTACGTTCCATTTAGAGAACCAGTTGCCTGCTTTATCTAGCATTTGTTGTAGTTGGTAGGTCACAATTGGTAGGTGGTGTCCGGAATTTATTAGCACAGTATCGTCCGCGAAAGTTGCGATCATGGCCGATTCACTGCCAGGGGTGGGCATGTCTGCTGTAAAAATCAGGTAGAGGAGAGGTCCTAATATACTTCCTTGGGGTACTCCGGCTTTAATTTGGTGAATATCAGAGCATTTGTCGTCGGTTCTTACATAGAAGCATCGTTGCTCCAGGTAGCTTTTTAATAATAGGAAGTAGTCTTTGGGAACGACGTTACTGAGCTTAGCCAAAAGTCCCTTGTGCCAAACTGAGTCAAAAGCTTTCGCCACGTCTAGGTACACTGCTACGCAGAATTGTTGGTCATCTAGTGCAGTTGATAATTTATTTGTCACTCTATGTATCTGTTCAATAGTTGAGTGTTGTCTTCTGAAGCCGAACTGGTGATTTGGAATAGCGTTGGATTTTGTCAATATGGGCTGGAGTCTTTTTAGTAGGAGTTTTTCAAAAAGTTTTGATAAGAGTGGAAGCAAACTTATGGGTCTGTATGAGGTTGTCATTGTGGCGTCTTTTCCAGGCTTGGGTATAGCTATTATTTCAGCTACTTTCCATAATTTTGGGAAGTATTTAAGTCGTATTACACTATTGAAGAGGTTCCGAATGAAAATGAGGGCTACATGCGGAAGTTCTTTTAATAATTTGCCAGTCAGTAGGTCGTAGCCAGGTGCTTTCTTACTTTTTGTTTCTTTTTTTATGCAAGCTTCTATTTCCTTGATTGTCATTTTTTTTATGGGTTCGATGTCTTGTATAGTTCGGGTGGGATGTGGTGCTGGGTCCTTGTCTCCATCGAAGTTTGTAAAAGTTGACTCAAAGTAATTAGCTAAGGTTGTTGCCTTGCCCAAATTATTTCTAGCCCATGTATTGTCTGGTTTTTTTATTGGGGGATGGTGTTGTGTTTTGTTTGACTTGTCTCTCGTTGCTCTCCATAAAGAGTAGTTTGTCGCGGATGTTGGGGTCAGGTTCTTTAAGTAGAAAGAGAGGTTTTTCTCCTGCATTTCCTTTAATTTTAGTTTTACAATTTTGGTGATTTTGTTCAGCTTTGCCTTGTCGGTGGGTGCTTTTGTCAACTGCCATTTTTTCCTCATTTTCCTTTTGGTCTGTATGAGTTTTTTGATCCAGGGGGGCGTTGGAGTGCT
The DNA here is from genome assembly GCA_951905685.1 of Eumerus sabulonum. Lineage (NCBI taxonomy): Eukaryota > Metazoa > Arthropoda > Insecta > Diptera > Syrphidae > Eumerus > Eumerus sabulonum. The sequence continues at coordinate 76,052,860 of OX645060.1, forward strand.
GTAGGATTTGTCCCTTATGGAGGGCGTTGCTCTATAGGCCCCTTCATTTATTTGGTCATTAAGATACACAATTGCTCTTTCGATGTCGTCATGGTGTTTAAGGGGAATATTCGTGTTTAGGGACATTTCCATGTATTGACGAAATGTATCCCAGTCAGTTTTTGGGTTGTAGAGCTTGGTAGATGCTTGCACTTTTTTGGGATTTGTAAAGTATTTTATGGTTATGGGAGAGTGGTCTGAAGAAAGGTCAAAGGAGGACTTTATTTCTATGTTGTTACAGTTGATGTTCCTGACTATACAAAAGTCAATAAGGTCAGGTTTCTTGGTCGTATCTGTGGGCCAGTAAGTTGGTTCACCTGTGCTTAGATGCTTGCACTTATTCATTTTGATTGCATCTAGAAGATTTTTGCCTTTTTTGTTTGTGAGTCTTGAGCCCCAGTCTGTGTGTTTGGCATTGAAATCACCTCCCACCAGAAAACGGTTGCCTAAGGATTTTAAGTAAGAGTCATATTGTGGGGTAGTGATTTTGTGTTTTGGTGGACGGTAAATTGAAGAAATCACCATGGATCCATGTGTGTCTTGAAGTTGAATTGATGTGGATTGAATGTGGTCGGTTCGAAAACTGTTTAATTCAATGAACTTGATACGGTTGCTTATAATTATTGCCGTTCCCCCGTGTCCTGTTCCATCCGGGTGATTTGTACACAATGTTGAGTATCCGGGAAAATTGATGCGCTTTTTCTCGTTAAGGTGGGTTTCAGCAATGAGTATAATGTCGATTTCGTTGTCTTTAAGGTATTGTTTTAGTCCGAGGTAGTGCTGGAGAAGACCGTTTGCGTTCCATATGGTCATTTTGAGATGATTATGGTTTACCTCCATCATGTCTAGTGAATAGATCTCTTTTGATCTAATTAAAACAACGACGATGGTTGCTGGATAACAAGTGACTTTATTAATAAAATTTCCTAAGCTTAAATACTATTTTGCATGACAAGGAATCGTGGGAATAGAATTCGGAATTGGAAGTGTGGGAAAATGAAATGATGAATTTTCAGATCGTCACCAGACGAAATGTGACGCTCTTTCGGGACTAGACAGGTGTTGGGTGCAGTGAATGCACTGTGGGAAACTTAAAGGAATTGTTTCAATGCGTACATATGGGAGTAAATGGGGTGGGAAAGTTGGCAATGAGGAAAACTTGCGGTGTGTGCAGTTTAAGCTTGAACATTCTCCCCGGCATTGAGATCTCGGAGCTCAAATGTTATGTTTTGGGGATTTAGAGTCTTCTTCGTCTTCTTTCTCTGGTAAAGTATTAAACTTATCAGCAACAGAACCGCAACTAGTGATAAGTAGCCAAGGGAATATTGATGTATGTCGTGATGAGTTAATAAATTTGGTAGTGTTTGTTGAGTTTTTTGCTCTGCAATTTCCTTCATTAATAGTGATACGTCATCCTCACCGCGAATTATGAAATTATCTTTATTTGTTTCCTGAAGATTATCTTGAAATGTTTCTTGATGTGGTAGCCTTAGTAGTTGACTTAAGTTCATAGCTGGCAGGAATGAAACAGCTGAGTTGGTTGTGTGGAAATTGTGAGAATTAATTGTCATTGTTGGTTGTTTAATGACGCAATTTTGAGGTAAATTTAATAGCCCTACTCCGAGCAACTTGGTGCTGCGTATGCTGGATCCACATAGTATTGAAAGAGTTTCTTCTTGTTGAAAGGCGAATATCCAGTGATTCGGATTGTGTAGCTGTATCCACATTTTCCCTGGACTGGCGGCCTTGAGTTTGCAAAATGGCGATAATTGGTTTTTGTGATTGAGCAAATGTATTTCACATTGATTTTTTGTAGAATGAGTGTTGAAAATAGGATGTCGCTGCTTGCAGATGTAATTCCGTTCATTGTTTTGTAGACATTCTTGGAATTCGATCTGTGATACTGGAAAATATTGGTCCCTATATGGACTTATGGCAAGAAACGGTGTAGATGGTTGTATAAATATGAAAGAGCCATTGTGCGGAACGGGTAATGGTATCACCTTGAATAACTGGAACACTTGATTGCCTAATAGTGGTAGCGTGATGAGGAACAGTATTGCAGAAGAGGTCACACGGGCCTTAACTCTTAATAGCTCGTATAACTTTGGTAGATTGTGCTCATCATATTCAGGAAATTTTAAGCTGTTTGGTATATCTTTCCGAATTTTGTTGAGCTCATTGCAAAGTTGTCTTGGTGATAAAATTAGTGAACTTAGTCTTCCTTGGTGGGTATCCGTAATAGCCTCAAGAATGGCTAGTTGAGTTCGTTGAAAGCTGTCCATTAGCTTAGATATATAAATGATAACGGAGTTAAATACTTGTGCTTCAATTGCGGTGTGGTTAAGATTGTCGATAGCATGAGAAAATTGAGTTAACTGCTGTTTTACTTCAATGAATTGTGCCCTAATTGAAGACATGGATTTGTTCAGAACATTGGCCGTTGATTCGACAATAGATGTTTGTTTTCTGCTCAATTCCAGTAGATGTTCTTCGTTCCTGTTTGCCTTTTCGATATTATCTTCTATATATTGGGCATAATCTTGATCAAGAATCCCAAATAGCTTGCTTGCGATGTTGCCAATAAAATCAAACGGGGATCGTTTTTTACGAATAGCTACACCATTTCGATGTTTTAGAATTTCGTTTAAACTTTCTGATTCTTGCAATTGTAGTTCTAGTTGTTTTATAATTGGGCTGCAGATCATTTTTGGGTGTTGTTGCAGGATTTCACATTTTTGTTTCAATCTGTTAATGCCTTCTTTGAGCCCTTGATACTCCTGCCAATAGTTGGACATGTTGAAATAAACGAAGAGATTCCAATCATCAGTGATTAAACTAGCTTCCCCCAGGTCTTCAAAGTATATTCCAGGGTTGTCATCGAAATTTTTTACTTCTACTGCACTTGGTACTGTTGGTTGACCCAATGTCATTCCCATTAATAATAAACCCATAAAGAGTGTTCGTAATGGTTTTATTTTTACCACTTGATTCGAAGAAGATTCGGAATGTTTTCGTTTAAGAGTTGGATTATCCGCAATAGTAATGGTTTTTTGTATGGGAAGAAACCTGCCTTTCAGGGGGTGGATTACTTTCGTTGATCTTGCCACATTTTTAAAATTGCTAGGGGATTCCTTCAGTGTATTTTGTTGAATTTCAGAAGGTAGTGGGCAGATCTTAGCGATAGATCTTCTTATTTCTCCATTTGCTGTCTTTATATCGACTACTCGAGACATTTTGTCCTGTCCTGGAATTAACTTGATGATTCTGCCCATTATCCATTTGAGTGGGGGTAGGTTATCCTCTTTTATAAGTACAAGCGTTCCTGGTTCAATATCTTCCTGGGGATGTTTCCACTTATACCGTTGCTGGACCTCTTGCAGGTACTCTCTACTCCATCTACGCCAGAACTCCCGGTGTATAGATGTCACCAAATTCCAGCGGGCTACGTGGGTGATATTAGACATCTTGTAATCCGGATCGATGATAGTGGTCAGTGGTGCTCCAATTAAGAAGTGTCCTGGGGTAAGCGCTTCTAGATCATTTGGGCTTGATGACATCGGTGTTAATGGCCTCGAATTCAGAATAGCTTCTATTTGCGTTAAACCCGTGGTCAATTCTTCCTGCGTTAATGCTGCGCCCGAAAATACTCGCTTCATATGATATTTAGCGGACTTGACCGCGGCTTCCCACAATCCTCCGAAATGTGGTGATCTCGGAGGGATCGGTTTCCATTCGATGCTCTTTTCGGCACAGTGATTTCTAATGGATGCCGTTCCTTCATTGGTAAAGATTTTTGAATACAGTTCGTTGAGTTCATTTCGGGCTCCCATAAAATTTGTCGCGTTGTCCGAAAATATTTTAGCTGGACAACCACGACGCGCCACGAATCTTTTTAGAGCTCCAATGAATGCCTGAGTCGTAAGATCTGTCACCAATTCCAGATGCACGGCCTTAGTAGCAAAGCATATGAAAACTGATACATATGCCTTTGTTGCTCGTTTACCTCTGATTCTGTAGTGGATGTACACTGGGCCAAGAAAGTCTACTCCGACATTTAGGAATGGTCTTGCCGGTTTCACTCGTTCTGGTGGTAAATTACCCATCAATTGGTCGATTCCTTTCGGCTTTGCTCGAAAACATCGTATACAATTGTGTACTATAGTTTGAGCTAATTGCTTCCCTCTCAAAATCCAGTAATGTTGTCTGGATGCAGAGAGTAGTGCTTGTGGCCCTGCATGCAGACTATCGTAATGCAATTGTGTCATTAGTAATCTCGTGAATACATGAGAGCTTGGTAGAATCATTTGGTGTCTTGCTTCGTATGGGAGTTCCGAAGCTTCCAGTCGCCCTCCTACTCTAATTATGGTTTTGTCATCCAGAAATGGCGACAGGGAGCTCAAACGACTTTTTTCCGATACCTGTCCCAATTTTTTGAGTGATTTTATCTCTTCCGAAAAGGCTGCTTCTTGTAGATGTTTAACTATAATTATCTTTGCTGCCTTTAGTTCTTGCACTGAGAGAACGTTGTCCAGAAGCCTATAATTCCTGGCCCTTTTCAGGTTACTAATGAAGCGAATTATATATGCCGTTATTTTCTGCAGCGTTGGGAACGAATTTCGATGATTGATGCGTTCAAGAAAATGATGGCTTGTATTCTCTACTGCTAGAACAGTCTTCATTATTTTAATTTCGGGTATCTCCTCTTCTCGTACTGGCTGTGGTTGTGTTGGCCAGTCGCATCGAGATTCGCGGAGAAATGCTGGTCCTTGAAACCAAACGACGGATTTAATTAGTTGCTCTGGAAATAGGCCTCGAGATAAAAGATCAGCTGGATTGAGATCAGTGCTGATGAATTTCCATTGGCTTTTACTAGTTTCGTCTTGAATAATGGAAATGCGATTAGCTACAAACGTTTGCAATGGGGATTGAGTATGTATCCATGCTAATACAATTCGTGAGTCGGTCCAGAAAGTTGTCTCCTTAATATCCACTGGTAGGTGTACTTTCACAAACTTTACTAGTTGTGTCATCAGCTTAGCGGCACATAGCTCCAGACGAGGTATGGTTTGTTGTTTGATTGGTGCTACTCGAGATTTTGAGCATACCAATTGTACCTTTATTTCTCCGCGATGATTTGTGGACTTCAGGTAAACCACGGCTCCGTATGCTCTTTGAGAGGCATCGGAAAACGCATGAAGCTCCACACCAGTTGCATCTGCTAACATGATGTGTCGAGGTATTTTTAGGTTGTTGAGCTGGAGTAAACTCTTTCTGAATTTCATCCATTTCGTGTGAGTCTCCATGGGTAACGCAGCGTCCCAGTCCAATTTTGAGATCCATATTTCTTGTAGGAATATTTTAGCGAGTATTACGACTGGACCCACAATTCCGATTGGATCGAAAATGTGAGCAGTATCCGCTAATATGGATCGCTTGGTTACTCTTGTCGCTTCTTTCCATTTTGTTTTGATGAGGAATTGGTCTGATGATGGTAACCAGATCATACCAAGCGTTTTGACAGATGCTTCATTTTGATCGTGTAGAACATTTTCCGTTTCACAATCTGCCTTTGGTATATCTGCAAGAAGTATTGGTGCATTCGCACACCATTTTCGAAGATGAAATTGACCTTGTTCAAGTAATGCCTTCAGCTGCTTCTTCATCTGAAGAGCCTTTTTTAGATCGTTAGTGCCCGTCAAGATATCGTCCATGTATATATCTTGTTGTATAATGTTCGCGGCCAGTGTATATCTGTCATCTGTTGTTTGAGCCAAATCTTGGAGACATCTTATTGCTAAATAAGGTGCAGACTTGGTACCGTACGTCACAGTGTTGAGTTGATATACCTTTAGTGGTTGCTCAGTGGATTCTCTCCAAATGATATGCTGGAACTGCTTGCTGTAGTCATCCACCAGTATTTGGCGATACATTTTGGATATGTCGGCGGTGAATACGTATGTATGGACTCTGAAGCGCAGAAGAATGGAGAGTAGGTCATTCTGTAGGGCTGGTCCAGTATGCAAAATATCGTTGAGTGATATATTTGTTGATGTCTTTGAGGATCCATCGAATACCACTCGTAACTTTGTTGAGCTACTTTCGGGGCGTAGTACACAATGATGCGGTAGGAAGAAATTCGGGGTTTTAATTGACTTGGTATCAATTTCCTTCATGTGGCCTAACTCGATGTATTCCTTCATAAACTTTGCGTATTGTTGACGAATTATCGGCAGATTATTTAACCTCTTCTCCAGACTCAGAAATCTTCGGGTAGCTATTTCCCTCGATTCCCCAAGACTGGCTGGATCATGTTGAAATGGCAACTGCACAATGTAACGACCAGAATTTGTTCTTGTTGTAGATGTTGTGAAGATTTCCTCGCATTGCCGTTCATCCTTAGTTAATCGTCTCTGATGGATGATTGTCGATGTAGATGGAGCTTCCTCTAAGCTCCAGAATCGTTGTACAAGATTGTCCAAGTTTGAAGTCTCCACCCCGATGCCGCAAAATAGAGTTGAGGGTTCCTCAAATGTAGTTTTTCCTATGACTACCCATCCAAGTAGTGTATTTTGTAAAGTGTGTCCTCCATTTCTGATTTTAATTTGACCTACCGATAGTAGCTCAGGATAAAGTTCCGCTCCGATGAGTATATCAACTTCCTGAGGTTGATTAAATGTTGGATCTGCTAATTTGATGTTTTTCGGTAAACGCCATTGACTACTGTCGATATATTGGCTAGGCTGTCTGGAAGTTATGGTCTTCAAGACATAAACTTGTAAATTTGTGCTGTAGCCAGTAATGCGAGATTGAAGGCAAAGAGTAACCTTCTTACTGATTTCGATGGGCTTATTTCCTATTGCGGAAACTTGCAATGATTCATTTCTTGAAACTAGCCGTAGTTTATTTGCTAATTTCTCGGTAATGAAACTCAATTGAGATCCCGAATCCAGCAATGCCCTGGCCTTGATAGGGCTGTTATTCCGAGCTAGTAAATTAATAACAGCTGTTCCCAAGAAAACATATTTTAATGCTGTAGCGTCTGAATTTGTTGCTGACAGGCTGGTCCTATTGTCAATCGATGGAATTTGAGGTGCATTTTGCTGTTGGATCTCTGGTAATTGGATGTGGAGCAGGGTGTGGTGGAACTTATTGCACTTGGTGCAGTGTCCAGAAGTACACTTTGAGACTTGGTGACCAAATCGTAAGCAATTGATGCACCTGCTCAAAGCCTTCACCTGTCTAAATCTTTCCTGTGGGGCGAGCTGCAGAAATTTTGAACATTTGAAGATGGGATGACTCGGTTGATCACAAATTGCACACTTATTGCCCGTCTCTTTCCCCGCTGCAAGAGATACTCGTGATGATCGTTTTGTATCGTCTGTATTAACTTTGTAGGTCTTCGTACCCAGTGCTTCCAATGACTGAAATCTTGTTTCCAAAAATGAAAGGAAATCAGGGAAGCTGGGTAGTGCCTTCGGTTTCTTAAGGGATTGTTCCCAAATGGTTAGTGTGCTTCTATCCAACTTCTTGAGAAGAATATTCATTAGAAGAGGATCCCAATTTGTAGTGTCGATGCCAAGGTTTTTCAGACTCAGGAGACATTCCTGTGTAGTATCGTGCAATGCCTTAACTTGATTTGCTCCTTCGTGTTGGATGGTAGGCTGTGCTAGTAGCTTATTCACTAAAGCGGTCACTAACAGTCGGGTATTTTCGTACCGCTCAGTGATTACCCTCCATGCAGCACTATAGTTTGCGTCGGACGTGGTAAAGTGCCGAATTAATTTTTCGGCTTCGCCTGTGAGAGTTGTCTTTAAATAAAATAACTTTTGGCAGTTAGCGATTTGTTGATTGTGCACTAGTTCAGTGAACAAATCGCTATATTGTCTCCATTTCAAATAATCCCCATCAAACTTTGGTAGGGTGATCTTTGGCAAGTTAAGTGTTGCAGTCGGCATACTAGTGGCAGATAACGATGTTGTAGCTTGGGGTGTATTCAGTTGATTCGTCATCTGTGTTAGTCTTGTTGTTAATGCCAGGACATGACCATTAACTGCATCCTCCAGCCTTAGGTACTCATCCATTTGATAGCCTTCTGCAATAGGGTCTTCCACCAGTTCTGCGACCAATTGATGCATCTCCTCAATTTGCCCCCAATACTTGTTCAAGTCATTTATTTTGAGTTGACAAAACGTATTGGTCCAAGTTTCCACTGAACTTTCGCCAAGCTTGGTGAACAACCGTTGCAATGCTTGTGCGGCTGATTTTTGCCGTCGGACAATTTTCACCAGCTCTGATATTGGCTTTGTGTCCGTATGCGATGATCCAGCTGGCTCAGTTAATTGTTGATTGTCGTCAGTGAGGCTAGAATCATCGTCATCCGGAATCGACGACAGATTCTGTTTTATCTCATCGTAAATCTGTTTCACTCTGGCAAATGTGTTGCCTTGGATGTATGGTGTATCGTGTTGGACGGAATCTTTGACTTGTTCATGGTTTTTGCTGAATTCCAGCCATATGTTTTCGATGATGTTCAGCCTCTTATTCCGATATGAGGCTGTTTTCCTGGCGGGACCGTCTTTGCCAATATTGATTTGTATCTTCTGCAGTTCTTCTGCTAAGATCTTTTGCCTGGCAACTATGCGGAAAACCTCTATCTCCTCCATGGTGATTATTTCGTTTTAGGTTTTTTTTTTATTTTGTAGCTTGATGGCTTAATAGTATGATGAAGCTTGAAATCTTCGCCTAATTATGATGATACCAGTGTTGTAGCCCTGGTAACGCGTGTTTTATGTTCAAAGGGAACTTATTAATACCAGTGTTTGAAGCCCTGGTAACGCTTGTGTCAATGTGATGAAAATGATTTGCTCCTTGCCACCAGTGGGGAAGCAAGATCACGTCGGGGTCACCAAAAATGAATAGATCTCTTTTGATCTAATTAAAACAACGACGATGGTTGCTGGATAACAAGTGACTTTATTAATAAAATTTCCTAAGCTTAAATACTATTTTGCATGACAAGGAATCGTGGGAATAGAATTCGGAATTGGAAGTGTGGGAAAATGAAATGATGAATTTTCAGATCGTCACCAGACGAAATGTGACGCTCTTTCGGGACTAGACAGGTGTTGGGTGCAGTGAATGCACTGTGGGAAACTTAAAGGAATTGTTTCAATGCGTACATATGGGAGTAAATGGGGTGGGAAAGTTGGCAATGAGGAAAACTTGCGGTGTGTGCAGTTTAAGCTTGAACATCTAGTAATAATTAACGTTAGGATGTTTAACATGTTGGTCATTTGTGTGATTAGTTGTTTCATCATGTTTTTGAGTTCTTTTATGTCGGAAGATTGTTCGGTGTTAGTATTTTGGGATTGGTCCGAGGGTGTTTTCGTCTTATTGGTTAATGTCTGCTTTGATTTTTGAGTTTGTAGAGTCGTAACGTCCGTGGTTAATGTCTGTTTTGATTGTTGACTTTGAAGAGTGGTAACATTTGCTGCGATAGCATCTGCGTAGCTTGTAGTTGGCTTGACTATTGCTGATTGGTACGCGTTAGTTGTTAGTGGCGCTTGGGTTGGTTGATTGTCTGTATTTGTATTTCCTCTTGGTCGCAGGGGAGGAAAGCGTTGAATCATGAGAGCTTTGTAGACCTCGCACCCCTTATAGTTTGCTGTGTGGTTTCCTTCACAGAGGGCACATTTTGCACTACTGTCTTCCTTTGTTAGTTTGCACTCAATGGTCTTATGTTTTCCTGCGCATTTCACGCAGACTGCGTCCATAGTACAGAAGTTTTTCGTGTGTCCATACCTTTGGCAATTTATGCACTGGGATATTGTTCTCTTATGGTGAGGAGTTTCGAAAGAGACTGCGCAGTTTAATAAGTTAGTGATTTCGTATACGTCTTTGTTGTTTTTTTTGTTTTCGAGTTCAATGGTGAAGAGAGGAAGAGGTACTTTGGTGCCTTTTTGTTGAATGTTATGAATGTTTAGGACTGTATGGTTTAGTTTCTCGAGTTCCCGTTTTATGTCGTCAAGCTCTGTAGAAGGGTGTATGCCCCTCAGTACTATTTTGAAACCTCTTTCTTCTTTTGGTTTGTATGTATAGTACTTTGTTTGCTTTTGTCTTAGCATTTTCACTATTTTAGTGTAGAAGATAGAGTTAGTTGCTTGGACTCTTATTTCATTCTTTGCAAGCACTTTTAGTTCATAGTTTTGCTTTGCTTCTACATCGAGAGCCCTTGTTAGGGTCGTTACGCACTCGACTTCCTGGACGTAAATTGGGGGTGGTTTGTTGCCTTTTTTCATATGTTCGGTTTCGTTTTCCTGTTTTTGTGTGATGTTGTTAAAGTCGTAATCGTTATCATCGATAGCAAGGATGTCGAAGCGGTTTTGCGGCTTGTCTTGCTTGGGTTTGCTCAACCAATAGTTTAATGTTTGTTGATTTTTCGTTTTTGGTTTCTTGGTTGTTGCGCTTGTTGTTGTGTTTGGTGAGTTTCTTGAGCGTTTGTTACAGGTGGGGGTTGATGGGTCTTGTGTCGGAGGATTATATTGAGTTGTTCGAATAGTTTGTTCCCTAAGTTGGAAATGTGTGCTTGTTATGCATGGCGTTGTTGTGATTGGTCCTATGTTTGTTGTCGTTGTAGAGGTATTAGTATTTGTAGAGGCAAGGGTTGTTATGACACTAGTCGATGTCGAGGTTGTCGTTATCATTGTTGTTGTTTTGTTTTCGTGGACATTTAAGTCCGGGAAAGGGTTACGATCGCGCCCGTTTGGGGGCGATCGTAATACACTCATTTTATTTTTCGATGCTGCTTAGGAAGTATTCTGAAACTGCCTAAGAGTATGCAACAATAGATGATGATTGGAGGAGAGCTTAGATCTCAATCGCTAATGAGGGTGTGCGCCTGAGCTTAGCGCAGGCGCACCTCACTTATGCGTCCCTCCTTTTGTTGTTGTTGTTTAGTTTGAGTTTGTAGCACTGATAAGTACTGGTGTTTGGTTCGGAGTCCACACTTTCCACAAAAAGCTCTGCGTCGAGGTAGCTGTCACTGAAGAAATGGGTTTAATGAGTGCGTCCCTGGCAACAGAATCATTAATAACGAATAAAGAATGCAGCGGTTAATGAACGCAAAATTTGCTAAGTTCCGTTCGGGAGATCTTAGCCTCGAAAACGAATCAAGTGGGAAAACAGAACCGGTACTAACCGGTTTTGATATTAGAGGTAGAATCCGACCCCTCATAACCCCTTTAAAGGAGACCTGAAATTGAAATGTATTCAGGCGTTATTACCATCTCCTACACCCTTCTCATCCCTTCTCTTCTAATACCTTAATCCCTTTGATTTCCAGGTAATAATGCTACATGATCCTCAGCCTGTCTATATGCCCACTTTTAAAATAGCCCAGTAATCAAGGGAATATTCTGAGAACCTGGCCATCTCAGAATTGGCTAGCGGCGTCCTCCTATGTATTGCGGATTTCTGCGCTAACATTTATAGCAACAACATTAATAATAAAATGAAAAATAACAATAATAATAATAACAATATCACTAATAATTACAATTACAGTAAAGTTGTCAAGAATAACTGCGGAACCAACGAATCCGAATACGGTACGTAACTGAGACTTTGACCACCTTTTTAGATCCTGGTCAGCTCAGTGAACCAGGAACGTCAGACAGCCCGTATTTACTTAAAAGGGCTCGTGAGATCATTTCTACTTCACACAGTACAAGCAGGGTGGTTTCGTTTTGTGAGGCGCTGAGAAAATCCACCGTCTTGTCGGTCAGCGACAGGAACAATATAGGTACCAATGCCCCATGCACGAAATGAACCAAGCTGGTCAACGCCCTACTAAAGGTGTACTAGTCAATCTTCGGGGAAATATCTCACGCCAACTGCCACTGGAAAGACTGGTGTCATAATCAGAGCTCACAAGAACCTTTTCCAGCTAGCTTTGCAAGGTCATTCATACCGCTATACCCCGAGTAGGAAACTGAAGTCTTAAATCGTATTCAGAATTATGTACCGGAATTCCTCACGAGTGATTGGAAGATCGCCATGTTAGAGAAACTCAAAGAAGATTCAAGGCGAATTATGATTGCGAACAATTAGCAGTGTTTGGCTTCTCTAGCTACGGAATTATATAGTCGCATCAATGAGGCTAATTATATATAATTTGTTAAAACTGCAATTCCAAATATGAATATATGTGTGTATATAAATATTAACTACTTATAATAAGAATTAGTAATCAACCTACTTATCGTATAAAAACTGAATTAGCTATGTATATCACGTTTCATTCCATTGACCGTATACTTCTAATATGTACCAATTATTCTATTATATTTTTCTCTATGTAACAAAACACTTGCAATCTATATATGTATAATTAAACTTGACATATTTCGGTCACTTCTGTTTTGAACAGTCGAAGACTGCTTTTCTCATAACAAGGGTTATGGTCCCAGAAGAAAAAGTAAATCCTCAAAGTAAGCGTGTCTGTATTTTAAGTTCTGTAATTCGGAAAAAGTGTTAAATCTGATCGGCATGGTGAATCATTAGTTAGTAAGAATTGACAAGTGGAAACTACACGTGGAAGCCTTTTTATTAAGAAATTAAACATGGGATTATGTGTGTGGGCTAAAGCCAAGCCTCACAGGAACCGGGCCAAAGGACGAGTATACGGATATACATGAGCATTTGTCCAAGTTTTGGTCCGCACAGGATAAGTTAGCAAATATGCAATTAGACATTTAGGACGATTTGCTTTCAATTTTATTACTATACAGCCTATCATAATCATTCGAGGATTTTAGGATCGCTATTGAGTTTAGAGATGAATTACCAAAGCCTGAAATTTTAAAAATTAAAATCATAGAAGAATACGTAGCCAGAAAAAAAAAGACAGCAATCAAAACGGTGCGTCATTCACAGAAACAAAATATCAAAAATATAAACCAAAAGCGAATCCATCAGCGAAAAGTAATATTACCATGGAAATAATTTTAGAGAACAATTTTTCGTGTTGGTCATAAAGCAACAGCATGCAGAGCAAATCTGAATGCAACAGATAAATCATCAGTTATTGAAAAATCGTTTTCAGTATTAAAGTTGGAGAGACTGAAATTAACCCGGAAAATAGTGTATGATGTTTGGGTAGTTGTGCAACCTCCCACATGTGTTGCGATAGAAACAGGTCCACAAATTTCAATACTACAGAACCTCGTCAACTATTATTGGCAAATAAACAAACTATTCAGGGTCGTGGTGTAGTGAGAATTTACACTCTATACGGGAATTATGCCAAACTTGAGAACACACTTTATGTGTCTGATCTGAGGACAAATTTAATACCGATACCTAGAGTGGTGGAAAAAGGTTTTACTGTCGTTTTTGATAAAGATCGTGCATTGATTAATAATTGCACAAACAAAGTTGTTGCCGTTGCAATGTATATGTCGGGTCAATTGTCTCACTTTCCTGTTGCACGCGGGCCGAGCGAGTTCGCAAGCGTGACATCTTCTATTCGAAGCTACTTCAACACCGCCGCCCGGAATTTCACAATTCCTTTTCAGAACCAGCAAATCGTCTTCCCCTACACACACACATTTGTAGCTCTCCTATCGCTATCTTGATTAGTAACGCTGCGACCTCACTAGACGAAAAACAGCGAGCACTCAATCTTGGCGCCAAAGCAGCAGGCAGGAGATGAAATATAAACAACCAAAAGGACAAACAGAAAACAACAGTATCCCATCATAAACGATCTTTATTTTACATTAAAAAATACTTCGTACAGATGTATGTGTACAGTATCCTGGGACATATACAATACCGTTCATTTAGGGAAGTCTGGAAATGACATCTGTTCACGAATTTGGCACGAGAAATCCGTTCATTTAAATTATGAAACCTTAAATGTGAAATGACAAATGCTAAATCGGGTTTGGATTTGAATATATGTAGTCAACGCATTGAGCGAGGTCGGGAAATTCCTGAATTTCAGTGTGAAATTTGCATACAAGGAAAGCGATCGAAGATACTATTCCCAACTCCGCGCAGCAGTAATCCATTGGAGCAATTCCACTACCGACATAAATGTGTGGTCCGATTCAAAGTAAATCAAATGGCGAATACAGGTATTTTGCTACTTTCATCGATAATGCAGGCAGGTGGTGTGAGGTTTATTTCCTCACAAGAAGTCGATGTTTACAATGCTTTCAAAAATTTTAAATTACATTCTGGGAATTCGCTAGGTAGAAAAATGAAAGCCATCAGATCGAATAATGGTGGAGGGTACTGCAATGAGACTGTCTTATATAATCCACAATAAAATGGCGTAGCAGAAAGGATAAACAGGAACCTGGTAGAAGCCGTAGCATGTGCAAAATCCATCAGAAATAGATGCGTTACTACTAATATCAGTGGAGAAGTACCCTTCAAGTTATGGAAAGAAAGGCCAGCTATAGTTAGTTACCTCCAGGTATTTGGTAATAAAGCTAATCTCCTTCTTAACGGGCGCTACAGTTCGGGGTGAACCTGGGCCTCAACAAACATGCCCCTCCAACTAACGCGATATTTTGCTAGCCTTTTCCATTGCCGCACACCCAGTTGGCTGAGGTTCGACTTGTGTGCGCCATCTTAAATGCGGCCGTCCTCTGCTTCTTCGTCCCTCGGGTTGGATCCAAAGACTCTCCGGGCTGGAACTGTGGTGTCCAATCGCACTACATGGCCCAGCCATCCTAGGCGTTGAATCCGTAGACCCGTAGACGCCTGACTAGACTCATGTCGTTTTTCGGCCCGCAAAGTTTGTGGTTGAATCTTTTCCTCCATCCCCCGTCTGCATTTAAAGGCCCGAAAATCACCCGCAAATCTCTTTCTCTCGAACCGAGCAAGGCCCTCCTCATGTGCTTTTGTTAGTGTCCATGCTTCTGTGCCGTACAGCAGGACCGGGATGATAAGGGTTTTAGATAGAATCAATTTTGTCGTTCGAGAGAGGGCTCTATTATTCAATTGCCTCCTGAGCCCAAAGAAACAGCGATGGGCCAGAGTGATTCTGCGTTTGATGTTGAAACTGATGTCGTTATTCTAGGTCACTGCGAAGTCCAGGTAGAACCTCGAACTTATATCTGCCAATACAAAAGTTCTGGTCAAGACGTCAGTGGTGAGCGTCCCTTTTTGATGACAGCATATATTTAGTTTTGTCCTCGTTTACTGCCAAACCAATTTTCCCCGCCTCGATCTCAATACCCGCAAACTCCTCATTGACAACTCGCTGTGATCTACCTTTTATTTCAATATCGTCGGTGTATGCAAGGAGTTGCGAAGATTTGCAATAGATTTTTGATTTTTGCACAACCATTTCTAATATGATGTTGAAGAAATCACACGACAGCCCATCTCCCTGCCTGAGTCCTTTTTTGACATCAAAACTATTGGTAAGGTGTTCACCGATTCGATGGACCAGCAAGCATTCTTCAAAGTCATCCTGCATAGTCTGACGAGTTTAGAAGGTATGTCAAAGTTAGACATAGCGTTGTATATCTCGTCTCTAATTACGCCGTCGTATGCGGCTTTGAAGTCGATAAATAGGTGGTGAGTGTCGACTTGAGATTCATTGGTTTCTTCCAGTATCTGCCGTAGTGTGAAGATTTGGTCGATGGCGGACTTCCCTGGCCTGAATCCGCACTCATAAGGACCTATCAGCTTATTTACAAAAGGCTTCAGGCGTTCACACAAAACGGCAGAGAAGATTTTGTAGGCGACGTTAACAAGACTTTTCCCTCTGTAGTTGACGCAGTCAGAGGATCTCCTTCCTTGTGGATCGGGCATACGTTGCTGAGACTCCATTCCCCGGGCATGCTTTCCTCTGACCATATCTTACAGATAAGCTGGTGCATGCTCCTAACCAGGTCATCTCCAGACGCTCTGAAGAGCTCAGCAGACAGCCCGTCTGGGCCAGCAGCTTTATCCGAATTGGGTTTCGATATGGCAATCTTAAATTCATCGAGGTCAGGGGGACGGACTTCTCTGCGGTCCTCGACGATTAGAAATGGATCATTCTGCCTGACAGCGGCATATTGACTACCATCACCGTTGTACAGTCTGCAGAAGTGGTTTCTCCATATTCTCAGCATCGGTGTCGTGTACTCTATGTTTGCCGATGACTCGTTCAAAGATGCTTTCCTTACCCAGCTTAGCATTGAAGTCTCCTATTACAATTTTGATGTCATAGCTAGGACATTGGGCATACGTTCTCTCTAGGAGATCGTAGAACTCATCTTTGGCGGAGTCATCCTTGTCCTCCGTAGGGGCGTGGATGCTTATCAGGCTGATATTAAAAAAATTAGCCTTAATACGGGTCGTTATGAGGCGTTCGCGCATATGCCGAAAGCTTAGGGCTTTTTGCCTTAGTCCACCTCGAACCGCCAATCCGCATCCGAACAATTGTTATATAGCAATCGCCGTAGTAAATATCGCAGTTTTTCATCCGCTTTATACCCGGTCCATTCCATCACATTTCCTGCAAGACGGTTATGTCTGCTTTGTAGCGGTCCAGGGCGTCCGCAAGTTTTTCGGCTGTGCGTGGCCTGTTTAGGAACCTAACCTAGTAGTAAAGCTTATGGTCTATATATTTGTTGAATACTGTGAAAATGCTAAAGCATATAGGCTATGATGTCCCGAAACTAGAAGGATAGTAAAAGGTAGAGATGTTGTGTTTATAAAACCAAAACTGAATGAAGATATTATTTTCAGAGCGAATCACCAAACAAAGACAGAACTGAGATACCTGAGATACTGACTTGCTTGCGACTTGGATGTGTCCGAAGCATATTTTGATGTCGCATGTATGCTAACTGCGGATGTTCAAACTATTGGAGGTATTTTAAAGGACACAAATGTGCTTGAGTGGAAGACAACAATGAGGGACGAACTATCGGCACATAAAGGAAACAAAACTTTGGAAATCATAGATCGACCAAATGCAAAACCGATTATTGGATCTAGATGGGTTTTTGAAACCGCCTTGGAGATACATCAATTAATTTTGTCACTCAAAACGTCTAATTCTTCTTCTTATGATTGTATTTCAAGTAGAACCCTAAAAAAAATATCCTTCCTTGTTTCCGATATACTATGCTACATTTTCAACTTTAGTTATCAAGAAGGTGTTTTCCCTGATTCGCTCAAGACAGCAATAGTGATTCCATTACACAAAAAAGGTGAGACTGCTGTAAATAATTACCGACCTATTTCA
This sequence comes from Eumerus sabulonum, assembly GCA_951905685.1. NCBI lineage: Eukaryota > Metazoa > Arthropoda > Insecta > Diptera > Syrphidae > Eumerus > Eumerus sabulonum. The sequence goes on from OX645060.1 coordinate 76,070,159, forward strand.
TTGTTGTCAGTTTTTTAAAAAATTTTCGAACGAGGCTTTAAAAGTAGAATGTTATCGTTTTTAGATAAATCCAATTATTTCAGCACATTTGAATTTGGCTTCAGACGCGGTAAGTCTACGGAATTGCTTAAGTTTTGTAGTGAAATCTATACTAGTGTGAATCAGAATGAATATAAAATTCCTGCCGCTCTATTTATCGACATCACTAAAGCCTTCGATATGGTCGACCGTGAACTTCTGCACAATAAGTTATATAATATAGGATTTAGAGGTTCCGCATATTCTTGGCTTGCATCTTATTTAAGCAATCGTAGACAAAAAGTTAAAATTGGTTCTATTTTGAGTTCAACGTGCTTCACAAATATAGGCGTCCCCCAAGGATCCGTTCTAGGCCCTATATTATTTTTAATATATGTCAATTCTCTGTTCGCTCAACCCTTAAAAGGCAAAATTATAGCATTTGCTGATGATACTGCACTTATCCTAGTTCTAGTTCTTATTCTAGTAACAACTTCCTCCATTTGTATGCAGATATTAATTCTGATCTTGAAATTATTCGTAGATGGTTCAGTTCACACAAATTGTCTATTAGTGACAAGACAAAGTTTATGTTATTTAACGTTACCGGTAAAAATTTCGTAGATATGGACTTGCAGTACTATTCACCTTGCTGCTTAAAATGTTCTCTCAACAATGTCCACAACCATGATCCGTGTCTTGTCACCTTCAGTAATCTTGAACGTTGTTCTGATAATTGTTTCACTGTTGAACGTGTAATATGTTTCAAGTATTTAGGTGTAATTTTGGACCACAAACTGAGTTGGCTGTACCACAATCCTATCTGAAACAGTATCTTAATGCGGTCGTCAGGCAGATGTATCATATTGGCCTCTACTGTAACTCTAAAATACTAACTTTAGTGTATAATGGCTTTTTTGAATCCAAGCTTCAGTATGGAATTTCGTGTTGGGGCGGTACACACTTTGTTAAAATTCAACCATTACTTTTAAAACATAAACATGCAATACGTATTATATACAAAGTAAATCGCAGGACATCTACCTTTGAGCTATTCAGAAATCTTTAAATACTTCCATTACGTTATCTATATTTTTACAAGGTTCTTAAAATATTCCTTCTGAGATCAGGTTACGCTGCTGCCAGATTGTATAGAAGCTACAATCTAAGCGTCAATAATTTAAATTTTGTAAATATACCCTCAGTCAATGTTGCAATCTTCCCTAAATTTTATCTAATTACTGCTTGCCGTTTATTTAACAAGCTCCCTGAGAGACTCAGATGCGAGAAGAACATATCAATTTTTGCTAAACAAGTTCAGCTATGGCTTTTATCTGTTAACTATAATAATATTAAACATCTAATTGATCCACTAGTGTAAAAAAACATATCTTTGTGCCTTTTATTTACCAATTTGTCAACTTACATACAAATTAACTCATCCGTTAATTTGTATTTGAAAACTCTTACATCCTATTTGAATTCCCCATCATCAATTATATTATGATATTTTTTTTTTGTTATTAATGGTGCATTCGACTCTTGTCCTTCTGACAACAGAATGTCCCGAACTATTTCATTGAAATACGTTGCTTTGTTATTTTGAATTATATCATACTCACCTATATACATATGTATTATCAATGAAATAAAGATTAAACTAAAAACTAAAAAAAACTAAAACTAGATGCTTTCAAACAGTCATTTATTTCATCTTCCGACGTACCCTTAGTAATAACCGAGAAGGTCTGTCTAAAGGCACCAGCTTAAAGTACCACGATCCCACGGGGGTGCTTCGATAATACAGACTACACCCAAATAAAACGTTGCATCCTCAGCACAGGGGTGGATAACACCACATCCAATAGTAATAGGAAAATAAACACTTCACTAGGCAATGATAAAATCAGTGTAAATGCCGCGAAAGGATGCCCTCAAGGCGCGGTTCTTTCACCTCTCCTGTGGTCCATCGTAGTAAATGAACTGATTACCATACTCAGCAACAATTTTTTCTATGTCCAAGGCTACGCTGACGACATAGCGATCCTAGTCAGAGGCAAATTCGAAGACAGAGTCTCGGAACTCCTCCAAAGGGCAATATTCCCTGTTGCAAACTGGTGCATAAAAGTTGTTTTATTTATTTATTTATTTATTTATTTCATGAATAATAACATAAAGTAAAACAAAACAATGGAATTTAACAGCTGTTTTTGCATGAAATAATTAGGTACATTCTATTGTCGGGAGGACAAGTGACGGATGCACTATTAGTACTCAATAACAAAGAATTAGATGGTGGGGTTAGGCAAAAAGAGGAAATATTTTAAATTATTAAACATTTGTATATATTCATGTGCATTGAAATATTCATACGATAGATGTTAGATGTTAAGCCACTGTAGTGAATAGGTTTTCTATTTCATAATTATTCAATGAAAAAAGCCACATTCGAGTATTTTTTAAAAATGTTTTTTCTTTCGCATCTAATATTTGCTGGTAGTTTATTAAATAGACAAAAGCAGTTACAAAATAAAATCGACCATAAACATCTTTATTGATATAAGGAACCTGTACGAAATTGCTGGTGTTAACATGTAAATTGTAATTACCATATAGTCTGGCGGCAGTATATCCAGATCTCAGAAAAAATATTTTAAGGACTTTATAGCAGTGTATGTGTCGTATCGGAAGAATTTTGAGGAGTCTAAATAGATTATGAGTTGAGGTTCTACGATGATTCGAATCGCATGTTTTTGTTTGATCTGTAATGGTTGAATTTTATTTAAGTGTGTACCTCCCCAACATGAGATGCCGAACTCTAATTTGGATTTTAACAGACCATTATAAACCATAATTAGAATGTTTGAATTACAGTATAGGCTGAGGTGATAGATTTGTCTGACAGCTCTATTGGAATACTGTTTTAAGTATGTAGTATTGTCCTTCCAATTTAATCTGTAGTCCAATATAACTCCTAAGTATTTAAATTGAGGAACCCATCCTATTGCAAAACAATCGTTATTACATTTGGAATTTATATTAAAGGTGGGCATTGATTGAGTTTGGGGAGAACCATCATTTAGACAAAATCTAGAGCACACGGGAGAGTGATAATGTATAACCATATCTTGCGGGACCATACCCGTAATGTTAAAAATCATAAATTAGGTTTTATCGCCAATTTGTAATTTATGAGATTTAAACCATCTTCGTAGTGTTTCGAGATCAGAATTCATTTCAGCATATAAATCAAGGTAATTATTGCTTGAGTAGGATAGCGCAGTATCATCAGCGAAGGCAGTGATTTTAGCTTTGAGGGATTGGAGAAATAATGAATTCACAAAAACCAAAAATTAAATTGGTCCCAGAACTGATCCTTGAGGGAAATCAGACTTGATTATATTCACAGAACTCAAGCAGTTTTTAATTCTCACGCTTTGTTTACGATTATTGAGATATGATGTAAGCCAAGAATGCATAGAACCTCTGAAACCTATGCCAGATAGCTTACTAGGGAGCAACTCATGGTCAACCGTGTCAAATGCTTTGGTAATGTCTATAAATATGGCGGCTGTTCCTTTTGAACTATTAGGCTGTTTTTAATTTCGCCACATAATTTGAATAACGCATCTTCGGTTCATTTTCCACTCCTAAAGCCAAACTTGAATTCGCTAAAGTAAGGATTTATCTCAAGAAATGAAAGCATTCTAGACTTTACACCTCTTTCAAAAATCTTAGAGAATGTCGATAAAAGGGATATAGGTCTATAATTATTGGGAACTGTGGTATCGCTCTTCTTATGCAATGGAATTACCACGGATGTCTTAAGGGAGTAAGGAAAAAATCCCTTTCCGATACTTAGATTAAATAAATAGGCGACAATGTCAGAAATAAGCAGTGAAATGTTCTTAAGAATATTGCTTGAGATGTTATTAATGAAAATGATACACCTCGCTTGGTGGTTTTTGACAGACTGACTTTTATTTTTTTTTGTTTTATTTTTATTAAGTTACAATTCATTTATAACAGTTACAATTCAGTGTTATAACTCTCTCTTAACAAAATATCCCAAAAAAATAAAATTCAGTTTTCAAATCGGATTAGAAGCCAATCTTAAAGAACCTTGACTGTCACTGTACAAGTTAAAGGTTCGTTTTTACCATACATACCAAGTTCTGACATTAAATTTTTTAAATAAATTGCTTTTTTACAAGCCTCTGCAGGCGCCATATACTCGGCCTCAGTAGTGGACAGGGCAACTGTTCTTTGCTTTCGAGACTCATAACTTATTGCACAACCTGGTAATATGAAACAATATCCTGTATAAGACCTTCTATCAATGTTACAAGATGCCCAGTCGGCATCAACAAAACCATATAAATCAATACTATATTTCTTGAAAATTAAGCCAAAATTTTTAGTTTTTTGCAAATATCCTAACAATCTTTTCAAATATTTCCAATGTGTTTCGTTATAACATATATTATATTGGCTCAGAAAGCTTACGCTATAAGAAACATCTGGCCTTGTGAGAACTGAAAGATACATCAGTGATCCAACCAATTGTTGATAAGGATAAGTCTTGCTACAATGGTCATTTCTCGGCCTTTTCTAATTTTAAGTTTACTTCCATCGGAGTATCTGAAGTTTTGCAATCAATCATATTAAATCTTTTCAAAATATTGTCAATGAATTTCCCTTGGCTCAAGGTTACATAATTCTTTTGCACTTTTACATTTATGCCAAGGCAATTTTTGTTTGACCCAAATCTTTAACTTTGAAATCTGACTCTAATACATTTATCAACCCTTTGTAAGTATTATCGCAGTTGTAAAATACGAAAAAATCATCGACAAATACAGCTACATAAACTTTCAAATTATTATGACATTTCATGAATAGACAGGGCTCATATTTAGATTTCTTGAAACCTAACTTTAACAAACTGGATTCCACTTTTATGTACCAGGCCCTAGCTGACTGTTTTAGCCCATATATAGCCTTTTTTAACCTTAAAACTTTATTCTGACAATTTTTAAAATTAGAATATTCTGGTATTTCCATAAATATACATTCATCAATATTACCATTTAGGAAAGCTGTTGGATCATCTAAATGGTTCATTTTTAAGTCTAGTTGAACACTCAAGGCAAAAAGTAGTCTCAAGGTAGAATAACGCACAACAGGAGAAAATGTTTCATTATAGTTCATACCTTTGATTTGAGTGAAGCCCTTAGCCACAAGTCGGGCTCTATAGCGAACATTACCGCTACTGTCACACTTCTCCTTGAATACCCAGTTGTTTTTCACTACTGTGCCCTCACTTGGTCTATCCACTAAAACCCACGTGTTATTGTCCCTAAAAGATTTCAGTTCTTCTTCCATAGCCTTACGCCAATGCTCCCTTTTGGGTCCCGTAAGGGCGTCTTGTAGAGATATTTGTTCACTAGTAAAGTCTTCAACACACATGTTGGAAAATCCGTACCTCTCTGGTACACGACGGACACGCTTGTCTTTTTGAATAACAGCATCACTCTGAGTAGCAATCAAACTGTCATCTGTTATTAAGCACTCACTATATTCGTCATCCTGATCATTTGATCAGGTGCTTATTGAACTTTCCTCTTCAACACCTGAATTCTTTTCTATATCTTTGTCTGGCGCCCTCTCTTCAACCACAACCTCTACTGTGTCATTCATATGACTCTCCATGACTACAACGTCCCGTGCCACAGTTATTTTATTTATTTACATCTGAATACCCAACCAGATGTAACATTTGCGATTTTTTATCCCATTTGTTACGTCTCACTTTTGGATTGTGGACCATAACTGGACTCCCAAACACTCTAATATGCTGTAGATCAGGTTTCTTACCAGTCCACATCTCATATGGGGTAGAATTATTGTCCAAAGCTGCTGCTGGTGATCGATTTTTCAAATATCCTGCCGTATTCACAGCCTCCGCCCATAGGTATTTGTCGAATGAAGCGTCATACAGAAGACAGCGCGCTTTTTCTACAATTGACCTACTGTATCTTTCACTTAAGCCGTTCTGCTCCGGTGTATAGGGAACTGTCTTTTGATGAATTATCCCATGTCGCTTTAAGTAATTTTCCATCTCCACTGAGCAGAATTCCCCACTGTTATCGGACCGCAATATCTTAATCTTCTGTGACCGCTGATTCTCAACCTGCTCTTTGAATTCACGAAAATACTTAAATGTCTCATTCTTTTCCTTTAGAAAGTAAACAAAACACATCCGGCTGTAATCGTCAATAAACAACAGATAGTATCTAGCTAAACCAAGTGATTTCTTCTCCATGGGGCCACACAAGTCTATATGAACCACTTCTAGGACCCTGCTGCTCGTGCTGGTACTAGCAGAGAAAGGCAGCCTGCTTTGTTTGCCTTCGCAGCAAACTACACAACTTGATTTGCTTATATTCTGTTTTTCCTGGTAAGTTACACCTTTGACTGCTCCTTTTTTCATTTTCTCAAGGTCATTCATATTTATGTGACCCAATCGTCTGTGCCAAGTGTTGCATGAGGTCTGTGCAAGGATTTTAACGGCCAAATAATTTTATGTATGAAGAAGCTGTGCTCTTGAATGACCTCTTTTTTTATGGTTTGATCTGAATGGTAAGAGGGGGTACTATGGAAAGGATTCTGAATTGTATTTGTGATGTTAACAAAGTAATCGTTAAAAATATTATAACTCGAAAGGGGCAGACTTAGTGGAAGAAACAAACGCCCCTACACCGGCTACTATCGTTATTCGCTATTCAAATAATTCAAACAATCTCATCACCGGAATCAAAATTAATGACGTCAATTGCTTTGGAGTCCTCGACACAGGAGCAACCCATTCAATCATCCACCCCCGAGTAGTTCAAAAGATGGTTACGAGGTCAGAAATGAAAACATCGCATACTATAATTCAGACTGTCACCGGAGACACTGCGCCAGTAGAAGGAATTCTAGAAGTTGACATGCAGATTGGAACCGGAGACACTGCGCCAGTAGAAGGAATTCTAGTAGTTGACATGCAAATTGGAACGTTCACAACCCGCCACCCCGTGTACGTAGCCGCAATTCTCGACGACTGTATCATCGGCCTTGACTTTCTGCGACGATTCACCTGCATTATTAGTTTGCAAGATGATTCCATGCAGATAGATGGAAAACTTATCAAACTGGATAGGACATTGAATAGTCACTTGCAAGGACTACTTCCGAAATATGTGTTCCCGCCTTAGCCGATTGCTGGATTCAACTAGCCAGCACCCGAAGAGATGACAGTTATAGCTACCACTATTTCAACAGCACCAGAGCTTTGCATGGCACTCTCCCTATGTAAAGTGACGCGAGAGGACGCAAACGATATTTGGATTCCCCGGTCAACGGCCTTAGTTCAGCTTGACCTACACCCCGAAGTTTTCAAAATCCGATGTACAACGAATGGGTCAACTGAAGAACTACTGTCACCCGATTTACACGATATGACTAGAAGAAACGCCGTGAACTTATCAACGAAAGAGCTGGAAAGTCTAGAATCCTTAGTTCTACGATACCGATCCGTATTTGCTTTCTCAGGAGCTACGCAGGGGTGGAGTTCCCTTACTCAACATCAAATCGATACGGGAGAGGCCCATCCAATAAAGCAACCCCCAAGAAAGCTGCCATTTGTGTAAAAAATGTAGATTATTTAGATCTGGCAACCCCATCAATATTGCTATTAAGTACATACATATGTAAATGATGTTCCTATATAAATGGTAATAGTAAGTTGAATCCAGACCTCCGAGGAGACAACAAGCTATTGCACAAAATCATAAATTACGGATACCTAAATAGTACATGGTGTCAGAAGTGGGATGGCGACATCAAATAATCGGCTACCGGTTGAACTCGATTGTTCGAACTTAGCAAAGGAGTGGCCGATGTGGAAAAGAAATTTTCTTATGTACATAATGGCCAACGCTAAAATGGAAGAACCTGAACACCGCAAAATATCGAACTTCTTATGGTTAATTGGTGCTAGGACCATAGAAATTTATAACACATTATTTCCCAACGATGGATCAGTATTTGGAATAGTGGGGGCTAACAACAACGACGAAGCAGCAGGAGGCGAAGTTAGTGAAGCAGCAGTAGGTGCGGGAATCAAAATGTACGCAACAATACGCGAACTTTAGATAATGTGTTAAAAGCGTTTGATGATTATTGTGTTCCTCTTAAGAATGTAACAATGGAGTCATTCAAATTCAACACAATAATTCAAACGTAAAAACAACCATTTTCTGAATTCGAAACTGAATTACGTAAGCAGATTCAGTATTGTGAATTCAAGTGCATATGTGGGGTATCACATGAAGAGCGCATGCTGAGAGACCGCATCATAATTGGAGTTGCAGACAAAAAATTACAGCTTAAGCTTCTTGATGGGAAAAATGAGGCTCTTAAAACGGTGATTGATACCTGCAAGATATTCGAAGCTGCAAACACTAACAAAAAGCTACTGGATAACAATCAACAACAACTACAAATACATAGCGCTACGAGGGAACAACCAAAACCAAATAAGTCAATGGTTTCTCGTCACTGTTATAACTGTGGCTATGTACCATTTTCAACAGCCCATTTGTGTGAGTGCAGAGCAAACAAATGGGTTACAAGAAAGAGAAAACAGCTATAAATACTCTTACTGAGGGGAGCTCTTGGAATGATTCAGGTAACTTAATTGTAAGGCATATTGATGGGGAAAATGGTTTTAAAAATAAATCATGTATTCATAGATTAAGTAAGAAAAACATATCAAGATGGAAAAAAAAATATTACATTAATAATCATGACGTCGAATTTAAAATCGATACCGGCGCAGATGTCAATTGCGTTCCACTTACCTTAATGAAAAAATGTCAAATTGAATTGTTAAATGAAGAAAATAATTTAGGTGTCAAAGACTACAATGGGAATAGAATAAAAATGTTCGGTTCAGTTACATTAAACTGTGTTGATCCTATTTCGCACATGGAACAATCTGCTCAGTTTCTTGTTGTCGATGATGCATGTGAACCTATACTATACATTGAATTTAATTTAATAACTCGATTAGATATAAACTCAATTACTTTGCCAAAAATAGTTGAGGAATTTATAGAAGAGAATCAGGATCTTTTTGAGGGGTTAGGGGAACTTCCGGGTAGCATGAATATCGAATTAATAGAAAACTCAAAACCAGTGTTGCACTACAAAAAACGTATTCCATTAAGTTTAATTGAGAAATTGAAGCAGGATCTACAAAAAATGGTGGAAATGAAAGTAATTTCGCCAGTTGATTATCCAACTGAATGGGTAAATAATTTACAGGTGGTTGAAAAACCTAATGGAAAGCTGCGTTTATGTCTAGATCCGAAATCTTTAAACGCATGTATTAAGCGAGAACATTTTTTAATCCCAACCATAGATGATTTTTTAAGCAAACTAAAAGCAAAACATATTTTTACGGTGCTTGATCTTTCAAGTGGATTTTGGCATATGAAACTAGATAAAACTAGCTCTGATTTAACAACGTTCATGACTCCCTTTGGTAGATACAAGTTTAATATGGTACCTTTTGGCCTGAATTGTGCTCCTGAAATGTTTCAGCGGAGAATGGTGAAAATATTTGGGGACATTCCGGGGGGAACCGTCTATTTTGATGACATTGGAATCGCTGCTGAGACAGAAATGGAACACGACCAAATTTTAAAACTAGTTATTGAACGGGCGCGATCAAACAACGTTAAGTTCAATGCAGAGAAAATTCAAGAAAACACAAATCAAATTTATGGGGCATATCTTAGAAAACGGGCAAACAAAGTCTCCAGAAGCATATCGCGGTGCAATTTTAAACATGAAAAGGCCGGAAAACAAACATGATGTAATGAGAATGTTAGGCCTTTTTAAGTATTTAGGGAAATTTATACCAAATTTTTCACAGAAGACAGCCGCGCTGCGTAATTTAACTCGGAACGACTGTAAGTTCTGTTGGAGTCACGACCATGAAACTGAAATGAAAACACTCTTGAAAATGACCGCATCTGATCCAGTTCTTGCGATCTATGACCCAAATAAACCTTTGACTGTTCAAACAGATGCATCTAAGATGGAATAGGTTGCGTTTTGATACAGGAGGGTCATCCAGTCGCATACGCATCGCGTACATTAAGTAAATCTGAACAAAAGTGGGCACAAATCGAGAAAGAACTGTTAGCAGTGGCTTTCTCTTGTCAAGGATGGTCGTGATTTTATTGTTGAAAGTGACCACAAACCACTAGAGGTCCTAATAAAACGTGACATTGATGATGTTTCACCTCGTTTGCAAAGATTGTTTATGTTTTTGTTAAAGTATCCTTTGATGCAATTAGTTTATAAACCTGGAAAGCAAATGTTAGTAGCTGACTGCCTTTCACGTGCTCAATTGTCCGATAATTCGGAATTCAGTGATTTATCAGGCGTCATTCATATGGTTACGAAATCAGCTTGTTTATTAAAAGAAAACTTCGATTATTATTTATCAGTTGTAGGTCAGGATGAGAAATACAATCGAATACGCACATATGTTATGAAAGGCTGGCCAACATTTCCCCAGCTCGATAATTTTTCTCAAACATTTTACAAATATAAGGATGAGCTGCACTGTGAAAATGGGCTCTTGTTTAAAGATCACCGATTAGTTATCCCACATAAATTGCAGGAAAAGATAACAAATATGGTTCGTGGTCCGCATCTGGGCATCGAAAAATCTCTTTCTTCGGCTGGAATGAAATACTTTTGGCCAGGGATGTTGAATCAAATAAAGGAGTTGGTCTCGTCTTGTGAAACCTGTGAACAATTTAGACGTAACAATCAAAAGGAACCCTTATTGCAGGAAATTTCGCCTGAATACCCATTCCACATAGTGGCTATGGATTTGTTTCAATACGCCGACCAGGACTACATATCCTTAATTGATTCATATTCCAATTTTATTTTTGCCAAAAAGCTTAAAAACAAAACATCAAAACAATTTATTGAAGTAATTTCGCATATATTTAATATTGTTGGTTTTCCCGCAATTACTAAATGTGACAATAGTCCATTTGGCTCTTTGAATTTGAATTATTTGCGAATGAATTCAATATTGTCTTAAAATTCTCAAGTCCTAGATATGCTCAGAGTAATGGACTTGCAAGAAAAAGGAGTCGCTATTACTAAGAATATTTTAAAACGATGTGTGGAAATAGGCGAAACTGACCAATTCCAATACAGAATTTTGGAATACAATTCGACTCCAATAGCGAGTATGCATTATTCACCATCCGAATTATTTTTCGGAAGAATAACAAAAACAAAGCTAGCAATATCAAGCGCCTTGCTTTGTCGAAACAATGTAAGGGAGCAGATTGTCCACAGTAAAATAGAAAAGAAGAAGCGAAATCAGAAATACTATTATGATAAAAGTGCTAAGGCACTACCTGCCCTAGATATTGGGGATCAAGTTATATTTAAAAATAATGAAAAAGAATGGAACTATGGCACTGTTACTGGTATCGTTAATAAGAGATCATATATTGTAAAAGATTGTCTTAATAATTATTATAGAAGAAATCGTAGATTTATTGCTAAGACATCAAATAGAGGATTTGACACAAGTGAATTTCTAATTGATGAAAATGTAAACAAGCCTGTAATAGAAGTTTAAGATAATTTTGACAGTTTGAAAGATAAAAGTATTGTTCCCGGAAACAATGGGTCCGAAAACTTTAAGAATATTAACATAGAAAACAATCTTAATGTGAATGTGGACGAACCCAAATCATCGCCAGAATCTGCTCATTCATTTACTAAATCTGTAGGTGATTCGGGATCCAAAATATCTGAAAATAATAACGAGTTCAAATCAATAATTAGTACTAGGGATAATTATAACATAAGGAGTGGTCGCATTGTTCGTCCACCTAAAAGATATGGCTATGATTAAGAATAAGTAATATTGCATTGTTTAATGTAAACATAAAAAAAAGCGTGGAATAAATGTAGATTATTTAGATCTGGCAACCCCATCAATATTGCTATTAAGTACATACATATGTAAATGATGTTCCTAAATAAATGGTAATAGTTAGTTGAATCCAGACCTCCGAGGAGACAACAAGCTATTGCACAAAACCATAAATTACGGATACCTAAATAGTACAATTAGCACGTCGAGTAGAAGCCGAAAGGATTTTAGACAACATGAAGACGCAAGGAGTGGTGCAGCCATCAAGGAGTCCCTGGTGTTCTCCTGTGGTCCCCGTTCGTAAAAAAGATGGGACACTTCGGTTTTGCGTGGACTACCGCCGCCTTAATAATGTCACTAAAAAGGATTCTTACCCCTTGCCACGTATAGATCTTACCCTGGAGGAACTCGGAGGCTCGGCTTGGTTTACCACCTTAGATCTGCAATCGGGCTATTGGCAAGTAGAGATGGCCGCAAAATATAAGGAAAAGACCGCCTTTACAATTGGCACCGGTCTTTATGAATTCAATGTCATGCCGTTTGGTCTGACTAACGCACCAGCGACGTTCCAGCGGCTCATGGATGTCGTTCTTCAAGGGATTCCATACAACGTCTGTCTAGTTTATCTGGACGACCTCATCGTCGACGGGAAAATTTTTGATGAACTACTTCGCAATTTAGAGCTGGATTTTAAGCGCTTATTGGAAGCCGGTCTTCGGCTTTCGCCAAAAAAAATGTTGCTTGGCGACGAAAGAAGTCAAATTTCTCGGACATATTGTCTCTGCCCTAGGCATATCGGCTGATCCGGAGAAGGTGTCAGCCGTCCAGAAGTGGCCTTTACCAAATAACAGAACGGAAATTCCATCGTTCCTTGGCCCTTGCGCATATTATCGCCGTTTTATTCGTGACTTCTCGACCATCGCAAGACCTCTTACTGCCTTAACCGAGAGAGGAAAAAAATTCATATGGGATGGTGCTTGCGACGATGCTTTTCGGCGGCTAAAGGAAAAGCTTACTTCTGCTCCAATTCTTGTCCAGCCCACCGAAAATGGCCTGTTTATTCTGGATACCGATGCCAGCCTTCACGCATGTGGATCGGTTTTGTCACAGCTACAGAATGGAGAAGAGAAAGTTATAGAATATCACAGTAAGACCTTTACGCGACCAGAGCGAAACTACTGCGTCACCCGACGAGAACTTCTGGGCATCGTTAAAGCTGTCATTCATTTTCAACCATACCTGCTAGGAAGACATCTCCTTCTGCGAACAGACCACAGTTCCTTTCGTTGGTTGATGAGTTTTCGGGAGCGGGAAGGACAGAAGGCTCGCTGGTTGGAGTTCTTGCAACAGTTTGACTTTTCTGTGGAACACCGACCCGGAAAAAAACATCAAAACGCCGACGCACTTTCTCGATGCCCCTGTGAAGATTCGAATTTGTCGATATTGTTTTCGTTTGGAAGAGAAGCAAAGCGCCTTGGTACGATCGACTGTATTAACTTTGGATATGGCAGAAAGTCAGAAACAAGATGAAGATCTCTCAATCGTACGCCAGTGGGTAGATGACCATCGAAAACCAACAATCGATGAAATTCGAGGTACTAACCCAAATCTAAAGGCTTACTGGGGTATGTTTGACTCGCTCCAATACCGAGATGGAACACTCTGCAGACGAATAAATTCCAACAGCGGTGAGTAGGTATTATCAGGTACTAGTTCCATTATCTTTGCAGGCAATGATCCTTAAGGCGATGCACGACAGCCCTACAGGAGGCCACATCGGAGTACGAAAGACATTGGGGAAAATCGAAAAAAGATGCTACTGGGTGGGATGTTCCAGTGACGTAGAACAACATTGCTAATCCTGCTTACGGTGCCAACAACGCCGAGGTCCAACCAGAAGTCACGCAAAATTTCAGCCGGTTCATGTTGGTGCGCCTTTTGAACGAGTCGCTATCGACATACTTGGACCTCTCCCCGTCACCACACAGGGCAACAAGTATATACTAGTATTTTGTGATTACATCACCATATGGCCGGAAGCCATTCCCATACCCGACCAAACTGCCGAGACAGTAGCAGAAGCCCTAATTATCCACATTTTTTCTCGTTTTGGAATGCCGCTACAGCTGCACTCTGATCAGGGTAGGAACTTCGAATCCCTTGTCTTTCAGTGCATTCTAAAATCAGGCAAACCAACATAAAACGCAAGAAAACGCGGAAGACAACGACCATCAGGTCAAGATAATTACACCAAACACTTCAACTTGTACTCTCATTGAAAAATTCGAGTCAATAGTACTGCAAAAAAACCCGAGAAATACCGGATTATCTTACTAACACCAGAGGAAACTGAAGAGTGTTTATGAAAGTAAAGAACTATACCAGACCAAAACTGGAAGAAATAAAGTGTTACAACACATTACCTATTACGTATATTATTGCTACAATACCTTTACCAACTCAACAGGGAAGTAACAAAGAGAAGACCCTCATAAAACACATACAAAACAATTTTATCGACAATCAAACCAATAGCGTCGACGTTTCTATACCGAATTATTGGAACTCATACAAAGACCGAAAAAGCATTTTAACCGAAACCTTTTCAAACCCCAACATAAAAATACTTCTATACTCTGATTCAAGAATTTATATAAAAGACCGTTCCGAAATAGAGAATATATTAACAGATTTCCATGACTCTGTATCCGGAGATCATCAGGGCATTTCCCGCACAATAAAACGAATCAAGCGGAAGTACATCTGGCCCACTTTAACAAAAGATGTAAAAGCTTACATTTCGAAATGCGAATCTTGCCAGAGGAATAAACTCAATAAAACTGATCGTATACCTATGAAGCTAACTACAACAAGCTCAAGCCCTTTCGAAAGAGTGGCACTAGATATAGCAGGTGCGTTACCATTAAGTCACGATCACAATAAATACATTTTGACATTTAAGGACGATCTTACTTAATCCAGAGAAGCTTTCCCAATTCCAAATACTGAAGCTTCAACGGTAGCACGAGTATTAGTTGAACGACTAATATGTTGATTTGGAATACCTGAGTCTATCCTCACGGATCAAGGAACCAACTTCCTTAGTACACTCTTTAAAGAAGTATGTAGACTCCTTAGGGTGAAAAAGATACAGACGGCTCCTTATCATCCCCAAACAAATGGCGCACTTGAGCGTAGCCATCGAACTTTAGCCGAGTGTCTTAGACACTACGTCAACCAGGATCCACTCACTTGGGATACATGGCTACCTTATTCAATGTTTGTATATAATACCACACCCCATACCAGTACAGCTTTCAGCCCATACGAATTATTATACGGGTTTCCTGCACGGATTCCTAGCTCTCTGAATAGACAGCTACAGATCTCGTATAATTGTGTGATCGTGGCCGTGGACGGACGTGTTGTGGGGTGTGCACATTTTGTTCTCAAGTCAAGTGAAACTCAAAGTATTTTATCAAAATGTTTTGTCAAGTTTGTAATAAAAAAATTCATCGAAACGAGCCTGCTAGTATAAAATGCAGTGACTGTAATCTGTTTTCTCACTGTTCGTGTGTGAACCTAACTCCCACTGACCTTGATTTTTTTACTAATTCTAAAGACTCGCTATTTCGGTGTGATAAATGTTCTTGTAAAAAACCAAGCAAGAAAAAATAAGTTCTCAGCTCTTTGAGAAGGTCGATATGAAATCACAAGAATTCTGTCCAAAGAAAACTCGGAAATCCAAGTTGGTAATAAGCTCAAAGTCATACACAACAATAACGTAAGACCATTTTTGGAATAAGAAAATAGAACACACAAACACCCGTTTTAGATGTGTTGTCTAATACTCACCATAATTCCTCTTGTCTACGGACTATTACAAATAGCTCCTATACGGGACAACCCAGGGATATTGTTTGAGCAATTAGGAAAGGCCGAATTATATTCTACAGAATGGAAACTGAGGGCGCCGTGGCGCACTGGTTAGTGTGTTGGACTCTGGCGCACGATGAGCGAGTTTAGATCCCGATAACACCAACGCCATCGAATGTTTATTTCGCGACGTTCCTCCTCGGCGGGGTACTGGCAAAACCACCCGTAGTAAACTTGCCATGAAAAAGCTTTTCGACTCACGCCATTCGGAATCGGCATTAAACTGTAGGTCCCTTTCACCTGTGTGAAAAATAAGTCACACACAACATGGGTGATTGAGAGAAGCTTGGCTCTGGTCCTTCATGGGCTGTAACGCCACCAAAGAAGAAGAAGAATGGAAACAAGTGGTATATTACGACTTAAGAAAGTTAACCGAAGCCTCAAAACACGCGATTCGATATGTTTCGGAAATAGATAATCTACGCACACAACTACAAGAGAAAAAGAGTTGCGACAACTTATGCAATAGCGCCAGGCTCGAACTTAACCATCTAGTGTCTGAAATGACAAATAAATACGATTTACTAAAAGGCAATAACGAACACAAAAGGGCACTCTTCGACGCGGTAGGAATCATCAGCAAATCCCAATTCGGCACTCTTAATAGCGAGGACGCTAGTTTTTACGATAGGCTATTAGAAAAATTAGAAACCAATGAAGACTATCTACACAAACAAGTCAAAAACTAAACATTAACAATTAAAACTACGGCCAACATCTTCAATACATCAGAGAGAGCTATAGAAAACAGTAAAGGACATAACGAACAGACTGAACCATGCAGATTCCGAACAGAGGTTATTCACTGAGATTGAATCACTAACCAGTCTAATCACTCTAATCATCATCAGTTACGAGACCACTATTAACGACATTATAGATCTGGTAACGGACGCTAAAAATGGAAAACCTCATCCAGCCATAATCACATCAAACCAGCTGGAAACTGTCCTAACCAAAATAAAATAAGGACTGACTGGTGGAATAAAAAATTCCACTTCCTTACGCAGAAAACTACCACATTTACAAATATATTCCCCTACCAACAAAATTCAACGACGATTTTGTGTTCATACAACCACCTATAGAATACCTATTAATCGATTACAATAAGGAACATTACTCCAGCTTAAGTAAAACCTAACTGTAAAACTCACGACGACCAATTACTATGTCCTATAACTCACCATTTATTCAACATAAGCTCAGAACATTCACTGTGTGAAGGAGAGTTACCTCGTAGAATCGGTACATTTCCCCCTTCTTGCAACATTAAACAAACAGATCATTCAACAGTATGGACACAACTGTCCCAGGACAACAAGTGGTTATTCGCATCACTAGACGACTACGAAATAGATGAAATTTGCAAGGACAACTTATCAGCATATACGCTGAAAGATCCAGCTGCAATAGAAATAACAGGAGACTGTTCCTTACGATCTAAAGATTTAATCATCCATAAACATAACGAAAAACCATCCTCTGTAAACAATTCCTACATACCTACACTAAGCATTTCGCACTTTCTAGCAAACTACACATACACGTTCCCTAACCATACAAACAAGTTAGCTTTCATAATATACTCCAGTCAAAATGAACTCCATGCGGCAGAAGAAAAACAATTAACACCCATAGACGTCCATAACATTCACCACTATGTTTCAACTTACGTCATTTTGATGATACTATTAGTCGCGGAATACCTCATAAACGGACGTTTAAAAATACGACAAACCAGAGTTACCGAAAAACCAAAGGAATCCCTTCCTTGTCCTATCCCTCTCCCGAGTAAACATAAGAATATTTGTAATAAAGAGAAAACGGAAAAAGCACTTTGATCTTTCGAGAGAGGGCTCTACTTCTCAATTGCCTCTTAAGCCCAAAAAAGCGGTTGGCAAGAGTAATTCTGCGTTTGATCTCAACGCTGGTGCTATTGTCGCTTGTCACTAGTGAGCCAAGGTGGACGAAGTCCTTTGACCACTTCGAATCTGTAGCTACCAATTGTGCCATTCTGGCTGAGATGTCGGTATTGCGCGTTTTTTCTTTTTTTTTTTTTTTGGGTGGAAACATATATTTCGTCTTACCCTCGTTAACCAAAAGACCCATTTGCGCTGCTCCTGCTCCAATGCTTTCGAACGCATCATTGACGTCCCACTGTGTTCGTCCAAATACGTCAGTATCATCCATGTACGCAAGCAGTTGTGCAGACTTGAAATAGATCGTTCCTCTTATGTTGTACAGAAGTGTTCTTTCCATATTCTCAGCATCGACTGTGACTCTACTACTAGCTCTCCGTCTTCATTCCTACAGTCTACAGCTCTGGCTAGCATGTTCGTTTTACTTTTTCGTAAACTGTAACTGAACTGCTCACAGAAATCCCTTATCAATACAAATTACAAATCATATATACATAGATACATTACCGTCTAGGCAGAGCAGTGAGGTGAAGCTCTATCACCGGATTTGCAAAACTATTTATGTATGTATGTATGTATTTATTTATTTATTATCAGTATTACAATATATATATCATTTACAAAACAAGTAAGAATTAATAAATAAATAAATTGCTATCTATAGTTCAAAAGGAACTAGAAGCGATAGCAATATAGCAAGTGAGTAGAACGGAAAAAACAATTTTTTTTTTATACATATATACATATATAGTGTATATATATATAGATTACATTAGATGATTTCATTAAATTTTAAGGAACAGAAAAATGAGAAAAGAAAGGAAAGGATGAAGAAAAAAATTGTTCAGATGATAACACGCATTGAGTTTTAAATATCTTCATAGCTTTTTTCTAAAAGCCACATTTTAACTTTTTTCAGAAAAACGGATTTAGATCTTAAATTTCTGACACTGTTGGGTAACCTATTGAAGAGTCTAGGAGCAATTGCCGTGAAGAAATTAAAGTATATTTGAAGGTTGTGATGTGGTACTAAAGCCAGATTTAAATTGTTGACCCTAAGATTATAGTAAGCAGAGTTTCGATTTAATTCCTGGTGAAAAAAATCTTTAGTACTTTATAAAAATATAGATGTTAGAGGGAGAATTTTAAGTTTTCTAAAAAGGGGCAAACTATTAATACGACGATTTTTATTGCATATAAGACGAATAACATATCTCTGGGAAATTAGAAGTGGATTCATTTTATTGTCATGAGTACCACCCCAGGACACTAGACCATATTCGAGCCTTGAATGAATCAACCTGTAATAGATACACTTAAGAAGATCTTGAGAGCAATATGGCTTTAAGAAGTACACTTGTCTTGTGGCAGCTGTGAGGTACTTCTTAAGTGCACTAGTATGCTCCGACCAATTCATCCTCCAGTCTAGCATAACACCTAGGTACTTAAACGAATTGACTCTCTCTGTACTGAAACATTTATCGGAACACGAGCGCGATGCAAAAAATGTTTGCGAACTTGTATTGAATTTGCAAATAAGATTACTGAGTTTGAATTTATTACAGTTTGCGCATTGAAAGTACCAAAATCTAGCATCCTTCCGCATACATTAAAAAACATAATTTTGGTTTTATCACTTATCACCAAATTATGTTGTTGAAACCAGTGGCTTAAGATTTCCAGGTCGCAGCTAAATTTAGAGGTGAATCACTTTGAAAAGTGCATGCCATATCATCAGCAAAGGCATAGATTTTGCTTCGAAAATTGAGTGAGAATATCGAGTTGATGTAAATTAAGAAAAGTATCGGACCAAGCACTGATCCTTGGGGAACGCCAATAGAAATGTTTCTACTTGAACTCATTTGCCCACTAATTTTTACCCTTTGTCTTCTGTTGGATAGATAAGAATTAAACCAATTATATACCATACCCCTAAAACCACACTTGCGTAATTTTGCCAAAAGAATGTTGTGGTCTACTGTATCAAAAGCTTTGGTTATGTCAATGAAGAGAGCCGCAGTTAAGTTCTTATTGTTAAAGCTATTGTACATTTCTGAACAGAAATTTAAGAGTGCTCCTTCAGTTGAAAGACCTGAACGAAAGCCAAATTGAGATTTACTAAAAAAGCTGTCTTTTCTAAGAACTTTATAATTCTGGTTTTAATTGCCTTCTCAAAAACTTTAGTGAAAACAGGAAGAAGCGAGATAGGTCTATAGCTATTAACTAATGTTTTATCTCCTTTTTTTTAACAATGGAATCACTTCGGCTTGTTTCAAATCGTCTGGAAAAACACCCATTGAGATGTTTTTGTTATGGATATGACATAAAACGTCACAAATATTCAGGGCAATTTTCTTGACAAAGCTATTTGAGAAACCATCACTTGTTTTTGAGTTTGAGTTTTTTAGGGAAAGAATAAGGTTGTATACCTCGAAGGATGTAATTGGTTCGAAGTAAAAGCTTTCACGAGAAGATACCTCATAAATTGTACAATCACATTTAGATATATCTGCACAGCTATCTGATATCACTTTACTTCTTCTGCTTCTTAGTGGGCGCTACAGTTCGGGGTGAACCTGGGCCTCAACCAACATGCCCCTCCATCTAGCACGATCTTTCGCTAGCCTTTTCCATTGCCGCACACCCAGTTGGCTGAGGTCCCCCTCCACCAGTGTGTGCCATCTTAAGGGCGGCCGTCCTCTGCTTCTTCGTCCCTCGGGGTTGGATTCAAAGACTCTCCGGATTGGAGCTGTGGTGTCCATTCGCTCTACATGGCCCAGCCATCTTAGGCGTTGAATCCGTAGACGCCTGACTAGGCTCATGTCGCTGTACAGCCTGTAAGGTTCGTGGTTGAATCTTCTCCTCCATCCCCCGTCTGCGTTTATAGGCCCAAAAATCACGCGCAAAATCTTTCTCTCGAACCGACCAAGAGCCCCCTCATCCGCTTTTGATAGTATCCGTGCTTCTGCGCCGTACAACAGGACCGGGACGATAAGGGTCTTATATAAAGTCAACTTTGTCGTTCGGGAGAGGGCTCTATTCCTCAGTTGCCTCATGAGCCCAAAGAAACAGCGATTGGCAAGAGTGATTCTGCGTTTGATTTCGGAACTGATGTCGTTGTTCCAGGTCACTGCGGAGCCAAGGTAGACGAAGTCCTTAACTACCTCGAACTTATATCTGCCTATACAAACGTTCTGGCCGAGACGTCGGTGTTGAGCGTCCTTTTTTGATGACAGCATATATTTAGTTTTACCCTCGTTTACCGCCAAACCAATTTTCGCCGCCTCCATCTCTCTAATTACGCTGTCGTATGCGGCTTTGAAGTCGTCAAATAGCTGGTGAGTGTCGACTTGAAAATCATTGTTTTTTTTCCAGTATCTGCCGTAGTTTGAAGATTTGGTCGATGGTGGACTTCCCTGACCTCAATCCGCACTGATAAGGACCTATCAGCTTATTTACAAAAGGCTTCAGGCGTTCACACAAAACAGCAGAGAAGATTTTGTAGGCAATGTTAAGGAGACTTATTCCTCTATAGTTGGCGCAATCATAGGAGTCTCCTTTCTTGTGGATCCGCCATACGATGCTGAGACTCTATTCCTCGGGCATGCTTTCCTCTAACCATATCTTACGGATGAGCTGGTGCATGCTGCCAACCAGGTCATCCCCAGCTGCCTTGAAGAGCTCAGCAGACAGTCCGTCTGCGCCAGCAGCTTTATTCGACTTGAGCTTCGATATGGCAATCTTAACTTCGTCGAGGTCAGGGGGACAGAATTCTCTGCGGTCTCCGTCGATTAGAAATGGATCATTCTGCCTGACAGCGGTATATTGACTAATATCGTCGTTATCCAGTCTGCAGAAGTGGTTTTTCCATATTCTCAGCATCGACTGCGGTTCTACTACTAAGTGTTCGTTCTCATCCCTGCAGGCTTCCGTTCTGGCTTTATAGCCTTGGCATGTTCGCTTTATCTGTTGATAAAACTTTCGAACGTCACGCCTGCAGTAACACCTCTCCAAATCCTCAATCGCGCACTTCTCGTGCTCTTTCTTCTTTCTTCTGAGAAGCTTATGCTCCTCCCTTCTTTTTAACTCGTAGAGCTCACGAGCTGCTCTTGTTCTTTTATGCAGCGAGGCCTTATATGCATCCTGCTTCGCTGTATGGATCCTCCTGCACTCGTCATCGAACCAGGTATTTCTTCGTGGTGGAGCCTTGAAACCCAACATTTCGGATGCAGAGCTTTTCAGGGCTTGTTTGCAAGGCCTCCACTGCTGTTCTATTGATAGCGTGGAGGATTGAGGTGTATTGGAGAGCTTAAGGGAGACGCGATCGGTAAAAGCACGAGCGGTTTCTGGCGATAGTAGCTTTCCGACGTCATAGCTTTGTATTCTTACTCTACTCCGTTGCGTTCGAGATATCCGTAAGCGCATCTTGGCTACAACAAGATAGTGGTCCGAGTCGATGTTAGCCCCTCGGAAAGTTCGAACATCAAGAATAGTGGAGGAGTGTCTGACGTCGATCGCGATGTGATCAATCTGGTTGGTATTCGATTGATCAAAAGACCGCCAGGTGCCTTTGTGTATATTGTAACATCCATATGTGTTACCCACGGTAACACCTGTTACTCTCCACATTTACCGACCACCTTTCCGGCAGCCGGTATGACATTAGAAGTCTCCATACGAAAGCCGACCTTCCAACAACATCTTCTGAGAAGATGCTGTTGGAGAGTCTAAGCACGCTTTCATGACGCGAGGTCAGTTGTGGGATGTACTCCGTACAAAGTAGGTCGTACTATAAAATTGTAGTATTAATAAATAATTGATTGAAACTTTGTGGTTTTATTTATACATTTAACAATATACATATACGCGAAGATGCGTATATAAATGGCGCAGTCGGAAAAAACCAAATGTTCGGCCTCGTGTAGCAATACATAGAAAAATGAAGTGAAGTGAAGGGAAAATTTTAGTTGCGATACGATTATATGTAACAATAGTTGGGGATAATGATTTCTTCTGTTTAGCCAATGTGTTAAAGCAGTGATAAAAATAATTATGCCACAATATGAACCAAAAACGAAATAAAAACACGATTAAAAACCCATATATAACTGTTAACAAGCATATATGTTAACATACATATATGTATATATGTGTCGTGCTAAATACGTGGTAATAGGTATGTCGAACGGTACTTTCTGGTGACGCTGAGTACAAGTGCAATCATACGGCGTGGGTTCCCCGCTAAAGCGACGCTTAGAGCGAGACAACGCTCTTTATCAAATTATAAATACACCACAGCAACGGTCATCTTTGGCACCAACCATCAGCGTGGGATCAGCCTACAACCAAAACCAAGCCAACAACAAAACAGAAAGTACTTACTTACTTACTTATCAGGCCTGCGATCCATGGAGGATCTGAGCCTGAGCTATAGCTGCCTTCCATCCTTGACGGTCTCGGGCACGCTGCTTCCAGTTGTCAAGACCAAGATGTCTTTCATTCGCGATTACTTGGTCTTTATACCGGAGGTTCGGTCTTCCTCTTCTTCTCGAACCAGGAGGCTCGGAGTCGAAGACCCTCTCAGCTGGAGCGTTGATGTCCATGCGCTCGATGTGGCCGAGCCAGTGTAGTCGACGGATCCTTGCCTTCCGGACAACATCCCCATCTTGGTACAGCTCGTAGAGTTCGCGGTTGTGTCTTCTTCTCCATTCACCTTCCTCACAGACAGGACCAAATATCCGGCGCAGAATTTTTCTTTCGAAAGAACCCAAAATCAGCTCCGCTGTCCTGCTTATCGTCCAGCTTTCGGCTCCGTACAGCAAGACTGGCAGAATGAGCATTTTGTAAAGCATGACTTTGGTCTTTCGAGTGAGGAGTTCTGACCCCAGTTGTTTCGACAAGCCCAAGTAGCAGCGGCTGCCAAGGGCGATTCTATGCAGGATCTCCACTGCGGGGTCATTTGTGGAATTTACGTTTGCCCCGAGGTAGACTAACTCCTTAACTACCTCGAAATTGTAGCTGTCAATTGTTATGTTTTGTTCCAGGTGGTGAGCGACGGATTGGCTTTTGCTTGACAGCATGTATTTCGTTTTGTCCTCATTGCTCTTAAGACCAATTCGTTTCACCTGTTCTTCAATCGCCGTGAATGCTTCCACAATGCCACGGCGAGAACACGCGATGATGTCGATATCATCCGCGTATCCTAGCAGCTGGATGGACTTGCAAAAGATAGTGCCTTCCCTGTTGACGCCTGCCCGTCGCACTATCTGCTCCAGCACCAGGTTGAAGAAGTCACATGGCAGCGCATCTCCTTGCCGAAATCCGGTGCATGTTTCGAATGGTTCCGAGGTCCTAGAACCGAGTTGCACGGTGCATCGCGTGTTTTTTAGCGTGGCGCGACACAACTGGATCAGTTTTACCGGGATCCCGAATTCGGCCATCGCCCCAAACAGTGCTTCACGATGAATGCTGTCGTATGCGGCTTTGAAATCGATGAAAAGATGGTGTGTATCGATTCGAAACTCGTTGGTCTTTTCCAGGATTTGTCGAAGTGTGAAAATTTGGTCTATAGTTGATTTGCCAGGTCGGAAGCCGCACTGGTTGCTGTCGATTAGTGCGGTGCAAAATGGTTTTAGACGTTCACACAATACGCTGGACAGGATCTTGTATGCGACATTGAGCAGGGATATACCTCTATAGTTCTTGCAAGAGGTAGGATCGCCTTTTTTGTGGATGGGGCATATAGAGCTGGTATTCCAGCCGTCGGGCATGCACTCGTCTTCCCAAATTCTGCATATGATCTGGTGCATGCTCCCTACCAGAACATCGCCGCCAGCCTTGAAGAGCTCTGATGGCAAGCCATCTTCGGCTTCTGAATAGCTGTGCCGACTCCTTCTATGCTGGGTGGGAGGACTACTTCAGCGGCTGGAGTTGGGATTTCCTCGGTCCCTACCACTCTCTCTTGGTCATGCTCGTTAAGCAGCTGCTGGAAGTGATGCTTAAATACATCTACTGCGGGTTGGTGACAAGATTACCCTCGCAGTTTCGAAGAGCCAGGGTGCCCTTTTTGAAGCCTCCTGCAAGGCCTTTGGCTTTCTTGTAAAAGGCTCGTATTTTATGTTTATCCCTAGACTCCTCGATATCCTTGAGCTGGGAGACTGCGAAGATTCTTTTCTTTTGTCGCAGTAGTTTCTTCTCCTTCCTTCTTCTCGGTATTCTTCTCGCGCTGCCCTGGTTTTCCTCTGCAGCGCCTTTTGGTACGCCTCATCGGTTGCTGCCTTTTTCTGCTCACACTCGCCATCATACCACGGGTTTCTTGTCGGGGGTGGTAGGTATCCTAAGGTGGTTTCGGCTACTTCCTGAATGGCTGAGCGGCAATGCAGCCACATATTATTGGCATTTGTGTTCGACGTAGGCATACCATAGAGTCTTTCGCTCAGCTGCTCCCTGTAGACTCTGGCAACCTCCGGTGTGCTCAGGCGCCCAATGTCGAACCTCCTCCTGATGGGCTGGTGCAGCTTTCTGACATTGGACAGTCGAGCTCTGAATCTTGCTGCTACGAGGAAGTGGTCAGGGTCGACATTTGCCCCTCTGAATGTTCGCCCATCCAGGATGTTTGACGCGTGCCTTGCGTCAATGAGCACATGGTCGATTTGGTTGGCGGTTCGACCGTCCAGAGATCGCCAGGCTGCTGTGTGGATTCGCTTGCTAGGGAATCATGTGCTACTTATCACCGCATTACGAGCTGTCGCTGTTGTTGTATTGTGGAGACTGTGCTTTCCGATCACTACGCCAAGGGTGTTCTCCTTTTCGATTTTGGCGTTGAAGTCCCCGAGCACGATTTTTACATCGTACTCCGGACAAGCTCCGTAGGCGTTGTCCAGGAGGTCATAGAAGTCCTCCTTGATAGGGTCTTCAGCCTCGTCGGTAGGGGCGTGTGCACATATAAGGCTGATGTTATAAAATCTGCCTCTGATGCGGATCACAGCCAGGCGATCACTTATATGTTTAAAGTCGATGACTTTCGACCTTAACCGCTTTCCCACGACAGATCCGCATCCCAGTAAGTGCAACCTTTTGTGACAGCTGTAATAAATGTCGCAATTTTTCTTCCTAATCATACCGTTTCCTATCCAGCGTATTTTCTGGACCGCAGTAATATCCGCCTTGTACTGCGTGAGGATCCCTTTTAGTTTATGAGCAGCTCCGGGAGTGTACAGGGTTCTGACATTCCAGGAGCATACTCGCAAATCGTGTTCCTTTTTCGTGCGTTGTCGTCGTCGAGTATCCGTCCCTGTATCCGAGGCATCTTGCTCATTCATAACAAAACAGAAAGTACAAGAAAAAAATAAAAACAGAAAAAGAAGCAAAAGCACGGTAAGCCATTTATACCAACATGGAAGTCCTCAGCCCTGCAGATAGATTTAGAATTATTTTAGAATTGAAAAGTAAGATTCCATGTTATAGTGGTAGTAGCGAATATACGCTTGATTTTTTGGAAAGGGTCGATTCGTTGCAGACTATACTCGAGGAATTCGACGAAAACACACAGGTAGTTTTATTAGGGTATGTTAAGTATAAAATTGTTTGTAGAGCCAGATCAGAAATTCAAAAGCATTGTAGATTAACTTCTTGGGATCAAATAAGGGAAATTTTGCGTAACAGTTTTGCAGAGAGGTTATCTCCCCATGCGCTGCTGGATCAGATTAGATTAGCTAGGGTCACCACCACAATCGACAATTTTTACAGCTATCTAAATCACCTCTTAAGTAGGATTAATAATTCATTTCTCGTACGCGGCAATGTCGATGAGGCCATTATGAATTCCAATAAGAGAATAGCATTAGAAATCTTTAAAAACAACACTGCCCGAACCAACGAAATCAATAATATTAAGCCGAAATCCGCAAACTTTAACCGATTCTTATAAAATAATTATGGAAATTAATCACCAATTTCTAGGCCCTACCTCACAACAAAATATTAACTTTAACAATAGAACCAATATCGCCCAACAAAACATTCCAAATTTAAATTTTTTTCAACAGCCTAGATCAAATAACAGACATATTTCACGCGATAGTAGACCGAATTACAAACAAAACAGGCAGTTTTATCAAAGAGCTTTACCTAATAATCAATTAAGACACAGTTCCAACCCCATCTCGACGCAATTACGACAAACCAATACTTCTAGGCAAAATCACCAACCCCAAAATAATAGATCTTGGCGAAATAGTCCATCAAACGCGCACAATCAGTACGGATATCCAATGGACGTATCAATGAACGAACAAAATTTTCGTTCAAGCCACGAAAACAACTACCATACATAGTAATAAAGAATCATACACGACCACTTCGATTTATCCTTGACTATGGTGCTGAATTTAGTATTATAAATAAAAATATGTGTCATCCCAGATGGAAAATAAGATTTCCTATTCACACTCTAAGAGTATTTGGTCGAAACATTGAGTCAAGTGCTTCTTCTTATAAATCCCCATTTTCAAAGAGTTCAATACTCCAAATTATTTGGTAGAATTTCTTGAATATCAGTTTCACGACCACTTTGACGGCTAAATAGGTAACAAGATCTTAGTAAATCTTAACCCTATAATCGATTACAAGAACCGATTACTTGTAACAGATAATTCAATGATCCCAATATACCTCAATATGGAAGAGGAAAAGTATTCGACCCGTTGTGTTTCTTTTGAGTATCCTAATATATATTGTAGCGAAAGTTTCGATAACCGAATTTCTGATAAAATATTTGCCTCCCATTTAAATAATGCTGATATTTCCAAATTAAAGTATTTACTTAATTCTACTTAATCGATATTTTATAAAGAAGGAGATAATTTGACATTTACAAACAGGATAAGGCATCAGATACATACAAAAAAACCGGCCAAGTGCGAGTCGGACTCGCGCACGAACGGTTCCGTACTATTATGTATAAAAACGGCAAAAAAAGCATGTCTGTTGTATGGGAGCCCCATTTATACATATATTTATTATATTCTGTCTAAGTATATACAGAAATACATAATCAGTGACATTTTATTCTCACTTTTCGAATAGTTAAAATCTAGAATGTTGTAATTTTTAGAAAATACTCATTTTTTGAGTGATTGCCAATTTGGGTTTAGACGTGGCAAATCGACTGAAACTGCTTTATTGAAATTAACTGGTGAAATATATAATAGTCTAAACACTTCTCAAACACCATCAACATTATTTGTTGATATCAGTAAGGTCTTTGATATGGTTAATCGTACTTTGCTACTCGATAAACTTTACAAAGCGGGTTTCAGAGGCTCCATTTATAAATGGTTTTCTTCTTATTTATTCAACCGTTATCAAGTTGTGAAAATTAGGAATGTTTACAGTTCTATAGACTTCTTAAATATGGGTGTTCCCCAAGGAGCAGTATTGGGCCCAATCCTTTTTCTAATTTATGTTAATTCGTTTTTCTTACAACCTTTTAAAGGCAAAATAACTGCCTTTGCTGATGAAACATCTCTTTTCCACTCAAACACTAACTTAATTGATAGTTTTGCAGATGTTAACTATGACCTTGATATGTTAAGGAGATGGTTTAATTATCATAAACTAATAATTAGCAACAAAACGAAGTACATGATATTTAATATCAATGGTAGAGTTTTCAGAGACCTTCCCTTATATTATCATGCACCATTGTGTAATCGATTTGTTCTTGAAGATATAGTATTCAACAATCAAGAATGTTTGAAAATTTGCTTCTTGATTGAACACGTGGACAGTTTTAAATATTTAGGTGTTACATTGGACCAACAACTTTGTTGGAAAGACCATTCAATATATTTGAAACAGTATTTAAATGGGGTTATAAGATAATTATTCCAACTCAGTATGCACTGCAATCTCTACCCGTTTTAAAATACTAAATGTATACTCGCACCGATATGGAACTAGCAAAAACATGTCCATGTCCGGAACTAAATGTATTATCGCACCGATATGGAACTAGCAAACCATGTCCATGTCCGGACCTGAATGCAACATACACATGTATGACATTCGTTCACGAAATGCGGTACGGGCATTATATTCTTTCATTTCTTTTCTTCATTTCAGTTCAAGTGTGCTGTACAGTGTACACCAACTGTTCGAGCTTTATCGCCACATCTCCATACTTTGGGTTTCTTGAAAACTACGGGGTATAACTCATACCGTATGAGAAGCATGTTCGTTGCGTTTATGTTTTTTTTTTTTTCGTTTTGTACATATGTGATTGATGAATAAGGGTTGAATGGAACTCTTTTCGTTCAATTTGCGGAACGAGAGGACATGTGTCCGGGAGAGGACATAGTTCCGTGAACTATACATGTCCGGAACTACCCCACTCTACTTCGTAATGTACATATGTATGTATGTATGTATACTTATACATAGCGTACAGATGTGTGAGTGTATGCACGTATGTGATGCGTATGCACGTATGTACGTATCGGTTCGTATGTGTGCAAGATCGCTTGCTCCTCTTGCTCACTTGCTCCTCTCCACCTGCCGCGACGTCATGCGAAAGGGATGCTAGGCCAGCTGCGAGGACTGGTCGTAAGCAATGGCGCCACGCGATTGCCCTCACGCCGACCTACCCGCAGCAAGAATCGCGAATTTGCTACGAGACTCGCGAAATATCCCACGCAAAAGAAAAAAAAACACCGTAATCGTTTCCAATTCAATATGTCACAAATTTAATTTCCTTAACCTAACTTAATCTAGGTTTACAATTATTCCTTAAAACTACCCTACACCGTATAAAAAAAAGCCGAAATAAATAAAAAAAAATATTGGAATTCACTGTCCAAAAAAGTAAATAAACCGCAGTTTGAGTATTCGAACAGTCGTACCGAAACTCCTCTAACCAACGACTCAGCCCGCATCACCAATCGTAACACGCAAATTTGTGATTTCAATACCTTATACAACGAACGTGATATCCGCGACCAACGTAGGCAATAGGACACACGGTACGGCCGCGTACCGGGAACTGCTTAAAACCGTACCGGAGTTCTTCCCCGAAGATCACTCTCCGAGTACTTCGCCGAAGATTTCTCTCCGAGTTCTTTGCCCACTCTCCCTCATGTGATACTAGGAACACAAAAAAAAAAAAATTCTGACCTTCTGCGGGTTGAACTCCACTCGTTCGCGTGTCAAGTGCTGATTGTACCCTCGGGCTATCCGCTTTCTCTGAGCTTCCTTTCCCAAAATGGATGACTACAAGCCGTTCACAAATGGGAACTGACCAAAAGATGACAACGAAAACCTTTCGAAACAATTTATTATTGGTTGTTTGTAATTATGTATATGTATAATTAATTTTGTTCTGTTTTTAGTATTTGTCGTGGTAGCGGCAACAGAAATACATCATCTGTGAAAATTTCAACTGTCTAACTATCACGGTTCATGAGATACAGCCTGGTGACAGACGGACGGACGGACGGCCGGACGGACGGACGGACGGACAGCGAAGTCTTAGTAATAGGGTTCCGTTTTACCTTTGGGTACGGAACCCTAAAAACCAAATACCGATTTACAGTAAGCTATATCGCTATCCAGAAGTACATGCTAAAGAAGTAGATAGGCAGATTAGTGAAATGTTACAACAGCAAATAATAGTACCTAGTAGGAGCCCTTACCACTCTCCGATTTGGGTAGTTCCTAAAAAAAATTACATAGATGGACAAAAAAGTTGGCGTGTAGTTGTTGATTACAGGAAATTAAACGACCAAACGATTGAGGATAGGTTCCCTTAGCCAAACATGGATGATCTGTTCGACAAATTAGGGAAGTGCAATTATTTTTCCACTATAGATCTTGTGAAGGGATTCCACCAGATAGAGGTTGATCCTCGTGACAGGGCCAAAACAGCATTTTCAACTAAGAGTGGCCATTATGAGTTCCTACGGACGCCGTTCGGGTTTAAAAATGCCCCGGCTACGTTTCAGAGGCTTATGAATGACGTTCTAAGCGAGTACATAAACAAAATCTGCGTTGTCTATCTTGACGACATTCTAATTTTTTCTACAAATTTTGAATAGCACCTTCTTCTTCTTCTTTGTGGGCGCTACAGTTCGGGGTGAACCTGGACCTCAACCAACATGCCCCTCCATCTAGCACGATCTTTCGCTAGCCTTTTCCATTGCCGCACACCCAGTTGGCTGAGGTCCCCTTCCACCTGTGTGCGCCATCTTAAGGGCGGCCGTCCTCTGCTTCTTCGTCCCTCGGGGTTGGATTCAAACACTCTCCGGGCTGGAGCTGTGGTGTCCATTCGCTCTACATGGCCCAGCCATCTTAGGCGTTGAATCCGTAGACGCCTGACTAGGCTCATGTCGCTGTACAGCCCGTAAAGTTCGTGGTTGAATCTTCTCCTCCATCCCCCGTCTGCGTTTATAGGCCCAAAAATCACGCGCAAAATCTTTCTCTCGAACCGACCAAGGGCCTCCTCATCCGCTTTTGAAAGTGTCCATGCTTCTGCGCCGTACAACAGGACCGGGATGATAAGGGTCTTATATAGAGTCAACTTTGTCGTTCGGGAGAGGGCTCTATTACTCAGTTGCCTCCTGAGCCCAAAGAAACAGCGATTGGCAAGAGTGATTCTGCGTTTGATTTCGGAACTGATGTCGTTGTTCCAGGTCACTGCGGAGCCAAGGTAGACGAAGTCCTTAACTACCTCGAACTTATATCTGCCTATACAAACGTTCTGGCCGAGACGTCGGTGTTGAGCGTCCTTTTTTGATGACAGCATATATTTAGTTTTGCCCTCGTTTACCGTCAGACCAACTTTCGCCGCCTCCACCTCAATACTCGCAAACGCCTCATTGACATCTCGCTGTGATTACCTATTATGTCAATATCGTAGGCGTATATTGACTAACATCGCCGTTATACAGTCTGCAGAAGTGGCTATTCCATATTCTCAGCATCGACTGCGGTTCTACTACTAGGTGTCCGTTCTCATCCCTGCAGGCTTCCATCCTGGCTTTATAACCTTGGCATGTTCGCTTTATCTGTTGATAAAACTTTCGAACGTCACGCCTGCAGTAACACCTCTCCAAATCCTCAATCGCGAGTTACGATAGCAGCCTGACCCCGACTACAAATCCCTCCGTGCACCACCCACACACGAACCCCCTCATCGGACTCAACCACGATCATCGTACACCTGACCCCAGTTTGTTTCCCAGCACTCAGCATACGGATCCCCGCACACCACCTACATGCGACACCCCTTTCACCATAAACTCTGTATGACGATATATTGTAATTGCGCAGGTGAATCGACGATAATGCAATATCAGCGTCTGGTCAACTTCCGACCTAATTATGAGCGAATACGATATTGCAAGCTCATCGATTCACCGACGCAAACCGATGTTTCGTAGCATGTAGAAACATTATTTGTGACAGTCCGTTTGTGGGATTGAGAGTGGAAACTTTTAAAAACAGAAAATAAAAGTAAAAACTATTATAAAGTGGAAAATAAGTGTTTTTTTTTTGGTTCAACGCGAAGCAGTAACTATAAGTGGCGCAGTCGTCCGGATCGGTGACGGTTTTTTAAAATCTAACTAATAACCAAGCCTTTCAAACCGTGGGTTTTAACCCTTAATCACCGCAGAACCAGTGAGAAAATATATACGTACATATATGTGAAACTTAAACTAAAATATAGCAAAAACGAAATTCGTTAAAAACGTTCTCAGTTTGTGTCAAACTAACTTACAATCAACTCAAATCAGTAACAAAAGGCTACAAGTGAAAATCAGTGAAAAAAAAAAAACAATAAGTGCAAATCAAGTGTAGAAGAACTACAACAATAAGAACAGAAGACATTGGAGTCATCAGCAACCGCAAACTAGAAGCTAGAAGTCATCAACCATCATCAGAGGAATCATGAATCTACTAGTTTTTGGGTGCATGTGAGTGTTTTATTGATCATTGTATGCAATTGTAAAGTATAATTAATATATAATCATATATACTGTCCTATATATATATAAATATATAAAAATATTCAAAAATTAAATGACAAAAAATAAAAAGTCAAGAGAAACAAAATCATTTTTGCCCTATAATCTAAGACAATTATCTAGGAGATTGTATCCTGTGGTAGAAGAAAACAGTTCAAACGAAACCTTTGACTCCTCCTCGTCCAGTTCTTGTTCGGAAAATATGAATATCGATCAGAACAACACCTCAGGTTTGCAAAACCTTCCTCCCACACAACACCTTCCTCCCACATTGCACATAGACACCCCAGCGCTCTCTAGTCACATGGATATCTTTAATTCCCTGCGAATCCCAGATGCCATCAAAGACCTGCCTAAATTTGATGGTAATCCACGCCTCTTGTACGAATTCTTAAATAACGTTGAGGAAATCCTCCTGTACATCAGGGGCACAGATAACACACCATATGGCCAAATTTTACTTCGGGCAATCCGAAATAAAATCGAAGGCCAAGCGAACGAGATACTAAACATGTATGGGACTCCCCTTGTCTGGGACAATATAAAGGCAAACCTTATCCTCCATTATTCTGATAAGAGGACCGAGACTTCCCTTATTAGGGATTTACATACCACCCGGCAACAAAATAAAACGGTCGAGATGTTTTACGGTGAGATCATCGAAGTGCAATCGGCATTGTGCAATAATATCCTCATACATGAAACTGACCGAAATGTAATAAAGGCAAAAAAGGACCTTTATTCAGAAATGTGCCTGAATTCATTTTTAAGCGGCCTTAACGAGCCACTCGGTTCGAGAGTTAGGGCTATGCAACCCGACTCATTGGCTGCAGCGCTTACCAATTGCATTAAAGAGCAAAATATCTCGTACCAGAGACGAGCTCAAACACCGGAGATGAAAAAACCCGACAATATTATCCCGCATCAGTCG
The DNA here is from genome assembly GCA_951905685.1 of Eumerus sabulonum. NCBI lineage: Eukaryota > Metazoa > Arthropoda > Insecta > Diptera > Syrphidae > Eumerus > Eumerus sabulonum. The sequence goes on from OX645060.1 coordinate 76,104,014, forward strand.
CGAAGAAATTTTCCCCAGCCCTACTATAATCAAGAGCCTAACTCTTTCAGACGTCAAAAGCCTCAGTCCTACAGGGAAAATAGATTCAGACCTCAATATACTCGAACACACAATACACAACAACATTCCACTAGTTTCCCTAGAACACATAACCCACAACCACAAACGACTCATTTTTCTAGAACAAATAACCCACAACCACAAACGTCTAACTTCAGAGACAGACAGTTCTCCACTTATCCCTATCCTCCAATAAAACAGAGTCCTAGCCAACAAGTGAGGAACACAAACGTCAATGTACAAGAAGTGTCTAACCCAGTTGAGGATTTTCCACAAAAATCAAGAACAAATAAACCTCCTTACCAACAATTAGACCACTACTTTGACACTGACCCTACCAACATTGTTGAAGATGGAAATTTTTCCAATGTAGCCTCGACGAGCAAACAGGTTACATAAATCCCCAATACCACCCCCCGTCATTACCCTTCATCAACATCTCTTCCCCTTTCGGGAGGCCTCTACGATTTCTTCTGGACACTGGAGCATCAACCTCTTTCATAAACCCCGAATACGTACCCCCTGAAGACGTACTGATTCGTGAACCCATTACTATTACAACAGTTTTCAAGAGCTACCAAATAAAAACACAAGCTAACATTCCAATATTCGCAGAATTCAAACAAGATGGTATCTTCAAATTCCTTATTTTCAAATTCCATAGCTATTTCGACGGCCTCCTTGGCCTGGACGCGCTGTTGCAAATCAATGCGAAAATCGACCTTGAGAATAGAACGCTTATAACAAAAAATTCTACCCTTGACATTAGCCTCAAATCAAACAATTCCATTAACCCGATAATAATCCCAGCTTATTCGAAAATCCTCGCAAGGATGCCTGTAAATAAATCAAATGGTGACGTTCTCATAAACACGACAGAAATAACACCGAGTATTTCTGTTACACAGGGATTATATAAGGTAAAGAATGGACTTAGCATCGTGGAAATAACGAACTATTCAGAACATGACAAAATCATCTCCTTAGACGAAGCATTGCAAGCGGACGAATATCATCCTGAGGAGTTCATCGAACTCAATAATATATACGAAACCACCAACGGAAATGAATGCGAGAAAAAGAACGTTACGCAATTGATCCGCACTGACCATCTAAACCCTGAAGAACGGGAACAACTCCTTAGGCTGTGTAAGCGGTATACTGACATCATGCACGTAGAAGGTGAACAACTAACCTTCACTAATCAGATCAAGCATAAGATCAGCACAACCGATGATGTACCCATCTATACGAAGTCGTATAGATACCCCTACGTTCACAAGCAAGAAGTTCAGGATCAAATATCGAAGATGTTAGAACAGGGAGTAATCCGCCAAAGCTATTCACCATGGAGCTCTCCCGTCTGGATAGTGCCCAAGAAAATGGACGCCAGCGGAAAGCAGAAGTGGAGAATGGTAATCGACTATAGGAAGATCAACGAAAAGACTATCTCCGACAGGTACCCAATCCCTAATATAAGCGAAATATTGGACAAATTGGGTAGATGCGTTTACTTTACCACTCTCGACTTGGCTAGCGGATTCCACCAAATCGAGATGCATCCCGATCACATCCCAAAGACAGCGTTCACCGTAGATGGTGGGCATTATGAATACCTCAGAATGCCTTTCGGGCTTAAAAATGCCCCCTCTACCTTCCAACGGGTAATGGACAACGTCCTTAAAGAACTAGTGGGCAAAATCTGCCTAGTCTATCTGGATGATATTATCATCTATTCCACCTCTCTCCAAGAACACCTGGAGAGCATTAAATTGGTTTTCGACAAATTACGAAAGTCCAATTTTAAAATCCAGATGGACAAATGCGAGTTCCTAAAAAAGGAAATCGAGTTCTTGGGTCATGTTATTACCCCCGAAGGTATCAAGCCTAACCCTCGCAAAATAGAAGCTATTAAGAATCTTCCGCTTCCTAGGACTAGTAAAGAGATCAAGTCGTTTCTAGGACTTATAAACTATTACAGGAAGTTTATAAAAGATCTCGCAAAATTAACAAAACCACTCACTAACCGGCTTAAAAAGGGAACAGATACAATCATAGACGAAGGCTATATAAAAGCCTTTGAGATCTGCAAAAACTTATTAACAAACGATCCGATCCTCATTCACCCGGATTTTACAAAACCCTTTATTCTGACGACGGATGCCAGTAATTATGCACTGGGTGCCGTCCTCTCCCAGGGTAGAATCGGTAGCGATAAGCCGATCTGTTTTGCAAGCCAAACTCTCTCCTCTTCCGAATGTAACTACTCTACTATTGAGAAGGAACTTCTCGCTATTGTCTGGGCGACAAAGTATTTCCGACCATACCTCTTTGGTAGGAAATTCCAAATCGTTACAGACCATAAACCCCTAACCTGGCTGATGAGCCTGCGAGAACCTAATTCGAAACTTGTAAGATGGCGTTTAAAATTGGCAGAGTATGAGTTCGTGATCACATACAAGAAAGGCAGAGCAAACACGAATGCTGACGCTCTAAGCCGCATCAAGCTGAACAATCCAAGTAACGAACATCACGAGGTATTTAACAACAACGAAGATCTGGAAACAATGCACAGCGCTCAGGAGAATTTGAACGATGGGATCCCCATCTCAGAAAAACCCCTGAACGAATTTAACATCCAAGTAATTCTAGAAACGAACGAAACGGTTCCCCAATGACCGTAGAGACCATTTTTAAAAACAGACAAAAACGAACAATACGAAGGACGCATTTTGACGACGACATACTGATTGACGTACTAAAGAATTTCTTTCCACCTAATAAACAAATCGCAGTATACACCACGGACGAAATATTTTCAATCGTCCAAACAACATTCTCCAAGTATTTCTCAAGGAATAAGGCTTTTCGCCTGATCAGGTGTACTGAGATATTAAAGGACGTTCGACAACCAGACGACCAAGAACGAACCATACGGGACTACCACGAACGATCGTACCACAGGGGTATCAATGAATCCTATCTCCACCTAAAACGAGAGTACTACTTCCCCAATATGAAGGAAAAAATAACCAAAACGATAAATTTTTGTGAGCAGTGTAAACAATCCAAGTACGACCGCAACCCTCCCAAAATTAAATACGTCCAACCTGAAATTCCTATGAAACCTTTAGAAATCCTACATATAGATATCTATAGTATCAATAACAACCAAGTCCTTACCATCATTGACAAATTCTCTAGGTTCGCTTATGGCTTAACGCTTACTTGCCGAAGTAGTGTTACCATCCTTAAGCACATGAAACAGTATATAAGCCTGTACGGCATACCCAAAAAGATCGTATGTGACCAAGGGTCGGAGTTTGTTGCGAATATATTCCAGGATTTCTGTAAACAGCATGGAATTATTCTGCATTTCACGTCTTACCAACAAACGTCCAGCAACTCCACCGTAGAAAGATTGCACTCCACCTTAACGGAGATATACAGAATTATATACTCAAAGAGAAAAGAAGATAAATTAACAACGGATCACGAAGAAATGCTAGCGGGAACCCTAATAACTTACAACAATGCCATACATTCAATTACGAAACACACCCCATATGAACTATTTTTTGGTAGGCCATTCAAATTTTTCAAAACGCTGAACCCCTCTAACGAACATGAGTACTTGAACAAATTAAACGAATTCCTGGATAACCTTTACCCAAAAGTGCAAGAAGAGGTCAAGGCTATCACCGAACGTAGGATCGAGAATCTGAACAAGAACAGGGAAGAGCCAGAGGAGACAAAGATCAATGACATAATATTTCGAAAAGAAGTTAGACGTAATAAATTGACACCTAGGTTCTCAAAACACATAATAAAGAAAAACAATAAATTTACAATAATTACGAGAAACGACAAAAAGCTTCATAAAAGTAAAATAAGAAGAAGAAATACTAACAAACGCTAACACCCTCACCCACTACTAATCCCTCACAACCAGTCTATCAACCCTACTTTTCTATCCCTCAAATCTATACTCAAATATGCACGATCAGAGCATAGCGTGATCGTAGCCTGCCAACAAAAAGAACATGTAACCAGGGCATATGGTTAGCATGATTCTATCAAAATAAATAAATTAAAACGATTAAAATAAATACAAAAAAAAAAAAAAAACAAAAACAACGAACATGTAACCAGGGCATATGGTTAGCATGATTCTATCAAAATAAATAAATTAAAACGATTAAAATAAATACAAAAAAAAAAAAAAAACAACGAACATGTAACCAGGGCATATGGTTAGATGATTCTATCAAAATAAATAAATTAAAACGATTAAAATAAATACAAAAAAAAAAAGAGAATATGTAACCAAGGCATATGGTTAGCATGATTCTATTTCAATAAAATTTAAATTAGTATTATATATAGATATAAGAATACCATAATTCAATAGTAGTAAGTTAGTAATAAGTCGCACAAATTTATTGCACAAACTACCATAAGTTTAAACAAAAAAAAAAAATAAAATAAAATAAAATAAAAAAAAAACCCCTACCATCCCTTATTACTCCCGACTCATCCCCCATTTTAACACCCCTCCTTTACACTTCCAGCATACCACTCATTTCCACCCAACTAATTGAGGTTCACAATATCCCAATCGAGAATCATTACTAATTTTCACAATCTTATCCACATTATTAACCTCGACGAATATGATACTAACATACGAAAAATATCTGATACTTTAAATACCTTTCAAAGGTATGCTGTTAATAAGAACACAATCCAAATAACCCAACTTAAACTAAAAGAACTAGAAAAGAAATTCCATGCAATATATCCCATAATTAGAAGAAAAAGAGGTCTTATAGATGGATTAGGTTCTACAATCAAATTCATAACCGGAAATATGGACGCACAAGATGCGCAAAAACTCAACAATCAAATAGAAATGATAAACTCAAACATACGAAACTTCACACATGCAATAGGTAGACAAGACACAATAAATTTCCATATAATTGACAGGCTCAAAAATATAACAGATCACATAAACCATGAACAAAACATTATAAAATCATATTTAGACAACTCAGCAAACAAAGTAAAAAGAGAACATGAAACACTGCATGAGAATCAATGCCTCAACCAAATTAATTTCAATATTGACTTATTAACAAATCATTTATCCGATATTTCCGAAGCATTGATTCTCAGCAGATTAAACATAATTCCAACATTTCTACTAAATACTAACGAATTAGAATTGATACAAAATAAACTAAATGACCAAGATATTAAAATCACTTCTACAGAACAGTTATACGAACTATTGAAATTACAAGGATACTATAATGGCACGACAATAATATTTAATGTGCAAATTCCAAATTTTTCCAAATTAAAATACTCCCTTTATCATGTAATACCCCTTCCTGTTAACGAAACCATGCTTATAGCAACCAAACCATTTATTGCATACAATGATCGGTACTTACAGCACTTTAGCACAATTTGCCTACATGCGACACCCCTTTCACCATAAACTCTGTATGACGATATATTGTAATTGCGCAGGTGAATCGACGATATTGCAATATCAGCGTCTGGTCAACTTCCGACCTAATTATGAGCGAATACGGTATTGCAAGCTCATCGATTCACCGACGCAAACCGATGTTTCGTAGCATGTAGAAACATTATTTGTGACAGTCCGTTTGTGGGATTGAGAGTGGAAACTTGTAAAAACAGAAAATAGAAGTAAAAACTATTATAACGTGGAAAATAAGTGTTTTTTTTTGGTTCAACGCGAAGCAGTAACTATAAGTCGCGCGCTTCTCATGCCCTTTCTTCTTTCTTCTAAGAAGCTTATGCTCCTCCCTTCTTTTTAACTCGTAGAGCTCACGAGCTGCTCTTGTTCTTTTATGCAGCGAGGCCTTATATGCATCCTGCTTCGCTGTATGAATCCTCCTGCACTCGTCATCGAACCAGGTGTTTCTTCGTGGTGGAGCCTTGAAACCCTAAACTTCGGATGCAGAGCTTTTCAGGGCTTGTTTGCAAAGGCTCCACTACTGTTCTATCGATAGCGTGGAGGATTGAGGTGTATTGGAGAGCTTAAGGGAGACGCGATCGGTAAAAGCACGAGCGGTTTCAGGCGATAGAAGCTTTCCGACGTCATAACTTTGTATTCTTACTCCACTCCGTTGCGTTCGTGATATCCGTAAGCGCATCTTGGCTACTACAAGATAGTAGTCTGAGTCGATGTTAGCCCCTCGGAAAGTTCGAACATCAAGAATAGTGGAGGAGTGTCTGACGTCGATCGCGATGTGATCAATCTGGTTGGTATTCGATTGATCAAAAGACCGCCAGGTGCCTTTGTGTATATTGTAACATCCATATGTGTTACCCACGGTAACACCTGTTACTCTCCACATTTACCGACCACCTTTCCGGCAGCCGGTATGACATTAGAAGTCTCCATACGAAAGCCGACCTTCCAACAACATCTTCTGAGAAGATGCTGTTGGAGAGTCTAAGCACGCTTTCATGACGCGAGGTCAGTTGTGGGATGTACTCTGTACAAAGTAGGTCGTACTATAAAATTGTAGTATTAATAAATAATTGATTGAAACTTTGTGGTTTTATTTATACATTTAACAATATACATATACGCGAAGATGCGTATATAAATGGCGCAGTCGGAAAAAACCAAATGTTCGGCCTCGTGTAGCAATACATAGAAAAATGAAGTGAAGTGAACATTTTAGTTGCGATACGATTATATGTAACAATAGTTGGGGATAATGATTTCTTCTGTTTAGCCAATGTGTTAAAGCAGTGATAAAAATAATTATGCCACAATATGAACCAAAAACGAAATAAAAACACGATTAAAAACCCATATATAACTGTTAACAAGCATATATGTTAACATACATATATGTATATATGTGTCGTGCTAAATACGTGGTAATAGGTATGTCGAACGGTACTTTCTGGTGACGCTGAGTACAAGTGCAATCATACGGCGTGGGTTCCCCGCTAAAGCGACGCTTAGAGCGAGACAACGCTCTTTATCAAATTATAAATACACCACAGTAACGGTCATCTTTGGCACCAACCATCAGCGTGGGATCAGCCTACAACCAAAACCAAGCCAACAACAAAACAGAAAGTACTTACTTACTTACTTATCAGGCCTGCGATCCATGGAGGATCTGAGCCTGAGCTATAGCTGCCTTCCATCCTTGACGGTCCCGGGCACGCTGCTTCCAGTTGTCAAGACCAAGATGTCTTTCATCCACGATTACTTGGTCTTTATACCGGAGGTTCGGTCTTCCTCTTCTTCTCGAACCAGGAGGCTCGGAGTCGAAGACCCTCTCAGCTGGAGCGTTGATGTCCATGTGCTCGATGTGGCCGAGCCAGTGTAGTCGACGGATCCTTGCCTTCCGGATTACATCCACATCTTGGTACAGCTCGTAGAGTTCGCGGTTGTGTCTTCTTCTCCATTCACCTTCCTCACAGACAGGACCAAATATCCGGCGCAGAATTTTTCTTTCGAAAGAACCCAAAATCAGCTCCGCTGTCTTGCTTATTCTCCAGCTTTCGGCTCCGTACAGCAAGACTGGCAGAATGAGCGTTTTGTAAAGCATGACTTTGGTCTTTCGAGTGAGGAGTTTTGACCCCAGTTGTTTCGACAAGCCCAAGTAGCAGCGGCTGCCAAGGGCGATTCTACGCCGGATCTCCACTGCGGGGTCATTTGTGGAATTTACGTTTGCCCCGAGGTAGACAAACTCCTTAACTACCTCGAAATTGTAGCTGTCAATTGTTATGTTTTGTTCCAGGTGGTGAGCGACGGATTGGCTTTTGCTTGACAGCATGTATTTCGTTTTGTCCTTATTGCTCTTAAGACCAATTCGTTTCACCTGTTCTTCAATCGCCGTGAATGCTTCCACAATGCCACGGCGAGAACACGCGATGATGTCGATATCATCCGCGTATCCTAGCAGCTGGATGGACTTGCAAAAGATAGTGCCTTCCCTGTTGACGCCTGCCCGTCGCACTATCTGCTCCAGCACCAGGTTGAAGAAGTCACATGGCAGCGCATCTCCTTGCCGAAATCCGGTGCATGTTTCGAATGGTTCCGAGGTCCTAGAACCGAGTTGCACGGTGCATCGCGTGTTTTTTAGCGTGGCGCGACACAACTGGATCAGTTTTACCGGGATCCCGAATTCGGCCATCGCCCCAAACAGTGCTTCACGATGAATGCTGTCGTATGCGGCTTTGAAATCGATGAAAAGATGGTGTGTATCGATTCGAAACTCGTTGGTCTTTTCCAGGATTTGTCGAAGTGTGAAAATTTGGTCAATAGTTGATTTGCCAGGCCGGAAGCCGCACTGGTTGCTGCCGATTAGTGCGGTGCAAAATGGTTTTAGACGTTCACACAATACGCTGGACAGGATCTTGTATGCGAAATTGAGCAGGGATATACCTCTATAGTTCTTGCAAGAGGTAGGATCGCCTTTTTTGTGGATGGGGCATATAGAGCTGGTATTCCAGCCGTCGGGCATGCACTCGTCTTCCCAAATTCTGCAGACGATCTGGTGCATTCTCCCTACCAGAACATCGCCACCAGCCTTGAAGAGCTCTGATGGCAAGCCATCTGAGCCTGCGGCCTTGTTGTTCTTCAGCTTCTGAATAGCTGTGCCGACTCCTTCTATGCTGGGTGGGAGGACTACTTCAGCGGCTGGAGTTGGGATTTCCTCGGTCCCTACCACTCTCTCTTGGTCATGCTCGTTAAGCAGCTGCTGGAAGTGATGCTTAAATACATCTACTGCGGGTTGGTGACAAGATTACCCTCGCAGTTTCGAAGAGCCAGGGTGCCCTTTTTGAAGCCTCCTGCAAGGCCTTTGGCTTTCTTGTAAAAGGCTCGTATTTTATGTTTATCCCTAGACTCCTCGATATCCTTGAGCTGGGAGACTGCGAAGATTCTTTTCTTTTGTCGCAGTAGTTTCTTCTCCTTCCTTCTTCTCGGTACTCTTCTCGCGCTGCCCTGGTTTTCCTCTGCAGCGCCTTTTGGTACGCCTCATCGGTTGCTGCCTTTTTCTGCTCACACTCGCCATCATACCACGGGTTTCTTGTCGGGGGTGGTAGGTATCCTAAGGTGGTTTCGGCTACTTCCTGAATGGCTGAGCGGCAATGCAGCCACATATTATTGGCATTTGTGTTCGACGTAGGCATACCATAGAGTCTTTCGCTCAGCTGCTCCCTGTAGACTCTGGCAACCTCCGGTGTGCTCAGGCGCCCAATGTCGAACCTCCTCCTGATGGGCTGGTGCAGCTTTCTGACATTGGACAGTCGAGCTCTGAATCTTGCTGCTACGAGGAAGTGGTCAGGGTCGACATTTGCCCCTCTGAATGTTCGCCCATCCAGGATGTTTGACGCGTGCCTTGCGTCAATGAGCACATGGTCGATTTGGTTGGCGGTTCGACCGTCCAGAGATCGCCAGGCTGCTGTGTGGATTCGCTTGCTAGGGAATCATGTGCTACTTATCACCGCATTACGAGCTGTCGCAATGTCAGCGAGTCGGAAGCCGTTATCTGTTGTTGTATCGTGGAGACTGTGCTTTCCGATCACTACGCCAAGGGTGTTCTCCTTTTCGATTTTGGCGTTGAAGTCCCCGAGCACGATTTTTACATCGTACTCCGGACAAGCTCCGTAGGCGTTGTCCAGGAGGTCATAGAAGTCCTCCTTGATAGGGTCTTCAGCCTCGTCGGTAGGGGCGTGTGCACATATAAGGCGGATGTTATAAAATCTGCCTCTGATGCGGATCACAGCCAGGCGATCACTTATATGTTTAAAGTCGATGACTTTCGACCTTAACCGCTTTCCCACGACAGATCCGCATCCCAGTAAGTGCAACCTTTTGTGACAGCTGTAATAAATGTCGCAATTTTTCTTCCTAATCATACCGTTTCCTATCCAGCGTATTTTCTGGACCGCAGTAATATCCGCCTTGTACTGCGTGAGGATTCCTTTTAGTTTATGAGCAGCTCCGGGAGTGTACAGGGTTCTGACATTCCAGGAGCATACTCGCAAATCGTGTTCCTTTTTCGTGCGTTGTCGTCGTCGAGTATCCGTCCGTGTATCCGAGGCATCTTGCTCATTCATAACAAAACAGAAAGTACAAGAAAAAAAAAAAACAAAAAAAGAAGCAAAAGCACGGTAAGCCATTTATACCAACATGGAAGTCCTCAGCCCTGCAGATAGATTTAGAATTATTTTAGAATTGAGAAGTAAGATTCCATGTTATAGTGGTAGTAGCGAATATACGCTTGATATTTTGGAAAGGGTCGATTCGTTGCAGACTATACTCGAGGAATTCGACGAAAACACACAGGTAGTTTTATTAGGGTATGTTAAGTATAAAATTGTTTGTAGAGCCAGATCAGAAATTCAAAAGCATTGTAGATTAACTTCTTGGGATCAAATAAGGGAAATTTTGCGTAATAGTTTTGCAGAGAGGTTATCTCCCCATGCGCTGTTGGATCAGATTAGATTAGCTAGGGTCACCACCACAATCGACAATTTTTACAGCTATCTAAATCACCTCTTAAGTAGGATTAGTAATTCATTTCTCGTACGCGGCAATGTCGATGAGGCCATTATAAATTCCAATAAGAGAATAGCATTAGAAATCTTTAAAAACAACACTACCCGAACCAACGAAATCAATAATATTAAGCCGAAATCCGCAAACTTTAACCGATTCTTATAAAATAATTATGGAAATTAATCACCAATTTCTAGGCCCTACCTCACAACAAAATATTAACTTTAACAATAGAACCAATATCGCCCAACAAAACATTCCAAATTTAAATTTTTTTCAACAGCCTAGATCAAATAACAGACATATTTCACGCGATAGTAGACCGAATTACAAACAAAACAGGCAGTTTTATCAAAGAGCTTTACCTAATAATCAATTAAGACACAGTTCCAACCCCATCTCGACGCAATTACGACAAACCAATACTTCTAGGCAAAATCACCAACCCCAAAATAATAGATCTTGGCGAAATAGTCCATCAAACGCGCACAATCAGTACGGATATCCAATGGACGTATCAATGAACGAACAAAATTTTCGTTCAAGCCACGAAAACAACTACCATACATAGTAATAAAGAATCATACACGACCACTTCGATTTATCCTTGACTATGGTGCTGAATTTAGTATTATAAATAAAAATATGTGTCATCCCAGATGGAAAATAAGATTTCCTATTCACACTCTAAGAGTATTTGGTCGAAACATTGAGTCAAGTGCTTCTTCTTATAAATCCCCATTTTCAAAGAGTTCAATACTCCAAATTATTTGGTAGAATTTCTTGAATATCAGTTTCACGACCACTTTGACGGCTAAATAGGTAACAAGATCTTAGTAAATCTTAACCCTATAATCGATTACAAGAACCGATTACTTGTTACAGATAATTCAATGATCCCAATATACCTCAATATGGAAGAGGAAAAGTTTTCGACCCGTTGTGTTTCTTTTGAGTATCCTAATATATATTGTAGCGAAAGTTTCGATAACCGAATTTCTGATAAAATATTTGCCTCCCATTTAAATAATGCTGATATTTCCAAATTAAAGTATTTACTTAATTCTACTAAATCGATATTTTATAAAGAAGGAGATAATTTGACATTTACAAACAGGATAAGGCATCAGATACATACAAAAAACCAAATACCGATTTACAGTAAGCTATATCGCTATCCAGAAGTACATGCTAAAGAAGTAGATAGGCAGATTAGTGAAATGTTACAACAGCAAATAATAGTACCTAGTAGGAGCCCTTACCACTCTCCGATTTGGGTAGTTCCTAAAAAAAATGACATAGATGGACAAAAACGTTGGCGTGTAGTTGTTGATTACAGGAAATTAAACGACCAAACGATTGAGGATAGGTTCCCTTTACCAAACATGGATGATCTGTTCGACAAATTAGGGAAGTGCAATTATTTTTCCACTATAGATCTTGTGAAGGGATTCCACCAGATAGAGGTTGATCCTCGTGACAGGGCCAAAACAGCATTTTCAACTAAGAGTGGCCATTATGAGTTCCTACGGACGCCGTTCGGGTTTAAAAATGCCCCGGCTACGTTTCAGAGGCTTATGAATGACGTTCTAAGCGAGTACATAAACAAAATCTGCGTTGTCTATCTTGACGACATTCTAATTTTTTCTACAAATTTTGAATAGCACCTCCTTCTTCTTCTTTGTGGGCGCTACAGTTCGGGGTGAACCTGGACCTCAACCAACATGCCCCTCCATCTAGCACGATCTTTCGCTAGCCTTTTCCATTGCCGCACACCCAGTTGGCTGAAGTCCCCTTCCACCTGTGTGCGCCATCTTAAGGGCGGCCGTCCTCTGCTTCTTCGTCCCTCGGGGTTGGATTCAAAGACTCTCCGGGCTGGAGCTGTGGTATCCATTCGCTCTACATGGCCCAGCCATCTTAGGCGTTGAATCCGTAGACGCCTGACTAGGCTCATGTCGCTGTACAGCCCGTAAAGTTCGTGGTTGAATCTTCTCCTCCATCCCCCGTCTGCGTTTATAGGCCCAAAAATCACCCGCAAAATCTTTCTCTCGAACCGACCAAGGGCCTCCTCATCCGCTTTTGAAAGTGTCCATGCTTCTGCGCCGTACAACAGGACCGGGATGATAAGGGTCTTATATAGAGTCAACTTTGTCGTTCGGGAGAGGGCTCTATTACTCAGTTGCCTCCTGAGCCCAAAGAAACAGCGATTGGCAAGAGTGATTCTGCGTTTGATTTCGGAACTGATGTCGTTGTTCCAGGTCACTGCGGAGCCAAGGTAGACGAAGTCCTTAACTACCTCGAACTTATATCTGCCTATACAAACGTTCTGACCGAGACGTCGGTGTTGAGCGTCCTTTTTTGATGACAGCATATATTTAGTTTTGCCCTCGTTTACCGTCAGACCAACTTTCGCCGCCTCCACCTCAATACTCGCAAACGCCTCATTGACATCTCGCTGTGATTGCCTATTATGTCAATATCGTAGGCGTATATTGACTAACATCGCCGTTATACAGTCTGCAGAAGTGGTTTTTCCATATTCTCAGCATCGACTGCGGTTCTACTACTAGGTGTCCGTTCTCATCCCTGCAGGCTTCCATCCTGGCATTATAACCTTGGCATGTTCGCTTTATCTGTTGATAAAACTTTCGAACGTCACGCCTGCAGTAACACCTCTCCAAATCCTCAATCGCGCGCTTCTCATGCTCATTCTTCTTTCTTCTAAGAAGCTTATACTCCTCCCTTCTTTTTAATTCGTAGAGCTCACGAGCTGCTCTTGTTCTTTTATGCAGCGAGGCCTTATATGCATCCTGCTTCGCTGTATGAATCCTCCTGCACTCGTCATCGAACCAGGTGTTTCTTCGTGGTGGAGCCTTGAAACCCTAAACTTCGGATGCAGAGCTTTTCAGGGCTTGTTTGCAAAGGCTCCACTACTGTTCTATTGATAGTGTGGAGGATTGAGGTGTATTGGAGAGCTTAAGGGAGACGCGATCGGTAAAAGCACGAGCGGTTTCAGGCGATAGTAGCTTTCCGACGTCATAACTTTGTATTCTTACTCCACTCCGTTGCGTTCGTGATATCCGTAAGCGCATCTTGGCTACTACAAGATAGTAGTCTGAGTCGATGTTAGCCCCTCGGAAAGTTCGAACATCAAGAATAGTGGAAGGGTTGTCTGACGTCGATCGCGATGTGATCAATCTGGTTGGTAGTCGATTGATAAAAAGACCGCCAGGTGCCTTTGTGTATATCGAGGTGCGGGAAGCGCGTGCTGGTTAGAAGGAGATTTCGCCCCGTAGCAAGATCAATCAGCCTGTGTCCGTTGTTGGAGGTGGTGTCGTGTAGGCTATGTTTGCCGATGACTCGTTCAAATATGCTTTCCTTACCCAGCTTAGCATTGAAGTCTCCTAGTACAATTTTGATGTCATAGCTGGGACATTGGGCATACGTTCTGTCTAGGAGATCGTAGAACTCATCTTGGCTGAGTCATCCTTGTCTTCTGTGGGGGCGTGGACGCAGATCAGGCTGATGTTAAAAAATTTTGCCTTGATACGGATTGTTATGAGGCGTTCGCTCACATGCCGAAAGCTTAGGACTTTTTGCCTTAGTCCACCTCGAACAACAAATCCGCATCCAAACAATCGTTGCCCTCTCTCCCTATAGCAGTCGCCGTAGTAAATATCGCAATTTTTCATCCGCTTTATGCCCGGTCCATTCCATCGCATTTCCTGGATGGCGGTGATGTCCGCTTTATAGCGGTCTAGGGCGTCCGCAAGTTGTTCGGCTGCACGTGGCCTGTTTAGGGACTGTTAATTAGAATTTATTGTTAAAACCAAATGTGACTTGAAAACTTTTATTTATTATGTACAGGGGTTATTTTAATATTGTTCAATTTCTTCCACGTGCCTCCGTCTTGATGCTGGCTGTCACACACCCCAAAAACCAAACTGGACGAAGGAAAGAGGCAGAAAGTCCCCGTCACGGCTGACATGAGCTGTCAGGCATTGATGAGTGACAGGGTGCCTCTGAACCCTCGTTAAAATCTTGAACATCCTGCCCGGTCGAACTCCGTTCGAGGTAGTCAGGTTCCAGGATTCGACATAGTTTCTGTACTGCCCGGGTGCACATACCATTTGCTGTCTTCAAAGTAGCGTTGCGTATCAATCCATCACTACCCGGATGGACTTCAACCACGCGGCCCAATCTCCAGTGCGTCGGCGCTAGGTTGTCATGACGAACGACCACAATATCGCCCAACTGTACGTTCCCCACACGCCGCTGCCACTTGCTGCGCGTTTGTAAGGTAGACAAGTACTCGTCGCTCCACCGTTGCCAAAAGCGTTGATGTACCTGCCGTAGCCACTGCCAATGTTAGACACGATTGATGGGGACGTCGGTAATATTTGGTTCTGGAACGGCAATCAAAGGAGCTCCAATGAGAAAATCGCCTGGGGTAAGTGCAAACTTCTCCTCTGGATCGTCGTGTATTGGTGTAAGAGGACGAGAATTGAGGCACGCCTCTATGCGCACCGCCAATGTTTGCAGCTGGGTGTACCATAAACTTTGTGCCCCGACCAATCGAACCAAATGTCGTTTCGCAGACTTGATTGCAGCCTCCCATAACCCACCCTGGTGTGGTGCGCGTGGGGTAATGAAATGCCAGCGGGTGCCCATATGCGCTAATGACTGTTGGGTCTGCTCCCCTTGCCAAATCGCCAAATCCTTCTGAAGAAGCCGGTTGGCTCCAACAAACGCTGTGCCGTTGTCACTGTATAAGTCTCGGCATGGTCCACGTCTACTAATGAACCGTGTATACGCATCCAAAAATGCTTGCGATGATAGATCATCTACGACCTCTATGTACACCGCCTTCGTTGCCATGCAAATGAATAGAGCCAGATAAGCCTTGACTGTCGATCGGGACCTCTTCGTTCCAGTGCGCAGTGTAAAGGGACCGCAGTAATCGACACCTGATGCGATGAAAGCCCTAGCAGGATTCACCCGGTGTTCTGGTAATGGTGCCATTTGCTGGATGATAGTTGCACTACGGTGACGTCGACAGACGACACAGTTATGTATGTAGGTCCGAATAGATTGTCTAGCGTTCAAGATCCAGAAGCGACTGCGAAGCATCTGCAACATTAGCTGTGTGCCACCGTGTAGAGTGTCATCATGTGTATCTTTGATCAGCAACCAAACGAGAGCACCATTCCTCGGCAAGATGATTGGGAAGCGATGATCATGAGGAACAGATGCTTTGTGGAGTCGACCACCCACCCGCAAGATACCATTTTCATCGAGAAGAGGTTTGAGCGGAAGCAATCGGCTGGAACTGGAAAGGCTGGACTTCGCACGAAGTCGGATGATATCGGTACTGAAGCTCTTGGACTGCTCGATCTTGATAAGCGAGTTTAATGCAGTTTCTAGTTCATCTGCACCAATGATGCAAGTCCGGGAATGACGCATTTTTGGGGAAAACCGCAAAACATATACCACTGTCCGCAATAGTCGTGTGAGTGTACTAAAACGCTCCGTCAAAGGAATAACCTGACCATCCTTTCGTCGTGTTTGCAGTTCGAACACCATCGAGGTAACCATCGTTGTTATAACTACCTTCTCTTCGCTTGTCATGACATCTAGTTCGACTGGGGTGAGCGACGTATATCTCCCCAAAGGTGTCCCAGCATCCTTCAACCACTCCGGGCCCTGTAGCCAGAGCTTATGCCTTAAAAACTCCTGACCCCCGATGCCCCGACTAGCACAATCAGCAGGATTTTGAGCCGTCCGAACGTGATGCCAACAATTGGGAGACGTCAGTTTCTGTATTTGACTGATTCGATTTGCAACATAGGGTTTAAGAGTCGAAGGTTGCTTATGTATCCAACATAATACGATACTCGAGTCCGACCATAAGTAATACGGTGTATCTGTGAGACCAAATACGTCACGGACATTTCGAAGCGTTGAAGCTAGTAGGGTTGCAGCACAGAGTTCCAGGCGAGGAATTGTAGTACCGTGTATCGGGGCAACCTTGGTGCGTGCAGTTAGTAGTGATATTCGAACCTGCTTGTCCAATCCAATTGTCCTCGTATAAATGACCGCAGCGTATGCACGCGCACTCGCATCGCAGAAACCATGAAGAGCAGTTGTGGTTCCATTCTCCATTCCCAACCATCGTGGGATTGTAAAGTGATGTAAAGCTTCGAGCCCACTGCGGAATTTAAGCCATGCTTCACACAGTTCACCTGTGAGAGGGGCATCCCAAGTGATGCCCTTGGCCCAAAGTGTTTGAATGAAGATCTTCCCAGTAACCACCACAGGAGCCAGTAAACCCGTTGGATCGAACAGTCGTGCCACTTCACTTAAGACCCGCCGCTTCGTTGGAGTCTTAGGCTGGGGATCCAATGACACCCTGAACAGGAAGTGATCAGTAACTGGATCCCATTGCAAACCAAGAACAGATGTCGTCGACGGACGGATAACAAGTTCCTCAGTAGATGTAGTCTCTCCAGTTATATGATTTACCACTTGCTGACTGTTTGAGCTCCACTTGCGCAAATTGAAGTGTCCAGCTGCAAGAATCCTATCAACATTGGTAGCTAGGAGTTTAGCATCGTGCATTGAGTTGCAGCTCGTAAGGAAGTCATCTACATAAAACGACGTAAGTATGGTATCCCGCGCAGCCAATGCGTCCTCGCCGCTTGTAATTGCGCCAAAATTGTCATTTGCGCACTGATGTAGTGTCCGTATCGCATTATATGGGCTGGAAGCCATGCCGTAGGTTACCGTTGTCAACCGTCCGATACAGATGGTGATTCCCTCCATATGATCCGCTGGTAATCGCGATGTTGAGGAGTGACGAGTATCTGTCGGAACATTTTTTCCACATCAGCAGTGAGAGCAATGCGGAAGCGACGAAAACGGAGCAGTATATTGAGTAACGAATCCTGAATGGTAGGACCAACCAATTGTATGTCGTTCAGGGAAACACCAGTACTTGTCCTTGCAGAAGCGTTGAACACGACTCGAAACTTATCCGTAACGGCATGATGGGGAATATAGTAGCAATTGGTGTGGTCGTCAGATTGATCCACACGCTCCATGTGCCCAAGCGCAGCGTATTCACGTAAGAATGCGACGTATTTTTCCCATAGTTCTTTATTGGCAGACAGGCGCCGTTCTAAGCTGTAGAATTGCTGTAAGGCCTGTTGATATGAGTCCCCAAGCTGTGTTGCATCAGGACGAAAGGGGATAAACACCACATACTGCCCATCCCCTGTCCTCTTCAAGTTTCCAGAATTTCTGCACAAGGTCCTCCAATCCAATATCATCTTCACACACACGAGCGTGAAAGGTATGCGGTTGCAATGCTGCCGTAGGAGTTGCTGCAACAGGTCCAAAAACAACCCATCCGAATTCCGTTTGTTGAGCATGGGGCTCGTCTGAATTGCCATTGACTACACCCTCTTTAATGACCAGACCCCAGACATCTGAGCCAAGAAGTACCTCAATATCAGCAGGTGTACCGAACGAAGGATAGGCCAGCTGAAGACCAACCAAATGATGCCACTGATTCACGTCAACTTGCACCGTTGGAAGAGTTGAGGTTATTGACGGAAGAACCAATGCATTGACCATCAATATAAAATTGGAGTAAATTGACTTGAGCTTGAGCTTGACGCTGCCTTTAGTATTGGTATGTGCGAAAGCACCGATGCCTTCCACTGTGACTGCATACTTACTCCTGCGGAGATTCAAAAGGTGAGCAAACTTATCTGAGACAAAACTTACCTGCGATCCTGGATCGCAGAGGATACGAGCTACGTATTGTACAGATGAATCCCCGTATGCATATGCACGCGCTGTTGCAAGCAGGACAATGCAGTGGTCACGAGTGAGGCAGGTGGTCACGGGCGTTGATAGTCACAAAGATGATTGCGCCCCCACTAATGGGTCAGTGACGTGGGCGATATGGTTTGCTTCTGTAGGCTGCATAGTTGACCTTGACGAAATCGTGGCCAGCATTTCCGATTCACGACAGAACAATGTATGATGCTTACGGCCACACCGCTTACATCCGCCAGAGGGTCACTGTCTGGAAGTATGTCCCTGTTTTAAACAGTTGAAGCATAAACGGGAGTTCTTCAAGGCATCGAAACGTTGATCCGGGTTCATAGCAATGAGAAGTTGACATCGTGAAATTCGGTGAACTCCTTGACAATGCGCACATTTCCCTTCATCAGCTGTCACCAGATGTGATTTTACCAAAGGTAACATACGATGTTGTTGACGTGATGATTGTGATTCACAGCGAGTGGAGACCTTTACTAATTCCGTAGCGAGACTGTGTGCTCGTTTTTCTAAGAACTTCAGCAGATCCGCCAGGCGCGGGATCTGATTGGAGGAACAGTAGAGACACCACTCCCGCTGCGTCGTCGATGGAAGTTTTGAAATAACGATCGGGACCGCCAATGCATCCCAACTATCCACTGGCAACTGCATGACACGTAAAGCCCTTAGTGATTCATGCACCGTATCCACAATTATCAGAAGAGTTTTTGACGTTTCATCTGATACTGGCTTGATGTTCAGAAAACGAGCAACATGTATTTCAGCCAGCAGTTTTGGATTATCGAACCGCTCCTTCAACGCTTTCCACACTTCATGGTAACCGCCAGAATACAATCCGCCCATCAGCGGCACTTTGGTTGCGCACACCGCTTGCCGAAGTTTATTCAATTTGTACGCTTCTGGGTACTCCTGCTCATGCACCAAAGTCTCAAAGGCATCTTTGAAACCCAGCCAGTTGTGTAACGAGCCATCGAAAGACGGAATGACCAGTGGGTCTAATTTCAAATCGAAGTTGTTCGCTGGCGTAGTAACGGGAACCATGTGTTGATTGGAATGTTGATCTGGTTCGCGTAATCGTCTGTTGAGAACGACACACGTCTTGTTGTATGTACTCTCCACCTGTGCCCAAAGCTCATCATGTGCTTCAAGCTCTCCTTCCTTTGCCTGGCCTACTAGCGCCTCGTGATTTTTTACGAAGCGATTATAATGTGCCACAACTGAGCTTAATTCCTGCTCGAGTTGGGAAGCATCACACTCGCCAGAATCCACACCACATACACGTTCGTGAACACGTTTGATGGCATTTATCGCCGCCATCCGTAAATTTAATTCTGTCATTTCTACTGCATGCAAAATTCCTCAGAGGAGGCACCAAATGTTAATTAGAATTTATTGTTAAAACCAAATGTGACTTAAAAACTTTTATTTATTATGTACAGGGGTTATTTTAATATTGTTCAATTTCTTCCACGTGCCTCCGTCTTGATGCTGGCTGTCACACACCCCAAAAACCAAACTGGACGAAGGAAAGAGGCAGAAAGTCCCGTCACGGCTGACATGAGCTGTCAGGCATTGATGAGTGACAGGGTGCCTCTGAACCCTCGTTAAAATCTTGAACAGGGACCTAACATTCCACATACAAAGCCGAAGATCATTGTCCTTTTTTCGTTTTTTGCAAGGGTCGTCAACATAAATCCGATCCGTTATATCCGAGGCTTGTGGTTGTTTCGGAGTTTGTGTTTTTTTACGGTTACGGCTTACTAGGCCGTAGCCCAACCGACTAATCCTGTTTTTTTTGGCGCAGGAGGCGCGCCATTCGCCCTTCCCCGTCTGCAATTTCCATAGGAAATCTCCAGATGGCACCACGAGGAGGTGGGGATAGGACTTACTAACAGTGCCGCAAGATGTTCGACTGCGGTGGCTCTTCTCGCTTTTTAGCAGGCCAGCATCCGTCGGATAGATGCTACCCCTACGAGGCCTTTGTTAGTCCTTTGCCATCCATATCACTTTACTACTAATAGATATAAAGAAATTATTGAATTTTTCAGCTATTTCTTTGGGGTCATTGATAATAGTATCGTTATCTTTAATAATTTGAACGCGAGCGCTAACAGTCGTTTTATTTTGAATTTCTTTAACGAGTTTCCATTCATTTTTCGAATCGCCTTTAATTTCCCGAAACTTGTTCAGGTAGTAATTATTTTTGAAGCTCATAATTTCCTTGCTAAGGTCTTTACATATTTTTTTGTAAGCATCACGTAAGTTGGTGTTGTTATAAAATTTGTTTTTTTTTTGTATTGTTTATTATTTTTCTTAACCTTCTTAAGTATCTCGGTGGTTATCCAAGGTTTGAGTCTCTTTATTTTATTCTCTCTTTTTCTTACCGTTTTCGAAGAAAGCATGACGTACTTATTCAAAGTTTCAGCAAATTTGCTGTAAGCTTTAGAAGGATCATTTTCATTAAGAATATTGAGCCAACTTTCATAACGAAGGAAATCATTTAGCGCACGGTAATCAGCGATAGTGATACAGGGACACGAAGGAACTATTTTAGGACTTACATCGTTATTGTACTTAATACTTAAACACGTCATACAGTGATCAGAAATTTGGAAATCAAAAACCGAGCTATGGAGCAAGTGTTGCTCGGCTTTAGAAAATCGCACCATAATACGGTCTATACAAGTACTTGACGAATCACAGATACGAGTAGGTTTGTTTATTAACGACTCTCAGCCATGTAGCTAGCATAAATACATAGTTATCAACCGATACAGAGTTCTGCAAGATGTCAATGTTTAGACCCCTAATAGTATAATATCACGCGATGGCTCACTTGATAAAAGGTTTTCCAATTCGATTTCTTTTATTTTTTTTTACTCTGAACACGCTCTAGTCTATTACATCACAAAATATGCTTCGAAGAGCGAACCAAAGTCAGCTAATTACAAAGAAATTATTAGCAGTACTAGCAGACCCTCGCGGCTTTGCCCGCGTTTCTATGTATTATCTATACAACGATAACTACAATCTGGATATTCCGTATAATTATCTTCAATTGGTGTTTTGAACATAGAATGAGCTGTATTACCACCTGTTTTCCTGCCATTTCTGGTGACAATAGGAGTTCAAATAGTATAGTATAGTATGCTGGAACTTCTTCGTAAGGTAACGTGGCTGCAAATTCATCATTCCGGCACAAAGAAAAAAAAAACCGGCAAAGTGCGAGTCAGAATTGCGCACGAAAGGTTCCGTGCCATCTGTATATATAAATGTGAAAGAGACGTTGTATGTTACTTCATCACATTAAATCACATTTTTTTGCATGATGACAGATCTTGGTTGCAGGCAGGTTATAGGCATATTACTTTGATGATCAAAAATCTCCATGATGAGATAGTTGATCTAGTGTCCATTGAATTCAAATCAATTATCTTACTTGACAGCAAGGAGGTGAAAGGTGAATAACAAAAACTATGGGAAAAAGGTTTGCAGCTAGGATTAATATATCAAGGACACAATAGGGATCAAAGCTTGGAAGTGTTTTGTGGGATATGTTTGAAAGCTAATTTCACAACTATTGAATTTGTTTGCAACATTTGATATCTTAACCTATCAGGATAAAAAAAAATAGGGGAGTAGCAATTGTACGAAAAGGTTTGCAGCAAGGATTAACTTAGCAGTGATACAATAGGGATCATCAAATTTTAAAGGGTATTTATTATTGGTTGTTCATAATTACACAAAAAAGGGTTGCAGCTAGGATTAATACATCAAATACACAACAGGGATCAAAGCTGGGAAGTTTGCTACTGCTTGTGGGATATTGTCGACTAACGTTAGGTCAGTATGTCACCAAAAGGATTTTTTGGATGAAAATCATGTCTGCTGTATGGGAGCCCACTTAAATATTTATTTCATTCCGTCTTCAGTATTATAGCGGCAACAGAAATACATCATCTGTGAAAATTTCAACTGTCTAACTATCACGGTTCATGAGATACAGCCTGGTGACAGACGGACGGACGGACAACGAAGTCTTAGTAATAGGGTCCCGTCTTACCCTTTGGGTACGGAGTCCTGAAAAAGCAGACAACGTTTTATTTTTTAGATTTTCTAAAACTGCTTGGACATCCTTAAAGTTAAAGTAAACCTTTGAACATTTTCCAAATGAACGTTTAAACATACATAAATGTGTAACCGGAGGAAATCGTTCATGAATAGAAAATAACAACATGCGCCAGAATAATATTGTTACGAATTATTCGATCCCACACCGAATAGGGTTCGCACCACTGGATTGCGATAAACTACAATTGTCCTTCTTATCCGAATAAAAACGCACACACACTTTTATTTCTTTCACCACAGATCAATTATCTGAGTAGCTTCACCACTTTTCTTT
The DNA here is from genome assembly GCA_951905685.1 of Eumerus sabulonum. Taxonomy (NCBI): domain Eukaryota; kingdom Metazoa; phylum Arthropoda; class Insecta; order Diptera; family Syrphidae; genus Eumerus; species Eumerus sabulonum. The sequence continues at coordinate 76,126,900 of OX645060.1, forward strand.
ATTATCTAATAGAATCCACTTTAAGCTTTATTACACAAACAAAACCTTTATTGAGAGCTTTTATTTTCACCTTGGTTGATCACACCGACTTGTCACACGCTGTTTTATACCACAAACTGAATGAATGTCAAGGGCGAGTGTTCGCGCTTATGTAGCTCTCGGTCCACCGTCTCGAACGTTCGCCGTTGGAAGTTCCCCTTCGGAAATCTCTAGAACGCTCTGACGATTCCATTGGAAGTTGACATCATTCCAATCCCCGCTTCCAGAGAGTTTTCGAACTTCGAAACCGAAATTCGAACTTAACGGTCCACTTGCATCTCCGCAACACTGCCCTCCTCCTAAACTTGTCCGTCCTCGAACAAGCGATTGGACCCTTCTCCGTAATATGGTGCTAACCTCTCTACGTGGACAATTTTATACTTCGCCCGTCTGTTTCCCATCTGCTGTATCCGGTATACCACGTCATTGAGTTTCTTGATGACCTCATATGGTCCGTCCCAGGCTGACTGCAATTCGGGGCACAAGCCCTTTTTCCGTTGTGGGTTGTACAGCAATACCAATTGTCCGGTCTCGAATCCAGAAGTATTCGCCCTCAAGTCGTATCGCGCCTTCATTTTATCGCTAACCAAGTTCAGTCGCTCCCGGATGGACTGATGGATAGAGTTCAGCTGTTCTTTCTTTTCGGTTACGAAGTCTTCCCTGCCGCTAGTTGTCGGTAGTACCACGCCGAACTTCAAGTCCGATGGAAGTCGGAGATCAGTTCCAAAAATGGCTTCGGCGGGTGTTGTTGCCGTTGAATTGTGCTGTGCCGAACGGTATGCCATTAAGAAAAGGGGAAGATGTTCATCCCAGTCCTTCTGATCTCCGACGACGACTTTTCTCAAGTATTCCTCCATCGTCCGGTTGAACCTTTCGACCATGCCATCAGATTGTGGGTGTAATGGTGTTGTCCGCGTCTTTCTGATACCTAGCATGTCGCAGAGTTCTTTGGACACCGTCGACTCGAAGTTCCTTCCTTGGTCTGAGTGCAGTTCACCACCAGCGCGTATTTGTTTCCAGCGTTGCTCGTTGGGAATGGGCCTGCGATGTCCATTGCGATACGTTCGAACGGTGCTCCAACATTGTACTGCTGCATATTTCCTCGAGTTTTCCTTACTGGACCCTTTGCCTTCGCACACTGTTCACACCTGCGAATGAAACGCGTAACCGACTCATGGCATCCTACCCAGTAGAAACGTCTCTTGATCTTTTCTACAGTCTTGTTAACACCAAGATGAACCCCGCTTGGTCCCTCGTGGTATTCTCGGATGACCTCGTCGATTTGTCCTTTTGGAATTACCAGCAGATCGTTTACAATGTTCCCGTCCTCACTTTCCCAACTGCGGTAGAGGCAACCGTTCTTCAGCTTCAAACTCTGCCACTGAGCCCAGTAAGCTTTCACGAGTGCGCTTTCGCTGGATATTTGCTGCCAAGTTGGTCGAAAACCTCGTTCTTGGTAGTCAATGATGACTGCCACATCGGCATCCTCTCGCTGCTTTCTCCCAACCTTCTCGGCACTCCAAGCATCTTCTGGCAGCACATGGAAACGACGGATATCGGTGACCTCTTCTTTGGTTTCCGCACGTGAACAATGCTTGCATTCAACGCCGCGAGTTCGGCTCGTTAATGCATCCGCATTTCTGTGGCTGCTTCTCTTCCGGTATTCGCGTGCTCTCGCTTGTTCTCCTTTTCGCGAATCAAACCTCGAACGCCTTCTTCTCAGATGACAATTTCTCGCCATGTGCCCCTGCTCGTTGCAGATGTAACATCTACCTGGGAAAGGGCAGCTCCTACTCACCGTCGTTGTTCTGGAATTACGTCGCAATTTGCTGAAGGAACGCTTTCTCCGCAGACGGCAGTTCCTCGCAATGTGCCCCTGCTGGTCGCAGATGTAGCATCTACCCGGGAATGAACCACTCCTACTCGCCGTTGTTGTTCTCGAACTATCCTTTTCTTGAGATATGCGCCGTAATTTGATGGGAGGTCGGCATATCAAGAGCGATGTTTCGCATGCGAGAGCGCTGGCAACTGTCTCCTTGAAAGACGTCTTCGGCAGGAGAATCAAGCTTCGTTGCGTGTCGGGGTCCCTCAGCCCTTGGATGAAAGAATCCGTTTTTAGCTTCTCCACCACATCAACCGGAACGACCGCGTAGGCAAGATGGGATAGCCTCTCGATGTCGGCAGCATACTGTTGTATGGTCTCGTTTAAATGCTGCTTGCGCCCTTTGAGTTCCAGGTTGTGCATCTCCTGCATGTGCTCACTGCCGTATCTTCGGTGAAGAGCTTCCCATATGGCTGTGTAGTTCCTTCTCTGGGTCTCCGGGATGGTCTGTAGAACGTCAGCTGCTTCACCTTTAAGGGAAATTACTAGGGCAGCCACACGATCTTCCTCTCCCCATTGATTCCGTTCCGCTGTTGTCTCGAACTGGAGCTTAAAGATGTTAAAAGCGCTCTTGCCGTCGAAATTGGGAGCTGTGAATTTTGATGCTGCAGTGGGTACGACGATTCCTTGATGCTGTACGTTCTGCTTGCATCTCCGCAACAATATTGCATTGTTGCGGAGACGCAAACGGACGGTTAAGTTCGAATTTCGCTGTCGAAGTTCGAAAGCCCTCTGGAAGCGGGGATTGGAATGATGTCAACTTCCAATGGAATTGTCAGAGCGTTCTAGAGATTTCCGAAGGGGAACTTCCAACGGCGAACATTCGAGACGGTGGACCGAGAGCTATATATGCGCGAACACTCGCCCGCGACAGACATTCAGTTTGTGGTATAAAACAGCGTGTGACAAGTCGGTGTGATCAACCAAGGTGAAAAGAAAAGCTTTCAATAAAGGTTTGTGTATTGTGTAATAAAGTTTAAAGTGGATAGTATTGGATAATAAAGAAAAGTGGTGAAGCTACACAGATAATTGATCTGTGGTGAAAGAATTAAAAGTGTGTGTGTTTCAATTTAAATAAAAAGGACAATTGTAGTTTATCGCAATCCAGTGGTGCGAACTCTATTTGGTGTGGGGATCGAATAAATTCGTAACATTTGGTGTCAGAAGTGGGATTGCGATTAAACGAGTGGAACGTTTATTTAAATTGTGAATTGCACAAAGTGAATTGTTAAGAGATAGAGAAAATAGTGAAATTGGAAATGTTGACCATTGAGCAACTGAAAAAAGAGCTGGATGCTCGCGAATTATCCACAGTGGGAAGTAAGGCCAACCTGGTGGAGAGACTGCGATCAGCGTTGCAGGAAGAAGGTGTCGACTGGGAGAGTTACGAATTCGGGGTGGAGAAGCCGTCGACATCTACTGAGCCAGCGTTCGATATGCAGCACATTCTCGCGGCTCTTAATGCCATGAGTCAAAAGCTGGAGGAAAATTCCATCTCCCTAAGCCTGAAATTAGATCAAAAACTGGAGGAAAATTCCGCAGCTGTAAGTAGAAAGTTGGAGGAAAATTCCACTTCCATAGGGCAGAAACTAGAGAAGCTGGAGACATTAGAAGAGATGCTAGAGAACAATCGAGAAAGCTTGAGAGACACCCAGCAAGCTGTCAACGATCGATTCCAGGACGTCGAAGAGAAAATCGAGACACTGGACAAGAAGGTTCTAGATCTGGAAAGTAACCAGGAAAAGGTAATCGAGACACTAGAATCGAGGTTCGACAAGAAGGTTCTAGATCTCGAAAACAATCAAGAAAAGATAATCGAGACACTGGGATCGAGGTTCGACAAGAAGGTTCTGGAACTCGAGAAAACTATCCAGAACGTACAGCATCAAGGAATCGTCGTGCCGACTGCAGCATCAAAATTCACAGCTCCCAACTTCGACGGCAAGAGCGCTTTTAACATCTTTAAGCTCCAGTTCGAGACAACAGCGAAACGGAATCAATGGGGAGAGGAAGATCGTGTGGCTGCCCTAGAAATTTCCCTTAAAGGTGAAGCAGCTGACGTTCTACAGACCATCCGGAGACCCAGAGAAGAAACTACACAGCCATATGGGATGCTCTTCATCGAAGATATGGCAGTGAGCACATGCAGGAGATGCACAAGCTGGAACTCAAAGGACGCAAGCAGCGTGGAAACGAGACCATCCAGCAGTCCGCTGCCGACATCGAGAGGCTGTCTCATCTAGCCTACGCGGATGTTCCAGTTGATGTGGTGGAGAAACTAAAAACGGATTCCTTCATCCAAGGGCTAAGGGACCCCGACACGCAACGAAGCTTGATTCTCCTGCCGAAGACATCTTTCAAGGAGACAGTTGCCAGCGCTCTCGCATGCGAAACATCGCTCTTGATATGCCGACCCTCCATCTCAAGACCAGGATAGTTCCAGAACAACAACGGCGAGTAGGAGTGGTTCATTCCCGGGTAGATGCTACATCTGCGACCAGCAGGGGCACATTGCGAGGAACTGCCGCCTGCGAAGAAAGCGTTCGAGGTCTAAGTCGCCAAAAAGAGACCATGGGAGTGAACGCGACCGTGGAGGTGTAAAAGGTGCACCTAACAATCCGTTAAACTAAAACGAGTCAGTGCAGAGGGGCATGCGCTGGCTCCCACATTGGAGTGCCCCAGCATCCTCGTATCCCGAATCTGTAGGGGTGCAACCACCCTAGTCATCGAGGGAACGATGGACGGGCGACGATATCTGCTGACGTTGGACACGGGCGCAACTCATTCAGTCATCCGAAGCGGATTGGCTTCTGACATCGACCCATTTTCCGAGGTAAGGCTTCGTACAGTAACTGGTGAGAAGGCGGAAGTTAGGGGAAAGGTCCAGAAAAGAATTACGATGGGTACCGTCGAGTTTCAGCATGATTTCATCGTTGCGGATATTACTGATGACATCATAATCGGCGTCGACTTCATGATTAGGCATGGCTTCACATTGGACCTCAACCAAAAAGTGATGAAGTATGGCAACTTGGAGCTCCCATTAACAATAGATAATGGACAGGGTAGCAAGGTCAGGCGAATAGTCGTGCAAGCGCGCCAAACAGTTCCCCCGAATGCAGAAGCTGTGGTTTGGGCAAAGTTAGAAGAGGATGCGGGGACAAGCCGAATGTGGGTGGTCGAACCCGACAAACGAAATCGACCCAGCTATATAGTTGTTGGTAGGGCTCTCGTGGAACCTCGACAAGACCAATTGGTTCCAGTACGAGTCCTGAATCCTGCCAGTACACCTAGGACAATACACAAGGGAACAACGATCGCTCAATGCCAAGAAGCGGCCGCCGTTATGAACTGCGAAGATAAGAAACACCGGGAAATCCAGACAAACAAACCGTTCTTGAAAACAATGGCCAGAGAGTGGACGCAACTTCTAATGGAGAAGCAAAAAAGTAAAGCACTCTCCCTGCTTCGTAAATAATGGACAGTTTTTGCAGATGGTAAGAACTGTGGAAGAACATCAATTGTGAAGCACAGAATAGACCGATCCGGCAACCACCGAGAAGGGTACCTTTGGCGAAAGAAGGAGAGGTGGTCAAACTAATCGACGAGATGGAAAAGGAGGGCGTGATCGAACCATCTGCAAGCCCATGGAGTTCGCCAGTAGTGCTAGTTAAGAAGAAGGATGGAAGCACCCGATTCTGCGTGGACTACAGGAAGCTGAACGATGTCACGAAGAAGGACAGCTATCCTTTACCGAGAATCGACGACACCTTGGATACACTATCTGGTGCAAAGTGGTTCTCGACGCTGGACTTGCAAAGTGGATACTGGCAAATAGAGCTTGACCAGCAAGACAAGGAAAAGACCGCGTTCACCGCCGGGGGAGAGTTGTGGCAATTCACTGTGATGCCCTTCGGTCCTTACAATGCGCCAGCCACATTCGAAAGACTTATGAACCGGGTGCTAAGAGGACTTCACTGGAGGACTTGCCTTGTCTATCTGGACGACATAATTGTCATGGGCAAGGATTTCGACGATCACCTTAAGAAGCTTGAAGAGGTACTAGAACGTATTCAAGCAGCCGGATTGAAATTGAGCCCGAAGAAATGTTCGCTCTTCCAGAACAAGGTGAAGTACTTGGGACACGTGGTGACTGCAGAAGGAGTCCATACAGATGAAGAGAAAATCTCAGCGGTTAAGGAATGGCCGCGGCCGAAGAATCTTCATGAGTTAAGGTCATTCCTGGGACTTTGCACATATTACAGGCGATTCATCCCAAGATTTGCAAACGTTGCCAGCAGTTTGCACGAGCTCACCAAAAAGAATCGACCATTCAAGTGGGAGATGCCGCAGGAGGAAGCGTTCATTCACCTGAAGGAATTGCTCTGCAGTGCGCAGATTCTTGCATATCCTGTCCCGGGAGAAAGGTATATTTTGGACAGCGATGCGAGCGGACATGGAATCGGAGGAGTACTGTCTCAAATAATTGACGGGCGAGAACGGGTCATCGCTTACTACAGTAGGATCCTATCGAAGCCGGAGAGAAACTACTGTGTAACTAGGAGGGAGCTTTTAGCCGTGGTCGACTGTGTCAAGCATTTCCACAAATATCTCTATGGCCAAGCTTTTCATCTTAGGACGGACCACGCAGCGGTGAGATGGCTGCTGCAGTTCAAAAACCCGGAAGGGCAGCTTGCTAGATGGATAGAGAGAATCCAGAGTTATGACTTCAGTATCGAACACCGGAAGGGAAGCAGTCATGGAAATGCGGATGCATTATCGAGGCGACCTTGCGATGTTGAATGCAAACATTGTTCACGCGCCGAGACCAAGGAACAGGTCACCGACATCCGTTGTTTCCAGGTGCTGCCAGAAGATTCCTGGACTGTCGAGAAGGTCGGAAGGAAGCAGCGAGAAGATGCCGATCTGGCAGTCATCATCGACTACCAAGAACGAGGTTTTCGACCAAGTTGGCAGCAAATATCCAGTGAAAGCCCAATCGTGAAAGCTTACTGGGTTCAATGGCAGAGTTTGAAGCCGAAGAACGGTTGCCTCTACCGCAGTTGGGAAAGTGAGGACGGGAACATTGTAAACGATCTGCTAGTTATTCCGAAAGGACAAGTCGGAGAGGTCATCCGAGAATACCACGAGGGGCCAAGCGGGGGTCATCTTGGTGCTAACAAGACTGTAGAAAAGATCAAGAGACGTTTCTACTGGGTAGGATGCCATGAGTCGGTTACGCGTTTCATTCGCAGGTGTGAACAGTGTACGAAGGCAAAGGGTCCAGTTAGGAAAACTCGAGGAAATATGCAGCAGTACAATGTTGGAGCACCGTTCGAACGTATCGCTATGGACATCGCAGGCCCATTCCCAACGAGCAACGCTGGAAACAAATACGCGCTGGTGGTGATCGATTACTTCAGCAAGTGGCCTGAAGTGTTTTGCATCCCGAACCAGGAAGCCAAGACCATTTCGGATGCATTCGTGAATAACCGGGTTTCGCGTTATGGAGTACCAGTGGAACTGCACTCAGACCAAGGGAGAAACTTCGAGTCGTCGGTGTTCAAAGAACTCTGTGACATGCTAGGTATCAGGAAGACGCGGACAACACCATTACACCCACAATCTGATGGCATGGTCGAAAGGTTCAACCGGACGATGGAGGAATACTTGAGAAAAGTCGTCGTCGGAGATCAGAAGGACTGGGATGAACATCTTCCCCTTTTCTTAATGGCATACCGTTCGGCACAGCACAATTCAACGGCAACAACACCCGCCGAAGCCATTTTTGGAACTGATCTCCGACTTCCATCGGACTTGAAGTTCGGCGTGGTACTACCGACAACTAGCGGCAGGGAAGACTTCGTAACCGAAAAGAAAGAACAGCTGAACTCTATCCATCAGTTCATCCGGGAGCGACTGAACTTGGTCAGCGATAAAATGAAGGCACGATACGATTTGAGGGCGAATACTTCTGGATTCGAGACCGGACAATTGGTATTGCTGTACAACCCACAACGGAAAAAAAGGCTTGTGCCCCAAATTGCAATCAGCCTGGGACGGACCATATGAGGTCATCAAGAAACTCAATGACGTGGTATACCGGATACAACAGATGGGAAACAGACGGGCGAAGTAAAAAATTGTCCACGTAGAGAGGTTAGCACCATATTACGGAGAAGGATCCAATCGCTTGTTCGAGGACGAACAAGTTTAGGAGGAGGGCAGTGTTGCGGAGATGCAAACGGACGGTTAAGTTCGAATTTCGCTGTCGAAGTTCGAAAGCTCTCTGGAAGCGGGGATTGGAATGATGTCAACTTCTAATGGAATTGTCAGAGCGTTCTAGAGATTTCCGAAGGGGAACTTCCAACGGCGAACATTCGAGACGGTGGACCGAGAGCTATATAAGCGCGAACACTCGCCCTCGACAGACATTCAGTTTGTGGTATAAAACAGCGTGTGACAAGTCGGTGTGATCAACCAAGGTGAAAAGAAAAGCTTTCAATAAAGGTTTGTGTATTGTGTAATAAAGTTTAAAGTGGATAGTATTGGATAATAAAGAAAAGTGGTGAAGCTACACAGATAATTGATCTGTGGTGAAAGAATTAAAAAGTGTGTGTGTTTCAATTTAAATAAAAAGGACAATTGTAGTTTATCGCAATCCAGTGGTGCGAACCCTATTTGGTGTGGGGATCGAATAAATTCGTAACAGTATCTACCAATTTGATACGAAGCTACTTCCTCAATTCTCCCCTTCTTTACACTAAAAATAGCTAAATCTGAACCTTTGTTAGCATGTTTGCAAATGTATTTTATCGATCTTACACTATTACAAACCTCCACAATTATATGTGAGTTGAACATTCAGTACAGTATTGGTGAAAATGGAATAATCCATTGATTTCACATATCAAAACTATCTGTTCGTCAATGAATTGTTGCTCGTCTACCGCTCTTTTCAGGAGATCGACGTCTGTAAACCGATATCCGCCTTCTTCTCTTACAGTTTCTATTGTGAGCGATTTTGGACGTTTTTTACTGCAATTGGAATTTTTTATGCAAACGGACTGTGGACATGGTGCGTGGACCATGTGCTTTTTTACGATGTCAAACAACTCAGGATCTTCTGCATTATCTGGTAATTCACGAATTTGCACTGCTGCTATTTTTGTTCTTATTAATATCAAAATATGAGAAATTATCTGCACAGCAACAATTTTATTTGTAATTTCATCCCATTTAGGATTAGTTGCAAATGTTATAAATAGAACAGGACGGCCATATCTTCTTACGTAGCAGAATGTATCTTGCGTACGTATATGCATGTACCGATGATCTCCTATAAAAGATGAAGGTAATATTACCAATCGTCCTTAATTTTTAGTATCTTCATTTTGATTGACAGCGTCTCGCAGGGGAATATGATTTCCAACTTTCATCTTCTTTTGAAAAGAACGCTATAAAAATATGTCTTTTTGTTTCAATTTTTGCATACAAGTCGACAATTCTCTGTATTAACTCAAATGATTGTATGTGTTTTTTCTTCGCTTGTTATGAAAAGAAGATTCCATTTTCAAAAAATACCCTTGGTCACATACTGACCTAAGGTTAGTCGACAATATCGCATAACCAGTAGCAAACTTCCGAGCTTTGATCCCTATTGTGTCTTTGATGTATTACTCCTTTTTTCTGTAATTACGAACAACCAATAATAAATACCCTTTAAACTTTGATGATCCCTATTTTGTCACTGCTAAGTTAACCCTTGCTGCAAATACTTTCGTACAATTGCTATTCCCCTCCTTTTCAATCTTGATAGGCTAAGATATCAAATGTTGCAACAAAGTCAATTGTTGTGATCTCTATTGTGTCCCTAATCCTAGCTGCAAACCCTTTTTTATAATTACTGTTATTCACTTTTTCACCTCTCTGCTGTCAAGTAAGATAATTGATTTGAATTTAATGAACACTTTTTTCAACTGTCATCATGGAGATTTTTGATCATCAAAGTAATATGCCTATAACCTGCCTGCAAGTAAGATGTGTCATCATGCAAAAATTCATTTCAAACGGATTAGCCGTTTTAATGTGATGAGATAGCATACAACGTCTCTTTCGTTTCTATATATACAGATTGGAATGCAGATGAGTAGCAATGATCCTGCAAGAAAAGCAGTGATTAAAATTCTTATTAAAGTTACAGGACAGAGAGACATTTCAGCCAGTGAATTAATGCACCTATTGCTGTGAAGCGGATTATATCATGCATCGCGTACATTGGTAACGTTTTTCATATCAACTCAAAACTATGTACAAATTCTCTTCTTCTTCTTTGGTGGCGTTACAGCCACCTGGTCCCATGGGGGACCAGAGCCAAGCTTCTCTTCAAATTAACCATCGAAATTCCATTCTGATATGCAAATCGCTAATAAGTTGCTTACTGCGTACACTAACACGCAATCAAATCTCGAAGATATCTCCCTGTTTGGTTATGCAAAGAATGGTTGGCTTGAAGTTGTTATGCAGAATCGATAAACGATTGAAACAGGCAGCAGCAAATAATGATATCATGGGATGCTATTTAGTAACCTTTTTTGGAGACTTCAATCAGCTGCAACCTGTTGCAGACAAGCTCCGGTATGGTACCCCATACTATAATTTCTGCATTTCATAATGATGCAAGAGCTGCATTGGGAGCTCGAGGGCTGCAGGCGCAACTCTATCTCTGCGAAGGAGCTCCAGTAATTCTCAGATAAAATTTGTTTACTGCTGCTGGCTTGCGCAATGGAACTATTATCAAAGCTGTAGGCATCATTTATTAACCAAGAAGACAACCATTTTCTTGATGAGTTTCCAATTTGTATAATGGTTGAGTTTTCTACTTGTTCTGGACCAAAGTTCAAGAACAGAATCATCCTTCCTATACCTCCCGTCACAGTCTCGTTAAAAAAGAATGGGCAAACATTCACCAGGAAACAATTTCTATTCAACATGCCATTAACATTCATATATTACAGGGGATTACCTTGTACAAAGCCGTCATAGACTTCAGTGAGATAGAATATTCGCTCTTGGAATGGCATATGTTTGTTGCATTATCAAAAGTTCGCACAATTGAAGGTCTCTTTCTTGACCCTGCGTTCTCATTAAACGACTGAAAAAAATCAATAACAAGAAATGGGTACAAGAAAGAAGAATGAATTTCTTAATTAATTATCCGTAAAATTAAAGTATATAGTTGTATGATTTAAGATTTCTTTCTAATTAATTTGCATTCCATTGAATAAGCACGCTTTACCGAAATGGCGCCAAAATTACCGTTCTAAAACAAATTTGTTTACACTTTATTCGCTTTTTTATTTTTCAATTTGTTTTGTAACAACTATGCTACCCATTATGAATGTCGCTTTGGTAAGATACGCTGTGCAATCAACCGTGCATCTAAAAGCGCATCAAGATCATTAGAACAAGTAGAAGCAGATACAGCAAAACATCTTGAAAGAAAAAGACAAGAATTGTACGTTTTCAAATCACAGGCTGACAACAACAATATTCTCACTCCAGAAAGTTTACAACGTCCTGAAGTTCTGCATACATCATGAGATCAAATAAGTGAAATGTGTATGGTAGAAAGACGAGAACATTCTGTTGCTTGTTAATCAATTAGAAAATTAGGAGAATATTCCTGAAAAGGCTGATACCTTAAAAGTTGTAAGGAAGGAATTTGATGTTTCAGCAACAAATAGAGGTGACGGGCCCAATGCGCTTCAATGTTCGAGAAAATAAGCCTTTTAGACAAGAAAATTCAAATGAAGAAACATTGCAAAAAAGGCCCTGAAGATTGGATGATTGTCATCCAAGTAAAGGCTAACAATGAAGGTAAGCTTATGTTAAAAAAAATCCGGACAAACAAGTTCAATTTAAAGGAACCAGCACTGAAATTGCATAAACTTGACTTACTTACTTACTTATCAGGCCAGCGATCCATGGAGGATCTGAGCCTGAGCTATAGCTGCCTTCCATCCTTGACGTTCCCGGGCACGCTGCTTCCACTTGTCAAGACCAAGATGTCTTACATCCGCGATTACTTGGTCTTTATACCGGAGGTTCGGTCTTCCTCTTCTTCTCGAACCAGGAGGCTCGGAGTCGAAGACCCTCTTAGCTGGAGCGTTGATGTCCATGCGCTCGATGTGGCCCAGCCAGTGTAGTCGACGGATACTTGCCTTCCGGACTACATTCACATCTTGGAACAGCCCGTAGAGCTCGCGGTTGTGTCTTCTTCTCCATTCACCTTCCTCACAGACAGGACCAAATATCCGGCGCAGAATTTTTCTTTCGAAACTACCCAAAATCAGCTCCGCTGTCCTGCTCATCGTCCAGCTTTCGGCTCCGTACAGCAAGACTGGCGGAATGAGCGTTTTGTAAAGCATTACTTTGGTCTTTCGAGTGAGGAGTTTTGACCCCAGTTGCTTGGACAAGCCGAAGTAGCAGCGGTTGCCAAGGGCGATTCTATGCCGGATCTCCACTGTGGTGTCATTTGTGGAATTTACGTTTGCCCCGAGGTAGACAAACTCCTTAACTATCTCGAAATTGTAGCTGTCCATTGTTATATTTTGTCCCAGGTGGTGAGCGACGGACTGGTTCTTGCTTGACAGCATGTATTTCGCTTTGTCCTCATTGGTCTTAAGACCAACTCGTTTCGCCTGTTCTTCAATTGCCGTGAATGCTTCCACAATGCAACGGCGAGAACACGCGATGATGTCGATATCATCCGCGTATCCTAGCAGCTGGATGGACTTGTAAAAGATAGTGCTTCCCTGTTGACACCTGCCCGTCGCACTATCTGCTGCAGCACCAGGTTGAAGAAGTCACACGACAGCGCATCTCCTTGCCGAAATCCGGTGCATGTTTCGAGTGGTTTCGAGGTCCTAGAACCGAGTTGCACGGTTCCGGTAAAACTGGATCGCACCAAACAGTTCTTCACGATGAATGCAGCTTTGAATTCGATGAAAAGATGGTGTGTATCGATCCGAAACTCGTTGGTCTTTTCCAGGATTTGTCGAAGTGTGAAAATTTGGTCTATAGTTGATTTGCCGGGCCGGAAGCCGCAGTGGTAGCTGCCGATAAGTGCGGTGCAAAATGGTTTTAGACGTTCACACAATACGCTGGACAGGATCTTGTATGCAACATTGAGCAGGGATATACCTCTATAGTTCTTGCAAGAGGTAGGATCGCCTTTTTTGTGGATGGGGCATATAAAGCTGGTATTCCAGTCGTCGGGCGTGCTTTCATCTTCCCAAATTCTGCAGATGATCTGGTGCATGCTCCATACCAGAACATCGCCGCCAATCTTGAAGAGCTCTGATGGCAAGCCATCTGAGCCTGCGGCCTTGTTGTTCTTCAGCTTCTGAATAGCTGTGCCGACTTCTTTGATGCTGGGTGGGAGGACTACTACAGCGGCTGGAGTTGGGATTTCCTCGGTCCCTACCACTCTATCTTGGTCATGCTCGTTAAGCCGCTGCTGAAAATGCTGCTTAAATCCATCCACTATTCCCTGCGGGTCGGTGACAAGATTACCCTCGCAGTTTCGAAGAGCCTGGGTACCCTTTTTGAAGCCTCCTGCAAGGCCTTTGTCTTTCTTGTAAAAGGCTCGTGTTTTATGTTTATCCCTAGATTCCTCGATATCCTTGAGCTGGGAGGTTGCGAAGATTCTTTTCTTTTGTCGCAGTAGTTTTTTCTCCTCCCTTCCTCTGGCTCGGTACTCTTCTTGCGCTGCCCTGGTCTTCCTCTACTGCGTCTTTTGGTACGCCTCGCCGGCTGCTGCCTTTTTCTGCTCACACTTGTCATCATACCACGGGTTTCTTGTTGGGGGTGGTAGGTATCCTAAGGTGGTTTCGGCTACATCCTGAATGGCTGAGCGGCAATGCAACCACATATTATTGGCATTTGTGTTCGATGTAGGCATACCGTAGAGTCTTTTGCTCAGCTGCTCCCTGTAGACTCTGGCAACCTCCGGTGTGCTCAGGCGCCCAATGTCGAACCTCCTCCTGATGGGCTGGTGCAGCTTTCTGACATTGGACAGTCGAGCTCTGAATCTTGCTGCTACGAGGAAGTGGTCAGAGTCGACATTTGCCCCTCTGAATGTTCGCACATCCAGGATGTTTGACGAGTGCCTTGCGTCAATGAGCACATGGTCGATTTGGTTGGCGGTTCGACCGTCCGGAGATCGCCAGGTTGCTGTGTGGATTCGCTCGCGAGGGAATCTTGTGCTACTTATCACCGCATTACGAGCTGTCGCAATGTCAGCGAGTCGGAAGCCGTTATCTGTTGTTGTATCGTGGAGACTGTGCTTTCCGATCACTACGCCAAGGGTGTTCTCCTTTTCGATTTTGGCGTTGAAGTCCCCGAGCACGATTTTTACATCGTACTCCGGACAAGCTCCGTAGGCGTTGTCCAGGAGGTCATAGAAGTCCTCCTTGATAGGGTCTTCAGCCTCGTCGGTAGGGGCGTGTGCACATATAAGGCTGATGTTATAAAATCTGCCTCTGATGCGGATCACAGCCAGGCGATCACTTATATGTTTAAAGTCGATGACTTTCGACCTTAACCGCTTTCCCACGACAGATCCGCATCCCAGTAAGTGCAACCTTTTGTGACAGCTGTAATAAATGTCGCAATTTTTCTTCCTAATCATACCGTTTCCTATCCAGCGTATTTTCTGGACCGCAGTAATATCCGCCTTGTACTGCGTGAGGATTCCTTTTAGTTTATGAGCAGCTCCGGGAGTGTACAGGGTTCTGACATTCCAGGAGCATACTCGCAAATCGTGTTCCTTTTTCGTGCGTTGTCGTCGTCGAGTATCCGTCCGTGTATCCGAGGCATCTTGCTCATTCATAACTTTTCTTTTTTTTTACGTGGGCGGATTGTTAGCCCGCCGCACACCCGCCATTCTGGTCGGGGTTTTGTCGCTGCATACGTTTGTTGAAGAGGCTATCCAGAGGGCACCGCGAGGAGGCCGTATGTCAACTTGACCCGGGCATTTAAACAGGGATCGTTGTTGGCATGAGAGCGATCAACAAATTTACCCTGTATGTCCGAGCCCGAGCATAAACCTGACCCCGAGAATATGTGCACTTAACCAACATAAGGAATATTAAATATTAATATCAAGAAACTCATATAATCCGAAAGAATTAGAAAAACTGTTTGATGGTGTTAAAAATGAGAACCTCTGCTAATTGAAGATAAACTTAAATTCAAGTTTCTGCCCAAAAGAAATCAATCAATCAATCAAAAAAATTACAATGCTTTGCCAGTCATAATTTCACCAATATACTACTGTACATTTTTGCTTTCTTTTGAACCAATGTAATTGGTTCTTGCTTTTGTTGAATTTTTTAAAATTGTTACATTTACATGTATTAAATGCATGGATGGTAAAGGACTAGCCAAGACCTCGTAGGGGTAGCATCTGCCGACCGATGCTGGCCCAGCAAAAAGCGAGTAAGAGCCACTGCAGCCGAACATCTTGCAGCTCTGCTAGTCAGGTCCTACTTCCACCTCCTCGTGGTACCATATGGAACTTTCCTTACAAGGGAAGTTACTAACGGAAGAGACCGAATGGCGAGTATCCTACCAAACAGGATTAGTGTCGGTTGGGCTACGGTCTATCAAACCATAAACCTAAAACCACATATTCCTCAGACACAAAGAACAACCTTGGATAATCAAATGGGACGGATCTATGTTGACGACCCTTTAAGAAAACAAAAAATAAACAAGGACCTTCGGTTCTGTACGCGGAATGTTAGGTCCCTAAACAGACTACGTGCGACCGAACAACTTGCGGACGCCCTGAACCGCTATAAAGCGGACATAACCGCCATACAGGAAATGCGATGGAATGGACCGGGCAAAAATCGGACGCAAAACTGCGACATCTACTACGGTGACTGCTATAAGGAGAGAGGACAGAGACTACTTGGATGCGGAGATGGTTTTAGAGGTGGACTCAGGCATAAGGTCCTTAGCTTCCAGTATGTGAGTGAACGCCTTATAACGATCCGCATCATGGCAACATTTCGTAACATCAGCCTCATCTGTGTCCATGCCCCCACGGAAGACAAGGATGACTCCATCAAAGATGATTTCTATGATCTCCTAGACAGAACATACACCAAATGCCCCAGCTATGATACCAAAATCGTACTAGGAGATCTTAACGCTAAGCTGGGTAGAGAATGGATCTTTTAACGAGTCGTCGGAAAACACAGCCTACTGACACCACATCCGATAACAGACACAGGCTTATCGACTTTGCCACGGCGTGAAGTCTTCTTTTAGCCAACGCACGCTTTCCGCACCTCGATATTCTAAAAAAAAAAAAAAAAGAAGGAGCGCGAGAAACGTGCGATTGAAAACTTGGAGAGGTGCTATTGCAGGCACGACGCTCGAAGATTTGATCAAGAGATAGAACGAATGTTTCAATGCTATAAAGCGCGAACATTGGCCTGTTAGGATGAGAACGGACACCTAGTAGTAGAATCGCAGTCGATGCTGAAAATTTGGAAAAAACACTTCTACAGACTGTATAACGGCGAAGACAACCAACATACCGCCGTCAGGCAGAACGTCCCGTTTCTCAATGAAGAAGATGACAGAGAATTCCGTCCCCCTGACCTCGATAAAGTTGAGATTGCCATGTCGAAACTCAAGTCGAATAAAGCTGCTGGCGCAGATGGATTGCCTGCACAGCTCATCTCATCTGTGAGATATTGTCAGAGGAAAGCATTCCCAAGCAAGGGAGTCTCAGCATTATTTTTCCGATCCACAAAAAAGGAGACCCCTTTGACTACGCCAACTACAGGCGTAATAAGTCTCCTTAATGTCGCATACAAGATCTTCGCTATCGTTCTGTGTGGACGCCTGAAACCGTTCGTAAATAAGCTGATAGGTCCTTATCGGTGTGGCTTCAGGCCAGTGAAGTCCACCATCGACCAAATTTTCATACTACGGCAGATCCAGGAGAAAACCAATGAATTTCAAGTCGACACCCACCATCTATTCGTTGACTTCAAGGCCGTATACCACAGCGTAATTAGAGACGAGCTATATAACACCATGTTTACTCCTTGCATACGGCAGCGACATTGACATAATAGGTAGATCACAGTGAGATGTCAATGAGGCGTTTGCGAGTATTGAGATGGAGGCGGCAAAAATTGGTTTAGCAGTTAATGAGGGCGAGACTAAATATCTGTTGTCATCGAAAAAGGACATTTACTACCGACGTCTCGGACAGAACGTGCATATTGGCAGATATAAGTTTGAGGTAGCTAAGGACTTCATTTACCTCGGCTCCGCAGTGACCTGGAACAAACACACCAGTTTCGAAATCAAGCGCAGAATTACTCTTGTCTTATTTTTAAAAATATGATTCATGGTCCATGCGGTCCTCAAAACCCCAATGCCCTTGCATAAAGAATGGGAAATGCACAAAAAAAAGTCAGGGCTCACAGAGCACGACGTCAGATTACCTTCACCCTAGAATCAAGTTGGCGGCAGTGAAACAGCCACATTGTCAGGGCGGAAGCGCCCCGGGCTCTTTCCAGAGCAGCATCTACACTTTTATCAAAGAACAGGTACTGATCCGGTCCGGTCCGATGATTGCGAATTTTCGCCAATGTTTTCTAGTGTCCCTGGAGGCCCTAGACAGAGGCGCTCTGAATAAAATAGTCTCTGATTTTTGGAAGTTGATTTTCAACTTTCAGTCTTCACAGAACTGCTGAATTTTATCGAAGTCACGTTGCAATAAAATGCCAATGAACTCGATCGTTGGACCTGATCTGTACGCAACCAAGTCATCTGCAAACGCTATTGAATGGTGATGAGAAACTATCAAATCGCTGATATAAATGCTGAAAAGAATCGGGGAATTTACCGTACGCTGTTGCAATCCGTTTTCAATTTCAAATGTTTGAGCAGAAGTCACGTTGGCAATTTTGACAACGAACTTTCTACTCGTTAACATATCATGAATTATATATAGCAATGGTTTACTCATACCCAACCGTTTGAGCTTGTTGTAGAGTCCTTCTAACCATACGGTGTCGAAGGCCTTCTCCAAGTCAACCTTGCATTTATTTCAGTGGATATCCGAGACGAGTTTCGACACGGCATGTATGGTATCATGCCCCGCCCTGAAACCGAATTGGTTATCCGGGATGATATTTTTGTCCTCAGCCCATTTGGACAGGGCTCTATTGATTACTTTCTCGAAGACCATGCTGATACTCGGAAGGACTTATCGACCGGAGATTTGCCGGATTAGAGGAGTCTTTGCCCCTCTTAGGGATTGGTTGGACCACCACCGTTTTCCAATGCACCGGATAGTATGCATTATTCAGTGCATGGTTGAATAGGATGGTGTACCCCTCTATAGCTACTGGTGGGAGGTGCCTGAGCACAACATTGGGTATACCATCAGCACCCGCGGATTTCTTATTTTTTAATAACATGAAGATCAGCTGGAGATCCTGCGTCGAAATTAACGTTCTATCGGCACCTTCATTGGCGATGGCATTGTTTGCCGTACCCGGTAAAACCATGGTTCTCGATTCGCTAGTGCTCGATATCATTTCGAAGGTAGAAGTGGTGAAGCAGGGCTCTATTCTCCAGGTGGTAGTTGAGGCGAATGCTTTCATTCACCTTGTACACTTTCTGGAAGACAGGCCCCACTGTCGCCATTTTCTCCTGAAGATCCTCAATCACAAAAAAGTCGTCATCTAGGACGGCGCTTTCTGAATCGATGTTGACTGTTCGTAATAAACGTTCGTTGTTTGACGTTCTCGCAAGCTTTAGATCCTAAGTGTCATTCTGATCTTTTCTCCGAAATGTTTTATTTATCTGCGGGAACATATTCGCGCTGTCGGATTTTACAGCGCGAATTTTGTTGCTCCAGTGCAGACTTATATCTATTTTATAGTTTGCGAGTTTTGTCTGTCGGTATACCGCCCGATCTCAGCCAACTGGGTGTGTGGCATTGGAAAAGACTAGCGAAAGATCGTGCTAGGTGGAGAGGCATGTTGGTTGAGGCCCAGGTTCACCCCGAACTGTAGCGCCCGTTAAGTAAGTATACCGCCCGTACAAGAATTTGAGTCTTGGGAGGAGTCTACTTTTCTATCTGTGAAGTGCGTCTATGGAAGCGTCTCGGTACACGTCCGTGGTATTGTAATGCCGTTCGGGTGGTATCGTTCTGTCCATCGTTTGTTTGATTATTTCGTCCATATGTTTTAGGTGCCTACCAATTTCATCATTTGATAGGTCCCTATTATTCGGTGGGGATGAGGCACTCGAAGTGAGTGCTCTCATCAGGCAGTTGGCAAAGCGTGGCCAGCGAGCCCTACTATAATCGTTATGGTACGTGTGGACATATTCTGCCATTTCTGCGAATTCGTCCGGTATTTTAGTTAAGGCAAGTCCGTTATGGTCACTGTCATACTCTTCTTCTTCTTCTTCTTTTTAATGGGCGCTACACTTCGGGCTGAACCTGAGCCTCAACCAACATGCCGTTCCAACTAGCACGATCTTTTGCTAGCCTTTACCATTGCCACACACCCAGTTGGCTGAGATCCCCTTCCACCTGTGCGCGCCATCTTAAGTGCGGCCGTCCTCTGCTTCTTCGTCCCTCGGAGTTGGATTCAAAGACTCTCCGGGCTGGAGCTGTGGTGTCCATTCGCTCTACATGGCCTAGCCATCTTAGGCTTTGAATCCGTAGACGCCTGACTAGACTCATGTCGCTGTCCAGCCCGTAAAGTTCGTGGTTGAATCTTTTCCTCTATCCCCGTCTGCGTTTGTAGGCCTCTTGCGATTGGCAAGAGTGATTCTGCGTTTGATTTCGGAACTGATGTCGTTGTTCCAGATCACTGCGGAGCCAAGGTAGACGAAGTCCTTAATTACCTCGAACGTATATCTGCCAATGCAAACGTTCTGGCCAAGACGTCGGTGGTAAGCCTCCTTTTTTCATGACAGCATATATTTAATTTTGCCCTCGTTTACCGCCAAACCAATTTTTGCCGCCTCCATCTCAATACTCGCAAACGCCTCATTGACATCTCGCTGTGATGTACCTTTTATGTCAATATCGTCGGCGTATGCAAGGAGTTGCGAGGATTTGAAATAGATGGTGCCTCTTGTATTAGCCAGTGATTTTTGCACAACCGTTTCTAATATGATGTTAAAGAAATCACACGATAGCGCATCGCCCTGCCTAAATCCTTTTTTGACATCAAAACTATCGGTAAGGTGTTCACCGATTCGGATGGAGCAGCGAGCATTCTCCAAAGTCATCCTGCATAGTCTGACGAGTTTAGCAGGTATGTCAAAGGTAGACATAGCGTTGTATAGCTTGTCTCTAATTACGCTGTCGTATGCGGCTTTGAAGTCGACAAATAGGTGGTGAGTGTCGACTTGAAATTCATTGGTTTTTCCAGGATCTGCCGTAGGGTGAAGATTTGGTCGATGGTGGACTTCCCTGGCCTGAATCCACACTGATAAGGACCTATCAGCTTATTTACAAAAGGCTTCAGGCGTTCACACAAAATTGCAGAGAAGATTTTGTAGGCGATGTTAAGGAGACTTACTCCTCTGTAGTTGGCGCAATTAGAGGGGTCTCCTTTCTTGTAGATCGGGCATACGAGGCTGAGACTCCATTCCTCGGGTATGCTCTCCTCTGACCATATCTTACAGATAAGCTGGTGCATGCTCCTTACTAGGTCATCCCCAGCTGCCTTGAAGAGCTCAGCATACAGTTCGTCTGCGCCGGCAGCTTTTATCGATTTGAGCTTCGATATGGCAATCTTAACTTCGTCGAGGTCAAGGGAACATAATTTTCTGCGGTCTTCGTCGATTAGTAATGGATCATTCTGCCTGATAGCGGTATATTGACTTACATTGCCGTTATACAGTCTGCAGAAGTGGTTTTCCCATATTCTCAGAATCGCCTGCGATTCTACTACTAGGCGTCCTTTCTCATCCCTGCAGGCTTCCGTTCTGGCTTTATAATCTTGGCATGTTCGCTTTATCTGTTGATAAAACTTTCGAACGTCACGCCTGCAGTAACACCTATCCAAATCCTCTATCGCGCGCTTCTTGTGCTCTTTCTTCTTTCTTCTAAGAAGCTTATGCTTCTCCCTTTTTTTAACTCGTAGAGCTCACGAGCTGCTCTTATTCTTTGATGCAGCGAGGCCGTAAGTGCCTCCTTCTTCTCTCTGTGAATCCTCCTGCACTCGTCGTCGAAAAGGTGTTTCTTCGTGGTGGGGCCTTGAAACCCAAAACTTCGGATGCAGAGCTTTTCAGGACTTGTTTGCAACGGCTCCACTGCTGTTCTATTGCTAGCGTGAACGTATTAGGGAGCTTAATGGAGACGCGATGGGTAAAGGCACGAGCGGTTTCTGGCGATAGTAGCTTTCCGACGTCATAACTTTGTATTCTTACTTTAGTCCGCTGCATTCGTGATATCCGTAGGCGCATCTGGGCCACTACAAGATAGCAGTCCGAGTCGATGTTAGTCCCTCGGAAAGTTCGGACATCAAGAATAATGGAGGAGTGTCTGACGTCAATCGCGATGTGATCAATCTGGTTGGTAGTCGATTGATCAAAAGACCGCCAGGTGCCTTTGTGTATATCGAGGTGCGGGAAGCGCGTACTGGCTAGAGGTAGATTTCGCCCCGTAACAAGATCAATCAGCCTGTGTCCTGTCATACTCAACGGTACGTAAACAGTTAGTAGACCATTCGTTAGTGTCAACCAGTCTCAGTCGTGAGTTAAGCAACATTAGATCCAGTTAGACGCCGCTTCTAGGAAACGACGGTATATCCGTTGCGAGTAACTTGAGTTTATACTCAATGTTATGCAGAGCCCACCAATGGCTTAGTAGGCCCCCCTTTAGTGGTGGGTACATTATTGCCCCAATCACCATGTTGGGCATTTAAATCTCCGGCCAAAACAAAAAAGTGTTGTGCGGAGTCTAGGCGCAGAAATCGAAAGAGTGTTTCGAACTCTGCAATGAAGATATTGGGCTGAGGTGCTTCACGTGCATACACCGATACTATATATATCTTCCTTCCGTTCCGAACGGGAATACACACAACACATGCCTCTAGTACCTGGAATCTCCGCACTTCACTGCTATATATAATTTTATAATTAATATTAAATTTAATGAAGATCGCGACACCTCCGCCTCGAGTGGCATTGGGTCGGTCTCTTCGTATTATATTGTAGGTATTGTGCCGAATTTATTGCCTCTGGTTTAGAAACACATCAGGGCTTTCTTCCTGAAACAGGTTAATAAGAACGGTGCGTCGCTCGATCCTAATCAGTGAATGTTCCGCGTTTCCCTGACCTGTTGCCATTTGGGCGTAGGTCAAATGGGGTGTGACGGCTAAAGAAAGAATAACCCTGGAGGCAGGAATCTTCTCGACGATCTGTCGACCTTCTTTTATTTGCTTAATGTTGTGGAACTTAGGACAGCCCCGATAGTTTGCAGGGTGCCCCGTGCTCTCACAGAGTGCGCATAAAAGTTGTTCCCTTTCGAGAAATTTCTCTGCGCTTTGGTCGCATTCATCATATTTGTGGTTCCCCGCACAATTGACACATCGATGCTGCATTTCGCAGTTCGACGCGGCGTGCCCGAACCTCTGGCAGCGGATACATTGTGTCACGTTTCCGCGCCTATCTAATTTTCCCCATCGCACTCTCTGGGTGTCTAAGATTTTTATTTTCTTAAGACCCTCCAGACGGATGTCGGGTGTCAGCTGGAACAGGAAGAAGTGCAGTGGCTGCTTCTCCCGTTTGGCCGCAACTGTGGTGAACGGTTTATCGCCACGAACTTAAGGTCATCGCTCTCGAACTTTTTGAGCTCAGAGAGTAATTCCTCGGGGTCAGTGATAGATAGATAGATAGGGCTTGGGGGGTGGGACAGAGTCGCCTGATCACTGCGGCCACGATTGGGCCTATTGTGATGTCCCCCACTTACAGTTCACTCAGAAAACCTGAGTTCGTAATAAAGCTTAGTATGCTTTTGAGTGAACTGGCAGCAATTTCATCTGCTTCAAGATAATGCTTGCCTAGGTGACGAAGACGTGTACTGACCAGGCAGTTACAGTGGCATAGTATGTGCTCTGCTGTTTCTTCGTCTTCATTACACATACGGCAAGTGTCATCTTGTATGATCCCCATTGTTTTGAGGTGTTTATTAACTGGGCAGTGTCCAGTAAGGAAACCTGTGATTAAACGAATCTGACTCCTCGAAAGCATGAGAAGTTGTTTCGTTCTTTTGAGGGATGTAGTTGGGAGGAACAGCTTGGCTTGTCTGCTACCTTTCGTTTGTGACCAGTAGTGATCCGTCGTGTTCCTTAACCAATTTTTTATGCAGCATTTGGTGGTGCTAGTAGGTATGCCGCAGAAAGGCCGTGGCATAATAAATGGTGATGCAGAGCCTTTCCTTGCTAGTAGGTCCGCCTTTTCGTTGCCTGTATGGCCGCTGTGTCCAGGTATCCAAATGAGATGAACTCTGTTTGTACTGGCCAGCTGATGAAGTAGCTGTAGGCAGTCCCATACCAGCTTGGAGGTTATTTCAAAGCTCTTTAGGGCTTGAAGTGCAGCTTTGCTGTCAGAGAGAATATAAATGTTTTTGTTAAGTATATTTCTGTTTATATTTTCTCTGAGGCAGAGTTCTATAGCAAATATCTCTGCTTGAAAAACGGAGTTATAACTGTCCATGCTGACGTAAATGCATGTGCCTGTATTTGCTCCGTATACTCCAGCCCCAACGCCTTCGTCCGTTTTGGAGCCATCTGTGTACCACACGTAGGATCCACGGTTGAAGGAGGGTCTATCCTGTTCCCAGTTTTGTCGGTTAGGGAATGTGACCTTGTAGTTTTGGCTGAAGTTATATCTGGGGAGACAGTTGTCTGTAAGAGATATCTTTAGGATTTCATGCCTGTTTATTTCTGTAAGGATGTCAGGGTGAAAGAGCCTACGGTTAGAGTCATCCTCCATGATCATCCTGTGGGCGAAGACCATTGCTTCTTTCTTCAGTTGGAGATGAAGAGGTGGCAGGTCTGTGATGACTTCTAGTGCTGCTGTGGGGGTTGTTCTCATGGCCCCAGTGATACAGATGCAAGCTAGTCTTTGCAATTTGTTGAGCTTGGCTTGCACTGATACTTGTTTTGTTTTGTGCCACCAGACGGGCGCAGCATATGTAAGGATTGGTCTGGTGAATGCTGTATATAGCCAGCGGGACATTTTGGGGTTTGTGCCCCAGTATTTGCCAGTGAGACTTTTGCTGGTCCATAAGGAGATCCTGGCTTTCTCAATGGTCTTTGTAATGTGAGAGTTCCAAGTGAGCTTTTCGTCTAGAGTTATCCCTAGATATTTGACTTCTTTTGAGAACTCTATCTCCTCACCAAAGAGGGTAGGCTTAGTAAGTTTGTGCCTGTTCCTTCTTTTGGTGAAGGCGACTATGGTGCTTTTTCTAGGATTTACATTTAGTGCAACCTTTATGCACCAGTTAGCAACAAGGTTTAGTGCCCGTTGGAGGAGTTCCGAGACTGTGTCTTCGAATTTGCCTCTGATCAGGATCACTATGTCGTCAGCGTAGCCTTGGACATAGAAGCCATTGTTGCTGAGTATGCTTATCAGTTCGTTGACCACGATGGACCACAGGAGTGGTGAGAGAACCCCGCCTTGAGGGCATCCTTTCGCGGCGTTAACGCTGATTTTGTCATTGCCTAGCGAGGTGTTTATTTTCCTGTTGCTAAGCATATGTTGGATCCAATTGCATGTGGTGTTGTCCACCCCTGTGCTGAGGATGCAACGTTTTATTTGGGTGTATTCGGTGTTATCGAAGGCACCCTCAATATCGAGAAAGCAACCTATCGCAATTTCTTTGTCGCTCAGGGATTTATTAATCCGGGCCGTTAGTTCCTGAAGAGCATGCGTGGTCGATTTCCCAGGCTGGTAGGCATATTGGTTTTTGTGAAGTGGTGATCTTCTCAGTGCACCGTCCCTGATATGCCTATCCAAGATTTTTTCCATTGTTTTTAGGAAGAAAGAGGTAAGGCTTATCGGTCTGTAGGACTTAGGCAGGTCTGTGGGTCTACGGCCTACTTTGGGAATGAATTTTACCTTTACCTCTGTCCAGCTTGTTGGTATGTGTCCCCATGCATAGCTGGTTCTAAAGATGTTAATGAGCATGGGGCTAATTTGCGCACTCCCCTTCTGAAGAAGTGCTGGGAAGATGCCATCCTCCCCCGGGGATTTGTATGGGTCAAAAGAATTGATGGCCCATTTTATGCTTCCCTCGTGAAATATCGTTCGTGCTCTCTTCCAATCCTCCCTGTTTGGTCTAGCTGCCCTGATCTGCGGAGGTATGTTAGAGAGATCAGAGGGAATGATGTTAGAGTCCGGGAAGTGCGTACTGGTCAGAATTTTGAGTACTTCCGTATCATTTTCCGCGTAGGTGCCATCTGCTCTCCTCAACAAACCAATTTGGTTAGTGTGCTCTTTAGCGAGAACTCTGTGGATGCGAGCGCTGCTCTGAATGTCTGAAAGACTGCTGCAGAACTTTTTCCATGAGTCTCTTTTGGCTCTTCTAATCTCTTGGTTGTAGTTGGTGAGTGAGGCACGATACTGCGTCCAGTCACCAGTCCGTTTAGCCCTGTTGAACAGTTTTCTGGTCAGTGCTCTTAGCTTGGCCAGATTGTTGTTCCACCACGGAGTGGTACGGTTGCCTGGCTTAACTTTCTCCGGGCAAGCGTTGTGAAAAGCAGATAAGATGGTAGCATTGAGACTGTCGCAGCAGAGTTCGAGGCTGTCTATGTCTCTGATGCTGTTTGGACAGTTTCCGATCGTTTGTGCGATTTCTAGGCTATAAGTGTCCCAGTCTGTCGCTCTCGGTTGTCTATATGTTCTAGTAATTCTATCTCCCGCTTTTATGTCAAAACAGATCTGTCGATGGTCTGACATCGATGTTTCTGTTGAGACATGCCAGTTTTGAATCGAATTACCTATGAACGGGGTAGTTAGGGTGAGGTCTAATACCTCTTCTCTAATTCTATTCATAAAGGTGGGATTATTTCCACGGTTTATGATATTGAGGTTGTTCCTAAATATGAATTCAAATAGGTACTCACCTCTTTTGTTGATGTCCGAGCTTCCCCATGCTGTGTGGTGTGCGTTTGCGTCACAGCATATGATGGTGTGTGAGCCTCTTCTTCCAAAGTGGTCGAAAAGATCCTGCAGTGGTGTGAAGCCCAGGTCCGTGGAGTCGCCCGCAAGGTAGGCTGAGCAGATTACAGCTTCTGACCTACCTTCCGCAGTGGATAGCTGGATGATGGCAGCTGCCATGTCCTTATTCGTGAATTCTGGAATGGGAATGGCTTTAATATTGTTATTGAATATTAAGCAGGCTCTAGGTCGTCCTTCATTTGTGGAGTCGTAGAGCAGCTCACCTGATAGTCCTTTGATCTGGTCTTTAATGGTGTACGGTTCCTGGATAAAGGCTATATCGAGGTGCTCCTTGTTAAATCTATGGCTCAGTACCGCGGACGCGGCCTTTGCATGCTGTAGATTTACTTGGATGCACCTTAATCCCGACATGATGGATTCAGTGAGGTACTGGCAGGGCTGCCAGTGTTAGTAATTGTCCCAACCATAGGACTGACCCCTGAAGTCTTGGCTGCCCGAGTAGTTTCTTCAGGTAGCCCTGACGTTTGGGGTACTTTCGTTGTTTCTATGGTTGGTGCACCAACGCCAGATGCAATGGTTGTTGCTCTCTGGTTTGGCTTATGCGCGCCGAGTTCCTCACTCGCTTTCTTAGGCATGGCCGGTATACCTTGGGCATCGCACTTCGGATGGGCTAGTGCCCTGTCCTTAGTTTTGTTGTCCGCAGTTACCTTTGCCTGCTTGGGAACTCCCTTGATCCTAATAAGGATCTGGGAGAAGTTGAGGAATAGTTTAAACCTTTGCTTCACAATGGCGTCTTTAGAAGCCTCATCGATGGCAAAGGTTACTTGATCCCCACCGCTTTTTTCCTTAGCAATCCTGAGGACTCTCCATCCTTTTGTGCTAATGTTCGCATTCTGCCTCATTATGCGCATAAGGAAGGTGTCCTTGGTAAGGTCATCGGCTTCGGGGACGAATGTTACGCAGGTGTATAACTTGGGTATGTCATTGCCCTGAGTTGCACACAAATCTGCGTTCTTCCATGGCTTGATCTTCTCTATCGACGACATGAGCCAATTTTTTGTTTCTATGTCGTGACAGGTGATGGAAAGCCATCCATTTCTGGCTGAGGTGGCCTCGAATCGGAGTGCAGGACAATCTTTGTCTGCCTTGTCCATTTCCACTAACAGGCTCTTCCTCACTAACTTCATCTGTTCGTCCGTTAGGGTCTCTTGCGGGTGTTGCGAGTGCATGATGGCGACTTTGCACCGAGCAATGGCATCCCGGTAGGATGGCTCGGGTGCATCCGTGCGCTCTCGTGCACCTCCACTATTTCCCTTAGTGGGTTTTGTTTTATTTTCGCACCCAGGACGATCATTTTTATTACCAGCACATGAGCTACTAGGTGCTTCTGTGTGTGGTCGACTCTTCTTGCGGATATTCTCCACAATGGAGTTGTCGTTAGATCGGCTGCGTTTGGGATTTGATGCATCGGTATTTTTTTGAGCTTCCCTTTCCGCTAGCACGAGAGCATATCTTGCTCTTTCTTTTTGTTTCGCCTCTTCGGGCTCCATCCCGTCCCGGATTAGAGCGGCGATTCGTCGCCTTTGTGCCCCGGTGAAATGCTCTTGTTTCTGCCGAGGTTTTCTGGCGTCGTTAACCACTACAACCTCGGCGCTTGGACCTTTAGGTACCTGAGCGTTTTGGTTGTCCATCTTGTTGGACGGGAATGTGGTTGCAGAGTTTGGAGATGGTTCTGTGACTTCTGTCTCCATTTCATGTACTGGTGAGCGGAGGAGAGATTCTTCCTCCGACTCTGTTGGTGTTTTGTTTTTGTTTTTTTTGTGTTTGTTGTTCACAAGTTGATCCCACGAGTATGGCGAGAATTGATGGTCAACCATCTACAGAGCTCCCATGTAGATGTAAGGCTAGTTACTATGTGAGGGCGCCCGGTATCACATAGGGACCGTACGTTTGCGATGCACATTTTTGTATTCCCTGCATCATTCAGTCCTCGGCACGTATTCCAACCACCTTGACTTGGGAATGTAAGTGCTCTTGGTCCGCGGGGGTGCAGTGACCCCTACCACATTACGTGGCCTTCCCCTATCCGCCACCTGGGGACGCGCCGGGTTGCCTGAGAAGCTCGAGTTTACCCGGCGGGGTCAGTGATAGATTCCACGCCTTTGAGGAGCATTGTCTGCAACCTCTCAGCCTTCGGAGTGAACGTGTAGTACTCCGTTGTGGAATCCTTTAATAAGGCACGCATTTATTTTTATATATTTCCAGTGTTTTACACTGGAAAACGTAGCGTCCTCCAATACAGTCTAATACATAATTATTCTCACCTATGTGCATAATATTTACACATATCTACTGTCTGCCTAACAGCTAGGGTATGTGCGTAGATGGGCGGCACCTTCTCCTTCCTCTTCTGTTTGTGTTGTTGTTGTTGCTGCTGCGGTTCCTTCTGCTGCATTTGTTGTTGTTGCTGCTGGCTCGTTGGCTGCGGCTGTTGTTGATGTTATTTCCGCTGCTGGGGCTGGTGTTGTTGCTGCTCGCGCTGCGGTTGTTGTTGTTGCTGCTGCTTTATTGGCTGCGGCTGTTGTTTTTTAACCTTCTGCTGCTGGGGCTGCTGTGGCTGCTCCCGCTGCGGGTGTGGTTGTTGCTGCTGCTTCCTCGTCTGCGGCTGTTTCTGTTGTTGTTTTTGCTGCTGGGGCTGCTGTTGCTGCTCCCGCTGCGATTGTGGTTGTTGCGGCTGCCTTTGCTGCGGCTGCTTTGTTTGTTGTTGCCGTTGCAGCTTATGCTGCTTTTCAGCCTCCTTTTGCTGCCGGATTTCGGAAAGTCTGTCCCTCACGGCTTGGAGCTTCTCCTAGAGGATTTGCTCCTCGATCTGGAGCTCGTCTTCCTGTTTTTCTTCCTCCGTCTCCGAGGTAGAAAGGAGAACGAAGGAGTTATTGTCCCCTGTGTAGCAACCCTCCCTACCTACGGAAAGGTAGGCAGACTCCGCCTCATCGGGGACATCTGTTATCTGTCGTTGTTGTAGCTGCTGCAGAGCAATTTCTCTGCCGAAGTGGAAAGGGAGGGGTGCTTCACCAAGTTAGGAGTAGGGTTCAACTTCCTCCTTCGCTTGATGACAGCGCTTGGCGTTGCGAAGTCGGATGATTTCACGGAATCATCCGACTCTGATGCCGTACGACGTACGGGTTTCTGCCCGTCGTCGTCCGACATTTCCTCTGTTACTTCCAATTACCTTGGAAGCAACAGAAGGAAAAAAAGCGAAGAGATCAAATTTACGATCCTCGACGATTTCGCGGAACAATCGCCAAACCACGCACTTATACTCTTTATTCACTATTTGTTCTCACACCGCACAAAGTCAAAACACGTCCGACCAGTACAAGCTGTCCGTGATCGACTGACAACCGATACATACGAGACTACTCGGACAATGTTGTGGTTGGGTAAGAAAACGCGAACTCATGTGCTGCTCGTGATTGTGCATTACCCAACGAGTAATTATTAAATGAACGCGCTTATGATAAATTGGCTGTGAACATTTTTTGTTATTGTTTGCTTTATTTCATGTAAAAGAAACAATAAAGTAAGTACAAATTCAATAAATACAAATTTTTTAAAATCAAACATTTATATGATGGGAACATTCTTTTGTCAGAGGGACAAGTAACGAACGTACCATTGGGGACGAAAAGTAAATACAAAAGTGATGATGGGAAATGAGAAAATTGAGACTGACTAAGATTTTAAATTTGATTATAACTGAGAGATAATAGCCAGAGTTTAGTTAGTTTCAAAGAGATTAATTCATTTCGCTCGCATCTAAGTCTTACAGGAAGTTTATTCGAAATACCGCAGGAAATGACAGTGTAAAATCTAGAAAACAGTGTCTTATTGACTAGAGGTCAAAATTGAGTTATTCATACCACAAGATTCAGGGTATCAAAATCTATATGCAATAATTTTTTTATGTCGCTATTAATAAAATTGTAGAAGTTATAAAAACTTAAGCAAGGCTTAAGTCGATATTCCTAAACTTTTATTTTGGTAAGACAACGTAACCTCAATTTTTCAAGTTTGACTGCCTAACTCAACTTTAGCCAATTATTGTCTTTCCTTTCACATCGGTAAAATAAAGTTGAATTAGTCACCTTCCCATTTGTAATTTTTGATTTTGGAATAACAACCTAAGTTAAGATAAGCGGGTATTCCCCTAAATACAGAAAACAAAAAAATATTTTAACTTCAGTTGGGTCGTTATTCCAAAACGTGCTTTAATGAAAAAATGTTCTTAACTTAACTTATGCTGTTCTTCCAATTGACATGGGCAATTTTTTAAAATACATTCTCAAGCTTAGCTGTTATTCCAAACCATAATATTGTAAGTGTGTGGAATAAGTCAAATTAGGTTGTTCTTCCAACTAAATTGAAATACGAAAAAATTTAAGACGGCGTCATAACTGAAGTTAAGCTTTTGTGTTCAAAAGTGGTGTTCATTATTATTACGGTGTAGGGCATATTATTAACTATTTCTAAACAAGCAATTCGTGTAAAAATGTCTTTTCGTGCAAGCAAAATTATAGAAATGGCTATGTCAAAAAACAAAGGTACATTTAACTATTTTTAGCGTTAGGACTGTATGTAAGTAACTAGTAATAAACTTATGTTTTCAATTCAGCGAATGAAACGGAAACACACAAGGACTTATCAATAAGTGATTGTCCTTCAAAACTGACCTCCAATCAATTAAACCAGCTTTTGAATCAACAGCAGCCGATAGCGCATGAAAATACCTCATCTTTGCATGGATGTGACTTTCGTGTTGATTTAATTAAGAGTAAGTGCATATGCATTTGCTTAATTATTCAGTGTATGGAATGTGCATACACATATCCTCATT
Source organism: Eumerus sabulonum (assembly GCA_951905685.1). Taxonomy (NCBI): domain Eukaryota; kingdom Metazoa; phylum Arthropoda; class Insecta; order Diptera; family Syrphidae; genus Eumerus; species Eumerus sabulonum. The sequence continues at coordinate 76,157,967 of OX645060.1, forward strand.
TTTATTATAATAATTATGTACGTAATATAAAATATCACTTAAAATCTTACTATTTTCAACTGTTCTTAAAAGTCCATGTGATGTATCGCCAGGAATCATTGAAGAAGTACCTACTTCATCGGGCATCAATTTGGAGAAAAACCCTGAGTGGGAAAATTCAGATGATCTACTTAAGATGCAGATTTTATTGCATCATCGAGTGATCCGAGTGACGAGGATTGTGAAGAATTGCCCCGACTTGGGACACAAATTGAGAATGCATTACGAACTCCGCCAAATAAAAAAAATAGTAGACATCAAAAAAAGACTTTCCGAACTACGTTACGAGACAAAATCTAGAATCGTACGAAAAGCAAGGGAATGCATGGAATTTGATCAATGTCGAAAAGGTGTCGAAGTAAGGTATTATTGCACGATATCGAGACTCCACCACTACTGGTCTTTGGGATCTAACGGACCACGAATATTATACATTGGCTCGTTGGTATTAGTCGAAGAGAAGAAAAGTGACACAATAGTCGATTCAAATAATCGCAAACGGAATCGTGAAATCACCGTCAAGTACACTTTTGGATTAAATGGCATTGTAGTAGATGTATGCCGTGAGCATTTTACTCAGTGCATCGGCGAAACTGATAGCTTAATAAGAAGTGTGATCAAAAAGAAAATTTCCCGCCCCTTAGTTCCATTTACAGACCCTCGTGGAAAAAAAAACCCCTCCGAATAAAATAAGTTCGGCCAAGGAGCTAGAAGTAAAGGAACACATTAACAAATTCCGAGCTGTTGAAAGCCATTATCCGAGGCGTGATACTGCTAAGAAGTATTTAAATGCCGATCTCAACCTTTCAATATTGTATAAACTATACACAGAAAGCACTGAAGTACCAGTTAGTCTTTCAAAATATTCAGAAATATTTAAAACAATGAACTTAAAATTTAAATTACCGAAGCTAGATACTTGCGCAACATGCGAAACACTAATAGCAAAAATGAAAGTAGCTCCGAATGAAAAGGTAAGGACGACTCTAGAAGAAGAACAAAAACGACATTTGGATAAGGCAGAAATGGGATATGCTGAGAAGAGAAAAGACAAGGAAAGTGCAAAAAAGAATAAAAACATAAAAGCCTTTGCATCTGATTTGCAACAGTGCCTACCCACGCCATTTTTGAGAAATTCTCTAAGTTTCTACAAACGCCAGCTCTGGACATTTAACCTACAGTACATAGCCTGGATACTAACACCGCTAAATGTTTTATGTGGCACGAGGGAATTGCTCGGAGAGGTAGCAACGATATATCGTTCTGCATTTACAAGCACCTAAAAATGACTGCAACTCATACTGATCAACTCGTTTTTTACAGCGATTCTTGTTCAGGACAAAATAAAAACTCGTTTGCTGCCATAATGTTCCTAGTATTTATAAATAGCAATCCATCAATCGACTTTATTGACCCCAAGTTCTTAGAACCCGGGCATACCCATATGGAGTGCGACAGCGCATTAACTGAAAAAAAGAAGAAAAAAAACGAGTGTTCAAATCCATGTGCCAAGAGACTGGTTTCAGGTTATTAACTCAATTGGACCTAAGATGGATGTAGTCGAAATGAAGAGCTCGGATTTTTCCAACTTTAATGAGCTCGCAAAAGCAAAATTTCGATTCAAAAGAGTTAATGAAAACGGCGAAAAATGTATTTGGAATGCTGTAAGATGGCTTCGCTAAAATGAGGGTTTAGACAAGATATTGTACAAAACTTCACTATGTGACGATGAACCCTTTAAAACACTGAGCGTGAGAAAGCGAGGGGTAATTTCTCTTGACGAAAGGGAACTTCCAAAAATTAATGCAGTTCCGTACATATCTGTGGAGAAAAAAAGAGATCTTCTTGAGTTGCAAACGTTCATAGATCCAGAATTCCATTCATTTTAGAATAATCTCCAATCCAATCCAAAGCCGATGAACTTAACACTCACCCAGACCTTACCGAGGTGGACGAAGACGATTTTTCACTTTAAATTTCAACGTTACCCCTTAATTATTTTTATTTTCCAAATTACTTTTGTGTTTACTTCTATACACCATTTTTTGTTTTCGCATGGAGAAAAATTGAATTAAGTAATTAATTAATTAACTAATAAAAACTCCTTTTGACTATGATAATAGGGACGTTGTTATTATTCTATGCAAACAATAAATACGCTTTTAAATTCCAGATGTACGTTCTTGTCTTCCTAAGCCATTTGCGTTTGTTGCGTTTGATTGTCTTGTTTTTTCTTTTATTCTCGAACCTATCTGTTAATTTTTGCCAGGCATCGTTGCTGACAAAACTTTTGAGAAATTGCAGTCTTTGGACGTCTGAGAGATCGATGTTTTGATCAATCAGCGTCGAAAATAAGTTGTGGAATTCCGACCATTCCTCGTACTTTCCCGTAAAGGGTTGTATTTGTATTCGCGGAAGTCTGATGTCGGACCCTGCAGATCGAGTTTGATTTAGACGAGATGCTTCTAGAGAGTGGCTGTCGTTCTCTTCTATTTTGTCCAACGCATCTCTTAATAGGCCGACAAAGGTAAAGTATGTGTCTTTTATTTTGAAATATATCTCATCGGCCAAATACTTTTCCCTTACAGGATCGGTTGAGGCACCGACGATCGAGGCGTGCTCCTTTTTCGCTCGTTTATATGCGTCTTCAACATCAGTTAACCGCGCAGTGACGTAACCCTTGGACTGGTGGGACGCTGGGTTCTTCTGATATTCCTCCAGATCCCGTTGCAGTTCAATTAAAAGTATTTCTTGGGTTTCCACGGATTTCGCCGTCTTTGACATTTTGTTTTTTTTTTTTTTTTCGATTTGTAGGGGGGGAACAAGAGAATATAAAGTAAAAGGTCAAGGGTAAAACGAATGGCGCGCGAATGATAAGGCCAACAAAATTAAATGGAGCTTACACACACAGTCAGGGGGGGTTTCAACACGCACACGCATTCACACCGAAAAAAAGACGGAGTAGAATGTATATAATAATTTTAATTGTTTTTAATTAGTGTATGTATGTATGTATATTTTTGTTAACGGGCCCTCAGCCCTTTGATTCTAATGATGTCTGATTGCCCTAATTTGTGACCGTCACCGTTTGTTTTTGAGACAAACGGGTATCCGTGTCACGTACCGCACCGTATTGTTGATTAATGATAACGGGTCCTCTGCCCTTTGTCTATTTGTTGTATGGTCGTTCGGATTTAATATATCCGACCCGACTAAAATTGTAAAACAAAGAAATTGTCTCACGCACTCCCACACACACACCCACCAGAAAAAAGGGGGGGTTCACACGCACAACCAAAATGTATATATATGTATAAGGATTTTGTAAAAATATATTATAGTATTTAAAAATGTCAAAAGGGTTTTTATCGGTTAACCGCGCAGTGACGTAACCCGTGGACTGGTGGGACGCTGGGTTCTTCTGATATTCCTCCAGATCCCGTTGCAGTTCAATTAAAAGTATTTCTTGGGTTTCCACGGATTTCGCCGTCTTTGACATTTTTTTTTTTTTTTTTTTTTTTTTCGATTTGTAGGGGGGAACAAGAGAATATAAAAAACACTACATAGTAAAAGGTCAAGGGTAAAACGAAAGGCGCGCGAATGATAAGGCCAACAAAGTTAAATGGAGTTTACACACACAGTCAGGGGGGGTTTCAACACGCACACGCATTCACACCGAAAAAAAGACGGAGTAAAATGTATATAATAATTTTAATTGCTTTTAATTAGTGTATGTATGTATGTATATTTTTGTTAAAGGGCCTTCAGCCCTTTGATTCTAATGATGTCTGATTGCCCTAATTTGTGACCGTCACCGTTTGTTTTTGAGACAAACGGGTATCCGTGTCACGTACCGCGCCGTATTGTTGATTAATGATAACGGGTCCTCTGCCCTTTGTCTATTTGTTGTATGGTCGTTAGAATTTTTTTTTTGTTTTTTTTTTTTTTATTTATTTAACCTCTGTCTTTTGACATTTTGTTACTGTTACAACATAAACGAAGGAAACAAAAAAAGAGATAAGTGCAGTGTAGGTCCAATGTCCTTTACAGCTGTTTCTCTGATGAAGAAGTGGCATAGGTAGGATTTAGTCTACCCGAAGCGTTGGAAGTTTTATTCACTCCGAGCGCCTCTTGTCGCTCGTTGTTGTCGCCAGAGAGGATCTCTTGTCGCTCGTTGTTGTTCCCTGAGAGATTTTGGGCCTGCTCCAGTTTTCATGTAAGCCTACGAACTAGGTCCGTTGGTCGAAATCGTTTTAGTCGTCGTTTTTGCAGTCGTTCGAAAATAGGGATCGTACGTATTTCGTCATTTGTATGCAGTAAGATTTTTAGTTCATGCTTGGCGCTGAGTAGTTTTATTTCCTCTATCACAGTTTTTAGATGTAAATCTTTGTGGATTTCATCGTTGGGCACATACCAGTCTGCGTTTGTAATGGTCCGTAATATTTGGTTCTGTGTGCGTTGTAATTTGTGTATGTTGGAGTTTTTGGCTGTTCCCCATAGTTGAAGTCCATATGTCCAAATGGGTTTTATAATTGTCTTGTATATAAGTAGCTTATTGTCAATTGATAGTCTGGAGTTCTTTCCAAGCATCCAGTAACATTTTCGGAATTTTTCTTTTATTTGGTTACGCTTTTCTTGTATATGTTGTTTCCATGTCAATTTCCTGTCGATATACATGCCGAGGTACTTGGCGCAGTCACTAGTTTTAATGTGTCTTCCATTTATTGTTAAAGGGGGTGTATTGTCAATTCTTTTTAGTGTATTAGTTACATGTACTGTCTTTTCTTCGTTAATTTCAATGCCCCATCTTGTGAACCACTGAATTGTGTTGTCGAGATGCTCTTGTAGTTTTTGGTTTGCACATGTTTGTTTTTTGTTAGCTTGTGGTATGATTGTATCGTCAGCAAAAGTAGCTAACATCGAATGTTGTGTTGTTGGGGTTGGTATATCCGCTGTATAGATCAAGTAGAGCACCGGGCCTAGGACACTTCCCTGAGGGACCCCGGCTGAGACGCTTAATAGCTTGGAACATTCGTCGTTATACTTCACGTAGAAGAGTCTTTGCTCGATATAGCTTTTTAATAAAAGATAAAAGTTTTGTGGTAATATTTCGCTTAGTTTGTAAAGTAGTCCCGTGTGCCAAACTTTCTCAAAAGCTTTGGATACGTCAAGAAATACTGCGGAACGATATTAATTATTTTCTAAGTCCCTTGAGATCTTATTTGTGATTCGATGTATCTGTTGGATTGTTGAGTATTGTTGTGTAAATCCGAATTGGTGATTGGGTACAATTTTGTTTTGGTCAAGTAGTGGTTGAAGTCTAGCGTGTATAATCTTTTCCAATAGTTTTGAGATTACTGGTAGTAAGCAAATGGTCGATGGTTACCTGGCCATCGCATGAAAACACAATATATCTCACAAGTAATACATATTATATTAAATTAGATTATTTAGTGCGATTTCCAAGTCAATCTATTTACTTAAAACATAAAAGATTTTGATATTGGTATGGTCACTATAAGATGTTGTTAGGTTAGCTAATTACGTAATCAATCAAGGCAGAAGGTCCCTTAAGTAGGGACTGAATAAATTAACTGACTTGGTAATACATTGATCTTACAACTTTTTACGGTAGAAGATCTGAGTTGCGAGACTTGGTTTTTTTACAAGTTATGTTTTTCATGGCATCTCATTCCTTTTTGTAGATGTATGTATGTTTGTATGTATGTTGGCGTTACTGTCCATGAAGGACCTAAGCCGAGCTTCTCTCAATCACCCATGTTGTGTGTGATTTCATTTTCCCATAGGTGAAAGGGACCTACAGTTTATTGCCGGTTTCGAACGGCGAATTTCGAGAAGCTTTCCATGACAATTTTACTACAGAGGATTTTGTTAGAACCCCCCGCTGAGGAGAAACACCGTGAAAACACGTTCGATGACATGGCTTTGTCGGGATTCCATCCCGTATCATATCGGTGTCAGAGGCCAACACACTACCCACTGCGCCACGGTGCTCTCACTTCTTTCTTTACATACATATGTATGTATAATATATCGAGGATCGTTATTTTTATCTTTTCTTTTGAACTGAGTTACTTTCTTTTTACTAGAAGGTAGAAACTACATACACATAAAGAAACCAAAGAAACCTTTTATTACTTTTTTTACTTTTTATTATATTTATATTTATTTATTTTGGGTGATAAAGTTAACCTTCTGGTTTAAATTTGTCTAATCTCCCATTTCTCACCCGTCCTATGTATCCCTCATACAGTTATGTATGTACATACATATGTATTTCTTCAGCGTAGGCACAATTTCGCTGATACCAATGCCTATGCCAGATATACACTGTTCAAATTCATGCAATGCACGCGCAAGTGTATTAGTGAACAAATCACACCACGTATAGATGGGTTATATGCTTGAAGTAAAACCAAATCTTTCTGATGCGTAAATACATACATATGTATGTATATACTCGCCGATACCGAATACAGTAAGCCTACCTACCCTTATTATTCCATTGTTTATGTATATGTATCCAGGCAAACAGATTCATTCACTGATGTATGTATATACGTTTATGCAGTTGGTGTATCTAGAAAACTTAAAATTGGTGTATCTAGAAAACTGAACCGAAATTGCAAAATATTTAAGTTTTTCCTTGGTTTATACACTTAACACTAGTTGTGTTCCAAATTTGAAGCTTCTACGTCTGCTAGAAGTGCCTTAGACTTTTGATGATCGGTCAGTCAGTCAGTGAGTCAGTCAGTGAGTGACAAAATTAAGAAACTTTGACTAGTTATAATTCTTAAACTACTGGCTCAAATTGAATGAAATTTGAAATATACCGTGTCTATGCAATGCTTGCTTGGTTACTGAAAATTCAGACTTCTAGTTCTATCCACAACGAAGTTATAGGGGGTCGAAAATGGCCTATTATGTTACGAGAAAAGGATGGTACGGCCGTGCCGCTTTTTTGCTCGACTTGGCAGGGGCACTGCCGTGCCCCCAGATTAGAGTATTTAAAAATGTAAAAAGGGTTTTTATAATGTATATGTATATGTGAAATATGGATGTACGCAAATTTGTTAAAATTATGTGTAAATATGTATACGTATGATAGAACTTAAAAATTTGATTTTCTCATTTTTTTTTTCGTATGTATGAACGTGTCTGTGAAAATTGTAAGTTGTATGTGGTATATATGTATGTGATGTGTGTAGCAAAATGTATATTCTGGCAACTTTTTTTTTAATGGTTTGCTTTTATTTTTTTTTTACCAAGCACACACACTCGCGGAATATATTCTGCTTTTTGATTTAATTTGTATTCAAAAAATGTGAAAAAATAAAAGTATAGTGTAAAAAAACAAAAAAAAAAAGGAATACTCCCTTTGTTCTTGTTTGTGGTTCTTTGTTCCTTGTGGTATTTTGTTGTTGTTTGTTCGTTCTTTGTTCTTTGTTTGAAGATCTTTGTTTATTGAAGTTCTTTGTTCGTTGAAACTCTTTGTTCGTTGTTTGGTCTTTGTTTGTTGGAGTTCTTTGTTGTTGAAACTCTTTGTTCGTTGATCTTTGTTCTTTGTAGTTTTTGTGATGTTCTTTGTAGTTTTTGTGATGTTCTTTGTTCTTTGTAGTACTTAGTTGTTGTTTTTTTTTGGTTAGCTATTTGATTTTTTTTTGTTACGGGCCACTGGTTTGTTGGCTCGAAGGACCAAATGTACGTTCTTGGCTCGAAGGACCTTCGATGAAAGAGAGAAATGATTTCAAATCTGGGAGAGACTTCGATGTTCCGAGCTTGTCTTCCCAAGCCATTTGCGTTTGATGGGGCAGTTTGTGTAATATAATGTAAATTAGTATGCTGTCCCAGGTGTCTATTCCTAACCCGAGATTGGACAGAGCGTGAATGCACTCGGTGCTGGTGTCATGCAACGATTTCAGGGAGGAGGCGGACTCGTGGGTGAGATTGTTTTGTTCGATCAGCATACGAAGCTGGGTATTGACCAATTTTCTTTTATTCTCGAACCTATATGTTAATATTTGCCAGGCTGATTTGTAATTCTTTGCGTCGATTGAAAGATGTTGGATCAACCGAGCGGCATCGTTGCTGACCAAACTTTTGAGAAATTGCAGTCTTTGGACGTCTGAGAGATCGGTGTTTTGATCAATCAGCGTCGAAAATAAGTTGTGGAATTCCGACCATTCCTCGTACTTTCCCGTTAAGGGTTGTATTTGTATTCGCAGAAGTCTGATGTCGGACCCTGCAGATCGAGTTTGATTTAGACGAGTTGCTTCTAGAGTGTGGCTGTCGTTCTCTTCTATTTTGCCCAACGCATCTCTTAATAGGCCGACAAAGGTAAAGTATGTGTATTTTATTTTGAAATACCAGATAATATTTAAGACAAACTAGAAATATAAAAGCAAAGTGGAGATAGAATTTGCAATTACTTTGACCATAGTAGAGCAAAACAACCAAACTTGGTTTGCGTAATTTCTATTTCTTTGTATGGAATAACAGCTTAACACAACTTAGGTTTTTTCTTAGTAAAAACCAAAGCAAATCAAAACAGCTTAAGTTTCTTATTTCTAATTTGCAATTAACTACTTAAAAAAAAACGTCAGACCATAGGAGTGGAAGAGATAGGAAATGCCCTTTGTGAAAAATTTAAGCCGATATAGTAATCTCCTAATTTCCCAGACCAATTTAAAACTTTAAACACGTCTCCTGAAAAGTACGGGAAAACGACTAAGGCGATTTTACCTTGTGACCACAGATTTAAGGAGTTGACACGAAGGAAATGGCTACCATACAATCTTGCAGCTGTATAACCCGATTTATTAAAAAATATTTTGAGAACCTTGTAAAATTGAAGATGTCTTAAGGGCGGAAGTTTTAGATTTCTGAACAGCTCAAAGCTTGGAGTTCTGCGGCTAACTTTGCAAGCTAAACGAACTGCATGTTTTTGTCTTATAAGCAAGGACTGAACCCTAATAAAGTGTGCGCCCCCCAACCCGAGAAACCGTATTGAAGTCTGGTATTGAAGAGACCGTTATAAACCAAACTGAGAATTGATGAACTATAATTGTTTGACAATTAGCTATTTCGATAAAATTCCTATAAAATTGCTTTATATCTTCTTTACATCACTATACTGTCTTGCTCTTTTCTAAATCATGTAAACATTGTATTATTTACCTTAACTTTGCACAGTTACAACTTTTTAGTCAAATCATACGATTGTTAAATAACGTTTTGCTCACGTAAACTCAATTGTTTTTGTACCTAAGACATGTTACTGTTTCACTCAAATTTGTTGGGCTTATCTCGGTCACTTGGATCGCAGACGCCGTACTGATAAGATCAAATAAATTCGAGTTCGTTTGACCCACCGTGTTTTTTTGCATATTTCTTCGCCTCGTTCGATATCGATCGCCTTTCGTACATTTTTACACATTTTTTGGTCTAATTCGCGCCGGATTTAATTCGTGCAATTCAATAAACGAGTAAGAAACAGTACAAAACAATTTATTTAAACAGCCACAAGTAACAAAAACATATTGCTCGTGTAAAGTGTCTTCGATTCAGTCATTCGTTTTCCGCCCTTTGTTAACTAATCGGTACAGTTGTGTGTGTTCAAATCAACCTGCTGGTGAGTTGTGCGAAGTATTTAGTTTCCGTTTGAACTACACTCCCATTGAAACCATAACAAAGTGCCAAATTCTTAAAGATGTAGCTCGTATCTTTGACCCTCTCGGTTTTCTTACCCCATCTGTTGTGAAACTAAGAATAATTTTCCAAGAATTGTGGCATCGGAAGCTAGATTGGGATGACAAAATCCCTTGTTCCCTCGCTATCAGCTGGAGCAAATATCGTGACGAACTTTCAAAGCTTACCCAAATTAAAGTACCTAGAACTATCGGTATCGCGAACGCGTCATTTCAGTTGCATGGATTTCCGATGCATCGGCATCCGCGTATGCTGCCGTGATTTATTCGCGCTACGAACTCTCTAGTGGTGAAGTCCAAACAAACATTCTCTCATTCTCAAATCTCGCGTCGCACCCTTGAAACAACTCAGCATTCCTCGGTTGGAACTCTGCGGAGCCCTCTTGCTATCCAGACTACTCGTTTCCGTTCAAAGTTCACTTAACATCACCTTCAGCAATGTATATGCGTGGTCTGACTCAAAGGTAGTCCTATCGTGGTTATCGTCTCCTCCCAGACGTTGGAATCTATTCATAGGTAATCGAACTGGTGAAATTCTCAGTACTATCCCAAGAGACAGATGATTCCATGTTCGATCGGAAAGTAACCCAGCCGATTGTGCTTCCCGCGGCATACCCCCATCTCAACTCGTCGAACATCCTATTTGGTGGACAGGTCCACAATGGCTGCGGAAAGATATTGAGAATTGGCCGATGATCAGAGATTTTGATGATGATCCCTGCTGTCTTATTGAGGAAAGGAAGACTACATTAGAGTCATATCTTATGATCGACGAAGCCGTTGTACATCCGTTCGAACGGCTTTCTGCTCGAGTTTCTTGATGGTATAGTGTATCGTTTCTTAACGAGGTGTCGGAAACGATCAGAGACATCATTTTGCCAACAACTCTTCGACGCCAAAATCCAAATCATAAAGTGGTTACAGGAGCGGTACTTTGGTGACTATATCAACCATTACATACGACATCATTCCTTTCCTAAAAATTGCCAAACTATTAATTTGTCTCCCTTTCTAGACCACAGCAACCTTCTTAGAGTAGGGGGTAGAATTGAACATGCGAAAGCACCGTACAACGTCAAGCACCCGATAATAATACCTAATGGTCATGTCATAACGATACTCATCGTCCTCGACGCACATAGGCGGTACCTTCATCCAGGTACATCAGCACTCTTCGCCCTTATCAGACAAGAATTCTGGATTCTGGGTAGCCGAAACTTGATACGCAAAATAACCCATGACTGCGTCACCTGTTTCCGTCAACGAAAGGTTACCACGAGCCAACTAATGGGTAATCTTCCACCACAACGAATATAAGCGAGTCGACCTTTTACCCATTGTGGTGGTGATTACGCTGGGCCTATAACCCTTGAAACCAAATCGGGCCGAAAATCTGTACTAACCAAGGGGTACATATCGCTGTTTGTTTGCTTAGCAACAAAAGCGATTCATCTTGAACTCGTGAGCGAGTTAACAACAGACGCCTTTCTAGCCGCCCTTCGGCGATTTGTCGCACGTCGTGGAAAGCCATCGCATATTTACTCCGATAATGGCACAAATTTTCGTGGAGCTGCCCGCCTGTTATCTGAGATGCATGAACTTGTCCTATCCGAGCAACATAATTCATTGGTTGCAGAATCTTTAGCCAGGGATAGCATCTCCTGGCACTTTATTCCTCCTGCAGCACCACACTTCGGCGGACTGTGGGAAGCAGGAATAAAGTCCGTTAAGCAACACCTACGACGCGTAATCGGTACAGAAAACTTGACATTCGGGCAATTATACACGGTATTGGTACAGATAGAAGCTATATTGAATTCTCGACCACTCTGTCAAATTTCCGATACCGGACTTGATCATCTAACTGCCGCACATTTTATATTAGGCGAATCTTATGCAGCCGTTCCGGAGCCAACAATATCTCTACCAAGTAATCGCTTAACCTGCTGGCAATCGTTGCAATCAAAGATCCAGGGTTATTGGAAGCGCTGGAGAATGGAATATTTGACGTCTCTTCAACAAAGACCTCGCTGGCAGCAACCCCAAAATAACGTCAAAATCAACGATCTTGTTGCTATCAAGGACTCCAACTTACCTTCCGGAAAGTGGTTGATGGGTCGGGTCATCGCCACCCACCCAGGAAAAGACGACCATGTTCGAATTGTGACATTGAAAACGGCTAATGGGAATCTACTTCAACCGGTGCATAAATTGGCTGTGCTACTTGTATGCTGAAACTGTGTTCCAGGGGCGGCGGAATGTTTGACAATTAGCTATTTCGATAAAATTTCTTTATATCTTCTTTACATCACTATATTGTCTTGCTCTTTTCTAAATCATGTAAACATTGTATTATGTACCTTAACTTTGCACAGTTACAACTTTTTTGTCAAATGATACGATTGTTAGATAACGTTCTGCTCACGTAAACTCAATTGTTTTTGTACCTAAGACATGTTACTGTTTCACTCAAATTTGTTGGGCTTATCTCGGTCACTTGGATCGCAGACGTCGTACTGATAAGATCAAATAAATTCGAGTTCGTTTGACCCACCGTGTTTTTTTGCATATATCTTCGCCTCGTTCGATATCGATCGCCTTTCGTACATTCTTACACAATAATAAAGGCTTAGATGATAAATTTGTCCGACAGTTGCGTTTAGATAGTTTTTTAGGTGGGATGTGTGATCCGACCAATTTAGTTTGTAGTCCAAAATAACTTTCAGGTATTTAAAGCCGCTGGCGCAGGCGGCCCTTCTGCTGAGCTTTTTAAGGCGGCTGGAGATGAGCTGGTGAGGTGCATGCACCATCTCATTTGCAAGGTATGGTCGGAGGAAAGCATGCCCGACGAATGGATACTCAGCATCGTTTGCCCGGTCCATAAGAAAGGAGACCCATATAACTGCGCCAACTATAGGGGAATAAGTCTCCTTAACATCACATATAAGTTCTTCTCTGCCATATTGTGTGAACGCCTGGAACCGTTTGTGGATAACCTGATCAGCTCTTATCAGTGTGGTTTCAGGCCAGGTAAATCCACACTAAACCAAATATTTACGCTACGGCAGATCTTGGAGAAGAGCCAGGAATACCAAATCGACACTCACCACCTCTTTGTCGATTTCAAGGCTGCATATGACAGCGTGTATAGAGATGAGCTATACAAAGCCATGTCTAGTTTTAACATCCCTGCCAAGCTCGTGCGATTGTGCAGGATGACAATGGAGAATTCTCGCTGCTCCATTAAGGTCGGTAATGAGCAAACCGAGACCTATGATGTTAAAAAAGGATTTAGGCAAGGTGACGCGCTGTCATGCAACTTTTTCAACATAGAGCTTGAAAAGATCGTGCAAGAGTCACTGGCCAACACAAGAGGTACGATTTATTTCAAGTCTACGCAATTGCTTGCGTACGTCGACGACATTGACGTGATTGGACGGACACAGCGAGACGTCAATGAGGCCTTCTTAAGCATTTAGGTAGAAGCGGCTATGATGGGTCTCAAGGTTAATGAGGGTAGAACCAAATATCTGCTTTCATCTAAAAGAGACGGACAACACCGACGTCACCATGGGCGGATATAACTTTGAAGTGGTCAAGGAATTCGTCTACCTTGGCTCACTGATGACCAGCGACAACATCATCAGAGCTGAGATAAAATTCTGTGCACTATCTACCATCCCGTTTGTTCAAACGGTATATGGAGGAGAAGATATAACGAAGAACTGTACGGGTTGTACAGCGACATCGGCCTGGTACGACGTCTACGGATACAGCGTCTAAGGTGGCTAGGCCATGTTGCCAGCTGGAGACGCTTGTTGGTTGAGGCCCAGGTTCACCACGGACTGTAGCGCCACCTAAGTGAGTAAGTAAGTATTTAATGGTCTTATCACGTTCAATAAGGAAAAAATGGTCTGAGCACATAGCACTATCGATGAAACTGTGTAAACACATATCATAGTTGCGATCGCGATTTAGAAGAAATCTTGAGCAACAAGGTGAGCGATATTCAAGGGAAATATCTTCACGCTTGTCAGCTCTATCAAATAACATAAATTTAGTCTTAGCGTTTATGGAAAGTTTATGAACTCGAAGCCACCGAAGGGTTTCCAAATCAAAGTGAATATCCCCATACAAATTAAAATGGGTTCTGTTAGTATAAGACAATCCAGTATCATCAGCAAAAGCTGTTATTTTACCCTTAAGAGGTTGACTATATAGTGAATCCACATAAATCAAAAACAGTAAAGGTCCAAGTACAGACCCTTACAGCACGCCCAATTCAGTCAAACGCTCAGAGTTTAGGGAAGATTGAATCTTAACTCTCTGTCTACACCCGAGTAAATAGGTTGCTAGCCACAGATTTGTAGCATTAAATAACTTATCAAGTAATAGCGTGTGGTCTACCATGTCGAAGACTTTTGTTACGTCAGTAAAAAGAGCCATACTGCAAGTCACTGAAAAATTTAGTTTTGTTTAGGAATGCCGACATATGTACGTGATTTCATACCGCGTTTAATTCTTTGAGAAAACTGAAAGCAATGGAATTGGTCGATAGTTATCCAAGGTGGATGTATCTCCTTTTTTATGTAATGGAATTACAGTCAAAAGAGGTAGAATTGGACGTTTTTAGTTTTTAGTTTTACGATTTTGTGAACTTCTATGGAAGTGAAATATTCAAAGAAGAAACTTCGAGGTTGTGATGATTCTTGCACAAGCACATTAATACAATGGCAGGGAGGAGATACATTTGTTAGAGGTTCAGTATTTGGAGGAATTAAATTGGTGAAATACTCATTGAATAGGTTATAGGTGAATTGCTCTTGATTAGAGAAATATCGCTGATCGATTTCGTTCGGATCAAAATGTTACTAATGCTATTAATTACCCATTCTTTTCGAGTATTCTCCGAATATTGAATTAATTTACTTTGGTAATAGGAATCTCTACGGACAGGGGTCTCCCTTCTGAGTTCATTGCTTAGCTTCTTATAATTTTCTTTTAGCCTAGAGTTGCTTGGATGTTTTTTTAGTTGAGGATTAAGGGACTTCAATTTATGGCATGTTTTATTGATTGTGTTGCTACAGGAAGCTATGTAAAATTGAGTTTACTAAGAAAAATAGCGAATGCTGTAGAAGGGTCTTTTGCCATAATAACATCATTCCACGATTCGGAAGTTAGAGATCTACGCAAATAACCGCAATCTACGTTGGGGTAAAATTGTGTCAAAACCCAAAGAGGATAGAGTAGATCGAAATGTCTCAACACTTGGCGAAACCATATTTGTAAAGTTTTTCACTGTCCAGAAATTCAAAAAGTTCTTCCAAAAAGAATCCGATTGAACAAGGTTGTAACCTGTAAACACAAATAAGTCAAAACTGAGCACCTGAAATTTCGCAGGTGACGCTTATCACATCAGTACTTGTTAGATTAAAATACAACTTAAATCACTTCGAAAAAATACGGCAAATTCCCCGACGCATACGTATCATTACATGATGTAGCCAATTTGTAGTTAGGTATAGTAAAGCCATGCATTTCATAGCTATACATCTAAATTTCTGGAAGAAAAATAATTTCGGGTAAATGATCCAAGATACGAGAAGAATAGATCAAAATAAATTCAATGTCACTGCTCTCCAATTTGATGCAACTGCCCTGAAATTAAACAATAAAGGCCGAACATTTAATTTTTCAATCGGTTCTTTCTCTTTCTACTTCAAGAATGCCAACTCTTGCCAAACGTAAATGCTCTCTAGACACGCCGTTTGCATTTTCTACCTGCACTTTTGATGCACGTGTCGGGTTCTGCGTAAAAAAAGCAGGACAAGTTGTCGATCAGATTGTACTTTTTGAGCGTCTTATTTTTGTATCTTTGTCTAATCACGGAAAGGAGGCAAAGTTTGGCATATTTAAAAAGTCTATTGCGGTGACTACGAGATTAGTGTGATGTCAAGCGTGATAGTCGGTCAATCCCTTCTTTACGTTTCTGGCAGTGAATGGATGGATTAGCAGGCCGTCCAAGGTCTTGACTCTTGAAAAAGCGACGTAAGTTAAGCCAGCCGAATATTCCGTGCGACCAATGTCAACGACGGCCTTGGTTAGCGTGATGCCTTGGCTTCGATGCACTGTGATGGCATATGCGAGCAACAATGGGATTTGCTTGCGTGTGCACGACAGACCATAGTGCATGAACGACGCAACTTGCGGTACGATGGGAACACAGCCGTTCGCGCAGGTTGGCCCTGTGTATGTCGGGAACTTTACCAGTCGTCGTCGCTAGGTTCGTAAACTATGTCCACTACTTCCCCCACCGTACCGTTACACAAGCCTTTGTCAGTCCACAAATTCGATCGAAGCACGACGATGAAGCATTTAACGAGCCGTAGTTCAGTAGGAAACGATGCTGCGTCGTCGCCTGCTGTGCGTCCCCCGGAGTTGTCGTGTTTGGCTCGGATCAATGCCACTTGTTGATGCGAAGCCGCCAGACGCTCGTAATTAAACGATCTGACCTCCGCGTTGTTGGCCATTATGAAGATTCAAAGCCCGGAATATTAAAGGCTTGGGTCACACGTTGCTGGAATAAGCTGACGTCTTCATTTGTAGATTCGTCGCGAGGGAGTCGCCCTAGGGCATTGCGAAACCCTTGTTGCTCATCTACGGTCTGACGCATGATTTCGCAGAGTGTGAAGCAAGTGTCTATCTGGATGTAGACGAACTTGGCCGCAAGAGCTTCTGAGTTGTCGGGATGCGCCTTGACGTAGAGTGCTGCGTCCATCACGCGGTCGAGCTGCGAGAGGTCACCGAAGAAGTATACAATGAGGCCACTGAACGCTTCCTCTGTGTTGGACTTCGCTTGACGCACGATAGCGTGCGTGGTCCTACCATTGATATTTCATCAATGATAACGAAACGCACGTTTTGACACTTCGTTTGCATTTTGCGTTCCTCTTCATTCGCAAGTTGTCAATACGCTTGTCGTCGAGCAGGCAGAGGTAACGCAGAGTGAATAGTTGAACCATGGATATTGTTTACAGCGCAAACGGGTGATGCAATGAGCAATACAGAGTCATGCAAGTAGGATTCTTTTGACCATTTCCGCCATAAGGTAAGACTTGCCTGTTCCAACCTTGCCCAATACAAATGCCAGGTGCATGGTTTCGCAGGCGCTGATATCACGTTTGTATATTAGTTTGTTCATCATCTTCTTGACGCGTTTGCATTACTGATAGCGTTGTCGACAATATCCTTGAACATTTGCTTCAGGCCGTTTGACTGAGGCTCCGATTTGCTGGTGTACTTGGCAATGTAGTTGATCACGGCGTGTTCGGAAGTGATAGTCTTGAAATTTGTGTTCGCACGCCACGATGTCATGATGAGCACGTTGTGATCGTTGAATAAGGGATCGGTGCGCACTGGACCGTAGACCATTATCCAGTTCAAGTGTTGAAGTTGCTTGGCATTGCTTGGGGTAGTTGTACCTGCACTTTCCATTGCGAAGGCAAGCTTTGGTGCATTGCGTGTGGCGCTGAAGTCTGTTTGCGTTTTGCGCCACTCGTACTGGTGATTTGTGCGCGAGTCACCGTAGTGCAGCTGGATGAACACCCCAAGGCTCTTGATTTACGTTCGGATTCAGCGCAGACGCCAATTGGTCGTAGTATTCGCGCGCCGCCGTTAGTTGATCTTGCGTCATTGTACTGGACCTTCTTCCGGGAAAATTCAAGCTTCTCAGGCGACCCGGCGGCGCGTCCCCAGGTGGCGGATAGGGGAAGGCCACGTAGTGTGGTAGGGGTCATCGCACCCCCGCGGACCAAGAGCACTTATATTCCCAAGTCAAGGTGGTTGGAATACGTGCCGAGGACTGAATGGTGCAGGGAATACAAAAATGTGCATCGCGAACGTACGATCCCTATGTGATACCAGGCGCCCTCACATAGTACCTAGCCTTACATCTACATGGGAGCTCTGTAGATGTTGACCAATAATGCTCCCCATACTCGTGGGTCCAATACATGTATAAACAACAAAAACAAAACACTAACGGAGTCGGAGGAGGAATACCCCCTCCGCTCACCAGTACACAAAATGGAGACAGAAGATATAGAACCATCTCCAAATCCCGTTACCACGCTCCTGTCAACCAAACTGCTCAGGCACCAAATGGTCCAAGCACTGAGGTTGCAGTGGTCAGCGACGCCATCGCCGCACGACGACGAATCGCCGCACTAATCCGGGACGGGATAGAGCCCGAAGAGGCGAGTCGAAAAGAAAAAGCAAGATATGCTCTCGTGCTTGCGGAAAGGGAAGCAAACAAAAACTCAGACTTGCCAAATCCCAAACGCAACCGATCTAACGACAACTCCCTTGTGGAGAACACTTCGAAGAAGAGTCGACCACACACAGAGACACCAAGTAGCTCATGTGCCGGTAAACGAAATTATCGCCCTGGATCCGCTGGTGAAGCTAAAACAAAACCCACTAAAAAAACTAGTGGAGGTGCACGGGAGCATACGGAAGCACCCGATGCTCGGTGCGAAATCGCTATCATGCACTCGCAACACCCGCAAGAGACCCTAACTGATCAACAAATAAAGTTAGTGAGGAAGAGCCTGCTGGAGGAAATGGACAAGGCAGATAAGATTTGTCCTGCCCTCAGCTTCGAGGCCACCTCAGCCAGAAACGGATGGCTATCTATCACCTGTCACGATACAGAAACCAAAAATCGGCTCATGTCGTCGATAGACAAGATTAAGCCATGGAAAAATGCAGATCTGTGTGCAACTCAGGGCAATGACATTCCCAAGTTATACACATGCGTAACATTCGTCCCCGAAGTCGATGACCTTACCAAGGATACCTTCCTTATGCGCACAATGAGGCAAAATGCAAACATTAGGAGAGTCCTCAGGATCGCCAAGGAAAAAAACGGTGGGGACCAAGTAACCTTTACCGTTGATGAGGCATCCAAAGACAACATCGTGAAGCAGAGGTTCAAGCTGTTCCTGAACTTCTCCCAGATCCTAATCAGGATCAAGGGAATTTCCAAGTAGGCAAAGATAACTGCGGACAACAAAACCGAGAACAGGGTACAAGCCCATCCGAAGTGCGATGCCCAAAATACACTGGCCATGCTCAGGAAAGGAAGTGAGGAACTCGGCTTGCATAAGCCAAGCCAGAGAGCAACAACCATTGCATCTGGTGTTAGTGAATCAGCCACAGAGGCAACTAAAGTACCCCAAACGTCAAGGCTGCCTGAAGAAACAACTCGGGCAACCAAGACTTCAGGGGTCAGCCCTATGGCTGTACCAGTCACAAACACTAGCGGCCCTGCAGTATCTCACTCAATCCATCATGCCGGGATTAAGGTGCATCCAAATAAATCTATAGCATGGCGACCTTCGCATGTCTGCGGTACTGAGCCATATATTTAACAAGGAGCACTTCGATATAGCCATTATCCAGGAACCGTATACGATCAAAGACCAGATCAAAGGAATATCAGGTGAGCTGCTCTACGACTCCACAAATTATGGACGACCCAGAGCCTGCATAATGATTATTAACATCATTAAAGCCATTCCCATTTCAGAATATACGCATAAGGTCCTGGCAGCTGCCATTATTCAGCTATCCACTGCGGAAGGTAGGTCAGATGCCGTAATTTGCTCAGCCTACCTAGCGGGCGACTCCACCGATCTCTGCTTCACACCACTGCAGGATCTCCTAGACTACTGTGGAAGAAGAGGCTTACAAATCATGATATGCTGTGACGCCAACGCCCACCACACAGCATGGGGAAGCTCGGGCATTAACAAAAGAGGTGAGTACCTGTTAGAATTTATCTACAAGAACAACCTCAATATCATAAACCGGGAAAATAGCCCCTTCTTTATGAATAGAATTAGTTCATAAGTAACTCTATCCTAAACTGGCATGTCTCAACAGAAACATCGATGTTAGATCATCGACAGATCTGTTTTGACATAAAAGTAGGGGATAGAGTTACCAGAACATACAGACAACCGTGAGCGACAGACTGGGACACATATAGCCTAGAAATCGCACAATCGATCGGAAACTGTCCCAATAGCATCAGAGACATAGACTCGAACTCAACTGTGACAGCCTTAATGCTACCATCCTATCTGCCTTTCATAACGCTTGCCCAGAAAAAGTCAAGTCAGGCAATCGTACCACTCCGTGGTGGAACAGCAATCTGGCCAAGCTAAGAGCACTGACCAGGAAACTGTTCAACAGAGCTAAACGGACTCGTGACTGGACACAGTACCGTCCCTCACTCACCAACTACAACCAAGAGATTAGAAGAGCCAAAAGAGACTCATGGAAAAAGTTCTGCAGTAGTCTATCAGACATACAGAGCAGCGCTCGCATCCACAGAGCTCTCGCCAAAGAGCACACTAACCAAATTGGACTGTTGAGGAGAGCAGATGGCAGTTACGCGGAGAATGGTACAGAAGTACTAAACATTTTAACCAGTACGCACTTCCCAGACTCCATGTACGGTCGTATGCCGCACAGATAAATTTATTGTGGAAAAATAATACTCTGATTTGCACTACGTTATCATGCGTCCGTTTTGTTGGACGGTTTATTTAGAAAGTGATTGCCCAAGTCACACTTGGTAAGCTACTTGGCAGCTTTCGTTATATGTACATAGATATGCATATATGTATGTATTCATTACAGGATTCTATACAACCTGGCCATCGCATGAAAACACAATATATCTCACAAGTAATACATATCATATTAAATTAGATTATTAAGTGCGATTTCCAAGTCAATCTATTTACTTAAAACATAAAAGATTTTGATATTGGTATGAGGTGTTGTTAGGTTAGCTAATTACGTAATAAATCAAGGCAGAAGGTCCCTTAAGTAGGGACTGAATAAATTAACTGACTTGGTAATACATGGATCTTACAACTTTTTACGGTAGAAGATCTGAGTTGCGAGACTTGGTTTTTTTACAAGTTATGTTTTTCATGGCATCTCATTCCTTTTTGTAGATGTATGTATGTATGTATGTATGTATGTATGTTGGCGTTACAGTCTATGAAGGACCTAAACCGAGCTTCTCTCAATCACCCATGTTGTGTGTGATTTCATTTTCCCATAGGTGAAAGGGACCTACAGTTTATTGCCGGTTCCGAACGGCGAATTTCGAGAAGCTTTTCATGACAATTTTACTACAGAGGGTTTTGTTAGAACCCCGCTGAGGAGAAACACCGTGAAAACACGTTCGATGACATGGCTTTGTCGGGATTCCATCCCGTGTCATATCGGTGTCAGAGGCCAACAAACTACCCACTGCGCCACGGTGCTCTCACATCTTTCTTTACTTACATATGTATGTATAATATATCGAGGATCGTTATTTTTATCTTTTTTTTAAAACTGAGTTACTTTCTTTTTACTAGAAGGTAGAAACTACATACACATAAAGAAACTAAAGAAACTTTTTATTGCTTTTTTTACTTTTTATTATATTATATATTGATCTATTTATTTTGGGTGATAAAGTTAACCTTCTGCTTTAAATAAGTCTAATCTCCCATTTCTCACCCGTCCTATGTATCCCTCATACAGTAATGTATGTACATACATATGTATTTCTTCAGCGTAAGCACAATTTCGCTGATACCAATGCCTAAGCCAGATATACACTGTTCAAATTCACGCAATGCACGTGCAAGTGTATTAGTGAACAAATCACACCACGTAAGTATATATGGGGTATATGCTTGAAGTAAAATCCAATCTCTCTGATGCGTAAATGCATACATACATATGTATATACTCGTCGATACCGAATCCAGTAAGCCTACCTACCCCTATTATTCCATTGTTTATACATATGTATACAGGCAAACAGATTCATTCACTGATGTATGTATACGTTTGTAATCCCATATATTTATATGGGATTATTTATGCAGTTGGTGTATCTAGAAAACTTAAAATTAGTGTATCTAGAAAACTGAACCAAAATTGCAAAATATTTTAGTTTTTCCTTGGTTTACACACTTAACACTAGTTGTGTTCCAAATTTGAAGCTTCTACGTCTGCTAGAAGTGCCTTAGACTTTTGATGATCGGTCAGTCAGTCAGTGAGTCAGTCAGTGAGTCAGTCAGTGAGTGACAAAATTAAGAAACTTTGACTAGTTATAATTCTTAAACTACTGGTTCAAATTGAAAGAAATTTGAAATATACCGTGTCTATGCGAATCTTACTTGGTTACTGAAAATTCAGACTTCTAGCTTTATCCACAACGAAGTTATAGGGGGTCGAAAGTGGCCTATTATGTCACGAGAAAAGGATGGTACGGCCGTGCCGCTTTTTTGCTCGACTTGGCAGGGGCACTGCCGCGGCATGCCGTGCCCCCAGATTACGGTAGAAATGACGCAAAATAATTTCGTTTTTAAAGACATTGAAGACTCTTTAGATACTTTTAGTGGTGAAACCAGGATTTAACGGAAAAGAAAATTACGGTAGAAATGACGCAAAATAATTTCGTTTTTAAAGACATTGAAGACTCTTTAGATACTTTTAGTGGTGAAACCAGGAAAGTGTGTGTGTTTTATTTTGGATAAAAGACAATACAACAAACGTCGTAAACCAGCCAGAAAATATGCAGTTCGCGACTTAGTGGTGATTCAAAGAACACAATTTGGCACAGGACTCAAACTTCAACCAAAATTTCTGGGTCCATACGAGGTTACAAAAATTCGTCGCAACGACCGCTACGAAGTATCTAAAGTCGGTAACCATGAAGGACCGAACAGAACATCTTCTGCAGCAGATTTGATGAAGCCGTGGGTGCAAGACGAAGACTCTGACTCGGACATCTACGAGTCCGATTAACGCAGGATGGCCGGATGTGGGAGCAACTTCGACACCCCCTAAGTCTGTCACTAAACGGAAAACACGAAAACATCTTGGGAGAGGAAAAACTCCCCAGCAACAAGACGAGTTGATCGGCAGTCGCGACGAACTACGCTACGGAGAAGACGAAAAGAAAACCGAGCTACGAATTATCTCTTTTTTTTTTTTTTTTGAATCAAATTGTTAAATTGTCTTTGTTTCTTTTTTTTTTAAAAAACTTAAATCTAGTTTAAAACTTAAATCTAAATTAAAACTTGAAACCTAAATAAAGTGAATTTTCCTAAATTGAGTGTTTTCCCTTTGAATCTTTCCCCTTTTACTCTCCCCACATATATATGTGAAAGTATGTATGTATTTGTATCTCGAAACTGTATATACGGATGTGATTTGTGTAGCGAAATGTAAGTGTACTTTATTAAATCAGTTTGTTTTTGTTTTTTTTTTTAACTCGCTCACGCACACGCGAATTGTCTAAAATGCTATTTTCTTTGCTTTTATTTTGAAAATTGCGAAGAAAATAAAATGCTAATTAGAAAAAAAAACAAAAGTGTTTTAGTTGTTATTTGTTCGTTGTGGATTATTTGTTCCTTGTAGTATTTAGTTGTTGTTTGTTCTTTGTTCGTGGGTTCTTTGTTCCCTCGTTGGTTCTTTGTTCTTGTCGTGTATGATGATTGTTGTTCTTGTTCGTTGATCTTTGTTCTTTGTGGTTTTTGTGATGTTCTTTGTTCTTTGTCAAGTTTGTTGTTTGATTTTTGTTTGTACGTTATTTGATTTTTTTTTTTTTGACGGGACAACGTCTATTAAATCGGATAGCGCTGAAATATGGGATGCCGAAACGCAAAAAACGCAGAAAAATGTAGACTAAAGCGGCCTACACACGCGCTACGGATCGAATGGATCGGTTTGAAGTCATTTCGCCACACACTTGTGGATCGGTATACGTTCTTCATTTCACGCTGTTCGCCGTCGAGTAAGGATGGATCGCGGAGAAAAAATAATTTTGTTGTGTGGTGTATATATTGTGTGAAAAAAGGAAAGAAAGGATAATGAAAGAGAAACGTTCACTGTGGATGCAGGAGTGGTTTCTGATCCTAATAACTTATTCATATATAGATACATGCATTCACAAATATGTGAATGAGGGTCTCATAATTCTATTGCCTATTGCCTGCGAGTGTTTATTGCTTGTTTCATTTTATGGCCTGTTTTCATTTTATGATTCGATGTTCACAGTTTTATAACATACATTTGTGCACATACGAATCATAAATACAATCATAAACAGACTGCATAGATGCACTCTAACAACTTCGGGTGGACGTTTCCTAGACATCGTCAACCGCGCCACACACACGCTACCGATCGCAGGAATATCAAACTCATTTGAAAACTTGCGATCTGTAGCAAACTAGCCCACACACAGGACGATCTGTTTGAATCGCAACATTTTCAACCGCGCCACACACACACTACCGAATGCAAGAATATCAAACTCATTTGAAAACTTGCGATCCGTAGCGAACTAGCCCACACACAGGACGATCTGTTTGAATCGCAACCGATCCATTCGATCCGTAGCGCGTGTGTAGGCCGCTTAACCGTGTGAGTAGGCGTGGCCTAGCGAGTATGTAGAAGTGAGCTCGCGCGAGAATTATCAACATGTCAGATAAAAAAAATTCGGCGTCGTTTAGTGGAATTAAATAAAATAAAATCAAAAGCTAGTTGCTCTTACCTCTGTATTAATTTCAATTTTTAGTAATTGTGTTAATATTCTAATAAATAAGTAAATAACAAAATAAAAAATCGTATCATAGACCTATTGTTAAAAGAATATTAGAAATGAAGAACACTTAAACGTTTGAGTATAAAATTGTCTTATTCAATTAAATACATGTATAATACTGTAATATGAAAATAAAACATTGAAATCAATAAAAATATTATATGTTATTGTTGAATATATAATATTTATACCTCATTCATAAGATCGTATAATAGACGTTGTCACGAAATAATGGATTTGGCTAATAACAGCCAATCTAATAAAAGACCGAAAGGTCGGGTGCGCGAAGTTTTTTTTGTTACGGGCCATTGGTTTGTTGGCTCGAAGGACCAAATGTACGGTCGTATGCCGCACAGATAAATTTATTGTCGAAAAATAATACTCTGATTTGCACTACGTTATCATGCGTCCGTTTTGTTGGACGGTTTATTTAGAAAGTGATTGCCCAAGTCACACTTGGTAAGCTGCTTGGCAGCTTTCGTTATATGTACATAGATATGCATATATGTATACATTACAGAGAATTGAGTGGATTGGGTGGATGACTCATATCCCTAGTGATTCTATACAACCATAATGTTGCTGCAACTTGCCTACTGGCAAACTTGCAGATCGTTGCATATTGCGGCCATGCTGGGTTTGTCGCTGGGCTGCTCGACGGCTATGTTGATTTGCTTGCGATGACTGTTGGCCATGCTGGTGTGTACATGGATTCCACAGTTGACAGATGACAGTTGTGTACATTGTATTTCGTGATTTGTTTTTCTAGTGATTCGTGGTTGATGTTATTTAGTGATTATTGTTTGTTTACTTAGTGATTTGTGAAATATGTTGTTATGTACGTAGTGTAATGTGTAGTGTGATGTTCGTGCAATGTGTGATGTGATGTTCCAAGTAGCGTGGACTCCATGGATGTTGGTGGGCATGTGCGTCCCTTGATGGGAATTAACTTGCTATGTCACCGCCATCCGTGTCTTCCCTACTGTCTCGTCTTTAGGGGGTGGTTTTGTTGTGTTATTTTTGTTGTTGCACAGCAACACTCCGACATCATTCCCTCTAATCTCTCTAACATACCTCCGAAGATCAGGGCAACTAGACCCAACAGGAAGGTCTGGAAGAGAGCACGAACAATTTTCCACGAGGGAAGCATAAAATGGGCCATTCATTCTTTTGACCCGTACAAATCCCCGCGGACGGATGGCATCTCCCCAGCCCTCCTTCAGAAAGGAAGTGCGCAAATTAGCCCCATGCTTATCAACATCTTTAGAACCAGCTATGCATGAGGATACATACCAACGAGCTGGACAGAGGTAAAGGTAAGATTCATTCACAAAGTAGGCCGTAGACCCACAGACCTGCCTAAGTCCTACAGATCGATAAACCTTACCTCTTTCTTCCTAAAAACAATGGAAAAAATTCTGGATAGGCATATCAGGGACGGTGCCCTGAAAAGATCACCACTTCACAAAAACCAATATGCCTACCAGCCTAGGAAATCGACCACGCATGCTCTTCAGGAGCTAACAGCTCGGATCAACAAATCTCTGAGCGACAAAGAAATTGCGATAGGTTGCTTTCTCGATATTGAGGGTGCTTTCGACAACACCGACTACCCCCAAATAAAACGTTGCATCCTTAGCACAGGGGTGGATAACACCACATGCAAATGGATCCAACACATGCTTAGCAATAGGAAAATAAACACCTCACTAGGCAATGATAAAATCAGTGTAAATGCCGCGAAAGGATGGCCTCAAGGTGGGGTTCTCTCACCTCTCCTGTGATCCATCGTAGTAAATGAACTGATTAACGTACTCAGCATCAATGGTTTCTATGTCCAAGGCTATGCTGACGACATAGTGATCCTGGTTAGAGGCAGATTCGAAAACACAGTCTCGGAACTCCTCCAACGGGCACTAAACCTTGTTGCAAACTGGTGCATAAAGGTTGCACTAAAGGTCAACCCTGGCAAAAGCACTATAGTCGCCTTCACCAAAAGGAGGAATAGGCACAAGCTTACCAAACCTACTCTCTTTGGTGAAGCGATAGAGTTCTCAAAAGAAGTCAAATATCTATCAGTGCAAGCCAAGCTCAACAAACTGCAAAGACTAGCTTGCATCTGTATCACCGGAGCCATGAGAACAACCCCCACAGCAGCACTAGAAGTCATCACAGACCTGCCACCTCTTCATCTCCAACTGAAGTAAGAAGTAATGGTCTTCGCGCATAGACTCATCGTGGAGGATGACTCTTTCACCCTGATATCCTTACCGAAATAAGCAGGCATGAAATCCTAAAGATATCTCTCACAGATAACTATATCCCCAGATAAAACTTCAGCCAAAACTACAAGGTCACATTCCCCAACCGACAAAACTGGGAACAGGATAGACCCTCCTTCAATCGTTGATCCTACGCGTGGTACACAGATGGCTCCAAAACTAACGAAGGCGTACGGAGCAAATACAGGCACATGCATCTACGTCAGCATGGACAGATATAACTCCGTTTTTCAAGCAGAGATATTTGCTATAGAACTCTGCCTCAGAGAAAATATAAACAGAAATATACTTGACAAAAACATTTACATTCTCTCTGACAGCAAGGCTGCACTTCTGGCCGTAAAGAGCTATGAAATCACCTCCAAACTGGTATGGGACTGCCTACAACTACTTCATCAGCTGGCCAGCAAAAACAGAGTTCATCTTATTTGGATACCTGGACACAGCGGCCATACAGGCAACGAAAAGGCGGACCTACTAGCAAGGAAAGGCTCTGCATCACCATTTATGATGCCACAGTCTTTCTGCGGCATACCCATCAGCACCGCCAAACGCTGCATAAACAATTGGTTAAGGAACACGACGGATCACTACTGGTTACAAACGAAAGGTAGCAGACAAGCCAAGTTGTTTCTCCCAACTACATCTCTCTGTAGAACGAAACAACTCCTCATGCTTTCGAGGAGTCAGATTCGCTTAATCACAGGTTTCCTTACTGGACACTGCCCAATCAACAAACACCTCAAAACGATAGGCATTATACAAGATGACACTTGCAGAATGTGTAATGAAGACGAAGAAACAGCAGAGCACATACTATGCCACTGTAACTGCCTTGTCAGTACACGTCATCGTCACTTAGGCAAGTATTATCTTGAAGCAGAAGAAATCGCTGCTAGCTCACTCAAAAGCATACTAAGTTTTATCACGAACTCAGGATTTTTGAGTGAACTGTAAGTGGGGGACATCACAACAGTGATCAGGCGCCTTTGTCCCACCCCCGTACCCTCTCTAACTCTAACTAACTGGACCTTCTTGCATCTCGTGCGCCCTTGAGCCAGACGATGCCGTGAAGGTGTGGTGATCCTCGATGCTGGTATTCAAATCGGTACCAGAAGTCTTTTACTTCGAACACATTGCCAATGACATCCGACATGTACTTGTGAGCTCGTTCGTAGAAAAATTCATCAGCGATCAACGGATTCAACACGAGAAGCTTTCGACGCTGACGAGCAATTTTTTGTTCTGTAAGTGTCGACTCTTCCCCGAAGTTTGCCCCCATAAGCTTAGCGAGATCGGGCCACCACAGATCAGCAGCGGACAGCGTAATGAATGCTGTTGGGAAGTTCAGTTGTGTTACCATGGCCTCAAGGTTGGTCCGGCGCTGATACCAATAGCATATCGTGACTCGAATTTTCGAAGTCCAGTGAATGAGCTTGCCCAAAATGCTGTTGTCGCGCGTGACTGCATCACGAAATTGTGGTATGTTGCCAGCAAACTGGTTTTCCTTCGCGAATATTGAGCCACGCTTTGAAGATTCGCTGCGCTGGTGTTCCATGCGAAGTAGCGTAATCCTGGATCTTGTGCAAAGCGCTGCAACTTGTGCTGGAGAAGATAAGTGAAGTATTCGCGGGGTGTTGGCCGGAGATTTGCTGGTCGGTTGCCTTCGTGTATGTCGTGCGTCCATACGAAAACAGGCACGGAAACCGCATTGTGATGTAACCTTCTTGACGCTCGTTTACAGGAAGCGGTTGTGCTGCAGGCCAGTTCAGCGTAGTCCGAATGCGATCTTCTTCCAAAATCATGACATTCGCAGGAATGCCAGTCTCGACGTCCTCAAATTCTTCAACTTCAACAGGCGTCTTAGTAGCTTCTGCGTCCGATGCATCGACAGCTGTCTGAAGCATTGCAGTAACGTCAGCGTCAATCGGAAGTGCTGTTATGGCTTGTTGAGACATGACGACATCGCGGAAGTCTTTGTGGCTTTGCGATGTTTCCCGACGTACAACCACTACCGGCAGCGCCAGCGGCGTCAGTGGTAACATGGTTGCCACGGACTGCACATCTTGCCCGAAGTTGATGACGTTGCCACCGTACGCAAGCTGTCCATGACCACAACTACCACGAAGGCAATACACGCCGAATTGAGGGCGACAAGCATCTACTCGATCATCGAGAGATTTTTGAGCTCTTCGGGAACATCGCCAGGTGCTATGTCGTTGCCAAAGGTGAACATGTCTCTTGCACGAGTCCGCCCAGAACATTTGCCACAGTGGTGCTGAGCTCCGCTTGCTCGAGCAATGCCCGGCTCAGGCGTGGATCATTCACAATTGTCGTAAGGCACGTAGCTGAGGTTCGTCATCTCCGCTTCGAACTTGGACATTACGCGGTCACGGTGTTGCTGCTTGCGCTGACGGGCCTTGAGCAAACGGGACTGTTCAAGTCTTGCCGTAGTTTGTGCTGATGTTTCTTGTTGCCTCCTGTTTGCCATTCGAGTAGCAACGAGATTTCTCAGCCGAAACATGCTTGAAGTTTCCTTTCTGGTACAGTTGCACAGCCTTCCAAGAATGATGGCTAATAAGACAACGTACGAGGAAAAAAGTAAAATTCATAAAGTTCCATGGAAATTTTGATTCATGCGAGCACGTCTGTTGAATGGCGAAACCGAACAGAATGTTTTCGGGTTAATGCCGTTGGCTTGGGGAATTATTTTTGTATGATCGAAAATATGTATCTATGTATGTATATATATTTGCTATACTATGAGATTGGCGCCAGTTGGTAAGAGTTGTTAAATGCAATGTTCAGCGAATAGACAGCAAGAAAATTTAATGATAAAATCGTGATGCTGTTTCCTACATTTAGATTTGTACATACACGAGTAAGCAGCAGATTATGCGATGGAATTCTTCGTCCTCTTGATGGGCCTAGTGAAACACTCAATTTATGTCTGTTATTATCTTTTTCTGTTCTTATTCTTCTTTGTTCTTCAGTTTCTTCGTTTATTCTTCCTTGATTTCTTTCTATTTTTTTCTGTTCTAATTCTTCTCTGTTATTCAGTTTCTTCTTGTCTTCTTTCAATTATCTTCTGTCTTTTGTTCTGAAATTGTTCTTCTGTTCTATTCGCATACCATGACTGAGAGAGTATGAGAGAGACTGTGTGTGTGTGAGAGAGAGAGAGAGTATGAACACATGTGCTTCCTGCTACAAACTCTAGCTTTAGATTGTACCGTTCTAGGTTAAGCGGCCTACACACACGCTACGGATCGAATGGATCTGTTTGAACTCATTTCGCCACACACTTGTGGATCAGTATACGTTCTTCATTTCACGCTGTTCGCCGTCGAGTAAGGATGGATCGCGGAGAAAAAATAATTTTGTTGTGTGGTGTTTATTTGTGTGGAAAAAGAAAAGAATGGATAATGAAAAAGAAACGTTCACTGTGGATGCAGGAGTGGTTTCTGATCCTAATAACTTATTCATATATAGATACATGCATTCACAAATATGTGAATGAGGTTCTCATAATTCTATTGCCTACTGCCGGCGAGTGTTTATTGCTTGTTTCATTTTATGATTCGATGTTCACAGTTTTAAAACATACATTTGTGCACATATGAATCATAAATACAATCATAAACATATAAACAGACTGCATAGATGCGCTCTAACAACTTCGGGTGGACGTTTCCTAGGCATCGTCAACCGCGCCACACACACGCTACCGATCGCAAAAATATCAAACTCATATGATAACTTGCGATCTGTAGCAGACTGTGCCACACACACGACGATCTGTTTGAATCGCAACATTTTCAACCGCGCCACACACACACTACCGAATGCAAGAATATCAAACTCATTTGAAAATTTGCGATCTGTAGCAAACTACCCCACACACACAACGATCTATTTGAATCGCAACCGATCCATTCGATCCGTAGCGTGTGTGTAGGCCGCTTTAGTGTGCTGGGTTAGGATCACAAAGAAAAATGTCTTTAATAATATGTTATGATATGTACATATGTACACATAAGTTTGTACGATATGAGACCGAGATCGCGCAAAGCCTTTTCGGGTAATCCAACTTTGCCTTCGACATTCGTTAGTCTACAAATTACAGAGCACTTAATTAGCCTGCTATAAATAGACACACGTAGACTTATTGAAGTCGATGAGCACTTTGACGAAGTCTTGCTTCTGATACGGAGGTAGTGTTAGAATACAGCTCTGGTTGTGGATAAGAAGCGAATTCTTGCTCCGTTATGAACTTATGTGCTTCCTGGGCTTGTGCACAATGAAGTATCAAACGAATGCCTAGTATTAACCACGCTAATGCAATGTCGGGGAACAATTTCGTAAAATAGTAGCGTGAACTTGGCCCTCAAAACTTGATTGAACCTGCGCGCGCTAGAAATTTCAATGAGTTTGGACATTTTCGTCAGTTTTTTGGACTTGGTGCGAATATACTTAAGTTATAAGACATGAGACTGAACATGAGACGATGAACTGAACACGCCACAGATGCATGTGCATGTAAAGTTTCGAGACGATTGGACATCAGGTTGGGGAGTTATGCGTGCATATCCGCTTTTTCTTTTGAGCCGAGGAGAGAGAGACTTCGCTAACGCTCCGTCTCAATAATTAGGAGTACCAATTGGTTTCTATGGAAATAGGTCTGGGATTCAAATCCACGCCGCTCTCTCTTGCGCCTCTTCTTTACGAACCTGAGCGAGTTAGCTAACACAAGATTAATTCACCTCATGTGTTTCATCAGAAGCACCAATTGCTTTCTAAGGTAATTTTTTTTTAACTTCACAGTAGGAAGTTAATGTAACGGGGCCGATTTCGCGAATTCCAAATTTTGACATATCTTCACGTTTCAAGATCACCAGAATCCAAATCCAAGGTTTTTAGAGAGATGCATGTGTGTGTATATACATATGTGCGCATGTGCGTTTCGGAATTCCCCGCTCGATTATCTCGAGATCCAAAAATGGTATTTACATAATGTTGGGGAAAAAATCAAAACACCACAGTCAACTCTTTATGAAAGAATGAATGTATTTCAGTAAATCTAGCTTTTATATAGATAAGTTAAATAGGTGGTAGTATTGGAATTCAGCAATATAATTCAATAGTGTAAGAGTAGCAATTCATCATACATATGGTAGGATATGGTAAGTATATATGGGTATATGGTAAGCATAAAAGATTACACGGTAAGTATATAAGACTTCATGGTAAGTATGTTTATGTTTACATATGTGAGTGGCTATTTATTGTTTTGTCCAACAAACTACCCCTCAATAAATACAAACTTCATAATAAATGTTTAAATTTTTTTTTTCTTGTAACAATTCTAATTTATACCCAAAAGGTTTACAAATTTCATGTGTTTAATTTTCTTCAAATTTCTTGTTAAAATATCGGCCTTCATATCTTCTGTTGATATGTACTCAAGAATAATTAAAGATTTTTCATAAACGTTTCTCACATAATGAAAACGTAAGTCGATGTGTTTGCTGCGTTCGTGATGAGCTGGATTTTTCGTTAGATGAATGGCACTCTGGTTGTCACAAAATATCTTTAGTGGACAACTCACAAGGTCGCCGAACCCAATTTCAGAAATAAGGTTTCGCAAATAGACTGCTTCCTTGGCTGCAGCTGTCAGAGCCATGTACTCCGCTTCTGTGCTGGATAACGCAACGGTTTGTTGCTTCTTCGTTGCCCAGGTAACAGCTCCGCCGGACAATTCGAATACAGTGAAGGATCGACGGTCATAATTTGTTGCCCAATCAGCATCGGAATATCCACACAAGGGACCCGTAGGTTTACTGTAAATCAGTGAAAAATTAATAGTATTTTTCAAGTACCTGAGTATTTGTTTTGCAGCGACCATATGCTGAAGATGCGGGTTCGCATTGAGAGCACCGTGGCGCAGTGGGTAGTGTGTTGGTGATGACACGGGATCGAATCCCGACACAACCATGTCATCGAATGTGTTTTTCACTGTGTTTCTCCTCAGCGGGGTTCTGACAAAACCCCCTGTAGTAAAATTGTCATGAAAAGCTTCTCGAAATTCGCCGTTCGGAACCGGCAATAAACTGTAGGTCCCTTTCACCTATGGGAAAATGAAATCACACACAACATGGGTAATTGAGAGAAGCTCGGCTCAGGTTCTTCATGGACTGTAACGCCAACATACATACATACATACAGTTGCCAGCCCAATGAACAAAAGTGAACCGATTATTTCCTGATACTCCTTTTCATCAGCAAGTTGGCAATTTACACATTTTTCACATTTTATAAACATTTGACCAGGTTCTAATGGTGTCGCCCGTCCTTTACAATCACTCAAGTTGTAATTCTCTAGTAAAGATGAAATCGCCTGCTTTTGTGAGATACGTATGTAGTCCCTGGCTTCATTTTGATGGACCTCCATACCAAGGAAATACCCCACGATACCCTTGTCAACAACGACGAACTCATTTTTAAGCATGTCCTTGATTTCATTCAGGCGGGTTCTCTCTGAGCATGCAAGTAAAATATCGTCCACGTAAATTGCCAGGATGTTTATTTCACCTTGTTTGTTGTTAGTGTAAACACACGCATCGTAACTGCATCTCTTAAAGCCAATTTTCTTTAGAACTTCATCCAACCTATTGTTCCACTCACGTCCTGATTGTTTCAGCCCGTATAAGGCCTTTCTTAATTTTGCAAACGCGTTGAGGATATTTTGAACTGATGAAACCTTCTGGTTGACACATGTATAATTCCTCTTTTAAACTTCCATTTAATTACACACTAGTAACGTCCATTTGATGTAGATGTAGTTTGTACCTAACAGATAACGCAAAGATCAGTCGCACTGTGGAGCAGCGGACAACAGGCGAAAACGTTTCATGAAAATCATGCTGAGGAATTTGACATCACGGCTTTTTAAAACCTTTCTTTGCTCAGGAACAAACACTCTGTATGCCATGGCTTCAGCCGAGTATCCCACCATTACGCAATCAACGCCTTTTGCCTGAAATTTTTATCTCCCGGGCTTCTTATTTAGCATTATACATAAACAACCAAATGATTTAAAATGAAAAACGTTTGGTTTCTTACCACACCAGGCTTCGAAGGGGGTCATCATAGGTACAGATTTCGTTGGTGATCTGTTACGAATATATGCGGCCGTATTTATTGCCTCCGCCCACATCATTTCAGGAAGACCAGAATCCAGCAGCATGCATGGAGCCATTTCAACGAGGGTACGATTTGCGCGTTCCGCAACTCCATTCTGCTGGGGTGTGTACCCGACCGAAAACTGGCGTCTTATACCGTGGTCACTTAAAAACTTCTCGAACTGTTCACCTAAATATTCGCGACCATTATCGCAGCAGAGTACCTTGATCTTACGACCAGTTTCAAGTTCCACTTTAGATTTGATGTTCTTAAATGCGTTAAACACTTCGGATTTTGCCTTTAAAAATTGAACAAATATTTTCCTCGACTTATCGTCAATAAAGGTAACGAAGTAAAACGCACCACCGAGGGATCGAACGCGCATGGGGCCACTTACGTCACTATGAACTAGATCTAAAATGTTTTCACTTTTCTTTATAGGCTCTCTTGAGAATGACTGGCGTGTTATTTTGCCTTTCAAACATATATCGCACTGTATGTTGTTGGGAACCCTATTTAGGTTAAATCCGCGCACCATTTTTTCTCTGAATAAACGTGACATACTTTTAATATTTAAATGACCGAATTTTGTATGCCAACTATGTATTTCACTTTCTTTTTCAGGCTTTAACACAAATGCTTTGCAATTCGATATACTCGTATTTACATTTTTGACAACATACAAATCACCTTTTCTTTCACCGCATAAAATTAATTGACCGTGCTTATCTCTTATTGTAGCTTTATTTCTGCAGAAATGAATGTTCATATTATTGTCGACCGCTTTACTAACTGAAATAAAGTTTGTTTTTAACTCGGGAATATACAATACGTCGCGTAGTTTGATTTTATAGAAATTACTTTCGATCAGAACGTCACCCTTTCCCGAACTATGCAAAAACTTATTCGCGGCAAGTTCAATTAACTCTATGTGCGATCTAATGTTTATGAAAAATTTCTTTTCCGCACACAAATGAGACGTCGCTCCACTGTCAAGGATCCATGTGTCTCTATCTAGCTCGGCAGAATTAATTAAATTCAGCAATGCAAAAGAAGTTGCTGGCTTAGACCAATATTTGTCTCTTTCGTTGCATTGAGCGGCAAAATGTCCCTTTTTGTTGCATTTAAAACATCTCCCTTTAGCTATACTGTTGTTATGACTGTGTGACTTGTTCTTTTTTCGATGAAAGTGTGGTTGTTTTTCTTTAGTTTTTGTCAGAAAAGCCATTTCCTCATCTGATTCCTTCTTGTCTCTGTCTCTCCTTTGTCCTTCTTCTGCCAATTTTGCTAGCTTCGGTAGTTCATCTCTTGTCTCTATTGCTATAACGAAATTCTCGTAAGATTTAGGTAAACTTGACAAGAGAATAATACACAGAAGCTCCTCTTTGAGATCAACGTCTATCTTTCAATTTTTCCACCACATCCAGGAATGCATCCATGTGGTCTGATATCGGCTGATCCTCCGCCACTTTTAATGATGAAAGCTTTCGGTATAGCGTGACCTATCTTGCTGGTCCATCGGGCTGATGCAAAGCTTCTAATTTGTTCCAGGCGTCCTTTGAAGTCCGGCAATTTCGTATGTGATTCAATTGGGATGATTTAACACACAGGAAGATCGTTGCCAACGCCTTTTCGTCCTTCTGCTTCCAAGTCGATTGATTCTGAACAGCTTGTTCATCCAATGTGCTGCTTCCATTGACGTACGACCAGAGCTCATTGTGAATTAGCGCACTCCGCATTTGGATCTTCCATCCATCGTAGTTCTCTCCGTCGAGCTTTTCAATGTTTAAAAACGAACTCATTGTCTTTTATATAGATAAGTTAAATAGGTGGTAGTATTGGAATTCAGCAATATAATTCAATAGTGTAAGAGTAGCAATTCATCATACATATGGTAGGATATGGTAAGTATATATGGGTACACGGTAAGTATAAAAGATTACACGGTAAGTATATAAGACTTCATGGTAAATATGTTTATATATATATGTATACATATATGAGTGGCTATTTATTGTTTTGTCCAACACATAAGATTGGGTTCATTCCACGCGTAATTATGCAACTTAGTACTGAATAAGTTTTTAGCAAAATCGGTGACGCAGTTTTTTTGATAGAAATCAAATAACTCAGAAAAAGGCAAAAAAAAAAAAATTAACAACACGCGGTGTTCCCAAGCGGTCCACCATCTAAGTACTGACCGCACCCGACGCTGGTTGATTGCGGTGATCGGACCGGAGATTGCTCGGATAGTGTTGTGATTGGGTGAGGAAACGCACCCTCATTATTAAACCCACGCGCTAATGAGCTACTGGCTGTGAGCATTTTTATTTTTTATAAAATCGAAAACGATTTGTCTTGGTCGTTCTTCAACATTGTGGTGTTTTTTTTTTTTTTGTTTTTACAGTCACAAGCGCACTCAAGGCTAAGGCCTTATCATGTGTTAACGTTGTGCGAGCGAAGGTAACAGGGTGAGGGAAAGTTTCGCACAGGTTGATGTATTGACACACAACCTGAACGGAGTGCAGTGGTTTTTGGATCGTAGATGTTCGTTGACTACTCTCAGGGGTAGTTTGTCGTACATAGGACGAGAGCCGACCGAATTTCGCGTTGGTTATAATTCCCAGTAATTCGTTATGCACTTTTGGTGTTAGTATTGTATTCGCAGAGGATGAATTTCAATTGACCACATACTGTGAGTGTTATGCCTGCAGCAGAACGTTTGGTCACTTTCACAACTGTGTTGCATACTTTTTTCCATATAGGAATTGCTTTTTCTTGGCTATGAAATGAATTTGAACTATAGACCTTCCGCTCGACGGCCGATGGTGTTAACCACTGCACCAGGGCCACGGCACAATGAAAGCAAATTCACTCAACGAACATTGTGTGTAGTTTTCTCATCATCAACATCAACGACCGAGATCTCACACTCAAAATGACACAGACATATGTACATATTTGCTTACAAGCTGCTTCTTAGAATATTACGCACATTGTTGTAAATTCTTGAGCACGCTGCTTGACCGAACATTATATTGAAATCATATGCCTGCCTTTTCAATTCAAAAATCGCTTTTGGACGGAGGGAGGGGTTGAAATTACGTTTTTCATTGTTGGTCTCGGATCGGAGCGAAAGAAAACTATACCCATGGGTAGACCAATTTGAGGTTGATATCACGAGTGGTGATGTAAATATGTATGTATATGTAAATGTTTTATTGTAGCCAATTTCATGGATTTAGACAAATACTTTAATGTTTCTTTAGCCGCGTTGATATTACATACACATGTATGTATGTATGTATGGATTTTTATTAATGAAGAAGAATTTTGAGGGGGCGAGCATGGGTCCAGCTAGTTTTCTATAAAGTCCAAATTAGAAACTTTCAGAAGTTAGTTGCACCTAGACCACTTTTTTTTTGTGGACACGCGTGAGTTACGTCAGTAAAAGTGCCCCTCTTCTAGATTAAGATCTGAACTCGGGTTCCGTCGTGGAGCTGGCCTCAGCATAATCTCGTTCAATCATATTTGAATAAACAAGTGTGGGTAGAGCAAAGGAATGTGCTGTGTTGCACTTCTGTCTGCATCTTCGTGGGAAGATAAAGACAAGAGTTGCGACGCTGTTGGCTTGGCGACTGGATTCGAGTAAGTCTTTCGGAAGTCCTCAAGTAATAAAGTTCAGTTTAAAGACAACCTTTCTTTTATTTAAAAAGAAATAAATCTAAACGTACCAAAAGGTACGTAAATCGTTTTCCAGCTTTGCCATTTCTGAAGCAAATAAATGAAATAATAACAAATAACATAAACAGCCATAAAGAAGAAACAATATATAATTTTATATTACAAAATATTATTGCACCGGCCATTCCCGTTGCATAACCTGATAGAACTACATCGAAATAAGTGAAGTGAACGAATAAATACACATACATACATAAGTAAATCATTAGAAAAGTGAATACATATCTCAAGTGAATTAAAGTGACTATCACTAAAAACAAAAAAAAGAGGACAAAAGAAGATCAAATAGTTCAGCGGAGAATAGCATAATATTCTACAACAAGCACTCGACAGCCGTTGCATCAGCAATTCTGCAACAACAAGTAGTAACAACAAAATCATCAGTATCAGCATTGGATTATCCAGTTTCTAACTGCCCTCATCATCATCTCAACAGGCGTCGCATCAACAACCGCAGCAGCAGTATCAACACCACACAAGACGTAAAAGAGGTGAATGTGGTTTGATTTATTGTAATTAATAAGTTAAGTTATTTGATAAAAATGGAAGTTATACCTGCAGCTGACAGATTCAAAATAGTTTTAGATCTAATTACAAAAATCCCCGAATACTGCGGTAATAGGGAACAGCTAGTGGAATTTATTGAAAGTGTCGATAATCTAATCCCCGCAATGGAGTCATTCCATCAGGATGATGAAAATATCTTAAAGGGATATATAAGAGATAGGTCAGTTGGTAAAGCCAGGGAAGCTCTACAGAGGAGAGATAGGATTATCGCATGGAACGAAATAAAATCAGTTTTAACCGAGGAATTCGCAGTAAGAGTCAGTGCAGCCATTTTATTGGATGAAATTCGACTAGCAAGGGATAAGACAAATATAGACATTTTTTTTTCACGAAATCAATAGATACCTCTGCAGAATAAATAATATTAATCTACTGCAAAACAATAACTCTCAAGAAACTTTAAACTTCAACAACAGGATTGCGTTGGAGTCATTTAAAAAGAACCTACCAGAGCCAACCAAAACAATCATACTAAGCAGAAACCCTGCAACATTGAAAGACGCGTATTCAATTATATTAGAAATAAACCATCAAAATAATGGTAATAACTACCATCCACAAAGTGATAGATGTAATCCCTCAACACAATACAGTAGTTCAAAACAAATTAACAGTAAGGATATTAGGCAATCTCAGAACAATAACTGGAGACAAAACAATTCCGGAAGATTTTTAAATAATAACCTAGGTAATGGCAATTCAAGGTAATTTCAGTACAACAGTAACAGAAACACTCAGGGTAGCAATTCTCAACAATTCAATAATACCAGAGGTAGCTATCAAAGACGTCTCCCAGAACCAATGGACATTAGCAATGTTGACAAGGAAACAAATCAAAGAGCAATGTTGACAAGGCAACAAATCAAAGAGCAGAAAATGTTCATGTAGAGGCCTCGGAGATTACGCATATCCAATAATAGAGCTAACAGTAGGGGGACACAGAATCAATTGTCTTGTGGATAGTGGTTCGTCTATACCAATTTTGCACGAGACATTGATCCCAGGAATTGATAGCATAATAATAAAACCCATACCAGTTTCTACAGTCATGGGACTGACGGAAATTTATTTCAAAAAAATGACAACAGTTCGAAAAGAATTTAATTTAAATGCAACAATGTCTTGGAAGATTATGAATCTTGATCATAAAAAATTTCATGCAATAATAGGATAGATAGATAGATAGATAGATAGATAGATAGATAGATAGATAGATAGATAGATATAATTTTTATTCATTCCAACTTGCAACTAAATCAAACAACAAGAATAGTCGCTAATATTAATTGGAACAGAATAATAGTGGTCATTCTATAACTATAAGCGCATTATGTCCTGAGTTAGCGTTGAATGATACTTCAATTTTATTTAAATAATATAATTCGGTTCTGATGTGGGGTGACAATCAGTACTACTTAAAGAAATGTATAAAAGGAAACAGTTGATTCAGATAAGTATGTTACAATTCAAATCACACTAATGTAATTTACAAAGAAAGAATTCAGAGAATAAAGAAACAGTTTATCTAGAAAAACAACAATTCAAAAATATTGTATAAGCCTCATAAGATATTATTTATTTTAAACAGTATTATTCATGCCGAAGATTAAGATATGATTTTTAAAAGAGATTCAATGCTTGCATAGTTAATGGTAAATAGCCAGTCTTTTACTTTAATTAAGAATAAACGAAGGTTGTAAGTTATTCTAATAAAATATGGTAGTTTGTTGAAATAAGTTGGGGCTGAAACGGAGTAAAAATGAGTGAAATGAGTTCTATGCGCAGCTGGTATGTTGACAAGAGCCAAGTTATTTACACGTAAGCTATAAATTCATGAATTTCTACTGGGAATGTTACCACTTCGTTTGAAAAACTCCCTAAGTACTTTAAAGACGTACAGGTGCCGTAGTGGTAAAATTCTTAGTTTCTTGAATAGGGGCCAGGTATGAGTGAAACGATTACAATTTGAAATAATCCGAATTAGGTGTTTTTGTGCCACCAATAAAGGTCTCAACGTAGCCGAGTACGAACCTCCCCAACAGGTGATCCCATATTGCAATTTTGAATGTGCGAGGCCATAGTAGATTTGAGACAAAACTTTCTCAGAGCAATAGGGTTTGATGAGGTATAGTTTACGAGTCACCAGCATCATATGGAATTTACCTGCTCGAATATGTTCCTTCCAGCTCAAATAATGATCGATTATGTCTCCAAGATATTTAACATTTTTCACTGACTCGATCACAAAACAGCAAGTAGAGCATTGGCTGAAACCGGGAAAAATTTTAATACCACATTTGTGTATAGGTAAGCTGAACGCATTTCCCGATATTTTTATAGAAATCAGCTTCGTTTTCTCACTGATAACTAATTTGTGAACAGCAAACCAAAGTCTCAATTTTTCTAAGTCTGCTCCGATCTGCACTATGCATTCGAAAGTTGTTCGATATCGATATGTAAAAGCTATATCATCGGCAAATGCAGTGGATATACCATTAAATTCCTGAGCGAATAGAGAATTGATGTAAATCAGGAAAAGAAGAGGCCTAAGTACCGAACCCTGTGGGACGCCATTTCT
Source organism: Eumerus sabulonum (assembly GCA_951905685.1). Lineage (NCBI taxonomy): Eukaryota > Metazoa > Arthropoda > Insecta > Diptera > Syrphidae > Eumerus > Eumerus sabulonum. Next base: position 76,198,773 of record OX645060.1, read on the forward strand.
TAGCATACGAGGATTACTAAAAGTTCCATTGATTTTAACTATTTGTGTCCTATCTGTTAAATACGTTTTAAACCATTCAAATATTTCTCCTCTGAAACCAGCTTTATATAGCTTGTGTAGTAATAGCTCATGGTCAACCATGTCAAATGTTTCGTCATGTCAATAAGCAGGGCCATAGTTGAATGTTTATTGTTGGCACCTTCATACAACTGACTACACAACCTAAGGATAGCATCCTCTGTTGACATACCACTCCTAAAGCCAAACTGAATTTTTGTTTTTTAACGACATTATTAGTTTATAAAGCTCAATCGGTGTAATCTCATTAAAGACAAAACTGTTGCATGTTATCAGGGATTATATCTGAGGATAGCGAACAGCTACAATGTTTACAAGGTTCAACTGACGGCTTTAATTTTTGTGCGATTTCAGTGAAGTATTCATTGAATTTATTGGAGATGCTGGTGGCATCGGAAAAATGTACTACACAACTACACAACCTAAGGATAGCATCCTCTGTTGACATACCAGTCCTAAGGCCAAACTGATGATCTGAGAGGAAGTGATTATGATCCAAAAACGATAGGATGCGGACTTTAATCAGTTTCTCAAATAGTTTAGCAAAAGCTGGAAGCAGAGATATTGGTCTATAACTAGATAAGTTTTTCCTATTGCCTTTTTTAAAGAGAGGAGTTACCTCCGCACATTTAAGGGAACGTGGAAAACAGCCATTATTCACACTTAGATTGAACAAATAACTTATGATGTCCACTACATACCAAGCAATTTTTTTCAGTAAAGTGCTTGTTATACCGTCGCTAGTGTACGAATTTTTGTTTTTTAACGACATTATTAGTTTATAAAGCTCAATCGGTGTAATCTCATTAAAGACAAAACTGTTGCATGTTATCAGGGATTATATCTGAGGATAGCGAACAGCTACAATGTTTACAAGGTTCAACTGACGGCTTTAATTTTTGTGCGATTTCAGTGAAGTAGGTATTCATTGAATTTATTGGAGATGCTGGTGGAATCGGAAAAATGTACTCCATTAACTTCTATATCATCAATTCCTAGGGGTTGTCTATGCTTCCCCAAAATGCTATCAACAACTCTCCACTGTTCCTTACTATTACCCTCAGCTATTTGAAACATACTAAAGTAATAGTCACTACGCGTTTCTGTAATCTTTTTACGAATCTCCTTACATAATTTGGCATAGTACTTTTTTAGTTTTTTGTTTTGTGGGTGTCTGGTGCATTTAATTGCGAAGCTGTTTTTTCTTTTTATTTGACTTAGAAGTGTATTATTCATCCACGGCTTTAAGTGTATTTTATTATTAGAGTTGTGCAAGGAGACTGTAGTACAAGACTTTAACAGATTTTGCAAAATCGAAGAAAACAGATCAAAAGCAACAGAAGGATTACTCTCCGAATAGACCGGTTCCCAAAATTCATTTTTCAAACACTCTGTTAACATTGCCTAATCTATTTGGTGTTTCTGCCTACGAGGATTAAAATTATTGATAGGGTCATAATTCGTGAATGAATTGAGGACAACCATATGATGATCTGTGAGCTTGAAATCATAGACTGCACCACTAAAATGTATTCTATTGTTTTTTTTGCACTCTAATAAAAAGATGGTCAATGCAACTAGAAGAGGTCTCTGTTACACGGATTGGAACATCTACAATACTCTTTAGACCAAATGATGACATGAGAAATAAATAATTTTCTGTCTCTTTCTCGGAATCGTTTAAAATGTCAATATTTATGTCGCCCATAATAATTAAATTTTTTCCCCTCAACAAACCAAGAACATCATTTAACTCATCTATAAAAAAAGCTTTTGCAATGTCAAGCAGTCTGTATATGCACAGCATTGTATAGTTCTCATTTAGATAGTCAAACGACAACTTCTCAACGTCGGTGCTTGACATATTTATTTTAGAGAAATTGCATATTACGCCGTTCTTTACATACACCGCTACACCCCCTGCCGCGTATGATTCATTACAACTACCATATATCGAATAGCCCGGAATAGTGTAAATACTTAATTCACTTTCGTATATCCATATCTCACTTATCACAATTACCATCGGTAAACTCTCAAGCGATTCAATTTGAGCTAGCAACAATGAAAAATTCTTTCTAATACTACGTATATTCTGATGCAAGCAGAAAATATCAATAGAATCAGTACGAGGGACATGGTAAATACATGCATTAGGATTTAAGGGAGAAACAGAACAAACAGAATTCATAATTGATCTAGATCAGTAGCACATGTAATTCTTACTAGATTGTCACCCTCTTTCCTGCGCATATATACCACGCCATTCCTAGTCCATACATATTTATAATTTTTAGATTTCTTCAGCAATTTGGCCTTTTTAAACAGCTGACGTGTCCGATAAGTAAGGTAATCATTGATGTACATCTTCTGTTCGCTTGCTTCCCAGTTGAGCAGAGTAGTTGTTAGTGGTTCCTTCTTCCCTCTTTTAGCTGACATTATTTTTTTTTTTTTGCAGTGACGAGATGTAAACTTTACATGGAGAATATTAACAAGACTTGATGGGTCATTGTTTTGTTTACCATGATGATTCGTAATTTTTTTTGTGTAGCAAAGGTCAATGTCCTTTTCGGTGACATCAACATGCATACCATCTCGGAAAACTCTTAGTGCCAAATCGAGGGGAGAGGCATTGCAGTTGTTGGAAGGAACATTGTAAATTTCAACGGTGTTGGCAATCAATTTTTCTTCTAGTCGATTAACTCTGTCTTCAAGCAGGCTAATTTTATGCTCGCACCCTTTGTTTTTGGTGCGCAGTTCATCTATCTGCAATCATTGGATTTCCTTTACTTCTAGGATTTCAGCATATATCATGTCCACGCAGTTCACACATCTCCAGGCTTTGTTGCTTTTTTTCATAAAATCTATATCAGCGGGCATCAAATTGGCGCATGAAGTGTGAAAAATTAATTTGCAGTCACAGCAGACCACCTTGCATTCGCTCCTTTCGACTTTATTTTTACACGAGTTGCAAGACATTTTGGTAGTGTACAAATCGAAATAAGAATTACCGGCGCGAGAGTATCACCCACTCACTGAAAAGGACGAATTGGTATGTTCCCGACGTGTGTTTACCCCACAACAGACAACTGACAACGACAACAGACAACTGAGGATCAAACATATTAGTACCCCTAAAAGCAAAAATTGATTTTAAGCATCGTAATCTAGAAATAAGTAATCAAATAATAAAATTCAAGGATTTTAATTGCGCCTATAACTATGATGAAATATGTATACTAGAACCGATAGGAAAGAGTATAAACTATTAAATAAATTAAATCTATCTAAATTAAACGAGGAAGAGACAAGCTGCGTAAAACAAATACTGAAAAATAATAAGGTCTTACTCTCTTTCGAGGGTCAACATTTTACCAGCATAGATAGCGTAAAGAATCAAATAATAACCACAAATTCACAGCCAATATATTCGAGAGCATATCGATTCCCACAAGTACATGAAAGGGAAGTTGATAGGCAGGTGAAGGAGATGCCTAGTCAGGGAGTTATCAAAAAAGTAGCAGCCCGTTCAATAGGCTCATATGGATAGTTCCCAAGAAGGTCGATAACTCAGGCCACCAAAAACAAAGGCTTGTTATCGACTATTAGAAACTGAATCAGATTATCGTAAGTGATAAATTCCCGATCCCCAACATCGACGATATTTTCGACAAGTTGGGCAGAGCACAATACTGCTCCACCCTAGATTTGGGCTTTCACCAAATCATAGTCGATGAAAAATACCAACCTAAAACGGCTTTTTCTTTCACCAAATCGTAGTCGATGAAAAATACCAACCTAAAACGGCTTTTTTCACTCCACAAGGACATTTTGAATACAGATATCAGAATGCCCTTTGGCCTTAAAAATGCGCCATCGAAATTCCAAAGGCTGATGAATAAAGAACTTAGGGGCTTAATAAATAAAATTTGTGTCGTATATCTAGACGGTATTCTGGTCTTTAGTATAAGTTTGGAAGAACATAATGTCAATTTGGACAGAGTCTTTGACAGGATAAGGAAATAGAGCCTTAAGATCCACATAGACAAATGCAATTTTTTCCAAAAAGAGACACAATATTTGGGCCATATCCTGACGGAGAAGGGCATTAAGCCTGACCACAAAAAAGTTGAGGTTATCAAAAACCTTAAACTACCTAAGTCCACTAAGCAAATTAAGAGCTTCTTAGGTGTTACGGGCTACTACCGTAAATTCATGAAGGATTACGCTAAAGTGGCCCAGCCTATGACAAAGTACCTCAAGAAAAATATGCGTATTGATTCCTTAGATTCTCAATATATAAACGTTTTATATTGAGAAACTGAAGCTGCTGATTACTAATCATCCTATATCCTATATTACACTATCCGGACTTTCGAAAAAGATTCAAATTGACAACAGACGCCAGCAAATTCGCAATGGGCGCAGTCCTCAGTCAGGACAACCATCCGATCTGCTATGCTAGTCGAACCTTAAGCAAACACGAAGTAATGTATAGCGCAATCGAAAAGGAGTTACTGGCTATAGTCTGGTCAGTCAATTATTTTCGACCATACTTGTATGGGGTAGAGTTTGACATTCTCACAGACCACCAACCAATCAAATGGCTCCATTCAAAAAAGGATTGTAAGGATGTGATTCCGAGCCTGCAGAGATGGATTTTGAAGTTAGAAGAATAGTCATATAGGATTGACTATATAAAGGGAAAAGATAATTATGTGGCTGACTTCCTGAGAAGAATAAATACAGATAAGAACGAAATCAACGCCACTTATTTAACAGAAAACAAGTCAGAAGCAAATTCCCAAAGCGCAGAGCTAGGTACAATTCACAGTCAAGGCGAAACCTAGACGATCATATTCCAATAATAGATACGATAATAAATAATTATAAGACCCAGGTAATTCTTTTAAATTCAAAAACTATAGAAATGGAGACTATTCACAAAAATAGGAAAATATATATTTCCGAACATGACATTGAAACCAATGCAATGAGAGATACTTTTAGTAGATTTATCAGGAAGGGCATTACAGGAATTTACACAGAACTAGACGACCACCTATATAATATGGTACAAATAAAACCCATAGAACTATTCAGTGGCGATAAGAGCAAAAAATTTTGACGATGTACGTACTTGGCAGAAGACCTTAGCGACGACGAAGGAACTATAAGATTCATCCGAAATGTTCATGAGAAGGAATAAAACCATCGTAGTATTAATGAAAACTTCGAATATTTAAGAAATAAAGCGCATTTTCCAAATTAAAAATGCTTATCGAACAATTGTGCAATATGTCAGAAAGCGAAGTATGACCGCAGTCCATTAAAAATTACGTACAAATTAACAAGTACACCATCCGATCAAAACGAAAAAGTCAGTTTAGACACTTGGACCATGAAAGGCCAACGATTTTTACCCAGTATAGATAGATTTTCCAAACATGCCATGATATTCCATTTAACTGACAGGAAATTAATTACAGTAAGAGAAACTTTGAGAAATAGACGTGCTTTATTGGGGAAGCCCAAACTTTATATAGCTGATAATGAATTTGACGGACTAGTTGTTAAGGACTTTTTCCGGGAGGAAGGTATCAAGCCGTTTAATAGAGCAAAACGGTACAATAGTTGGAGTGATTATAGATCTGCTCTAACTAAATACAACCTCGAATTGAGGAAATCCAAGAGAACGTCTTGGAGGAAACATTGCGAGAACATAGACTCGCTTCCAACTGCAGCCCGACTCCAAAAAACACTCTCTCGAGAGCACACAAATGGGCTCGGGCTGCTTCGCAAATCAGACGGCACCTTTACCCTCAACCGCAGGGAAACCCTGGAGACCTTGCTCGAGGTGCACTTCCCTGGTTCTACTCCCTACTCGATGTCCTCTGACGATCAGATTAACGTCACAGAAAACATCGACAGTAGAACAAATAGCCTCTCTGGAAGTATATTCAGCCCTGACAGGGTTAAATGGGCAATTAGCTCATTCAAACCCTACAAGGCACCAGGCAAAGACGGTGTCTTTCCTGCGATCTTACAGAAAGGCTTGAATACAATCCTACCATCACTGATAGTTCTTTTTAGGTCTACATACCCCGGACTTGGAGAGAGGTCAATCTTGTCTTCATCCCCAAGATTGGGAAACCAAGCGAGCAACCTAAATCCTATCGCCCTATCAGTTTGACTTCGTTCTTTCTAAAAACAATGGAGAAACTGATAGAGTTCCACATTAGAGGTATCCTGGAAAATCAGACACCTCTGCATCCCAACCAGTATGCATATCGCAAAGAGCGATCTACCGAAAATGCACTACACCACTTGGTGACGTGCATTGAAAATAGTTTCACACAAAAGGAGATCGCAATCTGTGCCTTCTTCGATATAGAGGGAGCCTTTGATAATACTGGCTATGATTCGATCACCACTGCACTATCCTGCAGGGGTGTGGACCATCCCACTAATCACTGGATTAGGGCGATGCTAAATAGCCGTATCATATCAGCCACATGCGGAGAGGTTTCAGTGAGAGTATCGGCGGTCAGAGGATGCCCACAAGGGGGAGTCCTCTCGCCACTGCTTTGGTCGATAGTCATTGACGACCTACTACGCAAGCTGAACACTCGGGGCTACGAGGTCATCGGATATGCTGATGACCTAGTAGTCATTGTTACGGGCAAGTGCGAGGTCACTTGCGCATGCAGCTTGAGCTCCAATTTATCTCTGACTGGTGTGGCAGAGAGGGGTTATCTATTAACCCAAATAAGGCAATCTTAGTCCCATCTACAAAGAGGAGAAAGGTACAACCCTGCTCAATCTTTCTAAATGGAACACACATAGGATTTTCAGAGGAGTTAAAGTATTTAGGTATTGACCTAGACCGCAGACTCAACTGGAACTCCAACATGAAAAATAAACTCATGAAAGCGACTAAGGCCATGTGGGCCTGCCGACGCACCTACGGTAAAACCTGGGGACTTAAACCTATGGTAGTATACACTGCGATAATAAGGCCCATCGGCACCTACGGGTCCACCGTATGGTGGACAAAAGTTGAACAAAAAACTACAATTATTAAGCTTCAACGCCTTCAGAGACTAGCTACGGCAGCACAAGAAGCACTCGTTGGACTCGCTCCACTGCACCTTTTTATCAAGAAGGTGGCATTACGCAGTGTAATCAGAATCCTCTGCTCGGGAACAAATATGCCATGTAGACCTGCAGGCCAGATGTCCATATTACTACACTTTCCCGAGCTGGATATGATTACTACAGTCTCGGACGCATTGCCACACACCTTCACCTTTGACAAGAGATTTGAGATACTGATCCCAAATCGCTCAGCATGGGAAAACAGTGATCCCCTGCTGAATGTCAAAGGCCTTAGGTGGTACACGGATGGCTCCAAGATGGCTTCTGGCGTTGGCGCCGGCATCTTTGGACCAAAACGCAAGATCTCGAAGGCCCTGGGAATAAGCCCCAGCGTCTTCCAAGCAGAGCTGCATGCCATCCTAACATGTGTCAATCTAAATCTCGAGACTGGCATCAGAGGAGTAACTATCAACATACTCTCTGATAGCCAAGCAGCGCTTAAAGTACAGCACGAACTCAAAAACCGCCAAGGAATGCCATGACGCCCTGCAAGACCTCGCCAAAAGAAACACTGTTAAGCTTTGGTGGGTGCCAGGACATAAAGGTATCAAAGGCAATGAAATTGCCGACCAACTTGCCAGAAAAGGTTCCAGCGACAAATACATAGGTCCGGAACCTTTCTGCGGCATTCCCGGGTCTAAGATAAATTACCTCTTAGACAAGTGGGAAAAATCGCAACACCTGTCCTTCTGGAACAGTGTTTGGGGACTCCGTCAATCTAAACGACTTATACGACCCCTGAACAAACACCCTATTGACATACTCAAACTCAATAGAGGGGATATCAGAAGACTAGTCAGCTATCTAACGGGACCCTGCGGTCTGAGAAATCATTTAAACAAAATTAGTCCCTCGTCTGAAACTGAGTGTCGGCTCTGTCTAGAGGACGATGAGACGGCAGAACACATACTATGTGAGTGTGCTGCTCTCTGCCATTTTAGGAAGCGCATCCTTCTCAGTGAAGTTATGACTCCTGAGGAGATCACCTTGGCTCCTACGAGAAGCATTCTCAACTTCATTATAGAGGTGGAGAGGCTACTCGGCTAATCGGCTAGCAGGCACAATAGATCTGCAATGGTCGCAGTGCCATATTGAATAGTAGCACTAGCCCCATGTATAAAAAAAAAAAAAAAGGTATCGAGCTCCATCTGACAAGACCCACTAGCCATACCGGCAACTCCGATATCGAGAGACTTCATAATACTTTGAATGAACAAATACAAATTATGGAAATAAACCTCAACTTTAGGGAACTAGATACGAAAAATAAATGCTTCAAGGCAGCGGAATTCTACAATCATTCAGTCCATTCAGTAACAAAGCAGATACCTATAGATTTAATTTCAGGTAACATCAAAACTAAACTAAAATAAAGGAACGAATTCAAAAGGAAAAGGAGCGTAGAATAGGAAAATTAAATACCGACAGACAAAGCGAACCCATTAGAGAAGAAGAACAGGTGTTAATAAAAAACCATAAATCACCTAGAAATAAACAGGAACCGAAGTACAAATTGCATAAAAATCTAAACCTACACCCGTTCAATGTTAAAAGAAAATGTAAATATATTGCAGATTCCTTCTATCCTGGTCGACGTTAATAAGCGGCGAGACGGAAATACAAACTGAAAAACTGGAAGGACAAAACGGCTTTCTAACCCTCCAACTTCCAGATGCGGAGCTTTTTGAAGAATACTCAATATTTAAACCTTATTGACGAATTAATAGAAGAAATCGAAAGAGATTCTACAATAGTGTTAGAGGAAGGCGAAAAACTTTTCCTAATAAATAAAGAAATAAACGACTTAAAGCATATGTATAAGACATTCTTTCCAAATAGAAACAAGAGAGGATTAATAAACCTAGGTGGTACAGTTATGAACTGGCTCTGCGGAACAATGGATAGTTACGATAGAGAAGATATAGAGGAACACTTTAGGATTATGGACAGCAACAATCATAATATAATAGAACGTATTAACAAGCAGATTAAAATCAATTAAATAACTAACAAAAACATAGATAGCTTAATAGACAGCATATTTGAAGCAAGAAAAAAAAAATACTAAAATTACTACTTGATATTAAGGACAGGGATAGCAGTTAATTTAAAGATATTTACATGAACAAACAATTGATTAGAATTAGTATTTTAAAGAACGAACTTGAAAAACTACAAGATAATGTACTAAGTATCAGAATGGGCTATATGGTTAGAAGCATTCTTACTAATGAGGAAATTGAATACTATCGTATACTCTAGGCAAATTTAGGGATACACTAGCTTTTGTTATCAAGGTCCCAAGGGAAATCAAATTGGTTGAAAAATATATTGTCACACCTCTCGCTGATAAAGATCACTTTGAACTTGACTTTGAAACGAAGACTGTTGTTGAATGGAACTTACTATGAATTAAGTAATGATACATATGAACATTAAAAACTTACGAAAAGTGGATAGGTGTATCAATGACCTTTTTACGGGGATCAAAAGATGTAATAAAAGAAGGAATATAAAAAACGAAATTCTAGAAATAGATACGGGAATTTATTTGTTTAAAAGTAATAAATATGTTGATATGAGAAATACTTGTAATAATCAAATTTGTTCATTGAATGGAAACTACTAAATTAGATTTAAGGATTGTATTGTAAAAACTGAATATGTCGAAATCCATAATAGTAGTAAAAAATTCATAAATGTGGTCTAGGTGCGACTCGTAAGGCCTAACGACTAACTTCTCAGTAGGAAAACTGGAAACACCCATTTCATTTTTTTTTTTTTTTTAATTTTCAACTGTTTTTTATTTTTTATTTTTGGTTACGCCCAAGGATGTGGAATCTTCAAACGATACTGGTAACCCGTGTTGCCAGCATGCACAATTCGCGGGATATTATTCTCCTTTTTCCACGCGCTTAAGTACTAAACCACACCTCTGCACACTTCGACCACTCTCCCCGCGGGACTGCCGTTAAGTATTGCTTCGCGGGGCTGGTTAGCGATTTACGCTGTATCACGGGTAGAAGCCTCTTGGGCTCTTCTTTCTGCTTCGGCTTGCCGCAGCTTTGTTTGTACTGATGAAATGTACGAGCATGTCTGATTCCAATTTTCCACCGAGTTAATCATATAGGGGACCAAGTTTTTAGTACTTGGTACATTTAGCCTTTGCCTATCCTGTATAAAGCGACTGCAATAGAAAACTGTGTGTTCTGCGTTCTCTTCGGAATTCGGGCATTGTGGACAAAAAAGCGAGCTATCATTATATAAATCTATGCAGATACTTTCGATAGCCACCATGTCCAGACGAAAACTGCGAAAGATGATAATTGCAGTCTCTTGATGTCCAAGTTTCGATGACGGGAATGAGCCTGTGCATCCATCTTCCTTTTGTGGAAGTGTCCCATCTGACTTGCCACATTGCCGTGGATTCTGCCCGTTATTCTGCTTTTATAAGCCTGGTTTGTTGCCGGTCTTATGTTCGCCTGCGGTATACCCTTTTGAGCTCGTCTGCATCATCTGATATGGCCCTGAACCCGCAGATTACTCTTATTGCGCACAGTCGATAGACTGAATCCTATTTCCGCTTTATTCCTTTTACTGCAAGGGTTTCCGCCCAAATTGGAGCAGCGTAGAGTAGGACTGAGCTGACTAACCGTGAGAGTAGGACTCTGCGTGCATATCCGGGACCGCCTATATTCGGAAGCATTCGCGAAAGAGCTCGTTGTGCGTGGGATGCCTTCTCGCTGACATACATTATGTGTTCCCTGAAGGAAAGCCTGTTGTCTAGGATGACCCCTAGATACTTGACTGTTTTCTTTGACCTTATCACTCGATCTCCGACTAAGAAGCTTGCATATTCCACCTTTTTACGGCTGGTTATGAACACAGCCTCTGTTTTTTGGGCCGCTAGTTCCAGACCGGCAATTGAGAGCCAATCTTTCACTTTGGCGATAGCTGCGTTCGCAGTAGCCTTTACTTTTTCTATATGTTTAGCCACTGTGACGATAGCAATATCGTCGGCGAAGACGATGATTCATACTCCTTCCGGAAGCGCTAGTCGTAGAACGCCATCGTACATGATGTTTACCAGGAGAGGTCCAAGGACTGATCCTTGAGGAACACCCGCCGTTACTTGGTAGAATTTTACGCCTTCATCGGTATTGTACCTTAGCCTCCTGTTGTTAAAGTAGTCGATGACAGTCCTTAATAAATAGGAGGGGGTACCCATGTCAATTAAAGACTTTTGTGTGTGCGTCCAGCTAACCGAGTTAACAGCGTTTTTTTTATATCAAGCGTAATTACTGCACAATTCTTCTTCTCCCCTGATTTCCATATTTTTCCTTTGATGGCATCCGCGGCCAAGTTTACCACTGTTTCTATGGCGTCGACCGTTGACCGTCCTTTTCTGAAGTCGTATTGGTTGGCTGACAATGCACCGTTAGCTTTCGCCACCGCCAGTAACCTATCGTAGATCACTCGTTCTAGTATCTTGCCTAATGTGTCCAACAGACAAATTGGCCGATACGAGGACGGTTCTCCAGGTGGTTTCTTTCTTTTTGGCAGTAGTACCAAGTGCTGTAGCTTCCACTGTGTGGGAAAGCATTTCCCCAAGGTGTGTTGGAAAGCGTCTGGTCTAGCCGTAATGGCCGCTTTGACTGCCTTATTTGGGATTCCATCCGGTCCGGGTGTTTTGTTGTTTTTGACCTTCGAGACTGCGTTATGTAGCTCCTCTGAAGTAATACCAGGAATTTCTCCTATGTTAATCTCCGCCATGCTGCTCCTATTAAGCGCCTGTCCCTGGGGGAACAGATGTTCCACAACACGGGTGAGCTTTTCGGGATTTGACATTGGCGGACTTCTATTAGTTTTTATCTTTTTTGTGACCACTCTGTATGCTTTACCCCAGGGGTCTATGTCGGCCTCCTCGCAAAGTTTTTTGAAGGATCTCGATTTACTTTCCTTGATTGCTCTTTCTAGCTGACGTCTTGCGAGCTTGAATTGAAGAAGCTGCTCTTGGGAGTCTGGCCTATTTCTGGACCGTTGGTATTTTCTCCGCTCTCTGAGACATATCGCCCTTAGCATCTGGATATTCTCGTTCCACCAGTAACACGGGGACCCCCCTCTGCTGGGTTTCTTCCTGGGCATCGCTGCGTCACATGCTGCAGTTAGCGCCTGTGTCAGTTACTTGGAGGTTACCTCGGCAGATGCGTCGGTATCCATAGTCACCTCTTTGCCGATATGTTCAACACCTGTCTTCAGGAAGGAGTTTTCCCTAAATCCTGGAAGCGCCAACGACTAGTCTTACTCCCGAAAGGAAAAGGGAGCCCAAGCGATCCGTCGTCTTATCGTCCTCTTTGTCTACTCGACATGGTCGGAAAAGTCCTGGAGCGAATAATTTATAATAGGCTTTTGTCAGCTATCGAAACAGCAGGAGGGCTATCAGAGCACCAATACGGTTTTCGCAAGTCACGCTCTACGATAGATGCAATAAATGCGGTAATATCGAGAGCTCAAACCGCGATAGAAGGCAGACGTTGGAAGGGTGGTACAAAAAAATACTGCGCTATTATAACCCCCGATGTGAAAAACGCATTTAATTCCGCGAGCTGGGAACGCATTATGAGAAGTCTCTATCGGATTGAAATACCGGACTATCTCTGCAAAATAATAAGGAGCTACTTTGAAGACAGAGTCCTCTTCTATGACACTGACGAAGGAACTAAGACCTACGTAGTAACTGGTGGAGTCCCACAAGGTTCGGTCTTAGGCCCCTTGCTGTGGAACGTTATGTACGATGGAATTCTACGCCTACCGACTTCCAGCGAAGCATCCATCATTGGCTTTGCGGATGATATCGCGGTGGTGGTGGTAGCAAAAACTACAGAAGAAGTTGTACTCCACTGCAATGAAACAATAGAAATGGTACGTCGTTGGCTAACTGACGCTGGTCTGCGACTTGCTGAACACAAAACCGAAGCAGTGCTAGTTACAAGCAGGAAAGTCCGGGAAACGATATCGATTAGAGTCGGGCGGCACGAAGTAGTTTCATAACCCTTCATTGAGTACCTAGGGATGATTATCGACGCGCGGCTAAGTTTCAAACACCACCTTGAATATGCGTCCAAAAAATCGTCGAACGTTATTAACGCATTTTCAAGGCTAATGAGTAATATTGGGGGCCCAAAGCAGAATAAAAGACTACTAATAGCAAGAGCTGCCAATTCAATAAATATGTACGCAGCAGAAATATGGGCAAACGCCGCGAAAGTCAAGTCCTACGCGCGTGGAGTTAAATCCGTCCTCCGACTCAGCGCACTTAGGGTCGCCAGTGCATTTCGAACGGGTTCAAACGATGCTATTCTTGTCGTATCCTCAATGCTACCTACGGACTTGCTAGCTGTTGAGTTGAAAAGACTTAGAAGCGAACGAGTTCGAAACGGTCGGGTAAACGACGATAAGAGAAAGTATGAAAGGAATCGCAGTATCGCAATCTGGCAACAACAGTGGAACGAATCCGTAAAGGGAAGATGGACACATCGTCTTATACCAGAAATCAAGGTATGGGTAAAACGTGAACACGGTGAAACAAATTACTACTTAACTCAGTTTCTGACGGGACACGGATGCTTCAGAGAATACCTCTTCAAGCGCAAACACGAAGTTGCCCCTTACTGCCCACATTGCGAACATGTTCTAGAAAACGTGGAACATGTGTTTTTTCATTGTCCACGATACACAAGGGAGAGGATCTTTCCTCAAGAACAGTTTGGGGAGAGGCTCACTCCTGAGAATATTATAAGTTACATGCCCCAGAACGATGAAAACTGGAACATCGTAAGTAATGTGGCGGTTCGCATAATGAGCGACCTTAGGCGCCTAGAGCGTCAACGTAACGCGAATAGCACAAACACTAGAGCTTCAAACGAGAGTAATGCCTAAAAGGCTAACCAGCCCCGCGAAGTTAGCCTGCCTGCGTTTTCTCTCGGCGATCTCCTTTATTATAGCTTGGTGGTCACTATGTGTGTAGTCCTCGCTCACTCTCCATGTTGTTTTACTAACAAGGGAATTGCACACAAGTGTTATGTCAACTATTGACGATCTACCGGCCTTGCGGAATGTACTTGTAGTACCTGTATTCACCATGTTCACCCCTAAAACCGCAAACGTTTCCAAAAAGACCCTTCCCCGTGCATCCGTGTGTCTTCTGCCCCATTCTGTAGACCAAGCATTGAAGTCCCCCGCAATTACAACGGGGTGTTTGCCTCTTGCATCAGTTGCGATATCACTTTACAGGCTTTCAAATTCTTCCAGAGTTAATCTAGGAGGAGCGTAGCAGCTATACGAAAAAATTCCATTTATCCTGGCGGTCACAAAGTAGTCGGTTGGTTGACCTGTTTCATGAATTGAGTGTCTTCCACATGCCCATATGGCAGCTGAGTTTGTATTGTCGTTTATCCAGCTGCTACAGTCCAGGGATTTGTATGGTTCACTTATAATTGCTACATCTACTTTCCCCTCGTGAGTCGTCTGTGCCAGCAAGTCTTGTGCGGCTGCGCAATGATTGAGATTTATTTGCATCAGTTTTATTGTGGTTTTTGTGACAACGCGTTCCCAAATACTGGACACTTGCTGCTGCCGGCTACGTGGTCTGCGTCTTCCGGTCTAGAAACTTTGCAAAAGAAACACATAACTTCTTTAATACATAGTTTAGCTATATGGCCTTCTTCTCCGCATTTTCCACATAGTTTTGAGCGATCGATCTCACATGTACACTCCTGAGCTGTGTGGCCGAAATCGAGGCATCTGTAACATTTGATCAGATTTCTCCATATGACGCTTTAAGTCGGAAGAGCAGTGCTCCCTTCTGGGTTCTTCTTATCTTGGAAACAGATTCTCCCAGATCGGAAAGTTTTGAGTCCTTTTTGACTCGTCGGAGTATTTCTTCGTACGAAAGGTCCCCTTTTGCCTGCACAATTATTGCGTCGGTCCTCTGTTTCTCTCTCGGCCTACTGCTTTGTTGTTTTGTCCGGTTTTTCTGATTACCGGCAAATTTAGTCCCGTCGCCGTTCATCGTCTCCAGTACTGGGCCGTTTCGCACCATTGTAGGCGGCTTGGCTACTTGCTGCCCCGCTGCATTGCTAATTTTGGGCGTCTCTCCTAAGCCTGGTTGGTCTACCTTCGTCAAAGAACCTTTTTCGGCCACTGATGCAGCTGTTTTCGGTTGCCTTTTAAGATTGAGGTGTCTTTGTGTCTGTCTGTGGCATCGTAACTCCTGAACAAATGGACCGATTATAATACCTTTTTGTTTTTTTTTTTTGACGAATAATGGGTAATATATCGGTTCTCGTCCGATCACCGCATCGGGTGCGGTCATTACTTAAATGGGGAAACCCTTGAAAACACTGCGTGTTGTTGGCATCAAGCCGCCTATTTGCTTTCGCTCCATGTAACCCAGGGTTAGGAAACGCACACTCATATCAACACTTTATCAACAGATAAAGCGAACATGGCAAGGTTATAAAGCCAGAACGGAAGCCTGCAGGGATGAGAACGGACACCCAGTAGTATAACCGCATTCGATGCTGAGAATATGGAAAAACTTCTGCAGACTGTAGAACGGCGATGTTAGTCAATATACCGCTGTCAGGCAGAATGATCCATTTCTAATCGACGGAGACCGCAGAGAATTCTGTCCCCCTGACCTCGACGAAGTTAGGATTGCCATATCGAAGCTCAAGTCGAATAAAGCTACTGGCGCAGACTGTCTGCTGAGCTCTTCAAGACAGCTGGGGATGACCTGGTTGGCAGCACCAGCTCATCCGTAAGACATGGTTAGAGGAAAGCATGCCCGAGGAATGGAGTCCCAGCATCGTTTGCCCGATCCACAAGAAAGGAGACCCCTCTGATTGCGCCAACTATAGAGGAATAAGTCTCCTTAACATCGCCTACAAAATCTTCCCTGCCGTTTTGTGTTAACGCCTGAAGCCTTTTGTAAATAAGCTGATAGGTCCTTATCAGTGCGGATTCAGGCCAGGGTAGTCCACCATCGACCAAATCTTCACACTACGGCAGATCCTGGAAAAAACCAATGAATTTCAAATCGACACTCATCACCTATTTGTCGAATTCAAAGCCGCATACGACAGCGTAATTAGAGACGAACTGTACAAGGCTATGTCTACCTTTGACATACCTGCTAAGCTCGGCAGACTATGCAGGATGACTTTGGAGAATGCTCGCTGCTCCATCCGAATCGGTAAACACCTTACCGATAGTTTTGATGTCAAAAAAGGATTTAGGCAGGGCGATGCGCTGTAGTGTGATTTCTTCAACATCATATTGGAAATGATTGTGCAAAAATCACTGGCCAATACAAGAGGCACAATCTATTTCAAATCCTCGCAACTCCTTGCATACGCCGACGATATTCACATTATAGGTAGATCACAGCGAGATGTCAATGAGGCGTCTGCGAGTATTGAGATGGAGGCGGCGAAAATTGATTTGGCGGTAAACGAGGGCAAAACTTATTATATGCTGTCATCAAAAAAGGACGTTCACCGCCGAAGTCTTGGCCAGAACGTTTGTATAGGCAGATATAAGTTCGAGGTAGTTAAGGACTTCGTCTACTTTGGCTCCGCAGTGACCTGGAACACCGACATCAGTTCCGAAATCAAACGCAGAATCACTCTTGCCAATCGCTGTTTCTTTGGGCTCAGGAGGTCCTGTTGTACGGCGCAGAAGCATGGACACTATCAAAAGCGGATGAGGAGGCTCTTGGTCGGTTCGAGAGAAAGATTTTGCGCGTGATTTTTGGGCCTATAAACGCAGACGGGGGATAGAGGAGAAGATTCAACCACGAACCTTACGGGCTGTACAGCGACATGAGCCTAGTCAGGCGTCTACGGATTCAACGCCTAAGATGGCTGGGCCATGTAGAGCGAATGGACACCACAGCTCCAGCCCGGAGAGTCTTTGAATCCAACCCCGAGGGACGAAGAAGCAGAGGACGGTCGCACTTAAGATGGCGCACACAGGTGGAAGGGGACCTCGGCCAACTTGGTGTGCGGTAATGGAAAAGGCTAGCGAAAGATCGTGCTGGATGGAGGGGCATGTTGGTTGATGCCCAGGTTCACCCCGAACTGTAGCGCCTACTAAGATGAAGTAGAATTGCATTTTATCATTTTCATTACAATGGGTAATCTGGAGAAACATTTACACATACATACATATTTACATCACCACTGGTGATATCAACCTCAAATTGGTATACGCATTGGTATAGTTTTCTTTCGCTCCGAACCGAAACCAAAAATTAAAATCGTAATTTCAACCCCTCCCTCCGTCCAAAACCGATTTTGGAATTGATAAGGCCAGCATACGATTTCAATGTATTGTTCGGTCAAGCAGCGTGCTCAAGAATTTGCAGCAATGTGTGTAATATTCTAAGAAGCAGCTTGTAAGCAAATATGTATGTAAAGAAACTATACTTTCTTTATTTCCTACGCATTCTTCAACCAACGCCCACTAGAGGGACGAATGAACAAAATAAAGGGGAACATTTTGACAGCGAAGAGATTAGGGGATTAGAGTGCTGATTAGGAGGGATAAAAGTTGTTAAGCGGGTGAACCAAAGGAATATTAATAAAAAACTTTAAATTGTCGTTTCTTTCTTTTACAGAGAAACCAATTTGTTTTTATTCCTTATAAAACGACAATTTTTGTAAAACATGAAGTTGCAGTTTACTTTTAAAATCGTAGCCTCTCCGAAGGATGACAAGACAAATATAATAGCTATAACCTCAATCATGACGGAAAATGGAAAAATGTATGCATTATCAGTGGATGTTATGTATGTTGGTGCACATAAAGAACTTCAGAAAGTAGATACACATAATAAAGTGAAAGCAAACTTGAAAAAAAAGACATGATAAAATAAGTGCATGGCTTATATTAACAGATGATCTTGAAAAAACATATATGGATGAAGCAGGAAATTTAGAATTTGAAAATAGAATTTTACAGGAGATAGATATAAAAAAAAACAGTCAGATAGAAAATACAACTTTAACCGAGATTTTAGAAAAACTAGTGGAAGCCTCACAGAAAAAAGGAGAAGTAGATAGTAGATAAATTTAATAGCAAAACATCAAATGTTGGTCAATGGATAAGCACGTATGAAAAAGAATGTAAAAGATTGCAAATACATATAGAAGAACATAAGATTGAAATATTAAGATTCTTTTTGGATGACACAAGCCAGTACTGGTATAATTCAATGATGTTGAAAGAAAAAGAAAGTCACTGGAGTACATGGAAAGACAATTTTATAGAAACATTTGGAAACAAAGGATGGAATAATAGAGCATATGCTCATTATTATAAATATAAAGAAGGTTCATTATTAGATTATGCGATAAAAAAAGATAAGTTATTATTAGAGATCAATAAAGATATGGATATAGATACAATTATAGATAGAATTGGATTTGGCTTACCAGAGAATATTAGAGAGAAAATAGATAGAGAAAGGCTAGAAAGAACAACAGATTTATTTAACGAATTAAAAAAACATGAGGGAAAAACAGGGAAAAAGGGCACTTTTAAAACAAAAGAGGCTAAACAGGATTGGAGATACAAAAATGAAGAAAAAAAACCATGCAAGTTATGTGAAAGCTTAAATAAAGGTGCAAGATACCACCCAGAAGATAAATGTTGGTTTAAAACAAAACCAAATGGAGCAAGAGAACAACCAAAAAGTATAGGTAATAATGCAGTCATAGAAATAGAACTACAAGATAAACCAAAAAACGAATAATCACAGCATTGATAAAAGTAAAAATGCTATTAGAAAATAGAATAAATATTGATGGAGTTTATGATCCAGAAAGAACAGTCAATGGTGTGACGCAAACAAATGGATTAATAACAATAAAAATCAAATTTTTGAGATAGAAAAAGAAGTAGATGTATTTATAGTAAAGAATGATGACTTTGAAGATTTTTTAATTGGATTGGATATGATAAAATTATTTAGATTAACTCAGGATGAAAACTTGAATATTTCTCAATCAATAGAGACCAAAATAAAAACAGAGGAAAAGACAATATGTCCAAAAGAAATCAAAGTAAACTTTAATGAACACGTCCAAGAAGAAGAATTTAAAGCAAAATTAGGTCATTTACAAGAAAAAGAAAAATATGAAATAGAGCAATTAATCAACAAATACAAAACATTTTTTGCTAAAGACAAATATGATATAGGAACAGTAAAAGATTATGAAGCAAGAATAGATCTGTCAGTGGACAAATATTGTTGCAAACGACCATACAGATGTACGATTGAAGATAAAAAAGAAATAGAACAGCAAGTAGCAAAATTATTAGAAAAAAATTTAATAGAAGAATCTTATAGCCCTTTTGCGGCACTAGTGACTCTGGCTTTTAAAAAAGACGAAGAAAAAAAATCTCGATTGTGCATCGACTTTAGAGATCTGAATAAGATAGTTGTACCACAAGCACAACCTTTTCCACTCATCGATGACTTAATCGTAAAAGCTAGAAACTGTAAATATTTTACAACATTGGATGTAAACTCTGCATTTTGGTCGATCCCACTAAGGATAGAAGATAGGAGAAAAACCGGTTTCATTACACAAGAAGGACACTATCAATGGACGTGTTTACCATTTGGTCTAAAAACATCGCCAGCAATATTTCAAAGAATCTTATCTAATATACTACGAAAACACAATCTCAAAAATTTTACAGAAAACTATTTAGATGATATTACACCTAGAACAAGTTTTAAACGCGATTATAAACGAAGGATTTAGACTAAAATTGAAGAAATGTACATTTGCATCAAAATCAGTAAAATACCTTGGACACAGAATCGAGAATAACACAGTACGACTTATTAAAGATAACTTAATTTCAATTCAAAATTTTCCAACTCCCAAAACTCAAAAAAATATCAGACAGTTCTTAGGAAAAATTAATTTTTACCATGAATATATACCAAAAAGTTCAATAATATTAGATCCGTTACACAGATTGTTAAGAAACGATGTGAAGTTTGATTGGTCTGAAGATTGTGAAAAACCATTTACGAAAATAAAACAACTATTATGTTCCCAACCGATCCTAGAGATATTTGATAAAGATTTGCCCATCAAAAATATACAGATGCTTCAATAGAAGGCATAGGTGTAATATTGAAACAAGTGCAACGAGATGGAAAAGAAAAACCAGTGGCTTATTTTTGAAAAAAATTGAACGAGACACAAAGAAGAAAAAAAGCCATATATTTAGAATGTCTAGCGATTAAAGAAGCAATAAATTCCTGGGAACACTGGTTGATTGGAAGATATTTTGAAGTATACACAGACCACAAACCTTTGGAACATCTTAACATTAAAGTAAGAACAGACAAACAATTAGGTGAGTTAACTTACTACTTGTCACAGTACGATTTTAAAATAAAGTATTTACCAGGAGAAGATAATCTTGAAGCGGATTGTCTTAGTCGAAACCCGGTAGTAGAACCAATTAAAACACAAGATGTAATAAAAATAGTAAATCTGATAAAGATAAATGAAATAAAAAAAGATCAAAAGGAAAATAATATATTACAAAACTTAAAAAGAAAGATAATAGATAATAATGGAATATTCTACAAACAAGGTAAAAATAATACAAAAAAGATAATCTTATCAGAAAAACTAAGCATTAAATTAAAAAAAGAAACACACACAGAATGGTGTCATATCGGAATTAGACAAACATCAAACAGAATATATCCACATTATACCTACAGCAAAGAATTTAATGGAAAACATAAAGAGAATATGCAAAAAGTGCAACATATGTATTAAAAAATAAATCAAGAGGTCAATTAAGATATGGACTGTTGTCACATTTAGGACCAGCAACCAGACCATTTGAAATAATGTCGATTGATACGATTGGTGGATTTGGTGGTCAAAGATCGACGAAAAGATACCTCCATTTATTAGTCGACCACTTTACAAGATATGCATTCATTTTAGCATCCGGAACACAATCAGCAGGCGACTTTATAAAACTAGTCCAAAATACACTAGAAATAGATAAAATAAATATGATAGTCACATATCAATATCCAGGTATTAATTCAAAAGAATTTAAACAATTTCTAGAAGAACAAAAAGTAAAACTTATATTCACAGCTTTAAATGCACCTTTTTCAAACGGCTTAAATGAAAGACTTAACCAAACCATAGTTAATAAAATAAGATGCAAAATTAACGAAATTAAAGAAAAGAAAACTTGGACAACGATAGCAAAAGAGTGTGTAGATAAATACAACACAACAGAACATTCAGTGACAGGCTTTACACCCAAATATTTACTAGATGGAACAGACACAAGTTTGTTACCCGAAGAATTACAAGAGAAAAGAAATGCAGAAGATTGGAAAAAAGATAGAAAACTAGCATTACAAAACACCATAAAATCACACGAATATAATAAAAGAGTCTTTAATAAAAATAGAAAACAACACTTAATTTAACACAGGAGATTTGGTATATGTGGAAAACGGCAACAAATTAAACAGGAAAAAACCGGCCAAGTGCGAGTCGGACTCGCGCACGAAGGGTTCCGTACTATTACGTATAAAAACGGCAAAAAAAGCATGTCTGTTGTATGGGAGCCCCATTTATACATATATTTATTATATTCTGTCTAAGTATAATAGAAAATACTCATTTTTCGAGTGATTGCCAATTTGGGTTTAGACGTGGCAAATCGACTGAAACTGCTTTATTGAAATTAACTGGTGAAATATATAATAGTCTAAGCACTTCTCAAACACCATCAACATTATTTGTTGATATCAGTAAGGTCTTTGATATGGTTAATCATAATTTGCTACTCGATAAACTTTACAAAGCGGGTTTCAGAGGCTCCATTTAAAAATGGTTTTCTTCTTATTTATTCAACCGTTATCAAGTTGTGAAAATTAGGAATGTTTACAGTTCTATAGACTTCTTAAATATGGGTGTTCCCCAAGGAGCAGTATTGGGCCCAATCCTCTTTCTAATTTATGTTAATTCGTTTTTCTTACAACCTTTTAAAGGCAAAATAACTGCCTTTGCTGATGAAACATCTCTTTTCCACTCAAACACTAACTTAATTGATAGTTTTGCAGATGTTAACTATGACCTAGATATGTTAAGGAGATGGTTTAATTATCATAAACTAATAATTAGCAACAAAACGAAGTACATGATATTTAATATCAATGGTGGAGTTTTCAGAGACCTTCCCTTATATTATCATGCACCATTGTGTAATCGATTTGCTCTTGAAGATATAGTATTCAACAATCAAGAATGTTTGAAAATTGCTTCTTGATTGAACACGTGGACAGTTTTAAATATTCAGGTGTTACATTGGACCAACAACTTTGTTGGAAAGACCATTCAATATATTTGAAACATTATCTAAATGGGGTTATAAGATAATTATTCCATTTCAATATGCACTTTAATCTCTACCCGTTTTAAAATACTAAATGTATACTCGCACCGATATGGAACTAGCAAAAACATGTCCATGTCCGGAACTAAATGTATTATCGCACCGATGTGGAACTAGCAAACCATGTCCATGTCCGGACCTGAATGCATACATACACATGTATGACATTCGTTCACGAAATGCGGTGCGGGCATTATATTCTTTCATTTCTTTTCTTCGTTTCAGTTCAAGTGTGCTGTACAGTGTACACCAACTGTTCGAGCTTTATCGCCACATCTCCATACTTTTGGGTTTCTTGAAAACTACGGGGTATAACTCATACCGTATGAGAAGCATGTTCCTTGCATTTATGTTTTTTTTTTTTCGTTTTGTACATATGTGATTGATGAATAAGGGTTGAATGGAACTATGTCGGAGTCTAGACGAGGGCTATCTGGTGAGGGCTTAAATAAGTGTAAAAGAGAGGGTAAGTGAAACAGAAATACAATGGCACACTCACGCGCGGCTAGCTACTTCGTGGGTTTTTTGCCATTTCCTTATCTCCTTTTCTTTGTTTTGCGATGTCGCTTCACTCCTGTTTCTGACTTGGAAGTGTACGTTTGGATACCATTCTTACTTTTCAAACATCACCACAGGCAAAGAAATTGAAATGTGAAGCGAAATGTCAAGAAACAGGCACACGCCGAAAAGCTCCGTGTGGACGCGTCCTCAAATTGGAACGTAGGTTCAAAAGAAAAAGGCGCAAAAAGATAGCCCTCGTGTAGACTCCGACTATGGAACTCTTTTCGTTCAATTTGCGGAGCGAGAGGACATGTGTCCGAGAGAGGACATAGTTCCGTGAACTATACATGTCCGGAACTACCCAACTCTACTTCGTAATGTACATATGTATGTATGTATGTATGTATACTTATACATAGCGTAGAGATGTGTGAGTGTATGCACGTATGTGATGCGTATGCACGTATGTACGTATCGGTTCGTATGTGTGCAAGATCGCTTGCTCCTCTTGCTCACTTGCTCCTCTCCACCTGCCGCGACGTCGTGCGAAAGGGATGCTAGGCCAGCTGCGAGGACTGGTCGTGAGCAATGGCGCCACGCGATTGCCCTCACGCCGAATTACCCGCAGCAAGAATCGCGAATTTGCTACGTGACTCGCGAAATATCCCACGCAAAGGAAAAAAAAAACACCGTAATCGTTTCCAATTCAATATGTCACAAATTTAATTTCCTTAACCTAACTTAATCTAGGTTTACAATTAATCCTTAAAACTACCCTACACCGTATGTCAATAAAAAAAGTCGAAATAAATAAACAAAATATATGTAAAAAAAAAAAAAGGAATTCACTGTTCAAAAAAGTAAACAAACCGCAGCTTGAGTATTCGAACAGTCGTACCGAAACTCCTCTGACCAACGACTTAGCCCGCATCACCAATCGCGACACGCAAATTTGTGATTTCAATACCTTATACAATGAACGTTATATCCGCGACCAACGTAGGCAATAGGACACACGGTACGGCCGCGTACCGGGAACTGCTTAAAACCGTACCGGAGTTCTTCCCCGAAGATCACTCTCCGAGTACTTCGCCGAAGATTTCTCCCCGAGTTCTTCGCCCACTCTCCCTCATGTGCTACTAGGAACAAAAAAAAAAAAACAAAAATGCTGACCTTCTGCGGGTTGAACTCCACTCGTTCGCGTGTCAAGCGCTGATCGCACCCTCGGGCTATCCGCTTTCTCTGAGTTTATTATTGGTTGTTTGTAATTATGTATATGTATAAATAATTTTGTTCTGTTTTTAGTATTTGTCGTGGTAGCGGCAACAGAAATACATCATCTGTGAAAATTTCAACTGTCTAACTATCACGGTTCATGAGATACAGCCTGGTGACGGACGGACGGACGGACGGACAGCGAAGTCTTAGTAATAGGGTTCCGTTTTACCTTTGGGTACGGAACCCTAAAAAACTAGATGAACTGAGGATTGGACCATTCAAGATAATAGAAAAATTATCAGATTCAATATATAAAATTAAAACCGGTAGAAGAAACGAAGAAAAAGGATTATTCCACAAAACAAAATTATTACCAATAGAAGATGCAATAGAGGATGAAAATTCCTGAAATAATTTTCACAGTGGGAGTGGGAGATGTAAAAAAACTATACTTTCTTTATTTGCTACGCATTCTTCAACCAACGCCCACTAGAGGGACGAATGAACAAAATAAAGGGGAACATTTTGACAGCGAAGAGATTAGGGGATTAGAGTGCTGATTAGGAGGGATAAAAGTTGTTAAGCGGGTGAACCAAAGGAATATTAATAAAAAACTTTAAATTGTCGTTTCTTTCTTTTACAGAGAAACCAATTTGTTTTTATTTCTTATATGTACATATGTATGTCGATGTCATTTTGAGTGTGAGATCTCGGTCGTTGGTGTCTGGTTCCGATTTAACGGAGAAAACTACACACAATGTTCGTTGAGTGAATTTGCTTTCATTGTGCGCCCACCACCCCAAAGTAGAAGAACGACCAAGAACAATCGTTTTCATTTTTATGAAAAATAAAATTCCTCACAGCCAATTAGTCATGAGCGCGTGGGTTTAATAATTACTCGTTGGGTAGTGCACACTCACAGGCAGCTCATGAGTGTGCGTTTCCTCACCCAATCACAACACTGTCCGAGCAATCTCATATGTGTCGGATGTTGTCCGATCACCGCAATCAACCAGCATCGGGTGCGGTCAGTACTTAGATGGAGGACCGCTTGGGAACACCGCGTGTTCATTTTTTTACCTATTTTTTAGTTATTTAATTTCTAACAAAAAAACAGCTGCACTGATTTTGCTGAAAACTTATTCAGCACTAATGCGTAATTACGCGTGGAATGTACCCAACCTGATGTGAATACCATTTTTGGTTCTCGAGATAATCGAGCGGGAAATTCCGAAACGCACATGCGCACATAGGTACATACATCTCTATAAAAACCTTGGATTTGGATTATGGTGACCTTGAAACGTGGAGATATGTCAAAAATTGGAATTCGCAAAATCGGCCCCAAAACAATAACCTCCCACTGAGAAGTTAACAAGGTCATAACCATTTCAAATTATGAAAATTTGAAAGAAGTAGACATTATCTACTCTTTCACTTGATGAAATTTAAACATACCAATACGAGAACATTGAAAAAATCAATGAACTCTATTATGAAAAGAAAACTCATTTTATGTCATTTATATTCAGTATTGTTATTATTATTATTCTAATTTCGATTTTGTTTTATATAATTTGTAAAAAGTAATATAAGTTAAAAGAAAATGTACTCCATCTTAAGTTTTCGAATCAGGAGATTTCGGGGCAATGGGAGGGGCGAGTTACGTCAGCAAAAGTGCCCCTCTTCTAGATTAAGATTTGCACTCGGGTTCCGTCGTGGAGCTGGCCTCAGCATATTCTCGTTCACTTATATTTGAATTAACAAGTAGAGCAAAGGAATGTGCTGTGTTGCACTTCTGTCTGCATTATCGTGGGAAGATAAAGATAAGTGTTGCGACGCTGTTGGCTTGGCGACTGGATTCGAGTCAGTCTTTCGGAAGTCCTCAAGTAATAAAGTTCAGTTTAAAAATAGCATTTCTTTTATTTAAAAAGAAATAAATCTAAACGTACCAAAAGGTACGTAGCTCGCGCACTCAAGGCTAAGGCCTTATAACGTTAAACGTTGTGCGAGCAGAACGTAACAGGGAGGGAGAGTGGAGGTCCCTATTGACATTGATCTTAAATGTCTGCATATTGTATTGAGGGGGGAAGACCGAACGAGGTAGCGTGTTCCACATTCGTGTGGTGCGGTTGAAACCGAAAACGGGCTTCAGAGTGAATTCATGCGCATCCCGGGAGAGACGTGTATCGCAGGAGAAGTTTTGAAGTGGCGGAGACGTTAATACGGTGACCCAGCGAGTGTAATGAGCTTGTGATGCTGGAATCTCCTATGAGTTTTATCGAACGATTTTGAATTCTGTCAAGTAAGTGCAGTGAGGTCTTAGATGCGCCAGAGCAGGCATGAGCGTTGAACTCCAATTTAGCACGAATGAACGCCTTATAAATTATGGGAAATTATATTATAAATTAACTATAATAATAATATTATAAATTATACAAAGGTTGTCACTGATGTACATACCCAGGATGGAAAGCTTGTCGGTTTCAGAGATACAAGTGCCATTCATGGATAATGGCAATGGGTCAGTGTTACGCCTTAGCGACAGAAGACAGCATTGTGTTTTGGAAGCATTGAATTCCACTCTATTGTTTTTACCCCATTGGATGATGCTGTCAATATCGGAATTTAATGAGCTTAACATACGCTGCCGCTCACTATTTACAGCCGAAGTGCAGGGTCGTAAAGAAGTGAACAAATATGAAAAGCTGGGGGCACTGTCGTCAGCGAAGGAGTGGATTGGATTAGAAGTAACAGACAAGTGATCATTTATAAAAATGGGAAAGAGTGTCGGAGACAAAGCGGAGCTCTGGGTAACACCAGAGATTGAATCCGTCCAAGACAACTTGATTTGAACTATTCGAAAGGTAGCTTCTAATCCATAGAAGAAGAGAGTCGTCGATCCCGAATGCACGCGATTTCGACAAAAGAGCTTCATGAGAAACTCTGTAAAATGCTTTCGAAATATTTAGTGCAACTACTTTGCTCTCACCTGCCTGGTGGAGCGAGCGATTCCACTTCTCGATGAGATATACCATCAAGTCACCAGTGGATCTGTTGCTGCGGAAACCATACTGCCGGTCATTGAGTAATTTCTGCGACTCGAGATAATTCATTAGCTGACGATTTATCAGCGTTTCCATGACCTTGGAAAGAAGGGACGTTAGTGCAACGGGTCGGTAATTGGAGACAGAAGAAGATTCGCATTTTAAGGATTCCATGCGTCCGAAAAAAAAACGGAACCCTTATAGGATCACTCATGTGCCCGTCTGTCCGTCGCTCACAGTCAATTATCTCTGAATCTATTGTACCGATTAAGTTGAAATTTGTTACACATATCAATTTCTGTGACGCAAATGTATATGTATTTTTTTTGTAATTTTAAAATAAATAGTCTCCAAGTTATTCAAGAAATATACGAAAATTGACCATTCCCTACTACTAATATTTTAGGAGATATTAATTTTTCAATTTATGCCGCCCGCGGCATAAAAAATAAAAATGAAAATTCTTAGTAAGGCGTAGGCCCTTACTACGGCATTGTGAGTCATGCTTGTGAGATGTTCACGTTGCTCTACTTGAGACCGATTTGTGCGCTAGTGTCTTGTTATAGATAATGGCACGGGACCCTTTGTGCGCGAGTCTGACTCGGACTTGCCCGGTTTTTTTTTTGGGAATGGGCTGGACAAATGCTGTTTTCCACCTACTCGGGTAGAGTCCAGAAGAGTAGGAAAGGTAAAAAAGCTTACGCAGTGGTTTTGCCAACGTAGAAGAACACCTCTTCAGAATTATTGGGGCAATACCATCTGGACCAGCGGATTTGTGTATGTCAACTTCTTTAAGAACCCTTGCAACTGTACGAGTACGTAAGTAAATTTATCCCATGGTGGAATTAACGTACTCCAGAACAGACAAAGATGGTGACAAAAGATGATCTGAAAAGCTGCGAGTTTGCTGCGAAATGGGCAGCAAGCAGACTGGCTTTGTCTAAGGGTTTGACAGCTGGAATGTCATAGTGGATGAGCGTGGATATAGACGACGAGACGGAGTTCTTGATATTTTTGACGAAAGACCCAAAACTTCTGCTACCTTTGGGACGTTGTAAGATCTTACGTCTCAGTTTTTGGTCGTGTAAAAATGTAGCTCGTCGAATGTGGGAGTTGCAGTCATTTCTGGCTTGGATATATCTTTTTTGGTTTTCCTCAGTAGTGTTTGCCTTATAATTGCGAAAGGTTATCTCTCTCAACCTAATAACCTCTTTACAGCTTAAGTCAAACCACGCATTATACTCAGGCTTAATACTTTTTATCTTATTGGAGATGAAAGTGGTTATACCAGTATGGATAATGTTTGTGACCATATAAGCTACGGCGTTACGTCGTTGTCGAGGAAGCACAACGACAAGTTAAAGCTCCGAAAGATGTTGTTAAGGCCACACCAATTAGCTTTCTTATATATCCATACTATTCTTTTTTGAGCATTTTCTTTAACTGTGTGGAATGAATATGGGAATTTAGCTGATACATATGTTACAGTGATCGGACGAGCCAAGAGGAGATAATACTTTGAAAGTGTATTTATCAGGTTGAGAGGTAAGAAGCAAGTCCAAGGTGTTGGCGATATGACTGGAAACATCCGGAATACGAGATGGCTCGTTCACAAGCTGGGTTAATTCAACTGGGTGTTGTCTGTCTTCGGGTGTCCAGAATGTCGAAGCCACTAAGAATTGTGAACATTGAAATCGCCCGCTATAACGATTT
Organism: Eumerus sabulonum; assembly: GCA_951905685.1. Classification (NCBI taxonomy): domain Eukaryota; kingdom Metazoa; phylum Arthropoda; class Insecta; order Diptera; family Syrphidae; genus Eumerus; species Eumerus sabulonum. The sequence goes on from OX645060.1 coordinate 76,228,013, forward strand.
CAGTGCGAGGAAACGAGAAACAATTCTTTGGATGGAGTCGGACAGTGCATCAAACGAGTCGAACGTGACGTCTCTGTCCAGGTTTGGGCTTCTGTAAAGAAAACAGTAGTAAATTGTGTGCTTACGAAGAGTGAATTTAAGCCATAAGAAACTAAATGCCGAGACGGATGTTTGGCTGTACTGCGGAAGCAGCTGGTAAGCGATATAACTACGGACATAGATGGCGAGCCCGCGATGAGACACGAATAATGGCACTAAGCTATATCCAGGAAGACTGAAATCCGAGTGATCGGACTTTTCATCAACCTGTGTTTCACAAAGTGCCAAAACAGCCGGCTTGTAGAGAGAGAGATGGGCATACGTGGCAGAGAAATTCTTTCTTAACCCACGAATTTTGCAGAATTATATGTCGAATGTATTGTCGAATACCCCCATCAACACAATATGCAAAACATTAAATGGACGCAGCACCAACTAAGCAGAGCCGTGAAGTGAAGATCCACCGTCAGCGATGCAAAAACAGACTACCGTAGGTGTTATGCCCTTACAGTAGTAAGTTCCGCTTCACCGACACGAATCAACACTCACGACCCGCTATACATACGTCAGTAGTATTAACACTCACTCAGTTTGGTGTAGTGAGTGTCAACACCCGCCGAAGAGGGAAGGAGGTGGAGGGACTGCTCGATGTAACGTTGATACTGCACTACACTGCACCTTTTAGTTTCTAATTTTTTTTTTAATTGTTTTTATACACAGCACAGCACAGCACACAAACGGTTTTTTTTTTTTTTTTTTTCGCGAGTTTTTTTCTTGGTTTTGATACGTTTTTCGGCTAAGTCCGGCTGTCAACGTCAAACTCAATTTGTCTGGGAATCAGATCCTCTCGTCAAAGTGGAACATATGGCCGACCACCTGAGCTTACCTAACCTTCTCAGACTTTTTGTAACATACTCTGATAATTATTCCTTTCCCTTCTCATATCAGTTATTTAATTTTTTTCCTGTGTTCTCCGTACTTTTTCCGATATTGGTTCACCAATTTTAATGAATTGACTTCTATTGTACTCCTTTCTAAAGTATCACTTTATCGTCTTGATCAATATTTATCAAGTGAAATTCCTCGTTATCGATTGAGTTCATGCACGCACACGAATTAAACAGAGAAATAAGTTGAAAGTACCTACACTTATTTAGTTGGGCATCCATATCATGTCTCTGGAGTAATCACTTTTTCCCGTTCACGACCTATTTTCACATTACATAAACACATACTTTACAAGTGGAGGAGTTCCTTCTAAAACTCCTGTAATTTCTCCCAAACTTCTTCTTACAACTTGATTAAAAGGGGATACCTACATAATACACAAGTGCAAAATCCATAAATACCCGAATTGACAATCCCCAAGTGCAAGATTCCCAAATAATCCCCAAATGCAATATCCCCAAAGGTACACAGTACATGGCGATACATAGACGACGATGGTTGTACATGTACCGCCAATCGATTTATACAAATTCTTTTAGCCAACAAGTTTTACCCCTTTCGAAAGAACTGATTGTTGTGAAAACAATATTACAAAGAATTAAAAAAAAATATATTTCAAAACGACCGAATATCGGCAAAATAGAATATTTGCAATTTATATCACATAACATATCATTATGTTAAGAAGTTCTTATTTTTGGTTATTTTTTTCTTTAAATTCTTTTTGTTATATTTTTTGAAGTTAAGTTGTACTATTATATTAGTTAGGTATATTATATTATCTTGAATATAATTGAAAAATGAGTTACAATTTTAATTTATAAATTTTAGTTTTTAAGTTTGGGGATATTGACTTGGGGATTTCGTTTGGGGATTTTAATTTTGGAGTTTTCGTACCCATTCCGATTAAAAGCTCACTAACATCTTTGGGCATATCTTCAGCAATATGAAGCTAAAGCAATCAGTACTCCACAGGAAGTGACCCTAAATACACCAAACCTACTTTTTGATGAAAAGTTATGGACGAGAGTATAATGATGGGCTCTGTTCCAAATGTTGCCAACATGATATTATATAAATAACTCATTGATTTACCACCTATTCGATAGTTCTTATGAATGACCTAATTAAATTAGCTCGAAATGATAGAGTAACGAAATTCGGAAAATTTTTTGAGACAGTGTATTGCGACTTACAATTTTTCTTCTATTACTTGCAACTTAAAATTGATCTTCAATGCACTTGTATGGCCGAAATCAATCAAAGTCAATAACATACGTAGCAATTAATTAAAATCTAACTACATATAGCTATTATTCTTACAGGACAATCGTCTTTTAAAGGTACTTGTTGACCTGTTCTCATATTTAACTCCTCAATGAAAAAAAAAAATCAGTTTTACAATTTTCTTTAAACGTTGAATATATGTATGTGTGAGCATTGTTTTCAATTAAGTTTAGAAAAACCAATAATTTTGTATTTGTAACATTGATTAACACGAGGGCGCCGTAGCGCAGTGGTTAGTGTGTTGGACTCTGGCGCACGATGAGCGAGTTCGGATCCCGATAACACCCACCCCATCGAATGTTTATTTCGCGACGTTCCCCCTCGGCGGGGTACTGGCAAAACCCCCGTAGTAAACTTGCCATGAAAAAGCTTCTCGACTCACACCGTTCGGAATCGGCATTAAACTGTAGGTCCCCCTTTCACCTGTGTGAAAAATAAATCACACACAACATGTGTGATTGAGAGAAGCTTGGCTCTGGTCCTTCATGGGCTGTAACGCCATCAAAGAAGAAGAAGAACATTGATTAACATGTTAAGTATTTTCTAGTACACACATTCGTACATATTTATGTAAATGTGTATAATTTGTCAAAAAGGTATTCTCGCAATAAACTGCGCAGGTTAGATATAACTGTCACATATTATTCTGTACTTTCTCAGTTAGTTTCTCTTAAAACTAAGAACAGTTGACAACAGAAAAATGAAGTAGTATTCACCTTTCCATGAAATGCTTAACTTATAACTTCAACCTTTTATAGTAAAATCGAAAAAATGGAATTGGATGCGAAATTTCGTGTTTCCCTAGTATTGTTTTGGATATGGAATCGATTATATTACCAGGAAACTCAATTATATTGAGTATAAAGTGGCCGTTATACATTTTATTAGAACTTGTGTAACATAAAAAAGACTGTAATAAAAGGTAAGAGCAAATATATGTACACGGATAATTGTGAGCAAAAGGCAAACATTTTATTTCGTTCAGTATGAATGTACATACATATGTATGTATTTATAGCGTTATGATTAACATTTCGTTTTTGTTTAAGGTACATATACGTACATATGTATAATTTTGTATTTTTTATTATAGATTTTTATTGAATATTTGAAATTTCACAGTAGCACTTTCTGTGTTTTAGGATCGTCAAATTAATAATAATTTGCCAAAAAAACGCATCAGTTTTCTCTGGCTATCCAGAATTTCGATATGAATAACGTTGGAACGTTCTACGTTGAAAGTGCCTCAGCAGTAGGACTGATTTTCTTCTCATTAAATATTTAAACAGACAAAAAAGTGTAATTAAATCGATCTGTTAAAATAATTCAAATTTCATGATTTAAAAGTTCGAAAAGTGTCCTGACAGTTAGTATATGAAAAAATGGGACCAAGAAGTACAAAGCATGGTGACGACAGCGTACCAAGCCTCCCACTCGTGTGCCAGTTCCTTTGGTCCATCTCTATAGTACCTTGCTAATTGGTATGGCTTTCTTAACGGTTTTATTAACCCCATTTATTAACTGAGCACCGTGCCGCAGTGGGTAGTGTGTTGGCCTCTGACGCCGATGACACGGGATCGAATCCTGACACAGCTATGTCATCGAACGTGTTTTCACGGTGTTTCTCCTCAGCGGGGTTCTGACAAAACCTCCTGTAGTAAAACTGTCATGAAAAGCTGCTCGAAATTCGCCGCTCGGAAACGGCAATAAACTGTAGGTCCCTTCCACCTATGGGAAAATTAAATCACACACAACATGGGTGATTAAGAGAAGTTCGGCTCAGGTCCTTCATGGGCTGTAACGCCAACATACATACATACATTAATTTGTCTGCAAGGTACGATTTGCTTTATCATAAAATTAAAAATACAAACATCATATCTGTGTATATATGTATATATAATACGAATTGTTTATTGTGCATATAATCAATGAAAACAGTTCAAGTTAAAATGTGTTTTCAACATATACGTATATACATATGTATATACAATGTGTTTAGAAAAATGGGAAAAAATTAAAAATGTATAAGGCGTCTTTTAGCCAGTAAGACACATTTTTGAACTATGAACATATAAAATTTACTTTTACCTAATATTTGGCTCAATATAATAATATACATGTTTTTATAAAAAGTCTGTGAACATATTAATACCAATATTAATCTAGTTTATTGCTCCGCTATAAACAATGTTGGGCGTATGATTACCATTAGCTAAGATTACAATGTTTGAGGCAACACTTGCACCTGAACATGGAACAAATAATTTTCCGTGGGTTTAAACTTTCTTCAAAGCTTGGCCCTCTGATTTGTTGATTGTCATTGCAAAGCTAACACTGATTGGGAATTGTAACCTTTTAAATTAAAATTGATAATTTGATAGGATTTTTTTTCAGTATATGGTTATTCAATGACCATGCTTCATCATTTCTTGGCGCTAAAATTGGTCTCTCGCATAACCACGAATCGTCTTTAGAGTTGAGATTCTTAATATCGTCATAAATGTGTGTTATAAGAGTTCGAGTATCTGCAACCTCTTGATGGAGAAGAGATAGAATTTCAATGTCATAGTTAGAATTGTTTTATGGAAATTTTCCTTCCCTTATATTTAAGAGCATCTTTCAAAATTCTGAACCATCAGACTGTGCTTACATATTTTGTCTGAAATTAAGCTTATCGATATGTGTCCAAAGTACTGGGAGTTTCAAACACGCATTAATTTCGTCTGCTCGCGTGCCTTTTGTATCAAGAGCTAACGTTTGTCTTAAGCCTCCTGAAAAAAAAAAAAAACAGATATTGCTCGAAATTTGGTTGCTGTTCCTCTATTTTTTTTTTAATTAGCCCGCCAATGGTGACGTACTGGTCTGTGAAACGGGGTGTGGTACACAATGTGAATAACTTTCCCCGTCATTATTTTTTGTCGCAATTTTAAGTAGCTGACCAAAAAAAAAAAGATTTCTTCAAAAATCTCCAGTCTGAAAACCCGGTTCGTGAGACCGGCCAGCGTCACAAATGATCAAAGTCAAATGTACGTCACCAATGGCGGGTTAATTTTGTATATATTTATGTCCTATAAAGAGGATTTTCCATTAAATTAGCTTCAATTTGTATCTTAAACATAGAATGGACATCGCGGTTGAAATGTTCTTCTGGACTTATTGAATATAAAGTACGCTCGAAATTCCTCATAAGGTAACGTAGCTGCAAATTCATCACTCCGGCACAAAGTAAAAAAAGTAGTCAATGCTGTTTTTTTTAGATTTTCTAAAACTATTGGGACAGTATTGGAATTAAAGTAAACCCTTTGGCAATTTTCCAAATGAACGTTTATATGTGTAACCGGAGGAAATCGTTCATGAATCAAAAATGGTGGATTCTTTAGACTAAAGACAGCTAAATCTAAACCTTTGTTAACATATTTGCAAATGTAATTTATTATTTTTACACTTCTACAAACCTCTACATTTATGTATGTGTATGTGAGTTGAATATTCGTTACAGTATTAGTGAAAATGGAATAATCCATCAATTATATCGATAGCAAAACTGTCTGCTCGTGATTGAATTGTTGCTCGTCTACCGCCGTTTTCAGGAGATAGACGTCTGTAAAATGGATATCCGTCTTCACCTTATAAAGTTTCCGTTGTGAAGGATTTCGAACATTTTTTTAATGCAACTGGCATTTTTCATGCAATGGGACCATAACTATATCAAAATATGAGCGTGAAGTAAACCAGGTTTTTGCCATTCAACATAGGCCCTCCTATAAAAGATGAAGGTAAAATTACCAATCGTCCTCAATTTTTGTATCTTCGTTTTGATTGACAACGTCTCGCAGGTGAATATAATTTTAACCTTCAGCTTTTTCTGATTAGAACGTATAAAGTTATGTCTTTTTGTTTCAGTTTTTGCATACGCATCGACAATTGTCTGTAGTAACTCAAATTATTGTACGTGTTTTTTTCTAATAATTAATCGGTATTGGCTTCTTATAAAAAGAAGATTCTATTTGCAAAAAATTCCCTTGGTCATATACACACTGAACTTAGGTTAGTCAAACTAACTTTCGACAACATCCCACAACCAATTCCAGACTTCGGAGTTTTGATGGCCATTGTGTCCTTGGTGTATTATTCCTCTCTGCAACAATTTTTTTTCTATAATTACGAACTACCCATATTAAATACCCTTTACATTTTGATGATACCTCTTGTGTCTCTGCTAAATTAATCCTTGCTGCAAACCCTTTCGTATAATTGCTATTCCCCTTCTTTCTCATCCTGATAGGGTAAGATATCAAGTGCTGCAACAAATTCAATTGTTGCGAAACTAACTTTCGATTATATCCCACAACCTACATATAACATACTTCCAAGCTTTGATCCCTATTGTGTCCTTGATATATTAACCCTAGCTGCAAACTTTTTTCTATAATTACTGTTATTCACTTTTTCACCTTGACCTTACTTGACAACAAGCAAGATAAATAACAATTTCGATTGTTGTAAACAACAGTAAATAAACACAAAGCCTATGTTACTTCCGACGATCCTCTATTATGATAAAAAAAGTTTCATCTAAAACGGTTAGGCCGTTTTGGAAATTACCCGGAACAGGCAGACAGACATTAGAATTTTTTATGTGCATATACATTGGAACGTGACTTTTTTTTTTTTAATTTAGTTCTTTATTCTCAAAATTCAACATAAAATAGTAAATGTTTTTACAAATTCAAAGTTAAGCAACATAAGGTTTGAGAATAGTTAGTGACATTAATATTAAAAAAAAAATAGAGGTAATGTCACTTTATATAAATTAATTCAGTTCGGGGTGAACAGTAAGTACTCTAAATGCCATAGAAGAGAGAGGAGAAAGAAAATAATACAAATAATACAAATTTTTAGGTTCAAACAATTTAAAGTTCATTAGGTGATGAAGTTCAACAAGATTTCGATTTCATCATGGTTGATATTCAAAAGCCAACGTTTCACTTTACATAAAAAGATCCTTAATGTTCTAATGATTCGGATGTCTGGAGGGAGCTTGGTAAATAATTTAGGAGCTACAATTGAGTAAAAGCTGCTAAGTTAGAAGTGCGAAAAGCTGGTATGTTAACTATAGACCTAGAAATGCTTCGAAGGTTGTGGTTATCATAGATGGGGCTCTGTAAGTACCCTCCTCTAATAAAAAAAAAATCTTTAAAACTTTAAAATAGTACAAGTGTCTGACCGGCAAAATTCTCAGTTTATTAAAGAGAGAAAACAGGTTGGCTAAGCGGGATGAAAAGCATATTTTTCTGATGACATATTTTTGCAGTACAGCTAGTTGTTGAATTTTATTAAAATGAGTGCCACCCCAGCAGATTATACCATATTGTAATCTAGAGTGGAAGATTCCAGAGTAAATATTTTTTAAGGTACTTGTGGGGAGGAATTTTTGAAGCTGGTAGAAATTTCGTAGGGTGGATAGTAAATATTGTTTTAGTATAGAAATGTGATCGCACCAGCTCAGGATTTGGTCAATTACGACACCTAAGTACTTATAGCTCTTCACTATTTCAATGGTAAAACAGTTAGAAGAACAGCCAATATTTTCATTATATGGGACACTGCATCCACAATTCAGTAAGCTAAAACTACGGCAACTGGCTGCATGAAACACAATATTGACTACATGAGGTTCCTTGACGGTAAGGCTGAAGAACATAAGCTTCGTTTTACTGTTTGCTATTAACCTATGTTGCACAAGCCATAATCTTAACAGATGCACATCATGGTCAATTTCAGTACATAGGTTGAATAAATTGTTTGAGCAATACGCGAACGCGAAGTCGTCAGCAAAAGCCTTCAGCCTACCTGCAAAGGGAAGACTGAATACTGAGTTAACATATATTAAAAACAGTAACGGACCAAGGACAGATCCTTGTGGAACACCGAGGTTAATCAACTTAGAATCGCTAATATTGTTCCCCATTTTGACTTTCTGCGTCCTATTCTTTAGGTACGAGGCAAACCAATCTAGGACAAAGCCTCGAAATCCTGCACGGTACAGTTTACCCAAAACAATTTCATGATCCACCATGTCAAACGCTTTGGTTATATCTACGAAGAGAGCGGCGCAAGTTTTCTTTGTTGGTGAATAGTGTGTTGGCCTCTGACGCCGATCACACGGGATCGAATCCCGACACAGCCATGTCATCGAATGTGTTTTCACGGTGTTTCTCCTCAGCGGGGTTCTGACGAAACCCCCTGTAGTAAAACTGTCATGAAAAGCTGCTCGAAATTCGCCGTTCGGAACCGGCAATAAGCTGTAGGTCCCTTTCACCTATGAGAAAATTAAATCACACACAACATGGGTGATTGAGAGGAGCTCGGCTCAGCTCCTTCATGGACTGTAACGCCAAAATACATACATACATACATTACCCCTTTTGTAAATTGGAATCACGTACGCTCTTTTCAACAATTCAGGGAAAGTTCCTGAGAAGATGTTTAAATTGAACAAGTGAGCCAAAATATCGACCAAGTTAAACGCAATTCTTTTTAGGGTGGAATTGGAAATACCATACAGGAGTTTGAGTTATTTAGCGAGTTGATCAAGTTTAATAATTCTAAGCCCGAAATGCGATTAAAGACGAAGCTGCAACTAGTAGATGTACGATCAAAGACTAGAGGCCCGGAACAACTACCACAAGACAGTAAAAAGCCACAAGAGGAAGACTTCTGCGACACAGGCGAAATATTCATTAAATTCGTTTGCAACAACTACAGGATCTGTTACGATAGTGTTACCTTTTTCAAGGGTAATGGATACGTTATTTATTTTAGTTTTACGATTGATTATGCAGTTCACTACTTCCCATTCCTTTTTTAGGGTTCCGTACCCAAAGGTAAAACGGAACCCTATTACTAAGACTTCGCTGTCCGTCCGTCCGTCCGTCCGTCCGTCTGTCACCAGGCTGTATCTCATGAACCGTGATAGTTAGACAGTTGAAATTTTCACAGATGATGTATTTCTGTTGCCGCTACCACGACAAATACTAAAAACAGAACAAAATTAATTATACATATACATAATTAGAAACAACTAATAATAAATTGTTTCGAAAGGTTTTCGTTGTCATCTTTCGGTCAGTTCCCATTTGTGAACGGCTTGTAGTCATCCATTTTGGGAAATCAAACTCACAGAAAGCGGATAGCCTGAGGGTACGATCAGCGCTTGACACGCGAACGAGTGGAGTTCAGTCCGCAGAAGGTCAGAATTTTTTTTTTTTGTGTTCCTAGTAGCATATGAGGGAGAGTGGGCAAAGAACTCGGAGAGAAATCTTCGGCGAAGTACTCGGAGAGTGATATTCGGGGAAGAACTCCGGTACGGTTTTAAGCAGTTCCCGGTACGCGGCCGTACCGTGTGTCCTATTGCCTACGTTGGTCGCGGATATCACGTTCGTTGTATAAGGTATTGAAATCACGAATTTGCGTGTCGCGATTGGTGATGCGGGCTTAGCCGTTGGTCAGACGAGATTCGGTACGACTGTTCGAATACTCAAGCTGCGGTTTATTTACTTTTTTGGATAGTGAATTCCTTTTTTTTTTTTTTTTTTTTTACATATAGTTTTTTTATTTATTTCGATGTCATTTATTTCGGTGTAGGGTAGTTTTAAGGAATAATTGTAAACCTAGATTAAGTTAGGTTAATGAAATCAAATTTGTGACATATTGAATTGGAAACGATTACGGTGTTTTTTTTCTTTTGCGTGGGATATTTCGCGAGTCTCGTAGCAAATTCGGGATTCTTGCTGCGGGTAAGTCGGCGTGAGGGCAATCGCGTGGCGCCATTGGTCACGACCAGTCCTCGCAGCTGGCCTAGCATCCCTTTCGCACGACGTCGCGGCAGGTGGAGAGGAGCAAGAGAGCAAGAGGAGCAAGCGATCTTGCACACATTCGAACCGATACGTACATACGTGCATACGCATCACATACGTGCATACACGTATACATACATATGTACATTACGAAGTAGAGTTGGGTAGTTCCGGACACCTATAGTTCACGGAACTATGTCCTCTCTCGGACACATGTCCTCTCGTTCCGCAAATTGAACGAAATGAGTTCCATAGTTCCATTCAATCCTTATTCATCAATCACATATGTACAAAACGAAAAAAAAACATGAATGCAACGAACATGCTTCTCATACGGTATGAGTTATACCTCGTAGTTTTCAAGAAACCCAAAAGTATGGAGATGTGCTCGAACAGTTGGTGTACACTGTACAGCACACTTGAACTGAAATGAAGAAAAGAAATGAAAGAATATAATGCCCGCACCGCATTTCGTGAACGAATGTCATACATGTGTATGTATGCATTCAGGTCCGGACATGGACATGGTTTGCTAGTTCCATATCGGTGCGATAATACATTTAGACATGGACATGTTTTTGCTAGTTCCATATCGGTGCGAGTATACATTTAGTATTTTAAAACGGGTAGAGATTGCAGTGCATACTGAGATGGAATAATTATCTTATAACCCCATTTAGATACTGTTTCAAATATATTGAATGGTCTTTCCAACAAAGTTGTTGGTCCAATATAACACCTAAATATTTGAAACTGTCCACGTGTTCAATCAAGAAGCAATTTTCAAACATTCTTGATTGTTGAATACTATATCTTCAAGATCAAATCGATTACACAATGGTGCATGATAATATAAGGGAAGGTCTCTGAAAACTGTACCATTGATATTAAATATCATGTACTTCGTTTTGTTGCTAATTATTAGTTTATGATAATTAAACCATCTCCTTAACATATCTAGGTCATTATTAACATCTGCAAAACTATCAATTAAGTTAGTGTTTGAGTGGAAAAGGTTGTAAATTTTGCCTTTAAAAGGTTGTAAGAAAAACGAATTAACATAAATTAGAAAAAGGATTGGGCCCAATACTGCTCCTTGGGGAACACCCATATTTAAGAAGTCTATAGAACTGTAAACATTCCTAATTTTCACAACTTGATAACGGTTGGATAAATAAGAAGAAAATCATTTATAAATGGAGCCTCTGAAACCCGCTTTGTAAAGTTTATCGAGTAGCAAAGTATGATTAACCATATCAAAGACCTTACTGATATCAACAAATAATGTTGATGGTATTTGAGAAGTGTTTAGACTATTATATATTTCACCAGTTAATTTCAATAAAGCAGTTTCAGTCGATTTGCCACGTTTAAACCCAAATTGGCAATCTCTCAAAAAATAAGTATTTTCTAAAAATTACAACATTCTAGATTTTAACTATCCGATAAGTGAGAATAAAATGTCACTGATCATGTATTCCTGTTGCTGCTTTATCAACAAATACTTAGACAGAATATAATAAATATATGTATAAATGGGGCTCCCATACAACAGACATGCTTTTTTTTGCCGTTTTTATACATAATAGTACGGAGCCCTTCGTGCGCGAGTCCGACTCGCACTTGGCCGGTTTTTTTTTTCTTTTGCGTGGGATATTTCGCGAGTCTCGTAGCAAATTCGCGATTCTTGCTGCGGGTAAGTCGGCGTGAGGGCAATCGCGTGGCGCCATTGCTCACGACCAGTCCTCGCAGCTGGCCTAGCATCCCTTTCGCACGACGTCGCGGCAGGTGGAGAGGAGCAAGTGAGCAAGAGGAGCAAGCGATCTTGCACACATTCGAACCGATACGTACATACGTGCATACGCATCACATACGTGCATACACGTATACATACATATGTACATTACGAAGTAGAGTTGGGTAGTTCCGGACACCTATAGTTCACGGAACTATGTCCTCTCTCGGACACATGTCCTCTCGTTCCGCAAATTGAACGAAATGAGTTCCATAGTTCCATTCAATCCTTATTCATCAATCACATATGTACAAAACGAAAAAAAAACATAAATGCAACGAACATGCTTCTCATACGGTATGAGTTATACCCCGTAGTTTTCAAGAAACCCAAAAGTATGGAGATGTGGCGATAAAGCTCGAACAGTTGGTGTACACTGTACAGCACACTTGAACTGAAATGAAGAAAAGAAATGAAGGAATATAATGCCCGCACCGCATTTCGTGAACGAATGTCATACATGTGTATGTATGCATTCAGGTCCGGACATGGACATGGTTTGCTAGTTCCATATCGGTGCGATAATACATTTAGTTCCGGACATGGACATGTTTTTGCTAGTTCCATACCGGTGCGAGTATACATTTAGTATTTTAAAACGGGTAGAGATTGCAGTGCATACTGAGATGGAATAATTATCTTATAACCCCATTTAGATACTGTTTCAAGTATATTGAATGGTCTTTCCAACAAAGTTGTTGGTCCAATATAACACCTAAATATTAAAATCTGTCCACGTGTTCAATCAAGAAGCAATTTTCAAACATTCTTGATTGTTGAATACTATATCTTCAAGAACAAATCGATTACACAATGGTGCATGATAATATAAGGGAAGGTCTCTGAAAACTCTACCATAGATATTAAATATCATGTACTTCGTTTTGTTGCTAGTTATTAGTTTATGATAATTAAACCATCTCCTTAACATATCTAGGTCATAATTAACATCTGCAAAACTATCAATTAAGTTAGTGTTGGAGTGGAAAAGAGATGTTTCATCAGCAGTTATTTTGCCTTTAAAAGGTTGTAAGAAAAACGAATTAACATAAATTAGAAAAAGAATTGGGCCCAATACTGCTCCTTGGGGAACACCCATATTGAAGGGTGTGAGAATAAAATGTCACTGATTATGTATTTCTGTTGCTGCTTTAACAACTAATACTTTAACAGAATATAATAAATACATGTATAATTGGGTTCCCATACAACAGACATGCTTTTTTTTGCCGTTTTTATACATAATAGTACGGAGTCCTTCGTGCGCGAGTCCGACTCGCACTTGGCCGGTTTTTTTTTTCTTTTGCGTGGGATATTTCGCGAGTCTCGTAGCAAATTCGCGATTCTTGCTGCGGGTAAGTCGGCGTGAGGGCAATCGCGTGGCGCCATTGCTCACGACCAGTCCTCGCAGCTGGCCTAGCATCCCTTTCGCACGACGTCGCGGCAGGTGGAGAGGAGCAAGTGAGCAAGAGGAGCAAGCGATCTTGCACACATACGAACTGATACGTACATACGTGCATACGCATCACATACGTGCATACACTCACACAACTGTACGCTATGTATAAGTATACATACATACATACATATGTACATTACGAAGTAGAGTTGGGTAGTTCCGGACATGTATAGTTCACGGAACTATGTCCAGAAATGAAAGAATATAATGCCCGCACCGCATTTCGTGAACGAATGTCATACATGTGTATGTATGCATTCAGGTCCGGACATGGACATGGTTTGCTAGTTCCATATCGGTGCGATAATACATTTAGACATGGACATGTTTTTGCTAGTTCCATATCGGTGCGAGTATACATTTAGTATTTTAAAACGGGTAGAGATTGCAGTGCATACTGAGATGGAATAATTATCTTATAACCCCATTTAGATACTGTTTCAAATATATTGAATGGTCTTTCCAACAAAGTTGTTGGTCCAATATAACACCTAAATATTTGAAACTGTCCACGTGTTCAATCAAGAAGCAATTTTCAAACATTCTTGATTGTTGAATACTATATCTTCAAGATCAAATCGATTACACAATGGTGCATGATAATATAAGGGAAGGTCTCTGAAAACTGTACCATTGATATTAAATATCATGTACTTCGTTTTGTTGCTAATTATTAGTTTATGATAATTAAACCATCTCCTTAACATATCTAGGTCATTATTAACATCTGCAAAACTATCAATTAAGTTAGTGTTTGAGTGGAAAAGGTTGTAAATTTTGCCTTTAAAAGGTTGTAAGAAAAACGAATTAACATAAATTAGAAAAAGGATTGGGCCCAATACTGCTCCTTGGGGAACACCCATATTTAAGAAGTCTATAGAACTGTAAACATTCCTAATTTTCACAACTTGATAACGGTTGGATAAATAAGAAGAAAATCATTTATAAATGGAGCCTCTGAAACCCGCTTTGTAAAGTTTATCGAGTAGCAAAGTATGATTAACCATATCAAAGACCTTACTGATATCAACAAATAATGTTGATGGTATTTGAGAAGTGTTTAGACTATTATATATTTCACCAGTTAATTTCAATAAAGCAGTTTCAGTCGATTTGCCACGTTTAAACCCAAATTGGCAATCTCTCAAAAAATAAGTATTTTCTAAAAATTACAACATTCTAGATTTTAACTATCCGATAAGTGAGAATAAAATGTCACTGATTATGTATTCCTGTTGCTGCTTTATCAACAAATACTTAGACAGAATATAATAAATATATGTATAAATGGGGCTCCCATACAACAGACATGCTTTTTTTGCCGTTTTCATACATAATAGTACGGAACCCTTCGTGCGCGAGTCCGACTCGCACTTGGCCGGTTTTTTATTATATTCCCTTGAGCACTTCGTAATTTGTTTGTATAGTATCTGTTACGACAAAACTTGATTTCCTTACTAATTTTTTTACATAAGTTGGTGTAACGGTATTTTAAGGTACAATTTAGTGTGTGTTTGCAGATCTTACTATGGAGTTTGTGTTTCAGTTTGATTTGCTTGAGCAGTGAATTAGACCTCGGCTTGTCCAAACAACTGGGGTCAAATCTCCTCACTCGAAAGACCCAAGTCATGCTTTACAAAACGCTCATTCTGCCAGTCTTGCTGTATGGAGCCGAAAGCTGGACGATAAGCAGGACAGCGGAGCTGATTTTGGGTTCTTTCGAAAGAAAAATTCTGCGCCGGATATTTGGTCCTGTCTGTGAGGAAGGTGAATGGAGAAGAAGACACACCCGCGAACTCTACGAGCTGTACCAAGATGTGGATGTAGTCCGGAAGGCAAGGATCCGTCGACTACACTGGCTCGGCCACATCGAGCGCATGGACATCAACGCTCCAGCTAAGAGGGTCTTCGACTCCGAGCCTCCTGGTTCGAGAAGAAGAGGAAGACCGAACCTCCGGTGTAAAGACCAAGTAATCGCGGATGTAAGACACCTTGGTCTTGACAACTGGAGGCAGCGTGCCCGGGACCGTCAAGGATGGAAGGCTCAGGCTCAGATCTTCCATGGATCGCAGGCCTGATAAGTAAGTAAGTGAATTAGTAATCCAGGGTTTAAGTCTAACTTGTGATTTGTTTTGTACTAAGGAGATGCTAGAGCCATAAATATGGTCAATTAACTTTTTCAGAAATGATTCGTAGGCCAGAGAAGCATTTTCTTCGGCATAGGTTTCTTCCCAGCTTTCTCTCAATAGTTTTCCATTTAGTAGGCTAAAATTGATTTTTGTTATTTTTTTGGTAATTTCTTCAGAAACATTTGAATATGTTAAGCTCTAAAAGATAAAACCCGTCATACAGTGATCGGTAATATTAAAATTAAAATTTAGACCCGCACAGTCATTGATTTCAACCTGGAAGCGAGCAAAAACATGATCAAGACAAGTATTAGCTATTGGTCTTGTCGGTTCATTTATAAATGAGACCAAACCATGATGATTAGCCAATAGGGCTTTATACTTTTCAACAGCAGCGTTAGAGCTCAGGGTATCAATGTTAATGTCGCCAATGATAATAGGATTAGGATTATAACTGAGAATTCATCCATGACCATATGCAAAGGAATATTTTGAAGTCTGTAGACACAAGTCAAAATTAAATTTATATTATTAATAGAACAAGAGACTCTAAGGATATCAGCACTTTGGACACTAATAGAGGCAACAAGAGGCACAAATGTATCTTTAACAAAAACTCCAACCCCCCCGCTGTATAAGAATCATTAGGAATCGGATGGAAAACGTAGTTTGGTATGTGGTAATCTTCTTTCTCAAAAGAGTAGATCCAAATCTCTGACACAAATATCACATCTGGTAAATAATTAAAATTTGCGAGATTACAAACTAATGAATCGAAATTTTGTCTCAAACTCCATACATTTTGGTGCAGGATGTAAATCGGGTAATTACTATTAGAACTGGAGAATAGGGAGAGGTCCTGGCAATCATTTATGGTTTTAATGGTAAAGTCGTTGTATGTGTTCAAATTATCAAACAGAGATCTAATCATGTATTGTTTCAAGATCATCAAAAGGTCTTATAACAACAACTTCACCATTTTCAACCTTTCTTAACAAAATATTAGAATTACTGAACCATAGGTATTTATATTTTTTCTCTAGTTTGACTCTTTTTGCAGCCATGAAGGCCCTGGTGTATTTATTATATCACTAATATAAATACGATTTCTGTTTTCAGTACCAAACACCGAAGTTTTCCTTGCCGATCGTTTGCCCTTCATGATCATTTTCTGGGCCTCAGTAGTAAACAGGTGAACACATAAAGTGTTTGATTGTGTGGTACTTGCTGATTTACGTTTTGTATAACACTTTTCAATTTCATCAGGAGAGACAGCGACATTCAGAGCGTCGCTGAAAACTTTTACCAACTTTCACCAACAATTTCAATCACCTTCTCCATTTGTTTCTGTTCCTTCCAGTTCAGTTTGCTTTCCAGCGTGGAAACTCTCGTTCTCAGTGATGCGTTTTCTTCTCTCAGCTGATGTACTGTATGGAGAAATTCTGTGTTGATTTTTTTCAGACTAAGAATCTCTTCATACAGCATTTTAAGGGTTATTGAACTGCCGTCGATATTCATTGCCAGTGAACTTTGCTCCTCGGACTGCTTGCTGGTTGATGCCGTTGCACTTTTTAGAGTTGTTGGTAAACGTTTTTGCATTTGCTTCACTTGCTTAGTCAGCTGCTTCGACGACGAACCCACCGTATTTTGTTGTTGTTTGTGCTGTGATGAGACATCTACAGCAATGGGTTCAGATGTAAGTATTTGCTGCAGCGATTTACGTCGTAGAGCAGAACACTTAATACAGCGATAGTTGTTGTTGGTACTGTTCATACAGTCAACATCGGATTGCAGAATATCGACACAAGCACCGTGAAAAAAGTATTTGCAATCAGAGCAGTATATTTTTAGGGTATCACTACGATCAATTTTACTCTTGCAACTTGCACAGTTCATGATTTCAAGATGTTTTAAAAAAAGTAATAAGTACTACTGATTTGGGAGCTTTAAATGTGTTGCAAAAAGCGCGCACCCCACGCCACTACAGAACACATGTCCGCTCTCGCCGACAACTTTTTACTATTCTCACAAATGTGTGCTGTTCTCCCTGTTCTGAATTGCTTTTTTCATCATTAAACAAAACTATTGTCTTGTGTGGAACAAGAAGGCTTTGCCGAGTGTAAATTCATAGTATACTTGCCACGAAAAATCTTCTCGACTCACGCCGTTCGGAATCGGCTTTAAACTGTAGGTCTCTTTCACCTGTGTGAGAAATAAAACAGAACATGGGTAACTGAAAGAAACCTGGCTGGGTCCTGTGGTCCTGGGCTGTAACGCCACCAAAGGAGAAAGACCACCTCAATAGAATTATTCTTCAAACAAAAATTAAAAACCCGGTAGTTCGTGTTGCGAATAATGGATACTTTAGGCCAGAAAAGGGCTAGAAAAAGGGTTATGAAAAGTTAGCATATACTGCATAATTTTCTTGATCCTTTCTGTAAAATTCGCTTGCAGATGCTAAAATCGGTGAAGTTCCAGCGGGACCCATGCGCGTCCTCGGTTCACGGTCCACTTAGGTACTCCAAACAACAGAAAGAAACTACCTTCTAACTCCCTGCAAACAGCTTTCATATTTAAAACCTAAGTGGAAACAAAAAGAGGAACTTGGTAAAATTTTAAAATATTTAAAACATAAAAATGCCCTTTTGAATGAATCCACTATTTCTACGCTAATCATCTTTCACTTAATCAACTTCCCACTCCTTTCTAACGTTAGTCCTGTCAGCTTCGTACTACTTGGTTTCCCACATAAATTTTACAACCCAATAAATATTAAATATTTAGTATTTGGTTTGGGCACAAGGGACTCAACGTAGTCTACGTGGGCTTTGACTTTCCGTCAATAGGGCACCCATATACCTAACCTAACTTAGTATTTGGTTACATTGACTTTCATTTTCGACTAATAATATTTCGGGGCTATCTTTGCAGACATTTTCCCCACGCCAAAAGACTTGGCTCGATTTTGCTTGTATAAGATGGACCGGTGTACTTTCCAAATGGACGTTTCAAAGGTTTGGACTCCACCATTTTAACCTTCCTCGTAATGCTCTCATCAGAACTTTGCGTATCTTGTTATCGAGTGCGTCTTTCCCTTTCCGAGGTCAAATCACTGAATCTGCATCAGCGAGTAGTGGTCCGTCACAGCTGTAACTCCTCTCTTATTTGGATTGGGAGCCCTACAGCGAGAACAAACCACCCTCTCCTTTCCGCAATCGTCTGGCCTATTGCCCTTATTCGACGTGTCTGTCCGAATGGTCAATTATACTCGAAATCCGCACATGTCATGATGAACGCTATCACTAAAGATACGAATTTGTCCGAAGCTACACACCTTTTTGGTTTTTTGTATTTTTTGGAACCGGATTTGATAATAAATGCCTCCTATAGCAATCGACCACACAACCCAAAGTCTCTAACGTTGGACGACAAAAGTCAGATTTTTCGCAACTTATATAACAGAAAACACTTTTAGAATTTCCTGAAGTTTTTTTCACAAGGTGGCAGTGACGATTATAAAATCATTGAGATATACGAACACTCCAGGTGAGGCTCCAAATAACCTTCAAGTATGATTTCGGTAAACCGTTGCCATATCGCCGTACGGTATGTAAGCCGAAAAGCATTCGCTAAAACTGAAATTGTTTTTTTTTTTCTTGCTTGCCAGATGACCGGCCTTTTTTTTCGTCGTCGGTCTTGCCATACAGACAATTCCAGCCTGTTGCCCACTTGATCATGACCACGACCCTAGTGTAGCCATCTACCACTATCGTTTCCATCGTAGCATCTGTTTCCCCTTCCAAGAACTTAACATCACGCGCATGAACAATCTGATGTTTACTTGGCAGCCATACTCGATATCCTTTCCGATCCCTTGGATATCCAACATATACGCCTTCCATCGATCGTTGCAAATGCTTGTCTTTCATTGGATCCTTATTGAGAAGGAGCACTCTCGAACTAAACACCTTCAAGTCACCCAGGTTTACTCTTTTACCGGTCCATTTTTCAAAAGGAATTTCACCTTTCAAACTGCTTGTTGGACACCGATTCCGGATATAACGTGCGGTGGCAACTGCTACAGACCAAAATGAAGAGCTCATGTTGGATTGCAGCAACAAATATCGGGCCATATCCAACAACGTTCTATTCTATCGTTCTGCTACTACATTTTGCTAAGGAGTGTGTGGTATTGTCAACCTCCTCTTTATATCTTGGCTAGGCAAATATTTATCAAATTCCCCATTGCAATACTCACGACCATTGTCAGACTGCAAACACTTTACTTTGAAACCAGTTTGCCTCTCCACAAGCTTCTGGAAGAGTTTGAATGCCTCGAGAACACCACTCTTCTGTTTCAAAAAGTAGACCTTACACCACCTTGTACAGTCGTCAATAAATGTGAAAAAATATTTGGCATGTCCAGTTGATTCTGTTCGAAATGGTTCAACCACATCAGAGATTATACATTTTAACACGGCTGTCATTTTCCCTTTCAAACACACTTTTGCACACTCAGGCGTTTCCCGCACAAAATATAATTCACCCCTACGATCTGCAGTTAGAAATACGTTACCATCTCTATCATGTACATGGGCATAATCATTACGAACTATTACTTCATAACCTCGGTTCGTAATCTTAGAAAGGGAAATTAAATGTGTCCTTAAGTAAGGAACATACAGCGTATCCTTGAATTTAACCAGCCGTGGTCCACCATCACCAGCTACCGATAGGTAAACAATTCCCTTACCCTTTACATCGGCCGAAGCATTGCTTGCAAGGTTTAATTTTGTTTAAGTGGAATCTCCCATGGATTTGAATAAATATTCATCGCCGTACAAGTGTGATGTGCATCCACTATCAATTATCCATCCCCTGTTAATTGTTCCTGCATATGAATCGCTTTCACTGGTGGCTGTATGGCTTGCTGCAAAAGAAACGTCAACATTTTCTACTTGCTTTTGCTGGGCATTCATATTACGGTAAGGACAAACATTCGCTTTGTGTCATATAATACTACATTTAAAGCATTTAAATTCAAATGTTTTTGTTGACACTTTATTCTCTGTCCTTCTCATACGATTTTGACGTGTGTTACTGCCAGCTGTCATAGCTATGACAACACCATTCGAAGATTGGTTTCTGGCTTCGCTTTCTTCGATAATTTTTACTTTCAAGACATCAACCGATGGCAGCTCATCTTTGAGACTCGATCGCACGCCGAAAGTTTTCATACGATGCTGGCAAACTGTATAACAACTTTATGGCGAGCAAATCACCGTTTATTTGCACACTCATACTTTCCAATTTGTCCACTATGTCAAAGAACTTTCCCATGTGCTCCTTTACATCGCCATTATCGTCCAGCTTTTGAAGCCTCAATAGTTTCAATAATGTTGCCTGCCTCGCAGGTCCCTTCGATGCATATATTGACCGCAATTTCAGCCATATTTCTCTCGATGTAGTACAGCGACGAATCTGCTTCAACTCCGACGGTTAAATAGACAAAATCAAATCTGCTTTCGCCTTTTTGTCCAATTTCAACCACTCACCCTTTTTAGGTTCGCCATTCGGCATTTCAATCGTTCCACTAACAAAATCCCACAGATCATTCTTCACTAGAAGCGCTTCCGCCTGCATAAACTTCTTTAGCCGCGTTGGGCACTTTTTGGTAGGGGGTGATCTTATGGGGCGCGTCACCGACATGCTCGCATACATGTGTGTTCGCGTCACTGCTTATAGCAGTATATCTGTAGCTATGCAGATGACGTATTGTGCAAAAATACGGTAGACGAAAAACGTATGGGTTCGCGTCGCCGACATGCTAATGTTAATAGTATATCTATAGCTATGAGTACGACTTGTTGCGCTTGGTCAGCACTGAAGGCATACATATCTATATACATACATATAGTATATAACATCTACTGCTCAAACACCAGATACCGCATGCACAGCGGCCTGTGCATCCATACATATGTACATATACTCACGCAATTCGTTCTAGGTACATACTACAAAAACAGCGAAAGAAACCTAAAGTAATACATATGTACATACACGAGTAAGCAGCAGATTATGCCATGGAATTCTTCGTCCTCTTGCTGGGCCTAGTGAAACACTCAATTTATGTCTGTTATTATCTTTTTCTGTTCTTATTCTTCTTTTTTCTTCAGTTTCTTAGTTTATTCTTCTTTGATTTCTTTGTCTATTTTTTTCTGTTCTAATTCTTCTCTGTTCTTCAGTTTCTTCTTGTCTTCTTTCAATTATCTTCTGTCTTTTGTTCTGAATTTGTTCTTCTGTTCTATTCGCATACCATGACTGAGAGAGTATGAGAGCGACTGTGTGTGTGTGTGTGTGAGAGAGAGAGAGAGAGAGAGTATGAGCACAAGTGCTTTTTGCTACAAACTCTAGCTTTAGATTGTACCGTTCTAGGTTAGTGTGCTGGGTTAGGATCACAAAGAAAAATGTCTATAATAATATGTTATGATATGTTCTCCTAATTGAATGACTGTTGTTTCATTGAATATAAGAGAGAAATGGTAACTGTATACATATTCAATTTCGTCATGAGAAAGCGTATTCTTGAAGAAATGAAACTGATTAAATTGTAGATTTGATATTACAGAAAAGGAAAGAGTTTGAGCTCAACAA
Source organism: Eumerus sabulonum (assembly GCA_951905685.1). NCBI lineage: Eukaryota > Metazoa > Arthropoda > Insecta > Diptera > Syrphidae > Eumerus > Eumerus sabulonum. The sequence continues at coordinate 76,250,189 of OX645060.1, forward strand.
GACGTTGAAAGAACATTATAATTTTGTCGAGAATTATGACGTGAAGAAGTTCCAGATGATAATGAAAAAATAAGAGATGTTGTTGGTAGATTTCCTTATCAAAATCCATTTCAAGAATGATATTATGATCCGAATGCAAAGATAAATTATGATTTATAACTTGCAATGTTAACCCTGGATGGTTATCCTTCGTCGAATCGACGAACAACTATTTTGTTTTTGATGACTTCCTTTAAGCTATTTATCCCTATTAATACTACCAGGGCAAGCCCGTTCATTTGTCGCATTCATTTTTCATTTTAAATCTCGTAATTTGAAATATTCTTTTTTTTTATACCATTTTAGTAACTTTCTTGATAATATCCATGGAAATTAATGCGAATACGAAACAGTGCTAAATGCTACTAAATGCTACTCAATGCTACTCAATGCTATTCAATGCTTTTTCGCGCGCGTTTAACTACTATAGGAGATTGTATGGGAGAATGTATGGGAGAGTGTATGGGAGAATGTATGGCAGAGTGTATGGGAGAGTGTATGAGAGAGTGTGTGGGAGAGTGTATTGGAGAGTGTGTGGGAGAGTGTATTGGAGAGTGTATGGAAGAGTGTATGGGAGAGTGTATGGGAGTGTATGGGAGTTGGGAGTTTTGTCAGTGTCGTCAGTGGTGTCAGTGGTCAGTCGCTGTGAGAGAGAGACAACGAGCCAACGATTGGCTCTGACGGGGCGACACAGGCCTTTGCGTTACTTTTTGAATTGATTAATGTAACTCCGTACATCATTTGGATGAAATAAATAAAAGGACGCAAACGCAAATGTAATACCTCAATGTTTTGTTACGACAAGGAACTGACGCAGCTGTCGTACAAGCCAAATTTTATAATCAGACAAAAGGAAATTGTCTCGAGTTGATCGCGAAAAAAGAAAAGTACCGAGCCCGAAGAAGGGAGGAGAAAAAACTACTGCGACAAAAGAAAAGGATCTCCGCAGCCTCCCAGCTCAAGGATATCGAGGAGTCTAGGGATAAAAATAAAACACGAGCCTTTTACAAGAAAGCCAAAAGCCTTGCAGGAGGCTTCAAAAAGGGCATCCAGGACCCGCAGGGAGTAGTGGATGTATTTAAGCAGCATTTCCAGCAGCCGCTTAACGAGCATGACCAAGAGAGAGTGGTAGGGATCGAGGAAATCCCAACTCCAGCCGCTGAAGTAGTCCTACCAACCAGCATCGAAGAAGTTGGCATAGCTATTCAGAAACTGAAGAACAACAAGGACGCAGGCTCAGATGGCTTGCCATCAGAGCTCTTTAAGGCTGGCGGCGATGTGCACCAGAGCATGCACCAGATCATATGCAGAATTTGGGAAGATGAAAGCATGCCCGACGACTGGAATACCAGCTCTATATGCCCCATCCACAAAAAAGGCGATCCTACCTCTTGCAAGAACTATAGAGGTATATCCCTGCTCAATGTCGCATACAAAATCCTGTCCAGCGTATTGTGTGAACGTCTAAAACCATTTTGCACCGCACTAATCGGCAGCTACCAGTGCGGCTTCCGGCCCGGCAAATCAACAATAGACCAAATTTTCACACTTCGACAAATCCTGGAAAAGACCAACGAGTTTCAAATCGATACACACCATCTTTTCATCGATTTCAAAGCCGCATACGACAGCATTCATCGTGAAGCACTGTTTGGGGCGATGGCCGGATTCGGGATCCCGGTAAAACTGATCCAGTTGTGTCGCGCCACGCTAAAAAACACGCGATGCACCGTGCAGCTCGGTTCTAGGACCTCGGAACCATTCGAAACATGCACCGGATTTCGGCAAGGAGATGCGCTGTCATGTGACTTTTTCAACCTGGTGCTGGAGCAGATAGTGCGACGGACAGGCGTAAACAGGGAAGGCACTATCTTCTACAAGTCCATCCAGCTGCTAGGATACGCGGATGATATCGACATCATCGCGTGTTCTCGCCGTGGCATTGTGGAAGCATTCACGGCGATTGAAGAACAGTCGAAACGAGTTGGTTTTAAGATCAATGAGGACAAAACGAAATACAGGCTGTCAGGCAAAAACCAATCCGTCGCACACCACGTGGGACAAAATATAACAATTGACAGATACAATTTCTAGGTAGTTAAGGAGTTTGTCTATCTCGGGGCAAACGTAAATTCCACAAATGACACCACAGTGGAGAGCCGGTATAGAATCGCCCTTGGCAATCGCTGATATTTCGGCTTGTCCAAGCAACTGGGGTCAAAACTCCTCATTCGGAAGACCAAAGTCTTGCTTTACAAAACGCTCATACTGCCAGTTTTGCTGTACGGAGCCGAAAGCTGGACGATAAGCAGGACAGTAGAGCTGATTTTGGGTTCTTTCGAAAGAAAAATACTACGCCGGATATTTGGTCCTGTCTGTGAGGAAGGTGAAGAGAGAAGAAGATACAACTGCGAACTCTACGAGCTGTACCAAGATGTGGATGTAGTCCGGAAAGCAAGGATCCGTCGACTGCACTTGCTCGGCCACATCGAGCGCATGGACATCAACGCTCCAGCTAAGAGGGTCTTCGACTTCGAGCCACCTGGTTCGAGAAGAAGAGGAAGACCGAACCTCCGGTATAAAGACCAAGTAATCGCGGATGTAAGACATCTTGGTCTTGACAACTGGAAGCAGTGTGCCCGGGACTGTCAAGGATGGAAGGCAGCTATAGCTCAGGCTCAGATCCTTCATGGATCGCTGGCCTGATAAGTAAGTAAGTAAGTAGGTATGTATTTATAGCGTTATAATAATCCTCAATACTTGTTACTATTTTGCTTGTTCTTATTTTGTCTATGAGTGTACCGACGAGTGTCTTTCCCTGAACCTATTTCTTAAAATTTCCTTTATTACTGGCCGTCTATTTAATCTACCATGTATTTGCAACACGCACTTCGCGTTACCGATTATTTTGTCTTTAATGTAACCTATAATAATTACGCGTACAATTGACTCAAAACTGTCTATTATGGCTTCTAGAGAATCAACTCGATCAATCAAATTCTTTTATCTTACTTATTAGCTCTAATATAATTTTAAGCCTTTCCACTGGCTGGACATTCTCCATTGTGTTTTTTTTTTTTTTTTTTGTAACCTAGCTTAATTTAATTGAATTGAATATGTTAATTTTATCGAACTTAAATTAATTTTATCGAGCCTTATTAATTTAATGTAACTTAGCTTAATTTTACTTAATAGGTATACTGTTTCTTACCGGTGGTATATTTTAACTTGTAGATTCGGTCTTCTTCTTCGAATGACTTTCTCTCGATTCTGGTTATCTTGAATGACAGCTTTCAGCTTCGGCTTCCTGCTTATTCTTTTGTTTTGCTTTCTTTTTTTGTTGTTTTTTTTTCCAGACTTTAGATTTGCACATCCTTAAAAAATTACTGAATGTCAAAAACCACGTGTTCGTTCTTGTATATTGCACTGTTGTTTAGTTGTATAGTTTAAATTACATAGTTCAATATGCAGATATAGTTTAGTTTAGCTTAAAATCAGTGTTTAATAATCAATTTAATCGATTTGATTATAATTTAATCACACTTTTTGTCGCGGTCGCAGCGTTGCGGTTAAATTGCACTGCATTTTACTTCAGTTTTTCTTTTTTCCGACTGCGCCAGTTAAGTGGGAGTTTAGTCAAAAAGAAAGGCACCATTTAAAGTTTAAAAGCTATTTGTTTATTCCTTTTTTTTAATCGTAATCTTTTCTTATCCTTTTCACTTTATTTGCACGTCTAGTCGCGGTGGCGGTCCACAATAGAAAGAGAGAGTGTGCTCAGCTTTGTCTTGTGAGAAGACGGCGTCCCTCCTCGGCGGGGTAACTTGACCGGAAAAAGCTTCTCGACTCAAGCCGTTCGGAATCGGCATTAAATTGTAGGTCCCTTTCACCTGTGTGAAAAATAAATCACACACAACATGGGTGATTGAGAGAAGCTTGGCTCTGGTCCTTTATGGGCTGTAACGCCACCAAAGAAGAGGAAGTCATGGGACGGAAGTGAAAAATTCAAACTAAAAATAACGGTTTTCTCTTTTTAATTAATTGCAGTATCCAGAATTTAAATTTTTTAAATTGTAAATTAAAATTATTACCGTTAGTCTGGTTTTCGCATATGTATATCGGCACTCCGAGTATCAATTATATACATTATTATATATTTTATTTATCGGTAAAATGCATATACATATGTATGATGGGCTGCGCAAGTTCTGGACAAAATGTAAATACAACTTATTTGAAATAATAATATGTATGTATGTATGTTGGCGTTACAATCCATGAAGAACCAAAGCCGAGCTTCTCTCAATCACCCATGTTGTGTGTGATTTTTTTTTTCCCATAGGTGAAAGGGACCTACAGTTTATTGCCGGTTCCAAACGGCGAAATTCGAGAAGCTTTTCTGGACAATTATACTACAGGGGGTCTTGTCTGTGTTTATATTTTCATACATTTTAATGAATTCAAGTATCAGTATAATTTCCATTATTTGCATTATCTTTCTCATTTATTTCAACAAACCTTATATTATGTATTCATTGTAGTCTAAAATGGATGAATCCCTGATGAGTGTAATATTGTTACGAAATTTAATCCCACACCGAATAGGGTTCGCACCACTGGATTGCGATAAACTACAATTGTCTTTTCATCCGAATTAAAACACACACACTTTTCTTGTTTCACCACAGATCAATTATCTGTGCAGCTTCACCACTTTTCTTTATTATCCAAAACCTTTTGAACACTTAAGACCTTATTACACACACAAACCTTTATTGAAAGCTTTTATTGATTGATCACACCGACTTGTCCCACGCTGTTCACTTTCACAAACTGAATGAATGCCGAGGGCGAGCGCTCGCGCTTATATAGCTATCGGTCCACCTTTTCGAATGTTCGCCGTCGGAAGTTCCCCTTCGGAAATATCTAGAATGTCCTGACATTTAGCATTGCGCCGTTGACAGTTGACATCATTTCAATTTCCCCTTCACCAGAGCTTTCGAACTTCGAAAGCGAAATTCAAACTTAACCGTCGGTTTGTGTCTCCGCAACAATATCCAATCTTCCAAAATCTTTCGTAAACAAGCCAGTAATTTGTTTCAGGCGAGTATCAATCTGTTCCAATAATTCAGCAGAAACCATGCTTACTTGGTCAATAATAAAGACTTTAATATATTTGAATAGATTTCTATATTGATTAGCTTTTTCAACATTACGAGTAAATGACGATAGCCTGAACCGTGATATGCTCAATGCACTATGAATTGTTGAACCATCTATAGCAGCAGCAGCCTTTACAGTTGATGCGCATTCTATGTGTATGTGTGTTGGTGTCTCAATCACCCATGTATGATTTTAGTTTTTCATAGGTGGAAAGGATCTACAATTTATTTCCGATTCCGAGCGGCGAATTTCAAGAAACTTTCATGACAATTATACTACAGGGGATTTTGTCGGAACCCCGCTGAGGAGAAGCACAGTGGAAACACGTGCGATGACATGACTGTTGTACGGATTCGATCCCGTGTCCTTGGCGTCAGAGGTCACACACTACCCACTGCGCCATGGCACTTCTCAATAATGAGAAAAAAATGCACTGAGCTCATGCTATGCATTGAAAATTCCAGCATCTGAAAATCTATTGTATTGTCTTCATTATTCTTTTTATTATAAGCGTCCTGCCACTACTAGCTGGTCAAGTTAAATATATCAGCAATATTAGGTAATGTATTGTGTTCGAGCTTATTTGAATTTTGTTGAATTTGAATGTTAACGTAAATTAAATTTTGAATTATATTACACTTATCAACGTAACTAATCTACTACAATTGTACATTCGACGTTATTTGAATCTCGCGCCAAATTGTTAGATCCTCCATCTTTTATTTGTTGTAACCAATCATGGCCGCTTCCCGGTCAACTTACATATATATTGTAGGCGATTTATAAAATGTGCTACTTCCACTAAGTCTACTTATAATTTATGCACACCCTGTATACCCTGTATGCTTTTAACATTTCGGAGTACATAAGTAAATCCCGTTAGTTCCTGGTAACTCTGATCGCACGATTCCCCCGGTTACCACAGTATATTTAAGTTCGTGTAACAAACGTTTGGGATCATTAAAGAAAGTAAAGAGTCAAGCGTGGGTTGTTTTTCTTCACCTACAAATATCAGAAGTGGGATCAGTGCTCGACTGTACGTTAAGTTTCTTTTTGCCTAACGCGTGAAAGTTTCCATAATCGCAAAAAAAAAAAACAATTTCGATTTTTTTTGCCTACGTGAGTTTTTTTATTTGCCACCACCGTAATCTCTATCGCGAGTGTCCAAATGTCTGAAGAGTGGGTACAGTTTGTTGAAACTGCAACAGTTGCAACGCTTCGAAACATTTTGCGATATTTTAAGATGCAGACAAGCGGTAATAAGGCGGAACTAAAACTACGAGTGCAGGATGTAGTTCAAGATTACGCAGACGGCGATCTGCGAAAATTGATTCAGGAGCATAGTGGCGTGGAAACCGTCGATCGATCATTATTCCAGAAAGTGTCTGACAACAATATAGACGACGAAGACCATCTGGACGAAGAATTGGAGAGATTGCGCGCCGTACTCAAGAAGAAGGAGGAGGAAATATCGCAACTCAAACAGAAGCTACGGGATCTGCAGTTGGAGGAAGATGTACCCAGCCATTCATCGAGTTCGCTTCATAGCTTCAGGGATTTCGAAGACATGATGTGTCCATTCACCGGCGACGATCATTTTCCAGTGAACAGATGGATATCACAATTCGAAGAACACGCGGAGCTTTTCTCTTTAAATAATCATACGAAATTTGTTTTTGGAAAAAGGCTGCTAAGTGGTACTGCGAAACTTTATTTGCGATCTAAGGATGTGCGCAATTGGACGGAACTTAAAGAAGCATTAGTGAGTGAATTCAAAAAAGTGGTAACGAAAGCAGATATATATAACGAGCTAAGGGAACGGAAGAAAAGGCGAGAGGAGAGCATACAACAATATGTCCTGGCCATGCAAGAGATTGCTTTCCATAATCCAATTGAAGAAGAAGATCTAATGCAGCTGATCATTAAAGGTATTTATGACACTGAAACAAACAAAAGTATTTTATATAGTGCAAACAATATGGAAGAGTTAAAACTTGTATTACGCAAGTGTGAAAAGTTCAAAAACAATTGCCGCGAAAGTAATTTTACACCAAGAAATACCCGAATCAATTCAGTTCACACAAACATACATAAAAAAGCTCCTACCCAAACAACTAGTATGGCAGATAATTTATCCGAAATAAAACCCCGTAATCAAAATAGTGTTCAAATAAAGTGTTTCAAATGTGGTGGCCTAGGACATATCGCTCGTAATTGCAATTACCCATCAGTTCATATTGTTCACTCAAACTTCGACAGCAGCAGCATGAACACTAGTAACAGCATCAACGACGATGTCAGCAGCAACAACAGATATAGTGCCAGCAACAGCATAGAACATGTCGGTAGCATGGACATCGTTAGAATTCCAAATATAAACAGGAAGAACAGCGCTCCAGCCAATGAATTCGAAAGAGAACTGTACTACAACTTTCACAAAGGAAATTCTCAGACTTCAACGACTCTGGTAACCTTATTGGACTCAGGAAGCCCCATAAGCTTCATTCAAGAAAAATTTCTACCACCGTTTATGATGTCACCTCCGGCTACCAATTGTCAAACGTATTGTGGTGTTAATAATAGCCGACTTGATTTACTGGGAAGTATCCAATCATGTATCTATTATGAAAATTTATTAATCAATTTGCAAATCCTTGTAGTAAAGAACTTCTCCATGAATTATCCAGTCATACTTGGAAGAGATTTCATCAGCAAAGTTGGTATGGTGTTGCAGATGCCTCAAGCAAATTTGAAGATGCAAAAAGAACGTACGTGTATATCACGTTCACCAAGAAATTTTAACACAACTAACCATCATCATGTTTCTTTGTCAGACGTCAGAATCATCTAATAAAGCTTGTGAGTCCCAAAGTCTTGTAAGTAACATAGATAAAACTGATGATTTTTTAGATCAAATTCTCAATATAGATATAGGTGATAATGATTTCGACGTCTGTATTACTATAAATGAAAACTTACCTGCTATGATTAAAGTAACTGTGAAAGATATGGTGAAGTCAGCTTGTTTAGGTAGTCAGAGAAACACATATGTAGGTGAAAGTGATTTTAAGATGACAATTATGTTATCCAAAGATTCACCATTTCATTATGCACCAAGGCGCTTACCTTATTTACATAAGGTGAAGTTACAGGAAATCATAGCATACTTACTAAATAAAGGTGTCATACGGGAATCCAATTCGGAGTATGCATCACCAGTAGTTTTGGTCGAAAAGAAGAATAGGGAGCTAAGACTCTGTGTAGATTTCAGGGAACTTAACAAAATCACCTTGCGAGATAATTATCCACTACCTTTGATTGAGGATCATATTGATCGTCTTAGAGAGAAAAAATATTTTACGACACTAGACCTGAAAAATGGTTTTCACCATGTTGCTTTGGAAGAGGGATCGATGAAGTATACGTCTTTCATAACCCCCTTCGGGCAATATGAGTATACCAAAATGCCCTTTGGTCTCAGGAATTCGCCATCGGTATTTGAGCGCTTCATGAAACACATTTTTGGAGATATGATTTCTAAGTCCAAGATTTTAACATATTTGGATGATATCCTAATTGCGACGAAAACTATTGAGGAACACTTGGACATCCTTAAAGAAGTTCTTCATGTCGTAACAACTAAAGGCTTGGAGCTCAGGTTGGATAAATGTTTGTTTCTACAAACCGAAATCGTGTATCTAGGTTACACTATAAATGAGACAGGTGTTAGGCCCAATGACGCCAATCTGAAAGCCGTTCGTGACTTTCCAATCCCCCGTTGTACGAAAGATGTTCATAGCTTCCTTGGACTATGTTCCTATTTCAGGAAATTCATCAAGCATTTTGCACATATAGCGAAACCGCTTTATGATCTATTAAAGGGTAACAGTCCGTTCATTATGGGTGTGAAAGAAATGGAAATATTTCAGCTATTAAAAGACAGGTTGTTGGCTGCACCTATACTTTCCATATATAGTCCACATAACGCTACTGAATTGCACTGCGACGCGAGTAGCCTTGGATTCAGAGCAATGTTGCTTCAAAAGCAAACAGATAATAGATTCCATCCAGTGTTTTACTATTCAAGACGTGCTACGGACTCAGAAAGTAGGTACCACAGCTATGAATTGGAGACACTGTCCATAATCTATGCATTAAGGAGGTTTCGGATTTATTTAACAGGGCTATCATGTAAAATAATAACGGATTGTCAGGCACTTGCCCTGACACTGAACAAAAAGATGCTCAATCCTCGCATTTCTCGTTGGGTATTAGAACTCCAGTCATTTGACTATACGGTTGAACATAGGAAGGGTGATCATATGTCGCATGTTGATTCTCTGAGTCGATCATTCAACATTCTTCACGTCGACGATGAATCCTTCGAGCTTATCCTTGCAGTTGCACAAAAGCAAGATTCGAAAATTTCTGCGATTGCTCGTGAGTCAGACAAAAATGAAAGTCCCTATTTCGAGATGATTGACGGGTTGATTTACCGTAAACATAATGGCAAGGTTCTCTTTTATGTTCCATCTCATATGGAAGATGAAGTCATTCGAACACACCACGAGGCCCTTTGCCATTTAGGTGTTGAGAAATGTTTTGCTAACTTATCTGAAATTTACTGGTTTCCTAAGATGAAGGACAAAGTGAAGACATTTATTAAAGGATGTCTTAAATGTATTTACTTCAGTCCTGAGTCTGGAAAAACCGAAGGCACCCTACACCCGATACCAAATTGGAATTCCCCTTTCGACACTCTACATATAGATCATCTTGGCCCGTTCTCGTGTTCCCCTTCTAAGAAAAAAACATCTCTTCGTGATAGTAGACGGGTTTACGAAATTTATAAAGTTATTTCCAGTAAAGAGCACCCAAAGTAAAGAAACCATGTTATGTTTGAAGACATACTTTGAAAATTATTCACGACCAAGTCGGATCGTGTCAGATCGTGGCTCTTGCTTTACGTCTCAAGAATTCGCTGAATTTTTGCGGTCTAGTGATGTTCAGCATACCAAAATCGCTACTCATTCTCCGCAATCCAACGGGCAGGTGGAAAGGTTAAACCGAGTACTAGTGCCAATGTTGGCAAAAGAGTGTGAAGCTAACAGTACAGCAAATTGGGACAAAAATATTCCTAAGATTGAGTTCGCCATAAACAACACCATGAACCGAAGTACGGGCTTTACTCCAAGTAAACTATTATTTGGTAAAGATCAGAAGGGCAAGTTGTGTGATAAGGTGAAAGAGTTTTTAGGTAGCAAATCAGAGCTAGGTATTGACTTAGGTAAGGTTAGGAAGATAGCTGCAGAAAACATTAAAAGAGAACAGGAGCGCAGTAAACGACACTTTGACGGTAGGCATAAAAAACCGAAAGACTATAAACCGGGTGATTATGTCATGCTCAAAAATATCGTTGCCACACCAGGTGTAAATAAGAAGTTACTAGCCAGGTATAGAGGTCCCTACGAAATCAAGAAGGTTTTGCGCAACGATCGATATATTGTTGGAGACATAGATGGCTTTCAATTAACAAAGATACCATTCAAGGGAGTTAGCAGTTCACATAATATGAGACCATACGTAACGCCGATGACAGACAAGGAAGATGATGAGAGTGAAGGTGTTGAAGAGGTTTAAAGAAAGACGAAACACATACCAGTTCTGCGAATGAAATTTCTTCTTTTTCTTATTTTTTCCACACCAACTTAAAGTATCTATTTTGTTTATGAACTTCTATAGTATCGATATTAGATTAAGTTAACTGATTATACGAAATGAATGTAAATGTACTAGATTTAAATGGAAAAAATGTGTTAATAGGTAATCGGGGCGATTACTCGATCAGAATGGCCGAATTGTAGGCGACTTATAAAATGTGCTACTTCCACTAAGTCCACTTATAATTTATGCACACCCTGTATACCCTGTATGCTTTTAACACTTCGGAGTACATAAGTAAATCCCGTTAGTTCCTGGTAACTCTGATCGCACGATTCCCCCGGTTACCTCAGTATATTTAAGTTCGTGTAACAAACGTTTGGGATCATTAAAGAAAGTAAAGAGTCAAGCGTGGGTTGTTTTTCTTCACCTACAATATAACCCCGAAAATAAAATTACTGTCTGTTTGTAACAAGTACCAGTGGAACAAGTCTTTCTTTTACTCGCATCGTCGCAAAAGATCACTTTTCAATCTTCTCGTGGCGAAGCTCGTACATTTTTGGCGCCCAACGTAAAAAACAAAAAGAATAACTATCGCGAATTATAAATAAAACGACGTTGTTCGTTTTGGTTCTGCGATAGAACTGACTATTTTATTGTTCTACGAGAAGCATCAGCACGCATAGCAGGAAAACAGATAAACCTGAGACGCTTGGAATTTAACTCCGCTTGTGTGCATGTTTGCACGTTCGCGAATCGTTCGCGAGCGTGAGAACAGACACTACGTAAGCATTTCCGTTCTGATCTCGAGTTCTGCCATTCCGCTGATAACTTCATAAATTCTTATGATTATATTACTTAAGTATATTACTCCTCCCCCACCAAAATAAGTTTTATCGGTTTTATTTTTGTTTTATTCATTAAAATGTCTGATGGGAAAATTTGGAGTTATGTACACATTTTCGTCAGTCTTAGCACTAGTTTTGCAACATTTGTTTTTACATAATTTACTTAGGTAAGCTAGTACACAGATCTTAAATAATATTACAATTACTACAACAATTATCAACATATAATAGTTATAATTATTTTTCATCTCTGGTAGAAATTTTAACTTCAGCTTCTGCATTTGTAACTGCTCTTCTAGTAGCTCATGTAGATCTTCTAATGGAGTGTTGTTTAATGTTAGTTCGACATTGCTCATCTGAATGTACGTTTTAGTATGAGGATGTAGTGTAGGGAGTAGTAGTGGACGACCAATTGCTAACATTTCATTATTCAGATAGTAGTGTTTGGACCATTGGAAACTGCAATTAACTGGGACTTCAATGAGTGATGTACCGATCAATATGATGAAGTCCGTTTGGTCACAAGTAAGCTTTATGCCATGAAAAACATAACTTGTAAAAAAACCAAGTCTCGCAACTCAGATCTTCTACCGTAAAAAGTTGTAAGATCAATGTATTACCAAGTCAGTTAATTTATTCAGTCCCTACTTAAGGGACCTTCTGCCTTGATTGATTACGTAATTAGCTAACCTAACAACATCTTATAGTGACCATACCAATATCAAAATCTTTTATGTTTTAAGTAAATAGATTGACCTGGCCATCGCATGAAAACACAATATATCTCACAAGTAATACATATTATATTAAATTAGATTATTTTGTGCTCATTGGTTAAAAGTTGCTTACAGGTTTCAAAGCATTGAATGTAGTTAGAGTTTATATCTATTTTAGCCCCTTTTTTTAAACACGACGTTAATGGCTTAGTGATTTTTGCGAAATCGGGGATAAATTTTCTGTAATAACCTAAGAGACCCAAAAAACTTTTAATTTCTTTTGCTGTCTTTGGAAGGGGGAAATTTGTGATGCATTTTATTTTATCAGGGTTTGGTTTGATTCCTAAAGGTGTAATAATGTGCCCTAAATATGCTGTTTCCTTTTTCAAAAACTCAGATTTATCTAACTGGATTTTAAAATTAGTTTCTCGAAGACGTTGAAATATTTTTTTGAGGTTGATCAGATGCTCTTGGATTGACGTGGAAAATACAACTATATCATCCAGATATACCAGACAGATCCAGATTAGAACTGGAGAATAGGGAGAGGTCCTGGCAATCATTTATGGTTTTAATGGTAAAGTCGTTGTATGTGTTCAAATTATCAAACAGAGATCTAATCATGTATTGTTTCAAGATCATCAAAAGGTCTTATAACAACAACTTCACCATTTTCAACCTTTCTTAACAAAATATTAGAATTACTGAACCATAGGTATTTATATTTTTTCTCTAGTTTGACTCTTTTTGCAGCCATGAAGGCCCTGGTGTATTTATTATATCACTAATATAAATACGATTTCTGTTTTCAGTACCAAACACCGAAGTTTTCCTTGCCGATCGTTTGCCCTTCATGATCATTTTCTGGGCCTCAGTAGTAAACAGGTGAACACATAAAGTGTTTGATTGTGTGGTACTTGCTGATTTACGTTTTGTATAACACTTTTCAATTTCATCAGGAGAGACAGCGACATTCAGAGCGTCGCTGAAAACTTTTACCAACTTTCACCAACAATTTCAATCACCTTCTCCATTTGTTTCTGTTCCTTCCAGTTCAGTTTGCTTTCCAGCGTGGAAACTCTCGTTCTCAGTGATGCGTTTTCTTCTCTCAGCTGATGTACTGTATGGAGAAATTCTGTGTTGATTTTTTTCAGACTAAGAATCTCTTCATACAGCATTTTAAGGGTTATTGAACTGCCGTCGATATTCATTGCCAGTGAACTTTGCTCCTCGGACTGCTTGCTGGTTGATGCCGTTGCACTTTTTAGAGTTGTTGGTAAACGTTTTTGCATTTGCTTCACTTGCTTAGTCAGCTGCTTCGACGACGAACCCACCGTATTTTGTTGTTGTTTGTGCTGTGATGAGACATCTACAGCAATGGGTTCAGATGTAAGTATTTGCTGCAGCGATTTACGTCGTAGAGCAGAACACTTAATACAGCGATAGTTGTTGTTGGTACTGTTCATACAGTCAACATCGGATTGCAGAATATCGACACAAGCACCGTGAAAAAAGTATTTGCAATCAGAGCAGTATATTTTTAGGGTATCACTACGATCAATTTTACTCTTGCAACTTGCACAGTTCATGATTTCAAGATGTTTTAAAAAAAGTAATAAGTACTACTGATTTGGGAGCTTTAAATGTGTTGCAAAAAGCGCGCACCCCACGCCACTACAGAACACATGTCCGCTCTCGCCGACAACTTTTTACTATTCTCACAAATGTGTGCTGTTCTCCCTGTTCTGAATTGCTTTTTTCATCATTAAACAAAACTATTGTCTTGTGTGGAACAAGAAGGCTTTGCCGAGTGTAAATTCATAGTATACTTGCCACGAAAAATCTTCTCGACTCACGCCGTTCGGAATCGGCTTTAAACTGTAGGTCTCTTTCACCTGTGTGAGAAATAAAACAGAACATGGGTAACTGAAAGAAACCTGGCTGGGTCCTGTGGTCCTGGGCTGTAACGCCACCAAAGGAGAAAGACCACCTCAATAGAATTATTCTTCAAACAAAAATTAAAAACCCGGTAGTTCGTGTTGCGAATAATGGATACTTTAGGCCAGAAAAGGGCTAGAAAAAGGGTTATGAAAAGTTAGCATATACTGCATAATTTTCTTGATCCTTTCTGTAAAATTCGCTTGCAGATGCTAAAATCGGTGAAGTTCCAGCGGGACCCATGCGCGTCCTCGGTTCACGGTCCACTTAGGTACTCCAAACAACAGAAAGAAACTACCTTCTAACTCCCTGCAAACAGCTTTCATATTTAAAACCTAAGTGGAAACAAAAAGAGGAACTTGGTAAAATTTTAAAATATTTAAAACATAAAAATGCCCTTTTGAATGAATCCACTATTTCTACGCTAATCATCTTTCACTTAATCAACTTCCCACTCCTTTCTAACGTTAGTCCTGTCAGCTTCGTACTACTTGGTTTCCCACATAAATTTTACAACCCAATAAATATTAAATATTTAGTATTTGGTTTGGGCACAAGGGACTCAACGTAGTCTACGTGGGCTTTGACTTTCCGTCAATAGGGCACCCATATACCTAACCTAACTTAGTATTTGGTTACATTGACTTTCATTTTCGACTAATAATATTTCGGGGCTATCTTTGCAGACATTTTCCCCACGCCAAAAGACTTGGCTCGATTTTGCTTGTATAAGATGGACCGGTGTACTTTCCAAATGGACGTTTCAAAGGTTTGGACTCCACCATTTTAACCTTCCTCGTAATGCTCTCATCAGAACTTTGCGTATCTTGTTATCGAGTGCGTCTTTCCCTTTCCGAGGTCAAATCACTGAATCTGCATCAGCGAGTAGTGGTCCGTCACAGCTGTAACTCCTCTCTTATTTGGATTGGGAGCCCTACAGCGAGAACAAACCACCCTCTCCTTTCCGCAATCGTCTGGCCTATTGCCCTTATTCGACGTGTCTGTCCGAATGGTCAATTATACTCGAAATCCGCACATGTCATGATGAACGCTATCACTAAAGATACGAATTTGTCCGAAGCTACACACCTTTTTGGTTTTTTGTATTTTTTGGAACCGGATTTGATAATAAATGCCTCCTATAGCAATCGACCACACAACCCAAAGTCTCTAACGTTGGACGACAAAAGTCAGATTTTTCGCAACTTATATAACAGAAAACACTTTTAGAATTTCCTGAAGTTTTTTTCACAAGGTGGCAGTGACGATTATAAAATCATTGAGATATACGAACACTCCAGGTGAGGCTCCAAATAACCTTCAAGTATGATTTCGGTAAACCGTTGCCATATCGCCGTACGGTATGTAAGCCGAAAAGCATTCGCTAAAACTGAAATTGTTTTTTTTTTTCTTGCTTGCCAGATGACCGGCCTTTTTTTTCGTCGTCGGTCTTGCCATACAGACAATTCCAGCCTGTTGCCCACTTGATCATGACCACGACCCTAGTGTAGCCATCTACCACTATCGTTTCCATCGTAGCATCTGTTTCCCCTTCCAAGAACTTAACATCACGCGCATGAACAATCTGATGTTTACTTGGCAGCCATACTCGATATCCTTTCCGATCCCTTGGATATCCAACATATACGCCTTCCATCGATCGTTGCAAATGCTTGTCTTTCATTGGATCCTTATTGAGAAGGAGCACTCTCGAACTAAACACCTTCAAGTCACCCAGGTTTACTCTTTTACCGGTCCATTTTTCAAAAGGAATTTCACCTTTCAAACTGCTTGTTGGACACCGATTCCGGATATAACGTGCGGTGGCAACTGCTACAGACCAAAATGAAGAGCTCATGTTGGATTGCAGCAACAAATATCGGGCCATATCCAACAACGTTCTATTCTATCGTTCTGCTACTACATTTTGCTAAGGAGTGTGTGGTATTGTCAACCTCCTCTTTATATCTTGGCTAGGCAAATATTTATCAAATTCCCCATTGCAATACTCACGACCATTGTCAGACTGCAAACACTTTACTTTGAAACCAGTTTGCCTCTCCACAAGCTTCTGGAAGAGTTTGAATGCCTCGAGAACACCACTCTTCTGTTTCAAAAAGTAGACCTTACACCACCTTGTACAGTCGTCAATAAATGTGAAAAAATATTTGGCATGTCCAGTTGATTCTGTTCGAAATGGTTCAACCACATCAGAGATTATACATTTTAACACGGCTGTCATTTTCCCTTTCAAACACACTTTTGCACACTCAGGCGTTTCCCGCACAAAATATAATTCACCCCTACGATCTGCAGTTAGAAATACGTTACCATCTCTATCATGTACATGGGCATAATCATTACGAACTATTACTTCATAACCTCGGTTCGTAATCTTAGAAAGGGAAATTAAATGTGTCCTTAAGTAAGGAACATACAGCGTATCCTTGAATTTAACCAGCCGTGGTCCACCATCACCAGCTACCGATAGGTAAACAATTCCCTTACCCTTTACATCGGCCGAAGCATTGCTTGCAAGGTTTAATTTTGTTTAAGTGGAATCTCCCATGGATTTGAATAAATATTCATCGCCGTACAAGTGTGATGTGCATCCACTATCAATTATCCATCCCCTGTTAATTGTTCCTGCATATGAATCGCTTTCACTGGTGGCTGTATGGCTTGCTGCAAAAGAAACGTCAACATTTTCTACTTGCTTTTGCTGGGCATTCATATTACGGTAAGGACAAACATTCGCTTTGTGTCATATAATACTACATTTAAAGCATTTAAATTCAAATGTTTTTGTTGACACTTTATTCTCTGTCCTTCTCATACGATTTTGACGTGTGTTACTGCCAGCTGTCATAGCTATGACAACACCATTCGAAGATTGGTTTCTGGCTTCGCTTTCTTCGATAATTTTTACTTTCAAGACATCAACCGATGGCAGCTCATCTTTGAGACTCGATCGCACGCCGAAAGTTTTCATACGATGCTGGCAAACTGTATAACAACTTTATGGCGAGCAAATCACCGTTTATTTGCACACTCATACTTTCCAATTTGTCCACTATGTCAAAGAACTTTCCCATGTGCTCCTTTACATCGCCATTATCGTCCAGCTTTTGAAGCCTCAATAGTTTCAATAATGTTGCCTGCCTCGCAGGTCCCTTCGATGCATATATTGACCGCAATTTCAGCCATATTTCTCTCGATGTAGTACAGCGACGAATCTGCTTCAACTCCGACGGTTAAATAGACAAAATCAAATCTGCTTTCGCCTTTTTGTCCAATTTCAACCACTCACCCTTTTTAGGTTCGCCATTCGGCATTTCAATCGTTCCACTAACAAAATCCCACAGATCATTCTTCACTAGAAGCGCTTCCGCCTGCATAAACTTCTTTAGCCGCGTTGGGCACTTTTTGGTAGGGGGTGATCTTATGGGGCGCGTCACCGACATGCTCGCATACATGTGTGTTCGCGTCACTGCTTATAGCAGTATATCTGTAGCTATGCAGATGACGTATTGTGCAAAAATACGGTAGACGAAAAACGTATGGGTTCGCGTCGCCGACATGCTAATGTTAATAGTATATCTATAGCTATGAGTACGACTTGTTGCGCTTGGTCAGCACTGAAGGCATACATATCTATATACATACATATAGTATATAACATCTACTGCTCAAACACCAGATACCGCATGCACAGCGGCCTGTGCATCCATACATATGTACATATACTCACGCAATTCGTTCTAGGTACATACTACAAAAACAGCGAAAGAAACCTAAAGTAATACATATGTACATACACGAGTAAGCAGCAGATTATGCCATGGAATTCTTCGTCCTCTTGCTGGGCCTAGTGAAACACTCAATTTATGTCTGTTATTATCTTTTTCTGTTCTTATTCTTCTTTTTTCTTCAGTTTCTTAGTTTATTCTTCTTTGATTTCTTTGTCTATTTTTTTCTGTTCTAATTCTTCTCTGTTCTTCAGTTTCTTCTTGTCTTCTTTCAATTATCTTCTGTCTTTTGTTCTGAATTTGTTCTTCTGTTCTATTCGCATACCATGACTGAGAGAGTATGAGAGCGACTGTGTGTGTGTGTGTGTGAGAGAGAGAGAGAGAGAGAGTATGAGCACAAGTGCTTTTTGCTACAAACTCTAGCTTTAGATTGTACCGTTCTAGGTTAGTGTGCTGGGTTAGGATCACAAAGAAAAATGTCTATAATAATATGTTATGATATGTTCTCCTAATTGAATGACTGTTGTTTCATTGAATATAAGAGAGAAATGGTAACTGTATACATATTCAATTTCGTCATGAGAAAGCGTATTCTTGAAGAAATGAAACTGATTAAATTGTAGATTTGATATTACAGAAAAGGAAAGAGTTTGAGCTCAACAAGACGTTGAAAGAACATTATAATTTTGTCGAGAATTATGACGTGAAGAAGTTCCAGATGATAATGAAAAAATAAGAGATGTTGTTGGTAGATTTCCTTATCAAAATCCATTTCAAGAATGATATTATGATCCGAATGCAAAGATAAATTATGATTTATAACTTGCAATGTTAACCCTGGATGGTTATCCTTCGTCGAATCGACGAACAACTATTTTGTTTTTGATGACTTCCTTTAAGCTATTTATCCCTATTAATACTACCAGGGCAAGCCCGTTCATTTGTCGCATTCATTTTTCATTTTAAATCTCGTAATTTGAAATATTCTTTTTTTTTATACCATTTTAGTAACTTTCTTGATAATATCCATGGAAATTAATGCGAATACGAAACAGTGCTAAATGCTACTAAATGCTACTCAATGCTACTCAATGCTATTCAATGCTTTTTCGCGCGCGTTTAACTACTATAGGAGATTGTATGGGAGAATGTATGGGAGAGTGTATGGGAGAATGTATGGCAGAGTGTATGGGAGAGTGTATGAGAGAGTGTGTGGGAGAGTGTATTGGAGAGTGTGTGGGAGAGTGTATTGGAGAGTGTATGGAAGAGTGTATGGGAGAGTGTATGGGAGTGTATGGGAGTTGGGAGTTTTGTCAGTGTCGTCAGTGGTGTCAGTGGTCAGTCGCTGTGAGAGAGAGACAACGAGCCAACGATTGGCTCTGACGGGGCGACACAGGCCTTTGCGTTACTTTTTGAATTGATTAATGTAACTCCGTACATCATTTGGATGAAATAAATAAAAGGACGCAAACGCAAATGTAATACCTCAATGTTTTGTTACGACAAGGAACTGACGCAGCTGTCGTACAAGCCAAATTTTATAATCAGACAAAAGGAAATTGTCTCGAGTTGATCGCGAAAAAAGAAAAGTACCGAGCCCGAAGAAGGGAGGAGAAAAAACTACTGCGACAAAAGAAAAGGATCTCCGCAGCCTCCCAGCTCAAGGATATCGAGGAGTCTAGGGATAAAAATAAAACACGAGCCTTTTACAAGAAAGCCAAAAGCCTTGCAGGAGGCTTCAAAAAGGGCATCCAGGACCCGCAGGGAGTAGTGGATGTATTTAAGCAGCATTTCCAGCAGCCGCTTAACGAGCATGACCAAGAGAGAGTGGTAGGGATCGAGGAAATCCCAACTCCAGCCGCTGAAGTAGTCCTACCAACCAGCATCGAAGAAGTTGGCATAGCTATTCAGAAACTGAAGAACAACAAGGACGCAGGCTCAGATGGCTTGCCATCAGAGCTCTTTAAGGCTGGCGGCGATGTGCACCAGAGCATGCACCAGATCATATGCAGAATTTGGGAAGATGAAAGCATGCCCGACGACTGGAATACCAGCTCTATATGCCCCATCCACAAAAAAGGCGATCCTACCTCTTGCAAGAACTATAGAGGTATATCCCTGCTCAATGTCGCATACAAAATCCTGTCCAGCGTATTGTGTGAACGTCTAAAACCATTTTGCACCGCACTAATCGGCAGCTACCAGTGCGGCTTCCGGCCCGGCAAATCAACAATAGACCAAATTTTCACACTTCGACAAATCCTGGAAAAGACCAACGAGTTTCAAATCGATACACACCATCTTTTCATCGATTTCAAAGCCGCATACGACAGCATTCATCGTGAAGCACTGTTTGGGGCGATGGCCGGATTCGGGATCCCGGTAAAACTGATCCAGTTGTGTCGCGCCACGCTAAAAAACACGCGATGCACCGTGCAGCTCGGTTCTAGGACCTCGGAACCATTCGAAACATGCACCGGATTTCGGCAAGGAGATGCGCTGTCATGTGACTTTTTCAACCTGGTGCTGGAGCAGATAGTGCGACGGACAGGCGTAAACAGGGAAGGCACTATCTTCTACAAGTCCATCCAGCTGCTAGGATACGCGGATGATATCGACATCATCGCGTGTTCTCGCCGTGGCATTGTGGAAGCATTCACGGCGATTGAAGAACAGTCGAAACGAGTTGGTTTTAAGATCAATGAGGACAAAACGAAATACAGGCTGTCAGGCAAAAACCAATCCGTCGCACACCACGTGGGACAAAATATAACAATTGACAGATACAATTTCTAGGTAGTTAAGGAGTTTGTCTATCTCGGGGCAAACGTAAATTCCACAAATGACACCACAGTGGAGAGCCGGTATAGAATCGCCCTTGGCAATCGCTGATATTTCGGCTTGTCCAAGCAACTGGGGTCAAAACTCCTCATTCGGAAGACCAAAGTCTTGCTTTACAAAACGCTCATACTGCCAGTTTTGCTGTACGGAGCCGAAAGCTGGACGATAAGCAGGACAGTAGAGCTGATTTTGGGTTCTTTCGAAAGAAAAATACTACGCCGGATATTTGGTCCTGTCTGTGAGGAAGGTGAAGAGAGAAGAAGATACAACTGCGAACTCTACGAGCTGTACCAAGATGTGGATGTAGTCCGGAAAGCAAGGATCCGTCGACTGCACTTGCTCGGCCACATCGAGCGCATGGACATCAACGCTCCAGCTAAGAGGGTCTTCGACTTCGAGCCACCTGGTTCGAGAAGAAGAGGAAGACCGAACCTCCGGTATAAAGACCAAGTAATCGCGGATGTAAGACATCTTGGTCTTGACAACTGGAAGCAGTGTGCCCGGGACTGTCAAGGATGGAAGGCAGCTATAGCTCAGGCTCAGATCCTTCATGGATCGCTGGCCTGATAAGTAAGTAAGTAAGTAGGTATGTATTTATAGCGTTATAATAATCCTCAATACTTGTTACTATTTTGCTTGTTCTTATTTTGTCTATGAGTGTACCGACGAGTGTCTTTCCCTGAACCTATTTCTTAAAATTTCCTTTATTACTGGCCGTCTATTTAATCTACCATGTATTTGCAACACGCACTTCGCGTTACCGATTATTTTGTCTTTAATGTAACCTATAATAATTACGCGTACAATTGACTCAAAACTGTCTATTATGGCTTCTAGAGAATCAACTCGATCAATCAAATTCTTTTATCTTACTTATTAGCTCTAATATAATTTTAAGCCTTTCCACTGGCTGGACATTCTCCATTGTGTTTTTTTTTTTTTTTTTTGTAACCTAGCTTAATTTAATTGAATTGAATATGTTAATTTTATCGAACTTAAATTAATTTTATCGAGCCTTATTAATTTAATGTAACTTAGCTTAATTTTACTTAATAGGTATACTGTTTCTTACCGGTGGTATATTTTAACTTGTAGATTCGGTCTTCTTCTTCGAATGACTTTCTCTCGATTCTGGTTATCTTGAATGACAGCTTTCAGCTTCGGCTTCCTGCTTATTCTTTTGTTTTGCTTTCTTTTTTTGTTGTTTTTTTTTCCAGACTTTAGATTTGCACATCCTTAAAAAATTACTGAATGTCAAAAACCACGTGTTCGTTCTTGTATATTGCACTGTTGTTTAGTTGTATAGTTTAAATTACATAGTTCAATATGCAGATATAGTTTAGTTTAGCTTAAAATCAGTGTTTAATAATCAATTTAATCGATTTGATTATAATTTAATCACACTTTTTGTCGCGGTCGCAGCGTTGCGGTTAAATTGCACTGCATTTTACTTCAGTTTTTCTTTTTTCCGACTGCGCCAGTTAAGTGGGAGTTTAGTCAAAAAGAAAGGCACCATTTAAAGTTTAAAAGCTATTTGTTTATTCCTTTTTTTTAATCGTAATCTTTTCTTATCCTTTTCACTTTATTTGCACGTCTAGTCGCGGTGGCGGTCCACAATAGAAAGAGAGAGTGTGCTCAGCTTTGTCTTGTGAGAAGACGGCGTCCCTCCTCGGCGGGGTAACTTGACCGGAAAAAGCTTCTCGACTCAAGCCGTTCGGAATCGGCATTAAATTGTAGGTCCCTTTCACCTGTGTGAAAAATAAATCACACACAACATGGGTGATTGAGAGAAGCTTGGCTCTGGTCCTTTATGGGCTGTAACGCCACCAAAGAAGAGGAAGTCATGGGACGGAAGTGAAAAATTCAAACTAAAAATAACGGTTTTCTCTTTTTAATTAATTGCAGTATCCAGAATTTAAATTTTTTAAATTGTAAATTAAAATTATTACCGTTAGTCTGGTTTTCGCATATGTATATCGGCACTCCGAGTATCAATTATATACATTATTATATATTTTATTTATCGGTAAAATGCATATACATATGTATGATGGGCTGCGCAAGTTCTGGACAAAATGTAAATACAACTTATTTGAAATAATAATATGTATGTATGTATGTTGGCGTTACAATCCATGAAGAACCAAAGCCGAGCTTCTCTCAATCACCCATGTTGTGTGTGATTTTTTTTTTCCCATAGGTGAAAGGGACCTACAGTTTATTGCCGGTTCCAAACGGCGAAATTCGAGAAGCTTTTCTGGACAATTATACTACAGGGGGTCTTGTCTGTGTTTATATTTTCATACATTTTAATGAATTCAAGTATCAGTATAATTTCCATTATTTGCATTATCTTTCTCATTTATTTCAACAAACCTTATATTATGTATTCATTGTAGTCTAAAATGGATGAATCCCTGATGAGTGTAATATTGTTACGAAATTTAATCCCACACCGAATAGGGTTCGCACCACTGGATTGCGATAAACTACAATTGTCTTTTCATCCGAATTAAAACACACACACTTTTCTTGTTTCACCACAGATCAATTATCTGTGCAGCTTCACCACTTTTCTTTATTATCCAAAACCTTTTGAACACTTAAGACCTTATTACACACACAAACCTTTATTGAAAGCTTTTATTGATTGATCACACCGACTTGTCCCACGCTGTTCACTTTCACAAACTGAATGAATGCCGAGGGCGAGCGCTCGCGCTTATATAGCTATCGGTCCACCTTTTCGAATGTTCGCCGTCGGAAGTTCCCCTTCGGAAATATCTAGAATGTCCTGACATTTAGCATTGCGCCGTTGACAGTTGACATCATTTCAATTTCCCCTTCACCAGAGCTTTCGAACTTCGAAAGCGAAATTCAAACTTAACCGTCGGTTTGTGTCTCCGCAACAATATCCAATCTTCCAAAATCTTTCGTAAACAAGCCAGTAATTTGTTTCAGGCGAGTATCAATCTGTTCCAATAATTCAGCAGAAACCATGCTTACTTGGTCAATAATAAAGACTTTAATATATTTGAATAGATTTCTATATTGATTAGCTTTTTCAACATTACGAGTAAATGACGATAGCCTGAACCGTGATATGCTCAATGCACTATGAATTGTTGAACCATCTATAGCAGCAGCAGCCTTTACAGTTGATGCGCATTCTATGTGTATGTGTGTTGGTGTCTCAATCACCCATGTATGATTTTAGTTTTTCATAGGTGGAAAGGATCTACAATTTATTTCCGATTCCGAGCGGCGAATTTCAAGAAACTTTCATGACAATTATACTACAGGGGATTTTGTCGGAACCCCGCTGAGGAGAAGCACAGTGGAAACACGTGCGATGACATGACTGTTGTACGGATTCGATCCCGTGTCCTTGGCGTCAGAGGTCACACACTACCCACTGCGCCATGGCACTTCTCAATAATGAGAAAAAAATGCACTGAGCTCATGCTATGCATTGAAAATTCCAGCATCTGAAAATCTATTGTATTGTCTTCATTATTCTTTTTATTATAAGCGTCCTGCCACTACTAGCTGGTCAAGTTAAATATATCAGCAATATTAGGTAATGTATTGTGTTCGAGCTTATTTGAATTTTGTTGAATTTGAATGTTAACGTAAATTAAATTTTGAATTATATTACACTTATCAACGTAACTAATCTACTACAATTGTACATTCGACGTTATTTGAATCTCGCGCCAAATTGTTAGATCCTCCATCTTTTATTTGTTGTAACCAATCATGGCCGCTTCCCGGTCAACTTACATATATATTGTAGGCGATTTATAAAATGTGCTACTTCCACTAAGTCTACTTATAATTTATGCACACCCTGTATACCCTGTATGCTTTTAACATTTCGGAGTACATAAGTAAATCCCGTTAGTTCCTGGTAACTCTGATCGCACGATTCCCCCGGTTACCACAGTATATTTAAGTTCGTGTAACAAACGTTTGGGATCATTAAAGAAAGTAAAGAGTCAAGCGTGGGTTGTTTTTCTTCACCTACAAATATCAGAAGTGGGATCAGTGCTCGACTGTACGTTAAGTTTCTTTTTGCCTAACGCGTGAAAGTTTCCATAATCGCAAAAAAAAAAAACAATTTCGATTTTTTTTGCCTACGTGAGTTTTTTTATTTGCCACCACCGTAATCTCTATCGCGAGTGTCCAAATGTCTGAAGAGTGGGTACAGTTTGTTGAAACTGCAACAGTTGCAACGCTTCGAAACATTTTGCGATATTTTAAGATGCAGACAAGCGGTAATAAGGCGGAACTAAAACTACGAGTGCAGGATGTAGTTCAAGATTACGCAGACGGCGATCTGCGAAAATTGATTCAGGAGCATAGTGGCGTGGAAACCGTCGATCGATCATTATTCCAGAAAGTGTCTGACAACAATATAGACGACGAAGACCATCTGGACGAAGAATTGGAGAGATTGCGCGCCGTACTCAAGAAGAAGGAGGAGGAAATATCGCAACTCAAACAGAAGCTACGGGATCTGCAGTTGGAGGAAGATGTACCCAGCCATTCATCGAGTTCGCTTCATAGCTTCAGGGATTTCGAAGACATGATGTGTCCATTCACCGGCGACGATCATTTTCCAGTGAACAGATGGATATCACAATTCGAAGAACACGCGGAGCTTTTCTCTTTAAATAATCATACGAAATTTGTTTTTGGAAAAAGGCTGCTAAGTGGTACTGCGAAACTTTATTTGCGATCTAAGGATGTGCGCAATTGGACGGAACTTAAAGAAGCATTAGTGAGTGAATTCAAAAAAGTGGTAACGAAAGCAGATATATATAACGAGCTAAGGGAACGGAAGAAAAGGCGAGAGGAGAGCATACAACAATATGTCCTGGCCATGCAAGAGATTGCTTTCCATAATCCAATTGAAGAAGAAGATCTAATGCAGCTGATCATTAAAGGTATTTATGACACTGAAACAAACAAAAGTATTTTATATAGTGCAAACAATATGGAAGAGTTAAAACTTGTATTACGCAAGTGTGAAAAGTTCAAAAACAATTGCCGCGAAAGTAATTTTACACCAAGAAATACCCGAATCAATTCAGTTCACACAAACATACATAAAAAAGCTCCTACCCAAACAACTAGTATGGCAGATAATTTATCCGAAATAAAACCCCGTAATCAAAATAGTGTTCAAATAAAGTGTTTCAAATGTGGTGGCCTAGGACATATCGCTCGTAATTGCAATTACCCATCAGTTCATATTGTTCACTCAAACTTCGACAGCAGCAGCATGAACACTAGTAACAGCATCAACGACGATGTCAGCAGCAACAACAGATATAGTGCCAGCAACAGCATAGAACATGTCGGTAGCATGGACATCGTTAGAATTCCAAATATAAACAGGAAGAACAGCGCTCCAGCCAATGAATTCGAAAGAGAACTGTACTACAACTTTCACAAAGGAAATTCTCAGACTTCAACGACTCTGGTAACCTTATTGGACTCAGGAAGCCCCATAAGCTTCATTCAAGAAAAATTTCTACCACCGTTTATGATGTCACCTCCGGCTACCAATTGTCAAACGTATTGTGGTGTTAATAATAGCCGACTTGATTTACTGGGAAGTATCCAATCATGTATCTATTATGAAAATTTATTAATCAATTTGCAAATCCTTGTAGTAAAGAACTTCTCCATGAATTATCCAGTCATACTTGGAAGAGATTTCATCAGCAAAGTTGGTATGGTGTTGCAGATGCCTCAAGCAAATTTGAAGATGCAAAAAGAACGTACGTGTATATCACGTTCACCAAGAAATTTTAACACAACTAACCATCATCATGTTTCTTTGTCAGACGTCAGAATCATCTAATAAAGCTTGTGAGTCCCAAAGTCTTGTAAGTAACATAGATAAAACTGATGATTTTTTAGATCAAATTCTCAATATAGATATAGGTGATAATGATTTCGACGTCTGTATTACTATAAATGAAAACTTACCTGCTATGATTAAAGTAACTGTGAAAGATATGGTGAAGTCAGCTTGTTTAGGTAGTCAGAGAAACACATATGTAGGTGAAAGTGATTTTAAGATGACAATTATGTTATCCAAAGATTCACCATTTCATTATGCACCAAGGCGCTTACCTTATTTACATAAGGTGAAGTTACAGGAAATCATAGCATACTTACTAAATAAAGGTGTCATACGGGAATCCAATTCGGAGTATGCATCACCAGTAGTTTTGGTCGAAAAGAAGAATAGGGAGCTAAGACTCTGTGTAGATTTCAGGGAACTTAACAAAATCACCTTGCGAGATAATTATCCACTACCTTTGATTGAGGATCATATTGATCGTCTTAGAGAGAAAAAATATTTTACGACACTAGACCTGAAAAATGGTTTTCACCATGTTGCTTTGGAAGAGGGATCGATGAAGTATACGTCTTTCATAACCCCCTTCGGGCAATATGAGTATACCAAAATGCCCTTTGGTCTCAGGAATTCGCCATCGGTATTTGAGCGCTTCATGAAACACATTTTTGGAGATATGATTTCTAAGTCCAAGATTTTAACATATTTGGATGATATCCTAATTGCGACGAAAACTATTGAGGAACACTTGGACATCCTTAAAGAAGTTCTTCATGTCGTAACAACTAAAGGCTTGGAGCTCAGGTTGGATAAATGTTTGTTTCTACAAACCGAAATCGTGTATCTAGGTTACACTATAAATGAGACAGGTGTTAGGCCCAATGACGCCAATCTGAAAGCCGTTCGTGACTTTCCAATCCCCCGTTGTACGAAAGATGTTCATAGCTTCCTTGGACTATGTTCCTATTTCAGGAAATTCATCAAGCATTTTGCACATATAGCGAAACCGCTTTATGATCTATTAAAGGGTAACAGTCCGTTCATTATGGGTGTGAAAGAAATGGAAATATTTCAGCTATTAAAAGACAGGTTGTTGGCTGCACCTATACTTTCCATATATAGTCCACATAACGCTACTGAATTGCACTGCGACGCGAGTAGCCTTGGATTCAGAGCAATGTTGCTTCAAAAGCAAACAGATAATAGATTCCATCCAGTGTTTTACTATTCAAGACGTGCTACGGACTCAGAAAGTAGGTACCACAGCTATGAATTGGAGACACTGTCCATAATCTATGCATTAAGGAGGTTTCGGATTTATTTAACAGGGCTATCATGTAAAATAATAACGGATTGTCAGGCACTTGCCCTGACACTGAACAAAAAGATGCTCAATCCTCGCATTTCTCGTTGGGTATTAGAACTCCAGTCATTTGACTATACGGTTGAACATAGGAAGGGTGATCATATGTCGCATGTTGATTCTCTGAGTCGATCATTCAACATTCTTCACGTCGACGATGAATCCTTCGAGCTTATCCTTGCAGTTGCACAAAAGCAAGATTCGAAAATTTCTGCGATTGCTCGTGAGTCAGACAAAAATGAAAGTCCCTATTTCGAGATGATTGACGGGTTGATTTACCGTAAACATAATGGCAAGGTTCTCTTTTATGTTCCATCTCATATGGAAGATGAAGTCATTCGAACACACCACGAGGCCCTTTGCCATTTAGGTGTTGAGAAATGTTTTGCTAACTTATCTGAAATTTACTGGTTTCCTAAGATGAAGGACAAAGTGAAGACATTTATTAAAGGATGTCTTAAATGTATTTACTTCAGTCCTGAGTCTGGAAAAACCGAAGGCACCCTACACCCGATACCAAATTGGAATTCCCCTTTCGACACTCTACATATAGATCATCTTGGCCCGTTCTCGTGTTCCCCTTCTAAGAAAAAAACATCTCTTCGTGATAGTAGACGGGTTTACGAAATTTATAAAGTTATTTCCAGTAAAGAGCACCCAAAGTAAAGAAACCATGTTATGTTTGAAGACATACTTTGAAAATTATTCACGACCAAGTCGGATCGTGTCAGATCGTGGCTCTTGCTTTACGTCTCAAGAATTCGCTGAATTTTTGCGGTCTAGTGATGTTCAGCATACCAAAATCGCTACTCATTCTCCGCAATCCAACGGGCAGGTGGAAAGGTTAAACCGAGTACTAGTGCCAATGTTGGCAAAAGAGTGTGAAGCTAACAGTACAGCAAATTGGGACAAAAATATTCCTAAGATTGAGTTCGCCATAAACAACACCATGAACCGAAGTACGGGCTTTACTCCAAGTAAACTATTATTTGGTAAAGATCAGAAGGGCAAGTTGTGTGATAAGGTGAAAGAGTTTTTAGGTAGCAAATCAGAGCTAGGTATTGACTTAGGTAAGGTTAGGAAGATAGCTGCAGAAAACATTAAAAGAGAACAGGAGCGCAGTAAACGACACTTTGACGGTAGGCATAAAAAACCGAAAGACTATAAACCGGGTGATTATGTCATGCTCAAAAATATCGTTGCCACACCAGGTGTAAATAAGAAGTTACTAGCCAGGTATAGAGGTCCCTACGAAATCAAGAAGGTTTTGCGCAACGATCGATATATTGTTGGAGACATAGATGGCTTTCAATTAACAAAGATACCATTCAAGGGAGTTAGCAGTTCACATAATATGAGACCATACGTAACGCCGATGACAGACAAGGAAGATGATGAGAGTGAAGGTGTTGAAGAGGTTTAAAGAAAGACGAAACACATACCAGTTCTGCGAATGAAATTTCTTCTTTTTCTTATTTTTTCCACACCAACTTAAAGTATCTATTTTGTTTATGAACTTCTATAGTATCGATATTAGATTAAGTTAACTGATTATACGAAATGAATGTAAATGTACTAGATTTAAATGGAAAAAATGTGTTAATAGGTAATCGGGGCGATTACTCGATCAGAATGGCCGAATTGTAGGCGACTTATAAAATGTGCTACTTCCACTAAGTCCACTTATAATTTATGCACACCCTGTATACCCTGTATGCTTTTAACACTTCGGAGTACATAAGTAAATCCCGTTAGTTCCTGGTAACTCTGATCGCACGATTCCCCCGGTTACCTCAGTATATTTAAGTTCGTGTAACAAACGTTTGGGATCATTAAAGAAAGTAAAGAGTCAAGCGTGGGTTGTTTTTCTTCACCTACAATATAACCCCGAAAATAAAATTACTGTCTGTTTGTAACAAGTACCAGTGGAACAAGTCTTTCTTTTACTCGCATCGTCGCAAAAGATCACTTTTCAATCTTCTCGTGGCGAAGCTCGTACATTTTTGGCGCCCAACGTAAAAAACAAAAAGAATAACTATCGCGAATTATAAATAAAACGACGTTGTTCGTTTTGGTTCTGCGATAGAACTGACTATTTTATTGTTCTACGAGAAGCATCAGCACGCATAGCAGGAAAACAGATAAACCTGAGACGCTTGGAATTTAACTCCGCTTGTGTGCATGTTTGCACGTTCGCGAATCGTTCGCGAGCGTGAGAACAGACACTACGTAAGCATTTCCGTTCTGATCTCGAGTTCTGCCATTCCGCTGATAACTTCATAAATTCTTATGATTATATTACTTAAGTATATTACTCCTCCCCCACCAAAATAAGTTTTATCGGTTTTATTTTTGTTTTATTCATTAAAATGTCTGATGGGAAAATTTGGAGTTATGTACACATTTTCGTCAGTCTTAGCACTAGTTTTGCAACATTTGTTTTTACATAATTTACTTAGGTAAGCTAGTACACAGATCTTAAATAATATTACAATTACTACAACAATTATCAACATATAATAGTTATAATTATTTTTCATCTCTGGTAGAAATTTTAACTTCAGCTTCTGCATTTGTAACTGCTCTTCTAGTAGCTCATGTAGATCTTCTAATGGAGTGTTGTTTAATGTTAGTTCGACATTGCTCATCTGAATGTACGTTTTAGTATGAGGATGTAGTGTAGGGAGTAGTAGTGGACGACCAATTGCTAACATTTCATTATTCAGATAGTAGTGTTTGGACCATTGGAAACTGCAATTAACTGGGACTTCAATGAGTGATGTACCGATCAATATGATGAAGTCCGTTTGGTCACAAGTAAGCTTTATGCCATGAAAAACATAACTTGTAAAAAAACCAAGTCTCGCAACTCAGATCTTCTACCGTAAAAAGTTGTAAGATCAATGTATTACCAAGTCAGTTAATTTATTCAGTCCCTACTTAAGGGACCTTCTGCCTTGATTGATTACGTAATTAGCTAACCTAACAACATCTTATAGTGACCATACCAATATCAAAATCTTTTATGTTTTAAGTAAATAGATTGACCTGGCCATCGCATGAAAACACAATATATCTCACAAGTAATACATATTATATTAAATTAGATTATTTTGTGCGATTTCCAAGTCAATCTGTTTACTTAAAACATAAAAGATTTTGATATTGGTATGGTCACTATAAGATGTTGTTAGGTTAGCTAATTACGTAATCAATCAAGGCAGAAGGTCCCTTAAGTAGGGACTGGATAAATTAACTGACTTGGTAATACATTGATCTTACAACTTTTTACGGTAGAAGATCTGAGTTGCGAGACTTGGTTTTTTTACAAGTTATGTTTTTCATGGCATCTCATTCCTTTTTGTAGATATATGTATGTTTGTATGTATGTTGGCGTTACAGTCCATGAAGAACCTAAGCCGAGCTTCTCTCAATCACCCATGTTGTGTGTGATTTCATTTTCCCATAGGTGAAAGGGACCTACAGTTTATTGCCGGTTCCGAACGGCGAATTTCGAGAAGCTTTTCATGACAATTTTACTACAGAGGATTTTGTTAGAACCCCGCTGAGGAGAAACACCGTGAAAACACGTTCGATGACATGGCTTTGTCGGGATTCCATCCCGTGTCATATCGGTGTCAGAGGCCAACACACTACCCACTGCGCCACGGTGCTCTCACTTTTTTCTTTACTTACATATGTATGTATAATATATCGAGGATCGTTATTTTTATCTTTTCTTTAAAACTGAGTTACTTTCTTTTTACTAGAAGGTAGAAACTACATACACATAAAGAAACCAAAGAAACTTTTTATTACTTTTTTTTACCTTTTATTATATTTATATTTATTTATTTTGGGTGATAAAGTTAACCTTCTGCTTTAAATTTGTCTAATCTCCCATTTCTCACCCGTCCTATGTATCCCTCATACAGTTATGTATGTACATACATATGTATTTTTTCAGCGTAGGCACAATTTCGCTGATACCAATGCCTATGCCAGATATACACTGTTCAAATTCATGCAATGCACGTGCAAGTGTATTAGTGAACAAATCACACCACGTATAGATGGGGTATATGCTTGAAGTAAAACCAAATCTTTCTGATGCGTAAATACATACATATGTATGTATATACTCGCCGATGCCGAATACAGTAAGCCTACCTACCCTTATTATTCCATTGTTTATGTATATGTATCCAGGCAAACAGATTCATTCACTGATGTATGTATATACGTTTATGGGATTATTTATGCAGTTGGTGTATCTAGAAAACTTAAAATTGGTGTATCTAGAAAACTGAACCGAAATTGAAAAATATTTAAGTTTTTCCTTGGTTTATACACTTAACACTAGTTGTGTTCCAAATTTGAAGCTTCTACGTCTGCTAGAAGTGCCTTAGACTTTTGATGATCGGTCAGTCAGTCAGTGAGTCAGTCAGTGAGTCAGTCAGTGAGTGACAAAATTAAGAAACTTTGACTAGTTATAATTCTTAAACTACTGGTTCAAGATGAATGAAATTTGAAATATACCGCGTCTATGCAATGCTTGCTTGGTTACAGACTTCTAGTTCTATCCACAACGAAGTTATAGGGGGTTGAAAATGGCCTATTATGTTACGAGAAAAGGATGGTACGGCCGTGCCGCTTTTTTGCTCGACTTGGCAGGGGCACTGCCGTGCCCCCAGATTTTTGTTGCATTTGGAAAGTGTACCAAAAAGAACCGTTGAGATATAGCATAAATGAGTGGTTGGTACACTTTCACGGCAACTGACTGGCAGTTGGAGAAATTGTTTTCATTTATGTG
Source organism: Eumerus sabulonum (assembly GCA_951905685.1). Lineage (NCBI taxonomy): Eukaryota > Metazoa > Arthropoda > Insecta > Diptera > Syrphidae > Eumerus > Eumerus sabulonum. Next base: position 76,283,192 of record OX645060.1, read on the forward strand.
AAGTAGCTGAGTTATGCAATCGTTGTCCATGTTTTTTAGGAAGTTGTCCTCACAATAGAATAGTTGCTGGAACTTTCGGCAGTTTTGTTGTTCATACTGATAGTATACGTCTGACATGACAAGGTAGGGTTTAGGTGGGATCAATATGGTATTGTTAATGGTTGGAATTGGGATTAAGTGGTAGATCTTGAATGATTCTGGGTACATAATGGGAATGTTAATTATGAAAACCAATTTATCATTTGATTGATACGACTGTATTTTCATTATGTCATAGTACTTATGGATATTGTCAGCATTATTTCCGAATAATAATTGATCGATGGAACAATGTTTTGAAAGTTCATCAACTATGTGTCGCAAATCTTCATAAGTTATGATGCTATTGTGTGCAATGCCAATCCGTGCAAAAGCAATTGCATTCTCAAGATTGTTCAACAAGTGTAATGCAATATTAGCAACTGAATTAATTTCTTGCAAAATATTTCTAGATACTAAAGAAGTCAAGGGTTTGCTAAAATTTTGTATAAAAGCGATCTGTGTGGCTATTTGCTTTTCGTCTTGTTTTAATAAGTTAATCGTTCTGTTATATTCTAGTATAGTTTTTTTATTAAGGGAAATTTGATGATTGAGGGTGGATGTAATCTTTTGCTGATTATTGTTAAGTGCGTTGATTGCAGTGTCATATCTATTTCCATCTTCTGAGTCCAAATTGCCTGTTATACTTTTAAATATAGTTCCCAACCCATTTATTATACCACGCTTTGATCTTTTATTTAAATGTATTGAATTGAATTTCTGGCTAAGTAAATTTATTTCAAATTTGACTAATTTATTTAAATTCCTTATATCCAAAAATGATTCGGTAGGCGCTTCAGATTTTTCCCACGAGTCATAATCCTGAACTATGGAAACAATTTCGTTTTCTAAAAGGGAAAGGTCATAATAATGGACAAAACTGTGGTGAGTCTCGCGAACTTTTGCATTTCCTAGCTCAAATGGCAAAATACCAGGGTTTGTATCCTGCCTTGTAACCCGTATTTCACGTGCAGTGGTTAGTACTAAATTGATAAGAAACAGTCTGTGGAAGAGAAATATTTTCATTTTTTTATTGGTCGTCTGAGATTGTTTTTATGATAATAATTATCGGAAGTGTAAATATGTACAGCATCGTCGTTAACAACACTATATTCTCTAAACCTAGGACTTATTTTATTACGTGCTCTTGTAATGTGATATGCTTTGCTGTGTGGCTCATATATGTGAGCATTTTCTCTATTTGTGTTTACTTTATCTATGTTTCGTTGTTTCTGGTCGGTTAATCCCTGGTTAATGTTATTATATAAGGCTATTGTACTATCTTTATGTTGCCTAATGTAATTCGTTGACAGAATCTTATTTACATCTATATCGAACGGGTTATTGAAATCTAAATGTCCATTAATTATATCCATGGGACGACACTTCGTACTTGAATGTATTGAGTGATTATAACCTAAAATAGCATATGACATATGATCTAATATATTTAAATCTTTTTTTGTTTCTTGCAAAATCCGTAAATGTTCTATAATTGTAGAGTGAAACCGCTCTATAGGACTATTCGAATTCGGGTTTAAAGGAGTTGTATAATGTATTTGGATTTTATGCAAAGATGCAAACTCTTTAATAATTTTATTTTTTAGTTCAGATCCATTGTCTAATATTAATAATTTTGGTACGCCATGATGGCCAAAAAACTGTATAAAGGCTCTTGTAACATGTATTGCTGTCAGACCATCAATTAGGTATGCTTGAGCATATTTAGAGAAAGTATCTATAAGAGTTAGAAATTTTTGTCGTTTGATAGTAAAAGTATCGGCATGCATTATTTCAAAAGGTTTGCTTGGCGTTGGAGTTATTGAAAACTTTTGTTTTGGGGGATGGCGATCATATTTCATTCGCTGACATAGCGAGCACCCATTCACAAATTCAGTAACAGTTTTCCTAATACTTGGCCAATAATACAAACGTTTTATTTCATTTTCGGTTTCTAAGATTCCTCGATGGTTAGAAATTCCTTCGTGAAAATGTTTGACTATATTAACCTGAGAGCTATGCATTTTAATGTCTTCTAGTATAGTGTTACAAAGAATAAGTTTCAATGCAGAGTTCTTGAAAGTATTCTTTAGAATAGTGCAAAATCTTGGGATAAGTTCAGGTGCATCTAAATTGATAGCAAATTTCTTATTGGAAATAGTTAATTCCTTGAAAATTTTTATGACCTCAGTTTCAAAATGATTTTTGGATATTTCTACTATTGTTCTAGTCTTAGTACCAAATAAACGAGACAATTTAATTGATTTAGGTGAATGCAATACAGTTTTTATAAACATTTGATTTTTGAAATAATTAATTGGCGTTTCGGAAAAGGGAATTTCTATAACTGGATTCTCATGGCTAGTATGAATTGATTCATTATCAGATTTGTCGATATTATAATCAACATCAGAATCAAGGTCACATATATTAGGATTTTCATCAATATTGCCAACGATCGACTCACAATCCTCTTTACTCGGCGGGTTACTATCATTTGCATTTAGCTCACAAATCTTTATTCTCGATAATGCATCTGCATTCGAGTTAAGTGTACCCTTCTTATAATAAATATTATAATCGAATTCCTCAAGTCGCAAACGCCACCTAACTAGTTTAGCGCTGGGATCTTTCATAGAGAAAAGGAAATGAAGTGGTCTATGATCGGTATAAATATTAAATTTTTTTCCATACAAATAGGGACGAAAATATTTAGTCGCCCAGACGATAGCCAGCAGTTCTTTTTCTACAGTACTATAGTTCTGCTCGGCGTCATTGAGGGTTCTGGATGCATATGCAGCCGGCCTGTCGTGGTTTGGAGGTCCCTGAGACAAAACAGCACCAATCGCATATTGACTGGCATCAGTAGTCAAATTAAAAGGACTAGTAAAGTCGGGATATTGCAAAATGGGCTCATTGGTTAAAAGTTGCTTACAGGTTTCAAAGCATTGAATGTAGTTAGAGTTTATATCTATTTTAGCCCCTTTTTTTAAACACGACGTTAATGGCTTAGTGATTTTTGCGAAATCGGGGATAAATTTTCTGTAATAACCTAAGAGACCCAAAAAACTTTTAATTTCTTTTGCTGTCTTTGGAAGGGGGAAATTTGTGATGCATTTTATTTTATCAGGGTTTGGTTTGATTCCTAAAGGTGTAATAATGTGCCCTAAATATGCTGTTTCCTTTTTCAAAAACTCAGATTTATCTAACTGGATTTTAAAATTAGTTTCTCGAAGACGTTGAAATATTTTTTTGAGGTTGATCAGATGCTCTTGGATTGACGTGGAAAATACAACTATATCATCCAGATATACCAGACAGATCTCATTCTGGAGGCCTTTTAAAATATCGTCCATTACACGTTGAAATGTAGCGGGTGCATTTTTAAGGCCGAATGGCATTCGGAGGTATTCAAAATGTCCATTTTCAACATTGAAAGCGGTTTTTTGAATATCATCTGGGTGCATCTCAATCTGATGAAACCCACTTGCCAAATCGATCGATCGATTGCCCCAGCTTGTCCAAAACATCATTAATGTTTGGGATAGGGTATCTATCGTCGATTGTTTTCTCATTAACCTTACGATAATCCACCACTATACGCCATTTCCTTTTTCCAGAGGCATCTGCCTTCTTGGGCACTACCCAAATTGGAGATGACCACGGCGAGCTGCTTGGTCTGATTATATTTTGTTGCAACATTTTTTGCACTTGCTGCTGGACCTCTGTCTTATGAATAAATGGATAGCGATAACTCTTTTGATGGACAGGTATTTCGTCATGTGTATGTATTCTATGCTTGATTCGATTAGTGAATGTAAGGGGAGTTCCCTCTGTGTAAAATATATCCGAATATTTTGAACATAAGGCAATCATTTTCGATTTCTCTTCCTCGTTCATATGATCGACTCTTAAACGGGAAATAATTTCAGAAGAATTTGTTGCTGAATGTGATTCCGAAAGAGTCATTTGATAAAGTTCGAAATCTTTTTCTATTGGGAAGGATTTAATAGGATAGAGCAAAGTAAAATTTGTATCTTGGTCAGATTTATTTATAACTTCCACGTTAGCCCAACCATCAACAGCTTTAGTAACAGTCTCTGGGACTACACAGTTTTGGATAGTTTGTTCAGGTACTAATATATCTCCTGAGTTAACGGTAACAGGTAAACGAATCGAAGAGATTGTTTCACCATGAATAATTTTCTCCACAAGCATGTTCGGATTTGACTGAAAGTATCTTATAGGTATAATAGTATTAGGAGTGATGAATTGTGAGTTTGGAAAATCTAGATTTACGTTCAAGAATTGAATCAGATCTAGTCCTATTAATCCATCGAAAATATTATGAAATTTATAAACGTAGAATTTTAAGTTTTTTTCGATATTAAGTTCTTCAAATGCGGGGATATTTATTGAAAAATTGTGACTCGAAGATGCAAACGGAGTCGTTACTACAAATGGTTCATATTTTTTATAATCAGGGAAAAATTTGTCAACTATTAGAGGGTCAAGAAAAGATTTTGTTGCACCTGTGTCAATTAATAGCTTTAGAGGGGGATTTTCCACTGCAATGTAAGAAAGTCTACGGTACTTATCAAAATTATTCAAATCAATAACTAGGTTGTTGGATTTTTTTGAGGCGATATGCAAAAATTTGGATTGGATTCACAATATTCTAAATCAGATCCAAGATTTGGATTAGAATTGTTGTACTCAATGCAATATGTCTCTTGATTATTTGGTGTTCTAATGGTAGAAGTGCTCATTGGTATAGGTTGACTTTTTCGTGTGGAAGACAATTGAGTTGTGCTCATTGGCACTGGTTTGAAAGTATTTGGGTTATTTCTCCAAAAATGTTGCCTTCCACCAAATATTTGATTTTGAGGATTGCTCCTAAAGAAATTGCTATTTTGTGGAATATGGGAAAAGTTATTATGTCGTGGCTGAAAGCTTGAGGTATTATTATAGGATGGAAATTGCTGTTTCTTCTGGGAGAAATTAGTGGGATAATTTTGTTGAGGTCTATTCGTTTGTTGCTTATTCAGATGCTTAGAATTTTTTTTTGATTGCTGTCCTGAGTTCTGTTGGTTTTGAAGATATCGAATATTATCTTCTTTTTTTATAAGATTAATAGCCTCTGCCATAGTTTTCGGTTCCTTACAACGAACCATAATACCGTATGGGTACCTCAGACCAGCTAGAAAAACCTGAAGCGATTGTTCAGTATACATTTCCAATTTTATCTTTCGAACACTCACTGATTTTTCGTGTAACGAAAGATAATTTGAAATCGTATTCAACACCTTCCTAATCCTATCGTGAAATTCATAAGGGGTTTCACTTTCTCTTTGCCTAATGTTATTTAAATCTAACGATAAGCAAAATTCATTACGTTGATCGCTAAAATTTTTTATTAATTCAGACCGAATGTCTGTAATGCTATTCGAGCCACTAATATTGATAACTTCCCTAGCTGAACCTTTAAGTTTGGTAAGGACAGTCCTCTTTATCATTTCATTTTGATACGAATTGGCATCCGTTGTATCAAAAAAATATTGACCTATCGAATCGATTGCTTCAATGAACAAATTAAGTTCGTTCACATCACCATCGAATTCGGGGATGGTGTCGGCATGAACTTTCAAGAATTGTTACACCGACATATTGCTTTTCTTTTTGTTAGTTTGCGTATTTTTCCTATTTTTTTTGATAATTCGGATTTGATAATTAACAGGGTAATTAGATGGGAAATATATAAAGGATCACTTGTCAGGTACTTACAGCACTTCTAGATGATCCATACCAGTGACACTGAATAATTTTTGCTTGCGAACTTTCTTTTTTTTTTTTTGGTTTTTTCACACTTTATTATTTTTGTGCACTGTCGTTTATTTAGTTATTCGAATATGTACTTTTTCGGCACTTTCAGAACCATACAAACTGATTTATTAAATTTTTTTTGAATTTGAATTTTTCTCTTAGCTTTTATTTTTCTTTTGGTTTTTGTTTTTTTTTTTTTTTTTTTTGTTTTCGCACTTTGTTATTTACATATACACATGCACTGTACTTGTTTCGATAGCTGTTTTTCTAATATATTAATTAATAATTGCAAAGAAAAATAAGCACGATTTTATCCGTATCGTAGCGACTGCGCCAATTATAAATAAAACGACGTTGTTCGTTTTGGTTCTGCGATAGAACTGACTATTTTATTGTTCTACGAGAAGCATCAGCACGCATAGCAGGAAAACAGATAAACCTGAGACGCTTGGAATTTAATTCCACTTGTGTGCATGTTTGCACGTTCGCGAATCGTTCGCGAGCGTGAGAACAGACACTACGTAAGCATTTCCGTTCTGATCTCGAGTTCTGCCATTCCGCTGATAACTTCATAAATTCTTATGATTATATTACTTAAGTATATTACTCGCGTTTTACATTGAACAATTTAATCGGACATACATATCTGTTTAACTATAAGTAACTTAAACAAATTGTGACAAAAAACGTGGCAAAATTTTACATAAAAAGTGAATCGCGTTTCGGTTTCGGTTGGCGCGTCCGCGTGTGTAAGTGCAGCATCACCAGAGGTCGCAGAAGTCATCACAGGAAGAAAAATCCAACAAAGCAAAAACAGGAAACCTGCAGAACATCTGGGAGAAGTACATATGTACATATATGTATATTGTTACGAAATATTCGATCCCACACCGAATAGGGTTCGCACCACTGGGTTGCGATAAACTACAATTGTCCTTTTTATCCGAATTAAAAACACACACACTTTCCTTGTTTCACCACAGATCAATTATCTGTGCAGCTTCACCACTTTTCTTTATTATCCAATACTATACACTGTAAACTTTATTACACAAGCAACCCTTTATTGAATGCTTTTCTTTTCACACTGTTTGATCACACCGACTTGTCACACGCTGTTTAACACCACAAACTGAATGTCTCCCGAGGGCGCTCAATATTATTGCGGAGGTACAAACCGACGAAACGCTCTGGTGAAGGGGAAATTGGAATGATCGAAACTTCCAACCGCGTAATGCCGAATGTCAGAGCATTCTAGAGATTTCCGAAGGGGAACTTCCGACGGCGAACATTCGAGAAGATGCACCGAGAGCTATATAAGCGCGAACACTCGCCCTCAGGAGACATTCAGTTTGCGGTATTAAACAGCGTGTGACAAGTCGGTGTGATCAAACAGTGTGAAAAGAAAAGCTTTCAATAAAGGGTTGTTTGTGTAATAAAGTTTAAATTGGATAGTATTCGATAATAAAGAAAAGTGGTGAAGCTGCACAGATAATTGATCTGTGGTTAAACAAGAAAAGTGTGTGTGTGTTTTCATTCGGATAAAAAGGACAATTGTAGTTTATCGCAATCCAGTGGCGCGAACCCTATTTGGTGTAGGATGAATATTTCGTAACATTTGGTGTCAGAAGTGGGATTGCGAGTAAACGAGTTAAACGTTTATTCAAAGTGTGAATTGGACTATTAAAAGTGAATTATTAAAAGAGTGAGAAATTGGTGAAATTGGAAAAATTGACCATCGAACAACTGAAAAGAGAGCTGGATGCTCGAGAATTATCCACAGTGGGAAGTAAAGCCAACCTGGGGGAGAGACTGCGATTAGCGTTGCAGGAAGAAGGTTACGACTGGGACAATCACGAGTTCGGGGTGGAGAAGTCGTCCACATCCGCTGAGCCAGCGTTCGACATGCAGCACATTCTCGCGGCTCTGAACGCTATGAGGATGAATATTTCGTAACATTTGGTGTCAGAAGTGGGATTGCGAGTAAACGAGTTAAACGTTTATTCAAAGTGTGAATTGGACTATTAAAAGTGAATTATTAAAAGAGTGAGAAATTGGTGAAATTGGAAAAATTGACCATCGAACAACTGAAAAGAGAGCTGGATGCTCGAGAATTATCCACAGTGGGAAGTAAAGCCAACCTGGGGGAGAGACTGCGATTAGCGTTGCAGGAAGAAGGTTACGACTGGGACAATCACGAGTTCGGGGTGGAGAAGTCGTCCACATCCGCTGAGCCAGCGTTCGATATGCAGCACATTCTCGCGGCTCTGAACGCTATGAGCCAGAAATTAGATCAAAAACTTGAGGAAAATTCCGCTGCCGTAGGCAAAAAGTTGGAAGAAAATTCCACCTCCCTGAGCCAGAAATTAGACCAAAAGCTGGAGGAAAATTCCGTTGCCGTAAGTAGAAAGTTGGAGGAAAATTCTGCTTCTCTAAGCCAAAAACTAGAGAAACTGGAGGAAAATTCTACTTCCCTGGGTCAGAAGCTGGAGACGGTAGAAGAGATGCTAGAGAACAATCGAAAAAGCTTGAGAGACATCCAGCAAGCCGTTAACGATCGATTTCAGAATGTCGAAGCGAAAATCGAGAAACTCGACAGGAAGGTTCTAGATCTCGAAAATAATCAGGAAAAGAGAATCGAGACACTGGACAAGAAGGTTCTGGAACTCGAGAGAACTTTTCAAAACGTTCATCATCAAGAAAACGTCGCACCGGCTGCAGCACCGAAGTTCACAGCCCCCAACTTTGACGGCACGAGCGCATTTAACATCTTTAAGCTCCAGTTCGAGACAACAGCGGAACGGAATCAGTGGGGAGAGGAAGATCGTGTGGCCGCCCTAGTATCTTCCCGTAAAGGTGAAGCAGCTGACGTTCTACAGACCATCCCGGAGACCCAGAGAAAGAACTACACAGCCATATGGGAAGCACTTCACCGAAGATACGGCAGTGAGCACATGCAGGAGATGCACAAGCTGGAACTTTAAGGACACAAGCAGCGTGGAAACGAGACCATCCGACAGTATGATGCCGACATCGAGAGGCTACCCCATCTTGCCTACGCGGACGTTCCAGTTGATGTGGTGGAGAAGCTAAAAACGGATTCTTTCATCCAAGGGCTAAGGGACCCCGACACGCAACGAAGCTTGATTCTCCTGCCGAAGACATCTTTCAAGGAGACAGTTGCCAGCGCTCTCGCATGCGAAACATCGCTCTTGATATGCCGACCCTCCATCTCAAGACCAGGATAGTTCCAGAACAACGACGGCGAGTAGGAGTGGCTCATTCCCGGGTAGATGCTACATCTGCAACCAGCAGGGGCACATTGCGAGAAACTGCCCCCTGCGAAGAAAGCGTTCGAGGTCTAGTTCGCCAAAAAGGGACCAAGGGAGTGAACGCGAATGTGGAGGTGCAAAGGTGCACCTAACAATCCGTTAAACTAAATCGAGTCAGTGCAGAGGGGCATGCGCTGGCTCCCACATTGGAGTGCCCCAGCATCCTCGTATCCCGAATCTGTAGGGGTGCAACCAGCCTAGTCATCGAGGGAACGATGGACGGACGACGATATCTGCTGACGTTGGACACGGGCGCAACTCATTCAGTCATCCGAAGCGGATTGGTTCCTGATATCGAACCATTTACGGAGGTAAGGCTTCGTACAGTAACTGGTGAGAAGGCGGAAGTAAAGGGATAGGTCCAGAAAAGAATTACGATGGGTACCGTCGAGTTTCAGCATGATTTCATTGTTGCGGACATTACTGATGACATCATAATCGGCGTCGACTTCATGATTATGCATGGCTTCACACTGGACCTCAACCAAAAAGTGATGATGTATGGCAACTTGGAGCTCCCATCAACAATAGATAATAGACAGGGTAACAAGGTTAGGCGAATAGTCGTGCAAGCGCGCCAAATAGTTCCCCCGAATGCAGAAGTTGTGGTTTGGTCCAAGATAGAAGAGGATGCGGGGACAAGCCGAATGTGGGTGGTCGAACCCGACAAACGAAATCGACATAGCGGTATCATTGTTGGAAGGGCTTTCGTGGAATCCCGACAAGACTAACTGGTTCCAGTACGAGTCCTGAATCCAGCCAGTACACCTAAGACTGTGCAAAAGGGAACAATAATCGCTCAATGCCAAGAAGCTGCCGCCATTATGAACTGCGAAGATAAGAAACAACAGGAAATCCAGTCCAACAAAGCCTTCTTAAAAACAATGGCCAGAGAGTGGACGCAACATCTAGTGGTGAAGTAGAAAAGTAAAGCACTCTCCCTGCTTCGTAAATATTGGTCAGTTTTTGCAAACGGTAAGAACAGTAGAATTACATCAATTGTGAAGCACAGAATAGACACAGGGGACTCTAGACCGATCCGTCAACCAACGAGGAGGGTACCTTTGGCGAAAGAAGGCGAGGTGATCAAACTAATCGACGAGATGGAAAAGGAGGGCGTGATCGAACCATCTGCAAGCCCATGGAGTTCGCCAGTAGTGCTTGTTAAGAAGAAGGATGGAAGCACCCGATTCTGCGTGGACTACAGGAAGCTGAATGACGTCACGAAGAAAGACAGCTATCCTTTACCGAGAATCGACGACACCTTGGACATACTATCTGGTGCAAAGTGGCTCTTGACGCTGGACTTGCAAAGTGGATACTGGCAAATAGAGCTGGACCAGTAAGACAAGGAAAAGACCGCGTTCACCGCCGGGGGAGAGTTGTGGCAATTCTCTGTGATGCCCATCGGTCTTTGCAATGCGCCAACCACATTCGAAAGACTTATGAACCGGGTGCTAAGAGGACTTCACTGGAGGACTTGCCTTGTCTATCTGGATGACATAATTGTCATGGGAAAGGATTTCGACGATCACCTTAAGAAGCTTGGAGAGGTACTGGAACGTATTCAAGCAGCCGGACTGAAATTGAGCCCGAAGAAATGTTCGCTCTTCCAGAACGAGGTGAGGTACTTGGGACATGTGGTGACTGCAGAAGGAGTCCATACAGATGAAGAGAAAATCTCGGCGGTTAAAGAATGGCCACGGCCGAAGAATCTTCATGAGTTAAGGTCATTCCTGGGACTTTGCACATAATACAGGCGATTCGTCCCAGGATTTGCAAACGTTGCCAGCAGTTTGCACGAGCTCACCAAAAAGAATCGGCCATTCAAGTGGGAGAAGCCGCAGGAGGAAGCGTTCATTCACCTGAGGGAATTGCTCTGCAGTGCGCGGATTCTTGCATATCCTGTCCTGGGAGAAAAGTTTATTTTGGACACCGATGCGAGCGGACATGGAATCGGAGGAGTACTCGCTCAAATGATTGACGGGCGAGAACGGGTCATCGCTTACTACAGTAGGATCCTATCGAAGCCGGAGGAACTACTGTGTAACTAGGAGGAAGCTTTTAGCCGTAGTTGACTGTGTCAAGCATTTCCACAAATATCTCTATAGCCAAGCTTTTCACCTTAGGACGGACCACCCAGCTTTGAGGTGGCTGCTACAGTTCAAAAACCCGGAAGGCCAGCTTGCTAGATGGATAGAGAGAATCCAGAGTTACGACTTAAGTATCGAACACCGGAAGGGAAGCAGTCACGGAAATGCGGATGCATTATCGAGGCGACCTTGCGATGTTGAATGCAAATATTGTTCACGTGCCGAAACCAAGGAACAGGTCACCGACATCCGTCGTTTCCATGTGCTGCCAGAAGATGCTTTTTTTGTTTTTTTTTTTTTTAATAATTTGCGCGCACTCAAGGTCTAATAACCTTATTATGTCGGTGACACAGTGCGGGCAGAAGGTAGAGAGGAACAGGAATAGAGGAGATGCCGATGGACATTGATCTTAAATGCTTGCATGTTGCATTGAGGGGGGAAAACCGAATCCGGCAGGGAGTTCCAGATTCGTGTGGTTCGGTTAATGAAAGAATCTCTATATTTGACAGTACGTCCGAAAGCGGGCTTCAGAGTATATTGGTGAGCATTCCTAGAGAGACGTGTATTGCGGGAGAAATGTTGAAGGGGCGGAATGCAACTGGCTATTTCATCAGAGCATTTTTGGTGGTAGTAACGATAAAACAGGGAGAGGCAGGTAACATTCCTGCGGTGTTCCAGCGAGTCTAATGTTTTGGTAATGCTGGAGTCACCTATAAGTCTTATGGCTCGTTTTTGTATTCTGTCTAGTAGGTGCAGTGAGGTCTTGGAAGCACCGGACCAGACATGAGCGTTAAACTCTAGTTTGGGGCGAATGAACGCCTTATAGATTGTAGCCAGATCTAAAGGTAAGAAATATCTCTTGCATCTGTATAAGAATCCTAGGCGTTTCGCAGCATTCTTGGCGACACTGAATATATGGTCGCTCCAATTAAGATTGTGAGCAACACTCATACCCAGGATGGAAAGCTTTTCAGTTTCTGAGATGCAAGTGCCATTCATGGATAATGGCTGCGGGTTATTTATACGCTTTAACGACAAGAGACAGCATTGTGTTTTGGAAGCATTAAATTCCACTCTATTGTTTTTACCCCATTGGATGATGCTGTCAATATCGGAATTTAATGAGCTTAACATACGCTGCCGCTCATTATCTACAACCGAAGTGCAGGGTCGTAAACTGGTGAGTGAATATGAGAAGCTGAGGGTACTGTCGTCAGCGAAGGAGTGAATTGGATTAGAAGTAACAGACAAGAGATCATTTATAAAAATAAGAAAGAGTGTCGGAGACAAAACGGAGCCCTGGGGAACACCGGCATTTACAAAGTGAGTATCAGACTTGAATCCGTCCAAAACAACTTGAATTTTTTTTTTTTTAGACTCGCGCAGGTTCAAGAGTTTTTATATTCTCTTATGATGTGTTGACACACACAACCTGAACGGAGTACAGTGGTTGGGGTCGTTGATGTTCGTTCACTACTCTCAGGGGTGGTTGTCCTAGACCTAGATAGGACGAGAGCTGACCAAATTCCGCGTTGGTTATAGTCCGTAGAAATTCGTTCAAGCACTCTTAGTATTGCATACGCAGAGGATGAATTTCGTTTGACCATATACTGTGAGTGTTATGCCTGCAGCAGTACGTCTGGTCACTTTGCATTCTCAACAGCGTTGCATACTTTTTGGCGGTATAGAAACTACTTTTTCTTGACTATGAAGCGAATTTGAACCATAAACCTTCCGCTCGGCGGTCGATGATGTTAACCACTGCACCACGGCCACCCGATTCCAAAGATAGCTTCTAATCCATTGAAAGAGAGACTCATCGATCCCAAAAGCACGCATTTTCGACAAAAGGGCTTCATGCCAAACCCTGTCAAATGCTTTCGAAATATCCAGTGCAACAATTTTGCTTTCACCTGCTTGGTGAAGGGAGTGATTCCACTTTTCAGCGAGATATGCCATCATATCACCAGTGGATCTGTTGCTGCGGAAACCGTATTGGCGGTCATTGAGGAGTTTCCGTGATTCAAGATATTTCATAAGCTGACGGTTAATCAGCGTTTCCATGACCTTGGAAAGAAGGGACGTTAGTGCAATGGGTCGGTAGTTGGAGGGAGAAGATGATTCGCCTTTTTTGGGTATAGGCTGGACAAATGCTGTTTTCCACCTATTCGGAAAGAGCCCAGTGGTGTAGGAAAGGTGAAAAAGCTTACGCAGTGGTTTTGCCAGCGTAGAAGAACACCTCTTCAGAACTATTGAGGCAATACCATCTGGACCAGCGGATTTGTGTATGTCGAGGTCTTTAAGAACCCTTGCGACTGTACGAGTGCGGAAGTGGATTAGCCCCATGGTGGAATTGACGCACTCTAGTACAGGCGGAGACAAAGTACAAGCTGGCAGCTGAGAACTGGTTGCGAAATGGGCAGCAAGTAGGTTAGCTTTGTCTAAGGGGGTGACAGCTGGGATGTCATTGTGGATGAGCGTCGGTATAGACGACTTAGTTGAGTTTTTTACGTTTTGTACAAACGACCAGAAACTTTTGCTACCTTTGGGACATTGAAGGATTTTACGACTTAATTTTTGGTCGGATTGGAATTTAATCCGTCGAATGTGGGAGTTGCAGTCATTTCTGGCTCGTATGTACTTTTTTCGGTTTTCCTCAGAACTGTTTGCCTTGTAGGCCCGAAAACTTAGCTCCCTGAGCCTAATAGCCTCTTTGCAGCTCGAGTCAAACCACGTATTATCCTTAGGCCTGGTGCTTTTAATCTTGCTGGGAATAAAATTTGCCATGCCGATTCGGATAATGTTTACGATAATATCAGTTGCGGCGTCGGCGTCGTTGTCGAGGAAGCACAACGACCAGTTAAAGATCCGAAAGAAGTTCCGAAAGGCTTGGAGTGCCGAGAAAGTCGGAAGGAAGCAGCGAGAAGATGCCGATCTGGCAGTCATCATCGACTACCAAGAACGAGGTTTTCGACCAAGTTGGCAGCAAATATCCAGTGAAAGCCCAATCGTGAAAGCTTACTGGGCTCAATGGCAGAGTTTGAAGCTGAAGAACGGTTGCCTCTACCGCAGTTGGGAAAGTGAGGACGGGAACATTGTAAATGATCTGCTGGTAATTCCAAAGGGACAAATCGACGAGGTCGTCCGAGAATACCACGAGGGACCAAGCGGGGGTCATCTTGGTGTTAACAAGACTGTAGAAAAGATAAAGAGACGTTTCTACTGGGTAGGATGCCATGAGTCGGTCACAAATTTCATTCGCAGGTGTGAACAGTGTGCGAAGGCAAAGGGGCCAGTTAGGAAAACTCGAGGAAATATGCAGCAGTTCAATGTTGGAGCACCGTTCGAACGTATCGCCCTGGACATCGCTGGCCCATTCCCAACGAGCAACGCTGGAAACAAATACGCGCTGGTGGTGATCGATTACTTCACCAAGTGGCCTGACGTGTTTTGCATCCCGAACCAGGAAGCCAAAACCATTTCGGATGCATTCGTGAACAACTGGGTTGCGCGTTACGGAGTACCGCTGGAACTGCACTCAGACCAAGGAAGGAACTTCGAGTCGTCGGTGTTCAAAGAACTCTGTGACATGCTAGGTATCAGAAAGACGCGGACAACACCATTACACCCACAATCTGATGGCATGGTCGAAAGGTTCAACTGGACGATGGAGGAATATCTGAGAAAAGTCGTCGTCGGAGATCAGAAGGACTGGGATGAACATCTTCCCCTTTTCTTAATGACATACCGTTCGGCACAGCACGATTCAACGGCAACAGCACCCGCCGAAGCCATTTTTGGAACTGATCTCCGACTTCCATCGGACTTGAAGTTCGGCGTGGTACTACCAACAACTAGCGGCAGGGAGGACTTCGTAACCGAAAGGAAAGAACAGCTGAACTCCATCCATCAGTTCATCCGGGAGCGACTGAATTTGGTCAGCGATAAGATGAAGGCGAGATACGACTTAAGGGCAAACTCTTCTGGATTCGAGACAGGACAATTGGTATTGCTGTACAACCCACAACGAAAAAAAGGCTTGTACCCCAAATTGCAATTAGCCTGGGACGGACCATATGAGGTCATCAACGACGTGGTGTACCGAATACAGCAGACGGGAAACAGACGGGCGAAGTATAAGATTGTCCACGTAGAGAGGTTAGCGCCATATTACGGAGAATGATCCAATCACTTGTTCGAGGACGAACAAGTTTAGGAGGAGGGCAGTGTTGCGGAGACACAAACCGACGGTTAAGTTCGAATTTCGCTGTCGAAGTTCGAAAGCTCTGGTGAAGGGGAAATTGGAATGATCGAAACTTCCAACGGCGTAATGCCGAATGTCAGAGCATTCTAGAGATTTCCGAAGGTGAACTTCCGACGACGAACATTCGAGAAGATGCACCGAGAGCTATATAAGCGCGAACACTCGCCCTCGGGAGACATTCAGTTTGTGGTATTAATCAGCGTGTGACAAGTCGGTGTTATCAAACAGTGTGAAAAGAAAAGCATTCAATAAAGGGTTGTTTGTGTAATAAAGTTTAAAGTGGACAGTATTGGATAATAAAGAAAAGTGGTGAAGCTGCACAGATAATTGATCTGTGGTTAAACAAGAAAAGTGTGTGTGTTTTCATTCGGATAAAAAGGACAATTGTAGTTTATCGCAATCCAGTGGTGCGAACCCTATTTGGTGTGGGTTGAATATTTCGTAAAAATATATGTGGGTAGATAAGTATCATCTGCCACAAAGGTTCGTGTAAATCCGTGATTCAATCGAATGTGCGCTAAAAAGATCGTCAATATAGAATAGTACGAAAAAACAAAAAAAAAAAAAAAAATTAAAAAAAAAATAAACAAGATCTCCAATACAAACGCACCTTGGACGGAATCGTGTTGCGCATGCAATCATTACATTAAAAATATCTTATTGTACAACATTGAACAACTAAGAACAAATTGTTGCAATCAAAAATTCGCTTTGAGACTGTACTACACTGAACACGTGAGTAGTCGTAATCGAAGCGATCGGTGGTACAGTCAACGTAGGTCCAACATCTTATTCAGCATAGCTCTACATGCACATTCACTTATGATTAGTACATCAGCATAAAACCCAAAAAAAAAAAATTAAAAAGTCACATCTATTAAACATTTGATATCAGTCATGATCAGTTAGTCAAGTCAATAACTGATCCACTAAATTCGAAATTTTTATCGCGCATTACGCTTCACACGCACATTCGCTCTCAATAGATTGCCTAAGCTTTTATCAAATCGAGCTCGCACTGCCACTGCACTTGTCAAATTTTTGTCGTCATTCGTTCGTTCGCTATCTTCGCCCATTACATACATACATATGTATATCAGAGCTTTGCGGTCAATTCGAATATTTCAACCATCCTGCTTCGCATCTTATAGTTGCACTCATTGCATAAATCCTTATTTCGCTCAGGTGTATGTACATGCAAATTGTCGAGTAGTTTTGTCGCCGGAGTGGATGGCTCATTGATCGTATGCATTGAAGTACAGTTCCGCTGAATTAAATCATCGTTGAGATTAACTTTCGTGGGAATCTCTCTATCTCTTTCGCCGTTGGACTCACATTGAGTTTACTACAACACAATCATTTCGCAAAACAAAAGTCCTTCATCATAGTTTAGCATCGGACTTTAATATTTCGCTCAACAAATAGTCAAAGCATTTCATGTAAAAGGGTTCATATCTCGATCCATATTTTAATATACATTTCTAATTTAACTGCGGTAGCCAGTATGGCAAACGAGCCTAGTCTTGATGAATTGAAGCAGGTGCGTTCGTCCTCAAGGGGCAGTATTAGTCGCGCCAAAAATCTGGTGGAAACAAGGGCAGATACGTTGTCGGCAACGGAATTGGAATGCCGTTTGGGAATATTAGAATCCTATTTTTACCAAGTTCTTGCATATATCAGTTTCAAATCGAGCGTCTCGTACCGACTGATTCCACTCGCGGAGGGCATAGTAGACGTCCAAGTGCTATAGAAACTAGTTTTGCAATTCCACAGTCGACACGCAGCAACTTACCAAATTTTAAATTACCGAAGTTTAATGGAAAATATTCCGATTATAAAAACTTTATTAATTCATTTACAAATCTGGTGGACAACGAGCCAAGTTTAACTAAAATTCAAAAATTTAATCATTTGCTTTCGTGCCTGAGCGATCAAGCTTTAAGCACCGTAAAGGCCTTCCAAGTAACGAAGGACAATTATCCAAAGGCACTTGCAAGGCTCAAAGATCGTTATGATAACGACTATCTTATATTTGCACAATATATTTCCGAGTTATTTGAGTTGCCAAAGGTAACCAAGGGCTCTGCTGTAGATCTACGAACGCTGGTTGATAATATCTCTGCTATTTTTAATTCGCTACAATCAACTGGAAATATGTGCAATGCAATGAATATTTACATTGCGATGTCCAAGGTGGATCCGGAAACCCAATCCAAATGGGAAGAATATCAGGACTATTAAAAGCTGCCGAATTGGATAGAATGTTCAGCAGTTCTTAGCAAACGAAGACAATACCTCGAGGCTCGCGATAGTAAGCAACCAAAAAGTAACTCTGGGATGACCCTGCGAAACAGGATAAGACCACCACAACCTGCCCCTCGTCCTCAGCATTCGCTGGCGTTATCACAACGTTCCTGTTTATTTTGTAGAGATTATAATCATTCGATATCAAGTTGTTCAAAGTTTAGTAAATTGGCAGTCTTGCAACGGTTTTCAAACGTGAAAAAGCCAGGGCTTTGCTTAAATTGCTTGGGAAAGGGTCATGGTGTCTCCCAATGCTCATCACCATTTAGATGCAAGATGTGTAAACAGCCTCATCACAGTCTTTTACATCGACCTAAGCAAGGAGAAAGTGTTGCCAAGGGTGGAGAGCTATCAGCCTCGGCCACAGTTAACGCTGCATCGGAAAAGGGTACCGTAGGCAAAGCTCAAGGGATTTTAGCGACAGCGTTGATTCTTGTAAAGGATTCTACTGGAGGGTTTCAAATAGGTAGGGCGTTGCTGGACTCAGGCCCTCAAGTTAACCTCATCCACGAAAGGTTTGCCAGGTCGCTCAAGCTTCGAAAACAACGGAAGAATGTAGATATTATAGGAGTAGGTGTAGTTGAGACGAAACTCAAATACCAAACACAAACCACTATTCGCTCGAGATGTAACAATGTCGAATTGTCACTGGAATTTTTGATCGCTCCATCGATCACTGGACATCAGCCAGAAACAACGCTAAGTGCGATGAATTGGAATATGCCTAAGAACCTGGAGTTAGTAGATGAACACTTTTATCAACCATCACAGATTGATTTACTACTAGGTGCGGAGTCATTTTTCGAGTTGATCAAGGTGGGTCAGATTAAACTAGTTGCAAAACACTTCGCTTGGCTGTCCATTTTATCCAAAACACGGAAATATTAGATAATGGCCGACTCATGGTGAAGTTCCCATTCAAGAGAGATCCGAGCTGCTTAGGCGCCTCGTATGATATTGCACTTCGACGATTTTTGGTACTTGAAAGTAGGTTGTTAAGAGATGAGTTTTTGAAGCGTCAGTATGTTTCTTTTCTTGAAGAATATGAGAAACTGGATCACATGTCGCTCGTCAAGGATCCAAATCTAAAAGAACCACATTACTATTTGCCGCATCATTGCGTTGTTAAGCCAAGTAGCTCATCCACAAAACTCAGGGTCGTTTTTAATGCTTCTTGCCGTACATCCTCACAAGTTTCATTAAATGACATACTAATGGTCGGTCCAACATTCCAGCCGGAGCTGTTCATTATTCTCCTCCGGTTTCGCTTGCATAAGTTTGTGCTAACAGCTGACATTGTTTAAATGTATCGACAAGTCTTGGTCCATCCTGAACATCGCAAGTTTCAATATATCCTTTGAAGGAAAGATGAAACGTCCCCAGTGCACACATACGAACTAAATACCATTACGTATGGCACGGCTTCAGCTCCCTTTATAGCTATTCGTAGTTTGAAGCATTTAGCAGGAATGTATAAAAAATTATCGCCCCTAGGCTACGTAGCTCTCAATGAGGATTTTTACGTTGACGACTTTCTTACAGGAGATGATGATTTCGAAACATTAGTTACAAAAGTAGAGGAAGTCACCACAATTTTGAATACGCCTGGATTAGAAT
Source organism: Eumerus sabulonum (assembly GCA_951905685.1). Classification (NCBI taxonomy): domain Eukaryota; kingdom Metazoa; phylum Arthropoda; class Insecta; order Diptera; family Syrphidae; genus Eumerus; species Eumerus sabulonum. Next base: position 76,302,703 of record OX645060.1, read on the forward strand.
TATATAAATGGAATAGCAACCATCCCAACATTGCCAAAGCTATACATAGTAAAAGCATCAAATTGAGTGAGTCAGGCCTTACCAGCACTTTGGGGACAGCATGGATCTCTGTAATCGACCAGTTTAGTTTTTCATATGAAAAAACCGAACGTACTCTAAAATTACTAAACGATCAATTATTTCACTTAGGTCGTCGCTCTTCGATCCATTGGGTCTGCTAAGTCCTATAATTATAAAGGCAAAAATAATCCTTCAAAGGTTATGGATTGAAAAAATTTACTGGGATGCAACTCTGCAACACTGACTGCTAGTAGCCAAATCCCGATTCGCACCTATAAATAGAAAGCAACTTCCTCGATTGGAGCTGTGTGTAGCGCACCTGCTTTCGAAATTATGGGAAAAAATTCGGAACTTTTTCAACGGTGGCCACTCGGAAGCTTACTTTTGGACAGATGCCGCATTTGTTCTCCATTGGATATCAACTCACTCCTCCAAACTGAATACATTTGTTGGAAATCGAGTGGCTGATATACAGGCAAAAACACAGGGAGTCATATGGCGTCACGTTCCTACACCGGAAAATCCAGCTAACATCGTATCGAGAGGATACTCTGTCCATGACTTGAAGGCATCGATCTGGTTCGACGGCCCACCATTTTTATTAGAAACGGAGAGCAATTGGCCATCCGGGATAGACATTCCACTCTCTATAGAGGAATCATCGATGGAAAAAAGAAAAACTGTTCTTGTTTGTGGAACACAGGAGCCAAATCCGTTGCTTGAAATCGTAGAGCGTTATAGTTCCTTTACAAAAATTCTTTGAGTTTTCGCGTATGTCTTACGATTTCGTCGAAAGAGAAAACAATCATCGTTCATCGACACCTTTTCAACGGTTACAGAATTAGATCAAAGATGGCAAAGGACTAACAAAGGCCTCGTAGGGGTAGCATCTATCCGACGAATGCTGGCCTGCCAAAAAGCGAGAAGAGTCAGCGCAGTCGAACATCTCGCGGCACTGTTAGTAAGTCCTATCCCCACCTACTCGTGGTGCCATCTGGAGATTTCCTATGGAAATTGCAGACGGGGAAGGGCGAATGGCGAGTCTCCTGCGCCAGTCGGTTGGGCTACGGCCTAGTAAGCCTCAACCGTAAAAAAAAATACAAACTCCGAAACAACCATAAACCTCGGATGTAACGGACCGGATTTATGTTGACGACCCTTGCAAAAAACGGAAAAAGGACAATGATCTTCGGCTTTGTACGTGGAATGTTAGGTCCCTAAACAGGCCACGTGCAGCCGAACAACTTGCGGACGCCCTAGACCGCTATAAAGCGGACATCACCGCCATCCAGGAAATGCGATGGAATGGACCGGGCATAAAGCGAATGAAAAACTGCGATATTTACTACGGAGACTGCTATAGGGAGAGAGGGCAACGATTGTTTGGATGCGGATTTGTTGTTCGAGGTGGACTAAGGCAAAAAGTCCTAAGCTTTCGGCATGTGAGTGAACGCCTCATAACAATCCGTATCAAGGCTAAATTTTTTAACATCAGCCTGATCTGCGTCCACGCCCCCACGGAAGACAAGGATGACTCAGCCAAAGATGAGTTCTACGATCTCCTAGACAGAACGTATGCCCAATGTCCCAGCTATGACATCAAAATTGTACTAGAAGACTTCAATGATAAGCTGGGTAAGGAAAGCATCTTTGAACGAGTCATCGGCAAACATAGCCTACACGACACAACCTCCGATAACGGACACAGGCTGATTGATCTTGCTACGGGGCGAAATCTCCTTCTAGCCAGTACGCGCTTCCCGCACCTCGATATACACAAAGGCACCTGGCGGTCTTTTGATCAATCGACTACAAACCAGATTGATCACATCGCGATCGACGTCAGACACTCCTCCACCATTCTTGATGTTCGAACTTTCCGAGGGGCTAACATCGACTCTGACCACTATCTTGTAGTAGCCAAGATGCGCTTACGGATATCACGAACGCAACGGAGAAGAGTAAGAATACAAAGTTATGACGTCGGAAAGCTACTATCGCCAGAAACCGCTCGTGCTTTTACCGATCGCGTCTCCCTTAAGCTCTCCAATACACCTCAATCCTCCACGCTGTCAATAGAACAGCAGTGGAGCCTTTGCAAACAAGCCCTGAAAAGCTCTGCATCCGAAGTTTTGGGTTTCAAGGCTCCACAACGTAGAAACACCTGGCTCGATGACGAGTGCAGGAGGATTCATACAGCGAAGCAGGATGCATATAAGGCCTCGCTGCATAAAAGAACAAGAGCAGCTCGTGAGCTCTACGAGTTAAAAAGAAGGGACGAGCATAAGCTTCTTAGAAGAAAGAAGAAATAGCACTAGAAGCGCGCGATTGAGGATTTGGAGAGGTGTTACTGCAGGCGTGACGTTCGAAAGTTTTATCAACAGATAAAGCGAACATGCCAAGGTTATAAAGCCAGAACGAAAGCCTGCAGGGATGAGAACGGACACCTAGTAGTAGAACCGCAGTCGATGCTGAGAATATGGAAAAACCACTTCTGTAGACTGCATAACGGCGATGTTAGTCAATATACCGCTGTCAGGCAGAATGATCCATTTCTAATCGACGGAGACCGCAGAGAATCCTGTCCCCCTGACCTCGACGAAGTTAAGATTGCCATATCGAAGCTCAAGTCGAATAAAGCTGCTGGCGCAGACGGACTGTCTGCTGAGCTCTTCAAGTCAGCTGGGGATGACCTGGTTGGGAGCATGCACCAGCTCATCCGTAAGATATGGTTAGAGGAAAGCATGCCCGAGGAATGGAGTCTCAGCATCGTATGCCCGATCCACAAGAAAGGAGACCCCTCCGATTGCGCCAACTATAGAGGAATAAGTCTCCCTAACATCGCCTACAAAATCTTCTCTGCCGTTTTGTGTGAACGTCTGAAGCCTTTTGTAAATAAGCTAATAGGTCCTTATCAGTGCGGATTCAGGCCAGGGAAGTCCACCATCGACCAAATCTTCACACTACGGCAGATACTGGAGAAAACCAATGAATTTCAAGTCGACACTCACCACCTATATGTCGACTTCAAAGCCGCATACGACAGCGTAATTAGAGACGAGCTATACAACGCTATGTCTACCTTTGAGATACCTGCTAAGCTCGTCAGACTTTGCAGGATGACTTTGGAGAATGCTCGCTGCTCCATCCGAATCGGTGAACACCTTTCCGATAGTTTTGATGTCAAAAAAGGATTTAGGCAGGGCGATGCGCTGTCGTGTGATTTCTTCAACATCATATTGGAAATGATTGTGCAAAAATCACTGGCCAATACAAGAGGCACAATCTATTTCAAATCCTCGCAACTCCTTGCATACGCCGACGATATTGACATAATAAGTAGATCACAGCGAGATGTCAATGAGTCGTTTGCGAGTATTGAGTTGGAGGCGGCGAAAATTGGTTTGGCGGTAAACGAGGGCAAAAGTAAATATATGCTGTCATCAAAAAAAGACGCTCAACACCGACGTCTCGGCCAGAACGTTTGTATAGGCAGATATAAGTTCGAGGTAGTTAAGGACTTCATCTACCTTGGCTCCGCAGTGACCTGGAACAACGACATCAGTTCCGAAATCAAACGCAGAATCACTCTTGCCAATCGCTGTTTCTTTGAGTAATAGAGCCCTCTCCCGAACGACAAAGTTGACTCTATATAAGACCCTTATCATCCCGGTCCTGTTGTACGGCGCAGAAGCATGGACAATATCAAAAGCGGATGAGGGGGCCCTTGGTCGGTTCGAGAGAAAGACTTTGCGCCTGATTTTTGGGCCTATAAACGCAGACGGGGGATGGAGGAGAAGATTCAACCACGAACTTTACGGGCTGTACAGCGACATGAGCCTAGTCAGGCGTCTACGGATTCAACGCCTAAGATGGCTGGGCCATGTAGAGCGAATGGACACCACAGCTCCAGCCCGGAGAGTCTTTGAATCCGACCCCGAGGGACGAAGAAGCAGATGACGGCCGCCCTTAAGATGGCGCACACAGGTGGAAGGGGACCTCAGCCAACTGGGTGTGCGGCAATGGAAAAGGCTAGCGAAAGATCGTGCTAGATGGAGGGGCATGTTGGTTGAGGCCCAGGTTCACCCCGAACTGTAGGAAATAAAGGCTGTACAAAATCATCGAACTCTCAAGGGATCAATTAAATGGTTAAACCCCTTCCTGGAGGTTACTAATGGCATCACTCTATTGAGAGTAGGAGGCTGGCTGAAATATGCGGAGATTCCCGAAGAGTGCAGGCATCCTCTTCTGCTACCGAAGAATCATAACTTCAACAAAGCGTTGATCCGATATTTGCACTTATTCAATTATCATGCTTGGCCTAAGGCCCTAGTGGCTCGAGAACTTGCAGGAAAAACGGTGAAACAATGCATTCACTGTGTAAGATACCGTCCCAAATTGCTGAAACAATTGATGGGCAACTTACCCAAGGAGGGGCTAACTCCATCTCGTCCGTTCCTGTGTTGTGGGATTGACTTTTGCGGTCCCATCTTAACCTATCTTAAAATTAGAGGAAAGGTACTTTATATAAGTTACATTGCTGTGTTCGTTTGCTTCTCTTCAAAAGCTGTGAATTTGGAACCCGTCTCTGATTTGTCAGCTGAGGCATTTATTGCAGCCTTAAAAAGTGTGATCGGTCGTAGGGGTCTCCCAAGAGATCTACACTGCGATAACGCAACCAACTTAGTGGGATCACAGTCTGAAGTAACCCAGTTACGCAATATGTTTTTCAAAAAAATGTTCACAAGAAATCCTTAACCGTTTTTGTACTAATGCTGGCATACATTTTCGTTTTATATCCCCTAGGGCTCCTCATTTTGGCGGAATTTGGGAGGCGGCTGTCAAGGTCGCAAAGGGTCACCTGCAACGAAGCTTAGGAGGAGCCAGGTTAAAGTTCGAGGAGCTGTCCACTGCGCTTGTCGAGATCGAGGCCGTCATGAATTCACGACCGATTACCCCCATGTCCTCTAACCCAAACGACTTGGAAGCCCTTACGCCGGCCCATCTACTAATTGGATCGTCGTTGAAAACCATCATCGAACCAGCGATTGAAGGACCTGAGATAAGCTACATCGAGAGATGGAGACGAATCAATGCCGTGAAGACGCACTTTTGGAGAAGATGGTCAACGGAGTACATTCACGAGCTGCAGGGTAGAGGTAAATGGAAATCGCCTTGCATCCATATTAATGTTGGCGATTTGGTCCTCATTCACGAAGACAACATCCCACCCCAAAGATGGTGTTACGATCTGGCACCGTACTTCCTCGTTACTTGAGGGAAGAGTGCCGAACGGAGAGAGGAAAATGAAAGACAAACAGTTAATTTTTAAAGTTTTATTTTACCTTAGTTCTGTTCCGGGTCTAGGGGTGCGTCCTTCTCTACTGGTTGCTGCTCTCTGAATTTCAACCAAAATTACCATCCCCTTTATAGGAGGATTCTGGTTGAATCGCAATCCCCTCCAACACACCAAGTGCCAAAGGGCACTTTTGAATTAGGTTAAAAATACTCAGTGTCATCGCTATGTCGCAACCAATTCATACCCCATACATTAGCATAGCGCTCATAGCACTTGCCTGCATATGCATTTCTGATCAATCAGCATTCACTAATTAGTTTTCCAATTGCGTGAAATGCTATCTCAGCATTCCACGGTGTGGAGTGGTCGTGAATGTTAGTCATGTTTTGTTAATCGGTTCGCCTTTACTCCAATTCAATCGCGTGAAATGCATTATCGCCCTTTCACAGTGTTTTGGAGTTTTCCCTTCTTCGTCACTTTTTTACGTATTGCTCGGGTTCGAGCATTATTTACGAAGTGACATATGAAGAGGGAATAGGCGCGAGTGCCGACATTGACCTAGTGCTGACAAATTGGGGTTGATCGTATATTATGCAATTTATGCGCATTGGTTGGTGGTGGTTTAGTGGCGACAATACGACGACACGAGTCTCGAAATTACAGTATTCTCATGGTGTGTGGAATGGAGTGAAATGCGTAGAGTGCAGTGTAGTGCAATTATGCGTATGATGGAGGATGCAGTGCAATGTAGTGCAACCACTACAAATTAAATAAATGCACTTATTCGGATTTACGTCCGATTGTTCACTAAGTCTTTATTTTCTTTCTTTTCTTTAATATCATATTTCTTACCACTACCTTAAAGCTAAACATTTGCGAGTCACCGCAAATGTGCGCGGTCCGCAGTTTGCTTCTTCCGTTGTTTGCGTATGTCACCAGGAGCGTTGAACTGCAGGCGGGTGAACTGGCCTACATTTGGTGTTGCGCAAGCACAGCGTTTCCGCTGCTTCGCCGTGTTAACTGCTCCCCTGCTTGAATATGAACGTCCGCGTTCATGATGTTTTCAATCGTTTTTTTTTAAATGTTCTGGATTGAAAGATTTCATTTCTCTTGGAAGGTTTGAAGTACGGATATTGATGTATTGAGATTTCAGCTTAGCAAACAAGATTATCAGAATTAGGGCGATCAGTGATGCAGTAACCCCATACCATATCCATTTGCTAGTTTCGTACGAAACCTTGAATTCATTGATTCGTTCAATATTTTGTAGATGAAGCTTGTGAAGAAGGGGCAAGGAAATTTTCTCACTGAATAAGGTTTCGTTTAAATTGGTTTTTCTTGGTGCTGGAAGATGAATTACGTCGGATGGTTGATTCGTTCGATACTCTCTTCCATCAATTTTAATGCTGCTTTTGAACGTAATCAGATATGTTCCATTTACAGATATTCGGTGATTATTTTCTTCAATGGTTGTTGCTTCGCCTCGTACTATTATTATACCTTCCCTAAGAACTTGAATTTGTTTGAGATGGTAGGCTGATGTTGTTTCGCAATTTGCTGTATGGTTACTAAGGAGCTGGATTAAACATGTATTCTCTAAATCTAAATTACAATATTTAAAAGACCAGGAACTTTTACAGTTTCTTAAAGCTACGTGCTCTCCATTACATTCTGCAGTTACATTGCTTTTAAAATTAATTATTTTATTATTTTGGATTACAGGTGAAAGTTCAAAATATTTACAAATCTGTTTAACTTTAGGAATTTTGATTAGACATGTTAGAGAGTCCCTAGAACAATACATTTTTACATCGGCTACGATTAATAAATCGTTTAATGGAGTAACAAAGTTTTCAGAAAGTGTTATAAAATCGACTTCATTCATGTTCAACAATAACGGATTAACAGTATTAGTTTTAGCGAGCATTATTGCGTATACATTATTATATGAGATTTGGATAACAATTTGGTTTCTTTTTGACATTAACATTGTTAAAAGTTGATAATCGACAGTTGCACGGTTATTGACAGTATTTATTCGCTCTGTTAGTTCGTCTAATTTTACCTGAATATCTTTATTAATTTCTACTTGTCTGTTAATTGTTTTTACAACTTCGCTTTCCGTGTTTTGTAGGATTATGAAATCCTGATGATCAGGAATTCCTGCTACACATTTTAAAGCCGAACCTAAAAAATCGATTGATCTTTTCGTTCTGATAGGTTTTTTCAAAATCTGAAAAAGTCGCTTAATTTCTTGGATATCTTGATCTATTATTTCTTTATCTTTTTCATCTTTAAGAATATCTAGCACATTATGATTTTGGGTTAAAATCTCTTCAAGCATTGAAAAATTAGTTTCATGTTTTAAATAGAGGTAATTATAATAAATTGCTACTTCACCGTTTGGTACCGGAATGAAGAGGGCATTAGAGTAATCTGTAATTCGACCGATTGCAGGTGCAAATAGGGTAATTCTGAAAAGGAAAAAGGTTTATCTTAAATTATTTTTATGAACCTGTTTGCCATCAATTAATACAGCAGTTCCTATATCCGCTTGAATAGTTTTTAAAGTATAGAGATTTGATAGTTTACTGCCAAGTCTTTTATTTCTTTTTAAATATACTTTGCCAACCCTTTATTGTGATAATTCATGTCTTTTTTCTGTTTTATTGTAAGTTTCTCTATTATGTCCTTTCTTAATTTGTCGCTGCTGCAATGAAATATTTCAAAAGGCTTGTATCCAGTAACAGAATGGATAGTGTTATTATATTTGTAGACAGCTAACAAGAACAATTCAATTATATCGCTAGAGCTCTCTTTAGTACATCTTGCTATTTCTGCAAGAGTAGAGTGAAAACGTTCCACTTGACCATTGCTCTCGCTGTGAAGAGCAGGGACAGTGTACCATGATATATCGAAATCATTTTTAACAAAAGTTTGAATTGAATTGGATATGAAAGCACCTTCATTGTCAGAAATTATCAGCTTAGACTTGTAGAAATAAGATATAATTTCTGTAAGAGGAGTTTTTGTATCCGTCACGTTTCTGGAGCTAATATTTTTGATAACAGCAAATTTAGAAAATTTGTCCACACACGTGATAAAATATTTCTTACCGGTGTTGTAAATATCGAGGTGAAGAATTTCACCGGGGTATTTAGGAATCGGTGTAGGACCTATCGGATGTTTTATCGGTTTTCGTTGGTATTTATTCTCCTGACAGATTTTACAATTAATTATAAGGTTCTTTAATAGTTTTCTGATATTCGGGAAATAATAGTCTGCAATGATTTGTTTGTAGTTTTCTGCTTGTCCTCTGTGTGCTCTATTGTGTTCGGTAGTTATAATATCCATTTGATCATCTTTATTTGTTATATCGAGTACTAATTTGTTAGTGTGTTTCATGTTTATTCCTGGAAATGCGTTAATTAAATCGTTTTGCACTTTTCCTAATATTTCTAGTGTGCAAAATATGCCATTGTTTACATTGGGATTTATAATTTGTTTCAGTGATCCCTGTTTAAATGCCCGGGTCAAGTTGACATACGGCCTCCTCGCGGCGCCCTCTGGATAGCCTCTTCAACAACCGTTGGGAGGTGAACAAACGTATGCAGCGAAAAAAACCCCTACCAGAATGGCGGTTGTGCGGCGGGCTAACAATCCGCCCACGTAAAAAAACCCAAAGTTATGAATGAGCAAGATGCCTCGGATACACGGACGGATACTCGACGACGACAACGCACGAAAAAGGAACACGATTTGCGAGTATGCTCCTGGAATGTCAGAACCCTGTACACTCCCGGAGCTGCTCATAAACTAGAAGGAATCCTCACGCAGTACAAGGCGGATATTACTGCGGTCCAGGAAATACGCTGGATAGGAAACGGTATGATTAGGAAGAAAAATTGCGACATTTATTACAGCTGTCACAAAAGGTTGCACTTACTGGGATGCGGATTTGTCGTGGGAAAGCGGTTAAGGTCGAAGGTCATCGACTTTAAACCTATAAGTGATCGCCTGGCTGTGATCCGCATCAGAGGCAGATTGTATAACATCACCTTATATGTGCACACGCCCCTACCGACGAGGCTGAAGACCCTATCAAGGAGGACTTCTATGACCTCCTGGACAACGCCTACGGAGCTTGTCCGAAGTACGATGTAAAAATCGTGCTTTGGGACTTCAACGCCAAAATCGGAAAGGAAAACACCCTTGGCGGAGTGATCGGAAAGCACAGCCTCCACGATACAACAACAGATAACGGCTTCCGACTCGCTGACTTTGCGACAGCTCGTAATGCGGTGATAAGTAGCACAAGATTCCCTCGCAAGCGAATCCACACAGCAACCTGGCGATCTCCGGACGGTCGAACCGCCAACCAAATCGACCATGTGCTCATTGACGCAAGGCACGCGTCAAACATCCTGGATGTGCGAACATTCAGAGGGGCAAATGTCGACTCTGACCACTTCTTCATAGCAGCAAGATTCAGAGCTCGACTGTCCAATGTCAGAAAGCTGCACCAGCCCATCAGGAGGAGGTTCGACATTGGGCGCCTGAGCACACCGGAGGTTGCCAGAGTCTACAGGGAGCAGCTGAGCGAAAGACTCTACGGTATGCCTACGTTGAACACAAATGCCAATAATATGTGGCTGCATTGCCGCTCAGCCATTCAGGAAGTAGCCGAAACCACCTTAGGATACCTACCACCCCCGACAAGAAACCCGTGGTATGATGGCGAGTGTGAGCAGAAAAAGGCAGCAACCGACGAGGCGTACCAAAAGGCGCTGCAGAGGAAAACCAGGGCAGCGCGAGAAGAGTACCGAGCCAGAAGAAGGGAGGAGAAGAAACTACTGCGACAAAAGAAAAGAATCTTCGCAGCCTCCCAGCTCAATTATATCGAGGAGTCTAGGGATAGACATAAAATACGAGCCTTTTACAAGAAAGCCAAAGGCCTTGCAGGAGGCTTCAAAAAGGGCACCCTGGCTCTTCGAAACTGCGAGGGTAATCTTATCACCGACCCGCAGGGAATAGTGGATGTATTTAAGCAGCACTTCCAGCAGCTGCTTAACGAGCATGACCAAGAGAGAGTGGTAGGGACTGAGGAAATCCCAACTCCAGCCGCTGAAGTAGTCCTCCCACCCAGCATAGAAGAAGTCGGCACAGCTATTCAGAAGCTGAAGAACAACAAGGCCGCAGGCTCAGATGGCTTGCCATCAGAGCTCTTCAAGGCTGGCGGCGATGTTCTGGTAGGGAGCATGCACCAGATCATCTGCAGAATTTGGGAAGATGAGAGCATGCCCGACGACTGGAATACCAGCTCTATATGCCCCATCCACAAAAAAGGCGATCCTACCTCTTGTAAGAACTATAGAGGTATATCCCTGCTCAATGTCGCATACAAGATCCTGTCCAGCGTATTGTGTGAACGTCTAAAACCATTTTGCACCGCACTAATCGGCAGCTACCAGTGCGGCTTCCGGCCCGGCAAATCAACTATTGACCGAATTTTCACACTTCGACAAATCCTGGAAAAGACCAACGAGTTTCAAATCGATACACACCATCTTTTCATCGATTTCAAAGCCGCATACGACAGCATTCATCGTGAAGCACTGTTTGGGGCGATGGCCGAATTCGGGATCCCGGTAAAACTGATCCAGTTGTGTCGCGCCACGCTAAAAAACACGCGATGCACCGTGCAACTCGGTTCTAGGACCTCGGAACCATTCGAAACATGCACCGGATTTCGGCAAGGAGATGCGCTGTCATGTGACTTCTTCAACCTGGTGCTGGAGCAGATAGTGCGACGGGCAGGCGTCAACAGGGAAGGCACTATCTTTTACAAGTCCATCCAGCTGCTAGGATACGCGGATGATATCGACATCATCGCGTGTTCTCGCCGTGGCATTGTGGAAGCATTCACGGCGATTGAAGAACAGGCGAAACGAATTGGCCTTAAGATCAATGAGGGCGAAACGAAATACATGCTGTCAAGCAAAAACCAATCCGTCGCTCACCACCTGGGACAAAACATAACAATTGACAGCTATAATTTCGAGGTAGTTAAGGAGTTTGTCTACCTCGGGGCAAACGTAAATTCCACAAATGACACCACAGTGGAGATCCGGCGTAGAATCGCCCTTGGCAACCGCTGCTACTTCGGCTTGTCCAAACAACTGGGGTCAAAACTCCTCACTCGAAAGACCAAAGTCATGCTTTACAAAACGCTCATTCTGCCAGTCTTGCTGTACGGAGCCGAAAGCTGGACGATAAGCAGGACAGCGGAGCTGATTTTGGGTTCTTTCGAAAGAAAAGTTCAGTGATTCAACTGGAAATCAGCTATAGCTCAGGCTCAGATCCTCCATGGATCGCAGGCCTGATAAGTAAGTAAGTAAGTTCAGTGATTCAATAAGGTTCCTGAGAGAAGAAAATTTCACGGTATGTCTTAACTGTCTTTTGAATAGAATTTTCGTCTTTCTGCTGTCCTCAGGGGATTTTTCTATGAAAGTTTGGTTTCTAAAAGTATTTATCGGTTGTGTGAGTGAAGTTATAGCCTTTGTTAAGGACTCTTCACTATGAACCGTAGCACCGCTAGTACTGACAATATTTATGTGTTGCCGTGATAACGCATCAGCAACTTTGTTTTCTTTGCCAGGTTTGTAGTGAAAGGAGGGTGAGTATTCTTCTATAAATGCTCTCCATCTTTTCAGTTTTGTATTTAGGTTTTTTTCCGACATTTTTTTTTTTTTTTAGAAACTCGCGCAGGTTCAAGAGTTTTATATTTTCCTATAATGTGTCATATACACACAACCTGAACGGAGTGCAGTGGTTTGGGTCGTTGATGTTCGTTAACTCTCAGGGGTGGTTGTCCTAGATAGGACGAGAGCCGGCCGACATAGCGAATGTTAGCGGCTGATGATCGGTGAATATGTTAAGTTTGGGTGCGCCATATAAATAATTTCTTAAGTTTTGCAAGGCCCATACCTACTATTGCGAGCATTTCGCGCTCATTTGTTGCGTAGTTTTTTTCGGTCTTGCTCAGAGTTCTTGATATCATTGTGATAGGGCGTCCGTTTTGCGAAAGAACGGCACCTATTGCATCGGACGAAGCATCTGTTGTTAAATCAAAAGGCATTCTGAAATCCGGATACGGGAGTAGAACATCTTCCGATGCCAAAATGGTTTTTATTTTGTCGAATGCTTCTACTGCTTCTGAATCCAACCTGATTTTTATGTGTTTTGACTTATTAGAGCTTATATGCCCATTGTCACCGCTTAAGTATATAGTTAAAGGTTTTGTGATGAGTGCATAATCTTTCACAAATCTGCGGTAATAGCCGGAAAGTCCCAGGAACGATCTTAAAGCTCTTAAAGACTTTGGAACTTCAAAATTTAATATATCACGCACCTTTTCCGGGCAAGTTTTTATACCCTGGCATGAAACAGTGAATCCTAGAAATTCAACATTCTGTTTGAAAAATTTTGATTTTTCTGGTGCTATTCTCATATTGGCCTTATAAAGCTTAGAAAATATTGTGTCCAGATCTCTGAGATGCTCTGCTGCAGTCTTAGAGAAAATAATTACATCATCTATATAAACATAACAGCATTTACCTATTTCGGATCTAAGCACGTCGTCAATTGCCCGTTGAAATATGCTCGGGGCATTTTTGAGGCCAAAAGGGCAGCCTACAAAATTCGAACTTTCCATGATTAATGGAAAATGCTGTTTTCTCTCTATCCTTTTCATCTAGCAGGATTTGGTGAAAACCAGCATTAAGACCGATTGTTGAGAAAAAATTCGCTCGCCCTAGGTTTGAAAGAATAACCGATACTTCAAGAATAGGATATCGGTCAGCTACAGTTTTTTCATTAAGTTTTCTGTAGTCAAATACTAATCTTAATTTCTTTGTGTTATCCTCGTTCAGACCCTTTTTATTTACAACAAGTATAGGTGTATTGTAAGGTGAACGGGACGGTTGAATAATTCCTTCCCTTAACAGTTTCTCGATCTCATTGTTGACAAACTCGGTATGAGCCATAGGATATGGCCTAGGTTTTGAATAAACAGGTTCAGAGTTTACGGTTCTAATTGATGCCCTGACTGAAGTATTAAATGGTAAACTTTGCTGCGTTTGAGCAAACACTTTTGCGTGTTTCTTAATTAGTTCCTTAAAATTGCAGTTCCAGTTATGTGGAACTGTTGTACAATCAATGTCGATTGCATTGACGTTTTCGCATTTCAATAATTCCAAAGGTTCTTCTCCACTTACATGGATTAATACACCTTTTTCAGTGTCAATTTTAGCATTTATTTGTTTTCAAAAATCATATCCAATTATGGCGTCAAAAGTGTTTAGTTGTGGGAGTAAAATAAAATCTGTCAAATTTCTGAACAAATCCATTTTGCATTTTTGGGTTATTCTATTTTGGCCGTTAAGAGTTTTAGCCAGAAAGCTATTTTTGTTTGACACAACGTTTTTTAATGATGGCAGTTTCTTTATATAGTTCTTGGCAGTACCCGTATCAATAAGAATTTTTAGTTGATAGCTGTTGTTAAGTTTCTTTTTGATAAAAGGTAATGCCGACCCTATTCTAAAAAATTAATCTGATTAGTAACGTTGTCTTCGACAGTTTCATTCTGATCCATTGTAGCAAGGTGCTGTTGGATATAGCTTACACGCTGAAGCTTGGGCAATGTTGACCTGTCTGATTCGCGATGTCGTTTTTTATATTGGTTTTGTGTTGTTTTTTAGCTAGGGTGTGGTCTTGAAACCATAGTTTTATTACTTGGAGGCTGGTATGAAAAGTGTGGGGGATTAGGTCGATTATTGAAACGGAGTTTGGAAGAAGTTGGATCTATGTCCATTGCATTATCTCCTTCTCTAACTGTGATACTATTTTGTGGTTCTATTATTCTTCTATAATGCGGACTGTTTCGACTAATATTGTTATTTCTATTCGTTTGCCGAGAGTCGAAGGCTCGTGCAAACTCATATCTATATTGATTTGCTTCTAACTCTTGCGCTTTAGCGAGCGCTGAGGGCAAATCCAAACAACCTGCAGAAAAAAGAATATTACAATAAGGTCTATTGAGACCCGAAATAAATACTCGTAAGGCGTCAGCACGATATTTACTCGATAGTGAACTTATGAGTTCACTGTTGCCTGAATAGTCCATCGTTATTTTTTTTGTTATGAGGGTCAGATTCTTTTCAATTTCATCATAGAAATCGGAAATTGTCATCGTGCCTTGAACTAAGATGTTCATTTGATTTTCTAGGACGTGTAATGGCCGTCTGTCAGAATAGGTTTGGTCAAGTCTAGCCATTATGGCATCGAAATTTAATACTGTATTAAAAGAGGATAGGATCAGATCGGCTGATCCAACTATTTTGTTTCGAATTATTGCAACCGCTTGGTAGTACTTTTCGGTGCCGGGATATTTTCGGAAAAGATCAATGGCCGTATTAGCAGCTTGACGCCAACTTACGTATCTTGCGTGTTCTCCGGAAAATTCCGGAAGGGATTTTACCAAATCCAAAGATATGGGACACGCTAAATTGACGTTCGTCACTTACACTGGTTCGTATATTGCCACGGACGGCGGAGCTAATTGAACTGCGACAAGTTTATTTGCCAATTCGTCAACTTTAACTCTAATTGTGTCATTGTTCGATTTGTTTTCCGCTATTAATTCTGTCATTTTGCGCATTATGCTTCTACAAGCAGTTTCTACTGCAATATCGACAGCAGCGGAAAGTGAAGTTTCCGGTTGATTTGTTGACATTGTTTTTTTTTTCACTTAATAACACGAACTAACAGAACGAACAACTTTAACAATTTACACAACACTTTTCACCAAATACTAGTTATTAATTTAAATATTCTTAATTTAAATATTCTTAAATATGAATATCTTATGTACTAGCTTACATTAATAAAACAATCATCTCTGCTCAGCCTCGGGTCCTCGGGTTCTTCTTTGTTTTTGGATAACTATGTACCTTTTTTTTTAATTAGAAATGATTGAACTCTCTTTTCCTTGTACAGGGAATTTTGAAGTTCACTTTATTAATATTGTTGGGCGCCAGTTAATTAAATAAATGCACTTATTCGGATTTACGTCCGATTGTTCACTAACTCTTTATTTTCTTTCTTTTCTTTTATATCATATTTCTTACAACTACCTTAAAGCTAAACATTTGCGATTCATCGCAAATGTGCGCGGTCCGCAGTTTGCTTCATCCGTTGTTTGCGTATGTCACCAGGAGCGTTGAACTGCAGGCGGTTGAACTGGCCTACATTTGGTGTTGCGCAAGCACAGCGTTTCCGCTGCTTCGCCGTTGAACTGCAGGCGGTTGAACTGGCCTACATTTGGTGTTGCGCAAGCACAGCGTTTCCCCTGCTTCGCTGTGTTAACTTACATCCTCCTCACCCATGAAAAAGAAAATTGACCTTGAAGAGGTTAATTTTCTGCAGAGTAATTACAAATTACAATCTTTGTACATGCTTTATTTGACAATATTTTTTTGACAGTAGTTTGTTTTTGTTTTTTTTGCTTACATTTTACGTATCTTACTTCTAAATATGTATCTTTGGTACAATTTTAGTCTTTGTTTCGTAATTTGACATATGTATATATTTTTTTTTCCACAAAAAAGGAGATCCCTTGGACTGCGCCAACTATAGAGGAATAAGTCTCCTTAATGTCGCATACAAGATCTTCGCTGCCGTTTTGTGTGAACGCCTGAAGCCATTCGTAAACAAGCTGATAGTTCCTTATCAGTGTGGCTTCAGGCCAGGGAAGTCCACCATCGATCAAATCTTCACACTACGGCAGATCCTGGAGAAAACCAATGAATTTCAAGTCGATACACACCATCTATTCGTCGACTTCAAGGCCGCATACGACAGCGTATTTAGAGACGAAGTATATAATGCCATGTTTACTTTTGACATCCCTGCTAAGCTCATCAGACAATGCAGGATGACCCTGGAAAGTGCTCGCTTCTCCATCCGAATCGGTGCAGAACTGACCGATAGTTTCGAAGTCAAGAAAGGATTTAGACAGGGCGATGCGTTGTCGTGTGATTTTCTTAACATCATATTAGAAATGATTGTGCAAAAATCACAGGCCAATACAAGAGGCACATTCTATTTCAAATCCTCGCAGCTCCTTGCATACGCCGACGACATTGACATAATAGGTAGATCGCAGCGAGATGTCATTGAGGCGCTTGCGAGTATTGAGATGGAGGCGGCAAAAATTGGTTTGGCGGTTAATGAGGGCAAGACTAAATATCTGCTGTCATCGAAAAAGGACATTTACCACCGACGTCTTGTACAGAACGTGCATATTGGCAGATATAAGTTCAAGGTAGTTAAGAACTTCATATACCTCGGCTCCGCGGTGACTTGGAACAACGACACCAGTTTCGAAATCAAGCGCAGAATTACTCTTGCCAACCGCTGCTTCTTTGGGCTCAAGAGGCAACTGAGAACAGTTGCACAGGTGGAAAGGGATCTCAACCAACTGGGCGTGCGGCATTGGAAAAGACTAGCGAAAGATCGTGCTAGGTGGAGAGGCATGTTGGTTGAGGCCCAGGTTCACCCCGAACTGTAGCGCCCGTTAAGTAAGTAAGTAAGTATATATTTTTTTTCACAGCTTTTCGTATTTGCATTTATGTTTCATTTATATTGTAACCCAGTGGTTATGAATAAACATTTTTAGTCTATACTTATAAGAAATTTACATACACATCTTGTTTTCTTTTTTTTTTTTTACTTACATAAAGAACTTTTTTTTTTTTTTTGTTTTTCTTAATTTAAAAAAAACTTTGAGTGCGCCAGAGAGTACCGTATATTCTTCTTCTTCTAAGTGGGCGCTACAGTTCGGGGTGAACCCGGACCTCAACCAACATGCCCCTCCATCTAGCACGATCTTTCGCTAGCCTTTTCCATTGTCGCACACCCAGTTGGCTGAGGTCCCCTTCCACCTGTGTGCGCCATTTTAAGTGCGGCCGTCCTCTGCTTCTTCGTCCCTCGGGGTTGGATTCAAAGACTCTCCGGGCTGGAGCTGTGGTGTCCATCAGCTCTGCATGACCCAGCCATCTTAGGTGTTGAATCCGTAGACGCGTGACTAGGCTCATGTCGCTGTACAGCCCGTAAAGTTCGTGGCTGAATCTTCTCCTCCATCCCCCGTCTGCGTTTATAGGCCCAAAAATCAGGCGCAAAATCTTTCTCTCGAACCGACCAAGGCCCTCCTCATCCGCTTTTGATAGTGTCCATGCTTCTGCGCCGTACAACAGGACCGGGATCATAAGGGTCTCATATAGAGTCAACTTTGTCGTTCGGGAGGGGGCTCTATTACTCAGTTGCTTCCTGAGCCCAAGGAAACAGCGATTGGCAAGAGTGATTCTGCGTTTGATTTGGGAACTAATGTCGTTGTTCCACGTCCCTGCGGAGTCAAGGTAGACGAAGTCCTTAACTACCTCGAACTTATATCTGCCTATACAAACGTTGTGGCCGAGACGTCGGTGGTGAGCGTCCTTTTTTGATGCCAGCATATATTTAGTTTTGCCCTCGTTTACCGTCGAACCAATTTTCGCCGCCTCCATCTCAATACTCGCAAACGCCTCATTGACATCTGGCTGTGATCTACCTATATGTCCATATCGTCGGCGTATGCAAGGAGTTGCGAGGATTTGAAACAGATTGTGCCTCTTGTATAGGCCAGTGATTTTTGCACAATCATTTCCAATATGATGTTGAAGAAATCACACGACAGCGCATCGCTCTGCCTAAATCTTTTTTTGACATCAAAACTATCGGTAAGGTGTTCACCGATTCGGATGGAGCAGCGAGCATTCTCCAAAGTCATCCTGCATAGTCTGACGAGTTTAGCAGGTAATTCAAAGGTTGACATAGCGTTGTATAGCTAGTCTCTAATTACGTTGTCGTATGCGGCTTTGAAGTCGACAAATAGGTGGTGAGTGTCGACTTGAAATCCATTGGTTTTTTCCAGGATTTGCCGTGAGGATTTGGTCGATGGTGGACTTCCCTGGCCTGAATCCGCACTGATAAGGACCTATGAGCTTATTTACAAAAGGCTTCAGGCGTTCACACAAAACGGCAGAGAAGATTTTTTAGGCGATGTAAAAGAGACTTATTCCTCTCTAGTTGGCGCAATCAGAGGAGTCTTCTTTCTTGTGGGTCGGGCATACGATGCTGAGACTCCATTCCTCGGGCATGCTCTCCTCTAACCATATCTTACGGATGAGCTTGTGCATGCTTCCAACCAGGTCATCCCCAGCTGCCTTGAAGAGCTCAGCAGACAGTCCGTCTGCGCCAGCAGCTTTATTCGACTTGAACTTCGATATGGCAATCTTAACTTCGTCGAGGTCAGGGGGACAGGATTCTCTGCGGTCTCCGTCGATTAGAAATGTATCATTCTGCCTTACAGCGGTATATGGACTAACATCGCCGTTATACAGTCTGAAGAAGTGGTTTTTACATATTCTCAGCATCGACTGCGGTTCTACTACTAGGTGTCTGTTCTCATCCCTGCAGGCTACCGTTCTGGCTTTATAACCTTGCCATGTTCGCTTTATCTGTTGATAAAACTTTCGAACGTCACGCCTGCAGTAACACCTCTCCACATCCTCAATCGCGCGCTTCTCGTGCTCTTTCTTCTTTCTTCTGAGAAGCTTATGCTCCTCTCTTCTTTTTAACTCGCAGAGCTCGCGAGCTGCTCTTGTTCTTTAATGCAGCGAGGCCTTATAAGCATCCTGCTTCGCTGTATGAATCCTCCTGCACTCGTCATCGAACCGGGTGTTTCTTCGTGGTGGAGCCTTGAAACCCAAAACTTCGGATGCAGAGCTTTTCAGGGCTTGTTTGCAAAGGCTTCACTGCTGTTCTATTAATAGTGTGGAGGATTCAGGTGTATTGGAGAGCTTAAGGGAGACGCGATCGGTAAAAACACGAGCGGTTTCTGGCGATAGTAGCTTTCCGACGTCATAACTTTGTATTCTTACTCTACTCCGTTGCGCTCGTGATATCCGTAAGCGCATCTTGGCTACTACAAGATAGTGGTCAGAGTCGATGTTAGCTCCTCGGAAAGTTCGAACATCAAGAATAGTGGAGGAGTGTCTGACGTCGATCGCGATGTGATCAATCTGGTTGGTAGTCGATTGATCAAAAGACCGGCAGGTGCCTTTGTGTATATCGAGGTGCGGGAAGCGCACATTGGGCATACGTTCTGTCTAGGAGATCGTAGAACTCATCTTTGGTGGGGTCGTCCTTGTCTTCCGTATGGCCGTGCACGCAGATCAGGCTGATGTTAAAAATTTAGCATCGATACGGATTGTTTGAGACGCATTGTAGCAATTTAACTTTCAATTTGAGACGCATTGTAACAATTTAACTTTGAAATTTGAATGTTTTACCATTGTAATTTGTTATGCACCAGCCGATACTTCGTTCGTTATTCATTGGTCTAACACGATCATACATGCAAGCATGTACATATTGTAACATCCATATGTGCTACCCACGGTAACACCTGTTACTCTCCACATTTACCGACCCCCTTTCCGGCAGCCGGTATGACATTAGAAGTCTCCATACGAAAGCCGACCTTCCAACAACATCTTCTGAGAAGATGCTGTTGGAGAGTCTAAGCACGCTTTCATGACGCGAGGTCAGTTGTGATATATACTCGGTGCAAGCAATAAACTATAACGTTTTATTTTAAGTTGTGCAGTTTTATTTATGCCTTTAATAATGTACATACATGTACGCGAAGATGCGTATATAAGTGGCGCAGTCGGAAAAAACCTAATGTTCGGCCTCGTGTAGCAATACATAGAAAAGTGTTTAAGTGAACATTTTAGTTGCAATACGATTATATGTAACAATAGTTGGGGATAATGATTTCTTCTGTTTATCCAATGTGTTAAAGCAGTGATAAAAATAATTATGCCACAACATTAACCAAAAACGAAATAAAAATACGACTAAAAACCTGAGTATAAGTGTTAACAAGCATATATGTTAATATACATATATATGTGTATGTATGTGCTAAATACGTGGGAATAGGTATGTCGAACGGTACTTTCTAGTGACGCTGAGTACAAGTGCAATCATACGGCGTGGGTTCCCCGCTAAAACGACGCTTAGAGCGAGACAACGCTCTTTATCAAATTATAAATACACCACAGCAACAGTCATCTTTGGCACCAACCATCAGCGTGGGATCAGCCTACAAACAACACCAAGCCAACACCAAAAGAAAAGGTACAAAAAAAAGAACAGAAAAAAAAAAAAAAAAGAAACAAAAGCACGGTAAGCCATTTATACCAACATGGAAGTCCTCAGCCCTGCAGAAAAATTTAGAATTATTTTAGAATTAATAACTAAGATCCCATGTTATAGTGGTAGTAGCGAATATACGCTTGATTTTTTGGAAAGGGTCGATTCGTTGCAGACTATACTCGAGGAATTCGACGAAAATACACAGGTAGTTTTATTAGGGTATGTTAAGGATAAAATTGTTGGTAGAGCTAGATCAGAAATTCAAAAGCATGGTAGATTAACTTCTTGGGATCAAATAAGGGAAATTTTGCGTAATAGTTTTGCAGAGAGGTTATCTCCCCATGCGCTGTTGGATCAGATTAGATTAGCTAGGGTCACCACCACAATCGAGAATTTTTACAGCTATCTAAATCAACTCTTAAGTAGGATTAATAATTCATTTCTCGTATGCGGCAATTTCGATGAGGCCATTATGAATTCCAATAAGAGAATAGCATTAGAAACCTTTAAAAACAACTTACCCGAACCAACGAAAACAATAATATTAAGCCGAAATCCGCAAACTTTAACCGATGCTTATAAAATAATTATGGAAATTAATCACCAATTTCTAGGCCCTAACTCACAACAAAATACTAACTTTAACAATAGAACCAATATCACCCAAAAAAACACTCCAAATTTAAATTCTTATCAACAGCCTAGATCAAATAATGGACATATTTCACACGATAGTAGACCGAATTACAACCAAAACAGGCAGTTTTATCAAAGAGCTTTACCTAATAATCAATTAAGACACAGTTCCAACCCCATCTCGACGCAATTACGACAAACCAATACTTCTAGGCAAAATCACCAACCCCAAAATAATAGATATTGGCGAAATAGTCCATCAAACGCGCACAATCAGTACGGATATCCAATGGACGTATCAATGAATGAACAAAATTTTCGTTCAAGCCACGAAAACAACTACCATACATAGTAATAAAGAATCATACACGACCACTTCGATTTATCCTTGACTGTGGTGCTGAATTTAGTATTATAAATGAAAATATGTGTCATCCCAGATGGAAAATAAGATCTCCTATTCACACTCTAAGAGTACTTGGTCGAAACATTGAGGCAAGTGCTACTTATAAATTCCCCATTTTCACTATAATCGATTACAAGAACCGATTACTTGTAACAGATAATGCAATGATCCCAATATACCTCAATATGGAAGAGGAAAAGTATTCGACCCGTTGTGCTTCTTTTGAGTATCCTAATATATATTGTAGCGAAAGTTTCGATAACCGAATTTCTGATAAAATATTTGCCTCCCATTTAAATAATGCTGATATTTCCAAATTAAAGTATTTACTAAATTCTACTAAATCGATATTTTATAAAGAAGGAGATAATTTGACATTTACAAACAGGATAAGGCATCAGATACATACAAAAAACCAAATACCGATTTACAGTAAGCTATATCGCTATCCAGAAATACATGCTAAAGAAGTAGATAGGCAGATTAGTGAAATGCTACAACAGCAAATAATAGTACCTAGTAGGAGCCCTTACAATTCTCCGATTTGGGTAGTTCCTAAAAAAAATGACATAGATGGACAAAAACGTTGGCGTGTAGTTGTTGACTACAGGAAATTAAACGACCAAACGATTGAGGATAGGTTCCCTTTACCAAACATGGATGATCTGTTCGACAAATTAGGGAAATGCAATTATTTTTCCACTATAGATCTTGTGAAGGGATTCCACCAGATAGAGGTTGATCCTCGTGACAGGGCCAAAACAGCATTTTCAACTAAGAGTGGCCATTATGAGTTCCTACGGATGCCGTTCGGGCTTAAAAATGCCCCGGCTACGTTTCAGAGGCTTATGAATGACGTTCTAAGCGAGTACATAAACAAAATCTGCGTTGTCTATCTTGACGACATTCTAATTTTTTCTACAAATTTTGAAGAGCACCTGGTTTCGCTAAAAAAAATCTTTTCGAGACTAAAAGAATGTAATTTAAAGGTTCAAGTAAATAAATGTAGTTTTGCGCAACTGTCAACAAATTATTTGGGTCATCTCATAACAAACAACGGCATCAAACCAGATCCAAACAAAGTGAAAGCTATTTGCGATATGAAACTTCCAACTGACAAAAAAGGAATAAAAAGGTTTCTCGGCATATCCGGTTACTATCGCAAGTTTGTAAAAGACTACGCCAAGGTTGCGTATCCTTTAATCAAATATTTAAAAAAAACTGAAAAAGTAAATACTTCCGATTCTCAATACCAAAAAGCTTTCCAAAAATTGAAAACACTATTAACTACCGACCCTATTCTCAAAAGTCCTGACTTCGACAAAACATTCGTATTGACAACCGATGCCTCTAATTTCGCACTTGGTGCAGTTCTCAGCCAATGTAACCATCCAATTTCGTACGCCTCTCGTACGCTTAACAACCATGAGCATCATTATTCAACAATTGAAAAAGAACTTCTTGCGATTGTGTGGGCGATCAAATACTTTCGAACGTATTTATACGGTAGAAAATTTATAGTCCGCACAGATCATAAGCCTCTCGTCTGGTTGAATGGTTTTAAGGAGCCAAACATGAAGTTACAGCGCTGGAAAATTTTCCTGAGTGAATATGATTTTAGCATAGAATATCTTAAAGGAAAAGAAAATTGTGTAGCCGATGGACTTAGCAGGTTTATCGACCAAGATAATAACAGAGCAGAAGTGTCGAATACTAGCGATGAAGTTAGTTTAGCCGACATCTTTACAAGCGAGATTAAGGGTATTCAAAGCAGTAGTAACGATGAAGTTAAGTCTGCCGTGCCATTGCCTGTTGTGTATAATAATGATTTTATATCGACAAAGGCCACTGTCCATAGCGCAATGGAAGATGAAACACTACATATATACATCTCAGAAAAACCTATTAACATATACAAGAATCAAATATATTTATCGTATGGAGTAAAAGAAAAAGTCAGTATTAGGATAGTACACAAAAAAATTCAAAATTGTATCGAAATTGAAAGAGGAAGCAATAATCTTTTGAAAATTATGGAAAGAGTTCTAATAAACAAAGGACTTATGTGCATTTTCTGTAGTGATTTAAACCTGTTTTTAGAGTTTCAAAATCTTTATGTTCGTTTCTTTTCAATGAATAAAAATCTTAAACTTTTAAAATCAAATATAAGACTAAAAGATATAACAGATAAAAACGAAATATTAACAATTATTCAAGAGGAACATATAAATAAGAATCATAGAGGTATAAATGAAATGTTTAGAGAGCTTAAGGACCTATATTTTTATCCAAATTTACAAACCGAAATTCAGAAATATATCAACAATTGCAATGTTTGTAATTTAGCGAAACATGACCGCCAACCACTAAAAATTCCCATGCAAGTTACCATGACACCACAGCATTTTAATAACATTATACACATTGACATTTGGTTCCCTGAACGAAACAAAATGTATCTGACGACTATCGACAAATTTTCTAAGTACGCGACAATACACCATTTAGAAGACCGAAATTGGATGGCAATCTTAGGTGCAATAAAAGAACGAATACAGTTTTTGGGAAAGCCTGATATAATCGTTTCTGACGGAGAAACCTGTATATTGCATTTAGCCGTTAAGCAATTTTTAAAAGAACGCAAAATTCAATTTCACAAAACCACAGGTTCACTAAAGACTGGGAACGCGGATATTGAACGTCTTCATGGTACGCTTAATGAACATCTTAGGATTAAAAATGCAGCTAAAGATACTTTAGGGCTACAAGATAAAATCTTCGATATCATTAATATATACAACAATACTATACATTCGACTACGAAACTAAGGCCAATTGATTTTATTTATAAAAACTTTAGTAGAGAGGATATTGAATTTTTAGCTCAAAGATATCAAAGAGAAAAAGAGATAAGAATAAATAAGAGAAACACGAAAATTCGACCCTTAGAACTAAAACTTTGCACAGA
This sequence comes from Eumerus sabulonum, assembly GCA_951905685.1. Taxonomy (NCBI): domain Eukaryota; kingdom Metazoa; phylum Arthropoda; class Insecta; order Diptera; family Syrphidae; genus Eumerus; species Eumerus sabulonum. Next base: position 76,327,393 of record OX645060.1, read on the forward strand.
TATTGTTAAAGAGCGAGGAGTAGGTAAAATTAGACCTAGATATAAAATATTACACAATCCAGAAGTTGAAGGAAATTATGTGATCGACAAATCAACGAAAAGAAATACAAAGTACTACATGAAACAGTTAAAGCGAAAGTATAAATACCAAAATGGATAAATATATTATAACCAACGTTAGAGTATAATTTTTTTTTTTAACTTCTCTTTGTATTTGTATTCTTTTTCCTTCAGTGGTTTTTTCCAACATTGTTTAAGCTTAATAATAATTTTAAAAAAGGATATGAAATACGAAATAGTAGCCACTGGCGAATCAACCTTAATATGTATGTATGTAATTGTAACAGTTAAGCCTTTTATATACATATGTAACAATAACCTAATCAATAATCGTATCAAAAAAAAAATAATGAAAAAAAAAATTATTTAAATATTCCATATAAGAGAAAAAAAAACCTCATGATACACATATTTAAGATAATAGCAATTAAGACAGCAGCAAAATATTTAAACATATAACAGAAACTAAATGTGTACAAAAAGTTAAACGAAAAAAAAAAAAAAAAAAAAACAAAAACAAAAAGATACGCATAATACAAATAAACAAAACTTAACGAATTAGAATAGAATAGAATTTAGATGTAGAATTTTAGTGAAATCTAAAATTAAAGATTTAGTATGAATTAGTTGCACACAATCAATTCTTTATTCACAACATAGAAATACAATACCTTAATATATGTAAATTTTAATGACAAATTTGTGAAGTGCATCTAAGACTGACTCTGATTGCTTAGATTCATTTTTGGAGACCGAAAATGCTTGGTGGGGGAGGTGTAACATCCATATGTGCTACCCACGGTAACACCTGTTACTCTCCACATTTACCGACCCCCTTTCCGGCAGCCGGTATGACATTAGAAGTCTCCATACGAAAGCCGACCTTCCAACAACATCTTCTGAGAAGATGCTGTTGGAGAGTCTAGGCACGCTTTCATGACGCGAGGTCAGTTGTGATATATACTCGGTGCAAGCAATAAACTATAACGTTTTATTTTAAGTTGTGCAGTTTTATTTATGCCTTCAATAATGTACATACATGTACGCGAAGATGCGTATATAAGTATATGATCGTAATTGATTCTTGTGAGCTGTTGGACATACCGGATCAAAAGATAAGTTCATATATTCATTATAACATTTTCATCTTACGCATTTACTTAAAACACTTTCACCGATTTCGTGGCTTCGAATCTGCAACAAACTGGTCCTTCGAGCCGGATCCTTTTTTTTTTTTTGTGATTTGAACTATTCGAACTATTTGAACTATTCGCTGGCAGTTGTTTTTCCTTTTTTTGTGCGCGTTCGCGAATCATCTGACTCTTTGGTTGTTTGCTAATTCTTCGATCATGAGTGTGAAAATAAAGAGATAAAGTGCAAAAGGGCATATAACGCGCGAGTTACGCAAATGCAAGTCAGCAAACTTGCTGACGGCTTCGCAACCAATAATAATAAAGTGTCAATATAGCATTCAGGTGTCGATGGCTTTCGGGTTACGCAAATGTAGGACAGCAAACTTGCTTACTTTGCTACTGCTCGAGGGCCGGCGGAAACTGAATGCGTTGACCCCTCATAATTTTAAGAAATATACAAATCTAATAAATAAAAAATAAGGAGTTGGAATCGAGACCTAAAACGAAGCGGTCGTGTTTCGGTGTTTCCTTTTGTTTGGTTAGTGGTGCTTTGATTTGCTTCCCCCTTTTGTCCGGCGATATTATTGTAACTGGCGCAGTCGGCAATTTTCTTTCTAAACGGGAAGGAAAAAACGAACTAATAGTAAATAAATAAAAGTGCTCAAAGAGGAACTTAGAATAGGTACCTCAATACCACTTAACACCTTAGTTAACGTCCAACGACAACAGCAACAACTGCAGCGGCAGGGACAAACAATCCGAGTGGAAAAAGAGATTGAATACATCCCAACGTTTTCTGGAAACATGAGGGAATTGACTCAATTCCTAACGGTGGTCGAGAACCACTTAGCATCTATCGAAGACGCAAGAAAAACGGAGGTGTACAAGGCCATTTCCAACTATAAGATCACCGGCCAGGCGAAAAATTGTATTTACCAATATCAACCAGCGACCTGGCAGGAGGCAAGGAATCTACTGGTACAACATTTCCGGCCCATAATCGACCTTAGCTGCATTCTGAACAAAATAAGTTATATCAAGGTAAATAGTATTTTAGAATTATGTAATAAGATAGACCTAATACATAACGAATTATATGAATATGCAGTTTACAAAGTAAATTGCAAACAAGTAGTTGATTCAACTTGTCAGTTAATAGTAGCAAAAATTAAAGAAATAACCACTGGACAGTTGTCCAGAGAGCTTAGGACAGAGTTCGATTTAAGTAAAATAAGAACAATTTTATATTCTTACATTCCGGATGGTGAGGGAAATTTAAAAAGAAATACAAAACCTACTTTAAATGTAAATCTAAACAACCATGCAATAAGTAATCGAAGTGCCAAACCAAATTTTAATTCAGGGCAAGATAAATCAGTAGGCCAAAATAACTTTAGTGCATATCAAAATAGAAATGATTTTACTGGAAATGTAGAATCAGCAGGACCATGGTGTTTCAATAGTCAAAATCAAGATAACCAGAATAGAAATAACAGCATAAGCAATTTCAATCGGGTAAATAATTTCAGCCCTAGATCAGGTCAGCTCAGGCACAACACTTTCAATCCATCAGGACAGTATAGAAATAGAAGTCAAAACCCAAGTCCTATGGATGTAAATAATGTTTCATCAAACGATGCACATAAGCCCAATCAAAACGATTCTAATAATCCGGAAGCTGAAGAAATAAATAATGTAGAACCGGAAAATTTTCTAAACTAGGCCTCGGAGATAAAATTTTTTGTAATCTTACAATTCAAGGCAAAACGTACAAAGCCTTACTAGATACAGGCTCGACCATTAGTCTCATAAACTCTTCAAATGTAGATTGTTCTTATTTCGAGATATTAGAAGTAAGAAATGTGTCCTTTAATACCATAAATAATGACACTACAGAAAAAGTTAAAATAATAGTTACTGACGCCCCTAAGGAATTTCGAATGAGTCTACAGTGTAAAATGAAATGGTACCAAATGGGATTGAATAACAAAGCCTATGATATGCTTATAGGTATGGATTTTATAAGAAAAAGTGTTATGGAAATTAATATTAATCATATGTACCTGACATTGATAAATACTGTTAATATCAACTTGTATTAGCAAATCAAGACCATAGAGAAATAAATTTACTACATCTAAATGATCAAGAAAGGAAAGAAATTAGGAAAATTTTAAAACAGTTTGAACATTTAGTTTACAAGGATGGAGATCAGTTGACCAATACCGAAACAATAATGCACGAAATTATTACTACAACCGATCAACAAATAAATTCCCGCTTATATAGATTACCTCCAAAACACGAGCAGGAATTTAGGAATCAAATAGAGGAAATGGAAAAACAAAAAATTATAAGAAAATCTAATAGCCGATACTCTTCCCCAATTGTTGTAGTACCAAAAAAACCAGACAGTTCTGGAAAACAAAAATTTAGATTGTGTGTCGACTATAGAAGACTCAATGATATCACACTAGATGATAAATATCCCCTACCTAATATAGACAATATATTAGACAAGCTAGGGCGAGCTCAATATTTCACAACATTAGACTTAGCCAAAGGTTACCACCAGATAAAAATGCATCCACGAGATATTCATAAGAGAGCATTTGTTACGCCAAATGGTCTATATGAGTTTACTCGGATGCCCTTTGGACTGAAAAATGCTCCAGCCACTTTTCAGAGGCTTATGAATGAAATCTTGAGAGATCATCTCAACAAGATCTGTGTAGTATGTCTGGATGATATACTTATATTTTCAACGAGTCTAGAAGAACACCTGGTCGCAATTAAAACAATCTTTAATGTGTTAGCTAAGCATAACTTAAAAGTACAATTTGATAAATGCTCCTTCTTAAAGCACGACACTGAATTTTTGGGCCATGTGTTAACCAGAGAGGGTATGAAACCGAACCCAAATAAAATTAAATGCGTAGTAGACTTTCCCCTTCCAACAATGGAAAAACAGTTAAAGGGATTCCTTGGACTAACTGGATTTTACAGAAAGTTTGTCAAAAACTACTCCAGAAAAGCCTATCCCATGACCAGATACTTGAAAAAAGATGCTAAGATCAACGCAAATGATCCAGAGTATATTCAAGCATTTGAAACATTAAAACTTAATATTGTCAACCACCCTATCCTTAGATTACCAAATTTCGATAAACCCTTTACCCTCCTTACCGATGCATCAAACTGTGCTATTGATGCAGTCCTTACGCAGGAAGACCAACCTGTTTGTTATGCTTCAAGGTCGCTGAATGACCATGAAAAAAATACTCAGCAACAGATAAGGAATTCCTAGCCATAGTGTGGTCAGTAACTTACTTCCGCCCTTATCTTTGGGTGACAGATCACCAACCAATTAAATATATAAAACAAAAATATAATGGAAAAGAATTCACAGCCAGAAACCAAAGGTGGTTGTTAAAGCTAGCAGAATTCAACTTTGATATAGAGTACCTTAAAGGCAGGGAAAATAAAGTCGCAGACTTTTTAAGCAGAATGGAGAACATAGACAATTTAGAAGATGACTCAGCTTCAGATCAAGCAACTATTCATTCTGCACCAGAACAACAACTTGATCATTTCCCTATCAAGCAAGAAATAGTAAATAAATATAAAACGCAGCTAAACTCACAAACACGGTTACAAATGAAATAACCACAGATCATGGGAGAAAAATAGTACAAATTGATATGACTAAAAATCAGTCATATTGGGAGGAACTATTTAAAAAAACCATAACATCAGGTAAAGTAGGAATTTTTCCCGATTTATCCTATAGTGAGTATAACAAAGTTCAGCAAGTTCTGATAGAACTTTTTAGGACAAATAGAAAAATCTCTTTTGTCAAGTGTACCATGAGAGCACAGGAAATAGATACCTTGGAGGATTTACATAGGCAAATATCCCTATACCATATCAAGGAAAGTTGCCATTCAGGCATTTCAGAAACCTATTATACATTGAAAAATAAAATTTACTATCCCAAGCTAATTTTAGAGATTTCCAAAGTAATAGGAAACTGTCAGACATGTCAGGAGGGCAAGTATGATAGAAACCCCATAAAACCAAAATTTAAAAATACGGAAACACCATCCAAGCCCAATGAAATCTTACATATGGATGTCTATCATTTCAAAAAGCTTTTTTATTTTACGTTCATAGACAAGTTCACAAAAAAGGCATATGCCTACAGTTTAGTTAGCAAAAACTGGGTAAATAAAATAGAATGTATGGAAGAACAATTTACTCGATTCGGGAAACCTAAAAAAATTATTTGCGATAATGAGTTTAGGTCCGATAATATAAGAGATTATCTTAGCACACTGGAAATAGAAGTTCATATAACCAAACCAAATTCCCATACCGGTAATGCGGACGTAGAACGACTACATTCCACCTTACTGGAAATTTTGTTCACCACCAAGGACAAGGATATTTCAACAATTACAAAAATGTATAGAGCAATTCAAATATATAACAATAGGTACCACTCGACTCTTGGAATGAGCCCCAATAAAGCAGAAATTACAAATGCTGAGGAGTTAAAGTCAAAACTTGAAAAACATAAACAGAATGTGATAGGTAAAAGAAATCAAAATTGGGAAAACTACCAAGAAAATCGACAGGAAGGGTACATTAGAAATTACAAACACTTGAGACATAAAGATGAAACCTACTATCGAAAACATAATGTTACGAATTATTCGATCCCCACACCAAATAGGGTTCGCACCACTGGATTGCGATAAACAACAATTGGCCTTTTTATTTAAATTGAAACACACACACTTTTAATTCTTTCACCACAGATCAATTATCTGTGTAGCTTCACCACTTTTCTTTATTATCCAATACTATCCACTTTAAAATTTATTATCCAATACTGTCCACTTTAAGCTTTATTACACAATACACAAACCTTTATTGAAAGCTTTTCTTTTCACCTTGGTTGATCACACCGACTTGTCACACGCTGTTTTATACCACAAACTGAATGAATGTCAAGGCCGAGTGTTCGCGCTTATATAGCTCTCGGTCCACCGTCTCGAACGTTCGCCGTTGGAAGTTCCCCTTCGGAAATCTCTAGAACGCTCTGACAATTCCATTGGAAGTTGACATCACTCCAATCCCCGCTTCCAGAGAGTTTTCGAACTTCGACAGCGAAATTCGAACTTAACGGTCCGCCTGCATCTCCGCAACACTGCCCTCCTCCTAAACTTGTTCGTCCTCGAACAAGCGATTGGACCCTTCTCCGTAATATGGTGCTAACCTCTCTACGTGGACAATTTTATACTTCGCCCGTCTGTTTCCCATCTGCTGTATCCGGTATACCACGTCATTGAGTTTCTTGATGACCTCATATGGTCCGTCCCAGGCTGATTGCAATTTGGGGCACAAGCCTTTCTTCCATTGTGGGTTGTACAGCAATACCAATTGTCCGGTCTCGAATCCAGAAGTATTCGCCCTCAAGTCGTATCGCGCCTTCATTTTATCGCTAACCAAGTTCAGTCGCTCCCGGATGAACTGATGGATAGAGTTCAGCTATTCTTTCTTTTCGGTTACGAAGTCTTCCCTGCCGCTAGTTGTCGGTAGTACCACGCCGAACTTCAAGTCCGATGGAAGTCGGAGATCAGTTCCAAAAATGGCTTCGGCGGATGTTGTTGCCGTTTCGAACGGTATGCCATTAAGAAAAGGGGAAGGTGTTCATCCCAGACCTTCTGATCTCCGACGACGACTTTTCTCAAGTATTCCTCCATCGTCCGGTTGAACCTTTCGACCATGCCATCAGATTGTGGATGTAATGGTGTTGTCCGCGTCTTGCTGATACCTAGCATGTCACAGAGTTCTTTGAACACCGACGACTCGAAGTTTCTCCCTTGGTCTGAGTGCAGCTCCACTGGTACTCCATAACGCGAAACCCAGTTATTCACGAATGCATCCGAAATGGTTTTGGCTTCCTGGTTCGGGATACAAAACACCTCAGGCCACATGCTGAAGTAATCGATCACCACCAGCGCGTATTTGTTTCCAGCGTTGCTCGTTGGGAATGGGCCTGCGATGTCCATTGCGATACGTTCGAACGGTGCTCCAACATTGTACTGCTGCATATTTCCTTGAGTTTTCCTTACTGGACCCTTTGCCTTCGCACACTGTTCACACCTGCGAATGAAACGCGTAACCGACTCATGGCATCCTACCCAGTAGAAACGTCTCTTGATCTTTTCTACAGTCTTGTTAACACCGAGATGACCCCCGCTTGGTCCCTCGTGGTATTCTCGGATGACCTCTTCGATATGTCCTTTCGGAATTACCAGCAGATCGTTTACAATGTTCCCGTCCTCACTTTCCCAACTGCGGTAGAGGCAACCGTTCTTCAGCTTCAAACTCTGCCATTGAGCCCAGTAAGCTTTCACGATTGGGCTTTCACTGGATACTTGCTGCCAACTTGGTCGAAAACCTCGTTCTTGGTAGTCGATGATGACTGCCAGATCGGCATCTTCTCGCTGCTTCCTTCCGACTTTCTTGACAGTCCTGGAGTCTTCTGGCAGCACCTGGAAACCACGCATGTCGGCGACCTGTTCCTTGGTTTCGGCTCGTGGACAATGTTTGCATTCAACATCGCGAGGTCGCCTCGTTAATGCATCCGCATTACTATGACTGCTTCCCTTCTGGTATTCGCGTGCTCTCACTTGTTCTCCTTTTCGCGAATCAAACCTCGAACGCCTTCTTCTCAGATGGCAATTTCTCGCCATGTGCCCCTGCTCGTTGCAGATGTAGCATCTGCCTGGGAACGGGCAGCTCCTACTCACCGTTGTTTCTCTGGAGCTACGCCACAATTTGCTGGAAGAGCGCTTTCTCCGCAGACGACAGTCTTTTGCAATGTGCCCCTGCTGGTCGCAGATATAGCAGCTACCTGGGAACGAGCGAGTCCTACTCACCGTTGTTGTTCTGTAACTATCCTGGTCTTGAGATATGCGCCGTAATTTGATGGAAGGTCGGCATATCAAGAGCGATGTTTCACATGTGAGAGCGCTGGCAACTGTCTCCTTGAAAGATGTCTTCGGCAGGAGAATCAAACTTCGTTGCGTATCGGGGTCCCTTAGCCCTTGGATGAAAGAATCCGTTTTAAGTTTCTCCACCACATCAACTGGAACGTCCGCGTAGGCAAGATGGGATAGCCTCTCGATGTCGGCAGCATACTGTTGTATGGTCTCGTTTAAACGCTGCTTGCGCCCTTTGAGTTCCAGCTTGTGCATCTCCTGCATGTGCTCACTGCCGTATCTTCGATGGAGAGCATCCCATATGGCTGTGTAGTTCCTTCTCTGGGTCCCCGGGATGGTCTGTAAAACACCAGCTGCTTCGCCTTTAAGCGAAATTACTAGAGCGGCCACACGATCTTCTTCTCCCCATTGATTCCGTTCCGCTGCTGTCTCGAACTGGAGCTTAAAGATGTTGAAAGCGCTCGTACCGTCGAAGTTGGGAGCTGTGAATTTCGATGCTGCAGTTGGTACAACGATTCCTTGATGCAGAACGTTCTGGACAGTTTTCTCGAGTTCCAGAACCTTCTTGTCGAACCTCGATTCCATAGTCTCGATTATCTTTTCTTGATTATTTTCGAGATCTAGAACCTTCTTGTCGAACCTCGATTCTAGTGTCTCGATTCTCTCCTCGACGTTCTGGAATCGATCGTCGACGGCCTGCTGGATGTTTCTTAAGCTTTCTCGAGAGTTCTCTAGCATCTCTTCCAGCTTCTGATTCAGGTAAATGGAATTTTCCTCCAACTTTCTACTTACGGCAGCAGAATTTTCCTCCAACTTTTGATGTACGGTCGTGGAATTTTCCTCCAATTTCTGACTCAGAGAAGTGGAATTTTCCTCCAACTTTTGATGTATGGCTGCTTCTAGTCTCTGGCTCATGGAAGCACTCATAGCGTTCATAGCCGCGAGAGTTTGCTGCATATCGAACCCTGGCTCAGTAGATGTCGACGGCTTCTCCACTACGAATTCGTAACTCTCCCAGTCGACACCTTCTTCCTGCAACGCTGATCGCAATCTCTCCACCAGGTTGGCTTTTCTTCCCACTGTGGATAATTGCCGAGCATCCAGCTCTCTTTTCAGTTGTTCGATTGTCAACTTTTCCAATTTCACCATTTTTTCTATCTCTTAACAATTCACTTTGTGCAATTCACAATTTAAATAAACGTTCCACTCGTTTACTCGCAATCCCACTTCTGACACCAAATGTTACGAATTATTCGATCCCCACACCAAATAGGGTTCGCACCACTGGATTGCGATAAACTACAATTGTCCATTTTATTCGACTTCGACAGCGAAATTCGAACTTAACGGTCCCCTTGCATCTCCGCAACAATAACTTACAAAATGTCCATCCTACAACTACTAAAAGACCAAATAAATTTGCAGGTATACAATTGGCTGGTGATATTCATAATGATCGGGATGTTCATAGCGGTAGCAGAACCAACCCTTGTTGTAACACAAATCAACGCTAACAAGGGATTTATTATATTAAATAAAGGCCCTGTAGAATTAATTAAAAGTAGTCAAACAATTTTACATATAATAAATACTTCCGAGATCTTAGCTGCTATTGAGGCAACAGAAATAAATTTGCAAAGGTTACATTTAGAAAATAATACGGACGTTTTAAACGAAATTACAAATATAAAGGCAAAGTTAAGAGCTATGATTCCACAGATACGAAAAAACGCGGTCTAATCGGAACTGGTCAGAAATGGTTATTTGGAACCATGGATGATACAGGCAGAGTAGATATTCTTGACCATTTGAAAGTTATGGGTTCGAATAATCATGCTGCAATAGAAAATTTAAATAAGCAAATAGATATCAATAAACAGTTAATGCTTAACATAAATAATTTAAGAATTACAATAGAAAAGGATAGAAAAGAAATATCTGATGTATATAGTAGGGTAGTAGATTCTCAAATAAATATTAATTTCAGACAACTACAAACAGATCAATTATTGAAACTAAAAATATTGGAAAACAAAATAGACAACATTTTTGATAATATAGTATCTGCTAAGCAAGGAATCTTACACCCAAGCATATTAACGGGAGAAGAAATATTAGCTTCAGGTTTAGATTTTTATAAACTAAAACATTCTAGAGTAGGTTTGATGAAATACAATAGAGAAACGTTAGTTTTAGCTATAAAGCTCCCAAAAGAATATATGCAGGTAGACCTTAGAATGATTATCCCAATACTGAATAAGTAAATGAAATAACATTTGTTGAAATAAATGGCACGAAGTTTGAATATAATCCAAATAATATTTACTTTAAGGATTTGAATGTAACTAATAACTGCTTAACAAAACTTGAATGTAATTATAGGTATAACAATGAACGTGATATAATAAAAATTGATGAATATATTGCCATTTGTAAAAATGTTCACAATGAAACCGTAATAAATAAATGTGACGATCGGAAACTAAAGCTAAATGGAAATTATGTAATAAATGTAAATAATTGTTCCATTAATATTTTAAATGTTACAGTAATGAATTATAATTTAGAATTTATAAATAAATTTTGGTACGAAGACGAGGAAAACCTCTCAATTAAAGAAAAAATTAATTTTGAACATATGATGAAAACCTTTGAAACAGAAAATTTAAAAAAATTCAAGAACTTCATTATCATAAAAATACTAATTATGCTGTAAGTACATTCTTATTAATTGTGCTGTTTTTAATCGCAATAATCCTTTTTTGTATAATGAAAAAAACATAAAAAGTTAAAAGTTATAATTAAAAATTCTCATGACACTGTAAAAGCTGAAAAGAATAGAATTCCGGAGAATTCTGAATCAAAGGGGGGTGAAGTTACGCAAATGCAAGTCAGCAAACTTGCTGACGGCACATTTGTGTTGCTTCGCAACCAATAATAATAAAGTGTCAATATAGCATTCAGGTGTCGATGGCTTTCGGGTTACGCAAATGTAGGACAGCAAATTTGCTTACTTTGCTACTGCTCCAGGGCCGGCGGAAACTGAATGCGTTGACCCCTCATAATTTTAAGAAATGTACAAATCTAATAAATAAAGAACAAAGAGTCGGAATCGAAACCTAAAACAAAGCGGTCGTGTTTCGGTGTTTCCTTTTGTTTGGTTAGTGATGCTTTGATTTGCTTCCCCCTTTTGTCCGGCGATATTATTTTAACTCGCGCGTTGACTTTCGATGAGGAAATGGATAGCACGGTTTCGTTGGAGCAGCTTCAAAATCGGCGGGATAAAATCGAAGAAGAGTAAAAATTGTTCGGAACGCTGCAGGACGAATACCTTGACACCGTAGACGAATCGCTTCACGAAGAGTTACACGCGGAATTTGCCGATTACGAAATTAAATATTTTCGGGTCCATGAAGGATTGTCGCGTGCAATCAAAGATCGCAGTCCGAGCTCGTAAGTAGTCGATCCTAATGTTTCGGTGTTTGAGAGGTTAGCGAACCAACAATCAAGATTTTGGAAAGGCTTAGTGACGCGGGGGGGAATTCGTCGAATGTACACTTTAACCGGGACCCAGTTTCTTTTTTCTTATTATATTTTTTTTTTCATTATTATTTTTCTTTACACTGTTTCCGGTGTTACAGCCCCGGAGACGCTTGGTCACTTTATACACTTTAAAAAATTCACTTAGATCACTTTATGCTTATACACTTTTACTGGTGTTTAGCCCCAATAACGCCTCGAGTACAACGGAGACTCGTAGTTGGTAGCGGAATCCTTTTGTTAATCCCACCGCTGCCACCAAAATGTTACGCTCCGGCACCGTGCTTCCTCGTTACTTGAGGGAAGAGTGCCGAACGGCGAGACGAATAAAAAGGACAAACAGTTAAATTTTTAAAAAGCTCTTTACTTTACCTCGTGTTTCTGCTCTGGAGTCTAGGGGTGCGTCCTTCACTATTTGCTGCTGCTCTCTGAATTTCAACCAAAATTATCATCCCTTTCATAGGAGGATTCTGGTTGAATCGCAATCCCCTCCAACACACCAAGTGCCAAAGGGCACTTTTGATTTAGGTTAAAAAATACTTAGTGTCATCGCTATGTCGCAGCCTATTCATACCCCATACCATTAGCATAGCGCTCACAGCACTTGCCTGCATACGCATTTCTGATCAATCAGCATTTGCGCACTATTAACTGGTCATGCATGTCATTCACACTTCACTTATTGGTTTTCTAATTGTGTGAAATGCTATCTCAGCATTCCACGGTATGGAGTGGTCGTGAATGTTAGTCATGCTTTGTTAATCGGCTCGCCTTTACTCCTATCCAATTGTGCAAATGCATTATCGGCATTTGACAGTGTTTTGGAGTTTTCCCTTCTTCGTCACTTGTTTACTTATTGTGCGGGTTCGAGCATTATTTACGAAGTGTTATATGAAGAGGGAATAGGCGCGAGTGCCGACATTGACCTAGTGCTGACAAATTGGGGTTGATCGTATATTATGCAATTTATGTGCATTGGTTGGTGGTGGTTTAGTGGCGACAATATGACGACACGAGTCTCGAAATTACAGTGTTTGCATGGTGAGTGGAATGGAGTGAAATGCGTAGAGTGCAATGTAGTGCAATCATGCGTATGGTGGAGGATGCAGTGCAATCACTACAGATTCTAGTGCACGATGAGCGAGTTCAGATCCTGATAACATCAAGGCCATAGAATGTTTATTTTGCGGCGTCCCCACTCGGCGGGGCACTGATAAAACCCCCGTAGTATTCTAGTCCTGAAAAAGCTTCTCGACTCACGCCGTTCGGTATCGGCATTAAACTGTAGGTCCTTTTTACCCGTGTGAAATAAAAATCACACACAACCTGGGTTGTCAAGAAAAGCTTGGCTCTGGTCCTTCATGGGCTGTAACGCCACCAAAGAAGTGGGTGGTGTGTTGGTCTCTGACACCGATGACTCGGGAACGAATCCCGACAACAGCGAATGTATTTTTCACGGTGTTTCTCCTTAGTGGGTTAATGGCAAAACTCCCTGTAGTATAATTGTCATGAAAAATAATAATAATAATAAACTGTACATAGGTCCCTTTCACCCATGAACAATTAAAATCACACACAACATGGGTGAATGGGAGAAGCTAAGCTTAGGTTTTCCATAAGCTATTACGCTACATACAAGAAATAATTTACCTATTTCATAAGCTGCTGTAATAAATGTACACATTTACATATATAAAAAACAGATTGTATACTAAGGTTATGAAAAAAAAACATGGGTGAATGGGAGAAGCTAAGCTTAGGTTTTCCATAAGCTATTACGCTACATACAAGAAATAATTTACCTATTTCATAAGCTGCTGTAATAAATGTACACATTTACATATATAAAAAACAGATTGTATACTAAGGTTATGAAAAAAAAAAAAAAAATAAAAATTTAATTACTATTTGCAAAATAGTGAAATTTTTAATTGTTATTTACATTAGCCATACATTACATTAGAACATACAATTATGTAAATTATTTATATAGCTAAGTACAATTACATAAATAAGACATTAGAATTACCATACCTATCTCTTGTAGATGTCATATGTATGTAAAATGGCGTACTTATTTATGTGTTCAATGGGTAAACTATTTCTTAAGAAAGCGTGTACGAAATGTAAATTTGTGGATATCGCCATATTATTTTTAGCAATATTTACTTTTTCACTTAAGTAACTAATAAATATTCATCCCGCGTTTGCAACGACCATGATCAGTTCTTAAACCTTTTTTATGAATGAAGTCACGTAAACACGATATTTATGTACCTACATGCATATATGCACATCGAGGTAGTACATTAAAAAAGATAAGCAATATTTCTTTAGTTAAGCCACATTTATAGAAATAGTGCGTCAAAAAGTTTGAACTGTTTGATATTATTTAAAATACTGTTCTTATAATTAAATTCCAACTTAGTATTTAACATAAAGGTGAGCTAGTATTTTATTTAGTAATTGATTTGACAACTTGAGTACGTAAATATGACATTTTTTAGTGTAATGTCGATCTAATTATGCTTTAATATTTTGTTTCTTCGTTCTTAATCCGCTCAACTCGCAGTTACATAAACGTCTTACTATGATTTTAACCGAACGGCGTCAAGTTCGTTTTACACGTAATTCAACAAATTTATTGGTAATACTAAATGTGCTTATAAAACGTAGTTCTGTGTATAGTATATAGTTATATAATATCATATAAAAGGTGCTATAAATAATGGCCTTAGTATTCTGTATATCGCGTTGTATACGTCCTGATGGATGTACATTGAATGCCGTGAGAAAGAAGTGTTTTTGCACTAAAAAATCAGTTTTATTTAAGAGCGTCTTAAATATGGATATCAGCCAGAAGAAAATATATTTTATTTTACAGATTGTCCTCAATAACCGCGAAAACGCAAGCCAGATGGCTAAATATTTGAACAGTGTTTTCTGTCCTGATACTGTCACAACCAATAACGCGCAATTTTGATTTCGTTAATTTCGTCCCAATAATTTCGATGTCAAAGATACACGACGTTCTGGAAGTGTAATTGTCGGAAATGTCAGTAATATGAGTAATATCAGTGTTCACAAATTCAGAGGCTGGACGATAAGGCTATGGCAGTACGTAGTGGTTGATTGAAAAGTTTGAAATCAAGATACACAAACCTCCCAGTAGTACCAATGCTTCATTGTACATCTCCGGTGTGAAATATTTGCTCCTTCCGCTAGTTTTACTCGGTTCAAAATATCTACTGTCATGTAATTTTTATATTCCTCTCACAATGCTAATGGCTGTGTCGGATAACATGTCGTCAGAATATTAGCGAATAGTTGACGAATATTTTTTGGCGTAGATGCTAAAGCTGCATCAGAAAGTGTCAAATCCCATTGATTATCCTCTTCCAGCAATTGAAGCTCGTGATATGCGTCTGGATAAGTATTAAATATTTGACCATTAACTGTTAGCAAAAATTCAAATGATGTTGGTCCAGGGACATTCAGCAACAACATGTATGTATGTATGTATGTTGGCGTTACAGTCCATGAAGAACCTGAGCCGAGCTTCTCTCAATCACCCATGTTGTGTGTGAATTCATTTTCACATAGGTGAAAGGGACCTACTGTTTTATTGCCGGTTCCGAACGGCGAATTTCGAGAAGCTTTTCATGACAATTTTACTACAGGGGGTTTTGTCAGAACCCCGCTGAGGAGAAACACCGTGAAAAACACGTTCGATGACATGGCTGTGTCGGGATTCGATCCCGAGTCATCGGCGTCAGAGGCCAACACACTACCCACTGCGCCACGGTGCTCTCAACAACAACAAACGCAAAAAGAAGCAATCACGTTGTTTTGGATGCACTGTGTAGAGTCGTTCCAAAGTTTAAGATCTGAATATGCTTGCTTACGTGGGTTCCATATTTTACCAGATTTGTTCCGCATATAATAGCGTGGAATATCGGTATATAGCAATGTGTTAGCAAATCGGCAGAAAACGTCGAGCTTTTGATATAATGTAAAAAATTCCGTGAGTGTAGTTTTTTGTGGTTCTAATGCTCTTTGGATAACATTCTGTTCAGTGAAATATACACGCTTACCGTTTTCAAAATGCACTGCAAGATGCTGTACAGATGGATCCCTTTTATGGATGGGAAAACTAAAAATACGCCAGATAGCTTCGTTGCTGCTAATGTATCCTCCCATTTGATATTGTGTTATTTCATCCGTTTTATTAACATCTCGCACTTCAAACACGGCCAAATCACTGCCTTTATTTACATATTTACATATCTTTTTGATGGATTTTAGGGCGCCGTGGTGCAGTGGTTAGTGTGTTGGACTCTGGCGCACGATGAGCGGGTTCGGATCCCGATAACACCAACGCCATCGAATGTTTATTTCGCGGCGTCCCTCCTCGGCGGGGTACTGGCAAGACCCCCCGTAGTATACTTGCCATGAAAAAGCTCCTCAACTCACGCCGTTCGGAATCGGCATTAAACTGTAGGTCCCTTCCACCTGTGTGAAAAATAAATTACACACAACATAGGGGATTGAGAAAAGCTTGGCTCTGGTCCTTCATGGGCTGTAAAGCCACCAAAGAAGAAGAATTTAATGGATTGAATTAGTATATGCATTATAAGTTTTCGGAGGCAATGGTGAATATGGAATCACCCACTGATTATCAACTCGCAGTGTGAATACATTGCCATCATTTTTAGCGTTCCTACGGCGATACAATGGATAACCATCAATATCCCCAATAGTGTAATTTGTACACTCTTTCGGAAAACGTTTCTTACATTTTCCATTCCACTTTTTGTTTCTTTCTAGCCCCCGTTAAGTTTCTTTGCAGCAAAAAAAAAAAAAAGAAAATCGGTGGGGGATGGAAATTTGTGTGAGACTCTCCGCAAAATTAGTTTAGGTTCTATGATACAAACGAATAATAAAATAATTGAATTAAAACAACCATAAATCAATCAGCTTTTGAGAAAACAATCAACATCGAAACATAAATAAGTGTTACTCTTGAATTACGATAGATGGCGCTGATATGTTTCTGAAACGCGCTAACGTTATGTGCTCTCTATCTGTACTTAAGTGCGGGCATCGGGCCGCGCTTCACACTATAGTGCATACGGTACCTATACTCTGTTATTTGACTACTAAGCGTCCCAGTCATGCTTATACGAAATTTAGATGCCCCGAGATTCTGTAATGGGACGAGACTTCGTGTCACACAACTTGGCCGCAATATCATTAGCGCCACTATCTTAACCGGCGTAGGAATGGGTGAAAATGTAATGATCCCACGAATCCCAATAATTCCCACAGATCTCCCGTTCCAGTTTAAAATGCTACAATTTCCTCTAAAGCTTAGTTTCGCTATGACCATTAACAAAGCGCAAGGTCAAACATTAAAGGTGGCTGGGGTGAACTTAGAAAAGCCGGGCTTTTCCCATGGATAATTGTATGTAGCATGTTCGCGTGTGTCCAAAGCCCAGAATCTTTACATTGTATCCCCAAATGGAAAGACATATAATATCGTCTACAGTAGCGTATTAAAATAACATTCTGTTCCGAGTTCTCTTCTGTGTTCTAAATCAGGAAAGGGGAACCGGGTTACCCCGAATTTAACGCGAGCGAAGCCGCGGGCAAAAGCTAGTTATCTCTAACAAAACACTAAGGCATAAATCGGTCTCAAGTAGAGCAACGTGAACGTCTCACAATGCCGTAGTAAGGGCCTACAAGTCTTGTATTTCCTTCCATTTTGGATTACATGTAAATGTAATAAACAAATCTGGACGGCCATAATGACGTAGGTATGTTATCGCATCTTGAATATATTCCTGCATGTTCCGCTGGCTTACAATGTAGCTTGAAGGAAAAATAAACGCTTTGCCAATGTCGTTGTCGTTGAATATGTCGTAAACGTTCCCTCTCTATCTTAGCATACATGTCTACAACATACTGATGGTAGAGCTGATGATATCGAAGAATATGATTGTCAGGATTATTCCCTATTATTAACCGATACGCGTGGTAACACATTGAACTGTCATGTTTGCTTGTTTCCTTACCTACAAAATAAGAAATAAATTTAAATTGAGTTTTTCGTATGTTAAATAATAGCACCAATGACTTTAATATTTAAACTTTGACCTTACCTTTTTTTTTTTTTTTTTTTTTTTTTTTTTATTATTATTATTTATTATTCACAAGTGTTGTATGACAATGTATATGTATCTGCAAAGCCTTAAGGGCTTGTCTGCAGAAGACTGGTTACAAATAAATTTACAATAAACTGTGAGTCGATTGATCTTCGTTTACAAATGAGTGCAGATATTAAAATTGGACATAGACGATAAAAGGAAAATAATGCTAAGAGGAACAAATTTTTTACACGCTTTGAAATTTTTTTTTACAATTGGATTGAATTAATGTACATTTCTTTGGCTTTTTTTATTATTTCTGTTTTTGACATGTTGCCCAAACCAGGCGGGAGCTCGTTAAATATCGTAGGGACTACAACTTTGTATGTTTTGCGTCCATACTCGTTCCAAGATCTTGGTATCGCATGGCGTCCTTGTTGTCTTCGTCGCGTATTGTGGATTTGTTGGGTTGGTGTTTTAAAGCTGTTGTCATTCCAAAACTGGGAAATGATCTCGAGTTTGTAGAGATGATGAATGCTCAGCATCTTGAAATCATTTGTTACTTGTCGCTGTTGATAGTTATATCCATATTGTGCCCGGTAAACCATCTTCTGGAGCGTCTTTTGAGTGGATTGAAGTTCGGTTATTTGTGAGGCTTTACCCCAAGCTAAGATCCCGTATCTTAAATGAGCTTCAACTAAACCAAGATAGCATTGGCGTAGTACTGATGCTGGACAAAAGTTGCTCAGATGGTAAAGAGCATACGCTGCCTGCCTCAATTTCTTCGTTATCATTTCAATGTGGTACCTCCATTTAAAATTATAGTCCACATAGATCCCAAGATATTTGTAAATCGATACGTTTTCTATAATATCGCTGCATTTGTCGTCGTCTTGTAGCTGCAGGTGACATCCTGAATCATGGAGGCACTTCCAATTATGCATTTTAAGCGAGATTTTTGCTTTTGGAATGTGAGGTGGACGTATGTGCATAACTTTAGTCTTACTTGCATTTATTACTAGACCATTATCATGACACCATGCAGTAATTGCATTGAAGTCTCTTTGCATCATTTTAACCGCGTTCTCAATATGTTTGTGGCTTACGACAATGGCTGTGTCATCAGCGTAGGCATATCCAATGCTTTGTTGAAGAACTGAGAGCATGTCGTTAGTGTATAGGATAAAAATGAGCGGTCCCAATTTTGACCCTTGTGGAACTCCGTACTCAACCTTTTCTTCTTCACTCCATTCATGTTAAATTTTCACTTTGAAATGTCTGTTTCTTAAATAGCTCTCAAACCAGGATAAGATACTGCCCCTAACACCAATTTTATCTAGCTTTTTCAGGATATTTGAGTGGCTCAACGTATCGAACGCCTTTTTAAAGTCTATGAAAAGAGCGATGGAGTTGTGGTTCTTATCAAGACTGTTATTTATCCTGTCTGCAAACTGTCCTAGCAATTTGCCTGTGCTTTTATTTTTTCGGAAACCAAACTGCCTTTCGTGTAGGATTTTATATTTTTCAACATAATTGTAAAGTCTCTTTGTGAGAACTTCTTCTAACACCTTATCTACAACCGAGAGTATCGATATGGGTCTGTAGTTCTTAATGTCGGTTTTCTTTCCGCTCTTGTAAATTGGTCGAATAATTGACGTTTTTAAATATTCTGGAACTGCGAATTGATCCATACTCATGTTGATTAATCTTGTCATCACAGGCGCTAACACTTTTGCGTTCGCTTTTAGATCTATTGCTCTAATTCCATCTATGCCGGGGGATTTGTTATCTTTCAGTGTTCTAAGGATATTTTCGGTTTCTATAATTGAGACTTCTTCTAAGTACATTGATCTTTCTATGCCGCCGATTCTTGGTTTATAAATCGTCCGGTTACATTCGTGAACAATTGCTTTGACTTCTGTGGAGAGAATGCTTGCAAACCTGTTGGCTAGGTCTTTCCGATTGCACTCATTTCCAAAATTCACCTTTAGAACACAATCAACATTATTAGATCTCTTGCCTAAAATAGCATTGACAACTTTCCAAGTTTCTTTTGGATTGGTTTTAGCATTTTGAAACTGCTGCTTGAAAAATTGAGCTTTTGTGTAAAAAATTCTTTTGTTGAGATCGTTTCGAAATGTTTTATATTCTATCGCATATTCTTCATTCCTTCGGTTATTTTTGTATCTCCTATACAATCTATCTCTTTCCTTACATGCGTTTCTCAGTTCGTTTGTCATCCACTTATGTTCCTTCTTCCTTCGCTTACGCGGCCGTGTTACTGTTGAATTTTGCACAATTGTGGTGAGTGCATTCTTGAAGCCTTCGTAGAATTCATTGACATCACTGTACCTTCTTAGATCTTCCCAATTATAGTTCGTAATGTAGTTTGATACTATATCATTCCTGACATATTGATGGTTATTACTTATTTCGGGTATTTTATTGTCTTTTGATTTTATTCCGCAATATATTGCGTAATGATCCGAGATGTTCATTTCTATTACTCCGGACATAATCTCTTGGTCTGTAACTCGTATTAAGCAATGATCAATTAATGTGCTAGTGTTTCGACCTATATCTATTCGCGTGGGGGATGTTATCGTATTTAAAAGACCTTTCGATGCTATCATAGTCATGTAGTTACTAACATACAGCTCATTCGACTGATCATTAATATTAACGTCTCCGATTACAATCACGTTTTTGTATTTATTGTGAAGATCAATGTGGTCACTTAGTTCATTGACAAAATCGCGTACGTTGCCCTTGGGTGGTCTATATACTGCAAGAATTGACGCTTTAAGCCCATCACGTTGGATATTGACAGATATATTCTCGTAAACATTGCTCTCTCTATTGTACCTTTCGTATAAAATATCTTCCCTCAAGTACATTGCTATTCCACCACCTTGGTTTCTGTTTCGATTATAAAATTCATTGTGAAACCCTTCAATTTTGTAAAAACTATTTTCACTTGAGAGTATATTTATTTCTGAGAGTATTAGTATGTCTATTTTTCTTAAAAGATTTTCAACATGTAACATAAGTGCATCCCAGTTCTTTCGTATTGATCTAATATTTAAAAATATACATGATAATTTGCATTTATTTTCTATGTAATTATTCATTTCCTCCATTGTTTTCATGTCTTTATAGCTTATATTTATAAAGTCAACCATTCTGTTTTAAAGTTTTTGTGCTTTTATCTTGGCCGCTACTGTATTTCTTATTGTATTTTATTTAAATCATATTCCGCTTCAATTTCTATGATGCTCTCCCCATCATTTCTTCTGGCTAATATTTTGCAGTTACGGTACCAGACGTATCTCCATCCAGCGGTCTTTGCCTTTGTTTTTGTAAGCCAGAGAAGTTTTTTGAAATGAGGAGACAAGTGATCATTGACATAAACATTCTGATTAGTGTATAGGGTGTTTTCGGGTTTGTGCAGATTACGCAGCTCAGAGAATTTTGTACTTCTTTTTAATTTTGCTTTTTCCAAGAAAGCGGTTTTTATCTGTTTCCTAGTAAAACATACGACAACATTTCTAAACTGTCGATTTTTTTTGTTGGGATATGAGTAGATTTCTTCAATGTCCCCCTCATTTACTTCGACGCCAAGTACTTCTCCGACTGCAGAAACAACGTCACCAACATTTTCCATTATTGTCATAGGAATATTCTTTATTTCCACATTTTTCGCCAGTTGTTTTTGCTCTAATGAATTAATTTGTGCTTGCAAATTTATGATATGCTCATCCTTTGCTTCTAATTGTTTTTTGTAGTCGTTTATATCTTTAACAAGCGTTCCTATTAAAATGTTGTTTTTCGTGAGTGCATTGTTTAGGTCATCATATTTTCCGCTAGTAAAGTCGACAGCTTTCCTGTATTCTTTTATAAGAGATTTTATTTCTTGCAGCTCTTTGTTTACTTGGGAAATGTCGGTGAGAGATGCATCCGAGGGTTCACTGCTATGTTTTGGTGAATCAGCTGGTCGTGCTCTCTTTCCTCTTTGGTTGTTCTCCTCTTCACGATCCCTCTCCTTTCCCCGACAAAAACTACACTCCCACGCTTTCTTAGATGGTGCTGACATTTTGCGGTATGTGCTCATTGATATTGAAGAGCATTCGAAGTGTAATTTTCGTTTACATTTACCGCAACATATGAATTCACCATCCATGGGCAACGGATCATCACATCGCATACAATTGCTCATTTTATATTTTAATTATTTTTCTCTCTTTGAAAAATGAAACCAAAGTGATACCAGAGATATTACTTACTGCAGAAAGTAAAGGGTTATGTCAACCTTATGCTGTTTCAATGCACATCCACGTTAAGCACAACACTTGTTTATTTTATTTATAGTTTTCAGGCTCAAATGATAAATAGAGACACCTTGGCGAAACACGTCTGCACTTATTCGGCTCTACTCACACACTTCCCCAGTAACCAGTACCAGTAACCAGTAACCGGATCACGCTTTTGATGTGATATCCCTCTTGACCTTGCCAGAATATGAGTGGATATTGCAGTGCATCTTACGAAATATGTAAGTCTGATATCACATGAATAGTGCTGTCTCGACGTGTAATTTGAATTGCTCTGTTATCAACTGGATCACCGACCATGATAACTTCTTCTACAGTTGGCGCATTAAACCTGCTAGCGTGTTCTCCCGATGGTGTTCTATCGGCTCTAATGACAATTTGTAAGTTGTCATTTCTTTATTGCGGGGCCACCCTTTTGAATAATTGAGTAAGTTGGATATGGTTTTCAAAAAAATCTTCAAACGATTGTACATTGGCGTTTGTACTGCTTGTTCGATAAAATTAAACTGACATCGAATTGTCACACGCTCTTCAGAACTGGCCATAAAATAAATTTGAAGAAATGTTGGCTCTTCGCCAACGACTGATTTTATGGTACACCTGACCTTGTATTTTGAACGTTTCAATATTACGTCCACCGAATGAGTAATCGCAAATTTTAGTTGCCCCAAATTGCGTCATTTGAAAGCCAGAATTAAAGTTGCGTGTCATTCGTAAAAATAATTTTGAGTCGTTTGATTCACCAGACAGAAATGAATATAAAGGCTCCGGCGGAGTGAGAAGAGGTGACAAAATCACTTTTCGTGATGAACAACATATGCCCGATGGTTCATTGCGGAATTTCAAGGCCTGACAGTATCGACATATTTGGTCCATTAGATCGATGGCAATCCTTGTATGTGCAGAGTACTTGATGTCTGGAAAATACTCGAACGCAAGACGAAAAAATGACGCACGTGTTGATGTGCGACTGGTTTGTTGTCTCCGTTGATCCTGTAGCCAAGTCCTGTCTATATTGAGTTCACGCGCCGCTCTTGACCTTTCTCTTTGTAGTCGCAGACGTTCATCCCGATGTTCGTTCAAATACTGCGTACATCGTTCTGTAGTGTTTGCTGCCATGGTTTGATTTGTTGTCGTAGAGAGTTCCGAGCACGGTCACGTCGAGCACGACGGCTACGTTGATTGTTGAAGTTCGGTTTTTTGGGTGGCATTTGACCAAATATGGTAATAAAAAAATACGATGCAATTTAAATAAAATCGGAATAAAATAATAAATGCCTTAAAAAAAAAAATGCAATATGAATGTAAATGATCAATTTAATATTATACATTCTTCTTCTTAGCGGGCGCTACAGTTCGGGGTGAACCTGGGCCTCAACCAATATGCCCCTCCATCTAGCACGATCTTTTGCTAGCCTTTTCTATTGCCGCACACCCAGTTGGCTGAGGTCCCTTTCCACCTGTGTGCGCCATCTTAAGTGGGGTCGTCCTCTGCTTCTTCGTATTTTGGGGTTGGATTCAAAGACTTTCCGGGCTGGAGTTGTGATGTCCATTCGCTTTACATGGCCCAGCCATCTTAGGCGTTGAATCCGTAGACGCCTGACTAGACTCATGTCGCTGTACAGCCCGTAAAGTTCGTGGTTGAGTCTTTTCCTCTATCCCCCAACTGCGTTTAAAGGTCCGAAAATCACGCGCAAAATCTTTCTCTCGAACCGACCAAGGGCCTCCTCATCCGCTTTTGATAGCGTCCATGCTTCTGCGCCGTACAACAGGACTGGGATGATAAGGGTCTTATATAGAGTCAACTTTGTTTCTGGAAAGGGCTCTATTGGCAAGAGTGATTCTGCGTTTGATTTCGGAACTGATGTCGATGTTCCAGATCACTGCGGAGCCAAGGTAGACGAATCTCGAACTTATATCTGCCAATACGAATGGTCTGGCCAAGACGTCGGTGGTGAGCGTCCTTTTTTGATGACAGCATATATTTAGTTTTGCCCTCGTTTACCGTCAAACCAACTCTCGTCGCCTCCATCTCAATACTCGCAAACGCCTCATTGACATCTCGCTGTGATCTACCTCTTATGTCAATATCGTCGGCGTATTACGAGGATTTGAAATAGATTGTACCTCTTGTATTGGCCAGTGAATTTTGCACAATCATTTCCAATATGATGTTGAAGAAATCACACGACAGCGCATCGCTCTGCCTAAGTCATTTTTTGACATCAATACCATCGGTAAGGTGTTTACCGATTCGGATGGAGCAGCGAGCATTCTCCAAAGTCATTCTGCATAGCCTGATGAGTTTAACAGGTATGACAAGGGTAGCCATAGCGTTGTATAGCTCGTCTCTAATTACGCTGTCGTATGTGGCTTTGAAGTCGACAAATAAGTGGTGAGTGTCGACTTCATTGGTTTTTACCAGGATCGGCCGTAGTGTGAAGATTTGGTCGATGGTGGACTTCCCTGGCCTGAATCCGCACTGATAAGGACCTATCAGCTTACTTACAAAAGGCTTCAGGTGTTCACATAAAACGGCAGAGAAGATTTTGTAGGTGATATTAAGGAGACTTATTCCTCTGTAATTGACGCAATCAGAGGGGTCTCCTTTCTTGTGGATCGGGCATACGATGCTGAGACTCCATTCCTCGGGCATGCTTTCCTCTGACCATATCTTACAGATGAGCTGGTATACGCTCCTAACCAGGTCATCCCCAGCTGCCTTGAAGAGCTCAGAAGACAGTGCGTCTGCACCAGCAGCTATATTCGACTTGAGTTTCGATATGGCAATCTTAACTTCGTCGAGGTCAGGAGGATGGAGTTGTCTGCGGACTTCGTCGATTAGAAATGGATCATTCTGCTTGACAGCGGTATATTGACTAACATCGCCGTTATACAGTCTGCAGAAGTGGTTTTTCCATATTCTCAGCATCAACTGCGATTCTACTACTAAGTGTCCCTTCTCATCCCTGCAGGCTTCCGTTCTGGCTTTATAACCTTGGCATGTTCGCTTTATCTGTTGATAAAACTTTCAAACGTCACGCCTGCAGTACCACCTCTTCAATCCTCAATCGCACTCTTCTTGTGCTCTTTCTTCTTTCTCCTGGGAAGCTTATGCTCTTCCCTTCTTTTTAAATCGTAGAGCTCACGAGTTGCTCATGTTCTTTTATGCAGCGAGGCCTTATATGCATCCTGCTTCGCTTTATTAATCCTCCTGCACTCGTCACGAACCGGGTGTTTCTTCGTGGTGGGGCCTTAAAACCCAAAAAGGCTCCACTGCTGTTCTATTGATAGCGTGGCGGATTCGGGTGTATTGGAGACTTAAGGGAGACGCAATCGGTAAAAGCACGAGCGGTTTCTGGCGATAGTAGCTTTCCGACGTCATAACTTTGTATTCTCACTCTACTCCGCTGCGTTATGATATCCGTAAGTGCATCTTGGCTACTACAAGATAGTGGTCAGAGTCGATGTTAGCCCCTCGGAAAGTTCGAACATCAAGAATAGTGGAGGAGTGTCTGACGTCGATCGCGATGTAATCAATCTGATTGGTAGTCGATTGATCAAAAAACCGCCTGGTGCTTTGTGTATATCGAGGTGCGGGAAGCGCGTACTGGCTAGAAGGAGATTTCGCCCCGTAGGAAGATCAATCAGCCTGTGTCCGTTATTGGAGGTGGTGTCGTGTAGGCTATGTTTGCCGATGACTAGTTCAAAGATGCTTTCCTTACCCAGCTTACCATTGAAGTCTCCTAGTACAATTTTGATGTCTTAGCTGGGACATGGGGCATACGTTCTGTCTAGAAGATCGCATAACTCTTCTTTGGCGGAGTCGTCCTTGTCTTCCGTGGAGGCGTGGACGCAGATCAGGCTGATGTTAAAAAAATTTAGCTTTGATACGGATTGTTATGAGGCGTCCGCTCACATGCCGAAAGCTTAGGACTTTTTGCCTTAGTCAACCACGAACAACAAATCCGCATCCAAACAATCGTTGCCCTCTCTCCCTATAGCAGTCGCCGTAGTAAATGTCGACATTTTTCATCCGCTTTATACCCGGTCCATTCCATCGCATTTACTGGATTGCGGTGATGTCCACTTTTTTAGCGGTCTAGTGCGTCCGCAAGTTGTTCGGCTGCACGTGGCTTGTTTAGGGACCTAACATTCCACGTACAAAGCCGAAGGTCATTATCCTTTTTTCGTTTTTTGCAAGGGTCGTCAACAACCTCAAACTCCGAAATATTATACATTAAGTGCATTAATTATTTTGAATAAAAATTGTAACGACTCCAAAAAAGTATGGCATTTCTTAGGTGAAACATTTTCCTTTTTGTATGGATAGCGCGCACTCAAGGCTAAGGCCTTATATCGTCACGACCGACGCTTGTGAGCTGAAGGTAACAGGGAGAGGGAGAAATTTGCGCAGGTTGTGTGTTTTGTCACACAACCTGGACATGCAGTTGTGTCGTCGAAGATGTGTCTTTGTTCAATTCTCTCTGGGGGTGGTTGTCCTAGCTATGAATTCGAGAGACTCGACTGGCTTCACACGTTAGGTATAGTTCACATTAACTTTTTTCCTTGCCGTCTGGTGTTATATTGGAAATACACACTCACAGCGTGAATTCGAAGTGATCATATACTGCGAGTGTTATGCCTTCGTCAGCATTTTTTAATTACCTCTTATTCACAACAGCTGTGTTGCACAGTTTTTCCACATAGAATTTTTTCTGGCTATGGACAGACTTGAGCTACAGACCTCCCGTTCGACAGTCGGTGATGTTTACCATTGCAGCACCGCCACTCCATTGGTAATCAAATGGGATGGTACTTACACGCGGTTGATTAATAAAAGTAAAGATTTAAAAATTAAAAAATAATGAAAATTTCACAATACAATAATCACAAAATTCACACCATATTAGCTTGCACAATATAGTATTCACCATATTGACCGCAGAATATAATGGGCCATATTTCTATACCCGCCGGGGGGATTGATTCGTACGTATGCATTTCCATACCCGTCGGGGGGAATAAATTACGACATTGAAATTAACCTCCCAATCGACCGTGAATCTTTCACGGTCGATAATGTAAATTGGGATTTCTCTAATCACTCGCATCGAATTCAACTGTCATATTCTGCTCGCTGCTTTTCAATCGCGCCAAAATTTTTTTTAAATCATCATGTAAGTAATTTAAAAATATTTTTGGCAGTTTTTTTCAACGATTTAATTTTTCTACAGGGAAAAATTAACCAACAGGGAACAGTTTTCATTTCTAATAAGAGAAATGAAAACAATTCCGGACATAGTGATGTATATATGTATGTGTTTTCCAATAGGACATTCAGACTGTAAAAGCCTTTACGATTATAGCAAAGATGGGAATTTGTTGACGGTGCCTTAATACCCACATGAGTACCTTCAACACACATTATCAACCCTGGTATTTTAGTTTTATTATAAAAATAACTTTTCGCATTCATCTTCTCCTCCGGATTCATATTTAAATTGATCCACGTAGGGCACAATTGAGCGCCTGTTTCAAACTTTGCTAAAAGTTCCTTGGGCAATACATACTTTGTAGTCTCTTCCAGATGCGCGTTGAAAATTACCACTAGCAAAAAATCTCAAGCAGGCAACTAACTTTTCTTTTGGTGACAGAGATTCTTCTCTTCTGTGTGGAGATAGTTGCTTGCTTAACATGTTCAACACATACAATAACGAGGCCTTATTCAATCGGAAGTATTGAACAAAACTGCAAATGAAAATTGTATATTTATTAAACACGTATAGTCTTTAATTAAGATTCTTCTTCTTCTTTGGTGGCGTTTTAGCTCATGAAGGACCAGGGCCAAGCCTCTCTTCAATCACCCATGTTGTGTGTGATTTATTTTTCACAAAGGTAAAAGGGACCTACAGTTTAATGCTGATTCCGAACGGCGTGAGTCGAGAAGCTTTTTCAAGGCAAGTTATACTACGGGGGGTTTTGCCAGTAACTGAGTCCATCTATAAAAGCAAACTCAAAAAATCACGGCAATTTCAAATTTCAAATACGAATCAAATGTCAAATACATATCTACTTTTTTTTATTTTTTTATTAGATAGATAGATTTATTTCGTATTTTAATTTAAATTTGGTTTTTTACCGCACATTTTACGACATAGGGATTTGATAATACTATCTTTCAACTGAATTGTTATTTATATTATGAAGTGAAGAACAATATATTTAGGAACAATAACACAGAAGGGAAATACAATAAAAACCTTCCATATAAATAAAAAAAAGAAAAAAACAATAATAATAAATAAATAAATAAATAAATAATGTAATTAAATATAATATATATATATATATATAAATAAATGGGTGAACAAATAATTAAGTAAATAGGCAATTACATTAATAAATAAATAAATAAATATACCAATATGTATAGTACATACAAAACTTATTATACTTAATTTGTACATAACTCATTATGAGTGGGTTGTCGGCAAACCTACACTGATCTACAAATGTAGATTTAAGTTTTTCAATTCTTCTATAGATCAATTCAACATTTGCATTTTCATTTTGGTCTAAGGTAGAGTGATGCCAGGGTAGGTTAAGCATAATTTTTAAAACTTTATTTTGGCATATTTCCAGTTTCTTTAAATGGCTTTTTGCACAATCGCCCCAAGCTTGGATCCATTTAAGAGGATTGCCTGAAAAAATACTTTGTAGATTATAATTTTATTTTCTGAAGAAAGAAAAGATTTTCTATTGATAGAGGGATATAACATTTTGATAGCAACTCCAACTTTTTTTATGGTTCTATTTATATGTTCATTAAGTAATAATTTTGTGTCGAGATGAATCGCTTGATATCTGACACAATACTCCCATGGGATGCTTACTCCGTTTGCCTGTAATTGTATTCAAATGTCAAATAACGGAAGACAATTCGAACGATTCGGGAACAATAAGGTAGTGCTCCCGGCGGATATAGAAATGGCAAGGGAGTGCGAAAGTGAATCGAACGTGCGGATCGAACGTTCGATTCGAACCACTATAGAAATATGCCCCAATAAACAGTGACATGAGATCATACCGTGACGTATTGTATAACGTCGAAACACGGCGCCGTCTATTGGGCATATAAAAAAGATAAATGATGGTAAGGCAGTGTACGTAAGGTCAATTCGTAGACCATTTCTTAGATAAAAAACCGGCCAAGTGCGAGTCGGACTCGCGCACGAAGGGTTCCGTACTATTATGTATGAAAACGGCAAAAAAAGCATGTCTGTTTTATGGGAGCCCCATTTATACATATATTTATTATATTCTGTCTAAGTATCTGTTGTTAAAGCAGCAACAGGAATACATAATCAGTGACATTTTATTCTCACTTATCGGATAGTTAAAATCTAGAATGTTGTAATTTTTAGAAAATACTTATTTTTTGAGAGATTGCCAATTTGGTTTTAAACGTGGCAAATCGACTGAAACTGCTTTATTGAAATTAACTGGTGAAATATATAATAGTCTAAACACTTCTCAAATACCATCAACATTATTTGTTGATATCAGTAAGGTCTTTGATATGGTTAATCATACTTTGCTACTCGATAAACTTTACAAAGCGGGTTTCAGAGGCTCCATTTATAAATGATTTTCTTCTTATTTATCCAACCGTTATCAAGTTGTGAAAATTAGGAATGTTTACAGTTCTATAGACTTCTTAAATATGGGTGTTCCCCAAGGAGCAGTATTGGGCCCAATCCTTTTTCTAATTTATGTTAATTCGTTTTTCTTACAACCTTTTAAAGGCAAAATTAACAATCTTTTCCACTCAAACACTAACTTAATTGATAGTTTTGCAGATGTTAATAATGACCTAGATATGTTAAGGAGATGGTTTAATTATCATAAACTAATAATTAGCAACAAAACGAAGTACATGATATTTAATATCAATGGTACAGTTTTCAGAGACCTTCCCTTATATTATCATGCACCATTGTGTAATCGATTTGACCTTGAAGATATAGTATTCAACAATCAAGAATGTTTGAAAATTGCTTCTTGATTGAACACGTGGACAGTTTCAAATATTTAGGTGTTATATTGGACCAACAACTTTGTTGGAAAGACCATTCAATATATTTGAAACAGTATCTAAATGGGGTTATAAGATAATTATTCCATCTCAGTATGCACTGCAATCTCTACCCGTTTTAAAATACTAAATGTATACTCGCACCGATATGGAACTAGCAAAAACATGTCCATGTCTAAATGTATTATCGCACCGATATGGAACTAGCAAACCATGTCCATGTCCGGACCTGAATGCATACATACACATGTATGACATTCGTTCACGAAATGCGGTGCGGGCATTATATTCTTTCATTTCTGGACATAGTTCCGTGAACTATACATGTCCGGAACTACCCAACTCTACTTCGTAATGTACATATGTATGTATGTATGTATACTTATACATAGCGTACAGTTGTGTGAGTGTATGCACGTATGTGATGCGTATGCACGTACATATGTACGTATCAGTTCGTATGTGTGCAAGATCGCTTGCTCCTCTTGCTCCTCTCCACCTGCCGCGACGTCGTGCGAAAGGGATGCTAGGCCAGCTGCGAGGACTGGTCGTGAGCAATGGCGCCACGCGATTGCCCTCACGCCGACTTACCCGCAGCAAGAATCGCGAATTTGCTACGAGACTCGCGAAATATCCCACGCAAAAGAAAAAAAAACACCGTAATCGTTTCCAATTCAATATGTCACAAATTGAATTTCATTAACCTAACTTAATCTAGGTTTACAATTATTCCTTAAAACTACCCTACACCGTATGTCAATAAAAAATGTCGAAATAAATAAAAAAACTATATGTAAAAAAAAAAAAAAAAAAAAAAGGAATTCACTATCCAAAAAAGTAAATAAACCGCAGCTTGAGTATTCGAACAGTCGTACCGAATCTCGTCTGACCAACGGCTTAGCCCGCATCACCAATCGCGACACGCAAATTCGTGATTTCAATACCTTATACAACGAACGTGATATCCGCGACCAACGTAGGCAATAGGACACACGGTACGGCCGCGTACCGGGAACTGCTTAAAACCGTACCGGAGTTCTTCCCCGAATATCACTCTCCGAGTACTTCGCCGAAGATTTCTCTCCGAGTTCTTTGCCCACTCTCCCTCACATGCTACTAGGAACACAAAAAAAAAAAAATTCTGACCTTCTGCGGACTGAACTCCACTCGTTCGCGTGTCAAGCGCTGATCGTACCCTCAGGCTATCCGCTTTCTCTGAGTTTGATTTCCCAAAATGGATGACTACAAGCCGTTCACAAATGGGAACTGACCGAAAGATGACAACGAAAACCTTTCGAAACAATTTATTATTAGTTGTTTGTAATTATGTATATGTATAACTAATTTTGTTCTGTTTTTAGTATTTGTCGTGGTAGCGGCAACAGAAATACATCATCTGTGAAAATTTCAACTGTCTAACTATCACGGTTCATGAGATACAGCCTGGTGACAGACGGACGGACGGACGGACGGACGGACGGACGGACGGACAGCGAAGTCTTAGTAATAGGGTTCCGTTTTACCTTTGGGTACGGAACCCTAAAAAAACACCGTAATCGTTTCCAATTCAATATGTCACAAATTTAATTTCCTTAACCTAACTTAATCTAGGTTTACAATTATTCCTTAAAACTACCCTACACCGTATGTCAATAAAAAAAGTCGAAATAAATAAAAAAAATATAAGTAAAATAAAAAAAAAAAAAAGGAATTCATTATCCAAAAAAGTAAATAAACCGCAGCTTGAGTATTCGAACAGTCGTACCGAAACTCCTCTGACCAACGACTTAGCCCGCATCACCAATCGCGACACGCAAATTTATGATTTCAATACCTTTTACAACGAACGTGATACCCGCGACCAACGTAGGCAATAGGACACACGGTACGGCCGCGTACCGGGAACTGCTTAAAACCGTACCGGAGTTCTTCCCCGAAGATCACTCTCCGAGTACTTCGCCGAAGATTTCTCGCCGAGTTCTTCGACCACTCTCCCTCATGTGCTACTAGGAACAAAAAAAAAAAAAAACAAAAATGCTGACCTTCTGCGGGCTGAACTCCACTCGTTCGCGTGTCAAGTGCTGATCGCACCCTCGGACCATCCGCTTTCTCTAAGTTTGATTTCCCAAAATGGATGACTACCAGCCGCTCACAAATGGGAACTGACTGAAAGATGACAACGAAAACCTTTCGAAACAGTTTATTATTAGCTGTTTGTAATTATGAATATGAATAACTAATTTTGTTCAGTTTTTAGTATTTGTCGTGGTAGCGGCAACAGAAATACATCATCTGTGAAAATTTCAGCTGTCTAACTATCACGGTTCATGAGATACAGCCTGGTGACAGACGGACGGACGGACGGACGGACGGACGGACAGCGAAGTCTTAGTAATAGGGTTCCGTTTTACCTTTGGGTACGGAACCCTAAAAATGATAATCAAATGAGATGATACTTACATGCGGATTCGTAGGTAAGGTAGAAAGGGTGCTACACAGTTAGTTGTAGTATAATACGAAAATATTGTTACAAAATTTATCCTACTTGTTATAGGGTTCGCACCACTGGATTGCGATAAACTACGATTGTCTACGTTTTATTCGAAATAAAACAAACATTTTTCTTATTTCTCCTTAGATCAACCATCTGAGTACTTCACCACTTTTATTTATTGTTACACTTTACTACACACGCAAACTTTTACCAAAATTTTTTATTTTCACACTGGTTTATCGACCGAACACACTGTATATCGACTTGTCACACGCCATTCGCTTCCGTAAACTGAATGATGCCCGAGGGCCAGCGTTCGCGCTTATAAAGCTATCGGTCCACTTTCTCGAATGTTTGCCGTCGGAAGTTCCCCTTCGGGAATCTCTAGAATGCTCTGGCATTCGGCAATACGCCGTTGAAAGTTTCGATAATTTCATTTGCCGCTTCACCAGAGCTTTCGAGCTTCGACAGCGAAATCAGAACTTAACCGTCGGTTTGTGTCTCCGCAACACTGCTCTCCTCCTAAAACTGTTCGTCTTCGGACAAGCGATTTGATCCTTCTCCGTAGTATGGCGCTAATCTCTCTACGTGGACAATCTTATGCTTCGCCCGTCTGCTGTATTCGACATACGACGTCGATAAGTTTCTTGGTGGCCTAATATGGTCCGTCCGAGGCTGATTGCAATTTGTGGCACAAGCCTTTTTCTCGTTGTGGGTTGTCCAGCAATACCAATTGTCCTGTCTCGAATCCAGAAGAGTTCGCCCTTAAGTCGTACCTCGCCCCCATTTTATCGCTGACAAAGTTCAGTCGCTCCCGAATGAACTGATGGATGGAGATCAGCTGTTCCTTCTTTTCGGTCACGAAGTCCTCCCAGCCGCTAGTTGTCGGTAGTACCACGCCGAACTTCAAGTCCGATGAAAGTCGAAGATCAGTTCCATAAATATCTTCAGCTGGTGTTATTGCCGTTGAATTGTGCTGTGCCGAACGGTACGCCATTAAGAAAAAGGGAAGATGTTCATCCCAGTCCTTCTGATCTCCAACGACGACTTTTCTCAAGTTTTCCTCCATCGTCGGGTTGAATATTTCGACCATGCCATCAGATTGTGGGTGTAATGGTGTTGTCCGTGTCTTTCTGATACCTAGCATGTCGCAGAGTTCTTTGAACACCGCCGACTCGAAGTTTCTTCCTTGTTCTGAGTGCAGTTCCATTGGTACTCGATAACGCGCAACCCAGTTGTTCACGAACGCATCCGAAATGGTTTTGGCTTCCTGGTTCGGGATGCAAAACACCTCAGGCCACTTGCTGAAGTAATCGATCACCAGGTTTCCAGCGCTGCTCATTGGGAATGGGCCTGCGATGTCCATGGCGATACGTTCGAACGGTGCTCCAACATTGTACTGCTGCATATTTCCTCGAGTTTTCCTAACTGGACCCTTTGCCTTCGCACACTGTTCACACCTGCGAATGAAACGCGTAACCGACTCATGGCATCCTACCCATTAGAAACGTCTCTTGATCTTTTCTACAGTCTTGTTAACACCAAGATGACCCCCGCTTGGTCCCTCGTGGTATTCTCGGATGACCTCTTCGATTTGTCCTTTCGGAATTACCAGCAGATCGTTTGTGAATGTTCCCGTCCTCACTTTCCCAACTGCGGTAGAGGCAACCGTTCTTCAGCTTCAAACTCTGCCATTGAGCCCAGTAAGCTTTCACGATTGGGCTTTCACTGGATATTTGCTGCCAACTTGGTCGAAAACCTCGTTCTTGGTAGTCGATGATGACTGCCAGATCGGCATCTTCTCGTTGGTTTCTTCCAACCTTCTCGACAGTCCAGGAATCTTCTGGCAGCACATAGAAACTACGGACGTCGGTGACCTATTCCTTGATTTCGGCACGTGAGCAATGTTTGCATTCAACATCGCAAGGTCGCCTCGATAATACATCCGAATTTCCATGACTGTTTCCCGTCCGATGTTCGCATGCTTTCGCTTGGTCTCCTTTCAGCCTGTAATTCGAACTCTCAATGAGCTCACTTCGTAGTTTGGGCTACCGCTTATCATCGTTAGTGACAGAGGAACGGGTTATACATCAGAGCTATTTCAAGAATATTGTCGTACGAATAACATGCGACACATTCGGAATGCCGTTAGGTCACCTCGCTCAAATGGCCAGGTCGAACGAGCCAACCGAACGATACTGAACTACTTTCGGACTTCGGTAGAAGATGACATTCTCGGGGATCTGAAGTTATTGGAATTACAATTGCACAGTTTTTGGTGGCGTTACAGCCCATGAAGGACCAGAGCCAAGCTTCTCTCAATCACCCATGTTGTGTGTGATTTATTTTCCACACAGGTGAAAGAGACCTACAGTTTAATGCCGATTCCGAACGGCGTGAGTCGAGAAGCTTTTTCATGGCAAGTATACAACGGGGGGTTTCGCCAGTACCCCGCCGAGAAGGAACGCCCCGAAATAAACATTCGATGGCGTTTGTATTATCGGGATCCGAACTTACTAATCGTGCGCCAGAGTCCAACGAACTAAATACTGCACCACGGCGCCCTCTTCCGCAGTTCTTACCATTTGCAAAAACTGTCCACAAACTTTTCTGCTTCTCCACTAGATGTTGCGTCCTCTCTATGGCCATTGTTTTCAAGAACGCTTTGTTGTTCTGGATTTCCCGGTATTTTTGATCTTCGCAGTTCATAATAGCGGCATCTTCTTTTGCACAGTCTAAGGTGTACTGGCTGGATTCAGGACTCGTACTGGAACCAGTAGGTCTTGTCGGAGTTCCACGAGAACCCCTCCAACAATGACATCGCTGTTTCGATTTTATTTGTAGGGTTCGACCACCTACATTCGGCTTGTCCGATCTACTATCCTCTACTATCTGTGCCCAAACCACAGCCTCTGCATTCGGGGGAACTGTTTGGCGCGCTTGCACGACTATTCGCCTGACCTATTCACCCTGTCCGTTATCTGTTGTTAATGGGAGCTCCAAGTTGCCATACTTCATCACTTTTTGGTTGAGGTCCAATGTGAAGCCATGCCTAATCATGAAGTCGACGCCGATTATGATGTCCGGAACGACCTCATCCTTAATAACCCCATTCTCACCAGTTACTATACGAAGCCTTATCTCGGAAAATGGTTCGATGTCAGAAACCAATCCGCTTCGGATGACTGAATAAGTTGCCCCCATGTCCAACGTAAGCAGGTATCGTCGCCCGTCCATTTTTCCCTCGATGACTGGGCTGGTTGCACCCCTACAGATTCGGGATACGAGGATGCGGGGGCACTCCAATGTGGGAGCCAGCGCATGCCCCTCTGCACTGACTCGTTTTAGTTAAGCGGATTGTTAGGTACACTTTTGCACCTCCACGTTCGCCTTCACTCCCTTGGTAAATTTTTGGCGAACTAGAACCCGAGCGCTTTCTTCGCAGGTGAAGATGTAGCATCTACCCGGGGATGAGCCACTCCTACTCGCCGTTGTTGTTCTGGAACTATCCTGGTCTTCAGATATGCGCCGTAGTTTGATGGGAGGTCGGCATATCAAAAGCGATGTTTCACATGCGAGAGCGCTGGCAGCTGTCTCCTTGAATGATGTCTTCGGCAGGAGAATCAGGCTTCGTTGCGTATCGGATGAATCTGTAGTACATCAGCTGCTTCGCCTTTAAGCGAAATTACTAGAGCGGCCACACGATCTTCTTCTCCCCATTGATTCCGTTCCGCTGTTGCCTGGAACTGAAGCTTAAGGAAGTTAAAAGCGCTCGCGCCGTCGAAGTTGGGAGCTGTGAATTTCGATGCTGCCGTCGGTACGACGATTCCTTGATGCTGGACGTTCTGAAGAGTTTTCTACAGTTCCAGAACCTTGTTGTCGAACCTCGATTCTAGTGTCTCGTTTCTCTCTTCGACGTCCTGGGATCGATCGGTGACTGTCTGATAGATGTTTCTTAGGCTTTCTCGATTGTTCTCTAGCATCCCTTCTAACGTCTCCAGCTTCAGGCCCGGGGAAGTGGAATTTTCTTCCAATTTACTTACGGCTGCGGAATTTTCCTCCAGTTTCTCTAGTCTCTGGCTCAGAGAAGTGGAATTTTCTTCCAACTTTTTGCTTACGGCAGCGGAATTTTCCTCCAGTTTTTGATCTAATTTCTGGTTCAGGGAAGTAGAATTTTCCTCCAGATTTGACTCATAGCATTAAGAGCCGCGAGAATGTGCTGCATATCGAATGTTGGCTCACTGGATGTCGACGGCTTCTCCACCCCGAATTCGTGATTCCTCCAACGCTGATCGCAGTCTCTCCACCAGGTTGGCTTTACTTCCCAGTGTCGATAATTCCCGAGAATCTAGCTCTCTTTTCAACTGTTCGATGGTAAATTTTTCGAATTTCACCATTTTCTCACTCTTTCAATAATTCACTCTTAATAGTTCAATTCACAATTCGAATAAACGTTTAGCTGCTATCCGTTGGAGCACTCAGACGCCATAACGCCATAACTGGTCCATTGTACTCCAGACAGACACCTTGCATTACTGTATTTTCTCCGTTTTCCAGAGAAAAAATTGAAGGAGCTTCAGTGATGTAGAGATAAGGGATTCGGCACACACCACATCGGCTCCATGGGTGCGCCACCGTATGCGAGCAAAGGCGGGACAATCACGGAAGAAATGCTCTGCAGTATCATCCTCCTCTTCGCCACAAGCAGAACAGGTAGGCGTCTCACTGATGCCGAGCACGTAGAGATGCTTGGCAAAAGTGTAATAGCCCGTGATAACTCCCACAAGCCTTCTGCAGTCGATTCTCCTTAAAGACAGGAGGAATGCTGCAGATTTTTTGCAGACATCAGGGTATACGCGCTTAGTCATCCTGCAACCCGGACAATCCCTCCACCTACGGTTGTGTGTGTTAAATACACAATCGTTAATGTGGGAATTTACCGTGGACGCAGGTAGACCTAGAGCGGGTTCAGGTCCTGAGAAGCTCTTCTCTGAACTCATTCT
The DNA here is from genome assembly GCA_951905685.1 of Eumerus sabulonum. Lineage (NCBI taxonomy): Eukaryota > Metazoa > Arthropoda > Insecta > Diptera > Syrphidae > Eumerus > Eumerus sabulonum. Next base: position 76,365,211 of record OX645060.1, read on the forward strand.
AGCGAGTTCATCAGAGGTCTCATTTCCTGGGATCCCAGAGTGGCCTGGAACCCATACAAGCCTTAATGAATTTAGTCTGCCGACTCTGTTCAAGAAGGACTTGAGTTCAAGCACTAATTTGGAGCTAGTTAAGGGGTTACACACAGCTTTTAAGGCAGCTTGGCTGTCACTACAGACGCATATGCTTTTCCCCTTCCACCTGTGCTTCACAACATAGTGCATGGCCTTTAGGATTGCGTATATCTCTGATTGGAAGACAGACGCATACTTTCCTAACGAGAAGTGCAGTCGGATGTTTTCGCGTTCAAAGAAGACTCCAGCACCGGTCCCCCGCCCAGACCTGGAGCCATCCGTGAAATTGCGAAGACTATCCTTTCCAGGTTCAGTATCCAGCCATAGCCAATCCTGACGCCATGGAAACTCGAGTGTGAAATTACGACGCAATAGGATAACGGGCATCAGTGCGTCAGAAGGCATGTCCATGAGACAGGGGTCGCAGGACAATTCTTGCGCAAGCATACCGTTATTCCTATGCGAGTTGTACCAAAAGCCATTTCTCTTCAGACGCGACATGGCTTTCAGAGCACACCCTCTGATAAATATATCAAGAGGTGGAAGGTTCATTATAACATCTAGAGCAGCGCCCGGCGTGCTGGGGAAAGCCCCCGTGCAGCTGAAACAAACCGTTCTTTGGAGGTTGGTGAAAGAGGCTACGACATGTTTGCGTTTTAGTCTGTTCCACCAGCCAACCGATGCATATGAGATTATAGGTCTTATCATTGCTGTGTAGATCCAAAGGACCTTTGCCGGCGATAAGCCCCATGTTTTTCCAAAAGCTCCTTTGCATTGCCAGAAAGCTGACAGCGCTTTGGTGGTTTTTGACTCAACATGTTTTGACCAGAGAAGCTTACCATCTAAGATACTTAGCCTCCTTGGATATCGGGATGGAAGTGCCTTTTAGTACCAGCTGAGTCATGTCAGTATTTTTCCTCCTTCTCGTAAAGAGAACGACATCGGTCTTAAGAGGATTGACTGACAGCCCATTTCTGGTACGTCAATCATCGATCACATTAAGCGCCGCCTGTGCTTTGCGACGGACAGTCGCCAAACATGAGCCGACAGAAAGAATGGCGACGTCAACCGTATAGGCCTGGGCGTAGATTCAAGAGGCATTGAGAGCATCAAGCAGGGAATCGACCACCATGCACCATAACAGCGGAGACGCCGCCTTGAGGGCAGCCCCTGTTTACGCCAGATTTGACACACTGGTCGAGGCCTGCATCAGCGGTCAATGTCCTGTGCATGAGTATTGCTCTTATCCAAAGGGCCAGTGCTTTATCTACGCCATGATGTCTGGCAGCGTTACACATGCTGTCAAAAGTTGCGTTATCAAAAGCTCCCTCAATGTCGATGAAAATGCCCAGCGCGTACTCTTTCCTTTCGAGTGCGCATTCAATTCGCCCAACTAGGTTCTGAAGCGCAGTCTCGCAAGATTTTCCGCGCTGGTAAGCATGTTGCATCTCCGAAGGAGGGTGCATTCGAAGGGCAACTTTTCGCACGTGCAACTCTACCAGTCCCTCCATGCTTTTCAGCAGGAAGGATGTTAGACTAATTGGTCTGAAGCTCTTGGCAAGTGAGTAGTCCTCTTTTCTTATTTTGGGAATGAAGACCACTTTCACTGTGCGCCAAGGAATGGGTATGTGAGCAAGTGCTAGACTAGCAGTGAAAGTTCCTTTCAGAGTAGGCAGCAGCTGCCTTATACCTTTTTGCAGCATAACAATATATATCCCGTCGGTGCCCGGCGATTTGAAGCCATCGAAGGATGCCACAGCAAATTCAATAGCTTCAGTCGTAACCACGCGCGACGCAATATACCAGCTACGCCGAGTTGTTTTCGTCGTTTCAGTTGCAGTTTCCCTTGAAGGAGTGTGCAACGAGCCGATGTCGATCTGATTTCCCGGGAAATGAGTCGCAAACAGTAAACTAAGAGTTTCCGCTTTAGACTCAGTAAAGGTACCATCAGATTGTCTGAGTGCATCTAGCCTAGTCGGTTTTTCCCGTTTGAGGACTTTAACCAACTTGCTAGTCGCACTCAGAGACTTGATCTCTTCGTAGAAGGTCCTATAAGAATCGTTCTTCGATTTACGAATAAGTTTCTAATATTCTTTCTGCTTCGACCTATACTTGTTCCAGTCATCTTCCGAATTCGATTTGAGCGATCTATTCAGAAGAGTTCTGGCTTCCCTGCGAAGACTTTGGAGCTCGGCATTCCACCAGGGGACCGATTTCCTGCAAGGAGGTTTGCTGACAGGACATGCGAGTTCGAAACAACTGGTGATGACGTTATTCAGGTTATGAACGGCGTTTTCTACCAATTGATTCGTTCGAAGTTTCGGTAGGGTCTGAGTGGATTTCTCAAGCTCCTCTCTAAGCCGTTCCCAGTCCGTCCTTCTCGGATTCCGTCTAGGTTGCAAGAAAGAGATCCCACAACCCAATCGGAATTCGATATATTTATGGTCCGACAGCGTAGCATCAGGCAAGAGTCGCCAGTTAGTGATGACCTTCACATATCTGTTGGATAGAGTCAGGTCAATCACCTCCTGTTGTCTTGTCGTAACAAACGTTGGTTTAGAGCCAACATTGTTGATGGTAAGGTCAGACGAGAGAATGAAGTCTAACAGACGGTCCCCTCTTGTGTTACACTTGCTGCTGCCCCAAGCAGTGTTTTGGGCATTAGCATCGCAACACAAGATGAGACCAATCTTTTGGCTTTACAGTACTCTACGAGTTCAGAGACTTCCTTCGGTGGTGGAGGTAGTAACGAATCGTAGGGAAAGTAGGCAGACGCAACGACGAAGTGTTCTATTGCTCCGTGCGTTTTGTAGCTTACTCGAGCAGCCACCAGATCTTGTCCACAAAAGTGCCCAAGTTTGGTTGCCGATAGTGAATTCGATATGATGAGGCCGACCCTAGGCCTTTCGGATCGCTCATCATAAAGAATCGTAGCATCACGTATACCACCAAGGCCACATGGGCGCTTATTCCACACCCACGGTTCCTGAATGGATACAATGTGATGATTTGTTCTACTACATGCAATTCTACTACTTAAAAGAGCAGTAGCGGCCCTGCAATGCTGTAGATTGATCTGGATAAAAGCTATCCTGACCTTTTCAGAGGAGATGGCCTCCTCTTTTTAAGAGAGCTGCTTCTTTCGACTCTTTACGGTCATTTGGATCTTCTTCTGGGAGGAAGGGGTTTTGTTGTGTGATGTGCCCGCCTCCGAGGAGTGGTTTTTGGCTATCTTCGCCTTCTGGCCAATGCTTTAATCCTTCTGGGTCGCCACATCTGCCATTGAACTCCGATTTCCCACTGCCCCACCGGAGAGGGAGGCATCTCCCTGGGGATAGATAGGGAGGCTATCCCCAGCGACGGTCTTCCGTTTGCGGGAGCTTCTACCTTTTACGGTTAAAGCACCTGCTCCCTTCGGAGGACGGTTCGGGACAGCCTTACCAGTTCGAGGATTGCTAGGACCCGTAACGACTTCGCCTTCTGCGTTCGGAGTCTGCCTGTCATCGCCGCCACCTTTTTCGGCGGCAACACCGGCCATAGCAGAAACTTGACAGCTTTCGGCTCCGTCATTACGGGAACTGATCACGCTCTTACTGGGTAGTTGAACCTTCCCAGTAAGAGGAAGGGAGTTGGAGGCACATGCCGAAAGTGCAGACATGCTTATGCCTCCTTCAGCAGCCTTTCCCAATCGCCGACGCTTTCCGCGCTGCGCACCTTCGAGAGAGGGGTGGAGCTCAGGAAGGAGGGTCGGATCAATTTCGGTACGAGATACCTCCGTCGACCTAACCCTCTTAACTGGTTCCCCCAGAGGTTTAGCCTCGACCATTCTGCCTTCGGCTTTGTCAGCCTCTTTGCACAATTTTCGGGCACGCCTCTTACCTCTACTTTTTGGGCACTTAGCAGTGCATTCAGCAGTACGTCCCAATTCCGCGGCGCGTTCCACCTTCGCGGTTTCCCGTTTACTCGCAATCCCAAATCTGACACCAAATGTTACGAAGTTTATCCTGCTTGTTATAGGGTTCGCACCACTAGATTGCGATAAACTACAATTGTCTACGTTTTATTCGAAATAAAACACACAATTTTCTTATTTCTCCTCAGATCAACTATCTGAGTACTTCACCACTTTTATTTATTGTTACACTTTATTACACACGCAAACCTTTACCAAAAGCTTTTATTTTCACACTGGTTTATCGACCGGACACACCGTATATCGACATGTCACACGCTATTCGCTTCCGTAAACTGAATGAATCCCGAGGGCGAGCGTTCGCGCTTATATAGCTATCGGTCCACCTTCTCGAAGTTCGCCGTCGGAAGTTCCCCTTCGGAAATCTCTAGAATGCTCTGGCATTCGGCTTAACGCCGCTGAAAGTTTCTTCACCAGGGCTTTCGAACTTCGACAGCGAAATTCGAACTTAACCGTCGGTTTGTGTCTCCGCAACAATATAGAGGGCGTCGTGGGGCAGTGGTTAGTGTGTTGGACTCTGGCACACGATGAGCGAGTTCGGATCCCGTTAATACCGACGCCATCGAATGTTTATTTCCCCGCGTCCCTCCTCGGCGGTGTACTGACAAAACCCTCCGTAGCATAGTTGCCGTGGAAAAGCTTCCCGACTCACGCCGTTCGGAATCGGCAATAAACTGTAGGGCGCTTACACCTGTGTCAAAAATAAATCACACACAACATGGGTGATTGAGAGAAGATTGGCTCTGGTCCTTCATTGGCTGTAACGCCACCAAAGAAGAAGAAGATTTGTAACAGCTAAACAAAATAGAACACGCAATGCTTATTTCTTCGACACAATTTTAACAAATAATAAAATAGTATCTCTTTTATAAACATAACTTACAATAACTTGTAGGCGGCGATAAGGAAAAAATGACACAACACCACTTAGATTGTTAAATTTTTCCCGCCTGCAATACATTTCCAACATTTTTTCCACCCAAGTTTTAAAATAAATGCGACGTAAATCGAGTCGTTATTTACCCAGTGGGAAGTTATTGAAATGGGACCGATTTTGCGAATTCCAAATTTTGACATATCTCCATGTTTCAAGATCACCAGAATCCAAATCCAATTTTTTTATAGAGATTTGTATATGTACGTATGTGCGTATCTCGATTATCTCGAGAGCTTAGGGTAGTGATTGCACTACATTGCACTGCACCCTCTACCATACGCATGATTGCACTACGTTGCACTGCACTCTACGCATTCCACTCAATTCCACACACAACGCAAACACCATAATTTCGAGACTCGTATCATCGTATTGTCGCCACTAGACCATCACCAACCACTGCACATAAATTGCATAATATACAATCAACCCCAATTTGTCGGCACTAAGTCAATGTGCCTCTTCATATGTTACTTCGTAAATAATGCTCAAATCCAAGCAACACGTAAACAAGCGACGAAGAAGGGAAAACTCCAAACACTGTGGAATGCTGAGATAGCATTTCACACAATTGGAAAACCAATAAGTGAAGTGTGAATGACATGCATGACCAGTTAATAGTGCGCAAATGCTGATTGATCAGAAATGCGTATGCAGGCAAGTGCTGTGAGCGCTATGCTAATGGTATGGGGTATGAATAGGCTGCGACATAGCGATGACACTAAGTATTTTTTAACCTAAATCAAAAGTGCCCTTTGGCACTTGGTGTGTTGGAGGGGATTGCGATTCAACCAGAATCCTCCTATAAAAGGGATGGTAATTTTGGTTGAAATTCAGAGAGCAGCAGTAAATAGTAGGAGCCGCACCCCTACAGCAAAGCAGAGGACCAGGACCAAGTAAAATAAGATAAAAAATTAAAACTAACTGTCTGCTTTTTCCTTTCTCTCTCCGTTCGGCACTCTTCCCTCAACGTAACGAGGAAGCACGGTGCCTGAGCGCAACATTTTGATGGCAGCGGTGGGATCCACAAAAAGGATTCCGCTACCAACTACGAGTCTGTATAGTACTCGAGGCGTTACTGGGGCTAAACACCAGTAAAAGCGAAAAGTGTGTATAGGTAAAAGCAAAAGTGTATAAAGTGACCAAGCGTCACTGTAACTGTAACACCGGAAACAGTGTCAAAAAAAAAATAAAATAAATAAATAAAAAAAAAAACTGGGTACCGGTTAAAGACCGCAACGACCAGCACCAACACTCAGCCGCAACAACCAGCACCAACAGTCAGCCGCAACAACCAGGACCAACCGCCAGCGATAAACGGCACCAACATCCAGTATCAACAACCAGCACCAACATCCAGTATCAACAGCCAGCACCAAAAGCCAAGTAATTAAATTATGAATTTATTTCGTATTATAAAATTTGTCTAAAGTATTAAACTACTGACCCCTGACCTCCCTTACAATTCCTACCCGACGTAACTATTAAACTTTGGCGCTTCTTAGGGCCCTACCTTTCTCTACCCAATCCGACGATAAACCCCCCACTATGGAAATTAAATTATCTCTAAACGACGTGAACACGATCGTTCCCACCTTCGATGGTAAGCCAGATGAGCTGAGCAGGTTCATCTCATGCGGCAACACTCTCTTTTGTTACGTAAAAGATGAGGCCCAGCACAAACTATTCCTTAGTATTGTCAGAAAACGACTACAGGGCCAGCCCTTTGAGCTACTGAAGGTCGTTCCCACCTTTAGGCTGTGGGAGGGGGCTGCACTAAAGGCAGTCCCCTTGAACGAGGTACCAGAGAGGCCTAAAGCCAAGATGAGCGTACCGGATATGGAATTGGAGAAAAGCGAGATCCTCGGCTTTCTAAGGCACAAAACCCAGCGGTCCCTATGGATGACTGGGAAGTAGTCGCAATCGAAAGTAACAAAGATGGCCCAAAAAGCATAATTATCGTTATCGAGGATCTGCCGGAAATGAAAAAAGAGAGGCATATGCGCCTATTCATCGGGGCTGGTGAGTTTCCTCTGAGACTCATGAAGAAGGCGCAGCCTGGCGTTACGGCAGCTGTGGTGAAGGAGAGTGCTACTGCGAATGAAAGTAGTCCAAATAAACGTCCATCACAGTAAGGCCGCATCAGCCAACCTTATGCTGCTTCTAAACAGGGAGCAGCTTGATGTGGCCCTGATCTAAGAACCATGGATCCTCCATAATCGGGTTAAGGGATTAGGGTCATCGAAATATAGCCTCTTCTATAACAGTCGCGAAGGCAAGGTTAGATCTTGTATCGTTGCTAGCAAAGATCTCCACCGTACTAATGTTAACTAATTTCAGCTCGGGTGACCAGACGGTGGTGGAGGTTACGGGAAAAGAGGGTGCACTAACGATGGCTTCGGTTTACCTACCGTACGACGAAGGCACGGACGTCCTCTCTAGGGAAACAAGGTCATTGATCGCAATGGCCGAACAAGGTAAGAAGAACTTAGTCGTAGGGTGTGATGCTAACGCCCATCACACTACTTGGGGTAGCTCTAATAGCCAATTGTAGGGGTGAGGCTTTGTTCAGTTTTGTCCTGAGTACTAACCTAGTTATATGTAATCGGGGTTATTTACCACCATTTATTACTAGTTACAGAAGGGAAGTCTTAGACATAACGCTTGTAAATGGTAATGGTACTGCGGAAATCTCAAACTGCAGAGTATCTGACAAAGCATCACTTTCTGATCACTGTTGATCCGAAAGTCTTTCGGAATCCGCGTAAGGCGAATTAGCAGAGGTTTAACGCAGAGCTGGGTGGGACCCTTAACCGACCTCCGGAAGGGAACCCCGGTTCTACGGAAGAAATCGAAGAGATGGTATTAAACCTTACCAGCTAGCTAAATCGGTCATTTGAGAAGGCATGTCCTACCAGACGACCCAGTAAAAGAAGTCACCCACCATGGTGGGATGAATGGTTAACCTATAGAGATCATTCGGCATTTTATAAGCCTACACGGCATACCTCGGAAGATTGTTTGTGACCAAGGATCAGAGTTCACTTCAAACATCTTCCACGACTTCTGCAAACAGTTCAACATCAATCTCCATGTCACCTCCTTCCAGCAGACATCTAGTAATGCTCCTGTAGAAAGGATGCATTCGACATTAACAGAAGTATATAGAATTATTCGGGATAAATATAAGGAAAAAGACCATGACGATATACTCAACGAAACTTTCATTACATACAATAACGCGATCCATTCCTCTACAAATTATAAGCCATACGAACTTTTTTACGGACGCACATACGATTTCAGCAAAGCTTTGACATAGGATAATCAACATGACTACTTACAAAAATTAAACGCTTTCCAGACCGAAATTCTCCAGTCCATCAAAAACCGCCTAAATCAGAAAAGAGACAAATACCTAGAAAAAAGAAATAGAAATAGGCGGGGTCTTGCGTGACCTTAAAGAAGGTGAGATAATCTACCGCAAAGAATGTAGACGTAATAAAATGATCCCAAGATTCAAAAAATAGAAAGTCAAAACTAACAATAGATTCACAGTTATAACTAACGGTACAAGGAAACTTCATAAAAGCAGAATAAAAAAGAGAAGAAAATTTCAGGTTATTGACGACAATAGTGACAACAGTACAAGGACAAAACCTGGAAGTACACAACCTGACTGACGGTTATGGACTGCTACCTCTCCGACTAGAACCAGCTAAGGTAATAGAAACTCATAAAAAATTCATCCACATAATAAATTTAAGTAACTACGCGGAAAGTATTCAAAAAATTCATAAATCAATAGAAGCTTTGGGGACTGAAGAAGCAAATATTGAAATTATAAATATAGCACATATTAAATTCAAAGAACTTGAACACAAACTTCAGACACTTTTATCTAAACAGAGACCAAAGAGAGGCATAGTAGATGGACTACGTACTGTTATAAAAGCTATAACAGGAAATATGGACGTGAACGACGCAATAGCTATAAACGAAGAATTGCAAAATTTAAACTTAAATCAGAATGTTCTAAAAATCGCAGCAAATCAGTATCAATAAAAAATGTTAGAGAGATTTGATACAATCACTCGCCACATAGGTTAGGCTAGGTACATGGGTGCCCTTTTGACGAATGGTCAAGGCTCACGTAGACTACGTAGAGTCCATTGTGCCCAATTGACTTATATAACCCGTTGATACCTAAACATTTACCGTTGAGCTGAACCACCCAGACGAGGATAAGAATCCCAGTATTCTGTTCAGCCCAATATTACCTACCTCTTCTAGTCCCGAAAGGAAGTATCTTCCATCTTCCATAGGATAGCATGCAGTGCCCGGTGAGGGCACCGACTGCCAGTTGAATGTTCCCACAATTGAACTTCAGCAGATTTTCCGTTCTTTTCTTATCATAGACAGGCCAAGTCGACCTCGCCGTCGCGCATGTATCTAAGCGACACCATCGCTTATTGGCTCTAACTAATAGCTCCGTCTCTATCTCTCTGTAGAGCGCACTGAGTGGTGCTTTGGCCTCAGTTGAGATCTGCACACAGTTTGCACTTGATCTCAGCCAGCTCGTCCGCCCTCTCGTTTCCAGAGATATTCACATGACCAGGTACCCCGCATAGGGTCACCTCATTTACATTCGATATCTCTTCTAACTTCTCTTTGCAGAGTTTGACGAGTTTGGATCTTATCCATGCTGCCTGCAAAGCCTTATCAGGTCCCTGATCAGGTCCGCCGCCTTCTTGATAGCTAAGACCCCAGCTTGGAAGACACTGCATCCATCATCGAGCCTATAGGAGCGATGCATATCTCGAGGCTCAAAGTAGACTCCGGCTCCTGTGCCAACATCCATTTTGGATTCGTCGGTGTAGAATGCCAGATCACGTTCCGTGCGTACCAATTCACCGGTCCATTCCTCCCTGGAGGGAATACTAATAGAGAATCTCCTCTCCCAGGAAGGAAGCCGGGTGACATGGTCCTTTACGGTTCTGAATCGCGAGACGGCCCATCGATCCAGGACTGATGCATGTCCTTGAGGACTCCTTTTCCAGAGACCGGATTCCTGTAGTCTTAGCGCAGTTCTGGTTGCGGCGCTCTCGCAGTATATGTCCAGGGGTGGGAGGTTCAGCCTGACTTCAAGAGCCGCCGTTGATGTGGACTTCATAGATCTCGTCACCGCCAGACAGCCTACTCTTTGAACCTTTAACACACTCTGAAGATGACACTTTTTCTCAAGCGCTTTCCACCAGACAACCGAGCCATAGACTAGGATAGGTCTTACCACCGCAGTGTACAACCAATGTACTAACCTCGGTTTTGAGGCCCCATGTCTTTCCAAAGGCTACCTTGCACGAATATAGTGCCACGTAGGCCTTTTTGATTCTTTCCTCAATATTTTCTCTCCTAGAGTCCAGGATTATACCAAGATATTTGGCAGATTTTCCAGGGATCATTTCTATACCATTCATACGGGGGTAGGTGTATCTTGATACAGATCTTTTCCTTGTAAAGAGTACTACGTCTGTTTTCGCCGGATTTACTCCCAGGCCTCGCCCCTTGACCCAGTTATCCCCTAACATCAGTGCATAGCCTAGTCTATCGCTGAGGACCTGCGGAAATTTTCCAGAGACTAAAATGGCAATGTCGTCGGCGTAGGCCGTGACACTAAAACCCTCTGTCTCCAGAATCTTGACCATTCCGTCGACCACAAAGAGCCATAGGAGGGGTGACAGAACGCCACCTTGTGGTGTACCTTTATTTACTCTCACCCTTCCGTATGCTCTCTCCGTCGCCAAATTTACTATACGAGTACCCAGCATTTGCCCAATCCAACTGAATACACCCGGGTTTATTTGGGCCATATGAAGGCTGGACACTACTGCCTCGGTACTAACGTTATTAAAGGCACCCTCAATGTCTAGGAAGGCACCTAGAGTCAATTCCTTGATACTGAGCGATTTTTCTATCGTATAGACTACCCTATGCAGAGCAGTATCTACCGATTTTCCCCTTATGTACGCGTTGTGTGATTGTGACAAGTCTATTAGTCTATAGTCTACAAGTCTATTATTCGTTCCAGCGTTTTAATCAGGAAGGACAACAGACTGATAGGCCTAAAGTCCTTTGCAGTAGTATGGTTGACTTAACCCGACTTGGGTATGAAAGCCACCCTCCCCCCACGCTTGAGGAACACAACCCATCCTGAGGCACCAGGAGTAGATGCGCTTCATCCATGGAAAAATGACTTCCCGGCGCCTTGTAGAGGTCAAAAGAGTTGATTGCCCACAGGATCTTTTTCTCCGTAACAATTTTATCGACTGTCTCATGTTCAATACATTCCCTTGGCAGCGTGCCCGCCGAATTGAAGATTCCTGCATCCTCGCAGGGAAATGACATTTCAGTAGAGAATCAAGCACGCTCTCGTTTGAGTCTGTCCAGCTACCACCAGATCTCTTTTTAGAGGACATCTGTGTGGGATCTTTTGCAAGGACTCCTCAGACGAGCTGCACCCGTACATGATTCAATAGAGCCACAGAAGCTTCTCCAAGAGTCCTTCTTGGCGAATCTAATTTCTTTGATTGAGCCGCTTAACACTATCTCTATAGGTTGGCCATTCAATGGTCCCTCTTTTGCCAGATTCCAACTAAGCCTAGAGATACGAAGCCGCTCCGCTATTTTAGCATTCAACCACGGTGGGTGATTTCTTTTACTGGGTCGTCTGGTAGGACATGGCTTCTCAAATGACCGGTTTAGCTTGCTGGTTTAATACCATCTCAGCGACGTCTCCCGTGGAGCCGAGGTTACTTTCAGGAGGTCGGTTAAGGGTCCCATCCAGCTCCGCGTTAAGACTCTGCCAATTCGCCTTCCGCGGATTCCGAAAGACTTTCGGATCAACAGTGATCAGAAAGTGAGGCTTTGTCAGATACTCTCCAATTTGAGATTTCCGCAATACCGTTGCCATTTATAAGCGGTATGTGTAAGACTTCCCTTCTGTAACTACTAATAAATGTTGGTAATTTACCCCGATTACATATAACTAGGTTAGTTCTAAGGACAAAACTGAACAAAGCCTCACCCCTACTGTTGGTATTAGACCTACCCCAAGTAGTGTGGTGGGCATTAGCATCACACCCTACGACTAAGTTCTTCTTACCTTGTCCGGCCATTGCGATCAATGACCTCGTTTCCCTAGAGGGGACGTCCGTGCCTTCGTCGTACGGTAGATAAACTGAAGCCATCGTTAGTGCACCCTCCTTTCCCGTAACCTCCACCACCGTCTGGTCACCCGAGCTGAAATTAGTTAACATTAGTACGTGGAGATCTTTGCTAGCAACGATACAAGATCCAACCTTGCCTTCGCTACTGTTATAGAAGAGGCTGTATTTTGATGACCCTAACCCCTTAACCCGATTATGGAGGATCCATGGTTCTTAGATCAGGGCCCCATCAAGCTGCTTCCTGTTCAGAAGCAGCATAAGGTTGGCTGCTGCAGCCTTACTGTGATGGAGGTTTATTTTCACTACTTTCAATCGCAGTAGCACTCTCCTTCACCACAGCTGCCATAACGCCAGGCTGTGCCTTCTTCATGAGTCTCAGAGGAAACTCACCAGCCCCAAAGAATAGGCGCATATGCCTCTCTTTTTTCATTATTTCCGGCGGATCCTCGATAACAAAAATGATGCTTTTTGTGCCATCTTTGTTACTTTCGATTGCGATTACTTCCCAGTCATCCATAGGGACCGGTGGGTTTTGTGCCTTTAGAAAGCCGAGGATCTCGCTTTTCTCCAATTCCATATCCGGTACGCTCATCTTGGCTTTAGGCCTCTCTGGTACCTCGTCCAAGGGGACTGCCTTTAGTGCAGCCCCCTCCCACAGCCTAAATTTGGGAACGACCCTCATTAGCTCAAAGGCCTGGCCCTGTAGTCGGGTCCTGACAATAGTAAGGAATAGTTTTTGTTGGCCCTCATCTTTTACGTAACAAAAGAGAGTATTGCCGCATGAGATGAACTTGCTCAGCTCATGTGGCTTACCATCGAAGGTGGGAACGATCGTGGTCAAATCGTTAAGGATAATTTAACCTCCATAGTGGGGGGTTTATCGTCGGATTGGGTAGAGAAAGGTAGGGCCCTAAGAAGCGCCAAATATGGGAACGACCTTTCTCGCAAAGTCATGCGAGAGCTGGTCCTTGCAGTCCAGCCTACTCACACCTCGCCTCCAGTTAGTGAGACCAAACGTTGGCGCAGTTTTCCCAGTATTCCCTCGAATGTGGTCGAAGATCGCTCTAGCTAAAGCCTTCTCGATCATCTATCCCTGTTCGAAGGTATACTGGCCACTCGGCCTGCTGGAATCTATAACAGATAGCTGCAAAACATTCCGAGCAGCCCCTCCGAACTGCACCGATATAGACTTGCTTCAAAACCATCTAGTAAATATTGCCGAAGCAGTTACCCTTGCTCAATTACATATAATTCCCGAACAGATACTAAGCAAAACAGAACTTGACGAAATAAGAGACATTTTACAAAAGCAAACCATTTATTTCTCTTCAGACGAACAAATATATGAAATTTTACGTTTGCAAGCTTATTACAATAATTCAGATATTGTGTCTAGCATTGAAATTCCCATTACATCTCAAGAAAAATATTCCCTCTTCCATCTTATACCTCTTCCCATCAATAAAAGTTTTTCCATATCTACATATTTCCTGGGCGCCGTGGCGCAGTAGTTAGTGCTGGACTCTGACGCAGGATGAGCGAGTTCGGATCCCGATAACACCAACGCTATCGAATGTTTATTTCGCGGCGTCCCTCCTCGGCGAGGTACTGGCGAAGCCCCCCGTAGTATAACTTGCCTGGAAAAAGCATCTCGACTCACGCCGTTCGGAATCGGCATTAAACTGTAGGTCCCTTTCACCTGTGGGAAAAAAAAAAGTCGCACACACCAAGAGAAGCTTGGCTCTGGTCCGTCATGGGCTGAAACGCCACCAAAAGGGATATGTTTCTTTTGGTGGCGTTTCAGCCCATGACGGACCTTGCTATGCATGAATTCGACGAAGTTTATTTTGAGGAAGTATGCGATTTCATAGAAGGCATCTACATGTGTGAAGGCAAGGAAAAGAAACGAACCAAATTTCCTGGATGCGTACGAAACATTATCAACATACAACACATTTCCAAAAAATCTGAAATATGAGGACGTCATTAAAAAATTCAGTTCCTACTGCGATCCAAGAACGAATATAGTCTTTGAGCGATATACATTTCTTTCTTCAAGGCAAAAGTCAGCTGAATCCATTGATCAATTTCTAACGCATTTAAAAGAAATAGCCCAAGTCTGCGAATATGGGACACTGCAAGATCAGATGATTCGCGATCTCTTCATCATTGATGATAAATTGAGGCGCTCACTTCTTGACATTGACGACTTGACTCTGGAAGTAGCTGAAAAACGGGCGAAGTCATACATCATAAGTCAGTCCCAATCTTACGTACGTGTTTTACGTACAAAAACACCAAAGCGACAACCATAAAATATCAAAAAACAACGCGCGACAGAACAACAAACATGACAACACTAAATCTAAAAACAGCAAGTCTCCACTTGCAAACAGCAAAAACTTCACCTTCAATCAACCCAGATCTAACAAAAGATGTGAACAATGTGGAAACTGGTACCATCGAAACAAATGTCCAGCGCTTGGTCAGAGATGTCACGTATGCAGAGGTTTGAATCATTTCGCAAAGTACTGTAAGTCGAATAAGATACAAAACTTTACCCTAAATAACGAAACGGATTGTAAAGAATTTAAAAGTGATGATGTTAATGAATTTTTCATAGGTATATTAAGTCAAAATAGCAAGAAACCAGATAACTTATTTTCAGAATTTTTTAAAATTAACAGTAAGCAAATCAAAATCGATGTAGATACAGGAGCAGAAGCAAATGTAATGTCGTTAAATACTTTTAACTTCATAAACCATAACAATAGTTTAATTATAAAAAAAATGTGTGGGTAGTCTAATAGCTTTTGGTGGATCGAAGGTTAATATATTGGGTCAATGTTCTATCAGAGGGTCTATAGGAACCGATTCGAATAGACTGGTAGGAATTGATTTGTTTATTGTCAAGGAGAATGTTAATTCAGTTTTAGGAAAACATGATTGTTCTAAATTTAGTTTAGTGAGTTGCAATTCTGTGGCAATTAATGAGATAAAAGAGGATTGCAACAGGTTAATAACGAGCATGCCATCGAAATTCGAGCATTTGTTTGAAGGTTTAGGTTGCTTAGAAGGCACTTATACTCTTAAAGTTGATCGCAAAGTCAGTCCTGTTATTGATGCGCCTAGAAGAATTCCTATCACATTACATCCTAAACTTAAATCAGAATTAGAATGGAAAAAGATGGAGTAATAACTAAAGTTAATTACCCTACACAATGGGTCAACTCAATAGTCCTGGTAGAGAAACCTAATGGTGCACTGCGTGTCTGTTTAGATCCAAGGAATCTTATCAAGGCTTTACAGCGTGAGCACTATCCAAATCCCGACTTTTGACGCTAGCAAGGCTTATTGGATGCTTAAACTAGATACTCAAAGTTCAAACCTATGCACTTTTAACACTCCATTTGGGAGATATAAGTTTTTGAGAATGGCTAACGGACTTAAAGTAGCCCAAGAGATTTTTCATCGTGAGATGACTGAATTGTTTCTTGAGGAAGATGTAATTATTTACATAGATGATTTTCTTATTTCGGTAAGACTGTCGAAGAAAATAATGCCAAACTCATCCGTGTTCTTGAGAAAATGGGAAAAATTGGCCTGAAACTAAACAAGGATTAATGCAAATTCGGGTTAAAAGAAGTCAAATATTTTGGTCATATTTTCAACGAGCTAGGTGTTCATTCAGATCGGAAACAAGTCAAAGCTATTCTCGAAATGCCATCACCAACTTCCATTAAAGATGTCCATAGATCTTTAGGAATGATAAACTACTTTGGATCATTCATACAAAATCTATCTAATGAAACTGTACCGCTACGAAAACTGCTAAAAAAGAATACCACATTTCAATGGAGCGAGTCGTTGGAATTGGTCTTCAACAAACTTAAGTCTTTAAACACGAAACCACCCGTTCTTGCGTATTTTCAACCTTCAAAACTGTCAGTAATATCCTCAGATGCCTCTCAGTTCGCAGTAGGTGCATGTCTAATACAAGAAAGTCGTCCAATAGCCTATGCGTCCAAAACTCTAACAGACTGTCAACGTAATTATGCTCAAACTGAGAAAGAGCTGTATGCAATTGTCTTTACCTGCGAAAAATATCATCAATATATTTATGGTCAAAAAACAGTGGTAGAAACGGATCACTAACCACTTATCCCATTGTTTAAGAAACCTTTAGCAATTGTCCCACCAAGATTACAAAGAATGATGCTCCGTCTTCAAGCATATGACTTAGAGGTCATATTTAAGCCAGGGAAAAAGTTATTAGTCGCCGATACATTATCAAGGGCTCTTTTATGTCATAAGGAGGAAAGCAGATTAGATAGAGACATCAGAATTCATGAAGCCTTAATAAAGTCTAATCTAGCAATATCGAAAGATATGCTTAAGACAATCCAAAACGCAACGTTGGAAGATACAAGTATGCAGCAGCTAATATCAGTTATCAAGGGACAATGGCCTGAAAATGTAAGAAAATTACCTTGTGATCTGCAGGTGTACTGGAACTATAGAAACGAGTGGTCAGTTATTGAAAATCTGATTTTTAAGGGTCAAGCGCTATGGCAATGCGCCAATGAGCTGCTGTGGGCGGATTTTGAGAGAGCTTGGAGGAAACACGTTCGGAAAAGATTCTTGCGATTGTAGCTTTCCGATGTCAAACTTACGTAGTTCTACTCGCCTCCTAAGCGTTCTTGATATCCTCATTCGTACCTTGGCTACAACAAGGTAGTGGTTCGAGTCGATGTTGGCCCCTCGGAAGGTTCGTATGTCGAAAATACTGGAGGAGTATCTGGCGTCGATCGCAATGTGATCAATCTGGTTGGTGGTCGATTAATCAAAAGACCGCCGCACCCCTGTGGATATTGAGATGGGGGAATCACGTGCTTGCTACAAGGAGGTTACGCCCGGTTAGGAAATCGATTAGCCTAAGTCCTCTGTCGGATGTGGTGTTTTGGAGGCCCAGTTTTGCATTAAAATCTCCTAGAACTATTTTTGTGTCGTAGCTGTCGAATCCCGACACAGCCATGTCATCGAACGTGTTTTTCACGGTGTTTCTCCTCAGCTGGGTTCTGACAAAACCCCCTGTAGTAAAATTGTCATGAAAAGCTTCTCGAAATTCGCCGTTCGGAACCGGCAATAAACTGTAGGTCCCTTTCACCTGTGTGAAAATGAAATCACACACAACATGGGTGATTGAGAGAAGCTCGGCTCAGGTTCTTTATGGACTGTAACGCCAATATACATACATACAGCTGGGGCATTTGGGATAAGTTCTGTCTAAGAGATCGTAAAATTCTTCCTTGAGTCGGTCGTCTTTTTCTTCCGTTGGGGCGTGAGCGCATATTAAGCTAATGTTTCCAAATTCGGCTTTGAAGCTTATGACTTTTTGTCGGAGTCTTCCTCTAATGACGATTCCGCACCCGAATAGCTACTGTTTGTTCTCCTTGTAGCAGTTCCCGTAGTAAACGTCGCAGTTTTTCATCTGTCTTTTGCCTGGTCCATCCCATCGCACTTCTTCGAGTGCGGTCATGTCTGCTTTACAGCAGTTGAGGGTTTGCTCCAATTGATTGCCTGAACCCGGTCTGCTAAGGGACCTCACATTCCAGGTGCAGACTCTCAAGTCCGTTAGTCGTTTGCAGGAGTCGTCAGCTCTGTATCCGTCCGTATCCGAGGCTTGTTGTTGTTTCAGGTTTTTATGTGATAGGGATGTTAGCCCTAAGCACAAACCTGAATCTGGAGGGCCAGGTTCCTCTTTCCCCAGAAACAAGGGGTTGGGTCGCTGCATACATTGGTTCACTACCTGGCGAGTGCCAGGGTAGCTATCCAGGGGGAGCCACGCGGAGGCTGTGTGTCAACTTAGATTGAGCAGGGACAGAGATCGAAACTGGCGTTTGCCATATTAAACGCGATCAAATTCTTTGCTCTGTTTGCTCACTCCCTCCCCCCTCCCGCTGAGGAGAAGCACCGTGAAAAACACGTTCGATGACATGGCTGTTGTCGGGATGCGACCCCGTGTCATCGGCGTCAGAGGCCAACACTACCTACCTGCCACGGCGCTCTCAAGTATAAAGGGACTATAAAAGCGCAAGAGGGGGGATGGATGGAGTTGTGCTTAGGGGTAACATCCCTATCACGTAAACACCTATTTGTTCCGAAACAACAACAAGCCTCGGATACAGACGGATACAAAGCTGACGACCCTTGCAAACGACTAACGGACTTGAGAGTCTGCACCTGGAATGTGAGGTCCCTTAACAGACCGGATGCAGGCGATGAATTTAAGCAAACCCTCAACTGCTACAAAGCAGATATAACCGCAAGAAGCATCCAAGAAGTGCGATGGGATGGACCAGGCAAAAAACGAACGAAAAACTGCGATGTCTACTACGGGAACTGCTACAAGGAGAACAAACAGCGCCTATTCGGGTGCGGATTCGTTATTCGAGGAAGACTCCGACAAAAAGTCTTAAGCCTCCGAGACATAAGCGAACGCCTCATAACAATCCGCATCAAAGCTAATTTTGAAAACATTAGCTTAATATGCGCTCACGCCCCAACGGAAGGAAAAGACGATCGACTCAAAGAAGAATTCTACGATCTTCTAGACTAGACAGAACATATGCCCAATGCCCCAGCTACGGCACAAAAATAGTCCTAGGAGATTTTAATGCAAAACTGGACAAAGAGGGCACATTTGAGTCGATCATAGGAAAGCATAGCCTCCATAACACAACATCCGACAACGGACTAAGGCTAATCGATTTCCTATCGGGGCGTAACCTCCTTGTAGCAAGCACGCGATTCCCCCATCTCAACATCCACAAGGGTACCTGGCGGTCTTGTGATCAATCGACCACCAACCAGATTGATCATATTGCGATCGACGCCAGACACTCCTCCTGTATTCTCGACGTACGAACCTTCCGAGGGGCCAACATCGACTCGGACCACTACCTTGTTGTAGCCAAGGTACGAATGAGGATATCAAGAATGCTTAGGAGTCGAGTAGCACAACGTAAATTTGACGTCGGAAAGCTACAATCGCAAGAGACTGCCAGAATCTTTGCCGATCGTGTCTCCTCCAAGCTCTCTCAAAATCCGCCCACAGCAGCACAAACAATAGAGCAGGAATGGGCGCATTGCCAGAGCGCCCTCAGAGACGAGGCCTCAGAGGTGCTGGGTTTCAAACTGCCATTACCTAGAAACCCCTGGTTCGATGAACAATGCAAATAAGCCCATACAGCAAAACAAGAGGCATATAAAGCCATGCTGCAACGACGGACGAGAGCTGCTCGCGAAATCTATGAGTAGAAGAGAAGACAGGAACACACGCTTTACAGAAGAAAGAAGAGAAAGCACGGAAAGCGTGAGATCGAGGTGATGGATAGGTGCTTCCGCAGGAATGACGCCCGTAAGGTTTACAATAAGGTAAAACGAACATGCCATGGCTACAAAGCCAGAGCGGCGGCCTGCGGGGATGAAAATGGAGAACTGGTAGTAGAGTCGCAGTCGATGCTGAGTATTTGGAAGGACTACTTCTGCAGACTGTTTAACGGCGATGATAGACAAAATACCGCTGTCAGGCAGAACGAGCCATTCGTAATAGACGACAATGAAACAGAATTAAGTCCACCCGACCTGTACGAAGACAAAATAGCGATATCAAGACTTAAGTCTTATAAAGCCGCGGGCGCAGACGACCTGTCTGCTGAGCTTCTCATTTCCAAGGTATGGTATCGTTTGCCCGGTCCATAAGAAAGGAGACCCCTATAACTGCGCCAACTATAGGGGAATAAGTTTCTTTAACATCGCATGTAAGATCTTCTCTGCCGTATTGTGTGAACGCCTGAAACCGTTTGTGGATAACCTGATCGGCTCTTATCAGTGTGGTTTCAGGCCAGATAAATCCATAATAGACCAGATATTTACGGTACGGCAGATCTTGGAAAAGACCCAGGAATATCAAATCGACACTCACCACCTTTTCGTCGACTTCAAAGCTGCATATGACAGCGTGTATAGAGATGAGCTATACAAAGCTATGCCCAGTTTTAACATCCCTGCTAAGCTCATCCGACTGTGCAGGATGACAATGGAGAATTCTCGCTGCTCCATTAAGGTTGGTAATGGGCAAACCGAGACGTATGATGTTAAAAAAGGATTTAGGCAAGGTAACGCGCTGTCATGCAACTTTTTCAACATCGTGCTTGAAAAGATCGTGCAAGAGTCACTGGCCAACACAAGAGGTACGATTTATTTCAAGTCTACGCAATTGCTTGCATACGCCGACGACATTGACGTGAATGGACGGACACAGCGAGACGTCAATGAGGCCTTTGTAAGCATTGAGGCAGAAGCGGCTAAGATGGGTCTCAAGGTTCATGAGGGTAAAACCAAATATCTACTTTCATCTAAAAGAGACGGACAACACCGACGTATTGGCCAGAACGTCACCATGGACGGATATAACTTTGAAGTGGTCAATGAATTCGTTTACCTTGGCTCACTGATGACCAGCGACAACAACACCAGCGCTGAGATAAAACGCAGAATCACTCCTGCCAACCGCTGTTTCTTTGGGCTTAAGAGGCAATTGAGAAATAGAGCCCTCTCTCGGAAAACCAAGGTGACACTATATAAGACCTTAATCATACCCGTCCTCCTTTACGGCGCAGAGGCTTGGACCTTAACAAAAGCGGATGAAGGTGCCCTTGGTCGTTTCGAGAGGAAAATTCTGCGTACTACCTACGGACCCGTTTGTTCAAACGGTGTATGGAGGAGAAGTTATAACGAAAAACTGTACGGAATGTACAGCGTCATCGGCCTGGTACTACGTCTACGGATACGGCGTCTAGAGTGGCTAGGCTATGTAGAGCGCATGGAAAATACAGCTCCGACCCGAAGAGTCTTCGAATCCACTCCGGAAGGAAGGCGCGGCAGAGGACGGCCGCATCATCGGTGGCGCACGCAGATGGAAGGGGACCTTAACCAACTGGGCGTGCGGCGCTGGAAACAGCTGGCCAAAGACCGTGCCAGCTGGAGGCGCTTGTTGGTTGAGGCCCAGGTTCACCACGGACTGTAGCGCCACCTAAGTAAGTAAGTAAGTAAAAGCGCAAGACCAACTCATTGATGCTACACGAAATTTAGGTAATGAGGACTTAGATTTTGTGGTATCTAATGATATCAACAAAACAGGAGGTCTTCTTAAAGTATTGAGAATATTCGTAGGAGCTAAAGTAGTGTTAAGGTCGAATATTGACGTGTCCAAAGGTTTAGTAAATGGTAACATGGGTTATATTACAGAAATATGCCGAAGACAATCAGCCAGTCTGTATCGATTTCGGTTCAGATGGTGTTCACGTAATTAAACCAATATCGATAGAGTTCCCAGCAAAATACAGCCATGGAACTGGTGAGAGACGAATGTTGACAGTAATCCTCATTTGGGCATCGACCGTCCACAAGATGCAGGGTTATACAGTTGATCATGCAGTCATTTAGGTTCACGACTGTTTGCTGCTAGACAAGCTTACGCAGCACTAAGTCGATGAAGATCCTTGGACGGTATTCGAATTGAAGAACTTGATCGCTCAAAATTAACAGGAAGAACCCTATGTAATAGTGAAGTATTAGATGAAATAGTTCGATTACGAAACAATCTATAAGACTTGTTCGCAAAGAGAGTTACACCACTATGTCTCGTTGTTTATATTGGCAACATAGAAATCTTTGAATGCCTTTTCTAAATCGAAACTGTTAACACAACTGTACATATTATACAAATCGAACTAAAAAGCGAAAAGTAAACTATAGTTAAAATATCAAACCAAAAAGTAACAAATAATTCTTAGCATAAGAATAAAATTACTGCCGAGAAAATGAATGTCACTGTTCTAAAAGCGTCGGGTGCTTTGTATGACATTTTTTAACTAACTCTGCATAATTTTTTTTGAGCCCCAAAAAAGGAAAGACAGATTAGCATCGCTTGATCAGTCGCGGGGAGGTGAAAATTAGTAAAGCGTTACTTCGTTGCGGTTGGAGACCGGCAAAGAAGTGTCGCAGAAATCCCTTTTGGTCTTAAACGTTTATGATTGTGAGAGATCTGCTCGTGGTATTAACAGTCATCATTACCGTATCCTTTAGGCTTCTTGGATATCGGCGTGTTGCCATGTGTATGTGGAAGGTTAGCGTCAGGAACTCAGAATGGCCACTGCGTTCTCATAAGTGACGTTCACTCGATTGAGCACACTGGTCCCTGCCCTACGCGGATCCACAGGCAAAAAGGTTATGTTTTTCTTTCCGGTCCCTATCTGGGCGCCAGTCGAAGGATGCCCTGAAGGGGATCCTAAAAAAAAAAACCCGAGAAACCTGTAATACAAGTTTACCTACTTCGGATCCGTAGTACAACTGCCGTGAGAGCACCGTGGCGCAGTGGGTAGTGTGTTGGCCTCTGATGCCTATGACACGGGATCGAATCCCGACACAGCCATGTCATCGAACGTGTTTTTCACGGCGTTTCTCCTCAGCGGGGTTCTGACAAAACCCCCTGTAGTAAAATTGTTATGAAAAGCTTCTCGAAATTCGCCGCTCGGAACCGGCAATAAACTGAAGGTCCCTTTCACCTATGGGAAAAATGAAATCACACACAACATGGGTGATTGAGAGAAGCTCGGCTCAGGTTCTTCATGGACTGTACCGCCAACATACATACGTACATACAGTACAACTGCCGTAAGACTGCCACCTCGCAGTCTTTCCCTTACGCCTATCACCTCGCGTGGTCCTCGTCCCCATGCTGGCGCAGGTGTTTCTCTCGTATGTGGGCAGTTCCTACGATCGCCCTCGGTGCGTATTTGCTGAGTGTTGCTATCTTGATCGGAGGCGCGTGCACATTGGCTGATGCAATCCACGGTCAGGGTCGGATATCGTCAGACTGGAATGTCTGCGGTCATTGTTGTTCATGATGTGTTAGCTGTAATAATAACAATAATAATAATAGTAATAGTAACAATGGAAACAATTATTATAATAATAATGTATGTATGTATGTATGTTGGCGTTACAGTCCATGAAGAATCTGAGCCGAGCTTCTCTCAATCACCCATGTTGTGTGTGATTTCATTTTCCCATAGGTGAAAGGGACCTGCAGTTTATTGCCGGTTCCGAACGGCTAATTTCGAGAAGCTTTTCATGACAATTTTACTACAGGGGGTTTTGTCAGAACCCCGCTGAGGAGAAACACCGTGAAAAATACGTTCGATGACATGGCTGTGTCGGGATTCGATCCCGTGTCATCGGCATCAGGGGCCAACACACTACCCACTGCGCCACGGTGCTCTCACGGCAGTTGTCCTACGGATCCGAAATACATAAACTTGTATTACAGATCGGGTATCAAAAAAACGTTTGTACCCAAGTTGGGTGGTTGGGCCAACTAATAATTGTAATAATAAAAATAATGATAATAATATTAACAGTTTTTTTTTTTTTTTTAGTTTTAGTTAAGAAAACTCGCGGAATTCCTTTAGATATCTAGAACTAATTTGTTAGCCCTTGTTCAATCTGTGTATATAAACACTTACATTGCCGCGTTCGCTTTAAATGCGAACGACTTTTAGTAATAATAAACAAAAAAAGCAGTCATGGCACTGCTGACAGAAGTGAAAATTTCAAACCAGAAATAACAGTTTTTTTCGTTTAAATCAATTGTAGTATCAAGAATTAAAATTTTTCAAATTGTAAATTGATATTATTAACAATTATATACATTATTATGTATTTTATTTATCGGTAAAATAAATATATGTATGATGGGCTGCGCAAGTTCTGGACAAAATATAAATAACTTTTTTGAAATAATGATATAAATTTATATATTTACACACAGTGTTTATATTTACATACAGACCCTCACAAAAGTATTCGGAATTATGTTTTCTTTCATAATTTCAGCAATTAAAAGTGAAAAAATGTAATTTGTTCACAAAAAGTTAATACTAAATCATTATTTATTCTTTATTCATAAATAATTAAAATAAATATCACACATTTTCTGTATGTAACAGTAAAAACAACTAAAATTCATTTGAAGTTGGTGAATCCCATGTCACATAAGTATTCGGAATATCTGAAGATAACCGTAAATACTTGTTGAAGTTTTAATTTATTCTTGAAATAAACTGTTCACTTCTGTATTTAGAAGAGAGTCAGCATTTGGAGGTACAAAAAGCGAGGTTTTGTACACATTGTTCTTTATTTTATTATAATCGTAAACTTTTAATAAAATGGGAAGGAAATCGAAAGAAACTACCGAAGAAGAAAGGAAAATAATTTTTCGAATGCACAATGAAGGGAAAAAGTTAAAAGAAATAGCCTCTGATTTAAACAGAAGCATTTCAACAATCCACAGCATTCTAAAACGAAATATAATTAAATTACAACAGCGATCTGGACGCCCTACGAAATTAAATTTGCGGGAAAAGGCAGCTATAATTCGGAAAATAAAACAAGACCCTAAAAAATCTGCCCCAGAAATAAATCGAGACATGGCTGAATACAGCAACGTTCACGTAAGTGATGAAACTGTGCGCAGAGTACTCAGAAGTGCTGGCTACAA
This sequence comes from Eumerus sabulonum, assembly GCA_951905685.1. NCBI lineage: Eukaryota > Metazoa > Arthropoda > Insecta > Diptera > Syrphidae > Eumerus > Eumerus sabulonum. The sequence goes on from OX645060.1 coordinate 76,390,044, forward strand.
TGGTCGTACTCCACGGTGCAAACCACTGATAAGTGAATGGACCGCAAGAAGCGATTAAACTTTTGACTTGAAGTATCAGGACAATTTTCATTATTTGCATGATTATTATCATTTATTTTAACAAAACTTAAATTATCTGTACTTTCAATTAATTCATTGTAGTCTCAAAAGGATGAATCGCTCTTTCGTATCTTTTACTCCTTCTTAACGGGCGCTACAGTTCGGGGTGAACCTGGGCCTCAACCAACATGCCCCTCCAACTAGCACGTTCTTCTGCTAGCCTTTTCCATTACCGCACACCCAGTTGGCTGAGGTCTCCTTCCACCTGTGTGCGCCATCTTAAGTGCGGCCGTCCTTTGCTTCTTCGTCCTTCGGGGTTGGATTCAAAGACTTTCCGGGCTAGAGCTGTGGTGTCCATTCGCTCTACATGGTCCAGCCGTCTTAGGCGTCAAATCCGTAGACGCCTGACTAGACTCATGTTGCTGTACAGTCCGTAAAATTCGCTTAGAGGCCCGAAAATCAAGCGCAAAATCTTTCTCTCGAACCGACCAAGGGCCTCTTCATCTGCTCTGAATAGTGTCCATGCTTATGCGCCGTACGGCAGGACCGGTATGATAAGGGTATATAGAGTCAGCTTTGCCGTTCGGAAGAGGGCTCTATGACTCAATTGCTTCCTAGGCCAAAGAAACGACGACTGGCAAGAGTGATTCTGCGTTTGATTTCGGAACTGATGTCGTTGTTCCAGGTCGCTGCGAAACCAAGGTAGATGGAGTCCTTAACTACCACGAACTTATCGCTGCCAATGCAAACGTTTGATGACAGCACATATCTAGTTTTGCCCTCGTTTACTGCCAAACCAATTTTCGCCGCCTCCATTTCAATACTCGCAAACGCCTCATTGACATCTCGCTGTGATCTACCTATTATGTCAATATCGTCGGCGTATGCAAGGAGCTACGAGGATTTGAAATAGATTGTACCTCTTGAATTGGCCAGTGATTTTTGCACAATCATTTCTAATATGATCTTGAGGAAATCACTCGACCACGCATCGCCCTGTCTAAATCCTTTTTTGACATCAAAACTATCGGATTCGGATGGAGCAGCGAGCATTTAACAAAGTCATCCTACATGGTCGGACGAGTTTAGCAGGTATGTCAAATGTAGATTAGCGTTGTATAGCTTGTCTCTAATTACGCCGTCATCTGCGGCTTTGAAGTCGACAAATAGTTGTCGAGTGTCGACTTGAAATTCATTGGTTTTCTCCAGGGTCTGCCGAAGTGTGAAGATTTGGTCGATGGTGGACTTCCCTGGCCTGAATTCTCACTGATAAGGACCTATCAGCTTATTTACAAAAGGCTCCAGGCGTCCACAAGAAACGGCAGAGAAGATTTTGTGGGTGATGTTAAGAAGAGTTATTCCTCTGTAGTTGGCGCAGTCAGAGTGGTCTCCTTTCTTGTGGATCGGGCATACGATGCTGAGACTCCATTTTAGTTTAGTTTAGTTTAGTTTATTTACAGTAAATGCTAACACATTAAGATAAATCTCATAAACTAGTGATAGCTAATGAGTACGGTTATATACGTTTTACAATGAATTTCAAGTAGTGTGTTGGCCTCTGACGCCGATGACACGGGATCGATCCCGATACAGCCATGTCATCGAACGTGTTTTTCACGGTGTTTCTCCTCAGCGGGGCTCTGACAAATCCCCCTGTAGTAAAATTGTCATGAAAAGCTTCTCGAAATTCGCCGTTCGGAACCGGCAATAAACTGTAGGTCCCTTTCACCTATGGGAAAATGAAACCACACACAACATGGGTGATTGAGAGAGAAGCTCGGCTAAGGTCCTTCATGAACTGTAACGCCAACATACATACATACAATATACAAATATTGGTTTTAATTACAAATAAGATACAGATTTAAAAGTAAATAGAAGTTAATAACGAGAGGAAATTGAAGTTGAAGTTCGTTGCTCTGATTAAACATTATCAAAAAAGATTTTAAGTTTATTTTGGAATTGTTGCATGCTGTTCGACTCACGTAGGCGAGCGGGGAGTGAATTCCACAAGCGGATTGCAGCAATGAAAAATTGTCTTTTGGATGTGAGGCATTAGAAACGAGGAAGTGTCAAGTTGTTTGTTCTATTTGACGCTGGGAATTCAAGGATTTCGTACAAATATGCAGGTTGTTTTGTATGGAGTATTGTGTACAGTAATTTCATAGTACGAAACTTTATGAAACTTTCGAATGACATTTTAAGGAGGCTTGTAGATAAATGTGAAATGTGATCGTATCTTCTTAGAACGTAAATGTAACGGAGAATACTGTTGAATGCTACTTTCAGTTTTACATTGCTTGCATAGTCACAGTTGTAGTATATTTCACAACCGTACGTGAGAACTGGAATCACAAGGGTCCTTGCGAGGAGCATTCTGGTGTCAAGCGAAGTGAAATGTTGGACTGGCCATAGAGATCTAAGAATTCCATAGGTTTTACCTACTACTGAGTTAACGTGGTCGTTCCAAGTTAATGTCCTGTTGAAAACAATACCTAGGTTTCTTGATTTGTCTGTGAACTCTAAGGGGATGCCGTTTAGTTCAATAGATGGGAAATAAGATAAGTCCAAAACCTTTTTCGATATCACTAAGCATTTGCATTTTGTTGGATTAAGCATCAGTGAATTGCGTTCTGCCCAAGCATTAATCCTTTCAAGTTCAGCACTTATAGTGCAGACACAGTTTTCGATAAGACCTATAGGGCAACTTTTGTATATTTGTATGTCGTCTGCATAAAAATGCTTTGAGACGTTATTTAAGATGGATGCTAATTCATTGATATACAAGGAAAACAATAGGGGAGAGAGAATCGATCTTTGAGGAACACCACGTCGAATCGGAAGCAACTCGGTGAGTTCATTGCCTACAGAGACAGACTGCATCCTATCGAGCAGAAACGAGGAAATAAGTTTGATAGCCTCTATAGAAACATTGAATTTATACCGTAGCTTGTTTAATAGGAGCGAATGGTTGACCATATCGAAAGCTTTGGAAAAATCTAAAAGGATCAAGAAGGTAACCCAGTTATTATCCAGCTGAACTCTAATGTCTTCAATGACTTTGAGAAGTGCTGTTGTGCAGCTATGTTTTGCTCGGAAACCAGATTGAACATTTATCGAGAGGTTGTGCCGCATTATGTAGTCATTGAGTTGGTTTTGCATTATACGTTCACATACTTAAGCTAAAAAAGGTAAGATGGAAATTGGTCGAAATTCATCGCAAAGAGTATTTTTGGGCACTGGTATAATTTTGGCTATTTTCCATTGACGTGGAAAGATTCCAGTTGTTATGATTGTATTAAAAATATGTGTTAGAAAGGGTAGTATTAATGGTAGTATACATTTCAGAAATTTGGGACTTATATCGTCTACACCAGATGCGTTCGATTTTCGTAAAACCTCTTGATTGCTAACGCAGGAAAAGCTAAAGGGAGAGAATGAGAAATCTAAAGGCGGTTCGGCAAATTCCTGATTAGTGTTGGGAGTTATACTTGGTAAAGATAAAAACTTTTGATTTAATTCGTCGGCGTTGATGTTGCTTAAAGGACATATTTTTTGCTTTCCTATACCAAGATCTCGAAGATTTCTCCAGAGTTTCTGAGAGTCAGAGGACACGATGAGGTGATTTGTATAAAATTGTATTTTGGCCTCTCTTATTTTTTGAACAGCCTTATTACGCAGTATTTTATATACCCCATGAATCTCTTCAATCCTTCTACGAACCCAGCGTTTATAAGCTTGATCACGTTGATTGATTAAATCTTTAATTGCTTGGGTGAGCCAAGGTTTTGACGCGTTAATGTACCTTTTTGTTTTAATTGGAACGTGGGTATTAAAAATATTTATTATATTATTATCAATAAACTGAACTTGTTCGTTGGGTGAGGTCATATAGTAAACATTTTCCCAAGGTATAGTTCTAATATGTTGTTCGAGATGTAAGAGATTGATATTTTTAAAGTTTCTAAAACCTGTTGGCCGATTTTCAGCTTGGTTACCCGTTTGGAAATCAAAACTCAAGAAGATAAGGTCATGATAGGAGAAGACGGGTGCAGAAAGTTGGTCATAGCATAGCACTTGGTCACCTTTACTTACGAAGAACAAGTCTAGAAGAGTACTAGAGGAGCGAGTGAAGTGAGTAGGCATAATTGAGTTGACAACATGCAGATCTAGTGAATTCATTTGTTCAATGAGACGCTTATCCACCAATATGTTGCTATTGAAGTCACCACATAGTATTGTGTTGGGTGAACTGACAGCAATCTCTTCCACTTTCTCGTATAATAGCCCCAGATCGATATTGTTGTTTGGTCTGTACATAGTTCCTAAAATAAGTTTTGATTAGCTACCTATGACATCAAGAAATAAGTATTCCAGTGGCGAGCCGGGAGGTGAGGAGCATCTTATTCTACCAACTAAATCATTTCTTAAGTAAATTGCGACACCGCCACCCCCGCGAGTACCTCTGTCTACCCTAAAAAGTCTATATCCTTGGGTTGAATATGGTGCATCTTTAACTTCCTGACTAAACCAAGTTTCTGAAACACATATTGCATGCAATCTAGAGTTTACAAACAAATGACGAAATTCCTCAATTTTGGGCATCAAACTTTGCGAATTGATATGCACGACTTTAAAGCCTTCTCTATAGTTGCTTAGTACTCTGATCATTGATCTGAGTATAACATCGCTGTAACCGGAGCTGGAATTCTTATTATGTTCACTCAACTCTGTGCCGGCAATTAATCCGGTGAGTAAACAGCAGTATATTCAAATAATAAATATAAACAAAGCAAATTCTTTTACAATAACAAAAATAATACACGACTATAAACATTGAATTTAACTTCATACAAATTATAATTAAAAGAGAAAAGACGAAGAAAGAAGAGCAAAATAGAAAGAGAAATAGAAAAAGAAGACATACTAAAAGAGAGGACATATAAAGTAAATATTTAGGACAAGGAAGATAAATACTTAGAATTGTGATCGGCATCATGCTGTATCAGGTTGACATCTCATGGCTATGGCGTTCCAAACTTGATCACTCTCAATGAGTATACTTTCGGCGAGGGCATTCTCTTTAATAAAAACACTTCCAGAGCGGATGTACACGGCGAACAGCTTGTGGTTACGCTTGAGTCGGTTGGCTTGTTGGTAGTAATACCGATTTTTTGGTGTCAAACTTCCATACATATAGATGTTAATATTTTTGTTGGTTTGAATGTTAGCATCTTGGAGGCACAGTTGTCTTTTGTTCTTGCAAAACTGGGAAACCGCGTGCAGAACAGTATTTCTTTCACGGGGAGAGCCAAATTTGACTATTATGGGAGAGCTCGTTTTGGTTTCTCTTGATGAATTTGGTTTTTGGTTGTGGCTCCTGGAGCGAAAAATTGCTTTGACTGTGGGTGGTGGGCAATCGATGCAGTGACAAATATGGTTGAAAGTTGCTTTTAGATTTTCGTTTGGAAGTTGAGGGATACCAAAAATGATGGCATCCGATGCGACTTCCCGTCGTTCAAACGTATCACACCTCTTGCGCAAGTCATCGACTTCTCGGCCATAATTGTTCAGTGTATTCAAGTGTTTCTCCATTTCTTCTGCTTTGTGTTGCAATTGTTGACGGTTTTTTTCAATGTCATTTAAGCGCGCTTCAATTTTTTGCTGTTGTAAATTTAGACTGTTTAAGAATGCGTCTACCGTTGCCACATGTGATGAAAGATTTCTTTCGATGGTGTCGATTCTTTCGCTTAATTCGCATTTTAGAAGTTTTACCTCGGAGGTGATTCGATCCACAACTTCATCAGTAAGCTTGCTTATGCGTTCGTCCAGATGTACCCAAGAAATTAGTTGTCTATGGGTAGATTTCTCGGTCGAGGCGATTGTTTCTGCTGCTTTGGTTGGTGTTGGTTTCATAGAAGATGTGGTTTTCCCTTCCGGGGTCTGCATACCATGACATCCTTCGTCTTTGTTGTTATTTCGTCTATGCGACATTATAGCAGTCGAAATGTGAATTTAAGCAAACGTTGGAGTGGCTATTTATGATTATTTAATTAAAAGTTTCGTCTTTGGCTTTCCTAAACGATTTGTTTAGGGCGACTATGCTTCAGCGTTTACTTTTACTTGGTATTTCATAATTAAGAGTGCAGAAATTATATTTTTTGCCGGATGAGATTCACAACACGTCTGTTCACACTGACATCCCCGGGCATGCTTTCCTCTGACCATATCTTACAGATGAGGTGCATGCTCCTAACCGGGTCATCCCCAGCTGCCTTAAAGAGCTCAGCAGACAGTCCGTCTGCGTCCGTCTGTGTCGACGGTATTCGTCCATTAGAAATGGTCAATTCTGCCTGACAACGGTATATTGCTATTGTACAGTCTGCAGAAGTGGTTTTTCCATATTTTCAGCATCGACTGCGATTCTACTACTAGGTGTCCGTTCTCGTCCCTGCAGACTCCCGTTCTGGCTTTATAGACTTGGCATGTTCGCTTTACCTGTTGATAAAACTTCCGAACGTCACGAGTGCCTCACACTTCCCCAAATCGTCAATCGCGCGCTTCTCGTGCTCTTTCTTCTTTCTTCTAAAAAGCTTATACTCCTCCCTTCTTTTTAGCTCGTAGAGCTCATAAACTGCTATTGTTCTTTTATGCAGCGAGGCCTTATAAGCATCCTGCTTTGCTGTGTGAATCCTCCTGCACTCGTCATCGAACCATGTGTTTCTTCGTGGTGGAGCCTTGAAGCCCAAAACTTCGGATGCAGAGCTTTTCAGGGCTAGTTTGCAAAGGTTACACTACTGTTCTATTGATAGCGTGGAGGGTTGAGGTGTATTTGAGAGCTTAAGGGATACGCGATCGGTATAAGCACGAGCGGTTATTAGCGATAGTAGCATTCTGACGTCATAATTTTGTATTCTTACTCTACTTCGCTGCGTTCGTGATATCCGTAGGCGCACATTGGCTACTACAAGATAGTGGTCCGAGTGGTAAACAGCCGTTATCGGATGTGGTGTTCACTATCGGGTGTGGTGCGTGTAGGCTATGTTTGCCGATGACTCGTTCAAAGATGCTTTCCTTACCCAACTTAGCATTGAATTCTCCTAGCACAATTTTGATGTCATAGCTGGGACATTGGGCAAACGTACTGTCTAGGAGATCGTAAAACTCATCTTTGGTTGATCTTAAAAAAATTGGCCTTGATACGGATCGTTATGATTCGTTCGCTCACATGCCGAAGGCTTAGGACTTTTTGCCTTAGTCCACCTCGATCAGCAAATCCGCATCCCAACAATCGTTGTCCTCTCTGCCCTATAGCAGTCGCCGTAGTAAATATCGCAGTTTTTCATGCCGGTTATGTCCGCTTTATAGCGGTCTAGGGCATCCGCAAGTTGTTCGGCTGCACGTGGCCTGTTTAGGGACCTAACACTTCACTTACAGAGCTGAAGATCATTGTACTTTAATCGTTTTTTTGCAAGGGTCGTTAACATAAACCCGGTTCATTATATCCGAGGCTTGTGGTTTTTTCGGAGTTTTTGTTTTTTTTTTTTGGTTATGACTTACTAGGCCGTAGCCCGACCGACTAATCCTATTTTTTAGCGCAAGAGGAGCGCCATTATCCCTTCCCCATCTTCGATTTCAATAGAAAATCTCCAGATGGCTCCACGGGGAAGTGGGGATCGGACTTACTAACAGTGCCGCAAGATGTTCAACTGCGGTGGCTCTTCTCGCTTTTTAGCAGCCAGCATCCGTCGGATAGATGCTACCGCTACGAGGCCTTTGTTAGTCATTTGCCATTTGTATACAAGCCAGTAAGAGGGCATGGGCTCGGACATACAGGGTAAAGTTGTTGATTGCTCTCAACCTGGCGAGATGCCAGCAACGATCCCTGTTTAAATGCCCGGGTCAAGTTGACATACGGCCTCCTCGCGGCGCCCTCTGGATAGCCTCTTCAACAAGCGTTGGGAGGTGAACAAACGTATGCAGCGAAAAAAAAATCCCGACCAGAATGGCGGTTGTGCGGCGGGCTAACAATCCGCCCATGTAAAAAACCTAAAAGTTATGAATGAGCAAGATGCCTCGGATACACGGACGGATACTCGACGATGACAACGCACGAAAAAGGAACACAATTTGCGAGTATGCTCCTGGAATGTCAGAACCCTGTACACTCCCGGAGCTGCTCATAAACTAGAAGGAATCCCCACGCAGTACAAGGCGGTTAAGGTAGAAGGTCATCGACTTTAATCCTATAAGTGATCGCCTGGCTGTGATCCGCATTGGAGGCAGATTTTATAACATCAGCCTTATATGTGCACACGCCCCTACCGACGAGGCTGCAGACCCTATCAAGGAGGAATTCTATGACCTCCTGGACAACGCCTACGGAGCTTGTCCAGAGTACGATGTAAAAATCGTTCTCGAGGACTTCCACGCCAAAATCGGGAAGGAAAACTCCCTTGGCGGAGTGATCGGAAAGCACCTGGATGTGCGAACATTCAGAGGGGCAAATGTCGACTCTGACCACTTCCTCGTAGCAGCAAGATTCAGAGCTCGACTGTCCAATGTCAGAAAGCTGCACCAGCCCATCAGGAGGAGGTTCGACATTGGGCGCCTGAGCACACCGGAGGTTGCCAGAGTCTACAGATAGCAGGTGAGCGAAAGACTCTACGGTATGCCTACGTCGAACACAAATGCCAATAATATGTGGCTGCATTGCCGCTCAGCCGTTCAGGAAGTAGCCGAAACCACCTTCGGATACCTACCACCCCCGACAAGAAACCCGTGGTATGATGGCGAGTGTGAGCAGAAAAAGGCAGCAACCGTCGAGGCGTACCAAAAGGCGCTGCAGAGGAAAACCAGGGCAGCGCAAGAAGAGTACCGAGCCAGAAGAAGGGAGGAGAAAAAACTACTGCGACAAAAGAAAAGAATCTTCGCAGCCTCCCAGCTCAAGGATATCGAGGAGTCTAGGGATAAACATAAAACACGAGCCTTTTACAAGAAAGCCAAAGACCTTGCAGGAGGCTTCAAAAGGGGCACCCAGGCTCTTCGAAACTGCGAGGGGACCTGCAGGGAGTAGTGGATGTATTTAAGCAGCATTTACAGCAGCTGCTTAACGAGCATGACCAAGAGAGAGTGGTAGGGACTGAGGAAATCCCAACTCCAGCCGCTGAAGTAGTCCTCCCACCCAGCATCGAAGAAGTCGGCACAGCTATTCAGAAGCTGAAGAACAACAAGGCCACAGGCTCAGATGGCTTGCCATCAGAGCTCTTCAAGGCTGGCGGCGATGTTCTGGTAGGGAGCATGCACCAGATCATCTGCAGAATTTGGGAAGATGAAAGCATGCCCGACGACTGGAATACCAGCTCTATGTGCCCCATCCGCAAAAAAAGGCGATCCTACCTCTTGCAAGAACTGTAGAGTTATATCCCTGCTCAATGTTGGATACAAGATCCTGTCCAGCGTATTGTACGAACGTCTAAAACCATTTTGCAGCACTGTTTGGGGCGATGGCCGAATTCGGGATCCCGATAAAACTGATCCAGTTGTGTCGCGCCACGCTAAAAAACACGTGATGCACCGTGCAACTCGGTTCTAGGACCTCGGAACCATTCGAAACATGCCCCGGATTTCGGCAAGGAGATGCGCTGTCATGTGACTTCTTCAACCTGGTGCTGGAGCAGATAGTGCGACGGGCAGGCGTCAACAAGGAAGGCACTATCTTTTACAAGTCCATCCAGCTGCTAGGATACGCGGATGATATCGACATCATCGCGTGTTCTCGCCGTGGCATTGTGGAAGCATTCACGGCGATTGAAGAACAGGCGAAACGTGTTGGTCTTAAGATCAATGCGGACAAAACGAAATACATGCTATTAAGCAAAAACCAATCCGTCGCTCACCACCTGGGACAAAATATAACAATTGACAGCTACCATTTCGAGGTAGTTTTTTTTTTTTTTTTTTTTTTTTTTAGAGACTCGCACAGGTTCAAGAGTTTTTATGTTCTCTTATGATGTGTTCACACACACAACCTGAACGGAGTACAGTGGTTGGGGTTGTTGATGTTCGTTCACTACTCTCAGGGGTGGTTGTCCTAGACCTAGATAGGACGAGAGCCGACCAAATTCCGCGTTGGTTATAGTCCGTAGTAATTCGTTCAAGCACTTTAGTATTGCATACGCAGAGGATGAATTTCGGTTGACCATATACTGTGAGTGTTATGCCTGCAGCAGTACGTGTTCAGTTGAATTACCTATGACGCAGCGCATACAACAATTGTGTGTCAAGGTAATTCACCGCACGACGTCAACACCAACCCTTGCGCTGACGCAGCACGTATTCCAAAACAAATGTGTATATGCAGATGCGTGATTCTGAACTGGGTGCCAATGACCCATTATGCTGACGGTGCATTGCCGGCAGTAATTTAGTTTTAAGCAATCAATATATGTAATTGTTACCATTATGCTGACAGTAATTTAGTTTTTTATCATTGTTAGAGTAAGCTAAATTTAAGTATAAAAGATGTAAGCCAATTACAAAAATGTATCAGTTATTCAGTTAATCTGAAGTAATAGACACTGATTGTTTCATTCCTTTACCCATTTCATCTCCGACGTGAACAAGTTCAAGTGCTTGCTTCACTTAATAATATAACATATCAAGTTTATGTGCTTGTTACTATAATACAAGAATCGCTAATATCATCTCCGACGTGAACAAGTTCAAGTGCTTGCTTCACATGGTAATATAAAATATCAAGTTTATGCGCTTGGTACTTTAATTCAGGAAAACGCTCCTGAACATTTTGGTGACCCCGACGTGATCCAGAACAAGGATCATACAACCAAGGATTCTCATCGAATTCCTCAATTCATCATCTCAGCAAAGGTTGTCCGTTTCATCAAGGAGAAAAGATGACATCATTCGAAGAGCTGATTGTGGCACAGTTGGCAACTGGCCAAGAAATTCAGCGAATAATAACCAACTTCAAGAAGGATCCCGCAGACAGAAAGAAGTCCAGAACCTATCTAGAAGAGCGACTACAACGCTTACAGGAGCACTGGAGTACTTTTGAAATGGCAGATGCAAAAATAAATTCATTGCCGAATGCTCCGGCTGAACACGATTATTATAAGATAAATCCCATTAAGACAACAGTCGAAACCGTTGAAGAAAATCCACCAAAGTTCGTTGGTGCGATAAGAAGACAACGGACAATCATGGGTTCGCTACGTAGGCTGATCGAGGGCCTATCTCTGAGAGAACATGAACCCTAACAGTATTATAAATGTATGTACCGAACACTTGAACAACTCTGGCAGCAAATAGAAGCACTGAATTGTACAATTTGGGAATTAAGGGACAACCCAACTGAAATTGGGTACGATCACGCGGAATATATCGCAATCGAGAAAATGGCACAGGAAAACCTTATCGCTTTATCGATAAAGCTAGAACCACAGAACAATGGGATTATCGAAGATGCCTCATCAAATGGCATCATCACCCATAATTCTCTAAATCTGCCAAAAGTCACTATCCCAAAATTCGATGGCGATTATCTACAGTGGAGAAAATTTTTTGATCTCTTCTCCCAAATGGTTGACAGCCAACCAATACCGAACGTACAAAAGATGTGGTATCTGAAAACACATATAAGCGAAGAAGCAGAGCATCTCATCCGCCATATATCACTCACGGAGGACAACTACAAAACTGATTGGAGCATCCTTCAAGATCGCTACAACAATATAAGGGTTCTCACGTCAAATCTTCTGCAAAAAATACTTGGACAACCAAACCAGGCACAGCAGCAACCATCAGCAGGGGCTATCAAGGCTCTCCACGATACCACCCAAAAATGTTTGATGGCATTAAATAACATAGGTGTTAATACAACAACATGGGACCCTCTCCTTCTACATTTACTAGTTAACAAACTAGACCAAAACACAAGATTCCTATATGAACAATCACTCAAGAAGCCAAAGGAATTGCAGTCCATTAATGAATTCTTAACGTTCCTTGAGAACCAGTTTCAATCATTAGAATCAATCGGACGAAAGAAAAGGGATACATCGTCTCGAGCTTGTGCGTCAGTAACCTCGAGTAACAACAACAGAGGAAACTGCAAGGCTTGTGGAACAGAGATACACCCGATATTTGCTTGCAAACAATTTATACAATTGCAGCCAATAGAGCGTTTACATTTAGCGCAAAAACATAAACTTTGCCTAAATTGCCTTAAAACTGGTCATGGAACAAAAAATTGCGCTTCAAGAAGCTGTTTAAGGTGTGGTCAAAGACACGATGCTACATCTTGAGAGTAACACGAAGGGTTCTCCCACCAAAAAACAGTCAAACAACACGAACAACAATCACCAAAACACTACAAGTCAATCAGTAACATTAGCAGCGTCCAAGAGCTCAGAAAAACATCATTACGTGCTCCTCAGTACTGCCGTCGTAGAATTGGTTGCTACCAATGGACAAAAGACGAATTGCAGGGCCATTCTGGATTCAGGCTCTCAAGTCAACTTGATCACCACACGTCTAGTAAAGAGATTAGGACTCAGTACAAGAAGCTCATCAATGAGTATACAAGGCATTGCCAAGGAAGATAAAGAAATTGATCTTGACTTTAACGATGAAAGTAATGCTTCAATTAAGACATTAGGATTAACATGGCAGCCAAAGAACGATTCATTTTGTGTCAAAACTAATATGAGCTCGACCAGTAGAGTTACAAAACGAAGTGTAACCTCAGATCTTGCCAAGTTATTTGATCCATTGGGCATGATGGCTCCACTAGTGGTCACAGCGAAAATATTCGTCCAGGAGCTTTGGTTGCTAAAACTCTCATAGGATGAAGCACTGCCAGCTGAGCTACACACACGATGGATAACATTTCGGAATAACTTGAGGGAAATAAACAATTTTCAATTTCCACGCCACATGTTCAACAATGGTGTACCCACAGCCATTCAAATTCACACCTTTTCTGATGCATCTGAGAAGGCATATGGTACAGTGGTATACTTGAGAGCAATTATGAAGGATGGAAGAATAATCGTAAGATTCCTGTGTTCTAAATCACGAGTGGCTCCACTGAAGAAACAAACTTTGCCACGCCTGGAATTGTGTGCAGCGGTTCTTGGCGCTCAGTTAACCGCTCGAATTAAGAAGGATTTAAACCTCATGGATACACCCACATTCTTATGGACAGACTCTGAAATTGTTCTCGCATGGATAAATTCTCCCTCTTCATCATTTCAAACATTTGTGGCTAACCGAGTTTCCACTATACAAGAACTAACACTTCCCGAGCAATGGCGGCATGTACCGTCAAAACACAATCTAGCGGATATACTATCGAGGGGTCTTCAACCAGCAAACTTGCCATCATGCACACTATGGTTTTATGGTCCTCTTTTCCTATCAGGCCATCAAGATATGTGGCCAACGAAATATATGAAGGAGCTCTCAATTCCGGAAAACACAGAGAGAAAACGAAAACTACCAATTGTCGCAGCAGCGACTCATGATGGCAATAACTACTAAGGAATTAGAAGACTCATTGATCACAATAATTCGAGCAATGCAGGCATTCGATTTCAAGGAGGAAATCAGTGACCTGCAGACATACAAGGAGTCAAAACAAAGAAGTAATTTCGCCAGTCTGAGTCCATTTTTGGATGATAATGGAATTATTCGGGTTGGAGGTCGACTAGAGTCTGGGACACTTTCTTTTGACGCGAAGCATCCAATGCTATTACCATACAACAATTCTCTAGTAAAACTTTTGATGCAGGATATCCACGAAAACAATAGCCACTGCGGCGCCCAAACATTGCTAGCCCATCTTCGACAACGATTTTGGCCAATTAAGGGCAAAATAATGGCACGGTCCATAGTACACCACTGCGTGAAGTGCAATAGAGACAGACCACAATTACTGCAACAAATCATGGGAAGTTTACCGTCACCAAGGATAACACCATCAAGACCCTTTATAAATACAGGAGTTGATTACTGCGGACCCTTTTGGATTCACTACAAAATTCGCGGAAAACGACCCCACAAGGCCTATGTGGCAATTTTTTGTTGCTTCGCCACAAAGGCAGTTCATATTGAACTCGTAAGCGATCTGACTACCGAATCGTTTCTTGGAGCACTGAGACGATTCATCGGCCGTAGAGGACATTGCCAGAATCTATATTGCGACAACGCAACGAATTTTGTGGGAGCCAATAATCAATTGTCCGAGTTGGAAGACGCTATTTACTCCCAAAAGGCACGTACGACCATTATAAAGGAATGCAGCAATAAGGCCATACAATTCAACTTCATTCCCCCCAGGGCTCCCCATTTTGGAGGTCTTTGGGAAGCAGCCGTTAAGTCAGCAAAACACTTATTAAGAAAAAGTGTTTCAACAGCCTCGTTGACGTACGAAGAATTAGAAACGGTATTAATTGGAATCGAAGCTATCCTAAATTCGAGACCACTAACACCACTTTCAAGTAACCCGAACGATCTAGCGGCGCTAACACCTGGACACTTTCTCATCGGTGAACCCCTTACTGCACAAATCGACGCAAACGCAGTTCCTGCAAAACACACTCATCTGACAAGATGGAACTTGGTCTCACATCTCAAGCATGAATTTTGGAAACGCTGGTCACAAGAATACTTAAACGAACTCCAGTATCGCCATAAATGGAAGGAATGTTCTAAGAATATCAATGTGGGAGACATGGTCATCATAAAGGAAGATAATGTTCCAGCCCTTCAATGGCCACTCGGCAGAATTACCAAGACTTATAAGGGTACTGATGGTGCCGTACGAGTAGTTGATGTTCGAACAGCATCAGGTATCTGGAAACGTCCGATCCACAGATTAGCGCCACTCCCAATTGAGCATGAAACAAAGAATGACACCACTACGGGGAATGAGGCCCAAGAATCAACACATCAGTCTCAAGTACCAGACCAAGTAACCACAACAACGACAAAAAGACGGCGAATATCTGGTACCGAGGGAATTGCCTCATTACTAACAATTCTTCTCATCTTGCCAACAGTATTTAGTAAAAACATCGAGATCAGCAAATTTGAATCCAATTTGGACATCTACTTTGAAGGAATTGGTTCAACAAAAATAGCAACAAGCGAATAGAACTTCATCATCCATTATAATTTGAATCCGTTAATAGGAGAATACAATGCATTATCCAACGGAACATTGACTCTTAATCATTTATGTCGAGAAATTCAAAAAAGGAGCTTTTGTATAAGCACCTTAAATCAAGTTCAGCATATTATAACCGAACTACAGTCGGAAAACACTCTTTTACCTAACAAAAGAATTAAAAGAGGAGCTTTTAACATAGTTAGAAAACTTGCTAACTCTTTATTTGGAGTATTGGATACCGAATATGCTAAACAAATGTCCAACACCATAGACCAAGTAAACACCAATGAAAATCACCTATTAAATTTGCTTCGAAATCAAACCTCAGTCGTTGATTCAACAATCAACATTGTAAAACAAGACCAAACTATTATAAATAATAGATTCGATCAAATCAACAACCAACTGACTGAAATACGAGCAAGAATACGTGACAACGATGAAGAAGACTACCAATCCAAAATATCTCAGATCGCCTCATCACTGTCATCCCAAATAATCATCATGATACTTAATATACAAAGGATGCAATCAGCTCTCATTGACGTACTCACGGACACCCACCACGGCAAAATTAGTTCGCTACTGTTGTCAACAACTCAACTGAAGAAGGAACTTACAACCATTAAGGCGCACCTACCAACATTTCTAGAGATGCCCGTAGATGAAGAAGATTTCCTACAACTATATAAGCTGATGACAGTGAAGGGAGGAGTAGCAGATAATCGAGTCGTGTTTTGGGTCACACTCCCGTTAGTAGATCACGAACAATACAATTTATTTAGAATCACACCTATACCACATTTCATAAACAACACCATGTTAACCATCACTCCCTGCGCCCCAATACTGGCTTGAATGCACGGGGTGGCCGTGGTGCAGTGGTTAACATCATCGACCGCCGAGCGGAAGGTTTATGGTTCAAATTCGCTTCATAGCCAAGAAAAAGTAGTTTCTATACCGCCAAAAAGTATGCACCGCTGTTGAGAATGGAAAGTGACCAGACGTACTGCTGCAGGCATAACACTCACAGTATATGGTCAACCGAAATTCATCCTCTGCGTATGCAATACTAAAGTGCTTGAACGAATTCCTACGGACTATAACCAACGCGGAATTTGGTCGGCTCTCGTCCTATCTAGGTCTAGGACAACCACCCCTGAGAGTAGTGAACGAACATCAACGACCCCAACCACTGTACTCCGTTCAGGTTGTGTGTGTCAACACATTATAAGAGAATATAAAAACTCTTGAACCTGCGCGAGTCTCTAAAAAAAAAAAAAAAAAAAAAAAAAAAAAAAAAAACATAGAGACCATTACTTTCCGATACAGTCAACTACTTTAGAAGGATGTATCAAATTAAGGGAAGAACAATATCTATGTCTCAATATACAATCAAGATATAACGACGGAGCAGAAATTTGTTCCTGCGATATGGGTCTTTTCAATAATGAAACAAGGGCTACATGTACACTGACCAAATCTGGAAGAAACTCTACTTGGATTCAACTAGAACACAAAAACAAATGGCTGTATTTCACAAATAAGCCATCTCGACTTACAGCAATTTGTGGAAACCAGAACGAACAGTTACTCTTGGAGGGATCCGGAAGAGTTACGTTGCAGTCAGGATGCATCTTAAGACACAATTCCATTACAATTCAAGGTCATAACACATTCTCTACTAACCTTCAAACTTCCTACACCAGCTTCGGAAGCGTATCAGACATTCTAGCGCCAGACCAACATATAGCATTGTTTCACAAATTCAATACCACACAATACGATATTCAACTGAAAAATTTAACGGACCTACAAAAAATAATCAAAGAACAAGAAGTTCTTGACCTACCACACAAACTTCAAGTCCGCGTCATCACCACTTTGCAACTGGATATTCGGCTCTAATATTATCCATTATGTTAGCCGTCTACGTAATTTGGAGGCACAAATTAGCAAGATCAGCAGATATTACGGAACCAGTACGGCCAGCACCTCATCAAACACCAACAAATTCAGAATTTGTAGTTACCATCGCTTAGAGTATTGAATGGTCATTCAACGCGGGGGTGAATGTTCAGTTGAATTACCTATGAGGCAGCGCATACAACAATTGTGTGTCAAGGTAATTCACCGCACGACGTCAACACCAACCCTTGCGTTGACGCAGCACGTATTCCAAAACAAATGTGTATATGCAGATGCGTGATTCTGAACTGGTTGCCAATGACCCATTATGCTGACGGTGCATTGCCGGCAGTAATTTAGTTTTAAGCAATCAATATATGTAATTGTTACCATTATGCTGACAGTAATTTAGTTTTTTATCATTGTTAGAGTAAGCTAAATTTAAGTATAAAAGATGTAAGCCAATTACAAAAATATATCAGTTATTCAGTTAATCTGAAGTAATAGACACTGATTGTTTCATTCCTTTACCCATATCATCTCCGACGTGAACAAGTTCAAGTGCTTGCTTCACTTAATAATATAATATATCAAGTTTATGTGCTTGATACTATAATACAAGAATCGCTAATATCATCTCCGACGTGAACAAGTTCAAGTGCTTGCTTCACATGGTAATATAAAATATCAAGTTTATGCGCTTGGTACTTTAATTCAGGAAAACGCTCCTGAACAGTACGTCTGGTCACTTTCCATTCTCAACAGCGTTGCATACATTTTGGCGGTATAGAGACTACTTTTTCTTGGCTATGAAGCGAATTTGAACCATAAACCTTCCGCTCGGCGGTCGATGATGTTAACCACTGCACCACGGCCACCCGTTAAGGAGTTTGTCTACCTCGGGGCAAACGTAAATTCCACAAATGACACCACAGTGGAGATCCGGCATAGAATCGCCCTTGGCAACCGTTGCTACTTCGGCTTGTCCAAACAACTGGGGTCAAAACTCCTCACCCGAAAGACCAAAGTCATGCTTTACAAAACGCTCATTCTGCCAGTCTTGCTATACGGAGCCGAAAGGTGGACGATAAGCAGGACAGCGGAGCTGATTTTGGGTTCTTTCGAAAGAAAAATTCTGCGCCGGATATTTGGTCCTGTCCGTGAGGATGGTGAATGAAGAAGAAGACACAACCGCGAACTCTACGAGCTGTACCAAGATGTGGATGTAGTCCGGAAGGCAAGGATCCGTCGGCTACACTGGCTCGGCCACATCGAGCGCATGGACATCAACGCTCCAGCTAAGAGGGTCTTCGACTCCGAGCCTCCTGGTTCGAGAAGAAGAGGAAGACCGAACCTCCGGTATAAAGACCAAGTAATCGCGGATGTAAGACATCTTGGTCTTGACAACTGGAAGCAGCGTGCCCGGGACCGTCAAGGATGGAAGGCAGCTATAGCTCAGGCTCAGGTCCTCCATGAATCGCTGGCCTGATAAGTAAGTAAGTATACAAGCCAGTAATTTGTTGCAGGTGAGTACCAATATTTTCCAATAATTCAGCTGAAACCATGCTTACTTGATCAATAATAAAGACTTTAATATATTTGAATAGAATTCTATATTGATAAGCTTTTTCAACATGACGAGTAAGTGACAATTGCCTGGATCGTGATATGCTCAATGCACTATAAATTGTTGATCCCGTTTCATTGACGTCAGAGGTCAGCACACTACTCCCTGCGCCACGGCGCTTCTCGATGATGAGAAAAAATGCGCAGATCTGACCTGAGCACATTCTATGCATTGAAAATTCCAGCATCTGAAAATCTATTGTATATTTTTATTATTATTTTTATTACAAATGTCTTGCGACTACCAGCTGGTCAAGTTTAATATACCAGCAATATTATGTAATGCATTGTATGAAACAGAATTTTTCGCTGCTCTTCATTGGCTCGGCGCATAAGACATTAAAAATAATTATAGTTTATTTAATATCCCTTTCACCTGTGTGAAAAATGGAATCACACACAACATGGGTGATTAAAGGGAAGCATGGCTCTGGTCCTTCATGTGCTGTAACGCCACCAAAGAAGAAGATTCGGAACATAATATCATTCTTAAAATGGATTTTGATCAGGAGGTCTACCAAACAACATCTCTTATTTTTTCATTATCATCTGAAACTTCTTCATGTCATAATTCTCGACAAAATTGTAATATTCTTTCAATGTCTTGTTGGACTCAAACTCTTTCTTCTTCTGTAATATCAGATTTACAGTTTCATAAGCTTCATTTCTTCAACACTGAATAGGTAGAGTTAGAATTACTCTCTTACATATTACTTTAGGTTTCTTTCGTTCGACACGCTATTATTGTAGTACTTAGAACGAATTGCGTGAGTTTACATATGTGTATACAGGCCGCTGTAGCTGTGCACTAAAGTTGCACAATACATCAGCTGTATAGCTACAGATATACTGCTATAAGCATGTCGGTGACGCGAACACACGACATTTCACCCATCCAAAAAGCGTCTAACGAACACAGCCGCTGCGCATGCGCCAGTCGCCAGTCATGAGCATGTCGGTGATGCAAACCCTTACAATTTGTGTGTCCAACGCGGCTTAAGAAGTTTTCACTTCAATAATAATATCAGCAACAATAAAAATGTGGTCTAGGTGCGACCCGCAAGGACCACACACCCATTTTTCCCAGTGGGAAAAATGAAAACAAGCATTTAATTTCATATTTTTTTCATTTTAAACCCCCGACGCAGAAAGAGGGGTTTATAAATTTGTGGTGACTGTGTGTCTGTCTGTGCCATCGTAGCTCCTGAACTAATGAACAGATTATGATGCCTTTTTTTTAATCTTACCTACAATTTGTGAAGATCTGCTCAGGTGTTCCAAGTTCGTCAGCTCTTTTTGTTAGCTGCCGTAGGGTTCTTAGACGAATAATGGGTAATGTATCGGTTTTCGTCCTATCACCACAATAAACCAGCGTCAGACGCGGTCAGTACCTACATAGTTGGGGGACCGTTTGGGAATACCGCGAGGCATCAAGCTGCCTTTTTGCTGTCGCTCCATGCAATCACACACTCTCCGAGCTATCTCCTATGTATAGGTTCTCGTGCGATCACCACAACCAACTAGCTTCGGGCGAGGTCAGTACTTAGATGAGAAACCACTTGGAAACACCGCGTGTTGTTAATTTTTGAAGTGAAAACTTATGGGTTCGCGTCACCGACATGCTTCCATACATATACTATACATGAGAGCGTTATACGATTTTTGGATGTGTGAAATCTCGTGCGTTCACGCCACCGGCATGCTTATAGCAGTATGTATATCTGTAGCTATACAGCTGACGTATTGTGCAAAAATCGGTAGACGAAAAACGTATGGCTTCGCGTCACTGGCATGCTAATGTTAATAGTATGTCTATAGCTATGAGTACGACTATACACATATAATATATAACATCTACTGCTCAAACGCCAGCTACCGCATGCACAGAGGCCTGTGCACACATATGTACATAAACTCACGCAATTCGTTCGTACTACAAAAACAGCATGTCGAACGGAAGAAACCTGTAATACATACATACATACATATGTTCTTGTAATTATGAATGACTGTTGTTTCAATGTACATATATAAGAGAGAAATTGTAACTACTTCAATTTCGTCATGAGAAGGCGTATTCTTGAATAAATGAAATTTATTAAATTAAATTGTAGATCTGATATTACAGAAAAGGAAAGAGTTTGAGTCCAACACGGCGTTGGAAGAACATTACAATTTTGTCAAGAATTACATATGTATGACATGAAGAAGTTCCAGATGATAATGAAAAAATAAGAGATGTTGTTGGTAGATTTCCTTATCAAAATCCATTTCAAGAATGATATTATGATCCGAATGCAAAGATAAATTATGATTTATAACTTGCAATGTTAACCCTGGATGGTTATCCTTCGAACGAACAACTGTTTTATTTTTGATGACTTCCTTTAAACCAGGGGTTCCCAAAGTGTACGCCGTAGAAAGTAAAGAAGGGCGCCACGCCCTGAGTTAGGTAGATTAAAAGATAATAATTATATTAAAGATAAAATAAGCTTCGCGCTGCTTGTAAACTAAATTTTCAAACTTACCTCACTTTGCCTCTCTTTTGACACATCAGTCCAGCGAGAACGAGGTAAATAAGAAAATGTTCAACCTGTGACATGCGCAATGCGTATTTTTCAAATCTCAATTTCTGTTATTCTCGGTGTCCAGAATATATACGTCGGGACAAAAAAGACGAAGGTTACCAGGAATTAGTAAATTTAGTGGAAAAATACAAATTGCTGTCCACGGTGACTGCGCAAAATTATGTACTTGAATGATGTTCTGCGTGTCAAACAAAATCTACAGTATGGCACTTCACTCATAACTGACGTCACTTTTGATCGAAGGTGTGTGCCTCGCTTAAGAAAGTGTTTTTTGAACAAAGAGGTATAAACCGCAGAGGCCCAGGTTCACCCCGAACTGTGGCGCCCGTTAAGTAAGTAAGCTAATAATCAAATAGCTAAGGTAGGGCGCCGTGACTTGTAAGTGCGCCGCGGGCTGAAAAAGATTGGGATCCACTGCTTTTAACTATTCATCCCTTTTAATTCTATCTCCGTACATCATTTTGGTGGTGATCTCTATAAGTGAACGAACGTATGATATTCTGCGATCAATGGAAATTCGTTTTTTTAACAGGTACATACATATGTACATATGTGTGTATGTACATATATTCGTCGGAACGACGAAGGATAACTGTTGTGTGATTTTTTTTCTTTGAATGTGTTTGTTTTATTTGAGCTGTTTTTCGTTGTTGATTTTGCTATGGGAGTAATAAAATGAATTCCGACCAGCAATTAGATGATGATGAAGTCGAGATAATATTTGAAATGTGCGAAGACGATTTTATTTCAGAAGACGATGACATTCAAGGAGATTTAAAAAGTAATAGTGATGACAACTTTGTTATGGAGAGTGCCGATGAATTTAAAAGCGAAATCTCATCTTCAGATGATATTTCTGATTCGGATGAAGACAATATCCCCCTCAATCTACTCAGGGAAAAATCAGGTTTAATAGAATTTACCAAAACTATTCTTCGAGGCGAAAACAACTACAAGTGGTCAACAAAAAAGGTAGGTCATCGAAAGGGTTTGAGTATATGTACATACATACCTGCATACAAACATATATAGTTCACCAGCCCGGGGATAACTAGTCAGTGTAAAAACGTTATTGAACCACTGCAATGTTTTCAATAACATATTTCTAACGAACGATATAATGCGAAATAAAAAAGGGCGCAAACGCAAATGTAATACATCAATGTTTTGTTACGACAAGGAACTGGCGCTGCTGTTGTACAAGCCAAATTTTATAATCAGACAAAGGGAGTTGTCTCGAGTTGATCTCGAAAAACGAACCCTGTATGTGTCAGTTTTATGGCATGTTAAACATGGCATTTATTAATAGTTACGTAATCTACACATACAATATATATGTTCGACAGCACAAACCCTTACACCACCGTCGAGAGTTTATGAAAAAACTACATTGTGACCTTGTGGAGAGGTATGTGTCAATAAGACTGGAGACACCTTCTCTAATCGCTACAACTAGGAAGAAAATTGAAAACGTTTTGACTGATGTTCGAGGAAAACATATGGACAATACCCTGGACACAAAATTGAGGCTTCTGCCTCTGGTATATAATTTTTTTTTTTATTTATCTATTTTTATTTTTTATTTTTTGAATTATTACTTTTTGTAATGATTTCTTAATGTGATATTATTTTACTATTTTAATTTTTTTTAACCAATCGCTGTGTAACAAAATTAACTGATAGCGTTCATTTTATTTTTAAGTACAGAAATCATGTCGATGCTGATAATAGATCTTATTTATTATTTATCAAAAAAATAAATAAAAAAATTCAGCATTAAGGTTACCGAAGTAAAGAGTAGGTAGGTTTTAGGATGTACTTCGTCGACTCGACGTAGCATAACTTTAGTGTACGTTGTATAAGTTATTTTCAAATACGCTGCATTTTCCAATACGCTGCAAAATGACACCTTGCACGCGCCTAGGACTCATATTTGGGTCAACAGCTGATTAAGTGTCTGGAACGACGAAGCGGCGATCACTGCCCCTTGGTGACAAGTGCAGAGTTAGCAAATAAGTCCAATAAATAGCCTTAAGAAATCAATTGTAATTTAGTTCTAGTTTAGTTCCAGTTGAATACAAATAAATAAAGATAAGGCAATAAGCCTTGAAAAATTATTTTTTTTAAGAATTAAACCTATCTTCCATTAACTGGCGCCCAACGTGGGGCTGCGTGATCGTGCATTTGTGTCGTGTTGTAGTACGTTACCTAAAGCATAAGTGCGTGTGCGTGTGCAATAACCAAGCCACCCAGAGAAACGGACCGTGTAAAATAGCTGTAGTACGTTACCTAAAGCATAAGTGCGTGTGTGTGTGCAATAACCAAGCCACCCATAAAAAAACGAACCGTGTAAAATAACTCATAACGAGGTACGCAAGTGTGTGCGATTACCAAGCCACACAAGTGAACGGAACGTGAAAGTAACGTGCAGTAAACCCAAAGTGCGTAACGCAATATACCGAAGTAGTACGCGTAGTGCCACGATAAAGGGTTAAAAGTGGACACCAGGCCATTTAAAGACACAAGTGGAATTCAAGGAAACGAGGCCCCCTAGTAGTTTCATAACCAAAGGGACAAACGGGAGTCAAGGGACAGACCCTGACAGCCGCCTTGAAGACAACGATCAGCAGCACCGGAACCAAATTTGTTATGGGAAGAAAGGTCATCCAATTTATATTTTTGTAAGCTTATTATTTTACTGTTATTTGAACCAAACTATTAAGTGGAAATTTGTAAACACTAAAAATTGCTAGAACTCATTTAGTATATCATTATTGCAATCTAACCTAAGTCAAGTCAATTGTTTTTATAAAAAGTATGTCGAACCAAACAATCTAATCAGGCCATCTCGGTTAGAAATGGTAACTGAAAACGTTTCTGCTCCCAGTACCTCCGCTCCTAATACGTCTGCTACTTCTGCCCCTCATCCTACAACACAAACCAATGAGACGTTGATACAGACCATTACAAGACTAGTGGCGGAAACATTACAACTCCAAGGGAGACAGATTTTTAACTCTATAATGAATCCCGCATCTGACATCAACAACGATGTGGATGAACCGATTAACGTTACAAACGACAGGAATTTATCCGACATGGATAAAATACCCGACGTCGTCAAAAGTTTACGGGAGTTTTCTGGGCAGGCCCAAGAGTTTAACTCATGGAAAAAGAGTGTTGAAAGAATACTCAAAATCTATGAACATCTCAGAGGCACCCCGAAGTATTACGGTATTCTTTCTGTAATTAGAAATAAAATAACAGGACACGCAGACATAGCTCTGGAGTCCTATAACACCCCATTAAATTGGGAAAAAATATCCAAATGTCTGACGTTACACTACGCAGACAAAAGGGACTTGGGAACCCTTGAATACCAGATGACCACGCTGGTTCAAGGTAATAACACAATACCGGGATTCTATCAAGAAGTGTACCACCATTTATCCCTTCTTTTAAACAAATTAGGCTCACTAGACATGAGCCAAGAGTCACTTAATAACATGACAGAATGTTATAGAGACAAGGCTCTCGACGCATTTGTCAGAGGGTTGAAGGGTGATCTGCCAAGACTCCTTAGCATAAGAGAGCCTGCAGACCTCCCACAAGCCTTACATCTGTGCTAAAAATTACAAAACGTTGATTTCCGAGCACAATACGCAAATAATTCTCAAGCTTCCGCTCGAAAAACCTTTTTACCACCACCGGTTCCTCCTCGTCGGAGACCAAATCCACCTCAACCCACACCAATTCCCGCTCCCAGGCGAGAATTCTACCCGCATCTGTTGCACAATCCTCATCAGGCTCAACCTCCTCGTTTCTATAGAGAGCAGCCTCATTTCTATTATCAACAAAGTCAACAAAATCAACACCAACAACCACCTCCGAATCAACGTCCTTTACCCCCAAAACCAATGGACATAGACTACTCCATAAAGTCGGAGGAAGTGAATTATCAAAACAGACCACGAAATCAACCAGCTCCGGCAAAGCGTCAACATTCGCAGCAAATTCGTCAACCACAAAAGATGCAGCGAGTTTACCATACTACGGAGTCTACCCCAAACGAAGACGATATAAGGCAATATGAAACCCTTGAAAAGGAAGAATATGGGAATTACTCACCCACAGATCACGAGACAACCTCACATGAAGAAACCTATTTGGATGAACCACAACAAATCGACGACATCTATTTTTTAGACTGAGCCGCTCTTCACTCTCATATTTCGAGCACGTTGCGAAGAGCGTGCAGGTATACAAATTACTCATAGATACAGGCTCGAACAAAAATTACATCCAACCCCGTCACGTTCAGAATCCTTTCCCGAATGAAAAACCATTTTACGTCAACTCTGTTGGAGGAAGTATCAAGATCACACACCATTGTTTTATTTGACCCCAAAATAGAAAAATTGAAATTTTTTATACTCCCAAGTCTTATTTCATTTGATGGTATAATAGGGAATGATACACTCCAAAAATTAGGTGCTATCATACACACCAAGGAGAATTATTTGATAGTCCATCCGAATATAACTATACCACTTAAACAACATCTTACAGAAACGGTTAACAAGCTAGATATTAGAACCGACCACTTACCTAAAGACGATTCTACAAAACTCATCAACATAATCCGTGCCTATCCAAACCTCTTCTCTGACCCGGATGAGAGACTGACATATGCAACTACAGTTAAAGGTGAAATCCGAACAACAACCAATCAACCAGCTTACTAAAAATCATACAATTACCCAAGGGCTCTGAAAGAAGAAGTGGAAAAACAAATTAACGAACTTTTAAGAGATCATATCATTAGACCATCCAAATCACCCTACAATTCACCGGTTTGGATTGTCCCCAAGAAAATGGACGCCTCCGGGAAAAAGAAGTACCGAATGGTAATCGATTTCCGCAAGCTGAACTCAGTTACCATTCCAGACAGATACCCTATTCCCGAAATCAACGAGGTCCTCGCCAACCTCGGCGACAATAGTTGGTTCTCTATATTAGATCTCAAGAGCGGGTTTCACCAAATACAGCTTAGAGAGTCGGATATAGAAAAAACAACATTTGCTGTCAACAATGGGAAGTTCGAATTTACCCGTCTTCCCTTCGGTTTAAAGAATGCCCCGGCTATATTCCAAAGAACTCTCGACGATATTCTAAGAGAGCATATTGGAAAGCGATGCCATATTTATATCGACGACATCATCGTTTTTGGCAAAAATAAGGCTGAACACCTCGCTAACCTTAAAGCCGTATTTGAAACCCTTGAACGTGCGAATATGAAAGTCCAACTGGACAAGTGTGAGTTCCTGCAGAAAGAAGTCGAGTTTCTAGGATTTGTTGTAGGAACCGATGGAACTAAGACCAATCCAAAAAAGGTTCAGGCCATTGTAGACTTACCCGTCCCAAAAACCCTAAAAGACTTACGATCATTTTTAGGTATGTCAGGCTATTATCGCCGATTTATCCGAGACTATGCGAAAATAGCAAAACCCCTGACATCCCTTTTAAGAGGGGAAGAGGGACGAGTGTCCAAGCATCTTTCAAAAAATACACTGATTAATCTCGACACTGATGCCATCAGGTCTTTCGAAAACATCAAACAATCGTTGATTTCTAAAGAAGTCGTTCTTTCACATCCAAATTACGAAAAAGATTTTGAACTCACAACTGACGCCTCGGATTACGCGATAGGTGCTGTTCTTTCTCAAGACAAAAAAACCTATAACTTTCCTTTCAAGAACTTTAACAAAAACCGAAGAGAGTTATGCCACTAACGAGAAGGAGATGCTCGCCATAATCTGGGCTCTCAACTCGCTTAGGAATTTCCTTTACGGATCAAAGAAGATCAACATCTATACAGACCATCAGCCTTTGTCGTATGCGTTAAGCAATAAAAATACAAACCACAAAATGAAGCGATGGAAGGCTGTTCTGGAGGAGTACAACTATGAGTTGAAATACAAACCCGGAAAATCAAGCGTAGTTGCCGACGCTCTTTCACGCCTCCCGCAAACTTCACAGGTAAATTCAATGACGATGACCAGACATAGTGACGACAGCTCGTCACACAACCTGATTCCAACAGTCGAAACACCTATTAACGTATTTCGCAACCAGTTAATACTTAAAATCGGTAATGAACCTACCCATCAATTTGTAATCACATTCCCGACTTATCATAGGCATATTTTTATCCAACCCAGTTATACCGATACCGACATTATTAACATATTTAAGAAATGTTTAAATCCTAGCACAATAAACGGTCTACTCACAGAAGAGAGTATAATGGGCCGTATACAAGAAATTTATCCATTGCATTTCTCAAATTTCAAGATAAGATACACCCAAACAATGGTAGAAGACATTACGGACCAAAATGAACAGGAAGAGAAAATATTGAAAACTCATAGAAGAGCACATAGAAATCCGGAAGAAAATCGCAAACAACTACTAGAAAACTTCTACTTTCCGAAAATGACAGCAAAGATCAAGAAACTGGTAAAGAATTGTGAAACATGCAAGCAAAACAAATATGACCGACACCCTAACAAACCTATCCTCGAAACAACCCTATCCCAAACTATCCTGGCCATACGGTACACCTTGATATATTTTCCACAGAAAAGATTCTGGTATTAACATCGATATGCAAACTTACTAAATTTGCGAAAACCAAGATAATTCGTTCCAGAACAATTGTCGACATCAGACAACCACTCAGAGAAATATTGTTCTCATTTGGCGTTCCTGAAAATGTTGTCATCGACAACGAGAAAGCTCTTAATTCCGCAAGTATCACTTCCATGATGGAAGATGAGTTAGGAATTCGCGTTTACAAAACACCACCATATAAGAGTGAAGTAAACGGTCAGATTGAGCGATTTCATTCAACTCTTTCTGAAATCATGCGATGCCTAAAGGCTGAGCAAACGCACCGATCGTTTGAGGAACTGCTCGAAAGAGCAACAAATGAGTATAACTTTACGATTCACTCCACAACTGGAAAGAAACCGATTGAACTTTTCCTAGGCCGATGTCCCAGAATAACTCCTGAAATATACGAGTAAAATAGACAAGAAAATATTAAAAAAGGTAACGGAAAAACAATACAAAGACATCAAATATCATAACAAGAAACGGGGACCGACTAAAATGTACAGTCCAGGTGACGTTATCTTTGTTAAACACAATAAAAGACTAGGTTCGAAACTAACGTACAGGTACCGGAAGGAAATAGTAAAAGAAAACCAAAACACCGTAGTTATAACAGAATCAGGGAAAACAGTCCACAAAAGTAACATTAGAAACTGACATTAACCTTTTCATTTCAGATTTCTACTTCACTTCGTGGAAGGAGAAATACAAATTCTGGATTTCTCTAACTCTCGATTTATTTCACTGAACACCGGACAGACAAAGATTCAAAACGGTAATTTCAAAATAATCCACGATATCGACCCTGACCAATACGAACAATTTTTGACAAACATTACTCCGACGCTCGACCAAAACAAAACGAAAAACGATTCCTTATTTCCTTACCTTTCCCATGAATATCAACAAATCCAAACACTAATCCATAATCTAAAACCAACAAAAGTAAGGAGATCACTTGACTTTATAGGATCTGCGTGGAAATGGATTGCAGGTAATCCAGACCACCATGACCTTATAACCATTAAAAGAAAAATCAATAACATAATTGTTAATTCTAATAATCAAGTTGTAATAAATAAAATTCAAAATGAAAGAATAAATAATATAACTAAAACTACAAATGAAATAGAAACAATGTTAAGAGAAAATGATAATGTCAATAAAGAAGTTATGTCAGAAATCCGATACAAATTCAGAATTGTTAAAGAAGAATTAGAAAACATAAATCTAGCTATACATCTGGCAAAATTAGGAATTGTTAACACCCTTATTCTATCAAAAGAAGAAATAAGTTTAGCTGTTAATGCATTAAATAAAGAAAATGTACCTTTCTCAACAATAGAAGAAGCTTTAAATTTTGCAGAAATAAAAATTATAACAAATTCAATTTCAATTTTATATATTATTAATATCCCAATAACTGATTCACATATCTATGAAAAACTTTTACTAAAACCTATAAAAAGAAATGGTGTAGCAATAGACATTATTTATAAGGAAATTATAAAAAACGATAGTGAGATTTATGGTTTAGTTAATAATTGTAAGTCAACCAATTTTGTTACCATCTGTAAAAGAGAAGATATTGTAAACTTAACTAACTCTTCTTGTATTTCAAATCTGTTTAAGAGTAAACCAGCTACATGTAATTTAATAAATAGCGAACATATTCCTTCAATAGAAGAACTGACACCTGGCATAATCTTGCTGAATGACTTCAATGGAACTCTTAAAGCTAACTCCACCATGAACAGAAATCTCACTGGCACCTTCCTTATAAAATATGAGAAAGGAAATGTCACCATCAACGACAGGATATTTGAGGCAAAAGAAGCATCCAGACACACAATCCTCCCAGCGATCCTACAACCAATCCCTAAAGAAGATAAATACCACAAACTTTTAACCCTCGAGATGATGAGCGAATTACATATCAACAACACGAAAGGAATTGAGCTATTAAAAACAAAAAGCGATTCGCAAACATTCATCGAATATGGAACAATCATATTTATGGCAGTCATTTTCACAACCATAGTAGCACACAAAACCTGCGGCGAAAGAAAGAGTGCGGAAGTTGTAGTCCAGCATTCAGAGATGAAGAACATCGAAATTCCATCACACCCGAGAAACGCACTAGCAATTGAAACTGCCACCCCCAGACCGAAATTCAATGACATACCATACTTCTGAGCGATTGAGGACCATCACACTTAAGAGGGGAAGAGTTATTTTCAAATACGCTGCATTTTCCATTACGCTGCAAAATGACACCTTGCACGCGCCTTGTACTCATATTTGGGTCAATAGCTGAGTAAGTGTCTGGAACGACGAAGCGGCGATCACTGCCCCATGGTGACAAGTGCAGAGTTAGCAAATAAGTCCAATAAATAGCCTTAAGAAATCAATTGTAATTTAGTTCTAGTTTAGTTCCAGTTGAATACAAATAAATAAAGATAAGGCAATAAGCCTTGAAAAATTATTTTTTTTAAGAATTAAACCTATCTTCCATTAACTTATATAATGTCTTATGCGCCGAGCTAAAGAAGAGCAGCGAGAAATTTTGTTTCATGCAATACATCACCTAATATTGCTGATATATTTAACTTGACCAGCTAGTAGTGGCAGCACAATTGTAATAAAAAGAATAATGAAAATATGAAATAGATTTTGAGATGCTGGAATTTTCAATGCATAGCATGAGCTCAGTACAGGTCTGCGCATTTGTTTCTCATTATTGAGAAGCGCCATGGCGCAGTGGGTAGTGTGTGCCTTCTGACGCCAAGGACACGGGATCGAATCCGTACAACAGTCATGCTATCGCACGGGTTTCCACGGTGCTTCTCCCCAGCGGGTTCTGACAAAATCCCCTGTAGTAGAATTGTCATGAAAAGTTTCTTGAAATTTGCCACTCGGAATCGGCAATAAATTGTAGATCCTTTCCACATATAAAAAACTAAAATCATACACAACATAGGTAATTGAGAGAAGCTCAACGGTGGTCCTTCGTGGACTGTAACGCCACCATACATACACATAGAATGTGCATCAACTGTAAAGGCTGCTGCCGCTATAGATGGTTCAACAATTCATAGTGCATTCAGCATATCACGGTTCAGGCTATTGTCACTTACTCGTAATGTTGAAAAAGCTAATTAATGTAGAAATCTACTTAAATATATTAAAGTCTTTATTATTGACAAGGTAAGCATGGTTTCTGCTGAATTATTGGGACAGATTGATACTCACCTGAAACACATTACTGGCTTGTTTACGAAAGATTTTGGAAGATTAGATGTTATACTCATCATGGATTCATCCATTTTAGACTACTATGAATAAATAATTTACGTTTTGTCGAAATAAATGAAAATAATAATGCAAATAATGAAAATTATACTGATACTTGAATTCATTAAACTGTATGTAAATATAAACACTATGTATAAATATATATGTAAGTGTATATTAATGAGTGTATAAATGAGGGCGCCGTGGCGAAGTGGTTAGTGTGTTGGACTCTGGCGCACGATGAGCGAGTTCGGATCCCGATAACACCAACGCCATCGAATGTTTATTTCGCGACGTTCCTCCTCGGCGGGGTACTGGCAAAACCCCCCGTAGTAAACTTGCCATGAAAAAGCTTCTCGACTCACGCCGTTCGGAATCGGCATTAAACTGTAGGTCCCTTTCACCTGTGTGAAAAATAAATCACACACAACATGGGTGATTGAGAGAAGCTAGGCTCTGGTCCTCCATGGGCTGTAACGCCACCAAAGAAGAAGAAGTGTATATTAATTATTATTTCAAATAAGTTTAGATTAGTTTTAGATAATGGATAAATAAAATAAATAATAACGTATATAATTGGTGCTCGGAGTGCCGATATACATATAAGAAAACCAGACCAGTATTAATAATTTTAATTTACAATTTAAAAAAAATAAGTCCTTAATACTACAATTAATTAAAAAGAGAAACTTGTTATTTTTAGTTTGAATTTTCACTTCTGTCAGCAGTCCCATGACTGCTTCTCTTTTGTTCTTTTGTTCCCTTTTTTTGGTTATTTAATTGCTAACAAAAAACGGCTCAACCGATTTGGGTGAACACTTCACCAGTTCTAAGTTACATAATTACTCATCAGTCCCATGTCAATCCCATCTCATACCCACGTAAGAAATGTCGAAATTTGGAACTCGCAAATTCGGCCATTACAATAATTTCCCACTGGGAATAAATTGATATTTATACCATGTCTTCATGGCGAAGAAGCCGCCTCAATAATCCAAACGGGGTTTGTCTCATTTATACTCAATACATAATGACTTAAAAAAGTTCAGAAACCCCTTAACAGAGTTTATAAAAAGTGTTTTTTTTTTCTTACTTTAGGTCGATAAACCATAACGGTCCACATCAAGGCTAAATTTTGTAACATCCGCCTCATATGTGTCCACGGCCCCACGGAAGACAAGGACGACTCCATCAAAGATGATTTCTTTGATCTCCTAGACTGGCATATGTTCTGCCCCAGCTATGATACCAAAATCATCGGCAAACACAGCCTACATGACACCACATCCGATAACGGACACAGCCTGTTCAACCATGCCACTGGACGAAATCTTCTTTTAGCTAGCACACGCTTTCCGCACCTCGATATACACAGAGGCAGCTGGCGGCTGCCAAATCAATCAGTCACCAACCAAATTGGTCACATCGCGATAACGGATAACACCAACACCGCGAAGTAGCGTTAGAACACCAACCGCGTCTCCCTTAAGCTCCACTCTAGTCAGTCAGAAGAGCAACAATGGAGCCTGTGCAAACAAGACCTGAAGAGCAAAGCAACGGAAGTGCTGGGTCTCAAAGCTCAATCACGACGAAACACCTGGTTCGATGACAAGTGACGCAGGATTCCTGCAGAAAAGCAGGAGGCATACAAAGCCTCACTACACACCAAACAAAAAAAAAAAACAAGCGCGGCTCGTGAGATCTACGAGCTTAAAAGAAGGGAGAAACATAAGCTTCTGAAAAGAAAAAGGAGAGAGCACGAGAAGCGGGCGATTGAAAACTTGGAGAGTTGCTACCGCAGGCACGACGTTCGAATATTTTGTCAACAGATAAAACGAATGTCTCAAGGCTATAAAGCGCGAACGGAGGCCTGTAAGGATGAGAACGAAATTGCAGCCGATGTATAACGGCGATGACAGCCATCATACCGCCTTCAGGCAGAATGATTCATTTCTTAATGGCTGAAGAACGCAGAGAATTCCGTCCCCCTGACCTCGACGAAGTTGAGATTGCCATGTCGAAACTCAAGTCGAAAAAAGCTGTTGGCGCAGATGAATTTCAAGTCGACACCCACCATCTATTCGTCGACTTCAAGGCCGCGTACGAGAGCGTTATTAGACACGAACTATATAACGCCATGTTTACTTATGACTTTCCTGCTAAGCTCGTCAGACTTTGCAGGATGACTATGAAGAACGCTCGCTGTTCCATCCGAATTTGTGCAGTTTCGAAGTGAAAAACGGATCTAGACAGAGCGATGCGCTGTCGTGGGATTTTTTTAACATCATATAAGAAGTGATTTTGCAGAAATTACGGGCCAATACAAGAGGCACAATATATTTCAAGTCCTCGCAACTCCTTGCATACGCCGACGACATTGATATAAAAGGTGGATCACAGCGTGATGTCAATGAGGCGTTTGCGAGTATTGAGATGGAAGCGGCAAAAATTGCTTTGGCGGTTAATGAGGGCCAGACTAAGTATCTGGCGTCATCGAAAAGGACAATAACCACCGACGTCTTGGACAGAGCAGATATAAGTTTGAGGTAGTTAAGGACTTCATATACTTCGTCTCCGCAGTGACCTGGAACAACGACACCAGTTTCGAAATCAAGCGCAGAATTACTCTTGTCAACCGCTGCTTCTTTGGGCTCAATAGGCAATTGAGAAGTAGGGCTCTCTTTCGTGCGACCAAGTTGACCTTATATAAGACCATAATTATCCCGGTCCTGTTATACGGCGCAGAAACATGGATTTTATCTAAAGCGGATGAAGAGATTTTTGGTCGTTTCGAGAAAAAGATTCTGCGTGCGATTTGCGATCCTAAAGACACAGAGGGGGGTTGGAGTAGAAGGTTCAATCACGAACTGTACGGATTTTACAGCGACATGAGTCTAGTCAGGCGTCTACAGATCCAAAGCCTACCATGGCTAGGCCATGTAGAGCGAATGGAAACCACAACTTCAGCCCGTAGAGTCGGGAATCCAACCCCGAGGGACGAGCAAATAGAGAACGGGTGGGAAAGATTAGCGAAAGATCGTGCTAGGTGGGGAGGCATCTTGATTGAGGACCAGGTCCGCCCGGAATTGTAGCATCCGCTAAATAAGTAAGTCGAAAATTGTGAATGAATACAAGCCGTACTAGGGTATACAAATTGTTTGTAAAATGTGCCATGAACACTTAAGAAAATGGATCAATGGTAAAAGAAGCTGTATGAGGTTCAGAGTGCCTATTAACAAAAAAATCACCTCGATGACTGTTACTTCTGTTGTGTTAATTTGCATGGTGTTGATGTTAAAAAAATGATCTATCCTGATTTAGATTCGGCTAGAAGAACCTTACTGCGTTCAGAGAAAGTACCTGTTCTAGCATTTTGTTCTATTCGTGAACTATCATTTGAAGAGATTATTGAAGGAAGTAACGGCAGTAATATCGACGGAATACCATCTACAGAGCGAAACATTTTTACCCAAGAAGAATTGTAAGATTTGGTATGGGATCTTGAACTACATAAAGAATTTGCATAGGTTTTGGCTTCTTGATTAAAAGGAAACAACTTTCTTACCAAAGAAGAATTATATGATTTGAAAAGGGATCTTTAGCTACATAAAGAATCTGCAGAGGCTTGGCTTCTAGATTAAAAGGAAAAAACTTGTTGTCATTAGGTATTAAAGTGACGTTCTTTCGTACAGGAGAACAAGGCTTGCTAACATTTTTTCGATCGGAGAATGATCCTTATTCTCGAAATGGGTCTCTCAGAATGCCAGCTAAATGAATGGCATCTCTTTATAGAGAGCTCTAGGCGAAGCCTTGAGTATGCCTTTTGTATGTGTATGTATGTTGGCGTTACAGTCCATGAAGAACCTGAGCCGAGCTTCTCTCAATCACCCATGTTGTGTGTGATTTCATTTTCCCATAGGTGAAAGGGACCTACCGTTTATTGGCGGTTCCGAACGGCGAATTTCGAGAATCTTTTCATGACAATGAATGAACCCCGCTGAGGAGAAACACCGTGAAAAACACGTTCGATGACATGGCTGTATCGGAATTCGATCCCGTGTCATCGGCGTCAGAGGCCAACACACTACCCACTGCGCCACGGTGCTTTCAAGAATGTGTGTCTCTTACACAATGGAAATAAATATGGTGCACTTCCCATTGCTCGTTCAACAAAATTAAGAGAAGACCATCAAAATATTTCCCTTGTGCTAGACAGAATCAACTATAATGAATACCAATGGAGTATTTGTGTTGATCTAAAAATGGCACCAAGTACCCATGCTTTTATTGCCCGTGGGATAGTCGTGTCAGGCATCTACACTGAAAAAATAGAGATTGGCCCTTTCATCAGACGATAGAGGTGGGAAAGCAGAATATCATAAATCCGGCTTTAGTTTCATGAGATAAAATGATACTGCCGCCCATGCACATAAAGCTAGGCCCTATGAAACAATTTGTTAAAACGCTAGAGAAAAATTGGCAGTGTTTTTTTTTTTATATAACGAGAAAATTTCCTGGTCTCAGCACAAAAAAGTTAAAAGCGGGAATTTTTGATGGCCCACAAATAAGTATATTAATAAAAGATACTGATTTGTTGAGTTCAATGAACAATTTGGAACGACTTGCATGGACTTCGTTTGTTGAAAACTTTATCGGAAATCACCAGTCAAGTAACAATTCCGAAATTGTAAATGATATGCTTCTTCTTCTTTTTTTTTTTTTTTTTGTGGCGTTTCAGCCCATGAACGACCCAAGCCAAGCTTCTCTTCAATCACCCATGGTGTGTGTGATTTATTTTTCCCACAGGTGAAGGGGACCTGCAGTTTAATGCCGATTCCGAAAGGCGTGAGTCAAGAAGCTTTTTCAAGGCAAGTTATACTACGGGGGGTTTTGCCAGTACCACGCCGAGGAGGGCCCCGCGAAATAGACAATCAATGGCGTTGGTGTTATCGTGATCCGAACTCGCCCATCGTGCGTCAAAGTCCAACACACTAACTACTGCGCCAGGGCGCCCTCGTTGACATGCTAGAGAACTTTAAAAACTTGGGATGTAATATGTATATCCATTTAAGACAACCACCCCTGGATAGTAGGGAATGAACATCTGCGACCCACACTACTAAGCTCCGTTCAGGTTGTGTGATAAACATTATAAGATTATAAACCCTTGAAGGTGTGCGAACTTAAAAAAAAAAAAAAAAAATGTTGGCCGATTCCCAGAGAATATTGGATTCTATGGCGGAGGACAAGGGGAGCGGTTTCACCAGGACTTAAAAACTATGGAAGAAAGCTACCAAGGCCAATGGGATGGACATATGATTGCTGACTATTGCTGGGAGATACAAGTGATAGTCCCACTGCACCTCATTCACGAAAGTCGCGAAAAGAAAGTTTTTATCTGAATAAAAGTGTAATAAATGCTGTTTTTGATGTAATTTTGTTTTTTGTTTTCTGTGCAAGAAAAAGGGATTTAGTTAAAAAAAACGGCTTCTCGGCGCCAAAACTAGTGTTGGCCAGTGTTATAAAAACAGTAATAATAACAATAATAATAGTAAAAATTATTATAACAATAATAACGAAAATAGTTTATACGTTAATAATAAAAATAGTAATAATAATAAAAATAACAGCAAGTGAGTGATAGTGATCGTAATCGGTTCGGCGGCAGTTTTGCCCCTATTACAACGTGGATTCTGAAAAGAAATAACGTACAATTAATGATCAAACTTGTCTAGTTTCTTGCAGTCACATACCCTCTTAAGATTTAAACAAGTTTTGAAAAGTTTTGTCCCGAAGTTTCGCGTAAGAGTCAAAATGAAATTCTTATATTAAAAGAAAATTTAAAAACACTCAACATACTGCTTACGGTTTTTTCGGGGCCTATCGCGAGTTTTGTGTTACTACATTAACTCACTCAAATACACACAACGATGTCAAATGTTAAAAATACACGCCAGGCTGCTATAAAACAGCAACAAAAACTAACAATGGACACGCTACCAACAACACCATCTGGTTTACACTCCCCATTGTTGAAAACAATAACATATGAATGTTTCTCCAGCCTTTACAGAAAGATCACGGAGCAGGGTGAGTTAATCAGGGACATCATTACCAACATGGAGGAGAGGCTCTCCTCACGAATTGCCTCTGTGGAAAAAGAGATTTGCCGCTGTGGAAAAAAACCTACAAGACAAGTTAACACAAATCGATTTGGAAATTGAGAACTTGAAGAGTCGTGTCTCTGCGTTTGATGACTGTCGAAACAACATCAGCCACTTGCAACTGGGAGTTGTTGATATTAGAAAACAACTCCAACAGGAGCTAGTGCAGCTGATCCGTCCAGAAACGATCGCAGAGCTCCCGCAAATGAAAGCACATATCGAAGCATTACACATGAAAGAGATTCCCACTGATGCTGTCTTGATAGGAAATCCTTTTCTTACTGACGAAAATCTCACAAATATTTTCACTAACATCTGTAATGCCACTGTCAACCACCGGTCGTAAAAGGAATTGTTCGCGTAAAACCAAAGACCGATTCCTTGATAATTATCAAGTTTGGCTCGATTCACGACAAAATGACAGCACTAAAAGTAAGTTCCGCATTCAAGAAGACACATTCACGACAACTTAGTTTACGCGATGCCGGATTTGACTCCAATAAGCCAATCTTTTAGCATGAGAGCTTAACATCAAGAAATCGTACTATTCTGCGAGAGGCAATTAAGCTTGAACGCTCGAAACGAATTTTTGCCGCATTTTCTTCGCGAGGACTTGTTTATATCAAAACTACTCCGACCTCGAGTACTGTGGAAATTGACACCACTGTTAGACTTAATGAAGTTGTACGTACTCCCAAACAAGATGACAGAACAAATCAGCTGCCGAAACCCAGTGGCTCTCAAATCGCAGTTTGAACCTGGTGTTTCTCAAACTCCTAAATTAAAATTATTACTGATTGATCTATTCTATGTAAGAAATTCGGTTAGCTTTTCTACCCTTAATCTTATTTTGATCAAATCATATATTCTTTTTCAAGTAATTATATTTATGTATTTATGTGCAAGTTCATTCTGTGGTTGTCGCTCATTGATTGCAAATACTTTTCCCTTCTCCATTTAATATATTGTTACGAATTTATTCGATACCCACACCAAATAAGGTTCGCACCACTGGATTGCGATAAACTACAATTGTCCTTTTTATTTAAATTGAAACACACACACTTTTCTTTGTTTCACCACAGATCAATTATCTGTGTAGCTTCACCACTTTTCTTTATTATCCAATACTATCCACTTTAAGCTTTATTATCCAATACTATCCACTTTAAACTTTATTACACAATACACAAAACTTTATTGAAAGCTTTTCTTTTCACCTTGGTTGATCACACCGACTTGTCACACGCTGTTTTATACCACAAACTGAATGAATGTCAAGGCCGAGTGTTCGCGCTTATATAGCTCTCGGTCCACCGTCTCGAACGTTCGCCGTTGGAAGTTCCCCTTCGGAAATCTCTAGAACGCTCTGACAATTCCATTGGAAGTTGACATCATTCCAATCCCCGCTTCCAGAGAGTTTTCGAACTTAACGGTCCGCTTGCATCTCCGCAACACTGCCCTCCTCCTAAACTTGTTCGTCCTCGAACAAGCGATTGGACCCTTCTCCGTAATATGGTGCTAACCTCTCTACGTGGACAATTTTATACTTCGCCCGTCTGTTTCCCATCTGTTGTATCCGGTATACCACGTCATTGAGTTTCTTGATGACCTCATATGGTCCGTCCCAGACTGATTGCAATTTGGGGCACAAGCCTTTTTTCCGTTGTGGGTTGAACAGCAATACCAATTGTCCGGTCTCGAATCCAGAAGTATTCGCCCTCAAGTCGTATCGCGCCTTCATTTTATCGCTGACCAAGTTCAGTCGCTCCCGGATGAACTGATGGATAGAGTTCAGCTGTTCTTTCTTTTCGGTTACGAAGTCTTCCCTGCCGCTAGTTGTCGGTAGTACCACGCCGAACTTCAAGTCCGATGGAAGTCGGAGATCAGTTCCAAAAATGGCTTCGGCGGGTGTTGTTGCCGTTGAGTTGTGCTGTGCCGAACGGTATGCCATTAAGAAAAGGGGAAGATGTTCATCCCAGTCCTTCTGATCTCCGACGACGACTTTTCTCAGGTATTCCTCCATCGTTCGGTTGAACCTTTCGACCATGCCATCAGATTGTGGATGTTATGGTGTTGTCCGCGTCTTTCTGATACCTAGCATGTCACAGAGTTCTTTGAACACCGACGACTCGAAGTTTCTCCCTTGGTCTGAGTGCAGTTCCATTGGTACTCCATAACGCGAAACCCAGTTATTCACGAATGCATCCGAAATGGTTTTGGCTTCCTGGTTCGGGATGCAGAACACCTCGGGCCACTTGCTGAAGTAATCGATCACCACTAGCGCGTACTTGTTTCCAGCGTTGCTCGTTGGGAATGGGCCTGCAATGTCCATTGCGATACGTTCGAACGGTGCTCCAACATTGTACTGCTGCATATTTCCTCGAGTTTTCCTAACTGGACCCTTTGCCTTCGCACACTGCTCACACCTGCGAATGAAACGCGTAACCGACTCATGGCATCCTACCCAGTAGAAACGTCTCTTGATCTTTTCTACAGTCTTGTTAACACCAAGATGATCCCCGCTTGGTCCCTCGTGGTATTCTCGGATGACCTCGTCGATTTGCCCTTTTGGTATTACCAGCAGATCGTTTACAATGTTCCCGTCCTCAGTTTCCCAACTGCTGTAGAGGCAACCGTTCGTCAGCTTCAAACTCTGCCATTGAGCCCAGTAAGCTTTCACGATTGGGCTTTCACTGGATATTTGCTGCCAACTTGGTCGAACACCTCGTTCTTGGTAGTCGATGATGACTGCCAGATCGGCATCTTCTCGCTGCTTCCTTCCGACCTTCTCGACAGTCCAGGAATCTTCTGGCAGCACCTGGAAACAACGGATGTCGGTGACCTGTTCCCTGGTCTCAGCGCGTGAACAATGTTTGCATTCAACATCGCAAGGTCGCCTCGATAATGCATCCGCATTTCCATGACTGCTTCCTTTCCGGTGTTCGATACTGAAGTCATAACTCTGGATTCTCTCTATCCATCTAGCAAGCTGGCCTTCCGGGTTTTTGAACTGCAGCAGCCATCTCAACGCTGCGTGGTCCGTCCTAAGATGAAAAGCTTGGCCATAGAGATATTTGTGGAAATGCTTGACACAGTCGACCACGGCTAAGAGCTCCGTCCTAGTTACACAGTAGTTCCTCTCCGGCTTCGATAGGATCCTACTGTAGTAAGCGATGACCCGCTCTCGCCCGTCAATCATTTGAGAGAGTACTCCTCCGATTCCATGTCCGCTCGCATCGGTGTCCAAAATAAACTTTTCTCCCGGGAAAGGATATGCAAGGACCTGCGCACTGCAGAGCAATTCCTTCAGGTGAATGAACGCTTCCTCCTGCGGCTTCTGCCACTTGAATGGCCGATTCTTTTTGGTGAGCTCGTGCAAACTGCTGGCAACGTTTGCAAATCCTGGGATGAATCGCCTGTAATATGTGCAAAGTCCCAGGAATGACCTTAACTCATGAAGATTCTTCGGCCGCGGCCATTCTTTAACCGCCGAGATTTTCTCTTCATCTGTATGGACTCCTTCTGCAGTCACCACATGTCCCAAGTACTTCACCTCGTTCTGGAAGAGCGAACATTTCTTCGGGCTCAATTTCAATCCGGCTGCTTGAATACGTTCCAGTACCTCTTCAAGCTTCTTAAGGTGATCGTCGAAATCCTTGCCCATGACAATTATGTCATCCAGATAGACAAGGCAAGTCCACCAGTGAAGTCCTCTTAGCACCCGGTTCATCAGTCTCTCGAATGTGGCTGGTGCATTGCAAAGACCGAAGGGCATCACAGAGAATTGCCACAACTCTCCCCCGGTGGTGAACGCGGTCTTTTCCTTGTCTTGCTGGTCAAGCTCTATTTGCCAGTATCCGCTTTGCAAGTCCAGCGTCGAGAACCACTTTGCACCAGATAGTGTGTCCAAGGTGTCGTCGATTCTCGGTAAAGGATAGCTGTCCTTCTTCGTTACGTCGTTCAGCTTCCTATAGTCCACGCAGAATCGGGTGCTTCCATCCTTCTTCTTAACAAGCACTACTGGCGAACTCCATGGGCTTGCAGATGGTTCGATCACGCCCTCCTTTTCCATCTCGTCGATTAGTTTGATCACCTCGCCTTCTTTCACCAAAGGTACCCTCCTCGGTGGTTGCCGGATCGGTCTGGAGTCCCCTGTGTCTATTCTGTGCTTCACAATTGATGTTCTTCCACAGTTCTTACCATTTGCAAAAACTGTCCAATATTTACGAAGCAGGGAGAGTGCTTTACTTTTCTGCTTTTCCACTAGATGTTGCGTCCACTCTCTGGCCATTGTTTTCAAGAACGGTTTGTTTTTCTGGATTTCCCGGTGTTTCCTATCTTCGCAGTTCATAATGGCGGCAGCTTCTTGGCATTGAGCGATCGTTGTTCCCTTATGTATGGTCCTAGGTGTAGTGGCAGGATTCAGGACTCGTACTGAAACCAATTGGTCTTGTCGGGGTTCCACGAAAGCCCTTCCAACAACTATATCGCGGGGTCGATTTCTTTTGTCGGGTTCGACCACCCACATTCGGCTTGTCCCCGCATCCTCTTCTATCTTTGCCCAAACCACAGCTTCTGCATTCGGGGGAACTGTTTGGCGCGCTTGCACGACTATTTGCCTGACCTTGTTTCCCTGTCCATTATCTTTTGTTAATGGGAGCTCCAAGTTGCCATACTTCATCACTTTTTGGTTGAGGTCCAATGTGAAGCCATGCCTAATCACGAAGTCGACGCCGATTATGATGTCATCAGTGATGTCCGCAACGATGAAATCATGCTGAAACTCGACGGTACCCATAGTAATTATTTTCTGGACCTTTCCCTTAACTTCCGCCTTCTCACCAGTTACTGTAAGAAGCCTTACCTCGGAAAATGGTTCGATGTCAGAAACCAATCCGCTTCGGATGACTGAATGAGTTGCGCCCGTGTCCAACGTCAGCAGATATCGTCGCCCGTCCATCGTTCCCTCGATGACTAGGCTTGTTGCCCCTCTACAGATTCGGGATACGAGGATGCTGGGGCACTCCAATGTGGGAGCCAGCGCATGCCCCTCTGCACTGACTCGTTTTAGTTTAACGGATTGTTAGGTGCACCTTTTGCACCTCCACGGTCACGTTCACTCCCATGGTTTCTTTTTGGCGAACTACACCTCGAACGCTTTCTTCACAGGCGGCAATTCCTCGCAATGTGCCCCTGCTGGTCGCAGATGTAGCATCTACCCGGAAATGAACCACTTCTACTCGCTGTTGTTGTTCTGGAACTATTTTGGTCTTGAGATATGCGCCGTAGTTTGATGGAAGGTCGGCATATCAAGAGCGATGTTTCACATGCGACAGCGCTGGCAACCGTCTACTTGAAAGACGTCTTCGGCAGGAGAATCAAGCTTCGTTGCGTATCGGGGTCCCTCAGCCCTTGGATGAAAGAATCCCGTTTCAGTTTCTCCACCACATCAACTGGAACATCCGCGTAGGCAAGATGGTATAGCCTCTCGATGTCAGCAGCGAACTGTTGGATGGTCTCGTTTCCACGCTGCTTGCGCCCTTTAAGCTCCAGCTTGTGCATTTCTTGCATGTGCTCACTGCCGTATCTTCGATGAAGAGCTTCCCATATGGCTGTGTAGTTCCTTCTCTGGGTCTCCGGGATGGTCTGCAGAACACCAGCTGCTTCGCCTTAAGCGAAATTACTAGAGCGGCAACACGATCTTCTTCTCCCCATTGATTCCGTTCCGCTGTTGTCTCGAACTGGAGCTTAAAGATGCTAAATGCGCTCGTGCCGTCAAAGTTGGGGGCTGTAAATTTCGATGCTGCAGCCGGTACGATGCTTCCTTGATGCTGAACGTTCTGGATAGTTTTCTCGAGTTCCAGAACCTTCTTATCCAGTGTCTCGATTCTCTTTTCCTGGTTATTTTCGAGATCTAGAAACTTCTTGTCGAACCTCGACTCCAGTGTCTCGATTCTCTTTTCCTGATTATTCTCGAGATCTAGAACCTTCTCGTCGAACCTCGATTCTAGTGTCTCGATTCTCTCTTCGACGTCCTGGAATCGATCGTTGACTGTCTGCTGGATGTCTCTCAAGCTTTCTCGATTGTTCTCTAGCATCTCCTCTAACGTCTCCAGCTTCTCTAGTTTCTGGCTCAAGGAAATGGAATTTTCCTCCAGTTTCTGACTCAGCGAATTACTTACGGCAACGGAATTTTCCTCCAACTTTTGATGTACGGTCGCCTCCAGTTTCTGGCTTATGGAAGTTGAATTTTCCTCCAACTTCTGATCTAATTTCTGGCTCAGGGAAGTGGAATTTTCCTCCAGCTTTTGATCGAGTTTTTGGCTCATAGCATTCAGAGCCGCGAGAATGTGCTGCATATCGAACGCTGGCTCAGAAGATGTCGACGGCTTCTCCACTACGAATTCGTAACTCTCCCAGTCGACACCTTCTTCCTGCAACGCTGATCGCAATCTCTCCACCAGGTTGGCTTTACTTCCCACTGTGGATAATTGCCGAGTATCCAGCTCTCTTTTCAGTTGTTCGATTGTAAACTTTTCCAATTTCACCATTTTTTTCTATCTCTTAACAATTCACTTTGTGCAATTCACAATTTAAATAAACGTTCCACTCGTTTACTCGCAATCCCACTTCTGACACCAAATGTTACGAATTTATTCGATACCCACACCAAATAGGGTTCGCACAACTGGATTGCGATAAACTGCAATTGTCCTTTTTATTTAAATTGAAACACACACACTTTTCTTTGTTTCACCACAGATCAATTATCTGTGTAGCTTCACCACTTTTTCTTTATTATCCAATACTATCCACTTTAAACTTTATTATCCAATACTATCCACTTTAAACTTTATTACACAATACACAAACCTTTATTGAAAGCTTTTCTTTTCACCTTGGTTGATCACACCGACTTGTCACACGCTATTTTATACCACAAACTGAATGAATGTCAAGGGCGAGTGTTCGCGCTTATACAGCTCTCGGTCCACCGTCTCGAACGTTCGCCGTTGGAAGTTCCCCTTCGGAAATCTCTAGAACGCTCTGACAATTCCATTGGAAGTTGACATCATTCCAATCCCCGCTTCCAGAGAGTTTTCGAACTTCGACAGCGAAATTCGAACTTAACCGTCCGTTTGCATCTCCGCAACAGTATTGTTCACCGTTCATATTGTTGCGGAGATGCAAGCGGACCGTTAAGGAAGGAAGGAGAAGGAACTACAC
Source organism: Eumerus sabulonum (assembly GCA_951905685.1). NCBI lineage: Eukaryota > Metazoa > Arthropoda > Insecta > Diptera > Syrphidae > Eumerus > Eumerus sabulonum. Next base: position 76,434,782 of record OX645060.1, read on the forward strand.
AGCCATATGGGATGCTCTTCATCGAAGATACGGCAGTGAGCACATGCAGGAGATGCACAAGCTGGAACTCAAAGGACGCAAGCAGCGCGGAAACGAGACCATCCAGCAGTACGCTGCCGACATCGAAAGGCTGTCTAATCTAGCCTACGCGGATGTTCCAGTTGATGTGGTGGAGAAGCTAAAAACGGATTCTTTCATCCAAGGGCTAAGGGACCCCGACACGCAACGAAGCTTGATTCTCCTGCCGAAGACATCTTTCAAGGAGACAGTTGCCAGCGCTCTCGCATGTGAAACATCGCTCTTGATATGCCGACCTTCCATCAAATTACGGCGCATATCTCAAGACAAGGATAGTTCGAGAACAACAACGGCGAGTAGGAGTGGTTCATTCCCGGGTAGATGGTACGTCTGCGACCAGCAGGGGCACATTGCGAGGAACTGCCGTCTGCGGAGAAAGCGTTCCTTCAGCAAATTGCGACGTAATTCCAGAGCAACGACAGTGAGTAGGAGTCGCTCGTTCCCAGGTACCTGCTATATCTGCGACCAGCAGGGGCACATTGCAAAAGACTGTCGTCTGCGGAGAAAGCGTTCTTCCAGCAAATTGTGGCGTAGTTCCAGAGAAACAACGGTGAGTAGGAGCTGCCCGTTCCCAGGTAGATGCTACATCTGCAACGAGCAGGGACACATGGCGAGAAATTGTCATCTGAGAAGAAGGCGTTCGAGGTTTGATTCGCGAAAAGGAGAACAAGCGAGAGCACGCGAATACCGGAAGGGAAGCAGCCATAGAAATGCGGATGCATTAACGAGCCGAACTCGCGGCGTTGAATGCAAGCATTGTTCACGTGCGGAAACCAAAGAAGAGGTCACCGATATCCGTCGTTTCCATGTGCTGCCAGAGGATGCTTGGTGTGCCGAGAAGGTTGGAAGAAAGCAGCGGGAAGATGCCGATCTGGCAGTCTTCATCGACTACCAAGAATGAGGTTTTCGACCAACTTGGCAGCAAATATCCAGTGAAAGCCCAATCGTGAAAGCTTACTGGGCTCAATGGCAGAGTTTGAAGCTGAAGAACGGTTGCCTCTGCCGTAGTTGGGAAAGTGAGGACGGGAACATTGTAAACGATCTGCTGGTAATTCCAAAAGGACAAATCGACGAGGTCATCCGAGAATACCACGAGGGACCAAGCGGGGGTCATCTTGGTGTTAACAAGACTGTAGAGAAGATCAAGAGACGTTTCTACTGGGTAGGATGCCATGAGTCGGTTACGCGTTTCATTCGAAGGTGTGAGCAGTGTGCGAAGGCAAAGGGTCCAGTTAGGAAAACTCGAGGAAATATGCAGCAGTACAATGTTGGAGCACCGTTCGAACGTATCGCAATGGACATTGCAGGCCCATTCCCAACGAGCAACGCTGGAAACAAGTACGCGCTAGTGGTGATCGATTACTTCAGCAAGTGGCCTGAGGTGTTCTGCATCCCGAACCAGGAAGCCAAAACCATTTCGGATGCATTCGTGAATAACTGGGTTTCGCGTTATGGAGTACCAATGGAACTGCACTCAGACCAAGGGAGAAACTTCGAGTCGTCGGTGTTCAAAGAACTCTGTGACATGCTAGGTATCAGAAAGACGCGGACAACACCATTACATCCACAATCTGATGGCATGGTCGAAAGGTTAAACCGGACGATGGAGGAATACCTGGGAAAAGTCGTCGTCGGAGATCAGAAGGACTGGGATGAACATCTCCCCCTTTCCCTAATGGCATACCGTTCGGCACAGCACAATTCAACGGTAACAACACCCGCCGAAGCCATTTTTGGAACTGATCTCTGACTTCCATCGGACTTGAAGTTCGGCGTGGTACTACCGACAACTAGCGGCAGGGAAGACTTCGTAACCGAAAAGAAAGAACAGCTGAACTCTATCCATCAGTTCATCCGGGAGCGACTGAACTTGGTCAGCGATAAAATGAAGGCGCGATACGACTTGAGGGCGAATACTTCTGGATTCGAGACCGGACAATTGGTATTGCTGTACAACCCACAACGGAAAAAAGACTTGTGCCCCAAATTGCAATCAGCCTGGGACGGACCATATGAGGTCATCAAGAAACTCAATGACGTGGTATACCGGATACAGCTGATGGGAAACAGACGGGCGAAGTATAAAATTGTCCACGTAGAGAGGTTAGCACCATATTACAGAGAAGGATCCAATCGCTTGTTCGAGGACGAACAAGTTTAGGAGGAGGGCAGTGTTGCGAAGTTCGAAAGCTCTCTGGAAGCGGGGATTGGAATGATGTCAACTTCCAATGGAATTGTCAGAGCGTTCTAGAGATTTCCGAAGGGGAACTTCCAACGGCGAACGTTCGAGAAGGTGGACCGAGAGCTATATAAGCGGGAACACTCGCCCTCGACAGACATTCAGTTTGTGGTATTGAAAAGCGTGTGACAAGTCAGTGTGATCAAACAGTGTGAAAATAAAAGCTCTCAATAAAGGTTTGTTTGTGTAATAAAGTTTAAAGTATTGGATAATAAAGAGGAGTGGTGAAGCTGTACAGATAGTTGATCTGTGGTGAAACAAAGAAAAGTGTGTGTGTTTTATTTTGGATAAAAAGACAATTGTAGCTTATCGCAATCCAGTGGTGCGAAACCTGTTCGGTGTGGGATCGAATAATTCGTAACAATACTATAGTAATGGTGACACTCCAATGTCCTATAGAAGAAATAACACACTTTTTAATAAAACCCGTCTGATGCTAAATGTTTTTTGTAAAAGGTATACTGGTCTTTCCGTATGCCATATCCATGCTCAAAGTCTGGTTAGACATTTGGATGAATTTAAAACAATCTTTGGGGGTAGAAAGTTGACCATTGTGCTCTTCCGGGACTCGCGACTGTTTTGAGTATCTACTTATTGAACTCCAGTGCAGATCAGACAAATGCTTAATCGGCGTTGTCTACAAGCCACCTGATGTTACAGACTCCTCTATTGTTACTGACCTCCTTGAAAGGACCTCCTCACGGTATAATTAATAGTACTTTGTGGGGATCTCAATATAAACTTATTGAATACGAGGAATCCTAGAGTGCATCGATTTCTATTCGATCTGAATAGTCTCCACTTGTTCCCGGTTAATAACACCTCACCGACCCACTTCAGCAACACCAACCCTACACTGCTGGACATATTTATTGTCAATAAAACAGAGCTTACTAACTTTTATGGTCAACTTGATGTTCCTGGTTTCTCCAGGCATGATCTGATAATTCTCTTCTTCGACCTACACTTTAGTAGGTCTAATGAACCAAAAACCATTACGTACAAAACTTCAAATTAATCGACCACGGCATGCTGATAAGGGACTCCTTAACCACAGACTGGCAAAGTATTTGTTACATGCCTTCTGTTGATCAACAGGTAGAATCTTTTACTGCAAAAATTAATAACCTTTTCAATAACCATGTCCCCATCTCATGTCGTATGCTTAATAACAGAAGGTGCGAATGGTTCACTCACAAGATCGAATCGCTCATCGTAGATAGGGATAGGGCCTACAAAAGGTGGAAGAAGTACAAAATACTAGAACTCCGTCATTAGTATAGACATATCAGAAACAACGTCAACAGAGATATCAGAATGGCCAAAAGGATTTTTTATGGGTCCAAGTTTAAACCGGGTTTAAATAGCGCGATTCTGTGGAAGAAAATAAGGGAATTAGGTATCGGGAAGCAAAAACCCACTGTCCCTATGGAGATTGACCCTAATGACTTAAATGCCAAATTTGCAGCTGCCTTGATTGACTCTGACGCGTTGTGCAATAGAGTTGGCGAAAGGCGCTTACTTGAGGAGACAGATTATTTTCCATATTTCATATTTATTTTACTTCATATCCATAGTTTTGACAACATTACAATATTTACCCGCGAAGCCTTATGGCTTATCTGCAGGTAATTGGGTAGCTATTTACATGTTTGTTCGACAATCATCGAAGTAAGACTACAAAAGTTTAGTTTGCGTTTAAATTTTGGAAAACTTTAGTGTATGAAAGAACAAAAAAAAAAAATATAACTAGTTAAAAAAGAGTTTAGCTTATTAATTGTTCATATTTATGTATTCTAGGTTATTGATTCTAGGAAATAATTTTTAAGTTTTCTTTTTCTAGCATTTACATGGTTTATATTGCGAAGATTTTGAGGAAGATTGTTGAGTATGTTTGGCACGATGTACTCGAGTCTTCTTCTGCCGTACTCGTTTAGGATCGCTGGAAGTTGAAATAGACCCTCAGTTTGTTTCCTTGTGTTCATCTGGTGATTAATTGGTGTTCGAAGATTTGAATCATCATAGTACTCTAGAGCTGCACTCATTTTGATAATTTGACTCACTTTGAGAACGCATACGGTGGTGGTTAATGCATGGCCCTTTGACAACAGCCTCAACGCCCTACCTTGGATCTGCTGTAACTTTTCAATGTGCGTTCGCGCTGCACCTCCCTAAGCTAATACACCATACCGCAGTCTGGATTCTATAAGAGCATAGTAAAAACTTGCTTGTGCACAGACATCGTACACTTATTCTGAAGACAGGCCAGCGCAAACAGTGACCCCTTCAATTTGTTTCGCAAATCGTTGATATGGGCCTCCCAAAGGAAATGAGAGTCAATAGTGATGCCTAGATATTTGTATGTATCGACCATCTGGATATCCTCACATTTGGATGCACTCGCACATCTGTAACTCCTCAGCAAAACATGTGGCGATGGGTAGGTTGGGCTCCGGATGTGCATTAGTTTTGTTTTTGAAGAATTTATAACTAGCCCATTATAGTGGCACCATTTTCCAGCTTCGTCGAATTCAGTTTGCATCATCCTTGCTGCCTCTTCTAGGGATTGATGACATACAACAATAGCAATGTCGTCAGCGTAGGCAAATGGGAAACTTTTCTTAAAACATTTCAGGAGTTCATTAGTGTATAATATGAAAAGTAATGGGCCCAGCTTGCTACCATGTGGTACTCCATACTGTACTCTATAGGCCCTGCTGCAACAATCTTTGACCCTCACCCGAAATGTCCTTTCTGCTAGATAGTCTGCTATCCAGTCTGCCAGCCTTCCCCTAATTCCAATTCTATGGACTGCACAGATAAGCTTGTTATGGCCGAGGGTATCGAATGCTTTGCTGAAGTCCAGGAACAGAACCAGGGCATGGTGACGTTTGCTGAGGCTGGTATCAATGACATTCGCAAAATCGCCAAGAAGCTGGTTAGTACTTCTTCCCTTTTGGAAACCATACTGGCATTTGCTTATTAGATAATTTTTGTGGATGAAGTCCCATATTCGATTTGACACGATCTGTTCTATAATTTTCTCGATAGCTGGCAAGATTGCAATTGGACGATAGTTCTCCGATTGTTTTTTGCTGCGGTATGTAACCGCACCTGCCCTACCACAAAGGTTCTGCTTCCAGAGGATATCTGAACTTGAAGTTCTCAAAGCTTTCCGTTCCATAAAATCGAATGCAATTGGCTGGGATGGTATACACCCGAGGTTTCCAAAACTGATTATTCCTGTGCTACTAACAGTAATAATATATACTTACTTACTCACTTATCAGGCCAGCGATCCATGGAGGATCTGAGCCTGAGCTATAGCTGCCTTCCATCCTTGACGGTTCCGGGCACGCTGCTTTCAGTTGTCAAGACCATGATGTCTTACATCCGCGATTACTTGGTCTTTATGCCGGAGGATCGGTCTTCCTCTTCTTCTCGAACCAGGAGGCTCGGAGTCGAAGACCCTCTTAGCTGGAGCGTTGATGTCCATGCGCTCGATGTGGCCGAGCCAGTGTAGTCGACGGATCCTTGCCTTCCGGACTACATCCACATCTTGGTACAGCTCGTAGAGTTCGCGGTTGTGTCTTCTTCTCCATTCACCATCCTCACGGACAGGACCAAATATCCGGCGCAGAATTTTTCTTTCGAAAGAACCCAAAATCAGCTCCGCTGTCCTGCTTATCGTCCAGCTTTCGGCTCCGTATAGCAAGACTGGCAGAATGAGCGTTTTGTAAAGCATGACTTTGGTCTTTCGAGTGAGGAGTTTTGACCCCAGTTGTTTGGACAAGCCGAAGTAGTAGCGGTTGCCAAGGGCGATTCTATGCCGGATCTCCACTGTGGTGTTATTTGTGGAATCTACGTTTGCCCCGAGGTAGACAAACTCCTTAACTACCTCGAAATTGTAGTTGTCAATTGTTATATTTTGTCCCAGGTGGTGAGCGACGGATTGGTTTTTGCTTGACAGCATGTATTTCGTTTTGTCCTCATTGATCTTAAGACCAACTTGTTTCGCCTGTTCTTCAATCGCCGTGAATGCTTCCACAATGCCACGGAGAGAACACGCGATGATGTCGATATCATCCGCGTATCCTAGCAGCTGGATGGACTTGTTAAAGATAGTGCCTTCCCTCTTGACCCCTGCCCGTCGCACTATCTGCTCCAGCACCAGGTTGAAGAAGTCACATGACAGCGCATCTCCTTGCCGAAATCCGGTGCATGTTTCGAATGGTTCCGAGTTCCTAGAACCGAGTTGCACGGTGCATCGCGTGTTTTTTAGCGTGGCGCGACACAACTGGATCAGTTTTACCAGGATCCCGAATTCGGCCATCACACTAAACAGTTCTTCACTATGAATGCTGTCCTATGCGGCTTTGAAATCGATTCGAAACTCGTTTTTCTTTTCCAGGATTTGTCGAAGTGTGAAAATTTGGTCTATAGTTGATTTGCCGGGCCGGAAGCCGCACTGTTAGCTGCCGATTAGTGCGGTGCAAAATGGTTTAGACGTTCACACAATACGCTGGACAGGATCTTGTATGCGACATTGAGCAGGGATATACCTCTATAGTTCTTGCAAGAGGTAGGATCGCCTTTTTTTGTGGATGGGGCACATAGAGCTGGTATTCCAGTCGTCGGGCATGCTTTCATCTCCCCAAATTCTGCAGATGATCTGGTGCATGCTCCCTACCAGAACATCGCCGCCAGCCTTGAAGAGCTCTAATGGCAAGCCATCTGAGCCTGTGGCCTTGTTGTTCTTCAGCTTCTGAATAGCTGTGCCGACTTCTTCGATGCTGGGTGGGAGGACTACTTCAGCGGCTGGAGTTGGGATTTCCTCAGTCCCTACCACTCTCTCTTGGTCATGCTCGTTAAGCAGCTGCTGGAAATGCTGCTTAAACACATCCACTATTCCCTGCGGGGCCCCTCGCAGTTTCGAAGAGCCTGGGTGCCCCTTTTGAAGCCTCCTGCAAGGCCTTTGGCTTTTTTGTAAAAGGCTCGTGTTTTATGCTTATCCCTAGACTCCTCGATATCCTTGAGCTGGGAGGCTGCGAAGATTCTTTTCTTTTGTCGCAGTAGTTTTTTCTCCTCCCTTCTTCTGGCTCGGTACTCTTCTTGCGCTGCCCTGGTTTTCCCCTGCAGCGTCCTTTGGTACGCCTCGACGGTTGCTGCCTTTTTCTGCTCACACTCGCCATCATACCACGGGTTTCTTGTCGGGGGTGGTAGGTATCCTAAGGTGGTTTCGGCTACTTCCTGAATGGCTGAGCGGCAATGCAGCCACATATTATTGGCATTTGTGTTCGACGTAGGCATACCGTAGAGTCTTTCGCTCACCTGCTGCCTGTAGACTCTGGCAACCTCCGGTGTGCTCAGGCGCCCAATGTCGAACCTCCTCCTGATGGGCTGGTGCAGCTTTCTGACATTGGACAGTCGAGCTCTGAATCTTGCTGCTACGAGGAAGTGGTCAGGGTCGACATTTGCCCCTCTGAATGTTCGCACATCCAGGATGTTTGACGAGTGCCTTGCGTCAATGAGCACATGGTCGATTTGGTTGGCGGTTCGACCGTCTGGAGATCGCCAGGTTGCTGTGTGGATTCGCTTGCGAGGGAATCTTGTGCTACTTATCACCGCATTACGAGCTGTCGCAAGGTCAGCGAGTCGGAAGCCGTTATCTGTTGTTGTATCGTGGCGGCTGTGCCTTCTGATCACTCCGCCAAGGGTGTTCTCCATACCGATTTTGGCGTTTGAGTCCCCGAGAACGATTTTTACATCGTACTCCGGACAAGCATGGAGGGCATGGGCTCGGGCATACAGGGTAAAGTTGTTGATTGCTCTCAACCTGGCGAGATGCCAGCAACGATCCCTGTTTAAATGCCCGGGTCAAGTTGACATACGGCCTCCTCGCGGCGCCCTCTGGATAGCCTCTTCAACAACCGTTGGGAGGTGAACAAACGTATGCAGCGAAAAAAACCCCGACCAGAATGGCGGTTGTGCGGCGGGCTAACAATCCGCCCACGTAAAAAAACCCAAAGTTATGAATGAGCAAGATGCCTCGGATACACGGACGGATACTCGACGACGACAACGCACGAAAAAGGAACACGATTTGCGAGTATGCTCCTGGAATGTCAGAACCCTGTACACTCCCGGAGCTGCTCATAAACTAGAAGGAATCCTCACGCAGTACAAGGCGGATATTACTGCGGTCCAGGAAATACGCTGGATAGGAAACGGTATGATTAGGAAAAAAAATTGCGACATTTATTACAGCTGTCACAAAAGGTTGCACTTACTGGGTTGCGGATTTGTAGTGGGAAAGCGGTTAAGGTCGCAGGTCATCGACTTTAAACCTATAAGTGATCGCCTGGCTGTGATCCGCATCAGAGGCAGATTTTATAACATCAGCCTTATATGTGCACACGCCCCTACCGACGAGGCTGAAGACCCTATCAAGGAGGACTTCTATGACCTCCTGGACAACGCCTACAGAGCTTGTCCGGAGTACGATGTAAAAATCGTGCTCGGGGACTTCAACGCCAAAACCGGAAAGGAAAACACCCTTGGCGGAGTGATCGGAAAGCACAGCCTCCACGATACAACAACAGATAACGGCTTCCGACTCGCTGACTTTGCGACAGCTCGTAATGCGGTGATAAGTAGCACAAGATTCCCTCGCAAGCGAATCCACACAGCAACCTGGCGATCTCCGGACGGTCGAACCGCCAACCAAATCGACTATGTGCTCATTGACGCAAGGCACGCGTCTAACATCCTGGATGTGCGAACATTCAGAGGGGCAAATGTCGACTCTGACCACTTCCTCGTAGCAGCAAGATTCAGAGCTCGACTGTCCAATGTCAGAAAGCTGCACCAGCCCATCAGGAGGAGGTTTGACATTGGGCGCCTGAGCACACCGGAGGTTACCAGAGTCTACAGGGAGCAGCTGAGCGAAAGACTCTACGGTATGCCTACGTCGAACACAAATGCCAATAATATGTGGCTGCATTGCCGCTCAGCCATTCAGGAAGTAGCCGAAACCACCTTAGGATACCTACCACCCCCGACAAGAAACCCGTGGTATGATGGCGAGTGTGAGCAGAAAAAGGCAGCAACCGACGAGGCGTACCAAAAGGCGCTGCAGAGGAAAACCAGGGCAGCGCGAGAAGAGTACCGAGCCAGAAGAAGGGAGGAGAAGAAACTACTGCGACAAAAGAAAAGAATCTTCGCAGCCTCCCAGCTCAAGGATATCGAGGAGTCTAGGGATAGACATAAAATACGAGCCTTTTACAAAAAAGCCAAAGGCCTTGCAGGAGGCTTCAAAAAGGGCACCCTGGCTCTTCAAAACTGCGAGGGTAATCTTGTCACCGACCCGCAGAGAATAGTGGATGTATTTAAGCAGCACTTCCAACAGCTGCTTAACTAGCATGACCAAGAGAGAGTGGTAGGGACTGAGGAAATCCCAACTCCAGCCGCTGAAGTAGTCCTCCCACCCAGCATAGAAGAAGTCGGCACAGCTATTCAGAAGCTGAAGAACAACAAGGCCGCAGGCTCAGATGGCTTGCCATCAGAGCTCTTCAAGGCTGGCGGCGATGTTCTGGTAGGGAGCATGCACCAGATCATCTGCAGAATTTGGGAAGATGAGAGCATGCCCGACGACTGGAATACCAGCTCTATATGCCCCACCCACAAAAAAGGCGATCCTACCTCTTGTAAGAACTATAGAGGTATATCCCTGCTCAATGTCGCATACAAGATCCTGTCCAGCGTATTGTGTGAACGTCTAAAACCATTTTGCACCGCACTAATCGGCAGCTACCAGTGCGGCTTCCGGCCCGGCAAATCAACTATAGACCAAATTTTCACACTTCGACAAATCCTGGAAAGGACCAACGAGTTTCAAATCGATACACACCATCTTTTCATCGATTTCAAAGCCGCATACGACAGCATTCATCGTGAAGCACTGTTTGGGGCGATGGCCGAATTCGGGATCCCGGTAAAACTGATCCAGTTGTGTCGCGCCACGCTAAAAAACACGCGAAGCACCGTGCAACTCGGTTCTAGGACCTCGGAACCATTCGAAACATGCACCGGATTTCGGCAAGGAGATGCGCTGTCATGTGACTTCTTCAACCTGGTGCTGGAGCAGATAGTGCGACGGGCAGGCGTCAACAGGGAAGGCACTATCTTTTACAAGTCCATCCAGCTGCTAGGATACGCGGATGATATCGACATCATCGCGTGTTCTCGCCGTGGTATTGTGGAAGCATTCACGGCGATTGAAGAACAGGCGAAACGAATTGGCCTTAAGATCAATGAGGACAAAACGAAATAGATGCTGTCAAGCAAAAACCAATCCGTCGCTCACCACCTGGGACAAAACATAACAATTGACAGCTACAATTTTGAGGTAGTTAAGGAGTTTGTCTACCTCGGGGCAAACGTAAATTCCACAAATGACACCACAGTGGAGATCCGGCGTAGAATCGCCCTTGGCAACCGCTGCTACTTCGGCTTGTCCAAACAACTGGGGTCAAAACTCCTCACTCGAAAGACCAAAGTCATGCTTTACAAAACCCTCATTCTGCCAGTCTTGCTGTACGGAGCCGAAAGCTGGACGATAAGCAGGACAGCGGAGCTGATTTTGGGTTCTTTCGAAAGAAAAATTCTGCGCCGGATATTTGGTCCTGTCTGTGAGGAAGGTGAATGGAGAAGAAGACACAACCGCGAACTCTACGAGCTGTACCAAGATGTGGATGTAGTCCGGAAAGCAAGGACCCGTCGACTACACTGGCTCGGCCACATCGAGCGCATGGACATCAACGCTCCAGCTAAGAGGGTCTTCGACTCCGAGCCTCCTGGTTCGAGAAGAAGAGGAAGACCGAACCTCCGGTATAAAGACCAAGTAATCGCGGATGTAAGACATCTTGGTCTTGACAACTGGAAGCAGCGTGCCCGGGACCGTCAAGGATGGAAGGCAGCTATAGCTCATCCTCAGGTCCTCCATGGATCGCAGGCCTGATAAGTAAGTAAGTAGTACTCCGGACAAGCTCCGTAGGCGTTGTCCAGGAGGTCATAGAAGTCCTCCTTGATAGGGTCTTTAGCCTCGTCGGTAGGGGCGTGTGCACATATAAGGCTGAAGTTATAAAATCTGCCTCTGATGCGGATCACAGCCAGGCGATCACTTATAGGTTTAAAGTCGATGACCTCCGACCTTAACCGCTTTCCCATGACAAATTCGCATCCCAATAAGTGCAACCTTTTGTGACTGCTGTAATAAATATAGCAATTTTTCTTCCTAATCATACCGTTTCCTGTCCAGCGTATTTCCTGGACCGCAGTAATATCCGCCTTGTACTGCGTGAGGATTCCTTCTAGTTTATGAACAGCTCCGGGAGTGTACAGGGTTCTGACATTCCAGGAGCATACTCGCAAATCGTATTCCTTTTTCGTGCGTTGTCGTCGTCGAGTATCCGTCCGTGTATCCGAGGCATCTTGCTCTTTCATAACTTTTCTTTTTTTTTTACGTGGGCGGATTGTTAGCCCGCCGCACAACCGCCATTCTGGTCGGGGTAATAACATATACATATCTTTAATAATATCCTAACTAACTCTATCTATCCGGATGCATGGAACCAATGTAAAATCTTTCCAATATTGAAAAGCGCAACCGGTAGAAATAAAGAGTACCGGCCGATCACTATACTCTCGTTCATATCAAAAGCTTTTGAAAAACTCATGAGTCAACAAATCCATTACTGAAGGATTTTGGCATATTATCCCAACATTAGTCTGGCTTTTGACCACAACATAGCTGTACCACGGCATTATTAAACCTATTCGACGACTTTCGATGCGAAATGGATAAGGGCCACGTAACATCTCAAGTATTGCTTGACTTCTCGAAAGCGTTTGAAACTGTGTCACTCCAAATAATGCTAGCCAAACTCCAAAATAATTTTAACTTTGACTTCATCGCGCTAAAACTACTTAGGAGTTACCTTAGTGGTCGTACTCAAGCAGTTTATGTTAATAACACGCTTTCTAATTTCATAGAAACCATTGCCGGCGTTCTACAAGGATCTATAATGGGGCCGCTACGGTTCACGCTATTTAACAACGACCTACCTGCAGTGTTAAATAACTGTAAAATACAAATGTATGCAGACGATGTACAATTGCATCTGAGCTATCCATTGGAACTGGTAAAGAATGCAACTGGATCAACGCGGATCTGGTTTCCACTGCAGAATGGTCGAAAAATAACAAGCTCCCTTTAAATGGTACAAAAAGCCAGGCTATTGTTATTAGTCGATATATGCTAGATACTGCACGCCTACCCCGGCTCTTTGTAGTTATCTTTAATCAAAGGCTAACTTGGGAAAATCACGTGACCATCACAGTTTCTAAAGTCTACGGGACGCTGCGAGCATTAAACCAAGCAGGAAACTGTCTTCCTTTAATGACCAAAGCCACGCTAATAAAGACCCTGCTGTTGCCAATTCTTTTGTATGCTTACCCAGTTTTTTGTGTTCTTGACAGCTCCAGTAAGCGAACATTCAAAGTAGCTTTCAACAGTGCTGTGAAATACGTTTACAACCTACGCAGAAGAACACATATATCATTCCTTGGAAAGAGCCTACAGAATTTCCTCGATTACAAGATACTGACTTTTCTATTTGTTTGTTTATTTATTTATTTATTTTTTATTTATGTTTTTTTGTTAAATTTTATATTTTAATGCTATAACTTTCCACACTGTAAGTTAAATAAAATTAAATATTGACCCATTTGTATGTAACACATCAGAGATAATAGTATCTAAGTGTTCAACATATCATTAAAAAATAAATACAAATACAAATACAAAAATAATGGTAATAATAATAATAACGATGATAATTTATTATAATAATGATAATATTAGTAATAATTATAATATTGCTACTAAGCAATACCGACGGGCAATCCTACACGAAGGCATAGACAACCCACGCCGTCGGTGCCGACAAGGGATGGAATCCATCGATCATATAATAAACGGGTGTACAGCTTTAGCTAGCAATGACTATATCAAGCGGCATTATGATGTTGCTAAAATCATACATCAAGAGCTCTCCATGAGATGCAATTTTATAGAGGTCAAGAAACCGTATTTCAGGTACGAAGCATGTGAGGTTTTAATAAATTCGAGGTCCAAATTGTATTGGGACCGAGCGTTGAATACCGACTACTCAGCACCAGCGAATAGACCCGATATTGTGTGGATCGATAAGACAAAAAAAATGGATATATCCTAGATGTAGCAGTACCGCTCTCTGTCAACATCAACAGAACATTCATTGAAAAAGTGGGGAAATACACTGAACTGGCCCGTGAAATCAAACAACGGGGAAGGTTAGGTTAGGTTATTGTGTTCGGCACAAGCCACACGTAGGCCGAAGTCGGCCCATTGTGATACCACATGGATCGTGTTACCCAGATCCGCTACCAGAGAACCAACCGGTGCTTCTGATGAAGCGATGGAGTTGAGCTATTTTACGGTCTGCTTGCTCACTTAAATGATCATAGAAGGGCGCGCCGAGGTAGATCCTCCTGCGATTCGCAAAAGAGGGGCATGAGCAGAGGAGGTGATGTATTGATTCCTCCTCCTCCTCGTCCATGCAGCTGCGACAGAAGTCGTTGGAGGGTATTCCCAGTCTGGCGGCGTGTTTCCCAATGATGCAGTGACCTGTAATGACACCCACCAGAGTACTTAAGGCTCGTCCTAGGTTTAATTTAGGCCAGAGTTGTTTGGTGATAAAGCCGATATTACTCTCATTCCATTGGAGGTTGATCGCCATAGTGGTTTGGAGTTTTATCATATGCTTTACCGTACTTATTGGTGTTTCTAGGTACCCGAGGGTAGGTAGGCTGAGTGTGCTAGACCCTAACTTTGCGAGTTCGTCGGCCGCGCAGTTTCCTGGAATATCCCTATGCCCGGGAACCCACAATACTTTAATGTTGAACTGCTCAGCCATCTCAACTAGAGATAGGCGACAGTTTAAGACTAGGCCTTGATGTTTGGCCTGCTCTTTGATTATTAGTTGGGTTCCACCCAACCTCGGTGGGTTGAGGGGCGGAATTTTATATTTGTTAGTAAACAGTACTAGATCGGTCTTCTTAGGGTTCACCCCAAGTCCACAGTACTGCGTCCAGGTTTCTACTGTATGTAATGCAATCTGTATAAGGTCGCATAAAGTGCTGGGAAATTTTCCTGTGGTGGCAATAGCAATGTCATCTGCATAGTCGGTCACAGCGTACCCTTCCTGATCAAGCCTGATCAAGCAACAGCAGTAGCTCGTTGACCACCACGTTCCACAGGAGAGGGGAGAGTACTCCGCCCTGTGGTGTACCTTTGCTAACCATTCTGGTTGAGACGGCACCAGCGAAATTGGCTTTGACATCTCTTTGTGTTAGCAGTTGTCGTACCAGTTCTATCACTGATGCTGTAACACCCAGATCAGTCAGCGCTTTGGTGACGGCCCATGGTTCAACATTGTTAAAGGCACCCTCAATGTCGAGAAAGGCGACTAGAGTATATTCCTTACGTTCCAGTGACCTTTCTATTTTGATGACCAGTGAGTGGAGTGCTGTTTCCACCGATTTGCCTTTGTTGTAGGCATGTTGATTATCCGACAGCCTTCCTGAAAGGCAGCTGTAGCGAATGTGTGCGTCTAGAATCTTCTCTAGAGTTTTTAATAGAAAATAAGTAAGACTAATAGGCCTCAAGTCATTAGCATACGTATGGGAGCTTTTTCCTGCCTTGGGTATGAAAATGACTATGGTTACCTTCCATTTGCTAGGGATGTATGATAGGAAGAGGCAACTCTTGTATATGACTACAAGCCAGGGGAGGATGATATCTATTACCTGCTGGAGCTCAGCTGGTATGATACCATCCGGTCCCGGGGACTTGTAGGGTTCAAAGCTTTTTATGGCCCATAGGACATTGTTTTTGGTGACCAGGTTGGGAACACGTTCGAGGGAGGATGTCGTCGGCTGGATGAGTTGAGGAGGTGTCGCAGCCGAGTCACTACTGCCCGGAAAGTGTAAGTTTAGAAGAAGTTCCAGGGCTTCCGTTCTGGAGGTCGTCCAGGAACCATCGTTTCGCATCAGGTGGCTTGGGTTGTACGGGGCCGAGGCCAGAATCTTCCTGATTCTTGAGGCTTCGGAGACCGTATTAATTTTGTCACAGTAGCTCCTCCAGGATTGTCTTTTGGCCCTTCTGGTCGCTGCTTTTAAAGATTTAAGTGCCTCTTTGTAGAGATCCCAATCCTCTTGCAAGCGGGTACATTTCGCTTTGTTGTCTCAACCGAGAGAGTCTCCTCAGTAATCATCGGCTCCAGGGTAGGGGGTTGCTCAGTGTTCGTCACCACCAAGGAGTCGGCTGATGCAGCACCAGAGGCTCTTTTAGCTGAGTCCTCCCCGTCTTTTTTGTAAATTCTGAGCCTTGCTGAGTCAAAGCCCAGAGAGATCTCATTTTTAGCCTCTGCTAGAGGTGCCAGGGAATCCTGATTGATTATGATAGTAATCAATCTGTAGGGTCCCTTTACATCCTCTAGCTTGGCTATCTTTCAGTCCTTTGTGGGGATTAGGAGATTGCAGTTCTGCAGGAGTGCCAAAATTTCCTTAGGGTCCTCGGGATAGGCCGGTATAATGGCTCTAGCCCTAGGTCTATTCGGGATTTGGTTCAAGGGTACAGCCTCAAGTTGAGCTCCCTCCCAGACCTTGCCGACTCTGCTGAGTGCAAGCTTAAATAGGTCTAAAGACCTTTGTGCTTTCTGCCCAATCAAGAGCCTTCTTGCTGCTTTCCGAGAGCTGATCTCTGGGTACGTCCTGCAGCTTTTCCACTAACTTACTAGCCGCGCGACGTTGCTTATAACTGGTTTTAGGGGCACTCAAGGCTGGTTCTCGAGGAGTGCCCCCTGAGGGTGCTAGACCAGGCTTTTGTTTATAAGCCACTGTCTTAGCGCCTTGCCTTTCGTCAGAATCATGACTGCTCCTTGAGGGTGCTGGACTAGGCTCTCGTATGTTGGCCGATGTCGTAGCACCTTGTCGGATAGCGGCATTTCTGCTGCTTCCTGAAGGTGTTCGACCAGGCTTTAGTACGTGTGCCAATGTCTTGTAGAGCGTTTGTCATGGCACTGCAGTTAGAGGATGCTGGACCAGGCTTTGTGGGGGCCACTGTCACAGCACCTCACCGAGTTTCGGTAGTTGTATCTTTGTCTATACAATCTGCCGGTTTGATGTTCTTCTCATCACTTGTACTTTCCTTGTTACTATTGTTTTTGTCATTGTTTTGTTTGCTGTTAGCGGAGAAAGGGAATACCACCCCTGCGCAGATATCCGCAGTACGCAGGGGGGCTAGATAATCCTGAGTGCGCCTGGTGCTCCTGGATACTCCGTTAGCGACTGGGCTATTTTTGGGATGGGCCCCCAGCCTGCCTGATCTTCGGCACGGGTCGCGTAACACCTTGATCCGGCCCATTTGACCACATCTTAGCTTCATGTCTCCTCTGGGCTATCCGAGATTCATTGACCTTTACTGGGCCCTTGCACCGCGTCGAGGTGTGTAGTCACGCAAGGGAACGGGGAAGGCTAAGCACAATCCGCGTGGTCCCTGTTATCATACCCAGCACGGGAGTTATCGAGCAAGCTGCTATTGACGAGCTAAAAAAATTAAGGTGCGAACATCTCCTGCACGAAAGGTCAAAAGCAGTTACCCTGAATACGTGCAGGATAGTCCGAAAATTCCTACAGCAAACATAAAAAAGTGCCGATACGACTTGCAAACATTGCCGTTGTGCTCGGTGTAAATGGACCCCAGCTCGCGCGGTATCTGGGGGGAAAAGAGGCGTGGGAAAATAATAATAATAATAATATATAATAGTAATATTATTAATAATAAAGATAATGATAATAATAAAAATAGCAATAACAATAGTAACAATAAGGGGAATAATAACAGTAATAATAATAGATAAGGATTAAAGTAATAACGAATAGGATAATACACATAATAACAATAATTACAATGATATTAATAATAATCAAAAAATAATGATAACAATAATTATAATAATGATAACAATTATTGTAGGAAAACAATCGTTTTCAGTAAAATTTAAAATGTTTTATTTTATTAAATAGCTAAGGATTGGTAATAAAAGTAAATTCAGTTTTGTTCAATCAAGAAATTAGGCACACAAATCGTTGAACTACACTTTTCTCTGACTCCACCTGTATCTATCTGTCTCTTCCTCTTTCCAATATGTCAGTTCTTCAACTTCCTTCTTTTTTACGATTGACAGACGTCAATCGTTCACCGGGTGTTCCTATAAAATCGGCCATCCTGCAACATTCCTCGGCCTCGAGGAATGGTCAACCCCTTAACATCTTTCTTATTCTATTCAGCTGTTAATTCTTAGTCATCTTCATCGCCGTCATCGTTACTTTCGTCATTGGATTCATCTTCGTCTTCATTATTGTCGTCGTCACCTTAACCATCTTCACGTTACCATCTTCTTTGTTTGGTCTGGGTCTTCATCTTGGATTTACTAGGACATCAGGGTTTCTCGTCACATTTGTTATTAAAGTTCTTGAACGTCAGGTGTTTTTATCATTGTCGCATTTGGTTATATGTCCATCAGGTATTTTTGTATTACAGATAGCTCAAGTCACTAACAGATGTTTCTTCTTCAGAGGTTTCATCATCTTCACCGCTCCAGGGCTTCATATGGTCCGCTGAGGTCGTTGTCGTTCTCGGTCCCTCTTGGTTCCCAATCTTACGAACTCTGTAGCGTTCATTTGGCGAAACATGTGTGATACGATAAGGTCCCATATATTTCGGATAAAGTTTTAAACCAGGACCAAATTGAGTGCGCTTAACCGCAACCAAGTCGTTTACAGCATATTGGCGAGCGGCTTTCCGTTTCTTGTTGTAGTCACGAGCGTTCTCTTCTTGAACCAAACGTATACCCTCGCGGGCATCTTCTCTTACACAGTTACGGTCCTCATCAAAAGCCTTTAGGATTTCCTCGTCTACATACTTTTTAATATTAGCATCGGTCCTTGTCTTCATCTTAATCCCTGTTAGTACCTCGAACGGACTTCTTTTAACAGATCGTTGATAGCTTGAGTTCATTAGCATTTGAAGTTTAGAAGTGTAACGATACCACTTGCATGGATCCTCAATGGAAAGCTTGGTCAACACTCCAATAATGGTCCTGTTGATTCGTTCCACCTGGCCATTTGCACGTGGCACACCGGTCGTCGTAAGTAAATGTTGAATTCCTTCCATCTCACAATATTCTGCGAAGTTACTAGAGGTGAAGGT
The DNA here is from genome assembly GCA_951905685.1 of Eumerus sabulonum. Taxonomy (NCBI): domain Eukaryota; kingdom Metazoa; phylum Arthropoda; class Insecta; order Diptera; family Syrphidae; genus Eumerus; species Eumerus sabulonum. The sequence continues at coordinate 76,453,474 of OX645060.1, forward strand.
CGTACCGCGATCTGAGATGATTCTGGATGGATTCCCAAAGATGGCCTTTTGTTGTTCCAGCTTACTGATCACTTCCGCTGTTGATGTCGACTTGCAGGGGTAGATCCAAACGAATTTGGAGAACGCATCCACCACGCAGAAAATGTACCTATAGTTTTTGTTGGTGGAACTTAAGGGACCAAGGTGATCTACGTGGTATGTGTCAAGAGGATGTTCAAACTTGGGTATCGAATGTAGGTAACCCTCTTGTTTACCAGCTTTTCGGTCACTCAGAATACAACGGACACAGTTTCTCCTCACAGCGTCGATTCGATTACGTAGATTTTGGATGAAGTACTCCTTGCATAAAATTTCTTCTGTTTTTTTGGCGCCGAAATGACCTTCTTCATGCATTGATTTGATAACATCTCTGGCCATTCCTTTGGGGATGCAAAGTAGCTTGTTCCCTTTGCCGTCATCCTTATAAAGTATGTTATGTTCAACAAAGAAACCATCGTAGGGTCCACTCTCGAGACCTCTCTTAATTGCTTTGAAACACTCGTCTCCTTCTTGTGCCAATTGAATGCGGGAAAGGAATTCACTTGAGATGATCATACTGGTGAAATTCCGGCTGAGAGCATCCACATGTTTCATCCTACAGCCAGGGCGATGTTCTAATGTGTAATTGTAATCTTGGAGTAGTAGAGCCCAACCCGCGACTCTTGGAGGAACGTCCTTCTTTTCCATTGTTGCCTTGAAAGCCGCGCAGTCAGTTACAATTTTAAAGTTGATGCCAAGTAAATAAGTACGCAGTTTCTTTAGAGCGCTGACAATGGCTAACACCTCCAATTCGTAGCTGCAGTATCGTTCTTGCGCGGGGCTGGACTTCTTGCTAAAGAAATAAACTGGGTGAAACTTTCCGTCATCGTATTTCTGCATCAAAATTGCCCCAAAACCCCACTTAGATGCATCCGTATGTAGTTCAGTTTCGGCGTGTGGAGAATATAACTTAAGGACGGGTTTGGAAACCAAAACGTGTTTAAGCTGCTCAAATGCAGTCTTCTCAGGAAGTCCAAACTTAAAATGTTGATCCTTCTTTAAAAGTTGCGTCAGCGGTCTGGCAATGATGGAATAGTCCTTGACGAATTTCCGGAAATAACCTGTGAGACCCAGGAAGCTCTGAACCTTTTTGATGGATAGTGGCTCAGGAAAATGTTTAATTGCTGTTATTTTCAGTTCAGATGGCTGAATTGAACCTTTCGAAATTTTGTATCCCAAGTACTCTATGGTTCGACAAAGAAACTGACATTTCTGCCATTTTATTTTCAGACCATACTTCTCAGCATGAGTCAGAGTTTCTCTAAGTCGTTCCATGCACTCCTCGTCACTTTTCCCCATAATAATAAGGTCGTCTATGTATATAAGCAGGTATCCTTTCTTGATCAGGGGCTGGAATACCGTTATAATGAATTTCTGGAACACTGTCGGGGATGTGCAAAGGCCGAATGGCATTCGTAAAAACTCCCACTGTCCCGATGGAGTCACAAACGATGTGTAACGGATGCTCTCCTCGGACACGTGGACATGAAAAAATCCGTTTTCAAGATCTAAGGTGCAGAAAACGTTCGCCCCGCTTAATGAATCAATCTGATCCTCAATTAATGGAAGAGGATAATGGTCTCGGACTACTTGTTTGTTGAGGCGCCTGTAATCGATACACAGACGTTTTGAGCCATCTTTCTTATTGGCTAGAACTACAGGGCTAGAGTAATCCGATGCGCTGGGCCGAATGATGCCTTCATCCAACCACTTTGATACTTGGTCATCCACGATGCGCTTCTCCAATGGAGCAAGGCGCCTAGGAGGCTGTGATATAGGGACGTCAGATCGAAGCACTAAACTCATCTTCACATTAGTTGTGTCTTCCTCTTTCGGTTCATAATTGGACACTACGGTTTCAATATCATTCTTAAAATGTATATTGCCTATGTTAAGAGCGTTCGGTGCATCTCCTATTCCAACTTGAAAAACGTAGTTGGGCATGTTTTGACATTCGCTTATAAAAACGCCGCTTTCAGCAAGATGGATGCTTTTCCCCACTAACACATCCTTACCGATGATTAAAGGTGCCTGCATTATCGAATCGGTCATGATGTGCACATTCGCTTTGCATTCGCAGTTGTCCATTTTGAGATCAGCCTGAAAATAACCAAGTGTTTCAACACAATGTTTCGAAAGTCCTCTTACCGGCAAACATTTCTGGACCACAGGAGGTGCTCCCAGCTTAATGTAGACGTCGCTTCTAACCAACGTTAGGTCGCTTCCAGTGTCCACCAACCCCTTGACGCAGACTCCATTCACCGTAATCTCCTTCATTGCATCTGGAACGGAAAGATTGACAACGTTCGCTTTCTTTACAGGATCCTTTTTTTTTGGGCAATCGGGTGCTTTATGGCCAAATTGATTGCAATTGAAGCACTTCGGTTTTCCTTCACTGCACAAGTTGCTTTTGTGACCACGTCGACCGCAATTATAACAACGTCCCTGCTTGCTGTCTGTTGATTGATGATGAGTCGTATTTGTTTTCGGCAGACTTTGTTTAAATTTAAGGTAAAGTGCCAACTTTTCTCGAAACTGTCTCATGTCCTTAGCACCATACAACATGATTTTGTTCATTGGTGTATCGTCGATTCCATCAACGACGTAAGAGATGATCGAAGAGTCTTCTATCCGACCTCTGGCTCCTATCTCGCGCATCGAAAACAAATAGTCATGAGCAGTTTCACCTTTATTTTGTCGCCGCTGTGCTAGTCTTTTGTGAACGTCTGCAACACACACTCTTTCCGAAAATTCCTCCGTCAAGAACTCTTTAAGCTCGGACCATGTTGATATTCTCGGACTTGATCTGACCGCCAACTTAGCTGAACCTTTCAGCAATCGTCTTCCAAAGAGTACTGTCTCAATATCTGTCCATCCCATCGTTTGCGCCGCCTGTTCAACATCTTGTATCCAGCTACACACATCATGCTCGTCATTACCAGTGAATTCTGGGACAACCGCCGCAACATCTTCAAAGGATAAGTTGGACCTGCTCCGTAGCTTCAACATTTCGGCTTCCATGGATGTTTTAAGAAGTGACAGTTGCATTCGCAAGTTTTCTTCATCTGGACTTTCCTTCAACCCACTGCTATTCATGCTTGTTGATGCTTTCTCCTCCCTTGCAAGTATTTCCTCTTCTTTTTTCAATAAAGTTTTTTCTTTTTCAGTCAGTAAACGTAATTTTTGTTCAGCTTCTTCCTGTCTTCTTTCGATGTCTCCAAATAACAGCGAAATGTCTTTTTCAGTTTCTGCAATTCCGGTACTATTCCTCACATCTTTCGACATTTTTCGTCTTTTTTTTTTCCGTTACTATGACTTCTTGTTTTTTTTTCTTTTATTTTTTTTTTCTTCTGTGTATTTGTATGTATGTCTAATCTCTTGATTGAAATTAGCTATGGCAATTATTATCGACTTTTTGTTTTAATTTTCGCAATCCCGGTTGAGCCCCCAGATTTTGTAGGAAAACAATCGTTTTCAGTAAAATTTAAAATGTTTAATTTTATTAAATAGCTAAGGATTGGTAATAAAAGTAAATTCAGTTTTGTTCAATCAAGAAATTAGGCACACAAATCGTTGAACTACACTTTTCTCTGACTCCACCTGTATCTATCTGTCTCTTCCTCTTTCCAATATGTCAGTTCTTCAACTTCCTTCTTTTTTACGATTGACAGACGTCAATCGTTCACCGGGTGTTCCTATATTATAATAATAATAAAGTGATAATAATAATAATAGTAACAGTAATAATAGTCGAGCGCCGTGGCGCAGTGGGTGTGCGTTGGCCTCTGATGCCGATGACCGATCGAATCCCGGCAACAGCCGTGTCATCGAATATGTTTTCACGGTGCTTCTCTTTAGCGGGGTTCTGACAAAACCCCTTGTAGTATAATTGTCATGAAAAGCTTCTCGAAAGCCGCCATTCGGAACCAGCTATCAACTGTTAGTCCTTTCACATATGGGAAAATAAAATGCCATGAAAAACATAACTTGTACAAAAGAAAAAAAAAAAAAAAAAAGGGACCTACTTAAGGGACCTTCTGCCTTGAGTTATTTAGAAAGTCGTGAACTTTTGTGCTCTGCAATAAATTCCTATCTCAAAAGTCAAATTTAATTTTTTTTTTTAATGAATATAGTTGCAAATACGACTTTATAAACGTGACTGTTAAGTGCTACTTCATATAAAAATCTGTAAAGTGCGATTAATACGCCCTGTTTTTAATAATTTAATCAACTTTGTTACCATTAGTTCTGAGTGTATTTACAACTATATCGTTAAAAGTCACACATACAACTACAACGCTATAATTTCCAGTGTAAACGAATCCCAAAGAAAGTTGAGATCGACGGAGAAAAGTTCTGCAACAGTCCTCTCCTGCTCCAGTTCTCCAGTAGCGGTAGTTACTTCCAGCAAGTTATGGGAAAAAATTTAAAATCGATTGGACTCTCTAACCACCAGCATAACGGAGTCTATCGTAAGGCAATTAAAACCTTAAATCGCTGCTTTGGTCAATTCATTCACCGAGCGAATCACAGCAATTGAAGATGACTTCAATGCAAAATTAAAGGCTATTGAAGTGGATTTCAGTGAAAGACATGCATCAATAAAGCACTCAGTCTTCACCTGCCAGGAAAAAATAAATGCAGTTGAACATGATAGTTCTCGAATTGACTTCTTGGAGAATGAATTGTCGCTAACAAGATCGCAGCTAATTGAGAACCAAAACAACAGCACTCTGCTCAAACTGCAACTTGATAATCTTGCTCGAAAAAGCATATCGGGCAATATTGTCCTGCATGGAATTCCCCTGACTCCCAAATAGAACCTTCAAAACATTTTTGACAAATTCTGCGGAAAAATTTGTTTTCCCGCAGCAACGCCGAACTACATAAGTAGACCTGTATCTATAAGAGGATCATCGTCAAGTGTTACTGTTGTCAACTTACCTCCCTCAAACATTGAATCAAGCATATTGAAAAAAAATTGAATACGTGTGTTTAAGTGATCTGGGCTTTGACAGTAACAAATTTGTACGTGTGTATGAATGTCTCACAAAATAAAATCATACACTCTTCAAAAGAGCGAATGAATTTCGGCGCAGCAAGTGTCTACACTCTGTCTTTACGAGGAGCGGGAGGGTGTTCGTCAAAACAAAAACAGAAAGCCCACCGAAATGCATTGTTCACTTGCATTCGCTCAAGTCATTGTGTTCTGCAAGTGGAACTCATGAAGATGGTGAATCGCATGCATCAAAAAGGACAGCTGATGGACGAGATTAAATGAAGGTAATATAATTTAATTGCTTAAGGTAAAACGTAGTTTTTTTAATTTTTAATTAAAATAATGAATTTGTTGCTTGATATATATCTTCTTCTTCTTAATGGGCGCTACAGTTCGGGGTGAACCTGGGCCTCAACCAACATGCCCCTCCAGCTAGCACGATCTTTTGCAAGCCTTTTCCATTGCCGCACACCCAGTTGGCTAAGGTCCCCTTCCACCTGTGTGCGCCATCTTAAGTGCGGCCATCCTCTGCTTCTTCGTCCCTCGGGGTTTGACTTAAAGACTCTCCGGGCTGGAGCTATGGTGTCTATTCGCTCTACATGGCCCAGCCATCTTAGGCGTTGAATCCGTAGACGCCTGACTAGGCTCATGTCACTGTACAGCCCGTAAAGTTCGTGGTTGAATCTTCTCCTCCATTCCCCGTCTGCGTTTATAGGCCCGAAAATCACGCGCAAAATCTTTCTCTCGAACTGACCAAGGGCCTCCTCATCCGCTTTTGAGAGTGCCCATGCTTCTGCGCCGTACAACAGGACCGGGATGATAAGGGTCTTATATGGAGTCAACTTTGTCCTTCGGGAGAGGGCTCTATTACTCAGTTGCCTCCTGAGCCCAAAGAAACAGCGATTGGCAAGTGTGATTCTGCGTTGGATTTCGGAACTGATGTCATTGTTCCAGGTCACTGCGGAGCCAAGGTAAACGAAGTCCTTAACTACCTTGAACTTATATCTGCCTATACAAACGTTCTGGCCGAGACTTCGGTGGTGAGCGTACTTTTTTGATGACAGCTTATACTTAGTTTTGCCCTCGTTTACCGCCAAACCATTTTTCGCCGCCTCCATCTCAATACTCGCAAACGCCTCATTGACATCTCGCTGTGATCTACCTATTATGTCATTATCGTCGGCGTATGCAAGGAGTTGCGAGGATTTGAAATAGATTGTGCCTCTTGTATTGGCCAGTGATTTTTGCACAATCATTTCCAATATGATGTTGAAGAAATCAGACGACAGCGCATCGCCCTGCCTAAATCCTTTTCTGACATCAAAACTATCGGTAAGGTGATTACCGATTCGGATGGAGCAGCGAGAATTCTCAAAAGTCATTCTGCATAGTCTGACGAGTTTAGCAGGTATGTCAAAGGTAGACATAGCGTTGTATAGCTCATCTCTAATTACGCTGTCGTATGCGGCTTTGAAGTCGACAAATAGTTGGTGAGTGTCGACTTGAAATTCATTGGTTTTTTCCAGGATCTGCCGTAGTGTGAAAATTTGGTCGATGGTGGACTTCCCTGGCCTGAATCCGCACTGATAAGGACCTATCAGCTTATTTACAAAAGGCTTCAGGCGCTCACGCAAGACGGCAGAGAAGATTTTATAGGCGATGTTAAGGAGACTTATTCCTCTATAGTTTGCGCAATCAGAGGGGTCTCCTTTCTTGTGGATCGGGCATACGATGCTGAGACTCCAATCCTTGGGCATGCTTTCCTCTGACCATATCTTAGAGATGAGCTGGTGCATGCTCCTAAACAGGTCATCCCCAGCTGCCTTGAAGAGCTCAGCAGAGAGTCCGTCTGCGCCAGCAGCTTTATTCGACTTGAGCTTCGATATGGCAATCTTAACTTCGTCGAGGTCAGGGGGACAGAGTTCTCTGCTGTCTCCGTCGATTAGAAATGGATGATTCTGCCTGACAGCAGTATATTGACTAACATCGCCGTTATACAGTCTGCAGAAGTGGCTTTTCCATATTCTCGGCATCGAGTGCGATTCTGCTACTAGGTGTCCGTTCTCAACCCTGCAGGCTTCCGTTCTGGCTTTATAACCTTGGCATGTTCGCTTTATCTGTTGATAAAACTTTCGAACGTGACGCCTGCAGTAACACCTCTCCAAATCCTCAATCGCCCGCTTCTCGTGCTCTTTCTTCTTTCTTCTAAGAAGCTTATGCTTCCCCCTTCTTTTTGACTCGGAGAGCTCACGAGCTGCTCTTGTTCTTTTATGCAGCGAGGCCTTATATGCATCCTGCTTCGCTGTGTGAATCCTCGTGGTCTTTTTCTTATTTTTTTTTTGAAATTCGCGCAGGTTCAAGAGTTTATATTCTCTTATGATGTGTCTATAGACACACAACCTGAACGGAGTGCAGTGGTTGGGTCGTTGATGTTCGTTCACTACTCTCAGGGGTGGTTGTCCTAGATAGGACGAACCAGGTGTTTCTTCGTGGTGGAGCCTTAAAACCCAAAACTTCGGATGCAGAGCTTTTCAGGGCTTGTTTGCAAAGGCTCCACTGCTGTTCTGTTGATAGCTTGGAGGATTGAGGTGTATTGGAGAGCTTAAGGGAGACGCGATCGGTAAAAGCACGAGCGGTTTCTGGCGATAGTAGCTTTCCGCCATCATAACTTTGTATTCTTACTCTACTCCGCTGCGTTCGTGATATCCGTAAGCGCATCTTGGCTACTGCAAGATAGTGGTCCGAGTCGATGTTAGCCCCTCGGAAAGTTCGAACATCAAGAATAGTGGAGGAGTGTCTGATTTCGATCGCGATGTGACCAATATGGTTGGTAGTCGATTGATCAAAAGACCGCCAGGTGCCTTTGTTTATATCGAGGTGCGGGAAGCGCGTACTGGCTAGAAGGAGATTTCGCCCCGTAGCAAGATCAATCAGCCTGTGTCCGTTATCGGAGGTGGTGTCGTCTAGGCTATGTTTGCCGATGACTCGTTCAAAGATGCTTTCCTTTCCCAGCTTAGCATTGAAGTCTCCTAGAACAATTTTGATGTCATAACTGGGACATTGGGCATACGTTCTGTATAGGAGATCGTAGAACTCATATTTGGCGGAGTCATCCTTGTCTTCCGTGGGGCGTGGACGCAGGCTGATGTTAAAAAATGTAGCCTTGATACGGATTGTTATGAGTCGTTCGCTCACAAGCCGAAAGTTTAGGACTTTTTGCCTTAGTCCACCTCGAACACCATATACGCATCCAAGCAATCGATGTCCTCTCTCCCTATAGCAGTCACCGTAGTAAATATCGCAGTTTTTCGTCCGCTTTATACCCGGTCAATTCCATCGCATTTCCTGGATGGCGGTTATGTCCGCTATGTAGTGAATACACTACACCACATACCAAATCCATGACCACGATCAACCAATTGTCTACGCCCAGCATTACACTCAGTGCCCAACTACTCAGTTCGGTCTTGACCTACATATGTTACTTTCCTGATCGCTTTGCTTAGCAGTGACACCAAATCACGTGCACTTGAAGGCAAAGCAAATGCGAAAACAAAGCAAATATGAAACATAAACAAACCAAGTCGGCTGAATGGGTACAATGCTGATGATGCGCTTGTGACTCTGACCAATTGCCCGGCGTATAGTGCGCTTGTGCCAATTACACAATGCGTTGAACTAAATCGAAATACCGATGATGCGCTTATGGCTTTGACCGACTTGATCTATGGTTATGAGAATTTCACAAGGCATGTATGTGATAGAGGGGATAGATCACCCAGAACAGATGATATAAAAGGAAAGAATTGAAAGGAAGAAGCAGCAGTAATAACACACCGCCACACACACTCATAACCTTTAATTTAATTTAAATAAATTATATATATTAATAAATCTACAGCGTGTGTTTTACTCTCCGCGGGATATTCTTCTCCCTGTCGTTTAGGGAAAGCACGATATCCAGCGAACAACATTTTGGTGGCAGCGGTGGGATTCACGAAAAGGATTCCGCTACCAAAATATACGAGCTTAAAACTCGATGCGTATTCTGGGGCTACACACCAGAAAGTGAAAAGTGATGCGTATTCTGGGGCTACACACCAGAAAGTGAAAAGTGATGCGTATTCTGGGGCTACACACCAGAAAGTGAAAAGTGAAAGGCGAAAAGTGAAAAGTGGCCGACAGCAGCAGCAGCAGAAAGAAGAACAACCGACCACAGCAGCAGAAAGAAGAACAGCAGCAGCAGAAATATTAACATCATTAAACGTAAATATTGTCATATGGTCCTTTAGTTTTTCATATATTTCTTGTTACTAGTTGTTTGTTTTACATATAGTAGTTGTTACTTTTGATTCTTCACCGTCTGCGTGATCATTTTCAAACATTTTTACCCGACGCAACGCCCAAACTTTGAAGCTATTCAAAGCCCTACCCTTCTTTCTCCATAACACCGACCCCATAACACTTTCCGAAACATCCACTATGGACACGAAAATTTCTCTGAATGACATCAATAGCTTCATTCCTGCTTTTGATGGCAAGCCTGACGAACTATCCAAATTCATTGAATGTGGCAACACCCTCTTTTCTTACATAAGAGAGGAAACGCAGCACAAGTTATTCCTTAGTATTGTTAGGACTCGGCTCCAAGGCCCTGCCTTTGAGCTGATAAGACACAAAGAACTGGCGACATGGAAAGATCTGGTAATTGAGCTGGAATCCCAGTTTAAGGAACACAGATCTCGCACTTCCGCGCAGAACCAGCTTCTGGCAGCCAAGCAAAACGCCAGAGAAACGATCAAAGAGTATGGTGACAGAATCTCTTCGTTACTTCTCGCGCTTGACTCAGCCACGTACGATAGTCCCAACGAAAAAGCCGTCCAAGATTTCCTTATCAAGGAAAACCACAGACTTGCTTTGCAAACATTTGAAGATGGAATTACGAATCATAGTTTAAGATTGCTAGTCAAATCCCACAGTGCCAATCAATTGAAAGAGGCAATATCTTACGCCATCGATCAATCTCTCCGCATAAGTCACGACAACTCCTTTTCCACATTTTCGACAAGAAGCAACACACCTCGACTTATCTGTCAGACCTGCAATAAAACAGGCCACACTTTGGCAACCTGTTATCGGAACACTAATTTGCCAAATTTTATTCCCCGTTCCATTAAACATGAAGCACAGTGCAACCTGCAAACAATTCGGTGCGGCTATTGCAACAAACCCCATCACACGGAAAATGAGTGCCGGCTCAAGATGTCTCACTCAAGACAGAACCAAGTCTCTCGATACTCTAATAATCATCAACCTCACTTGCAAAACCGCGGTAACCGACATCCGGATCACGTAAATCGACAGGTTAACTTTCATCATGTACAACAACGTCCCCATACACTGAACAACAATACGGGAAACGACCTCCGTCGGGAGGAGGTAAACGGCAACTCTCCCCGACTAACAATCCCGGCCGATGTACACCCCCAACCATATTCTCAATAAAAATCCCCCTCGTTCCTAATAATAATTTATCAATGATACAAGTCCCTTTCGAGGATGGAAAATACAGAGATCTAATCATAGACACTGGTGCTGAAATCAGTATCATGTGGAGCTCCACCAATTCGCCTTTACTAAATAGAGATATGATAATATCCACTATGAGCGGTGAAAAGGTGACGAGTTCCAACATGACCACTGAAACCTTGCTTTTCCAAATGGAAGAAGATTTAATTAAAATATCACACCCCTTTCACATCCTGGACCACCAAGCCCAACAAAACTTCGACGGAATAATTGGGAACGACTTTTTAATAAAATACAAATGCTACATTGACTACCGCGAACATTTCTTAATTATTAATCCCTTTGTACCAAACTCCACTGCCATTATTTCTGGGCTAGGAAAGGTATTCAATAAATATCGGCCCCCTCAGAACACCAGAAGGCAACTTATAATAAACTCTAAGGCATATAAAGAAATGAACCCCTTAGAAAAACGTCAAGAGGCCGTACCTTGCGAGGTAGTACCTACGGGTAATTCTGGAAAATATGATATTAGTGCTAAACGGTGCGACCTAAGGCGACCAAACCCTAAATCAATTATTGGCAAACTCCGGTTTGCAACCAACGGGTCTAACCCAACAGATTTTTGTTCCTCTACTTTTAACGCAGTATACCATAACGACACTGGAGTAGAAACAAAACCGAAATGGGAACCGACATCTGACTCCTCAACTCAAAACGGACCAGAAATCAAACCAAAGTACCCCGAACATACAAGGAGTAGACCAATACCCAGTAAGCTTCAAAATTTGACGGATAACCTAGACGGGATGATTCTTGTATCACCTGAGGAAACCCTATTAGAAAACCCAGCCAAGCGTAAGACTAAGTTAAACAAAAGCTTAGCGGAAAATAAGACTGAGGTTACGCAAAACCCGGCAGACAACGAGACTAAGACGAAAGAAACCTTAGCAGAGCATAAGACCGAGATCAACAATAACAAACAAGGAAAAATAAATAAATCTTTCATTTTTTTAAAACAAAGGAGCCAACAGGTAGTTGAAATTCCATTTAACCAATTAACCCCGTCTGAAATAGTAACAAAGAAACAGCAAATAATTCCAGGAGTTTACCTAGGCGAGACATTAGCCAAACCTCATAACGCAAAAATTAAGGTACTTCTAATGAACACATTGGAAACGGACCAAAAAATTAATATTCACACAATCAATTTAGAGTGGGATGATCTTAATAATTTCAGGATAATCAGAGAGGAAAAACAAAAAAACTCCGTAACAAACCGACTACGTAAACTAGAGTCACTAATTGAATTAGACCACTGCAATGCGGAAGAAAAAAGGTCGATCCTTAAAATCTGTCGTGAATATAATGACTTGTTCCATATTGAAGGGGATCACCTGTCATATACAGACTCAGTACGACACAAGATAATAACCGAAGAAGGTAAGCCGCCCTTATTCACAAGACCCTATCGGCTCCCAGAAAGCCAAAAGAAGGAAATCCATAAACAAGTTAATGAAATGGTGGAAGACGGCATAGTACAACCAAGTTATAGTCCATGGAATTCGCCCCTGCTTCTGGTCCCCAAAAAATCAGCCAAAGATGGTTCAAAACGTTGGAGGGTAGTCGTCGATTTCAGGAAACTAAACGAATTGACTCTTGGAGATGCCTATCCACTACCCAACATAACCGATATTTTAGACCAATTAGGAAATTCAAAATACTTTAGTACGCTTGACCTAGCCAAGGGGTTCCACCAAATCCTAATGGATGAAAAAGATAAGAGTAAGACGGCATTCAGTACCCCGTTTGGACATTACGAGTACAATCGTATGCCATTTGGACTTAAAAATGCCCCGGCTACATTCCAGAGGCTGATGAACAACGTATTAATGGGATTACAATGCATTGAATGTTTTGTTTACGTAGATGACATCGTCATCTATGGATACGATCTGCACAACCACAACACACGACTCATCAAGGTTCTTAATCGCCTTCGAGAACATCGGTTGAAACTGCAACCTGAGAAGTGTCATTTCATCCGAAAGGAACTTATCTACCTGGGACATGTCATTTCCGAAGAGGGAATTAAACCAGATCCCGAGAAAATCAAGGCAGTGAAAACATTCCCGGTACCAAAGAAGCCAAAGGATATTAAATCATTCCTCGGTTTCGTGGGATACTATAGAAAATTTATTCCTAATTTTGCAGATCTGGCCAAACCCCTAACAAAACAATTGAGAAAAAATGTTGTTTTTAAATGGGATGCTTTTTGTGATGAGTCGTTCAGGAAACTAAAAGAACAAATTATAAAACCCCCTATTCTCACTTACCCTGATTTCAGCAAAGAATTCATTATCACAACAGATGCAAGCGATATAGCATTAGGAGCAGTACTCTCCCAAGGTCCAATAGGAGAAGACAAACCAATCTCTTTCGCCAGCCGCACCTTAAACGATGCAGAAACACGGTACACGACTTCCGAAAAGGAATTACTTGCCATTACTTATGCCCTAAAACAATTCCGGCCGTACGTTTTTGGAAAAAAATTTACAATATGCACTGACCATAAGAATTTATTATGGTTAATAGGTCAAAAAAACCCAACTTCAAGACTTTTACGCTGGCGTATCTTGATGGAGGAATATGAGTTTAAAATTGTGCACAAATCAGGCAAAAGTAACGCCATAGCCGACGCCCTTAGCCGCGTGAGACTGGCAGATGAAGAGGAGAGCAAGGTACTGGTAACCACCAGAAGTCAACAACAGACTCTTAACGTGGAAAGCAAGGACCCTAACGTAGCAGTAAACACGAATACTCAATTCACTGCAAGATTGAATATTATCGAAAAAACGGATCCAATATTTTCAAATAATAAGGCCCCATTCAAAATTATACTCCTTCCTCTTATAGAATGCCCTGATGAAGAACGGTTACGAAAACAATTTCGGGATTTCTTAAAACCTGAAATAGGACAAATCTTAAGCCTTTCACAAACAAATTGTCACTATAATATAGCCACTTTACCAATCCCTTTAAGAAGTACCTCTGACCACCAAATCTTAACCAACTGCCTTCGAACATCCCTCAAAAATTGCAAAGAAAAAGGGTTGAGCTCCTTAGCAATTTCCTTGCCACCTAGCGGAAATAACCAAGACGAAATAAAAACGACAATACGCACTACCTTCAAACAAGAGCAAATGAACATATACATACACATTGATACACGAATGATACTAGACAAACCAGAAGACATAGCACGAATACTGCACGAATACCACGAGTCCGCTTTCGGCGGGCACCAAGGAATAACACGCACATTAAAACGAATAAAACAAACATACTACTGGCCAACCATCACACGTGATACGATAGAGTACATCCGAAAATGCGAATCATGCCAGAAGAATAAGTCGTCCAGGCATACGAGAATACCTTTAAAAATGACAACTACAAGTAAGACACCTTTCGAGCGAATAGCTTTGGACATTGTGGGCCCCCTACCCGTCAGTTACGACAACAACAAGTACATACTAACTTTCCAAGACGACCTAACAAAATTTAGCGAAGCCATCGCAATACCCAATGCGGAGGTCAACACAATAGCTCGTATGCTAATAGAAAAAATAGTTTGTCGATTCGGCATTCCCGATTCAATATTAACAGATCAAGGTACGAATTTCCTCAGCAACCTCTTCAAAGAAGTGTGTAAAATATTGAAAACGAAAAAGTTGCAAACCTCCCCGTATCACCCTCAGACCAACGGCGCACTTGAACGCAGCCACAAGACATTAGCAGAATACTTAAGACACTATGTGAACCAGGACCCGCTCACTTGGGACACATGGCTCCCCTATTCCATGTTCGTTTACAATACGACCCCGCACACTAGCACGTCTTATAGCCCACACGAACTTTTGTATGGTTATCCCGCAAAAATACCCAGCTCACTCACCAGAAACCCCCAAATTTCGTATAACTATGACAACTACGCAAGCGAACTTAAAGCTCGACTACAGCATGGCTATAAAATTGCCCGAGAACAGCTGTACGACAAAAAACAAAAGACGAAGCTACACTACGACAAAAATAGCAAAACAAAGATTTTTAACGTAGGAGACAAAGTTCTGATGAAAAATCAGACAAGACGAAATAAGTTTTCTGCTTTATGGGAAGGACCATATGAGGTAATCAAAATTTTATCGGACGAAAACACAGTAATACAAGTCGGCAGAAAGTCCAAGCTCATACATAACAACAACTTACAACTTCTACACGAATAACACGATCCAAATCAAACCAAACAATAAATATAGTCCACTAATAGCCTGCCGCCTTTTCACACTGTACACACCAAATTTGCCACAACTCCCGAATTTAGGTTAAGTATCTCAACAGACGGTTAAGGGTACAAAAGATACATTCGCATGTAAAGAAAAAAAATATACATATATATTTCCATATAATTTGTTTTTGCCTTACCAATTAAGAAAAATATTTTTGTGGCAATATTCTTAAAGTATACAAGATTATAAAACATGTTCTTCTTGATTAGCATACGTATATCGCCCATATAATTTAGTAATATAAAGTCCTACCAATTACAAAAAACATGTATAGTATTATAAGTCCTACCAACTATTCAAATGTTTTCTATGTAAGCGAAAAATAAATAATTACAAATGTTCACACATATGTGCATACATATATTTTGGTTAGCGTAACTTGTCTATATAATACAATACAACATAAGCCCTATCAAAAACAAAAAAACGGTTAATACATACATACGTATATTTATACATCTTTTATGTTCTCTGTTATCCTGTATGTAACCAATATGAATCTATCTATAGTCGAAATTCAACCAAAATTTTGTAAGCTTCTCCTCTCAATTCTCCCTCCTTTTGACGGAAATTCAACCTCTTCAAGGCATAATTTCCTCTCTTTAAGGAGAGCGGGATGTAGTGAATACACTACACCACATACCAAATCCATGACCACGATCAACCAATTGTCTACGCCCAGCATTACACTCAGTGCCCAACTACTCAGTTCGGTCTTGACCTACATATGTTACTTTCCTGATCGCTTTGCTTAGCAGTGACACCAAATCACGTGCACTTGAAGGCAAAGCAAATGCGAAAACAAAGCAAATATGAAACATAAACAAACCAAGTCGGCTGAATGGGTACAATGCTGATGATGCGCTTGTGACTCTGACCAACTGCCCGGCGTATAGTGCGCTTGTGCCAATTACACAATGCGTTGAACTAAATCGAAATACCGATGATGCGCTTATGGCTTTGACCGACTTGATCTATGGTTATGAGAATTTCACAAGGCATGTATGTGATAGAGGGGATAGATCACCCAGAACAGATGATATAAAAGGAAAGAATTGAAAGGAAGAAGCAGCAGTAATAACACACCGCCACACACACTCATAACCTTTAATTTAATTTAAATAAATTATATATATTAATAAATCTACAGCGTGTGTTTTACTCTCCGCGGGATATTCTTCTCCCTGTCGTTTAGGGAAAGCACGATATCCAGCGAACAACATTTTGAAATTAATCTCACAAGGCATAGATGTCCTAAAAAACGAGGAATCAGAACCACTACTAACATTGGACAAACATAATCTGCACCATTACTCGTTAATCTATACGATAGTAGCATTAATGCTGGTCCTACTATGCATTAAACGCTACCAAATCTACACGGTCAATAAAAACGAAACCCATGACGAAAACAAAATCAACAAAGTCACGAACAAAACTGAACAGACTTCGCGAATAGACATAAAACCTACAACTCCCGAATTTAGGTTGAGTATCTCAACAGACGGTTAAGGGTACAAAAGATACATTCGCATGTAAAGAAAAAAAATATACATATATATTTCCATATAATTTGTTTTTGCCTTACCAATTAAAGACAATATTTTTGTGGCAATATTCTTAAAGTATACAAAATTATAAAACATGTTCTTCTTGATTAGCATACGTATATCGCCCATATAATTTAGTAATATAAAGTCCTACCAATTACAAAAAACATGTATAGTATTATAAGTCCTACCAACTATTCAAATGTTTTCTATGTAAGCGAAAAATAAATAATTACAAATGTTCACACATATGTGCATACATATATTTTTGTTAGCGTAACTTGTCTATATAATACAATACAACATAAGCCCTATCAAAAACAAAAAAACCGGCCAAGTGCGAGTCGGACTCGCGCACGAAGGGTTCCGTACTATTATGTATAAAAACTCCAAAAAAAGCATGTCTGTTGTATGGGAGCCCCATTTATACATATATTTATTATATTCTGTCTAAGTATATACAGAAATACATAATCAGTGACATTTTATTCTCACTTTTCGGATAGTTAAAATCTAGAATGTTGTAATTTTTAGAAAATACTCATTTTTTGAGTGATTGCCAATTTGGGTTTAGACGTGGCAAATCGACTGAAACTGCTTTATTGAAATTAACTGGTGAAATATATAATAGTCTAAACACTTCTCAAACACCATCAACATTATTTGTTGATATCAGTAAGGTCTTTGATATGGTTAATCATACTTTGCTACTCGATAAACTTTACAAAGCGGGTTTCAGAGGCTCCATTTATAAATGGTTTTCTTCTTATTTATTCAACCGTTATCAAGTTGTGAAAATTAGGAATGTTTACAGTTCTATAGACTTCTTAAATATGGGTGTTCCCCAAGGAGCAGGATTGGGCCCAATCCTTTTTCTAATTTATGTTAATTCGTTTTTCTTACAACCTTTTAAAGGCAAAATAACTGCCTTTGCTGATGAAACACCTCTTTTCCACTCAAACACTAACTTAATTGATAGTTTTGCAGATGTTAACTGTGACCTAGATATGTTAAGGAGATGGTTTAATTATCATAAACTAATAATTAGCAACAAAACGAAGTACATGATATTTAATATCAATGGTAGAGTTTTCAGAGACCTTCCCTTATATTATCATGCACTATTGTGTAATCGATTTGTTCTTGAAGATATAGTATCCAACAATCAAGAATGTTTGAAAATTGCTTCTTGATTGAACACGTGGACAGTTTTAAATATTTAGGTGTTACATTGGACCAACAACTTTGTTGGAAAGACCATTCAATATATTTGAAACATTATCTAGGTAAATGGGGTTATAAGATAATTATTCCATCTCAGTATGCACTTTAATCTCTACCCGTTTTAAAATACTAAATGTATACTCGCACCGATATGGAACTAGCAAAAACATGTCCATGTCCGGAACTAAATGTATTATCGCACCGATATGGAACTAGCAAACCATGTCCATGTCCGGACCTGAATGCATACATACACATGTATGACATTCGTTCACGAAATGCGGTGCGGGCATTATATTCTTTCATTTCTTTTCTTCATTTCAGTTCAAGTGTGCTGTACAGTGTACATCAACTGTTCGAGCTTTATCGCCACATCTCCATACTTTTGGGTTTCTTAAAAACCACAGGGTATAAGTCATACCGTATGAGAAGCATGTTCGTTGCATTTATGTTTTTTTTTTTTCGTTTTGTACATATGTGCTTGATGAATAAGGGTTGAATGGAACTATGGAACTCTTTTCGTTCAATTTGCGGAGCGAGAGGACATGTGTCCGAGAGAGGACATAGTTCCGTGAACTATACATGTCCGGAATTACCCAACTCTACTTCGTAATGTACATATGTATGTATGTATGGATGTATGTATGTATACTTATACATAGCGTAGAGATGTGTGAGTGTATGCACGTATGTGATGCGTATGCACGTATGTACGTATCGGTTCGTATGTGTGCAAGATCGCTTGCTCCTCTTGCTCACTTGCTCCTCTCCACCTGCCGCGACGACGTGCGAAAGGGATGCTAGGCCAGCTGCGAGGACTGGTCATGAGCAATGACGCCACGCGATTGCCCTCACGCCGACTTACCCGCAGCAAGAATCGCGAATTTGCTACGAGACTCGCGAAATATCCCACGCAAAAGAAAAAAAAAAACACCGTCATCGTTTCCAATTCAATATGTCACAAATTTTATTTCCTTAACCTAACTTTATCTAGGTTTACAATTAATCCTTAAAACTACCCTACACCGTATGTCAATAAAAAAAGTCGAAATAAATAAAAAAAATATATGTAAAATAAAAAAAAAAAAAGGAATTCACTGTTCAAAAAAGTAAACAAACCGCAGCTTGAGTATTCGAACAGTCGTACCGAAACTCCTCTGACCAACGACTTAGCCCGCATCACCAATCGCGACACGCAAATTTGTGATTTCAATACCTTTTACAATGAACGTGATATCCGCGACCAACGTAGGCAATAGGACACACGGTACGGCCGCGTACCGGGAACTGCTTAAAACCGTACCGGAGTTCTTCCCCGAAGATCACTCTCCGAGTACTTCATCGAAGATTTCTCCCCGAGTTCTTCGCCCACTCTCCCTCATGTGCTACTTAGGAACAAAAAAAAAAAGCAAAAATGCTGACCTTCTGCGGGTTGAACTCCACTCGTTCGCGTGTCAAGCGCTGATCGTACCCTCGGGCTATCCGCTTTCTTTGAGTTTGGTTTCCCAAAATGGATGACTACGAGCCTCTCACAAATGGGAACTGACCGAAAGATGACAACGAAAACCTTTCGAAACAATTTATTATTGGTTGTTTGTAATTATGTATATGTATAATTAATTTTGTTCTGTTTTTAGTATTTGTCGTGGTAGCGGCAACAGAATTACATCATTCTGTGAAAATTTCAACTGTCTAACTATCACGGTTCATGAGATACAGCCTGGTGACAGACGGACGGACGGACGGACGGACGGACGGACGGACGGACAGCGAAGTCTTAGTAATAGGGTTCCGTTTTACCTTTGGGTACGGAACCCTAAAAACGGTTAATACATACATACGTATATTTATACATCTTTTATGTTCTCTGTTATCCTGTATGTAACCAATATGAATCTATCTATAGTCGAAATTCAACCAAAATTTTGTAAGCTTCTCCTCTCAATTCTCCCTCCTTTTGACGGAAATTCAACCTCTTCAAGGCATAATTTCCTCTCTTTAAGGAGAGCGGGATGTAGTGAATACACTACACCACATACCAAATCCATGACCACGATCAACCAATTGTCTACGCCCAGCATTACACTCAGTGCCCAACTACTCAGTTCGGTCTTGACCTACATATGTTACTTTCCTGATCGCTTTGCTTAGCAGTGACACCAAATCACGTGCACTTGAAGGCAAAGCAAATGCGAAAACAAAGCAAATATGAAACATAAACAAACCAAGTCGGCTGAATGGGTACAATGCTGATGATGCGCTTGTGACTCTGACCAACTGCCCGGCGTATAGTGCGCTTGTGCCAATTACACAATGCGTTGAACTAAATCGAAATACCGATGATGCGCTTATGGCTTTGACCGACTTGATCTATGGTTATGAGAATTTCACAAGGCATGTATGTGATAGAGGGGATAGATCACCCAGAACAGATGATATAAAAGGAAAGAATTGAAAGGAAGAAGCAGCAGTAATAACACACCGCCACACACACATAACCTTTAATTTAATTTAAATAAATATATATATATTAATAAACCTACAGCGTGTGTTTTACTTTCCGCGGGATATTCTTCTCCCTGTCGTTTAGGGAAAGCACGATATCCAGCGAACAACAGCTATATAGCGGTCTAGGGCGTCCGCGAAATGTTCGGTTGCACGTGGCCTGTTTACTTACTTACTTACTTAGGTGGCGCTACAGTCCGTGGTGAACCTGGGCCTCAACCAACAAGCGTCTCCAGCCGGCACGGTCTTTGGCCAGCTGTTTCCAGTGCCGCACGCCCAGTTGGTTGAGGTCCCTTTCCACTTGCGTGCACCACCGCTGAGGCGGCCGTCCTCTGCCGCGCCTTCCTTCCGGAGTGGATTCAAAGACTTTTCGGGTCGGAGCTGTATCTTCCATGCGCTCTACATGGCCTAGCCACCTTAGACGCTGTATCCGTAGACGTCGTACCAGGCCGATGTCGCTGTACAGCCCGTACAGTTCTTCGTTATATCTTCCCCTCCATACACCGTTTGAACAAACGGGACCGTAGATAGTGCGCAGAATTTTCCTCTCGAAACGACCAAGGGCATCTTCATCCGCTTTTGTTAAGATCCAAGCCTCTGCGCCGTAAAGGAGGACTGGGATGATCAAGGTCTTATATAGTGTCACCTTGGTTTTCCGAGAGAGGGCTCTACTTCTCAATTGCCTCTTGAGCCCAAAGAAACAGCGGTTGGCAAGAGTGATTCTGCGTTTTATCTCAGCGCTGGTGTTGTTGTCGCTGGTCATCAGAGCCAAGGTAGACGAATTCCTTGACCACTTTAAAGTTATATCCGCCCATGGTGACGTTCTGGCCAATACGTCGGTGCTTTTCGTCTCTCTTAGATGAAAGCAGATATTTGGTCTTATCCTCATCATCCTTGAGACCCATCTTAGCCGCTTCTACTTCAATGCTTACAAAGGCCTCATTGACGTCTCGCTGTGTCCGTCCAATCACGTCAATGTCGTCGGCGTATGCAAGCAATTGCGTAGACTTGAAATAAATCGTACCTCTTGTGTTGGCCAGTGACTCTTGCACGATCTTTTCAAGCACGATGTTGAAAAAGTTGCACGACAGCGCGTCACCTTGCCTACATCCTTTTTTAACATCAAAATTCTCGGTTTGCTCATTACCGACCCTAATTGAGCAGCGAGAATTCTCCATTGTCATCCTGCACAGTCGGACGAGTTTGGCAGGGATGTTAAAACTAGACATGGCTTTGTATAGCTCATCTCTATACACGCTGTCATATGCAGCCTTGAAATCGACGAAGAGGTGGCGAGTGTCCATTTGGTATTCCTGGGTCTTCTCCAAGATCTGCCGTAGAGTAAATATTTGGTCTATTGTGGATTTACCTGGCCTGCAACCACACTGATAAGAGCCGATCAGGTTATCCACAAACGGTTTCAGGCGTTCACACAATACGGCAGAGAAGATCTTATATGCGATGTTAAGGAGACTTATTCCCCTATAGTTGGCGCAGTTATAGGGGTCTCCTTTCTTATGGACCGGGCAAACGATGCTGAGATTCCATTCGTCGGGCATGCTTTCCTCCGACCATACCTTGCAGATGAGATGGTGCATGCACCTTACCAGCTCATCTCCAGCCGCCTTAAAAAGCTCAGCAGACAGGTCGTCTGCGCCAGCGGCTTTATTAGACTTAAGTCTTGATATCGCTATTTTGACTTCGTCTAGGTCGGGTGGACCGAACTCTGTTACTTCGTGGTCCATTGCGAATGGCTCGTTCTGCCTGACAGCGGTATCTTGTCTATCATCGCCGTTATACAGTCTGCAGAAATGGTCTTTCCAAATCCTCAGCATCGACTGCGACTCTACTACCAGTTCTCCATTTTCATCCCTGCAGGCCGCCACTCTGACCTTGTAGCCATGGCATGTTCGTTTTACCTTGTTGTAAAATTTACGGGCGTCATACCTGCGGAAGCATCTCTCCATCTCCTCGATCTCACGCTTTCCGTGCTCTCTCTTCTTTCTTCTGAAAAGCGTGTGTTCCTCTCTTCTCTTCTGCTCATAGATTTCGCGAGCAGCTCTCGTCCGTCGTTGCAGCACGGCCTTATATGCCTCTTGTTTTGCTGCATGGGCTTGTTCGCATTGTTCATCGAACCAGGGGTTTCCAGGTGGTGGCTGTTTGAAACCTAGCACCTCTGAGGCAGCATCTCTGACGGCGCTCTGGCAATGAGCCCATTCCTGCTCTATTGTTTGTGCTGCTTTGGGCGGATTTTGAGAGAGCTTTGAGGAGACACGATCGGCAAAGATTCTGGCAGTCTCTTGCGATTGTAGCTTTCCAACGTCAAACTTACGTTGTCCTTATCGACTCCTAAGCATTCTTGATATCCTCATTCGTACCTTGGCTACAACAAGGTAGTGGTCCGAGTCGATGTTGGCCCCTCGGAAGGTTCGTACGTCGAGAATACAGGAGGAGTGTCTGGCGTCGATCGCAATATGATCAATCTGGTTGGTGGTCGATTGATCACAAGACCGCCAGGTACCCTTGTGGATGTTGAGATGGGGGAATCGCGTGCTTGCTACAAGGAGGTTACGCCCCGCTAGGAAATCGATTAGCCTTAATCCGTTGTCGGATGTGGTGTTATGGAGGCTATGCTTTCCTATGATCGACTCAAATATGTCCTCCTTGCCCAGTTTTGCATTAAAATCTCCTAGGACTATTTTTGTGTCGTAGCTGGGACATTGGGCATATGTTCTGTCTAGGAGATCGTAGATTTCTTCTTTGAGTCGATCGTCCTTTTCTTCCGTTGGGGCGTGAGCGCATATTAAGCTAATGTTTCCAAATTTAGCTTTGATGCGGATTGTTATGAGGCGTTCGCTTACATCTCGGAAGCTTAAGACTTTTTGTCGGAGTCTTCCTCTAATAACGAATCCGCACCCGAATAGGCGCTGTTTGTTCTCCTTGTAGCAGTTCCCGTAGTAGGTGTCGCAGTTTTTCATCCATTTTTTGCCTGGTCCATTCCATCGCACTTCTTGGAGTGCGGTTATATCTGCTTTATAGCAGTTGAGGGTTTGCTCCAATTGATCGCCTGCACCCGGTCTGTTAAGGGACCTCACATTCCAGGTGCAGACTCTCAAGTCCGTTAGTCGTTTGCAGGGGTCGTCAGCTTTGTATCCGTCCGTATCCGAGGCTTGTTGTCGTTTCGGAACAAGTGGGTTTTTACGTGATAGGGATGTTACCCCTAAGCACAACCCCCAACCTGGAGGGCCAGGTTCCCCTTTCCCCAGGAACAAGGGTTGGGTCGCTGCACACATTGGTTCACTACCTGGCGGGTGCCAGGGTAGCTATCCAGGGGGGCCACGCGGAGGCTGTGTGTCAACTTGGATTGAACAGGGACAGAGATCGAAGCTGGCGCTTAAGGACCTAAAATTCCACGTACAGAGCCGAAGATCATTGTCCTTTTTCCATTTTTTGCAAGGGTCGTCAACATAAATCCGGTCCGTTATATCCGAGGCTTGTGGTTGTTTCGGAGTTTGTGGTTTTTCTTACGGTTACAGCTTACTAGGCCGTAGCCCAACCGACTAATCTTGTTTTTTGGCACAGGAGGCTCACCATTCGCCCTTCCCCGTCTGCAATTTCCATAGGAAATCGAATATAATATAATAATAATAAAAATCAAAGCAATAATCAAAAAACATAAAAGAAAAACAGTGACTTAAACATTAACTTGGAAACGAGAAGGCCTGGGAGCCGGCTTACGCTTCCGTTGTTGATGACAGCAATATATGACCACTACCGCAATCATACCAGCCAGCAATAAGTAGCCTAATCCGTAATGATGATAATCATGCCATTTGATTTTTTTCGGTAGCTCCTTGGACTGCTGTATTGCCGTGTTGATTTGACCCTTTAATTTCACAAGGTCCATTTCATCATTGTCATGTACCTGCGGCAGGTCACTGATACTCGGTCGTGAAGGTTTTTGCACCCGAGTGCTTTTGTTGGTGTTTGGAATAAATGAGTTCTTGATGGTGACAGTATTATTGTACTCCAATATTCCCTTGATAGACATGGTTGGCATTTTCAGCATACAAGGTTCCTTAAACTCAAGCAAGCCATATCCAACCACTGTTATCCGAGATCCTGTAGATAATATCAACCGGTTAGAACCCTTCAATGATTTCCAGTAATCTCCAGCGGGTAGTTTTTTTAGCTTACATTCGTGAAGAGCATTGTTCTTATGATTCAACAGTGCTAATTCGCAGCTGCTAGCGGTAGCTTGTTTGGTGTAAGTGGGATGCACGTTTTTACAGAGAAAATGTTGCGACGACAACTCCTTGCATGAGCTTAATTCAAATTCGGAGAGCAAAAAAAAAATCATCTCTTGTTGGTGAAATAGCCAAAAATGGTGAAGACGTTTCCGTTAGATAGCTAAACTCGTAAGGCTGTTGTAGAATCGGAATAGGAATTAATTTAAACAATTGAAATTCCACGCTATCAGCAAGTGGGGGCCGCATTTCAAAAACAACTGCCTCTTTCAAAACTCGTCCCCTCACTGATGCCATTTTGTACAGGTCCATTGTTGATCCCTTCGCTATTGTTAGTGTAGTTGGTAGATGTGCCTTTATTAGCATAATTTGTTAAGTTGGTTATGTGTTATTATTTGAGGATTAATCCTTGAATGATTTAAATCTAAAAGTACATCTAAAAGTAGTTCATGAATCTTTCCAAAATTTGAAATCACCAGGATCAGATATGAAGTTAGGGAGGCGATATTTTGTTTAGGATCATTTGCCTCCTGTTTTTCTTGACTTATGTTTGCGATCCTGGCTAAGTAGATATTTAGAGCCTGAAATTACTGATTAATTTGAAGTACACTACGCTTTAGAAGATTTGACGTGGAATCGGCGATAGAACTTTGTTTTTGGATGAGTTCCACCAGGTGCTGCTGGTTTTGCTTGGCCTTGTGTATTTGACTTTCAATATGCCTGGCGTCATCCTGATCAAGAACCCCAAAAAGACTATTAGCCACTTTTCCCACAATATCCAGCGGCGACCTTAATATCCGAGTCCTTTCCTGCCTTCCCATATTGTAGTTGTTAAGAATCTCGTTGTTGTGATTTATAGCTGCGAGTCTGTGGGTTACTGCATCGATCGTTGGTTTGCAATATACTTTGTGAATGTTTTCCTGCGCACAAAATTCTTCCATTCTCTGGAGATAGGACGCGATTTCACGCAATTCCAAGAAATAGGCTGTAAGATTGTAATATACGTATATATTCCAGTGGCTATTAACGGTTTGTATTTTTCCAAGGTCTTCGAAATATATACCAACTGCTTCATCTAGTCGATTTATTTTCATTCGTTCTGCTGTTTGGGCCATTGACGAATGGAAACTTAAGCACACCATGAGAACAACCGAGAGCAGTGATGTTACAATCCTTTTGCGTTTAGGTATTGGTTTCAAAGGGCCTTTAGGAATTCGGCTGTTACCTCCAAGTATTCTGGCTCATTAACTGCATTCATCCCTGCTGGTATAGGCAACGGGCACAGGTTGTGTATTGCTTGTTTTAAGATGCCGTTTTGGGTTTTGACGGTGGCCACCCGAATTAAATCATCATTACCCTTTATAACTTCCTCTAAACGTCCTAGTTTCCATTTCATAGGCGGAACATTTGCTTCCTTGAGTACCACCATCGTTCCAAGGACCAAATTGGGTGATGGCTGGGTCCATTTCGATCTTTGTTGTAGGAGATGTAAGTATTCACTTGACCATCTTTTCCAGAAATGCTGTTGGACGTGTTGTATTTGACGGAATTTTTTTAGACGGAATTTTTTGGTAATTTTGCTGCCTAGGGGAGAAGGGAGCGAGCACACAGAGCAAAGAAGTTGATCGCGTTTAACTTGGCATACGCCAGCTTCGATCTCTGTCCCTGCTCAATCCTAGTTGACACACAGCCTTCGCGTGGCCTCCCCTGGATAGCTATACTGGCACCCGCCAGTTAGTTGACCAATGTGTGCAGCGACCCGACCCCTTGTTCCTGGGGAAAGAGAAACCTGGCCCTCCAGGTTGGGGGTTGCGCTTAGGGCTAACATCCCTATCGCGTAAAACAAACATTTTGTTAAGAGACAACCAATAGCCTCGGATACGGACGGATTACATGTTGACGACCCCCGCAAACGTCAAAAAGGAAACGAATTTCGGATCTGCATCTGGAACGTTAGGTCCATCAACAGACCAGGTGCAGCCGAACAACTGGTCAACTCTTTGGACTGCTATAAGGCAGACATTACCGCGCTCCAAGAAGGGCGATGGAATGGGCCAGGCAAAAAGCGGATGAAAAACTGTGATATACACTACGAAAACTGCTACAGAGAAAATAAACAACGCCTATTCGGCTGCGGATTTGTTGTTCGAGGCAGACTCAGGAAAAAAGTCTTGAGCTTCCAGTATGTAAGCGAACGCCTCATAACTATCGGCATCAAGGCCAATCTCGGCAATATAAGCTTACTATGCGTCCACGCCCCCACAGGGGAGAAAGATGACCGACATAAAGATGACTTCTATAACCTCCTAGGCAGAACGTATGCGCAATGTCCCAGCTATGACAACAAAATCGTTCTAGGAGATTTCAATGCGAAGCTGGTAAATGAAGCTATCTTTGAAAGAGACATTGGAAAGCCTACACAACACCATGTCAGAAAACGGACTAAGGCTAGTGGACTTTATGGCGGGACATAACCTGGCAGTAGCAAGTACACGATTTCCACACCTCAACATCCATAAGGGGACCTGGTGGTCTTTCGATCAATCGACAACCAACCAAATTGATCATATTGCGATCGACGGCAGACACTCCTCCAGCATCCTAGATCATTACCTTGTTGCAGCCAAGGTATGGATGCGAATTTCTCGGAACCAACGGAGTCGAGTAAGAACACCAAAATTTAACGTCGGAAAGCTGCAATCGCAGGAGACCGCCAGAACCTTCGCCGATCAAGTCTCCCTCAAGCTCCCTCAGGTCCCGATGCAATCTGCAGAAACCAGAGAACAGCAATAGAGTCGTTGTCAGAAAGCCATTAGAGAGGCCGCCTCAGATATACTCGGTTTCGAGCCACCACCGTCGAGAAACCCCTGGTTTGATGATGAGTGCAGACAGGCCCATATAGAGAAACAGAATGCATACATGGCCACATTGCATCGAAGGACGAGAGCTGCCCGCGAACTCTATTAACAGAAAAGGAGGGAGGAGCATGCGCTTCTGAGAAGGAAAAAGAAGGAGCACGAGAAGCGCGAGATCGAGGAGATGGAGGGATGTTACTGCAGGAACATGCCAAGGCTATAAAGCCAGAGCAGAAGCCTGCAGGGATGAGCACGGACAACTAGTAGTGGAGTCACAGTCGATGCTGAGATTGTGGAAGGACCACTTCTGCAGACTGTATAACGGCGATGATAGTCAAAATGCCGCCGTCAGGCAGAGCGAACCATTCACAATGGACGAAGACGAAGGAGAATCCCGTCCACCCGACATAGACGATGTTAAGATAGCGATACCTTAAGTCTTATAAAGCTGCTGGAGCAGACGGACTCCCCGCGGAATTCTATAAAGCAGCTGACGATGAGCTGGTCAAGAATATGCACCAACTCATCTGCAGGAAATGGTCGGGAGAACGCATGCCTAATGAATGGAATCTCAGTATCGTTTGCCCGGTCCATAAGAAAGGAGACCCCTACGACTGCGCCAACTACAGAAGGATAAGCCTCCTGAACATCGCGTATAAGATCCTCTCTGCCGTATTGTGTAATATATAAGTGCCTGAAACCGATCATTCCAGGTCGACACGCACCATCTTTTCGTCGATTTTAAAGCCGCGTATGACAGTGTTTATAGAGTCGAGCTATACAGAGCCATGTCATGCTTTAACATTCCTGCCAAACTCGTCAGACTGTGTAGGATGACTATGGAGAACTCACGCTGCTACATTAAGGTCGGAGGTGAAATAACCGACCCCTTTGACGTTAAAAATGGTTTTAGACAGGGTGACGCACTGTCATGTGATTTCTCATTATTATTCTTGAAAATATCGTGCGGGACTCTGCGGCCAATACAAGAGGTACGATCTACTTCAAGTCCACACAATTGCTTGCCTACGCAGATGACCTTGACGTTATTGGACGAACAAAGCGCGACGTCAATGAGGCGTACGCAAGCATTGAAGCAGAAGCGACTAAAGTGGGTCTAAGGGTAAGTGGGGACAAGACCAAATATATGCTGTCATCCAAGAAAGGCGCGCAACACCGACGTCATGGTCAGAACGTCACCTTGGGCAGCTATATATTTGAAGTAGTCAAGGACTTCGTCTACCTTGGCTCGATAGTGACAATCAGCAACGACACCAGCGCTGAGATAAAATGCAGAATAACTCTTGCTAATCGCTGCTTCTTCGGGCTCAAGAGACAATTGAGTAATAGAGCCCTCTCTCGAAAAACTAAGGCTTCCCTCTATAAAACCTTAATCATCCCGGTCCTCCTCTACGGCGCTGAGGCTTGGACGTTATCAAAAGTGGATGTAGAGGCTCTTGGGCGTTTCGAGAGGAAAATTCTGCGTGCAATCTTTGGTCCCGTTTGTGCAAACGGAGAGTGGAGGAGGAGATTCAACCACGAACTGTACGACTTCGGATACAAGGTCTAAGATGGCTGGGCCATGTAGAGCGAATGGACATCAACGCTCCGGCCTGAGGAGTCTTCGACTCCAACCCCGAGGGACGACGCCGCAGAGGACGACCGCATTTAAGGTGGCGCGGACAGGTGGAAAGGGACCTCAACCAACTGGGCGTGAGGCACTGGAAGCGGCTGGCCAAAGATCGTGCCGGCTGGAGAGGCTTGTTGGTTGAGGCCCTGGTTCACCCCGAACTGTAGCGCCATCAAAGTAAGTAAATAATTTTGCTGTCTAAAATGTCTGGCTCGGACAATGTTGTAAGTGGTTCTCCGATTAGGAAATGCCCAGGCCTCTAAGTCATTTGGATCGGATGTGATTGGAGTGAGGGGGCGTGAATTTAAAATCGCTTCTATTTGCATAACCACTGTTAGCAATTCCTCGTATGTTAAAGATGCTTCACGAAGAAAGCGCATTAACAGACTCTTTGCGGACTTAACTGCAGCCTCCCAAAGTCCTCCAAAATGCGGTGCACGCAGTGGACTATATTTCCAATTTATATCATTTTCCAAGCACATGTGATTGACACATTGGTGGCTTTTGGATTCAAACGCGTTTTTCAAATCTATAAGTTCGTCCTTTGCGCCAACAAGATTGGTAACATTGTCACAAAATATGGTATGAAATATGCCCCTTCTATCAACAAACCCTTTTAAGGCGTAGATAAATGCCTCCGCAGACAGATCGCCCACTACTTCTATGTGAACTGCTTTTGTGGAAAAGCATATAAATATCGCTAGGTCTGACTTTGTCGGACTCTTGCCTCTGACCTTGTAGTGTGTTTTCACAGGACCACAGAAATCCACTCCACAGTAATAAAATGGACGAGAGAGAGTAACTCTCTCCTTCGGCAGGTTGCCCGTCATCTGTGCGATAGACTTGGGATTTGGACGAAAGCATTTGATGCAAATATGTTAGAAGTAATTTCGTTAGCTATGAAAAACATAACTTGTAAAATAAACCGAGTCTCGCAACTCAGATCTTCTACCGTAAAAAGTTGTGAGATCCATATATTACCAAGTTGGTTAATTTATTCAGTCCCTACTTAAGGGACCTTCTGCCTTGATTTTTTACGTAATTAGCTAACCTAACAACATCTTATAGTGACCATACCAATATCAAAATCTTTTATGTTTTAAGTAAATAGATTGACCTGGCCATCGCATGAAAACACAATATAACTCACAAGTAATACATATTGTATTAAATTAGATTATTTAGTGCGATTTCCAAGTCAATCTATTTACTTACAACATAAAATCGGTGTATCTAGAAAACTGAACCGAAATTGCAAAATATTTTAGTTTTTCCTTGATTTATACACTAAACACTACTTGTGTTCCAAATTTGAAGCTTCTACGTCTGCTAGAAGTGCCTTAGACTTTTGATGATCGGTCAGTCAGTGAGTGACAAACTTAAGATACTTTGACTAGTTATAATTCTTAAACTGTATGTGTATGAATGTATGTATGTTGCCCATGAAGGACCTAAGCCGAGCTTCTCTATAATTCTCAAACTACTAGTTCCAATTGAATGAAATTTGAAATATACCGTGTGTATGGAATAGGTGCTTGGTTACTGAAAATTCAGACTTCTAGTTTTATCCACAACGAAGTTATAGGGGGTCGAAAATGGCCTATTATGTTTCGAGAAAAGGATGGTACGGCCGTGCCGCTTTTTTGCTCGACCTGGCAGGGGCACTGCCGTGCCCGCAGATATAGTTATTTTTCGGCAGCAAGACCTGATATTTAGCATCAATTATAATAGATGCATTTTTCAATCTTCCACCCACTCTAATTAGTTTAGTTTTTTCATCGAAAAATGGCGACAACGACGCTATGTTGGAACCTTTATGTACATTTGCACCCCTCTGCAGACAACGATAATCATCCGGAAATTCTCTTCTTTGCACACATACCCAAATAAAATCAGTTCCACTTTGAAGTTCATTCACTGTCATCTGCCCTCTATTTCTCAGTGACTTGTTCTTTCTGCAATTACTATTAAATCGAAAACAATACGCAAATATCTTTTGTAAGGTAAAAAAAGGAATTTCTATGATTGACTTCTTCAATTAATATTTCGTTGGTACCTGTTGTCGCTGCTTAAACAGATTTCTTCTTACGACGTTCTGGAACGTCTTCTGGAACGTGAACTCTCATCTTCGGAAAGAAAATCAGGACCATTGAACCAGGCAGACGTCTTAAGAAGCGTTTGTAATCCCATCCCTCTAGAGACCATATCAGCTGGACTAAGGCTTCCCTTTATATAGTTCTACTTGTGTATATCCGTGTTTGCTTGGATTTTCGCCACTCTATTTGTGACGTAAGTCTCCCATGTGTAAGAAGGTGATCTAATCCATTCTAGTACTGTAGTGGAGTCAGTGTAATAACGTACTTTATTTATTTTAACAGTTAGCAGTTCCAGCAGTCTTGCTACCAACTCCACCATGAGCACAGCACCCTGCAATTCCAATCGTGCTATGGAAGTTGCTCGGAGGGGCCCAATTCTCGACTACGAGCATAGCAATTGTGAGTAGATACATCCCCTGTTATCAACAGATCAAAGATATACGCATACCCCGAAGGCACTCAGGCTACTATCCGAAATTGCGTGCTGTTCAATATCGCTGCAAGGAAGGGAAGCATATCGTGGGATGCTTAATTCTTTCAACATGGAGAATTCCTTCAGGTAGTGATGCCATTTATTGGCTTGCTCTTCGGGAAGTTGATCGTGTCCTGGTGTCAGCGCTTCCCCATCGTTGTGGTCGGTACTTAGTGGACCCATTGGTCTTGAGTTGAGGATAGCCTCGACCTCGAGCAACACGGTCAGAAGTTCTTCTGCTGTTAAAAGTGCGTTTCCCACCGTTCGTTGCAATAAGTTTTTGCCCGACTTCACCGCGGATTCCCAGAGACCGCCGAAGTGTGGGGCTCTTGGTGGTATGAAGACCATTTGAAATCCTTCTACGGCTGCATACGAGCTTCCTTCAGTCTCCTCTAAGCTCCCGCGAAATCGGTCCCATTGTCGCAGTACAGTTTGCTCGGCAGTTCTCGGCGAGCGATTAACCTTTTTAAAGATAGAATAAAAGAATCGGAGGATAAGTCAGTGGCTAATTCTAAGCGTACTTCTTTTGTGGCAAAACAAACAAAAACGACTATGTACGTTTTAACAGGAGGTCGACCGCGAATTTTTAACGAGGTATACACGGAACCGCAAAAATCAACGCCACATATCAGAAAGGGTCGTTGTGCTCTAAGGCGATCGGCTGGCAACTTGCCCATAATTTGCGCCAGCAATTTTGGTCTGTACTTGAAACAGTGAACGCAGCTTTGTACAATTTTTCTACGTGCTTCTTGGGCGTTGACTAGCCACAATTTTTCCCGTAGCAAAGCTACTAGTGCTTTAGGACCAGCATGGTCATTTTTAATGTGCAAATACCGCAAATAGGACTTAATGAAGTTCGAATTTTTGGTTAACAATATCGGAAATTTGGCATCGTACTCAATCGGTGCATGTAAGAGTCGTCCGCCACTCTTAATAGAGAGAACGTGTAGCTACTATCTTGTAAATCATGCATGAATGGATTGAGCCTTTGTATATTTGCTGGCAGTGCGGCTTTTTGTTTTAATTTTCGGATTTCATCGGATGTCTATTAGTTCTAGAAATGCCAATTGCAACTCTTTGGCAGTGGGTACTGCCTCAAATGATTGGGTTTTGTTCTTTAATTTTTGAACAAATCGCATTACGTATGTAAAAGTCATGAAAAGCTTCTCGAATTTCGCCGTTCGGAACTGGCAATAAACTGTAGGTCCCTTTCACCTATGGGAAAAATGAAATCACACACAACATGGGTGATTGAGAGAAGCTCGGCTCAGGTTCTTCATGGACTGTAACGCCAACATACATATATACATACATACATTTTAAGCAACTGGAAGTTAATTGCCGCGCCATTCTTCCTACACTTAGAATCAAATATTTCTGCCTGGAGATTGCAATCAACGCTCGAGGTGCTGCGTGCATGTGTGTCTGATTCAAATATGTTAGAAGTAATTTCGTTATATAATTATTTTTCGGCAGCAAGACCTGAGGTTGAGCATCAACTATAATAGATGCACTTTTCAATCTTCCACCCACTCTAATTAGTTTAGGTTTTTCATCGAAAAATGGCGACAACGACGCTATGTTGCAACCTTCATGTACATTCGCCCCCCTCTGCAGACAACGATAATCATCCGGAAATTCTCTTCTTTGCACACATACCCAAATAAAATCAGTTCCACTTTGAAGTTCATTCACTGTTATCTGCCCTCTATTTCTCAGTGACTTGTTCTTTCTGCAATCACTATAAAATCTAAAACAATACGCAAATATCTTTTGTAATGTAAAAAAGAATTTCTATGATTGACTTCTTCAATTAACATTTCGTTGCTACCTGTTGTCGCTGCTAAAACAGATTTCTTCTCACGACGTTCTGGAACGTCTTCTGGAATAACATATTGTATTTTTTCCCATGAACTCTCATCTTCGGAAAGAAAATCAGGACCATTGAACCAGGCAGACGTCTTAAGAAGCGTTTGTAATCCCATCCCTCTAGCGACCATGTCAGCTGGACTAAGGCTTCCCTTTATATAGTTCCGATGTCCTAATTCCGTGTTTGCTTGGATTTTCGCCACTCTATTTGTGACGTAAGTCTCCCATGTGTAAGAAGGTGATCTAATCCATGCTAGTACTGTAGTGGAGTCAGTGTAATAACGTACTTTATTTATTTTAACAGTTAGCAGTTCCAGCAGTCTTGCTACCAACTCCACCATGAGCACAGCACCCTGCAATTCCAATCGTGCTATGGAAGTTGCTCGGAGGGGCTCAATTCTCGACTACGAGCATAGCAATTGTGAGAAGATACATCCTCTGTTATCAACAGATCTAAGATATACGCATGCCCCGAAGGCATTCAGGCTACTATTCGCAATTGCGTGCAGTTCAATATCGCTGCAAGGAAGGGAGGCATATCGTAGGATGCTTAATTCTTAATTCTTTCAACATGTAGAATTCCTTCAGGTAGTGATGCCATTTATTGGCTTGCTCTTCAGGAAGTTGAATATCCTAGGATAACTTTGTTTTCCATAGTTCTTGCAAAAAAAGCTTCCCGAGCACTATTGCAGGTCCAAGTAATTCCAACGGATCAAATAGCCGGGCAAGATTGGCTAGTACATTTCGCTTGCACACACGTTCATATAATCTGTCAAAATCAAACTTAAACTTGCATCAGATGAAGGATCCCAAATTAATCCCAACGTTTTAATCACTTCTGATTGATGAAACGTAACAAGTTGTCCTTTATGTTTTTCCGGAATTTTTTCAAGTATTCTCGGGTGGTTGGCGCAAAACTTTCTTAACTTAAAGCCACCCAGTTTCAACAGATGACTGATTTCAGTTAACAATTTTTTGGCATCTTCTACACTCTCTGCACCTGTAAGGCAATCGTCAACGTAAACCCCAGCAGCACGGGGGTATTGACCCTTGTTATCATCTGCTAACTTCATCATGCATTTCGTAGCTAGATATGATGCAGATGCTGTGCCGTATGTTACAGTATTAATCTGACATGTTTGCAACGGGTGGTCATGTTGGGATCTCCATAAGATTAATTGCATCATTTTATCCCTAGAATCTACTAGTATCTGTCGGTACATCTTGCTTATGTCCCCAGTGAAAACATATCTATGTATTCGAAAGTTGGTTATAATGGAAAATAGATCTAGTTGAACTGCTGGACCAACCATTAAAATATCGTTAAGTGAATATCCGGATCTGGGGGCACGGCAGTGCCCCTGCTAAGTCGAGCAAAAAAGCGGCACGGCCGTACCATCCTTTTCTAAAAACATAATAGGCCATTTTCGACCCCCTATAACTTCGTTGTGGATAAAACTAGAAGTCTGAATTTTCAGTGACCAACCAAGTATTGCATACTTCAAATTTCATTCCATTTTAACAAGTAGTTTAAGAATTATAACTAGTCAAAGTTTCTTAATTTTGTCACTCACTGACTGACTGACTGACCGATCATCAAAAGTCTAAGGCACTTCTAGCAGACGCAGAAGCTTCAAATTTGGAACACAACTAGTGTTTAGTGTATAAATCAAGGAAAAATTAAATAGCCCAGGCATTTTAGGTTTATTTGCGGAAAAATTCCTAGTGAGCTGAAATTTCGTATACACCTTTATTACGGCGTTGTAGTCACACTGCTCCTCAAGGACGAATAGGTGTCATTAATTGCCACAAAAAACTAAAATTGCCAATGTTTCAGCACTTACCTGTAGGTATAAAATCTCCTTTATTCAAAATCCTAGCTGCTCCTTTTTTCAAAATATCGAGATTTTTCACTATTTTGATCTTAAATTATCGACTAAAAAGGGGACTGTATGTTATATTGATGATTATGGAGCAAATAGTTGTATATATATACAGGGTGCCCCACGAGCAGTGTGCCAAAAAGCTAGAGCGTGTAGGTCTGGTCAAGACAGGAAAAAACTCGTATGGGAGGGGGGATATATTCCCCCCGTTTAGGCGGGTGGGGCAATTTTCTAAAAAATTGACTTAATTTGGAAACAAAAAACGAAGCTGTTTTAAGGAATAGTTTCTGAGAAATCAAAATAAAACCCAACCCACTTTTTTCTAAGAAAAGCCTTTTTTTTTTGGTTTTAACGCGGCTGGACTTGTAGGCAAATTAATGTATGAAACATTGAACTGGTGTAAAATGGTACGGGTGTAACTTCTCGGTATGAAGCACTCTCCGTACTCTAGATTTGGGCACTCCAAGCTACATAGCTATCCTCCTTGTACTACGGGAGGGATTACGTCGGACCACATCCAAAATTCTTTCATCTAAGGCTGCTGATCCATTTGTAATTGATCTTTCGCTTCTTCGATCCTCTAGCACTCCGTGCTCTTGCAGACGTCGGTGGATTCTTGAAAACATGCTACGACTGGGACACCTCCGATTGGGATATTTTTCACCGTAGAGTCTTTCGGCTTCACGATTTCGACCATTAGCTTAACCATAGCAGAAGTGCATGTCCGTCAATCCTACTCGAGAGTATGAGTTTGACATCGTAATGTGTTGATGAGTTAACATCCAATTTGGAAATGGTTTTTTATTAAAAATGTATGTATGGCGTTACAGTCCATGAAGAACCTGAGCCGAGCTTCTCTCAATCACCAATATTGTGTGTGATTTCATTTTCACATAGGTGAAAGGGACCTACAGTTTATTGCCGGTTCCGAACGGCGAATTTCGAGAAGCTTTTCATGACTATTTTACTACAGGGGGTTTTGTCAGAACCCCGCTGAGGAGAAACACCGTGAAAAACACACGAGTCATCGGCGTCAGAGGCCAACACACTACCCACTCTGCCACGGTGCTCTCAAGCTTATTTTATTAGAAATACGAATACGAAAAATACGAAGCCTTTTATTAACATTTGGGTTGCAAATATTTTGTTTTTCAATAAAAAAAATTGCGGTTTTATTGTCTTAAAGTTCTAGCGGGTAGAACCCATCGGCAGCGGACAGACCCAGACGAAATTGGCAGGTCAGTTTCCAGGCGTTATCAATGAAAAAAAAAAAAAGATTAATCCAGGGCTACTCCAATACTGTGTCACCTTATTGTTTCCTCATAAACCTTCGAATTTTTTAAAAATAATAAAAGAGAGGTCAATGTTTCATACATGAATTTGCCTACAAGTCCAGCCGCGTTAAAGCCAAAAAAAAAAAAAGTTTTTTCTTAGAAAAAAGTGGGTTGGGTTTTCTTTAATTTCTCAAAAACTATTCCTCAAAACAGCTTCGTTTAAAAACAAAATGAAAGAAGAGGTTCCTGGCTTTACAAAAAAGTATATCACGGCATTGTGGATGTAACCGTTGATTTTTAATATGTTTATTTCCAAATTAAGTCAATTTTTTAGAAAATTGCCCCACCCGCCTAAACGGGGTGAATAGATACCACCTCCCATACGATTTTTTTCTTGTCTTGACCAGACCTACACGCTCTAGCTTTTTGGCACACTGATCGTGGGGCACCCTATATATATATATATACAAATATTTGCTCCATAATCATCAATATAGCATACAGTCCCCTTTTTAGTCGATAATTTCAGATCAAAATAGTGAAAAATCTCGATATTTTGAAAAAAGGAGCAGCTAGGATTTTGAATAAAGGGGATTTTATACCTACAAGTAAGTGCTGAAACATTGGCACTTTTAGTTTTTAGTGGCAATTTAATGACACCTATTCGTCCTTGAGGAGCAGTGTGTAGTGAAGATGTGAAAAATCGACATTGACAAGTGGACTTTACAAAGTGGAAAATTAAGATAAATGAGGAAAACATGCAAGCCATCTTTTTCACAAGAAAAAAAAAAGACCGTGCGGCAGGAGTTGCGCATTTTGAACAAAATGTTGTTCTGGATTGGGAATCTTATTTGATTCTCCAGGAATTTCTTCCATTACCCAGAATTTTTTAACTATTTCGTTCAACGATGGCATTCCATCGGATTGGCAGATCAAGTTACAATATTTTGTATTTGAACTCGGGCAATTCGAATATTCCCCAGATACTATCCAAGCAAGTAAGGTCTTTTGGATGGTTGGAAGTTTAGGGCCTTGTTTCATTTGACATACAGACAAAAATTCAAAGAACGTTTCTGCTCCTAACAACAAATCAATTTTTTGTGGCTTATAGAAGTATGGATCAGCATTGAATTAATGTTGCGAGGGATATTCCAACTCGCTGTATTTATAGCACTATTAGGTTTATGTGCTGATATAGAGCTCATGATCCCTTACTCTGCTGCAAAGGAATGAACATTGATTCGGGATTTTACCATTGCGTACACTTTTTTACATACTGTAGTGTTTGCGTTACCAATACCATGTCAATTTACGGACATATCTTCTCTTCGAAATTTCAACCTGTGCGTCAGTTCTTCTGTTATGAAATTTATCTGCGAACCGGAATCAAGCAGCGCTCGAGCTGGCAGATACTCGCCATTTTTGCCTTTTATCTGCACAATAGCAGTCGCGAAAATGGCTTGATCTTTTGAAGCAGAGGTGAGCATGGCATGGGAGGTCAAAGATTGGGGCACGTTGAATGTTGTTGTATACTGGTGTAGCAATGAATGATGTGCACGATTGCAAACACTACACTGACTCAACTTGCATTTCGACACCGTGTGTCCTTTTCGAAACCTTTCAGATACGGAGAGTGCAGTGAATGATTACTTGATTTAGAAAACACACATTTTGGTGTTTTTTGCTGTTTTTGCTGGGGTGGCTTAACACAAGCGAAAGATGATCTTTGATTCTTCTGACGACCAAAATCCTGTTTTGGTTTCAAATGCTTGTCATCGAGTTTATAATTAGAAGTCGTTGCTTCGTCAGCAGATATATGCTGGTATCTTTTATTAAGTGCTGCTTCACAGTCACTCCATAATGGAAGGGTGCTATAGCTATAACTGCTCCTCTCATTTTGACCTCGTGACTGCATCGACCTTTGATATCACTAAATGAATGATGATTGCATTTGCGATGTTCTTTTCATCACCCAAAGACAACAAAGAATCATAAACGGCAGAAACGGTGTCTATCATTGTTCGTAATGCAGCTGCCGATGGCTTTGCTATTTGTGGTAAGTCGAAAAGTGTTGACACATTATCGAAAAATATAAGACAATTGTTGTCATACACTCTTTTCAAGCTAGCTAGCGCTCTCGGGTAATTCTGTTCGGTGATTTGAAAAGCCTTAACTGTTCCTAAAGCTTCACCGGATAGAGATGAAATCAAATTATTGAACTTTTCAATGTCTGGAATGTTAGCGTCATTATCCACTAAACTTTCGAAAAGGCTGATAAAATGTTTGTAATCAGCGTATTTGCCAGAAAATTTGGGAAGAGACGTTTTTGGAAGTCGTGAGTGATGAGGGCCACTGAAAGAGCATTCTACTACACTAGATTTGCGCCTCTTACTCAATGTATGTATGTATATTGGCGTTACAGTCCATGAAGGACCTGAGCCGAGCTTCTCTCAATCACCCATGTTGTGTGTGATTTCATTTTCACATAGGTGAAAGGGACCTACAGTTTATTGCCGGTTCCGAACGGGGGTTTTGTCAGAACCCCGCTGAGGAGAAACACCGTGAAAAACACGTTCGATGACATGGCTGTGTCGGGATTCGATCCCGTGTCATCAGCGTCAGAGGCCAACACACTACCCACTGCGCCACGGTGCTCTCTCTTACTCAATACCGACATTAATAATGACTTCGTTAATATGCAAATGACTTCTAATTCACCGCGAAACGTGTCATTGTGATCAGCCATCTCAATGTCTGATGGTTTTGACATGACCTGATCAATATATGAATTTAATAAATCCAACCGGCATTCTAATTCGATCGGATTCTGTGACAACGTTTTTTGTTTAAATGCCGTTTTTATACGGTTGACATGTGCTGTAATAAGCGACCTTTGATGCTTCAATTGCTCAAGGTTTTCGCCTATATTCGGAGAGGCTTGCCGTTTTTTGGTCGCCATTTTTTTTTTTTTTTGTTGTATTAACTAATCAACCGAATTAATATCTATGAGAGAGAGAGTCGCAATATCGTAGATGGAATTAGCTTATCGATATATGTATTTACGATATCTGGATTACACCAATATACCGAAAAATTTCAAAGTATATGCGATATTCTCATTAAACTCTCGCCACCCAAACTAATAGTGTGGCGCAATTCTATGTATTAGAACTACAAAGATGCCTAAATGCAAACAATTGCAATGGGCAATTGTCAAATTGGAAACCAAGTTGTTTGGCGATTTTCTTATTTAGAAGTGTGTGTGTGAACGAGTACGAATGGTACATGCAACGCGAATGCATGCAATAATAGTGAATTGCGACGATTGTAGGACCGGTGCACACATGCGGTTTTTCAGCATATCCGATGATCTCGCAGCCACTTCTGGTTAGTTTGCATAGTAGGTCGTCGATGACTATCGACCAGAGAAGGGGTGAAAGGACTCCTCCTTGTGGACGTCCTTCAGCCGCCGATACTGTCACTGAGACATTCCGCATGAGGCTGATATAATACGGCTATTTAACATCGTTCTAATCCAGTGATTGGTGGGATGACATACACCCCTGCAGGATAGAGCAGTGGTGATCGAATCATAGCCAGTATTATCAAAGGCCCCTTTATATCGAGGAAGGCGCAAATTTCGATCTCCTTGTGTGTGAAACTATTTCCAAGGCGCTCCCCCAGGGGGTGTAGCGCATTCTCAGTAGATAGTTCTTTGTGATATGCAAACTGATTAGAATGCAGTGGTATCTGATTCTCCAGGATACCTCTAATATGGAGCTCTATCAGTTCTTGCATTGTTTTAAGAAGGAACGATGTCAAACTAATAGGGCGAAACAATTTAGGTTGTTCACTTGGCTTTCCAATCTTGGGTATGAAGACATGATTGACGTCCCTCCGACGTTCTTAAAAGAACTATCAATGGCGATAAAATATTTTTTTGTCACAAATATTTTATTTTTTTATTAAATTGAAATGAATACGCGGTAAAATGATCCATTTGTCACTGCACAATACAAAACAATGCACTGGAAGACGCACCTGCGTTTGCGGTGACGCTGCGGTGACGCTGCGGTCCCGCAGAAACTTGCGAGACTTCTTGCCCGCAAGAATAACGCACGGTGACGCAGCGTCAGCGCAAGTGTGTGTGCACCACTCAGTTTATTTGTGAGTACTGTAAGACGCGTGCGTCAAAAAACCGCATGTGTGCACGGGGTCCTTATCGGGCGATCGAGCACCGTACATTTTTATACATACGTACATACATATATTGCAATTGTGTTGTATTTTATGTGTAATTAAATACTTTTGAAACGCACTATGTTAGAATTTTCAAGTTTTATGTCACTTTTATTTGTTTTGTAAATAACACGCACTTATTTGTTTCATATGTATTTATACATAGTGTGATAGTATAAAATGTGTATGTATATGAGTAAAGCGACAATAATTGAAAATGTTTTACAGTGCTAATTGTACATTGAGGGCGCCGTTGCGCAGTGGTTAGTGTGTTGGACTCTGGCGCACGATGAGCGAGTTCGGATCCCGATAACACCAACGCCATCGAATGTTTATTTCGCGGCGTCCCTCCTCGGCGGGGTACTGGCAAAACCCCCCGTAGTATAACTTGCCTGGAAAAAGCTTCTCGACTCCCGCCGTTCGGAATCGGCATTAAACTGTAGGTCCCTTTCACTTGTGTGAAAAATAAATCACACACAACATGGGTGATTGAGAGAAACTTGGCTCTGGTTCTTCATGGGTTGTAACGCCACCAAAGAAGAAGAATTGTACATCTGCATACATATATGTATTTGGCACTGCATATTTTCAATTTTTGCTTTTTACCTCGTTTAGAGCAACTTCCCTTTTGTTAATTTCCTCAGCCATGGGTTTATTCTCCTTAGGGGTTGGCGATGGTTGATGGAGCACCTGTTGAAGACGGGAGCGCTTGATGTTTTTGTTGGTGTACTACATGTATGTATATATTTTTTGTCGCGGACTTCCCGACCAGTAAAGCACGCGCGTAACTTGGACTCAATTAAATCAAATTAATTAAACTGATTAACACAAGTATTTAAATTGGTTTGTTCTTGCTCGGGCACCATGAAAAAAACTTTGCGCTATTTTTTGCAACTTTCAAATGTTAAAAATTAAAAAATGCGTCCGCGTGGCTCAAGATTCGGTTCAAAAATGCTTCCTTATTTTTTTTTTCTACAAACGTTAGACAAATTAATTATATAAAAAAAAGATGACCGCTTGGGCGCGATATTCAAAAATTATACCAATCAAGCGTTGGTTCCCAAGTATTTTTACGAAGCACCAACCATTAAAATATCGTTAAGTGAATATCCGGATGTGCTTTTTGTGGAGGCATCGAATACTACTCTTAGCCTTGTTGATGAACTGTCAGGTTTCATTACGCAATGATGTGGTAGAATGTAATGTGCTTTGCCTCTCTTCTCGTCATCAATTGGACTCATATGACCAAGGGACTCATATTCTTGCATGAATTGGATGTATGCAGATTTCAACTCACTGGTTTTGTCCAGTCTTCTTTCCAATGACAAAAAACGTCTTTAAGCCATTTCGTAGGACTCGCCTAAAAATGCCCTTGGGTCCTTCCTGAATGGCGGTCGTACTACAAACTGGTTGCTCGCGTTGAACTTTGTATTATTTTGAAAGTGCGCATCGCAGTCGTGTTCTTCATTGCTCCTTGTACTTACCGGGGAATCATGATCCTCTGTTTCTCAGAACTTTCGTACGAGCTTATCTATAGAAGATAACGAAGGTTTTGTGGCCATATGACAGTACGCCGTTGTATCGCCCGCTGATGCAGTTCCAGCCACAATCCACCCCAATTTAGAATTGCGCAATACTGGGAGATTATTTGATATTTTGATATCTCCTGGTAATGGAAAAATACTTCTGCTCCCATGACCATATCAATGCGCTGGGTCTTGAAATACGTGGGATCCGCAAGTTGCACATGCGGTGGTAAATTCAAATGCATTGCGTCTATTTCTTGACCAGGTTGGTATTCACTGATACGAGGCATGGTGTTTGCCTCAATTATTGACCTTTATGGTGAGGTCTTTGATTCGATTGTCACATTGGTGACGAATTCGGCTTTGCATTCCCTTCCTCCAATCCCACTAATTGGTATATCCATCCGACGCTTCCTATGTCCCAACTCGTGAAGAAACCTTGTCGTTATGATATTCAGTTGTGAGCCTGAATCTAAGAAGACACGACAAGGAGCAGGGGACCCACACGCAGAAATGACATTGACGATTGCAGTGAACAAATATACATGGCGTTTCTTTATGTCGCAGCCTGTGGCAGCATTTGCAGATGTACCAGACGGTTTGTGGTTGTTTGAAACCCTTACCATAGCCTTATCATTATAGAGCTTACCGAATTGATTGCTAGTTGGTTGCTGTTGACTGCGCTCTCCTTGCGGATCTTGATGCTTGAATCTTTTCAAAGTTTGAAATCACCAGAATCAGATATGAAGTTAGGGAGGCGATATTTTGTTTAAGATCATTTGCCTCCTGTTTTTCTTGAAATACGTTTGCGAACCTGGCTAAGTAGATATTTAGAGCCTGAAATTGCTGATTAATTTGAAGTACACTACGGTTTAGAAGATTTGACGTGGAATCGGCGATAGGACTTTGTTTTTGGATGAGTTCCATCAGGTGCTGCTGGTTTTGCTTGGCCTTGTGTATTTGACTTTCAATATGCCCGGCGTCATCCTGATCAAGAACCCCAAAAAGACTATTAGCCACTTTTCCCACAATATCCAGCGGCGACCTTAGTATCCGAGTCCTTTCCTGCCTTCCCATATTGTGTTGTAAAGAATGCGAGCCTGTGGGTTACTGCATCGATCGTTGGTTTGCAATATACTCTGTGAATGTTTTCCTGCGCACAAAATTCTTCCATTCTCTGGAGATAGGACTCAATTTCACGCAATTCCAAGAAATAGGCTGTAAGAATGTATTATACGTATATATTCCAGTGGCTATTAACGGTTTGTATTTTTCCAAGGTCTTCGAAATATATACCAACTGCTTCATCTAGTCGATTTATCTTCATTCGTTCTGCTGTTTGAGCCATTAACGAATGGAAACTTAAAAACACCATGAGAACAACCGAGAGCAGTGATGTTACAATCCTTTTGCGTTTAGGTATTGGTTTCAGAGGGCCTTTAGGAATTCGGTTGTTAACTCCAAGTATTCTCGCTCATTAACTGCATTCATCCCTGCTGGTATAGGCAACGGGCACAGGTTGTGTATTGCTCGTTTAATGATGCCGTTTTGGGTTTTAACGGTGGCCACCCGAATTAAATCAACATTACCCTTTTCCATTTCATATGCGGAACATTTGCTTTTTTGCAAGGGACCAAATTGGGTGGTGGCTGGGTCCATTTCGATCTTTGTTGTAGGAAATGTAAGTATTCATTTGACCATCTTGTCCAGAAATGCTGTTGGGCGTGTTTTATTTGACGGAATTTTTTAAGACTGGTAATTTTGCTGTCTAAAACGTCTGGCTCGGCCAATGTTGTGAGTGGTTCTCCGATTAGGAAATGCCCAGGCGTTAGGGCCTCTAAGTCATTTGGATCGGATGTGATTGGAGTGACTTACTTACTTATCAGGCCTGCGATCCATGGAGGATCTGAGCCTGAGCTATAGCTGCCTTCCATCCTTGACGGTCCCGGGCACGCTGCTTCCAGTTGTCAAGACCAAGATGTCTTACATCCGCGATTACTTGGTCTTTATACCGGAGGTTCGGTCTTCCTCTTCTTCTCGAACCAGGAGGCTCGGAGTCGAAGACCCTCTTAGCTGGAGCGTTGATGTCCATGCGCTCGATGTGGCCGAGCCAGTGTAGTCGACGGATCCTTGCCTTCCGGACTACATCCACATCTTGG
Source organism: Eumerus sabulonum (assembly GCA_951905685.1). Classification (NCBI taxonomy): domain Eukaryota; kingdom Metazoa; phylum Arthropoda; class Insecta; order Diptera; family Syrphidae; genus Eumerus; species Eumerus sabulonum. The sequence goes on from OX645060.1 coordinate 76,497,958, forward strand.
TACAGCTCGTAGAGCTCGCGGTTGTGTCTTCTTCTCCATTCACCTTCCTCACAGACAGGACCAAATATCCGGCGCAGAATTTTTCTTTCGAAAGAACCCAAAATCAGCTCCGCTGTCCTGCTTATCGTCCAGCTTTCGGCTCCATACAGCAAGACTGGCAGAATGAGCGTTTTGTAAAGCATGAATTTGGTCTTTCGAGTGAGGAGTTTCGACCCCAGTTGTTTGGACAAGCCGAAGTAGCTGCGGTTGCCAAGGGCGATTCTACGCCGGATCTCCACTGTGGTGTCATTTGTGGAATTTACGTTTGCCCCGAGGTAGACAAACTCCTTAACTACCTCGAAATTGTAGCTGTCAATTGTTATGTTTTGTCCCAGATGGTGAGCCACGGATTGGCTTTTGCTTGACAGCATGTATTTCGTTTTGTCCTCATTGATCTTAAGACCAATTCGTTTCGCCTGTTCTTCAATCGCCGTGATTGCTTCCAGAATGCCACGGCGAGAACACGCGATGATATCGATACTATCCGCGTATCCTAGCAGCTGGATGGACTTGTAAAAGATAGTGCCTTCCCTGTTGAGTGATTGGAGTGAGGGGGCGTGAATTTAAAATCGCTTCTATTTGCATAACCACTGTTAGCAATTCCTCGTATGTTAAAGATGCTTCACGAAGAAAGCGCATTAACAGACTCTTTGCGGACTTAACTGCAGCTTCCCAAAGTCCTCCAAAATGCGGTGCACGCAGTGGACTATATTTCCAATTTATACCATTCTCCAAGCACATACGATTGACAACCGTTTGGTGGCTTTTGGATTCAAACGCGTTTTTCAAATCTATAAGTTCGGCCTTCGCGCCAACAAGATTGGTGGCATTGTCACAAAATATGGTATGACATATGCCCCTTCTACCGACAAACCTTTTTAAGGCGTAGATAAATGCCTCCGCAGACAGATCGCCAGCTACTTCTATGTGAACTGCCTTTGTGGAAAAGCATACAAATATCGCTAGGTCTGACTTTGTCGGACTCTTGCCTCTGACATTGTAGTGTGTTTTTACAGGACCACAGAAATCCCCTCCACAGTAATAAAATGGACGAGAGGGAGTTACTCTCTCCTTCGGCAGATTGCTCGTCATCTGTGCGATAGACTTGGGATTTGAACGAAAGCATTTTAAGCAACCGTGGCGCAGTGGGTAGTGTGTTGGCCTCTGACGCCGATGACACGGGATCGAATCCCGACACAGCCATGTCATCGAACGTGTTTTTCACGGTGTTTTTCCTCAGCGGGGTTCTGACAAAACCCCCTGTAGTAAAATTGTCATGAAAAGCTTCTCGAAATTCGCCGTTCGGAACCGGCAATAAACTGTAGGTCCCTTTCACCTATGGGAAAATGAAATCACACACAACATGGGTGATTGAGAGAAGCAACTGTATGTGTGTATGTACATACATACATTTTAAGCAACTGGAAGTTAATTGCCGCGCCATTCTTCCTACACTTAGAATCAAATATTTCTGCCTGGAGATTGCAATCAACGCTCGAGGTGCTGCGTGCATGTGTGTTTGATTCAAATATGTTAGAAGTAATTTCGTTATACAATTATTTTTCGGCAGCAAGGCCTAAGGTTGAGCATCAACTATAATAGATGCATTTTTCAATCTTCTACCCACTCTATTTAGTTTAGGTTTTTCATCGAAAAACGGCGACAACGACGCTATGTTGGAACCTTCATGTACATTTGCACCCCTCTGCAGACAACGATAATCATACTGTAGGCAATCATTTATTAAATGACAGTGTCATCGCACTTATAAAAAACACTAGTAGACAGTGTTTTTATAAGTGCGTCGAAAAAAATGTATATATTATCTATGTATTTACTAAAGTGATCGGATGATCCTCCCGTTAACCTAAATCGCTCTCCAATAAATAGAGCCATCAAATGCTATTTCCGCGCTCATTTCGTTGTTACCAATAAACTGTTGCGAACGAATCTCTCTGTGTTTCAATTCATTAGCTGCCGCGCGCTTACAATTTTTCAGAAGTGGAATTCGATTACCCGCTAATCAAGTTCTTAGTATATATTATATATTAAAGTAAAAAGTAAAACGTAAAAAGTAAAAACAAAAAAGAAAAAAATATACTGAAAGTGTTGAGTGGAAACTTTGTTGAAGTCCATGCATAAAAGTAAACATGAGTCAAATGTTTAGTGAGTTTTTGGAAGAGGCAACTGTTATTACATTAAAGAATGTATTGCGATCCCTTAAATTACACACAAGTGGCAGTAAAGCAGTGTTGAAATTACGTGTAGAGGAAGCAGTCCGTGGTTATTCCGACGAAGATCTGCAAAAATTTGTTCAATGTTATTCGTCCGAGAATTCAAGAAATATGACAGTGTTGTCAGACGAGCACGAATCCGAGCAGGAGGATAATTCACCAGTTCAAAGCAACAGCGACCTTGATGGAGAACTTAACTTACTTCGAGACAAATGTAAGAAACGGGAAGAAATCATCTTATTAAAGCGCAGATTAAAAGAATTGGAGATGGAGGATGCAAATCCCAGTCGAAACCCTCAAGGTACGCAACATTTCAGAGACTTAGAATATATGCTATGTCAATTTAACGGAGATAACAACTTTCCTATTGATCTTCGGGTGGAACACTTCGAAGAATATGCTGAAATTCTTCAATTGGATGATCGCTCGAAGTTTATATTTGGAAAGAGACTCCTCAGTGGTACAGCACGGTTGTTCGTAAGATCTCTAAAGTTACGTACTTGGTTGGAACTAAAAAATGCTCTTGTAAGTGAGTTCAAGTGTGTAGTTACCAAAGCGGACGTGTTTAGTGAACTTAGTACGAGGAAGAAACGGCGTGATGGGACAGTTCACCAGTATGTACTTTCAATGCAGGAAATTGCATCCCATAACCCCATTGAACAGGAAGATGTGATACAATTTATTATCAAAGGCATTCCCGATATGGAGGTCAACAAGAGCATATTGTACAACGCAAACAACATCGAAGAGCTAAAGCGTGCGCTGAGAAAATATGAGAAATTCAAGCACAATAGTCGCGACAGTTTATCAGCCAGAGCCAGCACATATCATATGTACACTCGCCCAAGTAATTCGCAAAAGACAACGGATCGTCCAACAAATGACGCACCTGCTAACGGCTTACATCAAAAGAAGAATTTCACTTGTTTTAAGTGTGGTGATCGAGGGCATGTAGCCAAATATTGCCCCAAGAATAAATCAATTTTAATACTTAATGGTGACAACAATTCCAACGCAAACGAAACGAACACCGAAGTCATTACCAACGCATCGTCCATACATAGCTGCAACCCGGAACAACAGCAACACTCCACTTTGCTTTGAGAGAATGTCTTTGAGAAGGATGTCTTTTACCAGTTTATCGAAGGTCATGCAAGAAGTTCAACCACCCTGACAACTCTTCTCGATTCTGGAAGTCCGATCAGCTTTATACAAGAAAAGTTTCTTCCCGCTTTTATGATAGCTCCGTTGGAATCCAATTGTAAATCATATTGTGGTGTTAATAGTAGTCCACTCCACGTATTGGGAAGTGTTGATGCAGTTATTCTTTTTGATAATTCTCAAACTAATCTTAATTTATTTGTAGTTAATAGCTATTCGATGAGTTATCCTGTCGTGCTTGGAAGAAATTTCATTGACAAGAATGGTATGGTATTGCAAAAAACATCTAAAGAAGCGGAAACAAATAGTAAGAACATTTTGCCCGAGTTATCCAACCTTTACAACCATAGTGCTTCAAATTTACCGTCACCGTCATCAAATCAGCATCGCAGTTCGGATGATTATGTAGTAAGTACATTAAATGATGAACTTAATGTTATTAAGGAAATTTTTAATATAGATTTAAGTGATAACTATTCTGAATTAGACATTGATATTAATCAGGGTATACCACACAATGTGCAGATAAAGGTTAAGGAAATAGTTATTCCAGCTTTTTGTTCGAACTTTGACGCGGTTTGCTCAAAAGAAAATCAGTTTAAAATGAGGATAGTTCTATCTAAAGATTTACCATTTCATTGTCCACCTAGAAGGCTGCCGTATGCTCACAAAATTGAGTTAGAAAAAATTCTCAAAGACTTGCTTCTTAAAGGTATAATTCGTGAGTCAAGTTCGCAATATGCCTCACCTATAGTCTTAGTAGAAAAGAAAAATAGGGAATTCAGGTTATGCATAGATTTTCGAGAGTTAAATAAGATCACTTTACGTGACAACTATCCACTACCTTTGATCGAGGACAATATCGATCGACTTAAAAATAAAAAGTATTTTACAACTCTCGATCTGAAAAACGGATTTTACCATGTTCCTCTTGAAGAAGAGTCGATGAAGTATACATCATTTACAACACCGATTGGCCAATATGAATTTACACGAATGCCATTCGGACTTAGAAACGCACCCTCTGTATTTGAGCGTTACATGAAGCATATATTTGATAAATTGATTTCTAAATCAAAGATTCTGACGTATTTAGATGATATCCTTATCGCCACTGAATCAATTGACGAACATTTAGATATTCTTAAAGAAGTTATTGATATTGTTATCAGCGATGGATTACAACTCAGGTTAGATAAATGTCTTTTTCTTAAGAATGAAATTAACTATATGGGATATAAAATAAACGCAATTGGTGTTAGTCCTAATGAAGAAAACCTCAGAGCCATTAAAGATTTTCCATCACCCACCTGCATTAAAGATGTTCACAGCTCTTTGGGACTTTGTTCTTATTTCAGGAAGTTCATTTTTCAATTCGCAAACATTGCAAAGCCTCTTTACGACTTACTTAAGAAAGATACACCTTTTGTCTTTGGACCGAAGGAAATAGAAGTGTTTAACCTATTAAAAAACAAATTGATTTCAGCACCAATTTTGTTCATTTATAGTCCTCATAATAACACCGAGTTACATTGTGACGCAAGCACACTTGGGTTTGGCGCTGTGCTGATTCAAAAGCAAAGCGATGGGAAATTCCACCCTGTGTTTTACTTTTCCAAACGGGCAACAGACGCTGAAAGTAGATATCATAGCTATGAATTGGAAACATTGTCGATAATATACGCTCTAAGACGTTTCAGAGTATATTTACTAGGAATCACCTTTAAAATTGTTACCGATTGCCAAGCTCTTGTCCTAACATTAAACAAAAAATTATTGAATCCTCGTATCTCAAGATGGGCGTTAGAATTGCAATCGTTTGATTACTCAGTTGAGCATCGGAGAAGTGATCGCATGTCTCATATAGATTCCTTGAGTAGATCTTTTAATATATGACGATGAGTCATTTGAGTTTGTTTTGGCAGCAGCACAGAAGCATGACCCAAAAATCCTCTCAATCGCTGCAGAGTTGAGTAAATCCGAAATGAAAGAAAAAATAGTTTTCTATGTCCCATCTCATATGGAAGATCAGGTAATAAGAACTCATCATGAAGCGCTTTGCCATTTAGGGGTTGAGAAATGTTTTGACCATTTATCTGGAATATATTGGTTTCCCAAGATGAAGGACAAGATAAAGGCGTATATAAAAAGGTGCCTTAAATGCACATGTTTTTCTCCTGATTCAGGAAAGGCAGAAGGAACCTTGCATTCTATCCCCAAAGGAAATTTGCCATTTGACACCCTTCACATCGACCACCTTGGTCCTTTTCCAAGTTCTCGCTCTTCCAAGAAGCACATCTTAGTAGTGGTAGATGGCTTCACTAAGTTCGTAAAATTATATTCTGTGAAAAGTACGCAAAGCAAGGAAGCGATATCTTGTTTGAAAACTTATTTCACAAACTTTTCTAGGCCTAATCGTATCATATCTGATCGTGGAACCTGCTTCACCTCAAAACAATTTGCTGAGTTTATTAGCGATAATAACATTCAGCACATCAAAGTAGCAACTCATTCCCCACAATCGAATGGTCAGGTAGAACGACTCAATCGCATAATAACACCTATGTTGGCGGAAGAATGTGAAGCGCTTACAACGAACAACTGGGATGAATACTTAGAGAAAGTTGAATATGCTATTAATAATAGTGTTAACCGAAGCACGGGTTTTACTCCTTGTACTTTATTATTTGGTAGAGATCAAAGAGGAAAATTTTGTGACAGGGTTAAAGATTTTCTCATGACTAATATAGGGCTTGAAGGTGTATCCATAAGAGAAGTTAGGGGTAAGGCAGAAGAGAACATCGGAAAGAACCAAATGCGTAGTGAAATTTATTACAATAATCGTCATAAAAATCCAACTCAATACAACGTAGGAGATTATGTCATGATTAAGAATGTTATCACCATGCCAGGAATAAATAAAAAGTTACTTGCTAGGTATCGAGGGCCATATGTGGTCAAAAAGGTATTACCAAATGACAGATACGTAATAAGTGATATAGATGGACTTCAGTTGACAAGATTACCTTATAAAGGTATATGTTCTCCGAACAATATGCGGTTGTATGCGATGCCGGATGCTGAATTGAGTCACCATGAAGAAGAGGATGGATAACGAAGGGAAGGAATGAAAGCAGTAAAGCAAAATAGATCGTTACGGCTTGCCAGTGTTGTCAATGATGTTTTTTCGATTTGACAGGATTTCGATTCGTGACTCGAATTTGTATCTACTATTTTTATATTGTTGTAATTATTTGTATCTTTTGTGATTATTCTTTAAAGCCAAAATTTATTCATGAAATGAAGATGTTAATTAAATTTTTATCTTATCGAAAAGACTTTTGTAAACATATAAATTTGTAAGAATTTATTATCGCTTCTAATAGTTTAGTTCATATCTTGCAAATGTAATCGGGACGATTTCCGTTCAGAATGGCCGATCTGTAGGCAATCATTTATTAAATGGCAGTGTCATCGCACTTGTAAAAAACACTGTCTACTAAATGGTCGCAACAAATTAATATATTATCTATGTATTTACTAAAGTGATCGGATGATCCTCCCGTTAACCTAAATCGCTCTCCAATAAATAGAGCCATCAAATGCTATTTCCGCGCTCATTTCGTTGTTACCAATAAACTGTTGCGAACGAATCTCTCTGTGTTTCAATTCATTAGCTGCCGCGCGCTTACAATACGGAAATTCTCTTTTTTGCACACATACACACATAAAACAGATTTCTTCTCACGACGTTCTGGAACGTCTTCTGGAATAACATATTGTATTTTTTCCCATGAACTCTCATCTTCGAAAAGAAAATCAGGACCATTGAACCAGGCAGACGTCTTAAGGAGCGCTTGTAATCCCATCCCTCTAGAGACCATATCAGCTGGACTAAGGCTCCCTTTATATAGTTCCGATGTCGTAATTCCGTGTTTGTTTGGATTTTCGCCACTCTATTTGTGACGTAAGTCTCCCATGTGTAAGAAGGTGATCTAATCCATGCTAGTACTGTAGTGGAGTCTGTTCGGTCAGACATCAAAGTAAAAATGTTGTATTGAGCTAAATGGCAACACTGCTAATTTTTGTTATAAATTCAAAACTTAAGTTTGTATAACACTAAACCAATTTAGACCACTTTTGAATTTGCCGCCCATTAAATGTAAACGGCCATCTTTTATTTTACAAGCACTATGTACTAAAAGTTTTCTTGTACAGAATGAAAAATAAACTTGTGCCTTTCGAATCGTAACATTCAAGTTGTCAACATCGTCGCCCGGCTAGTTCGTCAGTTTTACCACGAAATTGTCTAATCGCCTCGTTCAATCTGGGAGATTTTCACTTTGCAAGTTGAGCAACGAATTTCTCCACAGAACGATTAATAAAAAGCTATAATCGTACATTTTTTGACGCCCAACGTGAGACACGCGTTCGTGGTAGAAAGTAAAAAACAATAGACAATAGACATTAATTAGTTAATTCAAGTGAGTGCGTACTCGGTGCTCGATTTTCGGTGCGCGGTTTCCGGTCAATATATATACATATATATCCATAAACATATGTACATCAATTCAGCGTTGGAACCAGTTCCAGATCCTACCAGGAAAATCACCATCACACCATCAGCAGATGCATCACTGGTCGTCGTTGGAAATTAATTGCATATTATTTGCATATATCATATGTAAATGGAATGATAAGTACACTCACATTCCCAGCAGGTATGTGTCTTTGATTCTAATTATTCGAATGTGCGTTGGAATACTCGTGGAGTAGCATAAAGCCGATATATGTCTAAGTAAAAATGTACATGTATCAATATTTTTCACATATACTGTTCCATAATCTAAATCTAAACTACTCGTAAGTTATTATACTGTTGCGGAGATGCAAGCGGACCGTTAAGTTCGAAAGCTCTCTGGAAGCGGGGATGGGAATGATGTCAACTTCCAATGGAATTGTCAGAGCGTTCTAGAGATTTCCTATGGGGAACTTCCAACGGCGAACGTTCGAGATGGTGGACCGAGAGCTACATAAGCGCGAACACTCGCCCTCGACATTCATTCAGTTTGTGGTATAAAACAGCGTGTGACAAGTCGGTGTGATCAACCAAGGTGAAAAGAAAAGCTTTCAATAAAGGTTTGTGTATTGTGTAATAAAGCTTAAAGTGGATTGTACTGTGTAATAAAGTTTAAAGTGGATTGTATTGGATAATAAATAAAAGTGGTGAAGCTGCACAGATAATTGATCTGTGGTAAAAGAAATAAAAGTGTGTGTGTTTCAATTTAAATAAAAAGGACAATTGTAGTTTATCGCAATCCAGTGGTGCGAACCCTATTTGGTGTGGGGATCGAATAAATCTCGTAACAATACTAATTGGCTTGTGAAACAATACATATAACAATCTTTAATCGCCCAATTGATCATAACATCCACACAAATTGCTCAGGATCCACAACATACTTAAAAAAAAAAATAAAAAATTCATACAACATTGATCTCAATTCCTCCAATTGCAAAAAGCTCTCATATCACATCATGCCACTCATATCATTCGATCGTACTCGTTTCGCTTTCGTTTCGCTCATTCGCTAAAGTCTCTCGGTTGCAGACTCCCACTCACTTGATTACATAAAATCGAAAAAAATATTTTTTTCTTTAAATCACATTCGCTCATTACATTCCACATTGTTCATTGCTAATACTTGGTTCAGGACTCGACTCTCTAGTGGCTTAATCGAAGCATACTATTAGGATTCGATATTGGATATCTGTTTTCGTTTTTGTTCATATTCGCTTGCAAATTTAAGTTTCGCATACAAACCAGCTATTCGCCATCCAAAAAAGGATAAATCAATTCGTACAATTTCATATTTTTATTGAATGAATAAAATAGAGTAAATTATCAAAATGCCAACACAACTAGAGGAATTGAAACAAGCTCGCGCTTCAACAAAAGGAAGCATTTCTCGGATCAAGACTTTAGTTGATACTAAGGATCTTTCACCGCCAGAATTGGAATGCCGTCTTGGCATATTGGAATCGTATTTCAAGCAAATATTAGCGTTTCAAAGTAAAATCGAAGAAATTTCACCTGACGACACTAGCCGAAATGAATTGGAAGATTTATACGTTTCCACAAAAGCCAAGATTTTATCACTCATGGGCAACGGTAGACGGAGTGGCACCTTCGAAACTTCATGGACTATTCCTTCCCCTGTCAACCACCTACCGAAATTGCAACTACCACATTTCAACGGAAAATATTCAGAGTATAAAAACTTTATCAGTACGTTTACAAGCCTCGTGGATAATAATCCAACCCTTTCCAAAATTGAAAAATTTAATCATTTGTTGACTTGCTTAAGTGATCAAGCACTTGGAACAATCAAGGCTTTTCAAATAACGGAAGATAATTATCCGAAAGCACTTAACCGCTTAAAGGAACGTTACGATAACGATCGTTTAATTTTTCTAGAAAATATTACTAAGCTTTTCGAGTTACCAAGGGTTACGAAAACCTCAGCTTCTCAACTTCGCAATTTAGTAGACAACATTAGTGCAATTTTTAGTTCTCTTCTCCGTTTGGTTCGGAATCTGACATTTGCAATGCTATTATCATTCACATCGCTATGAGTAAGGTTGGTTTAGGAACTCAATCTAAATGGGATGAACAGTTCGACAACAATAGCTTACCAACTTGGGAACATTGTGCTGACAATTTAGAGAAGCGATGTCAATTCCTTGAAGCACGAGAAGGCAAAACTCTGCAAACAGACAACAGCAAACAACCGTTGACAAGGCCTAAAAGCAATCGTTTCGGAAACCAGCAATCGTCATCCTTTATAGCCAATCAAAAATCGTGTTCGTTTTGCAGGGACAGCGCTAATTCAATCAGTAATTGCCCACAGTTCACCAAACTTTCCGTTTTCGATCGTTTCAATAACATAAAGAAGCTAAGCTTGTGCTTAAATTGTTTGGGACAGGGTCATAATCTTGCTAAGTGTTCATCAAATTATAAATGTCGAATTTGCCATCAATCGCACCATACACTGCTTCATCGGACAAATCAAACCGCAAATGGCTCAACCACATATGGTTCTTCATCATCAGCAGCTACCAACTCTGCCCTCGAAGCAGATTTGAAACATAAGGCCACAGAACAAGTCATCCTGGCAACAGCCCTTGTTCTTGTTAGGGATGCTTCTGGAAGTTTCCAAATAGGACGAGTTTTATTAGATTCAGGCTCACAGGTTAATTTTATCAAAGAGGATTTTGTTAAGTTGTTCCAAAGAGACAAAGAGACAAAGATAAGCTATCTAACTCAGTCTACAATTCGATCACGTATCTCGACGTTTGAACTTCCACTCAAGTTTTTAGTCACCCCCACCATAACAGGATACCAACCGGATTCTGCAATAAATATTGTTAACTGGGATCTTCCAAAAAACATACGTCTTGCTGACGAAGAGTTCCATCACCCCGGACCTATAGATATGCTCATCGGAGCAGAAACTTTCTTTGATTTACTATTGGTAGGACAAATAAAGCTTAGAGATGGTCTCCCTTCCTTGCAAAATACAAAGCTAGGTTGGGTTGTATCAGGAAGATACAAATCACTCGTCGATGATTCTTAGAAAAAACAGTGTGTAATCTCTATTGAAGACAAACTCGAAGAAGTCGTTGAGGGGTTTTGGAAACTCGAAACTTCGAAACTCGAAGCCGTTACGGGGCATAAACCAAAGTGGACGGAGGAGCAATTCAACTGTGAAACGCACTTCAAGCAAACATTGGAGGAGCTACCCACTGGACGACTCATGGTAAAACTACCCTTTAAGAAGGATCCAGCCTTACTAGGTGATTCATACCATATCGCTTTTCGCCGTTTCCTATATTTGGAAAAAAGATTGAAACATGATTATATATTAAAAACATCGTATGGAAAACTTCTCGAAGAATATGAGACTCTAGGTCATATGTCTCTCGTAATCCACCCGGATTTAACTACACCCCATTATTATCTACCTCATCAATGTGTCCTACGGCCCAATAGCGTGTCGACAAAGTTACGAGTTGTATTTGATGGTTCTTGTCGCACATCGTCGCAAATTTCTCTTAACGAAACTCTAATGTCCGGTCCCACCATTCAGGATGATCTTTTCACAATTCTTCTTCGCTTTCGCATGAATAGATTTGCTTTAACCGCTGATATAGTGAAGATGTATAGACAGGTTTTGGTACACCCATCTCATAGAAGGTTTCAGTACATCTTGTGGAGAGAAAGTGACAAGGAACCTATCAAAACGTATGCTTTGAAAACTGTTACTTATGGCACTACCTCAGCTCCATATCTCGCAATTCGCTTTTTGCAATACCTTGGAGACAAATTTGAGAACGAATTCCCCTTGGGATCTCAAGTTGTACGTTCGGATTTTTACGTCGATGACATGATTACCGGAACAGATAATTTGGAAACTTTAGTACAGTTAAAAAGCGAAGTCGAAGCTGTGCTCCAATCTGCAGGCTTTGAGCTATCCAAATGGCATAGCAATCATCCTTCCGTCGTCACAGCCCAAAACGACAAACAACTAAAAATGAGTGAATCTAACATCACAAGTACGCTTGGTATAACATGGAATTCATCAGATGATCAATTCTACTTTTCGTACAATCCGAATAGGACATATTCCTCATATTCCAAAAGATCGATATTGTCCTTATCCTCTTCATTGTTCGATCCAATTGGCTTACTTAATCCTATTTTAGTAAAAGCAAAAATCATTTTACAACAGTTGTGGATCAACAACAAATCGACACGGAATGGCTACAATTTATGGCTGACCTGAACTCTCTTCAAAATCTCTCAGTTCCACGATTCGTTCTCACTTCGGACAAACAAACAGTAAAGGTTCGTGGATTTTGTGATGCATCTATGAAAGCTTATGGGTGCTGTATTTATCTTCGGTCACTGGATCCGCAAGGTTCAGTAATAACTAACTTGTTAGTCGCAAAGTCTAGAGTTGCACCAGCAAAACGGATTTCGCTGCCTAGACTTGAGCTTTGCAGTGCTCATCTACTTGCAAAATTATGGTCAAAAATTAAATCGATTTTCAAGCAATCACCATCAGAGGTTTACTTTTGGACAGATTCCCTAGTCGTTTTGCATTGGATATCCACTCATTCCTCTAAACTAAGCACCTTTGTAGGAAATCGTATAGCGGAATTGTAGGACAAAACTGTTGAAGTTATCTGGAGGCATATACCTACAGAAATGAACCCGACAGATCTAGTATCCAGGGGATGCACAGTTAACGACCTTACAAAATCTAATTGGCTTACCGGTCCTGCATTTTTATTGAACTCATCGGAATATTGGCCACCGACAAACTACTCATCTATAACTCCAGAAATAAAGAACTTAGAAAAGCGGAAAACAATTCTATCAAATTGTAGGCTGACTCAAAATTATATGCTCGATGTAGTCAATAGACTTAGCTCATATACAAGGCTCATAAGAGTATTTTCATTGGTACTTAGATTTTTGGCGAGACTACGAAACAAAAAACTGGATATGACATCACCACTGAAGCCAATAGAAGTTGACAACGCTCTGTATAAGATCGTCGGAATAATACATGCACATTCATTTTCAGAAGAAATCCAACAACTTCTTAAAAACAAACTAATAACAGGCAATCTCAAATGGTTGAACCCTTTTCTGGATACAAGTAAGGGCTATCCTATCCTACGAGTCGGAGGTCGCTTGAGAAACGCAAATATTCCCGAGGAACAAAAACATCCATTACTTTTGCCTAAAGGTTCTCACTTCGCCAATTGTGTTGCTCGTCATTTACATACAACTAACTATCACGCTGGACCCAAAGCACTCATTGCCCTGCTCCGACAAAAATTTTGGATCGTCAACATCAGGGACTTGACACGAAAAGTTGTACGCAATTGCATACATTGTGTTCGATATCGTCCCAGGCTGCTACATCAGATAATGGGAGATCTTCCTCCAGAAAGAATCAGTGCGACTCGTCCCTTTTTAAAATGTTGTGTAGATTTCTGTGGTCCAGTATTATTTTACCATAGAATTCGTGGCAAGGCGCCCTATAAAGCATACATAGCAGTGTTCATTTGTTTGGCGACAAAGGCAGTGCATCTCGAAGCTGTCTCTAATCTCTCTGCCGATGCCTTTATCGCATCGTTAAGGCGTCTAATCAGTCGTCGAGGTCTCCCACGAGATATATTCTGCGACAACGCGACGAATTTCGTAGGGGCCAATTCAAACCTATCTGACCTACGGAAGCTATTGTTTCACAAGTCTACACAAGAAACCATTACCAATTTTTGTAGTTTCGATAACATTAATTTTCATTTTATACCCCCCAGGGCTCCGCACTTCGGTGGCGTTTGGGAAGCAGCAGTCAAGGTTGCCAATGGTCATCTTTACCGATCGCTCAAAAATGCCAAGCTGTCCTTTGAAGAGCTTGCAACTGCTCTTTGTGAAATAGAAGCCGTGATGAATTCAAGACCACTTACACCATTAACGAACGACCCAAGTGACTTCGAAGCTCTGACACCAGGACATTTCCTCATCGGTTGTTCACTCAAAGCAATTCCTGAAGCGGCAGTTGATTCTCCTAAGACAGAACTTCTTCAGTATTGGCGGAGAATCAACAACATCAAAACTCACTTTTGGAAACGTTGGTCAAGCGAATATGTAACGGAGTTGCAGCAACGCTCCAAATGGCTTTCACTAGAGCCAAATCTACAAGTTGGTACCCTGGTTATCGTGCACGACGATACTCTGCCACCACAACGATGGCTGATGGGCAGAGTTCAAACTACTATTCCTGGACAGGATGGAAGAGTTCGAGTAGCGGAAGTTCGTACAACAAGAGGGTTGATCATCCGACCTATCCGAAAACTTGCACCTTTGCCTTGTTGAAAGGGGATCCTTTCAAAGGGGGCGGAATGTTCGGTCAGACATCAAAGTAAAAATGTTGTATTGAGCTAAATGGCAACACTGCTAATTTTTGTTATAAATTCAAAACTTAAGTTTGTATAACACTAAAGCAATTTAGAGCATTTTTGAATTTGCCGCCCATTAAATGTTAACGGCCATCTTTTATTTTACAAACACTATGTACTAAAAGTTTTCTTGTACAGAATGAAAAATAAACTTGTGCCTTTCGAATCGTAACATTCAAGTTGTCAACATCGTCGCCCGGCTAGTTCGTCAGTTTTACCACGAAATTGTTTAATCGCCTCGTTCAATCTGGGAGATTTTCACGTTGCAAGTTGAGCAACGAATTTCTCCACAGAACGATTAATAAAAAGCTATAATCATACAGAGTCAGTGTAATAACGTACTTAATTTATTTTAACAGTTAGCAGTTCCAGCAGTCTTGCTACCAACTCCACCATGAGCAAAGCACCGTGCAATTCCAATCGTGCTATGGAAGTTGCTCGGAGGAGCTCAATTCTCGACTACGAGCATAGAAATTGTGAGTAGATACATCATCTGTTATCAACAGATCTAAGATATACGCATGCCCCGAAGGCATTCAGGCTACTATTCGAAATTGCGTGCAGTTCAATATCGCTGCAATGATGGGAAGCATATCGTAGGATGCTTAATTCTTAATTCTTTCAACATGGAGAATTCCTTCAGGCAGTGATGCCATTTATTGGCTTGCTCTTCAGGAAGTTGAATATCCCAGGATAACTTTGTTTTCCATAGTTCTTGCAAAAAAAGCTTCCCGAACACTATTGCAGGTCCAAGTAATCCCAACGGATCAAATAGCCGGGCAAGATTGGCTAGTACATTTTGCTTGCACACACGTTCATATAATCTGTCAAAATCAAACTTAAACTTGCATCAGATGAAGGGTCCCAAATTAATCCCAACGTTTTAATCACTTCTGATTGATGAAACGTAACAAGTTGTCCTTTATGTTTTTCCGGATTTTTTTCAAGTATTCTCGGGTGGTTGGCGCAAAACTTTCTTAACTTAAAGCCACCCAGTTTCAACAGATGACTGATTTCAGTTAACAATTTTTTGGCATCTTCTACACTCTCTGCACCTGTAAGGCAATCGTCAACGTAAACCCCAGCAGCACGGGGGTATTGACCCTTGTTATCATCTGCTAACTTCATCAAGCATTTCGTAGCTAGATATGATGCAGATGCTGTGCCGTATGTTAAAGTATTAATCTGATATGTTTGCAACGGGTGGTCATGTTGGGATCTCCATAAGATTAATTGCATCATTTTATCCCTAGAATCTACTAGTATCTGTCGGTACATCTTGCTTATGTCCCCAGTGAAAACATATCTATGTATTCGAAAGTTAGTTATAATGGAAAATAGATCTGGTTGAACTGTTGGACCAACCATTAAAATATCCTTAAGTGAATATCCGGATCTGGGGGCACGGCAGTGCCTCTGCCAAGTCGAGCAAAAAAGCGGCACGGCCGTATCATCCTTTTCTCGAAACATAATAGGCCATTTTCGACCCCCTATAACTTCGTTGTGTATAAGACTAGAAGTCTGAATTTTCAGTAACCAACCAAGCATTGCATAGACACGGTATACTTCAAATTTCATTCAATTTGAACAAGTAGTTTAAGAATTATAACTAGTCAATATTTCTTAATTTTGTCACTCACTGACTGACTGACTGACCGATCATCAAAAGTCTAAGGCACTTCTAGCAGACGCAGAAGCTTCAAATTTGGAACACGACTAGTGTTTAGTGTATAAATCAAGGAAAAACTAAATAGCCCAGTCATTTTAGGTTTATTTGCGGAAAAATTCCTAGTGAGCTGAAATTTCGTATACACCTTTATTACGGCGTTGTAGTCACACTGCTCCTCAAGGACGAATAGGTGTCATTAATTGCCACAAAAAACTAAAATTGCCAATGTTTCAGCACTTACCTGTAGGTATAAAATCTCCTTTATTCAAAATCCTAGCTGCTCCTTTTTTCAAAATATCGAGATTTTTCACTATTTTGATCTTAAATTATCGACTAAAAAGGGGACTGTATGTTATATTGATGATTATGGAGCAAATAGTTGTATATATATACAGGGTGCCCCACGAGCAGTGTGCCAAAAAGCTAGAGCGTGTAGGTCTGGTCAAGACAGGAAAAAACTCGTATGGGAGGGGGGATATATTCCCCCCGTTTAGGCGGGTGGGGCAATTTTCTAAAAAATTGACTTAATTTGGAAACAAAAAACGAAGCTGTTTTAAGGAATAGTTTCTGAGAAATCAAAATAAAACCCAACCCACTTTTTTCTAAGAAAAGCCTTTTTTTTTTGGTTTTAACGCGGCTGGACTTGTAGGCAAATTAATGTATGAAACATTGAACTGGTGTAAAATGGTACGGGTGTAACTTCTCGGTATGAAGCACTCTCCGTACTCTAGATTTGGGCACTCCAAGCTACATAGCTATCCTCCTTGTACTACGGGAGGGATTACGTCGGACCACATCCAAAATTCTTTCATCTAAGGCTGCTGATCCATTTGTAATTGATCTTTCGCTTCTTCGATCCTCTAGCACTCCGTGCTCTTGCAGACGTCGGTGGATTCTTGAAAACATGCTACGACTGGGACACCTCCGATTGGGATATTTTTCACCGTAGAGTCTTTCGGCTTCACGATTTCGACCATTAGCTTAACCATAGCAGAAGTGCATGTCCGTCAATCCTACTCGAGAGTATGAGTTTGACATCGTAATGTGTTGATGAGTTAACATCCAATTTGGAAATGGTTTTTTATTAAAAATGTATGTATGGCGTTACAGTCCATGAAGAACCTGAGCCGAGCTTCTCTCAATCACCAATATTGTATGTGATTTCATTTTCACATAGGTGAAAGGGACCTACAGTTTATTGCCGGTTCCGAACGGCGAATTTCGAGAAGCTTTTCATGACTATTTTACTACAGGGGGTTTTGTCAGAACCCCGCTGAGGAGAAACACCGTGAAAAACACACGAGTCATCGGCGTCAGAGGCCAACACACTACCCACTCTGCCACGGTGCTCTCAAGCTTATTTTATTAGAAATACGAATACGAAAAATACGAAGCCTTTTATTAACATTTGGGTTGCAAATATTTTGTTTTTCAATAAAAAAAATTGCGGTTTTATTGTCTTAAAGTTCTAGCGGGTAGAACCCATCGGCAGCGGACAGACCCAGACGAAATTGGCAGGTCAGTTTCCAGGCGTTATCAATGAAAAAAAAAAAAAGATTAATCCAGGGCTACTCCAATACTGTGTCACCTTATTGTTTCCTCATAAACCTTCGAATTTTTTAAAAATAATAAAAGAGAGGTCAATGTTTCATACATGAATTTGCCTACAAGTCCAGCCGCGTTAAAGCCAAAAAAAAAAAAAGTTTTTTCTTAGAAAAAAGTGGGTTGGGTTTTCTTTAATTTCTCAAAAACTATTCCTCAAAACAGCTTCGTTTAAAAACAAAATGAAAGAAGAGGTTCCTGGCTTTACAAAAAAGTATATCACGGCATTGTGGATGTAACCGTTGATTTTTAATATGTTTATTTCCAAATTAAGTCAATTTTTTAGAAAATTGCCCCACCCGCCTAAACGGGGTGAATAGATACCACCTCCCATACGATTTTTTTCTTGTCTTGACCAGACCTACACGCTCTAGCTTTTTGGCACACTGATCGTGGGGCACCCTATATATATATATATACAAATATTTGCTCCATAATCATCAATATAGCATACAGTCCCCTTTTTAGTCGATAATTTCAGATCAAAATAGTGAAAAATCTCGATATTTTGAAAAAAGGAGCAGCTAGGATTTTGAATAAAGGGGATTTTATACCTACAAGTAAGTGCTGAAACATTGGCACTTTTAGTTTTTAGTGGCAATTTAATGACACCTATTCGTCCTTGAGGAGCAGTGTGTAGTGAAGATGTGAAAAATCGACATTGACAAGTGGACTTTACAAAGTGGAAAATTAAGATAAATGAGGAAAACATGCAAGCCATCTTTTTCACAAGAAAAAGAAAAGCTTGCTATATTCCCTCCAAGCCGTTGCGGATAGATAACATATCAATCGAATTGAGCCCTCACGTTAAATACCTGGGAATCCATCTTGACTCAAAACTAATATTTAACCAGCATATTAAAGAAACATTAAAGAAAGTCAATATAAGTATAAGACTACTATAACCATTCATAAAATGAAACTCTGTATTATCACTAGAAAACAAAATAATAATTCACAAAATCATATTCCAAGCAATAATTTTATATGGGTGCCAGATATGGCGCAACTGCTCAAAAAGTCGCATAGCACAGTTACAAATAGCACAAAATAAACTCATAAAAATTATGCTTAGTCTCCCGTGGCATTTCTCTACAAGCACCTTGCATAGAAGGGCGAATGTTGAATTGATCTCCGATAGAATAAATAACCTTAACGCAAAATTTAAAGCTCGCTGTGATACTCTGAAAACCCTTTAATAAGAAATCTATTTTCTCTGACTTAATCCTGATAATACTTCCAAGCATATTTAAGAAACAATTTTGAAAAACGACATGTTCCGTCTTATCCATTACCTAATTTGTACTTATTTTATTATCCATATACCTATGTGCCTATTTATTTAGTATTTATTATCTAATCGTTATTACTTGTTTATCTGTTTATTAATCTATATTTATTAAGTTGATTTTGTTTTAATTAAGAATTTTTATTTATTTACTCAATTATTTATTTATCTATTTTTTTATTTATTTATTTATCTATTTATTTATTTATTTATTTATCTATTCATTTATTTATTTATTTATCTATTTATTTATTTATTCATGTTTATTCTATTTATTTACTTATTGTTATTATTATTATTTTTTTTTTTTGTTTAAATGAGGTTTTTTTCTAGTATCTGTTTTTCCTCAAATTGATAGTTTTTCTCCCATCACATCTCCTGTAAAGACATTAAATCATAATTTCAGTAGAAGGACACAATTAGGTATCAAACCTCTGTGTAAAATAATGTGCGGTAACTCAGACCATGTAAATTTTAACAAGAATCTGAATAAAATCTATCTATCTATCTCGCGATGTAATGCGTCATTATAAAAATTATTTGTCATGAAATTATCTACAAAAATTGCCTCTTGCATTTTTCTGTAAAATTAACCGTTTTTGGAGTAGAGCGCTGAGAAAGCGACTAGAATGCACTCACATACGGCATTGTATACCGTATACAAAGGCGTAAACTTTGTTACTTTTTATTCATATTGTTAAGTGTCTTAAAAACTTGTATCTGATACTTGAGATACTTGAGGTATTCGAACTTAGCAAAATCAACTATATATTATACAAACGACCTCCACTGTAAACACTTCTTTCATGGTTCATAACTGCAAGGAAACGATCGATCCCTTATTGCTATTTCAACGAATTAGTTTAAATAAAAAATTTGAGGAAAATCTTTGTGAATATTTACAATATGAATTAAGTCCATATCCAACAATACTATTTGATCATGTTGGCGTGAGAAAAACTCAAAAGTCGAAAATATACGACTACTTCGAGCCAACGAATTATCAAGCAGTTTGTGATAATGCAACATAGATAATCGATGGTGGATTTCTTATGCACCGTGTTGTATGGCAAGAAAATGATACATTCAATATTATCATTAACAAATATATTTATTTTCTATCAAATAATTTCGATACAGATACTGTTGTCATTATTGATGGTTACTCTGATACCAGTAAAAATATCAAAGCGATGGAACAACAAAGACGAACAGCTGTCGTTTCTACATCTTGTGAAGTGCAATTCAATGGATCGATGGAAGTTGTTATCAGTCAAGAAAAATGTTTATCTAATCGATTTAAAAAAAGATTATCCATAGATACTGTAGCTTTGCTAAACTAACAAGACAAAGCATAGCTGTGAAATTTTCTATAATTACCATCTACTTCTTCAGCAGCTCAATAGCATATTTATCGAGTGTATTATCGTCTTTGATCAGACGTTAACTTTTTGTGATCATGTTGATTATATAACATCTAAAGCTAACTCCATGATCGGCTTCATCAAAAGAAACACAGTTGAGTTTTCTAATCCTCACTCACTTATTACCCTCTTTACAACCCTTAGTCGATCTCTTCTAGAATATTGGAATATCGTATGGTGCCCCTTTCACAAAGTGGAAAGAATTCAAAGAAGTTTTTCTAAATTTGTTTTTTTTTTTTCAAAATGCGTTAGAACTTTACGCCAGAATACGAAGTTAGATTTCAACTACTGCGCTTAGCCAAGCTTGTAAAAAAAAGGAAGATTGTTGAAGAGAAGTTTTCTTCGTATTTGTCTCTTCTCTTTTTTTATATGTATATCCTCAGTCTCAAATAAACCTTTGTACCATTCGGACGTGTTTCTTTGTACTTCGAGCTAAGTTCCATTTAAACAAAGATCCATGACGTAATGTTTGCGAGAGACTTCCTTAGTTACCATATAAAAAGTCCCTGCTTGTTAGCCTTAATCCCTGTTTACCTTCCAAAAAAACCATTGAGACGAAGAGAGTTTCTTTTATGCAAAAAACATAGGACAAACTATAGGTCGAATAAGCCTATATCTCGAGCTATTTCAAATTTCAACCCAGTTTGGTCTGTTGTGGATCTCTGTTTATCCCGAACTATGTTCAAAAATATGTTAGTTTTATTGATTAAGTGCTATTGTAAGCTATTGTATACACACATATACAAATCTCGATAAGGAAAGCATCTTTGAACGAGTCATCGGCAAACATAGCCTACACGACACCGCATCCGATAACGGACACAGGCTGATTGATTTTACTACGGGGCGAAATCTCCTTCTAGCAAGTACGCGCTTCCCGCACCTCGATATACACAAAGGCACATGGCGGTCTTTTGATCAATCGACAAACAACCAGATTAATCACATCGCGATCGACGTCAGACACTCCTCCACTACTCTTGATACTCAACCTTTCCGAGGAGCTAACATCGACTCGGACCACTATCTTATAGTAGCCAAGATGCGCCTAGTTATAACGTTAGAAAGCTACTATCGCCAGAAACCGCTCATGCTTTTACCGATTGCGTCTCTCTTAAGCTCTCCAATACACCTCATTCCTTCCACGCTATCAATAGAACATCAGTGGAACCTTTGCAAACAAGCTCTGAAAAGCTCTGCATCCGACGTTTTGGGCTTCAAGGCTCCACCACGAAGAAACACCTCGTTCGATAACGAGTGCAGGAGGATTCACATAGCGAAGCAGGAACAAGAGCAGCTCGTGAGCTCTACGAGTTAGGAAGAAGGGAGGAGCATAAGCTTCTCAGAGCAAAGAAGAAAGAGCACGAGAAGCGCGTGATTGAGGATTTGGAAAGGTGTTACTGCAGGCGTGACGTTTGAAAGTCTTATCAACAGATAAAGCGAACATCCCAAGGTTATAAAACCAGAACGGAAGCCTGCAGGGATGAGAACGGGCACCTAGTAGTGGAATCGCAGTCGATGCTGAGAATATGGAAAAACCCCTTCTGCAGACTGTATAACGGCGATGTTAGTCAATATACCGCTGTCAGGCAAAACGATCCATTTCTAATGGACGAAGACCGCAGAGAATTCGGCCCCCTGACCTCGGCGAAGTTGAAATTGCCATATTGAAACTCAAGTCGAATAAAGCTGCTAGCGCAGACGGATTATCTGCTGAGCTCTTCAAGGCAGCTGGGGATGACCTGGTTAGGCGCACGCACCAGTTCATATGTAAGATATGGTCAGAGGAAAGCATGCCCGAGGAATGGAGTCTCAGCATCGTATGCCCGAAAGAGACTCCTCTGACTGCGCCAACTACATAGAAATAAGTCTTCTTAGCAGCGCCTACAAAATCTTCTCTGCCGTTTTGTGTGAACGCCTGAAGCCTTTTGTAAATAAGCTGATAGGTCCTTAACAGTGCGGATTCAGGCCAGGGAATTCCACCATCGACCAAATCTTCACACTACTGTGGCAATAAAAGAGTTAAAAAGAAAGAGGGAAAGAGAGAGGACTGCCGGTTAGGTAGGTAATGTAGGTGAAGAGATGGAGTCAGTTGTGTAACAGACGCCGAAAGGGATAGTTCAGGAAATAAAGTACAGACGAAAGAAAGATTAAAGACAAAAACTGTAAAGAATAAGAAAGTGAATAAACTGATGAAAAGAAATTAAGAGTGTATCATTTTCTTACAACATCAGAAGTGGGATAGTGACCTCAACACAACTAAAAACAATTTAAACATAAAGAAAAAAAAAAAAGAGTGTGAAAAAAGGAAAAAAAAAAAAACAAAAACCAAAAATGCCGAACGAAGTGGAAATTTTAAAATCTTACACCGCCGCGCAGTTGAGAAAGTGGTGTTAGGAAAAAAAACAAACGGTGACAAGACTGAGTTGGTGTCACGGCTTTTGGAAGTTCCGAATGACGAACGGGGAACATTCCCAGACGACTCAGAAGATAACGGCACTAGTCCGGAAAGTAATGATGAAGAGTCTGATGAGCGCAATACAATCACAACAATGAAGAACACAATGAGAGACGAGCCGCGAACTGACGAAATGATGAGAGTCAAGGAACAAAAGCAAACCAGGAGAAAAATGAACACACACCATTGCAAAGTCAAACGAGGGATGAAAATCCTACCGCGCAATCTGACGAAAAGGAACAGCAATGCTTCAGCGAAAAAAAACGAATGAAAGCAAGAACAAAGAGGAGAGCAAAATACATAAGCTGAAGAAGAAGCAACAATGTGAGATGGAGATGATGAAACGAGAGCTAGAATTGATGAATCGAGAATTAGAATTGCAAAAGAGAGAATGTGAGCTGATGAAACGCGAACATGAAAGGTTAAAAAGAAAGAGTGTTGATAGATCGGATACTGCTTGTGGCAGCCAAGAGAGCTTCAAAAAATGTAAGAGACCTAATAGGCGAGTTCGATGGTAGCGGCAGCTCTTACGTACGTTGGGAGTCTCAGCTGCGAAACATCCAAGCAAAATATAGAGTTGATGACGACAACATGAGGATGCTGAACTCTTGCAAGTTAAAGGGAACAGCGTTGCACTGGTTTCACTCCAAAGCTGACGTAACAACTGTGACGATTGAACATCTCCTCAGCGAAATGCGGAAAATGTTTGCTGATCGAACCAGTCGAGTGATGCTCCGACGTAAATTTGAAATGAAGAAATGGTCGCCGAGTGAAACATTTGCCGAATACTTTTTCGAGAAGATTGCACTGGGTAACAAGGCAGAGGTCGCGGAGGAGGAGCTAATCGAACATCTGATTGAAGGAATTCCCGATCACACGATGCGATGCCAAGCCAAGACACACCGTTTCCAAGATAAGTTGGATATACTGGATGCGTTTTATAACGTCACCTTGCCAAAGCAAACGTCGTCGACAACAATCCAACAACAGGGAGGAAGGCAGCGGACAAATGAAGTCGTGAGATGCTACAACTGTAACTCCGTGGGACATGTAGCAGCCGTATGCCGCAAGCCGAAAAGGGAACCCGGATCCTGCCACGTGTGTGCCCAGATGGGGCACTACGCAGCCCAATGTCCCAATTGGAAGCCGAAGCAGGTATACCCGATAGGCACAGGAGAGCAAACGGATGATTACGTAAGAAATTTTGAATTTATATTTAATAAATCAGATTTTAATTACAAAACATCGTTAGTAGCACTTATAGATACTGGCAGTCCTATATGTATAATACGCCAACGGTTCGTGCCTGAAATCGTTATGTTTAATGAACATTTAATGAATTATAGTTATTGTGGGATTAATAAAAGCCCACCTGAAATTTGTGGAAAAATAAAAAGCAGTATAGTTTTTGAAGGCGAGGAATTTGAATTGAATATTTTAGTTGAAAATGATAATACGATGCAATACCCAATAATACTTTTTTTGGAAAAGGCTAATTTAAGACTAGGAAAGAAAACTGATGAAGAGAAACAAGTGAGGAAAAAGAATGCACCTACGTATGAAGAAGAATGTAAAGCTATGATGAATATCGAAACAAATGATGAAGACCTACCTGTAATTATTGATAATTTAGATCTTAAGCTAAGAGATAGGTTTGTAAAGATATTAAAGGAAAACTATTTGTGCAGCCAGCGTCCCCTTGAACCCAAGACTAGATATGAAATGAAGATACGGTTGACGAATGAAAATCCATTCTATTGTTCCCCAAGAAGGCTATCATATCAGGAAAAAGAAAAGGTACAAATTATCTTGGATGAATTAGCTCATTCAGGTGTTATCAGGCCTAGTAAATCAGAGTATGCATCTCCTATAGTGCTGGTGAGGAAAAAGACTGGGGATATTCGGTTATGTATAGATTATCGAACTCTCAACAAAGTAACCTTAAAAGACAATTATTCGCTACCTCTAATAGACGACTTGCTAGATAGACTGGTTAATAAGACTATATTCTCATTATTGGATCTAAGGAGTGCATTTTATCACGTACAGATGAGCGAAGATTCGATTAAATACACCTCATTCGTAGCCCCTATGGGGCAATACGAATTCGTTAAAATGCCTTTCGGGTTAAGAAATGCACCCTCTACTTTTCAGAGATTTATTAATGAAGTCTTTGATGACTTGCTCCGAGTAGGGAAAATAGCTATATACTTGGATGATATAATGATAGCCACAGCAACTATTGACGAGCACTTGAGTATACTGAAAGAAGTTTTTGATAGGCTAGTTATTAATAAATTGGAACTAAGATTGGATAAGTGTAGATTTCTAGAGTCCGAGATACATTATCTAGGGTACACGATTTCGGAAGAAGGGATTAGACCAGATAAGAAGGGTATAGAATCAGTAGTGAATTTTCCTATACCGCAAAATGTAAAAGGTGTTCATAGTTTTTTGGGTCTCTGTTCTTATTTTAGAAGATTTGTTAAAGATTTCTCGCTTCTAGCTGAACCGTTGTATAAACTTATACGGAAGGATGCTAAGTTTCAGTTTGGCGAAGCTGAGATACGCTGCTTTGAGGACTTAAAACAAAAACTAACAGAAGCACCTATACTCGCAATTTTTGATCCCCGGGACGAGGTAGAGCTGCATTGCGATGCAAGCTCGCTCGGTTTTGGGGCTATTCTTATGCAAAAAAAAGCAGACCGAAAGTTTCATCCGGTGTTCTACTTCTCGAAGCGAACTACCGAGCAAGAAGCGAAATATCACAGCTTCGAACTGGAGACTATGGCTATCGAATACGCTTTAAGAAGATTCAGAATATATCTTCAAGGCATTACGTTTAAAATAGTAACAGACTGTGATTCTCTAACACTAACTCTAAATAAAAGGGGGATTAATCCTAGGATTGCTAGGTGGGCTCTCGAACTACAGAATTACGAATATACTCTAGAGCACCGTAGCGGCTCTAAAATGCAACACGTAGATGCGCTTAGCCGAATGACGAATATCCTGGTGTTGGAGGAGAATACTTTCGAACAAAATCTATCCATCTGCCAAAATAAGGATGAGTACATTCGCAAAATTAGGGATACACTAGAGGAAGGAGAGAGCAAAACCTATGAAATGCGCAATGCTTTAGTGTACCGAAAAGTTGGGAAGAACATTCTTTTTTATGTGCCGGCAAGTATGGAGCGAAATGTGATTCAAAAGTACCATGATGAAATGGGGCACCTGGGATGCGAAAAGGTTTTGCACGCACTGATGAAAGTTTATTGGTTTCCGAACATGAAGAGCAAAATCAAAAGCCACCTCGCGAACTGTTTGAAATGCATAGCTTTTGCACCGAAGTCAGGGAAACGCGAAGGGCTCTTGCATAATATACCCAAGGGAAGCGAACCATTCGAAACGATTCATATAGACCATTTTGGTCCCGTATTGCTGAAGAAGGCCAGAAAAAAATATGTTTTCTTAGTGGTAGACACATATACTAAATTTGTGAGGCTGTACGCGGTCCGTTCGACAGGTACGAGTGAGGCACTCGGTTGTCTGAAGGACTATTTTCGTGTGTACAGTAGACCAAAGGTGATAATTTCTGATCGTGGCAGTGCCTTCACATCAAGAGATTTTAAGAGTTTCCTCGAGGAGAATAACGTAAGGCATATCAAGGTAGCCACGGGCTCACCGCAAGCTAATGCGCAAGTGGAGAGAGTAAATAGGAGTATAGCCCCTATGATAGCTAAATCGACAAGTGCAGGAACAATGTCTTCTTTAGATAAAGTTTTGCCGGAGATCGAATTCGCTTTAAATAATACTATTCACCGCAGTACTGGGACGTGCGCAAGTCAATTACTGTTTGGGGTTTATCAAAGGGGGAAGATGATTGACTACCTTAAGGAACAATTAGAGGAAATTGATCCACGTGAGAATGTTAGGGACTTAGTTGATATACGGAGCAGGGCAGCAGAGCAGATAATCAAGGGTCAGAACTACAATAAGCTGTCCAAGGACAGGAATAGGGTTCGTAAAGAATACAAGGAGGGCGATTATGTCATGGTGCGGAACTTTGAAAGCACACCCGGAGCTTGTAGGAAAATATTACCTAAATTTAAGGGACCATACATCGTAGCCAAAGTTTTACCAAATGACAGGTATATCTTGAACGATGTTGAGGGTTTACAATTGGGTCAGGTGCCTTATGAGGGGATTTGGGAAGTATATAACATTAAACCATGGCTGAGTCATGTCGGCCGGCCTTGGGTCAATCGGGACGATTGCTTGTCAGGATGGCCGAACTGTGGCAATAAAAGAGTTAAAAAGAAAGAGGGAAAGAGAGAGGACTGCCGGTTAGGTAGGTAATGTAGGTGAAGAGATGGAGTCAGTTGTGTAACAGACGCCGAAAGGGATAGTTCAGGAAATAAAGTACAGACGAAAGAAAGATTAAAGACAAAAACTGTAAAGAATAAGAAAGTGAATAAACTGATGAAAAGAAATTAAGAGTGTATCATTTTCTTACACTACGGCAGATCCTGGAAAAAAACAATGAATTTCAAGTCGACACTTACCACCTATTTGTCGAGCTGTACAACGTTCGTTGGCTCGAGTTTTTCTCATACCAACATGATCAAATAGTTCTGATGGATATGGACTTAATACATATTGTAAATATTTACAAAGATTTTCCTCAAATTTTTTTATTTAAACTAATTCGTTGAAATAGCAATAAGGGATCGATCGTTTCCTTGCAGTTATGAACCATGATAGAAGTGTTTACAGTGGAGGTCGATTGTATAATATATAGTGGATTTTACTAAGTTTGAATACCTCAAGTATCAGATAGAAGTTTTTAAGTTCCTCTTTTTTTGTTTTTTTTTTTTTGTTTTTCTTGTTTGTTGAAGGCTTCTGCTATCCGCTGGAGCCCTCAGACGCAATCACTGATCTATTGTTCTCCAGACAGACACCTTACATTACTGTATTTTCTCCGTTTTCCGGAGAAAAATTTGAAGGAGCTCCAGTGATGTAGAGCTAAGGGATTCGGCACACACCACGTCGGCTCCAAGGGTGCGCCATCGTATGCGAGCAAAGGCGGGACAATAACAGAGGAAATGCTCTGCAGTATCATCCTCCTCTTCGCCACATGCAGCACAGGTAGGCGTCTCACTGATGCCGAGCATGTAGAGATGCTTGGCAAAAGTGTAATGGCCCGTGATAACTCCCACAAGCCTTCTGCTTTCGATTCTCCTTAAAGACAGGAGGAATGCTGCAGATTTTTTGCAGACATCAGGGCATACGCGCTTAGTCATCCTGCAACCCGGACAATCCCTCCATCTACGGTTGTGTGTGTTAAATACACAATCGTTAATGTAGGAATCTACCGTGGACGCTGGTAGACCTAGAGCGGGTTCAGGTCCTGAGAAGCTCTCCTCTGAACCCATTCTAGCGAGTTCATCAGAGGTCTCATTTCCTGGGATCCCAGAGTGGCCTGGAACCCATACAAGCCTTAATGAATTTAGTCTGCCGACTCTGTTCATGAAGGACTTGAGTTCAAGCAGTAATTTGGAGCTAGTTAAGGGGTTACACACAGCTTTTAGTGCAGCTTGGCTGTCACTACATACGCATATGCTTTCCCCCTTCCACCTGTGCTTCACAACATAGTGCATGGCCATAAGGATTGCGTATATCTCTGATTGGAAGACAGACGCATATTTTCCTAAGGAGAAGTGCAGTCGGATGTTTTCGCGCTCAAAGAAGACCCCAGCACCGGATCCCCGCCCAGATCTGGAGCCATCCGTGAAAATGCCAAGACTATCCTTTCCAGGTTCAGTATCCAGCCATAGCCAATCCTGACGCCATGGAAACTCGACTGTGAAATTACGACGCAATAGGATAACGGGCATCAGTGCGTCAGAAGGCATGTCCATGAGACAGGGGTCGCAGGACAATTATTGCGCAAGCGCACCGTTATTCCTATGCGAGTTGTACCAAAAGCCATTTCTCTTCAGACGCGACATGGCTTTCAGAGCACACCCTCTGATAAACATATCAAGAGGTGGAAGGTTCATCATAACATCTAGAGCAGCGCCCGGCGTGCTGGGGAAAGCCCTCGTGCAGCTGAGACAAACCGTTCTTTGAAGTTTGGTGAGAGAGGCCACGACGTGTTTGCGTTTTAGTCTGTTCCACCAGACAACCGATGCATATGAGATTGTAGGTCTTATCATTGCCGTGTAGATCCAAAGGACCTTTGCCGGCGATAAGCCCCATGTTTTGCCAAAAGCTCCTTTGCATTGCCAGAAAGCTGACAGCGCTTTGGTGGTTTTTGACTCAACATGTTTTGACCAGAGAAGCCTACTATCTAAGATAACTCCTAGATACTTAGCCTCCTTGGATATCGGGATAGAAGTGCCTTTTAGTACCAGCTGAGTCATGTCAGTATTTTTCCTCCTTCTCGTAAAGAGAACGACATCGGTCTTAAGAGGATTGACTGACAGCCCATTTCTGGTACACCAATCATCGATCACATCTAGCACCGCCTGTGCTTTGCGACGGACAGTCGCCAAACATGAGCCGACAGAAAGAATGGCGACGTCATTAAGAAAATTAACCAAATGAATAAAAAGCAACAGAGTTTACGCCTTGGTATACGGTATACAATGCCGTACGTGAGTGCATTCTAGTCGCTTTCTCAGCGCTCTACTCCAAAAATGGTTAATTTTACAGAAAAATGCAGGGAGCAATTATTGTAGATAATTTCACGACACATAATTTTTATAATGACCTTCTATTAACCTCCGAGCAATAAATCGCGAGATATTTGCGAAAAACTGATTTTCGTAACCTTTTGACCTTTATAACGAAATCAATGTCGATTTCTCACATCTTCATTACTACGCCGTAATAGAGGTGTATACATAATTTCAGCTCACTAGGAATTTTCCCGCAGATTGGGGTTTGAACAGGTTTCAGCAATTAGGTAGCGGTGCTAACTTCACAATTGGTCTCGAAAATACTCCGTTTGCTGTTCTTACGGTTGCGACACGTACACGATGATCTGAGCCCTTCGTAACGTCTATGATACGGCCTATAACCCACTTTGTTGGAGGAAGATTCGGTTCCTCTAGAACGACGAGATCGCCTGGTTTCAAGTTTGGTATTGCAGTTTGCCATTTAGGGCGTTCTTGTAATGATGTTAAATATTCTACATTCCATCGTTTCCAGAACCCCTGAATAAGTGGCTGGAGGTGTTGGTAGTGTGACAGTCGTTTTGTGGATAAGTCCAATAAAGATGGTTCCGGAACAGCGGTTAGTGGTTCCCCTATAAGAAAATGTGCAAGTGTTAACGGATTGAGGTCAGAGTCGGACATTGTACACAGAGGACGGGAGTTAACAACTGCTTCAATTTGACACAAAACAGTATACAACTCTTCAAAAGTTAGAACACTCGGCGTAGGTGGTGCTTAACCGATTTTACACCTGCTTCCCACAACACTCCAAAGTGTGGTGCGGAGGGTGGGATGAACTGCCAATTGACTCCATCGTCTGCTAGTTTCGAGGCGATTATGTTGCTGGTTGATTTGGTGAGCGCCAAGCGATGCATTTCCGTTAGGTAACGTTGTGCACCTTGAAATGTTGTGCCATTGTCGGTGAAAATATTTGAGCATCTACCTCGACGAGCAACAAAGCGGCGAAGAGCTGCGAGAAAAGCGTCTGTAGATAGGTCGCTTACCAACTCCAGATGCATGGCCTTTGTAGCCATACAAATGAACAAGGCGATGTACGCTTTTGATGTCTTTGCGTTCCGTATTTTGGAGAGCTTAATAGTGATGGGTCCCGCGAAATCACATCCTGAGTTGATAAAGGCGCGCTCTGGTTGAATACGGTGTGATGGTAGATTGCCCATTAGCTGCTCTGTTATTTTTCTTCTCTGCATAAAGTATGTTTTACAGCGAAAGACGATCTTGCGGGTAAGATTTCTGCTGCCTAGAATCCAAAATTGTTGTCTGACGAGAGAAAAGGTCTCTGTAACTCCAGGGTGCAAATATCGAACATGGATGTCTGTAATGATAAGGCTAGATATAGGGTTATTATTGGATAGGATGACCGGGTGTTTCATAGAAAATGAAACATTGGCATGCTTTAGTCGTCCACCGACTCGTAAAAGTACATTATTGTCTAAAAACGGAGAGAGTTTTAATAATCTCGATTTCAAGGCCAATGTTTTGGTTTTTTCAAGACAGCGAATATCCGCACTGAATGATATTAATTGAGAGCGTTTTAATAATAATGCTCTTGCGCGTTGTATTTCTGGCAAGAACAAATATGAGGTAAGGCGATCGACGCGTTGGGAGCGACAATTGTAACCGAACCGAATACAAAATGCTAGAGTTCTTTGCATCCGAGACCAGGAGGAGATATTTTGAATAAGAGTGTCGATTACATTGTTCAAGTCAAGGCCCGCGGAAAACACCTGTTGCACTGGTGGGGTTCTTTCTTCTAAATGTTCAACCGGCATCGTTTGCGATAAAAGATTGCCCGTCGGCCAAAACTGGCAATCTTGTGTTAGCCAAGGTGGTCCCTTCCCCCAAAGCTCATAGGAAAGGAGATGTGAGGGACTTAACCCTCTCGAAGCACAGTCTACGGGATTAGACTGCGAGGCGATATTATTCCATCTTTGTCGGGGAATAGTTTCCAGGATTAGGGCGGTACGATTCGCGACGAATGTTGCCCAGCGACGAGAAGGGGATGAAAGCCAATGCAACACGATTTCTGAATCGCACCAAGCAAATATTTTAAACGATTTTGGAGGTAACGATGAGGTGATAAGTGTGATTAAACGAGTGAGCAGAACAGCTCCACAGAGTTCTAATCGCGGAATAGAAACTGGTTTAAGTGGAGCCCCACGAGTTTTTGCGGCAACGATGGTGACCTTGTATTCGCCGTCCTTAGTCTTAGTGCGGGAGTAGACAACTGCTGCATAAGCCGTCGATGATGCATCACAGAATCCATGTAACTCGACGTCCTCAGAATCAGTGAATATTTGCCTCGTAATTTTTAGCTGTTCAAAAAGGTGTATGAATAAAAGGTGGCGGTAACCGATCATCCCAACTGAGGTTGAATTCTGTGGACCACAGCTCCTGGAACAGGATTTTAAATAAAATAACCGATGGCGCCAAAAATCCAAGGGGATCAAAAATGCGAGACACTTCTGATAAAAGCAAGCACCGAGACGGTACTGTAGAATAGTCTTGCTTAGGCATCCGAAAGGAGTACACGTCATGAAGTGGATTCCAAAACATCCCTAGAACCTTGATGAGAGAAGACGATTGTTCTGATTCTACAGAAGAGTACTCGCAATCTTCCTTTGGTAGCGCTGACAATAAATGCCTGCAGTTGGAACTCCACTTCCGAAGGTGTAGTCCTGCCTGAGATAACAATCCTACCAACTCAGACTGTAGGGCGATGAGGTCTTCTGTAGTGTTAGACCCCGTCATGACATCATCCACGTAGACGTCTTCAAGTAGAACTCTCGAAGCATTGGGAAATTCTACCTGATAGTCCTGTGCCAGCTGGTTTAGAACCCTAACAGACAGGAAGGGTGCTAAAGCTGTACCGTAAGTAACCGTGCGTAATCGAAAGTGCCTTACTGCATCAGTGATATTTTCCCTCCAAACAGTTCTTTGGAAATTAGTGTAAACATCATCTACCCAAATTTGTCGGAACATTTTGACGACATCCGCGGTAAAAACAAATCGATGTCGGCGAAATCGTAGACATACCTTAATTAAGTCACACTGAATCGGTGGACCAATAAGTAGCTCGTTATTTAAGGAGTTTCCAAAGGAGTCCTTGGCTGATTCATCAAATACCACGCGTAACTTAGTAGTGGTACTATCTATTAAGCACGGCATGATGTGGCAAATAAAAATGTTTACCTGGAGCAGTTTGCAATTCCGAAAGGTGTCATATGATTGAGTTCCAGGTACTCCTTCACAAAATTGGAATACATTTGACGTAAGTCAGAGTTGTATCGGAAGCGACGTTCCATCGAATGTAGACGTTTAATTGCTGACGACAGGGTTTCCCCAAATATCGGAGAGGATGGTAGGGCAACGACGTATTTTCCGTCAGAGGAACGACTAAATGTTTCACGAAAGTGCCTTTCGGCTGGATCCAAACTATGATGATTGTCCCTCGGAGGAGCAACATCTTCAATTTTCCAAAAGCGTTTGAATAATCCGTCAATGTCGAGAGTTGCATGTAGCGAAGGAATTGGATTGACTGCCGAACTCTCTGTTAGGGCTTCTCGCGAGACGACCCAACCAAATGTAGTTTTTTAACGCGAATGGACCGCAGATTTGTTTTCCTTCAAAAATGCACCATAACTTTTCGGCACCCAAGAGTATATCGACTGGTGCTGGCACATTGAACGTTGGACCGGCCAGCTATCGGTTGTTAATGTGCGAGCAACAAGATATGTCTACCATTGAACAGGGTAGATTGGACGTGAGCTTCTTCAGAATATATGCGTCTATAGACAAGCAAGCGGAACCATCGAGTGAGAATAGTTGAAGAGAGACCTCTTGTGTAGCCAGCCTCCAACGACGAAAGACCGAGAACTGGAATCCGTGCATGAGAACACGAAAAACCGAGTTTCTGTACCAAGGAGTCACGAACGAATAAAGATTGAGAGCCTGAATCTAAAAGGGCTCTACAGACAACAAATGCTCCTTGAGTGTTTATGATCTTAACCAGTATGGTTGGGAGAATCGTTTGCTTTCGAGATGCTTTAATTGATAAATTACCGACTAAAGAAGAATAAGCAGTAGGTATTCGGAGAAACCGACACTGGTGTTATGGGCATTGGAGTATGTAGCGACGAATGTTGATGGTTTTCAGGATGAACAAGTGTATGGTGACGCGACTGGCATGTACGGCACCGAAATGATGAGCGACATTTAGTCGAGGTGTGCCCATCCCGAAGGCAATTGTAACAGAGCGAATTTGTCTTTACGAAATCACGACGCGAGTTAGTGTTTAGAGCGAGAAATTGGGGACATTGCGACAGACTATGGACATTTTCGCACTTAGCACATTTAACTCTTTTCTCCTCAGAAGTCTCAGTAAGATGCGAACGAATATGTGGTTGAGATTTTACGTGCGATGTGGGACGAGTTGGTTCACACGATTCAAGTGCATTACACCTTAATTGTAGGAATTCGAGAAGTTCATCGATAGTACAATCATCTCGCGCACTGATGTGTTCTGCCCAAGATTGAGCCGAGTCTTGGTCTAGTTTGTTGACAAGCAAATATATCAACCACGGATCACGACTATATTTTTTTGCAGCATTTAACCCCCGCACAACTTCATCTGCACCGTTCACTACCCTTGGCAACGTTTGCAGATTGCTCGATGTTACAGAGGGGAGCGATAAAAACGACCGAATAAATGAATTGACAATGAATTGTTTTTTGTCGTATCGCTCCTCTAAGTGTACCCAAGCTTCTGCATATGTAGCATCGGAGATGGGTATATGTTTTATCAAATTAGCTGCCTCATCGCGAAGAAATGATTTTAAATAATGAAATTTCCGGGTGGGGCTAAGGTTTGACTTGCTGTCTATCGATCCAACGAAAATATCGCGAAACGAAAGCCAATCTTTGTAACTTCCCAAGAACGCAGGAATAATTATTTTTGGAAGATTTACCGAAAAACTCAAGTTATTTGTAGCACTAAGCCGCTCTAAAAAGGTGGACTGTTGTACCGCTAATCGTTCTAGAAGAGTATCGTTCAAATCTTGCGGAACTTGAGATAACGGTTGTCGATCCGTTATAGCGCGCTATATAGCAGCATGTGCGGCAAAGTACTTAGACTCGTATTTACCGAATTCAAGTTCGATATCCGCAGAATTAAAGTCACGAACAGAAACACCATGTACAAGATATTCATCATGTAATGTGCAAAACGATGTCCACGATTTATCGATGTTTTAATAATTCTAGCTCAGTCGAAGAGTCAATGTTTTCCGCAAAATTAACTGCGCGCGTAATTTGTCCCTTTACCGTACTCCTACGTACTTTTATATTTTCCATATTAAAATGTAGATGTATATGCATATATGTGTTGTTTTATATAAAATTTAATCTTAATGGACAGATATTACCAATCCACATGTGAATCTTGAATCGTTGGATCCGGCTCGAAGGACCAGAAAATGTGAGCAATTAACCACTTGACCAGGTTTTGTATCCTTATGTGTGCAATTAACATAAACAATTGACTAGTTTGGTTTCCGTACACAATTAAAACAACTGACTAGATTTGTGGTTTCAAAGTGTGACAATATAAGTATATATTCAAAGTAGTTATGTTTTTAAAGTGCAACAATATCTTTCAAGATTTATTAATTGGTGTTAACAACGTCACGGCCGAATTCAAAGTGAACGAGTGTCTCACTCAGATCATCCATTAGGCGCTGATCTTCAAAAAATGCATTAATTGTTATACGAGAAAGCGAGGATAGTGAGAACATCGAATGAAGCTCAAAAGAAAAGAGAACAAAACGTGTAAGATCGTGGCTAATGGCTGATGCTGAGTGAAACCCCGGTACTGGTATACAAATATAAATATAAATTAAATATTTTATAGAAGTGCAATAGCTTGCGATAATTCTAAACAGGGTTTAAAATGCCTAAAATGACTGGGCTAAAAATATTTTGCAATTTCGGTTAGGATTTCTAGATACACCAACTGCATAAACAATCCCATATAAATATATGGGATTACAAACGTATACATACATCACTGAATGAATGAGTTTGCCTGTATACATATGTATATACAATGGAATAATAGGGGTAGATAGGCTTACTGTATTCGGTATCGGCGAGTACATACATATGTATGTATTTACACATCAAAAAAACTGTTATTAGATTGGCTGTTACTAGCCAAATCCATTATTTCGTGACAACGTCTATTATACGATTTTATGAATGAGGTATAAATATTATATATTCAACAATTACATATAATTTTTTTATTGATTTCAATGTTTTATTTTCATATTACAGTATTATACATGCAATCAATTGAATAAGACAACTTTATACTCAAACGTTTAAGTGTTCTTTATTTCTGATATCCTATTCACAATAGGTCTATGATATGATTTTATTTGATTTAATTCCACTAAACGACGCCGAATTTTTTTTTTATCTGACATGTTGATAATTCTCGCGCGAGCTCACTACTACATACTCGCTAGGCCACGCCTACTCACACGGTTAGTCTACATTTTTCTGCGTTTTTTGCGTTTCGGCATTCCATATTTCAGCGCTAACCGATTTAATAGACGTTGTCACGTCAAAAGATTTGATTTTACTTCAAGCATACACCCCATCAATACGTGGTGTGAATTGTTCACTAATACACTTGCACGTGCAATCCATGCATTTGAACAGTGTATATCTGGCTTAGGCATTGGTATCAGCGAAATTGTGCTTACGCTGAAGAAATACATATTGTTGCGGAGATGCAAACGGACGGTTAAGTTCGATTTTCGCTGTCGAAGTTCGAAAGCTCTCTGGAAGCGGGGATTGGAGTGATGTCAACTTCCAATGGTGTTGTCAGAGCGTTCTAGAGATTTCCGAAGGGGAACTTCCAACGGCGAACGTTCGAGAAGGTGGACCGAGAGCTATATAAGCGCGAACACTCGCCCTCGACAGACATTCAGTTTGTGGTATTGAACAGCGTGTGGCAAGTCAGTGTGATCAAACAGTGTGAAACTAAAAGCTTTCAATAAAGGGTTGTTTGTGTAATAAAGTTTAAAGTGGATAGTATTGGATAATAAGGAAAAGTGATGCAGCTACGCAGATAATTGATCTGTGGTGAAAGAAGTAAAAGTGAGTGTGTTTTAATTCCGATAAAAAGGACAATTGTAGTTTATCGCAATCCAGTGGTGCGAACCCTATTTGGTGTGGGATTGAAATAATTCGTAACAATATGTATGTACATAACTGTATGAGGGATAAATAGGACGGGTGAGAAATGGGAGATTAGACAATTTTAAAGCAGAAGGTTAACTTTATCATCCAAAATAAATAAATATGAATATAATAAAAAGTGATAAAAAGTTTCTTTAGTATGTATGTAAGTTAATCAGCAGTATCCATAACCCCAAACATTCGCACTTTGCCCGAACCCAACGTCATCATTTCCTGCACAAGTCACAACCCAGCACGATCACCCCAAACATTCGCACTTTGCCCGAACCCAACGTCATCATTTCCTGCACAAGTCACAACCCAGCACGATCACCCCAAACATTCTTTGCTAAAACGCAGCGTCATTTCTTGCACAAGCCATAGCCCAGCACGATCACTCCAATTGTTTACACTTTGCCCAAACGCAGCGTCATCATTTCCCGAACATGCAATACCCCAGCACGATTAATCCACAGCACAATCACCTTTGATATTGTTTACTTAGGTCATTCCGTTATTGTTAAGGTAGGTTATGTTAAGATAGAATACGGAAAATAAAGGCAGTCAAGAGTAGACTGGAAAGAAAGACAGAAGTCTTTTAACTGGCGCCCAACTTTTCCTTTTTGTGTCTTTTTTTTTTCTCGTGAAGTATTTGTGTGTTCCAAAAATCTTCATAAGAAGATAATAGAGCAAAAACTAAGTAAACTCGTACTTGTAAGCACAAAAAAACGCGTACAAAAAAGACCCCACCCTCCCTTGACCCTGAAAGTGTAAAAGTGATATCCAGCTGGACAAACATTAACTAAGAAACTAAGCGGAAGGATGGGCGTGATCTTTGTGTGAGTGGATAGTAATAATTAAGAAAATTGATTGTTAAACTTCTAAGCTAAACTACTTTTTGTCAAAAATTATAAAATCGTTTTTTATAACTGTATTATTGTAAAATACAAAATATGGCCACTAACAATTTACCGGAGTCGATTCCGTCTATTGTTCTTGCAACGGCAATTGAGATTGCTCTTGAATAAGCGTGCGAAAATATTCTTAAACATATGACCGAAGTTTCAAGCAGGAACACGGAAAAACACGATGAGCTGTCTGCTCAAATAAACACGTTAGCAGAAAAGTTAAGATCTATTGAGCCCATTCACCAAAACGCAATAATTAGTTACCAACCTATTGCAATAACATCCTCAGGTATTTGTTCAATTTCATTGGACTTAGTCAAGTCACTCCCTGAGTTTTCAGGCGAGCAAGCACGTTATCTCTCATGGCGACAAGCAGCTCACACTGCCATGGAATTATTTAAAAATTACGTAGGCACCGAAAGGTACTACCAAGCAGTAGCGATAATTAGGAATAAAATAACAGGCCCTGCGGACCTGATCATTTCTTCTTTTAACACAGTTCTAAATTTTGATGCTATTATAGCTAGACTAGATAATACGTACAATGATAAAAGACCGCTTCACATTCTCGAAAATCAAATGAGTGTTTTATGCCAGGGAAGAATGTCCATCGCAGATTATTATCGCAGATATTATAACATTCTCTTCTCTGCTCGTTGCGAAGACTTGCCTTCTGCATTAGCTAAAGCTCAAGAACTCGAAGCAAACCAAAATAAGTATAATTTCGCTAGAGCCTTTGACAGCAGCCTTTACGCTGGTGCCAAATCAAACGCTATTCTCCAACGTAGCAATCCTCATTACCTAAGAGTACCACAAACGTCACCGATGAGTAGTCAACAGAAACATAGCCAACAACCAACGATGGCAGATGATCACATGAGTGTTGATAGCTCGTCGAGATTCCGATACAATTCAAGACGAACGGCACAAGCCCCCAATCCATCCCAGTATCTTAGAGCAACAAGCAGTAAACAAACATACAGACAACAACCGCAGACTGTAGAAACGAACAGAGCCTTCAAACGCCCATTGGAATCCGATAGAGCCCCTTCCCAAATACTCAGCGTATTAATTTTTTGAAATCCAAAAGTACTGATCTAGAAACGAGAAATCGTCACGAAGTGGAACTCGAAAATGAAAATGAATATCAAGCCCCTAATAGCTCTGAATACGATGACAAGATTCATTTTTTAGAGAAAAGTCGACTCTCCCTTATGTTAAAAAGAAGCTCGATAATAAAATTGTTATGAGAATTCTAGTAGACACGGGGACAGCCAAAAACTATATTAAAGATATAGCTTATTTAAAAGCCATTCCTAATAATAAACCATTTGAAGTAAGAACTCTGAATGGTGACGACATAGTAACTTATAAATGCAAAATACATTTATGTGGTAAAGTCACCGATTTCTTCCTTCTTCCCAACTTAAAAACCTTTGATGCAATAATTGGATGTGACTTCCTCTCACAAATAAAAGCACAGATCGACACCAAGAGGACATTGTTAATTTATAAAAATGGTGAAATGCAAATTAGGTTCTTTAAATATGAACAAGTGAATAACCTTGACATCGATACAGATTCAGTTCCAGAGAATATCAAGAGTGAGTTTAAAAATTTGATAGAAGAGTATTCAAAAGTTTTTGCTCAACCTGATGAAAAGTTACCCTTTAATACAAACATATAAGCAACCATAATAACATTCAATTCTGAACCAATCTATTCAAAACCAAGACCATACAATATGGCGCCTGCTCCCTTTGTAAATAGGGAAATTAAAAAAATGATTAATGACGGTATCATTCGGCCATCACATTCCCCGTATAATTCCCCAATATTAGTGGTATGGAAAAAAGGAACAAACGAAGACGGTACTCAAAAACCTAGGTTGGTGTTTGACTACAGGAAGTTAAACGAGCAAACTATTGCAGACCGTTACCCCATCCCCAAAAGTTCTGTCACTCTATCAAATTTAGGCCAAGCCAAATATTACACAACCATTGACTTAAAATCCGGCTTCCACCAGATTCTCCTAGAAGAAAAAGACCGGGAAAAACTGCATTTTCCTTCAACAATGGAAAATATGAATTTTGTAGATTACCATTTGGCTTGTAAAATGCTCCCAGCATATTTCAACGAGCAATCGACGACGTTTTACGAAGAGAAATAGGAAAAAAACTGTCATGTCTACATTGACGACGTAATCATTTTTTCGAAAACTGAAAAAGAGCATTTAGAACATATTAGAACAATTTTTGCCAAGCTTTTTCACGCCAACATGCGAATATCCCCTGAAAAATATAAATTTCCTAAGATTGAGGCAGAATTTCTGGGCTTCCCTGTATCCGGAGAAGGTATAAAAACCTGTCCCAATAAAGTGAAGGACATTGTTAATTATGAAATACCAAAATCCCTTCGTGCCTTAAGATCCTTCCTTGGACTCTCCGGCTATTATCGGCGTTTTATAAAAGACTACGCCCAAATAGCCAAGCCCTTAACGAAATACCTCAGAGGGGAAAATGGAAACATTGGAACAAACAAATCCAAGAACATTAAAATTCAACTAAATTCAGAAGCAATATGTGCTTTCAACCGAATAAAAAATATTGTTACGAAATTTTCATCCCCACACCAAATAGGGTTCGCACCACTGGATTGCGATAAACTACAATTGTCTTTTTATCCAAAATAAATCACACACACTTTCCTGGTTTCACCACAGATCAACTATCTGTACAGCTTCACCACTTTTCTTTATTATCCAATGCTTTAAACTTTATTACACAAACAAACCTTTATTGAAAGCTTTAAGTTTCACACGGTTTGATCACACTGACTTGTCACACGCTATTCAATACCACAAACTGAATGTCCGTCGAGGGCGAGTGTTCGCGCTTATATAGCTCTCGGTCCACCTTCTCGAACGTTCGCAATTGAAAGTTCCCCTTCGGAAATCTCCAGAACGCTCTGACAATTCCATTGGAAGTTGACATCATTCCAATCCCCGCTTCCAGAGAGCTTTCGAACTTCGACAGCGAAATTCGAACTTAGCCGTCCGTTTGCATCTCCGCAACACTGCCCTCCTCCTAAACTTGTTCGTCCTCGAACAGGCGATTGGATCCTTCTCCGTAATATGGTGCTAACCTCTCTACGTGGACAACTTTATACTTCGCCCGTCTGTTTCCCATCTGCTGTATCCGGTATACCACGTCATTGAGTTTCTTGATGACCTCATATGGTCCGTCCCAGGCTGATTGCAATTTGGGGCACAAGCCTTTTTTTTCGTTGTGGGTTGTACAGCAATACCAATTGTCCGGTCTCGAATCCAGAAGTATTCGCCCTCAAGCCGTATCGCGCCTTCATTTTATCGCTGACCAAGTTCAGTCGCTCCCGGATGAACTGATGGATAGAGTTCAGCTGTTCTTTCTTTTCGGTTACGAAGTCTTCCCCGCCGCTAGTTGTCGGTAGTACCGCGCCGAACTTCAAGTCCGATCGAAGTCGGAGATCAGTTCCAAAAATGGCTTCGGCGGGTGTTGTTGCCGTTGAATTGTGCTGTGCCGAACGGTATGCCATTAGGAAAAGGGGAAGATGTTCATCCCAGTCCTTCTGATCTCCGACGACGAATTTTCCCAGGTATTCCTCCATCGTCCGGTTGAACCTTTCGACCATGCCATCAGATTTTGGATATAATGGTGTTGTCCGCGTCTTTCTGATACCTAGCATGTCACAGAGTTCTTTGAACACCGACGACTCGAAGTTTCTCCCTTGGTCTGAGTGCAG
The DNA here is from genome assembly GCA_951905685.1 of Eumerus sabulonum. Taxonomy (NCBI): domain Eukaryota; kingdom Metazoa; phylum Arthropoda; class Insecta; order Diptera; family Syrphidae; genus Eumerus; species Eumerus sabulonum. The sequence continues at coordinate 76,539,540 of OX645060.1, forward strand.
TTCTATTGGTACTCCATAACGCCAAACCCAGTTATTCACGAATGCATCAGAAATGATTTTGGCTTCCTGGTTCGGGATGCAAAACACCTCAGGCCACTTGCTGAAGTAATCGATCACCACTAGCGCGTACTTGTTTCCAGCGTTGCTCGTTGGGAATGGGCCTGCAATGTCCATTGGGATACGTTCGAACGGTGCTCCAACATTGTACTGCTGCATATTTCCTCGAGTTTTCCTAACTGGACCCTTTGCCTTCGCACACTGTTCACACCTGCGAATGAAACGCGTAACCGACTCATGGCATCCTACCCAGTAGAAACGTCTCTTGATCTTTTCTACAGTCTTTGTTAACACCAAGATGACCCCCGCTTGGTCCCTCATGGTATTCTTGGATGACCTCTTCGATTTGTCCTTTCGGAATTACCAGCAGATCGTTTACAATGTTCCCGTCCTCACTTTCCCAACTGCAGTAGAGGCAAGCGTTCTTCAGCTTCAAACTCTGCCATTGAGCCCAGTAAGCTTTCACGATTGGGCTTTCACTGGATACCTGCTGCCAACTTGGTCGAAAACCTCGTTCTAGATAGTCGATGATGACTGCCAGATCGGCATCTTCTCGCTGCTTCCTTCCGACCTTCTCGACAGTCCAGGAATCTTCTGGCAGCACCTGGAAACAACGGATGTCGGTAACCTGTTCCTTGGTCTCGGCGCGTGAACAATGTTTGCATTCAACATCGCAAGGTCGCCTCGATAATGCATCCGCATTTCCATGACTGCTTCCCTTCCGGTGTTCGATACTGAAGTCATAATTCTGGATTCTCTCTATCCATCTAGCAAGCTGGCCTTCCGGGTTTTTGAACTGCAGCAGCCATCTCAACGCTGCGTGGTCCGTCCTAAGATGAAAAGCTTGGCCATAGAGATATTTGTGGAAATACTTGACACAGTCGACCACGGCTAAAAGCTCCCTCCTAGTTACACAGTAGTTCCTCTCCGGCTTCGATAGGATCCTACTGTAGTAAGCGATGACCCGCTCTCGCCCGTCAATCATTTGAGAGAGTACTCCTCCGATTCCATGTCCGCTCGCATCTGTGTCCAAAATGAACTTTTCTCCCGGGACAGGATATGCAAGAATCTGCGCACTGCAGAGCAATTCCTTCAGGTGAATGAACGCTTCCTCCTGCGGCTTCTCCCACTTGAATGGCCGATTCTTTTTGGTGAGCTTGTGCAAACTGCTGGCATCGTTTGCAAATCCTGGGATGAATCGCCTGTAATATGTGCAAAGTCCCAGGAATGACCTTAACTCATGAATATTCTTCGGCCGCGTTCATTCCTCAACCGCTGAGATTTTCTCTTCATCTGTATGGACTCCTTCTGCAGTCACCACGTACCCAAGTACTTCACCTTGTTCTGGAAGAGCGAACATTTCTTCGGGCTCAATTTCAATCCGGCTGCTTGAATACGTTCCAGTACCTCTTCAAGCTTCTTAAGGTGATCGTCGAAATCCTTGCCCATGACAATTATGTCATCCAGATAGACAAGGCAAGTCCTCCAGTGAAGTCCTCTTAGCACCCGGTTCATCAGTCTCTCGAATGTGGCTGGTGCATTGCAATGACCGAAGGGCATCACAGAGAATTGCCACAACTCTCCCCCGGTGGTGAAGGCGGTCTTTTCCTTGTCTTGCTGGTCAAGCTCTATTTGCCAGTATCCGCTTTGCAAGTCCAGCGTCGAGAACCACTTTGCACCAGATAGTGTGTCCAAGGTGTCGTCGATTCTCGGAAAAGGATAGCTGTCCTTCTTCGTTACGTCGTTCAGCTTCCTATAGTCCACGCAGAATCGGGTGCTTCCATCCTTCTTCTTAACAAGCACTACTGGCGAACTCCATGGGCTTGCAGATGGTTCGATCACGCCCTCCTTTTCCATCTCGTCGATTAGTTTGATCACCTCGCCTTCTTTCGCCAAAGGTACCCTCCTCGGTGGTTGCCGGATCGGTCTAGAGTCCCCTGTGTCTATTCTGTGCTTCACAATTGATGTTCTTCCACAGTTCTTACCATCTGCAAAAGCTGTCCAATATTTACGAAGCAGGGAGAGTGCTTTACTTTTTTGATTCTCCACTAGATGTTGCGTCCACTCTCTGACCATTGTTTTTAAGAAAGCTTTGTTGGACTGGATTTGCTGTTGTTTCTTATCTTCGCAGTTCATAACGGCGGCAGCTTCTTGGCATTGAGCGATCGTTGTTCCCTTGTGTATTGTCCTAGGTGTACTGGCAGAATTCAGGACTCGTACTGGAACCGATTGGTCTTGTCGGGGTTCCACCAGAGCCCTTCCAACAATGATATCGCTGGGTCGATTTCGTTTGTCGGGTTCGACCACCCACATTCGGCTTGTCCCCGCATCCTCTTCTATCTTTGCCCAAACCACAGCTTCTGCATTCGGGGGAACTGTTTGGCGCGCTTGCACGACTATTCGCCTGACCTTGCTACCCTGTCCATTATCTAATGTTAATGGGAGCTCCAAGTTGCCATACTTCATCACTTTTTGGTTGAGGTCCAATGTGAAGCCATGCCTAATCATGAAGTCGACGCCGATTATGATGTCATCAGTAATATCCGCAACGATGAAATCATGCTGAAACTCGACGGTACCCATCGTAATTCTTTTCTGGACCTTTCCCCTAACTTCCGCCTTCTCACCAGTTACTGTACGAAGCCTTACCTCGGAAAATGGGTCGATGTCAGAAACCAATCCGCTTCGGATGACTGAATGAGTTGCGCCCGTGTCCAACGTCAGCAGATATCGTCGCCCGTCCATCGTTCCCTCGATGACTAGGGTGGTTGCACCCCTACAGATTCGGGATACGAGGATGCTGGGGCACTCCAATGTGGGAGCCAGCGCATGCCCCTCTGCACTGACTCGTTTTAGTTTAACGGATTGTTAGGTGCACCTTTTACACCTCCACGGTCGCGTTCACTCCCATGGTCTCTTTTTAGCGAACTAGACCACGAACGCTTTCTTCGCAGGCGGCAGTTCCTCGCAATGTGCCCCTGCTGGTCGCAGATGTAGCACCTACCAGGGAATGAACCACTCCTACTCACCGTTGTTGTTCTGGAACTGTCCTGGTCTTGAGATATGCGCAGTAGTTTGATGGAAGGTCGGCATATCAAGAGCGATGTTTCACATGCGAGAGCGCTGGCAACTGTCTCCTTGAAAGATGTCTTTGGCTGGAGAATCAAGCTTCGTTGCGTGTCGGGGTCCCTTAGCCCTTGGATGAAAGAATCCGTTTTTAGCTTCTCCACCACATCAACTGGAACATCCGCGTAGGCCAGATGAGACAGCCTCTCGATGTCGGCAGCATACTGCTGGATGGCCTCGTTTCCACGCTGCTTGCGTCCTTTAAGTTCCGGCTTATGCATCTCCTGCATGTGCTCACTGCCGTATCTTCGATGGAGAGCATCCCATATGGCTGTGTAGTTCCTTTTCTGGGTCTCCGGGATGGTCTGTAAAACACCAGCTGCTTCGCCTTTAAGCGAAATTACTAGAGCGGCCACACGATCTTCTTCTCCCCACTGATTCCGTTCCGCTGTTGTCTCGAACTGGAGCTTAAAGATGTTAAATGCGCTCGTGCCGTCAAAGTTGGGGGCTGTGAATTTCGATGCTGCAGCCGGTACGACGTTTCCTTGATGCTGAACGTTCTGGAAAGTTTTCTCGAGTTCCAGAACCTTCTTGTCCAGTGTCTCGATTCTCTTTTCCTGGTTATTTTCAAGATCTAGAACCTTCATGTCGAACCTCGACTCCAGTGTCTCGATTCTCTTTTCTTGATTATTCTCGAGATCTAGAATCTTCTTGTCGAACCTCGATTCTAGTGTCTCGATTCTCTCTTCGACGTCCTGGAATCGATCGTTGACTGTCTGCTGTCAACCTTTCTCGATTGTTCTCTAGCATCTCTTCTAACGTCTCCAGCTTCTCTAGTTTCTGCCCTATGGAAGTGGAATTTTCCTCCAACTTTCTGCTTACGGCAACGGAATTTTCCTCCAGCTTTTGATCTAGTTTCTGGCTTATGGAAGTTGAATTTTCTTCCAACTTTCTACTTACGGCAGCGGAATTTTCCTCCAGTTTTTCGTGTATGGTCGCCTCTAGTTTCTGGGATATGGAAGCACTCATAGCATTCATAGCTGCGAGAATTTGCTGCATATCGAATGCTGGTTCACTGGATGTCGACGGCTTCTCCACCCCGAACTCGTGATTCTCCCAGTCGAAACCTTCTTCCTGCAACGCTGATCGCAGTCTCTCCACCAGGTTAGCTTTACTTCCCACTGTGGATAATTCCCGAGCATCCAGCTCTCTTTTCAGTTGTTCAATTGTCAACTTTTCCAATTTTACCATTTTCCCACTTTTGCAATGATTCACTTCACAACTCAATAAAGTTTCACTCGTTTACTCGCAATTCCACTTCTGACACCAAATATTACGAAATTTTCATCCCCACACCAAATAGGGTTCGCACCACTGGATTGCGATAAGCTACAATTGTCTTTTTATCCAAAATAAAACACACACACTTTCCTGGTTTCACCACAGACCAACTATCTGTACAGCTTCACCACTTTTCTTTATTATCCAATACTTTAAACTTTATTACACAAACAAACCTTTATTGAAAGCTTTAAGTTTCACACGGTTTGATCACACTGACTTGTCACACGCTATTCAATACCACAAACTGAATGTCCGTCGAGGGCGAGTGTTCGCGCTTATATAGCTCTCGGTCCACCTTCTCGAATGTTCGCCGTTGGAAGTTCCCCTTCCGAAATCTCTAGAACGCTCTGACAATTCCATTGGAAGTTGACATCATTCCAATCCCCGCTTCCAGAGAGCTTTCGAACTTCGACAGCGAAATTCGAACTTAGCCGTCCGTTTGCATCTCCGCAACAATATATTAGCTTCGGGAGATGTCTTGTTATTATACCCGGACTTTCGAAAACCTTTCGATTTGACCACCGATGCATCATCTCAAGCTGTAGGTGCGGTTCTTTCCCAAGGTGGAAGACCAATCACAATGATATGTCGAACTCTGAGTAGAGCCGAGGAGAATTACGCTACTAATGAACGTGAAATGTTAGCGATAATCTGGAGACTAAAAAATGTTCGAAACTACTTGTATGGCGCCCCTAATATTAATATATTTACCGATCATCAACCACTCACCTTTGCGATATCCGACAAAAATCCTAAAAATCCTTATACCAAACTGAAAAGATGGAGAGCTTTCATTGAAGAATATTCTCCTAACTTTTTTCATAAACCCGGTAAAGAAAACAAAGTAGCAGATGCACTATCTCGCCAACATATTAACACATTCTCTACCTACGGGCAAACCGTTCACAGTGAACGCTCATTAACAAAAGTTATACCTGCAGTCGAAAATCCCATCAATTGCTTCAAGAATCAAATCTTTATTACTGAAGGTTTGGAGAAAAGCCAAAAAGTAAAAATTCTGTTCCAAAGACAAGTCAGACATACTATAATATTTCGATCAATGACAGAACTTATAAACCAGATCATCATCCAATTGGTGAAACACCAATCCCCACCCATGTTGGAGAAATCCTACACATAGATATTGTTACGAATTTTTCGATCCCCACACCAAATAGGGTTCGCACCACTGGATTGCGATAAACTACAATTGTCCTTTTTATTTAAATTGAAACACACACACTTTTAATTCTTTCACCACAGATCAATTATCTGTGTAGCTTCACCACTTTTCTTTATTATCCAATACTATCCACTTTAAACTTTATTATCCAATACTATCCACTTTAAACTTTATTACACAATACACAAACCTTTATTGAAAGCTTTTCTTATCACCTTGGTTGATCACACCGACTTGTCACGCTGTTTTATACCACAAACTGAATGAATGTCAAGGGCGAGTGTTCGCGCTTATATAGCTCTCGGTCCACCTTCTCGAATGTTCGCCGTTGGAAGTTCCCCTTCCGAAATCTCTAGAACGCTCTGACAATTCCATTGGAAGTTGACATCATTCCAATCCCCGCTTCCAGAGAATTTTCGAACATCGACAGCGAAATTCGAACTTAACGGTCCGCTTGCATCTCCGCAACACTGCCCTCCTCCTAAGCTTGTTCGTCCTCGAACAAGCGATTGGACCCTTCTCCGTAATATGGTGCTAACCTCTCTACGTGGACAATTTTATACTTCGCCCGTCTGTTTCCCATCTGCTGTATCCGGTATACCACGTCATTGAGTTTCTTGATGACCTCATATGGTCCGTCCCAAGCCGATTGCAATTTGGGGCACAAGCCTTTTTTCCGTTGTGGGTTGTACAGCAATACCAATTGTCCGGTCTCGAATCCAGAAGTATTCGCCCTCAAGTCGTATCGCGCCTTCATTTTATCGCTGACCAAGTTCAGTCGCTCCCGGATGAACTGATGGATTGAGTTCAGCTGTTCTTTCTTTTCGGTTACGAAGTCTTCCCTGCCGCTAGTTGTCGGTAGTACCACGCCGAACTTCAAGTCCGATGGAAGTCGGAGATCAGTTCCAAAAATGGCTTCGGCGGGTGTTGTTGCCGTTGAATTGTGCTGTGCCGAACGGTATGCCATTAAGAAAAGGGGAAGGTGTTCATCCCAGTCCTTCTGATCTCCGACGACGACTTTTCTCAGGTATTCCTCCATCGTTCGGTTGAACCTTTCGACCATGCCATCAGATTGTGGATGTAATGGTGTTGTCCGCGTCTTTCTGATACCTAGCATGTCACAGAGTTCTTTGAACACCGACGACTCGAAGTTTCTCCCTTGATCTGAGTGCAGTTCCATTGGTACTCCATAACGCGAAACCCAGCTATTCACGAATGCATCCGAAATGGTTTTGGCTTCCTGGTTCGGGATGCAAAACACCTCAGGCCACTTGCTGAAGTAATCGATCACTACTAGCGCGTATTTGTTTCCAGCGTTGCTCGTTGGGAATGGGCCTGCAATGTCCATTGCGATACGTTCGAACGGTGCTCCAACATTGTACTGCTGCATATTTCCTCGAGTTTTCCTAACTGGACCCTTTGCCTTCGCACACAGTTCACACCTGCGAATGAAACGCGTAACCGACTCATGGCATCCTACCCAGTAGAAACGTCTCTTGATCTTTTCTACAGTCTTGTTAACACCAAGATGACCCCCGCTTGGTCCCTCGTTGTATTCTCGGATGACCTCGTCGATTTGCCATTTTGGAATTACCAGCAGATCGTTTACAATGTTCCCGTCCTCACTTTCCCAACTGCGGCAGAGGCAACCGTTCTTCAGCTTCAAACTCTGCCATTGAGCCCAGTAAGCTTTCAGGATTGGGCTTTCACTGGATATTTGCTGCCAACTTGGTCGAAAACCTCGTTCTTGGTAGTCGATGATGACTGCCAGATCGGCATCTTCTCGCTGCTTCTTTCCGACTTTTTCGACAGTCCAGGAATCTTCTGGTAGCACATGGAAACGACGGATGTCGGTGACCTGTTCCTTGGTTTCGGCTCCCCAACAATGTTTGCATTCAACATCGCAAGGTCGCCTCGATAATGCATCCGCATTTCCATGACTGCTTCCCCTCCGATGTTCGATACTGAAGTCGTAACTCTAGATTCTCTCCATCCATCTAGCAAGCTGGCCTTCCGGGTTTTTGAACTGCAGCAACCACCTCAACGCTGCGTGGTCCGTCCTAAGATGAAAAGCTTATCCATAGAGATATTTGTGAAAATGCTTGACACAGTCAACCACAGCTAAAAGCTCCCTCCTTGTTACACAGTAGTTCCTTTCCGGCTTCGATAGGATCCTACTGTAGTAAGCGATGACCCGCTCTCGCCCGTCAATCATTTGAGAGAGTACTCCTCCGATTCCATGTCCGCTCGCATCGGTGTCCAAAATGAACTTTTCTCCCGGGACAGGATATGCAAGAATATGCGCACTGCAGAGCAATTCCTTCAGGTGAATGAACGCTTCCTCCTCCCGCTTCTCCCACTTGAATGGCCGATTCTTTTTGGTGAGCTCGTGCAAACTGCTGGCAACGTTTGCAAATCCTGGGATGAATCGCCTGTAATATGTGCAAAGTCCCAGGAATGACCTTAACTCATGAAGATTCTTCGGCGGCGGCCATTCCTTAACCGCTGAGATTTTCTCTGCATCTGTATGGACTCCTTCTGCGGTCACCACATGTCCCAAGTACTTCACCTTGTTCTGGAAGAGCGAACAGTTCTTCGGGCTCAATTTCAATCCGGATGCTTGAATACGTTCCAGTACCTCTTCAAGCTTCTTAAGGTGATCGTCGAAATCCTCGCCCATGACAATTATGTCATCCAGATAGACAAGGCAAGTCCTCCAGTGAAGTCCTCTTAGTACCCGGTTCATTAGCCTTTCGAAGGTGGCTGGCGCATTGCAAAGACCGAAGGGCATCACAGAGAATTGCCACTACTCTCCGCCGGCGGTGAACGTGGTCTTTTCCTTGTCTTGCTGGTCAAGCTCTATTTGCCAGTATCCACATTGCAAGTCCACCGTCGAGAACCACTTTGCACCAGATAGTGTGTCCAAGGTGTCGTCGATTCTCGGTAAAGGATAGCTGTCCTTCTTCGTTACGTCGTTCAGCTTCCTATAGTCCACGCAGAATCGGGTGCTTCAATCCTTCTTCTTAACAAGCACTACTGGCGAACTCCATGGGCTTGCAGATGGTTCGATCACGCCCTCCTTTTCCATCTCGTCGATTAGTTTGATCACCTCGCCTTCTTTCGCCAAGGGTACCCTCCTCGGTGGTTGCCGGATCGGTCTAGAGTCCCCTGTGTCTATTCTGTGCTTCACAATTGATGTTCTTCTACAGTTCTTACCATTTGCAAAAACTGTCCAATATTTACGAAGCAGGGAGAGTGCTTTACTTTTTCGATTCTCCACTAGATGTTGCGTCCACTCTCTGACCATTGTTTTTAAGAAGGCTTTGTTGGACTGGATTTGCTGTTGTTTCTTATCTTCGCAGTTCATAACGGCGGCAGCTTCTTGGCATTGAGCGATCGTTGTTCCCTTGTGTATTGTCCTAGGTGTACTGGCAGGATTCAGGACTCGTACTGGAACCAATTGGTCTTGTCGGGGTTCCGCCAGAGCCCTTCCAACAATGATATCGCTGGGTCGATTTCGTTTGTCGGGTTCGACCACCCACATTCGGCTTGTCCCCGCATCCTCTTCTATCTTTGCCCAAACCACAGCTTCTGCATTCGGGGGAACTGTTTGGCGCGCTTGCACGACTATTCGCCTGACCTTGCTACCCTGTCCATTATCTATTGTTAATGGGAGCTCCAAGTTGCCATACTTCATCACTTTTTGGTTGAGGTCCAATGAGAAGCCATGCCTAATCATGAAGTCGACGCCGATTATGATGTCATCAGTAATGTCCGCAACGATGAAATCATGCTGAAACTCAACGGTACCCATCGTAATTCTTTTCTGGACCTTTCCCCTAACTTCTGCCTTCTCACCAGTTACTGTACGAAGCCTTACCTCGGAAAATGGTTCGATGTCAGAAACCAATCCGCTTCGGATGACTGAATGAGTTGCGCCCGTGTCCAACGTCAGCAGATATCGTCGCCCGTCCATCGTTCCCTCGACGACTACGCTGGTTGCACCCCTACAGATTCGGGATACGAGGATGCTGGGGCACTCCAATGTGGGAGCCAGCGCACGCCCCTCTGCACTGACTCGTTTTAGTTTAACGGACTGTTAGGTGCACCTTTTGCACCTCCACGTTCGCGTTCACTCCCTTGGTCTATTTTTGGCGAACTAGACCTCGAACGCTTTCTTCGCAGACGGCAGTTCCTCGCAATGTGCCCCTGCTGGTCGCAGATGTAGCATCTACCCGGGAATGAACCACTCCTACTCGCCGTTGCTGTTCTGGAACTATCCTGGTCTTGAGATATGCGCCGTAATTTGATGGAAGGTCGGCATATCAAGAGCGATGTTTCACATGCGAGAGCGCTGGCAACGGTCTCCTTGAAAGATGTCTTCGGCAGGAGAATCAGGCTTCGTTGCGTATCGGGATCCCTTAGCCCTTGGATGAAGGAATCCGTTTTTAGTTTCTCCACCACATCAACTGGAACATCCGCGTAGGCTAGATGAGACAGCCTCTCGATGTCGGCAGCGTACTGCTGGATGGTCTCGTTTCCATGCTGCTTGCGTCCCTTGAGTTCCAGCTTGTGCATCTCCTGCATGTGCTCACTGCCGTATCTTCGATGAAGAGCATCCCATATGGCTGTGTAGTTCCTTCTCTGGGTCTCCGGGATGGTCTGTAAAACACCAGCTGCTTCGCCTTTAAGCGAAATTACTAGAGCGGCCACACGATCTTCTTCTCCCCATTGATTCCGTTCCGCTGTTGTCTCGAACTGGAGCTTAAAGATGTTAAATGCGCTCGTGCCGTCGTAGTTGGGAGCTGTGAATTTCGATGCCGCAGTCGGTACAACAATTCCGTGGTGTTGAACGTTCTGGACAGTTTTCTCGAGTTCCAGAACCTTCTTGTCGAACTTCGATTCTAACGTCTCAGCTATCTTTTCCTGATTATTTTCGAGATCTAGAACCTTCCTGTCTAGTGTCTCGATTTTCTCTTCGACATTCTGGAATCGATCGTTAACGGCTTGCTGGATATCTCTCAAGCTTTCTCGATTGTTCTGTAGCATCTCTTCTAACGTCTCCAGCTTCTCCAGTTTCTGGCTTATGGAAGTTGAGTTTTCCTCCAACTTTTGATCGAGTTTCTGGCTCATAGCATTCAGAGCCGCGAGAATGTGCTGCATATCGAACGCTGGCTCGGTGGATGTCGACGGATTCTCCACCCCGAATTCGTAACTTTCCCAGTCGACACCTTCTTCCTGCAACGCTGATCGCAGTCTCTCCACCAGGTTGGCTTTACTTTCCCACTGTGGATAGTTCCCGAGCATCCAGCTCTTTTTTCAGTTGTTCAATGGTCAACTTTTCCAATTTCACCATTTTCTCTATCTCTTAACAATTCACTTTGTGCAAATCACAATTTAAACAAACGTTCCACTCGTTTACTCGCAATCCCACTTCTGACACCAAATGTTACGAATTTTTCGATCCCCACACCAAATAGGGTTCGCACCACTGGATTGCGATAAACTACAATTGTCCTTTTTATTTAAATTGAAACACACACACTTTTAATTCTTTCACCACAGATCAATTATCTGTGTAGCTTCACCACTTTTCTTTATTATCCAATACTATCCACTTTAAACTTTATTATCCAATACTATCCACTTTAAACTTTATTACACAATACACAAACCTTTATTAAAAGCTTTTCTTTTCACCTTGGTTGATCACACCGACTTGTCACACGCTGTTTTATACCACAAACTGAATGAATTTCAAGGGCGAGTGTTCGCGCTTATATAGCTCTCGGTCCACCGTCTCGAATGTTCGCCGTTGGAAGTTCCCCTTCAGAAATCTCTAGAACGCTCTGACAATTCCATTGGAAGTTGACATCATTCCAATCCCCGCTTCCAGAGAGTTTTCGAACTTCGACAGCGAAATTCGAACTTATTGTTGCAACAATATTGTTGCGGAGATGCAAACGGACGGTTAAGTTCGAATTTCGCTGTCGAAGTTCGAAAGCTCTCTGGAAGCGGGGATTGGAATGATGTCAACTTCCAATGGAATTGTCAGAGCGTTCTAGAGATTTCCGAAGGGGGACTTCCAACGGCGAACGTTCGAGTAGGTGGACCGAGAGCTATATAAGCGCGAACACACGCCCTCGACAGACATTCAGTTTGTGGTATTGAACAGCGTGTGAAAAGTCAGTGTGATCAAACAGGGTGAAAATATAAGCTTTCAATAAAGGTTTGTGTATTGTGTAATAAAGTTTAAAGTGGATTGTACTGTGTAATAAAGTTTAAAGTGGATTGTATTGGATAATAAATAAAAGTGGTGAAGCTACACAGATAATTGATCTGTGGTGAAAGAAATAAAAGTGTGTGTGTGTTTTTAATTGGGAAAACGTAGAAAATTGTAGTTTATCGCAATCCAGTGGTGCGAACCCTATTTGGTGTACGGATTGAATAATTCGTAACATTTGGTGTCAGAAGTGGGATTGCGAGTAAACGGGTGAAACTTTATTTGAGTTGTGAAGTGAATTATTGCAAAAGTGAGAAAATGGTAAGATTGGAAAAGTTGACCATTGAACAACTGAAAAAAGAGCTGGATGCTCGGGAACTATCCACAGTGGGAAGTAAAGCCAACCTGGTGGAGAGACTGCGATCGGCGTTGCAGGAAGAAGGTGTCGACTGGGAGAGTTATGAATTCGGGGTGGAGAAGCCGTCGACATCCACTGAGCCAGCGTTCGATATGCAGCAAATTCCCGCGGCTATGAATGCTATGAGTGCTTCCCTGAGCCAGAAATTAGATAAAAAACTGGAGGGAAATTTCGCTGCCGTAAGTAGAAAGTTGGAGGAAAATTCCGCTTCTCTGAGTCAGAAACTGATGGAAAATTCCACTTCTCTGAGTCAGAAACTGGAGGGAAATTCTACTTCCTTGAGCCATCAGTTGGAGACGGTAGAAGAGATGCTAGAGAACAATCGAGAAAGCTTGAGAGACATCCGTTAACGATCGATTCCAGAATGTCGTTAACGATCGATTCCAGAATGTCGAAAAAAAAATCGAGACACTGGACAAGAAGGTTCTAGATCTCGAGAATAGTCAAGAAAAGAGAATCGAGTCACTGGAATCGAGGTTCGACATGAAGGTTCTGGAACTCGAGAAAACTATCCAGAACGTACAGCATCAAGGAATCGTCGAACCGACTGCAGCATCAAAATTCACAGCTCCCAACTTCGACGGCAAGAGCGCTTTTAACATCTTTAAGCTCCAGTTCGAGACAACAGCGGAACGGAATCAATGGGGAGAGGAAGATCGTGTGGCTGCCCTAGTAATTTCCCTTAAAGGTGAAGCAGCTGACGTTCTACAGACCATCCAGAGACCGGAGACCCAGAGAAGGAACCACACAGCCATATGGGATGCTCTTCATCGAAGATACGGCAGAGCACATGCAGGAGATGCACAAGCTGGAACTTAAAGGACGCAAGCAGCGTGGAAACGAGACCATCCAGCAGTACGCTGCCGACATCGAGAGGCTGTCGCATCTAGCCTACGCGGATGTTCCAGTTGATGTGGTGGAGAAACTAAAAACGGATTCCTTCATCCAAGGGCTAAGGGATCCCGATACGCAACGAAGCCTGATTCTCCTGCCATGGACATCTTTCAAGGAGACCGTTGCCAGCGCTCTCGCATGTGAAACATCGCTCTCGATATGCCGACCTTCCATCAAATTAAGGCGCATATCTCAAGACCAGGATAGTTCCAGAACAACAACGGCGATTAGGAGTGGTTCATTCCCGGGTAGATGCTACATCTGCGACCAGCAGGGGCACATTGCGAGAAACTGCCGTCTGCGAAGAAAGCGTTCGAGGTCTAGTTCGCCAAAAAGAGACCAAGGGAGTGAACGCGAACGTGGAGGTGCAAAAGGTGCACCTAACAGTCCGTTAAACTAAAACGAGTCAGTGCAGAGGGGCGTGCGCTGGCTCCCACATTGGAGTGCCCCAGCATCCTCGTATCCCGAATCTGTAGGGGTGCAACCAGCCTAGTCATCGAGGGAACGATGGACGGGCGACGATATCTGCTGACGTTGGACACGGGCGCAACTCATTCAGTCATCCGAAGTGGATTGGTTATTGACATCGAACCATTTTCCGAGGTAAGGCTTCGTACAGTAACTGGTGAGAAGGCAGAAGTTAGGGGAAAGGTCCAGAAAAGAATTACGATGGGTACCGTTGAGTTTCAGCATGATTTCATCGCTGCGGACATTACTGATGACATCATAATCGGCGTCGACTACATGATTAGGCATGGCTTCACATTGGACCTCAACTAAAAAGTGATGAAGTATGGCAACTTGGAGCTCCCATTAACAATAGATAATGGACAGGGTAGCAAGGTCAGGCGAATAGTCGTGCAAGCGCGCCAAACAGTTCCCCCGAATGCAGAAGCTGTGGTTTGGGCAAAGATAGAAGAGGATGCGGGGACAAGCCGAATGTGGGTGGTCGAACCCGACAAACGAAATCGACCCAGCGATATCATTGTTGGAAGGGCTCTGGTGGAAATCCGACAAGACCAATTGGTTCCAGTACGAGTCCTGAATCCAGCCAGTACACCTAGAACAATACACAAGGGAACAACGATCGCTCAATGCCAAGAAGCTGCCGCCGTTATGAAATGCGAAGATAAGAAACAACAGCAAATCCAGTTCAACAAAGCCTTCTTAAAAACAATGGTCAGAGAGTGGACGCAACATCTAGTGGAGAATCAAAAAAGTAAAGCACTCTCCCTGCTTCGTAAATATTGGACAGTTTTTGCAGATGGTAAGAGCTGTGGAAGAACATCAATTGTGAAGCAGAGAATAGACACAGGGGACTCTAGACCGATCCGGCAACCACCGAGGAGGTACCTTTGGCGAAAGAAGGCGAGGTTATTAAACTAATCGGCGAGATGGAAAAGGAGGGCGTGATCGAACCATCTGCAAGCCCATGGAGTTCTCCAGTAGTGCTAGTTAAGAAGAAGGATGGAAGCACCCGATTCTGCGTGGACTATAGGAAGCTGAACGACGTCACGAAAAAGGACAGCTATCCTCTACCAAGAATCGACGACACCTTGGACACACTATCTGGTGCAAAGTGGTTCTCGACGGTGGACTTGCAATGTGGTTACTGGCAAATAGAGCTTGACCAGCAAGACAAGGAAAAGACCACGTTCACCGCCGGCGGAGAGTTGTGGCAATTCTCTGTGATGCCCTTCGGTCTTTGCAATGGGCCAGCCACCTTCGAAAGACTTATGAACCGGGTACTAAGAGGACTTCACTGGAGGACTTGCCTTGTCTATCTGGATGACATAATTGTCATGGGCAAGGATTTCGACGATCACCTTAAGAAGCTTGAAGAGGTACTGGAACGTATTCAAGCAGCCGGATTGAAATTGAGCCCGAAGAAATGTTCGCTCTTCCAGAACAAGGTGAAGTACTTGGGTACGTGGTGACTGCAGAAGGAGTCCATACAGATGAAGAGAAAATCTCAGCGGTTGAGGAATGGCCGCAGCCGAAGAATATTCATGCGTTAAGGTCATTCCTGGGACTTTGCACATATTACAGGCGATTCATCCCAGGATTTGCAAACGTTGCCAGCAGTTTGCACAAGCTCACCAAAAAGAATCGGCCATTCAAGTGGGAGAAGCCGCAGGAGGAAGCGTTCATTCACCTGAAGGAATTGCTCTGCAGTGCGCAGATTCTTGCATATCCTGTCCCGGGAGAAAAGTTCATTTTGGACACAGATGCGAGCGGACATGGAATCGGAGGAGTACTCTCTCAAATGATTGACGGGCGAGAGCGGGTCATCGCTTACTACAGTAGGATCCTATCGAAGCCGGAGAGGAACTACTGTGTAACTAGGAGGGAGCTTTTAGCCGTGGTCGACTGTGTCAAGTATTTCCACAAATATCTCTATGGCCAAGCTTTTCATCTTAGGACGGACCACGCAGCGTTGAGATGGCTGCTGCAGTTCAAAAACCCGGAAGGCCAGCTTGCTAGATGGATAGAGAGAATCCAGAATTATGACTTCAGTATCGAACACCGGAAGGGAAGCAGTCATGGAAATGCGGATGCATTATCGAGGCGACCTTGCGATGTTGAATGCAAACATTGTTCACGCGCCGAGACCAAGGAACAGGTTACCGACATCCGTTGTTTCCAGGTGCTGCCAGAAGATTCCTGGACTGTCGAGAAGGTCGGAAGGAAGCAGCGAGAAAATGCCGATCTGGCAGTCATCATCGACTACCAAGAACGAGGTTTTCGACCAAGTTGGCAGCAAATATCCAGTGAAAGCCCAATCGTGAAAGCTTACTGGGCTCAATGGCAGAGCTTGAAGTTGAAGAACGGTTGCCTCTACCGCAGTTGGGAAAGTGAGGACGGGAACATTCACAAACGATCTGCTGGTAATTCCGAAAGGACAAATCGAAGAGGTCATCCGAGAATACCACGAGGGACCAAGCGGGGGTCATCTTGGTGTTAACAAGACTGTAGAAAAGATCAAGAGACGTTTCTACTGGGTAGGATGCCATGAGTCGGTTACGCGTTTCATTCGCAGGTGTGAACAGTGTGCGAAGGCAAAGGGTCCAGTTAGGAAAACTCGAGGAAATATGCAGCAGTACAATGTTGGAGCACCATTCGAACGTATCGCAATGGACATTGCAGGCCCATTCCCAACGAGCAACGCTGGAAACGAGTACGCGCTAGTGGTGATCGATTACTTCAGCAAGTGGCCTGAGGTGTTTTGCATCCCGAACCAGGAAGCCAAAACCATTTCGGATGCATTCGTGAATAACTGGGTTTCGCGTTATGGAGTACCAATGGAACTGCACTCAGACCAAGGGAGAAACTTCGAGTCGTCGGTGTTCAAGGAACTCTGTGACATGCTAGGCATCAGAAAGACGCGGACAACACCATTACATCCACAATCTGATGGCATGGTCGAAAGGTTCAACCGGACGATGGAGGAATACCTGAGAAAAGTCGTCGTCGGAGATCAGAAGGACTGGGATGAACATCTTCCCCTATTCTTAATGGCATACCGTTCGGCACATCACAATTCAACGGCAACAACACCCGCCGAAGCCATTTTTGGAACTGATCTCCGACTTCCATCGGACTTGAAGCTCGGCGTGGTACAACCGACAACTAGCGGCAGGGAAGACTTCGTAACCGAAAAGAAAGAACAGCTGAACTCTATCCATCAGTTCATCCGGGAGCGACTGAACTTGGTCAGCGATAAAATGAAGGCGCGGTACGACTTGAGGGCGAATACTTCTGGATTCGAAAAGACCGGACAATTGGTATTGCTGTACAACCCACAACGGAAAAAAGGCTTGTGCCCCAAATAGCAATCAGCCTGGGACGGACCATATGAGGTCATCAAGAAACTCAATGACGTGGTATACCGGATACAGCAGAAGGGAAACAGACGGGCGAAGTATAAAATTGTCCACGTAGAGGGGTTAGCACCATATTACGGAGAAGGGTCTAATCGCTTGTTCGAGGACGAACAAGTTTAGGAGTAGGGCAGTGTTGCGGAGATGCAAGCGGACCGTTAAGTTCGAATTTCGCTGTCGAAGTTCGAAAACTCTCTGGAAGCGGGGATTGGAATGATGTCAACTTCTAATGGAATTGTCAGAGCGTTCTAGAGATTTCCGATGGGGAACTTCCAACGGCGAACGTTCGAGATGGTGGACCGAGAGCTATATAAGCGCGAACACTCGCCCTCGACATTCATTCAGTTTGTGGTATAAAACAGCGTGTGACAAGTCGGTGTGATCAACCAAGGTGAAAAGAAAAGCTTTCAATAAAGGTTTGTGTATTGTGTAATAAAGTTTAAAGTGGATTGGACTGGGTAATAAAGTTTAAAGTGGATTGTATTGGATAATAAATAAAAGTGGTGAAGCTACACAGATAATTGATCTGTGGTGAAAGAAATAAAAGTGTGTGTGTGTTTTTATTCGGATAAAAAGGACAATTGTAGTTTATCGCAATCCAGTGGTGCGAACCCTATTCGGTGTGGGATCGAAAAATTCGTAACAATATTTACAACACAGGAAAAAAAATACTTTATCACATGTGTTGATAAATTTTGGAAGTTCGCAATTATTAAGCATATTGCCTCCAGAAACTTTGTGGATGTAAGAAATCCGTTGATAGAAATAATCTCACATTTCAGAAATTCGAAATTAATAGTAACAGATAATGAAGGTGCTTTCACATCAATTGCAGCGCAGGCTCTTTTAAAAAACGAGTTCAATATCTCAACACACATAATCCCAGCATTACATAGCCAAAGTAACGGTCAAGTTGAGCGATTTCACTCAACCCTGGCTTGAATAGCCAGATGCACAAAAGACTCAACTACCGATATTATTGAACTTCTGCTCCTTTCGACATTCAAGTTTAATCGCACAATCCACTCTGTAACAGGTTTTAAGCCCATAGACATCTTTTCTGGCACCTCTGATGAAATAAAAAACGAAATCATTAAAAACTCAAAACTAAACAAATTAGAGATCTAAGCTATCATAATATTAGAACCAAATACAAAGAATATAAACCCGTGGATAAGGTTTATCTTAAAACTAATAAAAGAATAGGAATCAAATTTTCAAAATTGTATAATGAAAAAACAGTTCAGGCAGATTTAAGTACCGCAGTCGTAATCGACGGAAGACAAGTACACAAAAATAACCTTAGATAAATTTCCTCTTTAGCAGATTATTTCTTTTCGCTTTCACGCAAGCAAAAATTACTGATTATACAACCGCAGAATTTATCCCAGTCCCCATGGGAAATGTAGCAATATTTGAAGAATATTTTTATTTAAAACACTCAACCAACTTATCAGGCATCAACACCATTATTTTCGAGAATATGAAGCTGATAAATACCGTAGGAGACGAAAATATCAGGGAAATTTTACAGCGGGATGTTAATGAAATAAAGCGGTTATTGCGTATATTTAAAGCTCCTGGTAAATCTCGCAGATCTATAGACTTTATTGGATCAGCGATAAAATTCGTTGCAGGAACACCAGATAATCAAGATTTCCAAATATTAAAAATGCAAGAAAATGAATTAGTAAGACAAAATAATAGGCAAATAGAGATAAACAAAGCCATTCAAGCTAAAATTAACGAAATAACAGAAAGCATAAACAATATAACTAACATAAACAATTATCAAGTACCAGTAAGTTATCAAATATTAACCAAGTTAATGGAAAATAGAAATAGAATAATTATAGATAATTTACGTAACAATGTGCACGCCCTAGTATTAGCAAAAAACGATATTGTGAACCCTTTGTTATTGAATAATGATGAAATAGATTCAATAATTATGAAAGAAAATTATGTAACTTCTATAAACGAACTACTTTTCATTGCTGATGTTAAAATATATTTCCTTAACGAAACTCTAGTTTATTTAATCAAAATACCTTTAGTTTTAAAAGATTGTCAACTTGTTGAAATATCCCCTGTTGCGCATAATAATAAAGTAATAGATTTAATAAACAATTTAACAGCTAATTGTAATGAACACCACTTTCCTCTCATGAATTGTAAAAGAGCCATATCCTACACTTTTTTGCCAAATTAACCACAACGACACTTGCCTCGATCAACTTCTCAACAATCACACAGCCATCTGCCCAAGAACATCAGCCGACCATCTGGACAAAATAAAAGTCATCAAGGATGGACTAATCATAGCCCGTGACAATCTTACAGTGCAAGATAATGGCCAGAATTTTATCATTAACGGAACATTCCTTATAACCTTCCAGAACAGCATAACCATAAATGGAAGGCAATTCAGCACAACCAATTCTGTCGAAGTAATCCATTTACCTGCGCCCAAAAAGACGATTTTGATTGAAAGCGAATTCGAACATAAAATGTCGCTATCGTATTTGCACAAACTTCAAATCATTAACAACGAAAGAATCGATCAATTTAAAGTTGAATTGGAAAATAGCAAATGGACATGGTATTGCGTTAGCGTGGTTCTCGTATTTGTAGTCATATTACTACTGTACGTGAAAATACGCCCGAGAAAAGTAGAAGTCCAAACTACGCAACTGGAAACTGGAGAGCGATACGTAGACAAAGAGGCAATTCGTCTCCAGGTGCTAAAAATCTTGAACAGGGACGTTCAAACTTAAGAGAGGGGGGAGTTAATCAGCAGTATCCATAACCCCAAACACTCGCACTTTGCCCGAACCCAACGTTATCATTTCCTGCACAAGTCACAACCCAGCACGATCACCCCAAACATTCGCACTTTGCCCGAACCCAACGTCATCATTTTCTGCACAAGTCACAACCCAGCACGATCACTCCAAACATTTGCACTTTGCCCGAACCCAACGTCATCATTTCCTGCACAAGTCACAGCCCAGCACGATCACCCCAAACATTCGCACTTTGCTAAAACGCAGCGTCATTTCCTGCACAAGCCATAGCCCAGCACGATCACTCCAAATGCTTGCACTTTGCCCAAACGCAGCGTCATCATTTCCCGAACATGCAATACCCCAGCACGATTAATCCACAGCACAATCACCGTTGATATTGTTTACTTAGGTTATTTCGTTATTGTTAAGGTAGGTTATTTTAAGATAGAATACGAAAAATAAAGGCAGTTAAGAGTAGACTGGAAAGAAAGACAGAAGTCTTTTAACTTGTATACATATATGTATATGTAGTTTCTACCTTCTACTAAAAAGAAAGTAACTCAGTTTTAAAGAAAAGATAAAAATAACGATCCTCGATATATTATATGTACATAAGTAAAGGAAAAAGTGAGAGCACCGTGGCGCAGTGGGTAGTGTGTTGGCCTCTGACGCCGATGACACGGGGTCGAATCTCGACACAGCCATGTCATCGAACGTGTTTTCACGGTGTTTCTCCTCACGGTATTTCTCCTCACGGTATTTCTCCTCACGGTATTTCTCCTCAGCGGGGTTCTGACAAATCCCTCTGTAGTAAAATTGTCATGAAAAGCTTCTCGAAATTCGCCGTTCGGAACCGGCAATAAACTGTAGGTCCTCACCTATGGGAAAATGAAATCACACACAACATGGGTGATTGAGAGAAGCTCGGCTTAGGTCCTTTATGAACTGTAACGCCAACATATATACATACATCAACAAAAAGGAATGAGATGCCATGAAAAACATAACTTGTAAGAAAAACCAAGTCTCGCAACTCAGATCTTCCACCGTAAAAAGTTGTGAGATCCACGTATTACCAAGTCGGTTAATTTGTTCAGTCCCTACTTAAGGGACCTTCTGCCTTGATTTATTACGTAATTAGCTAACCTAACAACATCTTATAGTGACCATACCAATATCAAAATCTTTTGGGTTTTAAGTAAAAAGATTGACTTGGAAATCGCACTAAATAATCTAATTTAATATAATATGTATGTATTACTTGTGAGATACATATACTCTGTTTTCATGGGATGGCCAGGTCAATCTATTTACTTAAAACATTAAAAATGTTGATACTATAAGATGTTGTTAGGTTAGCAACGTTGGCGTTGGTGTTATCGGGATCTGCAGTCGCTCATCGTGCATCAGAGTCCAACAGACTTATCGTCTTCTGAAATTCTGTGCTTACCAGAATTGCACATAGTGCATTTGATACTTTTTTCGTTGCTATTCGCTGCAACAAGCACAGAGGTTTTTTTCCTTTCATCACGACCGCTAATGGCCTCCAATGTCTGGAATCTCGACTCTTCATATTTCATGAAATCGCCGATTGAAAGACTACTCCTCGGATCTGCTAATGACTGCTCAAAGAGTGCTCTGCTCTCCTTGTCCAATTTCTGCAACATGGGGTGCACCACTATTGGATCCCAATTTTGGATCTCATAGCCCAGATTCTGGATAGCTTGCATGCTTTCCTTGGTCGTATCATGAAGCCTTCTAAGACTGGATGCGGTTCCCAGGGTCGTTGATTGAGTTAGCAATCTGTTTAACTGCGCTATTAATAGTAACCTTTTGTTGTCGTATCGTTCCACCAAAGTATTCCAGGCTACTTCGTAATTGCTGTCGGTGGAAATGATGTATTACATTTTGAGCCTGCCCAGTTACATTTGCTCGTAAATAGTACAGTTTCTGGGCCGGTGAAATCGGTTGATCATTTATCAGCTGCTTGAAGAGATCGTAGAACTGCCGCCAGTTGAGATAGCTTCCATCGAATTTCGGAAGTTCTATTTTTGGCAGCTTCATGGTTGGATTAATGTGTGCACTTGTTGTACGTGGTGCTGCTGACATCTCATAGAGTTGCATTAAAATAATCTTCACACGTTCCTGCATATTATAATAGTTGGACACGTCGATCTCTGTGACTTTATTTTCTAATTTCCTATATAGAGCAGACAGTTCCTCCCTTTGCTATATAGTTCTGGTCTCAATTTGGCAGTACTGCTGTGTTTCCGCGGAGCATTTGTCTAAGGACCTTTCAAGAATGTTCAGTAGCAGAACAAACCTATCCCTTTGGCTCATTCCTTGTTGTGACATCGCCGGCGGTTGACTTATCTTAGGTACTTCTGCGGTGAAGATCTCTATGCGGCAGTTTAGCTCACTTCGCAAGTTCTCTGCAACTGTACGCACTGCCTCAAAATAATCCTTCTTGAAATATGGATGATCCAACTGGTCTGGGAAGGTCTCTCAGATTATACTATCCGTTTCGTCGAACTTCTCCCATTTTCGATCCAAATTTTCGCGACGTTCAATCAGGCAGGGGAGAGTTTTCCTATTTTCAGAATCCTTTCCAAAATTTCGACCGATTCTACAGATTTCCTCTCCCACTAACTCTTGCTAGCTGGCATAATGTTCCAAGTCCATGGCCGTAGCTTCTGATTGCGACATTTTAACTCAGCGAATACAGAACCAAAAAAAAAAAATACAAAAAACGCTTTTTTATTTAACTTGGACTGAACAAACACTAAACACTTTTAGCTAAAGTCCTGTCACGGTCGCCAATAATATGTTAAATAATATTCAAACTCAGACTAAATAGGATATACAATTTTATTTGCTTAGAATTGTCCAACCTGGCCGATAGTTCACCTAAGACTACTTGTGTACAGTACATTTTTAGGGTTCCGTACCCAAAGGTAAAACGGGACCCTATTAGATACTAAGACTTCGGTGTTCGTCCGTCCGTCTGTCCGTCTTTCACCAGGCTGTATCTCATGAGCCGTGATAGTTAAACAGTTGACATTTTTACAGATGATGTGTTTCTCCACAACCAGTAGCGAACTTCCCAGCTTTGATCCCTTTTGTGTCTTTGAAGTATTAATCCTAGCTGCAAACCTTTTTCCCATATTTTCCATTATTGTTATTCACATCCTTGCTATCAAGAAGATAATTAATTGATTTTAATACAATGGACACTTTGATGATCAACTATCTCATCATGGAGATTTTTGATTATCAAAGTAATATGCGTATAACCTGCCTGCAACCAAGATCTATCATCATACAAAAAATGTGATTTAATGTGATGACTGATGAGGTAACATACAACGTCTCTTTCATATTTATATATACAGATGGTACGGAACCCTTTGTGCGTGAGTCCGACTCGCACTTGGCCGGTTTTTTTTATTTTACATGCAAAATGAATCGAGTTCATGTTCGAGTGTGGGAACAGACACTACTGTCGCAAGAAACCCGATATTCGTGAGTGACCTAGCAATGTCTGTTCGCACACTTAGTGTCAACTCAGTGTAATGCGTGAGAAATACAATACAAATCTTAACATGGCCTGTCTGTTCGCACACTTAGTGTCAACTCAGTGGAATGCGTGAGAAATACAATACAAATCTTAACAATATCTGTATAGCTGTTCTTCTAGACTTCACCAAAGCCTTCAACTGCATTGACCATTGTTTATTACTTTCAAAGATTAAAAGTGGCTTTAATTTCTCAAACTCTTCCACCAAGCTATTAGGGTGTTGGTTAAGAGATAGAGCACAGTCGGTCGTAACTGAGCTGGGTTGCTCAAATTTTAAAGTTACTCATGCAGGGGTTCCGCAGGGCTCTGTTCTGGGGCCACTTCTGTTCTCTCTTTTTAACAATGGAATACCAGGCATTGTTAAAAATTGCAACATACACATGTACGCCGATGATGTGATTCTATATTTTACGCGTCCCATTGGTCTTATTGAAGATTGCACTGCCAGGGTGAATGATGATCTTGATAATATATATATCCAAATGGTCGAAAGGCAACAAACTGTGATTGAACCCTGTCAAAACTGTTTGTATCATTTTTTCAAATAATGAAGTCTGTTCAGTTATTATCCTCCTGTTGTCCTTGATGGTAATCCCGTTACCTTTGTAAGTTCTGTTAAATATCTTGGTTATCACATTAACTCTTCACTGTCTTGTTGTGATGCTGTTAGGGATACCCTGAAAAAAGTTTATTGTGGATTGCGTAAATTACGATACCCAGCAAACTACTTGCGTCGACTAGTAAAAATAAGATTAGTGAAGACGCTCGTTAAGCCTTACATTTAATTTAATTTTTCTGTGTTTCCCTGTCTTGGCTCTGTTTGTAAGCATAGGCTTAGTAACATTCCAAGATCCAATAGTGTGTCCCGTTTTACATCCTCAATTTACGGTCTGAATCTAAATTTGTATTTAAACTTCCGCAATGTTTATTTAAAGTCATACAAACTAAGTCTCCTAGTTATCTTTTCGAAAAGCTCTTAAATCAAAAGCTCTACCAGTTGATGCGCCTACAATCATTAGAAGTAAAGTAAATGATCAAAGGAGTAACGGCGCCAGATCGCCTTCAATCTCTGGTCTCAGCATCTCTCCTTCTCCCATGAAGCATATGTCTGGTCGCTCCACTCCCTCTTACTCTAAACTGATGATGACAACCCATCTCGCTGTCAACAATAAATCTGTTGTGAGTGATAAAGGGCAAAGGGCTGATGATGCACTCTCATCTAAAAACTCCGACTGCTGCTTTTTCCAATTGTGTATCAGAGTGTGTCGTTCCTACCGTGGCTCATAAGAGTAAAATTGATACCAATACCACTGTTTCACCTACCAACATAGTGGACTGCAGCTCTGGTCAATCAGCTGTTTCAAATGTAAACAACACAAAACCATGCGAAACCGCACTCAAAGCACGATTGGATCAGATATAAATTCCACGTTAAATGTTGTATTATCATCTAAGTGGTTACATATCTCAAAATTCCACCAAGATAATACTACAGAGGATATAATAAACTACATTTCATCCAAAACGTGCATTCCCGCCAATCATTTTAAATGCCTTAAACTGATTAAAAAAGGCATCCCCTCTTCTGCGTCAAGTACGTCAACTTTAAACTTAGTGTGCGTCGTTCAAATTTGATAACATCCTAAAGGATCCTACAATTTGGCCATATTCAGTCAGAGTAAAGACATTAATTAATCATTCAAAAAAACGTCATGGATGTTCCGTCGCTGGCCATCTCCTCTCAACACTCAAGCCTTCTGAAGATGTTGCTGTTGCTGATATCATTGTTGCCGACGCTGTTTTTGCTGTTGCTGCTGATGGTGCCGCTGAAACTGCTACTGCAGATGTTGCTGAAGTTTGTTCCCCGATGTCATCGTTCCGCTTATCAAAACAAAATCTAAAATTGTATTATCAGAATGTAGGTGGTATAAGGACTAAGTTAGAAAAACTATTTATGTATTTTTCTTCTAGTTTATTTGATATAATTATTCTAGTAGAAACATGGTTAACTAAAAACCATCTAACACCTGAAATGTTCGAAACTAATGTTTATAATGTGTATAGAAAAGATCGGAGTTCATTACTAAGTGGTTTACAAAGAGGCGGTGGTTTATTGATTGCAATTCGATCTTCGTTGTCGTGTAGACAAATTGAGTTACAATCCGTACCCACGTCCTTTGATATCGATCAACTCATTGTTAGTGTTTTTTTAAATGATTGTACTGAGTTGGTTGTTCTTGCCAGCTATATTCCTCCTAGAAGTCCAGTTGAATTGTACAGCTCTCATTTAAATAACTGCAGATGTCTCTTGGAGAATCTTAATGATTTTCAGCATATTGTTTATGCTGGAGACTTTAATCTAGGAAATATAAACTAGATTATGGATGGCGTTGATAACCAATTTATTCCTTTTAATATCACGACAGAGATTGAGTCTGTTGTAGTTGATTATATTAGTCAATACGATCTTATAAGAATCATTTTTCGAATAGTTTTAATCGAATACTTGACCTAGTGTTTGTTAATAAAAAAATTTATGTGCGCGTTCATGTATCTGATTCTCCTGTTGTAGATAACTCCATTCATCATTTGATCTTGAGTTAAACTTAATTTTTTTTCATTATATGAAGGATGAACTGCAACTATTTTCGGTTTTAAAAAAGCCGACTTTGATGCAATGCTTTCTTGCTTTTTGTCCTTTGTTTGGGATGATATTTTTTACAGTCTAAATTTAGATAAAGCGTATGACAAATTTTTAAAAATCCTGCAAGAAGGCGTAGAGCGATTCGTTCCAAAAAAGCCTTTAAAGAGAAATTCAAACCCCATCTGGTTTAATAAAAGACTTTCTAATCTAAAAAATAGCAAAAACAAAGCCTTTAAACTTTACTCGTGCAACAGAGATAATTGTGTCTATCAGGAAAATTATTTTAACAGACATCGTGAATTTACGTGCCTCAATAATTTTCTCTACCGAAATTATATATTATCGGTTGAATCTAGATTAAAGAGAAATAGCAGATCATTCTGGGGCCTTATTAATTCTAAGCGTAACTCAATGGGCCTTCCAAGTAGTATGGTCTACTCTGGCACTGTTACCAGTAATCTTTCAACTATCTGCAACTTATTTGCATCTTATTTTCAATCTGTCTACTCAACAGAATCCGCATCTATTCACTATTTACTACAAGGTTCTAGTCGATGTGATATTGGATCTATTATAGTTAGTTTATCTGAGGTTAAAGAAGCACTGCTGAAGTTGGATGCTACTAAAAACAAGGACCTGACGGCTTTCCCCCAATTCTTCTAAGGTCTTGTGCTACTGCTCTTGCCGTAACTCTAGTATTTATTTTTAATCTTTCACTTGAGTGTGGCCAGTTTCTTGACTGCTGGAAAAGTTCGCATATATATCCAGTATATAAATCAGGTTCCAAGCAAAGTATTGTTACGAATTATTCGATCCCCACACCAAATAGGGTTCGCACCACTGGATTGCGATAAACTACAATTGTTTTTTATCCAAAATAAAACACACACACTTTCCTGGTTTCACCACAGATCAACTATCTGTACAGCTTCACCACTTTTCTTTATTATCCAATACTTTAAACTTTATTACACAAACAAACCTTTATTGAAAGCTTTTAGTTCCACACTGTTTGATCACACTAACTTGTCACACGCTGTTTTATACCACAAACTGAATGAGTGTCGAGGGCAAGTGTTCGCGCTTATATAACTCTCGGTCCACCATCTCGAACGTTCGCCGTCGGAAGTTCCCCTTCGGAAATCTCTAGAACGCTCTGGCAATTCCATTGGAAGTTGACATCATTCCAACAATACTATTACGCAATTTATTCGATCCCACACCGAATAGGGTTCGCACCACTGGATTGCGATAAACTACAATTTTCTACGTTTTCCCAATTAAAAACACACGCACAATTTTATTTCTTTCACCACAGATCAATTATCTGTGTAGCTTCACCACTTTTATTTATTATCCAATACAATCCACTTTAAACTTTATTACACAATACACAAACCCTTATTGAAAGCTTTTCTTTTCACACTGGTTGATCACACCGACTTGTCACACGCTGTTTTATACCACAAACTGAATGAATGTCGAGGACGAGTGTTCGCGCTTATATAGCTCTCGGTCCACCTTCTCGAACGTTCGCCGTTGGAAGTTCCCCATCGGAAATCTCTAGAACGCTCTGCCAATTCCATTGGAAGTTGACATCATTCCAATCCCCGCTTCCAGAGAGCTTTCGAACTTCGACAGCGAAATTCGAACTTAACCGTCCGCTTGCATCTCCGCAACACTGCCCTCCTCCTAAACTTGTTCGTCCTCGAACAAGCGATTGGATCCTTCTCCGTAATATGGTGCTAGCCTCTCTACGTGGACAATTTTATACTTCGCCCGTCTGTTTCCCATCTGCTGTATCCGGTATACCACGTCATTAAGTTTCTTGATGACCTCATATGGTCCGTCCCAGGCTGATTGCAATTTGGGGCACAAGCCTTTTTTCAGTTGTGGGTTGTACAGCAATACCAATTGTCCGGTCTCGAATCCAGAAGTATTCGCCCTCAAGTCGTATCGCGCCTTCATTTTATCGCTGACCAAGTTCAGTCGCTCCCGGATGAACTGATGGATAGAGTTCAGCTGTTCTTTCTTTTCGGCTACGAAGTCTTCCCTGCCGCTAGTTGTCGGTAGTACCACGCCGAACTTCAAGTCCGATGGAAGTCGGAGATCAGTTCCAAAAATGGCTTCGGCGGGTGTTGTTACCGTTGAATTGTGCTGTGCCGAACGGTATGCCATTAGGGAAAGGGGGAGATGTTCATCCCAGTCCTTCTGATCTCCGACGACGACTTTTCCCAGGTATTCCTCCATCGTCCGGTTTAACCTTTCGACCATGCCATCAGATTGTGGATGTAATGGTGTTGTCCGCGTCTTTCTGATACCTAGCATGTCACAGAGTTCTTTGAACACCGACGACTCGAAGTTCTCCCTTGGTCTGAGTGCAGTTCTATTGGTACTCCATAACGCCAAGCCCAGTTATTCACGAATGCATCAGAAATGGTTTTGGCTTCCTGGTTCGGGATGCAAAACACCTCAGGCCACTTGCTGAAGTAATCGATCACCACTAGCGCGTACTTGTTTCCAGCGTTGCTCGTTGGGAATGGGCCTGCAATGTCCATTGCGATACGTTCGAACGGTGCTCCAACATTGTACTGCTGCATATTTCCTCGAGTTTTCCTAACTGGACCCTTTGCCTTCGCACACTGTTCACACCTGCGAATGAAACGCGTAACCGACTCATGGCATCCTACCCATTAGAAACGTCTCTTGATCTTTTCTACAGTCTTGTTAACACCAAGATGACCCCCGCTTGGTCCCTCGTGGTATTCTCGGATGACCTCTTCGATTTGTCCTTTCGGAATTACCAGCAGATCGTTTGTGAATGTTCCCGTCCTCACTTTCCCAACTGCGGTAGAGGCAACCGTTCTTCAGCTTCAAACTCTGCCATTGAGCCCAGTAAGCTTTCACGATTGGGCTTTCACTGGATATTTGCTGCCAACTTGGTCGAAAACCTCGTTCTTGGTAGTCGATGATGACTGCCAGATCGGCATCTTCTCGCTGCTTCCTTCCGACCTTCTCGACAGTCCAGGAATATTCTGGCAGCACCTGGAAACAACGGATGTCGGTAACCTGTTCCTTGGTCTCGGCGCGTGAACAATGTTTGCATTCAACATCGCAAGGTCGCCTCGATAATGCATCCGCATTTCCATGACTGCTTCCCTTCCGGTGTTCGATACTGAAGTCATAATTCTGGATTCTCTCTATCCATCTAGCAAGCTGGCCTTCCGGGTTTTTGAACTGCAGCAGCCATCTCAACGCTGCGTGGTCCGTCCTAAGATGAAAAGCTTGGCAATAGAGATATTTGTGGAAATACTTGACACAGTCGACCACGGCTAAAAGCTCCCTCCTAGTTACACAGTAGTTCCTCTCCGGCTTCGATTGGATCCTACTGTAGTAAGCGATGACCCGCTCTCGCCCGTCAATCATTTGAGAGAGTACTCCTCCGATTCCATGTCCGCTCGCATCTGTGTCCAAAATGAACTTTTCTCCCGGGACAGGATATGCAAGAATCTGCGCACTGCAGAGCAATTCCTTCAGGTGAATGAACGCTTCCTCCTGCGGCTTCTCCCACTTGAATGGCCGATTCTTTTTGGTGAGCTTGTGCAAACTGCTGGCAACGTTTGCAAATCCTGGGATGAATCGCCTGTAATATGTGCAAAGTCCCAGGAATGACCTTAACTCATGAATATTCTTCGGCCGCGGCCATTCCTCAACCGCTGAGATTTTCTCTTCATCTGTATGGACTCCTTCTGCAGTCACCACGTACCCAAGTACTTCACCTTGTCCTGGAAGAGCGAACATTTCTTCGGGCTCAATTTCAATCCGGCTGCTTGAATACGTTCCAGTACCTCTTCAAGCTTCTTAAGGTGATCGTCGAAATCCTTGCCCATGACAATTATGTCATCCAGATAGACAAGGCAAGTCCTCCAGTGAAGTCCTCTTAGTACCCGGTTCATAAGTCTTTCGAAGGTGGCTGGCGCATTGCAAAGACCGAAGGGCATCACAGAGAATTGCCACAACTCTCCCCCGGTGTTGAACGCGGTCTTTTCCTTGTCTTGCTGGTCAAGCTCTATTTGCCAGTATCCACTTTGCAAGTCCAGCGTCGAGAACCACTTTGCACCAGATAGTGTGTCCAAGGTGTCGTCGATTCTCGGTAAAGGATAGCTGTCCTTCTTCGTTACGTCGTTCAGCTTCCTATAATCCACGCAGAATCGGGTGCTTCAATCCTTCTTCTTAACAAGCACTACTGGCGAACTCCATGGGCTTGCAGATGGTTCGATCACGCCCTCCTTTTCCATCTCTTCGATTAGTTTGATCACCTCGCCTTCTTTCGCCAAAGGTACCCTCCTCGGTGGTTGCCGGATCAGTCTAGAGTCCCCTGTGTCTATTCTGTGCTTCACAATTGATGTTCTTCTACAGTTCTTACCATTTGCAAAAACTGTCCAATATTTACGAAGCAGGGAGAGGGCTTTACTTTTTCGATTCTCCACTAGATGTTGCGTCCACTCTCTGACCATTGTTTTTAAGAAGGCTTTGTTGGACTGGATTTGCTGTTGTTTCTTATCTTCGCAGTTCATAACGGCGGCAGCTTCTTGGCATTGAGCGATCGTTGTTCCCTTGTGTATTGTCCTAGGTGTACTGGCAGGATTCAGGACTCGTACTGGAACCAATTGGTCTTGTCGGGGTTCCACCAGAGCCCTTCCAACAATGATATCGCTGGGTCGATTTCGTTTGTCGGGTTCGACCACCCACATTCGGCTTGTCCCCGCATCCTCTTCTATCTTTGCCCAAACCACAGCTTCTGCATTCGGGGGAACTGTTTGGCGCGCTTGCACGACTATTCGCCTGACCTTGCTACCCTGTCCATTATCTATTGTTAATGGGAGCTCCAAGTTGCCATACTTCATCACTTTTTGGTTGAGGTCCAATGCGAAGCCATGCCTAATCATCAAGTCGACACCGATTATGATGTCATCAGTAATGTCCGCAACGATGAAATCATGCTGAAACTCAACGGTACCCATCGTAATTCTTTTCTGGACCTTTCCCCTAACTTCCGCCTTCTCACCAGTTACTGTACGAAGCCTTACCTCGGAAAATGGTTCGATGTCAGAAAACAATCCGCTTCGGATGACTGAATGAGTTGCGCCCGTGTCCAACGTCAGCAGATATCGTCGCCCGTCCATCGTTCCCTCGACGACTAGGCTGGTTGCACCCCTACAGATTCGGGATACGAGGATGCTGGGGCACTCCAATGTGGGAGCCAGCGCACGCCCCTCTGCACTGACTCGTTTTAGTTTAACGGACTGTTAGGTGCACCTTTTGCACCTCCACGTTCGCGTTCACTCCCTTGGTCTATTTTTGGCGAACTAGACCTCGAACGCTTTCTTCGCAGACGGCAGTTCCTCGCAATGTGCCCCTGCTGGTCGCAGATGTAGCATCTACCCGGGAATGAACCACTCCTACTCGCCGTTGCTGTTCTGGAACTATCCTGGTCTTGAGATATGCGCCGTAATTTGATGGAAGGTCGGCATATCAAGAGCGATGTTTCACATGCGAGAGCGCTGGCAACGGTCTCCTTGAAAGATGTCTTCGGCAGGAGAATCAGGCTTCGTTGCGTATCGGGATCCCTTAGCCCTTGGATGAAGGAATCCGTTTTTAGTTTCTCCACCACATCAACTGGAACATCCACGTAGGCTAGATGAGACAGCCTCTCGATGTCGGCAGCGTACTGCTGGATGGTCTCGTTTCCATGCTGCTTGCGTCCCTTGAGTTCCAGCTTGTACATCTCCTGCATGTGCTCACTGCCGTATCTTCGATGAAGAGCATCCCATATGGCTGTGTAGTTCCTTCTCTGGGTCTCCGGGATGGTCTGTAGAACGTCAGCTGCTTCACCTTTAAGGGAAATTACTAGAGCGGCCACACGATCTTCTTCTCCCCATTGATTCCGTTCCGCTGTTGTCTCGAACTGGAGCTTAAAGATGTTAAAAGCGCTCATGCCGTCGTAGTTGGGAGCTGTGAATTTCGATGCCGCAGTCGGTACAACAATTCCGTGGTGTTGAACGTTCTGGACAGTTTTCTCGAGTTCCAGGACCTTCTTGTCGAACTTCGATTCTAACGTCTCAGCTATCTTTTCCTGATTATTTTCGAGATCTAGAACCTTCCTGTCTAGTGTCTCGATTTTCTCTTCGACATTCTGGAATCGATCGTTAACGGCTTGCTGGATGTCTCTCAAGCTTTCTCGATTGTTCTGTAGCATCTCTTCTAACGTCTCCAGCTTCTCCAGTTTCTGGCTTATGGAAGTTGAGTTTTCCTCCAACTTTTGATCGAGTTTCTGGCTCATAGCATTCAGAGCCGCGAGAATGTGCTGCATATCGAACGCTGGCTCGGTGGATGTCGACGGCTTCTCCACCCCGAATTCGTAACTCTCCCAGTCGACACCTTCTTCCTGCAACGCTGATCGCAGTCTCTCCACCAGGTTGGCTTTACTTTCCCACTGTGGATAGTTCCCGAGCATCCAGCTCTTTTTTCAGTTGTTCAATGGTCAACTTTTCCAATTTCACCATTTTCTCTATCTCTTAACAATTCACTTTGTGCAAATCACAATTTAAACAAACGTTCCACTCGTTTACTCGCAATCCCACTTCTGACACCAAATGTTACGAATTTTTCGATCCCCACACCAAATAGGGTTCGCACCACTGGATTGCGATAAACTACAATTGTCCTTTTTATTTAAATTGAAACACACACACTTTTAATTCTTTCACCACAGATCAATTATCTGTGTAGCTTCACCACTTTTCTTTATTATCCAATACTATCCACTTTAAACTTTATTACACAATACACAAACCCTTATTGAAAGCTTTTCTTTTCACACTGGTTGATCACACCGACTTGTCACACGCTGTTTTATACCACAAACTGAATGAATGTCGAGGGCGAGTGTTCGCGCTTATATAGCTCTCGGTCCACCTTCTCGAACGTTCGCCGTTGGAAGTTCCCCATCGGAAATCTCTAGAACGCTCTGCCAATTCCATTGGAAGTTGACATCATTCCAATCCCCGCTTCCAGAGAGCTTTCGAACTTCGACAGCGAAATTCGAACTTAACCGTCCGTTTGCATCTCCGCAACACTGCCCTCCTCCTAAACTGGTTCGTCCTCGAACAAGCGATTGGATCCTTCTCCGTAATATGGTGCTAACCTCTCTACGTGGACAATTTAATACTTCGCCCGTCTGTTTCCCATCTGCTGTATCCGGTATACCACGTCATTGAGTTTCTTGATGACCTCATATGGTCCGTCCCAGGCTGATTACAATTTGGGGCACAAGCCTTTTTTCCGTTGTGGGTTGTACAGCAATACCAATTGTCCGGTCTCGAATCCAGAAGTATTCGCCCTCAAGTCGTATCGCGCCTTCATTTTATCGCTGACCAAGTTCAGTCGCTCCCGGATGAACTGATGGATAGAGTTCAGCTGTTCTTTCTTTTCGGTTACGAAGTCTTCCCTGCCGCTAGTTGTCGGTAGTACCACGCCGAACTTCAAGTCCGATGGAAGTCGGAGATCAGTTCCAAAAATGGCTTCGGCGGGTGTTGTTGCCGTTGAATTGTGCTGTGCCGAACGGTATGCCATTAGGAAAAGGGGGAGATGTTCATCCCAGTCCTTCTGATCTCCGACGACGACTTTTCTCAGGTATTCCTCCATCGTCCGGTTGAACCTTTCGACCATGCCATCAGATTGTGGATGTAATGGTGTTGTCCGCGTCTTTCTGATACCTAGCAAGTCGCAGAGTTCTTTGAACACCGACGACTCGAAGTTTCTCCCTTGGTCTGAGTGCAGTTCCATTGGTACTCCATAACGCGAAACCCAGTTATTCACGAATGCATCCGAAATGGTTTTGGCTTCCTGGTTCGGGATGCAAAACACCTCAGGCCACTTGCTGAAGTAATCGATCACCACTAGCGCGTACTTGTTTCCAGCGTTGCTCGTTGGTAATGGGCCTGCAATGTCCATTGCGATACGTTCGAACGGTGCTCCAACCTTGTACTGCTGCATATTTCCTCGAGTTTTCCTAACTGGACCCCTTGCCTTCGCACACTGTTCACACCTGCGAATGAAACGCGTAACCGACTCATGGCATCCTACCCAGTAGAAACGTCTCTTGATCTTTTTTACAGTCTTGTTAACACCAAGATGACCCCCGCTTGGTCCCTCGTGGTATTCTCGGATGACCTCGTCGATTTGCCCTTTTGGTATTACCAGCAGATCGATTACAATGTTCCCGTCCTCACTCTCCCAACTGCGGTAGAGGCAACCGTTCTTCAGCTTCAAACTCTGCCATTGAGCCCAGTAAGCTTTCACGATTGGGCTTTTACTGGATATTTGCTGCCAACTTGGTCGAAAACCTCGTTCTTGGTAGTCGATGATGACTGCCAGATCGGCACCTTCTCGCTGCTTCCTTCCGACCTTTTCGACAGTCCAGGAATCTTATGGCAGCACATGGAAACTATGGATGTCTGTGACCTGTTCCTTGGTTTCGGCTCGCGAACAATGTTTGCATTCAACGTCGCAAGGTCGATTCGATAATGCATCCGCATTTCCATGACTGCTCCCCTTCCGGTGTTCGATACTGTAGTCGTAAATCTGGATTCTCTCTATCCATCTAGCAAGCTGGCCTTCCGGGTTTTTGAACTGCAGCAACCACCTCAACGCTACGTGGTCCGTCCTAAGATGAAAAGCTTGGCCATAGAGATATTTGTGGAAATGCTTGACACAGTCAACCACGGCTAAAAGCTCCCTCCTAGTTACACAGTAGATCCTCTCCTGCTTCGATAGGATCCTACTGTAGTAAGCGATGACCCGTTCTCGCCCTTCAATCATTTGAGATAGTACTCCTCCGATTCCATGTCCGCTCGCGTCGGTGTCCAAAATAAACTGCACTGCACTGCAGAACAATTCTTTCAGGTAAATGAACGCTTCCTCCTGCGTCTTCTCCCACTTGAATGGCCAACTCTTTTTGGTGAGCTCGTGCAAACTGCTGGCAACGTTTGCAAATCCTGGGATGAATCGCCTGTAATATGTGCAAGGTCCCAGGAATGACCTTAACTCATGAAGATTCTTCGGCCGCGGCCATTCTCTAACCGCCGAGATTTTCTCTTCATCTGTATGGACTCCTTCTGCAGTCACCACATAATTGATCTGTGGTGAAAGAATTAAAAGTGTGTGTGTTTCAATTTAAATAAAAAGGACAATTGCAGTTTATCGCAATCCAGTGGTGCGAACCCTATTTGGTGTGGGGATTGAATATATCGTAACATTTGGTGTCAGAAGTGGGATTGCGAGTAAACGAGTGGAACGTTTATTTAAATTGTGAATTGCAAAAAGTGAACGATTAAAAGAGTGAGAAAATGGTGAAATTGGAAAAGTTGACTATCGAACAACTGAAAAAAGAGCTGGATGCTCGGGAATTATCCACAGTGGGAAGTAAAACCAACCTGGTGGAGAGACTGCGATCAGCGTTGCAGGAAGAAGGTGTCGACTGGGAGAGTTACGAGTTCGGGGTGGAGAAGCCGTCGACATCCTCTGAGCCAGCGTTCGATATGCAGCAAATTCTGGCGGCTATGAATGCTATGAGTACTTCCATAGCCCAGAAACTAGATCAAAAGCTGGAGGAAAATTCCACTTCCCTGAGCCAGAAACTAGAGAAACTGGAGGAAAATTCCGCTGCCGTAAGTAGAAAGTTGGAGGAAAATTCCACTTCTCTGAGCCAGAAACTGGAGAAACTTGAGGAAAATTCCGTGGCCGTAAGTAGAAAGTTGGAGGAAAATTCTACTTCTCTAACCCAGAAACTATAGAAACTGGAGGAAAATTCTACTTCCCTGAGCCAGAAGCTCTAGACGGTAGAAGAGATGCTAGAGAACAATCGAGAAAGCTTGAGAGACATCCAGCAAGCCGTCAACGATCGTTTCCAGGGGGTCGAAGAGCGAATCGATACACTGGACAAGAAGGTTCTAGATCTCGAAAATAAGAAGAAAAGATAATCGAGACTCTGGAATCGAGGTTCGACAAGAAGGTTCTGGAACTCGAGAAAACTGTCCAGAACGTTCAGCATCAAGGAATCGTTGTACCGACAGCAGCATCGAAACTCACAGCTCCCAACTTTGACGGCACGAGCGCATTTAACATCTTTAAGCTCCAGTTCGAGACAACAGCGGAGCGGAATCAATGGGGAGAAGAAGATCGTGTGGCCGCTCTAGTAATTTCGCTTAAAGGCGAAGCAGCTGGTGTTTTACAGACCATCCCGGAGACCCAGAGAAGGAACTACACAGCCATATGGGATGCTCTTCATCGAAGATACGGCAGTGAGCACATGCAGGAGACGCCAAAAAGAGACCATGGGAGTGAACGCGACCTTGGAGGTGCAAAAGGTGCACCTAACAATCCGTTAAACTAAAACGAGTCAGTGCAGAGGGGCGTGCGCTGGCTCCCACAATGGAGTGCCCCAGCATCCTCGTATCCCGAATCTGTAGGGGTGCAACCAGCTTGGTCATCGAGGGAACGATAGACGGGCGACAATATCTGCTGACGTTGGACACGGGCGCAACTCATTCAGTCATCCGAAGCGGATTGGTTTCTGACATCGAACCATTTTCCGAGGTAAAGCTCCGTACAGTAACTGGTGAGAAGGCGGAAGTTAAGCGAAAGGTCCAGAAAAGAATTACGATGGGTACCGTCGAGTGTCAGCATGATTTCATCGTTGCGGACATTACTGATGACATCATAATCGGCGTCGACTTCATGATTAGGCATGGCCTCACATTGGACCTCAACCAAAAAGTGATGAAGTATGGCAACTTGGAGCTCCCATTAACAATAGATAATGGACAGGGTAGCAAGGTCAGGCGAATAGTCGTGCAGACGCGCCAAACAGTTCCCCCGAATGCAGAAGCTGTGGTTTGGGCAAAGATAGAAGAGGATGCGGGGACAAGCCGAATGTGGGTGGTCGAACCCGACAAAAGAAATCGACCCAGCGATATAGTTGTTGGAAGGGCTCTCGTGGAACCCCGACAAGACCAATTGGTTCCAGTACGAGTCCTGAATCCTGCAAGTACACCTAGGACAATACACAAGGGAACAACGATCGCTCAATGCCAAGAAGCTGCCGCTATTGTGAACTGCGAAGATCGGAAACATCAGGAAATCCAGAAAAACAAACCGTTCTTGAAAACAGTGGCCAGAGAGTGGACGCAACATCTAGTGGAGAAGCAAAAAAATAAAGCACTCTCCCTGCTTCGTAAATATTGGACAGTTTTTGCAGGTGGTAAGAACTGTGGAAGAACATCAATTGTGAAGCATAGAATAGACACAGGGGACTCTAGACCCATCCGGCAACCACCCAGGAGGGTACCTTTGGCGAAAGAAGGCGAGGTGATCAAACTAATCGACGAGATGGAAAAGGAGGGCGTGATCGAACCATCTGCAAGCCCATGGAGTTCTCCAGTAGTGCTAGTTAAGAAGAAGGATGGAAGCACCCGATTCTGCGTGGACGACACCTTGGACACACTATCTGGTGCAAAGTGGTTCTCGACGGTGGACTTGCAAAGTGGATACTGGCATATAGAGCTTGACCAGCAAGACAAGGAAAAGACCGCGTTCACCGCCGGGGGAGAGTTGTGGCAATTCTCTGTGATGCCCTTCGGTCTTTGCAATGCGCCAGCCACATTCGAGAGACTTATGAACCGGGTACTAAGAGGACCTCACTGGAGGACGTGCCTTGTCTATCTGGATGACATAATTGTCATGGGCAAGGATTTTGACGATCACCTTAAGAAGCTTGAAGAGGTACTGGAACGTATTCAAGCAGCCGGATTGAAATTGAGCCCGAAGAAATGTTCGCTCTTCCAGAACGAGGTGAAGTACCTCGGACATGTGGTGACTGCAGAAGGAGTCCACACAGATGAAGAGAAAATCTCAGCGGTTAAGGAATGGCCGCGGCCGAAGAATCTTCATGAGTTAAGGTCATTCCTGGGACTTTGCACATATTACAGGCGATTCATCCCAGGATTTGCAAACGTTGCCAGCAGTTTGCACGAGCTCACCAAAAAGAATCGGCCATTCAAGTGGGAGAAGCCGCAGGAGGAAGCGTTCATTCACCTGAAGGAATTGGTCAGCAGTGCGCAGATTCTTGCATATCCTGTCCCGGGAGAAAAGTTTATTTTGGACACCGATGCGAGCGGACATGGAATCGGTGGAGTACTCTCTCAAATAATTGACGGGCGAGAACGGGTCATCGCTTACTACAGTAGGATCCTATCGAAGCCGGAGAGGAACTACTGTGTAACTAGGAGGGAGCTTTTAGCCGTGGTTGACTGTGTCAAGCATTTCCACAAGTATCTCTATGGCCAAGCTTTTCATCTTAGGACAGACCACGCAGCGTTGAGGTGGTTGCTGCAGTTCGAAAACCCGGAAGGCCAGCTTGCTAGATGGATAGAGAGAATCCAGAGTTACGACTTCAGTATCGAACACCGGAAGGGAAGCAGTCATGGAAATGCGAATGCATTATCGAGGCGACCTTGCGATGTTGAATGCAAACATTGTTCGCGAGCCGAAACCAAGGAACAGGTCACCGACATCCGTCGTTTCCATGTGCTGCCAGAAGATTCGTGGACTGTCGAAAAGGTCGGAAGGAAGCAGCGAGAAGATGCCGATCTGGCAGTCATCATCGACTACCAAGAACGAGGTTTTCGACCAAGTTGGCAGCAAGTATCCAGTGAAAGCCCAATCGTGAAAGCTTACTGGGCTCAATGGCAGAGTTTGAAGCTGAAGAACGGTTGCCTCTACCGCAGTTGGGAAAGTGAGGACGGGAACATTGTAAACGATCTGCTGGTAATACGAAAGGACAAATCGAAGAGATCATCCGAGAATACCACGAGGGACCAAGCGGAGGTCATCTTGGTGTTAACAAGACTGTAGAAAAGATCAAGAGACGTTTCTACTGGGTAGGATGTCATGAGTCGGTTACGCGTATCATTCGCAGGTGTGAACAGTGTGCGAAGGCAAAGGGTCCAGTTAGGAAATTTCGAGGAAATATGCAGCAGTACAATGTTGGAGCACCGTTCGAACGTATCGCAATGGACATTGCAGGCCCATTCCCAACGAGCAACGCTGAAAACAAGTACGCGCTAGTGGTGATCGATTACTTCAGCAAGTGGCCTGAGGTGTTTTGCATCTCGAACCAGGAAGCCAAAACCATTTCGGATGCATTCGTGAATAACTGGGTTTCGCGTTATGGAGTACCAATGGAACTGCACTCAGACCAAGGGAGAAACTTCGAGTGGTCGGGGTTCAAAGAACTCTGTGACATGCTAGGTATCAGAAAGACGCGGACAACACCATTACACCCACAATCTGATGGCATGGTCGAAAGGTTCAACCGGACGATGGAGGAATACCTGAGAAAAGTCGTCGTCGGAGATCAGAAGGACTGGGATGAACATCTTCCCCTTTTCTTAATGGCATACCGTTCGGCACAGTACAATTCAACGGCAACAACACCCGCCGAAGCCATTTTTGGAACTGATCTCCGACTTCCATCCGACTTGAAGTTCGGCGTGGTACTACCGACAACTAGCGGCAGGGAAGACTTCGTAACCGAAAAGAAAGAACAGCTGAACTCTATCCATCAGTTCATCCGGGAGCGACTGAACTTGGTCAGCGATAAAATGAAGGCGCGATACGACTTGAGGGCGAATACTTCTGGATTCGAGACCGGACAAATGGTATTGCTGTACAACCCACAACGGAAAAAAGGCTTGTGCCCCAAATTGCAATCAGCCTGGGACAGACCATATGAGGACATCAAGAAACTCAATGACGTGGTATACCGGATACAGCAGATGGGAAACAGACGGGCGAAGTATAAAATTGTCCACGTAGAGAGGTTAGCACCATATTACGGAGAAGGATCCAATCGCTTGTTCGAGGACGAACAAGTTTAGGAGGAGGGCAGTGTTGCGGAGATGCAAACGGACGGTTAGGTTCGAATTTCGCTGTCGAAGTTCGAAAGCTCTCTGGAAGCGGGGATTGGAATGATGTCAACTTCCAATGGAATTGTCAGAGCGTTCTAGAGATTTCCGATGGGGAACTTCCAACGGCGAACGTTCGAGAAGGTGGACCGAGAGCTATATAAGCGCGAACACTCGCCCTCGACATTCATTCAGTTTGTGGTATAAAACAGCGTGTGACAAGTCGGTGTGATCAACCAGTGTGAAAAGAAAAAGCTTTCAATAAAGGTTTGTGTATTGTGTAATAAAGTTTAAAGTGGATAGTATTGGATAATAAAGAAAAATGGTGAAGCTACACAGATAATTGATCTGTGGTGAAAGAATTAAAAGTGTGTGTGTTTCAATTTAAATAAAAAGGACAATTGTAGTTTATCGCAATCCAGTGGTGCGAACCCTATTCGGTGCGGGATCGAATAAATTGCGTAACAGTATTGTTGGAATAATGTCAACTTCCAATGGAATTGTCAGAGCGTTCTAGAGATTTCCGAATGGGAACTTCCGACGGCGAGCGTTCGAGATGGTGGACCGAGAGCTATATAAGCGCGAACACTCGCCCTCGACATACATTCAGTTTGTGGTATTAAACAGCGTGTGACAAGTCGGTGTGATCAAACAGTGTGAAACTAAAAGCTTTCAATAAAGGTTTGTTTGTGTAATAAAGTTTAAAGTATTGGATAATAAAGAAAAGTGGTGAAGCTGTACAGATAGTTGATCTGTGGTGAAACCAGGAAAGTGTGTGTGTTTTATTTTGGATAAAAAACAGTTGTAGTTTATCGCAATCCAGTGGTGCGAACCCTATTTGGTGTGGGGATCGAATAATTCGTAACATTTGGTGTCAGAAGTGGGATTGCGAGTAAACGAGTGGAACGTTTGTTTAAATTGTGAATTGCACAAAGTGAATTGTTAAGAGATAGAGAAAATGGTGAAATTGGAAAAGTTGACCATTGAACAACTGAAAAAAGAGCTGTGGGAAGCAGTGGGAAGTAAAGCCAACCTGGTGGAGAGACTGCGATCGGCGTTTCAGGAAGAAGATGTCGACTGGGAGAGCTATGAATTCGGGGTGGAGAAGCCGTCGACATCCACTGAGCCAGCGTTCGATATGCAGCAAATTCTCGCGGCTCTTAATGCTATGAGTCAAAAGATGGAGGAAAATTCCGAAGCCGTAAGTAGAAAGTTGGAAGAAAATTCCACTTCCCTGGGCCAGAAGCTGGAGACGTTAGAAGGGATGCTAGAGAACAATCGAGAAAGCCTAAGAAACATCCAGCAGACAGTCAACGATCGATTCCAGGACGTCGAAGAAAGAATCGAGACATTAGAATCGCGGTTCGACAAGAAGGTTCTAGATCTCGAAAATAATCAAGAAAAGATAATCGAGACTATGGAATCGAGGTTCGACAAGAAGGTTCTGGAACTCGAGAAAACCGTCCAGAACGTTCAGCGTCGAGGAATCGTTATACCGACTGCAGCATCGAAATTCACAGCTCCCAACTTTGACGGCACGAGCGCATTTAACATCTTTAAGCTCCAGTTCGAGACAACAGCGGAACGGAATCAATGGGGAGAAGAAGATCGTGTGGCCGCTCTAGTAATTTCGCTTAAAGGCGAAGCAGCTGGTGTTTTACAGACCATCCCGGAGACCCAGAGAAGGAACTACACAGCCATATGGGATGCTCTTCATCGAAGATACGGCAGTGAGCACATGCAGGAGACGCCAAAAAGAGACCATGGGAGTGAACGCGACCTTGGAGGTGCAAAAGGTGCACCTAACAATCCGTTAAACTAAAACGAGTCAGTGCAGAGGGGCGTGCGCTGGCTCCCACAATGGAGTGCCCCAGCATCCTCGTATCCCGAATCTGTAGGGGTGCAACCAGCTTGGTCATCAAGGGAACGATAGACGGGCGACAATATCTGCTGACGTTGGACACGGGCGCAACTCATTCAGTCATCTGAAGCGGATTGGTTTCTGACATCGAACCATTTTCCGAGGTGAAGCTCCGTACAGTAACTGGTGAGAAGGCGGAAGTTAAGCGAAAGGTCCAGAAAAGAATTACGATGGGTACCGTCGAGTGTCAGCATGATTTCATCGTTGCGGACATTACTGATGACATCATAATCGGCGTCGACTTCATGATTAGGCATGGCCTCACATTGGACCTCAACCAAAAAGTGATGAAGTATGGCAACTTGGAGCTCCCATTAACAATAGATAATGGACAGGGTAGCAAGGTCAGGCGAATAGTCGTGCAGACGCGCCAAACAGTTCCCCCGAATGCAGAAGCTGTGGTTTGGGCAAAGATAGAAGAGGATGCGGGGACAAGCCGAATGTGGGTGGTCGAACCCGACAAAAGAAATCGACCCAGCGATATAGTTGTTGGAAGGGCTCTCGTGGAACCCCGACAAGACCAATTGGTTCCAGTACGAGTCCTGAATCCTGCAAGTACACCTAGGACAATACACAAGGGAACAACGATCGCTCAATGCCAAGAAGCTGCCGCTATTGTGAACTGCGAAGATCGGAAACATCAGGAAATCCAGAAAAACAGACCGTTCTTGAAAACAGTGGCCAGAGAGCGGACGCAACATCTAGTGGAGAAGCAAAAAAATAAAGCACTCTCCCTGCTTCGTAAATATTGGACAGTTTTTGCAGGTGGTAAGAACTGTGGAAGAACATCAATTGTGAAGCACAGAATAGACACAGGGGACTCTAGACCCATCCGGCAACCACCCAGGAGGGTACCTTTGGCGAAAGAAGGCGAGGTGATCAAACTAATCGACGAGATGGAAAAGGAGGGCGTGATCGAACCATCTGCAAGCCCATGGAGTTCTCCAGTAGTGCTAGTTAAGAAGAAGGATGGTAGCACCCGATTCTGCGTGGACGACACCTTGGACACACTATCTGGTGCAAAGTGGTTCTCGACGGTGGACTTGCAAAGTGGATACTGGCAAATAGAGCTTGACCAGCAAGACAAGGAAAAGACCGCGTTCACCGCCGGGGGAGAGTTGTGGCAATTCTCTGTGATGCCCTTCGGTCTTTGCAATGCGCCAGCCACATTCGAGAGACTTATGAACCGGGTACTAAGAGGACCTCACTGGAGGACGTGCCTTGTCTATCTGGATGACATAATTGTCATGGGCAAGGATTTTGACGATCACCTTAAGAAGCTTGAAGAGGTACTGGAACGTATTCAAGCAGCCGGATTGAAATTGAGCCCGAAGAAATGTTCGCTCTTCCAGAACGAGGTGAAGTACTTCGGACATGTGGTGACTGCAGAAGGAGTCCACACAGATGAAGAGAAAATCTCAGCGGTTAAGGAATGGCCGCGGCCGAAGAATCTTCATGAGTTAAGGTCATTCCTGGGACTTTGCACATATTACAGGCGATTCATCCCAGGATTTGCAAACGTTGCCAGCAGTTTGCAAGAGCTCACCAAAAAGAATCGGCCATTCAAGTGGGAGAAGCCGCAGGAGGAAGCGTTCATTCACCTGAAGGAATTGCTCAGCAGTGCGC
The DNA here is from genome assembly GCA_951905685.1 of Eumerus sabulonum. Classification (NCBI taxonomy): domain Eukaryota; kingdom Metazoa; phylum Arthropoda; class Insecta; order Diptera; family Syrphidae; genus Eumerus; species Eumerus sabulonum. The sequence goes on from OX645060.1 coordinate 76,583,190, forward strand.
AGATTCTTGCATATCCTGTCCCGGGAGAAAAGTTTATTTTGGACACCGATGCGAGCGGACATGGAATCGGTGGAGTACTCTCTCAAATAATTGACGGGCGAGAACGGGTCATCGCTTACTACAGTAGGATCCTATCGAAGCCGGAGAGGAACTACTGTGTAACTAGGAGGGAGCTTTTAGCCGTGGTTGACTGTGTCAAGCATTTCCACAAGTATCTCTATGGCCAAGCTTTTCATCTTAGGACAGACCACACAGCGTTGAGGTGGTTGCTGCAGTTAAAAAACCCGGAAGGCCAGCTTGCTAGATGGATAGAGAGAATCCAGAGTTACGACTTCAGTATCGAACACCGGAAGGGAAGCAGTCATGGAAATGCGAATGCATTATCGAGGCGACCTTGCGATGTTGAATGCAAACATTGTTCGCGAGCCGAAACCAAGGAACAGGTCACCGACATCCGTCGTTTCCATGTGCTGCCAGAAGATTCGTGGACTGTCGAAAAGGTCGGAAGGAAGCATCGAGAAGATGCCGATCTGGCAGTCATCATCGACTACCAAGAACGAGGTTTTCGACCAAGTTGGCAGCAAGTATCCAGTGAAAGCCCAATCGTGAAAGCTTACTGGGCTCAATGGCAGAGTTTGAAGCTGAAGAACGGTTGCCTCTACCGCAGTTGGGAAAGTGAGGACGGGAACATTGTAAACGATCTGCTGGTAATACCGAAACGACAAATCGAAGAGATCATCCGAGAACACCACGAGGGACCAAGCGGGGGTCATCTTGGTGTTAACAAGACTGTAGAAAAGATCAAGAGACGTTTCTACTGGGTAGGATGCCATGAGTCGGTTATGCGTTTCATTCGCAGGTGTGAACAGTGTGCGAAGGCAAAGGGTCCAGTTAGGAAAACTCGAGGAAGTATGCAGCAGTACAATGTTGGAGCACCGTTCGAACGTATCGCAATGGACATTGCAGGCCCATTCCCAACGAGCAACGCTGGAAACAAGTACGCGCTAGTGGTGATCGATTACTTCAGCAAGTGGCCTGAGGTGTTTCGGATGCATTCGTGAATAACTGGGTTTCGCGTTATGGAGTACCAAACGAACTGCACTCAGACCAAGGGAGAAACTTCGAGTCGTCGGTGTTCAAGGAACTCTGTGACATGCTAGGTATCAGAAAGACGCGGACAACACCATTACATCCACAATCTGATGGCATGGTCGAAAGGTTCAACCGGACGATGGAGGAATACCTGAGAAAAGTCGTCGTCGGAGATCAGAAGGACTGGGATGAACATCTTCCCCTTTTCTTAATGGCATACCGTTCGGCACATCACAATTCAACGGCAACAACACCCGCCGAAGCCATTTTTGGAACTGATCTCCGACTTCCATCGGACTTGAAGTTCGGCGTGGTACTACCGACAACTAGCGGCAGGGAAGACTTCGTAACCGAAAAGAAAGAACAGCTGAACTCTATCCATCAGTTCATCCGGAAGCGACTGAACTTGGTCAGCGATAAAAAGAAGGCGCGATACGACTTGAGGGCGAATACTTCTGGATTCGAGAAGACCGGACAATTGGTATTGCTGTACAACCCACAACGGAAAAAAGGCTTGTGCCCCTAATTGCAATCAGCCTGGGATGGACCATATGAGGTCATCAAGAAACTCAATGACGTGGTATACCGGATACAGCAGATGGGAAACAGACGGGCGAAGTATAAAATTGTCCACGTAGAGACGTTAGCACCATATTACGGAGAAGAATCCAATCGCTTGTTCGAGGACGAACTAGTTTAGGAGGAGGGCAGTGTTGCGGAGATGCAAACGGACCGTTAAGTTCGAATTTCGCTGTCGAAGTTCGAAAACTCTCTGGAAGCGGGGATTGGAATGATGTCAACTTCCAATGGAATTGTCAGAGCGTTCTAGAGATTTCCGAAGGGGAACTTCCGACGGCGAACGTTCGAGATGGTGGACCGAGAGCTATATAAGCGCGAACACTCGCCCTCGACATACATTCAGTTTGTGGTATTAAACAGCGTGTGACAAGTCGGTGTGATCAAACAGTGTGAAACTAAAAGCTTTCAATAAAGGTTTGTTTGTGTAATAAAGCTTAAAGTATTGGATAATAAAGGAAAGTGGTGAAGCTGTACAGATAGTTGATCTGTGGTGAAACCAGGAAAGTGTGTGTGTTTTATTTTGGATAAAAAACAATTGTAGCTTATCGCAATCCAGTGGTGCGAACCCTATTTGGTGTGGGGATCGAAAAATTCGTAACATTTGGTGTCAGAAGTGGGATTGCGGGTAAACGAGTGGAACGTTTGTTTAAATTGTGAATTGCACAAAGTGAATTGTTAAGAGATAGAGAAAATGGTGAAATTGGAAAAGTTGACCATTGAACAACTGAAAAAAGAGCTGGATGCTCGGGAATTATCCAGAGTGGGAAGTAAAGCCAACCTGGTGGAGAGACTGCGATCGGCGTTGCAGGAAGAAGGTGTCGACTGGGAGAGCTATGAATTCGGGGTGGAGTAGCCGTCGACATCCACTGAGCCAGCGTTCGATATGCAGCAAATTCTCGCGGCTCTTAATGCTATGAGTCAAAAGATGGAGGAAAATTCCGCAGCCGTAAGTAGAAAGTTGGAAGAAAATTCCACTTCCCTGGGCTAGAAGCTGGAGACGTTAGAAGGGATGCTAGAGAACAATCGAGAATGCCTAAGAAACATCAAGCAGACAGTCAACGATCGATTCCAGGACGTCGAAGAAAGAATCGAGACATTAGAATCGCGGTTCGACAAGAAGGTTCTGGAACTCGAGAAAACCGTCCAGAACGTTCGGCGTCGAGGAATCGTTATACCGACTGCAGCATCGAAATTCACAGCTCCCAACTTTGACGGCACGAGCGCATTTAACATCTTTAAGCTCCAGTTCGAGACAACAGCGGAACGGAATCAATCGGGAGAAGAAGATCGTACGGCCGCTCTAGTAATTTCGCTTAAAGGCGAAGCAGCTGGTGTTCTACAGACCATCCCGGAGACCCAGAGAAGGAACTACACAGCCATATGGGAAGCTCTCCATCGAAGATACGGCAGTGAGCGATAGCAGGAGATGCACAAGCTGGAACTAAAAGGACGCAAGCAGCGTGGAAACGAGACCATCCAACAGTATGCTGCTGACATCGAGAGGCTATCCCATCTTGCCTACGCGGACGTTCCAGTTGATGTGGTGGAGGAGCTAAAAACGGATTCTTTCATCCAAGGGCTAAGGGACCCCGACACGCAACGAAGCTTGATTCTCCTGCCAAAGACATCTTTCAAGGAGACAGTTGCCAGCGCTCTCGCATGTGAAACATCGCTCTTGATATGCCGACCTTCCATCAAACTACGGCGCATATCTCAAGACCAGAATAGTTCCAGAACACCAATGGCGAGTAGGAGTGGTTCTTTCCCGGGTAGATGCTACATCTGCGACCAGCAGGGGCACATTGCGAGGAACTGCCGTCTGCGAAGGAAGCGTTCGAGGTCTATTTCGCCGAAAAGAGACCAAGGAAGTGAACGTGACCGTGGAGGTGCAAAAGGTGCACCTAACAATCCGTTAAACTAAAACGGGTCAGTGCAGAGGGGCATGCGCTGGCTCCCACATTGGAGTGCCCCAGCATCCTCGTATCCCGAATCTGTAGAGGTGCAACCAGCTTGGTCATCGAGGGAACAATGGACGGGCGACAATATCTGCTGACCTTGGACACGGGCGCAACTCATTCAGTCATCCGAAGCGGATTGGTTTCTGAGATCGAACCATTTTCCGAGGTAAGGCTTCGTACAGTAACTGGTGAGAAGGAGGAAGTTAAGGGAAAGGTCCAGAAAAGAATTACGATGGGTGCCGTCGAGTTTCAGCATGATTTCATCGTTGCGGACATAACTGATGACATCATAATCCGCGTCGACTTCATGACTAGGCATGGCTTCACATTGGACCTCAACCAAAAAGTGATGAGGTATGGCAACTTGGAGCTCCCATTAACAATAGATAAGCAAGCGCGCCAAACAGTTCCCCCGAATGCAGAAGCTGTGGTTTGGGCAAAGTTAGAAGAGGATGCGGGGACAAGCCGAATGTGGGTGGTCGAACCCGACAAACGAAATCGACCCAGCGATATAGTTGTTGGTAGGGCTCTCGTGGAACCTCGACAAGACCAATTGGTTCCAGTACGAGTCCTGAATCCTGCCAGTACACCCAGGACAATACACAAGGGAACAACGATCGCTCAATGCTAAGAAGCTACCGCCGTTATGAACTGCGAAGATAAGAAACACCGGGAAATCCAGACAAACAAACCGTTCTTGAAAACAATGGCCAGAGAGTGGACGTAACTTCTAGTGGAGAAGCAAAAAAGTAAAGCACTCTCCCTGCTTCGTAAATATTGGACAGTTTTTGCAGATGGCAAGAACTGTGGAAGAACATCAATTGTGAAGCACAGAGTAGACACAGGGGACTCTAGACCGATCCGGCAACCACCGAGAAGGGACGTGGTCGAACCATCTGCAAGCCCATGGAGTTCTCCAGTAGTGCTAGTTAAGAAGAAGGATGGAAGCACCCGATTCTGCGTGGACTTTAGGAAGCTGAACGACGTCACGAAAAAGGACAGCTATCCTTTACCAAGAATCGACGACACCTTGGACACACTATCTGGTGCAAAGTGGTTCTCGACGCTGGACTTGCAAAGTGGATACTGGCAAATAGAGCTTGACCAGCAAGACAAGGAAAAGACCGCGTTCACCGCCGGGGGAGAGTTGTGGCAATTCTCTGTGATGCCCTTCGGTCTTTGCAATGCGCCAGCCACATTCGAGAGACTTATGAACCGGGTACTAAGAGGACCTCACTGGAGGACGTGCCTTGTCTATCTGGATGACATAATTGTCATGGGCAAGGATTTTGACGATCACCTTAAGAAGCTTGAAGAGGTACTGGAACGTATTCAAGCAGCCGGATTGAAATTGAGCCCGAAGAAATGTTCGCTCTTCCAGAACGAGGTGAAGTACTTCGGACATGTGGTGACTGCAGAAGGAGTCCACACAGATGAAGAGAAAATCTCAGCGGTTAAGGAATGGCCGCGGCCGAAGAATCTTCATGAGTTAAGGTCATTCCTGGGACTTTGCACATATTACAGGCGATTCATCCCAGGATTTGCAAACGTTGCCAGCAGTTTGCACGAGCTCACCAAAAAGAATCGGCCATTCAAGTGGGAGAAGCCGCAGGAGGAAGCGTTTATTCACCTGAAGGAATTGCTCAGCAGTGCGCAGATTCTTGCATATCCTGTCCCGGGAGAAAAGTTTATTTTGGACACCGATGCGAGCGGACATGGAATCGGTGGAGTACTCTCTCAAATAATTGATGGGCGAGAACGGGTCATCGCTTACTACAGTAGGATCCTATCGAAGCCGGAGAGGAACTACTGTGTAACTAGGAGGGAGCTTTTAGCCGTGGTTGACTGTGTCAAGCATTTCCACAAGTATCTCTATGGCCAAGCTTTTCATCTTAGGACAGACCACACAGCGTTGAGGTGGTTGCTGCAGTTAAAAAACCCGGAAGGCCAGCTTGCTAGATGGATAGAGAGAATCCAGAGTTACGACTTCAGTATCGAACACCGGAAGGGAAGCAGTCATGGAAATGCGAATGCATTATCGAGGCGACCTTGCGATGTTGAATGCAAACATTGTTCGCGAGCCGAAACCAAGGAACAGGTCACCGACATCCGTCGTTTCCATGTGCTGCCAGAAGATTCGTGGACTGTCGAAAAGGTCGGAAGGAAGCAGCGAGAAGATGCCGATCTGGCAGTCATCATCGACTACCAAGAACGAGGTTTTCGACCAAATTGGCAGCAAGTATCCAGTGAAAGCCCAATCGTGAAAGCTTACTGGGCTCAATGGCAGAGTTTGAAGCTGAAGAACGGTTGCCTCTACCGCAGTTGGGAAAGTGAGGACGGGAACATTGTAAACGATCTGCTGGTAATTCCAAAAGGGCAAATCGACGAGGTCATCCGAGAATACCACGAGGGACCAAGCGGGGGTCATCTTGGTGTTAACAAGACTGTAGAAAAGATCAAGAGACGTTTCTACTGGGTAGGATGTCATGAGTCGGTTACGCGTATCATTCGCAGGTGTGAACAGTGTGCGAAGGCAAAGGGTCCAGTTAGGAAATCTCGAGGAAATATGCAGCAGTACAATGTTGGAGCACCGTTCGAACGTATCGCAATGGACATTGCAGGCCCATTCCCAACGAGCAACGCTGGAAACAAGTACGCGCTAGTGGTGATCGATTACTTCAGCAAGTGGCCTGAGGTGTTTTGCATCTCGAACCAGGAAGCCAAAACCATTTCGGATGCATTCGTGAATAACTGGGTTTCGCGTTATGGAGTACCAATGGAACTGCACTCAGACCAAGGGAGAAACTTCGAGTCGTCGGTGTTCAAAGAACTCTGTGACATGCTAGGTATCAGAAAGACGCCGACAACACCATTACATCCACAATCTGATGGCATGGTCGAAAGGTTCAACCGGACGATGGAGGAATACCTGAGAAAAGTCGTCGTCGGAGATCAGAAGGACTGGGATGAACATCTCCCCCTTTTCCTAATGGCATACCGTTCGGCACAGCACAATTCAACGGCAACAACACCCGCCGAAGCCATTTTTGGAACTGATCTCCGACTTCCATCGGACTTGAAGTTCGGCGTGGTACTACCGACAACTAGCGGCAGGGAGGACTTCGTAACCGAAAAGAAGGAACAGCTGAACTCCATCCATCAATTCATCCGGGAGCGACTGAACTTGGTTAGCGATAAAATGAAGGCGAGATACGATTTGAGGGCGAATACTTCTGGATTTGAGACAGGACAATTGGTATTGCTGTACAACCCACAACGAAAAAAAGGCTTGTGCCCCAAATTGCAATCAGCCTCGGACGGACCATATGAGGTCAAAAAGAAACTCAATGACGTGGTATACCGGATACAGCAGATGGGAAACAGACGGGCGAAGTATAAGATTGTCCACGTAGAGAGGTTAGCGCCATATTATGGAGAAGGATCCAATCGCTTGTTCGAGGACGAACAAGTTTAGGAGGAGGGCAGTGTTGCGGAGATACAAACCGACGGTTGAGTTCGAATTTCGCTGTCGAAGTTCGAAAGCTCTCTGGAAGCGGGGATTGGAATGATGTCAACTTCCAATGGCGTAATGCTAATTGTCAGAGCATTCTAGTGATTTCCGAAGGGGAACTTCCAACGGCGAACATTCGAGAAAGCTGCACCGAGAGATATATAAGCGCGAACACTCGCCCTCGACATACATTCAGTTTGTGGTATTAAACAGCGTGTGACAAGTCGGTGTGATCAAACAGTGTGAAACTAAAAGCTTTCAATAAAGGGTTGTTTGTGTAATAAAGTTTAAAGTGGATAGTATTGGATAATAAATAAAAGTGGTGAAGCTACGCAGATAAGTGATCTGTGGTGAAAGAAATAAAGGTGTGTGTGTTTTTATTCGGATAAAAAGGACATTTGTAGTTTATCGCAATCCAGTGGTGCGAACCCTATTCGGTGCGGGATCGAATAGTTCGTAACAGTATTACTAACTACAGGCCAATTTCTAAAATATCTGTGATTCCCAAACTTTTCGAAAAAATCGTTTATGATAAGGTCTTCTTTATAATTAAGGAACATATTGTTGCGGAGATGCAAGCGGACCGTTAAGTTCGAAAACTCTCTGGAAGCGGGGAATTGGAGTGATGTCAACTTCCAATGGAATTGTCAGAGCGTTCTAGAGATGTCCGATGGGGAACTTCCAACGGCGAACGTTCGAGATGGTGGACCGAGAGCTATATAAGCGCGAACACTCGCCCTCGACATTCATTCAGTTTGTGGTATAAAACAGCGTGTGACAAGTCGGTGTGATCAACCAGAGTGAAAAGAAAAGCTTTCAATAAAGGTTTGTGTATTGTGTAATAAAGTTTAAAGTGGATAGTATTGGATAATAAAGTTTAAAGTGGATAGTATTGGATAATAAAGAAAAGTGGTGAAGCTACACAGATAATTGATCTGTGGTGAAAGAAATAAAAGTGTGTGTGTGTTTTTATTTGGGAAAACGAAGAAAATTGTAGTTTATCGCAATCCAGTGGTGCGAACCCTATTTGGTGTGGGGATTGAATAAATTCGTAACATTTGGTGTCAGAAGTGGGATTGCGAGTAAACGAGTGAAACTTTATTTGAGTTGTGAAGTGAATTATTGCAGAAGTGAGAAAATTTTAAAATTGGAAAAGTTGACAATTGAACAACTGAAAAAAGAGCTGGATGCTCGGGAATCATCCACAGTGGGAAGTAAAGCCAACCTGGTGGAGAGACTGCGATCGGCGTTGCAGGAAGAAGGTGTCGACTGGGAGAGTTATGAATTCGGGGTGGAGAAGCCGTCGACATCCACTGAGCCAGCGTTCGATATGCAGCACATTCTCGCGGCTCTTAATGCTATGAGTCAAAAGATGGAGGAAAATTCCGCGGCCGTAAGTAGAAAGTTGGAGGAAAATTCCGTTGCCGTAAGTAGAAAGTTGGAAGAAAATTCCACTTCCCTGGGCCAGAAGCTGGAGACGTTAGAAGGGATGCTAGAGAACAATCGAGAAAGCCTAAGAAACATCCAGCAGACAGTCAACGATCGATTCCAGGACGTCGAAGAAAGAATCGAGACATTAGAATCGCGGTTCGACAAGAAGGTTCTAGATCTCGAGAATAATCAAGAAAAGAGAATCGAGACACTAGAATCGAGGTTCGACAAGAAGGTTCTAGATCTCGAAAATAACCAGGAAAAGATAATCGAGACCTTGGAATCGAAGTTCAACAAGAAGGTTCTGGAACTCGAGAAAACTGTCCAGAACGTTCAGTGTCAAAGAATCGTTGTACCGACGGCAGCATCGAAATTCACAGCTCCCAACTTTGACGGCACGAGCGCATTTAACATCTTTAAGCTCCAGTTCGAGACAACAGCGGAACGGATTCAATGGGGAGAAGAAGATCGAGTGGCCGCTCTAGTAATTTCGCTTAAAGGCGAAGCAGCTGGTGTTCTACAGACCATCCCGGAGACCCAGAGAAGGAACTACACAGCCATATGGGAAGCTCTTCATCGAAGATACGGCAGTGAGCACATGCAGGAGATGCACAAGCTGGAACTCAAAGGGCGCAAGCAGCGTTTAAACGAGACCATACAACAGTATGCTGCCGACATCGAGAGGCTGTCTCATCTAGCCTACGCGGATGTTCCAGTTGATGTGGTGGAGAAACTAAAAACGGATTCCTTCATCCAAGGGCTAAGGGATCCCGATACGCAAGGAAGCCTGATTCTCCTGCCGAAGACATTTTTCAAGGAGACAGTTGCCAGCGCTCTCGCATGTGAAACATCGCTCTTGATATGCCGACCTTCGATCAAACTACGGCGCATATCTCAAGACCAGGATAGTTCGAGAACAACAACGGCGAGTAGGAGTGGTTCATTCCCGGGTAGATGCTACATCTGCGACCAGCAGGGGCACATTGCGAGGAGCTGCCGTCTGCGGAGAAAGCGTTCCTTCAGCAAATCGCGACGTAATTCCAGAGCAACGACAGTGAGTAGGAGTCGCTCGTTCCCAGGTAGCTGCTATATCTGCGACCAGCAGGGGCACATTGCAAAAGACTGTCGTCTGCGGAGAAAGCGTTCTTCCAGCTAATTGTGGCGTAGTTCCAGAGAAACAACGGTGAGTAGGAGCTGCCCGTTCCCAGGTAGATGCTACATCTGCAACGAGCAGGGGCACATGGCGGGAAATTGTCATCTGAGAAGAAGGCGTTCGAGGTTTGATTCGCGAAAAGGAGAACAAGCGAGAGCACGCGAATATCGGAAGGGAAGCAGCCATAGAAATGCGGATGCATTAACGAGCCGACATCGCGGCGTTGAATGCAAGCATTGTTCACGTGCGGAAACCAAAGAAGAGGTCACCGATATCCGTCGTTTCCATGTGCTGCCAGAAGATGCTTGGAGTGCCGAGAAGGTTGGAAGAAAGCAGCGAGAGGATGCCGATCTGGCAGTCATCATCGACTACCAAGAACGAGGTTTTCGACCAAGTTGGCAGCAAATATCCAGTGAAAGCCCAATCGTGAAAGCTTACTGGGCTCAATGGCAGAGTTTGAAGTTGAAGAACGGTTGCCTCTACCGCAGTTGGGAGAGTGAGGACGGGAACATTGTAAACGATCTGCTGGTAATACCAAAAGGGCAAATCGACGAGGTCATCCGAGAATACCACGAGGGACCAAGCGGGGGTCATCTTGGTGTTAACAAGACTGTAGAAAAGATCAAGAGACGTTTCTACTGGGTAGGATGCCATGAGTCGGTTACGCGTTTCATTCGCAGGTGTGAACAGTGTGCGAAGGCAAAGGGTCCAGTAAGGAAAACTCGAGGAAATATGCAGCAGTACAATGTTGGAGCACCGTTCGAACGTATCGCAATGGACATTGCAGGCCCATTCCCAACGAGCAACGCTGGAAACAAGTACGCGCTAGTGGTGATCGATTACTTCAGCAAGTGGCCTGAGGTGTTTTGCATCCCGAACCAGGAAGCCAAAACCATTTCGGATGCATTCGTGAATAACTGGGTTTCGCGTTATGGAGTACCAATGGAACTACACTCAGACCAAGGGAGAAACTTCGAGTCGTCGGTGTTCAAGGAACTCTGTGACATGCTAGGTATCAGAAAGACGCGGACAACACCATTACATCCACAATCTGATGGCATGGTCAAAAGGTTCAACCGGACGATGGAGGAATACCTGAGAAAAGTCGTCGTCGGAGATCAGAAGGACTGGGATGAACATCTTCCCCTTTTCCTAATGGCATACCGTTCGGCACAGCACAATTCAACGGCAACAACACCCGCCGAAGCCATTTTTGGAACTGATCTCCGACTTCCATCGGACTTGAAGTTCGGCGTGGTACTACCGACAACTAGCGGCAGGGAAGACTTCGTAACCGAAAAGAAAGAACAGCTGTACTCTATCCACCAGTTCATCCGGGAGCGACTGAATTTGGTCAGCGATAAAATGAAGGCGCGATACGACTTGAGGGCGAATACTTCTGGATTCGAGACCGGACAATTGGTATTGCTGTACAACCCACAACGGAAAAAAGGCTTGTGCCCCAAATTGCAATCAGCCTGGGACGGACCATATGAGGTCATCAAGAAACTCAATGACGTGGTATACCGGATACAGCAGATGGGAAACAGACGGGCGAAGTATAAAATTGTCCACGTAGAGAGGTTAGCACCATATTACGGAGAAGGGTCCAATCGCTTGTTCGACGACGAACAAGTTTAGGAGGAGGGCAGTGTTGCGGAGATGCAAGCGGACCGTTAAGTTCGAAAACTCTCTGGAAGCGGGGAATTGGAATGATGTCAACTTCCAATGGAATTGTCAGAGCGTTCTAGAGATGTCCGATGGGGAACTTCCAACGGCGAACGTTCGAGATGGTGGACCGAGAGCTATATAAGCGCGAACACTCGCCCTCGACATTCATTCAGTTTGTGGTATAAAACAGCGTGTGACAAGTCGGTGTGATCAACCAGAGTGAAAAGAAAAGCTTTCAATAAAGGTTTGTGTATTGTGTAATAAAGTTTAAAGTGGATAGTATTGGATAATAAAGCTTAAAGTGGATAGTATTGGATAATAAAGAAAAGTGGTGAAGCACACAGATAATTGATCTGCGGTGAAAGAAATAAAAGTGTGTGTGTGTTTTTATTTGGGAAAACGAAGAAAATTGTAGTTTATCGCAATCCAGTGGTGCGAACCCTATTTGGTGTGGGGATTGAATAACAATCCCCATATTCGTAACAATATTGTTACGAATTTATTCAATACCCACACCAAATAGGGTTCGCACCACTGGATTGCGATAAACTACAATTGTCCTTTTTATTTAAATTGAAACACACACACTTTTCTTTGTTTCACCACAGATCAATTATCTGTGTAGCTTCACCACATTTCTTTATTATCCAATACTATCCACTTTAAACTTCTTTATGTCCAAAGAAGATTCTTCGGCCGCGGCCATTCCCTAACCGCTGAGATTTTCTCTTCATCTGTATGGACTCCTTCTGCAGTCACCACGTGTCCCAAGTACTTCACCTTGTTCTGGTAGAGCGAACATTTCTTCGGGCTCAATTTCAATCCGGCTGCTTGAATACGTTCCAGTACCTCTTCAAGCTTCTTAAGGTGATCGTCGAAATCCTTGCCCATGACAATTATGTCATCCAGATAGACAAGGCAAGTCCTCCAGTGAAGTCCTCTTAGTACCCGGTTCATAAGTCTTTCGAAGGTGGCTGGCGCATTGCAAAGACCGAAGGGCATCACAGAGAATTGCCACAACTCTCCGCCGGCGGTGAACGCGGTCTTTCCAGTATCCACTTTGCAAGTCCAGCGTCGAGAACCACTTTGCACCAGATAGTGTGTCCAGGGTGCCGTCGATTCTTGGTAAAGGATAGCTGTCCTTTTTCGTGACGTCGTTCAGCTTCCTATAGTCCACGCAGAATCGGGTGCTTCCATCCCACTTCTGACACCAAACGTTACGAATTTATTCAATACCCACACCAAATAGGGTTCGCACCACTGGATTGCGATAAACTACAATTGTCCATTTTATTTAAATTGAAACACACACACTTTTCTTTGTTTCACCACAGATCAATTATCTGTGTAGCTTCACCACTTTTCTTTATTATCCAATACTATCCACTTTAAACTTTATTATCCAATACTATCCACTTTAAACTTTATTACACAATACACAAACCTTTATTGAAAGCTTTTCTTTTCACCTTGGTTGATCACACCGACGTGATTAACCAGTGTGAAAAGAAAAGCTTTCAAATAAAGGTTTGTGTATTCTGTAATAAAGTATAAAGTGGATTGTATTGGATAATAAAGAAAAGTGGTGAAGCTGTACAGATAGTTGATCTGTGGTGAAACCAGGAAAGTGTGTGTGTGTTTTATTTTGGATATAAGGACAATTGTAGTTTATCGCAATCCAGTGGTGCGAACCCTATTTGGTGTGGGGATCGAATAATTCGTAACATTTGGTGTCAGAAGTGGGATTGCGAGTAAACGAGTGAATTTTTATTTGAGTTGTGAAATGAATCATTGCAAAAGTGAGAAGATGGTAAAATTGGAAAAGTTGACAATTGAACAACTGAAAAGAGAGCTGGATGCTCGGGAATTATCCACAGTGGGAAGTAAAGCCAACCTGGTGGAGAGACTGCGATCAGCGTTGCAGGAAGAAGGTTTCGACTGGGAGAATCACGAGTTCGGGGTGGAGAAGCCGTCGACATCCAGTGAACCAGCATTCGATATGCAGCGAATTCTCGCAGCTATGAATGCTATGAGTGCTTCCATATCCCAGAAATTAGATCAAAAGCTGGAGGAAAATTCCATCTCCCTGAGCCAGAAATTAGATCAAAAACTGGAGGAAAATTCCGTTGCCGTAAGTAGAAAGTTGGAGGAAAATTCCACTTCCATAGGGCAGAAACTAGAGAGGCTGGAGACATTAGAAGAGATGCTAGAGAACAATCGAGAAAGCTTGAGAGACATCCAGCAAGCTGTCAACGATCGATTCCAAGACGTCGAAGAGAAAATCGAGACACTGGACAAGAAGGTTCTCGATCTGGAAAGTAACCAGGAAAAGGTAATCGAGACACTAGAATCGAGGTTCGACAGGAAGGTTCTAGATCTCGAAAGCAATCGAGAAAAGATAATCGAGACACTGGGATCGAGGTTCGACAAGAAGGTTCTGGAACTCGAGAAAACTGTCCAGAACGTTCAGCATCAAGGAATCGTTGTACCCACTGCAGCATCGAAATTCACAGCTCCCAACTTCGACGTAACGAGTGCGTTTAACATATTATTTAAATTTCAATTCAATCTTGCCTACGCGGATGTTCCAGTTGATGTGGTGGAGAAACTGAAAACGGATTCTTTCATCCAAGGGCTAAGGGACCCCGACACGCAACGAAGCTTGATTCTCCTGCCGAAGACATCTTTCAAGGAGACAGTTGCCAGCGCTCTCGCATGTGAAACATCGCTCTTGATATGCCGACCTTCCATCAAATTACGACGCATATCTCAAGACCAGGATAGTTCCAGAACAACAACAGCGAGGAGGAGTGGTTCTTTCCCGGGTAGATGCTACATCTGCGACCAGCAGGGGCACATTGCGAGGAACTGCCGTCTGCGGAGAAAGCGTTCCTTCAGCAAATTGCGACGTAATTCCAGAGCAACGACAGTGAGTAGGAGTCACTCGTTCCCAGGTAGCTGCTATATCTGCCACCAGCAGGGGCACATTGCAAAAGACTGTCGTCTGCGGAGAAAGCGTTCTTCCAGCAAATTGTGGCGTTGTTCCAGAGAAACAACGGTGAGTAGGAGCTGCCCGTTCCCAGGTAGATGCTACATCTGCAACGAGCAGGGGCACATGGCGAGAAATTTTCATCTGAGAAGAAGGCGTTCGAGGTTTGATTCGCGAAAAGGAGAACAAGCGAGAGCACGCGAATACCGGAAGGGAAGCAGCCATAGAAATGCGGATGCATTAACGAGCCGAACTAGCGGCGTTGAATGCGAGCATTGTCCACGTGCGGAGACCAGGGAACAGGTCACCGACATCCGTTGTTTCCAAGTGCTGCCAGAAGATTCCTGGACTGCCGAGAAGGTCGGAAGGAAGCAGCGAGAAGGTGCCGATCTGGCAGTCATCATCGACTACCAAGAACGAGGTTTTCGACCAACTTGGCAGCAAATATCCAGTGAAAGCCCAATCGTGAAAGCTTACTGGGCTCAATGGCAGAGTTTGAAGCTGAAGAACGGTTGCCTCTACCGCAGTTGGGAAAGTGAGGACGGAAACATTGTAAACGATCTGCTGGTAATTCCAAAAGGACAAATCGACGAGGTCATCCGAGAATACCACGAGGGACCAAGCGGGGGTCGTCTTGGTGTTAACAAGACTGTAGAAAAGATCAAGAGACGTTTCTACTGGGTAGGATGCCATGAGTCGGTTACGCGTTTTATTCGCAGGTGTGAACAGTGTGCGAAGGCAAAGGGTCCAGTAAGGAAAACTCGAGGAAATATGCAGCAGTACAATGTTGGAGCACCGTTCGAACGTATCGCAATGGACATTGCAGGCCCATTCCCAACGAGCAACGCTGGAAACAAGTACGCACTAGTGGTGATCGATTACTTCAGCAAGTGGCCTGAGGTGTTTTGCATCCCGAACCAGGAAGCCAAAACAGTTTTGGATGCATTCGTGAATAACTGGGTCTCGCGTTATGGAGTACCAATGGAACTGCACTCAGACCAAGGGAGAAACTTCGAGTCGTCGGTGTTCAAAGAACTCTGTGACATGCTAGGTATCAGAAAGACGCCGACAACACCATTACATCCACAATCTGATGGCATGGTCGAAAGGTTCAACCGGACGATGGAGGAATACCTGAGAAAAGTCGTCGTCGGAGATCAGAAGGACTGGGATGAACATCTTCCCCTTTTCTTAATGGCATACCGTTCGGCACAGCACAATTCAACGGCAACAACACCCGCCGAAGCCATTTTTCTAACTGATCTCCGACTTCCATCGGACTTGAAGTTCGGCGTGGTACTACCGACAACTAGCGGCAGGGAAGACTTCGTAACCGAAAAGAAAGAACAGCTGAACTCTATCCATCAGTTCATCCGGGAGCGACTGAACTTGGTCAGCGATAAAATGAAGGCGCGATACGACTTGAGGGCGAATACTTCTGGATTCGAGACCGGACAATTGGTATTGCTGTACAACCCACAACGAAAAAAAGGCTTGTGCCCCAAATTGCAATCAGCCTGGGACGGACCATATGAGGTCATCAAGAAACTCAATGACGTGGTATACCGGATACAGCAGATGGGAAACAGACGGGCGAAGTATAAAATTGTCCACGTAGAGAGGTTAGCACCATATTACGGAGAAGGATCCAATCGCTTGTTCGAGGACGAACAAGTTTAGGAGGAGGGCAGTGTTGCGAAGATGCAAACGGACGGTTAAGTTCGAATTTCGCTGTCGAAGTTCGAAAACTCTCTGGAAGCGGGGGATTGGAATGATGTCAACTTCCAATGGAATTGTCAGAGCGTTCTAGAGATTTCCGATGGGTAACTTCCAGCGGCGAACGTTCGAGATGGTGGACCGAGAGCTATATAAGCGCGAACACTCGCCCTCGACATTCATTCAGTTTGTGGTATTACACAGCGTGTGACAAGTCGGTGTGATCAACCAGTGTGAAAAGAAAAGCTTTCAATAAAGGTTTGTATATTGTGTAATAAAGTCTAAAGTGGATTGTATTGGATAATAAAGAAAAGCGGTGAAGCTGTACAGATAGTTGATCTGTGGTGAAACCAAGAAAGTGTGTGTGTGTTTTATTTTGGATAAAAGGACAATTGTAGTTTAACGCAATCCAGTGGTGCGAACCCTATTTGGTGTGGGGATCGAATAATTCGCAACAATATGTCAGTTTTCCAACATGGAAAACTGATATAAACAGGAAAATCCACCACCACAAACTTGTGTCTCGTGACCAACAGTATAATCAACGGGTTCGAAGATTACTTTCAAACTGATATAATCTTCACTGATTTTGCCAAAGCTTTTGACAGAGTTAATCACAAGGTTCTTCTGTATAAGCTAGCTTGTTTTGGATTCCATTCCTCCGTTCTCAATTGGTTGGAATCATATCTTACCAATCGGACTCAAACTGTCAAAATTAGTGATTGCTTTTCTAATACCATCCCGGTGCCTTCTGGCGTTCCACAGGGAAGCCATCTTGGACCTCTGCCTTTCCTGTTATTTATCAATGATATACCTGGGATATTTAAATTATCGGAATGTTTTCGATAATTGATGATTGAATGATTCGAAACTCTTTCGCAGGGTGGTCTCGAAATATGACTGCTTTGTTCTCCAGCATGATTTAAATCTCCTTGCTCAATGGTGTGAAACCAACTATCTACATTTAAATGCTTCGAAATGTCAATTTCTCTCCTGTAGTAGGCGAATGACAGTCATAGATTTCAACTATTGCATCAATAATATAGGCCTTGAAAGAGTTTACAAAAAAAAAAGGACCTTGGCGTTATCTTGGACTGCAAACTTACATTTCTGCCGCACATAGATTACATTGTGAACAAAGCTAATTCTATGCTGGGTTTCA
This sequence comes from Eumerus sabulonum, assembly GCA_951905685.1. Classification (NCBI taxonomy): domain Eukaryota; kingdom Metazoa; phylum Arthropoda; class Insecta; order Diptera; family Syrphidae; genus Eumerus; species Eumerus sabulonum. The sequence goes on from OX645060.1 coordinate 76,600,452, forward strand.
TCAAAAGGAATACTAGAGAACTATCGGATCCTTACGCGCTAAAAACTCTCTATGTATCACTCATAAGATCAGTGCTCGATATGGAACTAGCAAACCATGTCCGGACTTGCATGCACACTCGCACCGATATGGAACTAGCAAACCATGTCCATGTCCGGACCTGCATGCATACTCGCACCGATATGGAACTAGCAAAAATATGGGAACTAGTAACATGATGAGACAGAGACCATGCCTCTCTACTCGACTCCAAAGAAAAAGCGTTCGTCCGCGAACTGTTCGAAAACGTGATGTCCGATTGTAATGCAATTTTGCACACTGACATATCTTAGCATTGCGCAGGTACATTGATTGTGGATACGGACAAATTTTACGTCGGTCACGAACCATACTTACATGGCTGTACTCATATATTATGACATTGCTGGCTTCATTTCATTTTCATTTTAAATTCATTTTATTTTCAAAAATCTTATAACTATCTTACATGCTAGGCAAAATGAGTAAAACTAGCTTACATTATAACTAACATTAATGTCTTACTGACCCTAAGCGGGCACTCTAAAACAAACAATATACATATACTTAATCTATGTCTTTCGACAACTTAATATCTACAGTAAATTGATTACTTTATTTATTAATTGTGCCAAGAAAATAGTTATAAAAACTTAGCGTACGATCAAGTTTTAACGGGTATATATAAAACTTAAATCTAACTAAAACTAGCTAATTCTAACTTAATCTATCTTAACTAAAATGCATGTACAAACATTATATACTTCACATATATTAAATGTATATACATCTTTTTTTTCAATTTTTTTTTTTTTTTTTTTTTTGTATGTTTTATTAAAAAAACTGCCCAACACTTAAACACTTAAACACTTATAAAATACCTTAGCCTACCCTAACCTACCCTACCCTATCGGTGTCCGCCAATGGCGTTCGGCGAACCTGCCTTGAAGAGGCTATATTAAAAAATTCCACGACGGAGTCCGTTAGCCACCAAAAGCGTTGATGCTGTCGGACAACGTCTTCTCTATCTCGGCGAGAAACCGATCTACTGAACCTGAGGCGCTCGGGCTCACAGTGCACGACGTCAGGTTCGTAAAGGAGCCGCCGTTCCACAGAATTACGGGCCACATGGAAGATTAGCGGTACCGCCAATCTATCCTGGATCAGCCCACAATTATCAAAATAAAGAAATGCTTCCGGAGGCACAAAGCCGTTCAGACGCACTTTTTCATAATACATAAGATTGGGGTAGTAAGCCCCAGAGATCAGGTTATTGGTCGAAGTCATTGCCCTTGCGATGTGACCTCGAATCAGTTTGATCAGAAAGTTATCTATCCGTAAAATTCCTGCCCTGTCGTATAGGACCCCGTTGGGATAGAACTTTCTGTACTCAGACTCTGGTGTTCTGTGTAATCCAAGACAAGTCCTCAGACATTGTCTCTCAAACACCCGAATCCTTTCCATTAAGCTTGCGCTCACATTAAACCAGACGGGACATCCATAGGCAATCATAGGCCTGATTAAGGCCATGTAGCAGATTACCTTCACCCTAGAATCAAGTTGGCTGCAGTGAAACAGCCATCTTGTCAGGGCGAAAGCGCCCCGGGCTCTTTCCAGAGCAGCATCTACATTTTTGTTAAAATACAGATACTGATCCAGCCAGATCCCGAGGTACCTGACTACACTTTTACTCGCCAGTGGACGCCCGTCCGGTCCGATGATTGCGAATTTTCGCCAATGTTTTCTAGTGTCCCTGGAGGCCCTAGACAGAGGCGTTCTGAATAAAATAGTCTCTGATTTCTGGAAGTTGATTTTCAACTTCCAGTCATCACAGAACTGCTGAATTTTATCGAAGTCACGTTGCAATAAAATGCCAATAACCTCGACCGTTGGACCTGATCTGTACGCAACCAAGTCATCTGCATACGCTATTGAATGGTGAAGAGAAACTATCAGATCACTGATATAAATGCTGAAAAGGATCGGCGAATTTACCGTACCCTGTTGCAATCCGTTTTTAATTTCAAATGTATTGTGAACCATGCTTAAATATATAAACGCACACAGCAAACAAAACTTAACGAGTACATGTATACAAACACAAATACCTTACTAATATATTGCATATAAGAAGTTGTATAAAAGCACAAGAATATATGAAATAAATCTCCTTCTTGTCTGAACCGCGGTTTGTAAAGTTTCTTTATAATTCCTAACAAAGGTTATGGGCCCAGACCCTAGTGCGCGGAAATGAGTTCGGGTTTATATCAAATTGAAAAATTAGACGACGAAAATTACGATAGTTGGAAGGTGCAGATGCGGTCAATCCTAGTCCACAGTGAACTATGGATGTTTGTGTCCGGTGAGGTTCCCGAGCCCGCTACCGATGCTGTGGAGGATGTGGCGCAGTGGCAGATAAAGGATGGCAAAGCTCTAGCAGCGATAACCCTATCAATAAAAAGTTCGCAAGTATTACATATTAAAAATTGCAGGACGTCAAAATCTGCATGGAAAAGGTTAGAGGAAGTGCATGCACCTCAGGGCCCCGCGCGGAAAGTCACTCTCTTCAAACAGTTGTTGAATTTGAAAATGGTAGAAAATTCATCCATGGTTTATCATCTTAATAATTTTTTCGAGTTGTTTGAAAAGTTAAAAGAAGTAGATATAAAAATGCAGGATGAATTAATAACAATAATTCTACTGTCGAGCTTACCAAAAAGCTTTGAGAATTTTGTTGTTGCAATAGAATCGAGAGATGATTTACCTACTCCGCATATTCTTAAAACAAAACTCATAGAAGAAGGACGGCGACGAGAAGGAGAATCGAAATCAACAGGTGGCGAAGGGGGGGAATCATCGTTTTTTTCAAAGCAAACCAAGAATATTCAATCGCAGAAGAAGGTTAAATGCTATAAATGTCAAAAAAAGGGACATTATGCATCGTCATGTCGATCTTCGTCCAGTTCTTCAAAATCCACAGCACACTTTGCTGCTTTTAATGCAGTAAATAACACATACACTCATACATGTCTCACAAGAAATACATGGGTTCTTGATAGCGGCACCACGAGTCACATGTGTTGTGACAGAACTATGTTTGTCACTTTCACTCCGCATATTGAGACAATAGAGTTAGCGGCAAATCACAAAATACAATCGGAAGGAATTGGAGACGTTTTAATTGCAACAGAAACGGTACAGTTGACTTTACATAGAGTGTTATTCGTTCCGTTGCTTGAAACAAATTTTATTTCAATCAGTAAAGTAGCCGAGAACGGACATAAAGTGGTATTCGACAATAATTTCGCGGTAATCAAATCGAGAAATGGCAAAATAATAATGAGAGCCATGAAGTGCGGGAATCTTTTTACATTTGTGAAGAAACATTCGCTTTATTTACGGACGAGTGAGAATAATTTAGAGCGATGGCATCAGAGATTCGGCCACCTCAATGAAAAAGATTTACTAATAATCTATAGACATAATATGGTGCACGGACTGAACTTAGAAAAGAGTGAAAAAACCCTAAATTGTGAAATCTGTTTAAAAGCAAAAATGTGTACTTTACCGTTTCCAGTCAGCATGAATCGAAGCAGTGGAATACTCGAGCTTATACACAGTGACATTTGTGGACCGATGAGAGTGTCTACCCCGGGCGGGTATCGGTATTTCTGTCTTTTCATCGATGATTATAGCAGGAAAACGTTTGTTTACTTGTTGAAGGCCAAAAGTGAAATTTTTAATGTTTTTAAAAACTTTAAAGCACGTGTAGAACGTGAAACTTCCAAGAAAATTAAAAGGCTTCGAACTGATAACGGCTGTGAATACCTTAGTAAATCTTTTTCAGATTTCCTGCAGTCTGAAGGTATTCAGCGTCAACTTACCGCAGGATACACACCCCAGCAAAACGGTATTGCAGAACGGGCGAATAGGACGGTGGTGGAAATGGCAAGGTGCATGCTCATAAGTGCTGGGCTCCCCGAGATGTTGTGGGGAGAGGCAGTAAAGGCTGCAGTGTATATTCGGAACCGTGCATGTACCAGGGCGCTCGATAAGATGACCCCATACGAGGCTTGGAATGGCAAGAGACCTTCAGTGGAGCATCTTCGAATTTTCGGCTCAAAAGCTGTTATGCTTGACAAAAGACCCGGTAAGTCAAAATTCAGTGCCAAAGGTATTCCTTGTTTTATGGTAGGATATGCGATGGAGTCTAAGGCCTACCGGTTATATGAACCTAGATCGAAACGAATTTTCCAGAGCCGTGACGTCAAATTCTTAGAGAATGTAGGAGAAACTTCATCGTTCAGCGATTACGACATATTTGGTTTTGACGAGTCAGAAGTTGATCTTGCTGCTATAGGCGAGAAGGAAGAGATCGCAAACATAAGTGAGAACCAGAATGTTGCTGCTTCCGTAAAAAGTGCTGGCGAAGATGATGAGTCAGGTGTTGATGAAAAAGCGATAGGTGGTTGCGAGCTATATGATAATGGTAGGGACACAAAATCTACAGGTGACCATGTTATTGATAAGGTGGTTCTCAAAAACCGTATACCTTACTCACTTCGCTCACGTCAACGGATAAATATGCATAAGAATGAGACAAATCATAGTTTGCATAATCCATTAACAGTTGACGAAGCGCTGGGCAGAAGTGATGGCGAAAGGTGGTTGAAAGCCATGCAAAGCGAGTATGACTCACTTTTAGCAAATGATACCTGGGACCTGGTAGATTTGCCAGAAAACCGCCAAATTATAGGAGCAAAATGGGTATTTAACATCAAGAGAGATAGACTGGGACAAGTGGATCGCTATAAATGTCGTTTAGTCGCGAAAGGTTGCAGTCAGAAATTCGGACTTGACTATACTGACACTTTCTCTCCTGTGGTCCGTTTCTCATCGCTGAGATTGATACTAGCTCTAGCTGCTACATTCAACCTTGAGGTTCATCAAATGGATGTCACAACAGCCTACCTAAATGGTGACCTGAAGGAAGATGTATATATGAGTCAACCAGAACACTTTGTTGTCAAGGGCAGTGAGGAAAAAGTGTGCAAGTTGAAGAAGGCGTTGTATGGGCTAAAGCAGGCTGGTCGAGAATGGAATTCAAAGCTGGACAGAACGTTGAAGGCGATAGGTTTCAAGCAATGTAACGCTGACTCGTGTGTTTACGTATCTCACAAAAACGGCGAAGTAAATATTATCGCGGTCTATGTCGATGATATCCTGTTAGCATGCTCAAATAGAAAGATGCTGTTGACTATCAAGGAAAGCATAAGCAGGAATTTTGAAGTTGTCGATAAGGGACCTGTTGACTTCTTTCTCGGGATGGAAATAAATAAAACAAACAGTGGATGCATAACTATATCACACCAACAGTTTATACGCAATCTTGTAGAGAAGCAAGGTATGGTTCATACCCGGACGTGTAGTACTCCATTGGACCCAGGACAGAAGTTTTTAAAATGTGGAGGCTGTCCTGATTGTGGAAAAGTTGAAAAGAAAGCCTATCAATCTTTTATTGGGTCTTTATTATATTTGGGCATGTCAACACGACCCGACATTCTTCATTCGGTGAATAAACTGTCGCAGTTTAACGTAAATCCACATCCTGAACACCTTGCTGGTGCAAAACATATTTTAAGGTACTTAAATCACACACAAAATTTTAAACTTATTTACAGAAAAACAGAAGGAAAGCTAAATGGGTTCGTTGATGCTGATTGGGCGGGCAATGGTGTTGACAGAAAGTCTTATACAGGCTATACGTTTTTCATCGGTGATCAAAACGCTGCAATTTCCTGGGAATCGAAAAAACAAAATTCTGTAGCGCTAAGCAGCACTGAGGCCGAGTATATGGCTTTGTCAGCGGCATCCAGAGAGGCAGTTTACTTGCGCGGTTTCATCACAGAGCTTGGCTTCCAGGAACTAGTTAGCGAACCAACTATAATACGGGGAGATAACCTGAGTGCGCAGGCACTTGTCAAAAATCCAGTTTATCACAGTCGTAGTAAGCACATTGACATACGTTTCCATTTTGTACGCGAGACTTATGACAAAAAATGTATTGAATTAAGTTATACCCCTTCAAGTGAAATGATATCCGATGTACTTACGAAAAATTTATCTAAAAAGCAACATGCTAAATTTACAGAATTACTTGGATTAAGAGAATAATTTTGGATCATTGTATTTTCATTACTTACGCATTTTTTTTATTTGGATTATTGTACTAGTTAGTTTTGAGGGGAAGTATTGTGAACCATGCTTAAATATATAAACGCACACAGCAAACAAAACTTAACGAGTACATGTATACAAACACAAATACCTTACTAATATATTGCATATAAGAAGTTGTATAAAAGCACAAGAATATATGAAATAAATCTCCTTCTTGTCTGAACCGCGGTTTGTAAAGTTTCTTTATAATTCCTAACAAAATGTTTGAGCAGAAGTTACGTTGGCAATTTTCACAACGAACTTTCTACTCGTTAACATATCATGAATTATATATAGCAATGGTTTACTTATGCCCAACCGTTTGAGCTTGTAATAGAGTCCTTCTAACCATACGGTGTCGAAGGCTTTTTCCAAGTCAACCAGGCAGGCACCCGTGCATTGGTTCTTGCATTTATTCCATTGGATATCCGAGACGAGTTTCGACGCGGCATGTATGGTATCATGCCCCGCCCTGAAACCGAATTGGTTATCCGGAATGATATTTTTATCCTCAGCCCATTTGGACAGGGCTCTATGGATTACCTTCTCGAAAACCTTGCTGATACTCGGAAGGAGACTTATCGACCGGAGATTTGCCGGATTAGAGGAGTCTTTGCCCCTCTTAGGGATTGGCTGGACCACCGCCGTTTTCCAATGCACCGGAAAATATGCATTATTCAGTGCATTGTTGAACAGGATGGTGTACCTCTCTATAGCCAATGGTGGAAGATGCCTGAGCACAACATTGGATATACCATCAGTGCCCGCGGATTTTTTATTTTTTAATGACATGAAGATCAACTGGAGATCCTCCGTCGAAATGAACAGTGTTTCAGCACCTTCATTGGCGATGGCATTGTTTGCCGTAGAGTCGTCATTGAACCTGGCGAAACCATGGTTCTCGATTCGCCAATGTTCTATATCATTTCGAAGGTAGAAGTGATGAAGCAGGGCTCTATTTTCCAGGTCGTGGTTCGGGCGAATGCTTTCATTCACCTTATACACATCCTGGAAGACAGCCCCCACTGTCGCCACTTTCTCCTGAGGATCCTCAATCACAAAAAAGTCGTCATCTAGGACGGCGCTCTCTGGATCGATGTTGACTGTACGTAGTAAACGTTCGTTATCTGACGATCTCGGAAGCTTTAGATCCCGAATGTCATTCTGATCTTTTCTCCGGAATATTTTATTTATCTGCGGGAACATATTCGCGCTGTTGGATTTTACAGCGCGAATTTTGTTGCTCCAGTGCAGACTTATGGCTATTTTATAATTTTCTTTAATTAACTGTCGGAGATTTTTAATCAGTGATTTCAGGGTCCTGACCTCCGAGTTTTGTCTGTCGGTAAACCGCCTGTACAAGAGTTTGAGTCTTGACAGGAGTCTACTTTTCTGTCTGTGAAGTGCGTCTATGGTCGCGTTTCGGTACACGTCCGTGGTATCGTAATGCCGTTGGCGTGGTATCGTTCTGTCCATCGTTTGTTTGATAGTTTCGTCCATATGTTTTAGGTGCCTATCAATTTCGTCATTTGATAGGTTCCTATTATTCGGTGGGGATGAGGCACTCGAAGTGAGTGCTCTCGTCAGGCAGTTGGCAAAACGTGGCCAGCGTGCCCTACTATAATCGTAGGGGTACGTGTGGACATACTCTGCCATTTCTGCGAATTCGTCCGGTATTTTAATTACGGCACTAAGTCCGCAGTGGTCACTGTCATACTAAACGGTACGTAAACAGTTAGTAGACCATTCGTTAGTGTCTGCCAGTCTCAGTCGTGAGTCAAGCAACATTAGATCCAGATAGGCGCCGCTTCTAGGAAACGACGGACTATCCGTTGCGAGTAACTTGAGTTTATACTCAATATTATGCTGGGCCCACCAATGGCTTAGTAGGCTCCCTCTAGTGTTGGGTACATTATTGCCCCAATCACTATGTTTGGCATTTAAATCTCCGGCCAAAACATAAAAGTTTTCTGCCGACTCTAGGTGCGGAAATCGAAAAAGGATTTCGAGCTCTGCAATGAAGATATTGGGCTGAGGTGCTTCAGGTGCATAGGCCGATACTATGTATATCCTCCTTCCGTTTCGAAGGGGGATACACACAACACATGCCTCTAGCACCTGGAATCTCCGCACTTCACTGCTATATATAATTTTGTATTTAATATTATTTTTAATGAAGATCGCGACACCTCCGCCTTGAGTGGCATTGGGTCGGTCTCTTCGTATTATATTGTAGGAATTGTGCCGAATTTTGTGCCTCTGGTTTAGCTTAGTTTCGCTAGCCAGAAACACATCAGGGCTTTCTTCCTGCAACAGGTTAAAAAGAACGGTGCGTCGCTCGATCCTAATCAGTGAATTTACATTCACAGCCAGGATCTTCAGGAAACTCTCTACTGGTGTATCCATTAGGACTCTAAATGCGTTAAGCGCAGAAACGAGTAGAGCCTGTCCACTCGTTCCGTCTGCTTAATGATCTGCTGCTGGATCTGGCCGATCTGCCCTTGAATGGCGAACAGAATCGGTAGCAGTTCCGCCTCGGCCCCCGGTGCCTTAGGAACGGGCACTGGGGCTTTGGCAGCAGCCTTTGGTATTTGTGCCGCTTTTCCCTGACCTGCCGCCATTTGGGCGTAGGTCAATTGGGACGTGACGGCTGAAGAATGAATACCCCTCGCGGGAGGTATCTTCTCGACGTTCTGTCGAGCTTCTCTTATTTGCTTAATGTACTGGAACTTAGGACAGCCCCGATAATTTGCAGGGTGCCCGTTGTTCTCACATAGTGCGCATAAAAGTTGATCTCTTTCGAGACCTGTGCCCCGGTCGCACTCGTCTTACCTGTGGTCCTGTGCGCACTTGACGCATCGATGCTGCATTTCGCAGTTCGACGCGGCGTGCCCGAACCTCTGGCAGCGGATACATTGTATCATGTTTCCGCGCCTATCTAATTTCTCCCATCGCACTCTCTGGGTGTCTAAGACTTTTATTTTCTTTAGACACTCCAGACGGCTGTCGGGTGTCAGCTGGACCAAGAAGAAGTGCAGTTGCCGCTTCTCCCGTTTTGCCGCAACTGTGATAAACGGCTTAGCCCCCACGAACTTGAGGTCATCGCTCTCGAACTTTTTGAGCTCAGAGAGCAATTCCTCGGGGTCTGTGATCGACTCCAGGCCTTTGAGGAGCATTGTCTGCAACCTCTCGGCTTTCGGAGTAAACGTGTAGTACTCCGTCGTGGAATTTTTCAATAGCGAACGCATTTTCTTATATATTTCCAGTGTTTTACACTGGAAAACATAGCGTCCTCCAATACAATCTAAGATATAATTATTCTCACCTATCTGACTTTTGCACAAATCCACTGTCTGCCTGACAGCTAGAGTATGTGCATAGATGGGCGGCACCCTCTCCTTCTTTTTGGAGCGGCGGCTTCGCTTCCTTTTCTGTTTTTGTTGTTGCTGCTGCTGTTCTTGCTGCTGCATTTGTTGTTGTTGCTGCTGGCTCGTTGGCTGCGGCTGTTGCTGGCTCGTTGGCTGTCTCTGCTGTTGAGGCTGCTGTTGTTGCTGCTCTCGCTGCAGTTGTTGTTGTTGCTGCTGCTTTATTGGCTGCGGCTGTTTTTGATGTTGTTTCTGCTGCTGAGGTGGTGTTGCTGCTCCCGCTGCGGTTGTTGTTGTTGCTGCTGCTTCTTCGGCAGCGGCTTTTTTGTTGTTGTTTCTGCTGCTGGGGCTGCTGTTGCTGCTCCCGCTGCGATTCTTGTTTTCGTAGCTGCTTTGACTGCGACTGCTTTTGTTGTATTTGCTGTTGCAGCTTACGCTGCTTCTCAGCCTCCCTTTGCTGCCGGATTTCGGACAGTTTGTCCCTCACGGCTTGGAGCTTCTCCTGGAGGATTTTCTCCTCGGTCTGGAGCTCGTCTTCCTGTTTTTCTTCCTCCGTCTCCGAGGCAGATAGGAGAGCGAAGGAATTATTTTCCCCCGTGTAGCGACCCTCCCTACCCTCAGAGAGGTAGGCAAAGTCCGCCTCCTCGGGGACATTTAATTGTTGTTGTTGTTGAAGCTGCTGCAGAGCGGCCTTAGAAGTTGATGGCGCCCCTTCCCTCGCTTCGGCCCGCAGCTTCTCTGCCGAAGTGAAAAGGGAGGGGCGCTTCACCAGGCTAGGAGTGGGGTTTAACCTCCTCCTGCGCTTTACCACAGCGCTCGGTGTAGCGAAATCGGATGATTTGGTGGAATCATCCGATTCTGATGCCGTACGATATACGGGTTTCTGCCCGTCGCCTGACATTTCCTCTGTTACTTCCAATTATTTTGGAAGCAACAGAAGGAAAAAAAAGCGAAAAATTTGTTTTCCCAACCGGGAACCGAACAGCCGGTCTTTGGGTTTCGGACCGTGCACTCTACCGTCGTGCTACTAACGACTTCACGATTGACTCGCCAAACCGCGCACTTATACTGTTTATTCACTACTAAACACTGCACTAAGTCGAAACACGTCTGACTTGCATAGCTATCAGTGATCGACTGACATTGCTGGCTTTGGTGTACCTGTGTGGCTTGTTTACAAGTTAACCATGGACCAAGGCAAGCCATACGTGGGTTGTTTACAGGTTGAACATGAACCAAGCCAAGCCAGGTGCAAGAAAGTACGGTTCTTTCGTACGGTAAATCCACTGCTTATACTAAAACCCAAGCCAAGCCGTTGTTACTAGCCGTGGTGAGTTTATGATTACACCAAAGTGAAGCGTAAACTTGATATATTAGTATAAGCTAAGACTATGATCGGTCATTCTGTGTCGGGCAGTCCACGAGATACCATCGTAAAAAATAAAATATGGTTTAACCAAGTTATACGTGTTTTAATTATAATCTTTTTATAACTCGCGCCGATTTTTCATTGAGTTAAAAAATGTTTACTTTTTGCACGCCTCAAATAAGTCCTAGCAGCTTTGTGAATTGTTTCGTAAACGATTTAAAGAAATGTCGAGTAGTTAGAGAGATTTCTTCTACGCTTCGCCTCAATATTTTGGTGAACGAGCGGATAACCAGCTCCATCCACCGCCCTAGTATTCTTTCATTTCAGTTCCAGTGTTCTGTACACCATCTGTTTGAGCTTATCGCCACATCTACATACATATGTTTGTATGGATTTGTTAATTTTTTTTGTTTTTGGGTTTCCTGAAAACTACGGGTATAACTCATACCGTATGAGAAGCATGTTCCTTGCATTCATGTTTTTTGTTTTTTTCGTTTTGTATGTGATTGATGAATAAGGGTTGAATGGAACTATGGACATGCTTTTGTTCAATTTGCGGACCGAGGGGACATGTGTCCGGGAGAGGACATAGTTTCGTGAACTATACATGTCCGGAACTACCCAACTCTACTTTCCTCTATTGCAATGCATTGAGTATCCATTTGGATCATGTTCTAAAGATAACCCACGCTTAAATGGTGAATAGAAACTGAAATCGGAGAAAACGATGAACCAGATCCTTAATTTTGACAATAAAATTGCTCGTATTTCGTATTTTTTTTTTTTTTTTTGGAAATTAACATTCTAGCAGGAAGAAAATGTTAAGTTTTGACTTACAAAAATGAAATGCTAATAAATCAGAAAAAACAAATAAAAAATAAAATTTTCACCCGAAATAGTGACCAAACACATATATGAATAAACCATAATCCGGCTCGCATTTCTTTTATTGTGCATGGTTCACTCATAAATTACTCATAATAACTTAAAAGTATCTAACGTACTTTTTAACCGTCGTTAAATTCAAATTCAAAAAAAAAAAAACGGACGGCAGACCACAGGTGTATGCAGGCCGATCATCTAGAGCAGGTCTGCAGAACAATTCGTACAACGAGCGATCCATAACACGTACTTCTTCTTCTTCTTGTTTATAGCGGGCGCTACAGTTCGGGGTGAACCAGGGCCTCAACCAACAAGCCTCTCCAGCCGGTACGATCTTTGGCCAGCCGCTTCCAATGCCTCACGCCCAGTTGGTTGAGGTCTCATTCCACCTGTGCGCGCCACCTTAAATGCGGTCGTCCGCTGCGGCGTCGTCCCTCGGGGTTGGAGTCGAAGACTCTCCGGGCTGGAGCTGTGGTGTCTATTCGCTCTACGTGACCCAGCCATCTTAGGCGTTGAATCCGTGCATGCCTGACTAGGCTCACGTCGCTGTACAGCCCGTAAAGTTCGTGGTTGATTCTTCTCCTCCATCCCCCGTCTGCGTTTATAGGCCCAAAAATAAAGCGCAAAATCTTTCTCTCGAACCGACCAAGGGCCTCCCCATCCGCTTTTGATAGTGTCCATGCTTCTGCGCCGTACAACAGGACCGGGATGATAATGGTCTTGTATAGAGTCAACTTTGCCGTTCAGGAGAGGGCTCTATTACTCAGTTGCCTCCTGAGCCCAAAGAAACAGCGATTGGCAAGAGTGATTCTGCGTTTGATTTCGGAACTGATGTCGTCGTTCCAGGTCACTGCGGAGCCAAGGTAGACGAAGTCCTTAACTACCTCGAGCTTATATCTGCCTATACAAACGGCGCTTGCTTAAGCTAAAAATGGACATCGCAACCAAAAACAAAAATGCCAAACCAGTAGTGACTGATCAAAAACTGAAACTTGGAGATGAGGCATTTTATTTCGACGGAAGCAACATTCTCCGATGTGATGGTCTTGACAGTGAATGTGGGTTGACACTTTTCCAACAGCTGGCCGCCGACAGTTCGCCAACGTCAGCTGCATCTGTCAGAAGCGTAAATGTCGAACGTGGAAATGCAACGAGTGGAAACACAAGAGGTGGCAGCACGAGTGGCAGCTCTTCGTTTTTAGTGTCTCAACCTAATATTTAATAAATATATGTTTAAATGAAATTGGCATCCACGAAGTCATTTAATATTTTCAGCAATAGTGTCGCAGGCCTTAAGAACAAATTACTTTTTTCGATTTTTTTTAATTATATTAAGAGTTTTGATATTTTTATGCTTTTTGAAACACATGTCTTAGTCAGTGAAGAATCTAGATTTAGTAGTATTTTTATGGATTTTAAAACGAAATGGATTCCAGTAGTCAAGACCAATATATTTGGAAGAGGAAGCGGTGGCATGCTGTTAGGATATCGTACATCTTTTAAGGAAGTCGATATAAATTTAAAGATGGTGGATCGAATCTGTGTTCTCAAGGTAAAAATCAATGGCGGAACGCTTTACATAGTGCCTATTTATTTGAGCTGCAGTCACTGGATGCAAGACTACGGCAAGCTCTCCGATATGCTTCAGCTCCTAGGATCGACGGATCTTCTCCTCACTGGTAATTTCAGCGCGAGATAATTTTACAAGTGGGCCTGCACTAGCGATTATAAATGCAGCTCGAGACTCTGAAGACAAACTATGCGATACTAAAGGTTCTAAAATTTGGAATTTGCTGATGCGTATGACTACATGATCCTCAATGGTAGCTGTAAAGGCGACGTGGATGGTGAATATACTTTCATCCGGGGAACGTCATGCTCCGTTATTGATTATTGTTTAATATCCGAAAATTGGAGCTCAATTGTCAGTGATTTTTCCATTGCCGCGCAAACATTTTCCGACCATATGCCCTTAGAAATTTTATGCGCTATTAAGAAGGTAGGAGTAACGGCTAACTCAAGACAACTGTCCCTTCTCCCGAAGTTGATTTGGAATGACCGTTTTCGTTCCTCTTACCGAAATAATTTGAACTCCGAGCTTCTGAGCCTGAGGGATCAAAATACACATTTCGACATCGACGTTCTAACCCAAATTATTAAAAGTTCTGTGCCGACTAGCGCTAATACAAGACGTTTTTTAGTAAGAAAGCAGATGTGGTTCGATAGTGATTGTCTGAAAGCAAGAAAAAGGTAATTTGCTCTACTAAGACACCTAAGAAAAGAAAATTCCATCTGCTCCAAAGAACTCTATGCAGAAGCAAAAAAATACTTCGAACGCCTTGTCTTGAAAAACGGAAACAATTCTACCAACAAATCATCGCAGTTCTTAACTCATCAAAGTCTGCAGGTGAATACTGGAAAGCGGCTAAATTTGTAGTTGGAAGAACCAACGTGATCTCGGCGACTTTGCAAATGTCAGAGCTGAGGGAGTATTTTAGAAATCTACTCAACTGTCCCCAGTTTTCCCCGTTACCGCAATATGCAGCGCTATTTTTTGCGGACGGAGGGCATGGGCTCGGACATACAGGGTAAAGTTGTTGATTGCTCTCAACCTGGCGAGATGCCAGCAACGATCCCTGTTTAAATGCCAGGGTCAAGTTGACATACGGCCTCCTCGCGGCGCCCTCTGGATAGCCTCTTCAACAACCGTTGGGAGGTGAACAAACGTATGCAGCGAAAAAAAACCCCGGCCAGAATGGCGGTTGTGCGGCGGGCTAACAATCCGCCCACGTAAAAAAACCCAAAGTTATGAATGAGCAAGATGCCTCGGATACACGGACGGATATCGACGACGACAACGCACGAAAAAGGAACACGATTTGCGAGTATGCTCCTGGAATGTCAGAACCCTGTACACTCCCGGAGCTGCTCATAAACTAGAAGGAATCCTCACGCAGTACAAGGCGGATATTACTGCGGTCCAGGAAATACGCTGGATAGGAAACGGTATGATTAGGAAGAAAAATTGCGACATTTATTACAGCTGTCACAAAAGGTTGCACTTACTGGGATGCGGATTTGTCGTGGGAAAGTGGTTAAGGTCGAAGGTCATCGACTTTAAACCTATAAGTGATCGCCTGGCTGTGATCCGCATCAGAGGCAGATTTTATAACATCAGCCTTATATGTGCACACGCCCCTACCAACGAGGCTGAAGACCCTATCAAGGAGGACTTCTATGACCTCCTGGACAACGCCTACGGAGCTTGTCCGGAGTACGATGTAAAAATCGTGCTCGGGGACTTCAACGCCAAAATCGGTAAGGAAAACATCCTTGGCGGAGTGATCGGAAAGCACAGCCTCCACGATACAACAACAGATAACGGCTTCTGACTCGCTGACTTTGCGACAGCTCGTAATGCGGTGATAAGTAGCACAAGATTCCCTCGCAAGCGAATCCACACAGCAACCTGGCGATCTCCGGACGGTCGAACCGCCAACCAAATCGACCATGTGCTCATTGACGCAAGGCACGCGTCAAACATCCTGGATGTGCGAACATTCAGAGGGGCAAATGTCGACTCTGACCACTTCCTCGTAGCAGCAAGATTCAGAGCTCGACTGTCCAATGTCAGAAAGCTGCACCAGCCCATCAGGAGGAGGTTCGACATTGGGCGCCTGAGCACACCGGAGGTTGCCAGAGTCTACAGGGAGCAGCTGAGCGAAAGACTCTACGGTATGCCTACGTCGAACACAAATGCCAATAATATGTGGCTGCATTGCCGCTCAGCCATTCAGGAAGTAGCCGAAACCACCTTAGGATACCTACCACCCCCGACAAGATACCCGTGGTATGATGGCGAGTGTGAGCAGAAAAAGGCAGCAACCGACGAGGCGTACCAAAAGGCGCTGCAGAGGAAAACCAGGGCAGCGCGAGAAGAGTACCGAGCCAGAAGAAGGGAGGAGAAGAAACTACTGCGACAAAAGAAAAGAATCTTCGCAGCCTCCCAGCTCAAGGATATCGAGGAGTCTAGGGATAAACATAAAATACGAGCCTTTTACAAGAAAGCCAAAGGCCTTGCAGGAGGCTTCAAAAAGGGCACCCTGGCTCTTCGAAACTGCGAGGGTAAGCTTGTCACCGACCCGCAGGGAATAGTGGATGTATTTAAGCAGCACTTCCAGCAGCTGCTTAACGAGCATGACCAAGAGAGAGTGGTAGGGACCGAGGAAATCCCAACTCCAGCCGCTGAAGTAGTCCTCCCACCCAGCATAGAAGAAGGCGGCACAGCTATTCAGAAGCTGAAGAACAACAAGGCCGCAGGCTCAGATGGCTTGCCATCAGAGCTCTTCAAGGCTGGCGGCGATGTTCTGGTAGGGAGCATGCACCAGATCATCTGCAGAATTTGGGAAGATGAGAGCATGCCAGACGACTGGAATACCAGCTCTATATGCCCCATCCACAAAAAAGGCGATCCTACCTCTTGCAAGAACTATAGAGGTATATCCCTGCTCAATGTCGCATACAAAATCCTGTCCAGCGTATTGTGTGAACGTCTAAAACCATTTTGCACCGCACTAATCGGCAGCTACCAGTGCGGCTTCCGGCCCGGCAAATCAACAATAGACCAAATTTTCACACTTCGACAAATCCTGGAAAAGACCAACGAGTTTCAAATCGATACACACCATCTTTTCATCGATTTCAAAGCCGCATACGACAGCATTCATCGTGAAGCACTGTTTGGGGCGATGGCCGGATTCGGGATCCCGGTAAAACTGATCCAGTTGTGTCGCGCCACGCTAAAAAACACGCGATGCATCGTGCAACTCGGTTCTAGGACCTCGGAACCATTCGAAACATGCACCGGATTTCGGCAAGGAGATGCGCTGTCATGTGACTTCTTCAACCTGGTGCTGGAGCAGATAGTGCGACGGGCGGGCGTCAACAGCGAAGGCACTATCTTTTACAAGTCCATCCAGCTGCTAGGATACGCGGATGATATCGACATCATCGCGTGTTCTCGCCGTGGCATTGTGGAAGCATTCACGGCGATTGAAGAACAGGCGAAACGAGTTGGTCTTAAGATCAATGAGGATAAAACGAAATACATGCTGTCAAGCAAAAACCAATCCGTCGCTCACCACCTGGGACAAAACATAACAATTGACAGCTACAATTTCGAGGTAGTTAAGGAGTTTGTCTACCTCGGGGCAAACGTAAATTCCACAAATGACACCACAGTGGAGATCCGGCGTAGTATCGCCCTTGGCAACCGCTGCTACTTCGGCTTGTCCAAACAACTGGGGTCAAAACTCCTCACTCGAAAGACCAAAGTCATGCTTTACAAAACGCTCATTCTGCCAGTCTTGCTGTACGGAGCCGAAAGCTGGACGATAAGCAGGACAGCGGAGCTGATTTTGGGTTCTTTCGAAAGAAAAATTCTGCGCCGGATATTTGGTCCTGTCTGTGAGGAAGGTGAATGGAGAAGAAGACACAACCGCGAACTCTACGAGCTGTACCAAGATGTGGATGTAGTCCGGAAGGCAAGGATCCGTCGACTACACTGGCTCGGCCACATCGAGCGCATGGACATCAACGCTCCAGCTAAGAGGGTCTTCGACTCCGAGCCTCCTGGTTCGAGAAGAAGAGGAAGACCGAACCTCCGGTATAAAGACCAAGTAATCGTGGATGTAAGACATCTTGGTCTTGACAACTGGAAGCAGCGTGCCCGGGACCGTCAAGGATGGAAGACAGCTATAGCTCAGGCTCAGATCCTCCATGGATCGCAGGCCTGATAAGTAAGAAGTAAGTATATACTGTGAGTGTTATGCCTGCAAGCAGTACGTCTGGTCACTTGCCATTCACAACAGCGTTGCATACTTTTTGTCCATATAGGAATTACTTTTTCTTGGCTAAGAAGCGAATTTGAACTATTGACCTTCCGCTCGGCGGTCGATGATGATAACCACTGCACCACGGCCACCCCCTATCATATATGACCTGTGCAGCCTTAAAGAAGGGGAGGACGTATACCATTTTATCGGAAGATGTCCCATTCTGGGGGAATTTCGCGTGAGATACTTTGGAGTCACTTTCCTGGACTTTGATCAAGTTATCAACATACTAAACGGTTGACATGGGTCGGAAGTTTTATACAGCTATACTACAGCAACCACACGCTACAGATTCCGAATTCTAGACGGTGATTTTTAAACACAAGTAGTATGCTTATTTTTAAATTATTGCTTATATACCTTAAATTATGTTAGAGAATTGTCAACCTGGTAGAGGCATGAAGCCAAACCATAAACGACTTTGTAATCAAAATAAAAGAAATATGTATTATATGAAATAAATGAAAAGTCACTTAACTAATTAACTACTCGCCGATACCGAATAGAGTAAGCCTATCTACCCATATTATTCCAATGTTTATACATATACAGGCAAACTGATTCATTCACTGCAAATGTATGTATACGGTTGTAATCCCATATATTTATATGGGATTATTTATGCAGATTATTTACGGAGAGCACCGTGGCGCAGTGGGTAGTGTGTTGGCAGTCGATCATGTACTGGTCGGACGTGTTTTGGCTTTATGTAGCGTACTAGAAGAATAGTGAAGCAACGGTCGGAGGATCAGTTCCCGGTCGGGGAAATCAAGATTACACTTTTTTTTTTCCTTCTGTTACTTCTAAGATAATTGGAAGTAACAGAGGAAATGTCACGTGACGGGCAGAAGCCCTTATATCATACGGCGTCAGAATCGTATTATTCCACCAAGTCATCCGATTTCGCTACACCGAGCGTGGTGGTAAAGCACAGGAGGAGGTTGAACCCCACTCCTAACCTGGTGAAGCGCCCCTGCCTTTCCACTTCGGCAGAGAAGCTGTGGGCCGCGGCAAGGATAGGGGCATCATGCAACAGATGTCCCCGATGAGGCGGAGTATGCCTACCTCTCCGAAGTTAGGAGGGGCGCGACCTCGGAGACGGGGGAAGAAAAACAGGAAGACGGGCTCCAGATCGAGGAGAAAATCCTCCAGGAGAATCTTCAAGCCGTGAGGGACGAACTATCCGAAATCCTGCAGCAAAAGGAGGCTGAAAAGCAGCGTAAGTTGCAACAGCAACAAAAACAACAATCGCAGCGAAAGCGGCAGCAGCAGCCTCAACAGCAGAAACATCAACCAAAATAGCCGCAGCTGAAGAAGCAGCAGCAACAACACCAGCCCCAGCGGCAGAAAATATGTCAGCAACAGCCGCAGCCAACGAGCCAGTAGCAACAACAACAAAAGCAGCAGCTGAAACCGTAGCAGCAAAAACTAATTTAACAGCCGCAGCCAACGAGCCAGCAGCAGCAACAACAGCAAATGCAGCAGCAAGAACCGCAGCAGTAAAAGCAACAAACAAAACAGAAGAGGAAGAAATTCTATCTGAATTATACGTTCACTGGGTACCAACTAAAACGGTAAAAATACGGAACTGCGCATGTCCTTGGTACACAACTGAAGTAGTCAACTCCATCAAAAGAAGGAACAGACTGTATAGCAAATGGAAACATGGGCCTACCGAGGTTAATTGGACTTTGTTTAAGACGGCGCGCAATTATGCTACTTCTGTTGTACGTAACTCAAAGAAGATTTTCTTTGCTTCTAAATTAAGTACATCTCTTCCTCCTAAAAAATTGTGGAGTAATCTTCGAAAAATTGGGTTGTCCAGCAGCAATAATAATTCTGAATATGCTCATAACCCTGATGAACTTAACCGCACTTTTTTAGGAGAAGGTCCTTGCTCAACTGCATTCAATTTTAATCAGACATCAGACCGTCAACACTCGCCTCCAAGACTAGATGACTTTGTTGTTGCCACTGAAGAGGAAGTTGTCCAATGTGTCAATGCCATTAAATACAATTCTATTGGGGCAGATGGCATACCAATACGGTTCGTCAAACTTATTTACCATACATTGTCTCCCATCTTACCCATGTATTAAATTGGTGTATTATCACATCGACTTTTCCACAGTCGTGGAAAGTTGCTAGAATTTTGCCTATTGCCAAGAAACCTTCTCCAACATCTTCTGCTGATTTTAGGCCAATCAGCATTTTGCCATGCTTTTCCAAAGCCATCGAGAAAATAATAGCCAAACAGATCACGAAACCATGTCACACGCTGTTTTATACCACAAACTGAATGAATGTCGAGGGCGAGTGTTCGCGCTTATATAGCTCTCGGTCCACCTTCCCGAACGTTCGCCGTTGGAAGTTCCCCTTCGGAAATCTCTAGAACGCTCTGACAGTTCCATTGGAAGTTGACATCATTCCAATCCCCGCTTCCAGAGAGCTTTCGAACTTCGACAGCGAAATTCGAACTTAACGGTCCGCTTGCATCTCCGCAACACTGCCCTCCTCCTAAACTTGTTCGTCCTCGAACAAGCGATTGGACCCTTCTCCGTAATATGGTGCTAACCTCTCTACGTGGACAATTTTATACTTCGCCCGTCTGTTTCCCATATGCTGTATCCGGTATACCACGTCATTGAGTTTCTTGATGACCTCATATGGTCCGTCCCAGGCTGATTGCAATTTGGGGCACAAGCCTTTTATCCATTGTGGGTTGTACAGCAATACCAATTGTCCGGTCTCGAATCCAGAAGTATTCGCCCTCAAGTCGTATCGCGCCTTCATTTTATCGCTAACCAGGTTCAGTCGCTCCCGGATGAACTGATGGATAGAGTTCAGCTGTTCTTTCTTTTCGGTTACGAAGTCTTCCCTGCCGCTAGTTGTCGGTAGTACCACGCCGAACTTCAAGTCCGATGGAAGTCGGAGATCAGTTCCAAAAATGGCTTCGGCGGGTGTTGTTGCCGTTGAATTGTGCTGTGCCGAACGGTATGCCATTAAGAAAAGGGGAAGGTGTTCATCCCAGTCCTTCTGATCTCCGACGACGACTTTTCTCAGGTATTCCTCCATCGTCCGGTTGAACCTTTCGACCATGCCATCAGATTGTGGATGTAATGGTGTTGTCCGCGTCTTTCTGATACCTAGCATGTCACAGAGTTCTTTGAACACCGACGACTCGAAGTTTCTCCCTTGGTTTGAGTGCAGTTCCATTGGTACTCCATAACGCGAAACCCAGCTATTCACGAATGCATCCGAAATGGTTTTGGCTTCCTGGTTCGGGATGCAAAACACCTCAGGCCACTTGCTGAAGTAATCGATCACTACTAGCGCGTATTTGTTTCCAGCGTTGCTCGTTGGGAATGGGCCTGCAATGTCCATTGCGATACGTTCGAACGGTGCTCCAACATTGTACTGCTGCATATTTCCTCGAGTTTTCCTTACTGGACCCTTTGCCTTCGCACACTGTTCACACCTGCGAATGAAACGCGTAACCGACTCATGGCATCCTACCCAGTAGAAACGTCTCTTGATCTTTTCTATAGTCTTGTTAACACCAAGATGACCCCCGCTTGGTCCCTCGTGGTATTCTCGGATGACCTCGTCGATTTGTCCTTTTGGAATTACCAGCAGATCGTTTACAATGTTCCCGTCCTCACTTTCCCAACTGCGGTAGAGGCAACCGTTCTTCAGCTTCAAACTCTGCCATTGAGCCCAGTAAGCTTTCACGATTGGGCTTTCACTGGATATTTGCTGCCAACTTGGTCGAAAAGCTCGTTCTTGGTAGTCGATGATGACTGCCAGATCGGCATCTTCTCGCTGCTTTCTTCCAACCTTCTCGGCACTCCAAGCATCTTCTGGCAGCACATGGAAACGACGGATATCGGTGACCTCTCCTTTGGCTTCCGCACGTGAACAATGCTTGCATTCAACGCCGCGAGTTCGGCTCGTTAATGCATCCGCATTTTTATGGCTGCTTCCCTTCCGGTATTCGCGTGCTCTCGCTTGTTCTCCTTTTCGCGAATCAAACCTCGAACGCCTTCTTCTCAGATGACAATTCCTCGCCATGTGCCCCTGCTCGTTGCTGATGTAGCATCTACCTGGGAACGGGCAGCTCCTACTCACCGTTGTTTTTCTGGAACTACGCCACAATTTGCTGGACGAACGCTTTCTCCGCAGACGACAGTCTTTTGCAATGTGCCCTTGTTGGTCGCAGATGTAACATCTACCCGGGAATGAACCACTCCTACTCGCCGTTGTTGTTCTGGAACTATCATGGTCTTGAGATATGCGCCGTAGTTTGATGGAAGGTCGGCATATCAAGAGCGATGTTTTACATGCGAGAGCGCTGGCAACTGTCTCCCTGAAAGATGTCTTCGGCAGGAGAATCAAGCTTCGTTGCGTGTCGGGGTCCCTTAGCTCTTGGATGAAAGAATCCGTTTTAAGTTTTTCCACCACATCAACTGGAACATCCGCGTAGGCAAGATGGGATAGCCTCTCGATGGCGGCAGCATACTGTTGGATGGTCTCGTTTCCACGCCGCTTGCGTCCTTTAAGTTCCAGCTTGTGCATCTCCTGCATGTGCTCACTGCCGTATCTTCGATGAAGAGCTTCCCATATGGCTGTGTAGTGCCTTCTCAGGGTTTCCGAGATGGTCGGTCATCGGCTGCTTCGCCTTTAAGCGAAATTACTAGAGCGGCCACACGATCTTCTTCTCCCCATTGATTCCGTTCCGCCGTTGTCTCGAACTGAAGTTTAAAGATGTTAAACGCACTCGTGCCGTCGAAGTTGGGAGCTGTGGATTTCGATGCTGCAGTCGGTACAACGATTCCTTGACACTTAACGTTCTGGACAGTTTTCTCGAGTTCCAGAACCTTCTTGTCGAACTTCGATTCCAAGGTCTCGATTATCTTTTCCTGATTATTTTCGAGATCTAGAACCTTCTTGTCCAGTGTCTCGATTCTCTTTTCCTGGTTATTTTCAAGATCCAGAACTTTTTATCCAGTTTATCGATTCTCTCTTCGACGCCCTGGAACCGATCGTTGACCGCTTGCTGGATGTCTCTCAAGCTTTCTCGGTTGTTCTCTAGCATCTCTTCTACCGTCTCCAGCTTCTGGCTCAGGGAAGTAGAATTTTCCTCCAGTTTCTCTAGTTTCTGGCTTATGGAAGTTGAGTTTTCCTCCAACTTTCTACTTACGGCGACGGAATTTCCCTCCAGCTTTTGATGTATGGTTGCTTCTAGTCTCTGGCTTATGGATCTGGAATTTTCCTCCAACTTCTGATCCAGTTTCTGGGATATGAAAGCACTCATAGCATTCATAGCTGCGAGAATTCGCTGCATATCGAACGCTGGCTCAGTGGATGTCAACGGCTTCTCCACCCCGAATTCATGACTCTCCCAGTCGACACCTTCTTCCTGCAACGCCGATCGCAGTCTCTCCACCAGGTTGGCTTTACTTCCCACTGTGGATAATTCCCGAGCATCCAGCTCTTTTTTCAGTTGTTCAATGGTCAACTTTTCCAATTTCACCATTTTCTCCATCTCTTAACAATTCACTTTGTGCAATTCACAATTTAAATAAACGTTCCACTCGTTTAATCGCAATCCCACTTCTGACACCAAATGTTATGAATTATTCGATCCCCACACCAAATAGGGTTCGTACCACTGGATTGCGATAAACTACAATTGTCCTTTTTATTTAAATTGAAACACACACACTTTTAATTCTTTCACCACAGATCAATTATCTGTGTAGCTTCACCACTTTTCTTTATTATCCAATACTATCCACTTTAAACTTTATTATCCAATACTATCCACTTTAAACTTGATCACACCGACTTGTCACACGCTGTTTTATACCACAAACTGAATGAATGTCAAGGGCGAGTGTTCGCGCTTATATAGCTCTCGGTCCACCGTCTCGAACGTTCGCCGTTGGAAGTTCCCCTTCGGAAATCTCTAGAACGCTCTGACAATTCCATTGGAAGTTGACATCATTCCAATCCCCGCTTCCAGAGAGTTTTCCAGAGAGTTTTCTGGAAGCGGGGATTGGAGTGATGTCAACTTCCAATGGAATTGTCAGAGCGTTCTAGAGATTTCCGAAGGGGAACTTCCAACGGCGAACGTTCGGGAAGGTGGACCGAGAGCTATATAAGCGCGAACACTCGCCCTTGACAGACATTCAGTTTGTGGTATAAAACAGCGTGTGACAAGTCGGTGTGATCAACCAAGGTGAAAAGAA
Organism: Eumerus sabulonum; assembly: GCA_951905685.1. NCBI lineage: Eukaryota > Metazoa > Arthropoda > Insecta > Diptera > Syrphidae > Eumerus > Eumerus sabulonum. The sequence goes on from OX645060.1 coordinate 76,624,450, forward strand.
AAGCTTTCAATAAAGGTTTGTGTATTGTGTAATAAAGTTTAAAGTGGATTGTACTGTGTAATAAAGTTTAAAGTGGATTATATTGGATAATAAATAAAAGTGGTGAAGCTACACAGATAATTGATCTGTGGTGAAAGAAATAAAAGTGTGTGTGTGTTTTTAATTGGGAAAAGGTAGAAAATTGTAGTTTATCGCAATCCAGTGGTGCGAACCCTATTTGGTGTGGGGATCGAATAAATTCGTAACATTTGGTGTCAGAAGTGGGATTGCGAGTAAACGAGTGAAACTTTATTTGAGTTGTGAAGTGAATTATTGCAAAAGTGAAAAAATGGTGAAATTAGATAAGTTGACCATTGAACAACTTAAAAAAGAACTGGATGCTCGGGAATTATCCACAGTGGGAAGTAAAGCCAACCTGGTGGAGAGACTGCGATCGGCGTTGCAGGAAGAAGGTGTCGACTGGGAGAGTTATGAATTCCGGGTGGAGAAGCCGTCGACATCCACTGAGCCAGCGTTCGATATGCAGCAAATTCTCGCGGCTCTTAATGCTATGAGTCAAAAGATGGAGGAAAACTCAACTTCCCTGAGCCAGAAACTAGATCAACGGCTGGAGGAAAATTCCATCTCCCTGAGCCAGAAACTAGATCAAAAGCTGGAGGAAAATTCCACTTCTCTGAGTCAGAAACTGGAGGAAAATTCCACTGCCGTAAGTAGGAAGTTGGAGGAAAATTCCACTTCCCTGAATCAGAAGCTGGAAGAGATGCTAGAGAACACTCGAGAAAGCTTGAGAGACATCCAGCAAGCTGTCAACGATCGATTCCAAGACGTGGAAGAGAAAATCGAGACCCTGGACAAGAAGGTTCTCGATCTGGAAAGTAACCAGGAAAAGGTAATCGAGACACTAGAATCGAGGTTCGACAAGAAGGTTCTAGATCTCGAAAACAATCAAGAAAAGATAATCGAGACACTGGGATCGAGGTTCGACAAGAAGGTTCTGGAACTCGAGAAAACTATCCAGAACGTACAGCATCAAGGAATCGTCGTACCGACTGCAGCATCGAAATTCACAGCTCCCAATTTCGACGGCAAGAGCGCTTTTAACATCTTTAAGCTCCAGTTCGAGACAACAGCGGAACGGAATCAATGGGGAGAGGAAGATCGTGTGGCTGCCCTAGTAATTTCCCTTAAAGGTGAAGCAGCTGACGTTCTACAGACCATCCCGGAGACCCAGAGAAGGAACTACACAGCCATATGGGAAGCTCTTCATCGAAGATACGGCAGTGAGCACATGCAGGAGATGCACAAGCTGGAACTCAAAGGACGCAAGCAGCGTGGAAACGAGACCATCCAGCAGTACGCTGCCGACATCGAGAGGCTGTCTCATCTAGCCTACGTGGATGTTCCAGTTGATGTGCTGGAGAAACTAAAAACGGATTCCTTCATCCAAGGGCTAAGGGATCCCGATACGCAACGAAGCCTGATTTTCCTGCCGAAGACATCTTTCAAGGAGACAGTTGCCAGCGCTCTCGCATGTGAAACATCGCTCTTGATATGCCGACCTTCTATCAAATTACGGCGCATATCTCAAGATCAGGATAGTTCCAGAACAACAACGGCGAGTAGGAGTGGTTCATTCCCGGGTAGATGCTACATCTGCGACCAGCAGGGGCACATTGCGAGGAACTGCCGTCTGCGAAGGAAGCGTTCGAGGTCTAGTTCGCCAAAAAGAGACCAAGGAAGTGAACGCGAACGTGGAGGTGCAAAAGGTGCACCTAACAACCCGTTAAACTAAAACGAGTCAGTGCAGAAGGGCACGCGCTGGCTCCCACATTGGAGTGCCCCAGCATCCTCGTATCCCGAATCTGTAGAGGTGCGACCAGCCTAGTAATCGAGGGAACGATGGACGGGCGACGATATCTGCTGACGTTGGACACGGGCGCAACTCATTCAGTCATCCGAAGCGGATTGGTTTCTGACATCGAACCCTTTCCGAGGTAAGGCTTCGTACAGTAACTGGGGAGAAGGCAGAAGTTAAGGGAAAGGTCCAGAAAAGAGTTACGATGGGGACCATCGAGTTTCAGCATGATTTCATCGTTGCGGACATCACTGATGACATCATAATCGGCGTCGACTTTATGATTAGGCATGGCTTCACATTGGATCTCAACCAAAAAGTGATGAAGTATGGCAACTTGGAGCTCCCATTAACCATACATAATGGACGGGGTAACAAGGTCAGGCGAATAGTCGTGCAAGCGCGCCAAACAGTTCCCCCGAATGCAGAAGCTGTGGTTTGGGCAAAGATAGAAGAGGATGCGGGGACAAGCCGAATGTGGGTGGTCGAACCCGACAAAAGAAATCGACCCAGCGATATAGTTGTTGGAAGGGCTCTCGTGGAACCCCGACAAGACCAATTGGTTCCAGTACGAGTCCTGAATCCTGCCAGTACACCTAGGACAATATACAAGGGAACAACGATCGCTCAATGCCAAGAAGCTGCCGCTATTGTGAACTGCGATGATCAGAAACATCAGGAAATCCAGAAAAACAAACCGTTCTTGAAAACAATGGCCAGAGAGTGGACGCAACATCTGGTGGAGAAGCAAAAAAGTAAAGCACTCTCCCTGCTTCGTAAACATTGGACAGTTTTTGCAGATGGTAAGAACTGTGGAAGAACATCAATTGTGAAGCACAGAATAGACACAGGGGACTCTAGACCCATCCGGCAACCACCGAGGAGGGTACCTTTGGCGAAGAAGGAGAGGTGATCAAACTAATCGACGAGATGGAAAAGGAGGGCGTGATCGAACCATCTGCAAGCCCATGGAGTTCTCCAGTAGTGCTAGTTAAGAAGAAGGATGGAAGCACCCGATTCTGCGTGGACTATAGGAAGCTGAACGACGTCACGAAAAAGGACAGCTATCCTTTACCAAGAATCGACGACACCTTGGACACACTATCTGGTGCAAAGTGGTTCTCGACGCTGGACTTGCAAAGCGGATACTGGCAAATAGAGCTTGACCAGCAAGACAAGGAAAAGACCGCGTTCACCGCCGGGGGAGAGTTGTGGCAGTTCTCTGTGATGCCCTTCGGTCTTTGCAATGCGCCAGCCACATTCGAGAGACTTATGAACCGGGTACTAAGAGGACTTCACTGGAGGACTTGCCTTGTCTATCTGGATGACATAATTGTCATGGGCAAGGATTTCGACGATCACCTTAAGAAGCTTGAAGAGGTACTGCAACGTATTCAAGCAGCCGGATTGAAATTGAGCCCGAAGAAATGTTCGCTCTTCCAGAACGAGGTGAAGTACTTGGGACATGTGGTGACTGCAGAAGGAGTCCATACAGATGAAGAGAAAATCTCAGCGGTCAAGGAATGGCAGCGGCCGAAGAATCTTCATGAGTTTAGGTCATTCCTGGGACTTTGCACATATTACAGGCGATTCATCCCAGGATTTGCAGACGTTGCTAGCAGTTTGCACGAGCTCAGCAAAATGAATCGGCCATTCAAGTGGGAGAAGCCGCAGGAGGAAGCGTTCATTCACCTGAAGGAATTGCTCTGCAGTGCGCAGATTCTTGCATATCCTGTCCCGGGAGAAAAGTTTATTTTGGACACAGATGCGAGCGGACATGGAATCGGAGGAGTACTCTCTCAAATAATCGACGGGCGAGAACGGGTCATCGCTTACTACAGTAGGATCCTATCGAAGCCGGAGAGGAACTACTGTGTAACTAGGAGGGAGCTTTTAGCTGTGGTTGACTGCGTCAAGCATTTCCACAAATATCTCTATGGCCAAGCTTTTCATCTTAGGATGGACCACGCAGCGTTGAGGTGGTTGCTGCAGTTCAAAAACCCGGAGGGCCAGCTTGCTAGATGGATAGAGAGAATCCAGAGTTATGACTTCAGTATCGAACACCGGAAGGGAAGCAGTCATGGAAATGCGGATGCATTATCGAGGCGGCCTTGCGATGTTGAATGCAAACATTGTTCACGCGCCGCGACCAAGGAACAGGTCACCGACATCCGTTGTTTCCAGGTGCTGCCAGAAGATTCCTGGACTGTTGAGAAGGTCGGAAGGAAGCAGCGAGAAGATGCCGATCTGGCAGTCATCATCGACTACCAAGAACGAGGTTTTCGACCAAGTTGGCAGCAAATATCCAGTAAAAGCCCAATCGTGAAAGCTTACTGGGCTCAATGGCAGAGTTTGAAGCTGAAGAACGGTTGCCTCTACCGCAGTTGGGGGAGTGAGGACGGGAACATTGTAATCGATCTGCTGGTAATACCAAAAGGGCAAATCGACGAGGTCATCCGAGAATACCACGAGGGACCAAGCGGGGGTCATCTTGGTGTTAACAAGACTGTAAAAAAGATCAAGAGACGTTTCTACTGGGTAGGATGCCATGAGTCGGTTACGCGTTTCATTCGCAGGTGTGAACAGTGTGCGAAGGCAAGGGGTCCAGTTAGGAAAACTCGAGGAAATATGCAGCAGTACAAGGTTGGAGCACCGTTCGAACGTATCGCAATGGACATTGCAGGCCCATTACCAACGAGCAACGCTGGAAACAAGTACGCGCTAGTGGTGATCGATTACTTCAGCAAGTGGCCTGAGGTGTTTTGCATCCCGAACCAGGAAGCCAAAACCATTTCGGATGCATTCGTGAATAACTGGGTTTCGCGTTATGGAGTACCAATGGAACTGCACTCAGACCAAGGGAGAAACTTCGAGTCGTCGGTGTTCAAAGAACTCTGCGACTTGCTAGGTATCAGAAAGACGCGGACAACACCATTACATCCACAATCTGATGGCATGGTCGAAAGGTTCAACCGGACGATGGAGGAATACCTGAGAAAAGTCGTCGTCGGAGATCAGAAGGACTGGGATGAACACCTTCCCCTTTTCTTAATGGCATACCGTTCGGCACAGCACAATTCAACGGCAACAACACCCGCCGAAGCCAATTTTGGAACTGATCTCCGACTTCCATCGGACTTGAAGTTCAGCGTGGTACTACCGACAACTAGCGGCAGGGAAGACTTCGTAACCGAAAAGAAAGAACAGCTGAACTCTATCCATCAGTTCATCCGGGAGCTACTGAACTTGGTCAGCGATAAAATGAAGGCGCAATACGACTTGAGGGCGAATACTTCTGGATTCGAGACCGGACAATTGGTATTGCTGTACAACCCACAACGGAAAAAAGGCTTGTGCCCCAAATTGCAATCAGCCTGGGACGGACCATATGAGGTCATCAAGAAACTCAATGACGTGGTATACCGGATACAGCAGATGGGAAACAGACGGGCGAAGTATAAAATTGTCCACGTAGAGAGGTTAGCACTATATTACGGAGAAGGATCCAATCGCTTCTTCGAGGACGAACAAGTTTAGGAGGAGGGCAGTGTTGCGGAGATGCAAGCGGACCGTTAAGTTCGAAAACTCTCTGGAAGCGGGGATTGGAATGATGTCAACTTCCAATGGAATCGTCAGAGCGTTCTAGAGATTTCCGAATGGGAACTTCCAACGGCGAACGTTCGAGACGGTGGACCGAGAGCTATATAAGCGCGAACACTCGCCTTTGACAGACATTCAGTTTGTGGTATAAAACAGCGTGTGACAAGTCGGTGTGATCAACCAAGGTGAAAAGAAAAGCTTTCAATAAAGGTTTGTGTATTGTGTAATAAAGTTTAAAGTGGATTGTACTGTGTAAAAAAGTTTAAAGTGGATTGTATTGGATAATAAATAAAAGTGGTGAAGCTACACAGATAACTGATCTGTGGTGAAAGAAATAAAAGTGTGTGTGTGTTTTTAATTGCGAAAACGTAGAAAATTGTAGTTTATCGCAATCCAGTGGTGCGAACCCTATTTGGTGTGGGGATAGAATAAATTCGTAACAATATTGTTACGTAACAATATAGCTCTCGGTCCACCGTCTCGAACGTTCGCCGTTGGAAGTTCCCCTTCGGAAATCTCTAGAACGCTCTCACAATTCCATTGGAAGTTGACATCATTCCAATTTCCCGCTTCCAGAGAGTTTTCGAACTTCGACAGCGAAATTCGCACTTAACGGTCCGCTTGCATCTCCGCAACAATATTACTGCTATGTTTTCCAGTGTAAAACACTGGAAATATATAAGAAAATGCGTTCGTTATTAAAAGATTCCACGACGGAGTACTACACGTTTACTCCGAAATCCGAAAGGCTGCAGACAATGCTCCTCAGAGGCGTGGAGTCGGTCACTGACATCGAGGAATTGCTCTCTGAGCTTAAATAGTTCGAGAGCGATGACCTCAAGTTCGTGGGGGCCAAACCGTTTACCACAGTTGCGGCCAAACGGGAGAAGCGGCTATTGCACTTCTTCCTCGTCCAGCTGACACCCAACATAAAATAAAAATCTTAGACACTCCAAGAGTGCGATGGGAGAAATTAGACAGACGCGGAAACGTAATACAATGTATCCGCTGCCAGAGGCTCGGGCACGCCGCGTCGAACTGCGAAATGCAGCATCGATGTGTTAAGTGTGCGCAGTACGACGAATGCGACCGGAGCGTAGAGAAAGTCTCGAAAGGGAACAACTTTTATGCGCACTCTGTGAGAACACGAGGCACCATGTAAACTATCGGGGCTGTCCTAAGTTCCAGCACATTAAGCAGGCGGAGATTCCACGTGCTAGAGGCATGTGTTGTGTGTATCACCCTTCATAACGGAAGGAGGATATACATAGTATCGGCCTATGCACCAGAAGCACCTCAGCCCAATATCTTCCTTGCAGAGCTCGAAAAACTTTTTCGATTTCTGCGCCTAGACTCGGCAGAAAACTTTTATGTTCTGGCCGGAGATTTAAATGCCAAACATGGTGATTGGGGCAATAAAGTACCAGAGCGAACCTACTAAGCCATTGGTAGGCCCTGCAACGGATAGTCCGTCGTTTCCTAGAAGCGGCGCCTATCTGGATTTAATGTTGCTTGACTCACGACTGAGAATGGCTGACCCGAACGAAAGGTCTACGAACTGTGACCATTGCGGACTCAGTGCCGTAATTATAATACTGGACGAATTCGCAGAAATGGCAGAGTATGTCCACACGTACCCCTACGATTATAGTAGGGCACGCTGGTCACGCTTTGCCAACTGCCTGATGAGAGCTCTCACCTCGAGTGCCTCATCCCCACCGAACAATAGGTACCTATCGAATGACGAAATTGATAGGCACCTAAAATAAATGGAAGAAATAATCAAACACACGGTGGATAAAACGATCCCACGCCAACGGCATTACGATACCACGGACGTGTACCGAAACGCGACCATAGACGCACTTCACAGACAGAAAAGTAGACTCCTATCAAGACTCAAACTCTTGTACAGGCGGTTTACCGACAGACAAGACTCGGAGGTCAGGACCCTGAAGCCACTGATTTAAAATCTCCGCCAGTTAAGAAAATTAAAGAAAATTTTAAAATAGCCATAAGTCTGCACTGCAGCATCGAAATTCGCGCTGTAAAATCCAACAGCGCGAATACGTTCCCCCAGATAAATAAAATATTTTGGAGAAAAGATCAGAATGACATTCAGGATCTAAAGCTCCCGAGAACATAAGACAACGAACGTTTATCACGAACAGTCAACATCGATCCAGAGAGCGCCGTCCCAGATGACGACTTTTTTGTGATTGAGGACCTTCAGGAAAAAGTGGCGACAGTGGGGGCTGTCTTCCAGGAAGTGTACAAGGTGAATGAAAGCATTCGCCCGAAACGCGACCTGGAGAATAGAGCTCTGCTTCACCACTTCTACCTTCGAAATGATATCGAACATTGGCGAATCGAGAACCATGGTTTTACCAGGTTCAATGACGACTATACGGCAAACAATGCCATCGCCAATGAAGGTGCTGATACACTGTTCATTTCGACGGAGGATCTCCAGTTGATCTTCATGTCATTAAAAAATAAAAAATCTGCGGGTACTGATGGTATATCCAATGTTGTGCTCAGGCACCTTCCACCATTGGGTATTGAGAGGTACACCATCCTGTTCAACATAGCACTGAATAATGCATATTATCCGGCGCATTGGAAAACCGCGGTGGTCCAACCAATCCCTAAGGGGGGCAAAGACTCCTCTAATCCGGCAAATCTCCGGTCGATAAGTCTTCTTCCGGGTATCAGTAAGGTCTTCGAGAAGGTAATCCATAGAGCCCTGTCCAAATGGGCTGAGGACAAAAATATAATCCCGGATAACCAATTCGGTTTCAGGCCGGGGCATGATACCATACTTGCCGCGTCGAAACTCGTCTCCGATATCCAATGGAATAAATGCAAGAACCAATGCACGGGTGCCTGTCTGGTTGACTTGGAGAAGGCCTTCGAAACCGTATGGTTAGAAGGACTCTACCACAAGCTCAAACGGTTGGGCATAAGTAAACCATAGCTATGTATAATTCATGATATGTTAACGAGTAGAAAGTTCGTTGTGAAAATTGCCAACGTAACTTCTGCTCAAACATTTGAAATTACAAACGGATTGCAACAGGATACGGTAAATTCGCCGATCCTTTTCAGCATTTATATCAGTGATTTGATAGTTTCTCTTCACCATTCAATAGCGCATGCAGATGACTTGGTTGCGTATAGATCAGGTCCAACGAGCGTGGTCATTGGGATATTATTGCAACTTGACTTCGATAAAATTCAGCAGTTCTGTAAATCAGAGGCTATTTTATTCAGAACGCCTCTGTCTAGGGCCTCTAGGGACACTAGAAAACATTGGCAAAATTACGCAATCATCGGACCGGACGGGCGTCCATTAGCGAGTAAAAGTGTAGTCAGATGCCTTAGGATCTTAGATTACACAGAACACCAGAGTCTGAGTACAGAAAGTTCTATACCAACTGGGTCCTATATGATAGGGCAAGGATTATACGGATAGATAACTTTCTGATTAAACTGATTCGAGGTCACGTTGCAAGGGCAATGACTTCGACCAATAACCTGATCTCTGGGGCTTACTACCCCAATTCTATATATTATGAAAAAGTGCGTCTGAACGGCTTTGTGCCTCCGGAAGCATTTCTTCGTTTTGACAATCGTGGACTGATCCAGGATAGATTGGCGGTACCGCTAATCTTCCATGTGGCCCGTAATTCTGTGGAACGGCGTCCCCTTTACGAACTTGATGAAATGCTCTGTGAGCCCGAGCGCCTCAGGTTCAGTAGAGCGGTTTTTCGCCGATATAGAGAAGACATTGTCCGATAGCATCAACGCTTTTGGTAGCTAACGGACTCCGTAGTGCAATCTTTTAATATGGTCTCCGATAGGGTAGGGTAGGCTTGGGTAGGTTAGGGTAGGCTAAGGTAGATTTTAAGTGTTGGGCATTTTAATAAAAAAAATGGGGTCTAGGTGCGACCCGTAGGACCCACACGACTAACTTCCCAGTGGGAAAAATAGAAACACCCATTTCATTTAATTTTTTTTTTTTTCATTTTAACCGCCGACGCAAAAAGAGGGGTGTTAAAAGTTTGAGGGGGCTTTGTGTCTGTCTGTGGCATCGTAACTCCTGAACAAACGGACCTTTTTGTTTTTCTTAGACGAATAATGTGTAATGTATCGGTTCTCGTCCGATCACCGCAATCAACCAGCATCGGGTGCGATCAGTACTTAGATGGGGAACGGCTTGGAAACACCGCGTGTTGTTGGCATCAAGCTGCCTAATTGCTTTCGCTCCATGTAGCCCAGGGTAAGGAAACGCACACTCATATGCGCATATTAACAATCTATTGCTCATAAACTGCTCACGTGCGTATGCAATTTCGATTGCTGAAAGTTTCTAATTTAGACTTTATAGAAAACTAGCTGGACCCGTGCTCGCCCCCTCAAAATTCTTCGCCATTCATAAAAATCCATACACACATACATATGGATGTAATATCAACGCGGCTAAAGAAACATTAAGGTATTTGTCTAAGTCCATGAAATTGTCTACAATAAATTGTATTGATTAATTGCATTTTATCATTTTCAGTACAATGGGTAATCTGGAGAAACATTTACGTATACATACATATTTACGTCACCACTCGTGATATCAACCTCAAATTGGTATACGCATGGGTATAGTTTTCTTTCACTCCGATCCAAAACCGCCAATGAAAAACGTAATTTCAACCCCTCCCTCCGTCCAAAACCGATTTTTGAATAGATAAGGCAGGCATACGATTTCAATGTATTGTTCGGTCAAGCAGCGTACTCAAGAATTTACAACAATGTGCGCAATATTCTAAGAAGCAGCTTGTAAGCAAATATGTACATATGTCGGTGTCATTTTGAGTGTAAGATCTCGGTCGCTGGTGTCTGGTTCCGATTTAAAGGAGAAAACTACACACAATGTTCGTTGAGTGAATTTGCTTTCATTGTACGCCCACCACCCCGAAGTAAAAGAACGACCAAGAACAGTCGTTTTCGATTTTATGAAAAATAAAAATGCTCACAGCCAATTACTCATGAGCGCGTGGGTTTAATAATTGGTCGTTGGGTAGTGCACACTCACGAGCAGCTCATGATTGTGCGTTTCCTCACCCAATTACAACAATGTCCGAGCAATCTCATATGTATCGGTCGTCGTCCGATCACCGCAATCAACCAGGATCGGGTGCGGTGAGTACTTAAATGAGGAACCGCTTGGGAACACCGCTTGTTGTTAATTTTTTTTTTGCCTATTTTTTAGTTATTTAATTTCTAACAAAAAAAACCGTTGCACAGATTTAGCTGAGATCTTATTCAGTACTAAGTTTCGTAATTACGCGTGGAATAAATCCAATCTTATGTCAATACCATTTTTGGTTCTCGAGATAATCGTGGGGGAAATTCCGAATCACATATGCTCACATAGGTACATACACACACATACATCTCTATAAAAACCTTGGATTTGGATTCTGGTGACCTTGAAACTTGGAGATATGTCAAAATTTGGAATTCGTAAAATCGGCCCCTTTACAATAACTTCCCACAGGGAAGTTCATAACAAAAATAAAAATAAGCAAATAAATAAATAAAAAAATTAAAAAAGGTTTACATAAGCAAAAACTATAAGGTTTACATAAGCTCTGTATATACATAAGTTAGAACTAGTTAGTTTTAGTTAGATCGTAAATTTTATATACATATACCCATGATACCCATACCTGATATTACGCTAAGTTTTTGTAAAAATTTTCTTGGCAAAATTGAATAAATAAAGAAATCAATTACTGTAGGTATTAAGTAGTCGAGAGACATAAGTTAAGTATATAGTGTTTGTTTTAGAGTGCCCGCAGAGGGTCAGTAAGACAAAGAATGTAGTTATGTCATAAGCTAGTTTTACTCATTTTGTCTAGCATGTAAGATAGTTATAAGATTTTTGTGAAATAAAATGAATTAAAAATGAAAAAAAAAAATGGTAGTGTGTTGGCCTCTGACGCCGATGACACGGGATCGAATCCCGACACAGCCATATCATCAAACGTGTTTTTCACGGTGTTTCTCCTCAGCGGTGTTCTGACAACACCCCCTGTAGTAAAATTGTCATGAAAAGCTTCTCGAAATTCGCCGTTCGGAACCGGCAATAAACTGTAGGTCCCTTTCACCTATGGGAAAATGAAATCACACACAACATGGGTGATTGAGAGAAGCTCGGCTCAGGTCTTTCATGGACTGTAACGCCAACGTGTATTATTTATTTTTTCACACATCTGAAAGGGACCTACAGTTTATAGCCAATTCCGAATGGCGTGAGTCGAGAAGCTCTCTCAAGGCAAGTATACTACGGGGAGTTTTGCTAGTACCCCGCCGAGGAGGGACGCCGCGAAATAAACTTTCGATGGCGTTGGTGTTATCGGGATCCGAACTCGCTCATCGTGCGTCAGAGTCCAACACACTAACCACTGCGCCACGGCGCCCTCATAACCCCAACATTAGAGTTAGAGTTAGAGAGGGTACGGGGGTGGGACAAAGTCGCCTGATCACTGCGGCCACGAGTGGGCCAATTGTGATGTCCCCCACTTACAGTTCACTCAAAAATCCTGAGTTCGTGATAAAACTTAGTATGCTTTTGAGTGAGCTAGCAGCGATCTCTTCTGCTTCAAGATAATACTTGCCTAAGTGATGATGACGTGTACTGACAAGTCAGTTACAGTGGCACAGTATGTGCTCTGCTGTTTCTTCATCTTCATTACACATTCTGCAAGTGTCATCTTGTATAATGCCCATCGTTTTGAGGTGTTTGTTGACTGGGCAGTGTCCAGTAAGGAAACCTGTGATTAAGCGAATCTGACTCCTCGAAAGCTTGAGGAGTTGTTTCTTTCTACTGAGAGATGTAGTTGGGAGGAACAACTTGGCTTGTCTGCCACCTTTCGTTTGTAACCAGTAGTGATCCGTCGTGTTCCTTAACCGTTTGTTTATGCAGCATTTGGTGGTGCTGATGGGTATGCCGCAGAAAGGCTGTGGCATCATAAATGGTGATGCAGAGCCTTTCCTTGCTAGTAGGTCCGCCTTTTCGTTGCCTCTATGGCCGCTGTGTCCAGGTATCCAAATGAGATGAACTCTGTTTGTGCTGGCCAGCTGGTGAAGTAGCTGTAGGCAGTCCCATAGCAGGTTGGAGGTTATATCATAGCTCTTTATGGCCAGAAGTGCAGCCTTGCTGTCAGAGAGAATGTAGATGTTTTTGTTAAGTATATTTCTGTTTATATTTTCTCTGAAGCAGAGTTCTATAGCAAATATCTCTGCTTGAAAAACGGAGTTGTATCTGTCCATGCTGACGTAGATGTATGTGCCTGTAGTTGCTCCGTATACTCCAGCCCCAACGCCTTCGTTCGTTTTGGAGCCATCTGTGTACCACACGTAGGATCCATGATTGAAGGAGCGTCTTTTCTCTTCCCAGTTTTGTCGGTTGGGGAATGTGACCTTGTAGTTTTAGCTGAAGTTGTATCTGGGTAGACAGTTGTCTGTAAGAGATGTCTTTAGGATTTCATGCCTGTTTATTTCGGTAAGGATATCAGGGTGAAAGAGCCTACGGTTAGAGTCATCCTCCACGATTAGTCTATGGGCGAAGACCATTGCCTCTTTCTTCAGTTGGAGATGAAGGGGTGGCAGGTCTGTGATGACTTCTAGTGCTGCTGTGGGGGTTGTTCTCATGGCCCCGGTGATACAGATGCAAGCTAGTCTTTGCAGTTTGTTGAGCTTGGCTTGCACTGATACTTGTCTTGTTTTGTGCCCCCAGACGGGCGCAGCATATGTGAGAATTGGTCCGGTGATTGCTGTATATAGCCAGCGGGACATTTTGGGGCTTGTGCCCCAATTTTTGCCAGTGAGACTTTTGCTGGTCCATAATGAGATCCTGGCTTTCTCTATGGTCTTTGTAATGTGAGAGTTCCAAGTGAGCTTTTCGTCTAGAGTTATCCCTAGATATTTGACTTCTTTTGAGAACTCTATCGCTTCACCAAAGAGGGTAGGTTTGGTAAGTTTGTGCCTATTCCTCCTTTTGGTGAAGGCGACTATAGTGCTTTTGCCAGGGTTGACCTTTAGTGCAACCTTTGTGCACCAGTTTGCAACAAGGTTTAGTGCCCGTTGGAGGAGTTCCGAGACTGTGTTTTCGAATTTGCCTCTAACCAGGATCACTATGCCGTCAGCATAGCCTTGGACATAGAAACCATTGTTGCTGAGTATGTTAATCAGTTCATTTACCACGATGGACCACAGGAGAGGTGAGAGAACCCCCCCTTGAGGGCATCTTTTCGCGGCATTTACACTGATTTTATCATTGCCTAGTGAGGTGTTTATTTTCCTATTGCTAAGCATGTGTTGGATCCAATTGTATGTGGTGTTATCCACCACTGTGCTGAGGATGCAACGTTTTATTTGGATGTAGTCGATGTTGTCGAAAGCACCCTCAATATCGAGAAAGCAACCTATCGCAATTTCTTTGTCGCTCAGAGATTTGTTGATCCGAGCTGTTAGCTCCTGAAGAGCATGCGTGGTCGATTTCCAGGCTGGTAGGAATATTGGTTTTTGTGAAGTGATGATCTTTTCAGGGCACCGTCCCTGATATGCCTATCCAGAATTTTTTCCATTGTTTTTAGGAAGAAAGAGGTAAGGCTTATCGGTCTGTAGGACTTAGGCAGGTCTGTGGGTCTACGGCCTACTTTGGGAATGAATTTTACCTTTACCTCTGTCCAGCTAGTTGGTATGTATCCCCATGCATAGCTGGTTCTAAAGATGTTGATAAGCATGGGACTAATTTGCGCACTTCCTTTCTGAAGGAGGGCTGGGAAGATGCCATCCTCCCCCGGGGATTTGTACGGGTCAAAATAATTAATGGCCCATTTTATGCTTCCCTCGTGGAAAATTTTTCGTGCTCTCTTTCAGACCTCCCTGTTGGGTCTAGTTGCCCTGATCTGCGGAGGTATGTTAGAGAGATTAGAGGGAATGATGTTGGAGTCTGGGAAGTGCGTACTGGTTAAAATTGTTAGTACTTCTGTACCATTCTCCGCGTAAGTGCCATCCGCTCTCCTCAACAGTCCAATTTGGTTAGTGTGCTCTTTGGCGAGAACTCTGTGGATGCGAGCGCTGCTCTGTATGTCTGATAGACTACTGCAGAACTTTTTCCATGAGTCTCTTGTGGCTCTTCTAATCTCTTGGTTGTAGTTGGTGAGTGAGGCACGGTACTGTGTCCAGTCACCAGTCCGTTTAGCTCTGTTGAACAGTTTCCTGGTCAGTGCTCTTAGCTTGGCCAGATTGCTGTTCCACCACGGAGTGGTACGATTGCCTGACTTGACTTTCTCTGGGCAAGCGTTGTGAAAGGCAGATAAGATGGTAGCATTAAGGCTGTCACAGCTGAGTTCGAGGCTGTCTATGTCTCTGATGCTATTGGGACTATTTCCGATCGATTGTGCGATTTCTAGGCTATATGTGTCCCAGTCTGTCGCTCTCGGTTGTCTGTATGTTCTGGTAATTCTATCTCCTACTTTTATGTCAAAACAGATCTGTCGATGATCTGACATCGATGTTTCTGTTGAGACATGCCAGTTTAGGATAGAGTTACTTATGAACGGAGTAGTTAGGGTGAGGTCTAGTACCTTTTCTCTAATTCTATTCATGAAGGTGGGGCTATTTCCCCGGTTTATGATATTGTTCTTGTAGATAAATTCTAACAGGTACTCACCTCTTTTGTTAATGCCCGAGCTTCCCCATGCTGTGCGGTGGGCGTTGGCGTGACAGCATATGATGATTTGTAAGCCTCTTCTTCCACAGTAGTCTAGGAGATCCTGCAGTGGTGTGAAGCTGAGATCGGTGGAGTCGCCCGCTAGGTAGGCTGAGCAAATTACGGCATCTGACATACCTTCCGCAGTGGATAGCTGAATAATGGCAGCTGCCAGGTCCTTATTCGTATATACTGAAATGGGAATGGCTTTAATGATGTTATTGATCATTATGTAGGCTCTGGGTCGTCCATCATTTGTGGAGTCGTAGATCAGCTCACCTGATAGTCCTTTGATCTGGTCTTTGATCGTATACGGTTCCTGGATAAAGGCTATATCGAAGTGCTCCTTATAAAATCTATGGCTCAGTACCGCAGACGCGGCTTTTGCATGCTGTAGATTTATTTGGATGCACCTTAATCCCGACATGATGGATTGAGTGAGATACTGGCAGGGCCGCCAGTGTTTGTGACTGGTACAACCATAGGGCTGACCCCTGAAGTCTTGGTTGCTCGAGTTGTTTCTTCAGGCAGCCTTGGCGTTTGAGGTACTTAAGTTGCCTCTGTGGCTGATTCACTAGCACCAGATGCAATGGTTGTGCTCTCTGGCTTGGCTTTTGCACGCCGAGTTCCTCACTTCCTTTCCTGGGCATGGCCAGTGTACTTTGGGCATCGCACTTCGGATGGGCTTGTGCCCTGTCCTTGGTTTTGTTGTCCGCAGTTATCTTTGCCTGCTTGGGAACTCCCTTGATCCTGATTAGGACCTGGGAGAAGTTGAGGAACAGTTTGAACATTTGCTTCACGATGGTGTCTTTGGATGCCTTACCAATGGCAAAGGTTACTTGGTCCTCACCGCTTTTTTCCTTGGCGATCCTGAGGACTCTCCATCCAGTGGAAATGTTCGCATTTTGCCTCATTATGCGCATAAGGAAGGTGACCTTGGTAAGGTGATCGGCTTCGGGAACGAATGTTACGCATGTGTATCTTGGGAATGTCATTGCCCTGAGTTGCACACAGATCTGCATTTTTCCATGGCTTAATCTTGTCTATCGACGACATGAGCCAACTTTTGGTTTCTGTATCGTGACAGGTGATAGATAGCCATCCGTTTCTGGCTGAGGTGGCCGCGAATCTGAACGCAGGACAATTCTTATCTGCCTTGTCCATTTCCTCTAGCAGGCTATTCCTCACTAACTTTATTTGTTGATCAGTTAGGATCTCTTGCGGGTGTAACGAGTGCATGATAGCGACCTTGCACCGAGCAATGGCATCCCAGTAGGATGGCTCAGGTGCTTCCGTGCGCTCTCGTGCACCTCCACTAGTTTTTTTAGTGGGTTTTGTTTTCGCTTCACCAGCGGAACCAGGGCGATCATTTCGTTTACCGGCACATGAGCTACTTGGTGTCTCTGTGTGTGGTCGACTCTTCTTCGAAGTGTTCTCCACAACGGAGTTGTCGTTAGATCGGTTGCGTTTGGGATTTGGCAAGTCTGAGTTTTTGTTTGCTTCCCTTTCCGCAAGCACGAGAGCATATCTTGCTTTTTCTTTTCGTCTCGCCTCTTCGGACTCTATCCCGTCCCGGATTAGTGCGGCGATTCGTCGCTTTTCGGCCCCGGTGAAATAGTCATATTTCGCTGACCACTGCAACCTCAGTGCTTGGACCATTTGGTGCCTGAGCAGTTTGGTTGTCCGTCTTATTAGAGAGGAGCGTGGTAACAGGATTTGGAGATGGTTCTATATCTTCTGTCTCCATTTTGTGTACTGGTGAGCGGAGGAGGTATTCTTCCTCCGACTCCGTTAGTGTTTTGTTTTCTGTTGTGTTTTGTTTTTGTTGTTTATGCATGTATTGGACCCACGAGTATGGCGAGAGTTGTTGGTCAACATCTACAGAGCTCCCATGTAAATGTAAGGCTAAGTACTATGTGAGGGCGCCCGGTTCACATAGGGATCGTACGTTCGCGATGCAAATTTTTTATTCCCTGCACCATTCAGTCCTCGGCACGTATTCCAACCACCTTGACTTGGGAATATAAGTGCTCTTGGTCCGCGGGGGTGCGATGACCCCTACCACACTACGTGGCCTTCCCCTATCCGCCAACATACATACATACACATTTATGCATTTGGTGTATCTAGAAAACCTAACCAAAATTGCAAAATATTTTAGTTTTTCCTTGATTTATACGCTAAAGACTAGTTGTGTTCTTCTACGTCTGCTAGAAGTGCCTTAGGCTTTTGATGATCGGTCAGTTTGTCAGTGAGTGACAAAATTAACTTTGATTAGTTACAATTCTTAAACTACTGGTTCAAATTTGAAATATACCGTGCTTACGCGATTCTTGCTTGGTTACTGAAAATTCAGGCTTTTAGTTTTATCCACAACGAAGTTATAGGGGGTCGAAAATGGCCTGAAATGGTTCGAGAAAAGGCAGGTACGGCCGGGCCGCTTTTTTGCTCGACTTGGCAGAGGCACTGCCGTGCCCCCAGATCATACACAACATGAGTGATTGAGAGAAGCCCGGCTTTGGTCCTTCATGGACTGTACCTTCAACAAACATACATACAACAATAACAATAATATCAATGTTAGTAAGTTGTCAAACTCCGTGTTAAAAAATGTAGGCAATATAAGTATCTAATTAATTCGCAAAATATTATAGTGAATTGTTTGTAAAATGAACATTTACGGGTCGTTTCGATTATTGTTGAATTAACCGCTAAAAGAGACGCATTGTTGGTTTCCCTCTTTTTCTGTGTGATATAATGCGAGTGAATTAGAATGCCGTTTAGGTATTTAAGAGTCATATGCCAAGCAGGGTTTGAATGTGCAGATATTAATATGAAGAAACTAAATATCCCTGAGGAAGAAAAAACTTATTTGACAAGTAGAGCGGAAATAGAAGAACTCTATGTAACTATAAAAACAAACATTTTTTCGTTGTTGTTCGAGTCGAAGGGTAATACAATGGTAAGCGACAGTTTCAATACAACGTACATGCCTCACCAACCAGCTTCGCGGTTTAAGTTAGAGTGGGTACGATTGTTAATATCGTCTGGGAAATTTTTGGAGTTTTCGAATTTCACAGACATTTTTACGAGCTTAGTTGACAAGAACGAAACTTTGGTTTACAAAAATGTAATTATCTTAATTCAATATTAGAGTGCTTAAATAATCCAAAGGCGTTGGAACGTTCAAAAAGGAGTATTGACATCAAAACCTTTATTTTTCGAGAGCTTCTCAATGGCGTCTTAAATATTCAGAAAGTTACCAAAGGAACTTAGAAGATAAATTCAATACTCGTATTGCCGCTATACTATACAAAATATTACGGACGCTTTGTTGATTTCCTTCGCTGGATAGTTAGTGAATCATTCTACGCTTCTATCGTGGAAAGAATTCGCTGACTTACTGTCGAAGTCAGATGTTAGAAGCAGTAGAATTGAAGCTTCATAATCCAGATGCGAATAGCAGTCATCAGGGTAATCGTATTCGCTTTCGACCAAATAAATTTAGTAAAACATTGATATCTCAAAAAAACGCTTACGGCACAAGGAACATGTTGTGAATATTGTTCTTCAAATCTTCAAAATATAATAGATTGTTCGAAATTCAAGGATTTGCCAGTTTAGAATTTATATCAAGAAGGAAGAAACGTGTTCTATGCATCAATTGCCTTATAAAAAGTCACTCCGTTAAAAGGTGCCAAGCTCCAAAATGGAGTATTTGTTTATTAATTCAGCATAATTTGTTGCACAGAGGGCGCCGTGGCGCAGTAGTTAGTGTGTTGGACTCTGACGCACGATGAGCGAGTTCGGATCCCGATAACACCAACACCATCGAATGTTTATTTCGCGCGTCCCTCCTCGGCGGGGTACTGGCAAAACCCCCGGTAGTATAACTTGCCTAGAAAAAGCTTCTCGACTCATGCCGTTCGGAATCGGCATTCACCGGTGTGAAAAATAGAATCACACACCACATGGGTGATTGAAGGGAAGCTTGGCTCTGGTCCTTCATGGGCTGTAACGCCACCAAAAGAAGAAGAAGAATTTGTTGCACAGACGCATTGAATCCACTGTTTCAGGGAATATATCCCTTATTTCCACTAAATTTGAGAAAATGTCCTGCCAAGGGATATTGGCTACGACAATAATCTGTATTGACCCGCCAATGGTGACTTACTGGCCTGTGAGACCGGGTGTGCTAAAAAATGTGAATAACTTTTTTCCCGGAATTTCACGTTCCGCACCATCAGTTCCCACCGAAACTGCTTAGCGAGCACAAGTTGTGCATTTTTTGCATCAATCCGGTCCCTGAGACCGTGGAATTTCTTATTATTCGCGTTTTTTAATATTTTTCTAGTTTTTTTTATTGTGTTATGTACAATAATATTGTTGCTGAGACACAAACTGACAGTTAAGTTCTAATTTCGCTGTCGAAGTTCTAATGCTCTGGTGAAGCGGAAGTTGAAATGATGTCAACTTTAAGGGCGTAATGTTAAATGCCAAGGCATTCTAGAGGTTTCCGTAGGGGAACTTCCGACGGCGAACATTCGAAAAAGTGGACCGAAAGCTATATAAGCGCGAACGCTCGCACTCGGCATTGATTCAGTTTACGGAAGTGAATAGAGCGTGAATAGTCGGTATACAGTATGTTCGACCGATAAACCAGTGTGAAAATAAAAGCTTTTGGTAAAGGTTTGCGTGTGTAGTAAAGTTAACCTTTAAAGTTAAAAACCTTACTAACATTTTGGAACACTCACTTTATTTGCACATTTTTCTGATTTCCTTTGATGTAAGACATCATTTTCTCTTTGAAGATCGCGCACTATTTTGAGGATCTTAGCTCGGGACGTCATTGTAAGGGCATCAAATCTGCGAATACTAACTTTGAATGTATCGTCATGTTTCATAGTACCTAGAGCTCGAACTGTAACTATAGATTTTAAATGTGTACTTAAATTCAGACGCGCACGTGACTTAGCATATAACCTCATATGCATAACCTCACCGCTATGCATGCAATGCTTGGCTTTGGTTCACATTTACTTTTATACTATTTTTTTATCGACAGTTTAGCCAAGAAAGCATCAGGCATTGGCCAAAATGATCGCGATTAACTTACTTACTTAGGTGGCGCTACAGTTCGCTATTAACCTGGGCCTCAACCATCAAACTTCTCCAGCTGGCACGGTCTTTTGTCAGCTGCTTCCAGCGACGCACTTCCAGTTGGTCGTCCTCTGCTGCATCGTCCCTTGGGGTTGGACCTGAGGACTCTTCGGGCCGGAGCTGCGCATTCAATTTGCTCTACGTGGCCTAGCCATCTGAGACTCCCGTTTATACAAACGGGACCATCCGCTTCCTCCAGGTCTCTGCGCCATAGAGGAGGACCGGGATGATAAAGGTCTTTCGAGAGAGGGCTCTACTTCTCAATTACCTCTTAAGCCCAAAGAAGCGGCGGTTGCCAATTGTGATCTAGTGGCCGAGACGTCGGTGTTGCGCGTCTTTTTTGGTTGACAGCATATACCTATTTCGTTTTTCCCTCGTCCACCGAAAGACCTATTTTAGCTGTTCTGCTTCAATGCTTTCTAACGCATCATTGACGTCCCGCTGTTCAATCACGTCAGTGTCATCCGCGTACGCAAGCAGTTGCGCAGACTTAAAATAGATCGTACCTCTTGTGTTAGCCAGTGAGTCTTGTACGATATTTTCAAGCACGATGTTTAAGAACCACAACCACACCCACAACGACCACTGGCACTACAACAACTACAACCAGCACTTCTATGCACCCATCAACACCAGAAACATCAACCCTAGTATTTACCAGCATAAAACCCAAACCGTCGATCAGGTATGAGACTATTCCTAATGAACTAAAAAGAAACCGAAACTCCCCAGTACAAACAAACAACAATACCAACAACAAAAAACAGAGACACAAACCAAACTAACGACATACTGGTTAAATGACACAAACAATGACACACAAAATAGATTCTCTATCCTTTCACCCGATGAAGACATCCGAAACCTCCCCTCTACCC
This sequence comes from Eumerus sabulonum, assembly GCA_951905685.1. Taxonomy (NCBI): domain Eukaryota; kingdom Metazoa; phylum Arthropoda; class Insecta; order Diptera; family Syrphidae; genus Eumerus; species Eumerus sabulonum. The sequence continues at coordinate 76,645,724 of OX645060.1, forward strand.
CAAATAAGCCCGCTATAGAAAAGCCGCCAAAAGTCATTAAACCCCCTCCAATATTTGTCCAAGGAGTCAAAACAATAGGTATACTGACAAACGCCCTAAACGAAGTAGCGCAGAACCACTACCTCATGCGGGTCCTTCCAAACGAAGAAGTTAAGATCCAACCAACAGATTCGATGCACTATACATCGATCTTAAGATTACTACAACAAAAGAACACGAGGTACTATACGTACAAATCTAAAGATCAAAGGGGCTTTAAAGTCATCCTAAAAAACATGCACCCCTCCACCGACAAAGAAGCAATAAAAAATGAACTCGCTGAAAAAGGACACACCGTAACGAACATTTACAACCTAACAAGAAAACACACTAGAGAACCTCTACCAATATTCTCTCTAGAACTAGAGAACAAGAAGAACAACAAAGACATATATAACATAAATACACTACTACACTGCCAAATAACCTTTGAACCACCTCACATAAGAAAAGACATGCCCCAATGCAGCAACTGCCAAAAATACGGCCATACACGAAATTATTGTACCTCCTCCCCAGTGTGCGTCAAATGCGCAAAAAACCACAAAACTATTGACTGTCCAATAAAAGAAAAAACAAATGACATACGCTGTGCTCTTTGTGGAAGCAACCACACAGCAAACTACAAAGGTTGTGAAATATATAGGTCTCTGAAGCTACAAAGATTTCCACCTCTTAGAAGCAAAGAGATCCCAATAACCAAACCAACTCCTACTCCCCCTACATCTACTATTACTACAAAAAATACTACTGCCGTCAATACAACTGCCACTTACGCAGAAGCTGCAAAGTCTGAATCCCAAACACTAACACACACAAAACAAAAACAGCCCGCTCCCCCAACTAACCCACCTACTCCCATAACATTAACAACACCTCAGCAAGCACAATCTTCAAATGACCTTACTGAATTAAGAACAATGATACAACAACTAGTGACACAAATCGCTAACATGATTAACATACTAACAGTACTAATAACCAAACTGAGTAATTAAATATGAAGTTAGACCGACTAAACATCGTTATTTGGAATGCTAACGGACTGCAGCAGCATGTCAACGAATTAAAGCAATTTATCAGAACCAACTCCATAGACATCCTATTGATCTCAGAAACACATTTCACAGACAAAAACTTTTTCAAAATACCCGAATACAATATGTATCAAACAAATCACCCTGACAACAAAGCTCATGGTGGCACAGCAATCATAATAAGACAGACAATCAAATCAATAGACCTTGCAGGTTACAAAGCTGAGCATATCCAAGCAACGACCATACAAATTGAAGATGCATATGGACCACTCACAATTTCAGCACTCTACTGTCCACCTAAGTTTATAATATCGACTGACCAATACAAAAATTACATTAACACACTAGGTAAAAGATTCATCGCAGGAGGCGACTTCAACGCAAAAAACACAGACTGGGGCTCCAGACTAACAAACAGAAAGGGAAGCATCCTTCTAAATGTTCTAAAATCACTTAACGTGCATTTTCTCAGCCCAGGGGAACCAACATACTGGCCCTCAGATATGAATAAGAAACCCGATCTCATTGACTTCTGTATATACAGAAGTATACCCAGGACAAGATTAACTTCAAAAACTTCCCTTGACCTCTCTTCCGACCATTCTCCAATCATAATCACCTACGAGACCAAAGCTACCACGCTTATTCAAAATACAAGGATTTACAACAAAAGAACTGACTGGCAAACATTTAAGGACATCCTAACAAGAGATCTGCCACTCAGAATCCCCCTAAACTGCCCTGACAACATAGATAGCGCAATAATCTACTTTAACGACACCATAATAAATGCCTTGAGCATCTGTACGCCACAGATTGTCCCATCTGAACGTGACTCATATACTCCCCAATATATCCTAAACAAAATTAGACACAAACGCAATATTCGAAAACTATGGCAAACAAACCGCTCTCCTGAACTAAAGACCAAACTAAATAAGACCATAAAAGAACTTAAGGACATATTACAAGAGCATAAAAACAAACAACTCAACAATTACTTAAAAAACTTGACGCCGACTTTCCAAACGAACTACTCTCTCTGGAAAGCCACAAGAAACTTGAAACAGACAACTTCACACCAACCGCCAATATTAAACGAAAACAAATCCTGGTCTAAGACAAATGTAGAAAAAGCCGCAACTTTAGCGAACTTCTTTGCCAACTGCTTCACAAATGAAAAGGACAACAATTCACAATATTTAAACCTCCAAAATACGAATGAACCAATTCCAATCAAATTGACTACTAAAAATGAAATTGGTTTTCATATTAAGAATAGTCTCAAGCCCAATAAGTGCCCTGGTTACGACATGATAAATGGGAAAATCTTAAAAGAACTACCCGAACACGCAATTATCTATATCAGAAATATATTTAACGCTGTAATTCGATCTAAATACTTCCCAAAACCATGGAAAGTCGCTGAAGTGCACGCCATCCCCAAACCAGGAAAAGACGTAACAAAAGCTAGTAGCTATCGACCTATTTGCCTTTTACCAGTGTTATCGAAACTCCTGGAAAAAATTATACAGAAAAGACTACAACCAATACTTGACAAAAACAACGTTGTACCGAATCACCAATTCGGATTCAGACAACATCACTCGACAATACAACAGACACATAGGGTAATAAACAAAATATCAAACGACTTAGACAATAAAAGGTACTGCTCAGCAGTATTTCTTGACGTATCTAAAGCATTCGACAAAGTCTGGCACAAGGGACTACTTTAAAAGCTTAATAAAGCCTTACCATTAGACTTTTACTTGCTACTTAAAAGCTATCTTGACCAACGACACTTCTACGTAAAACACAAGGAAGAATATTCTAATTTGCACATAGTTCACGCTGGCGTTCCCCAGGGCAGCGTTCTGGGACCACTACTTTACTTAATATACACTGCAGACATACCCACCTCAACATCGCAACACTCCATGCTAGCAACATTTGCAGACGACACTATCATACTCCAATCTGACAAAGACGTAAACGACGCAAACCTCAAACTACAAAACCATTTAAATAATACCATAGAGTGGTTCACAAAGTGGGGTATACAAATAAATGAAGAAAAGACTATCCAGGTTATCTACACAACCAGAAAAATTGACAATCCACCTCCTATAACAATTAACAATAAGAATATTAAAACCAACGATCACGCCAAATATCTAGGCATGGTTATTGACAGTAAACTAACATGGAAACAGCACATTCTAGAAAAGAAAAAACAAATAAAAAACAAACTCCGAAAATGCTACTGGATGCTTGGTAAAAATTCTAGATTGACTATAGACAATAAACTTCTGATATACAAAGCTATGATTAAACCTATATGGTCATATGGGCTACAACTATGGGGCACTTCCAAAACCTCAAACATTCAAATAATACAACGTACACAAAACAGAATCTTAAGAACAATTACCAACGCAGAATGGTACGTGCCAAACACGGAAATACATAAAGACCTTCACATAACAACTGTTGCAGACGAAATAAAAAAACACTGCGTCAAATACCAAAGTAAGATTTTACAACATACAAACGACGAGTTACGCAATATCCCAAATGACGAACAAACACATACACGAAGACTTAAACGATACAGACCAACAGACCTAATCGAACGGTTTGGGTAAATGCTGGGTACATCACCGAAGTAAAAAAAAAAAAAAAAAAGCATCTGGCGACAACAACGAGCGATAAGGTGTGAACAAAACCCCCAACGCTTCGAGTGGACTAAATCCCACTTGTGCCATCTTCTCCTACACACGAGTAAAAACACAATTGTAAAGGACATTGGTCCTACATTGTACGTATACCCAAAACTAAATTGTAAAAACTTCAACTAGATGTTATCCAAAACAGGTGTTGAATAAAGGGGAACAAAAAAAAAAAATGTTTAAGATATTACACGACAGTGCGTCACCTTATCTTTTTTTTTTTTTTTTTTTTTTTTAGAGACTCGCGCAGGTTCAAGAGTTTTTATATTCTCTTATGATGTGTTGACACACACAACCTGAACGGAGTACAGTGGTTGGGGTCGTTGATGTTCGTTCACTACTCTCAGGGGTGGTTGTCCTAGACCTAGATAGGACGAGAGCCGACCAAATTCCGCGTTGGTTATAGTCCGTAGTAATTCGTTCCAGCACTTTTAGTATTGCATACGCAGAGGATGAATTTCGTTTGACCATATACTGTGAGTGTTATGCCTGCAGCAGTACGTCTGGTCACTTTCCATTCTCAACAGCGTTGCATACTTTTTGGCGGTATAGAAACTACTTTTTCTTGGCTATGAAGCGAATTTGAACCATAAACCTTCCGCTCGGCGGTCGATGATGTTAACCACTGCACCACGGCCACCCTAAAATCTTTTTAATCCCTTTTTAATATCGTAGGTCTCGGTTAATTCTCTGCAGCGAGAGTTTTCCATTGTCATTCTGCACAATCCCACGAGTTTGGCAGGGATGTCAAAACTAGACATGGCGCTGTATAACTCGTCTCTATGCACACTTACATACGCGGCCTTGAAATCCACCAAAAGGTGATGCGTGTCGATTTGATATTCTTTGGTCTTTTCCAAGATCTGCCGCAATGTGAATATTTGGTCTATTGTGGATTTACCTGGCCTGATACGAACCTATCAGATTTATCCACATAGAGTTTCAGGCGTTCATTAAGGAAACTTATTCTCCTGTAGTTGGCGCAGTTATAGGAGTCTCTTTTCTTGTGAACTGGGCAAACGCACAAGTCGGGCATGCTTCTGTGACCCTACTACTAGTTATCCGCCTTCACCCCTACAGGCTTCTGCTCCGGCTATGTAGCTCTGGCATATTCGTTTTACTTTTCCGTAAAACTTGCGAGCATTTTTCCTGTTATAGCGTCACTCCATCTCCTCGATTTCACGCTTTTCATGCTGTCTTTTTTTTTCCTTAAAAGCGTGTTTCTCTCTCCGTTTCTGGTCGTAATGTTTTACGAGTGGTTCTCGTCCGTTTATGTAGCATGGCTTTGTAAAAATGTTGCTACATGGGCTTGCCCGCATTGCTCATCAAACCAGGTGTTTCTAGGTGACGGTGGCTTGAAACCTAACACATAAGAGGCAGCGTCTCTGATGGCACGCTGGCAATGCTCCCACTGTTGTTCTGTGGATTGTTCCGGAGTCATCGGAGTTTGCGGTTGAGGGAAACTCGATCGGCAAAGGTCCTAGCGGTCTCCTGCGATTGTAGCTATCCGATGTCAAACTTTCGTTGTCCAGCTCGACTCCGTGGTATCCTTAATATCTTCATTCGACTAGTTATCCTAGTCGACGTTGGCTCCTCGGAAGATTCATACATCTAGGATGCTGGAGGAATGTCTGGCGTCGATCGCACGCGGAGTCTGCATGTCAACTTGGATTGAGCAGGGCCAGAGATCGACCCTGGCGTTTGCCATGTTAAGCGCGATCAACTTCGTTGCTCTGTTTGCTCGCTACCTCCTCCCCGATCGCTTTAAGCCAAATACTTAAATATTTGTGTGCTAGTAGAGATTTCCTTGGATTGTAAAAGTAGAAACAGTAAGGAATGTTTCCGTTGTCAGAGAGAGAACGTAGAAATATCGTGGAGCAGTACTATGTCAACATTTTGGACATAGACAAGAGAAGTATCATACATTACAATGATGGCACATTCAACAATTTGTCTTAATATATGCTAGTCATAGTCTTTAACCAACTGTCAAAAAATTACTCCCTTCTGAGTACATCAAAAGCGTCCTCCCTTCTTCGGGCGCCTTGTCGTGGCGGGAGGCTTAAGAGGTCGTAGACCTCGAACTAAGACTCGAAGACCCAAAAATGAATGGACAAACCAAAGGAATTGTGTACTCCAGGTGGTACTCGCAGCAGCGGAAATCCACCCGCGACCTCTTTGATCGCGGCCGGGGCAAGGATTCTGGAGGCCCCAACATTCATTTTTAACCCTACGGCAACCCGGAACGACACCGGCCCCAGCGGCTCACTGTCTGACCACCTGGTCCGACTGAGCATGAGCGGTGCATCCAGCGGAGGCGACACCAATGATGGCGCGGCACGTGAAACCGCAAAGGTGGAACGCGCTCCTGAATTGGGACGTACTGCTGAATGCACTGCTAAGTGCCCAAAAAGTAGAGGTAAGAGGCGTGCCCGAAAATTGTGCAAAGAGGCTGACAAAGCCGAAGGCAGAATGGTCGAGGCTAAACCTCTGGGGGAACCAGTTAAGAGGGTTAGGTCGACGGAGGTATCTCGTACCGAAATTGATCCGACCCTCCTTCCTGAGCTCCACCCCTCTCTCAAAGGTGCGCAGCGCGGAAAGCGTCGGCGATTGGGAAAGGCTGCTGAAGGAGGCATAAGCATGTCTGCACTTTCGGCATGCGCCTCCAACTCTCTTCCTCTTACTGGGAAGGTTCAACTACCCAGTAAGAGCGTGATCAGTTCCCGTAATGACGGAGCCGGAAGCTGTCAAGTTTCTGCTATGGCCAGCGTTGCCGCCGAAAAAGGTGGTGGGGCTGACAGGCAGACTCCGAACGCAGAAGGCGAAGTCGTTACGGGTCCTAGCAATCCTCGAACTGGTAAGGCTGTCCCGAACCGACGTCCGAAGGGAGCAGGTGCTTTAACCGAAAGAGGTAAAGGATCCCGCAAACGGAAGACCGCCGCTGGGGATAGCCTCGCTAGGGAGAGAGTGTGCGATGCCTCCCTCTCCGATGGGGCGGTGGGAAATCGGAGTCAAATGGCAGATGCGGCGACCCAGAAGGATCAAAGCATAGGCCAGAAGGCGAAGATAGCCAAGAACCACTCCTCGGAGGCGGGCACATCACACAACAAAACCCCTTCCTCCCAGAAGGAGATCCAATTGACCGTAAAGAGTCGAGAGAAGCAGCTCTCTTATAAAGAGGCGGCCATCTCCTCTGAAAAGGTCAGGATAGCTTTTATCCAGATCAATCTACAGCATTGCAAGGCCGCTACTGCTCTTTTAAGTAGTAGAATTGCATGTAGTAGAACAAATCATCACATTGTATCCATTCAGGAACCGTGGGTGTGGAATAATCGCCTATGTGGCCTTGGTGGTATACGTGATGCTATGATTCTTTATGATGAGCGATCCGAAAGGCCTAGGGTCGGCCTCATCATATCGAATTCACTATCGGCAACCAAACTTGGACACTTTTGTGGACAAGATCTGGTGGCTGCTCGAGTAAGCTACAAAACGCACGGAGCAATAGAACACTTCGTCGTTGCGTCTGCCTACTTTCCCTACGATTCGTTACTACCTCCACCACCGAAGGAAGTCTCTGAACTCGTAGAGTACTGTGAAGCCAAAAAGATAGGTCTCATCTTGTGTTGCGATGCTAATGCCCAAAACACTGCTTGGGGCAGCAGCAAGTGTAACACAAGGGGGGACCGTCTGTTGGACTTCATTCTCTCGTCTGACCCTACCATCAACAATGTTGGCTCTCAACCAACGTTTGTTACGACAAGACGACAGGAGGTGATTGACCTGACCCTATCCAACAGATATGTGAAGGACATCACTAACTGGCGAGTCTTGCCTGATGCTACGCTGTCGGATCATAAATATATCGAATTCCGATTGGGTTGTGAGATTTCTTCCTTGCAGCCTAGACGGAATCCGAGAAGGACGGACTGGGTACGGTTTAGAGAGGAGCTTGAGAAATCCACTCAGGCCCTACCTAAGCTAAGAACGAAACAATTGGTAGAGAACGCTGTTCATAACCTGAATAGCGTCATCACCAGTTGTTTTGAACTCGCATGTCCTGTCAGCAAACCTCCCAGCAGGAAATTGGTCCCCTGGTGGAATGCCGAGCTCCAAGGTCTTCGCAGGGAAGCCAGAATTCTTCTGAATAGATCGCTCAAATCAAATTCGGAAGATGACTGGAACAAGTATCGGTCGAAGCAGAAAGAATATAAGAAACTTATTCATAAATCGAAGAACGATTCTTATAGGACCTTCTGCGAAGAGATCAAGTCTCTGAGTGCGACTAGCAAGTTGGTTAAAGTCCTCAAACGGGGAAAACCGACTAGGCTAGACGCACTCAGAAAATCTGATGGTACCTTTACTGAGTCTAAAGCGGAAACTCTCAGTTTACTGTTTGCGACTCATTTCCCGGGAAATCAGATCGACATCGGCTCGTTGCACACTCCTTCAAGGGAAACTGCAACTGAAACGATGAAAATAACTCGGCGTAGCTGGTATATTGCGTCGCGCGTGGTTACGACTGAAGCTATTGAATTTGCTGTGGCATCCTTCGATGGCTTCAAATCGCCGGGCACCGACGGGATATATCCTGTTATGCTGCAAAAAGGTATAAGGCAGCTGCTTCCTACTCTGAAAAGAATTTTCACTGCTAGTCTAGCACTTGCTCACATACCCATTCCTTGGCGCACAGTGAAAGTGGTCTTCATTCCCAAAATAGGAAAAGAGGACTACTCACTTGCCAAGAGCTTCAGACCAATTAGTCTAACATCCTTCCTGCTGAAAAGCATGGAGAGACTGGTAGAGTTGCACGTGCGAAAAGTTGCCCTTCGAATGCACCCTCTTTCGGAGATGCAACATGCTTACCAGCGCGGAAAATCTTGCGAGACTGCGCTTCAGAACCTAGTTGGGCGTATTGAGTGCGCGCTCGAAAGGAAAGAGTACGCGCTGGGCATTTTTATCGACATTGAGGGAGCTTTTGATAACGCAACTTTTGACAGCATGTGTAACGCTGCCAGACATCATGGCGTGGATGATGCACTGGTCCTTTGGATCAAAGCAATGCTCATGCACAGGACATTGACCGCTGATGCAGGCCTCGACCAGTGTGTCAAATCTGGCGTAAACAGGGGCTGCCCTCAAGGTGGCGTCCTGTCTCCGCTGTTATGGTGCATGGTGGTCGATTCCCTGCTTGATGCTCTCAATGCCTCTGGAATCTACGCCCAGGCCTATGCGGATGACGTCGCCATTCTTTCTGTCGGCTCATGTTTGGCGACTGTCCGTCGTAAAGCACAGGCGGCGCTAAATGTGATCGATGATTGGTGTACCAGTAATGGGCTGTCAGTCAATCCTCTTAAGACCGATGTCGTTCTCTTTACGAGAAGGAGGAAAAATACTGACATGACTCAGCTGGTACTAAAAGGCACTTCCATCCCGATATCCAAGGAGGCTAGGTATCTAGGAGTCATCTTAGATAGTAAGCTTCTCTGGTCAAAACATGTTGAGTCAAAAACCACCAAAGCGCTGTCAGCTTTCTGGCAATGCAAAGGAGCTTTTGGCAAAACATGGGGCTTATCGCCGGCAAAGGTCCTTTGGATCTACACGGCAATGATAAGACCTATAATCTCATATGCATCGGTTGTCTGGTGGAACAGACTAAAACGCAAACACGTCGTAGCCTCTTTCACCAAACTTCAAAGAACGGTTTGTCTCAGCTGCACGGGGGCTTTCCCCAGCACGCCGGGCGCTGCTCTAGATGTTATGATGAACCTTCCACCTCTTGATATATTTATCAGAGGGTGTGCTCTGAAAGCCATGTCTCGTCTGAAGAGAAATGGCTTTTGGTACAACTCGCATAGGAATAACGGTGTGCTTGCGCAAGAATTGTCCTGCGACCCCTGTCTCATGGACATGCCTTCTGACGCACTGACGCCCGTTATCCTATTGCGTCGTAATTTCACAGTCGAGTTTCCATGGCGTCAGGATTGGCTATGGCCGGATACTGAACCTGGAAAGGACAGTCTTCGCATTTTCACGGATGGCTCCAGATCTGGGCGGGGGTCCGGTGCTGGGGTCTTCTTTGAGCGCGAAAACATTCGACTGCACTTTTCCTTAGGAAAATATGCGTCTGTCTTCCAATCAGAGATATACGCAATCCTAATGGCCATGCACTATGTTGTGAAGCACAGGTGGAAGGGGGAAAGCATATGCGTATGTAGTGACAGCCAAGCTGCACTAAAAGCTGTGTGTAACCCCTTAACTAGCTCCAAATTAGTGCTTGAACTCAAGTCCTTCTTGAACAGAGTCGGCAGACTAAATTCATTAAGGCTTGTATGGGTTCCAGGCCACTCTGGGATCCCAGGAAATGAGACCTCTGACGAACTCGCTAGAATGGGTTCAGAGGAGAGCTTCTCAGGACCTGAACCCGCTCTAGGTCTACCTACATCCACGGTAAATTCCTACATTAACGATTGTGTATTTAACACACACAACCGTAGATGGAGGGATTGTCCGGGTTGCAGGATGACTAAGCGCGTATGCCCTGATGTCTGCAAAAAATCTGCAGCATTCCTCCTGTCTTTAAGGAGAATCGACTGCAGAAGGCTTGTGGGAGTTATCACGGGCCATTACACTTTTGCCAAGCATCTCTACGTGCTCGGCATCAGTGAGACGCCTACCTGTGCTGCATGTGGCGAAGAGGAGGATGATACTGCAGAGCATTTCCTCTGTTATTGTCCCGCCTTTGCTCGCATACGGTGGCGCACCCTTGGAGCCGACGTGGTGTGTGCCGAATCCCTTAGCTCTACATCACTGAAGCTCCTTCAAATTTTTCTCCGGAAAACGGAGAAAATACAGTAATGTAAGGTGTCTGTCTGGAGTACAATGGACCAGTGATTGCGTCTGAGTGCTCCAGCGGATAGCAGAAGCCTTCAACAAACAAAAAAAAAAAAAAAAACATCAAAAGCGTGAATAATTTATTTAATGTTGTAAAATATGGTTGGAGGATAAGCTTCCAACCCGTGACTCTTACCAATGCAATGCCTTCGCTTTTAGAGTCCTGGGACACAAGATGGATTTCAATTTATCTAATGCTTCAGCGACTGATTAAAAACGGAGGTCCCGTTATAACGTTTTGACTAAACGATGGCTTCAAAACTGGGCATTTTAGAAGAGGACTAGGTCTATAATGAAAAATTCTCAAAAGCTCTCGAGCTTATTTACCGATTTGGCGGCTTATGCACTATAAGTGCCCTTTTTACTTGATCTCCGTTACAGGGAAAAGTGGAACTCAGTACCCTCCATTAGAGATATGCTCTTTTTTAAATGCAAAAAGTGAGAATTCAACGTTATATAATAATAGGTAGCGCTAATTTTAAGAACACACCTCATTCAAGTTTTTATATAAAACAACAGACGATAAGTCCATAAGCAAAGTCCGTCTTCCTTCGTAAAAATGCCATAAAATATTTCGTGACGTTTTCTTTTTAATATTGAATCTTTCCAAATAGTTTTTTAAAAGTTTTATTTTTACAACTTAGAAGCAATGCTAAGGATACGACCTTCTTATCGGAAGGTTATAACAAGAAGCCTCGAAGCAGAAGTCAAAAATGTCCCGCTCTCGGTGTGGTGTGTTACTTGAAGGAAGTTTTGAGACTCGCGGCTCATGTATGTTGATCATGCATGTATGTACGTTTAATTTTACATACAGACACACATTTTCATAGGCCCTGGGATCTCCAGTCCACTCGATCCTCCGCCATCAACTCCAACTCATCATGAGCAATGCCCAAGCAAACCCAGGCGACTTTTTTGACTTGGTTCAACCATCTCGTCCTGGGTCTGCCAAGCGGTCGCTTGCACGATTCGGCTGTCGTGATGATGGCGACATTCCACGTGGCCAAACCATCGAATCATAGCCGAAGGGTTGAACCATGTGGATCTCTTTTTTCAGGTTTTCATTGAGAAATGCAGAGTTTCAGAGTCTCCTGTGCAGCTACGGCTAGGATACTGCGAATGGAAGTACATTTCGCAACTGGACTGAAAGTCTCCTCGTAATCTAGGCCGTATTGCTGATTAAATCCTTTGGCTACGAGGCGAGCTTTGAAACGTGCAATCTGATTCTGTGAAGAAAGTTCGGTTTTAAAAACCGCTTCACAATCTTCATTACTATTATTTGCAAAATTCAACTGTTTCTTGTTTTCGGTTTATTAGGACAGTTCTTCTTCCAATGCCCATGTTGATTACATTGAAAGCATTTTCCAGGATTCTTTATTTTTTCATTTTGACTGTATTGGTTATTTTTTTTTTTTAAATAAATTTTTGTTTTTTACTAAAGAGAGCATTGGTTTCTAGTACACTGGAGGAGGAGGGTTGTTGGATGTTTAAACGCGTCTCTTCCATTATCAATCTGGAGGTTAAGTTTCCAATTGCCTGCTGATTCTCTGCGGTTGATTCCCATGCACTAAAAAAGTGTCCAAACTCTTTTGGCAATGTCATCAATATTTTAGTCATCAACATGGAACTCAAAACTGTCTCTCCCGCCTCTCTTAATCGTTGTGCTAGACATTCCAGCTTACTTATGTATATCGCAACGTCATCGTGTGGGTCTTTTACATAGCTGTAGAAACGTTGCTGTAACGTATTTATGCTGGTAGCGGTTGTATCTTCATACACTGACAAAAGTTTGGTCCACATCTCCTGAGCTGTAGTACAGTTAATGATGTGAATCAATGCTTGCCCTCCAACTGTCTTTGCAATTATTTTTTGGGCTTTTATATCTCTTTGTAACCATTCTTTCATCTCCAGTAACCACTTCAAATAATTCAGCTGCATTCAATAAAAAATTTACCTGGACCTTCCAGGTTGCCCACTGATCGGCACACAGCAAGTTTTCGATTTTAATCAACTCACTATCCATATCTCTATTATTAAACGCACACCAGATCTGAATCGTGAATCCGAAATTAAACTAAAAGTTTTCACTCTCATAGAATCGAACGATCAAATAGAAATAAAGTAAGTCATGTACCTAAACACGTTCTGATTGGTATGATTGGTTTAGTGTGGAAAGTTATGAATACATTGGTGTAAGTAATTTTTGAAAATACAATCCAACATTTCTCACCCTATCCCGGCGACTAACTCTCACAACAGCAGCTTGTATTCGCGATCTTATTCCCTCGGTCAAAACCCAAATTTCATTACCATAGGTGAGAGTTGGAACAAATACTGAGTTAAAAACCGGTCTTCCGATCCTGTAGGAAAGCTCAGTATTACTCCTCCCATCACTCGTGAAAAAGGCCCCGATATACTTAAACTTCTCCACCTGCTTCAATGGGACTCCACTAACATGTAGAGTGCATTGGACAGGTGTTCTGGAAATAACCATAACCTCGGATCTGTCCACGTTAACCCTCATTCCAGCATCAGCACATACGGCCACAAGCCCATCTAGTGCGCGCTGGAGTTCCGTCTGGAAGGATGTGAGGACAACTAAGTCATCTGCAAAAACAAGATGACAAGAAGGAGACCTGCCTCGGGAACTGCCTACCCTGGTGTGCCAAGGCCCCATTCGGAGCCAAGCCTAAATTGTGGCAGTATACGAGCGTCTTCTGGCCGGCCTGTCTCGCTCGGCAGGCGGTAGGGCTTAGCCCGAAGAAGTCACGAGCAACCCGGCAGTGGCCTCTTGAGCCATTACGGTGGTGGGGATGCACGGATGCACGGAGTAAAAGGCAACAGGCAACGACAGCCTTATTTTTAGAAAGGTCTAAATCTCCTAGTAAGTCGCTTTGAACTAATAAGATGTCGTCCGACAGACGCTGATTCCACTAAGAAGTCGCTGTCTTCGCTATTCCTCCACATTTGTGACAGTGGTTACAGTTCCCTTAGCTTTAAACAAGAAGGCACAGGAAAATTTTGACTGTGGACCATTGAAGTGGAAATTGATGGTAAATCTGGATACTGAATCTTTTTGGCATTTTTGCCAGCCCGACACTTACGTGGATTAACTACACAAAAGAAGCAATCATTGAAGTGATTAGTGGGTTCCCTCCATATTCCTGGTACTGGAAACTTCATACTCTTTTTTCTCCTCGCTACCAGGCAGGAAAAAAGTCATTTACAGACATCATTCATTAACAAATCGTACATTCTTTGCTAAGTAATAAAAATATTTATACGAATTTATACCAAAAGTTATGATGTGTTCCCTTACCTTCTAATGCGTTTTTGCAGTTACTACATGAGAAGTGAGGTGTGCATATTTTCTTTTGACTTCCATTGGGCAGGTTAAGATATGCTTCATGGGATTCATAAAGTTTCATATTTGATGATAAACAAAATTGTTTTGCTACCGCAAAAGTAGCAAAGAGACATTTTCTTAAGGTATTCTTATTCTAATTACTTATATATGTGTATTGGCACGTATGTGTATAAGGGTCTTATTTATTATAACTATACAGTTGGCCTGTTTTCTATTTATTCAGACATCTTCACAGGCAGGTGCCTGTGTTTATGATAAGGCTTTTTTTTTATGACATGGTATTTCGTTTTTACATATGGATTATAAACACAATCGTTTGCATAGGTGAAATCTAAGAACTTGCACTTGCGACGGAAGTTCACCAGTGTAATTACAAAATAGTGTATTTATAAGTAATAGCTATGATAAAGGAGTCATGTGGCTTGTGGGCTGCGGGGGAAGTGTGGGGTCAGAGTGCGGATTTAACTCGCGCCAAATACAACGTGACTGCCTGCGGCACTCCATTCCACATCCGTAATCCCCCTGACCCTCACTCTTCCATTTGAAAAGTCGTTACACCTCAGACAATATGCTAAAATTTTATTTATTTTTCATAATTAAAATGTTCAAACCCAAACTTTATTTGTTATGAATGGAGTCTTTGGTTCCTTTTCGATATAGACACTTTGACAGTCAGAAAATATTTATTGAATATTCGACCCAAACATTCGTTCTAATTTAGCTTAATTACGAATATTCCATCTGTAGACTGTGGTATTAATAAAATCAGGTTTGTTTTACACATATTTTGCACATCCCTGCAAATTCGGCTCAAAGTACCTTACAACTACGAGTGAATTAAAGGTTCTCTGTAGCGGTTTTACTTTTTCTCTAATAATAAAATAAAACTATAAATAAAAAAGGTTGGTATAGTTTTTATTAAAGTAAATAAACAAACATGCATCTATAAACAAACAAAAATAATAGAAGAAGAAATGCGCCAGTTTCAAAATGATAAAAGCGAGTTGTATTTTCACATCGAAAAAGTGTATTCATATCCTTCCATATTATCTGATTAGCAAACTCTGATTGAGAGTTAATTTAAATCTCATCGATAACGTGCTGAAAAAAAAATATTTGTGAGCAAACATTTTTGATAACGTATTTATAATTATAGAGAAAATTTAATGAAAAAAAATTTTCAAGTGATACACATACACACACATATAGAATTACAATTTGCATATGCGAGAATAAGGAAAAAAGTTCTCGGCCTGACAAAGGATGATATTCAAATCAATAAAAATGCATGGTTCCTTCCTGGGTTCACAATATCATATCAAATGAATGCCATGAAAAACATAACTTGTAAAAAAAACCAAGTCTCGCAACTCAGATCTTCTACCGTAAAAAGTTGTGAGATCCTAATATTACCAAGTCGGTTAAATTATTCAGTCCCTACTTAAAGGACCTTCTGCCTTGACTTATTACGTACTTAGCTAACCTAACAACATCTTATAGTGGCCATACCAATATCAAAATCATTTATGTTTTAAGTAATTAGATTGACCTGGCCATCGCATGAAAACACAATATATGTATCTCACAAATAATACATATGCATTATATTAAATTTGATTATTTAGTGCGATTTCCAAGTCAATCTATTTACAAGAAAGAGGCTGTTGGTTAATCCTCTTAAAACCGATGTCGTTCTCTTCACCAGATGGGAGAAAAATACTGACATGAATCAGCTGGTACTTAAAGGCAACTCCATGCGGTGTCGAAGGAAACTACCTACCTGCGAGTCATTTTAGTAAGCAAGCTTTTTTGGTCAAAGAATGCAATGCAATGCAATGCTTTTGGCAAAACATTGGGCTTATCGCCGACAACGGTCCTTTGTATCTACATGGCAATGATAAGGCCTATAATCTCATACGCATCGGTTGTCTGGTGAAGCACGCTAACAGAGAAAAACGTCGTATCTTCTTTTACCAAACTGCAATCAACGGCTTGTCTCAGTTGTACAGGGGCTTTTCCCAGCACGCCGGGGGCTGCTCGATATGCTATGATGAACCTTCCACCCCTTGATGTATTTATCTGAGGGTGCTCTCTGAGAACCACGTCTCGTCTCAAGAAAAATGGTTTTTAGTACAACTCCCACAGGAGTGTCCTGCCACCCCTGTCTCACGGACATGCCTCTGCCCAAACCTGGACAGAGGCGTCAAGCTCGACGCGTTTGATGCAATGTTCGAATCCATCCAAAGAATTGTTATCCTGTCAATATATTCGCTGACTTGAACCAATTAACTCAGCTTTTTTCTTTTTTTACTAATTTGCGCGCACAATATACAAATATGTACAGATGCAAGCCTAGAGGAAATGAAGTATATAATTAACAACCTTGATCTAACATCTGGATTTCAACAGATCAAAATGAAAGAAAACTTTAATACCAACAAAAAAAAAAAAACAGCATTTTCGTCGACTAAAATTGAATACACTCGTACGATATTCGGATTGAAAAACAGAAGAAAACACATACAAAACTCCGACGAAGTTCTATCGCTTCTAAGATTCTCTACATTTGGCGTGAATTTGGGAAAGTCAAAATTTCTTAAAATTGGAGTCGATTTCTTATCATGTGTGGATAAAAAAAAGAAAAATTTGTCACAGTACAAAACATTTTACCACCAAGCAAACTGAAATATTTCGGAAAAAAAGTGAAGCCATTAACGAACTTGACTCGCTCAAGTAACGGGAAAACAATCCAGAAAGTCGATGTTAATTTAGATCAAATGCCTTCACTTTAAACTTCAAAGAAATGCTCATATCATCTTCTTCTTTACTGGCGTTACAGCCCATGGAGGACCAGAGCCAAGCTTCTCTCAATCACCCATGTTGTGTGTGATTTATTTTTCCCACAGGTGAAAGGGACCTACAGTTTAATGCCGATTCCGAACGGCGTGAGTCGAGAAGCTTTTTCATGGCAAGTTTACTACGGGGGGTCTTGCGAGTACCCCGCCGAGGAGGGACGTCGCGAAATAAAGATTCCAAGGTCATGGATAAATCGTCAGCCAATGAACTATCTCGAGTCGCAGAAACTCTTTAATAGCCGCTATTATGGCTTCCGCAGCAACAGAGCCACTGAGGATTTGATGGCATATCCCACCGAGAAGTGGAATCGTTCGCTCCATCAGGCGGACGAGAGTAAAATAGTTGCACTTGATATTTCGAAAACAGTTGACAGAGTTTGGCATAAAGCTCTTTTGTCGAATATGCGTACATTCGGGATCGATGTCTCTCTTCTCCTATGGATTAGGAGCTACCATTGGAATCGTTCAATTCAACATTCGATGGCGTTAGTGTTATCGGGATCCGAACTCGCTCATCGTGCGCCAGAGTCCAACACACTAAACACTGCGCCACGGCGCCTGCTCATATCATCAGTCATCCTAATTTTCTCTGATTTATGGAGGCCTCTAATTGAAACCAATCTATCACAAGGGGAAACCTGAAATATTTTTGTCAAATCCAACAAAGAACAAAAACAAAAGAGATTACAAGTATGGTGACCTGACCAGCTTAGGACATTCTTGTACAGTAACGAAAGTTTTAATATCCTTACAGATTGCCAGCCCTTCACTTACTCCTTGATGGCAAGAGCAACTCTAAGTTCAAAGGATGAAAAGCGGAAATTTAAGAAAGCAATTAAACAGGTAAAACGAACTCGTCTACCGGTTGTTCTAACGTCATCATCGGGAACAAAACACAGTGACGAAGAAGACAAAACCGATCCCATCCCACATTGCGAGGCTTCTCTTATTGTCCATAGACACCAACCCTGATGACAAGAGGAAGTGAATTGTGAATTGAGAAACACTATGGAAAATACCACAAACATTTAATCAGGTTCCCTATATACAACAATAGTTACTTAACAGCAAACTCAGTCCCAACGTTCCTGAGAACTGTATCCCTTTCGTCAAAGTAACATAAGAATAATTAAAAGAGTAGTTACCCAAAACTATCCAATTTTCGCCAATTTAATGTTAATGTTCCAATTAATAAAATACAACGAATTATGTGGCCTAAAATTATAGACATGGTTACAATAATAGGAATCCCAACAGAAAAATGTAAACGTGTGTAAAAAAATTACCAATTACCATTACGTGTGAATTACCAATTGATCAGGATACTTCTTCATTTAACTGGGCTTTTGATACATGTAATGTATACCGAAAGTGGTTCTAAACAATATTAAGCACTAATATTGTTTCCCATCCTATAGGTCAACGCCATACGTTTCCTGCAATAGCGCTCATCTAACACCTTTTTATTCCTTCTTTCCTCACCTGTTAAGCTTCGACAATAGTGAATAATACTAATACAGATTCAGTCGGCAAAGCCATTGTATTAAAAATAAAGTGTTTGTCGTACAGTTGTAAGTCGACAACTTTGTGTTTCGGTTATTTGTTTTTCTTGCTTTTTATATTCCGAACGAAAACACATAACATACTCAAATAATAATGCGAGTAATTCAATTGTGTACCGCAGATAAAATATTGTTGCGAACAATATAATAACAAGGTAACGATCCGAAGTACAAAATACTAATGATCTGGTTTGCCGCAGGCAGTGTTGCGCTTCCAGAGTTGTTCAACAATTTTTTTTTTTTAGAAACTAGCGCAGGTTCAAGAGTTTTTTTTTTATCTGGGGCACGGTAGTGCCCCTGCCAAGTCGAGCAAAAAAGCGGCACGGCCGTACCATCTGGTAACATAATAGGCCATTTTCGACCCCCTATAACTTTGTTATGGATAAAACTAGAAGTCTGAATTTTCAGTAACCAAGCAAGCATTGCATAGACACGGTACATTTAAAATTTCATTCAATTTGAACCAGTGGTTTAAGAATTATAACTAGTCAAAATTTCTTAATTTTGTCACTCACTGACTTACTCACTGACTGACTGACCGATCATCAAAAGTCTAAGGCACTTCTAGCAGACGTAGAAGCTTCAAATTTGGAACACAGCTAGTGTTAAATCTTAAATCTAGTTAAATCTAGTGTATAAATCAAGGAAAAACTAATAGCCATGAAAAACATAACTTGTAAAAAAACCAAGTCTCGCAACTCAGATCTTCTACCGTAAAAAGTTGTAAGATCCATGTATTACCAAGTCAGTTAATTTATTCAGTCCCTATTTAAGGGACCTTCTGCCTTTATTTATTACGTAATTAGCTAACCTAATAACATCTTATAGTGACCATACCAATATCAAAATCTTTTATGTTTTAAGTAAATAGATTGACCTGGCCATCGCATGAAAACACAATATATCTCTCAAGTAATACATATAATATTAAATTAGATTATTCAGTGCGATTTCCAAGTCAATCTATTTACTTAAAACATAAAAGATCTTGATATTGGTATGATCACTATAAGATGTTGTTAGGTTAGCTAATTACGTAATAAATAAAGGCAGAAGGTCCCTTAAATAGGGACTGAATAAATTAACTGACTTGGTAATACATGGATCTTACAACTTTTTACGGTAGAAGATCTGAGTTGCGAGACTCGGTTTTTTTACAAGTTATGTTTTTCATGGCATCTCATTCCTTTTTGTAGATGCACATATGTATGTATGTATGGATGTATGTTGGCGGTACAGTCCATGAAGGACCTAAGCCGAGCTTCTCTCAATCACCCATGTTGTGTGTGATTTCATTTTCCCATAGGTGAAAGGGACCTACAGTTTATTGCTGGTTCCGAACGGCGAATTTCGAGAAGCTTTTCATGACAATTTTACTACAAAGGGTTTTGTTAGAACCCCGCTGAGGAGAAACACCGTGAAAACACGTTCGATGACATGGCTTTGTCGGGATTCCATCCCGTGTCATATCGGTGTCAGAGGCCAACACACTACCCACTGCGCCACGGTGCTCTCACTTCTTTCTTTACTTACATATTGTTACGAATTTATTCAATCCCCACACCAAATAGGGTTCGCACCACTGGATTGCGATAAACTACAATTGTCCTTTTTATTTAAATTGAAACACACACACTTTTAATTCTTTCACCACAGATCAATTATCTGTGTAGCTTCACCACTTTTCTTTATTATCCAATACTATCCACTTTAAACTTTATTATCCAATACTATCCACTTTAAACTTTATTACACACTACACAAACCTTTATTGAAAGCTTTTCTTTTCACCTTGGTTGATCACACCGACTTGTCACACGCTGTTTTATACCACAAACTGAATGAATGTCAAGGGCGAGTGTTCGCGCTTATATAGCTCTCGGTCCACCGTCTCGAACGTTCGCCGTTGGAAGTTCCCCTTTTCGGAAATCTCTAGAACGCTCTGACAATTCCATTGGAAGTTGACATCATTCCAATCCCCGCTTCCAGAGAGTTTTCGAACTTAACGATCCGCTTGCATCTCCGCAACACTGCCCTCCTCCTAAACTTGTTCGTCCTCGAACAAGCGATTGGATCCTTCTCCGTAATATGGTGCTAACCTCTCTACGTGGACAATTTTATACTTCGCCCGTCTGTTTCCCATCTGCTGTATCCGGTATACCACGTCATTGAGTTTCTTGATGACCTCATATGGTCCGTCCCAGGCTGATTGCAATTTGGGGCACAAGCCTTTTTTCCGTTGTGGGTTGTACAGCAATACCAATTGTCCGGTCTCGAATCCAGAAGTATTCGCCCTCAAGTCGTATCGCGCCTTCATTTTATCGCTGACCAAGTTCAGTCGCTCCCGGATGAACTGATGGATAGAGTTCAGCTGTTCTTTCTTTTCGGTTACGAAGTCTTCCCTGCCGCTAGTTGTCGGTAGTACCACGCCGAACTTCAAGTCCTATGGAAGTCGGAGATCAGTTCCAAAAATGGCTTCGGCGGGTGTTGTTGCCGTTGAATTGTGCTGTGCCGAACGGTATGCCATTAAGAAAAGGGGAAGGTGTTCATCCCAGTCCTTCTGATCTCCGACGACGACTTTTCTCAGGTATTCCTCCATCGTCCGGTTGAACCTTTCGACCATGCCATCAGATTGTGGATGTAATGGTGTTGTCTGCGTCTTTCTGATACCTAGCATGTCACAGAGTTCTTTGAACACCGACGACTCGAAGTTTCTCCCTTGATCTGAGTGCAGTTCCATTGGTACTCCATAACGCGAAACCCAGCTATTCACGAATGCATCCGAAATGGTTTTGGCTTCCTGGTTCGGGATGCAAAACACCTCAGGCCACTTGCTGAAGTAATCGATCACTGCTAGCGTGTATTTGTTTCCAGCGTTGCTCGTTGGGAATGGGCCTGCAATGTCCATTGCGATACGTTCGAACGGTGCTCCAACATTGTACTGCTGCATATTTCCTCGAGTTTTCCTTACTGGACCCTTTGCCTTCGCACACTGTTCACACCTGCGAATGAAACGCGTAACCGACTCATGGCATCCTACCCAGTAGAAACGTCTCTTGATCTTTTCTATAGTCTTGTTAACACCAAGATGACCCCCGCATGGTCCCTCGTGGTATTCTCGGATGACCTCGTCGATTTGTCCTTTTGGAATTACCAGCAGATCGTTTACAATGTTCCCGTCCTCACTTTCCCAACTGCGGTAGAGGCAACCGTTCTCCAGCTTCAAACTCTGCCATTGAGCCCAGTAAGCTTTCACGATTGGGCTTTCACTGGATATTTGCTGCCAACTTGGTCGAAAACCTCGTTCTTGGTAGTCGATGATGACTGCCAGATCGGCATCTTCTCGCTGCTTCCTTCCGACCTTCTCAACAGTCCAGGAATCTTCTGGCAGCACCTGGAAACAACGGCTGTCGGTGACCCGTTCCTTGGTCTCGGCGCGTGAACAATGTTTGCATTCAACATCGCAAGGTCGCCTCGATAATGCATCCGCATTTCCATGACTGCTTCCCTTCCGGTGTTCGATACTGAAGTCATAACTCTGAATTCTCTCTAACCATCTAGCAAGCTGGCCTTCCGGGTTTTTGAACTGCAGCAGCCATCTCAACGCTGCGTGGTCCGTCCTAAGATGAAAAGCTTGGCCATAGAGATATTTGTGGAAATACTTGACACAGTCAACCACAGCTAAAAGCTCCCTCCTAGTTACACAGTAGTTCCTCTCCGGCTTCGATAGGATCCTACTGTAGTAAGCGATGACCCCCTCTCGCCCGTCAATCATTTGAGAGAGTACTCCTCCGATTCCATGTCCGCTCGCATCTGTGTCCAATATAAAATTTCCTCCCGGGACAGGATATGCAAGAATCTGCGCACTGCAGAGCAATTCCTTCAGGTGAATGAACGCTTCCTCCTGCGGCTTCTCCCACTTGAATGGCCGATTCTTTTTGGTGAGCTCGTGCAAACTGCTAGCAACGTTTGCAAATCCTGGGATGAATCGCCTGTAATATGTGCAAAGTCCCAGGAATGACCTTAACTCATGAAGATTCTTCGGCCGCGGCCATTCCTTAACCGCTGAGATTTTCTCTTCATCTGTATGGACTCCTTCTGCAGTCACCACGTGTCCCAAGTACTTCACCTTTTTCTGGAAGAGCGAACATTTCTTCGGGCTCAATTTCAATCCGGCTGCTTGAATACGTTCCAGTACCTCTTCAAGCTTCTTAAGGTGATCGTCGAAATCCTTGCCCATGACAATTATGTCATCCAGATAGACAAGGCAAGTCCTCTTAGCACCCGGTTCATAAGTCTCTCGAACGTGGCTGGTGCATTGCAAAGACCGAAGGGCATCACAGAGAATTGCCACAACTCTCCCCCGGCGGTGAACGCGGTCTTTTCCTTGTCTTGCTGGTCAAGCTCTAATTGCCAGTATCCACTTTGCAAGTCCAGCGTCGAGAACCACTTTGCAACAGATAGTGTGTCCAAGGTGTCGTCGATTCTCGGTAAAGGATAGCTGTCCTTCTTCGTTACGTCGTTCAGCTTCCTATAGTCCACGCAGAATCGGGTGCTTCCATCCTTCTTCTTAACAAGCACTACTGGCGAACTCCATGGGCTTGCAGATGGTTCGATCACGCCCTCCTTTTCCATCTCGTCTATTAGTTTGACCACCTCGCCCTCTTTCGCCAAAGGTACCCTCCTCGGTGGTTGCCGGATCGGTCTAGAGTCCCCTGTGTCTATTCTGTGCTTCACAATTGATGTTCTTCCACAGTTCTTACCATCTGCAAAAACTGTCCAATATTTACGGAGCAGGGAGAGTGCTTGACTTTTCTGCTTCTCCACTAGATGTTGCGTCCACTCTCTGGCCATTGTTTTCAAGAAGGCTTTGTTGGTCTGGATTTCCCGGTGTTTCTGATCTTCGCAGTTCATAATAGCGGCAGCTTCTTGGCATTGAGCGATCGTTGTTCCCTTGTGTATCGTCCTAGGTGTACTGGCAGGATTCAGGACTCGTACTGGAACCAATTGGTCTTCTCGGGGTTCCACGAGAGCCCTTCCAACAATTATATCGCTGGGTCGATTTCGTTTGTCGGGTTCGACCACCCACATTCGGCTTGTCCCCGCATCCTCCCCTATCTTTGCCCAAACCACAGCTTCTGCATTCGGGGGAACTGTTTGGCGCGATTACTTGGTCTTTATACCGGAGGTTCGGTCTTCCTCTTCTTCTCGAACCAGGAGGCTCGGAGTCGAAGACCCTCTTAGCTGGAGCGTTGATGTCCATGCGCTCGATGTGGCCGAGCCAGTGTAGTCGACGGGTCCTTGCTTTCCGGACTACATCCACATCTTGGTACAGCTCGTAGAGTTCGCGGTTGTGTCTTCTTCTCCATTCACCTTCCTCACAGACAGGACCAAATATCCGGCGCAGAATTTTTCTTTCGAAAGAACCCAAAATCAGCTCCGCTGTCCTGCTTATCGTCCAGCTTTCGGCTCCGTACAGCAAGACTGGCAGAATGAGCGTTTTGTAAAGCATGACTTTGGTCTTTCGAGTGAGGAGTTTTGACCCCAGTTGTTTGGACAAGCCGAAGTAGCAGCGGTTGCCAAGGGCGATTCTACGCCGGATCTCCACTGTGGTGTCATTTGTGGAATTTACGTTTGCCCCGAGGTAGACAAACTCCTTAACTACCTCGAAATTGTAGCTGTCAATTGTTATGTTTTGTCCCAGGTGGTGAGCGACGGATTGGTTTTTGCTTGACAGCATGTATTTCGTTTTGTCCTCATTGATCTTATGGCCAATTCGTTTCGCCTGTTCTTCAATCGCCGTGAATGCTTCCACAATGCCACGGCGAGAACACGCGATGATGTCGATATCATCCGCGTATCCTAGCAGCTGGATGGACTTGTAAAAGATAGTGCCTTCCCTGTTGACGCCTGCCCGTCGCACTATCTGCTCCAGCACCAGGTTGAAGAAGTCACATGACAGCGCATCTCCTTGCCGAAATCCGGTGCATGTTTCGAATGGTTCCGAGGTCCTAGAACCGAGTTGCACGGTGCATCGCGTGTTTTTTAGCGTGGCGCGACACAACTGGATCAGTTTTACCGGGATCCCGAATTCGGCCATCGCCCCAAACAGTGCTTCACGATGAATGCTGTCGTATGCGGCTTTGAAATCGATGAAAAGATGGTGTGTATCGATTTGAAACTCGTTGGTCTTTTCCAGGATTTGTCGAAGTGTGAAAATTTGGTCTATAGTTGATTTGCCGGGGCGGAAGCCGCACTGGTAGCTGCCGATTAGTGCGGTGCAAAATGGTTTTAGACGTTCACACAATACGCTGGACAGGATCTTGTATGCGACATTGAGCAGGGATATACCTCTATAGTTCTTACAAGAGGTAGGATCGCCTTTTTTGTGGATGGGGCATATAGAGCTGGTATTCCAGTCGTCGGGCATGCTCTCATATTCCCAAATTCTGCAGATGATCTGGTGCATGCTCCCTACCAGAACATCGCCGCCAGCCTTGAAGAGCTCTGATGGCAAGCCATCTGAGCCTGCGGCCTTGTTGTTCTTCAGCTTCTGAATAGCTGTGCCGACTTCTTCTATGCTGGGTGGGAGGACTACTTCAGCGGCTGGAGATGGGATTTCCTCAGTCCCTACCACTCTCTCTTGGTCATGCTCGTTAAGCAGCTGCTGGAAGTGCTGCTTAAATACATCCACTATTCCCTGCGGGTCGGTGATAAGATTACCCTCGCAGTTTCGAAGAGCCAGGGTGCCCTTTTTGAAGCCTCCTGCAAGGCCTTTGGCTTTCCTGTAAAAGGCTCGTATTTTATGTCTATCCCTAGACTCCTCGATATCCTTGAGCTGGGAGGCCTGACCTTGTTACCTTGCCCATTTTCCATTGTTAATGGGAGCTCCAAGTTGCCATACTTCATCACTTTTTGGTTGAGGTCCAATGTGAAGCCATGCCTAATCATGAAGTCGACGCCGATTATGATGTCAACGGTGATGTCCGCAACGATGAAATCATGCTGAAACTCGACGGTACCCATCGTAATTCTTTTCTGGACCTTTCCCTTAACTTCCGCCTTCTCACCAATTACTGTACGAAGACTTACCTCAGAAAATGGTTCGATGTCAGAAACCAATCCGCTTCGGATGACTGAATGAGTTGCGCCCGTGTCCAACGTCAGCAGATATCGTCGCCCGTCTATCGTTCCCTCGATGACTAGGCTGGTTGCACCCCTACAGATTCGGGATACGAGGATGCTGGGGCACTCCAATGTGGGAGCCAGCGCATGCCCCTCTGCACTGACTCGTTTTAGTTTAACGGATTGTTAGGTGCACCTTTTGCACCTCCACGGTCGCGTTCACTCCCATGGTCTCTTTTTGGCGAACTAGACCTCGAACGCTTCCTTCGCAGACGGCAGTTCCTCGCAATGTGCCCCTGCTGGTCGCAGATGTAGCATCTACCCGGGAATGAACCACTCCTACTCGCCGTTGTTGTTCTGGAACTATCCTGATCTTGAGATATGCGCCGTAATTTGATAGAAGGTCGGCATATCAAGAGCGATGTTTCACATGCGAGAGCGCTGGCAACTGTCTCCTTGAAAGATGTCTTCGGCAGGAGAATCAAGCTTCGTTGCGTGTCGGGATCCCTTAGCCCTTGGATGAAGGAATCCGTTTTTAGTTTCTCCGCCACATCAACTGGAACGTCCGCGTAGGCAAGATGGGATAGCCTTTCGATGTCAACAGCATACTGTTGGATGGTCTCGTTTCCACGCTGCTTGCGTCCTTTAAGTTCCAGCTTGTGCATCTCCTGCATGTGCTCACTGCCGTATCTTCGATGAAGAGCTTCCCATATGGCTGTGTAGTTCCTTCTCTGGGTCTCCGGGATGGTCTGTAGAACACCAGCTGCTTCGCCTTTAAGCGAAATTACAAGAGCGGCCACACGATCTTCTTCTCCCCATTGATTCCGTTCCGCTGTTGTCTCGAACTGGAGCTAAAAGATGTTAAATGCGCTCGTGCCGTCAAAGTTGGGAGCTGTGAATTTCGATGCTGCAGTCGGTAGAACGATTCCTTGACGCTGAACGTTCTGGACGGTTTTCTCGAGTTCCAGAACCTTCTTGTCGAACCTCGATTCCATATTCTCGAATATCTTTTCTTGATTATTTTCGAGATCTAGAACCTTCTTGTCGAACCTCGATTCTAGTGTCTCGATTCTCTTTTCTTGATTATTCTCGAGATCTAGAACCTTCTTGTCGAACCGCGATTCTAATGTCTCGATTCTTTCTACGACGTCCAGGAATCGATCGTTGACTGTCTGCTGGATGTTTCTTAGGCTTTCTCTATTGTTTTCTAGCATCCCTTCTAACGTCTCCAGCTTCTGGCCCAGGGAAGTGGAATTTTCTTCCAATTTTCTACTTACGGCAACGGAATTTTCCTCCAGCCTTTGATCTAGTTTCTGGCTCAGAGAAGCGGAATTTTCCTCCAACTTTCTACTTACGGCCGCGGAATTTTCCTCCAACTTTCTACTTACGGCCGCGGAATTTTCCTCCGTCTTTTGACTCATAGCATTAAGAGCCGCGAGAATGTGCTGCATATCGAACGCTGGCTCAGTAGATGTCGACGGCTTCTCCACCCCAAATTCGTAACTCTCCCAGTCGACACCTTCTTCTTGCAACGCTGATCGCAGTCTCTCCACCAGGTTGGCTTTACTTCCCACTGTGGATAATTGCCGAGCATCCAGCTCTCTTTTCAGTTGTTCGATTGTCAACTTTTCCAATTTCACCATTTTTTCTATCTCTAAGCAATTCACTTTGTGCAATTCACAATTTAAATAAACGTTCCACTCGTTTACTCGCAATCCCACTTCTGACACCAAATGTTACGAATTTATTCGATCCCCACACCAAATAGGGTTCGCACCCCTGGATTGCGATAAACTACAATTGTCCTTTTTATTTAAATTGAAACACACACACTTTTAATTCTTTCACCACAGATCAATTATCTGTGTAGCTTCACCACTTTTCTTTATTATCCAATACTATCCACTTTAAACTTTATTATCCAATACTATCCACTTTAAACTTTATTACACAATACACAAACCTTTATTGAAAGCTTTTCTTTTCACCTTGGTTGATCACACCGACTTGTCACACGCTGTTTTATACCACAAACTGAATGAATGTCAAGGGCGAGTGTTCGCGCTTATATAGCTCTCGGTCCACCGTCTCGAACGTTCGCCGTTGGAAGTTCCCCTTCGGAAATCTCTAGAACGCTCTGACAATTCCATTGGAAGTTGACATCATTCCAATCCCCGCTTCCAGAGAGTTTTCGAACTTAACGGTCCGCTTGCATCTCCGCAACAATATGTATGAGTAAAGTAACTGAGTTACCTTCTTTTTACTAGAAGGTAGAAACTACATACACATAAAGAAACTAAAGAAACTTTTTATTACCTTTTTTACTTTTTATTATATTATATATTTATTTAATTTGGGTGATAAAGTTAACCTTCTGCTTTAAATTTGTCTAATCTCCCACTTCTCACCCGTCCTATGTATCCCACATACAGTTATGTATGTACATACATATGTATTTCTACAGCGTAAGCAAATTTCGCTGATACCAATGCCTAAGCCAGATATACACTGTTCAAATTCATGCAATGCACGTGCATGTGTATTAGTAAACAAATCACACCACGTATAGATGGGGTTTATGCTTGAAGTAAAATCAAGTCTTTCTGATGCGTAAATACATACATATGTATACACATACTCGCCGATACCGAATCCAATAAGCCTACCTACCCCTATTATTCCATTGTTTATACATATGTATACAGGCAAACAGATTCATTCACTGATGTATTTATGTATACGTTTGTAATTCCATATATTTATATGGGATTATTTATGCAGTTGGTGTATCTAGAAAACTAAACCGAAATTGCAAAATATTTTAGTTTTTCCTTGATTTATACACTTAACACTAGTTGTGTTCCAAATTTGAAGCTTCTACGTCTGATAGAAGTGCCTTAGATTTTTGATGATCGGTTAGTCAGTCAGTGAGTGACAAAATTAAGAAACTTTGACTAGTTATAATTCTTAAACTACTGGTTCAAATTGAATGAAATTTGAAATATACCGTGTCTATGCGATGCTTGCTTGGTAACTGAAAATTCAGACTTCTAGTTTTATCCACAACGAAGTTATAGGGGGTCGAAAATGGCCTATTATGTTACGAGAAAAGGATGGTACGGCCGTGCCGCTTTTTTGCTCGACTTGGCAGGGGCACTGCCGTGCCCCCAGATGTTTTGCATTTTCGGTTTAGTTTTCCAGATACACCAATTTTAAGTTTTCTATATTCACCAACTGCATAAATAATCCCATATAAATATATGGGATTACAAACGTATACATACATCAGTGAATGAATCTGTTTGCCTATATATATACTATGTATAAACAATAGAATAATAGGGGTAGGTAGGCTTACTGTATTCGGTATCGGCGAGTATATACATATGTATGTATTTACGCATCAGAAAGATCTGGGGGCACGGCAGTGCCCCTGCCAAGTCGAGCAAAAAAGCGGCACGGCCGTACCATCCTTTTCTCGTAACATAATAGGCCATTTTCGACCCCCTATAACTTCGTTGTAGATAAAACTAGAAGTCTGAATTTTCAGTAACCAGGCAAGCATTGCATAGACACGGTATATTTCAAATTTCATTCAATTTGAACCAGTGGTTTAAGAATTATAACTAGTCAAAGTTTCTTAATTCTGTCACTCACTGACTGACTCACTGACTGACTGACCGATCATCAAAAGTCTAAGGCACTTGTAGCAGACGTAGAAGCTTCAAATTTGGAACACTACTAGTGTTAAGTGTATAAATCAAGGAAAAACTAAAATATTTTGCAATTTCGGTTCAGTTTTCTAGATACACCAATTTTAAATTTTCTAGATACACCAACTGCATAAATAATCCTATACAAATATATGGGATTGCAAACGTATACATATCATCAGTGAATGAATCTGTTTGCCTGTATGCATATGTATAAACAATGGAATAATAGGGGTAGGTAGGCTTACTGTATTCGGTATCGGCGAGTATATACATATGTATGTATTTACGCATCAGAAAGATTTGATTTTCCTTCAAGCATGTACCCCATCTATACGTGGTGTGATTTGTTCACTAATACACTTGCACGTGCATTGCATGAATTTGAACAGTGTATATCTGGCTTAGGCATTGGTATCAGCGAAATTGTGCTTACGCTGAAGAAATACATATGTATGTACATACATATCTGTATGAGGGATACATAGGGCGGGTGAGAAATGGGAGATTAGACAAATTGAAAGCAGAAGGTTAACTTTATCAACCAAAATAAATAAATATAGGTATAATATAATAAAAACCGGCCAAGTGCGAGTCGGACTCGCGCACGAAGGGTTCCGTACTATTATGTATAAAAACGGCAAAAAAAGCATGTCTGTTGTATGGGAGCCCCATTTATACATATATTTATTATATTCTGTCAAAGTATTTGTTGTTAAAGCAGCAACAGAAATACATAATCAGTGACATTTTATTCTCACACGCTTAAATATGGGTGTTCCCCAAGGAGCAGTATTGGGCCCAATCCTTTTTCTAATTCATGTTAATTCGTTTTTCTTACAACCTTTTAAAGGCAAAATAACTGCCTTTGCTGATGAAACATCTCTTTTCCACTCAAACACTAACTTAATTGATAGTTTTGCAGATGTTAATAATGACCTAGATATGTTAAGGAGATGGTTTAATTATCATAAACTAATAATTAGCAACAAAACGAAGTACATGATATTTAATATCAATGGTACAGTTTTCAGAGACCTTCCCTTATATTATCATGCACCATTGTGTAATCGATTTGTTCTTGAAGATATAGTATTCAACAATCAAGAATGTTTGAAAATTGCTTCTTGATTGAACACGTGGACAGTTTTAAATATTTAGGTGTTATATTGGACCAACAACTTTGTTGGAAAGACCATTCAATATATTTTGAACAGTATCTAAATGGGGTTATAAGATAATTATTCCATCTCAGTATGCACTGCAATCTCTACCCGTTTTGAAATACCCAATGTATACTCGCACCGATATGGAACTAGCAAAAACATGTCCATGTCCGGAACTAAATGTATTATCGCACCGATATGGAACTAGCAAACCATGTCCATGTCCGGACCTGAATGCATACATACACATGTATGACATTCGTTCACGAAATGCGGTGCGGGCATTATATTCTTTCATTTCTTTTCTTCATTTCAGTTCAAATGTGCTGTACAGTGTACACCAACTGTTCGAGCTTTATCGCCACATCTCCATACTTTTGGGTTTCTTGAAAACTACGGGGTATAACTCATACCGTATGAGAAGCATGTTCGTTGCATTTATGTTTTTTTTTTTTTTCGTTCTGTACATATGTGATTGATGAATAAGGGTTGAATAGAACTATGGAACTCATTTCGTTCAATTTGCGGAACGAGAGGACATGTGTCCGAGAGAGGACATAGTTCCGTGAACTATACATGTCCGGAACTACCCAACTCTACTTCGTAATGTACATATGTATGTATGTATGTATACTTATACATAGCGTACAGATGTGTGAGTGTATGCACGTATGTGATGCGTATGCACGCATGTACGTATCGGTTCGTATGTGT
Source organism: Eumerus sabulonum (assembly GCA_951905685.1). NCBI lineage: Eukaryota > Metazoa > Arthropoda > Insecta > Diptera > Syrphidae > Eumerus > Eumerus sabulonum. Next base: position 76,676,931 of record OX645060.1, read on the forward strand.
GCAAGATCGCTTGCTCCTCTTGCTCACTTGCTCCTCTCCACCTGCAGCGACGTCGTGCGAAAGGGATGCTAGGCCAGCTGCGAGGACTGGTCGTGAGCAATGGCGCCACGCGATTGCCCTCACGCCGACTTGCCCGCAGCAAGTATCGCGAATTTGCTACGAGACTCGCGAAATATCCAACGCAAAAGAAAAAAAACACCGTAATCGTTTCCAATTCAATATGTCACAAATTTAATTTCCTTAACCTAACTTAATCTAGGTTTACAATTATTCCTTAAAACTTAACCGTATGTCAATAAAAAAAAAGTCGAAATAAATAAAAAAAAAAATATATGTAAAATAAAAAAAAAAAGGAATTCACTGTCCAAAAAAGTAAATAAACCGCAGCATGAGTATTCGAATAGTGGTACCAAAACTCCTCTGACCAACTACTTAGCCCGCATCACCAATCACGAAACGCAAATTTGTGATTTCAATACCTTATACAACGAACGTGATATCCGCGACCAACGTAGGCAATAGGACACACGGTACGGCCGCGTACCGGGAACTGCTTAAAACCGTACCGGAGTTCTTCCCCTAAGATCACTCTCCGAGTACTTCGCCGAAGATTTCTCTCCGAGTTCTTGGCCCACTCTCTCTCATGTGCTACTAGGATCACAAAAAAAAAAAAAAAATTCTGACCTTCTGCGGGCTGAACTCCACTCGTTCGCGTCTCAAGTGCTGATCGTACCCTCGGGCTATCCGCCTTCTCTAAGTTCGATTTCCCAAAATGGATGACTACGAGCCGTTCACAAATGGGAACTGACCGAAAGATGACAACGAAAACCTTTCGAAACAATTTATTATTGGTTGTTTGTAATTATGTATATGTATAATTAATTTTGTTCTGTTTTTAGTATTTGTCGTGGTAGCGGCAACAGAAATACATCATCTGTGAAAATTTCAACTGTCTAACTATCACGGTTCATGAGATACAGCCTGGTGACAGACGGACGGACGGACGGACGGACGGACAGCGAAGTCTTAGTAATAGGGTTCCGTTTTACCTTTGGGTACGGAACCCTAAAAAGTAAAAAAGTAATAAAAAGTTTCTTTAGTTTCTTTACGTGTATGTAGTTTCTACCTTCTAGTAAAAAGAAAGTAACTCAGTTTTAAAGAAAAGATAAAAATAACGATCCTCGATATATTATACATATGTACATATGTATGTAAGTAAAGAAAGAAGTGAGAGCACCGTGAGTGATATGCTCTCCATTATAATACCTACATATATGTATAACAAATCATTCGACGATAGGAGCGGGAGCAGCAGAATATATGTATGCATTGAATGCAAAACCCAAGCTTGGGTAAACAGCCTGTTGCCATGCACGTTGGGTAAAACCCAGTGCACGATGCTGCACTGCTGCTCTTACAGTTAGCTGTAAGAGCAGATTCTATGTGGCGTCTCTCATGTCGTTGCGCTCGCTCTTTTCGTTGTCTCGTTCCATCCAATTGAAGTGTACTGCATTACCTGTTTGTTAGTTTATGTAAGTTAATATGTAAGAAAAATATCATTGTTAATTTGGAAACGAAAGAATAAAGACCTGTTTATGTTGAGCTCTTTGTGTTTTTTAAAACAAACATATATGTATATGTGGTTCGTGGCGCAGTGGGTAGTGTGTTGGCCTCTAAAACCGATATGACACGGGATGGAATCCCGACAAAGCAATGTCATCGAACGTGTTTTCACGGTGTTTCTCCTCAGCGGGGCTCTAACAAAACCCTCTATAGTAGGTAAAATTGTCATGAAAAGCTTTTCGAAATTCGCCGTTCGGAACCGGCAATAAACTGTAGGTCCCTTTCATCTATGGGAAAATGAAATCACACACAACATGGGTGATTGAGAGAAGCTTGGCTTAGGTCCTTCATGGACTGTAACGCCAACGTACGTACATACATGCATATGTACATCTACAAAAAGGAATGAGATGCCATGAAAAACATAACTTGTAAAAAAACCAAGTCTCGCAACTCAGATCTTCTGCCGTAAAAGTTGTAAGATCCATGTATTACCAAGTCAATTAATTTATTCAGTCCCTACTTAAGGGACCTTCTGCCTTGATTTATTACGCAATTAGCTAACCTAACAACATCTTATAGTGACCATACCAATATCAAAATCTTTTATGTTTTAAGTAAATAGATTGACTTGGAAATCGCACTAAATAATCTAATTTAAAATAATATGTATTACTTGTGAGATATATTGTGTTTTCATGCGATGGCCAGGTCAATCTATTTACTTAAAACATAAAAGATTTTGATATTGGTATGGTCACTATAAGATGTTGTTAGGTCAGCTAATTGCGTAATAAATCAAGGCAGAAGGTAATTTAAGTAGGGACTGAATAAATTAATTGACTTGGTAATACATGGATCTTACAACTTTTTACGGTAGAAGATCTGAGTTGCGAGACTTGGTTTTTTTACAAGTTATGTTTTTCATGGCATTTGATTTTACTTCAGGCATATACCCCATCTATACGTCGTGTGATTTGTTCACTAATACACTTGCACGTGCATTGCATGAATTTGAACAGTGTTTATCTGGCTTAGGCATTGGTATCAGCGAAATTGTGCATACGCTGAAGAAATACACATGTATGTACATAATTTATGTTTGTACTTTTACAAACAAGAAAAAAAAATTGATTTTATGTTCTCCCAATGAGAACATCACCGAACAAAGGAAAGACTTTCAAATTTAAGTAATATTTTTATTGTATGAACTTAAACTATTCTTAAGCGAACAATAACTAAACCGAACTGACATTGAACTTAACTAAGAACTTGAACTTGACTCGAACTTGAACTTGAACTTGACTGAATCACATCTCAAACTGAACTCTTCAAAAATGAACATGAAGTGTCTTATATACTTTGTGCTGTTCTTCGACAGCGTCCCTTTTGTTGGACTTTGATCTTCATACATAAATCACGAGAACTATGTTGACGCAGCTGCATCCACTTGACTTCGGCTAAAAGCATTTGGCCATTAAGCCGCAGCTGTGTAAACAATGATCGTTCTCGTCTATGGGTTTGAAATTGCTTATGTTGCATATGATTTCACCGCAGCTTGTTTACATTGCGTACGGATCAAATCAATGCTGTTTATATTTTTAGTTTTTATTGAATTTGAAGTCGAGCTCTTGTGGATGTACACAAGTTGGCTCTGATATAACACCTCCCCCTTTAGAGTCTTCTACGGGTTGGGAAGTGACTCGTGGAAGATTGATGTTATTTACAATCTTTTTATCTTTTTTTATAAAAATTTTACATAATAGAAATACTATAGGTATAGTCAATATAATTACTATTATCATTGTAATGGAATAGACATATGTTTTTGTTGTCTTTTGTTCATATGTCAACTCATTTATAAGTTCATTGTTTTTAATATTGTTATAGTGCAATTTCTCAAAGGTTAGATTTGGCTTTTCAGTATAATTAATTGTTTTGATTGTATTGGGTATTATTACCTCATGTCTAAATTCTGTATTTTGATATGTTATATTATTTATTGTAATTTGGCAATTTTTTAGCTTTAACATGTATGTTTTTTCCAATACTATATTTTGTTTATTACAGTTTTGTTTCAGCTTTTGTTTTCTTAGATTAATAGCAATAATGTGGTTCATTCCTACTGTTTTTACAGATTCTTTTGTATTTTTTACATATACACAATTAGTCATGTTTTCAGTTAATATGTTTCTTATACATTCATCATTCATTTCTGTTAAATCTTTTATTGTTTTTGTTGGAAAGTATATTTTTTCATCTTTATTTAATATAAAATGATTATCAATTTGTATTTCTAAATAATCGTCTTTGTTCGGAATAGGGATTATTTGTATCTCTTTATATAATTCTTCAGTTAGTCTTGGTACTTTAATGATGAATATAATGTTCGTTTTATATAAAGCTAAACTAAGATTTAGTTCTTCTAGATTGTTAATATTAATGTCGTAAGTGTTCATTTCTTCTATGGTTAGAATATCTCTACTTAGTACTCCTAGTCTGGAGGTCATAAATATTTCTTTAATTTTTTCTATGTCTTCATACAAATAATCAATGTTCTCTCTTAACTTAATTTCATACTGTATCTTTGCTATATCTTTTACGTAGTCGTAGCTACCTATAAATTTGTCGAGTCTATGCATAATGTTTTGAGTTTCATTATTCAAGGTATCAGTCAGTATTTGTATCTGTTTATTAAATTTGTCATTAATTATTATCTGGTTGTTTAAATGTCTGATTTCATTATGGTCGTTTAGTTCAATTATCCTTAAATGTTCTTCAATTTCTGTCTTGTCATTATTGTCCATGGTTCCAAATAAAAATTTTAAACCTGTTCCTACTATATCTAATAAACTTCTTTTGTATCTATTTTGCTTAGGATGGGGTAGAAGGGTTTCAAATTCTTTTCGTAGTTCTAACATTTTCCTAGATATGCCACTGTTTTCTTCAGGCATTCTTTCTATATTTTCTTCCATTATTTCGATATTTTTCGCATATTCTGTCAAATTAATTATATGAAGTATTTTGTCGTAGTGTTTTATTAATTGGTGCTCTTTTAACTGTATTAAGGCAAAACCATTGCCTCTATTTAGGTCTATTACTTCTAACTCCGCTTGTACTTGGTTGAGGATCGTAGTAGTCATCAAGATTAGAGTTATTCTCCGCATTATCACCATATGTTGCGATATTTGATGCCGTATCTTCAGGAGGCCTAGAATTTGATGATGTTATTTGTTGGAATTTTTCCTTTTTCCTAAATTGATCTTTGTAAAGAATACGATTGGGATTTTTCTTAAATCTGTTACCTTCTTCGAGCGTGTATTTTTTATCAGATTTGTTAATTACTTTTACCTTTTTATTTTTTGGGGTTAATTTGTTTTTAATTTTCTCGGGTTCCGTTATTTTTGCATAACGTCCATCTATTTCTTCATTTTTTTCTGTTAATGTTTAATTTATTTAATACCCTAGTTTTATTTTCCTCAATACGCTTATAGATTAGCTCATTGTCGATTTTATTGAAATGTACGTCTATAGGTTTCTCTTTGATTGTTAAATGAATGACATTATTATAAGTGTCTATTGCTTTGGTTGAATGTTCTATTGGTTCAACCTCTTCATTGGCTTCTTGTATTTGACTCAAAATTCGAATGTGTTCGTTGAGTGTGCTATGAAGGCGTTCTATGTCAGAATTACCTGTATGACGATTAGCTGTACAGTAATGAACATTGATTTCATTATTTTCTAAGAAATTTTTTAATGTTTCAGAGACAAAAGCGTTTTCGTTATCGAGGGTTATTTGTTTAGGTTTTTTCATATAAGTAAAGATCTTCATTAATGCATTTAAAACATCTGTGTATGTTTTATGTTTTATTGGTTCAATAGCCGCATATTTACTAAATTTATCTATACATGAAATATATTTTTTATTGTTGTTTAAAAACCATATATCTATGTGATAATGTTCATTAGGACTTTTGGGAGTTTCCGTTTTTTCATAAGGTAACTTTATTGGATTTCTTTCAATTTTGGTCATACATAGATGGCAATTATTTATTTGTTTATTTATGAGGGTTTTTAAATTAGGAATATAATATTTTCGAATCAATTCTAAATAAACCTTTCCTATACCAATATGATTGTTGTTTTTATGAGTTTTAAATATTACATCATTTACTTCGTCCATTTTAATATCTTTTAAGAGCTTCATGCTCCTTTGCAATATTTGAATAGATTTTCTATTCTCCAACTTCCATTTATCTTGGAATTTCTTAAAGGTGTCTTCGTCTTCTATATAAATACCATTTAACATACTGATGTCTACTTCTTTAATAATATCTTCAAAGTCCTTCTCCTTAAATTCTCTGCGTGTGAATACAATTCTTCTCTTCCCAATATGTGGATAAATAATATTTGTTTCTTCGTCATTTTCGCTGACTTTAACAATTATTTGTCGATTGAAAATATTGATCGGTTTCTCACTTATAGGAATTAAATTTGAATTATCTGATTCGGCACTATGTTGCGTAATTAGATCGTCTTCTCCCAACATATTTATTTTCACGCGAGAGAGGGCGTCGGCTACTTTGTTTTCTTTCCCTTGTATATATTGAATATTAAAGTCATACTCTCCTAACTTAATTTTCCATCTTTGGAGCTTTGAATTTGGTTCTTTCAAATTTGAAAGCCAAACTAACGGACGATGATCAGTTCTTATAGTGAACTTGCGTCCATATAAATAATGACGAAACTGTGCGGTTGCCCATACTATTGCAAGAAGTTCTTTCTCGATTGTGCTATAATTGCATTCCTGTTTATTTAAGGTACGCGAAGCAAATGAGAGGGGCCCATGTGTTTGACTTAACACGGCTCCAATGGCAAAGTTACTTGCGTCGGTAGTTAGAGTAAATTCTTTTGAAAAATCTGGGTGCCTATTTATTAGGTCATTTGTCATTAAATGACAATGACATGTCCATGGGCTCGGACATACAGGGTAAAGTTGTTGATTGCTCTCAACCTGGCGAGATGCCAGCAACGATCCCTGTTTAAATGCCCGGGTCAAGTTGACATACGGCCTCCTCGCGGCGCCCTCTGGATAGCCTCTTCAACAACCGTTGGGAGGTGAACAAACGTATGCAGCGAAGAAAACCCCGACCAGAATGGCGGTTGTGCGGCGGGCTAACAATCCGCCCACGTAAAAAAACCCAAAGTTATGAATGAGCAAGATGCCTCGGATATACGGACGGATACTCGACGACGACAACGCACGAAAAAGGAACACGATTTGCGAGTATGCTCCTGGAATGTCAGAACCCTGTACACTCCCGGAGCTGCTCATAAACTAGAAGGAATCCTCACGCAGTACAAGGCGGATATTACTGCGGTCCAGGAAATACGCTGGATAGGAAACGGTATGATTAGGAAGAAAAATTGCGACATTTATTACAGCTGTCACAAAAGGTTGCACTTACTGGGATGCGGATTCGTCGTGGGAAAGCGGTTAAGGTCGAAGGTCATCGACTTTAAACCTATAAGTGATCGCCTGGCTGTGATCCGCATCAAAGGCAGATTTTATAACATCAGCCTTATATGTGCACACGCCCCTACCGACGAGGCTGAAGACCCTATCAAGGAGGACTTCTATGACCTCCTGGACAACGCCTACGGAGCTTGTCCGGAGTACGATGTAAAAATCGTGCTCGGGGACTTCAACGCCAAAATCGGAAAGGAAAACACCCTTGGCGGAGTGATCGGAAAGCACAGCCTCCACGATACAACAACAGATAACGGCTTCCGACTCGCTGACTTTGCGACAGCTCGTAATGCGGTGATAAGTAGCACAAGATTCCCTCGCAAGCGAATCCACACAGCAACCTGGCGATCTCCGGACGGTCGAACCGCCAACCAAATCGACCATGTGCTCATTGACGCAAGGCACGCGTCAAACATCCTGGATGTGCGAACATTCAGAGGGGCAAATGTCGACTCTGACCACTTCCTCGTAGCAGCAAGATTCAGAGCTCGACTGTCCAATGTCAGAAAGCTGCACCAGCCCATCAGGAGGAGGTTCGACATTGGGCGCCTGAGCACACCGGAGGTTGCCAGAGTCTACAGGGAGCAGCTGAGCGAAAGACTCTACGGTATGCCTACGTCGAACACAAATGCCAATAATATGTGGCTGCATTGCCGCTCAGCCATTCAGGAAGTAGCCGAAACCACCTTAGGATACCTACCACCCCCGACAAGAAACCCGTGGTATGATGGCGAGTGTGAGCAGAAAAAGGCAGCAACCGACGAGGCGTACCAAAAGGCGCTGCAGAGGAAAACCAGGGCAGCGCGAGAAGAGTACCGAGCCAGAAGAAGGGAGGAGAAGAAACTACTGCGACAAAAGAAAAGAATCTTCGCAGCCTCCCAGCTCAAGGATATCGAGGAGTCTAGGGATAGACATAAAATACGAGCCTTTTACAAGAAAGCCAAAGGCCTTGCAGGAGGCTTCAAAAAGGGCACCCTGGCTCTTCGAAACTGCGAGGGTAATCTTGTCACCGACCCGCAGGGAATAGTGGATGTATTTAAGCAGCACTTCCAGCAGCTGCTTAACGAGCATGACCAAGAGAGAGTGGTAGGGACCGAGGAAATCCCAACTCCAGCCGCTGAAGTAGTCCTCCCACCCAGCATAGAAGAAGTCGGCACAGCTATTCAGAAGCTGAAGAACAACAAGGCCGCAGGCTCAGATGGCTTGCCATCAGAGCTCTTCAAGGCTGGCGGCGATGTTCTGGTAGGGAGCATGCACCAGATCATCTGCAGAATTTGGGAAGATGAGAGCATGCCCGACGACTGGAATACCAGCTCTACATGCCCCATCCACAAAAAAGGCGATCCTACCTCTTGTAAGAACTATAGAGGTATATCCCTGCTCAATGTCGCATACAAGATCCTGTCCAGCGTATTGTGTGAACGTCTAAAACCATTTTGCACCGCACTAATCGGCAGCTACCAGTGCGGCTTCCGGCCCGGCAAATCAACTATAGACCAAATTTTCACACTTCGACAAATCCTGGAAAAGACCAACGAGTTTCAAATCGATACACACCATCTTTTCATCGATTTCAAAGCCGCATACGACAGCATTCATCGTGAAGCACTGTTTGGGGCGATGGCCGAATTCGGGATCCCGGTAAAACTGATCCAGTTGTGTCGCGCCACGCTAAAAAACACGCGATGCACCGTGCAACTCGGTTCTAGGACCTCGGAACCATTCGAAACATGCACCGGATTTCGGCAAGGAGATGCGCTGTCATGTGACTTCTTCAACCTGGTGCTGGAGCAGATAGTGCGACGGGCAGGCGTCAACAGGGAAGGCACTATCTTTTACAAGTCCATCCAGCTGCTAGGATACGCGGATGATATCGACATCATCGCGTGTTCTCGCCGTGGCATTGTGGAAGCATTCACGGCGATTGAAGAGCAGGCGAAACGAATTGGCCTTAAGATCAATGAGGACAAAACGAAATACATGCTGTCAAGCAAAAACCAATCCGTCGCTCACCACCTGGGACAAAACATAACAATTGACAGCTACAATTTCGAGGTAGTTAAGGAGTTTGTCTACCTCGGGGCAAACGTAAATTCCACAAATGACACCACGGTGGAGATCCGGCGTAGAATCGCCCTTGGCAACCGCTGCTACTTCGGCTTGTCCAAACAACTGGGGTCAAAACTCCTCACTCGAAAGACCAAAGTCATGCTTTACAAAACGCTCATTCTGCCAGTCTTGCTGTACGGAGCCGAAAGCTGGACGATAAGCAGGACAGCGGAGCTGATTTTGGGTTCTTTCGAAAGAAAAATTCTGCGCCGGATATTTGGTCCTGTCTGTGAGGAAGGTGAATGGAGAAGAAGACACAACCGCGAACTCTACGAGCTGTACCAAGATGTGGATGTAGTCCGGAAAGCAAGGACCCGTCGACTACACTGGCTCGGCCACATCGAGCGCATGGACATCAACGCTCCAGCTAAGAGGGTCTTCGACTCCGAGCCTCCTGGTTCGAGAAGAAGAGGAAGACCGAACCTCCGGTATAAAGACCAAGTAATCGCGGATGTAAGACATCTTGGTCTTGACAACTGGAAGCAGCGTGCCCGGGACCGTCAAGGATGGAAGGCAGCTATAGCTCAGGCTCAGATCCTCCATGGATCGCAGGCCTGATAAGTAAGTAAGTAAGTAAGTATTTGTCATTAAAGTTTTTAATTTATTAAAAGATTCTCTGTAGCTTTCGTTCTCAGTATTTATTTTGCTACCCTTTTTAAGGCATAACGTCATTGGTTTTATAATCGCTGCATAGTCAGAGATAAACTTGCGGTAATATCCGGTTAATCCTAAGAAGGATTGAATTTCTTTGACTGTCTTTGGAATAGGGAAATTCTTTATTGTCTCAATTTTTTGGGGATTTGGCTTAACACCATTTGGAGTCACCACATGCCCTAAGAACTCTGTTTCTTTACGTAGAAATTCAGATTTATTCAATGATACTTTAAGATTTGCGTTCTTAAGTGTATCTAGAATTTTATGGAGTGAATCCATATGTTCTTGTAGGCTTGAGGAAAATATGATGATATCATCCAGATAAACATAGCATATTTTCCCTATGTAGTCCTTCAAGACTTCATTCATAAGTCTTTGAAAGGTTGCGGGTGCATTCTTTAAGCCGAATGGCATCCGTGTAAACTCATAGTGTCCAGATAGAGTGCTAAATGCCGTTTTCTCTCTGTCTTTAGGTTCTACTTCTATTTGATAGAAACCTTTTGTAAGATCCAGTGTAGAGAAATACACTGCATGTCCTAATTTGTCTAATATTGAGTCCATGTTTGGTATAGGATATTTATCTTCCTTAGTTACATTATTCAATTTTCTATAATCGATGACCATGCGCCACTCTTTATTACCAGCGTGGTCTTCTTTTTTAGGTACGACCCAGATTGGGGCGTTATAAGGTGAAGTAGAATGCCGAATTATTTTTGATTCAAGCATTTCTTTTATTTGCCTATCCATTTCCTTTTTGTGGATCTCAGGATATCTATATATCCTCGTGTAAATAGGGGAATTATCTTCCGTAGGGATGTTGTGTTTTACGTGGTTCGTAAACGACAGATCATCGCCTTTTTTGTAAAATGCTTTATCGCATTCTTTTATTACTTTAAATAATATTATCTTTTCTTCTTTATTTAAGTGATCTGTTCGAAGATCCTTATTGATTTCATTATTTAGCATGGAATCCATAGGTTTTATTTCATTAAAATAATTTACCGTTTTTTCATATTCTTTCTCTTCATTTTCACTGAGGAAAATAGGTATGATTTCGTTATTCAATTTTAATGTTTTATTTTTGTAATTTATTTCTCCGTCATTCGGAATCAAAATATTGTTTCCAATTAGTCCATTATACTCTTCATTGAAGTTATGTACTTGGAATTCACAATCATTTTTGACCGATAATGCAAATTTATTCTTTGGTATTACGACGTCTTTTGTGACAACTATTGGGTTTCCTGCTGTTTTTATTGTCATTGGTTTATTACGCCATTTTGTATATTCCCTTGGTGAATCCTGTTCACGCAAAAGACTATTAGTTGCTCCAGTATCAATGAGGAGTCTTATGGTTACATTCCCTTTTTCTAATTTAATATAGGGAAGAGAGGTTCCGAGGCTGAAATGCCGAAAATTTGCTTCCGTTTGGGTTTTTCCTACATAACTAGCTACAGGTGCACGCCTAATTTTGGATGATGAAGGATCAACATCCATGGGTTCAGGTTTTTGAGGAAACTGTCTATAATTATTTCTGTTATGATTATAATTATTTTTGTTATCGTGATAATTACTATAATTGTTTCTGGGTATGTATTGTTTTGGTTGCCAGTTATTAAAATTTTGTTTCTTATTATTGTTAAATGTATTTTTATCTAGAGTTTTTGTTTCGAATCTATTCTGCCTATCTATTTCCTGACGACGAGTAATGAAACCTGCATGATTAAGTTCATGAAGTGCTAATTCCATTGTATTTGGTTTTAGGGCATAGAGTATTGTCCTCATGTGTATCGGTAAGCGTTCCTTAAAAATATTCAAAGCTGTTTCATTATTATTAGTAATATCAGAAATATTATTCTCTTGGAGGCATTTCTGATTTAACAATGAAAGGGTTTTTTGGATGTAATTATAAAATTTATTAACATCACCTCTATATTGAGAACCTCTTAGTTCTTCGTACAATTGGTTGCTATTTTTAAAGCCACCAAAATTTTCAATTAACATGGACTTAATATCAGTCCATTTTGTCAAGTGAGGATGTATTTCTATGCTTTGTCTGGCCCTACCTATAAATTTAGATTTCAACAGATTTATACACATTCGTTGACCTTGGTCATTGTATGTTAGTAGAGTAGGTATAATGTCGTCGACATTCTGAATGAATATTGGCAAATCTTCAGTTTTGCCGTCAAAGTTTTGGAGTCGTTCAATGTATTTCAGTGGGTTCAGTTCTAAACATCTTAAGCTTAAACTGTTATTATTGTTACCTATTGCTGGTGGTACGGCTGCTGCTGCTGCTTCCATGTTGACTTGAATGTTGAGTTTTCGTTGAATGTTGCGTAAAAAGTTGTAAGATCCATGTATTACCAAGTCAGTTAATTTATTCAGTCCCTACTTAAGGGACTTTCTGCCTTGATTTATTACGTAATTAGCTAACCTAACAACATCTTATAGTGACCATACCAATATCAAAATCTTTTATGTTTTAAGTAAATAGATTGACCTGACCATCGCATGAAAACACAATATATCTCACAAGTAATACATATTATATTAAATTAGATTATTTAGTGCGATTTCCAAGTCAATCTATTTACTTAAAACATAAAAGATTTTGATATTGGTATGGTCACTATAAGATGTTGTTAGGTTAGCTAATTACGTAATAAATCAAGGCAGAAGGACCCTTAAGTAGGGACTGAATAAATTAACTGACTTGGTAATACATGGATCTTACAACTTTTTACGGTAGAAGATCTGAGTTGTGAGACTTGGTTTTTTTACAAGTTATGTTTTTCATGGCATTTATATATTCTCTTATGATGTGCTATAGACACACAACGGAGTGCAGTGGCTTGGGTTGTTGATGTTCGTTAACTCCCATGGGTGGTTGTCCGAGATAGGACGAGAGCCGACCAAATTCCGCGTTAGCTGTAGTCCGTAGTAATTCGTTCAAGCACTTTAATATTGCATACGCAGAGGATGATTTTCAGTTGACCATATATTGTGAGTGTTATGCCTGCAGCAGTACATCTGGTCGCTTCCTATTCACAACTGCGTTGCATATTTTTTGTCCGTATAGGAATTACCTTTTCTTGGCTATGAAGCGAATTTGAACTATAGGCCTTCCGCTCGGCGGTCGATGATGTTAATCACTGCACGGTGGCCACCCCCAACTAGACACGAAGCCAACAAATCCAAAAAATTAAAAAATGTATTGCAATCAATGCAAATAGATTTCATGCCAAGAAGGAAGCAGATAATAATTTAAAATTAAGTTAAAGCCATAAAAAATTAAATTGAATTTATGTAAAGTGATCAGGTTACATGGAGGATAGATCCTGGCTTCACAAAACCGAGTGGAGAATTGGCTTTGTCTATTACCGATATGAGCACAGGCATTGATCTACTGGCCACATTGTACACCAAGAAGTGAATCCCTTGAACGGTGAAGGTGGGTTTTATAAGAAGAAATTAGAGACGTGGAAGATTTAAGAAATCTGCTCTGAAATCACTGATTAATTGACCCCTTAAAAAAAATCTAAATATATTTGCAATGTTCTTTCTTGTCGACGTGGATACATAGGTATATTCCGCAACTTTTTACTTTACAGATATTAGGTGAGAACTGATACAAGCAGTGGTTTGAAATAGTAAGCACTTTAGAATAGGGGTATATGTACATTTTGAGCTTTAAAATACTCTGCGCATATTAATCACAATTTCCAATTTCAATTTACGCAGTTCTTCCTTTAATAGTAATACTGATGTAGTAGCCAAAGTACAGAAATATTGTTTGCTAGACCCAATGTATCTGCTGTATGGAAAAGACTATTTTCCATAAAATAGCAAGAATTTCGATCCCATCCGAATAGGGTTGGATCCCGAGTCCGAATAGGGTTCGATCAATAGATTGCAATAAACTACAACTATTTGCTTGTTTACTCAATACACACACACTTTTGGGCACTCCACCTTCATTACAAGCTTTTACACACTTTCCATTTTATTGCTTACACACACTTTACTAGCCGACCAGAGATCAATTATCTGTGCGCTTCACCTTTATAAGAACGTGTGCTTCTACATCTCGCTAAATGTACTTTTACACTAAATACCGACTGATCACTCGCTATTGAATCCCGAAAACCGAATGCTCCCGAGGGCGAGCATCTACTTTCTCGAATGTTCACCGTCAGACGTTCCCCTTCAGACATTCAGCAGTAAGTCGCTGAAAGCTACCGTCGGTGCCATTTCAGCATCTCCAGAGCATTCCAAACTTCAACAGCGAAATTCTAACATAACCATGTTCATGTCCGTAACACTGCTCTCCTCCTAAACTTGTACGTCCTCGAACAAGCGATTTGATCCTTTTCCGCAGTATGGCGTTAATCTCTCCAAGTTAACCATCTTACACTTCGACCGTCTGTTTCTCGCCTGCTGTATTCGTCGTTAAGTTTCTTGATGACCTCATATGGCCCGTCCCAGGCTGATTGCAATTCGGGGCACAAGCTTTTCTTCGTTGTGGGTTGTACAGCTATACCCATTGTCCTGGCTCGATTCCAGGAGTGTTCACTCTTAAGTCATATTTCGCTTTCATTATATCATTGAGCAAGTTCAGTCGCTTCCGGATAAACTGATGGATAGAGTTCAGCTGCTCCTTCTTTTCGATTACGAAGTCCGTCCTGCCGCCAGTTGTCAGTAGTATCACGCCGAACTTCAGATCCTATGGTAGTCTGATATCAGTTCCGAAAATGGCTTCAGCTGGTATTATCGCCGTTTAATTGTGCTGCGCTGATCGATACGCCAATAAGAAAAGGGGAAGATGTTCATCCCAGCCCTTCTGATCTCCAACGACGACGTTTCTCAAGTGTTCCTCCATTGTTCGGTTGAGCCTTTGACCATGCCATTAATTTGTGGGTGTAATAGTGTTGTCAGTGTTTTTCTGATACCTAGCATGTCGCAGAGCTCTTTCAACATCGACGACTCGAAGTTCCTTCCTTTTTCTGAATGCAATTCCAGCGGTACTCCATAATGCGCTACCCGGTTATTCACTAATGCACCAGAAATGTTTACGCCTCTTGGCCATTGGCTGAAGTAGTTGATCACCACCAGGGCATATTAGCTTCCAGCGTTGCTCGTTGGGAATGGGCCTGCAATGTCTATGGCACTACGATCGAACGGTGCTCCAATATTTTACTGCTGCATATTTCCACGAATTTTCTTAAGCGGTCACTTTGCCTTCACACACTGTTCACACCTGCGAATAAAATGTGTGATTCATGGCATCCTAGGCTGTAGAAACGTCTCTTAATCTTTTCTACAGTCCGGTTAACACCAAGATGACCCCCCCCCCCATTTTCCCTCGTGGTATTCTCGGACGACCCCGTCGATTAGTCCTTTTGGAATTACCAGCAGATCGTTGACAATGTCCCCGTTTCCACTTTCCCAACTGCGGTAGAGGCAACCGTTCTTCAGCTTCACACTCTGCTATTGGGCCAAGTAAGATGTCGCCGATGTAGCATCTACTCGCTAATGAATCACTCCTACTCGCCGTTGTTGTTCTGAAGCTATCCTGCTCTCCAGAAATACGCCTCAGGAATTTGCTGCACGCCAAGTGCTGGCGCACTGTATATCAACGGCTTTTCAACTCCGAACTCATTATTTTCCCAGTCGACGCCTTCTTCCTCCAACGCTGATCGGAGTATCAGCACTAGGTTGGATTTACTTCCCACTGTGGATAGTTCCCGAACATCCAGCTCTCTTTTCAATTGTTCTATGGTTCGTTTCCCTAATTTCAACATTTTCTTGCACTCCCGTATACACTTTTAATAATTCGCTTCAGAATTTGAATAAACTTCTCACTCATTTACTCGCAATCCCACTTCTGACACCAAATGTTCAGAATAAGGTTCGATCACTGTATTGCGATAAGCTACACTTGCTGGTTTATTCAATGCACACAAAAGTTTTTTATTTCACCTAAGATCAATTATCTAGGCACTTCATCTTTATAACAAGTTTTTACACTTTTTACACTTTATTGCTTATACACACTTTACAAGTTCCCCACAAAACAATTATCCGGGCACTTCACCTTTATTACAAGCTTTTACACACTTTACACTTTACTGCTTACACACAATTTACTATTCAACACCACAGATCAATTATCTAGGCGCTTCACCCTTATTACAACGTTTGTCTCTACATCTCGCTAGATGGCTTCATTACTTTCATTATATTATTATATCTCGAAAACCAAAGGCTCCCGAGGCCCAGCGTTCGTGCCTATATAGACCCCGGTCTACTTTCTAGAATGCTCGGACATTCAGCAGTATGCCGCTGAAGGCTACCATCATTTCCATTTCAGCTTCACCAGAGCTTTCAAAACTTCGACAGCGAAATTCTAGCATAACCATCGGTTCGTGTCCATAACAATACTTTAACGTTCTCTTATCGTTTCTTCAATCCAAAGCATCACCGTTTTTTTCTTCAGATGAAACGTGAAACGTCCAAAACTCGTGGGTTTCACGTGTATATTCGCTTGTATAGTCACATCACTTCATTATAATTTTTTATAAAAAATAAAGGCTAATTCGACACTGTACATGGACTGTACTGTATATAATGACGTGTTGATGTCGTTACACGTTTTTACTGGTACAGATCTGAAATTAGTTTTGCTTATATATTGCTACGAAATTTAATCCCACACCGAATAGGGTTCGTATCACTGGAGTGCGATAAACTACAATTGTCTACGTTTTATTTAAATTAAAACACACACTTTTCTTATTTCTCTTCAGATCAACTATCTGAGTACTTCACCACGTTAATTTATTGTTACACTTTATTACACACGTAAACCTTTACCCAAAAGCTCTTATTTTCACACTGGTTTATCGACCGGACACACTGTATACAGACTTGTCCCGCTATATTCACTTCCGTAAACTGAATGAAACTGAATGAATCCCGAGGGCGAGTGTTCGCCGTCGGAAGTTCCCCTACGGAAATCTCTAGAATGCTCTAAAAATTAGCGTTACGCCGTTGACAGTTGACATCATTTCAACTTCCGCTTCACCAGAGCATTCGAACTTCGACGTCGGTTTGTGTCTCCGTAACAATATTTTGTGTTATGAGAACGAATGTAATATATTAAGTTTTTAGACGTCGTGTAATCTATTCTGCAAGTTTGTTTTTTTAATTCACTATATACGTACATTTGTGTCATAATAATATACATAGGTATATAAATATAAATTCTTTCGCATATTACCAAAAAGAGGCCTTGCTGGATGCTTTGTCCATAAGTAACGATTTTTTATTGGAGATAAGAATGAATCTCTGACCAGTGATGGACTAACGGACCTTAGGTAACTAGGCAAGGGTGCTAGGTCGTGTATATCCCACCAAAATGGATCACGGTTGAATGCGGACACCGGCATATTTGTGTTTGGTTCGAAGAGATCCCTAAACTTATTTCTTGGATGAAAAATTGGAAGTCCTAAATTAAATATAAAGAAAAAAATATACTAACTAAATGTGACAGAAAACGTATAAATGTTGGTAAGATATAATATTACAAGGCATGCAAATACAAATATCATGTAAATCTGTTTACATGTTAGATCTGAGAAAATTATTGTAGAATACAAATTAGTTCAATTCATTATTTCATTATATTAATGGTATTGATAATGTTTTGGACAAATCACTGTTCATTACATTAAAATCGTCACAGTTAAAATAGACATGCGAGCATTTCGCGCACATATTTTTTTCACAAGTTACGTCAGATACTCCACAACCATTCTCCCACTTTCACCCTCACCCCTACATATGACCAATACACAACCAAGATCATTCCTCACGCACAAGGTGCATGATATCCAATGCACACAACTTTTTGCTAATACAAGCATTCCCACGCTATACGCCAGACACAACCCGACACCAATTTCCTTTTTTGCATTCCATTCCCACAGGTCCCCAACAAGCTCCGTTGACAAAACTCGACATGTAGTGAAGTTCAGCTAGGACAGTTTTGTTTTTGATAAGAGTAGTCTTAAGCAGAGTTTTGTTGAGTGCGAACGCGGAGAAAAATAAAGTTGTTCATTCAAATTAAAATTAAAGTGTTTGATTTGCGAATACCATTTTTTTTTTTTAAGTCTATTCAGTGGCAACGAACGTTAATGACGCAGTCGGTACTCGTATGTACGCAAGAAAAAAAAAAAAAGTTATCGCGGTTAACTTTAGTTATTTAACATACGTAAAAGGATCGAAAAAGCCGTTCAAGGATTAGTGAAGATTCTCAATAGTGCTTAGTGCTTAGTACATACTACAAAAGAAAGAAAATCTGCTGAAATATTTATTAAGTGCTAAGATCCGATAAAGGAACACACACAAAAAAATAAAAAATAAGAAGTGCAAAAAGAAAAATAAACAGTGCCGAAAGATTTCTTAACTAATAAAAGTGCTAATATCCGATAAAAGAACACACACAAAAAAAAGAAAAGTGAAAGAAAAAAAAAAAAAAAAACAGTGCCGAAAGGTCCCCTAATTAAGTGATAAAACCAAATAAAATAACTATTACGAAAATCATCATTAGTGCAAATAATAGTGCTACCCTCTCGGGAAAGAGAAGTAGAACCTGCCTGGACAAGCTGAGGAGATCAAAACTATTCGATCTACAAAGAAATTTAGAGAACATGTCAACGACAGACCACAACGTAACTTCACCAGCAGTAGATCCGATAAGATATCTTAACAATTTACCAACGTATGATGGAAGTAGGGATAGCATGTTCCCAACCTTAGGACAGTATGATGCCACTGGCCAAAGTATCTTTTTTGATATAATTAAAAGTAAATTAACAGGCAAAGCAAGAGAAGCAATAGAAATAAACGATAATGTAAAAAATTGGATCGAGGTAATTTTGCGGCATTTTTCTAATATCTTGGTGATAGGAAGTCGGCAGAACAGCTGTACGATGATCTTAGGGGTATCCAGTTTAGACATAATTGTCAGGATTTTTATAATAACATAAAGGCAATATTAAGACGCCTTAATAATAAAACTAAAATAGAACAGGGAAATAACTCTATAGAAATAGAACAAAACTGCAAGACAGCATTGCGTGTATTTATTAACAAAAGTCCCGGACCCATGAAAGGCTTGTTATATTGTAGGGACCCAAAGAACTTAGAACAAGCGATGCAAATCCTCTGGACCTGTTGCAACTGTTGGCATCACTGTCCGAGGTTTAGGTGATGGCATCACTGCTGAACAGACAAGTGATCCGTCTCTCTTACATCCGGCCCTCGATCATCCTACACACGCGCTTTGGACACCCCGTCCATTTTTATATATACATAGGTTAAGTTTAATAAATGAAGTCTATCGAGCGTACTTACTGCCTTTTACTCTTTTAAACTTTAGATTGTGGCGACGAGGATTGTTGGATCATGGATTCTGAGGCGGTCAAACAGATTTTGGCCCAACAGCAAAGTTGGATGGAGAAAATCATTGCCTCCAACAACGAGTTCATGGAGAGGTTATTAAGAGCACCAGCGGCTAGTGCAACGGCATCGATTCCATCGTTTCGCCAATTCGACGTAGAGAAAGAGAGTTGGGAAAACTACCTGTTCCAACTGCAACAACATTATGCAGCAAATTCATTAAACGATGATAATCTACGAAAAACACATTTTTTGGCAGAATGCGGCCCGGCAATTAATGAGTTGCTCAGGAAGCTTTTCGAAACGGAAAACGTAAGTACACACACTTTTAAAGAGCTTACGGAAAAACTAACTAGGCATTTTTCATCAAAAATACATGTTTTGGCATCTCAATGCAAATTTCTTCGAGCAAAGATGTCACCAGGCCAGTCGTATGCGGAGTGGATTGCTGATCTGAAAGGTTTGGCCAGGGATTGTTAATTTGTTTGCGCTGGCGAAAATTGTGGACAGTCATATGCTGATATGATGATCAGAGATATGTTGGTTTTTCACACTCCCCATGATGCTGTTCGTAGCGCTGCTACTCAGCGTAAGAATCCCAAGTTAAGTGAAATAGAAGACATTGTTACTGCGTATGAGTCCACGCAATTGGCAACGGACATTCTGAAAAATCCTTCAGTGGAGGTCAACGCAGTACAATTTTCTCACAATCCCAAAAATGCAAAGAAAGGTCACGTTCGGAAGTCGTGTCTGGGATGCAACACCCATCATGACCGAAATCAGTGTCGGCACCTCCAATCTGTGTGCGACATATGCAAAAAGGTAGGTCACATAAAAATATTTGTTTGTCAACGCGACAAGGTGGATCTTCGCGCAAGAACAATTGGCGCCGCAAGCGATCGAAATCGCGAAGTAGATTTGGCAGTCAGCAGGGGGGAGATAGAGGTGAAGAGAGAGCGTATTCGATCAATCGTTTGGAGGACAGGGATGCGTTTCCGGAGGTTGAAGAGAGAAATTCGTTGGCAACTCTAGAGGTAGTTTCAACGACGTGGGAACCAGAGAGAAAGGGACGCAAGTTGATGGTTACGTTGGAGATAAACAAACATCAAATGATTTTTCAAGTGGACACAGGTGCAACAACTTCGCTCCTAGGGTTGAATGGTTATCGGCAATTATGTGAGCCCAGGTTACTCCCTACTTCACGTGCTCTCAAAGCGTATGGTGATATATCCATACCGGTAAAAGGGGTAATCAATGTTTCAGTGCGATGGCGAGATACGCAGCGTCAACTTGACTTATTAGTAGTAGATGATGAAAGAGCCGTTAATATTATGGGGTTTGACATGTTTGATGTTTTCGGTTTCACTATCAATTATCCGGGGGAAAAGGTTATGCTTATGTCAGGTGATAGTCGGGAACAGCTAGCAAGCTAGGCCCTTTGCGATGAATACTGATCAGTTTTTAGTCCCAAACTGGGATGTAGCAGACGCTTTGTTGCTCATCTCACTCTGAAACCTGACAATCGTCCGAAATATTTTAAGTACCGCCCGTTTCCTTTCGCTCAGAAGGACGCAGTAAAGAAGGAACTTGAACGATTAGCAAAGTTAGGGATTATACGGGCAGTGGAAACCAGCCAATGGGCGGCCCCAGTTGTAGTAGTGAGAAAGAAGAATGGCACTGTTCGTCTATGCGGAGATTTCAAGGTCACCATTAATCCCCAATTGGAGATTGATCGACACCCAGTCCCTAGGATGCAAGAGTTATTTGGCCAACTCCAAGGTGGTCGGTTATTCACAATGGTGGACCTCTCAGACGCGTACCTGCAAATTCCATTGGACGAAGAATCAAAGCGTCTGTGTGTCATTAATACAGAGATGGGTTTATTCCAATATCAGCGACTTCCTTTCGGGACGGCAAGTTCGACAGGAATTTTCCAGCGTTACATAGAACAGCTGACGGCTGATTTGGATTTCTGTGTGGCTTATTTAGATGATATTATTGTGTCAGGTCGAACGAATGCTGAATACCTACGTAATTTAAAGACGTTACTCCATCGTTTAGAAGATCATGGGCTAAAATGCCGATTAGAAAAATGCCAATTTGCTGAAACAGAAATAGAATACCTGGGTCATGTAATTGATGAGAAAGGAATAAGACCATCGGAAGTGAGATTGAGGGCCATCCGTGAGCTTCCCAGACCAAGGAATCTGAAAGAACTTGAAGCCTTTCTGGGTAAGTTAAACTACTACAACCAATTTGTAGAGAACTTTGCGCAGTTAGCGGCTCCCCTTAATAAATTGAGATGCAGTGATGAACCATTCGTGTGGGGTCAACAACATCAGAAAGCTTTTGATAAGTTTAAGGAGACCATTATGAGAGTATCTCGATTGGTCCATTTTCAAAATGAGTTACCGCTTTCTTTGGCGACAGACGCGTCCTCACATGGGATCGGTGCTGTGATCTCGCACACATATCCTGATGGAGTTGAACGGCCAATCGCATTCGCTTCTAAGACGCTAAGTGAAGCTCAAAAGCGATATAGCCAGATTAAGAAGGAGGCTCTATCGATTATATATGGAATAAAGAAATTCCACCAGTACTTATATGGTCGTTCGTTCGAATTGATCACAGATCACCAACCTTTGGTCTCCATTTTCAGCCCAAACAAGAAGTTACCATTAATGACCATCCAACGGTTGCAAAGATGGGCGATAACCTTGATGAGCTATACGTACACGATTCGTTACCGATCGACGAAACTGCACGGAAATGCTGACTGTTTATCGCGTTTACCTATTGGACCCGATGAAGAATTCGATGAATCCGTGGAAGATGATATCAGACTGATTGAAGATGAGTTGAAGGCCTTTCCCGTGAATACCGAAATCATCGCAGCCGAGTCGAAACGTGATGAGACATTATGAAATGTGATATCATATGTTCTGTCTGGTTGGCCAAATTTCATGCCTGCCGCCGAAAATAAATTATTGCCTTTTTTCCGTTGAAAGCTCGCTCTTAGTGTGTGTACTGACGTTCTTCTTTTGCAGACGGAGAGTACGTGCAGGGTTGTTATTCCTGAAGCATTACAACCGAAGGTTTTGCAGATGAAGCAAATTGCGCGGCGATACTGCTGGTGGCCTGGCATTGATACCCAGATTCACAAATCGGTGACGGAATGTCGGGCTTGTCAATTAGTTGCTAATCAGTCGCCGAGGGAATACTCCAGCTGGCCTACAACTGCGAAAGTCTGGGAACGAGTGCACGTTGATTTTGCTGGACCTTTTAAGGGGAGCATGTGGCTGGTAGTGGTCGACTCCAACTCGAAGTTCCCGTTCGTTGTAAAGATGTCTTCGACTACTTCTATGGAAACCATTCAGGCGATACACTCAATTTTTGCATTGGAGGGTCTACCCAAAACGTTGGTATCAGACAATGGTCCCCAATTTAGTTCCAAGGAGTTCAAGAACTTCTGTGCTCGGAACTCAATCCAGCATCTCACGTCCGCTCCTTTCAACCCGGAGTCCAATGGTGTGGCGGAACGAATGGTTCGCACGTTTTAAACGTCATTGTCCAAGATTTTCGGGACTCATCGCAGAGTGATAATGCCTTGACTATATTTTTGGCAATATACCGATCGACACCGGACAACACTGGCGTATCACCGGCAGAAAGATTGCATGGAAGAGTGCATCGGACCGTTCTAGCTGCAATGCTTCCAGAAAAGAATGCGAAGAAGAAATTAGATGTGATTAAACCTAAATTCTCTCCGCAACAATGGGTATTTGTTCGACAGTACTTGAAGAAAGAAAAATGGATACCTGGAGTGGTGATAAAATGTCTTGGTCGGAAGATGTATCTAGTGCAAGTAGACGGCGGCAATTGCAGAAGACATCAAAACCAGCTGCGCGTTCGCCAGGCACCTGAGGGGATAGTAGACATGGCATTGGATGGTAACTTTCTCCCTTTAAATAACTCGTTACCATGTACATCCTTAGGAGATATGGAACACCAAACGCAGTCGCCGTTTTCTACAGTGGATGGATATATGGACCACTGAACGCAGCCGCCGCTTTCTACTTATGATTCCGTGTTGGTGAAGAGCCCCAAGGTAGAAGAACCTATGTATTTGGCATCCTTGCCCAGGGTGTCTCGAGGAAGCTCATCACCTCAGCAGGAGACAAAGCAGCGCCATAAGCAGACTGAAGTAAACGCCATCCCTCGAAGTTGAGAGCGCTTAAGAGCCAAGCGAGTAGGGTTGGCGCCTTGATTAAGTGCGAGGGAGCTATTGCAACTGTTGGCATCACTGTCCGAGGTTTAGGTGATGGCATCACTGCTGAACAGACAAGTGATCCGTCTCTCTTACATCCGGCCCTCGATCATCCTACACACGCGTTTTGGACACGCCGTCCATTTTTATATATACATAGGTTAAGTTTAATAAATGAAGTCTATCGAGCGTACTTACTGCCTCTTACTCTTTTAAATTTATCAGGACCAAATTCCAGAGACAGACAGAACAATACGAGACAACGAAATGACAACACACAGCCTCAAAATACTCGTACGAACGATCGAAATAGCGGGAATTACAGACAACATTTTCGTGAAAACACTACAGGTTCAAGTAACCAGACCAGATTAAGTCAGAGCAACCAAATTAGACTAGGTCAAAGTAACCTATTTAGAACACTCTTGAATAACCCCTTAAGAGCCAAAAGCAATCATAATAATAACACAATAGAACCAATGGACACTTTGTCAGCTGTTACCAGACAAATTAATAAACTGGAAAATAACAAGGATTTTCGGGAAGGAAGCCCAACGGCCGACTACCCTATATAATTGTCAAAGTAAAAAACAATCACATTCTAAGAATACAGATCGATACGGGATCAGAAACCAGTATTCCTTATCCGGGGATATGTCACCCCAAATGACAAACAAAGCTGCGAAAACCCCTCAAAGTCGTAACAACCTGTATAAGTATATAGATAGGAGATTTAAAATCCCATTGTTTAAAGAATTCGGAAAACCAGATAAAACTGCAGAATTATTAGAAATTAAGTTCCACGAAAACATCGACGGGCTAATAGGAAACAATATCCTGTTGCCAATAGAAGCAATCCTCGATTACAAAAGCTATTAGTAATAGCAGAAAATGAAATCCCAATATTCTTCAATAAATACGAAAAGGAGTTAGGCTACCCGTACCAAGAACAAGAACCTAACTTAGAAATTTATTTTACGGAACCGATGAAGGATCTCATCTACAAACAAATCAGGATAAATCACTTAAACGAAGAAGAGATTAAGAAAATATCTCACCATATCTCTCAATATTCGTCAACATTCTACCAAGAAGGGAGTGACTTATCATTCACCAATGCGATTAAGCATAGGATAAAAACAGTGAATGATATCCCTATCTATACCAAAAACTATAGATACCCTGAAATACATAGAAATGAGGTCAAATCTCAAATCCAAGGCATTATCCGACGAAGCGATTCGCCTTACTCTGCTCCTATTTGGATCGTCCCAAAAAAGAGGGACGCATCTGGAAAAGAAAAGTGGAGAATAGTAGTCGACTACAGGAAGCTCAACGAGGTTACTGTGGACGACAAATTCCCAATACCGAATATGGAAGACATATTCGACAAATTGGGATAGTCAATGTACTTCACAACGCTCGATCTAGCCAAAGGCTTCCATCAGATCGAGGTCGCCGAAAAGGATATAAAGAAGACGGCTTTTTCAACCGACACAGGGCACTACGAGTTCGTTCGCATGCCATTCGGTCTGAAAAATGCGCCGGCAACTTTTCAGCGGTTAATGAATTCCGTTCTTAGCGAATTCATAGGAAAAATATGCTGGGTGTATTTGAATGACATAATCATCTTTTCCACCAGCCTAGAGGAACATATTCTCTCTCTCTCTCTCTCGAAAGTACTCAACAGACTCAGAGAAGTGAATCTCAAAGTCCAACTGGACAAAAGTGAGTTTCTGAAAAAAAAAACTGAATTTTTGGGCCATATTGTGACCACGGAGGGTATAAAATCTAACCCTAATAAGATCGCAGCCATTCAAAATTATAAGCTGCCTAGGTCGACGAAACAAATAAAAGCTTTTTTGGGTATCACAGGCTACTACCGTGAGTTTATAAAAGACTACGGCAAAGTGGCAAACCCCATGACAGCCTTTTTAAAGAAGAATGCTAAAATAAACTTAAACGATAAAAATTACATTGAAAGTTTTGAGAATTTGAAAACCTTACATACATCCGCACGAAGTCTCAGATACCCCAACTTCGAGTAAAAATTCACACTTACTACAGATGCATCCAATTATGCAATTGGTGCGGTTTTGAGCCAAGAAAACCACCCAATATGCTACTACAGCCGTACGCTTAACGAACACGAAAGCCGATATTCTAGCATCGAAAAAGAATTACTGGCGATCGTAGAAGCTACGAAATATTTTAGATGCTACCTGTATGGACGAACATTCATAACTATAACCGACCATCGACCCCTAGTTTGGCTGAGTTCGCTCAAAGAACCAAATGCCAAGCTGCAATGATGGAAGATAAAATTAGAAGAATATAATTTTGACATCGAATACGTCAAAGGTAAAGACAATCAAGTAGCAGACGGACTGTCAAGAATGGAAGACAAGATACAGCGCAAATGAGGACAGCAGCGACCTCATCCCTATAGTAAATACACCAATCAATTTGTACAAAACTCAAATAATCCTAAACACAACAGACAAAATCAATAACCACAAAGTTTATAGCGAATTTGGCAAAAGAAGAATAGTTATCGAATTAAGGGATCCTAAAGAAGAATTTTTTTAGACATCATGAGAAAATTCTTTCCAGCGAAGGGTATGGTAGGAATTTTTTTGCAACAATGATCATTTATTCGCCAAATTTCAAAACGTTTATCTAAAATATTTCTGCAAAAACAAACTTTTGAAAGTAATAAAATATAGCAAATTCCTAGGCGATCAAGCAGATGAGGAAAAATTAGTAACGGCAGTCGAGAAAACTCATAAATTATTAAACCACAGAGGAATCAATGAAACATATGCGGAAATTAAGGACATCTATTATGCACCGTGGCGCAGTGAGTAGTGTGTTGGCCTCTGCCGCCGATGGCACGGGATCGAATCCCGACACAGCCATGTCATCGAACGTCTTTTTCACGGTGTTTCTCATCAGCGGGGCTCTGACAAAACCCCCTGTAGTAAAATTGTCATGAAAAGCTTCTCGAAATTCGCCGTTCGGAACCGGCAATAAACTGTAGGTCCCTTTCACCTATGGGGAAATGAAACCATACACAACATGGGTGAATGAGAGAGAAGTTCGGCTCAGGTCCTTCATGGACTGTAACGCCAACATACATACATACACATTATGCACCAAAACTAAAGGACAGGATACAAAGATTTATAAAAAACTGCGATGTCTGCAACAGAAGCAAATACGAAAGACAACCGTACAATACAACATAACGCAAACACCAGATAAGCCCAACCAAATCATCCACATTGACATATGGTATGCTAACATCAACTTAATGTACGTCACAATGTTAGACAAACTCACAAAACATGCTACGGTATATGAAATTAAACACAGAAACTGGACAGCGCTTTTAAAAATTCTCCAACAAAGATTTGCGACCCTCGGCATACCAGAAAAAATAGTCACAGACGGAGAAACTGGCTTTTCCTCAATCTCGATAAAAGAATATCTTAAAGAACAAAACGTTGACCTCCATATAACTACCCCCTACAACAAAAGAGGAAATTCCGATATAGAGAGGTTCCACTCCACCCTTAACGAACACATTAGAACCTTCAGAGCTGACAACAGCAATACAGATACTTTACGTAATATGATTTTTAAAGCCGTGACCATCTATAACAAAACAGTCCACTCAACAACAAGGAAAAGACCAATCGGCTTCCTTAACGGAACTATAAAAAACGAACAATACAACGAAATAACAGAATAAGTTAGGAAAAAAAGGAAAAGTACATAAATAAGCTCAACAAAGGTAGGACAGACATTGAATTTACAAAACAAAGGCATAGGTATCTAAAAACTAGAGGTAATAATAAACTTGAGGGCGCCGTGGCGCAGTAGTTAGTGTGTTGGACTCTGACGCACGATGAGCGAGTTCGGATCCCGATAACACCAACGCCATCGAATGTTTATTTCGCGGCGTCCCTCCTCGGCGGGGTACTGGCAAAACCCCCGTAGTATGACTTGCATAGAAATAGCTTCTCGACTCACGCCGTTCGGAATCGGCATTAAACTGTAGGTCCCTTTCACCTGTGTGAAAAATGGAATCACCACAACATGGGTGATTGAAGGGAAGCTTGGCTCTGGTCATTCATGGGCTGTAACGCCACCAAAGAAGAAGAAGAATAATAAACTTAAACCCTCCCATGAGAAATCAGATGTTGCAGTGTTAGACAAAGATCACATTCAAAACGAAAAAGGAAATACTTTTTACAAAGACCAAGTGAAGCGAATATATAAATATGAAAACGATTAATTTCAGGTACTGATCTTACTAACTTGTATTCTGGCAACCCAATCACAACGTATCGACGTACAAGACTTTAACAGCGGACAGGGATATGTGACAATACAAGACGAACGACAACAGGTAGTGACTAACTATACAAAAATACTCCACAGTGTAAATCTTACTTTATGGACGGAAAGCCTAAATATAATAGAACACAATATAAACAGACTGAACTACAAGAACAAATATCCAACAATGACACACGACTTCAACAATTTAGCTAGGGAAATAGAAAATCTATTAGGAAATAGCCACCACAAAACAAGAAGAGGACTAATTAACGTAATTGGCAAAGGTCTTAAGTATTTAGCAGGGACCATGGACTATGACGATGAACTAAAGATAAAAAAGAGTTTAGAAACAAACGAGAAGAACAATAACAATTTAATAAGCGGACTAAATGACCAGATAAAAATAAACTACCATTTTAACGAAATAATAGACAATATTACGAGGCATATTAACGAACAATTGGTGATCCTAGAAAACGTCGTAAATCAGGAATTTTCCGAAATAGTTGAAATACAACAAGCTTTCCAGATACAGTACGACTTACAATTATTAAGGGAACAAGTCAAGAAAATTAAAGAAAATTGATTGTTAAGCCAATTAGGAGTTCTAGGAAGAGACTAACTATCACCAAAAGAAATAGAAAAATTGAACATATTGTTACGAATTTATTCAATCCCCACACCAAATAGGGTTCGCACCACTGGATTGCGATAAACTACAATTGTCCTTTTTATTTAAATTGAAACACACACACACTTTTAATTCTTTCACCACAGATCAATTATCTGTGTAGCTTCACCACTTTTCTTTATTATCCAATACTATTCACTTTAAACTTTATTATCCAATACTATCCACTTTAAACTTTATTACACAATACACAAACCTTTATTGAAAGCTTTTCTTTTCACCTTGGTTGATCACACCGTCTTGTCACACGCTGTTTTATACCACAAACTGAATGAATGTCGTTGGCGAGTGTTCGCGCTTATATAGCTCTCGGTCCACCATCTCGAACGTTCGCCGTTGGAAGTTCCCCATCGGAAATCTCTAGAACGCTCTGACAATTCCATTGGAAGTTGACATCATTCCCATCCCCGCTTCCAGAGAGTTTTCGAACTTAACGGTCCGCTTGCATCTCCGCAACAATATTCGAAAACTCTCTGGAAGCGGGGATGGGAATGATGTCAACTTCCAATGGAATTGTCAGAGCGTTCTAGAGATTTCCTATGGGGAACTTCCAACGGCGAACGTTCGAGACGGTGGACCGAGAGCTATATAAGCGCTAACACTCGCCCTTGACATTCATTCAGTTTGTCGTATAAAACAGCGTGTGACAAGTCGGTGTGATCAACCAAGGTGAAAAGAAAAGCTTTCAATAAAGGTTTGTGTATTGTGTAATAAAGTTTAAAGTGGATTGTATTGGATAATAAATAAAAGTGGCGAAGCTACACAGATAATTGATCTGTGGTGAAAGAAATAAAAGTGTGTGTGTTTAATTGGGAAAACGTAGAAAATTGTAGTTTATCGCAATCCAGTGGTGCGAACCCTATTTGGTGTGGGGATCGAATAATTCGTAACATTTGGTGTCAGAAGTGGGATTGCGAATAAGCGAGTGAAACTTTATTTGAGTTGTGAAGTGAATTATTGCAAAAGTGAAAAAATGGTGAAATTAGATAAGTTGACCATTGAACAACTGAAAAAAGAGCTGGATGCTCGGGAATTATCCACAGTGGGAAGTAAAGCCAACCTGGTGGAGAGACTGCGATCGGCGTTGCAGGAAGAAGGTGTCGACTGGGAGAGTTATGAATTCCGGGTGGAGAAGCCGTCGACATCCACTGAGCCAGCGTTCGATATGCAGCAAATTCTCGCGGCTCTTAATGCTATGAGTCAAAAGATGGAGGAAAACTCAACTTCCCTGAGCCAGAAACTAGATCAAAAGCTGGAGGAAAATTCCATCTCCCTGAGCCAGAAACTAGATCAAAAGCTGGAGGAAAATTCCACTTCTCTGAGTCAGAAACTGGAGGAAAATTCCACTGCCGTAAGTAGGAAGTTGGAGGAAAATTCCACTTCCCTGAATCAGAAGCTGGAAGAGATGCTAGAGAACACTCGAGAAAGCTTGAGAGACATCCAGCAAGCTGTCAACGATCGATTCCAAGACGTGGAAGAGAAAATCGAGACCCTGGACAAGAAGGTTCTCGATCTGGAAAGTAACCAGGAAAAGGTAATCGAGACACTAGAATCGAGGTTCGACAAGAAGGTTCTAGATCTCGAAAACAATCAAGAAAAGATAATCGAGACACTGGGATCGAGGTTCGACAAGAAGGTTCTGGAACTCGAGAAAACTATCCAGAACGTGCAGTCGTACCGACTGCAGTATCAAAATTCACAGCTCCCAATTTCGACGGCAAGAGCGCTTTTAACATCTTTAAGCTCCAGTTCGAGACAACAGCGGAACGGAATCAATGGGGAGAGGAGGATCGTGTGGCTGCCTTAGTAATTTCCCTTAAAGGTGA
Organism: Eumerus sabulonum; assembly: GCA_951905685.1. Lineage (NCBI taxonomy): Eukaryota > Metazoa > Arthropoda > Insecta > Diptera > Syrphidae > Eumerus > Eumerus sabulonum. The sequence goes on from OX645060.1 coordinate 76,707,383, forward strand.
AGCAGCTGACGTTCTACAGACCATCCCGGAGACCCATAGAAGGAACTACACAGCCATATGGAAAGCTCTTCATCGAAGATACGGCAGTGAGCACATGCAGGAGATGCACAAGCTGGAACTCAAAGGACGCAAGCAGCGTAGAAACGAGACCATCCAGCAGTACGCTGCCGACATCGAGAGGCTGTCTCATCTAGCCTACGTGGATGTTCCAGTTGATGTGGTGGAGAAACTAAAAACGGATTCCTTCATCCAAGGGCTAAGGGATCCCGATACGCAACGAAGCCTGATTCTCCTGCCGAAGACATCTTTCAAGGAGACAGTTGCCAGCGCTCTCGCATGTGAAACATCGCTCTTGATATGAAGACCTTCCATCAAATTACGGCGCATATCTCAAGATCAGGATAGTTCCAGAACAACAACGGCGAGTAGGAGTGGTTCATTCCCGGGTAGATGCTACATCTGCGACCAGCAGGGGCACATTGCGAGGAACTGCCGTCTGCGAAGGAAGCGTTCGAGGTCTAGTTCGCCAAAAAGAGACCAAGGGAGTGAACGCGAACGTGGAGGTGCAAAAGGTGCACCTAACAATCCGTTAAACTAAAACGAGTCAGTGCAGAGGGGCATGCGCTGGCTCCCACATTGGAGTGCCCCAGCATCCTCGTATCCCGAATCTGTAGAGGTGCGACCAGCCTAGTAATCGAGGGAACGATGGACGGGCGACGATATCTGCTGACGTTGGACACGGGCGCAACTCATTCAGTCATCCGAAGCGGATTGGTTTCTGACATCGAACCCTTTTCCGAGGTAGGGCTTCGTACAGTAACTGGTGAGAAGGCGGAAGTTAAGGGAAAGGTCCAGAAAAGAGTTACGATGGGGACCATCGAGTTTCAGCATGATTTCATAGTTGCGGACATCACTGATGACATCATAATCGGCGTCGACTTTATGATTAGGCATGGCTTCACATTGGATCTCAACCGAAAAGTGATGAAGTATGGCAACTTGGAGCTCCCATTAACCATAGATAATGGACAGGGTAACAAGGTCAGGCGAATAGTCGTGCAAGCGCGCCAAACAGTTCCCCCGAATGCAGAAGCTGTGGTTTGGGCAAAGATAGAAGAGGATGCGGGGACAAGCCGAATGTGGGTGGTCGAACCCGACAAAAGAAATCGACCCAGCGATATAGTTGTTGGAAGGGCTCTCGTGGAACCCCGACAAGACCAATTGGTTCCAGTACGAGTCCTGAATCCTGCCAGTACACCTAGGACAATATACAAGGGAACAACGATCGCTCAATGCCAAGAAGCTGCCGCTATTGTGAACTGCGAAGATCAGAAACATCAGGAAACCCAGAAAAACAAACCGTTCTTGAAAACAATGGCCAGAGAGTGGACGCAACATCTAGTGGAGAAGCAAAAAAGTAAAGCACTCTCCCTGCTTCGTAAATATTGGACAGTTTTTGCAGATGGTAAGAACTGTGGAAGAACATCAATTGTGAAGCACAGAATAGACACAGGGGACTCTAGACCCATCCGGCAACCACCGAGGAGGGTACCTTTGGCGAAAGAAGGAGAGGTGATCAAACTAATCGACGAGATGGAAAAGGAGGGCGTGATCGAACCATCTGCAAGCCCATTGAGTTCTCCAGTAGTGCTAGTTAAGAAGAAGGATGGAAGCACCCGATTCTGCGTGGACTATAGGAAGCTGAACGACGTCACGAAAAAGGACAGCTATCCTTTACCAAGAATCGACGACACCTTGGACACACTATCTGGTGCAAAGTGGTTCTCGACGCTGGACTTGCAAAGTGGATACTGGCAAATAGAGCTTGACCAGCAAGACAAGGAAAAGACCGCGTTCACCGCCGGGGGAGAGTTGTGGCAGTTCTCTGTGATGCCCTTCCGTCTTTGCAATGCGCCAGCCACATTCGAGAGACTTATGAACCGGGTACTAAGAGGACTTCACTGGAGGACTTGCCTTGTCTATCTGGATGACATAATTGTCATGGGCAAGGATTTCGACGATCACCTTAAGAAGCTTGAAGAGGTACTGGAACGTATTCAAGCAGCCGGATTGAAATTGAGCCCGAAGAAATGTTCGCTCTTCCAGAACGAGGTGAAGTACTTGGGACATATGGTGACTGCAGAAGGAGTCCATACAGATGAAGAGAAAATCTCAGCGGTTAAGGAATGGCCGCGGCCGAAGAATCTTCATGAGTTAAGGTCATTCCTGGGACCTTGCACATATTACAGGCGATTCATCCCAGGATTTGCAGACGTTGCTAGCAGTTTGCACGAGCTTATCAAAAAGAATCGGCCATTCAAGTGGGAGAAGCCGCAGGAGGAAGCGTTCATTCACCTGATGGAATTGCTCTGCAGTGCGCAGATTCTTGCATATCCTGTCCCGGGAGAAAAGTTTATTTTGGACACAAATGCGAGCGGACATGGAATCGGAGGAGTACTCTCTCAAATGATTGACGGGCGAGAACGGGTCATCGCTTACTACAGTAGGATCCTATCGAAGCCGGAGAGGAACTACTGTGTAACTAGGAGGGAGCTTTTAGCCGTGGTTGACTGTGTCAAGCATTTCCACAAATATCTCTATGGCCAAGCTTTTCATCTTAGGACGGACCACGCAGCGTTGAGATGGCTGCTGCAGTTCAAAAACCCGGAAGGCCAGCTTGCTAGATGGATAGAGAGAATCCAGAGTTATGACTTCAGTATCGAACACCGGAAGGGAAGCAGTCATGGAAATGCGGATGCATTATCGAGGCGACCTTGCGATGTTGAATGCAAACATTGTTCACGCGCCGAGACCAAGGAACAGGTCACCGACATCCGTTGTTTCCAGGTGCTGCCAGATGATTCCTGGACTGTCGAGAAGGTCGGAAGGAAGCAGCGAGAAGATGCCGATCTGGCAGTCATCATCGACTACCAGGAACGAGGTTTTCGACCAACTTGGCAGCAAATATCCAGTGAAAGCCCAATCGTGAAAGCTTACTGGGCTCAATGGCAGAGTTTGAAGCTGAAGAACGGTTGCCTCTACCGCAGTTGGGAAAGTGAGGACAGGAACATTGTAAACGATCTGCTGTTAATTCCAAATGGACAAATCGACGAGGTCATCCGAGAATACCACGAGGGACCAAGCGGGGGTCATCTCGGTGTTAACAAGACTGTAGGAAAGATCAAGAGACGTTTCTACTGGGTAGGATGCCATGAGTCGGTTACGCGTTTCATTCGCAGGTGTGAACAGTGTGCGAAGGCAAAGGGTCCAGTTAGGAAAACTCGAGGAAATATGCAGCAATACAATGTTGGAGCACCGTTCGAACGTATCGCAATGGACATTGCAGGCCCATTCCCAACGAGCAACGCTGGAAACAAGTACGCGCTGGTGGTGATCGATTACTTCAGCAAGTGGCCTGAGGTGTTTTGCATCCCGAACCAGGAAGCCAAAACCATTTCGGATGCATTTGTGAATAACTGGGTTTCGCGTTATGGAGTACCAATGGAACTGCACTCAGACCAAGGGAGAAACTTCGAGTCGTCGGTGTTCAAAGAACTCTGTGACATGCTAGGTATCAGAAAGACGCGGACAGCACCATTACACCCACAATCTGATGGCATGGTCGAAAGGTTCAACCGGACGATGGAGGAATACCTGAGAAAAGTCGTCGTCGGAGATCAGAAGGACTGGGATGAACATCTTCCCCTTTTCTTAATGGCATACCGTTCGGCACAGCACAATTCAACGGCAACAACACCCGCCGAAGCCATTTTTGGAACTGATCTCCGACTTCCGTCGGACTTGAAGTTCGGCGTGGTACTACCGACAACTAGCGGCAGGGAGGACTTCGTAACTGAAAAGAAGGAACAGCTGAACTCCATCCATCAGTTCATCCGGGAGCGACTGAACTTGGTCAGCGATAAAATGAAGGCGCGATACGACTTGAGGGCGAATACTTCTGGATTCAAGACCGGACAATTGGTATTGCTGTACAACCCACAACGGAAAAAAGGCTTGTGCCCCAAATTGCAATCAGCCTGGGATAGACCATATGAGGTCATCAAGAAACTCATTGACGTGGTATACCGGATACAGCAGAGGGGAAACAGAGGGGCGAAGTATAAAATTGTCCACGTAGAGAGGTTAGCACCATATTACGGAGAAGGGTCCAATCGCTTGTTCGAGGACGAACAAGCTTAGGAGGAGGGCAGTGTTGCGGAGATGCAAGCGGACCGTTAAGTTCGAAAACTCTCTGGAAGCGGGGATGGGGATGATGTCAACTTCCAATGGAATTGTCAGAGCGTTCTAGAGATTTCCTATGGGGAACTTCCAACGGCGAACGTTCGAGACGGTGGACCGAGAGCTATATAAGCGCGAACACTCGCCCTTGACATTCATTCAGTTTGTGGTATAAAACAGCGTGTGAGAAGTCGGTGTGATCAACCAAGGTGAAAAGAAAAGCTTTCAATAAAGGTTTGTGTATTGTGTAATAAAGTTTAAAGTGGATTGTATTGGATAATAAATAAAAGTGGTGAAGCTACACAGATAATTGATCTGTGGTGAAAGAAATAAAATTGTGTGTGTTTTTAATTGGGAAAACGTAGAAAATTGTGGTTTATCGCAATCCAGTGGTGCGAACCCTATTTGGTGTGGGGATCGAATAATTCGTAACAATATCAATTTACAAGCTGACAGACATAAGAAGCTCTGTTATTTTACACGAAGACCAACTCATTTTTGTTTTGATGATTCCAATTTACTCTAACGCAAATTCCACAGAATTCTCATTGAACCCATTCCAAACAAAGATAATTTTGAACTAGTGACATCATACAAGCCATTCATTACTGACGGAATCTTAAATTATGAAGATTTAAAAAAAACAGTAAGTGAGAATAGCTTAAGAATAATACAAGATAATTGCATTTTAAATATATTCAAACCACACCCAAAATGTGATTTTGAAATAAAACAAATTACAAATAATATTGTAGTAACTAAAAACGTTCCATATACATCAATCAAACATACTTGTAATAATTATAGTTTAAATATAATGGGAAACAATGTTATACGTTTCGAAAACTGTAAATTTACAATAAGCAACGTTACATATGAACATTTTCTTATATATGATAACTTCGTTATACCTAGTTTTAGTAATTCGACCATACAAAAAATTGTAATGAACTTCACTACAGAACAAATGCATGTCAAACATATGGAAAACAGAAAATTAATCGAAGAGATAAAATCGAGAAACATTACACACGAACTCATAAATTTAGGACTATTTTTTATAATTACCCTAATCCTATTTGCGATCATTTTATCAACTCATAAAAAAAACAATAAAGATATTAGTAAAGCAAATGTTAAAATCGAAATAAATAACTTGGATTCTCCGGTGAAGAATCTTAAGGGGGGAGGAGTTACGTCAGATACTCCACTACCATTCTCCCACTTTCACCCTCACCCCTACATATGATCAATACACAACCAAGATCATTCCTCACGCGCAAGGTGCATGATATCCAATGCACACAACTTTTTGCTAATACAAGCATTCCCACGCTACACGCCAGACACAACCCGACACCGATTTCCTTTTTTGCATTCCATTCCCACAGGTCCTCAACAAGCTGTTTTGTTTTTGATAAGAGTAGTCTTAAGCAGCGTTTTGTTGAGTGCGAACGCGGAGAAAAATAAAGTTGTTCATTGAAATTAAAATTAAAGTGTTTTATTTGCGAATATCGTTTTTTTTAGTCTATTCAGTGGCAACGAACGTTAATCACAATGTCAACGTTTTGCTCCATTTTTGAATTAAAGCAACTTTACAAACCTATTAACTAACAAATTAAAGCTTAGTCGACAACGTTTCAAACGAATGGCCACATAACACCTGTTTAATTATCTTCTTTATTTAGATTTAACATAAAAAATGCCAACAATTATATCTCAGATCCGATATTTAAAAACAGTGGAAGATAATTTTACAGTTTTTAAATTTAGTTAGTTTAGTTAATTTATTATATTATTAATATAAGTACGATGAAAACAATTGTTATTAATTACCGCTAGCATCATATGCAATTTCATTCGGTCTTGGTCCCCATCGTCCGGGTTTCACGGGCGTAGGTGAACCAGCACGGACGAATGATATAGGCGATCCACACTTACTTGAAAATAAATCATCTGCTAGATAATCCACTAAATTTTCACGTACTGGTCGAAGTACCGAAGGAGAAAGACTTGATGATCTTTTATTTGAACTATGTTTTGGTACACATAGTAATCTATCTATGCTGCCAGCCCTCGGGTAAAATTGAATTTTATTGGGCGACGCAGAACGACGAGCTGAAATAGAAGTGATACAATTAAGACAAAGATAAATAATTTATTTATATGTATTACAATATAGATGTCAAATATCTACTCAAAGTAAACCACAATATGAAGCATGTGTTTCGGCACATTAAGTATTGGTTTTTTTTTTTTTAATTAACTGGTTCTATTGACTAATTTTCGTATTGTAATCTAATTCTAGTTATACCAATATTGAGTTTGGAGCCATTTTACTTATTAAGTAGATTTAAAAAATCGCAATCCTTACGCAACCCTCCAAAAAAAGGGATTTGGACAATGCGGCTTTTTCCCTTTTATTGTATGTTGGGCGTTACAGCCCATGAAGGACCAGAGACAAGTTTCTCTCAATCACCCATATTGTGTGTGATTTACTTTTCGCACAGGTGAAAGGGACCTACAATTTAATGCCGATTCCGAGCGGCGTGAGTCGAGAAGATTTTTCATGGCAAGTTTACTACGGGGGGTTTTTCCAGTAGCCCGCCGAGGAGGAGCGTTGCGAAATAAACATTCGATGGCGTTGGTGTTATCGGGATCCGAACTCGCTTATCGTGCGCCAGAGTCGAACACACTAACCACTGAGCCACGGCGCCCTCCCCTTCCCCTTTATTACAAATAATATTGTTACGAAATTAAATCCCATTTCAAATAGGGTTCATATCACTGGATTGCGATAAACTACAATTGTCTACGTTTTATTCAAATTAAAACACACACTTTTCTTATTTCTCCTCAGATCAACTATCTGAGTATTTCACCACTTTTATTTATTGCTAAACTTTATTACACACGCAAACCTTTACGAAAAGCTTTTATTTTCACACTGGTTTATCGACCGAACACACTGTATACAGAATTGTCACACGCTATTCACTTTCGTAAACTGAATGAATGCCGAGGGCGAGTGTTCGCGCTTATATAGCCCTTTTTTTTTTTTTTTTTTTTTATGGACACACGCGCACTCAAGGCTAAGGTCTTATAACGTTACGTTGTGCTGACATGTGTGTGTGTTGACATTGGTCTTAAAAAATGTCTGCATATTGTATTGAGAGGGGAAGACCGAACGAGGTAGCGCGTTCCACATTCGTGTGGTTCGGTTGGAGAAAGAGTCTCTGTATTCGACAGTACGACCGAAAACGGGCTTCAGCGTGAATTCATGCGCATTCCGGGAGAGACGTGTATCGCGGGAGAAGCTTTGAAGGGGCAGAATGCAGCTGGCTATTTCATCAGAGCATTTATGGTGAAAATAACGATAAAGCAATGAAAGACAGGAGACGTTCATACGGTGACCCGGCGAGTGTAATGAGCTTGTGATGCTGGAATCTCCTATGAGTTTTATCGCACGATTTTGAATTATGTCAAGTAAGTGCAGTGAGGTCTTAGATGCGCCAGACCAGACATGAGCGTTGAACTCCAATTTAGGGCGAATGAACGCCTTTTAAATTATAGCCAGAAGAATCTCTTGCATCTGTATAGGAAACCTAGGCCTTTCGCGGCATTCTTAGCGACACTAAATATGTGATCATTCCAACAAAGGGTGTCACTGATGCACATACCCAGGATGGAAAGCTTGTCGGTTTCAGAGATACAAGTGCCATTCATGGATAGTGGCAATGGGTCAGTGTTACTCTTTAGTGACAGAAGACAGCATTGTGTCTTGGAAGCATTCAATTCCACTCTATTATTTTTACCCCATTGGATGATGCTGTCAATATGGGAATTTAATGAGCTTAACATAGGCTGCCGCTAACTATTTACAACCGAAGTGCAGGGTCGTAAAGAAGTGAACGAATATGATAAGCTGAAGGTACTGTCGTCAGCGAAGGAGTGGATTGGATTAGAAGTAACAGACAAGAGGTAATTTATAAAAATTAGAAAGAGTGTTGGAGACAAAACGGAGCCCTGGGGAACACCAGCATTTACAAAGTGAGTATCGGACTTGAATCCGTCCAAGACAACTTGAATTGAACGATTCGAAAAGTAGCTTCTAATCCATAGAAGAAGAGAGTCGTCGATCCCGAATGCACGCATTTTCGACAAAAGAGCTTCGTGCCAAACTCTGTCAAATGCTTTCGAAATATCAAGCGCAACTACTTTGCTCTCACCTGCCTGGTGGAGTGAGCTATTCGACTTCTCGGTGAATTACACAATCAAATCTCCAGTGGATCTGTTGCTGCGGGAGCCATACTGCTGGTTATTGAGGAGTTTCTGCGACTCGAGATATTTCACTAGCTGACGATTTATCAGCGTTTCCATGACCTTGGAAAGAAAGAACGTTAGTGCAATGGGTCGGTAATTGGGGAGAGAAGAAGCTTCGCCTTTTTTGGGAATGGGCTTGACGAATGCTGTTTTCCACCTAATCGCGTAGAGTCCACAGGAGTAGTTAAGGTGAAAAAACTTACGCAGTGGTTTTGCCAGCGTAGAAGAACACCTCTTCAGATTTATTGGGGAACTAACATCTGGACCAGCGGATTGGTGTATGTCAGGTTCTTTAAGAACCCTTGCAACTGTATGAGTACGGAAGTAAATTTGTCCCATGGTAGAATTAATGTACTCCAGAACAGGCGGAGACAAAGATGATCTGGGAAGCTGCGAAATGGGCAGCAAGCAGATTGGCTCTGTCTAAGGGTTTGACAGCTGGAGTGTCATTGTGGATGAGCGTGGGTATAGGCGACGAGACGGAGTTCTTGATGTTTTCGACGAAAGACCAAAAACTTTTGCTACCTTTGGGACATTGTAGGATCTTACGCCTCAGTTCTTGGTCGTGTAAAAATTTAGCTCGTCGGATGAGGGAGTCATTTCTGGCTTGTATATATCTTTTTCGGTTTTCAGTGGTGTTTGCTTTATAATTCCGAAAGCCTATCTCTCTCAACCTAATAACCTCTTTACAGCTCAAGTCAAACCATGCATTATCCTCTGGCTTAATACTTTTTATCTTGTTGAGGATGAAAGTGGTTATGCCAGTATGGATAATATTTGTGATCATATCTGCTTCGCCGTCCACGTCATTGTCGAGGAAGCACAACGACCAGTTAAATCTCTGAAAGGCCACACCAATAAGCTTTCTTATATATCCATACTATTCTTTTTGGAGCTTAATTCTGGGTTAATTGATCCAACCCAGCGAAAATTTCGACATACCTTCCTTCGGGTGTTGTCTGTCCAGAATGTCGAAGCCACTGAGAATTGTGAACATTGAAGTCGCCCGCTATAACGATTTCAGTGCGAAGAAACAGGGAAACAATTATTTGGATGGAGTAGGACAGTGCATCAAACGAGTCGAACGTGATGTCTCTGTCCAGGTTTTGGCTGCTGTAAAGAAAACAGTAGTGAATTGTGTGCTTACGAAGAGTGAATTTGAGCCTTAAGAAATTAAATTCCGAGGTGGATGTTTGGCTATACTGCGGAAGCAGCTGGTAAGCGATATTACTACGGACATAGATGGCGAGACCGCGGTGAGAAACGAATAATGGCAGTAAGCTATATCCAGGAAGACTAAAATCCGAGGGATCGAACTTTTCGTCAACCTGTGTTGCACAAGGTGCCAAAACTGCCGGTTTGATGGAGAGAGAGATGGACATACGTGGCAAAGAAATTCTGTCTTAACCCACGAATGCTGCAGAATTGTAAATCAAATTCCTCCAGCAACACAACACGCAAAACATTGACGGACGCAACACCAACTAAGCAGAGCCGCGAAGAGAAGATCCACCGTCAGCGATGCAAAAACAAACTACCGTATGTGTTGTGCCCTTACAGTAGTAAGTTCCGCCTCACCGACACGAATCAACACTCACGACCCGCTATACGTAGTAGTCTTAGCACTCACTCAGTTTGCGTAGTGAGTGCCAACACCCGCCGAGGAGGGAAGGAGGTGGAGAGCCTGCCCGACACAACGTTTATCTGCACTGCACTGCACTTTTTAGCTTTCTTTTTTTATTTTATTTTATTTTAATTGATTTTAATGCACTGTTGTGCTGTGCACACACACGGTTTTTTTTTTTTTTTTGTTTCCGCACGTATTTGTTTTTCTTTCTTTGTTTTCGGCAACGTAAATGTGTACGTCCGCGCACGACGGCTGTCAACGGCACATCACCTCGGTCCACCTTCTCGAATGTTCACCGTCGGAAGTTTCCCTACGGAAATCTCTAGAATGCTCTGACAATTAGCATTACGCTCTTGTTGACATCATTTCAACTTCCGCTTTATCAGAGCATTCGAACTTCGACAGCTAAATTCGAACTTAACTGTCGGTTTGTGTCTTCGCAACACTGCCTTCCTCCTAAGCTTGTTCGTCCCCGAACAAGCGATTTGATCCTTCTCCGTAGTATGGCGCTAATCTCCCTTCGTGGACAATCTTATATTTCGCCCGTCTGTTTCCCGTCAGCTGTATTCGGTATACCACCTCACTGAGCTTCTTGATGACCTCATATGACCCGTCCCAGGCTGATTGCAGTTTTTGGCGCAAGCCTTTTTTTCGTTGTTGGTTGTACAGCAATACCAATTGTCCTGTCTCGAATCCAGAAGAGTTCGCCCTTAGGTCGTACCTCGCCTTCATTTTATCGCTGACCAAGTTCAGTCGCTCCCGGATGAACTGGAAGATCAATTCCAAAAATGGCTTCAGCTGGTGTTATTGCCGTTGAATTGTGCTGTGCCGAACGATACGCCATTAAGAAAAGGGGAGATGTTCATCCCAGTCCTTCTGATCTCCAACAATGGTTTTGGCTTCCTGGTTCGGGATGCAGAACACCTCAGGCCACTTGCTGAACTTATCGATCACCACCAGCGCGTTCAAGCGTTGCTCGTTGGGAATGGGCCTGCGATGTCCATGGCGATACGTTCGAACGGTGCTCCAACATTGTACTGCTGCATATTTCCTCGAGATTTCCTAAGCGGCCCCTTTGCCTTCGCACACTTACACGATTCGCACACGATTCAAGGCATCCTACCCAGTAGAAACGTCTCTTGATTTTTTTTACAGTCTTGTTAACACCAAGATGACCCCCACTTGGCCCCTCGTGGTAATCTCGGATGACCTTGTCGATTTGTCCCTTTGGAATTACTAAATATTTGGATATCACTGGATATTTGCTGCCAAGTTGGTCGAAAACCTCGTTCTTGGTACCCGATGATGACCACTAGATCGGCATCTTCTGCCTGCTGTCTTTCGACCTTCTCGACAGTCCAGGTATCTTCTGGCAGCACATGGAAACGACGGATGTCGGTGACCTGTTCCTTGGTTTCGGCACGTGAACAATATTTGCATTCAACATCGCAAGGTCGCCTCGATAATGCATCCGCATTTCCATGACTGTTTCCCTTCCGGTGTTCATTCATTTCATTTCATTTCATTTATTTATATTATAATTTTAACTTGATACTACAAGATGTCTTATCTTATAATTAAGTATCTAAAATTAATATTACAAATAAGTTTAACATTAAATCGACAAAATGGGCAAAATTTGGCAGATATTACTTACTTATTAGCTTTAATTCGAGAGAATTGAGAATAGTTTTCTGCGAAATGTGGCTGGTGAAGTGATATTCGGCAGCTCCTGAGGAAGACTATTCCACAGACGAGCAGATTGAACAAAGTAAGACCGTTCTCCAATTGTGTGTGCAAAACGCGGGATTATTAATTTTAGCCCTCTGCGGGACTGAGCAAAAAGAATCATTTCGCGTAAGTAACTAGGACAGTTACCGTGGATGATGTTAAACAACTTTATTATATTCCTAAACTTATAATACACATCAAGTTTTAAGCCGAACAATGATTCGTTTAGGTGGGAAACACTTCTATACCTTGGAACATTGTGAATGAACCGAATACAATCATTAAAAGCTCCATTTATTTTGCGGATGCAATCGTAATCAAGACAAGAATACACGGAACAATTAAACGTGAAAAAAACCGGCCAAGTGCGAGTCGGACTCGCGCACGAAGGGTTCCGTACTATTATGTATAAAAACGGCAAAAAAAGCATGTCTGTTGTATGGGAGCCCCATTTATACATATATTTATTATATTCTGTCTAAGTATATACAGAAATACATAATCAGTGACATTTTATTCTCACTTTTCGGATAGTTAAAATCTAGAATGTTGTAATTTTTAGAAAATACTCATTTTTTGAGTGATTGCCAATTTGGGTTTAGACGTGGCAAATCGACTGAAACTGCTTTATTGAAATTAACTGGTGAAATATATAATAGTCTGAACACTTCTCAAACACCATCAACATTATTTGTTGATATCAGTAAGGTCTTTGATATGGTTAATCATACTTTGCTACTCGATAAACTTAACAAAGCGGGTTTCAGAGGCTCCATTTATAAATGGTTTTCTTCTTATTTATTCAACCGTTATCAAGTTGTGAAAATTAGGAATGTTTACAGTTCTATAGACTTCTTAAATATGGGTGTTCCCCAAGGAGCAGTATTGGGCCCAATCCTTTTTCTAATTTATGTTAATTCGTTTTTCTTACAACCTTTTAAAGGCAAAATAACTGCCTTTGCTGATGAAACATCTCTTTTCCACTCAAACACTAACTTAATTGATAGTTTTGCAGATGTTAATAATGACCTAGATATGTTAAGGGGATAGTTTAATTATCATAAACTAATAATTAGCAACAAAACGAAGTACATGATATCTAATATCAATGGTACAGTTTTCAGAGACCTTCCCTTATATTATCATGCACCATTGTGTAATCGATTTGTTCTTGAAGATATAGTATTCAACAATCAAGAATGTTTGAAAATTGCTTCTTGATTGAACACGTGGACAGTTTTAAATATTTAGGTGTTATATTGGACCAACAACTTTGTTGGAAAGACCATTCAATATATTTGAAACAGTATCTAAATGGGGTTATAAGATAATTATTCCATCTCAGTTGTACTGCAATCCCTACCCGTTTTAAAATACTAAATGTATACTCGCACCGATATGGAACTAGCAAAAACATGTCCATGTCCGGAACTAAATGTATTATCGCACCGATATGGAACTAGCAAACCATGTCAATGTCCGGACCTGAATGCATACAACTGAAATTATTGCTCGAGATGTTCGAGAAAAAAAAACAACTTTTCCGTTTTTCCAACCGCTTTATTCAACTCGCACTTCACAACTGAACTTATTATAATTATCTTTTCTTATGTCTAATGTCTACTTAGCAAATCCAACTTCGTCGCCGCACAGATTAAACTGTTGATTCAGCTTTTCGGATGCGCGTGCAATTCGTAATCCAGATATTTATGCACTTTTCCTAATGCAGGTGAGTGCACCCGTTTATGCTACCGAAAATATCGAGTGACCGGCTGTGGAATGCACGGGATATGTGATCTGACTGGGAATGGAATGCATAGGATATGTAACCTACATACACATGTATGACATTCGTTCACGAAATGCGGTGCGGGCATTATATTCTTTCATTTCTTTTCTTCATTTCAGTTCAAGTGTGCTGTACAGTGTACACCAACTGTTCGAGCTTTATCGCCACATCTCCATACTTTTGGGTTTCTTGAAAACTACGGGGTATAACTCATACCGTATGAGAAGCATGTTCGTTGCATTTATGTTTTTTTTTTTTTTCGTTTTGTACATATGTGATTGATGAATAAGGGTTGAATGGAACTCTTTTCGTTCAATTTGCGGAACGAGAGGACATGTGTCCGAGAGAGGACATAGTTCCGTGAACTATACATGTCCGGAACTACCCAACTCTACTTCGTAATGTACATATGTATGTATGTATGTATACTTATACATAGCGTACAGATGTGTGAGTGTATGCACGCATGTGATGCGTATGTACAAATCGGTTCGTATGTGTGCAAGATCGCTTGCTCCTCTTGCTCACTTGCTCCTCTCCACCTGCCGTGACGTCGTGCGAAAGGGATGCTAGGCTAGCTGCGAGGACTGGTCGTGAGCAATGGCGCCACGCGATTGCCCTCACGCCGACTTACCCGCAGCAAGTATCCCACGCAAAAGAAAAAAAAAAACACCGTAATCGTTTCCAATTCAATATGTCACAAATTTAATTTCCTTAACCTAACTTAATCTAGGTTTACAATTATTCCTTAAAACTACCCTACACCGTATGTCAATAAAAAAAGTCGAAATAAATAAAAAAAAATATATGTAAAATAAAAAAAAAAAGGAATTCACTGTCCAAAAAAGTAAATAAACCGCAGCGAGACTATTCGAACAGACGTACCGAAACTCCTCTGACCAACGACTTAGTCCGCATCACCAATCGCGACACGCAAATTTGTGATTTCAATACCTTATACAACGAACGTGATATCCGCGACCAACGTAGGCAATAGGACACTCGGTACGGCCGCGCACAGGGAACTGCTTAAAACCGTACCGGAGTTCTTCCCCGAAGATCACTCTCCGAGTATTTCGCCGAAGATTTCTCCCCGAGTTCTTCGCCCACTCTCCCTCATGTGCTACTAGGAACAAAAAAAAAAAAACAAAAATGCTAACCTTCTGCGGGCTGAACTCCACTCGTTCGCGTGTCAAGCGCTGATCGTACCCTCGGGCTATCCGCTTTCTCTGAGTTCGGTTTCCCAAAATGGATGACTACGAGCCGCTCACAAATGGGAACTGACCGAAAGATGACAACGAAAACCTTTCGAAACAATTTATTATTGGTTGTTTGTAATTATGTATATGTATAATTAATTTTGATCTGTTTTTAGTATTTGTCGTGGTAGCGGCAACAGAAATACATCATCTGTGAAAATTTCAACTGTCTAACTATCGCGGTTCATGAGATACAGCCTGGTGACAGACGGACGGACGGACGGACGGACGGACGGACGGACGGACAGCGAAGTCTTAGTAATAGGGTTCCATTTTACCTTTGGGTACGGAACCCTAAAAAGGAAGTAACAAGCTTTTAACTAAACGGTGTTTGATTGTTGAAGGCAGTGAATGCGATGACGACCTTAATCTAGAAAGGCCATGGTATATTCTTCGTATTGTATCCGAAACGGCATCGCAGCAAGTTAATGTGCTATTAATTTGATAGCCTAGATACCTAACTTTATCAACATAATTAATAATGTTTCCGTTCAGTACAAGGGTGGGATAATCGGAATGGTCAATTCTCTGCCGTGAGCATATCATTGCCATAGTCTTTAAAAGATTCAATTTGAGGTAGTTACTATCAGACCACCGATGTACATTTACGAGATCCTCGTTTATACGGGCTACACAATCTTCAATTAAGCCAACAGACTGACATAGATAAATAAGGACATCATCCGCGTACATATGGACCTGACAGATATTAATTGAGTTTGGAAGGTCATTTATAAACATAGAGAAAAGTAACGGGCCCAAGACAGACCCTTGCGGTACACCAGAGTTAACTGAAGTAGGACTTGAAGTTCCTAGTTTCGTTTTAACTATCTGAACGCGGTTACACAGATATTGCGCAAGAAGCCTGAGAGACGTATTATTAAAACAGAAATTGTTTTTCAATTTAGACAGTAGGATCGAGTGGTTAATACAATCAAAGGCTTTGGAATAGTCGAGAAGAACCATGATTCCGATTTTGTTTGTGTCCAGTGCTTTACGCAAATCTGAAGTTACTTTGATACCCGCAGATTCGCAGCTATGTAAATGGCGAAAACCTGATTGCCACTTGGATAGATAGTTACCCTCCTCTAAGTACTTTTGTATTTGGTTAGCCATAATCTTTTCAAGCACCTTAGCTGGAAAACAGAGTAAACTGATTGTCCTGAAATCTGACGGAACTGACGGGTTGGATATTTTCGGGATAGGAACAATTGTGGCTTCTTTCCACTTCTCTGGAAATCGACAGCTATATATACAAAAGTTAAAAATATGCAACATAGACGGAATTATTATGGGCAGGACTAACTTTATAAATTTAGGCGACACACAATCAGGACCCGTAGCGTTCGATTTAATACTACGAATTGCATCATGGACATCAATTGACTGGACACATTCAAAGCTAAATCCTTCACTAGAGTCCTCTGAACCTGCTGGAAGTATCGATGGTATTGTAGAGACGGGGGCAAAAGCAGTGCTCATTGTACTAGGGCTAAACGGACATTCAGCTGTATTTTTCCCGGCAGTTACGCCAAGTTTATTTAAGTTTTTCCATAATT
This sequence comes from Eumerus sabulonum, assembly GCA_951905685.1. Taxonomy (NCBI): domain Eukaryota; kingdom Metazoa; phylum Arthropoda; class Insecta; order Diptera; family Syrphidae; genus Eumerus; species Eumerus sabulonum. The sequence continues at coordinate 76,723,910 of OX645060.1, forward strand.
CTCTAGAGCTTTGTTTAAGGTTAAGTCCTCGCTCGATGTAAGAACGCTTGTAGAAGCGTATCATAGTAACTGTTTTATTCCGAGCAACGATGTATTGGCGTCTATTGTAGTCAGTGGGATTTCTTTTAAAAAGTCTAAAAGATCGTTCCCTCTCGCGGATTTGTTCTCTAATACCATTGTTATACCATGGGCAAGGTTTGGGCTTAATGATCTTAGTCACTGTTGGTATACTAACGTCGTAAAATTCCTTTAATAGGCTATTAAAAAGGCTAATTTTATTATCAATGTCAGGTGTACAATAAATAGAGTCAGTAAGGTTAAAATGTTGGTAAGATCTATAGGTTATTTTTTGGTAGTTGTTAGTAGAAGTATGGTTATATTTAATAGAACAAAATAAGAAATCGTGAATAAAGTCAGAAGTGGGTTTAACCTGATCGCTTCCCAAAATAGCGCGTCGGGATTTTGTCAGAAACATATCAATCAAGGACGGATTAATACTAGACTGGAAACAGGTAGGCCAACAGTAGTTAATAACATATAAACTAGTTTTATCACATAAGTATTTGAATAGTTTGGTAGTGCTATTACGGGCTAGGTAGTTCACATTGAAGTCGCCACCAATTAGTATGTTATTATACCTGGGGCTAAGCCTCGTTAAGGTTTCCTCAAGTTCAATTAAATTATCCTCCTTAAAGCTATTGGGTGGACAATAGACTACAACAAGTAAATGTTTTTCAACGATATCACTTAACTCAACACACAGAAACTGAATATCAGACATGGATGACATATAAACACACTTTGAGGAGATGTGTTCTTTAATATACATACATACAACACCTCCGCTCCTATTGACACGATCATTTCTGTACAGTTTATAGCTTGGGATATTCACAGATTGCGATTAAATATTTCGGTTCAGCCACGATTCTGATATCATAACGATATCCAGTTTAGAAGTGCTAAGCATTTAATAGAGGACCGTAAACTTAGAGCGAATACTACCTGCGTTCAAATGACATACATTTAAACCATTATGGGCGCTACACAACACATTGAGAACGGTCCTGACTATATCAGGATCCGAGGGATTCATCATTTGGAGTTGTTTTTAAGAACATCACCACACACTCGGCAGAAAGAATACATATATGAATTAAGGCCAATAATAAATAAAAGGAGGCGTTGAAAAGAAAATAAAAATTCCAAAAATAGTAATAGAAAGAAAAAATTACAATCAGAAATAAAAATCTATAAAGTGGCAACACTAAAAACATTTGAGAGCATATGAAATAAACAAGAGAAAACAAAGAGAATGACAAAAAAACCGGCCAAGTGCGAGTCGGACTCGCGCACGAAGGGTTCCGTACTATTATGTATAAAAACGGCAAAAAAAGCATGCCTGTTGTATGGGAGCCCCACTTATACATATATTTATTATATTCTGTCTAAGTATTTGTTGTTAAAGCAGCAATAGAATGTTGTAATTTTTAGAAAATACTAATTTTTTGAGTGATTGCCAATTTGGGTTTAGACGTGGCAAATCGACTGAAACTGCTTTATTGAAATTAACTGGTGAAATATATAATAGTCTAAACACTTCTCAAATACCATCAACATTATTTGTTGATATCAGTAAGGTCTTTGATATGGTTAATCATACTTTGCTACTCGATAAACTTTACAAAGCGGGTTTCAGAGGCTCCATTTATAAATGGTTTTCTTCTTATTTATCCAGCCGTTATCAAGTTGTGAAAATTAGGGATGTTTACAGTTCTATAGACTTCTTAAATATGGGTGTTCCCCAAGGAGCAGTATTGGGCGCAATCCTTTTTCTAATTTATGTTAATTCGTTTTTCTTACAACCTTTTAAAGGCAAAATAACTGCCTTTGCTGATGAAACATCTCTTTTCCACTCAAACACTAACTTAATTGATAGTTTTGCAGATGTTAATAATGACCTAGATATGATGAGATGGAGATGGTTTAATTATCATAAACTAATAATTAGCAACAAAACGAAAGAGACTTTCCCTTATATTATCATGCACCATTGTGTAATCGATTTGTTCTTGAAGATATAGTATTCAACAATCAAGAATGTTTGAAAATTGCTTCTTGATTGAGCACGTGGACAGTTTTGAATATATAGGTGTTATATTGGACCAACAACTTTGTTGGAAAGACCATTCAATATATTTGAAACAGTATCTAAATGGGGTTATAAGATAATTATTCCATCTCAGTATGCACTGCAATCTCTACCCGTTTTAAAATACTAAATGTATACTCGCACCGATATGGAACTAGCAAAAACATGTCCATGTTCGGAACTAAATGTATTATCGCACCGATATGGAACTAGCAAACCATGTCCATGTCCGGACCTGAATGCATACATACACATGTATGACATTCGTTCACGAAATGCGGTGCAGGCATTATATTCTTTCATATCTTTTCTTCATTTCAGTTCAAGTGTGCTGTACAGTGTACACCAACTGTTCGAGCTTTATCGCCACATCTCCATACTTTTGGGTTTCTTGAAAACTACGGGGTATAACTCATACCGTATGAGAAGCATGTTCGTTGCATTTATGTTTATTTTTTCGTTTTGTACATATGTGATTGATGAATAAGGGTTGAATGGAACTCTTTTCGTTCAATTTGCAGAACGAGAGGACATAGTTCCGTGAACTATACATGTCCGGAACTACCCAACTCTACTTCGTAATGTATACTTATACATAGCGTACAGATGTGTGCGTGTATGCACGTATGTGATGCGTATGTACGTATCGGTTCGTATGTGTGCAAGATCGCTTGCTCCTCTTGCTCACTTGCTCCTCTCCACCTGCCCCGACATCGTGCGAAAGGGATGCTAGGCCAGCTGCGAGGACTGGTCGGCAGCAATGGCGCCACGTGATTGCCCTCACGCCGACTTACCCGCAGCAAGTATCCCACGCAAAAGAAAAAAAAAACACCGTAATCGTTTCCAATTCAATATGTCACAAATTTAATTTCCTTAACCTAACTTAATCTAGGATTACAATTATTCCTTAAAACTACCCTACACCGTATGTCAATAAAAAAAGTCGAAATAAATAAAAAAAAATATATTTAAAAAAAAAAAAAAAAAAAAGGAATTCACTGTCCAAAAAAGCAAATAAACCGCAGCTAGAGTATTCGAACAGTCGTACCGAAACTCCTCTGACCAACGATTTAGCCCGCATCACCAATCGCGACAAGCAAATTTGTGATTTCAATACCTTATACAACGAACGTGATATCCGCGACCAACGTAGGCAATAGGACACACGGTACGGCCGCGTACCGGGAACTGCTTTTTTTTTTGTTTTTTTTTTTTTTTTTAAATAAAACCGTACCGGAGTTCTTCCCTGAAGATCACTCTCCGAGTACTTCGCCGAAGATTTCTCTCCGAGTTCTTCGCCCACTCTCCCTCATGTGCTACTAGGAACAAAAAAAAAAAGAAAAATGCTAACCTTCTGCGGGCTGAACTCCACTCGTTCGCGTGTCAAGCGCTGATCGTACCCTCGGGCCATCCGCTTTCTCTGAGTTTAGTTTCCCAAAATGGATGACTACAAGCCGCTCACAAATGGGAACTGACCGAAAGATGACAACGAAAACCTTTCGAAACAATTTATTATTGGTTGTTTGTAATTATGTATATGTATAATTAATTTTGTTCTGTTTTTAGTATTTGTCGTGGTAGCGGCAACAGAAATACATCATCTGTGAAAATTTCAACTGTCTAACTATCACGGTTCATGAGATACAGCCTGGTGACAGACGGACGGACGGACGGACGGACGGACAGCGAAGTCTTAGTAATAGGGTTCCGTTTTACCTTTGGGTACGGAACCCTAAAAAAAGAACCAGTTGGAGTCAGCTTCCATATTAATTGCATCAGGATGTTTGGTGTAGGCATCGGATGTGCTGCGTATGCGTTTATCATTGCGGCAAAGAGATTCCAGTGGGAGGATATCAACAATGCAAATTGGCGGCTGGTTCGATACTGAAGTCATAACTCTGGATTCTCTCTATCAATCTAGCAAACTGGCCTTCCGGCTTTTTGAACTGCAGCAACCACCTCAACGCTGCGTGGTCTGTCCTAAGATGAAAAGCTTGGCCATAGAGATACTTGTGGAAATGCTTGACACAGTCAACCACGGCTAAAAGCTCCCTCCTAGTTACACAGTAGTTCCTCTCCGGCTTCGATAGGATCCTACTGTAGTAAGCGATGACCCGTTCTCGCCCGTCAATCATTTGAGAGAGTACTCCTCCGATTCCATGTCCGCTCGCATCCGTGTCCAAAATAAACTTTTCTCCCGGGACAGGATATGCAAGAATCTGCGCACTGCAGAGCAATTCCTTCAGGTGAATGAACGCTTCCTCCTGCGGCTTCTCCCACTTGAATGGCCGATTCTTTTTGGTGAGCTCGTGCAAACTGCTGGCAACGTTTGCAAATCCTGGGATGAATCGCCCGTAATATGTGCAAAGTACCAGGAATGACCTTAACTCATGAAGATTCTTCGGCCGCGGCCATTCCTTAACCGCTGAGATTTTCTTTTCATCTGTATGAACTCCTTCTGCAGTCACCACGTGTCCCAAGTACTTCACCTTGTTCTGGAAGAGCGAACATTTCTTCGGGCTCAATTTCAATCCGGCTGCTTGAATACGTTCCAGTACCTCTTCAAGCTTCTTAAGGTGATCGTCGAAATCCTCGCCCATGACAATTATGTCATCCAGATAGACAAGGCAAGTCCTCCAGTGAAGTCCTCTTAGCACCCGGTTCATCAGTCTCTCGAATGTGGCTGGTGCATTGCAAAGACCGAAGGGCATCACAGAGGATTGCCACAGCTCTCCCCCGGCGGTGAACGCGGTCTTTTCCTTGTCTTGCAGGTCAAGCTCTATTTGCCAGTATCCACTTTGCAAGTCCAGCGTCGAGAACCACTTTGCACCAGATAGTGTATCCAAGGTGTCGTCGATTCTCGGTAAAGGATAGCTGTCCTTCTTCGTGATGTCGTTCAGCTTCCTGTAGTCCACCCAGAATCGGGTGCTTCCATCCTTCTTCTTAACTAGCACTACTGGCGAGCTCCATGGGCTTGCAGATGGTTCGATCACGCCCTCCTTTTCCATGTCGTCGATTAGTTTGATCACCTCTCCTTCTTTCGCCAAAGGTACCCTTCTCGGTGGTTCCCGGTTGGTCTAGAATCCCCTGTGTCTATTCTGTGCTTCACAATTGATGTTCTTCCACAGTTCTTACCATCTGCAAAAACTGTCCAATATTTACGAAGCAGGGAGAGTGCTTTACTTTTATGCTTCTCCACTAGATGTTGCGTCCATTCTCTGACCATAGTTTTCAAGAAGGCTTTGTTGGTCTGGATTTCCCGGTGTTTCTGATCTTCGCAGTTCATAATAGCGGCAGCTTCTTGGCATTGAGCGATCGTTGTTCCCTTGTGTATTGTCCTAGGTGTACTGGCAGGATTCAGGACTCGTACTGGAACCAATTGGTCTTGTCGGGGTTCCACCAGAGCCCTTCCAACAATGATATCGCTGGGTCGTTTTCGTTTGTCGGGTTCGACCACCCACATTCGGCTTGTCCCCGCATCCTCCCCTATCTTTGCCTAAACCACAGCTTCTGCATTCGGGGGAACTGTTTGGCGCGCTTGCACGACTATTCGCCTGACCTTGTTACCTTGTCCATTATCCATTGTTAATGAGAGCTCCAAGTTGCCATACTTCATCACTTTTGGTTGAGGTCCAATGTGAAGCCATGCCTAATCATGAAGTCGACGCCGATCGCTGGAACTGCACTCAGACCAAGGAAGGAACTTCGAGTCGACGGTCTTCAAGGAACTCTGCGACATGCTAGGTATCAGAAAGACGCGGACAACACCATTACACCCACAATCTGATGGCATGGTCGAAAGGTTCAACCGGACGATGGAGGAATACTTGAGAAAAGTCGTCGTCGGAGATCAGAAGGACTGGGATGAACATCTTCCCCTTTTCTTAATGGCATACCGTTCGGCACAGCACAATTTAACGGCAACAACACCCGCCGAAGCCATTTTTGGAACTGATCCCCGACTTCCATCGGACTTGAAGTTCGGCGTGGTACTACCGACAACTAGCGGCAGGGAAGACTTCGTAACCGAAAAGAAAGAACAGCTGAACTCTATCCATCAGTTCATCCGGGAGCGACTGAACTTGGTCAGCGATAAAATGAAGGCGCGATACGACTTGAGGGCGAATACTTCTGGATTCGAGACCGGACAATTGGTATTGCTGTACAACCCACAACGGAAAAAAGGCTTGTGCCCCAAATTGCGATCAGTCTGGGACGGACCATATGAGGTCATCAAGAAACTCAATGACGTGGTATACCGGATACAGCAGATGGGAAACAGACGGGCGAAGTATAAAATTGTCCACGTAGAGAGGTTAGCACCATATTACGGAGAAGGATCCGACCGCTTGTTCGAGGACGAACAAGTTTAGGAGGAGGGCAGTGTTGCGGAGATGCAAACGGACCGTTAAGTTCGAATTTCGCTGTCGAAGTTCGAAAAGTCTCTGGAAGCGGGGATTGGAATGATGTCAACTTCCAATGGAATTGTCAGAGTGTTCTAGAGATTTCCGAAGGGAAACTTCCAACGGCGAACATTCGAGACGGTGGACCGAGAGCTATAAAAGCGCGAACACTCGCCCTTGACATTCATTCAGTTTGTGGTATAAAACAGCGTGTGACAAGTCGGTGTGATCAACCAAGGTGAAAAGAAAAGCTTTCAATAAAGGTTTGTGTATTGTGTAATAAAGTTTAAAGTGGATAGTATTGGATAATAAAGTTTAAAGTGGATAGTATTGGATAATAAAGAAAAGTGGTGAAGCTAAGTAAGTAAAACAAGAAAAGTGTGTGTGTGTTTTTATTTCTTTCATTCGGATAAAAGGGACAATTGTAGTTTATCGCAATCCAGTGGTGCGAACCCTATTCGGTGTGGGGATTGAATAAATTCGTAACATTTGGTGTCAGAAGTGGGATTGCGAGTAAACGAGTAAAATTTTATTTGAGTTGTGAAGTGAATCATTGCAAAAGTAAGAAAATGGTAAAATTGGAAAAGTTGACAATTGAACAACTGAAAAGAGAGCTGGATGCTCGGGAGTTATCCACAGTGGGAAGTAAAGCCAACCTGGTGGAGAGATTGCGATCAGCGTTGCAGGAAGAAGGTTTCGACTGGGAGAATCACGAGTTCGGGGTGGAGAAGCCGTCGACATCCAGTGAACCAGCATTCGATATGCAGCAAATTCTCGCAGCTATGAATGCTGTGAGTGCTTCCATATCCCAGAAATTAGATCAAAAGCTGGAGGAAAATTCCGTCGCCGTAAGTACTTCTCTGAGTCAAAAGCTGGAGGAAAATTCCATCTCCCTGAGCCAGAAATTAGATCAAAAGCTGGAGGAAAATTCCGTTGCCGTAAGTACTTCTCTGAGACAGAAACTGGAGGAAAATTCCACTTCCCTGGGCCAGAAGCTGGAGACGTTAGAAGGGATGCTAGAGAACAATCGAGAAAGCCTAAGAAATATCCAGCAGATAGTCAACGATCGATTCCAGGACGTTGAAGAGAGGATCGAGACACTATAATCGAGGTTCGACAAGAAGGTTCTAGATCTTGAGAATAATCAAGAAAAGAGAATCGAGACACTGGACAAGAAGGTTCTGGAACTCGAGAAAACTATCCAGAACGTACAGCACCAAGGAATCGTCGTACCGACTGCAGCATCAAAATTCACGGCTCCCAACTTCGACGGCAAGAGCGCTTTTAACATCTTTAAGCTCCAGTTCGAGACAACGGCGGAGCGGAATCAATGGGGAGAGGAAGATCGTGTGGCTGCCCTAGTAATTTCCCTTAAAGGTGAAGCAGCTGACGTTCTACAGACCATCCCGGAGACCCAGAGAAGGAACTACACAGCCATATGGGATGCTCTTCATCGAAGATACGGGAGTGAGCACATGCAAGACATGCACAAGCTGGAACTTAAAGGACGCAAGCAGCGTGGAAACGAGACCACCCAGCAGTACGCTGCCGACATCGAGAGGCTATCCCATCTTGCCTACGCGGACGTTCCAGTTGATGTAGTGGAGAAACTCAAAACGGATTCTTTCATCCAAGGGCTAAGGGACCCCGATACGCAACGAAGTTTGATTCTCCTGCCGAAGACATCTTTCAAGGAGACAGTTGCCAGCGCTCTCGCATGTGAAACATCGCTCTTGATATGCCGACTTTCCATCAAATTACGGCGCATATCTCAAGACCAGGATAGTTCGAGAACAACAACGGCGAGTAGGAGTGGTTCATTCCCGGGTAGATGCTACATCTGCGACCAGCAGGGGCACATTGCGAGGAACTGCCGTCTGCAAAGAAAGAGTTCGAGGTCTATTTCGCCAAAAAGAGACCAAGGGAGTGAACGCGAACGTGGAGGTGCAAAAGGTGCACCTAACAGTCCGTTAGACTAAAACGAGTCAGTGCAGAGGGGCGTGCACTGGCTCCCACATTGGAGTGCCCCAGCATCCTCGTATCCCGAATCTGTAGGGGTGCAACCAGCCTAGTCATCGAGGGAACGATGGACGGGCGACGATATCTGCTGACGTTGGACACGGGCGCAACTCATTCAGTCATCCGAAGCGGATTGGTTTCTGACATCGAACCATTTTCCGAGGTAAGGCTTCGTACAGTAACTAGTGAGAAGGCGGAAGTTAGGGGAAAGGTCCAGAAAAGGGTTACGATGGGGACCATCGGGTTTCAGCATGATTTCGTCGTTGCGGACATCAGTGATGACATCATAATCGGCGTCGACTTCATGATTAGGCATGGCATCACATTGGACCTTAACCAAAAAGTGATGAAGTATGGCAACTTGGAACTCCCATTAACAATAGATAATGGACAGGGTAGCAAGGTCAGGCGAATAGTCGTGCAAGCGCGCCAAACAGTTCCCCCGAATGCAGAGGCTGTGGTTTGGGCAAAGATAGGGGAGAATGCGGGGACAAGCCGAATGTGGGTGGTCGAACCCGACAAACGAAATCGACCCAGCGATATCATTGTTGGAAGAGCTCTGGTGGAACCCCGACAAGACCAATTGGTTCCAGTACGAGTCCTGAATCCTGCCAGTACACCTAGGACAATACACAAGGGAACAACGATCGCTCAATGCCAAGAAGCTGCCGCCGTTATGAACTGCGAAGATAAGAAACAACAGGAAATCCAGTTCAACAAAGCCTTCTTAAAAACAATGGCCAGAGAGTGGACGCAACACCTAGTGGAGAAGCAGAAAAATAAAGCACTCTCCCTGCTCCGTAAATATTAGACAGTTTTTGCAAATGGTAAGAACTGTGGAAGAGCGTCAATTGTGAAGCACAGAATAGACACAGGGGACTCTAGACCGATCCGGCAACCACCGAGGAGGGTACCTTTGGCGAAAGAAGGAGAGGTGATCAAACTAATCGACGAGATGGAAAAGGAGGGCGTGATCGAACCATCTGCAAGCCCATGGAGTTCGCCAGTAGTGCTAGTTAAGAAGAAGGATACAAGCACCCGATTCTGCGTGGACTACAGGAAGCTGAACGACGTCACGAAGAAGGACAGCTATTTTTTACCGAGAATCGACGACGCCTTGGACACACTATCTGGTGCAAAGTGGTTCTCGACGCTGGACTTGCAAAGCGGATACTGGCAAATAGAGCTTGACCAGCAAGACAAGGAAAAGACCGCGTTCACCGCCGGCGGAGAGTTGTGGCAATTCTCTGTGATGCCCTTCGGTCTTTGCAATGCACCAGCCACATTCGAGAGACTGATGAACCGGGTGCTAAGAGGACTTCACTGGAGGACTTGCCTTGTCTATCTGGATGACATAATTGTCATGGGCAAGGATTTCGACGATCACCTTAAGAAGCTTGAAGAGGTACTGGAACGTATTCAAGCAGCCGGATTGAAATTGAGCCCGAAGAAATGTTCGCTCTTCCAGAACAAGGTGAAGTACTTGGGACACGTGGTGACTGCAGAAGGAGTCCATACAGATGAAGAGAAAATCTCAGCGGTTAAAGAATGGCCGCGGCCGAAGAATCTTCATGAGTTAAGGTCATTCCTGGGACTTTGCACATATTACAGGCGATTCATCCCAGGATTTGCAAACGTTGCCAGCAGTTTGCACGAGCCCACCAAAAAGAATCGGCCATTCAAGTGGGAGAAGCCGCAGGAGGAAGCGTTCATTCACCTGAAGGAATTGGTCTGCAGTGCGAAGATTCTTGCATATCCTGTCCCGGGAGAAAAGTTTATTTTGGACACCGATGCGAGCGGACATGGAATCGGAGGAGTACTCTCTCAAACAATTGACGGGCGAGAACGGGTCATCGCTTACTACAGTAGGATCCTATCGAAGCCGGAGAGGAACTACTGTGTAACTAGGAGGGAGCTTTTAGCCGTGGTTGACTGTGTCAAGCATTTCCACAAATATCTCTATGGCCAAGCTTTTCATCTTAGGACGGACGACGCAGCGTTGAGATGGCTGCTGCAGTTCATAAACCCGGAAGGCCAGCTTGCCAGATGGATAGAGAGAATCCAGAGCTATGACTTCTGTATCGAACACCGGAAGGGAAGCAGTCATGGAAATGCGGATGCATTATCGAGGCGACCTTGCGATGTTGAATGCAAACATTGTTCACGCGCCGAGACCAAGAAACAGGTCACCGACATCCGTTGTTTCCAGGTGCTGCCAGAAGATTCCTGGACTGTCGAGAAGGTCGGAAGGAAGCAGCGAGAAGATTCCGATCTGGCAGTCATCATCGACTACCAAGAACGAGGTTTTCGACCAAGTTGGCAGCAAGTATCCAGTGAAAGCCCAATCGTGAAAGCTTACTGGGCTCAATGGCAGAGTTTGAAGTTGAAGAACGGTTGCCTCTACCGCAGTTGGGAGAGTGAGGACGGGAACATTGTAAACGATCTGCTGGTAATTCCGAAAGGACAAATCGAAGAGGTCATCCGAGAATACCACGAGGGACCAAGCGGGGGTCATCTTGGTGTTAACAAGACTGTAGAAAAGATCCAGAGACGTTTCTACTGGGTAGGATGCCATGAGTCGGTTACGCATTTCATTCGCAGGTGTGAACAGTGTGCGAAGGCAAAGGGTCCAGTTAGGAAAACTCGAGGAAATATGCAGCAGTACAATGTTGGAACACCGTTCGAACGTATCGCAATGGACATTGCAGGCCCATTCCCAACGAGCAACGCTGGAAACAAGTACGCGCTAGTGGTGATCGATTACTTCAGTAAGTGGCCTGAGGTGTTTTGCATCCCGAACCAGGAAGCCAAAACCATTTCGGATGCATTCGTGAATAACTGGGTTTCGCGTTATGGAGTACCAATGGAACTGCACTCAGACCAAGGGAGAAACTTCGAGTCGTCGGTGTTCAAAGAACTCTGTGACATGCTAGCTATCAGAAAGACGCGGACAACACCATTACATCCACAATCTGATGGCATGGTCGAAAGGTTCAACCGGACGATGGAAGAATACCTGAGAAAAGTCGTCGTCGGAGATCAGAAGGACTGGGATGAACATCTTCCCCTTTTCTTAATGGCATACCGTTCGGCACAGCACAATTCAACGGCAACAACACCCGCCGAAGCCATTTTTGGAACTGATCTCCGACTTCCATCGGACTTGAAGTTCGGCGTGGTACTACCGACAACTAGCGGCAGGGAAGACTTCGTAACCGAAAAGAGAGAACAGCTGAACTCTGTCCATCAGTTCATCCGGGAGCGACTGAACTTGGTCAGCGATAAAATGAAGGCGCAATACGACTTGAGGGCGAATACTTCTGGATTCGAGACCGGACAATTGGTATTGCTGTACAACCCACAACGGAAAAAAGGCTTGTGCCCCAAATTGCAATCAGCCTGGGATGGACCATATGAGGTCATCAAGAAACTCAATGACGTGGTATACCGGATACAGCAGATGGGAAACAGACGGGCGAAGTATAAAATTGTCCACGTAGAGAGGTTAGCACCATATTACGGAGAAGGGTCCAATCGCTTGTTCGAGGACGAACAAGTTTAGGAGGAGGGCAGTGTTTCGGAGATGCAAGCGGACCGTTAAGTTCGAAAACTCTCTGGAAGCGGGGATGGGAATGATGTCAACTTCCAGTGGAATTGTCAGAGCGTTTTAGAGATTTCCTATGGGGAACTTGCAACGGCGAACGTTCGAGATGGTGGACCGAGAGCTATATAAGCGCGAACACTCGCCCTCGACATTCATTCAGTTTGTGGTATAAACCAGCGTGTGACAAGTCGGTGTGATCAACCAAGGTAAAAAGAAAATCTTACAATAAAGGTTTGTGTATTGTGTAATAAAGTTTAAAGTGGATAGTATTGGATAATAAAGTTTAAAGTGGATAGTATTGGATAAAAAAGAAAAGTGGTGAAGCTACACAGATAATTGATCTGTGGTGAAAGGAATAAATGTTTGTGTGTGTTTTTGATTGGGAAAACGTAGACAATTGTAGTTTATCGCAATCCAGTGGTGCGAACCCTATTCGGTGTGGGAATTGAATAAATTCGTAACAATATGTATGTATGTATGTATACTTATACATAGCGTACAGATGTGTGAGTGTATGCACGTATGTGATGCGTATGCACGTATGTACGTATCGGTTCGTATATGTGCAAAATCGCTTGCTCCTCTTGCTCACCTGCTCCTCTCCACGTGCCGCGACGTCGTGCGAAAGGGATGCTAGGCCAGCTGCGAGGACTGGTCGTGAGTTAGGATGGTAAAATGGGCGCCACGCGATTGCCCTCACGCCGACTTACCCGCAGCAAGAATCGCGAATTTGCTTCGAGACTCGCGAAATATCCCACGCAAAAGAAAAAAAAAACACCGTAATTGTTTCCAATTCAATATGTCACAAATTTAATTTCCTTAACCTAACTTAATCTAGGTTTACAATTATAACTTAAAACTACCCTACACCGTATGTCAATAAAAAAAGTCGATATAAATAAAAAAAATATATGTAAAATAAAAAAAAAATAAAGGAATTCACTGTCCAAAAAAATAAATAAACCTCAGCTTCAGTATCCGAACAGTCGTACCGAAACTCCTCTGACCAAGGACTTAGCCCGCAACACCAATCGGGACACGCAAATTTGTGATTTCAATACCTTATACAACGAACGTGATATCCGCGACCAACGTAGGCAATAGGACACACGGCAAGGCCGCGTACCGGGAACTGCTTAAAACCGTACCGGAGTTCTTCCCCGAAGATCACTCTCCGAGTACTTCGCCGAAGATTTCTCCCCGAGTTCTTCGCCCACTCTCCCTCATGTGCTACTAGGAACAAAAAAAAAAACAAAAATGCTGACCTTCTGCGGGCTGAACTCCACTCGTTCGCGTGTCAAGTGGTGATCGCACCCTCGGGCTACTCGCTTTCTGTGAGTGTGGTTTCCCAAAATGGATGACTACGAGCCACCCACAAATGGGAACTGAACGAAAGATGACAACGAAAACCTTTCGTAACAATTTATTATTGGTTGTTTGTAATTATATATATGTATAATTAATTTCGTTCTGTTTTTAGTATTTGTCGTGGTAGCGGCAACAGAAATACGTCATCTGTGAAAATTTCAACTGTCTAACTATCACGGTTCACGGACGGACGGACAGCGAAATCTTAGTAATAGGGTTCCGTTTTACCTTTGGGTACGGAACCCTAAAAATGGTGAATTGATGGGAGGCGAAATAATAAAAGTGTGTACGTATGGAATTCGAATAAAAAGTAGACAGTCGTAGTTTATCGCAATCTGGTGATACGAACCCAATTCAAAGAGGGTTACTTTTTTACATACATAGTTGGATTGAAGGTCCACTGGCTGGGGTCTTTTTAATCGTCTTCTTGCGTTGATTTCCTGGTCCGGTAAATTTCGTAATTCATTGTTTGAGTGGTAATATAGTGGGATTCGATGTTTTCTGCTTATTTTCATGATTTCGTCGTTAACGGTGGTTATGTTGAGATCGCGCTGCAGGTCTTCGTTAGTAATGTACCACGATGCATTGACTATCTTTCGTTAGATTTTTGTTTGTACTCTTTGGATAATGTTTAAGTTTGTCATGCAGGTAGTAGCCCAGATTTGGATCCCGTGTCCATAAAGGTTTTATTATTGTCTTATATATAAAGAGTTTGTTTTCTGTGGATACATATGTAGCTTGGAGTTATTTCCCTAAAGCCAGAATAACTGCCTGAATTTATTTTTGATGACGTTTTGTTTGAATATTATATGCGGTTTCCATGTGAGTTTGTTGTCTATAATTATTCCCAGATACTTTGCAGCATTGAGAGCACCGTGGCGCAGTGGGTAGTGTGTTGGCCTCTGACGCCGATGACACGGGATCGAATCCCGACACAGCCATGTCATCGAACGTGTTTTCACGGTGTTTCTCCTCAGCGGGTTTCTGACAAAACCCCCTGTAGTAAAATTGTCATGAAAAGCTTCTCGAAATTCGCCGTTCGGAACCGGCAATAAACTGTAGGTCCCTTTCTCCTATGAGAAAATGAAATCACACACAACATGGGTGATTGAGAGAAGCTCGGCTCAGGTCCTTCATGGACTGTAACGCCAACATACATACATACGTTGCAGCATTGTCGATAATAATTTCTTTGTTGTTTAGTTTGATGCTTTGTGGAGCAAAGCGTACAAGTACATGACTTAAATCCCCATTTGCGTAACCACCCAGCTGACCCATCTAGGGCTAAATTAGCTTTTTGAGCAGCAAGTTTAACGCATTTGTTGGAAGACAGAATAAGTTGAGTTAGTTGGCCTTGTTTTTCGTTTTTTTGTTTTTTTTTTTTTTTTTTTTGTAAATAATATGTGCGCACTCAAGGTCTAATAACCTTATTATGTCGGCGACATAGTACGGGCAGAAGGTAGAAAGGAAGGGGGATAGAGGAGATGCCGATGGATATTGGTCTTAAATGCTTGCATGTTGCACTGAGGATGGAAGACCGAATCCGGCAGAGAGTTCCAGATTCGTGTGATTGGGTTAATGAAAGATTCTCTATATTTGACGGTACGTCCGAAATCAGGCTTCAGGGTATATTGGTGAGCACTCCTAGAGAGACGTGTGTATTGGGAGAAATGTTGGAGGGGCGGAATGCAACTGGCTATTTCATCATAGCATTTGTGGTGGAAGTAACGATAAAACAGGGAGAGGCAGGTAACATTCCTGCGGTGTTCCAGGGAGTCTAATGTTCTGGTAATGCTGGAGTCACCTATCAGCTTATCGCGCGTTTTTGTATTCTGTCTAGTAGATGCAATGAGGTCTTGGAAGCACCGGAGCAGACATGGGCGTCTAAGGGTGAGAAAAATATCTTGAATCTGTATAAGAGGACCTGGCGGTCTTTCGATCAATCGACAACCAACCAAATTGGTCATATTGCGATCGACGGCAGACACTCCTCCAGCATCGTAGATGTCCGAACCTTTCGAGGAGCCAACATCGACTCGGATCATTACCTTGTTACAGCCAAGGTACGGATGCGAATTTCTCGGAATCAACGGAGTCGAGTAAGATCACCAAAATTTAACGTCGGAATGCTGCAATCGCAGGAAGCCCGCGAGCTCTATGAACAGAAAAGGAGGGAGGAGCATTCGCTTCTAAGAAGGAAAAAGAAGGAGCACGAGAAGCGCGAGATCGAGGAGATGGAGAGATGTTACTGCAGGAACGATGTTCGAAAATGTTACCAATAAGTAAAATGAACATGCCAAGGCTATAAAGCCAGAGCAGAAGCCTGCAGGGATGAGCACGGACAATTAGTAGTGGAGTCACAGTCGATGCTGAGATTGTGGAAGGACCACTTCTGCAGACTGTATAACGGCGATGATAGTCAAAATGCCGCCGTCAGGCAGAGCGAACCATTCACAATGGACGACAACGAAGGAGAATCCCGTCCACCCAACCTAGACGATGTTAAGATAGCGATATCGAAACTTAAGTCTTATAAAGCTGCTGGAGCAGACGGACTCCCCGCAGAACTGTTTCAAGCAGCTGGCGATGAGCTGGCCAGGAACATTAATGAATCTCAATTATATTTCCAGAATCTCGACTTTATTTTAAAGAAAGATAAAAACGTGTCTATCACAAATGAATACAAAAAGGAAGTGAGTTGAATAGAAATAGAAATAATACAAAAAGCAAACGTCAAGTTAACGAGGCATGCTTGTTTTATAAGGTAGGTCTAGCATTTATTACTATCATCCTCTCTTAAATGCGAACCCATTTTTCTCGTAAAGTATTCGTGCTTTGGTCTAAAAGTAGATTTGGTCAGGAAATCCGCTGTCATCTTATCAGTTCCCACGAATTTAACTTCTATCTTTTTCTCAGCTATTTTGTCACGTAGAAAATCAAACCTCACATCGATATTGTATTATTATTGTATTCTTATTTATTTATTCTTCAGTATAGTGTAGATATGTATATAATAAATGTTATACTTAATATTTACATAGAATTAAAGAAACTCATGATAAATCAACCGGGTAAACTCGAGCTTCTCAGGCAACCCGGCGCGTCCCCAGGTGGCGGATAGGGGAAGGCCACGTAATGTGGTAGGGGTCACTGCACCCCCGCGGACCAAGAGCACTTACATTCCCAAGTCAAGGTGGTTGGAATACGTGCCGAGGACTGAATGATGCAGGGAATACAAAAATGTGCATCGCAAACGTACGGTCCCTATGTGATACCGGGCGCCCTCACATAGTAACTAGCCTTACATCTACATGGGAGCTCTGTAGATGGTTGACCATCAATTCTCGCCATACTCGTGGGATCAACATATGAATAACAAACACAAAAAAAACAAAAACAAAACACCAACAGAGTCGGAGGAAGAATCTCTCCTCCGCTCACCAGTACATGAAATGGAGACAGAAGTCACAGAACCATCTCCAAACTCTGCAACCACATTCCCGTCCAACAAGATGGACAACCAAAACGCTCAGGTACCTAAAGGTCCAAGCGCCGAGGTTGTAGTGGTTAACGACGCCAGAAAACCTCGGCAGAAACAAGAGCATTTCACCGGGGCACAAAGGCGACGAATCGCCGCTCTAATCCGGGACGGGATGGAGCCCGAAGAGGCGAAACAAAAAGAAAGAGCAAGATATGCTCTCGTGCTAGCGGAAAGGGAAGCTCAAAAAAATACCGATGCATCAAATCCCAAACGCAGCCGTTCTAACGACAACTCCATTGTGGAGAATATCCGCAAGAAGAGTCGACCACACACAGAAGCACCTAGTAGCTCATGTGCTGGTAATAAAAATGATCGTCCTGGGTGCGAAAATAAAATAAAACCCACTAAGGGAAATAGTGGAGGTGCACGAGAGCGCACGGATGCACCCGAGCCATCCTACCGGGATGCCATTGCTCGGTGCAAAGTCGCCATCATGCACTCGCAACACCCGCAAGAGACCCTAACGGACGAACAGATGAAGTTAGTGAGGAAGAGCCTGTTAGTGGAAATGGACAAGGCAGACAAAGATTGTCCTGCACTCCGATTCGAGGCCACCTCAGCCAGAAATGGATGGCTTTCCATCACCTGTCACGACATAGAAACAAAAAATTGGCTCATGTCGTCGATAGAGAAGATCAAGCCATGGAAGAACGCAGATTTGTGTGCAACTCAGGGCAATGACATACCCAAGTTATACACCTGCGTAACATTCGTCCCCGAAGCCGATGACCTTACCAAGGACACCTTCCTTATGCGCATAATGAGGCAGAATGCGAACATTAGCACAAAAGGATGGAGAGTCCTCAGGATTGCTAAGGAAAAAAGCGGTGGGGATCAAGTAACCTTTGCCATCGATGAGGCTTCTAAAGACGCCATTGTGAAGCAAAGGTTTAAACTATTCCTCAACTTCTCCCAGATCCTTATTAGGATCAAGGGAGTTCCCAAGCAGGCAAAGGTAACTGCGGACAACAAAACTAAGGACAGGGCACTAGCCCATCCGAAGTGCGATGCCCAAGGTATACCGGCCATGCCTAAGAAAGCGAGTGAGGAACTCGGCGCGCATAAGCCAAACCAGAGAGCAACAACCATTGCATCTGGCGTTGGTGCACCAACCATAGAAACAACGAAAGTACCCCAAACGTCAGGGCTACCTGAAGAAACTACTCGGGCAGCCAAGACTTCAGGGGTCAGTCCTATGGTTGGGACAATTACTAACACTGGCAGCCCTGCCAGTACCTCACTGAATCCATCATGTCGGGATTAAGGTGCATCCAAGTAAATCTACAGCATGCAAAGGCCGCGTCCGCGGTACTGAGCCATAGATTTAACAAGGAGCACCTCGATATAGCCTTTATCCAGGAACCGTACACCATTAAAGACCAGATCAAAGGACTATCAGGTGAGCTGCTCTACGACTCCACAAATGAAGGACGACCTAGAGCCTGCTTAATGTTCAGTAACAATATTAAAGCCATTCCCATTCCAGAATTCACGAATAAGGACATGGCAGCTGCCATCATCCAGCTATCCACTGCGGAAGGTAGGTCAGAAGCTGTAATCTGCTCAGCCTACCTTGCGGGCGACTCCACGGACCTGGGCTTCACACCACTGCAGGATCTTCTCGACCACTTTGGAAGAAGAGGCTCACACACCATCATATGCTGTGACGCAAACGCACACCACACAGCATGGGGAAGCTCGGACATCAACAAAAGAGGTGAGTACCTATTTGAATTCATATTTAGGAACAACCTCAATATCATAAACCGTGGAAATAATCCCACCTTTATGAATAGAATTAGAGAAGAGGTATTAGACCTCACCCTAACTACCCCGTTCATATGTAATTCGATTCAAAACTGGCATGTCTCAACAGAAACATCGATGTCAGACCATCGACAGATCTGTTTTGACATAAAAGCGGGAGATAGAATTACTAGAACATATAGACAACCGAGAGCGACAGACTGGGACACTTATAGCCTAGAAATCGCACAAACGATCGGAAACTGTCCAAACAGCATCAGAGACATAGACAGCCTCGAACTCTGCTGCGACAGTCTCAATGCTACCATCTTATCTGCTTTTCACAACGCTTGCCCGGAGAAAGTTAAGCCAGGCAACCGTACCACTCCGTGGTGGAACAACAATCTGGCCAAGCTAAGAGCACTGACCAGAAAACTGTTCAACAGGGCTAAACGGACTGGTGACTGGACGCAGTATCGTGCCTCACTCACCAACTACAACCAAGAGATTAGAAGAGCCAAAAGAGACTCATGGAAAAAGTTCTGCAGCAGTCTTTCAGACATTCAGAGCAGCGCTCGCATCCACAGAGTTCTCGCTAAAGAGCACACTAACCAAATTGGTTTGTTGAGGAGAGCAGATGGCACCTACGCGGAAAATGGTACGGAAGTACTCAAAATTCTGACCAGCACGCACTTCCCGGACTCTAACATCATTCCCTCTGATCTCTCTAACATACCTCCGCAGATCAGGGCAGCTAGACCAAACAGGGAGGATTGGAAGAGAGCACGTACGATATTTCACGAGGGAAGCATAAAATGGGCCATCAATTCTTTTGACCCATACAAATCCCCGGGGGAGGATGGCATCTTCCCAGCACTTCTTCAGAAGGGGAGTGCGCAAATTAGCCCCATGCTCATTAACATCTTTAGAACCAGCTATGCATGGGGACACATACCAACAAGCTGGACAGAGGTAAAGGTAAAATTCATTCCCAAAGTAGGCCGTAGACCCACAGACCTGCCTAAGTCCTACAGACCGATAAGCCTTACCTCTTTCTTCCTAAAAACAATGGAAAAAATCTTGGACAGGCATATCAGGGACGGTGCACTGAGAAGATCACCACTTCACAAAAACCAATATGCCTACCAGCCTGGGAAATCGACCACGCATGCTCTTCAGGAACTAACGGCCCGGATTAATAAATCCCTGAGCGACAAAGAAATTGCGATAGGTTGCTTTCTCGATATTGAGGGTGCCTTCGATAACACCGAATACACCCAAATAAAACGTTGCATCCTCAGCACAGGGGTGGACAACACCACATGCAATTGGATCCAACATATGCTTAGCAACAGGAAAATAAACACCTCGCTAGGCAATGACAAAATCAGCGTTAACGCCGCGAAAGGATGCCCTCAAGGCGGGGTTCTCTCACCACTCCTGTGGTCCATCGTGGTCAACGAACTGATAAGCATACTCAGCAACAATGGCTTCTATGTCCAAGGCTACGCTGACGACATAGTGATCCTGATCAGAGGCAAATTCGAAGACACAGTCTCGGAACTCCTCCAACGGGCACTAAACCTTGTTGCTAACTGGTGCATAAAGGTTGCACTAAATGTAAATCCTAGAAAAAGCACCATAGTCGCCTTCACCAAAAGAAGGAACAGGCACAAACTTACTAAGCCTACCCTCTTTGGTGAAGAGATAGAGTTCTCAAAAGAAGTCAAATATCTAGGGATAACTCTAGACGAAAAGCTCACTTGGAACTCTCACATTACAAAAACCATTGAGAAAGCCAGGATCTCCTTATGGACCAGCAAAAGTCTCACTGGCAAATACTGGGGCACAAACCCCAAAATGTCCCGCTGGCTATATACAGCAATCACCAGACCAATCCTTACATATGCTGCGCCCGTCTGGTGGCACAAAACAAAACAAGTATCAGTGCAAGCCAAGCTCAACAAATTGCAAAGACTAGCTTGCATCTGTATCACTGGGGCCATGAGAACAACCCCCACAGCAGCACTAGAAGTCATCACAGACCTGCCACCTCTTCATCTCCAACTGAAGAAAGAAGCAATGGTCTTCGCCCACAGGATGATCATGGAGGATGACTCTAACCGTAGGCTCTTTCACCCTGACATCCTTACAGAAATAAACAGGCATGAAATCCTAAAGATATCTCTTACAGACAACTGTCTCCCCAGATATAACTTCAGCCAAAACTACAAGGTCACATTCCCTAACCGACAAAACTGGGAACAGGATAGACCCTCCTTCAACCGTGGATCCTACGTGTGGTACACAGATGGCTCCAAAACGGACGAAGGCGTTGGGGCTGGAGTATACGGAGCAAATACAGGCACATGCATTTACGTCAGCATGGACAGTTATAACTCCGTTTTTCAAGCAGAGATATTTGCTATAGAACTCTGCCTCAGAGAAAATATAAACAGAAATTTACTTAACAAAAACATTTATATTCTCTCTGACAGCAAAGCTGCACTTCAAGCCCTAAAGAGCTTTGAAATAACCTCCAAGCTGGTATGGGACTGCCTACAGCTACTTCATCAGCTGGCCAGTACAAACAGAGTTCATCTCATTTGGATACCTGGACACAGCGGCCATACAGGCAACGAAAAGGCGGACCTACTAGCAAGGAAAGGCTCTGCATCACCATTTATGATGCCACGGCCTTTCTGCGGCATACCTACTAGCACCACCAAATGCTGCATAAAAAATTGGTTAAGGAACACGACGGATCACTACTGGTCACAAACGAAAGGTAGCAGACAAGCCAAGCTGTTCCTCCCAACTACATCCCTCAAAAGAACGAAACAACTTCTCATGCTTTCGAGGAGTCAGATTCGTTTAATCACAGGTTTCCTTACTGGACACTGCCCAGTTAATAAACACCTCAAAACAATGGGCATCATACAAGATGACACTTGCCGTATGTGTAATGAAGACGAAGAAACAGCAGAGCACATACTATGCCACTGTAACTGCCTGGTCAGTACACGTCTTCGTCACCTAGGCAAGCATTATCTTGAAGCAGATGAAATTGCTGCCAGTTCACTCAAAAGCATACTAAGCTTTATTACGAACTCAGGTTTTCTGAGTGAACTGTAAGTGGGGGACATCACAATAGGCCCAATCGTGGCCGCAGTGATCAGGCGACTCTGTCCCACCCCCCCCTATCTATCTATCTATCTATCTATGATAAATCAAAAGTTTTGTTTAGGAAGGTATATTAAGTGTTTTTTATTTTATCTAAACATTAATTTTCTGAAGAATAGGTAGATACACTCTGTAGTTCGAGGAATTAGTGTCGAATGTATCATCTCAAGAAAGAGTAAAAAAAAAAAACCGGCCAAGTGCGAGACGGACTCGCGCACGAAGGGTTCCGTACTATGTATAAAAACGGCAAAAAAAGCATGTCTGTTGTATGGGAGCCCCATTTATACATATATTTATTATATTCTGTCAAAGTATTTGTTGTTAAAGCAGCAACAGAAATACATAATCAGTAACATTTTATTCTCACACCCTTAAATATGGGTGTTCCCCAAGGAGCAGTATTGGGCCCAATCCTTTTTCTAATTTATGTTAATTCGTTTTTCTTACAACCTTTTAAAGGCAAAATAACTGCCTTTGCTGATGAAACATCTCTTTTCCACTCAAACACTAACTTAATTGATAGTTTTGTTAATAATGACCTAGATATGTTAAGGAGATGGTTTAATTATCATAAACTAATAATTAGCAACAAAACGAAGTACATGATATTTAATATCAATGGTACAGTTTTCAGAGACCTTCCCTTATATTATCATGCACCATTGTGTAATCGATTTGTTCTTGAAGATATAGTATTCAACAATCAAGAATGTTTGAAAATTGCTTCTTGATTGAACACGTGGACAGTTTTAAATATTTAGGTGTTATATTGGACCAACAACTTTGTTGGAAAGACCATTCAATATATTTGAAACAGGGGGTGGCCGTGGTGCAGTGGTTAACATCATCGACCGCCGATCGGAAGGTCTATAGTACAAATTCGCTTCATAGCCAAGTAAAAGTATTTCCTAAACGGATGATAAAAAGTATGCAACGCAGTTGTGAATGGAAAGTGACCAGACGTACTGCCTGCAAGCATAACACTCACAGTATATGGTCAGCCGAAATTCATCCTCTGCGTATGCAATACTAAAGTGCTTGAAGGAATTACTACGGACTATAACCAACGCGGACTTTGGTCGGCTCTCGTCCTATCTAGCCCTAGGACAACCACCCCTGAGAGTAGTGAACGAACATCACCGACCCCAATCACTGCACTCCGTTCAGGTTGTGTGTGTCAAAAAAAAAAAAAAAAAAAAAAAGTATCTAAATGGGGTTATAAGATAATTATTCCATCTCAGTATGCACTGCAATCTCTACCCGTTTTAAAATACTAAATGTATACTCGCACCGATATGGAACTAGCAAAAACATGTCCATGTCCGGAACTAAATGTATTATCGCACCGATATGGAACTAGCAAACCATGTCCATGTCCGGACCTGAATGCATACATACACATGTATGACATTCGTTCACGAAATGCGGTGCGGGCATTATATTCTTTCATTTCTTTTCTTCATTTCAGTTCAAGTGTGCTGTACAGTGTACACCAACTGTTCGAGCTTTATCGCCACATCTCCATACTTTTGGGTTTCTTGAAAACTACGGGGTATAACTCATACCGTATGAGAAGCATGTTCGTTGCATTTATGTTTTTGTTTTTTCGTTTTGTACATATGTGATTGATGAATAAGGGTTGAATGGAACTATGGAACTCATTTCGTTCAATTTGCGGAACGAGAGGACATGTGTCCGAGAGAGGACATAGTTTCGTGAACTATACATGTCCGGAACTACCCAACTCTACTTCGTAATGTACATATGTATGTATGTATGTGTGAGTGTATGCACGTATGTGATGCGTATGGACGTATGTACGTATCGGTTCGTATGTGTGCAAGATCGCTTGCTCCTCTTGCTCACTTGCTCCTCTCCACCTGCCGCGACGTCGTGCGAAAGGGATGCTAGGCCAGCTGCGAGGACTGGTCGTGAGCAATGGCGCCACGCGATTGCCCTCACGCCGACTTACCCGCAGCATGAATCGCGAATTTGCTACGATACTCGCGAAATATCCCACGCAAAAGAAAAAAAAAATCACCGTAATCGTTTCCAATTCAATATGTCACAAATTTAATTTCCTTAACCTAACTTAATCTAGGTTTACAATTAATCCTTAAAACTACCCTACACCGTATGTCAATAAAAAAAGTCGAAATAAATAAAAAAAACAAATGTAAAAAAAAAAAAAAAAAAGGAATTCACTGTCCAAAAAAGTAAACAAACCGCAGTTTGAGTATTCGAACAGTCGTACCGAAACTCCTCTGACCAACGACTTAGCCCGCATCACCAATCGCGACCAACAAATTTCTGATTTCAATACCTTATACAATGAACGTGATATCCGCGACCAACGTAGGCAATAGGACACACGGTACGGCCGCGTACCGGGAACTGCTTAAAACCGTACCGGAGTTCTTCCCCGAAGATCACTCTCCGAGTACTTCGCCGAAGATTTCTCTCCGAGTTCTTTGCCCACTCTTCCTCATGTGCTACTAGGAACAGAAATAAAGAAAAATTCTGACCTTCTGCGGGTTGAACTCCACTCGTTCGCGTGTCAAGTGCTGATTGTACCCTCGGGCTATCCGCTTTCTCTGAGTTTGCTTCCCAAAATGGATGACTACAAGCCGTTCACAAATGGGAACTGACCGAAAGATGACAACAAAAACCTTTCGAAACAATTTATTATTGGTTGTTTGTAATTATGTATATGTATAATTAATTTTGTTCTGTTTTTAGTATTTGTCGTGGTAGCGGCAACAGAAATACATCATCTGTGAAAATTTCAACTGTCTAACTATCACGGCTCATGAGATACAGCCTGGTGACAGACGGACGGACGGACGGACGGACAGCGAAGTCTTAGTAATAGGGTTCCGTTTTACCTTTGGGTACGGAACCCTAAAAAGGAGTACTAAAATAATAGTGAGAGTTATAGTGGGGTGATTTTGTTTATCTAAAGCACAAAAGCGGCACAATTATCAACATTTTAATGCAAATTTCGCATAACAAAATACTTTTTAAGATAACACGCTGAGCAAGTTGTGTATTTCGTTTAAGTTGAAATTCAGAAGCCAGTTTTTAATCCCTCGAATGAAAAAAAAAAGATATTTGTAGTACACCTTAATACACGCGGTAATTTGTTGAAAAGTCTAGGCGCTACAGAAGTAAAATAATTCAAAAAGTGAGCTGTGTTGTGTGGTGGTATATCGGCCAAATAAAGATCGATGCTACGAAGTCCATGGACAGCAGAACTACGGTTAAGTGAGTACCCACTTCTTAAAAAAAATATCTTTAAGACTTTATAGAAGTAAAGGTGCTAAAGAGGCAGAATCTTTGAGTTAAAAAAGAGTGTAAAGCTGTTCTCCATACGTCCCTTTCTAAAAACAATTCTAATAATATTGTTACGAATTTATTCAATCCCCACACCAAATAGGGTTCGCACCACTGGATTGCGATAAACTACAATTGTCCTTTTTATTTAAATTGAAACACACACACTTTTAATTCTTCCACCACAGATCAATTATCTGTGTAGCTTCACCACTTTTCTTTATTATCCAATACTATCCACTTTAAACTTTATTACACAATACAAAAACCTTTATTGAAAACTTTTCTTTTCACCTTGGTTGATCACACCGACTTGTCACACGCTGTTTTATACCACAAACTGAATGAATGTCAAGGGCGAGTGTTCGCGCTTATATAGCTCTCGGTCCACCGTCTCGAACGTTTGCCGTTGGAAGTTCCCCTTCGGAAATATCTAGAACGCTCTGACAATTCCATTGGAAGTTGACATCATTCCTATCCCCGCTTCCAGAGAGTTTTCGAACTTAACGGTTCGCTTGCATCTCCGCAGCACTGCCCTCCTCCTAAACTTGTTCGTCCTCGAACAAGCGATTGGATCCTTCTCCGTAATATGGTGCTAACCTCTCTACGTGGACAATTTTATACTTCGCCCGTCTGTTTCCCATCTGCTGTATCCGGTATACGACGTCATTGAGTTTCTTGATGACCTCATATGGTCCGTCCCAGGCTGATTGCAATTCGGGGCACAAGCCTTTTTTCCGTTGTGGGTTGTACAGCAATACCAATTGTCCGGTCTCGAATCCAGAAGTATTCGCCCTCAAGTCGTATCGCGCCTTCATTTTATCGCTGACCAAGTTCAGTCGCTCCCAGATGAACTGATGGATAGAGTTCAGCTGTTCTTTCTTTTCGGTTACGAAGTCTTCCCTGCCGCTAGTTGTCGGTAGTACCACGCCGAACTGCAAGTCCGATGGAAGTCGGAGATCAGTTCCAAAAATGGCTTCGGCGGGTGTTGTTGCCGTTGAATTGTGCTGTGCCGAACAGTATGCCATTAAGAAAAGGGGAAGATGTTCATCCCAGTCCTTCTGATCTCCGACGACGACTTTTCTCAAGTATTCCTCCATCGTCCGGTTGAACCTTTCGACCATGCCATCAGATTGTGGGTGTAATGGTGTTGTCCGCGTCTTTCTGATACCTAGCATGTCACAGAGTTCTTTGAACACCGTCGACTCGAAGTTCCTTCCTTGGTCTGAGTGCAGTTCCAGCGGTACTCCATAACGCGCAACCCAGTTGTTCACAAATGCATCCGAAATGGTTTTGGCTTCCTGGTTCGGGATGCAAAACACCTCAGGCCACCTGCTGAAGTAATCGATCACCACCAGCGCGTACTTGTTTCCACCGTTGCTCGTTGGGAATGGGCCTGCGATGTCCATTGCGATACGTTCTAACGGTGCTCCAACATTGTACTGCTGCATATTTCCTCGAGTTTTCCTAACTGGACTCTTTGCCTTCGCACACTGTTCACAGCTGCGAATGAAACGCGTAACCGACTCATGGCATCCTGCCCAGTAGAAACGTCTTTTGATCTTTTCTACAGTCTTGTTAACACCAAGATGACCCCCGCTTGGTCCCTCGTGGTATTCTCGGATGACCTCTTCGATTTGTCCTTTCGGAACTACCAGCAGATCGTTTACAATGTTCCCGTCCTCACTTTCCCAACTGCGGTAGAGGCAACCGTTCTTCAGCTTCAAACTCTGCCATTGAGCCCAGTAAGCTTTCACGATTGGGCTTTCACTGGATATTTGCTGCCAACTTGGTCGAAAACCTCGTTCCTGGTAGTCGATGATGACTGCCAGATCGGCATCTTCCCGCTGCTTTCTTCCGACCTTCTCGACAGTCCAGGAATCTTCTGGCAGCACCTGGAAACAACGGATGTCGGTGACCTGTTCCTTGGTCTCGGCGCGTGAACAATGTTTGCATTCAACATCGAAAGGTCGCCTCGATAATGCATCCGCATTTCCATGACTGCTTCCCTTCCGATGTTCGATACTGAAGTCATAACTCTGGATTCTCTCTATCCATCTAGCAAGCTGGCCTTCCGGGTTTTTGAACTGCAGCAACCACCTCAACGCTGCGTGGTCCGTCCTAAGATGAAAAGCTTGGCCTTAGAGATATTTGTGGAAGTGCTTGACACAGTCAACCACAGCTAAAAGCTCCCTCCTAGTTACACAGTAGTTCCTCTCCGGCTTCGATAGGATCCTACTTCAGTACGCGATGACCCGCTCTCGCCCGTCAATCGTTTGAGAGAGTACTCCTCCGATTCCATGTCCGCTCGCATCTGTGTCCAAAATAAACTTTTCTCCTGGGGCAGGATATGCAAGAATCTGCGCACTGCAGAGCAATTCCTTCAGGTGAATGAACGCTTCCTCCTGCGGCTTCTCCAACTTGAATGGCCGATTCTTTTTGGTGAGCTCGCGCAAACTGCTGGCAACGTTTGCAAATCCTGGGACGAATCGCCTGTAATATGTGCAAAGTCCCAGGAATGACCTTAACTTATGAAGATTCTTCGGCCGCGGCCATTCTTCAACCGCCGAGAATTTCTCTTCATCTATATGGACTCCTTCTGCAGTCACCACATGTCCCAAGTACCTCACCTCGTTCTGGAAGAGCGAACATTTCTTCGGGCTCAATTTCAATCCGGCTGCTTGAATACGTTCCGGTACCTCTTCAAGCTTCTTAAGGTGATCGTCGAAATCCTTACCCATGACAATTATGTCATCCAGATAGACAAGGCAAGTCCTCCAGTGAAGTCCTCTTAGCACCCGGTTCATAAGTCTCTCGAATGTGGCTGGCGCATTGCAAAGACCGAAGGGCATCACAGAGAATTGCCACAACTCTCCGCCGGCGGTGAACGCGGTCTTTTCCTTGTCTTGCTGGTCAAGCTCTATTTGCCAGTACCCACTTTGCAAGTCCAGAGTCGAGAACCACTTTGCACCAGATAGTGTGTCCAAGGTGTCGTCGATTCTCGGTAAAGGATAGCTGTCCTTCTTCGTGACGTCGTTCAGCTTCCTATAGTCCACGCAGAATCGGGTGCTTCCATCCTTCTTCTTAACAAGAACTACTGGCGAACTCCATGGGCTTGCAGATGGTTCGATCACGCCCTCCTTTTCCATCTCGTCGATCAGTTTGATCACCTCTCCTTCTTTCGCCAAAGGTACCCTCCTCGGTGGTTGCCGGATCGGTCTAGAGTCCCCTGTGTCTATTCTGAGCTTCAAAATTGATGTTCTTCCACAGCTCTTACCATCTGCAAAAACTGTCCAATATTTACGAAGCAGGGAGAGTGCTTTACTTTTCTGCTTCTCCACTAGATGTTGCGTCCACTCTCTAGCCATTGTTTTCAAGAACGGTTTGTTTTTCTGGATTTCCCGGTGTTTCTTATCTTCGCAGTTCATAACGGCGGCAGCTTCTTGGCATTGAGCGATTGTTGTTCCCTTATGTATGGTCCTAGGTGTGCTGGCAGGATTCAGGACTCGTACTGGAACCAATTGGTCTTGTCGGGGTTCCACGAGAGCCCTTCCAACAACTAAATCGCTGGGTCGATTTCTTTTGTCGGGTTCGACCACCCACATTCGGCTTGTCCCCGCATCCTCTTCTATCTTTGCGCAAACAACAGCTTCTGCATTCGGGGGAACTGTTTGGCGCGCTTGCACGACTATTCGCCTGACCTTGTTACCCTGTCCATTATCTATGGTTAATGGGAGCTCCAAGTTGCCATACTTCATCACTTTTTGGTTGAGATCCAATGTGAAGCCATGCCTAATCATAAAGTCGACGCCGATTATGATGTCATCGGTGATGTCCGCAACGATGAAATCATGCTGAAACTCGACGGTACCCATCGTAATTATTTTCTGGACCTTTCCCTTAACTTCCGCCTTCTCACCAGTTACTGTACGAAGCCTTACCTCGGAAAATGGTTCGATGTCAGAAACCAATCCGCTTCGGATGACTGAATGAGTTGCGCCCGTATCCAACGTCAGCAGATATCGTCGCCCGTCCATCGTTCCCATCGATGACTAGGCTGGTTGCCCCTCTACAGATTCGGGATACGAGGATGCTGGGGCACTCCAATGTGGGAGCCAGCGCATGCCCCTCTGCACTGACTCGTTTTAGTTTAACGGATTGTTAGGTGCACCTTTTGCACCTCCACGGTCGCGTTCACTCCCATGGTCTCTTTTTGGCGAACTAGACCTCGAACGCTTTCTTCGCAGGCGGCAGTTCCTCGCAATGTGCCCCTGCTGGTCGCAGATGTAGCATCTACCCGGGAATGAACCACTCCTACTCGCCGTTGTTGTTCTGGAACTATCCTGGTCTTGAGATATGCGCCGTAATTTGATGGAAGGTCGGCATATCAAGAGCGATGTTTCACATGCGAGAGCGCTGGCAACTGTCTCCTTGAAAGATGTCTACGGCAGGAGAACCAAACTTCGTTGCGTATCGGGGTCCCTTAGCCCTTGGATGAAAGAATCCGTTTTAAGTTTCTCCACCACATCAACTGGAACGTCCGCGTAGGCAAGATGGGATAGCCTCTCGATGTCGGCAGCATACTGTTGTATGGTCTCGTTTCAACGCTGCTTGCGCCCTTTGAGTTCCAGCTTGTGCATCTCCTGCATGTGCTCACTGCCGTATCTTCGATGGAGAGCATCCCATATGGCTGTGTAGTTCCTTCTCTGGGTCTCCGGGATGGTCTGTAAAACACCAGCTGCTTCGCCTTTAAGCGAAATTACTAGAGCGGCCACACGATCTTCTTCTCCTCATTGATTCCGTTCCGCTGTTGTCTCGAACTGGAGCTTAAAGATGTTGAAAGCGCTCGTGCCGTCGAAGTTGGGAGCTGTGAATTTCGATGCTGCAGTTGGTACAACGATTCCTTGATGCAGAACGTTCTGGACAGTTTTCTCGAGTTCCAGAACCTTCTTGTCGAACCTCGATTCCATAGTCTCGATTATCTTTTCTTGATTATTTTCGAGATCTAGAACCTTCTTGTCGAACCTCGATTCTAGTGTCTCGATTCTCTCCTCGACATTCTGGAATCGATCGTCGACGGCCTGCTGGATGTTTCTTAGGCTTTCTCGAGAGTTCTCTAGCATCTCTTCCAGCTTCTGATTCAGGTAAGTGGAATTTTCCTCCAACTTTCTACTTACGGCAGCAGAATTTTCCTCCAACTTTTGATGTACGGTCGCCTCCAGTTTCTGGCTTATGGAAGTGGAATTTTCCTCCAATTTCTGACTCAGAGAAGTGGAATTTTCCTCCAATTTCTGACTCAGAGAAGTGGAATTTTCCTCCAACTTTTGATGTATGGTTGCTTCTAGTCTCTGGCTCATGGAAGCACTCATAGCGTTCATAGCCGCGAGAATTTGCTGCATATCGAACCCTGGCTCAGTAGATGTCGACGGCTTCTCCACTACGAATTCGTAACTCTCCCAGTCGACACCTTCTTCCTGCAACGCTGATCGCAATATCTCCACCAGGTTGGCTTTACTTCCCACTGTGGATAATTTCCGAGAATCCAGCTCTCTTTTCAGTTGTTCGATTGTCAACTTTTCCAATTTCACCATTTTTTCTATCTCCTAACAATTCACTTTGTGCAATTCACAATTTAAATAAACGTTCCACTCGTTTACTCGCAATCCCACTTCTGACACCAAATGTTACGAATTTATTCAATCCCCACACCAAATAGGGTTCGCACCACTGGATTGCGATTAACTACAATTGTCCTTTTTATTTAAATTGAAACACACACACTTTTAATTCTTTCACCACAGATCAATTATCTGTGTAGCTTCACCACTTTTCTTTATTATCCAATACTATCCACTTTAAACTTTATTATCCAATACTATCCACTTTAAACTTTATTACACAATACAAAAACCTTTATTGAAAGCTTTTCGTTTCACCTTGGTTGATCACACCGACTTGTCACACGCTGTTTTCTACCACAAACTGAATGAATGTCAAGGGCGAGTGTTCGCGCTTATATAGCTCTCGGTCCACCGTCTCGAGCGGTCGCCGTTGGAAGTTCCCCTTCGGAAATCTATAGAACGCTCTGACAATTCCATTGGAAGTTGACATCATTCCAATCCCCGCTTCCAGAGAGTTTTCGAACTTAACGGTTCGCTTGCATCTCCGCAACAATATGCTTCTGGACGACAATCAATTGGTGAATTTTATTGCTATGAGTACCACCCCAGCATACCAGACCATATTGTAGCTTCGATTGTACCAACCCGTAATAGATTGTTTCTAGGAGTTTACGGGAGCAGGTCGGCCTTAAATGGTATAATGTGCTCGTGGTTTTTAACAAATGTTTTCTTAGTGTAGCAGTATGAGTACCCCAATTAAGTCCGCTATCCACCACACGTCCCAAGTATTTAAAAACTGATACTCTTTCAATAACAAAGCATTTAGAGGAGCAGCTTAGGTCGTTGTTATACGTGTTTGGGCATCTGTTTATACCACAAGTATTACGACTTACTAACATGTGTTGGCAGTTAGTACTATGAAAAGTTACACTAGGGAATTCAATGGAGTTACTCGATATATTAAAAAACATAATTTTGGTCTTGTCACTAATGACTAGTTTGTGCATACTAAACCAATGCCTGAGTTGTTCTAAGTCGTAGCAGATGTTAGCAATTAAGTCCAAAACGGAGTGATTAGAATAGCAGCAAGCAATATCATCCGCAAATCCTGTTTGAGTTCCCTTTAGGTTTTGGCTAAAGATTGAATTGATGTATATCAAGAAAAGAATGGGACCAAGAACTGATCCTTGGGGTACTCCAAATCGAACATCTGCGCTTTGACTGAATTTGTCTAGAATTTTGACTACTTGTTTGCGGTAAGTAAGGTATGAAGTGAACCAGCTGAGCATGAAATCTCTGAAGCCGGCTTTTTTTAGTTTCTCTAATAATATTTCGTGATCTACTGTGTCAAACGCTTTTGTTATGTCTATATAAAGTGCGGCAGTAAATTTTCCTTTATTTAAGCTGTCGTAGTAAAAGTTGGTGAAATTCAATAGTGCATCCTCTGTCGATTTACCCGATCTAAATCCATACTGGTTTTGGCTAAAGAACGTATTTTTTTCTAAGAAAGCAACAACTCGAGTTTTAATTAGTTTTTCAAAATTTTTTGAAAGCACAGGGAGAAGGGATATTGGCCTGTAATTAATTAAGTTTTTGCTATCGCCTTTCTTTAAAATAGGTATGACCTCAGCAATTTTTAATGAGTCAGGAAATTTACTACAATAAATGCTTTTGTTGAAAACGTGAGCTAAAACATCAGCAATGTTATATGCAATTTTTTTAATAAAATTGTTGGACCAATTATTTCTCGTAGACGAGTTAGAATTATTAAGCAGCTTTATTTCTCTTATTATTTCAAAGGATGAGATTGCTTCAAAATAGAAACTACATACTAGGGTCTTTTCCCTGCTAAAACAGTCCTCCCCACAGAACGAGTTGTTGAAGCCCGCATCCTGGAGTGTAAGTGAAGCAACACTAGTAAAGTACTCATTAAAAGCATTAGCTATTTCAACAGGATTATGAATATTTTTGTTTTTAAAAGTTATGCAAGTTGGTGGGCTAGGAGGTATGCTTTTATTGAGAAGTTAATTCACGATTGCCCATCCTTTTCTCAGGTTGCCTTTAGCTCTATGTAATTTATTGATGTAGAAATGTTCCTTAAGAACCGGTACCTCAGTAGCAATTTCTTTACAAACATGAGTATAAAGGTTTCGAAGATGAACGTTATTTGGATGTTTGTTACACTTTAAACGAAGTTTGTTTTTGTTATGTATATTTGCCAGAAAGGTTTCGGATATCCATGGCTTAAGTCTCTTTAATTTACAACGTCTTTTTCTTTGGGCAAGACAAGTGGAGACATGCCCTTTCAAAACCAATGAAAACTTGTCAAATGCAGCAGAAGGGTCAGTTTCAGCGTAAACATCTGTCCATCTTTCTTCCAATAGATAAGCATAGAGAGATTCAAAATTGATGGATTCGACATTTTCTGAAGGTGCAAGAGTACGTGGATTCTTGGTCTTATCAAAAAGAAGGATTAAGCCAATCAGGCAGTGATCAGAGATCTTGTAGTCGGATATAGAACTAAACAGGGATATTTCGATCAAGTCTTCCAAAAATATGATCAATGCAGGTACCTGCAGAATTAATAAGCCTAGTAGGTGCCAGGAAGCAGGTTTCAAGCCCATTTGCAGACAGTATGGAGGTGTAATTAGAAACGTCTGGAGAGTCATTTAAAATATCTATATTTATACCTCCTAGAATAAAAAGATTCTTCACCTTTTCACTACTCAGGAGTGTACTCAATTCGTCAACGAAAACAGCCTTACTCTTTACATGAAGCCGATAAAAGCACATAAAAATGAATTTCTTTGAGTCTATATTGCACAATACTCTGACCATATTAGCAGTTTCCATATTATAGCTGCAGACTTCATAGCTCAAGTTTTCATTTATGAAGACAGCTACTCCCCCTGACGCGTATGAATTATTACATTAAGCATGAAATTTAAAACCGGGAACTCTATATAGATCCCTTATGTGATCAAAAATCCATATTTCCGAGAGGAATATAAGATCTGGCTTGTTAAGTGAGCTAGAAATGTATCAATATGTTTGCGAATGTTTCGTATGTTTTGGCGAATAATAGAAAACTGTTTTTTTGGATTAGCAGAATGAAAAACACTTTTAAATATATCTTCATCAAACTTACAAAAGGGTGTAACATTATCAGAATTAGTTTGCTGGTCTTGAAATAAGTTATAATTTTCAGTAAACATAACAATAAATAAGAAAATTATGATAAATTCTCTAGATCAATGAACGAATTAATTTTTACTATTTTATCACCTTCCCTTTTTTTCATTAAGATTGCTCCCTTGCTTATCCATAAATAAGAAAATTGTTTTTCTATTTTTAATTGTTTCGCTCTATTATATACAGCTCTGTTATAAGTGGTGAGACTTTCATTGATAAAAATTGGTTTAGTTCCTAGCTGAAGACCAAAAATTCCAGTAGATAATTTCGTTTTCTTCTTCTTGTTTATAACACACTGCTTCAAATTCAACGATTTGAATTTTATGCGTAGCACATTTAAGGATTTGGTAGATGTAGATGCTGAGTTGGTCTGTGGCTTAGTTGTCAGGGTCTTGACATAGCATGATTTGATGTCATCTGGATTTATGCTTACATCTAACCCTTCAGAAATTAGCTTGACAGCTGACTCTAAAGCATTGTTGTTGCTAGCATTCGGGATTCCAATAACGTCAACACATTTTCGCAAGGATTTTTGCTGAAAGAAATTTAATGAATCTTGCAGGTTGTTTACCTTAGAAGACAATAATTTGTTTTCAGCTTCCAATTGGCTGATTTGCGACAATGCACTGATGTTAACTGCCTTTAGCGCGGTGATTTCGTTGTAGAGAGCTTTCAAAGAGATTCCAACTGGATGGTTGATGTTTTCTGCAGCGGGATGAAGTGGTGAATTGTTAGGCAGAAGCACCGTTTCAACAGGTGATAAGATCCTGTCATGACCTTGGTTCTCTATAGAGGGAACAGGCGGGGGCGAGCGCAACGATTTTCGTGTCTTTATCGCAAGAAACACAGCGATATGAAATGCTATTTTTTTTCATGTACACGCAATCACTTTGTTTCAAGTTTACACAATGCAAATGATAGTAAGTTTTGCACACAACACATTCTATTTTTTCGCCGATTCTGTCAACTTTCAGACCACATTTGCACGGCATATTAAGAGTAAAAATTTAACACCAGATTTAAATTAATTATTTGAAAGTTCGTTTAGTTTTTTATTTACTTTTGTCTTAAGAATACTAAAGAACAAAAGAAAACGAAAAAAAGCCAAAAGAATAACACAGAGCGTACCCCACAACACTCTCGCATTGAGTTGCGAGCTGCGAGTTGCGAGTTGCTTGCTACGAGCATGAAAAGAATCTGTTGAAGCAAGCTTGATTGCGCCCTGAATGTCACAAAACAGAGTAATTGGGACTTTCTCCAAGTGGCCACATAACTCGTCTTCCAATTGCTTCAGCAAAACTGCTTCTTTTGTCGCACTAGCCAGCGACATGTATTCTCGTAAAGTATTCGCGCTTTGGTCTAAAAGTAGATTTGGTCAGGAAATCCGCTGTCATCTTATCAGTTCCCAAGAATTTAACTTCCATCTTTTTCTCAGCTATTTTGTCACGTAGAAAATGAAACCTCACATCCATATGCTTGCTACGAACATAAAAAGAATCTGTTGAAGCAAGCTTGATTGCGCTCTGATTGTCACAAAACAGAGTAATTGGGACTTTCTCCAAGTGGCCACATAACTCGTCTTCCAATTGCTTCAGCGAAACTGCTTCTTTTGTCGCACTAGCCAGCGACATGTATTCCGCTTCCATGGTTGAAAGGGCCACCGTCTGCTGCCTTCTCGAACTCCATGATATAGCAGCACCCTGGGACATAAATACATAACCTGTACATGACCTCCTATCTTCAATGTTTGAACCCCAATCAGCATCACAGAACCCGGTTACACCTCCGTCATGATTCTTAGCAAAAACAAGCTTTTAATCCTTAGTTCTTTTTAGGTACCTCATAGCTCTCTTAACGGCCGCCCAGAGTTAAATCTGCTAAGCAAATTTACCGAATAACTTATATCAGGTCTGATTCCCTGTGACAGATAGAGAAGGCTTCCAATCGCTTCTTGGTAAGGTACATCTGTTAGCAAATTGTCATCAGCTTTTGAACTTACGAATTTGTTGTTTGGATCACTCGGCGAATTTGATATATTGCAGTCAAACATTCTGAATTTCCGAAGAATACGTTCTATGTAGGCTGATTGATCTAAACACAATTCACCGATTTTCTTGTCATGGGTTATTCTGAAATCGATACACTGCTTGGCCTCACCAATTTCCTTCATTTTAAATTTTGCGCATAAACTCTGCTTTACCTTCCGGACCATTTCTTCGTTATGGTAGAATAGAAGGAGATCATCCACGTAAATGGCGATAAAAATCACATCATTTTCTCTGGCTTTTCAATCCAATGTCCTTTAGAGCTTTACAAGAAGTTTTTTTCCATTGTTCCTTCGCGGTTTTTGCTTCTTGGATGTGGACCAGCAGTATCAGCTTGGCTTTCACATCTTTATTCAGGTCAAAAGATTTATACCGCTCTTATATTCGATCGTTTCCCATGGTCCCTCATGTTCGAGGTATGCCCTTATGGCAAATTTCCAGGTGGAATAGTTTTCTCTTCCAAGGAGTTTGTCGATGCTTGCAGTATGGCTTCCTAACATCTTAAAGCTTATGAAGAACAAGGTAACTGAGACCGAAAAATGTGTTCTCGGCAAGCACGTTAGAGAGTAGGAAATAATATTGTTACGAATTTTTCGATACCCACACCAAATAGGGTTCGCACCACTGGATTGCGAAAAACTACAATTGTCCTTTTTATTTAAATTGAAACACACACACTTTTAATTCTTTCCCCACAGATCAATTATCTGTGTATCTTCACCACTTTTCTTTATTATCCAATACTATCCACTTTAAACTTTATTATCCAATACTATCCACTTTAAGCTTTATTACACAATACACAAACCTTTATTGAAAGCTTTTCTTTTCACCTTGGTTGATCACACCGACTTGTCACACGCTGTTTTATACCACAAACTGAATGAATGTCGAGGGCGAGTGTTCGCGCTTATATAGCTCTCGGTCCACCGTCTCGAACGTTCGCCGTTGGAAGTTCCCCTTTGGAAATCTCTAGAACGCTCTGACAATTCCATTGGAAGTTGACATCATTCCATTTTCCCCGCTTCCAGAGAGTTTTCGAACTTAACGGTCCGCTTGCATCTCCGCAACACTGCCCTCCTCCTAAACTTGTTCGTCCTCGAACAAGCGATTTGATCCTTCTCCGTAATATGGTGCTAACCTCTCTACGTGGACAATTTTATACTTCGCCCGTCTGTTTCCCATCTGCTGTATCCGGTATACCACGTCATTGAGTTTCGTGATGACCTCATATGGTCCGTCCCAGGCTGATTGCAATTTGGGGCACAAGCCTTTTTTCCGTTGTGGGTTGTACAGCAATACCAATTGTCCGGTCTCGAATCCAGAAGTATTCGCCCCCAAGTCGTATCGCGCCTTCATTTTATCGCTGACCAAGTTCAGTCGCTCCCGGATGAACTGATGGATAGAGTTCAGCTGTTCTTTCTTTTCGGTTACGAAGTCTTCCCTGCCGCTAGTTGTCGGTAGTACCACGCCGAACTTCAAGTCCGATGGAAGTCGGAGATCAGTTCCAAAAATGGCTACGGCGGGTGTTGTTGCCGTTGAATTGTGCTGTGCCGAACGGTATGCCATTAAGAAAAGGGGAAGATGTTCATCCCAGTCCTTCTGATCTCCGACGACGACTTTTCTCAGGTATTCCTCCATCGTCCGGTTGAACCTTTCGACCATGCCATCAGATTGTGGGTGTAATGGTGTTGTCCGCGTGTTTCTGATACCTAGCATGTCGCAGAGTTCTTTGAACACCGTCGACTCGAAGTTCCTTCCTTGGTCTGAGTGCAGTTCCATTGGTACTCCATAACGCGAAACCCAGTTATTCACGAATGCATCTGAAATGGTTTTGGCTTCCTGGTTCGGGATGCAAAACACCTCAGGCCACTTGCTGAAGTAATCGATCTCCACTAGTGCGTACTTGTTTCCAGCGTTGCTCGTTGGGAATGGGCCTGCGATGTCCGAACGGTGCTCCAACATTGTACTGCTGCATATTTTCTCGAGTTTTCCTAACTGGACCCTTTGCCTTCGCACACTGTTCACACCTGCGAATGAAACGCGTAACCGACTCATGGCATCCTACCCAGTAGAAACGTCTCTTGATCTTTCCTACAGTCTCTTTTACACCAAGATGACCCCCGCTTGGTCCCTCGTTGTATTCTCGGATGACCTCGTCGATTTGCCATTTTGGAATTACCAGCAGATCGTTTACAATGTTCCCGTCCTCACTTTCCCAACTGCGGCAGAGGCAACCGTTCTTCAGCTTCAAACTCTGCCATTGAGCCCAGTAAGCTTTCAGGATTGGGCTTTCACTGGATATTTGCTGCCAACTTGGTCGAAAACCTCGTTCTTGGTAGTCGATGATGACTGCCAGATCGGCATCTTCTCGCTGCTTCCCTCCGACCTTCTCGACAGTCCAGGAATCTTCTGGCAGCACCTGGAAACAACGGATGTCGGTGACCTGTTCCTTGGTCTCGGCGCGTGAACAATGTTTGCATTCAACATCGCAAGGTCGCCTCGATAATGCATCCGCATTTCCATGACTGCTTCCCTTCCGGTGTTCGATACTGAAGTCATAACTCTGGATTCTCTCTATCCATCTAGCAAGCTGGATTTCCGGGTTTTTGAACTGCAGCAGCCATCTCAACGCTGCGTGGTCCGTCCTAAGATGAAAAGCTTGGCCATAGAGGTATTTGTGGAAATGCTTGACACAGTCAACCACAGCTAAAAGCTCCCTCCTAGTTACACAGTAGTTCCTCTCCGGCTTCGATAGGATCCTACTGTAGTAAGCGATGACCCGCTCTCGCCCGTCAATCATTTGAGAGAGTACAGGATATGCAAGAATCTGCGCACTGCAGAGCAATTCCTTCAGGTGGATGAACACTTCCTCCTGCGGCTTCTCCCACTTGAATGGCCGATTCTTTTTGGTAAGCTCGTGCAAACTGCTGGCAACGTTTGCAAATCCTGGGATGAATCGCCTGTAATATGTGCAAAGTCCCAGGAATGACCTTAACTCATGAAGATTCTTCGGCCGCGGCCATTCCTTAACCGCTGAGATTTTCTCTTCATCTGTATGGACTCCTTTTGCAGTCACCACATGTCCCAAGTACTTCACCTCGTTCTGGAAGAGCGAACATTTCTTCGGGCTCAATTTCAATCCGGCTGCTTGAATACGTTCCAGTACCTCTTCAAGCTTCTTAAGGTGATCGTCGAAATCCTTGCCCATGACAATTATGTCATCCAGATAGACAAGGCAAGTCCTCCAGTGAAGTCCTCTTAGTACCCGGTTCATTAGTCTTTCGAAGGCGGCTGGCGCATTGCAAAGACCGAAGGGCATCACAGAGAATTGCCACAACTCTCCCCCGGCGGTGAACGCGGTCTTTTCCTTGTCTTGCTGGTCAAGCTCTATTTGCCAGTATCCACTTTGCAAGTCCAGCGTCGAGAACCACTTTGCACCATATAGTGTGTCCAAGGTGTCGTCGATTCTCGGTAAAGGATAGCTGTCCTTCTTCGTTACGTCGTTCAGCTTCCTATAGTCCACGCAGAATCGGGTGCTTCCATCCTTCTTCTTAACTAGCACTACTGGCGAACTCCATGGGCTTGCAGATGGTTCGATCACGCCCTCCTTTTCCATCTCGTCGATTAGTTTGATCACCTCGCCTTCTTTCGCCAAAGGTACCCTCCTCGGTGGTTGCCGGATCGGTCTTGAGTCCCCTGTGTCTATTCTGTGCTTCACAATTGATGTTCTTCCACAGTTCTTACCATCTGCAAAAACTGTCCAATATTTACGAAGCAGGGAGAGTGCTTTACTTTTTTGATTCTCCACTAAGAAGGCTTTGTTGGACTGGATTTGCTGTTGTGTCTTATTCTCGCAGTTCATAACGGCGGCAGCTTCTTGGCATTGAGCGATCGTTGTTCCCTTGTGTATTGTCCTAGGTGTACTGGCAGGATTCAGGACTCGTACTGGAACCAATTGGTCTTGTCGGGGTTCCACCAGAGCCCTTCCAACAATGATATCGCTGGGTCGATTTCGTTTGTCGGGTTCGACCACCCACATTCGGCTTGTCCCCGCATCCTCTTCTATCTTTGCCCAAACCACAGCTTCTGCATTCGGGGGAACTGTTTCGCGCGCTTGCACGACTATTTGCCTGACCTTGTTTCCCTGTCCATTATCTATTGTTAATGGGAGTTCCAAGTTGTCATACTTCATCACTTTTTGGTTGAGGTCCAATGTGAAGCCATGCCTAATCATGAAGTCGACGCCGATTATGATGTCATCAGTGATGTCCGCAACGATGAAATCATGCTGAAACTCGACGGTACCCATCGTAATTATTTTCTGGACCTTTCCCTTAACTTCCGCCTTCTCACCAGTTACTGTACGAAGCCTTACCTCGGAAAATGGTTCGATGTCCGAAACCAATCCGCTGCGGATGACTGAATGAGTTGCGCCCGTGTCCAACGTCAGCAGATATCGTCGCCCGTCCATCGTTCCCTCGATGACTAGGCTGGTTGCACCTCTACAGATTCGGGATACGAGGATGCTGGGGCACTCCAATGTGGGAGCCAGCGCATGCCCCTCTGCACTGACTCGTTTTAGTTTAACGGATTGTTAGCTGCACCTTTTGCACCTCCACGTTCGCGTTCACTCCCTTGGTCTCTTTTTGGCGAACTAGACCTCGAACGCTTCCTTCGCAGACGGCAGTTCCTCGCAATGTGCCCCTGCTGGTCGCAGATGTAGCATCTACCCGGGAATGAACCACTCCTACTCGCCGTTGTTGTTCTGGAACTATCCTGGTCTTGAGATATGCGCCGTAGTTTGATGGAAGGTCGGCATATCAAGAGCGATGTTTCACATGCGAGAGCGCTGGCAACTGTCTCCTTGAAAGATGTCTTCGGCAGGAGAATAAGGCTTCGTTGCGTATCGGGATCCCTTAGCCCTTGGATGAAGGAATCCGTTTTTAGTTTCTCCACCAC
This sequence comes from Eumerus sabulonum, assembly GCA_951905685.1. Lineage (NCBI taxonomy): Eukaryota > Metazoa > Arthropoda > Insecta > Diptera > Syrphidae > Eumerus > Eumerus sabulonum. Next base: position 76,765,079 of record OX645060.1, read on the forward strand.
ATCAACTAGAACATCCGCGTAGGCTAGATGAGACAGCCTCTCGATGTCGGCAGCGTACTGCTGGATGGTCTCGTTTCCACGCTGCTTGCGTCCCTTAAGTTCCAGCTTGTGCATCTCCTGCATGTGCTCACTGCCGTATCTTTGATGAAGAGCATCCCATATGGCTGTGTAGTTCCTTCTCTGGGTCTCCGGGATGGTCTGTAGTACGTCAGCAGCTTCGCCTTTAAGCGAAATTACCAGAGCGGCCACACGATCTTCTTCTCCCCATTGATTACGTTCCGCTGTTGTCTCAAACTGAAGCTTAAAGATGTTAAAAGCGCTCTTGCCGTCGAAGTTGGGAGCTGTGAATTTTGATGCTGCAGTCGGTACGACGATTCCTTGATGATGTACGTTCTGGACAGTTTTCTCGAGTTCCAGAACCTTCTTGTCCAGTGTCTCGATTCTCTTTTCCTGGTTATTTTCGAGATCCAGAACCTTCTTATCCAGTGTATCGATTCTCTCTTCGACGCCCTGGAACCGATCGTTGACGGCTTGCTGGATGTCTCTCAAGCTTTCTCGATTGTTCTGTAGCATCTCTTCCAATGTCTCTAGCTTCTCTAGTTTCTGGCCTAGGGAAGTAGAATTTTCCTCCAACTTTCTACTTACGGCAGCGGAATTTAAGAGCATTAAGCATTAAGAGCCGCGAGAATGTGCTGCATGTCGAATGTTGGTTCACTGGGTGTTGGCGGCTTCTCCACCCCGGATTCGTAACTCTCCCAGTCGACACCTTCTTCCTGCAACGCTGATCGCAGTCTCTCCACCAGGTTGGCTTTACTTCCCACTGTGGATAATTCCCGAGCATCCAGCTCTTTTTTCAGTTGTTCAATGGTCAACTTTTCCAATTTGACCATTTTCTCACTTCTGACACCAAATGTTACGAATTTTTCGATACCCACACCAAATAGGGTTCGCACCACTGGATTGCGATAAACTACAATTGTCCTTTTTATTTAAATTGAAACACACACAATTTTAATTCTTTCACACAATTTTAATTCTTTCCCCCTACAATTATCTGTGTATCTTCACCACTTTTCTTTATTATCCAATACTATCCACTTTAAACTTTATTATCCAGTACTATCCACTTTAAACTTTATTACACAATACACAAACCTTTATTGAAAGCTTTTCTTTTCACCTTGGTTGATCACACCGACTTGTCACACGCTGTTTTATACCACAAACTGAATGAATGTCGAGGGCGAGTGTTCGCGCTTATATAGCTCTCGGTCCACCGTCTCGAACGTTCGCCGTTGGAAGTTCCCCTTTGGAAATCTCTAGAACGCTCTGACAATTCCATTGGAAGTTGACATCATTCCGATTCCCCGCTTCCAGAGAGTTTTCGAACTTAACGGTCCGCTTGCATCAATTCAATTCAATTCAATTCAATTTCAATTTATTTATTTAAGTAAGGATGTACAAGTAAGACTTAGTCTTTTATAGTACTTAATTACATTTTCGTTTTACAGGATTTAAGTTTAATAATTATTTAATTCAACGTATGATTAATTAATTATTTAATTTAAAAATGAAGTGTTTTGATTGAGGATAGGATAGGAGGGGAGGGGAAACGGGAAGGGCGATACATTTGTTGTTGCATTTTTAAGAAAAATACTCTAAGGCGGCTTTTTTAAATTTGGTGGCTCCAATTATTTGTTTTATAGGTGTAGGCAGAGAGTTCCAGAGTCTGGCGACAAAGACGAAAAACAGACGAGAAGAGTTCAAGTAATTTGAGGAAGGAGTTATAAGGTTAAGAGTCCTGGTTGAACGGGCAAATTGAAGTTTTTCGAATAGGTATGGTGGCGACCTTTTCTGTATTATTTTGTGCATGAAGACACAGCACCTAATGTGCAGGAACTGCTGCAGTGTGCACCCAAGGATATTTTTGTTGTAATTAGATATGTGGTCTCTACGTCGGAGCCCATATACATATCTGATCATATCATTGAAAGCAACAGTTAATTTATACTGAGATAAGGAATCAAGTTTGCAGTACACAACTGATGCATAATCAATATAAGGAATGAGTAAGGTCTTGACAAGTCTCAGCCTCGTAGTTACAGGAGTAAGACTTGAGAACAACCAAAGCTTACGTAGACCAGCATAAATTCGTCCAACAGTGGAGTTAATGTGGCTTACCGGCGAGAGAGAACGGTTAATTTTAAACCCCAAGTTGGTTACGGTCTCCACAAACTGCAATTGTGTATTGTTGAGGTAAATTGGTGATAGAAGTTCTTTATTATACATTTTTTTAGAAATCAAGATCAGCTGAGATTTTGTTGGGTTGAGAGTTAAGTAATTGCGGAGCGACCATTGGTAGATTGCAGATAGATCCTCGTTCAGCCTGCAGACGAGATCCTGAACTAAGTTTATAGGTCTAGATAAATATAATTGCGCATCATCCGCATAAAAGTGAATGCTAGCATTTGAACAAACTTCCGGCAGGTCATTAATGAACATGCAAAACAAAATAGGACCCAGAATCGAGCCCTGAGGTACTCCTTCAATAATATTCCTAACATGAGAGGATTTATCACCAACCACAACCCTTTGACAGCGATTACTTAAATAATTACTGATGAGGCGCACCGAACTCTCACTAAATCCATAATATCTTCTCAATTTCTCAAGAAGAATTGAGTGGTTAACAGTATCAAAAGCTTTTGAAAAGTCAAGGAGGCAGAGTATTGTCAGGTAGTCCAAGTCGTAGTTGATCCTAATGTCATCGAGAATTTTAACCATAGCTGTAGAGCAACTATGGTTGGCTCGAAAACCAGACTGGACCGAAGCAAGTAGGTTATGCCGTTCTAGGTGATCTGAAATCTGCTTAGCCATGACTTTTTCAATGACTTTTGACAGGCAAGGTAAGATACTAATGGGGCGAAAATCAGTAGCCAGGGATGGTAAAGGTTTTTTTGGGACCGGAATAACTTTAGCCAGCTTCCAGCTAGATGGAAATGAGGATGAAGTTATGGAAAAATTAATTACGTGTGTAATTGCGCTAAGCAGGTGTATCAAGATCATTTTAATAAACCGAATGGGAATTCCATCCTCGCCAATAGCGTCAGACTTGAGAGCCCGAATGATGACAATGATGTCAGTTTCCGATACGACTTCGAATTCAAAAGCTGTTTGCGGTTCAGGAAAATGTTGTAAGTTGGGTAGAGGGGTATTTACTAAAGAATTGGATAAAAATGTATTATTGAGATCATCAAGATCGGGGATGACGTCAGTAATATCTTTTTTTCCGATACCAATCGAACGCAAGTTGCTCCAAAGCTTTTTGGCATTTTGATTTGTTCCCAGCTTAGAAAGGAAATATCTTTTCTTAGAAGACCTCGTGACGGAAGTTGAGATATTGCGCGCTCGACAGAAATTTGCCCAATTCAAGGTAGTTGGATTTCGCTTCCACTTCGAGTACAGTTTCCTGCGAACTTTAATGGCATGATGAACCTCAGATGTAAACCATGGACAATTTCTATTGCGCACCATCACTGTTTTTAAGGGCACGTGATTATTGAACAGATTAAGTATCAACGATTGCAGTAAGTCAACCTTATCACAAACATCTGAGACGAGATAACAACTATGCCATGGGATTAAACTCGCCTCCGCCTGTAAGGCGTAGTTATCCACAGATGCAAAATCCCTAAATTGAAAAGTCGAGGGTGATGAAGAATGCGATAAGTCAATGTTATACGTGCAGAATAACAGATCGTGATCTGTGACACCATCCAGTGATAACTGGTCCTGTAGTAACACATTTGACCTATCAGATACCAGCAGAAGGTCAAGGAGACTCGGAGAGCAGTTAGGCGCGAAGCGGGTGGCAAAAGTGTTAACAATAACTAGCGCAGATGTTGCGACTAAGTCTACAAGTTGGTTAGATCTTCTGTCATATCTGAGTAGGTCAGCATTAAAATCGCCGCATATAATTATGTGTTCGTAACATGGGGAAATCTCACGGAGAGTAGAGAACATGGGATCAAGAGAACAACTACGGTTGGGGCTATAGACAACCCCTATAATGCATTTCGTGTTACCATCCGTAACTTCCATAATAAGATATTCAGTAGCACTTTCCCAATTAGATTTCCCAATTACCTGGCAATTCAAGGAAATATTGCAATAAAGAGCTACTCCACCACCTGTTGTACTTGTGATCCTATCGTTCCGAACAATTCTGTACCCTGGAATATTGTATAGCTTATCTTCCCAGTCAGATTTCAGCCAGGTCTCAGTGACACAGATTACATCGACTCCCGAACCACTAAATATGTAACGTAAGTAATCTATTTTAGAAATGTTTAAACTACGAGCATTAATATAGCATACTTTGAACCCTTGGCACGAATTAGACAAAATGTTAATCATTGATCGCACTGTAATTTCAGTAGTGCCGCCAGACATAGAACGATTGTTACGATCCATCATTATTAGAAAAAACAAATACAGATTCTACATTTAAAAAGCAACTTAAAGAAGAAAATAGTGTAAAGTAGAGAATAAATGCGAATGGGAAAGATAGGGAATAGGAAGGTAGAAAGCGAGAGAAATTTTTGAGGGAAGGAAATATAATTATATTCTTAGTTTAAAAGTTAATGTGAAAATTGTTAAAATTTTTGCTACAATTATCTCAATACGTACTCAATTAGGAAAAATTGTGAAAGACATACATATTTCAAATTCGCTCTAGATGATTGGGATATTGAATATTCGGATGGATTGAACATTTTCAAGGTAGTGACGTTGTTGATGAGATTTTTGTTTCGATGTCATTTGTACTCTTTTTCACATAAACAAAACCATTACGAGTTCTTACAGAGAAAAGTAAACCCTCTTTGCGAAGCCGAAGAGCACGTTTTAATAGAGAGCTATTCACAGGAGTAAGACTTTCGTTCATGAATATACGGGAGCTGTTGGCTTTGTTGATGGAGCTGGAACCGCTGCTGCTGGTGGAGTTGTTGTTGATCAGCATACTCTCTTCCTGCAGTTGCGAAAGTGTAAGGCCGTTGTTTTTGCGAAAAGCAGTAAGTAGTGCTCTTTGCTCAGCATGAGAAGAGAGCATCTCCGCAACAATATTTAAGTTTATCTTATTAAATCGATTTTGTTCAGTAGAAGTGTTGGATATTACAAAAAATACCATTTTCTATTGGATAGCGGGGCCCATAACCTACTTACTTACTTATCAGGCCTGCGATCCATGGAGGATCTGAGCCTGAGCTATAGCTGCCTTCCATCCTTGACGGTCCCGGGCACGCTGCTTCCAGTTGTCAAGACCAAGATGTCTTACATCCGCGATTACTTGGTCTTTATACCGGAGGTTCGGTCTTCCTCTTCTTCTCGAACCAGGAGGCTCGGAGTCGAAGACCCTCTTAGCTGGAGCGTTGATGTCCATGCGCTCGATGTGGCCGAGCCAGTGTAGTCGACGGGTCCTTGCTTTCCGGACTACATCCACATCTTGGTACAGCTCGTAGAGTTCGCGGTTGTGTCTTCTTCTCCATTCACCTTCCTCGCAGACAGGACCAAATATCCGGCGCAGAATTTTTCTTTCGAAAGAACCCAAAATCAGCTCCGCTGTCCTGCTTATCGTCCAGCTTTCGGCTCCGTACAGCAAGACTGGCAGAATGAGCGTTTTGTAAAGCATGACTTTGGTCTTTCGAGTGAGGAGTTTTGACCCCAGTTGTTTGGACAAGCCGAAGTAGCAGCGGTTGCCAAGGGCGATTCTACGCCGGATCTCCACTGTGGTGTCATTTGTGGAATTTACGTTTGCCCCGAGGTAGACAAACTCCTTAACTACCTCGAAATTGTAGCTGTCAATTGTTATGTTTTGTCCCAGGTGGTGAGCGACGGATTGGTTTTTGCTTGACAGCATGTATTTCGTTTTGTCCTCATTGATCTTAAGGCCAATTCGTTTCGCCTGTTCTTCAATCGCCGTGAATGCTTCCACAATGCCACGGCGAGAACACGCGATGATGTCGATATCATCCGCGTATCCTAGCAGCTGGATGGACTTGTAAAAGATAGTGCCTTCCCTGTTGACGCCTGCCCGTCGCACTATCTGCTCCAGCACCAGGTTGAAGAAGTCACATGACAGCGCATCTCCTTGCCGAAATCCGGTGCATGTTTCGAATGGTTCCGAGGTCCTAGAACCGAGTTGCACGGTGCATCGCGTGTTTTTTAGCGTGGCGCGACACAACTGGATCAGTTTTACCGGGATCCCGAATTCGGCCATCGCCCCAAACAGTGCTTCACGATGAATGCTGTCGTATGCGGCTTTGAAATCGATGAAAAGATGGTGTGTATCGATTTGAAACTCGTTGGTCTTTTCCAGGATTTGTCGAAGTGTGAAAATTTGGTCTATAGTTGATTTGCCGGGCCGGAAGCCGCACTGGTAGCTGCCGATTAGTGCGGTGCAAAATGGTTTTAGACGTTCACACAATACGCTGGACAGGATCTTGTATGCGACATTGAGCAGGGATATACCTCTATAGTTCTTACAAGAGGTAGGATCGCCTTTTTTGTGGATGGGGCATATAGAGCTGGTATTCCAGTCGTCGGGCATGCTCTCATCTTCCCAAATTCTGCAGATGATCTGGTGCATGCTCCCTACCAGAACATCGCCGCCAGCCTTGAAGAGCTCTGATGGCAAGCCATCTGAGCCTGCGGCCTTGTTGTTCTTCAGCTTCTGAATAGCTGTGCCGACTTCTTCTATGCTGGGTGGGAGGACTACTTCAGCGGCTGGAGTTGGGATTTCCTCAGTCCCTACCACTCTCTCTTGGTCATGCTCGTTAAGCAGCTGCTGGAAGTGCTGCTTAAATACATCCACTATTCCCTGCGGGTCGGTGACAAGATTACCCTCGCAGTTTCGAAGAGCCAGGGTGCCCTTTTTGAAGCCTCCTGCAAGGCCTTTGGCTTTCTTGTAAAAGGCTCGTATTTTATGTCTATCCCTAGACTCCTCGATATCCTTGAGCTGGGAGGCTGCGAAGATTCTTTTCTTTTGTCGCAGTAGTTTCTTCTCCTCCCTTCTTCTGGCTCGGTACTCTTCTCGCGCTGCCCTGGTTTTCCTCTGCAGCGCCTTTTGGTACGCCTCGTCGGTTGCTGCCTTTTTCTGCTCACACTCGCCATCATACCACGGGTTTCTTGTCGGGGGTGGTAGGTATCCTAAGGTGGTTTCGGCTACTTCCTGAATGGCTGAGCGGCAATGCAGCCACATATTATTGGCATTTGTGTTCGACGTAGGCATACCGTAGAGTCTTTCGCTCAGCTGCTCCCTGTAGACTCTGGCAACCTCCGGTGTGCTCAGGCGCCCAATGTCGAACCTCCTCCTGATGGGCTGGTGCAGCTTTCTGACATTGGACAGTCGAGCTCTGAATCTTGCTGCTACGAGGAAGTGGTCAGAGTCGACATTTGCCCCTCTGAATGTTCGCACATCCAGGATGTTTGACGCGTGCCTTGCGTCAGTGAGCACATGGTCGATTTGGTTGGCGGTTCGACCGTCCGGAGATCGCCAGGTTGCTGTGTGGATTCGCTTGCGAGGGAATCTTGTGCTACTTATCACCGCATTACGAGCTGTCGCAAAGTCAGCGAGTCGGAAGCCGTTATCTGTTGTTGTATCGTGGAGGCTGTGCTTTCCGATCACTCCGCCAAGGGTGTTTTCCTTTCCGATTTTGGCGTTGAAGTCCCCGAGCACGATTTTTACATCGTACTCCGGACAAGCTCCGTAGGCGTTGTCCAGGAGGTCATAGAAGTCCTCCTTGATAGGGTCTTCAGCCTCGTCGGTAGGGGCGTGTGCACTTATAAGGCTAATGTTATAAAATCTGCCTCTGATGCGGATCACAGCCAGGCGATCACTTATAGGTTTAAAGTCGATGACCTTCGACCTTAACCGCTTTCCCACGACAAATCCGCATCCCAGTAAGTGCAACCTTTTGTGACAGCTGTAATAAATGTCGCAATTTTTCTTCCTAATCATACCGTTTCCTATCCAGCGTATTTCCTGGACCGCAGTAATATCCGCCTTGTACTGCGTGAGGATTCCTTCTAGTTTATGAGCAGCTCCGGGAGTGTACAGGGTTCTGACATTCCAGGAGCATACTCGCAAATCGTGTTCCTTTTTCGTGCGTTGTCGTCGTCGAGTATCCGTCCGTATATCCGAGGCATCTTGCTCATTCATAACTTGGATTTTTTTACGTGGGCGGATTGTTAGCCCGCCGCACAACCGCCATTCTGGTCGGGGTTTTCTTCGCTGCATACGTTTGTTCACCTCCCAACGGTTGTTGAAGAGGCTATCCAGAGGGCGCCGCGAGGAGGCCGTATGTCAACTTGACCCGGGCATTTAAACAGGGATCGTTGCTGGCATCTCGCCAGGTTGAGAGCAATCAACAACTTTACCCTGTATGTCCGAGCCCATGCCCTCCAAATGATGTTTTTGAAATATTGCATGTATTAACCGAACACTATCGTGTTGACCATCTTTCACTGATCTCAAATGATGTTTTTGAAATATTGCCCATAACCTAATGAATCTCAATTATTACATATTTCCAGAAACTTAACTTTATTTTAAAGAAAGATAAAAACGTGTCTATCACAAATGAATACAAAAAGGAAGTGAGTCGAAGAGAAATAAAAATAACTTCCCACTGGGAAGTTAATAACACAAAAAGCATACTCAAGTTAACCAGGCATGCTTGTTTTGTAATTCATGATTCTGTTAAAGTGCTGGGTAGCTAAGGTAGTTTTAGCATTTATTATTATCGAACATGCACCAACTCATCTGCAAGATATGGTCGGAAGAACGCATGCCCTATGAATGGAATCCCAATATCGTTTGCCCGGTCCATAAGAAAGAAGACCCCTATGACTGCGCCAGCTACAGAGGGATAAGCCTCCTGAACATCGCGTACAAGATCCTCTCTGCCATATTATGCAATTTGTAAGAGCCTGAAACCGTTTGTGGGCAATCTGATAGGTTCCTACCAGTGTGGTTTCAGGCCAGGCATGTCCACGATAGACCAAATATTTACACTACGGCAGATCTTGGAGAAGACCCATGAATTCCAGGTCGACACGCACCACCTTTTCGTCGACTTTAGAGGCGCGCATGACAGTGTTTATAGAGATGAGCTATACAGAGCCATGTCATGTTTTAACATTCCTGCCAAACCCGTCAGACTGTGCAGGATGACTATGGAGAACTCTCGCTGCAGAATAACTGTTGCCAACCGCTGCTTCTTCGGGCTCAAGAGGCAATTGAGTAGTAGAGCCCTTTCTCGAAAAACTAAGGTATCCCTCTACAAAACCTTAATCAACCCGGTCCTCCTCTACGGCGCTGAGGCTTGGACGTTATCAAAAGCGGATGAAGAGGCTCTTGGGCGTTTCGAGAAGAAAATTCTGCGTGCAATCTTTGGTCCCGTTTGTGTAAACGGAAAGTGGAGGAGGAGAATCAACCAAGAACTGTACGGGCGGTACAGCGACATCGGCCTAGTTAGACGTCTTCGGATCCAACGTATAAGATGACTGGGCCATGTAGAGCGAATCAACGGTCGGGCCCGAAGAGTCTTCGACTCCAACTCCGAGGGACGACGTAGCAGATGACAACCACATTTATGGTGGCGCGCACAGGTGGAAAGGGACCTCTACCAACTGGGCGTGCGGCACTGGACGTGGCTGGCCAATGATCAGGCCGGCTGACGAGGCTTGTTATTTGAGGCCCTGGTTTACCCCTTCCTGTGGCGCCATCAAAATAAGTAAATCTTTATAAGAAGCCTAAGCATTTCGCAGCATTCTTGGTGCCCCTGAATATGTGGTCGCTCCAATTAAGATTGTGAGCAACACACATACCCAAGATGGAAAGCTTTTCAGTTTCTGAAATGGAAGTGCCATTCATGGATAATGGCTGTGGGTTAGTTGTACGCTTTAACGACAAGAGACAGCATTGTGTTTTGGATGCATTAAATTCCACTCTATTGTTTTTACCCCATTGGATGATGCTGTTGATATCGGAATTTAATGAGCTCTACATACGCTGCCGCTCACTATCTACAACCGAAGTGCAGGGTCTTAAACTAGTGAACGAATATGAGAAGCTGAGGGTGCTGTCGTCAGCGAAGGAGTGAATTGGATTAGAAATAACAGATAAAAGGTAATTTATAAAAATGAGAAGGAATGTCGGAGACAAAATAGAGCCCTGAGGAACACCAGCATTTGCAAACTGAGTATAAGACTTGAATCCGTTCAAAACAACTTGAAATGAACGATTAGAAAGGTAGCTTCTAATCCATTGAAGAAGAGACTCATCGAGCATTTTCGACAAAAGGGCTTCATGCCAAACCCTGTCAAATGCTTTCGAAATATCCAGTGCAACAATTTTGCTTTCACCTGCTTGGTGAAGCGAGTGATTCCACTTTTGAGCAAGATATGCCATCATATCACCAGTGGATCTAGTGCTGCGGAAACCGTATTGGCGGTCATTGAGGAGTTTCGGTGATTCAAGATATTTCATAAGCTGACGGTTAATCAGCGTTTCCATGACCTTGGAAAGAAGGGACGTTAATGCAATGGGTCGGTAGTTGGAGGGAGAAGATGATTCGCCTTTTTTGGGTATAGGCTGGACAAATGCTGTTTTCCACCTACTCGGAAAGAGCCCAGAGGTGTAGGAAAGGTGAAAAAGCTTACGCAGTGGTTTTGCCAGCGTAGAAGAACACCTCTTCAGAACTATTGGGGCAATACCATCTGGACCAGCGGATTTGTGTATGTCGAGGTCCGTAATAACCCTTGCGACTGTACGCGTGCGGAAGTGGATTAGTCCCATGGTGGAACTGACGCACTTTAGTACAGGCGGAGACAAAGTACAAGCTGGGAGCTGAGAACTGGTTGCGAAATGGGCAGCAAGTATGTTAGCTTTGTCTTCTATAAGGAGAACTGTAGTGAACGGAGTGCTTACGGAATGTGAATTTAAGCCATATGGAATTAAATTCCGAGGTGGATGTTCGGCTATACTGTGCTGTGTTGGTAAGCAATGTCACTACGGACATAGACGGCGAGACCGCGGCGAGAAACGAATAATGGCACTAAGCTATATCCAGGAAGACCGAAATCCGACGGAGCAGATTTTTCATCGACCTGTGTTTCCCAAAGTGCCAAAACGGCTGGTTTGCGGAGAGAGGGATGGGCTTACGTGGCCAAGAAATTGTTCCGAAACCCCACTAATATTGCAGAACTGCACACAGAAATTCCTCATCAATACAAACTACAAAACAAATATAGATGCAAAACCGTCAAAGCAGAGCCGTGTAAGTGAAGTTCAATCGTCGGATTTGCAAAAACAAACTACCGTAGGTATTATGCCCTTACGATAGTAAGATTTGCTCCACCAGCAAAGAACAACACACGCGACCCGCTACGCGTCGGTTGCGTTAGCACTCAATCAGTGTGTGTGTGTGTGCGAACACTGTCACGAGAGGGGAAAGGGGCCAGGCCGGAGTTCGGCTCAGCGCTGCTGCCGACCAGGTGTTCGATTGCGGCACTTTCACGAGTTTTTTTTTTTTTTTTTGCCCGCACTACACTGCACTACGGTATTTATTTATTAATTTTTTTTATTTTTTTGTTTTTTGGTTTTTCCCATTTTTTCGTTCTTTTCGATTTTCATTCCATGTGTGACTCGTGACCGCTGTCAATGGCAAACTCTCTACTTGTTAGTAGAGAAGATAGAGCGTTGGTCCTCAAACGCTTCCTTGAGGGACACCTGCGTCTATTTTGCATAGTTTGGAGCATTCGTCATTATATTGGACATAGAAGTGCCTGTTCTCTAAATTACTTTTGATTGATATTATTAAGTTTAATTAAAAGTCATATGTGCCAAACACTATCGAAAGCCTTCGCAACATGAAGGTAAACTGACGTTTAATATTTTGTTGAAATGTTGAGCTGTCGAGGGCTTTTGGAGAAATCCTAATTGGTGGTCCGGTATGAGATTTTTTAACTTACAACTATATTAATACGGTCAAATAACATCTTTTCAAAGATCTTCGATATAATAGGTAATAGGGTTATTGGCCTATTTGAGTTGGTCATTGTTGGGTCCTTGTTTAATTTAAAGTCATATGTGCCAAACACTATCGAATGCCCTCGCAACATGAAGGTTAACTGACGTTTAATATTTTGTTGAAATGTTGAGCTGTCGAGTGCTTTTGGAGAAATCCTAATTGGTGGTCCGGTATGAGATTTTTTGTCTTACAACTATATTAATACGGTCAAATAACATCTTTTCAAAGATCTTCGATATAATAGGTAATAGGGTTATTGGCCTATTTGAGTTGGTCATTGTTGGGTCTTTGCCTGGCTTGGGAATGGCTATTATTTTGGACACTTTCCAGACTTTGGGGTAATAATTAAGTCGGAGTATAGCATTGAGCATATGTCTGAGGTATACAATGCCTTTGTCAGGGAGTTGCATTATCAGTCTTCCAGTGGTCATGTCATATTTGGTGGCTTTTCTTTTAGATAGTACTGAAATAGAGTTTTATTTCGTTAGTGTTTTTTCTTTTTAATTTGTGTTGATTGAAGTAATTATAGGTGGGGTTAAAATGTTTTGTTCGTTGAGAGTGTTTGTGAATGTACTTTTGAAGTAGTCAGCCAGGGTTTTAGCATTGTCCGCAGGGATTCTGGGCCAGGATCCTTCAGCATTCATCAATGGTGGCTGTTGAGTGGTCCCGTTTTTTAGTCTTTTAGTTAAGTTCCATAGCGAGTAGTTGGTTTTTTGAGTTGCTGATGCTTTCACTAAATATTTAGTTAAGTTGCGGTTTTGGTCTTCCTTCAGGATTGTTTTTAGTTCCTTCGTCGATTTATTGAGTTTAACTTTGTCGAGTGGTGATCTGGTTGTTTGCCAAATTTTTCTTAGTTTGCGTTCATCTTTGATTTTTTGTTGATAAAGTTTTCAGTGTAGATGTCGATTTCAGTGCAGCAAAGGTAGAGCAAGTCGTTGAAGTGTATTATTGCGCTCTCTAGGTCCTCGGGAGATTTTAGTGGGATTTTAATATCAATTTGCTGGTCAATTAATTCGCTATGCGCATTTCAGTCTGTCTGTTCACCATGTTAGATCTGCGTTATTAGTTGTTCCATCAATTGTCTGATTTCGGATAGGTCGTCTGACGGATTTGGCAAGTTTTCTTGTTTGTTTTTTGTGGTCGGAGTATTGTTGAGCGTTTCCTGGATAGGAATGTTTTTAGTGACGTCAGCATATGTAAACATTTGATTAGTTGAGGTCGAGGTTGCCTTGGTCTTTGTATATTCAGTAGTAATCTATGCGTCTTCTATTGTCTTGTTTCGGTACTACTATTACTAGTTCTGTTAATATCATTATTGTTATTCCTATTATTATAATTCCGAGGGGCCAATGTCGACTCGGACCACTACCTTGTTGTAGCCAAGGTACGAATGAGGATATCAAGAATGCTTAGGAGTCGAGTAGGACAACGTAAGTTTGACGTTGGAAAGCTACAATCGCAAGAGACTGCCAGAATCTTTGGCGATCGTGTCTCCTCAAAGCTCTCTCAAAATCCGCCCAGAGCAGCACAAACAATAGAGCAGGAATGGGCTCATTGCCAGAGCGCCGTCAGAGATGCTGCCTCAGAGGTGCTAGGTTTCAAACAGCCACCACCTAGAAACCCCTGGTTCGATGAACAATGCGAACAAGCCCATGCAGCAAACCAGAGGCATATAAGGCCGTGCTGCAACGACGGACGAGAGCTGCTCGCGAAATCTATGGGCAGAAGAGAAGAGAGGAACACACGCTTTTCAGAAGAAAGAAGAGAGAGCACGGAAAGCGTGAGATCGAGGAGATGGAGAGATGCTTCCGCAGGAATGACGCCCGTAAATTTTACAACAAGGTAAAACGAACATGCCATGGCTACAAAGCCAGAGTGGCGGCCTGCAGGGATGAAAATGGAAAACTGGTAGTGGAGTCGCAGTCGATGCTGGGGATTTGGAAAGACCACTTCTGCAGACTGTATAACGGCGATGATAGGCAAGATACCGCTGTCAGGCAGAACGAGCCATTCGTAAAGGACGACAATGAAACAGAATTCAGTCCACCCGACCTAGACGAAGTCAAAATAGCGATATCAAGACTTAAGTCTAATAAAGCCGCGGGCGCAGACGGCCAGTCTGCTGAGCTTCTTAAGGCAGCTGGAGATGAGTTGGTAAGGTGCATGCACCATCTCATTTGGAAAGCATGCCCGATGAATGGAATCTCAGCATCGTTTGCTCGGTCCATAAGAAAGAAAGAAATTAGAAAGGAGACCCCTATAAATGCGCCAACTATAGGGGTATAAGTCTCCATAACATCGCGTTTAAGATCTTCTCTGCCGTATTGTGTGAACGCCTGAAACCGTTTGTAGATAACCTGGTCGGCTCTTATTAGTGTGGTTTCAGGCCAGGTAAATCCACAATAGACCAAATATTTACGCTACGGCAGATCTTGGAGAAGACCCAGAAATACCAAATCAACACTCACCACCTCTTCGTCGATTTCGAGGCCGCGTATGACAGCGTATATAGAGACGAGCTGTACAAAGCCATGTCTAGTCTTAACATCCCTGTCAAACTCGTCCGACTGTGCAGGATGACAATGGAGAATTCTCGTTGCTCCATTAAGGTCGGTAATGAGCATACCTTTGATGTTAAAAAAGGATTTAGGCAGGGCGACGCGCTGTCGTGCAACTTTTTCAACATCGTGCTTGAAAAGATTGTGCAAGAGTCACTGGCCAATACAAGAGGTACGATCTATTTCAAGTCTACGCAATTGCTTGCGTACGCCGACGATATTGACGTAGTTGGACGAAAACAGCAAGACGTCAATGAGGCTTTTGTGAGCATTGAGGTAGAAGCGGCTAAGATGGGTCTCAAGGTTAATGAGGGTAAAACCAAATATCTGCTCTCATCTAAAAGAGACGGACAACACCGACGTATTGGCCAGAGCGTCACCATGGGCGGATATAGCTTTGAAGTGGTCAGGGAGTTCGTCTTGGCTCACTGATTACCAGCGACAACAACACCAGCGCTGAGATAAAACGCAGAATCACTCTTGCCAACCGCTGTTTCTTTGGGCTCAAGAGGCAATTGAGAAGTAGAGCCCTCTCTCGGAAAACCAAGGTGACACTATATAAGACCTTGATCATCCCAGTCCTCCTTTACGGCGCAGAGGCTTGGACCTTAACAAAAGCGGATGAAGATGCCCTTGGTCGTTTCGAGAGGAAAATTCTGCGCACTATCTACGGTCCCGTTTGTTCAAACGGTGTATGGAGGAGAAGATATAACGAAGAACTGTACGGGTTGTACAGCGACATCGGCCTGGTACGACGTCTACGGATACAGCGTCTAAGGTGGCTAGGCCATGTAGAGCGCATGGAAGATACAGCTCCGACCCGAAAAGTCTTCGAATCCACTCCGGAAGGAAGGCGCGGCAGAGGACGGCCGCCTCAGCGGTGGTGCACGCAGGTGGAAAGGGACCTCAACCAACTGGGCGTGCGGCACTGGAAACAGCTGGCTGGAGACGCTTGTTGGTTGAGGCCCAGGTTCACCACGGACTGTAGCGCCACCTAAGTAAGTAAAGTAAGTAAGTAAGTTATTATTATAATTATTTTGCTTACAATATTTATTATTATTATTTAAATCCATCTCGGCTTGTAAGCCGGAGATTACATATCCGGGGTGTTTGATACCAAAGGGATTATGCTCTATTGAGGCGTAGTCCAGGTGTTAAGCCCTCTCTGTTCTATTGTGATCTGTTGTATTTGAAGGAATTTTCTGACGATTTTGCGCGTATCCAGGAACACCGCCTTTTGATCTACGCCATCAGCTTTTCTAAGTTGTGTTTTTGTAAATTCGTTGTAAGGCATTTCGGTACCAATCCAGTGACATCTGTACATCGTTCCCATTTCGATTTCGAGCGGTGTATATTTCGAAATCTTTGTGGCGTACGTAGCTTGTAGGTTTCGGTTAAGCGTTACTGTTACATCAAAGAAATCAATTTTTGTCGCGTTTTCAAGCACCGGTAGGGGTTGGTACTTATAGTTAGATAGTCTCACCACTTTCCCCGCATCGCCGGCATCCATTCTCCACTGTTTCCTTTAGAACAAACTTACGATCATTTTTCTTTGTAATAACTTTGTCCTGTATAGCGATTACAAAGCCTTCGGTTTCGAAGAATAATCTTCCCTGTGTTAGCCATAGGCTTGAGGCCTGTTGGTCGATATGGTCCATATGGAGTTCATGTGAGTGTCCACCATGTAGGGGCTTAGACGTCCATGCAGTAATAAGTTCATTTGTGATTTTAGTGTTTTCAGGACAGGTGAAAGTGTCTAAGTTGAGATGCAAAGGAGTATAGCTATCATCGGCAAGTACTATGGCTCTCAGAAGGGGTGACGGGTTGTTCTGGTAGTATTGTCGGAGTTTGATATTCTGCTGGTGATGTAGTTGGCTGATACTCACTATCCCCCTTCAACCCATCTTGCAGGGCAACGATGTTCCTTCCACTGCGCTTTGCGGGTGTTGGCTACTGAATCTTGTCATCGTTGTACGAATCATCATTTCCAAGCTACCGATATCAGTTGAGGACCATTTAATAACCCCGAAGGAATACGTTAATAAGGGTATTTCCCAGCTGTTAATGGCCTTACTTTTGTTTCCGCCACTAGGGTTGGATTTTAATATAACCTTCAACCGTGCCTTAAATTGAAGTGTAAGGCTTCTCTTAATAGAAGTATGGTTAATTCCTTTCAATTGAAGGAAACCTAGGTATTTGTATGATTCTCCATGCTGCATTTCTTCGATGATCTGATTACGGTCGATTGGGCATCCTTCCTCCTTAGCATCTACTCGCTCTCTTACTTGGTGGATCATCTTACACTTATCTAGGCCAAATTCCACCTGAACATCTCTACTGAAGCTCTTGACTACTTCTAATATCCGGTGTAGTTTTTCCCTCTTGTTCGTATAGAGTTTTAGGTCATCAACATAGAGGAGGTGATTAAATGAATATTCAAAAGTTTCAGTTTTGAAAGGGAATTCTGATTTCATTTGGGCCAAGCTTCTACTGAGTAGGTTGAGCCCCAAGCAGAACCAAATAGAACTAAGGGCGTCCCCTTGTAAGATATATTATTATTATTATTATATTATTAGAATTATTATTATTATATTATTAGAAAATCTAAAACGAGACTTAAACCTTGGATGAATAATCTTCTTCTCAGAAAAATAAAACTCAAGCAGAAGTTACTTATCAAATGTTTGAAGCATCCAAATAACTCGGCTTTGAAAATTCGTTTCAACCAATTATGTCAAATAATTAAAAAAGACATCACTATTTGCCGCAAAAGTTAATACCAAAATAGGTTAAACAAAGCGCTAGGGAATCTTAGAAAAGAGCGGGAAGTTATAAATAATATAATTAATCGAAATGTACGGAACCGTACCACATCCATTGTACTTGAGAGCGGAACTGCTACTATCACAAATACTGCAGAAGTTGCTAACGCATTCAATGAATACTTTGCTTCAGTGAGACAAATACCATCTTCCAATGATCCGCTAAGGCTCTACAATTGCTGCTTTAGAACTGGATCTGGCGTATGTGCCACTACAAATAACAGCTTCTTTTTTGAACCCATTACAGGGTTCGAACTTTTGAAAATTATAATCTCACTGAAGAACACAAATTCTTGTGGCTATGATGGAATTTCCAACATCGTCTTGAAAAAAGTAGCTATTAATGTTGTTGATATCTTAGCTCATGTTTTTAATCTAAGCATTTTTCGGGTAAATTTCCTGATTTGCTGAAATGTGCCAATGTAATACCTATTTTTAAGAAGGACAATAGGATAGATAAATGCAATTATAGACCGATTTCCTTACTTTCTGTAATTTCAAAATTGTTAGAGAAAGCAATTAAAAGCAGAGTTGTGAAATATCTTAACAAAAACAAATTCTTTAGCGTAAATCAGTTTGGGTTCAGGGAAAACCAATCTACGGAAGATGCACTTTTAGATTTTTGTACATTTATCTATAAAGGGTTCGATTCAAAGAATTACTGTGCTGGGTTATTTGTAGACATAACCAAAGCCTTCGAAATGGTTGACCACAGCATTCTTCTGAAGAAATTGCATGGTTCGGGATTTCGTGGATTCATATTAGACTGGTTTTCTTCCTATCTCACTAATAGATCACAAAAAGTGAAAATTGGGCATTCTGTAAGCAGTACTAAGGTAATCAACATAGGTGTTCCCCAAGGATCTGTCCTTGGACCAATTTTATTTTTGATTTATGTCAACTCGTTACTAGAACTCCCATTTACTGGTAAATTTAAGGCCTTTGCCGACGACTTAGCATTTGCATATGACTCAACTAACCGCCTGAGTTGCCGACATTAATCACGATGTCCACTTGCTAAGGATTTGGTTTGCCAAACACAAATTAGTAGTTAGCAATAAAACTAAGCTTGTATATTTCGGTCTTACCATGCAAGAACCACCAGATATTGATATTATATTCCATGCTTCTAGTTGCTGTAGATATAGTTTACAAAACTGTACTAACCATGTGATAAACAATGATATACCTTTATATGATGCAAACAGAGGCTGTAATCCAGATTGCTTTAAAATTGAAATTGTTGAACATTACAAATATCTAGGTGTTATTATTGACAATACTTTGAGTTGGTCTCAACACTAAGAACCATTTATTTTGGAATTGTTCACTCTCGATTGCAGTATGGTTTAAGCTGCCGGGGTGGCGCCTACCGTAATAAACTGCAACAGCTGGTTGTACTGCAAAAGAACGCAGTAAGGATGATATGTAAATCGGTTCGTTTAGCCCGCTCCATGGAATTATTTAGAAAAATGAAAATCCTGCCTCTAAGGCATCTTTACGTTTTTAAAGTCCTTAAAATGTTTTTCATAAGAGGTGGCTACCTGCAGAGCCCTAACACTGACTGCTATAACCTCAGAAACACTATAGGAACTATCGTTTGCACTCCTCCTTTTCGCACCTCGAGATTCAGGAATTTTTACTCGATTGTTTCTTGCAAACTGTTTAATGGACTTCCTTATCATATACGAATCATTAGAATACTATCGAATTTTCTAAAAAACGTAAAAGCATGGCTTCTTGATATTGATCACAATGAAATCGAATCTTTGATGCATTATATTATTTAATTAAACTTTGCCTTATACTTTGTTATATATTGTTTTTTTTTCTCTCTCTCTCTTTCTTGTATTAAACAGTTTATACATTTGTTTTAAGTTTTATAATGTTGTTCACCCCACATTACACCTATTTGAAGTGATATTTATCGCTATTTAGTTATCTGAATAAAAAATGTCACTACCTATTCTCATTCAACCTAGTTACTTTGTGAATTTAGAATTTAGAACTATATGAATATCGAATGTATAAGAATGTATAGAATATGTAAATAAATAAAATAATAAAAAAAATTAATATTGTTATTATTATCATATTATTATTAATGCTTATAATAACTGTTATTATTGTTATTGCTAATATTATTATTGTTATTATCATCAGTATTGTTACTATTATTTTTTTTTGTCATTGTTCCGATTATTATTATTATTGTTATTATTAATAATATTAATATTACTGTAATTATTAATATTATTGTTATTATTATTAGTATTATTGTTCCTATTATTATTATTTTTACTATTATTATTAATATTACTATTTACATTATTGTTATTATTAATACTATTAATTATTATTAATATTAGTAATGGTAATATGTATTTAATTTTTATTTCATTTCAATTCATGTACATGCGTATATCTTAAGAGTAAACAAAAATTTAGTACTTTCAATAAATTAAGCAATAAATTAGATGGCATTTTGTATTTTATGTACAAATATACTAAAATAGTGTTAAATGCCATTTCTAATGGGTTTTTATATAGATAATTGATAAAAAAAAAAATATGGGTGGGGTGACCCTAAGAATTCGAATTTAAAATTTAAATTTAGTACGAAGAGAGGAAAACAACCAAAAGAAAATTAGAAGCTATTTAAATAATAATAAATTTTATTAAAATGCTAGTCAAAAGCTTTTCCAAATTAATATAATTCAAGTCTAAGAGTCAAATTTCAACACACTTTTCGAACCTTCTAGACAAATTTATTATTCTGATCTTCAGTAGGAGCTTATTAAATATTCGGCACCAAAAAACCAAATAAAAGTCACGAGAAGCAGGTGTACGGAAAGGAGGTACATAACAACATGTAACAAGATCTCTACGTAGAATTTAGCTCGAAATTAGTCTGAAATTAAGATATCCGGATCTTATAAAGAACGCCTGAAGAACTTCAGATATTCGGATCTTATAAGGAATGCCTTAAGAACTTTAAACAAATACAAATGATGAGCTGGAAGAATTTCCGTGTCTTGGAAAAGTGAAAAACTAGCGCTTCGACGATGCTTAGAGGATATTATCCTTGTAACACTTTTCTTAAATTAGCATAGCAGCAGTGAAAGAATACCATGCATGCACTGCAGGAGATCTTTCTTGAGCAATTCCTTCCGGATTTTTCTGAACAAACTGTACACTTCATGGTGAAAAAAAAAGCGTTAATACTATTTGCTCTGACACTCAAAATATTATTGTTACCGTTATTTTTCTTATAATCATTTTTACAGTCTTATAATTATTGTTATATATATAATAATAGTTATTATAATTATTATTATTAAAATTATCATTATTATTGTGAATACCATTGTTATTATATGCTTTTTTTTTGTTATTATTATTATTAACATTATATTTATTATTAGTACTAATACCAATATTATTATTATTGTCATCGTACACTTACACTTATACACTTATCATCGATGTTTTTACTTTTGATATTATTATCACCATTAAAATTGTAATTATTATTATTACTATCATTGTTATTGTTATTAATATTATCATTCTTATTTTTTTTATCATTATTCATTGATCTTATTATTATTGTTATTGTAACTTTAATTGATATTGACATTATTAGTAGCATTATTTTTTTGCTATTAATATTTATTTTTTTTTAATTACTCTTATTATTATTAATATTATTATCATTTTTTTAATAATTATTGTTCCTATATTTGTCATTATTATTAGTATTATTATTATCATAATTGTCATTAGTATTGTTGTTATTATGATTATTATCATTATTCTTATTACTATTGTCAATATTGCTATTATTATTATCATTATTATTATCACTATTATTATTTTATTATCATTATCATTAATAATTTTTTATTACTATTATTACTTTTGTTATTATTATTATTATCCTTATTTTTATTAGTATTATTGTTACCTTTTTGATTACTATTTTTAATATAGTTATTATTATTTTAATTGTTAGTACTATTACTACTCTTATTAACATTGTTGTTATTATTATTATTATTATTATTGTCGTTATTATTTTCCCAGTGAAAAATCCCGGGGGCCGATTTTGCGAATTTCAAATTTTGACATATCTCCACGTTTCAAGGTCACGATAATCCAAATCCGAGGTTTTTATAGAGATGTTTGCGTGTGTGTGAATATGTATATACGTATGTGCATATTGACATGATATTGGGTTCGTTCCACGCGTAATTAGGCAACTTAGAACTGGATGAGTTTTCAACAGAGCGGTCCAGCCGTTTTTTGTTAGGAATTAAATAACAAAAAAAAATGGCAAAAAAAATTAACAACATGCGGTGTTCCCAAGCGGTCCCCTATCTAAGTAATAACCGCTCCCGACGCTGGTTGATTGCAGTGATCGGACGAGAACCGATACATATTAGGTTGCTCGGACAGTGTTGTGGTTGGGAAAGGAAACGCACATTCATGGGCTGGTCGTGAGTGTGCACTACCCAACGAGCAATTATTAAATACACGCGCTTATGAGTAATCGGCTGTGAGCGTTTTTATTTTCCCTCACGAACACGAGTGTGTGTGCATTTTTGGAAACTCACCCCTGTGCGCATTTCATATGTTCGTTGTGCACTCTGTAGCGTGGGTTCTGTTCAACGCACATGTAGAGTGCGTACATGGGGTGATTTTTAATAAATGCACGCACTTGCGTTCGTCACCTAAAATGAGTTTAGCAGTATGCTCGGGATTTGTTTGCAGAATGATAAAACCTGGAAACATTTCACTTGAACAATTTTTTTTTTATTTTCCATTTTGATATTTTAGTCTAACATGGCTTCATTTTCTATAAAGTCTAAATTAGAAACTTTCAGCAATCGAAATTGCGCACACACGTGAGCAGTTTATGAGTTTAGATTGTTTAATGTGCACACATGAGTGTGCGTTTCGTTACCCTGGGTTACATGGAGCGAAAGGAAATAGGCGGCTTTATGCCAAAAACACGCGGTCCTTCCAAGCGTTTCCCTATTTAAGTACTGATGAGCCCGATGCTGGTTGATTGCGGTGTTCGGACGACAGCCGATACATTACCCATTACTCCTCTAAGACTCCTACCGCAGCTAACAAAAAGAGCAAATGACCTTGAAACACCTGAACAGATCTTCACAAATTGTAGCTAAGACCCATTTCGATAATTATAACACCCCTCTTTTTGCGTCGGGGGGTAAAATTAAAAAGTATGAAATTAAATGGGTGCTTTCATTTTTCCCACAAGGAAGTTAGTCGTGTGGGGCTAGCGGGTCCGAGACCTTTGATGTCAAAAAAGGATTTAGACAAGGTGACGCACCGTCATGCCACTTTTTCAACATCGTGCTTGAGTCGCTGGCCAACACAGGAGTTACTATTTATTTCAAGACAAGCAATTGCTTGGCTACGCCGACGACATTGACGTGATTGGACGGACGCAACGAAACGTCAATTAGGCCTTTATAAGCATTAAGAAGCGGTTAAAATGAGTCTTAGGGGTAATGAGGGTAAAACCAAATGTCTGCTTTCATCAAAAAGAGACGGGCAACACCGACGTATTGACCAGAACGTCACCATGGGCAGATATTACTTTGAAGTGGTCAAGGAATTCGTCTATATTGGCTCACTCATGAGCGGCAACAACAACACAAGCGCTAAGATAAAATGCAGAATCACTCTTGCCAACCGCTGTTCCTTTGGGCTCAAGTGGCAATTGAGATGTAGAACCCTCTCTCGGAAAACTAAGGTGACACTATATAAGACCTTGATAATATCAGTCCTCCTTTAGGGCGCAGAGACCTGTATCTTAACAAAAGCGGATGAAGACGTCCTTGGCCCTTTCGAGAGGAAAATTCTTCGCACTGTCTACGGTCCCGTTTGTTCAAATGGAGTATGGAGAAGAAGATTTAACGAAGAACTGTACCGGTTGTACAGCAACATGGGTCTGGTACGACGTCTACGGATACAGCGTCTAAGGTGGCTAGGCCATGTAGAGCGCATGGAAAACACAGCTCCGACACGAAGGGTCTTTGAATCCACCCAGGAAGGAAAGCGCGGTAGAGCACGGCTGCTTCTACGGTGGTGCGCGCAGGTGGAAGGGAACCTTTACCCGCCATTGACTTTGATCATTGGTGACGCCGGTCTCACGGACCGGGTTTTTGAACTGGAGATTTTTGAAAAATTTTTTTTATATTGCCTCTTTGACAACAAGGCAAAGATATTTTATCAACATTAGCTCTTCTTTTAAATATTATTAATTCGCATTTTTTTTTTTTAATAACAGTATTTTTTTAATACATTTTTTTAAAATTAGGAAAAAACAGAAAATCACATATTCATGCAGGAAAATTACATCTGCTAGTCTTTTGACATAATGGGATTTAATAAATTAAAATAAAATTGGTATCCTTCCAGCTAAAATGTAACAAAAAAATACATCTCAAAATTAATTTCTTTTCAAGTAAACAGCTCCTACATCAAGGCGCTATAAATGTTCTAGATACAAATATTTTTTACATTTGTCGCGTCCGAAGTGAAGGAAGCACATACATATACACACTCATATATACATACATGTTATTGTCGGAGGCTCAATACAGGTAATGACTCTCGAGAGCCCATCTCTAGAGGAACGCGAAGCTAAGAAGCAATTACGGACCCCTCCCACCTCTCCGCTTCCTTGTACCCATCACTCCCTCACTCCCCTAACTTCAAGGTGGAACAGCATACGCCGACGGATGCATGGCTAAAAGGGTGCTTAGCTATTAGTATGCGAACCGGGCGACCTCCGATTTCAATAAAGCCTTCCTGTAGTATCTCGGTCTCCGCTGCAGGTGACCATTCTTTCCCGTGTGTTCGTGGGAACCATTGATAAAATAAATAAATTTAAAGAGACTGATGACTCTCTAACGTCATCGCCGGCTAGGGCTTGTGAGTCCTCAGCGGCTCAAAAACCGGAAGTGAAGCAGAAGATGTGTCTTCAATCTCCGCGGATTCTGTGAGTATGCTCTCAGATTAACTCCCAAGTGTAACAAAGAACGAAGCCATCAGGCAGGTAGGGGAAAAGCCTGTACCACCCGGTGGCTTCGTCAAATTCAAATCATCGGGGCAGCGACGTTTTAAAGCTGCTATAATGCAGAGCAAAACCAGAGATGAGGCCCTAGTTTATGCAAAATCTACCCCTGCAATCAAAGGTCCGGAACTGAAACGTGATCGTTCCGCTGACCCTACTCCACTAAACCCGGCTGCTAACTGCAGCAAATTCGGCAACCACCAGGTCGATAAAAAGAGCTACAATAGTGTAGCTGGGAAGATCCAACTCGGCATCGTCCCCAAGGACTTGGGAACTTGGTGGTTGCACCTACTACTTTAGTAGAAAAACCTACAGCCAGCAATAGGGTGGTTGCACCTATTGCTGGAGTAGACAAACCTAGATGTGACGAGCAAAAACCCGCTGCCACGTCTGGGCCGCCCACTACTAAGGGTCGCCCAAATAAAAGAAACAAACGTCCCCCAACCGAACAAAGGGAACCCTCGATGGGAAGTAGATCAGAGGATCACTCCCATCGGGCCGGAAACTTCAGGCGTGGAAACAACAAGACATACAGAACGAAGGATCCGGCCTACCGTCGAAAATAATGGGTGGGCTGAGTGTGCTGCAGGGCAACCTGCACCATGCCAAAGGTGCTAAGGACACCTTTAGCCTGCGACTGTACCGCGACAGGCTCAGCATTGTGCTAATCCAAGAACCATGGGTCCATAAAGGTAAGATTATGGGCCTGCAAAACAGGTCGCGTAAACTAATTTACGCTGCAGGACGTTCTCCTCCTAGAGCCGCATATGTGACCGGCACTAATCAAAATGTTCTCCCCATTCCAGAATTCATCACAAGGGTCCTGGCAGCCGTCATTGTGGAAGTCCCCACCGATAGAGGGGTAAGGGAGGTTGTATGCCCCTCCGCTTACTTTCCTGGAGACGGCCAACAAATCCCTCCCACTGAAGTCCCGGGTCTGGTTCGGTATTGCAACCAGAAAAAACACCACCTGGTAATTGGATGCGATGCCAACGCGCACCATATGGAATGGGGCAGCAGCAATACCAACAAACGAGGTGAGAACCGCATTCATAAATGCGGTTAGAGATGAGGTGCTTGACCTCACCATCTCTAGCCCATTTATCTCAAATGCAATTGGGGACTGGCATGTCTCCAATGAAGCCTCATTGTCTGATCACCAGTACATCAGATACAACATCTCCGGTGAGGTTAACGAGGCTGAGCCCGGATATCAGCCCAAACGAAAGAATTGGGCTCGGTTCCAAGCTCAACTCGCCGCCAAAGAGGATATGCTTCTCAAGTCGATTGAGTCGACAGACGATATCGACAAAGCGACTTACCAGCTCAATGCAGCACTCATCTCATCCTTTAGAGACAGCTGTACATCCAGGTCAATTACACACAAACGATGTGTGCCCTGGTGGAATACTCAGCTTGAGTCCCTAAGGAAGCAGGTGAGATCGCTGTTTAACAGAGCTAAACGGTATAATAGTTGGACTGATTATAGATCTGCTCTAACTAAATACAACTTCGAATTGAGGAAATCAAAGAGAACGTCGTTGAGGAAACATTGCGAGAACATAGACTCGCTTCCAACTACGGCACGGCTCCACATTGCGCTATCTCGAGAGCACACAAATGGGCTCGGGCTGGTTCGCAAATCAGACGGCACCTTTACCGTCAATCGCAGGGAAACCCTGGAGACTTTGCTCGAGGTGCACTTCCCTGATTCTACTCCTTACTCGATGTCCTCTGACGTTCAAATTAACGTCATAGATAACATCGACACTAGAACAAAGACCCTCTCTGGTAGACTCTTCAGCCCGGGTCAGGGTCAAATGGGCAATTAGTTCATTTAAACCCTACAAGGCTCCAGGCAAGGACGATGTCTTTCCTGCGATCTTACAGAAAGGCTTAAATACAAGGCTACAATACAATTAAATCACCATTGATAGTTCTTTTTAGGTCTTGCTTCAACCTGGGATACATACCCCAAATTTGGAGAGAGGTCAACCTTGTCTTCATCCCCAAGATTGGGAAGCCAAGTGAGCAACCTAAATCCTATCGCCCTATCAGTCTGACTTCGTTCTTTCTAAAAACAATGGAGAAACTGATAGAGCTCCATATTAGAGGTATCTTCTAAAATCAGACACCTCTGCATCCCAGCCAGTATGCATATCGCAAAGAGCGATCTACCGAGAATGCACTACACCACTTGGTGACGCGCATTGAAAATAGTTTCACACAAAAGGAGATCGCAATCTGCGCCTTCCTCGTTATAGAGGAAGCCTTCGATAATACTGGCAATGACTCATGGACCATCCCACTAATCATTGGATTAGGGCGATGCTAAATAGGCGTATCATATCAGCCACATGCGGAGAGATCTCATTGAAAGTATCGGCGGCTAGAGGATGCCCACAAGGGGGTGTCCTCTCACCATTGCTTTGGTCGATAGTCATCGATGATATACTACGCAAGCTAACCACTTGGGGCTACGAGGTCATCGGATATGCTGATGACCTAGTAGTCATTGTTAAGGGCAAGTGCAAAGTTACTGCCTGTGAGCGCATGCAGCTTGCGCTTCAATGTATCTCTGACTGGTGCGGCAGAGAGGGTTTATCTATTAACCGAAATAAGACAATCTTAGTCCCATTTACAAAGAGGAGAAAGGTACAACCCTGCTCAATCTTTCTAAATGGCACACACATAGGATTTTCAGAGAAGGTAAAGTATTTAGGTATTAGCCTTGACGGCAGACTCAACTGGAACTCGAATATGAAAAATAAACTCGTGAAAGCGACTAAGGCCATATTGGCCTGCCGACGTACCTACGGTTAAACTTGGGGACTTAAACCTATGGTAATATACACTGCGATAGTAAGACCTATAGTCACCTACGAGTCCACCGTATGGACAAAGGTTGAGCAAAATACTACAATGGTTAGGCTTCAACGCCTTCAGAGACTAGTGTGTCTCGGCATCGCAGGCGCTATGCCAACCTGCCCCACGGCAGCCCAAGAAGCACTCATTGGACTCACTGCACCTTTTTATCAAAAAGGTGGCATTACGCAGTGCAATCAGATATCTCTGCTCGGGAACAAATATACCATGCAGACCCGTAGGCCACATGTCCATATTACAACACCTTCCCGAGCTGGATATGATTTCTACGATCTCGGACGCATTGCCACACAACTTCACCTTTGACGCGAGATTTGAGATACTGATCCCAAATCGCTCAACATGGGAAAACAGTGATCTCCTGCTAAATGTCAAAGGCCTTAGGAGGTACACGGATGGCTCCAAGATGGCTTCCGGTGTTGGCGCCAGCATCTTTGGACCAAAACTCAAGATCTTGAAGGCCCTGGCAATAAGTCCCAGCATCTTCCAAGCAGAGCTGCATGCCATCCTAACATGCGTCAATCTAAATCTCGAGTCTGGCATTAGAGGAGTAACAATCAACATACTTTCTGATAGCCAAGCAGCGCTTAAAGCGCTGGGTTCGTACAGCACGAACTCAAAAACCGTCAATGAATGCCATGACCCCCTATAAGACCTCGCTAAAAGAAACAATGTTAAACTTTGGTGGGTGGCCGGACATAAAGGGCAATGAAATTTCCGACCAACTTGACAGGAAAGGTTCCAGCGTTAAATATATAGGTCCGGAACCATTATGCGGCAAGTGGGAAAAATTGCAACACCTGTCCTTTTGGAACAGCGTTCGTGGACTCCGTCAATCTAAACGACTTATACGACAACTGGACAACCACTCTGGTGACATATTCAGCTACCTAACATGACACTGCGGTCTGAGATATCACCTAAACAAAATTAGCCTCTCGTCCGAAACTGAGTGTCGGCTCTGTCTCGAGGACGAAGAGACGGCGGAACACATACTATGTGAGTGTGCTGCTCTCAGCCATCTTAGGAAGCGTATCCTTCTCAGAGAAGCATTCTCAACTTTACTATCGAAGTGGAGAGGCTCCTCGGCTAATCGGCTAGAAGGCACAATAGATCTGCAAGTGTCGCAGTGCCGTACACTGTATTGTACAAAACAAAATAAAAAATCTGGAAAAATAGCAAAATTCTCGAATAATAAGAAATTTCACTTTGATTATTTTACTTACATATTCGGTGTCGCACGGTCTCAGGGATTGGCTTGACGCAAAAAATGCTCGCTAAGTAGTTTCGGTGTGAACTTATGGTGCGGAACGTGAAATTCGGCAGATACTCGAAACTGCAACAAAAACCAATAACGGGGCAAAAAGTTATTCACATTTTTTACCACACCCGGTCTCACAGACCAGTACGTCATCATTGGCGATTTAATCAACTGGGCGTGTGGCGCTGGAAACAGCTGGCCAGAAACCGTGCCAGCTTGGGGCGCTTGTAGGTTGAGGACTGTAGCGCCACCTAAATAAGTGAATAATCAATATTATTATTTAAATCCATCTCGGCTTGTAAGCCAGAGATTACATATCCCGGGTGTTTGATACTAAAGGGATTATGCTCTGTTGAAGCGTAGTCCAGGTGTTAAGCCCTCTCTGTTCTATTGTGATCTGTTGTATTTTAAGGAACTTTCAGACGATCTTGCGCGTATCCAGAAACACCGCCTTTTGAATCTCCGCCATCAGCTTTTCTAAGTTGTGTTTTTGTAAATTCGTTGTAAGGCATTTCGGTACCAATCCAGTGACATCTGTACATCGTTCCCATTTCGAATATATATACTTATTTCGACATATATTTCGAAATCTTTGTGGACTACGTAGCTTGTAGGTTTCGGTTAAGCGTTAAGCGTTACTGTTGGTTTTGTGTAACAGGATTATATCTGGCCTATTTGCTGGGATACAGTTCTATCCCAGTACAGTGGTTGCGTTTTCAAGCACCGGTAGGGGTTAGTACTTATAGTACGGCGTTTATTGTTGAATGAGGCTACAGTTCAGGGCCAGTTGTTGGTGAATAAATTTGGCAACGTTGTTATGCCTGAACGTGTATTCATGCGAAGTAAGTGCATTGCATCCTGATGTAATGTGGTCGATGGTCTCACCACTTTCCCCGCATCGCCGGCATCTATCCTCCACTATTTCCTTTAGAGCGAACTTACGATGATTTTTCGTTTTGTCCTGAATAGCCATTACAAAGCCTTCGGTCTCGGAGAATAATCTTCCCTATGTTAGCCATAAGTTTGAATCCTGTCGGTCGATATGGTCCATATGGAGTTCATGTGAGTGTCCACCATGTAGGGGCTTAGACGTCCATGCAGTAATAAGTTCATTTGTGATTTTAGTGTTTTCAGGACAGGTGAAAGTGTCTAAGTTGAGATGCAAAGGAGTATAGCTATCATCGGCAAGTACTATGGCTCTCAGAAGGGGTGACGGGTTGTTCTGGTAGTATTGTCGGAGTTTGATATTCTGCTGGTGATGTAGTTGGCACTATCCACCTTCCACCCATCTTGCGGGGCAACGATGTTCTTTCCACTGCGCTTTGCGAGTGTTGGCTATTGAATCTTATCATCGTTGTACGAATCATCATTTCTAAGTTACCGATGTCAGTTGAGGACCATTGGACCCAGCTGTTTATGGCCTTTCATTTGTTCCCACCATTAACGTTGGATTTTAATATAACCTTCAACCGTGCCTTAAATTGATGTGTAAGGCTTCTCTTAATAGAAGTATGGTTAATTCCTTTCAGCTGAAGGAAACCTGGGTATTTGTATGATTCTCCATGCTGCATTTCTTCGATGATCTGATTGTGGTCGATTGGGCATCCTTCTTCCTTAACATCTACTCGCCCTCTTACTATGTGGATATTCTTACACTTACTTAGGCCAAATTCCATCTGAACGTCTCTGCTGAAGCTCTTGACTACTTCTAATATCCGGTGTAGTTTTTCCCTCTTGTTCGTATAGAGTTTTAGGTCATCAACATAGAGGAGATGATTAAATGAATATTTAGGTTTCAGTTTTGAGATAAAATCCTGATTTCATTTGGGCCAAGCTTCTACTGATTGGGTTGAGCCCCAAGCAGAACCAAACAGGACTAAGGGCGTCCTCTCGGAAGATTCCTCTTCTTATAGGAATCGCTTTGCTACTTGAACCCTTTTGCCATAATCTGGTGTTCCATTTTTCCATCAGAGATCTTAGGCAGTTGACTATAAAAGGGTCGATTTTGTAGATTTCAAGTATCTTAATAAGATACCCATGGGGCATTGAATCAAACGTTTTTTTGTCGTCAATGAAGGCCATGCTAAGGTTACGTTTTTTTCCTAAGGCCAATCCGATAAGTACCGAATCGATTATTAATTGATCCTCGCACCCCATAATTTCTCTGCTGCATCCTTTCTGCTCGTCTGTATTGATGTTGTTGGACGAACAATGTTCATTAAATCTCTGTTGGTGATCATTTTTGTAAACAGCTGTGCACAAGCATGTGATAGTGCGGTATTTTGAAGGATCGTTTCTTGGCGTCCCTTTCGGGATCAGAAATGTTAGCCCGGTTGTTAAGAACTGCGGAGCTGAACTTGGTAGCAGTAGTATGTCAGTGAAGCACTTAGCTATTTTATCGTGGCTCGAGGTTAATTTCTTTAGCCAAATGTTTTGCATTTTGTCTGTGCCAGGAGCTTTCTAATTGTTGGTTTTGGAAATGGCTTCTCTTCTTCTCTTCTTTGCTGATTCTTTGATGGGACATGGGTGCAACATGTTCCGAGCGTTCAATTTCATCTGCCATCCATTGGGCTTTCTCATTATGTTGTTTCGCACCACTCCAAATATTTTTGGGGACATTGGCAGTTACTGTTGCGGATGATGATGTAGCTTTTCTATAGAAGGCCCTCTGATCCTTATAGAAAAGAGTGTTTTCCATTTTTCTGTTCGTGCACTTAACATAGCGGCGTAAACGCTTGTTGAGTGCAGCTAATTTTTGCAGTTTTGTGTCCAGTATTCCTGCGACGTGATCCACACTTATGTGGATTTCTAAAAGCGGATAGTCTTTCGATTTCCTGGATCAGCGCTTCTATTTTGTTTTTCAATCTTCTCTTCCATTTGGGGCTAGTGGGCTTGGGATTGTTGCAGAATTGGGTTACAACCTTAGGGCCGTTTCCCAGTGCTCTTACTGCTGTTACTGCAGATACATAAAGGAGAGTGTTAATTCGTTCTAACTCTATATTTAGTTCTAAGTAGCGCGGCAAGATTTCTGCGTTGATGGTAAGTGGTATTTTTTCCAGCTTTATGTTTTCGTAGACTCTTGGAATTTTAGGACTTAATGCTGGATCCATTCAAATTCAATGAGAGCAAGGCTAAAGGTGTCTATCAATGTTTGGGTCTCCTGTTACAGTATCGGGACGATGTGCGTTGGTTCTGTGGCTTCTGCTTCGGATGGTGTCTGATGCTGGTGGTGATGTACCTACAGCTGCCCGTTCCGTTGATGGAGTCTCACGTGGCTGCGGCGGTGATGGACGGTTTTCAGTGTCGTTGGTAGTTTCGGCATGCACGGGTGCAGGGACTGTGCTTACTTCAATCTCGGCAAGTACTTCGGCCTTTATTCGTTGTTGTTGATCGATCTCCACATATTCATTGGTGAGAATAACATCCTTTCTTCGGGCTAGGTTGTTGTCGTTGACTATGCCCTCTAGATTTCCATATCTCTTAATGAATAAGTCGAACTTTTTTTTTTCTGTTATTATAATAATTAATATTATTATTTTTATGGTTATTATTATTAATATTTTTTTTATTACTGTATTTATTACAATAATTGTTGTTATTATTTTTATTATTATTATGGTTGTTACCAGTATTGTGGTTTTTATGATTATTATTATTATTGTTGTTATTAATGTTATTGTTATTACCGCTATTATTATTGTTACCATTATTATTATTGTTATTCTTATTATTATTGTTATTGTTGTTATTATTATGATTAGCATAACAATAACTATTAGTTTGGTTTTTATTATTATCAATACATATTAACATTATTGTTATTATTATTATTATAATTACTAAGTGACCCGCGCGGATTCGCTAACGTATCTACATATCTATTATCTATACATCGCTGAGGAGTAGTTTAGTACGAAAAGCTGAATCCCGAGCCGATATGTCTATTGGCGATTAAAAAAATGTTCCCATAAATAGAAACCTATACGTAAACACGCACACACATACATTTCTCTAGAGACGATGATTCGAGTTTTAGGAACTTTGAGTCGTGGAGATTTGTTATTATTTTGAATTCGGAAAATCGGGTCAATTACAATAACTTCCAAATGGGTAGTTACAAATGGATCGGGAAGTAAGTAAATAAACAAATAACTCAATATGTGTAATGAAACGAAGAAAAAATATGCTTTTCACATAAAAACTTGGCAGTGCCCCTGCCAAGTCGAGCAATTAATGTTTTTCTGTAAAGCTGTGGATTGACTAAATTTGTTGTTTATCGGTTTTCTGCACAAACAAAAAAATCAGACAACTGTCAAAGGACGGCAATAGTTCTCGATCGCAACTATAAACATACCGCTATTTGGGAGCAGTCGTCACAGGTAGGTGACGATTGTGTAAGCATCTATAATCCCAAAAGACGGGATTAGTTCTCGGTCGCAACTACCGCTATTTGGGAGAGGCCGTTAATGATGGTGATAAATGACTGCTACACATCTGTAAGTCCATTGGATGTGGTGGCCTTGAGTTGGCGAATATACGTGATGTTGATACGTGCTGCTATATTTACATATATATCACATGTTTACTAAAATTATAATTATTCTGCTATGAATACCAAAAAAAATTATTTCGATTAAAGTAAGTGAAACGGTATTTCTTTTTTTTTCTGTTTTTTTTTTATAGTTACACCCGCACTCAAGGCTATGACCGTATAACGTTGAACGTTGGGCGGGCGAAGGTAACAGGGAGAGGGAGAGTTTCATGCAGGTTCAAGAGTTAGATGTATATATGTATACTCTTATGGTGTTTTTGATGTTTGACACACAACCTGAACGGAGTGCAGTGGTTTGGGTCGTAGATGTTCGTTCACTACTCTCAGGGGTGATTGCCCTAGAGAGGACGAGAGCCGACCGAATTTCGCGTTGGTTATAGTTCTCAGCAATTGTTTCCTGCCCTTTTGGTGTTACATTGCATATGCAGAGGATGAATTTGAATTGACCATATACTGTGGGTATATAGCAACAAAGCTGTCTCTAAAATTAGGGCTGTTAAAACTAAATTCTATGGCAGTAAGTTGGAGGGCGCCGTGGCGCAGTGGTTAGTGTGTTGGACTCTGGCACACGATGGGCGAGTTCGGATCCCGATAACACCAACGCCATCGAGTGGTTATTTCGCGACGTTCCTCCTCGGCGGGGTACAGGCAAAACACCCCGTAGTGAACTTGCCATGAAAAAGCTTCTCGACTCACGCCGTTCGGAATCGGCCCTTTCACTTGTGTGAAAAATAAGTCACACACAACATGGGTGATTGAGAGAAGCTTGGCTCTGGTCCTTCATGGGCTGTAACGCCACCAAAGAAGATATACTGTGAGTGGTATGCCTGCAGCAGTACGTTTGTTCACTTCCTATCACAACTGTGTTGCATAGTGGAAATCGAGTTTTGGGGCCAAAAACATACACAAGCTGATGCTTCAAGCTTATTCAAGTTATTTTCTTACATTAAGAAGATTATGTAATCTTTAAGTTAAATGTGAGCTTAAAGAAAAAAACTATTAAGGTGGAGTGCGGATAGATTGTGAATTGACAAGCATTTTGTACCGTAAATAAAAGTAATTATTTAGTTGTAATGAAAATTTTAAGAAAAATCAAAAAAGATTAGTCGTGATGAAATAATCAACTGTGTTCTCTTGTCATGTAAGCAAAAATGGAAGCTATAAATCTGCTCGTACAAGTGATCGCTCTCAAAAGTGCTGATAGAGAGTTCCAGAGCCTGGCAGATTGTATGAAGGATAGACAACAATATCGGAATAATTCTTACAAGTCTGGGATATTGGAATAATTTATTTTGTTCAAAAAGATATCCAGATTGTCGAGTTATAATTAGATTGTTTAAAAGGCCGAGTGTTTTTATTTATAGTAGAAGTAGGGATTTAGCAAGCATCAATTTAATTTTCGTGAGTAAGATATGCTGAGTAGTCCAGAAAGTGCGTAGTACGCCATAAGCCTTAGCAATAACCATACTAATATGCGTATTCCAGGTGAGAGTACCCATTCTATAAGATTTTGGTGGATGAGAACACGCGGAGGAATTGAGAGATCAAATGTCTTGCGGTGAATAACAACGGCTTTAGACTTATCTCGATTTAGCCGCAAATTATATCTTATATAGACCGGAAGGGAAAGTTGAGGTGGTAATGCAGCAATTCAGTATACATATGTGTGAAATATATTAGAATATATGGCAATTTAATAAATGTTGGACATATGTAGGTTATCAAGGCCCATTGAGTCCGATTTAATAGATTGCACGGCAAGAACAACATCTGGCGGATATACGTTTTGGAAATAAAAAGTATGTTCGCGATCTGATGCTGAATCAATAGAATGAATGAATCGATAGAATGATTTCTTGAGGGAGCACTAGATGCAGTGACGAATTCAGCATTCAGCTTATCGTAATCAATAAGGGGGGAGTGATTGTAAGGTATTTCTTGCATAACCCAATGTTTCGAGTCTGTTTCCAAATACTTTTGCTTGAGGCAGACATGTCCAACTTATTCTTCTCCTTTGGTGCCGATGCAGCCCATGAAGGACCAGAACAAAGACTCTCGCAATAACCCATGTTGTGTGTGTTTTATTTTTTACACAGCTAAAAGGGACCTACAGTTTAATTCCGATTCCGAACGGGGTGAGTCGGTAAGCATATTCATGGCAAGTATACTACCGGGAGTACCGTAATAAATATTCGATGGCGTTGGTGTTATCAGGGTCCGAACTCGCTCATCGTGCGTCAGAGTCCAACACACTAACCACTGCGTAATTTCTTCAGCATGGTGCTTGAAAAGATCATAAGCCCAACACAAGAGGTACGATCTATTTCAAGTCTGCAAAACTGCTTGCGTACGCGGATGAAATCGACGTAATTGGACGAGCACAGCTGCCGTCAATGATGCGTTCGAACCGGCAGAAGCGGCTAAGATGGGTCCTTCGGTGAACGAGGGTAAAACGAAATATATGCTGTCAACCAAAAATGATGTGCAACACCGACCTCCCGGCTGAACGTCACAATTGATCAAGGACTTCATTTACTTTGGCTCACTAGTGATCAGCGGCAACAACACCAGCGCTGAGATCAAACGTAGAATTACACTTACCAATCGCTGTTTCTTTGGGCTCAAGAGGCAATTGAGAAGTACAGCCCTCTCTCGAAAGATGAAAGTTGCGCTGTACCAAACCTCAATCATCCCGGTCCTCCTCTACGGCGCAGAGACCTGGACTTTAACGATGGCGGATGAAGAGGCCCTTGGTCGTTATGAGAAGAAAATTCTGCGTTCAATATATGGTCCCGTTTGTATAAACGGGGACGAACTATACGGGCTGTACAGCGACTGCGGCCTAGTTCGACGTCTACGGATCCAACGTCTAGGATGGCTAGGTCATGTAGAGCGAACGGATAACACAGCTCCGGCCTGAAGAGTCTTCGAGTCCAACCCCAATGGACGACGCAGCAGAGGACGATCGAATCTAAGGTGGCGCACACAGGTGGAGGTGGACCTTAACCATCTAGGGGTGCGTCGCTGGAAACAGCTGGCAAAATACCATGCCAGCTGGAGAAGTTTGTTGGTTGGGGCCCAGGCTCACACCGGACTCTAACGCTACCTAAGTAAGTAAGTGATACTAAATATATTTGTTGTTGAAAAAAGGCTACTTACTCGTTGACAGACTGCATAAAATATATTTGATCCCCAAAGATTTGGTTAACATAAGCTACTAAATCTTCGGAGCACAGGTTTTTAAAGACTCTCTATGGCTAGCTGTCATTGCCGCAAGCATTGTTAAACTTAAATGTAAGATAAACTAAGTCGTGGTTAAAAAAACCAACTGCAGGCAGCTGATCCTAGAATAACATTTTTGAGGTGTACCCAATAAAAATTATATCCAGAATTGTAGAAGAGTCACTAGAGAAATGGGTTGGAGTAGTAACGTTAGCCGCATACAAATTTAAAATCTCATGATTTCTAATATAGGGTCTGATTCAGATTTGTCGAACAGATTACAATTAAGGTCACGACAGAGCACGACGTTGGAAGAAGTGCAAGTAAGCTGCTTTAAGTAATCAATTTGAGGCAAGAGGCTTATGCGTCTGTTAGGTCTGTAGACTGCACCAATAATAAGCTTTTTCCCTTTAGATGTGATTTCAACAAAAGGTATTCTAAAAGAAAATACTAGGTTTGATTGATAAACAGCCTTGGGTTCCAGGGATTGGCGAACAAAAATTGCTATACGATATAGTCTATAACGTTGAAGGCCATAGCATCGGACACTTTTTCCGGCCGAAACCATGTTTCTGAAACACAATTTACATCAATTTAAGAACTTACGAAAGTGTACCCAAATTCATCAAGTCTTGGTTCTAAACTTTGCGCGTTGATGTGACAAATATGAATCCCCTTATTCTGTGATCTAAACACTCTAATCATATGGTGAAGACTCCTATTAATTGCTCCGGCAGTGGACCCTCTACCAGCAGTTATACTATCCGGTGTGACGGGTAGTGAGGGAAACACAAAGTTTTATAGAGAGAATATCAGTTTGAGCGAAAACCAAGTTATAGCATTTAAAGCTTACCAAGATCATGAGAGATACAAAGCTTTAATTAGAATTAAAAGGTAAAATTATTAAAGTTGAATTACAAAAAAGTTAATACAGTAGGTATTAAAAACTTATTGATTAAATAAATAAGGTAACTTTCGGCACTTCTAGTCCGCAATAGAAGATGACTTTAACACAGGAGCAGTATCGTTCGTTTGAGTGGCGACTATTGCATCTACCTGTTTGGTGCTCTCAATCAGGGTACTTCTTTCGTTGACGACAAGTTTGATGTAAATGGAGCCGCACTTTGTAAATGAAGAGTGAGGAAGTTTCCTCCGCTTGTACTCGATAGCCATGTGCAGAAGAGAACAATTCTTTCTTGTCAGACTCTCATTTAGATAACAGTTATTATTTGAGTCGATACCGACATCAGACCAAAAATGTTCTTTTCGTTTCTCTTTGCGGTACGCTCCAACTGATCGCAGTACAGTGTCTCTGCCAAATCCGTGAAAATGGATTATGATCGGCGAGGGTGAGAGTGCGGTATTATTAAGACGAGATCTTGGTTTGGTACGGAAAATATCTCTAAGCGGTGGAGGTCTGCATCCAGTAGAGAAACACGGTTTATTACTGATGTGTGTTACATTTTCATCCCCGCACACAGGGATCCCAGAGAGAAGAGCATCCGCATAACCCTCCTTACGCTTGAAGGCATCGACTTATCTCTGTAGCTGAAGTATGTACTCTTTGAGAATTTTTGCTATAACCCTTTCCGTTTCTAACTTCTTGACGCGTGTAACAACATTTTACAAATTAACATTCACTTCATCCAGCTTAAGCGACCAAAATTTTTTAACATCTCCGATCTGCTTGCGAAACTCGCGACGAAGGTTATTTATTTCTGTATTGATAGTGTCTATCAGAAAGTTCACTTTGTTCGTCCATTCGCTCTTCGGGTTTTTAAAGGGAGAGGGCGGAAATACCGTGGCGATTGCTGGACAGTGTGTCTGCGACGGAGTAGAGGGCAGGAGTTTGGAAGCAGAAGCTTTCGATCGTGTTTCGATCAGTTTGATTTATAAATTAAACACTAAAGAAAATATTGCGAAAACTACAAATCATTTAAATAATATAATTGAAATGGTCATTCTTTAGTTTGTTGAACTTATGAAAGTGTCCGATAAAGGAGTACTCGCGTTAAAAACATACAAAAATCGGAGCACTCATTGCACTAAACTTATTGTTGTTATTGTTATGATTATTATTTTTGTTATTATTGTAAAAAATATTAATATTATTGTTATTATTATTATTATAATTACTGTTATCATTATTTTTACTGTTATTATAATTATTATTATTGCTATTATTATTACTGTTATTATTATTAGTGAGAGCACCGTGGCGCAGTGGGTAGTGTGTTGGCCTCTGACGCCGATGACTCGGGATCGAATCCCGACACAGCCATGTCATCGAACGTGTTTTTCGCGGTGTTTCTCCTCAGCGGGGTTCTGACAAAACCCCCTGTAGTAAAATTGTCATGAAAAGCTTCTCGAAATTCGCCGTTCGGAACCGGCAATAAACTGTAGGTCCCTTTCACCTATGTGAAAATGAAATCACACACAACATGGGTGATTGAGAGAAGCTCGGCTCAGGTTCTTCATGGACTGTAACGCCAACATACATACATACATATTATTATTAGTATTTTTGTTATCATTATTATTATCGTTATAATTATTGTTATAATAGGTTTTTATAGAGATGTATGTGTGTGCGTACATATGTTCGTATTTTCGTCTAGACTATCTCGAGAACCAAAGATTGCATTCATTCCACGCGTAATTACTTAACTTAGAACTGGGTAAGTTTTCAACAGAATCAGTCCAGCCGTTTTTTGTAAGATATTAAGTAATAGGTAAAAAAAAATTAACAACACGCGGTGTTCCCAAGTTGTCTAAGTACTAACCGCACCCGAAGCTGGTTGATTGCGGTGGTCGGACGACAACCGAAATATATGGGATTGGTCGGACACTGCTGTGTTTGCACTACCCGACGAGCAGTTATTAAACGCACGCGCTCATGAGTAATTGGCTGTGAGCATTTTTATTTTACTCACGAACACGAGTGTGTGTGCAATTATGGAAACTCACCCCTGTGCGCACTTTATATGTTCGGTAAAGAAATCGCACACTTATGTGCACTCTGTAGGGTGGGCTCTGTTTAACGCACATGTGGAGTGCGAACATGGGGTGAGTTTCCACAAATGCACACACCCGTGTTCGTGAGCTAAAATGAGTTGATTTTGCAGAATGATAAAACATGGAAACATTTCACTTGAACATATTTTTTTCGATGTTTATAATATTTTAGTCTAAGATGGCTTAATTTCCTATAAAGTCTAAATTAAAAACTTTCAGCAATCGAAATTGCACACGCACGTGAGCAGTTTATGAGCAACAGATTGCTTACTGTAGTCTTATAAAGCTGCTGGAGCAGACGGACTCCCCACGGAAATGTTTAAGGCAGCTGGCGATGAGCTGGTCAGAAACATGCATCAACTCATCTGCAAGATATGGAATCTCAGCACCGTTTGGCCGGTCCATAAGAAAGGAAACCCCTATGACTGCACCAATTACAGAGGGATAAGCTTCCTGAACATTGCGTACAGGATCCTCTCTGCCGTACTATATAAGCGTCTGAAATCGTTCACGGACAATCTGATAGGTTACTACCAGTGTGAATTCAGGTCAGAAAAATCGACGATAGACCAAATATTTACACTACGGCAGATCTTGGAGAAGACGAGCGACACGCACAATCTTTTTGTCGACTCTAAAGCGGCATATGGCAGCGTTTATAGAGACGAGCTATACAGAGTCATGTCATGTTTTAACATTCCTGCCAAACTCGTCAGACTGTGCAGGATGACTATGGAGAACTCTCACTGCTCCATTAAGGTCGGAGGTTAACTAAGCGACCCCTTCGATGCTAAAAAAGGTTTTAGACAGGGTGGCGCACTGTCATGACATTCCTTTAACATCATTCTTGACAAGATCGTGCGGGACTCTGCGACCAATACAAGACGTACGATCTACTTCAAGTTTACACAATTGTTTGCCAACGAAGATGATATTGACGTTATTGGACGGACAAAGCGAGATGTCAATGGGGCTTTTGCAAGCATTGAAGCACAAGAGGATAAAGTGGGTCTTAGGGTAAATGGGGACCAGACCAAATATATGCTATCATCAAAGAAAGATGCGCAACACCGACGTCTAGTTCAGACTGTGACCCTCGGCAGCTATATTTTTGAAGTATTCAAAGACTTCATCTACCTTGGCTCGATAGTGACAAGCAGCAATAACACCAGCGCTGAGATAAAATGCAGAATGACTCTTGCCAACCCCTGCTTCTTTGGGCTCAAGAGGCAACAGAGCAGTAGAGCCCTCTCTCGAAAAACTAAGGTATCCCTCTCCAAAACCTTAATCATCCCGGGCTGATGAAGGGGCTCTTGGGATTTTCGAGAGAGAATTGTTGCATGCAATCTTTGGTCCCATTTGTGTAAATGGAGAGTGGAGGAGAAGATTCAGCCAAGAACTTTACGGGCTGTTCTCGACATCGGCCTAGTTAGACGTCTTCGGATCCAACGTCTAAGATGGCTGGGCCATGTAGAGCGAATGGACACCATCGCTCGGGCCCAAGGAGTCTTCGACAGCGACCCCGAGGGACGACGCAGGAGAGGATGACTGCATTTAAGGTTGCGCGCACAGGTGGAAAAGGACCTCAACCAACTGGGCGTGCGGCACTGGAAGAGGCTGGCCAAAGATCGTGCCGGCTGGAGAGGCTTGTTGGTTGAGGCGCTGATTCACCCCGAACTGTTGCGCCATCTAAATAAGTAAGTAAGATTGCTTAATATGCGCAAATGAGAATGCGTTTCCTTACCCTGGGTTACATGGAGCGACCGTACATAGGCGGCTTGATGCTATAAACATGCCGTGCTTTCAAGCGGTTCCCCATCTAAGTACTGACCGCACCCGATGCTGATTGATTGCTTTGATTGGACGAGAACCAATACATTACCCATTATTCGTTTAAGAATCCTGCCGCAGCTAACAAAAAGAGCTAATGACCTTGAAACACGTGAACAGATCTGCACAAAATGTAGCTAAGAACAATTTTGACTTTCAAGAACAAAAAAAAAAAAACTAACACGTCGTCAGCTAAAAACTAACAGCGTCAGAAGTGAAACTTTTTTCGTATCAAGTGTTGAATTTTATAGATTTTCAATATTTTCTATTTTGTAATTTTCGCTATACCTAACATTGAATTATATCGTAATGTCCCTAATCAACTATGCCACTGAGTTTCTATATCAATTGAAAATTAGATGTAGTACTTCCATGTAATATATTATCTTGATGTATGACTATTTTTATATTAGGAAAAATATATAAAAAAGCAGCTATTTCCACTTGACCTCCATAGATTCGCTGTTTCGGTAATGGTTATAATAATCTTCAACATTTGAAATGTGTGTATCGTATACTCCTACTCCTCATATGTATAAATTCTTTAAAACAGTTCCAACGATATTTAATGAATTTCACTATTATTAATCGAATAATGAGTGTAATGATAATCTTGAGTTGAAAAAATAAAACAAGACAAATACCTGTAACATAAGCAATTACCATCACCCATGATTGGATTTTTTGTCCATTCATTCACATATGTATATTATCAAGTAATTTTAAATTACAATAAATTGTAGTTTAAAAAAAACTAAGAAACGCGCTTTTAGAGATAATCAAACTAAAAAATAACAAATAATTTTTTGCATAAGAAAAAAATGACTGCTTTGTATGACATTTTTATACTAACTCTGTATTTCGGAATGAAACTAGTGAAAAACTATACCGATTGATGCTGTCACACCAGCAGCAGCTATTTAGTGGCAACGGCACAAGCAAATGTCGTGCAGTTGGAGTGCATTAACCCAACATTGGCATTTTGATACTAGATAATAAATACTGCTTGACTCATTTTCAGAACATGGTCACTATCAATAAACAATGTCCGGCGACTATTCTCGGGGTCTCCTCTTTGTGCAGATCTTTGTATATTTTTTCCGCCTCTATTGCCCGGCGACTATTCTCGGTATTTCCTCTTTGTGCGGATCTTGGTATATTTTTTCCGCCTCTCTCACTCTGCCTAAGTAAATGGTAATTTGATAAACAATGCCCGGCGACTATTCTCGGCGTCTCCTCTTTGTGCGGATCTTCGTTTACTATTTAAAAAAGGAGAAAAAGGAAACAAGAAGCTTAACAGATTTTTTAGCTCTACGAATATACTCCGATGCTGAATCTCCTATAGTGTCCCATAAAAGTTTCACTTCAAAAAAGGGCGTCATAATCGGTCAATTCGTTCAGGAGTTACGACCATAATTTTATTATTATTGTAATTTTTATTATTATTGCTATTATAAATACTCCTATGTCAAAGCAACTACCTCTTCCTGAGTCATTTTGTTCAACTAAATATATCAGCCAAAACACCGGTAACCTTTTTCGAAATACTTAATAGATCCTTGTGAACGAATTTCCACATTCTTAAACATAACTGATTACTTAGAAAACGTGAGACATGTAATATGCTTTCAGTAAATATGATATGCACAACCTCAAAAGTGTTTCTTACTGAGTCCAACCGGCTAAACTTTCAAAAGTTTTATATAAAAATATAATTTTTCTCTATTGGAAACAATGTTTCACCTAGGTCTACGTTAAGTTACTTTTAAATGAATTAGGTTTAATTTGAAGCTTTTCTGATTTAATTCATTCATTGATGAGCGCAATTTCCATATTTGTTATGGTTCCGTACCCAAAGGTAGAACGGGACCCTATTACTAAGACTTCGCTGTCCGTCGGTCCGTCTGTCACCAGGCTGTATCTCATGAACCGTGATAGTTAGACAGTTGTTGCCGCTATAACGACAAATACTAAAATCAGAATAATATGAATATTTAAGGGTGGCTCCCATACAACAGACATGATATTCTTCCAAAAAATCCCCTTGGTCACATAGTGACCTAAGGTTAGTCGACAATATCCCACAACCAGTAGCAAACTTCCCAGCTTTGATCCCTTTTGTGTCTTTGATGTATTAATCCTAGCTAAAACTACGAACAACCAATAATAAATACTCTTTAAACTTTGATGATCCCTATTGTGCCACTGTTAAGTTAATCCTTGCTGCAAACCCTTAAGTACAATTGCTATTCCCCTCCTTTTCCATCCTGATAGGTTAAGATATCAAATGTTGCAACAAATTCAATTGTTGTGAAATTAACTTTCGATCATATCCCACAACCAATAAAACACTTCCAAGCATTTATCCCTATTGTGTCCTTGATATATTACTCCTAGCTGTAAGCCTTTT
Source organism: Eumerus sabulonum (assembly GCA_951905685.1). Classification (NCBI taxonomy): domain Eukaryota; kingdom Metazoa; phylum Arthropoda; class Insecta; order Diptera; family Syrphidae; genus Eumerus; species Eumerus sabulonum. Next base: position 76,808,838 of record OX645060.1, read on the forward strand.
TCCCATATTTCCCATTATTGTTATTCACCCTTTCACATCCTTGCTGTCAAGTAAGATAATTGATTTGAATTCAATGGACACTTTGATGATCAACTATCTCATCATGGCGATTTCTGATTATCAAAGTAATATGCCTATAACCTGCCTGCAACCAAGATCTGTCATCATACAAAAAATGTGATTTAATGTGATGATAATGTGATATTTATGTATATATACAGATGGTACGGAAGCCTTTGTGCGCGAGTCCGACTCGCACTTGGCCAGTTTTTTTTTCTGTTCTTTTACATAAGTTACATGGCCCACACTATTCTCAGATGTAAAATACGAAAACGATGTTAATTTAATTTTGAGTACAAAGATTTGGTGGACAACTTGGCATAGCAATTTCGGGAGCTTTACTTACCCTTTCACTTATTGCATCAAGAATAGTACATATGTATATACATATGTACATTTATATAATTGCAGCCATTCTTGTAACTCAATATTTAAAAAAAAAAATTCGAAAAGTGTCCTTGTAGAAATGGTTGGTGGTTCAAAAATCAAACAACCACATCTTAGTAAAAACAATCGAATTATGTATTTTGGAAACTGTTAGATTGTATTCATCATTATTTTCATAGATTACAAGAAAGTAGTATATTCGGCTCATTAAACCCTTTACTGTTACATACTGAGATTACTTTACACAGTTTTCATCATTTTCATTTATTTGAGATTTTAGTTACTTCATACTTTTAGGTATTTACAATTTAACATCTTCTTCTTTAACATTTATTGGTAGCTTTTACTAATACAAGCTTTTCATTTTTTAAACGCTCTTTTTATGCAACAAAACAAAAACTAATTTTTCATTAACATTTAGAAACAATATGTACAAAAGAAGAGATGAATTAGGCTGAGATATACCCTCAAACTTAACGAAAGCACATTTTCTCCTGTATATCGTGATAAGAAGGATGATTTGCTTTTTCGGCAACATTTTGTAATTAAAAAACAAAAATTAATAATATCTAATATTAATATTTTTTTTAAAGCATGTCAAGTGACTTCATGTTACTCAAGGATTTTGTGTCTGTGTATGTTTGTTTAAATTGTATCAATTTAATTAATTGTAGTTGGTTATGGTATATTTTGCTTCCAATTTCTTTAAAGAATTCAAGACAATTGTATTAAGAATTTTTCTATTTCAAAATTAACAGTGACAATTTCGCTCTAAAAACAGAATATGATATTATTGGTCAAAGCTATTCATCTAGTGATCACATCAATGCTTAACTTAGATTTCCTTACCCTTATTAAGGTCTTGAAGAAACTTATCTTCCGGTTCATATTCCAAGGGAACAAGGGTGTTGGGCGCACCCGGTTTATCCTTAAGGTAAAGACCATAACGAGATGGATATCTGAAAAGCAATTGATATCGTATTAATTCAAATATTAAATAACTTCAATATTAACAATCGCGAAATAAACAAGAAATTACAGTTAAGCTTCTTCATTGATAAGCTGACAAACCTCTTTTTCGGCTTAAATTACATCAAAACCTCGCACAAATTTTTGTATCAAATAAGGCATACAAAATCGCAATACTACAATCGCAAGGGATCGCCAGTGCCTATGCCAATCGCATCCTCCTCAAGCTCTCGGAAAACCCTCCAACACCTTAGACCCGTTGTCAGAGAGTCTTAGAGAGTGCTGATTCTGAGGTACTGGGTTTCAAAACGCCACCAACAAGAATCCCATGGTTTGACGACGAGTGTAGGAGGGCAAACGCAGCCAAGCAGCAAGCCTATCAACAGACGCTGCACAGAAGGACGAGAGCTGCTCGTGAGCATTATGAGCAGAAGAGAAGGAAGGAGCACACGCTTCTCAAAACAGAAAAAAGAGAGCATGAGAATTTAGCGATCGTAGGGATGGAGAGATGCTATCGCAGGAATGACGTGCGGATGTTTTATCAACGAATAAAACAAACATGTTAGGGATATAAGACCAGAACGGAAGCCTGCAGGGACGAAAATGGAAACCTAGTAGTGGATTCACAGCCGGTACATAGAATTTGGAAAGACTACTTCTGCAGACTGTATAACAGCGATGACGAAATAGATCCCACTGTCGTGAAGAATGACCCACTCACTGCGGACGATGACACCACAGAATTCCGATCCTCTGACTTGGACGAAGTTAATAATGTTTTTCTAAGCTTAAGTCCAACAAAGCTATCGGAGCAGATGGAGTACAGATGGATGTCCTTAAGGCAGCTGGAGAGTAACTGGTTTGGAGTATGCATCATCTCATCTGTAAGATATGCTCAGAGGAATGCACGCCCGATAAATGGAATCTTAGTGTCGTTTCGATACCGATACCGTATCGATCCACCAAAAAGTAGACCACTTTGTATGCGTCAATTACAGAAGTATAAGTCTTCTGAACATGGCTTATACAATTTTCTCTGCTGCACTGTGTGAACGCCTGAAACCGTTCGTTAATAAACTGATTGGTCCATATGAGCGTGGTTTCAGGCCCGGTAAGCCACTATCGACCAAATATTTACACTGTGGTAGATTCTGAAAAAAAAACCAACCAGTTCCAGATCGACACCCACCATCTGTTTATCGACTTTAAGGTTGCATACGATAGCATAAATAGTGACGAGCTGTACAACGGCATGTCTAGCTTTGACGCCCCTGATAAACTCGTCAGATTATGCAGGATGGCATTGGAGAACTCTTGCTGTTCCATTAGGGTCGGAAGCGACTTGACCGATACCTTTTATATCAAAAAAGGTTTTAGACAGGGCGACGGGGTTTTCGAAATAAGTGTTTACAATTTGCACGCGTTGTTCTGACGTTGTATGTATGTATGTTGGCGTTACAGTCCATGAAGGACCTGAGCCGAGCTTCTCTCTCAATCACCCATGTTGTGTGTGGTTTTATTTTCCCATAGGTGAAAGGGACCTACAGTTTATTGCCGGTTCCGAACGGCGAATTTCAAGAAGTTTTTCATGACAATTTTACTACAGGGGGTTTTGTCAGAGCCCCGCTGAGAAGAAACACCGTGAAAAACAGGTTCGAAGACATGGCTGTGTCGGGATTCGATCCAGTGTCATCGGCGTCAAAGGCCAACACACTTCCCACTGCGCCACGGTGCTCTCGTTGCTGTTCTGACGTTATTCACGATAAAATGGCAAAACGTACTAACCACAAATAAACGTTCAGCTGTCAAATTGACGATCTGTTGAGTGTTGCCAGTTTGAAAGACAAGCTTTTAACTTCATGGAATCTATACACATGTATATGTTCAACTAAGTGGCAAAATGCCTACAATGTTACCCTCTATCGCCCGTAATTGTCAACCGACTTATTTATATAATTGATGCTTGTACTTTAACAAACGGGTAAAAAATAAAAAAAACGCATTGACGTTCTCTCAATAAGAACATCGCCGAACAAAAAGGAAATACTTTTTTCTTTTAATTCAACTGATCTTTTATTGCACTTGAGTGACCTTAACTGTACATAACCGAACACACCTGAACTCGACCGATCTTAACCGTGCCCAACTGAACAAAACTTAAGCACAACTGAACTGAACTCCAAGAATGATCAAGTGGGTCCTTTTTATATTTGATTAATGCTAACGCAGCAAATCTATGTATGCTTGGCTGTGGATCATACAATTCCTTCCCTTGTGGTGAAATACTTGGATACAATGTACATAAGTATGTGAGTCGTCAAAGGCAAAATGTGCTGATAAGCGTTTTGGTTACAAATGAATGGAAAGATGTTCAGCGTCTTTGCATTGATTTGTTTACATTTTAATTTTTTGTTTTCATTTCAATTCCTGTTTACATTTTAATTTTTGTTTTCATTTCAATTCCTGTTTACATATTCATTTTTGTTGAATCTGAAGACCTCTTGTGGGTGTACACAAGTTGGCTCTGATATAACACATATGTATGTACTTACGTAGCTGTTTTTCTTTTTTTTTAATGTTGATAATGTAGATACGGTACAAAGCTGATAGGCAGAAAAATAAATTAGTTGTGGACCCTATAGCTGACGCTGTTTTTGAGATTTTTGTTAATTTAGAATTTTTCCTCCATTTTTTTGTTAGGTAATTTATCTCAATTTTTCTGCACTCTCACCAAACTGATCTACATATTATTTATATATACAGTGAGCAACTTGAAGTTCAATATTCTGAACATTTTTTCGATTCGAAAGCAACATACCGAATTTCGTGTTCCGACCTCAAGTGCACTATTGCCTAACTGCCAGTTTTCCAAGGACATCATTACGATTCACGATACTTACTCGCTAAGGATGCGCGTTGCTACAATGCAGTTTGAACGATTATTACTCATAATCATTCCGGAAAAGGAATCGGCGATGCATTCGGAAACGATGCTGAATACGTAATCACATCGTTTGCTGTTATACTCAGCGATTATTACTCCGAGTACTTTTTACCCAGATATGTATAATTATGTTCAAAAGTAACTTGTAAAATGGTCAATCAACGGAATGAAAAAGAAAAAATGGGACATGTCTTATGAAAGTTGTACCAAAATCCCGCAAAGTATTAAGTAGACTGAATTGCGCGAAATCGCCATAAAAGAAAGAACACTAATAATCATAACCGCGGCCGGCGGGGGTGGCTTGCCCGCGCCGCGGCTTCCACGCTTCCCCTCTATCACAGAAAGGTGGCCATTTTCTTCCAGGCAACCTTTGGGTCTTACTGCGATATAGCAGGTATAAACACAAACCACGTTTTATTTAACTAACGCGAATGGTATCAGTCAGCATGGATATAAAAATTTTAATAATCTTTATATTAATCTAATTCTATAGAAAACTAATGGGTTAAGAAATTTATTAATTTAAAAAAACTTTGAGTGCGGCAGTGAGTGTCGTACATTAGTTCAAGATAATTCTCTCTTAAGCTTGATGTTGTAATTTTTTGTTAGGTACATTGACAGTATTTATGGCGAATGAGAGATAACAATTTCACACAGGGATTAACTTTAACCTACAATAATAAGAAAAGCTCATAAGACAAAGAGTGGGCTTTAAGAAAATCCGTTGTTGGTATTCAACAATATCTACAAAAAGAAATGAGATGCCATTCAAAACTTAACTTGTAAAAAAACCAAGTCTCGCAACTCAGTTCTTCTACCGTTAAAAGTTGTGAGATCCATGTAATACCAAGTCGGTTAGTTTATTCAGTCCCTACTTAAAGAGACCTTCTGTCTTAAGCTATTACGTAATTAGCTAACCTAACAACATCTGATAGTGACCATATCAATACTACAAATCTTTTATGTTTTTAATAAATAGATTGACTTGGGAATCGCAATAAACAATCTATTTTAATATAATATGTATTACCTATGAGATACATTGTGTTTTCATGCGATGTAGGAGTTTCTATCTTTTATTAGGTTATAGTATTTCGCGAGGAGGTACAATTGATCTTTTCGAAGATGTTTAAGGGGACCGCGGAATGAATACTTTCAGTAACTTTATTTTCAAGTGATTCGATATAGGTAGTTATTCACACATTGTAAATTCTTATGCGAGATTCGAATTAGTAAGATGGTATCCAAAGACATCCCAGTTCGCGTTTCTATAATCTAAGTACTTCACAGTATTTAACCTAGCACTAGAAAAAATATCACAGCTGACAGGAAGATGGTCCGAACTAAATGCGTTATGGACGGTGTATTTGTCAAAAAAAAAATCCAATGTTGCCGACGAAAACTTGCTAGAAGCTGGTATATATGTATCTATGACTAGAAGGATACATAATTGATAAATTGCTTAATAGATTTCCCCAGCAATTTGCTCTTGAGCAATCCCAGCTACGATGTCCACAATTAAGGTCACCTGCTACTATAAAATGATAACCATTAAATAATCATCTCAAATCGTTTTAAACGTATCTAGCTTTATTTAAATTGGACGACCCGCCTAGAAAATATACGGCAAACATTTTTAAAAATTTTAAAATTGAATTTAAATTAAAATAAAATTTAAAAATTTTTCTTAGTTTAATTTCGATTCCAATATTTTCTATGACCGTGGTATGTATAATTAGTAATATGTTGTGAATAATGTTTTTTCTAATCAAGATGGCAACTCCGCCGCCGCTTCTGTTTACACGGTCACGTCGATAACATGCATAGTTACTACAAGAGAAGCAAACACTATTATCAAGACCTGTTTCGCAAACAAGGCCAACATCGACATCCAGATTTAAGAGAAAATGTATGAACTCAGTGCTTTTGTTGCGAATGCCCCTTGCATTCCAACATAAGAGCTTAAGCTTAGACTGTCTATTACTTAACATTAGAGTAAGGATATGTACTTGCTAGATTTGCTACCACTTTAAATTGTTGTGATTTCATTTTGCAATTTTCCAGCTCAGATATCATTTCTGCCATAAGAGAAAAAAGCTCCTCATGGGAGAATAAATCATTATCAGTTGAAGATGAGGATTGGGGTAGTGGGCGCTCTTGTAAACGGCGCTGAATCGGTGTTTGTTATTGTGTTAGCCATTGCGGATGCCGCTGCTGGCGTGAATAATTTGGAAAAGATGGAAAGTCTTCGATGGTGTTGCAATTAAACGATTTGGTTGTTACGGCTGCTTTAGATGGTGCGGACGGAAAACATGCCCGTGCAGATTTATGAGTTTTCTTGCCTATTATTTGGAAGTATTGCATAATTTATCCGTCGATTTGTGGTTTGCTCCACAGTTTGGAGATGGCGGAGGAAGAACAGACGTTTGTTTTGTGATAACCTGCGCAATTTGCACCGAAGGTTTTCACATAACAATGTTATGCCCATCTGGCAATTGTGGCACTGGGTGATATTATTTTTAATATGTCAATGGAATTCCTATCGGACTTTGTGTGAAAGAGTACCTTGACTCCAAGGTATCGGCCAGCTCCCTCCCCTGGAGCCAGGAATTACTGAAGAAATTCTCATGAATGAGCTCCTCTCTGTAAAAGGCAACGAGATTGCCGGAGACTATGGCAATCTGCTATCCGATCTGGATCTTCCCGATGTTGACTTTGTCGAGACTGAGTCGGATTTCTATCTCGAATCTGATGAAGAGTCTACCAATGTCATCGCGGTGGAGGTAAAAAGCTGCGAACCTCTTGCTGCGAATCCTTCTAATAGATCTCAATCTTCCAACTGCAGCCTCCCACCCAAGCCCACCCCCTCCGGTAAATTTGGGGAGTTTGGTCTCGGATGCAGGGTCACTAAAGTATATGCCGAACTTATTATAGGGTAGGACACAAATACACACCATACGATATGGAGCAGCAACAGCAACAACGAACGAGGTGAGTCACTGTTTTTTTATCTGTAAAATACAAACCTCACGGTATGCAACATTAGCTGTGAACCAACTTTCATCACTCAAAACAGAAGAGGATTTCCAGATGTAACCTTTGCATCATAGGACATTGTCAATAAAATCAGGGAATGGAAAGTCCTAGAAGAGCACTCCTTCTCTGACCATCGGTACAATCAATTCAACCTAATCAGTCACGCCATTGTCCAAGTTCCACTTAGGATCTACAAGAAAACTGGCTGGCACAAATACTATTTTAAGCCCCACTTAATGGCCAAGCACCCTACCTATCCGCGTAACTCTGCGGAATTAGACAACTTAGTTAAAAAACTGACAGAAACTCTCAATAAAACACTATCCAAATATTGCGCGATAAGCACCCCCAGAGGAAAAGCCAAGCCCCCTGATGAAATAAAGAGTCTCCCTTGGGAAAGAGAGCAGAGGGCTTTTTAATAAAGCAAAATCCTTTAAAGCAGCGATCAAAAAGGGCAATAGGCAATTTTGGAAAAACTACTGCGAGAATATCAAAGCGGCCTCCGAAGCCTCAGGAATGAGCAAAATTCTGGCTAAGATCCTTTACAATCCAGGCCACTTATACGTAATGACGCTTCCTGGATGGCTCCTTCTGAATACACACTTTCCGGGCATAGTACCTCGGCTATGACATATCCTCAAGATATCCAATCGAGAGTGTCCTCCTACGAGCGAACTCAATTCTGGTCACAAATAATATTGTCCTTTGGGCGCTAGAAAGCTTTGAACCATACAAGTTCCCAGGCCCGTATGGCATCATAACAGCGGAGATCCAGCAGGTAGCAGATCTCATCCTTCCCTTGCTTTAAAAGCTGTTCCTCTTTATCCTACATCCCAAGTAGGTGTAAAGAAACCAAAGCCATTTTTATAACCAAGCCAGGCAAAAAGTTCCCACACATAAAAACTCTGGAGAAGATTGTAGATGCACTCATCAAACAAGGCTTCAGCTTAGGAAGTCTGTATAAGATCCAACATGCCTGCAATAAAGGCTGATCGGTGGAAATAGCACTGCATCCATTAGTTACATTGTATCATAGGAAGATTATTGGATCACAAAGAATATACCCCAGTAACCTTTCACGATATTGAGGGCGCCTTTAACAATTTTGAACCATGGGCCGTCACCATCACCAGCCATGATAGAACTGGTACGTTGCCGTTTCAACAAGAATGGTCAGCAGAGGTACCCGACAGGGTGGCGTACTTTCTCTTGTCCTCTGGAACGTCGTAGTCAATGAACTACAAGTTTTGCCAGAACAGGGAGGGTGTGCTGTGACCGCTTATGCGGACGATCAGCTGTATCAGTAAAGTTTCCCAGCACTCTAAGTGATCTAGTGCAGGGAGCCTTACAATCAGCAGTAAACTGGACGAAGAACTGCGGACTTGGAGTCAAACCAGTACTGTTTGGTACTGTTTCGCCCTTCACCCTACCGAGGCTGGGTGGAACCCAATTAGCGATCAATCCTAATCCTAATCGTAAGCCTAATCCTTGACAGGAAACTAGTTTACAAACCCAAAATTGTTGATCGAGTCAAGGAATCAACCACTGGCATCTACAGTTGCAAGAAAGAGGTGGGCAAAAACTGGGGTCTCATTATCCACTGGCTCCATACAGCAGTCAAAAGACCTATCCCTTATCCGCGGCTGCATGGGTGAGGAGGAAGAGGAATCAGTTCACCACCTCCTCTGCTCATGTCCCTCTTTTGCGAACTGCAAGAGTGATATGATATGATATGAATAATAATAATAAAGTTAATAACAATAATAAAATAGTAATAACAACAGTAACTATAAAAATAATAATAATTAAATAACGATAATCACAATGATAACAAAAATTATAAAATAATAATAAGAATAATAATAATAACAATTTTTGTAGTAATAATACTAATAGCAATAACTATAATAATAGGAATAAATGTGATTATAATAGTAAGGAAAACAATAATAATAGCAAAAGTAATACTTCTAATAATAACAATGATAAGAAAGCAGCAATAGCAGTAATGATAATAATTATAATAATACGAATAATAACAATAGCAATAATAACAATAATATTAACAACAATATTAATAATAAAAACAATCATAATGATAGTAATAATAATAATGCCAACAATAATGATATTAATAATAATCATAATAATAATAATTACAACAACAATAATAACAATAACAATAATATCATTAATAATATCCTCGGAATGTTGTATCCCTAGAGGGCGAATCTCCAGCAGGCGGATTGGGGAACGCCCGATAAATACATATATCAGGTGGGTGGAAAATAAAATACCACCCACGGGTCAAACAAAAACATGCATCATAGGCCTGCTTCCTAGACCAGAAAGCATGTGGGTGGCATCTGTACTCCATAAATGGAGCGGGATTGACAGACCGGCGATCCCTGAGTCAAGAAAACAGATGTCACAACTGCCGGCCGAGTATGCAGGCACCGATATAAAATACATACCTGAAGGAAAATTGCAAACCAACCCATAAAAATAATGGACAGATAATTAAGAAATAGAAGAATAATAATGCCACCATCCGGGGGCGGCCAGGCTAGCTCTGAAGCTACCGCTGGAGCTAGCAGTATTGGAGCCGGTAGTGATGATGCAGAACTGCAGGACATGCACACCGGGATAACTAGAACAAATAGAAACCTGCGACCAAGAAGCAGAGCAATACCACCTACAGCACCTGCACCAGCCCCGACTGTTTCGAGAGTATCATTACCCGAGACTACACGAGCTGGACTTCGTAGACAACGCATAGCATGGTCAGCAGCAACGAAATATGGGAGCGAGAACATTGGATATAGGGAGAGACGACACGAGCTATTTATAGCCTTGTATCTACAGTTTACCGAGAGACTTAGCGCGCAGAATGTAGCAGATAGAGTAAGAGCGAGCCGAGAAAAACTACTGATGTCATAAATAGAAATGGCAGCTACATAACAGAAAATAATGGATGAGCTAGGACCCAGACATAGACTGAGGATTCCAAATAGAATGACGGAAAATGAGCAGCAATTAACGAAAAATGCCTTGCAAGCTGAGGAAGAGCTGAATAACTATCGCTCTTCATTAGGACCTGAAGGCGTCTTGTTCTAACTGGTATTTGATAATCTTGATCAAGCTCTAATCGAATTTAAGGGAATGGACACATTATGTAGACCAAGTATTCAACTCAACAAGCAATTTCAAAAACACTCATGAAGGCATAACACTCACAGTATATGACAGTATATGGTCATTTCAAATTCATACTCTGTGTGTGCAGTTCTAATATAACACCATAGTGGCATGGAACATTTGCTGGGAACCCGGTTCAGACGAGTTCCTCTAGAATCCTATCTAGAACGACCGCCCGTGGAAAGTAGTGAACCAACATCTACGACCCAAACCATCTGCACTCCGTCCAGGTTGTGTTTTTTTTTTTTTTTTTAGAGACTCGCGTTCAAGAGTTTTTTAATCTCTTATGATGTGTTCACACACACAACCGGAACGGAGTGCAGTGGTTGGGGTCGTTGATGTTCGTCCACTACTCTCAGGCGTGGTTGTCCTAGACCTAGATAGCCGTCTAGCCGACCAAATTCCTTGTTGGTTATAGTCCGTAGTAACTCGTTCAAACACTTTAGTATTGCGTACGCAGAGGATGAATTTCAATTGACCACATACTGTGAGTGTTATGCCTGCAGCAGTACGTTTGGTCATTTTCCATTCACAACTGTGTTGCATACTTTTGTCCGTATAGGAATTACTTTTTCTTGGCTATGAAGCGAATTTGAACCATAAACCTTCCGCTCGGCGGCGGTCGATGATGTTAACCACTGCACCACGGCCACCCCTCAGATATGTGACAGATATCATAAGAGCATGACTTTTGAGCCTGTGCGAACTATAAAATTAAAATTAAAGTGATAATAATAGCAGGGAAAATAGTAATAATAGTAAAAGTAATAACTGTAATAATAACAATGATAAAATAACAGTAATGGTAATAATAATAATAGTAACAATAATAGCAATACAACCGTATTCTGGAAAAACAGTGCCAGATCTCTAATTTCTTCACAAAGGGAAGAACCTTTTTAATCTCTAAGGACGAAAAATCTGAAAATCCAGCGGCTTACAGGCCGATAACTTGTTTGTTAACCCTATACAAGGCATTGACATTCATTATCGGTGATCGACACTGGCACCACTGTGACTTACACAATATCATCTCAAACGAGCAGAAGGGATATGCAAGGAATTCCAGAGGATGCAAAGAGTTGATCACCATAGACGCTATTGTTACGAACAACTCAACTCAGAACCAGCGTAACCTAGGTGTAGCCTACATTGACTACCAAAAGGCATTTGACAATGTCCCGCACTCCCACCTACTGGAAACATTAAAGATTCATGGCGTATACCCCAAACTGATGTCCTTCTTCGGGGATGCCATGAACCAGTAGAAGACCATTATAAATAAAGGAGAGATAAGAACAAGGAGATCTGCATAAGAAGGGGAATATTTCAAGGTGACTCATTCAGTCCTTAATGGTTCTGCCTTAGTCTAGCTCCACTTAGCAGAATTCTGAACGAATCAACGGATGGATATCGTATCAAGGTTGGCGATCTGCAGTGTAACATCACTCATCTCAAGTACATGGATGATTTAAAGCTATTTGCAAGGTCCAGACAACATCTGGCTAGCCTGCTCAACATAGTCAGAAACTTCAGCAATGACATCCACATGAAGTTCGGATCGACAAATGTAAATTTGTTGAAATGGTTAGAGGAAAGATCGTGCGAACAGAAGGTTTCGCGTTTGATGATGGGTCTATAGCAATGCTCGGGGAAGAAGAGAGATATAAATATCTTGGCCTTCATGAAATGCGTGGAATCCAACACAGTAGGATGTAGCGTCACATCAGAAATCGGTTTAATGATAGAGTGAAGTGGCTGTGTAAAACCAGACTGAAAAGGGGTAATCTCACAAAAGCTATCAACACATACGTAGTCCCTGTGTTAACATATTCCCTTGGCCTCATAAAATCAAGCCAAACTGATCAGCAAGATATTGAACGGGATCTAAGATCAGTGTTAACATCGCGCCGCTATCACCACTCAAGAGCGGCAGTACAACGTGTCTATCTACCCAGAGATGAAGGAGGTCAGGGAATAATAGACATATACAGCCAACAATTTATGCAAGTTGACCAGATGCGAACATTCTTCGAAGAAAGCCACATGAACCACCAAAGATACAATCTTCTGATGCAGCTAGATAAAATTTCACACCACTGAAATTAGGTGACTTGGAGTTTCAACCGAACAACAACATCCGCTCGGCCCCCGCTATTATAGAGCAGTGGAAGAGCAAGCCAATGCGTGGGAAGTATCCTTACTCCTGGGTGGGGATGAGATTAGCAAGGAAGCTTCAACTATATATATATATATATATATACTAGCTTTTACCCGCGACTTCGTCCGCGTTTGCATACTTAGAGGTAAAATTTCCATGGTATAATTATAATTTTAATTATGTGTAATAAAAAACACAACATCAATACTATTTACTTCCTTTTTCTTTTTTGCTCAACTGAAACCGTTCAAATTAACTCCCGATCTTATTGTACTGTCTTTCAAATCGTATCTGATTGAAGTAAAAATTTTCTTGCGTCTCGAAAGATCATGAATAAAAAATACTCTGGCATATATATATAGCTTCCTTACCCGCGGCTTGGCTCGCGGGGCATTGGCTAGGGTCCAAGACATTGGTCACGGTATCGGGCATTGGTTAGGGTCTAACTCCAGTAGGGTCGTATTTTGATCTTTTCAAAGTATTTCCTTATAAACTATATTTTTTGTTTCTTTATTGGGTGGCACCAACATCACCAAGTTCTTAGGCAAACTTATACGCGAGCAAGCTACGTAAAACTGTCCGTGGGAAAAACAACCTTCCCTTAAATATATGCCAGCGTATTTCAAAGTTTGGCCCTGCGATTTATTAATCGTCATGGCGAAGCATATTTTCAGGGGGAACTGTAGTCTTTTGAAGTCGAATGGAAGATCATTGGGTATTAAAGGAATACGTGGAATTAACACTGTATCTCCTCGAGCACATCCGGTCAGAATAATAGCTTCGATTAAATTTTTATGCATTGCTTTGACTTGTAACCTAGTACCATTACACAGTTTCGGTGGCTGTAGGTTTCGAAGTAGCATTACCGGTGTGCCCTTCCGCAAAATAAGCCTGTGATATGGAATTCCCGGTGGTTTAAGCGAATTCAAAAATTCTACCGGGTAATTTACAGCTTCATCTGCGTTACACACAGTATCTATCGACCTGTAGACCATTTCTTCCGCGTCAAAGAACTTCAGTAACATGTCATTAATAAGCGCGGCTTGATCGTTTTTTGGAGTTAAAATTGCCCGCTCACAAAACCATTCGATACTTTTCTCCTGTATTTGAGCAATTCCTGGATAAATGCGATCTATCAGTTCTTGAGAAGTAGTTACGAATGTACACAACTCATCCGGGACAACAATCATGTTATCTGTTGAAGGATGATCACCATTCCCTATTTTCATTAAAATATCTGAAAATACTCTCAGATATACTCTCATATTTTTGGTAAGCTTGAGGATTTCTACTGGCGGCCATAAAACAGATTTTTTCAGACAGGCTTTAATTTCATCAGCTCGGGTTCCTTTAGGGACCACAGGTAATGTTTGACGAAAATCTCCTGCCAATAGTACTGTCACACCACCCATCAGGTTCTTATTACTACGAATATCCTGTAGAGACCTATTGATAGCCTCAACGCTTCTCTTGTGTGCCATTGTAATTTAATCCCAGACAATTATTTTAGTATATTTTAATACCTCGGCCAGATTGCTTTGTTTTGATATACTGCATATAGGCGTCTCTATACGTGTAAGGTCAAGTGGCAACTTAAAAGCGGCATGCGCAGTTCGACCACCCTCTAGAAGCGTGGCAGCGATTCCGGAAGACGCGACAGCTAAGGCGATGCTACGACCACTCCGTACTTTTGCTAAGATCAAGTTAATAAGGAAAGTTTTTCCAGTGCCAGCCGGAGCGTCTAAAGAAAAGTCGTCCCTCATTTTTCTCAACACTGGTTATAATTTCATCATACGCTAACTTTTGTTCTGCGGTTAATGTACCCTGATTTTCCATGACAAATCTTATGGTCTGTTTGGCTGCGGCAAGCCATATTCTTTGAGGGCACGTCCACCTAATGCCAAGACAATTTCTTCAATAACATATAAGCATTTATTGTACACTTCATCAGAAAACTGCTCAATATTATCTTTAATTTGTCTTTCTACTTGTCGTTTGAAATCCTCAGATAAATATTCTTTGAATTTCTCCCATAAGCTTAGTGGATCTGATACTTGACAAAACACTAACATTATTGTAAACAGTTCGCGAATCCTAAATGGTGATTTACAAAGTACGGCCTCTTCCAGAGTGGCATACCAGTGCTGATCGTCTTCAAGCAAGCCTAAACTCTTGCAAGCAGATTGAAAAGTCGGATATACCACATTATTTACCATTCTTAATGCTTCAAAAGATGTTGGGCCACGTACTTCATGAAGCAACATACGGAGATAATAACACTCTGTATTATTGGGAAGCACCGTGTACACTCTACCTAAAGCGTGGTCTTTTTTGACACCTGGCCATCCGTCAACGTCACATCCCCTTTTTCTTCGTTCAAATTTAGAATTTTTGTGCCAAACATAATATTTAGGTACATCTGGATATATTATAGTTTTTGCGAAGTCATCTATTTGACATAGTTTAAAAAAAGCTAAAAGTGTAGTTGGTGATGGATTGTTGACTATGTCGATGAGATTTTGTTTGTGAAAATATACCCTTTGACCATTTTCTAAATGTACCGCAAGATGAAAAACTGTGGGAAAACGTTCATGAATAGGGAATCCGAGAATCCGCCACACGGCTTCTGAGCTGCTTATATATCTTCCACTTTCATACATTTTTACTTCGTCTTTTTTATTTTCGAGAGCGAACGTAGCCTGATCTGACCCTTTATTTACATACTTACAAACATATTTTATCGATTTTACCGAATTGCAATATTCAACATTTATATGTGCGTTAAAAGTTCTTGAAAGAACTGGATTATAAGGAACTATCCAACGGTTGTCTATATGTACTCCTTTTACGTTCACGGTAAAGCCGCCATCATCTGGGGCGGCCTCGCTGTCGTCCCAGCGAGGGTTGCAGGTAAAAGTAATGAGAAGATCAGGGCGACCATAGCATCGTACATATGTCATCGCGTCTTGAGTACGTTCATGCATGTACCTGTACCCACCTGTAAAAGACGATGGCAGCACCACCATTTGACCGAGATTCTCAGGATTAGCGTCTTGCCTATCTACCGCATCTTTAAGATGAATATAATTTTCAGAGCGCAATTTCGACTGATTACTTCTAATGAAGTTAAGTCTTTCAGTTTCTATCTTAGCGTATTGGTCAACCAAAAATTGATTGAATAGGGAACGAAAATAGATAAGATGATTTCCCTCCCTAACCATTATGCGATAAGCGTAGAAGCTCGCTGCAGAAATTGTTTTTTTCAGAGCAATATTTTTTGTTGGATCGCGTTGTGGCAAATTAATGGAGTATCCATCCTCACCACGACAAAATAGCAAAGGATATTGTAAGGCATCATACGACCTATGAATCTCACTAATGCGACGCAAAGTGCTATTGTTGCTTTCTAATACAAAAGCGTCCGGGGTAGGTTGTATTGCCTATACTGGGAATTTGATTCAATACTTTGACATTTCTCATTCTCTTTTTCTCTTTTTTTGCGAGTGTTTGTGCGGTGTTTCTCAGCATAACGTAAAATCCACAAACACAAAGACAAAATGCGGGCTAAGTGTCACTTTGTGGTGAGCTCCCTATCGAATCGTGTAATGATTCATCGAATACGAACAGAGAGCCCAAAAGAGAAGAAACAAAAATCGACTCAAATAATTGAATCAAATAATACCTGACTTAGGAGTGGAATTTTGAAAAATCCTTTCTTAGCGGATATCTATGTCACTATAAGAATACACTGTCAAAATTTCAGCCTTATAGGTTCAGCGGTTTGGCCGGTGCGTTGTCTGTCAGTCAATCAGTCACGGAACTCTTTTATATATATAGATATATAGTGGCGAGCAAAAGTGAGTACATGTTTGTATCTAGTGCACTTATTATTGCATAAGAATGTTAATAATAAAGCAAATTCAAAAACAAAGGTAGGTCCTGAATTCATGTTCAATTCTAAACAAAATGGTATAAAAATCAAAAATGAAAAGCAACAGTTTCTAGGAAAAAAACAAATAAAGCAAAAACAACTCGGATGTACTCAATTTTGCACTTTAAAGTAACTTTAGGTATAGAGCTTGTTTTCAGTACTTCGTCCATAGCCCGTTATTACTTATAACATTTTGGACGCATTCGGCATACTTCCCAGCAATTTTTCTATAATTTCATTTGGAACACCTTGCCATTCCCGCTGTACTCGCTGCCAAAGCTCCTTCAGATTAATTGGGGTTGATCGATATTGTCCCAACCGTCTTTTCACAATTGACCACAAATTCTCAATCGGATTGAGGTCGGGACTTTGAGCTGGCCACTACATCAATTGGAAATATTGTTTGGTAAGGCATTCCTTCATTATTTTGGACGCCATCATGTTGAAATATGATTTCCTACTCAGGATAGGCGCTCCTAACTACAAAGTCGGGAAGATGAGTCTGCAAGATGCGCAAAGAATCTTCTTTTCTCATTCTTCCATCGAATTTTTGCAGTGGTCCAACATGCCAGCATATGAAACAACCCCACACAATGACACCCCATCCACCGTGCTTCACTGTTTCTTGAACGTGATGCCTTTGGATGGTCACCCCAGGGCGGCACCAGCAATTTTGCATACTGTTGGACTGAAACCGTTTTAATTTTGATTCGTCTGACCACACTACACACTTCCAGTCATCTACTGTCCAATTTCTATGTTCTCTGGCGAACTGCGACCGTGCCTTAACATTTTTTGCCGACAATGCAGGTTTTCGTTTCCTGACCGCTGAGATGTAGCCAACGTCGTGGAAAGCTCTACTTGCAGTCCATCGACTAACGGGTTTATTTATTGCTATAGAAGCTTCTTTTGGTGTTAAAAATTTCTCCTATCTCATCTGTATCATCATTAATCGTGCGTCCGCTTCCGCACATTTTTTTTTTACGGCCTCTGACTTGTGGCTTAGGTGTCGTCCCTCGCCTTTTGTGCACTTTAATGACTACTGACTGGCTTACATTAAGCCGCCTAGCTATCATTCGGGTCGAGGAGCCACTCATAGTCATAGCTACAATATTATCTTCAACATCTCTTGAGAGTTTCTTCTTTATCTTAAAAAGCTGTGAAATTATTGTAATTCTTTAATTTATTAATTAAAATGTACTGGAAAAAGTTCTTACCACACGTAATGCAACACTTCTCAAACTAAAATACATAATGCACAAATAAACAAACCAAATAAATGCAATTCTAACGCTAAAATTGTATACTTTTGTGGATAGTACATTGAACAACGCTCAAGTGCAAAATTGAGTACATCCGAGTTGTTTTTGTTTTTGAATTTGCTTCATTATTAACATTCTTATGCAATAATAAGTTCACTAGATACAAACATGTACTCATTTTTGCTCGCCACTGTATATATATATACAAGACGGTATCGTTGCTACTAAGCAATACCGACGGGCAATCCTACATGAAAACGGGCTATCCAGAGAGCACCGTGGCGCAGTAGGTAGTGTGTTGTCCTCTGACGCCGAGGACACGGTGTTTTTCACGGTGTTTTTCCTCAGCGGGGTTCTGATAAAACCCCCTGTAGTAAAATTGTCATGAAAAGCTTCTCAAAATTTTCCGTTCGGAACCGGCAATGAACTCTAGGTCCCTTTCACCTATGGGAAAATGAAATCATACACAACATGGGTGATTGAGAGAAGCTCGGCTCAGGTCCTTCATGGACTGTAACGCCAATATACATACATACATACAATCCTACATGAAGAAATAGACAATCTATGCCGTCGGTGCCGACAAGGGATAGAGTCCACCGACAATATAATAAACGGGTGTACAGCTTTAGCTAGCCATGACTATCTCAAGCGGCATAATGATGTGGCCAAAATCATACATAAGGAGCTTGCCATAAGATGCAATTTTATCGATCGATTTTATCGACCGTATTACAAGTACGAAGCACTCCACAAGTATTGGCACCGAATATATCCGATATTGTGTGGATCGATAAGACGCAAAAAAAGGGATAAATCCTGAATGTAGCAGTACCGCTCTTTGTCAACATCAACAGAACATTCGGTGAAAAAGTGGGGAAATACACTGAACTGGCTCGTGAAATCAAACAACGGGAAAGGCTAAACAAAAACCGCGTGGTCCCTATTGTCATATCCAACACACGAGTAATCGAGCAAGTTGCTATTGACGAGCTAAAAAAATTAAAGTGTGAACATCTCCTGCACGAAATGTCAAAAGCAGTTATCCTGAATACGTGCAGGATAGTTCGAAAGTTCCTACAGCAAACATAAAAAAAGTGCCGATACGACTTGCAAACATTGCCGTATCTGAGGGGGACAGAGGCGTGGGAATAATAATAATAACTACAATAATAATGATAATAATAACAATAGCAGCCCTCGGGGGGTGTTGTATCCCTAGAGTTCCCAGGAGGCGGATTGGGAAACGCCCGATAGATATATCGGGTAGGTGGGAAATAAAATACCACCCGCGGACCAAACAACAATTTGAAAACCCTGCAGGAAGGAAAACTGCAAACCAACCCATAAAATCAATGGAGAGACAATTAAGAAATAGAACGATAATAATGCCGCCATCCGGGGGCGCCCGGGCTAACTCTGGACCTACCGCTGGAGTTAGCAGTATGCGAGCCGGTAGTGGTGATGCAGAACCGCAGGACATGCACACCGGGATAACCCGAACAGACAGAATCCTGCAACCAAGAAGCAGAGCAATACCATATACAGCACCTGCACCAGCCCCGACTGTTTCGAGGGTATCACTGCCCGAGACCACACGAGCTGGACTTTGTAGACAACGCATAGCATGGTCAGCAGATATGAATAAAGACATTATGCGTTGCCACCACAGAGCAACGAAATGTGGGAGCGATATCGCTGGATATAGGGAAAGACAGCACGAGCTATTTTTAGCCTTGTACCCATAGCTTACGGAGAGAATCAGTCCACAGAATGTAGCAGACAGAGTAAGAGCGATCCGAGAAAGATTACTGCTGCCACAAATAGTAATGGCAGCTATCGAACAGGAAATAATGGATGAGCTGAGACCCAGGCATAGACTGAGCCTTCCAAATAGAACGACGGAAATGAGCAGCAATCAACGGAAAGTGCCTTGCAAGCTGAGGAAGAGCTGAATAACTATCGCTCTTCATTAGGACCTAGAGGTGTTTTGTTCCAACTGGTCTTTTATAATTTGGATCAAGCCCTAACTGAATTTCAGGGAATCGACCCATTATGTAGACCCAGGATTCCCAAAGTTTACCTGGACAAACAATTAGCTACTGTTATCGAACGTCTAAATAGCATCATTGTGTACCACCTACAAGATCATCATGATTAAGAACACGTACTAGGCATAATTTACTGTGCGGCTATAGCTGCCCGTAGATCAGTTGGTCTTAAGATCGACACAACGCCAATAGTCAGTCAACAGCGTAACATCAAACCAGTATGGCAACGCCGACTTGAGGCCAAGATATCAGTGTTACGAGTCAAGCTTGGCCGTCTAACCCAATATAAAAGAGGCGTCAGATCGAGGCATTTGATCAGCAAGGTCAGGGGTATCATGCACCCCCGAGTGCTCGATGAAATAACACACCAGGAGCTTGACATGCTGATTGACACACTCACCCAGAGACTACGAGTCATGAGCTCGCGATTAAGGAGATATCTGGTTAGTCTGTCTAGAAGGATTGACAATAGAAACTTCCAAAACAGCCAACGAAAGTTTTACTCTGAACTGACCAGCAATAATCAACAAAATGCCCAACAATTACCCGATGCGACGAGTCTTGAAATATTCTGGGGAAGCATATGGGAAAACCACCAAGTTCATAATACCCAATCTATATGGTTAAGCATAGCGCCTGAGTATCCACAAATGAACACCTCCCCAATCAGCGTAGATGAACTGAGAAATACGCTGAGTAAAAGCAAAAATTGGAAAGCGCCGGGTCCGGATGATCTTCAAAACTTTTGGCTAAAAAAATTCTAGTCGGGCGTCTACGGATTCAACGCCTAAGATGGCTGGGCCATGTAGAGCGAATGGACACCGAACCTCCAGCCCGGAGATTGGATTGAATCCAACCCAGAGGGACGAAAAAGCAGAGGACGGCCGCACTTAAGGTGGAAAGGGACCTCAGCCAACTAGGTGTGCGCAATAGAAAAGGCTAGCAAAAGGTCGTGCTAGTTGGAGGGGCATGTTGTTTGAGGCCCAGGTTCACCCCGAACTGCAGCGCTCGTTAAGACTAAGAAGAATGTTATTTTACATACATTTTTAGGTAATTGGTTCTAATTTTTCACATGTAAAAGTAGTTCCCTCTGATAGGTTGTTGATTTTATTTGATATTAACTTACTAGATATATGTGTCTCGCAACAGATCCTGATAATGTGAGGGCTGCTCTTAATGTGATGTGTAATGTACTCAATAGTCTTAATGTCTATCACTTAAATGCTGGTAGAATTCCTTCTAAGTTTACTAGTATTCATCAAATGTTGTGTAATTCGAAATTAGATGTTGCAATGGTTTCTGAAACATGATTCAATGATAGTATGTATGTGGTCACAACTGGTGAATATACCTGGCTTTTAACTGTATTGAAATGATCGTGTTAATAGAATTTGAGGTGGCGTGTGCATAGTATGTCAAAGATTATATTTCGTCGAAAGTAATTTATTCGTCTTCCGCTTTAGAGGTACAATTCCTCTGTGTTGGGATTTGTAACTGTGTTGAAGCTTGTATTGTAGCTTACTGTCCGCGAATAGACCCGATATTGTGTTGATCGATAAGACCCAAAAAAAAAAAATGGATATACATATCTTGGATGTAGCAATACCGGTATCTGTCAACCGCAGCACAACATTCGGTGAAAAAGAGGGGAAATACACTGAACTGGCTCGTGAAATCAGGCAACGGAAATGGCTAAACAAAATTCGCGTGGTCCCTATTATAAAATAAAAGTTATAAAAATTAAGGTGCGAATATCTCCTACACGAAATGTCAAAAGCAGTTATCTTGATTACGTGCAGGGTAGTCGTACTCGAAGTAAATTGACCCCAGCTCGCGTGGTGGAAATAGGAGTGGGAAATATAAAAAAATAGAAAAATAATAATAAACATAATAATAATAAGAATAATAAAAATAATATCAATAATAACGATAAAAATGAATATAATAATAATAGTAAAAATATGAATAATAGTAGGTAATAATAATAGTAATAATAACAATATTTATTATACAATATACAATAATAGCAATAATTAAAACAGTTATAATTCTAATTTTAATATTGCAAATAATAAAAATGAGGGCGCCGTGGCGCAATGGTTAGTGTGTTGGACTCTTGCGCACGATGAGCGATTTTGGATCCCGATAACACCAACGCCATGGAATGTTTATTTCGCGACGTTCCTCCTCGGCGGGGTACAGGCAAAACCCCCCGTAGTAAACTTGCCATGAAAAAGCTTCTCGACTCACGCCGTTTGGAATCGGCATTAAAACTGTAGGTCACCTTCACCTGTGCGAAAAATAAATCACACACAACATGGGTGATTGAGAGAACCTTGGCTCTGGTCCTTCATGGGCTGTAACGCCACCAAAGAAGAAGAAGAAATAATAATAATGACAGGAAAAAAAGTGGTAATAATATATAATATTAGTAAAAGTATATAATGTTTATAATATTAACAATGATAACATAACAGTAATTGTAAAAGTAATGTTAAAAATGGTAATAATAATAATGATGACAGTGGCAATAACAACAGTAATTAAAATAATTATACAATAATATGAATGATAATAATTATTTAAATAATAATACTAATAATAGTAATGATAACACCCGGGATATGTAATCTCCGGCTTACAAGCCGAGATGGATTTAAATCGTAATGATAATAATGATAAAAATGTGGTCTAGGTGCGACCCGTAAGGCGCACACGACTAACTTCCCAGTGGGAAAAATGGAAACTTCCATTTGATTTCATTTTCTTTCATTTTTAACCGCCGACGCAAAAAGAGAGGTGTTATAAGTTTCTGGTGTCTTTGTGTCTGTCTGTGGCATGGTAACTCCTGAACAAATGGACCGATTATAATACCTTTTTGTTTTTCTTAGACGAATAATGGGTAATGTATCAGTTCTCGTCCGATCACCGCAATCAACCAGCATCGGGTGCGGTCAGTACTCAGATGGGGAACCGTTTGGAAACACCGCGTGCTGTTGGCATCAAACTGCCTATTTGGTCTCGCTCCATGTCCCCCAGGGTAAGGAAACGCACACTCATATGTGCACATTAACAATCTACTGCTCATAAACTGCTCACGTGCGTGTGCAATTTCGATTGCTGAAAGTTTCTAACTTAGACCTTATCGAAAACTAGCTGGACCCGTGCTCGCCCCCTTAAAATTCCCCGTCATTCATAAAAATCCATACATACATACACACGTATGTAATATCAACGCGGCTAAATAAACATTAAAGTATTTGCCTAAATCCATGAAATTGTCTACAATAAATTTTATTGATTAATTGCATTTTATCATTTTCATTACAATGGGTAATCTGGAGAAACATTTACGTATACATACATATTTACATCACCACTCGTGATATCAACCTCAAATTGGTATACGCGTGGGTATAGTTTTCTTTCGCTCCGATCCGAAACCAACAATGAAAAACGTCATTTCAACCCCTCCCTCCGTCCAAAACCGATTTTTGAATTGATAAGGCAGGCATACGATTTCAATGTATTGTTCGGTCAAGCAGCGTGCTCAAGAATTTACAACATTGTGCGTAATATTCTAAGAAGCAGCTTGTTAGCAAATATGTACATATGTATGTATGTATGTATGTTGGCGTTACAGCCCATGAAGGACCAGAGCCGAGCTTCTCTCAATCACCCATGTTGTGTGTGATTTAATTTTCCCATAGGTGAAAGGGACCTACAGTTTTATTGCCGGTTCCGAACGGCGAATTTCGAGAAGCTTTTCATGACAATTTTACTACAGGGGGTTTTGTCAGAGCCCCGCTGAGGAGAAACACCGTGAAAACACGTTCGATGACATGGCTGTGTCGGGATTCGGTCCCGTGTCATCGGCGTCAGAGGCCAACACACTACCCACTGTGCCACGGTGCGCAGTATGTATATATCTACATACGTTGGTGTCTGGTTCCGAATTAACGGAGAAAATAACACACAATGTTCGTTGAGTGAATTTGCTTTCATTGTGCACCCCAGAGTAGAAGAACGAGAAAGAACAATCGTTTTCGATTTTATGAAAAATAAAAATGCTCACATCCAATTACTCATGAGCGCGTGGGTTTAATAATTGCTCGTTGGGTAGTGCACACTCACGAGCAGCTCATGAGTGTGTGTTTCCTCACCCAATCACAACACTGTCCGAGCAATCTCATATGTATCGGTTGTCGTCCGATCACCGCAATCAACCAGCAACGGGTGCTCTCAGTACTAAGATGGAGGACCGCTTGGGAACACCGCGTGTTGTTCATTTTTGTTTGCCTATTTTTTAGCTATTTAATTTCTAACAAAAAAACAGTACTTATTCATTACTAAGTTGCGTAATTACGCGTGGAATGAACCCAATCCTATGTCAATACCATTTTTGGTTCTCGAGATAATCGAACGGGAAATTCCGAAACGCTCATGCGCACATAGTTACATACACACACACAAATGTCTCTATAAAAACCTTGGATTTGGATTCTGGTAACCTTGAAACGTGGAGATATGTCAAAATTTGGAATTTGGAATTCGGTCCCATTACAATAACTTCCCACTGGGAAGTTAATAATGCTAATACAATGATAGTAATAGTTATCTGATTTGCGGGGTATGGTCGGAGGAAAGAATGCCCGACAAATAGGATCTCAGCATCGTTTGCCCAGTCCGTAGGAAAGGAGACCCCTATAACTGCGTCAACTATAGGGGAATAAGTCTCGTTAACATCGCATATAAGATCTTCTCTGCCGTATTGTGTGAACGCCTGAAACCGTTTGTGGATAACCTGATCGGCTCTTATCAGTGTGGTTTCAGGCCAGGTAAATCCACAATAGACAAAATGTTTACGCTACGGAACCACCCGCCGACCAAATTCCGCGTTGGTTATAGTCCGTAGTAATTCGTTCAAGCACTTTGGTATTGCATACGCAGAGGATGAATTTCGGTTGACCATATACTGTGAGTGTTATGCCTGCAGCAGTATGTCTGGTCACTTTTACATTCACAACTGCGTTGCATACTTTTTGTCCGTATAGGAATTACTTTTTCTTGGCTATGAAGCGAATTTGAACCATAAACCTTCCGCTCGGCGGTCGATGATGTTAACCACTGCACCACGGCCACCCCAAAGTAATAATAATTATAATAATAACAATTAAGACAGTAACATTGACAATAGTAATAATAATAATAATAATGCAGCCACAATTTAGCATTTTTATAGTGGGTTTTTAACGCCCCAGTAGAAGTGAACAACCCAGGCCGGTATGTCAAGCTCCGGTTTCTGCAATCAGAACTGCATGAGAACATTCTTCTTATTAGCGTAGAACGACTGACAACCTAAAGGATCTCTCCAGGATGTGTATTTTACGAGTACCTTGTTTCTAATCTATGCTGTCGTCGATACCTATAAAGAATATCTCATTTCAAATATGCCATGTAAGAATTTTTCCGCCTGGATGAGGAAGTCTATTACTTGAATTAGCTTAAGCAGAGAATCCTCCCAGTGATTCGAACCTCTTCGAAGGAGGTTGTAGATACCATTTACGAAACTTATTTATCCCGATATTTATTGGAACTTTGCCTCTTCATTTCAAAATTGTGGGTGTTAACTAACGATATGTCCTCATCTGAAAAACTATCTTTGACACTCCCTTTCCTTTGGCATTTGTCGGTCGCAGCACCCACCTGTGACATTTTGTTACCAATGCATCCAGGGGAAACACCCTACTTACTCGCTCCGTTTGAATTATTTCCGGCAGCTGTCTTCCGAATGCCGTCGCTCTTGTCTCTTCCGTTTTTAGTGTTCGCGCCCGTTTGATGTGGATTCGCTACCGGATTGTGGTGTTTCCCATGTCAAGCAGTGTTTACTCGCCAACGTCATCACCATCTTCTGGTATAGGAGTAGCTGCAGTGCAACTTTTAGCGCGCCCAATCTCGGTAGTATCGGGAGATTTGGCTACCCAGCTCTAAAGTTTCTCCTTTCCAATAAGAGGGATGGAGTGGAAGCACAAACGGAAAGCGGTGGTCGTCTTGTGCATTCTGCGCAAGATTAATATGAAAAATGTTCATTCACTTTTTCCTGATCATACAAGTATAGGTGATTTTAATCTTACCTAGATGTGCGTTTTTCATCTGAAATAATTGTTTCAGTTGTTTTAACCTAACTTCCTCAGCGGGGTACTGACAAAACCACCTTTAGTATAATTGTCAAGAAAAGCTTCTTGAATTTCTCCATTCGGAACCGGCAATAAATTGTAGGTCCCTTTCACCTATGGAAAATAAAATCACACACAACATGGGCGATTGAGAGAAGCTCGGCTTTATTCCTGTAACGCCAAGATTCAATTGATTTTTGAATATTTTTGTCCCATCAACCCACTTATGTGCTGCCCAATTTTTCTTGCCCGTGCATTCATTATTAATGATTTCATTAAAAAAGATAAGTCTGTTTACAAGTTCGGCGATAATACTAAGTTATTATTTAAAATTATGATTGGAATAGCTGTTGATATTTGTAGTGTGGAAAAATCTCACTTTAAGTAATAATGTGAACCATCTGTTAGCTTGGTAGCTGCAATTTTTGTTTGTTTTATAATTACTTATATATAAAGCAAGACATTATGGCTACGTTTAAAATGGAGAGAAGGGGAGAAACCGATGAACATTGGTTTTAAACTTCTGCAGGTTATAGTGGTTGGGAAACACAGGGCTTGGTAGAGTGTTCCACGGTCGTACTGTGTGGCTTAAAAAAGGCTCCTTACACTTAACTGAAGGGATGAAATGCAACTGGCTAATTTGCTGGAGCACTTATAGTAAATACGATAAAAACAGAGAAAGGCAGGAGACATTCCTAGGATTCTCAAGTGATACTAATGAATTCCAGATGTTGCTGTCACCGATTAGTTTTATCGCACAATTTTGTCCAGAGTGTACAATGTACATGGATGTATCGGGAGCGCAAGAGCAGGCATGAGAATAGTATTCAAACTTGGGGCAAATACGTTATATATTGTAGCCAGATCAGAGGGGAGAAACATTTTTGCAACGCTTAAGGAAACCTAAACATGTCCCAGAATTCTTAGCGACGTTGAAAATGTGGCCATTTTATGGCGCACCTTGGCCTGCCCTTAAGAACCTCTCCAACTGGCACGGTCTTTTGCCAGCAGTCTCCCGCGCCGCTCGCCTAGTTCATTGAGATCCTCTTCCACTCGCGTACGACATCTTAAATTTGGCCATCGCCCCTCAGGGTTGGATTCAAATACCTTCCAGACTGAAGACTACATAACCTAGACGTTGGGACCGCAGACGCCGTGCTACGTTCATGCCGCTGTACAGCCCGTACAAGCCACTATTAAATCTTCTCATCCACTCCCCATTTATGCAGGTTGGGCCGAAAATCGTACACAGAATTTTTCTCTCAAAACGACCAAGGGCCTCTTCAATCGCTTCCGATAAGGTCCATGTCTCTACGCAATAATGCATGACCTGAATGATAAGGATCTTGTATATGGTCACCTTGGTTTTCCGAGAGAGGGCTCTACTTCTTAATTGCCTCCCGAGCACAGAGAAACAGCGGTGGGCAGGAGTGATTCTGTGTTTGATTTCGGCACTGATGTCCGTGCTTCATATCACTGTGGAGTCTAGGTAGATGAAGTCCTTGACTACCTCGAAATTATATCTGCCAATATGTGCACCTTGGCCAAGACGCCCGTGGTTCGTGCCCTTTTTCGATAACGGCATATATTTCGTCTTGTCTTCCTTCACCGCCAGTCTCATTTTAGCCACTTCCGCCTCAATGCTCGTAGAGGCCTCAATGACACCTCGCTGAGTTCATCCAATTATGTCAATGTCATCGGCATATGCGAGCAATTGTACGAACTTGAAATGATAGTGCTCTCGTATTGATCTGTGAGTTGAAAAAGTCGCCCGGTATAAAACTTTTTTTTGACATGAAAAATATTGGTCAAGTCGCCTGCTGATGGGTTTCGCATGGGTGTCAAAGTGCCTTAAAGTCGACAAACAGATGGTGGATGTCGATCTGGAACTCTTTGGTTTCTTCCAGGATCTTCCGCAGTGTGAATACTTGACCGATAGTGGACTTCCCGTGCCTGATTCCACACTGATATGGACCAGTCAGTTTATTAACGAACAGTTTCAGGCGTTTACACAGTGCAGCAGCTCTGTAATTGGCACAGATAAAGGGGTCTCCTTTCTTGTGGATCGGGCAAACGATAAAAAGATTCCATTCATCGAGCATGCATTCCTCTAACCATACCTTACAGAATGGCTGGTGCATACCCCCAACCAGCTCATCTCCAGCTGCCTTTAAGAACTCAGCAGGTAGTCCGTCTGCTATAGCAGTTTGTCGTACTAAAGCTTAGAAAAAGCATTCCTAACTTTATTCAGGTCGGGGGACGGAATTCTCTGCTATCATCGTCCGTTGTGAATGGGTCATTCTGACTGACAGCGGGATCAGTTTCGTCATCGCCCCATATACAGTCTGTAGAAGTAGTATTTCCAGATTCTTAGTACCGACTGTAAATTCATTACCAGGTTTGCATTTTCGTCCCTGCAAGCTTCCGTTCTGGCTTTTTATCCTTGGCGTGTGCATTTTATTCGTTGATAAACCTTCCGAACGTCATTCCTGCGATAGGATCTCTTCGGGCGCGAGCTTGACATTTTCCCTTTTTTTGTTTTTGTTTTGAGAAGCTTATGCTGCTCCCTCCTCCTCTGCTCATAAGCCCACGAGCAGCTCTCGTCCTTCTGTGCAGCTCCTCTTGATAGGCTAGATGCATGGCTGCGTGTGCCCTCCTACATTCGACTTGTTGATAACGGGTCCATTGGTGTTGGACGGTCTTAGCTGGTGTTAGATTGTTTTCCACGAGCTTGAGGGAGACGTGATTGATGGTCTATTGCGATTTTAGCCCGGGATATTCGTAGTCGTAACCTGGCTGCCACACCAGCCAGGTTGGCTCCTCGGAAAGTTCGTACATCCAGAATATCAGATGTGTGTCTGCCAGCAATCGCAATATGGTCCATCTGGTTGACGGTTGATTGATCCGGAGATCGCCAAGTCCACTTATGAGTGTTGAGATGTGGGAAACGCGTACTAGCAACTAGAAGATTTCGCCCCCGTTGCGAAGTCTATCAGCCTAAATCTATTTTCGAATGAGGTATTGTGTAGGCTGTGCTTGCCTATGACCCTATTAAAAGCGACTTCCTCTCCCAGTATTGTGTTTTAGAAGCATCCAATTCCACACGGTAAAGATTTCCTCATTTAGCTATGCTGTTGAGGCCTATTTGCTCTATTTCCACGGCAGAAAGTGAGCACGAGTGAGAAAAGCTAATAGTACACTTATCGGCAAAGCAATGAATTGGATTGGAAAAAATAAACAACCCTGATAAAATATCAAAACTGTTTCGAAGATCAAACATGGCCTTACGATATACAGGGATTCATTATATAGGAAATAGACTTTAAGCCGTCCAAAATGATTTAAACAATTCGAAAGGTAGTTTCTAATCCACTGAAGAAGAGACTCATCGATCAAAAGACTCTTGCTTTCACCAGATTTGTGCTACTGAACCGTGTTTGGAGATAATTAATGAGCTGACCATTTATGAGCTTTTCTTCATGACCTCGGTGATAAGGGACATAAGTACTATGGGTCAGTTAAGGGGGGATGAAGAAGAGTAGTTTAGATAGAGAAATGTGTTTAGGGGAATACTATCTGAACCAGCATATTTGTGAATGCTTAGATCTTGAAGTACTCTTTTCACTGTACGAGTGCGGAATAAGACTTGTCACACGGAGTATTTGACATCCCAAAGAACAAGGATAAGTTAGAATCTGGAAACGTATAGCTGGCTACGGCATGTGCAGCAAGCAGATTTGCCTTGTATACAGAGCTGCCAGCTAAGTTGTTATTGGAAATAAGAGTGAAAATGGATTAAACGGCTACAGTAGTGGATATGACTTACTTATGGACAGTGAACTCCAGCCACTGAAAGCTGAGCTCCGAGTTGGTGCAATAACCACTATGTGGGGTCATTTAATAAGCTGTACCACTACGAACGAATATGGTGAGACAGGGGTGGGTAAAACATTCTGGCACTAAATGTTGCCCACGTAGCAGGAGAGTCACTAACAACACGAGTTTCGCTTAGTGCCAAAGCAGCTAGTTTATACAGCCAAGAGATTCGACTTTTGCTCACGAATGACAGCAAAATGAAATCAATATTGTCCACCGATTACAATTCACAAAACTCATAATCATATCCTTCTGGTTGACCTTATTGGTCAACCATTAATGCAATTTGTCGAATCTTATTTTAATAGATTATTAGATGCATTGAAAAAATGTGAGGAAAAATATGCAGTAAAGATACTCAATTGGATTGCTTCGCTTCTTTCAAAAGAATGTAAGTTAAACGATTTTTCATACTTAAATTCAAACCGTTGAATCCGTTCCGAAAGTATTATCTTCTATTCTATCTTATCATTGTCTAATTGAAATGCAAAAGACTCTTAGTCCATGACGATTGCAATTTCCCTTACGTTATTCTTAAGAATATATGTAGTAAGTAAGTATTTTAGTCATAATAGAGTTCAGTGCAAAATGTTCAAGTTTAAATTTCGAATGTTTGAATACCAGTGGGGTGAGGTAAGTGATGGAGGCGTCTTTCGATGTGCATTTCCAGCGAGTTCATCAATTGCGATGAGTCATTGGTCGGGAGCAAACTGCTAATCGCGGTTGAACAATACTTGAAAACGGGTAAATCGTTCGTTCGTGCGCTTCGCAATTTTTGTACTCACTTCAATTAACGCATACTGAGTGATGGTCCGAGCACGCAACTTATCTGGTCGTGGGTGCAAAGGCTTAGAAAAGGAGGGACAATGGGATTTCTCCGGCACCATCAAGATCCGCAGCGACGCCGGAACGTGTCCCTCAAATTCCACACGGAATTATGAGAACTCCGCGTATATCCATAAGATAAAATACGGCTTATATGGGAATAAAAAAATCAAGTGACTATTCTCTGCGAGAAACATTCGCAAAAAAAAGCGCTCGAACGTTTTCGAATGCTTGGCCGCATGCATGCCCAAACAACACTAGAGAACGCCATCAAAATCGTTTACCCTGCCCCAAAACGACAGTATGGTGTGCCATTTCTGCCTGAGGGATAATTGGCCCTCATTTTGCTAACCAACAAGAGACAGTCACTGCTGAAGTGTATTGCCGAATGATCGTTTCTGTTGCCGCAACTGCAACTGTTCCCCAAAACACCAATTGGGAGTTAGATAATAAAATACACTACTGAAAAAAATGTATGTACGATGTGCGTTTAATATACGTAGATGCCAGACTTCACATGGAACTGCATTATAAGCTTAATAAAACCTTACCACTATATTTTTAAACATTTACGCAATATAAGGAAATGTTCTACTAGAAATTGTTTTTACTTACTTACTTATCAGGCCAGCGATCCATGGAGGATCTGAGCCTGAGCTATAGCTGCCTTCCATCCTTGACGGTCCTGGGCACGCTGCTTCCAGTTGTCAAGACCAAGATGTCTTACATCCGCGATTACTTGGTCTTTATACCGGAGGTTCGGTCTTCCTCTTCTTCTCGAACCAGGAGGTTCGGTGTCGAAGACCCTCTTAGCTGGAGCGTTGATGTCCATGCGCTCGATGTGGCCGAGCCAGTGTAGTCGACGGATCCTTGCCTTCTGGACTACATCCACATCTTGGTACAGCTCGTAGAGTTCGCGGTTGTGTCTTCTTCTCCATCCACCTTCCTCACAGACAGGACCAAATATCCGGCGCAGAATTTTTCTTTCGAAAGAACCCAAAATCAGCTCCGCTGTCCTGCTTATCGTCCAGCTTTCGGCTCCGTACAGCAAGACTGGCAGAATGAGCGTTTTGTAAAGCATGACTTTGGTCTTTCGAGTGAGGAGTTTTGACCACAGTTGTTTGAACAAGCCGAAGTAGCAGCGGTTGCCAAGGGCGATTCTATGCCGGATCTCCACTGTTGTGTCATTTGTGGAATTTACGTTTGCCCCGAGGTAGACAAACTCCTTAACTACCTCGAAATTGTAGCTGTCAATTGTTATATTTTGTCCCAGGTGGTGAGCGACGGATTGGTTTTTGCTTGACAGCATGTATTTCGTTTTGTCCTTATTGATCTTAAGACCAACTCGTTTCGCCTGTTCTTCAATCGCTGCGAATGCTTCCACAATGCCACGGCGAGAACACGCGATGATGTCGATATCATCCGCGTATCCTAGCAGCTTGATGGACTTGTAAAAGATAGTGCCTTCCCTGTTTACGCCTGCCCGTCGCACTATCTGCTCCAGCACCAGGTTGAAGAAGTCACATGACAGCGCATCTCCTTGCCGAAATCCGGCGCATGTTTCGAATGGTTCCGAGGTCCTAGAACCGAGTTGCACGGTGCATCGCGTGTTTTTTAGCGTGGCGCGACACAACTGGATCAGTTTTACCAGGATCCCGAATTCGGCCATCGCCCCAAACAGTTCTTCACGATGAATGCTGTCGTATGTGGCTTTGAAATCGATGAAAAGATGGTGTGTGTCGATTCGAAACCCGTTGGTCTTTTCCAGGATTTGTCGAAGTGTGAAAATTTGGTCTATAGTTGATTTGCCGGGCCGGAAGCCGCACTGGTAGCTGCCGATTAGTGCGGTGCAAAATGGTTTTAGACGTTCACACAATACGCTGGACAGAATCTTGTATGCGACATTGAGCAGGGATATACCTCTATAGTTCTCGCAAGAGGTAGGATCGCCTTTTTGTGGATGGGGCATATAGAGCTGGTATTCCAGTCGTCGGGCATGCTTTCATCTTCCCAAATTCTGCAGATGATCTGGTGCAGGTTCCCTACCAGAACATCGCCGCCAGCCTTGAAAAACTCTGATGGCAAGCCCGTTTTATCTTTGGGTACGGAACCCTAAAAAATTGCCATAAAATGTCCTTCAACGCATGCGCTGAGTGGGGCCATTTCCATTTCCAATAATAATCAGAGCGCAGTTTCTTGTAGTTTATATACAGCGTGCCATGCCTACGTTTCGAATGATAAAAAATTGTCTATAATGGAACAAAATGGAAACAAACGGTTTGCTTTAAAGAAAGTCCAATCTGGAGATGGATTTTCTGCGAAAGTTACTCTTCTCGCTCCCACTTACGAAATATCGTGAGCAGGCCTTGCTTTGGTGGCGTTACAGCCCGTGAAGGACCGGAGCCAAGCTTCTCTCAATCACCCATGCTGTGTGTAATTTATTTTTTACACAGGTGAAAGGGACCTGCAGTTTATTGGTAATTCCGAACGGCTTGAGTTGAGATGCTTTTTCACGGGGGGGTTTGCCAGTACTCCACCGAAGAGGGAAGCCGCGAAAAAAACATTCGATGGCGTTGGTGTTATCGTGATTCAAACTCGCCCATCGTGCATCAGAGTCCTACACACTAACCACTGCGCCATGGGACCCCTAATGTGAACAGGCACAATAGAAAAATATAACGGTGAGGGAGGGGTAGCGAAGTGCGGGGGAGGGCATGCACATCTAAGAAGTAGGTAGCCGCGCGGCTCAAAGTCGCGGTCGGCTTACTACGCAGCGGACGCAACCTACATTGAACATTTTGACTTTTTTCATAGCACATTTTTTTGTTCCAGTTAAAAGTTTATTTTAAGGACTACTGATTAAATATTTTAGTCAGCCTTTACTGTCCAATTTTCATAGTATTCTCACACTTTTTTTATTAAGTATTTATCATAAGTTCTTTTCTGAACTACATACTTAAGCTTTTCCTGATTTGTTTTAAATTTTTACATGTGTTTTTATATTTTACTCTACGTTTATCATCGTAATATTGCTTTATGTACATTGTTGAAAAAGAAAACTTCTAAACAATATGTCCAGAAGAATAAGGTCGGAACTATCTGAACATAGTTCCCCAGCGAGGAAAAAATATCAGGTAGCAAAAATACCTGATATTGGAGAATCTTCTTCTCAGATCGTATCGCAAGCCAGAGAGTGTACGCGTCGCAATCTCGGGCCAAAGAATCTAGCGCCGAACGTTCGCAGCGCCTTGCTGAAAATAGAACTAGAAAGACGCGATCACGGACACGGCAATCTCGCGCCGAACAGCGAGGATTGATAACCCGTTTATCGAAGACATGACATCAATAACTGAGGGCAGGTCGCTAACTTAAATGTCAGAGGGCGAACGGTTAAGATAGAAAACAGATGGATCTATGGAACGATTCCCCAATATTGTGTCGATCTTTCCACGCTCACATAAGAGTTGAATACTGTCATACATGAGGTCGCAGTCGCTATCTCCGTCGCAGTCTCGGTGCGGTCGGCATTGCAGTCGTTAGGATTGGCACAATGAGATCACTTTGTTATGTCAAATTTTTAATAGCTGCTTTCACCTTTGTCCATATACAAGGTGTCTCAAAAAAAGTTTTTATTTGCTTAGCTTATTGCGCAAACGCAACGAAGCCGAGGGACGCAGGGGTTATTTCAATCGGTTACCTGGCTCTTGGGAATTCAGTCGCTATGGGGCGTTTCACGGGTGCAGATCGGGCGTTGTGCGTGAGAGAGTTTTACAAAAACGGTGATTGGCGCGTAAATAATTCTGCTATATTCGAATTTCACACCATTTAAATGATGCGCTAAGCATTGCTCTCATTCGAAAATGGGTAAAAAAGTTTGAAGAGACTGGTTCATCACTAGAAAAACCAAAATCTGGACGACCAAGTTCATCGAGAACGGTATAAAACGTGGAAAATGTAAATCAATCTGTTCGTGGTGATCCCGACCTTTCGATTCGGAAGCGCGCAGAGCTGTAATAAGAAATTAAATGTCGCGAACGCGAGGGCTTACATTTAGATGACATTATTTTTAAGAAATAAATTCCCAAGTTGCATACTTTGTATTTATGTATGTTGGCGTTACAGTCCATGAAGGACCAGAGCCGAGCTTCTCTCAATCACCCATGATGTGTGTGATTTAATTTTCCCATAGGTGAAAGGGACCTACAGTTTATTGCCGATTCCGAACGCCGAATTTCGAGAAGCTTTTCATAAAAACTTTTATAAAGGGGGTTTTGTCAGAACCCCGCTGAGGAGAAACACCGTGAAAACACGTTCGATGATGTGGCTGTGTCGGGATTCGATCCCGTGTCATCGGCGTCAGAGGTCAACACAGTACCCACTGCGCCACGGTGCTCTTTAGTGGTAAATCATTTTTTTTCCCATAGAAAGTTTACTTCGTCTTTAATCGATCCACTAAATATAAACTTTCTTTTGAGACACTTTGTACTTACAACGAGCCGTCAACCGCCGATTTTAAAATTTCCTTGTGTTGTTTTTAGGGTTCCGTACCCAAAGGTAAAACGGAACCCTATTACTAAGACTTCGCTGTCCGTTCCTCTGTCACCAGGCTGTATCTCATGAACCGTAATAGTTAGACAGTTGAAATGTTCACAGATGATGTATTTCTGTTGCCGCTACCACGATAAATACTAAAAATAAAACAAAATGAATATTTAAGGGGGCCTCCCATACAACAGACATGATTTTCATCAAAAAAAATCCCCTTGGACACATACTGAACTAAGGTTAGTCGACAATATCCCACAACCAGTAGCAAACTTCCCAGTTTTGATCTCTTTTGTGTCTTTGATGAATTAATCTTAGCTGCAAACCTTTTCCCCATATTTCCCATTATTGTTATTCACCTTTTCACATCGTTGCTGACAAGTAAGATAATTGATTTGAATTCAATGGACACTTTGATGATCAACTATATCTCATCATAGAAATTTTTGATTATCAGAGTAATATGCCGCAACCAACCAAGATCTGTCATCATACAAAAAATGTGATTTAATGTGATGACTGATGAGGTAACATACATAGTCTCTTTCATATTTATATATACAGATGGTACGGAACCCTTTGTGGGCGAGTCCGACTCGCACTTGGCCGGTTTTTTTTTTTTTCTACACAGCTGTCACAATGTCGTACGACCGAGTTAAAAGTTAGCCAACTCTCGCGACACACCCTACGACCAAGACAGCGACATTGTGTTTACGTTAGGGGATTTACGTTTATTCAACTTTTGACATGCGACGGAAACAGTGACGGTGACCTCATTGTGTTCCAGCAGTAAAGATACATTTACTCTGCGTGACGTTTTTGTTTACCGACTTAGGAAAAAATAACTTTTTTGGTTTCAATGGCAGGCAAATTCTTTGAAGTAAACAAAACACGGAGTTTCGAAAAAAAAACCTTTCTCAAACGATAAAGCAGGGAAAAGGCTCTGTTATGTTACTTATTATTCTCAAAAGAAATGCAGGTAATTGTTGTAAAAATTGGCCCTAACGTCGGAGTTCTACTCTTAACAAGATAACGACTTGGTGTCTACTTCATTTGTATACGCGAATGTTTACTGTATAACATCAAAATTCAGTTGAAAACTTCGCTGAAGATCTAAATAACAAATAAAGTATTTGGGATGAGACCAACATGTGACAAAAAGCAACAACTTCAGTAATAACACATAACTAGAAAAGAATCTGAAGGATGTTCGAGAAAGTGTTCCTCCAATATACACCAAACACTTGATCGACTCTATGCGCCATCGCTTGAAGTTTGTGATAAATTCTAACGCCGGTCGCACAAAATATTAAACGTTTAAACGTACAGGTTTTATTATATACTACATAGACTTCTCCTATCCAGAAAATTACCCCAAATAATAAACATTTTAAAATACCGTACACTGTTTTTGTGCACATTCAGCAAAATACAAAGTCAAGAAATCGCGTGCAAATATTTCTGAAGCCTAATTTTTATTTTGTTTTTTTTTGTTATTACATTTTTTATTTTTTGTTATTACATTGAAGTATTTTATTACCTATTCTATCTGATATCTGGTTGCTTAAGTTTATAATTGTTCTCATATTAGCTACACACAAATGTACAAGTTAACAGCTATAAAGCTGTTACACACGCCATATAACAACTGCGCCACAGCTGACGTTGCGTCTGCACTTGATCGCATTCCATACTATCCCACTGCCTTTTTTCACCTAATCCCAATACCCTTCCAACAAGCCGACTTTTCTTGTTTGCGATAGTTTCGAAAATTAGTCTGAGTTGATTATTCAACTAAAGAGGTTCGTCCTCCTAAAACTTTTTTTTTTTTAAAAAGACTTTGCGCTTAAAAGTCTCTGTGTAAAAACGAAAAATACACGATTCTCAAAAAAAAAAAACGATTTCGGTAAACAGCGTTATTTCCTTGGAAAAGGTAAAATTAACAACTGATCAGCTAGGCTCCGCCGAAGAAACCAAGGCCTCCGAGTAGCCGAAGACTTCAGGCAAAAAGAAGACAATGGATGCAGCCAACCTCTCCGACGTACAAATGGTCGGTCAAGAATGTATGTAGCTACCGATGATATGTTGTATGTGAGTGGTCCTACAGTTTATTGCCGGTTCCGAACGGCGAAATTCGCGAAGCTTTTCTTGACAATTATACTACAGGTGGTTTTGTCAGTACCCCGCCGAGGAGAAGCACGGTGAAATAAACTACTGATTTCGAACGGCGAATTTTAAGAACCCAGAATCCCTCTAATGAGAAGCATCGTGAAAAACACGTTCGATAACATGGCTATCGTTGGGATTCGATCCCATGTCATGGGTGTTCGAGGCCAACACACAATCCACTGCTACATGGCGCTCTCTACATTTTAGCATAAGATATAATATTTCATATTAATATAGGAATTAGGTGTAAATTTATTTAACGAAAGAAAACCATAGGAAAAAAATTTATCTGCATGTGCTTAAAGATTAATTTAAACTGACATCTATATAGAACCAAACCAAACTAATTAAATAACCTGGATAAAAACGATCAAGAAACAAACGGAAAAAAACATTTACAAAAAGAAGAGAAATGTATTTTTGTGAACTATACCCTGGGAATGACATTGCAGATCTGGATATAATTCCAGTGTTATTATGTCACTTCGCGATTTTTCAGGTTATCGTCCCCAGTTTAGCTCCTGGAAAAAGGGCGTGGATAGAGTTCTCAAGATCTACGCACCATACAAATACCAAGGACCTTGGATTCATTAACGTAGAACGCAATAAAATATTTGGAAATGCTGATACAGTTTTGAGTCATATAATATCCGCCTAGACTGAGTAGAGTGAGTATTTTAAAGTGCATTACAAGGCATTATGCGGACCAAAGGGATGTCGGAACCCTTGAATGTTAGATGAATTCGCTAGTGTAGGGAAGCAAGAATATTCATGAAGCGATTTATAACAACTTTTTTTTATTCCTCAATCACATCGCGATCGGCGTCAAACACTCCTCCACTATTCTTGATGTCCGAACTTTCCGAGGGGCTAACGTCGACTCAGACGACTATCTTGTAGTAGCAGCGGAGTAGAGTAAGAATACAAAGATATGACGTCGGAAAGCTACTATC
The DNA here is from genome assembly GCA_951905685.1 of Eumerus sabulonum. Classification (NCBI taxonomy): domain Eukaryota; kingdom Metazoa; phylum Arthropoda; class Insecta; order Diptera; family Syrphidae; genus Eumerus; species Eumerus sabulonum. The sequence goes on from OX645060.1 coordinate 76,847,381, forward strand.
GCTAGAAACCGCTCGTGTTTTTACCGATCGCGTCTCCCTTAAGCTCTCCAATACACCTCAATCCTCCACGCTATCATTAGGATAGCAGTGGAGCCTTTGCAAACAAGCCCTGAAAAGCTTTGCATCCGAAGTTTTGGGTTTGAAGGCTCCACCACGAAGAAACACCTGGTTCGATGACGAGTGCAGGAGGATTCACACAGCGAAGCAGAATGCTTATGAGGCCTCGCTGCATAAAAGTACAAGACCAGCTCGTAAGCTCTACGAGTTAAAAAGAAGGGAGGAGCATAAGCTTCTCAGAAGAAAGAAGAAAGAGCACGATAAGCGCGCGATTGAGGAATGGGAGAGGTGTTCCTGCAGGCTTCCGTTCTGGTTTTATAACCTTGGAATGTTCGCTTTATCTGTTGATAACACTTTCGAACGTCACGCAGTAGAATCGCAGTAAATGCTGAGAATATGGAAAAACCACTTCTGCAGACTGTATAATGGCGATGTTGGTCAATATACCGCTGTCAGCTAGAATGATCAATTTCTAATCGACGAAGACCGCGGAGAATTCCGTCTTCCTGACCTCGACGAAGTTAAGATTGCCATATCGAAACTCAAGTCGAACAAAGCTGCTGGCGCAGACGGACTGTCTGCTGATGTCTTCAAGGCAGCTGGGGATGACCTGGTTAAGAGCACGCACCAGCTCATCTGTAAGATATGGTCAGAGGAAAGCATGCCGAAAGAATGGAGTCTCAGCATCGTATGCCTGATCCACAAGAAAGGAGACCCCTCTGATTGCGCCAACTATAGAGGAAAAAGTCTCCTTAACAAAATCTTCTCTGCCGTTTTGTGTGAACGCCTGAAGCCTTTTGTAAATGAGCTGATAGATCCTTATCAGTGCGGATTCAGGCCAGGAAAGTCCACCATCGACCAAATCTTCACACTACGGCAGATCCTGGAAAAAAACAATGATATTCACCATCTATTTGTCGACTTCAAAGCCGCATACGACAGCGTAATTAGAGACGAGCTATACAACGCTATGTCTACCTGCTAAGCTCGTCAGACTATGCAGGATGACTTTGGAGAATGCTCGCGTGATTTCTTCATCACCATATTAGAAGTGATTGTGCAAAAATCACTGGCCGATAAAAGAGGCACAACCTATTTCAAACCCTCGTAACTCCTTACATATGCTGACGATATTGACATAATAAGTAGATCACAGCGAGATGTCAATGAGGTGTTTGCGAGTATTGAGATGGAGGCGGCGAAAATTGGTTTGGGGGTAAACGAGGGCAAAACTAAATATATGCTGTTATCACAAAAGGACGCTCACCACCGACGTCTTGGCCAGAACGTTTGTATTGGCAGATATAAGTTCGAAGTGACCTGGAACAACGACATCAGTTCCGAAATCAAACGCCGAATCACTCTTGCCAATCGCTGTTTCTTTGGGCTCAGGAGGCAATTGAGTAATAGAGCCCCCTTCTGAACGACAAAGTTGACTCTATATAAGACCCTTGTCATCCTGGTCCTGTTGCATGGCGCAAGAGCATGGACACTATCAAAAGCAGATGAGGAGGCCCTTGGTCTGTTCGAGGGAAAGATTTTGCGCGTGGTTTTCCCGCCTGTAAACGCAGACGGGGGACGGAGGAACTTTACGGGCTGTACGGCGACATGAGTCTAGTCAAGCGTCTACGGATTCAATGCCTAACATGGCTGGGCCATGTAGAGCGAATGGACACCACTGCTCCAGCCCGGAGAGTCTTTGAATTCAACACCGAGGGACAAAGAAGCAGAGGACGGCCGCACTGAAGATGGCGCACACAGGTGGAAGGGGACCTCAGCCAACCGTGTGTGTGGCAATGGAAAAGGCTAGCAAAAGATCGTGCTAGTTGCAGGGCATGTTGTTTGAGGCCCAGGTTCACCCCGAACTGTAGCGCGCGTTAAGAAGAACAAGAAGAATTACTCGCCAGTATCGCTTGAACGCCTTCTCTTTAATATTCTCGACTGCTCGAAGTAAATGGAGCTATGTTCATAATCGGCCAATATCTATTTAATCAGCTTTTTGGGCAAACAAATTTATTAGGTAGTATTTGCAACAATTGATGTAAACATGCTTCAAAAGAAAAAGCAGATAAAACACTGCGACAGCGATTTCGATTATTATTCCGGGCGCTGTCAGGCATAGTGGAGCTAACAGCCATTGAATCGTCTAACCGATAACTAGAACCTGTTAGTCGGTCACTGTATATGACAGAGTTTTTAGGGACGTGCTTAATAGCACAATGCGTAGTTTGAACCTCTTTGCCAAATTCTTCAAAACGACATCGAAGAACTGTTCCTGCTCTATTTGAATTGGGAGTGATCTTCACCTGTGTGAGAATACGAGTAGTCGTATGATTCTTGTAACGTCGTCCTCAAAAATATATGGAATATCTTTGTCATTCAAAAAGGACGCGATCGAATGTTTATTTCGCGGTGTCCCTCCTCAGCGGGGTACTGGCAAAACCCCCCGTAGTATACTTGCCATGAAAAAGCTTCTCTACTCAAGCCGTTCGGAATCGGCATTAAACTGTAGGTCCCTTTCATCTGTGTAAAAAATAAATCACACACAGCATGGGGAATTGAGAGAAGCTTGGCTCTGGCCCTTCACGGGCTGTAATGCCACCAAAGCAAGCAAGCAAATCGGTGCTCTCACTGGGCACTGCGTGATATCATATAATGCAGATAGACTAGGCTAGCCCTGAGACGATTTTTGAAGGAGCATTATCGGCATTGGGCATTGTGCGAATGCCCGGCACTGGCCCGAAAAAGATACACGTTCCTCGGGAGCTACTTATTTTCGGGTTCAGAGGAGGCAAGAGACATTAAGTTGAACAAACTGCTATGATTCTTAGTTGCATCTAGGTGGTTCAGCTCAGGGGGCAACTAATAGGTTCCCCTCGGATTAGATTTTCAAACTGGGCACAATGGACTCCTCGCGGTCTAAGTGAGCCTTGACCTCATGTCAATAGGGCACGTAACTAACCTAACGTAACCTAACAAAACCTGCGGCCACATATCCAAAGGGCAGATCGTAAAGAAGTGAACAAATAAGTTAGGTTGTGAAAAAGCATGCAAAGCTTGCAACTGTGAGCTGGTTGCGAAGTGGGCATTAAGAGGGTTAGCTTTGTCTAAGGGAGTGACAACAACGATATTCCAGTTGTGATCAAGTGTTGGTATAGACGACGTGCACAAATTTGTAAGGTTTTTGATGAAAAACCAAAAACATTTGCTACCTTTGAGATACTGAATAATTAACCCTGGTACATTTAATCATACTAAGAATAAGATTTACTTCGCCACTTATTATGACATTTGCTGTATGTGGGGCGGCGCCCACGTCGTAGTCGAGGAAATACAACGACCAGTTAAAGCTTCGAAAGGAATGGTTAACACCGCATCATTCGGCTTTCCGTTAAACCTTAATGTTCCTTTCGGAGTTGCCATAACGCAGTTGTCGAGCGAGCCAAGAGGCGATGAAAAATCAGTGGTGTAGTTGTTGTGCTGGGGGGTAAGGAATTAGCTATATCGGGGATATGCAAAAGCTTGTCGACGAATGTAGTCTGTTGAGTTAATTTAGAGAATAATTCAGATATTTATTCGGGTGTTATGTGTATAGAATGTCGAAGTCACGGAATATTGCGTATATTGAAATAGCCCGCTAAAACAATTTCAGTACGAGGAAACAGGAAAACAATTCTTCGAATGGGGTCAGACAGTCCCACTTACGTATTAAATGCTGCTGTCCGGATTGGGGCTTCCGTAAAAGAGTAAGAGCCAAAGGAAATTGAAATCGAATATGAAATTGAAGCCTGTGGTGAAGGAGAAGTTGATAAGCAATATCACTAAGCAGATAAGCATCGAGACCGCGATGATGTATGATTAATAGTACTAAGTTTTATCCACAAATATTAAAATCCAAGGAATTTTTCAACAATTTATGTTTCACAAAGTGGCTGGATATTTGGCATAAGCGGGAAGGAAATTTTTTTACAAAATTGAATAAAGAAATCCCTCAACAGCAAAATATACCAGACTGACTACCGTTTAGCGGTATATAATGGCTGATTTTCGCTATTTGGTTTTTCATGTTTATTATTAACAGTTCACGCATGTAAAAGGAATTGGAAATAAACCTAAACCTAAACCTAAACAATTTTTCTATGATATTAACTTCTCAGTGGGAAGTTATGGTAATGAACTGATTTTGCGAATTCCAAATGTTGACACATGTATCTTGAATCCAAATCCAAGGCTTTAATAGAGATATGTGTATGTGCTTATGTACGTATGTGCGTATTTGAATTTGAGTCTAGATTATCTCGAGAACTAAAGGTGATATTGAAATAAGGTTAGTTTCTCGCGTAATTACGCAACTTACAACTGATTAAGTCTTCAGCAAAATCGGCCCAACCGTTTTCTGCTAGAAATTAAGTAACTAAAAAATAGGCAACAAAAAATTAACACCACGCGGTGTTCCCAAGCGGTTCCCCATCTAAGTACTAACCGCCCCCGACGCTGGTTGATTGCGGTGGTCAGACGAGAACCGATACATATGAGATAACTCGGACAGTGTTATGGTTGGGTAAGGAAACGCACACACATGAGCAGCTCGTGAGTGTGCACTACACAACGAGCAATGATAAAACGCACGCGCTCATGAGTAATTGGCTGTGAGCATTTTTTTTTTGTCGATTTGGGGATGGCCGTGGTGCAGTGGTTAACATCATCGGCCGTCGAGTGGAAGGTTTATAGTTCAAATTCGTTTCATAGCCAAGAAAAAGCAATTCCTATACGGAAAAAAGTATGCAACACAGTTGTGAATGGAAAATGACCAAACGTACTGCTGCAGGCATAACACTCACAGTATGTGGTCAATTGAAATTCATCCTCTGCGTGTACAATACTAACACCAAAAGTGCATGAACGAATTACTGAGAATTATAACCAACGCGAAATTTAGTCGGCTCTCCTATGTAGGACAAACCACCCCTGAGAGTAGTCAACATACATCTGCGACCCGAAACCACTGCACTCCGTTCAGGCTGTGTGTCCAAAACATCAACCTGCGCGAAACTTTCCCTCACCCTGTTACCTTCGCTTGCACAACGTTCAATATGTTATAAGGCCTTAGTCTTGAGTGCGCGTGTATAAAAAAAAAAAAAATTGGAAATGGCCAAATAGCACAGTAACATGGTATCCACTAGTTATGCTCCAAATCAAATGTTTATTCGTTTAAGCATAACACAGTTTTAGGTTTTACAATGTGTAGCTATCTTCCCGGTAAGTTAACGTTACATGTTGCCGTTGAAATCATCCCTGCTTTGAAAAATTAAATGTAATTTGGTGAAAGCTGGCGGCTTTAGTAACTTACTTACTTACTTATCAGGCCTGCGATCCATGGAGGATCTGAGCCTGAGCTATAGCTGCCTTCCATCCTTGACGGTCCCGGGAACGCTGCTTCCAGTTGTCAAGACCAAGATGTCTTACATCCGCGATTACTTGGTCTTTATACCGGAGGTTCGGTCTTCCTCTTCTTCTCGAACCAGGAGGCTCGGAGTCGAAGACCCTCTTAGCTGGAGCGTTGATGCGCTCGATGTGGCCGAGCCAGTGTAGTCGACGGGTCCCTGCCTTCCGGACTACATCCACATCTTGGTACAGCTCGTAGAGTTCGCGGTTGTGTCTTCTTCTCCATTCACCTTCCTCACAGACAGGACCAAATATCCGGCGCAGAATTTTTCTTTCGAAAGAACCCAAAATCAGCTCCGCTGTCCTGCTTATCGTCCAGCTTTCGGCTCCGTACAGCAAGACTGGCAGAATGAGCGTTTTGTAAAGCATGACTTTGGTCTCTCGAGTGAGGAGTTTTGACCCCAGTTGATTGGACAAGCCGAAGTAGCAGCGGTTGCCAAGGGCGATTCTACGCCGGATCTCCACTGTGGTGTCATTTGTGGAATTTACGTTTGTCCCGAGGTAGACAAACTCCTTAACTACCTCGAAATTGTAGCTCTCAGTTGTCATGTTTTGTCCCAGGTGGTGAGCGACGGATTGGTTTTTGCTTGACAGCATGTATTTCTTTTTGTCCTCATTGATCTTAAGACCAATTCGTTTCGCCTGTTCTTCAATCGCCGTGAATGCTTCCACAATGCCACGGCGAGAACACGCGATGATGTCGATATCATCCGGGTATCCTAGCAGCTGGATGGACTTGTAAAAGATAGTGCCTTCCCTGTTGACGCCTGCCCGTCGCACTATCTGCTCCAGCACCAGGTTGAAGAAGTCACATGACAGCGCATCTCCTTGCCAAAATCCGGCGCATGTTTCGAATGGTTCCGAGGTCCTAGAACCGAGTTGCACGGTGCATCGCGTGTTTTTTAGCGTGGCGCGACACAACTGGATCAGTTTTACCGGGATCCCGAATTCGGCCATCGCCCCAAACAGTGCTTCACGATGAATGCTGTCGTATGCGGCTTTGAAATCGATGAAAAGATGGTGTGTATCGATTTGAAACTCGTTGGTCTTTTCCAGGATTTGTCGAAGTGTGAAAATTTGGTCTACAGTTTATTTGCCGGGCCGGAAGCCGCACTGGTAGCTGCCGATTAGTGCGGTGCAAAATGGTTTTAGACGTTCACACAATACGCTGGACAGGATCTCGTATGCGACATTGAGCAGGGATATACCTCTATAGTTCTTGCAAGAGGTAGGATCGCCTTTTTTGTGGATGGGGCATATAGAGCTGGTATTCCAGTCGTCGGGCATGCTCTCATCTTCCCAAATTCTGCAGATGATCTGGTGCGTGCTCCCTACCAGAACATCGCCGCCAGCCTTGAAGAGCTCTGATGGCAAGCCATCTGAGCCTGCGGCCTTGTTGTTCTTCAGCTTCTGAATAGCTGTGCCGACTTCTTCTATGCTGGGTGGGAGGACTACTTCAGCGGCTGGAGTTGGGATTTCCTCGGTCCCTACCACTCTCTCTTGGTCATGCTCGTTAAGCAGCTGCTGGAAGTGCTGCTCAAATACATCCACTATTCCCTGCGGGTCGGTGACAAGATTACCCTTGCAGTTTCGAAGAGCCTGGGTGCCCTTTTTGAAGCCTCCTGCAAGGCTTTTGGCATTCTTGTAAAAGGCTCGTATTTTATGTTTATCCCTAGACTCCCCGATATCCTTGAGCTGGGAGGCTGCGAAGATTCTTTTCTTTTATCGCAGTAGTTTTTTCTCCTCCCTACTTCTGGCTCGGTACTCTTCTTGCGCTGCCCTGGTTTTCCTCTGCAGCGCCTTTTGGTACGCCTCGTCGGTTGCTGCCTTTTTCTGCTCACACTCGCCATCATACCACGGGTTTCTTGTCGGGAGATGGTAGGTATCCTAAGGTGGTTTCGGCTACTTCCTGAATGGCTGAGCGGCAATGCAGCCACATATTATTGGCATTTGTGTTCGACGTAGGCATACCGTAGAGTCCTTCGCTCAGCTGCTCCCTGTAGACTCTGGCAACCTCCGGTGTGCTCAGGCGCCCAATGTCGAACCTCCTCCTGATGGGCTGGTGCAGCTTTCTGACATTGGACAGTCGAGCTCTGAATCTTGCTGCTACGAGGAAGTGGTCAGAGTCGACATCTGCCCCTCTGAATGTTCGCACATCCAGGATGTTTGACGCGTGCCTTGCGTCAATGAGCACATGGTCGATTTGGTTGGCGGTTCGACCGTCCGGAGATCGCCAGGTTGCTGTGTGGATTCGCTTGCGAGGGAATCTTGTGCTACTTATCACCGCATTTCGAGCTGTCGCTAAGTCAGCGAGTCGGAAGCCGTTATCTGTTGTTGTATCGTGGAGGCTGTGCTTTCCGATCACTCCGCCAAGGATGTTTTCCTTTCCGATTTGGGCGTTGAAGTCCCCGAGCACGATTTTTACATCGTACTCCGGACAAGCTCCGTAGGCGTTGTCCAGGAGGTCATAGAAGTCCTCCTTGATAGGGTCTTCAGCCTCGTCGGTAGGGGCGTGTGCACATATAAGGCTGATGTTATAAAATCTGCCTCTGATGCGGATCATAGCCAGGCGATCACTTATAGGTTTAAAGTCGATGACCTTCGACCTTAACCGCTTTCCCACGACAAATCCGCATCCCAGTAAGTGCAACCTTTTGTGACAGCTGTAATAAATGTCGCAATTTTTCTTCCTAATCATACCGTTTCCTATCCAGCGTATTTCCTGGACCGCAGTAATATCCGCCTTGTACTGCGTGAGGATTCCTTCTAGTTTATGAGCAGCTCCGGGAGTGTACAGGGTTCTGACATTCCAGGAGCATACTCGCAAATCGTGTTCCTTTTTCGTGCGTTGTCGTCGTCGAGTATCCGTCCGCGTATCCGAGGCATCTTGCTCATTCATAACTTTAGGTTTTTTTTACGTGGGCGGATTGTTAGCCCGCCGCACAACCGCCATTCTGGTCGGATTTTTTTCGCTGCATACGTTTGTTCCCCTCCCAACGGTTGTTGAAGAGGCTATCCAGAAGGCGCCGCGAGGAGGCCGTATGTCAACTTGACCCGGGCACTTAAACAGGGATCGTTGCTGGCATCTCGCCAGGTTGAGACCAATCAACAACTATACCCTGTATGTCCGAGCCCATCCCTCGGCGGCTTTAGTAAGCACAATTTAAATAGCACACTTTTGTTTATTTGAAATAAATCTAAAATTTTGACCTTTATTCCCGATAAAGGTGCCAAAGATTTAATGAATTATATACATCAACATCAGTATGGGACGAGGAAATCATTCCACGGAGGACTTCAGGCGATGGGTTCCTGCACATAAGAATGAAGGACACTCAACTGCAGATATAGCACGAAAATTATAGTGCTCGAGAAAAAGGTAATTAATACCATCGATCATTAAAAAGGAATGGGATCGGTCTAAAACAAAGTGCGCAAGGATCGGACGCGAAAGACCACCTCTAGAGCCGACTCAACCATAGTTCGTTTGAGCAAACTCGACCCATTTTTGACAGCTTCTAGAATAACGCTACAAATTGAATAGCAGCTAAATGTAAACGTGGCAGTATGTATGTATGTTGGCGTTACAGTCCATGAAGGACCTAAGCCGAGCTTCTCTCAATCACCCATGTTGTGTGTGATTTCATTTTCCCATAGGTGAAAGGGACCTACAGTTTATTGCCGGTTCCGAACGGCGAATTTCGAGAAGCTTTTCATGACAATTTTACTACAGGGGGTTTTGTCAGAACCCCGCTGAGGAGAAACACCGTGAAAAACACGTTCGGTGACATGGCTGTGTCGGGATTCGATCCCGTGTCCTCGGCGTCAGAGGCCAACACACTACCCACTGCGCCACAGTGCTCTCGTGGCAGTAAGTACAATTGAAAGTCGCCTCCGAGAAAACAAACTTTTCGGACGTATTGCTATCAGAAACCATTGTTGTCAAAACGTAATTTATCGCACCGTTTGGAATTTAAACGCGATCATGTAATTAAAGATCCCAACCGGTGGCAAAATATGTTATGGACCGATGAATCGAAACTTAATCGATTCGGATCAGACGGAAAACAATATTTAAGACGCGGGATTAACCAAGAATTTAACCCTAAGCTCATCATAAAAACGATGAAGCATGTTGGAGGCAACGTCCTTGTATCGGGCTGTTTTTCTTGGCGTGATGTTGGTCCAATTTGTCGGTTTGATGGCATCATGGACCAAGTGAAGTATAAGGACATTTTGAGCAATACTATGCTTCCTTACGCTGAAGAGGAATGCCACCGAAATAGAAATTTCAGCACGATAATGACCCGAAGCACACATCTAAATCTGTAAAGCAATGGTTATTGAGTATGAAAATGTACGATGCCATGAAAAACATAACTTGTAAAAAAACCAGGTCTCGCAACTCAGATCTTCTACCGTAAAAAGTTGTAAGATCCATGTATTACCAAGTCAGTTAAAATTATTCAGTCCCTACTGAATTAGGTGTATACATGTATGTATGTATCACCTGGATTACTGATTACTCCTAAAAGTGTGCCTGTATTTTATGCATGTAGGTTTATGCAGCTTCATGTCATCAAACATTTTTTTCATGCCGAAATTTAAATAATGGTAATTTTCAGCGGCATACTGCTGAATGTCAGAGCATTCTAGTAACTTCCGAAGGGGAACGTCTGACGGCGAACATACGAGAGTGGACCGAGGGCTAAATAAGCGCGAACGCTCGCCCGCAATCGATTCCCGGGACTGAGTAACGAGTGATCGGTCGGTAATCAAGCCATCTAGCGAGATGTGAAGCGCACAGATAATTGATCTGTGGTGGAATAATCAAGTGTGGGTAATCAAATGTAACGTGTGTGTAAAAGGTTGTAACAATAAATAAAAGTGGGGAAGTGCTCAGATAATTGATCTGAGGCGAAATAATTAAATGGTGCGTAAAAAGTAGAGAGGGCATGGGCTCGGACATACAGGGTAAAGTTGTTGATTGCTCTCAACCTTGCGAGATGCCAGCAATGATCCCTGTTTAAATGCCCGGGTCAAGTTGACATACGGCCTCCTCGCGGCGCCCTCTGGATAGCCTCTTCAACAACCGTTGGGAGGTAAACAAACGTATGCAGCGAACCCGACCAGAATGGCGGTTGTGCGGCGGGCTAACAATCCGCCCACGTAAAAAACCTAAAAGTTATGAATGAGCAAGATGCCTCGGATACACGGACGGATACTCGACGACGACAACGCACGAAAAAGGAACACGATTTGCGAGTATGCTCCTGGAATGTCAGAACCCTGTACACTCCCGGAGCTGCTCATAAACTAGAAGGAATCCTCACGCAGTACAAGGCGGATATTACTGCGGTCCAGGAAATACGCTGGATAGGAAACGGTATGATTAGGAAGAAAAATTGCGACATTTATTACAGCTGTCACAAAAGGTTGCACTTACTGGGATGCGGATTTGTCGTGGGAAAGCGGTTAAGGTCGAAGGTCATCGATTTTAAACCTATAAGTGATCGCCTGGCTGTGATCCGCATCAGAGGCAGATTTTATAACATCAGCCTTGTATGTGCACACGCCCCTACCGACGAGGCTGAAGACCCTATCAAGGAGGACTTCTATGACCTCCTGGACAACGCCTACGGAGCTTGTCCGGAGTACGACGTAAAAATCATGCTCGGGGACTTCAGAGCTCGACTGTCCAATGTCAGAAAGCTGCACCAGCCCATCAGGAGGAGGTTCGACATTGGGCGCCTGAGCACACCGGAGGTTGCCAGAGTCTACAGGGAGCAGCTGAGCGAAAGACTCTACGGTATGCCTACGTCGAACACAAATGCCAATAGTATGTGGCCGCATTGCCGCTCAGCCATTCAGGAAGTAGCCTAAACCACCTTAGGATACCTACCACCCCCGACAAGAAACCCGTGGTATGATGGCGAGTGTGAGCAGAAAAAGGCAGCAACCGACGAGGCGTACCAAAAGGCGCTGCAGAGGAAAACCAGGGCAGCGAAAGAAGAGTACCGAGTCAGAAGAAGGGAGGAGAAAAAACTACTGCGATAAAAGAAAAGAATCTTCGCAGCCTCCCAGCTCAAGGATATCGAGGAGTCTAGGGATAAACATAAAATACGAGCCTTTTACAAGAATGCCAAAAGCCTTGCAGGAGGCTTCAAAAAGGGCACCCAGGCTCTTCGAAACTGCAAGGGTAATCTTGTCACCGACCCGCAGGGAATAGTGCATGTATTTAAGCAGCACTTCCAGCAGCTGCTTAACGAGCATGACCAAGAGAGAGTGGTAGGGACCGAGGAAATCCCAACTCCAGCTGCTGAAGTAGTCCTCTCACCCAGCATCGAAGAAGTCGGCACAGTTATTCAGAAGCTGAAGAACAACAAGGCCGCAGGCTCAGATGGCTTGCCATCAGAGCTTTTCAAGGCTGGCGGCGATGTTCTGGTAGGGAGCATGCACCAGATCACCTGCAGAATTTGGGAAGATGAAAGCATGCCCGACGACTGGAATACCAGCTCTATATGCCCCATCCACAAAAAAAAGGCGATCCTACCTCTTGCAAGAACTATAGAGGTATACCCCTGCTCAATGTCGCATACAAGATCCTGTACAGCGTATTGTGTGAACGTCTAAAACCATTTTGCACCGCACTAATCGTCAGCTACCAGTGCGGCTTCCGGCCCGGAAAATCAACTATAAACCAAATTTTCACACTTCGACAAATCCTGGAAAAGACCAACGAGTTTCGAATCGATACACACCATCTTTTCATCGATTTCAAAGCCGCATACGACAGCATTCATCGTGAAGAACTGTTTGGGGCGATGGCCGAATTCGGGATCCCGCTAAAACTGATCCAGTTGTATCGCGCCACGCTAAAAAACACGCGATGCAACTCGGTTCTAGGACCTCGGAACCATTCGAAACATGCACCGGATTTCGGCAAGGAGATGCGCTGTCATGTGACTTCTTCAACCTGGTGCTGGAGCAGATAGTGCGACGAGCAGGCGTCAACAGGGAAGGCACTATCTTTTACAAGTCCATCCAGCTGCTAGGATACGCGGATGATATCAACATCATCGCGTGTTCTCGCCGTGGCATTGTGGAAGCATTCACGGCGATTGAAGAACAGGCGAAACGAGTTGGTCTTAAGATCAATGAGGACAAAACGAAATACATGCTGTCAAGCAAAAACCAATCCGTCGCTCACCACCTGGGACAAAACATGACAATTGACAGCTACAATTTCGAGGTAGTTAAGGAGTTTGTCTACCTCGGGACAAACGTAAATTCCACAAATGACACCACAGTGGAGATCCGGCGTAGAATCGCCCTTGGCAACCGCTGCTACTTCGGCTTGTCCAATCAACTGGGGTCAAAACTCCTCACTCGAGAGACCAAAGTCATGCTTTACAAAACGCTCATTCTGCCAGTCTTGCTATACGGAGCCGAAGGCTGGACGATAAGCAGGACAGCGGAGCTGATTTTGGATTCTTTCGAAAGAAAAATTCTGCGCCGGATATTTGGTCCTGTCTGTGAGGAAGGTGAATGGAGAAGAAGACACAACCGCGAACTCTACGAGCTGTACCAAGATGTGGATGTAGTCCGGAAGGCAAGGATCCGTCGACTACACTAGCTCGGCCACATCGAGCGTATAGACATCAACGCTCCAGTTAAGAGGGTCTTCGACTCCGAGCCTCCTGGTTCGAGAAGAAGAGGAAGAACGAACCTCCGGTATAAAGACCAAGTAGTCGCGGATGTAAGACATCTTGGTCTTGACAACTGGTAGTAGCGTACCTGGGATCGTCAAGGATGGAAGGCAGCTATAGCTCAGGCTCAGATCCTCCATGGATCGCTGGCCTGATAAGTAAGTAATTAAGCGTTAAAAGTAGATAGTTTTAGTTTATCGCAATCAGGTGATGCGAACCCTATTCGAAGTGGGATTAATTTCGTAACAATAATTTAAATGCTCTAAGCCCAGTCTGGCGTTAGTCTGATAATGAATCCAGAAAAATACGTTAATATTGCTCAAGATACATACCGCTTGATGAAGCACGTTCCCTTCAGTATTTGTAGGAGACACTCAAGGAAGATAAATATTGGTAGTGTGAAAACAGAGCTGGTAGTACATTGTGTCAAATTGCAGTACACCGTTAACTTCCCATAGAGTGTTCTTATAGTCTTGGCATCAACATGCTTAAAAATCGTTTGATATAACTACAATCGCCATTCCCTGCAAACATTTTAAGTCGAACATAAATGAAATACATTGGTCTTAAAATCGTGTTTGAGTTTTTCCTAAAACAGATCCCAATTGAAAGTTCTTGTGACCCTTATCAGTATAGTGTGAGCATGTATGTATCCATACTTCGAACGCAATGAACCCCAAGTGGAACTCGTAAATTGTTATTTGCTCGCTAGATACTTCAAGCAAAATAATTGCTAAAACAATTTCTCAACTCTATTAAGTTTTTTAAGTCTTGAATCAAATGAAATCAAACTTCAGTTAATCTTGTTATCGTACTTAAGATATATAAGAGGAAACCCTTTTACAACCCTTTTTACGTTATTAACACAAAGTAGCCATTGTTCAAATCTTATCAGGTGTTGCATGAAAGTATTCAGTTATTAAATACCTATACGTTGAATGAAATTATGCAGGAGTCAATATGCTTATCGAATATTGACTATTGGTATTGGTATTCGTATTTTACAACATTTTTGGAGATTTTTTGTTATAAAAAAAAACAAAGCATCGTTTGATAACGGTTATGAACATACATATATTAATCCCATTACTATTATCCCAGAAAAGATTTGTTCTTGAGATATTGTCGACAAAAACAGACTCACAAATGTACAAACATATAATAACTGCAGAGTCTAATTATTTGATAATGTTTCTTTTTTCTTACCTGCGCTCAATCTCTTGCATGCGCTTCAAGTGATCATTCCAGGCCTTCTCAGCGTCATAGGATGCCGGAACTGGAAAATAAAATTAATCATGAGATATAGCCTCCCATAAATAAACATACTTATAGGTACATACATATACGTAGGCAGTATTTCTAACTGGTAAACTAGTTGATAGACTAGTCGCCAGAATTAGTTCGGTGGACAAAAAAATGTTGAATGTCTTCAACGCAACTTGAATTCGAATGAGACAATCGTATTACAATTATCTACAATACTATTTACTTAATTGAATATGCACACGTGTATGTACATATGTTTCAACATTGAGGTTCTGGACCAGTATTAAGACCTCGATTAAATTTACCAATGTTAGTCAATAATAGAAAATAAATTGTTGGAATTGCAGTCCATTGTACTCTGGGCACTTTAATATAGAGTAAAACCTCCAGAAACGCTAATCTTACTCTCTCGCATATATTTAGATTGTCGGCACAGTTAAATTTGCACTGTAGTTTGTACGCGCGGAGGGCATGGGCTCGGACATACAGGGTAAAGTTGTTAATTGCTCTCAACCTGGCGAGATGCCAGCAACGATCCCTGTTTAAATGCCCGGGTCATGTTGACATACGGCCTCCTCGCGGCGCCCTCTGGATAGCCTCTTCAACAACCGTTGGGAGGTGAACAAACGTATGCAGCGAAAAAAAACCCCGACCAGAATGGCAGTTGTGCGGCGGGCTAACAATCCGCCCATGTAAAAAAAACCTAAAGTTATGAATGAGCAAGATGCCTCGGATACAGGGACGGATACTCGACGACGACAACGCAAGAAAAAGGAACACGATTTGCGAGTATGCTCCTGGAATGTCAGAACCCTGTACACTCCCGGAGCTGCTCATAAACTAGAAGGAATCCTCACGCAGTACAAGGCGGTTATTACTGCGGTCCAGGAAATACGCTGGATAGGAAACGGTATGATTAGGAAGAAAAATTGCGACATTTATTACAGCTGTCACAAAAGGTTGCACTTACTCGGATGCGGATTTGTCGTGGGAAAGCGGTTAAGGTCGAAGGTCATCGACTTTAAGCCTATAAGTGATCGCATGGCTGTGATCCGCATCAGAGGCAGATTTTATAACATCAGCCTTATTTGTGCACACGCCCCTACCGACGAGGCTGAAAACCCTATCAAGGAGGACTTCTATGACCTCCTGGACAACGCCTACGGAGCTTGTCCGGAGTACGATGTAAAAATCGTGCTCGGGGACTTCAACGCCAAAAACGGAAAGGAAAACACCCTTGGCGGAGTGATCGGAAAGCACAGCCTCCACGATACAACAACAGATAACGGCTTCCGACTCGCTGACTTAGCGACAGCTCGTAATGCGGTGATAAGTAGCACAAGATTCCCTCGCAAGCGAATCCACACAGCAACCTGGCGATCTCCGGACGGTCGAACCGCCAACCAAATCGACCATGTGCTCATTGACGCAAGGCACGCATCAAACATCCTGGATGTGCGAACATTCAGAGGGGCAAATGTCGACTCTGACCACTTCCTCGTAGCAGCAAGATTCAGAGCTCGACTGTCCAATGTCAGAAAGCTGCACCAGCCCATCAGGAGGAGGTTCGACATTGGGCGCTTGAGCACACCGGAGGTTGCCAGAGTCTACAGGAAGCAGCTGAGCGAAAGACTCTACGGTATGCCTACGTCGAACACAAATGCCAATAATATGTGGCTGCATTGCCGCTCAGCCATTCAGGAAGTAGCCGAAACCGCCTTAGGATACCTACCACCCCCCACAAGAAACCCGTGGTATGATGACGAGTGTGAGCAGAAAAAGGCAGCAACCGACGAGGCGTACCAAAAGGCGCTGCAGAGGAAAACCAGGGCAGCGCGAGAAGAGTACCGAGCCAGAAGAAGGGAGGAGAAGAAACTACTGCGACAAAAGAAAAGAATCTTCGCAGCCTCCTAGCTCAAGGATATCGAGGAGTCTAGGGATAAACACAAAATACGAGCCTTTTACAAGAAAGCCAAGAGCCTTGCAGGAGGCTTCAAAAAGGGCACCCTGGCTCTTCGAAACTGCGAGGGTAATCTTGTCACCGACCCGCAGGGAATAGTGGATGTATTTAAGCAGCACTTCCAGCAGCTGCTTAACGAGCATGACCAAGAGAGAGTGGTAGGGACCGAGGAAATCCCAACTCCAGCCGCTGAAGTAGTCCTCCCACCCAGCATAGAAGAAGTCGGCACAGCTATTCAGAAGCTGAAGAACAACAAGGCCGCAGGCTCAGATGGCTTGCCATCAGAGCTCTTCAAGGCTGGCGGCGATGTTCTGGTAGGGAGCATGCACCAGATCATCTGCAGAATTTGGGAACATTAGAGCATGCCCGACGACTGGATTACCAGCTCTATATGCCCTATCCACAAAAAAGGCGATCCTACCTCTTGCAAGAACTGTAGAGGTATATCCCTGCTCAATGTCGCATACAAGATCCTGTCCAGCGTATTGTGTGAACGTCTAAAACCATTTTGCACCGCACTAATCGGCAGCTACCAGTGCGGCTTCCGGCCCGGCAAATCAACAATAGACCAAATTTTCACACTTCGACAAATCCTGGAAAAGGCCAAAGAGTTTCAAATCGATACACACCATCTTTTCATCGATTTCAAAGCCGCATACGACAGCATTCATCGTGAAGCACTGTTTGGGGCGATGGCCGAATTCGGGATCCCGGTAAAACTGATCCAGTTGTGTCGCGCCATGCTAAAAAACACGCGATGCACCGTGCAACTCGGTTCTAGGACCTCGGAACCATTCGAAACATGCACCGTGGCAGCTTCAACCTGGTGCTGGAGCAGATAGTCGACGGGCAGGCGTCAACAGGGAAGGCACTATCTTTTACAAGTCCATCCAGCTGCTAGGATACGCGGATGATATCGACATCATCGCGTGTTCTCGCCGTGGCATTGTGGAAGCATTCACGGCGATTGAAGAACAGGCGAAACGAATTGGTCTTAAGATCAATGAGGACAAAACGGAATACATGCTGTCAAGCAAAAACCAATCCGTCGCTCACCACCTGGGACAAAACATAACGATTGACAGCTACAATTTCGAGGTAGTTAAGGAGTTTGTCTACCTCGGGGAAAACGTAAATTCCACAAATGACACCACAGTGGAGATCCGGCGTAGAATCGTCCTTGGCAACCGCTGCTACTTCGGCTTGTCCAAACAACTGGGGTCAAAACTCCTCACTCGAAAGACCAAAGTCTTGCTTTACAAAACGCTCATTCTGCCAGTCTTACTGTACGGAGCCGAAAGCTGGACGATAAGCAGGACAGCGGAGCTGATTTTGGGTTCTTTCGAAAGAAAAATTCTGCGCCGGATATTTGGTCCTGTCTGTGAGGAAGGTGAATGGAGAAGAAGACACAACCGCGAACTCTACGAGCTGTACCAAGATGTGGATGTAGTCCGGAAGGCAAGGATCCGTCGACTACACTGGCTCGGCCACATCGAGCGCATGGACATCAACGCTCCAGCTAAGAGGGTCTTCGACTCCGAGCCTCCTGGTTCGAGAAGAAGAGGAAGACCGAACCTCCGGTATAAAGACCAAGTAATCGCGGATGTAAGACATCTTGGTCTTGACAACTGGAAGCAGCGTGCCCGGGACCGTCAAGGATGGAAGGCAGCTATAGCTCAGGCTCAGATCCTCCATGGATCGCGGGCCTGATAAGTAAGTAAGTAGAAACTACATACACATAAATTATATTATATTATACTTATATTTATTTATTTTGGGTGATAAAGTTAACCATCTGCTTTAAATTTGTCTAATCTCCCATTTCTCACCCGTCCTATGTATTCCTCATACAGTTATGTATGTACATACATATGTATTTCTTCAGCGTAGGCACGATTTCGCTGATACCAATGCCTATGCCAGATATACACTGTTCAAATTCATGCAATGCACGTGCAAGTGTATTAGTGAACAAATCACACCACGTATAGATGGGTTATATGCTTGAAGTAAAACCAAATCTTTCTGATGCGTAAATACATACATATGTATGTATATACTCGCCGATACCGAATACAGTAAGCCTACCTACCCTTATTATTCCATTGTTTATGTATATGTATCCAGGCAAACAGATTCATTCACTGATGTACGTATATACGTTTATGGGATTATTTATGCAGTTGGTGTATCTAGAAAACTTAAAATTGGTGTATCTAGAAAACTGAACCGAAATTGCAAAATATTTAAGTTTTTCCTTGGTTTATACACTTAACACTAGTTGTGTTCCTAATTTGAAGCTTCTACGTCTGCTAGAAGTGCCTTAGACTTTTGATGATCGGTCAGTCGGTCAGTGAGTCAGTCAGTGAGTGACAGAATTAAGAAATTTTGACTAGTTATAATTCTTAAACTACTGGTTCAAATTGAATGAAATTTGAAATATACCGTGTCTATGCAAAGCTTGCTTGTTTACTGATAATTCAGACTTTTAGTTCTATCCACAACGAAGTTATAGGGGGTCGAAAATGGCCTATTATGTTACGAGAAAAGGATGGTACGGCCGTGCCGCTTTTTTGCTCGACTTGGCAGGGGCACTGCCGTGCCCCCAGATAAACACAATAATAGACATATGTACATATATATAATATGGACAGCAGAGATGTATAAATATATTACAGTGGCACAAGCTCAGTAACTAGTGGATTTTCGGCACTTAGACATTTAGCAAATACTTTTTCTATGTCTAGTAATACTAGACCGGTCGACCTTTTATCGTTAAAGTTTTGTTTTATTTCCCTACAAATTCTTAAAACTTGATGAGATGTGTTGTGAAGTTCTCGGAAACCAAATTGCTCTAGGGGCAGTGGGTTGGTGGTTCTCACAAAAGCATCAAGTTTGATTTTGATTAATATTTCTAAGATTTTACTGCTTCCATTGAGCAGACTAATGAGTCTGTAACTGTTTGGCTTGCTGGCGTCATTTCCCGATTTTAGTAATGCAATTACTTTTGCTTTTTTCCACTTTGTGGAGAAATAGTTTAATTTGAAGCAAGCATTGTAAATTAACATCAAGTATTCTATTGCACATAAGGGAAAATTTTTGATGGTTAAGTTATTCAAGCTATCGAAACCGGGAGATTTCCTACATTTAAAATTAGAAATAATAAACTCGATATCGTCGGAATTTACAAATTTCACAGGGGGGAATGATGGACTGAGTTCGTTAAATGATAAAATTTCAGTTTCAACCACAGATTCTAATCTAGATCACCGCCAATAACAAACTGGCCATTACTGATTAGTCGTCTTAAGTCGTTTTTCAAGCATTGGGCTTTGCGTATGTTAGATGATCCTCCGGGGAAGTAAACTGAGAAAACTTTTAATTGAAAATTATCTTCAACCATGATTTCGATACCAATATTTTCAATAACTGTGGTATTTACCTTAGGTAGTAAAGAATGGACAATACCTTTTTTAACTAAAATGGCAACTCCGCCACCTCTATTATTAATTCGATCAAGTCTATAACACACATAATTGTACGCGCCACATGAAAACCTAACATTGTTACTGAGCCTGGTTTCACTCAACAAACATATATCAACACTGAGATTACAAATGAAATTGAAGAATTCAACTCGTTTGTTATTAATGCCTCTTGCATTCCAACATAAGAGCTTAATATTAGTCTGCCTATTACTTGACATTAGAATATAAGTATTTACTTGCAAGCTGTGCTATAACATTAAACTGTTCAATTTTCGATTTACATTGACCGAGTTTGGAGATCATTTCCATCGTAAGAGATGTAAGTTCTTCTTGAGAGAACAGGGAGCTTTCTGCAGATGAAGGGCTTGAATGGGATAGGTATACTGGTTGCACTCGAAGTGGAGCTTTTGAAAGCGGAGGTGGTACTTGCTGGCGACCTGTCCTCGGGAGCGATGGAAAATCGCTCATGCTGCTAAGGTTGATTTTTTTGCAATGTTAGATTTGTGATCCACGAGAGCCAGCATTTTTTTGTGCAAAATTGTCTCTAATTTGCAGATATTTCACTCGAATTTCACAAGCAGAATCCGTCGATTTATGATTGCCGCCGCAGTTTGCACATTTTGAAATCGTGGTAGAGGTACAAGTGTTAGATTTATGATTTCCCGAGCAATAAGCACAAAAGGTTTTTACACTACAATGTTTTTCACCGTGACCAAACATCTGGCAGTTGTGGCACTGAGTCAGTTTGTTTTTCAAGTGGCGTTGAAATTCCCACCTTACTTGGGTGCGGAATATTGATTTAATATTTTTTTTAAGGTCAGATAGACGTATGGATCCATTTTCAAAATAACCCCCCCCCCCCCCCCCCCCCCCCCCCCCTTAAATATTCATTTTGTTCTGTTTTTAGTATTTGTCGTGGTAGCGGCAACAGAAATACATCACCTGTGAAAATTTCAACTGTCTAACTATCACGGTTCATGAGATACAGCCTGGTGACAGACGGACGGACGGACAGCGAAGTCTTAGTAATAGGGTTCCGTTTTGCCTTTGGGTACGGAACCCTAGAAATAAGAGATGTTGTTGGTAGACTTCCTGATCAAAATCCATTTCAAGGATGATATTATGATCCGAATGCAAAGATAAATTATCATTTACAACTTGCAATGTAAACCCTGGATGGTTATCCTTCGTCGAATCGACGAACTTTAATTTCCTTTAAATTAATTTCTATCTCCGTACATCATTTGGTGGTGATCTCTATCAGTGAACGAATGTATGATATTCTGCGATCAATGGAAATTGGTTTTTTTAACAGGTACATACCTAAATATGTGTGTATATACATATATTCGTCGAAACGACGAAGGATAACTTTTGTGTGATTTTTTTTTCTTTGTCTGTGTTTGTTTTATTTGGGCTGTTTTTCGTTGTTTATTTTGCGATGGAGTAATAAAATGAGTTCCGGCCAGCAATTGGTGATGGTGAAGTCGAGATAATGTTTGGAATGTGCGAAGACGATTTTATTTCAGAAGACGATGACATATAAGGAGATTTAAAAAGTAGTAGTGATGACAACTTTGTTATGGAGGATGCCGATGAACTTGAAAGCGAAGTCTCATCTTCAGGTGATATTTCTGGTTCGGATGAAGACAATATCCCCCTCAATCTACTCAGAGGAAAATCAAGCTTAAAAGAATTTACCAAAACTATTCTTCGAGGCGAAAACAACTACAAGTGGTCAACAAAAAAGGTAAGTCATCGATATGGTTTGAATATAGATATCTAGTTCACCAGCCCGGGGACTAACCAGTCAATGTAAAAACATTATTGAACCACTGCAATGTTTTCAATAACATGTTTTATAATCAGACAAAGGAAGTTGTCTCGAGTTGATCTCGAAAAACGAACCCTGTATGGGTGAGTTTTATGGCATTTTAAACATGGCATTTATTAACGGCTACATAATCTACGCATACAATATTGTTGCGGAGACACAAACCAACGGTTAAGTTCAAATTTCGCTGTCGAAGTTCGAAAGCTCTGGTGAAGCGGAAATTAAAATGATGTAAACTGTCAACGGCGTAATGCCAATTGTCAGAGCATTCTAGAGATTTCCGAAGGGGAACCTCCGACGGCGAACATTCGAGAAGGTGGACCGAGAGCTATATAAGTGCGAACACTCGCCCTCGGCAGGCATCCAGTTTTCAGAAGTGAATAGCGTGTGACAAGTCTGTATACAGTTTGTTCGGTCGATAAACCAGTGTGAAAATAAAAGCCTTTGGAAAAGGTTTGCGTGTGTAATAAAGTGTGTAGAAATAAGAAAAGTGTGTGTTTTAATTTGTATAAAACGTAGACAATTGTAGCTTATCGCAATCCAGTGGTGCGAACCCTATTTGGTGTGGGATTAAATTTCGTAACATTTGGAGTCAGAAGTGGGATTGCGAGTAAACGAGGAATCGTTTATTCGAATTTATTGTGAAGTGCACTATTAAAAGTGAATTATTGCAAGAGTGAGAAAATGGTGAGATTGGAAAAATTGACCACCGAACAATTGAAAAGAGAGCCGGATGCTCGGGAATTATCCACAGTGGGAAGTAAAGCCAGCTTGGTGGAGAGACTGCGATCAGCGTTGGAGAAAGAAGGAGTACACTGGGATAATCACGAGTTCGGGGTGAAGAAGTCGCCGACCTCCAGCGAGCCAACATTCGATATGCAGCACATTCTCGCGCCTCTTAATGCTATGAGCCAGAAACAAGATCAAAGGCTGGAGGAAAATTTTGTTGCCGTAAGTAGAAAGTTGGAGCAAAATTCCACTTCCCTGGGTCAGAAGCTGGAGACGCCAGAAGGGATGCTAGAGAACAATCGAGAAAGCCTAAGAAACATTCAGGAGACAGTCAATGATCGACTCCAGGATGTCGAAGAGAGAATCGAGACACTAGAATCGCGATTCGACAAAAAGGTTCTAGATCTCGAGAATAAAACAGAAAAGACAATCGAGACACTGAAGTCGTGGTTCGACTAGAAGCTTCTAGATCTCGAAAATAATCAAGAAAACATAATCGAGACACTGGAATCGATGTTAGACAGGAAGGTTCTAGAACTCGAGAAAACTGTCCAGAACGTTCAGCATCAAGGAATCGTTGTACCGACTGCTGCGCCGAAATTCACAGCTCCCAATCTCGACGGCACGAGCGCAACAGCGGAACGGAATCAATGGGGAGAAGAAGATCCTGTGGCCGCCCTAGTAATTTCTCTTAAAGATGAAGCAGCTGACGTACTACAGACCATCCCGGAGAGCCTGAAAAAGAAGCCATATGGGAAGCTCTTCATCGAAGATACGGCAGTGAGCACATGCAGGAGATGCACAAGTTGGAACTTAAAGGGCGCAAGCAGCGTGGAAACAAGACCATCCAGCAGTATGCTGCTGATATCGAGAGGCTGTCTCATCTAGCCTACGCGGATGTTCCAATTTATGTGGTGGAAAAACTGAAAACGGATTTTTTAATCCAAGGGCTAGGGGACCCCGATACGCAACGAAGGCTGATTCTCCTGCCGAAGAAATCTTTTAAGGGGACAGTTGGCAGCGCTTTCGCATGTGAAACATCGCTCTTGATATGCCGACCCACCGTCAAACTACGGCGCATATCTCAAGACCAGGATAGTTCCAGAACAACAACGGCGAGTAGGAGTGGCTCATTCCCGGGTAGATGCTACATCTGCGACCAGCAGGGACACATTGCGAGAAACGGCCGCCTGCGGAGAAAGCGTTCGAGGTCTAGCTCGCCAAAAAGAGACCAAGGGAGTGAACGCGAATGTGGAGGTGCAAAAGGTGCACCTAACAATCCGCTAAGCTAAAACGAGTCAGTGCAGAGGGGCATGCGCTGGCTCCCAAATGGGAGTGCCCCAGCATCCTCGTATCCCGAATCTGTAGGGGTGCAACCAGCCTAGTCATCGAGGGAACGATGGACGGGCGACGATACCTGCTGACGTTGGACACGGGCGCAACTCATTAAGTCATCCGAAGCGGATTAGTTTCTGACATCGAACCATTTACGGAGGTAAGGCTTCGTACAGTAACTGGTGAGAAGGCGGAAGTTAAGGGAAAGGTCCAGAAAAGAATTACGATTGGTACCGCGGAGTTTCAGCATGATTTCATCGTTGCGGACAGCACTGATGACATCATAATCGGCGTCGACTTCATGATTGGGCATGGCTTCACATTGGACCTCAACCAAAAAGTGATGAAGTATGCCAACTTGGAGCTCCCATTAAGAATAAATAATGGGCTGGGTAACAAGGTCCGGCGAATAGTCGTGCAAGCGCGTCAAACATTTCCCCCGAATGCAGAAGCTGTGGTTTGGGCAAATAAAGAAAAGGATGCGGGGACAAGCCGAGTGTGGATGGTCGAACCTGACAAACGAAATCGACCCAGCGATATTTTTGTTGGAAGGGCTCTCGTGGATCCCCGACAAGACCAACTGGTTCCAGTACGAGTCTCGAATCCAGCCAGTACACCTAGGACTGTACACAAGGGAACAACGATCGCTCAATGCCAAGAAGCTGCCTATATTATGAACTGCGAAGATCAGAAACACCGGGATATCCAGTCCAACAAAGCCTTCTTGAAAACAATGGTCAGGGAGTGGACGCAACATCTAGTGGAGAAGCAGAAAAGTAAAGCACTCTCCCTGCTTCGTAAATATTGGACAGTTTTTGCAAATGGTAAGAACTGTGGAAGAATATCAATTGCGAAGCACAGAATAGACACAGGGGACTCTAGACCGATCCGGCAACCACCGAGGAGAGTACCTTTGGCAAAAGAAGGCGAGGTGATCAAAGTAATCGACGAGATGGAAAAGGAGGGCGTGATCGAACCATCTGCAAGCCCATGGAGTTCGCCAGTAGTGCTTGTCAAGATGAAAGATGGAAGCACCCGATTATGCATGGACTACAGGAAGCTGAAAGAGGTCACGAAAAATGACAGCTCTTCTTTATCGAGAATCGACGACACCTTGGACGCACTATCTGGTGCAAAACAGTTCTCGACGCTGGACTTGCAAAGTGAGCAAATAGAGCAAATAGAGCCTGACCAGCAAGCCAAGGAAAACCCCGCGTTCACCGCCGGGGGAGAGTTGTGGCAATTCTCTGTGATGCCCTTCGGTCTTTGCAATGCGTCAGCCACCTCTGAAAGACTTATGAACCGGGTACTAAGAGGACGTCACTGGAGGACTTGCCTTGTCTATCCGGATGACATAATTGTCATGGGCAAGGATTTCGACGATCACCTTAGGAAGCTTGAAGAGGTAATGAAAAGTATTCAAGCGGCCGGACTGAAATTGAGCCCGAAGAAATGTTCGCTCTTCCAAAACGAGGTGAAGTATTTGGAGCACGTGGTGACTGCAGAAGGAGTCCACACAGATGAAGAGATAATCTCGGCGGTTAAGGAACGGCCGCGGCCGAAGAATCTTCATGAGTAAAAATCCTTCCTGGGACTTTGCACATATTACAGGCGATTCGTCCCAGGATTTGCAAACGTCGCCAGCAGTTTGCACGAGCCCACCAAAAATTATCGTCCATTCAAGGGGGAGAAGCCGAAGGAGGAAGCGTTCATTCACCTAAAGGAATTGCTCTGCAGTGCGCATATTCTTGCATATCCTGTCCCGAGAGAAAAGTTTATTATGGACACCGATGCGAGCGGACCTGGAATCGGAGGAGTACTCTATCAAATTATTGACGGGCGAGAACGGGTCATCGCTTACTACAGTAGGATCCTATCGAAGCCGGAGAGGAACTACTGTGTAACTAGGAGGGAGCTTGTAGCCGTGGTTGACTGTGTCACGCATTTCCACAAATATCTCTATGGCCAAGCTTTTCATCTTAGGATGGACCAAGCAGCGTTGAGGCTGCTGCAGTTCAAAAACCCGGAAGGCCAGCTTGCTAGATGGATAGAGAGAATCCAGAGTTATGACTTCAGTATCGATCACCGGAAGGGAAGCAGTCATGGAAATGCGGGTGCATTATCGAGGCGAGCTTGCGATGTTGAATGCAAACATTGTTCACGAGCCGAAACCAAGGAACAGGTCACGGACATCCGTCGTTTCCATGTGCTGCAAGAAGACTCCTGGACTGTCGAGAGGGTCGGAAGAAAGCAGCGAGAAGATGCCGATCTGGCAGTCATCATCGACTACCAAGAACGAGGTTTTCGACCAACGTGGCAGCAAATATTCAGTTAAAGCCGAATCGTAAAAGCTTACTGGGCTCAATGGCAGAATTTGAGGCTGAAGAACGGTTGCCTCTACCACATTTGGGAAAGTGAGAATGGGTACATTGTAAACGATCTGCTGGTAATTCCAAAGGAACACGTCGACGAGGTCATCCGAGAATACCACGAGGGACCAGCGGGGGTCATCTTGGTGTTAATGAGACTGTAGAAAAGATCAAGAGACGTTTCTGTTGGGTAGGATGCCATGAGTCGGTCACAAATTTCATTCGCAGGTGTGAACAGTGTGCGAAGGTAAAGGGTCCAGCTAGGAATACCCGAGGAAACATGCAGCAGTACAACGTTGGAGCACCGTTCGAAAGTATCGCCATGGACATCGCAGGCCCATTCCGAACGAGCAACGCTGGAAACAAATACGCGCTGGTGGTGATCGATTACTTCAGCAAGTGGCCTGAGGTGTTTTACATCCCGAACCAGGAAGCCAAAACCATTTCAGATGCGTTCGTGAACCACTGGGTTGCGCGTTATGGAGTACCAATGGAACTGCACTCAGAACAAGGAAGAAACTTCGAGTCGTCAGTGTTCAAAGAACTCTGCGACATGCTAGGTATCAGAAGGACACGGACAACACCATTACACCCACAATCTGATGACATGGTCGAAAGATTCAAACCGACGATGGAGGAAAACTTGAGAAAAGTTGTCGTTGGAGATCAGAAGGACTGGGATGAACATTTTCCCTTTTTCTTAATGGCGTACCGTTCGGCACAGCACAATTCAACCGCAATAACACCAGCTGAAGATATTTATGGAACTGATCTTCGACTTCCATCGGACTTGAAGTTCCGCGTGGTACTCCCGACAACTAGCGGCTGGGAGGACTTCGGGACCGAAAAGAGGGAACAGCTGAACTCCATCCATAAGTTCATTCGGGAGCGACTGAACTTTGTCAGCGATAAAATGAGGGCGAGGTACGACTTAAGGGCGATCACTTCTGGATTCGAGACAGGACAATTGGTATTGCTGGACAACCCACAACGAGAAAAAGGCTTGTGCCACAAATTGCAATCAGCCTGGGACGGACCATATTAGGTCACCAAGAAACTTAACGACGTTGTATGTCGAATACAGCAGACGGGAAACAGACGGGCGAAGCATAAGATTGTCCCCGTAGAGAGATTAGCGCCATACTGTGGAGAAGGATCAAATCGCTTGTCCGAGGACGACAAGCAGTGTTGCGGAGACACAAACCGACGGTTAAGTTCTAATTTCGCTGTCGAAGTTCGAAAGCTCTGTCGAAGCGGAAATTGAAATTATCGAAACTTTCAACGGGGTAATGCCGAATGCCAGTGCATTCTAGAGATTCCCGAAGGGGAACTTCCGACGGCGAACATTCGAGAAAGTGGACCGATAGCTATATAAACGCGAACGCTCGCCCTCATTCAGTTTACGGAAACGAATGGCGTGTGACAAGTCGATATACTGTGTGTTCGGTCGATAAACCAGTGTGAAAATAAAACTTTTGGTAAAAGTTTGGGTGTGTAATAAAGTGTAGCAATAAATAAAAATGGTGAAGTACTCAGATAGTTGATCTGAGGAGAAATAAGAAAAGTTTGGGTTTTAATTTGAATAAAACGTAGACAATTGTAGCTTATCGCAATCCAGTGGTGCGAACCCTATTTGGTGTGGGATTAAATTTCGTAACAATATCAAGGACACAATAGGGATCAATGCCTGGAAGTGTTTTTATTGGTTGTGGGATATGATCGAAAGTTAATTTCACAACAATTGAATTTGTGGCAACATTTGATATGTTAACCTATCAGGCTGGAAAAGGAGGGGAATAGCAATTGTATGAAAGGGTTTGCAGCAGTGACACAAACGGGATCATCAAAGTTTAAAGGGTATTTATTATTGGTTGTTCGTTATTACAGGAAAAAGGTTTGCAGCTAGGATTAATACATCAAAGACACAAAAGGATCTAAGCTTTGAAGTGTGCTACTGGTTGCCGGATATTGTGGATGAAAATCATGACTGTTGTATTAAATATTCATTTTATTCTATTCTTAGTATTTGGCGTTATAGCGGCAACAGAAATACATCATCTGTGAAAATTCCACCTGTCTAACTATCACGGTTCATGAGATACAGGCTGGTGACAGACGGACGGACGGACAGCGAAGTCTTAGTAATAGGGTCCCGTTTTACCTTTGGGTACGGAACACTAAAAATCACTTCTGCAGACTGTATAATGGCGATGTTAGTCAATATGCCGCTGTCAGGGAGAATGATCCACTTCTAATCGACGAAGACCGCGGAGGATTCCGTCCCGCTGACCTCGACGAAGTTCAGATTGCCATATCGAAACTCAAGTCGAATAAAGCTGCTTTCGCAGACGGACTCTCTGCTGAGCTCTTCAAGGCAGTTGGGGATGAGCTGGTTAGGAGCATGCACCATCTCATCTGTAAGATATGGTCAGAGGAAAGCATGCCCGAGGAATGGATTCTCAGCATAGTATGCCCGATCCCCAAGAAATCAGACCCCTCAAACCGCGCCAAATACAGAGGTATAAGTCTTCTTAACAATTCCTACAAAATCTTCTCTGCCGTTTTGTGTGAACGCCTGAAGCCTTCTTAAAATACGCTGATAGGTCCTTATCAGTGCGGATTCTGCCCAGCGAAGTCCGCCATCGACCAAATCTTCACACTACGGCAGATACGGCACTATTTGTCGACCTCAAGGTCGGCGAAAATAGGTTTGGCAGTAAACGAGGGCAAAACTATATATATGCTGTCATCAAAAAAGGACGCTCACCACCGAGGTCTTGGCCAGAACGTTTGAATTGGCAGATATAAGTTAGAGGTAGTTAAGAACTTCGTCTACCTTAGCTCCGCAGTGACCTGGAATAACGACATCAGCTCCGAAATCAAACGCAGAATCAATCTTACCAATCGCTGTTTCTTTGGGCTCAGGAGGCAATCGAGTAATAGAGCCCTCTCCCGAACGACAAAGTTGACTCTATATAGGACGCTTATCATGCCGGTCCTGCTGTACGGCGCAGAAGCATTGACGCTATCAAAAGCGGATGAGGAGGCTATTGGTCGGTTAGAGAGAATGATTTTGCGCGTGATTTTCGGGCTTGTAAACGCAGACGGGGGATGAAGGAACTTTACGGGCTGTACAGCGACATGAGTCTAATCAGGCGTCTACGGATTTAATGCCTAAGATGGCTGGGCCATGTAGAGCGAATGGACACCACTGCTCCAGCCCGGAGAGTCTTTGAATTCAACCCCGAGGGATGAAGAAGTAGAGGACGGCCGCACTTAAAATGGCACACACAGGTGGAAGGGGACCTCAGCCAACCGGGTGTGTGGCAATGGATAGCAAAAGATCGTGCTAGTTGGAGGGGCATGTTGGTTGAGACCCCGTTAAGAAGAAGAAGAAGAATTACTCGCCAGTATCGCTTGAACGCCTTCTCTTTAATATTCATAATCGGCCAATATCTATTTAATTAGCTTTTTGGGCAAACAAATTTATTAGGTAGTATTTTCAAAAATCGATGTAAACATGCTTCAAAAGAAAAAGTAGATAAATCACTGCGACATCGATTACGATAATTATTCCGGGCGCCGTCAGGCATAGTAGAGCTAACAGCCATTGAATCATCCAACCGATAACTAGAACCTGTTAGTCGGTCACTGTCCATGACAGAGTTCTTAGAGACGTGCTTAATAGCACAATGCGTAGATTTAACGACTTTGCCAAATTCTTCAAAACGACATTGAAGGACTGTCCCTACTCTATTTGAATTGGGAGTGATCTTCGCCTGTGTTGAGATTACGAGCAGTCGTATGATTCTTGTAACGTCGTCCTCAAAAATATATGGAATATCTCTGTCATTGCAAAAGAGCGCGATGTGTTTCAAAAGCATTAATTTGCCCTTGTCAATTCCTGTTACCAGAGAAACATTTTTGAGTATACTGCAAACTATGGCAAAGAAAAAGTACTTACACCACTAGCGTTACAGTCAGAACGAACATACTGACGTACATATATAGCTTTGAGGCACTGAAAGATTTTGATAACCTTAGCATTGCCACCAGTGCAAAAATTAAACGTCATACGGGGGGACACGTTTCGGTGCAGGTGCATAAACCTCGTCAGGATGCTACGTCAGTCATTAGCGGATCGAACGTTCGATATAGCTAGGCCATTTTTAACATATGACAAAGTAAGCCTAGACAAAGTACCAAATATAAGGAGCCGCCGATACATACGCATCTCAAAAGGATTCTCAGACAATTGAGCGTATAACACTGGCACTAGCGATAGACCTGGCTGAAGTATAACATTAATTGAGGCCGTACTTCAGTCCGGAGCCTCACGAGGGCTTTGTTATGCATGCATCATACTATTGTAGATTTTTTTATATTTTCATGAGCCCCGTTTCGCAGTGGTTATTGACAAAACCCCGTGTAGTATACTTGCCATGAAAAAGCTCCTCGACTCACGCCGTTCGGAATCGGCATTTAACTGTAGGTCCCTTTAGAATACAAGTAAATCTATGCTATGGCAACGAAACATGTGAGAGAGGAGAGTGCAAGTCACTCTGCTCTGAAGCGTCGTGCGATGCACATCCCACATTATTCCATGACCTATTACTAAACATATTATGTATTACCAATCGTAAACGATATAAATAAACGTGAATAAATAAATCTTAGAAAAGAGGAAAAGACTCATTTATTCTATCAGGTCTCTTTCATCTGCGTGAAAAATAAAAAAACCGGCCAAGTGCGAGTCGGACTCGCGCACGAAGGGTTCCGTACTATTATGTATAAAAACGGCAAAAAAAGCATGTCTGTTGTATGGGAGCCCCATTTATACATATATTTATTATATTCTGTCTAAGTATATACAGAAATACATAATCAGTGACATTTTATTCTCACTTTTCGGATAGTTAAAATCTAGAATGTTGTAATTTTTAGAAAATACTCATTTTTTGAGTGATTGCCAATTTGGGTTTAGACCTGGCAAATCAACTGAAACTGCTTTATGGAAATTAACTGGTGAAATATGTAATAGTCTAAACACTTCTCAAACACCATCAACATTATTTGTTGATATCAGTAAGGTCTTTGATATGGTTAATCATACTTTGCTACTCGATAAACTTTACAAAGCGGGTTTCAGAGGCTCCATTTATAAATGGTTTTCTTCTTATTTATTCAACCGTTATCAAGTTGTGAAAATTAGGAATGTTTACAGTTCTATAGACTTCTTAAATATGAGTGTTCCCCAAGGAGCAGTATTGGGCCCAATCCTTTTTAGGGTTCCGTACCCAAAGGTAAAACGGAACCCTATTACTAAGACTTCGCTGTCCGTCCGTCCGTCCGTCTGTCACCAGGCTGTATCTCATGAACCGTGATAGTTAGACAGTTGAAATTTTCACAGATGATGTATTTCTCTTGCCGCTACCACGATAAATACTAAAAACAGAACAAAATTAATTATACATATACATAATTACAAACAACCAATAATAAATTGTTTCGAAAGGTTTTCGTTGTCATCTTTCGGTCAGTTCCCATTTGTGAACGGCTCGTAGTCATCCATTTTGGGAAATCAAACTCAGAGAAAGCCGATAGCCCGAGGGTACGATCAGCACTTGACACGCGAACGAGTGGAGTTCAGCCCGCAGAAGGTCAAAAAAATTTTTTTTTTTTTGTGTTCCTAGTAGCACATGAGGGAGAGTGGGCAAAGAACTCGGAGAGAAATCTTCGGCGAAGTACTCGGAGAGTGATCTTCGGGGAAGAACTCCGGTACGGTTTTAAGCAGTTCCCGGTACGCGGCCGAACCGTGTGTCCTATTGCCTACGTTGGTCGCGGATATCACGTTCGTTGTATAAGGTATTGAAACCACTATTTTGCGTGTCGTGATTGGTGATGCGGGCTAAGTAGTTGGTCAGCGGAGTTTCGGTACCACTGTTCGAATACTCATGCTGCGGTTTATTTGCTTTTTTGGACAGTGAATTCCTTTTTCTTTATTTATTTCGACTTTTTTTTTATTGACATACGGTGTAGGGTAGTTTTAAGGAATAATTGTAAACCTAGATTAAGTTAGGTTAAGGAAATTAAATTTGTGACATATTGAATTGGAAACGATTACGGTGTTTTTTTTTTCTTTTGCGTGGGATATTTCGCGAGTCTCGTAGCGAATTCGCGATTCTTGCTGCGGGTAAGTCGGCGTAAGGGCAATCGCGTGGCGCCATTGCTCACGACCAGTCCTCGCAGCTGGCCTAGCATCCCTTTCGCACGACGTCGCGGCAGGTGGAGAGGAGCAAGTGAGCAAGAGGAGCAAGCGATCTTGCACACATGCGAACCGATACGTACATACGTGCATACGCATCACATACGTGCATACACTCACACATCTGTACGCTATGTATAAGTATACATACATACATATGTACATTACGAGTTGGGTAGTTCCGGACATGTATAGTTCACGGAACTATGTCCTCTCTCGGACACATGTCCTCTCGTTCCGCAAACTGAACGAAAAGAGTTCCATAGTTCCATTCAAC
This sequence comes from Eumerus sabulonum, assembly GCA_951905685.1. NCBI lineage: Eukaryota > Metazoa > Arthropoda > Insecta > Diptera > Syrphidae > Eumerus > Eumerus sabulonum. The sequence continues at coordinate 76,880,115 of OX645060.1, forward strand.
CCTTATTCATCAATCACATACATATGTACAAAACGAAAAAAAAAAAAAAAACATAAATGCAACGAACATGCTTCTCATACGGTATGAGTTATACCCCGTAGTTTTCAAGAAACCCAAAAGTATGGAGATGTGGCGATAAAGGTCGAACAATTGGTGTACACTGTACAGCACACTTGAACAGAAATGAAGAAAAGAAATGAAAGAATATAATGCCCGCACCGCATTTCGTGAACGAATGTCATACATGTGTATGTATGTATGCATTCAGGTCCGGATATGGACATGGTTTGCTAGTTCCATATCGGTGCGATAATACATTTAGTTCCGGACATGGACATGTTTTTGCTAGTTCCATATCGGTGCGAGTATACATTTAGTATTTTAAAACGGGTAGAGATTGCAGTGCATACTGAGATGGAATAATTATCTTATAACCCCATTTAGATACTGTTTCAAATATATGTATTGAATGGTCTTTCCAACAAAGTTGTTGGTCCAATGTAACACCTAAATATTTAAAACTGTCCACGTGTTCAATCAAGAAGCAATTTTCAAACATTCTTCATTGTTGAATACTATATCTTCAAGAACAAATCGATTACACAATGGTACATGATAATATAAGGGAAGGTCTCTGAAAACTGTATCATTGATATTAAATATCATGTAGGTACTTCGTTTTGTTGCTAATTATTAGTTTATGATAATTAAACCATCTCCTTAACATATCTAGGTCATTATTAACATCTGCAAAACTATCAATTAAGTTAGTGTTGGAGTGGAAAAGAGATGTTTCATCAGCAAAGGCAGTTATTTTGCCTTTAAAAGGTTGTAAGAAGAACGAATTAACATAAATTAGAAAAAGGATTGGGCCCAATACTGCTCCTTGGGGAACACCCATATTTAAGAAGTCTATAGAACTGTAAACATTCCTAATTTTCACAACTTGATAACGGTTGAATAAATAAGAAGAAAACCATTTATAAATGGAGCCTCTGAAACCCGCTTTGTAAAGTTTATCGAGTAGCAAAGTATGATTAACCATATCAAAGACCTTACTGATATCAACAAATAATGTTGATGGTGTTTGAGAAGTGTTTAGACTATTATATATTTCACCAGTTAATTTCAATAAAGCAGTTTCAGTCGATTTGCCACGTCTAAACCCAAATTGGCAATTACTCAAAAAATGAGTATTTTCTAAAAATTACAACATTCTAGATTTTAACTATCCGAAAAGTGAGAATAAAATGTCACTGATTATGTATTTCTGTATATACTTAGACAGAATATAATAAATATATGTATAAATTGGGCTCCCATACAACAGACATGCTTTTTTTGCCGTTTTTATACATAATAGTACGGAACCCTTCGTGCGCGAGTCCGACTCGCACTTGGCCGGTTTTTTTCTAATTTATGTTAATTCGATTTTCTTACAACCTTTTAATGGCAAAATAACTGCCTTTGCTGATGAAACATCTCTTTTCCACTCAAACACTAACTTAATTGATAGTTTTGCAGATGTTAACTATGACCTAGATATGTTAAGGAGATGGTTTAATCATCATAAACTAATAATTAGCAACAAAACGAAGTACATGATATTTAATATCAATGGTAGAGTTTTCAGAGACCTTCCCTTATATTATCATGCACCATTGTGTAATCGATTTGTTCTTGAAGATATAGTACTCAACAATCAAGAATGTTTGAAAATTGCTTCTTGATTGAACACGTGGACAGTTTTAAATATTTAGGTGTTATATTGGACCAACAACTTTGTAGGAAAGACCATTCAATATATTTGAAACAGGGGGTGGCCGTGGTGCAGTGGTTAACATCATCGACCGACGATCGGAAGGTCTATAGTTCAGATTCGCTTCATAGCCAAGTAAAAGTAATTCCTAAACGGATGATAAAAAGTATGCAACGCAGTTGTGAATGGAAAGTGACCAGACGTACTGCCTGCAAGCATAACACTCACAGTATATGGTCAACCGAAATTCATCCTCTGCGTATGCAATACTAAAGTGCTTGAAGGAATTACTATGGACTATAACCAACGCGGAATTTGGTCGGCTCTCGTCCTATCTAGGCCTCGGACAACCACCCCTGAGAGTAGTGAACGAACATCAACGACCCCAATCACTGCACTCCGTTCAGGTTGTGTGTGTCAACACATCATAAGAGAATATAAAAACTCTTGAACCTGCGCGAGTCTCTAAAAAAAAAAAAAAAAAAAAAAAAAAAAGTATCTAAATGGGGTTATAAGATAATTATTCCATCTCAGTATGCACTGCAATCTCTACCCGTTTTAAAATACTAAATGTATACTCGCACCGATATGGAACTAGCAAAAATATGTCCATGTCCGGAACTAAATGTATTATCGCACCGATATGGAACTAGCAAACCATGTCCATGTCCGGACCTGAATGCATACATACACATGACATTCGTTCACGAAATGCGGTGCGGGCATTATATTCTTTCATTTCTTTTCTTCATTTCAGTTCAAGTGTGCTGTACAGCGTACACCAACTGTTCGAGCTTTATCGCCACATCTCCATACTTTTGGGTTTCTTGAAAACTACGGGGTATAACTCATACCGTATGAGAAGCATGTTCGTTGCATTTATGTTTTTTTTTTTTTTCATTTTGTACATATGTGATTGATGAATAAGGGTTGAATGGGCCTGTATACACGAGAATATCGCTAGCAGCAGGAAGACCGGTTTGATGCTCTACACTGAAGCATACACGGGATTCATTTTTCTAGAAGAAAAAATTGTATATGTGAGCCTTGTTCAATTGTGTTAGTGTTTCTGTCTTTTTGACATTTCATTTGAAAGAGATATTTCCTTTGACAGAGATATTAAGTGCAACCACGCACTAAAATGTCCCTTTGTTTTTTCCGATGTTCACTGCTTGAAAGACCAATGACGATTGCAGCGCAACACCAGGCAAAAAAAGTGCGGACTCGAAAACTGAAGAGTTGTATATGTATGAGTTTTCTACTTCTGTTCACCCACTAAATTTGCGGAAGAAAATGGTATTCCGTTTCGTACCGCAACCTTCAGCTCCCTCTCCCACAAAACCGGTTTTTTTTTCGGATGATATATTCTCGTGTATACACCCTCAATGGAACTATGGAACTCTTTTCGTTCGATTTGCGGAACGAGAGGACATGTGTCCGAGAGAGGACATAGTTCCGTGAACTATACATGTCCGGAACTACCAAACTCTACTTCGTAATGTACATATGTATGTATGTATGTATACTTATACATAGCGTACAGATGTGTGAGTGTATGCATGTATGTGATGCGTATGCACGTATCGGTTCGTATGTGTGCAAGATCGCTTGCTCCTCTTGCTCACTTGCTCCTCTCCACCTGCCGCGACGTCGTGCGAAAGGGATGCTAGGCCAGCTGCGAGGACTGGTCGTGAGCAATGGCGCCACGCTATTGCCCTCACGCCGACTTTCCCGCAGCAAGAATCGCGAATTTGCTACGAGACTCGCGAAATATCCCACGCAAAAGAAAAAAAAAACACCGTAATCGTTTCCAATTCAATATGTCACAAATTTAATTTCCTTAACCTAACTTAATCTAGGTTTACAATTAATCCTTAAAACTACCCTACACCGTATGTCAATAAAAAAAGTCGAAATAAATAAAAAAAATATATGTAAAATAAAAAAAAAAAAGGAATTCACTGTCCAAAAAAGTGAACAAACCGCAGCTCGAGTATTCGAACAGTCGTACCGAAACTCCTCTGACCAACGACTTAGCCCGCATCACCAATCGCGACACGCAGATTCGTGATTTCAATACCTTATACAATGAACGTGATATCCGCGACCAACGTAGGCAATATGACACACGGTACGGCCGCGTACCGGGAACTGCTTAAAACCGTACCGGAGTTCTTCCCCGAACATCACTCTCCGAGTACTTCGACGAAGATTTCCCCCCGAGTTCTTCGCCCACTCACTAGGAACAAAAAAAAAAAAAACAAAAATGCTGACCTTCTGCGGGTTGAACTCCACTCGTTTGCGTGTCAAGCGCTGATCGCACCCTCGGGCTATCCGCTTTCTCTGAGTTTGATTTCCCAAAATGGATGACTACGAGCCGCTCACAAATGGGAACTGACCGAAAGATGACAACGAAAATCTTTCGAAACAATTTATTATTGGTTGTTTGTAATTATGTATATGTATAATTAATTTTGTTCTGTTTTTAGTATTTGTCGTGGTAGCGGCAACAGAAATACATCATCTGTAAAAATTTCAACTGTCTAACTATCACGGTTCATGAGATACAGCCTGGTGACAGACGGACGGACGGACGGACGGACGGACGGACGGACGGACGGACAGCGAAGTCTTAGTAATAGGGTTCCGTTTTACCTTTGGGTACGGAACCCTAAAAAAACACGCACAACGTGGGTGATTGAGAGAAGCTTGGCTCTGGCCCTTCAAGGGCTGTAACACCACCAAAGAAGAAGGCATATGTATGCTATATACACACCTGGTCAAAAAAATAGATGCATGTCTTTTCCTGTTAGTCATTCTGTCTTTGTTGCCAAATAACAGATGTTTTGCCATCAAAAGTTGTAACGAAATGATGGTTTATGCAAACAGCTGCTATTACCGCTACATTGACGCCCAGCATATTGGGAATTTGGAGTGTACAGTTGAGTGGTTAATTTATTTGTGTTGCAATACGATTTTGTGTATTACAACACAATACACAAGCTAGTCATAAAAATAGATGTGCTTATTTTAATATGGGACCGAAAGCCCATTGCCCAGCGGATAAAAGAAGGTTGGTTCTACGACTCAGAGATGAGGGTAAGACCTACAGATTCATAACAGAGACCTTAGGAAGATTTCAAAACTTCGTCACAAATGCCCTTAAGCCAACAACAGTGCGCAAAAATGGAGGAAGGCCCAAAAAACGTTAGCGGTTACTGACTGCTGCGTTTTGCTTTTAGCGAAATCAAATCCTTTTGTCTCGTCAGGGACTATAGTTGCACAAATAGACAACGAAGTAGGTGCACGTACAATACGAAGAAGACTACTGAGTGCGAATCTTCCATGAAGAGTCGCCAGGAAAGTTCCACTGTTAAGGGCTAATACTTAAGTTTGCGAAAAAAGTTTGCTAACAGTCACAAAAGTTGGAACGGACTTGAAGGAGTGAAAAAATAGCATAATATCCTCTTGAGTGACGAGACAAAAGTAAATTTGTTCTCCTCAGATTCTGGCCGCAATGTTAGGCGACCAAAAGGAAAATATTACCACCCTCGTTATGCAAAAAAAGACCGTCACACACGGTGGTGGAAATATCATGGTATGGAGATGCTTTTCATGGTATGGTGTCGGCCCTATATTCCGTATTAATAACATCTTGACAAAAGATGGATATATTGCATCATGTGTAAAAATATCCAACGCCTTCTCGAAGGAGTTGAAACAAAAGTAGAGTGGAGTACGCTACTCGACAGACTACTCCTCGATTAGTAGATTGAATAATATTTGATTGCTTATGGGGGCAATGATTTCATTCGCTGAAATGTCAAGTCTGATTGGATGGCATCGACATCAACATTGCTGAATAGGCTGTGAAGATGTTGTTGCTTCACGTAATACCTCTCCCATATCGGAATTTGCTTGTCTTTAGATGTCGTTATTTCGCCATTTTCGTCTTTTAACGGTTTGGTAACATTGAAAGAAGTGTTTGCTAAAACGCTTGTCGAGTAGTAAAGGCCGCATTGTCGGTTTGCCTTCACAGCTGCCGGTGCCTTACTGGCTAGGTTGTCACTCCAGACTCCTGTCTCCCTTCTTTCCGATTTCTTTATTTGGAAGATCGGATCTTGAACTATTTAGTTCACTTTCTGTTGCCTTAGGTTAATTTATTAAGTGCGCTTTGAGATCCAGCACTCAGGCTTGTTAACTATAAAGCGAATCTACTCCTCAGCTCTTTAATTTCTGGTGGATAACTTATGAAAAAACGTACGAACCGTTTTTTAGAAAAGGGGTATTTTTCCACGCTGCGTGCTAAATTTTTTTCAATGAATCGGTCGTATTCTAATTCTTATTCGTACGGCGTCCTAAGTGGCACTCTTTGACTAATACCTCCTTGAATTTCACTCTTAAAACCTTCCCAGTTTGTCCTTCGATTCGTAAGCTTAGGTGGTTCTTCAGGCTTTTTAAAAAGAGTTTCACTCATCGTCAATATAACTGGAGAATGGTCTGAGGAAAGGGAAACGTTCTCTTCAACTTTAATTTACGAAATATTTTTGCAGTGTCTGTAGGCCAGTACTTTGGTTCGCCTGTTGAGTAAAAAGTGCAACCCCAATCCGTACCAGTTTTGCAGAGCATATTGCCACTCTGTGAAATACATCATGAGCCTCAAAATGTGTGTTTGGCGCTAAAGTCACCACCAATAAGAAAATTTGGTCCAAGGTTGTTAAAAAGAACAGCGCGGTTTGCAATACGCTAAAGAAACATTGAAGCAATAATTTTTATTCTTAATGTGCACTGTGCTGATTTGTGCCGTCTCAAGCTCTGCTCTTAATCCCAGAAAGTGTTCGATATTATCTTTAATAAATAACCATGATCCGCCCCGCGCATTTCCCGATGGATGGCAAGCGTGGTAGGATTGATAGCCTCTTAACCTTGCACGTGTTTGCGTTGTCAGATGGTTCGGAAACCAAGCATATGTCAATATTTGCTTGTTTGGTGAATATTTCTAAATCGTTAAGTTTTTGTGGAAGCCCATTGGCGTTCCAAGCGAGTATTTTTAGATATTTCATACTGGACGCGAACGAGGCGTCCAGAGTTTTGATGTTCTCGAAAATTATGTTACGAAAATTAAATCGTTCAAAATAGGGTTCGATCACTGGATTGCGATAAACTGTTTTCTTTTTTTAATTTAATATATACACTTTATTTATTATCACAACCTCAGATCAATTGTTTGGGCATGGAATCGATCTAAATGCGTGCGCACCCTCAACTTGTCAACGCCATCTAGAAGCTTAAATTGCATCTGCCGCTGTTGACACTTCCTTGGCTGTCAACTATCCTCGCGTCGTTTCATTCGTGTTGAAGTAGGAAGGTGCAAACCGCCAAATAAATATCCATTCATTTCAACAAATCTCTCGAGTTTCAACATCTTTATTTCGCGCACTGAGAATGCGTACGTAGCCGATATGATGATCCACACGCCGCCGTCTAGTCGAACTTCATGCCAGTTGTGGACGTCTCGGCGACACCAATAAAATTTAGCCACGCTGCCACTGCCTCCGCCGCAGCACAAGGTTCAATGACTGCACAGCTCTTTTCGGTGCCGCCGCCGCCTCGTCCCGATCAAGTTCAGTGAATGCATCTGAGCCAGGAGCCCCCCAAAGTCTCCAAAGGCAACCTACCGCCGTTCGAAATCAGGCTTAAAGTCTGCAGAAAACGATGGAGGACAAGGAAGCTCAATACAACCCATCCACGTTTGAGTCCATGTCTGAGTATAGAGCAACTGAGTATAGAGCCCTCTCCCGAACGACAAAATTGACTCTATATATAGCATGGACAATCTATATGCTATATAGCATGGACACTATCAAAAGCGTGATAGTGAGAGCACCGTGGCGCAGTGGGTAGTGTGTTGGCCTCTGACGCCGATGACTCGGGATCGAATCCCGACACAGCCATGTCATCGAACGTGTTTTTCACGGTGTTTCTCCTCAGCGGGGTTCTGACAAAACCCCCTGTAGTAAAATTGTCATGAAAAGCTTCTCGAAATTCGCCGTTCGGAGCCGGTAATAAACTGTGGGTCCCTTTCACCTATGTGAAAATGAAATCACACACAACATGGGTGATTGAGAGAAGCTCGGCTCAGATTCTTCATGGACTGTAACGCCAACATACATACATACATACTATCAAAAGCGGATGAGGAGGCCCTTGGTCGGTTCGAGAGAAAGATTTTGCGCGTGATTTTCGGGCCTATAGACGCAGACGGGGCATGGAGGAGAAGATTAAACCACGAACTTTACGGGCTGTACAGCGACATGAGCCTAATCAGGCGTCTACGGATTCAACGCCTAAGATGGCTGGGCCATGTAGAGCGAATGGACACCACAGCTCCAGCCCGGAGAGTCTTTGAATCCAACCCCGAAGGACGAAGAAGCAGAGGACGGCCGCACTTAAGATGACGCACACATGTGGAAGGGGACCTCAGCCAACTGGATGTGCGGCACTGGAAAAGGCTAGCAAAAGATCGTGCTAGTTGGAGGGGCATGTTGGTTGAGGCCCAGCTTCACCCCGAACTGTAGCGCCCATTAAGAAGAAGAGGAAGAACTACTTAGGCGGCGCCATCAGCTCTATCGAACAATGCTAATCAGTTGCCTTCCGCTGCCGTGCATGATCAGTGCTCCGTAAGGTTCAGGACTTACCAACGTTTTATAGAAGAACTCCGATTCCGCATTGGTCGACCAGAGCCGTTGATAAGCAGCCAACTGAGCCAAGTGCGGGACATACCGCCTATTAACGAAAATAATATGGCCCGTCTCATACCGTTCGCCGTGAAAGCCAATAATTTGTCGGTGTTCCTTCAATCGGTCGATGAACAACAACACATAGCGAAGCCGACGCTACTAAGGAAGCTTGTGTAGAAGTTATCGATGAGCCGACGAATGGGCAAGGTATGCGTCGCAGATTAATCTGTACTCAAATATAACGAACTTCAGCGATTGGCTGTCGGATGTGGCAAAGCTGGTCTGCTCGATGCGGGATAATGAAGTAAGATATCTTAAACAGTGTCTCCCAGTATTGCACATCGCTGGGAGTAGGCGATAACAAAGTAACATGGTGTGCCCTATACCACCGGTTGCAAAAGTTTTGTTGAGTCAGCGGCACGAGATCGGGGTTCTACCGCAAAACGACACTTCCTATGCTTTACATGCCTACAAAGAAGCCATACCTGTCAACGAAGGCACCATAAGCTCCCCTACAAATAATGACGAACGAGAAAGCTCAACTTATGCCCCCAGCAGTGTTTTTTCTTCTCAGAAGGACGTTACTACCAACGAAGGTTTCCTGTTCCGTGTCGTGCCGGTTACGCTTTACGGGCCGAATAAAGCCGTCGACATTTACGCCTTATTCGATGATCTTACGATCTATGTATATCCATGTTGGACGCCGAGCTGATCAACGAGTTTGGTCGCCACACCAACTTGTTTCCTAACTAACCAAGCCCGTTGACATAACCCTTCATGACCTGGTCAGTAACTATTTCCGGACGGAGAGTTTTGGTGTGAGACCGCCGCCACCTGTTGACACAGACGAGAATCGCCTCGCCAGGAGTACTCGGAAAACAAAGACGAAGAGGATCAACCGACGATTTGAAACCGGGTTGCTTTTTCGGAAAGCAACGATATTGCCTGACAGTTTTCCGATGGCCCTCAGACGTCTTGAAGGAATTGAGTGAAAGATGAGGGAGAATGTAGACTTCACTACCACCTACAGGTCAATCGTTCGGAGCCACGTCGAAAACGAAAACGCTCGAAAATTACAACCAGCCGAAGCCGCCGTAAAAAGTCCAAGAACCTGGTAATTGCCACACTCTGGAGTCGTCAACCCTAACCACAGGTGTACGAACCGTTGCCACTAATCCTTTTCAACTTCCGGGAAGGCGCCGTCGCAATATGCGCAGATATCAAGAACATGTTCCACCAAATCTGAGTTCATTGCGAGAACAGGTATGCAAAGAGGTTCCTGTGGCGAGACGTTGACGACTTCGTGGACAGTTTTGAGTCAGAAGAACGTGGAATAGACATATCAATGCAATATCGGGAAATAAATAAAGCTGCTGGTTTTTACATGAGACTTCACGACTCAGGCACTCATCAAAGCATTGAAACACAACAAGCTTGACATACCACCTGAAGAAGAAAGCCTTTTTCGAGCTGAAAAGATTTTGGGCATGTTCTGGCAACTATCCAATGACAATGTTGAGTATAAGCTTCAATTCCAACGTGTGCCCAAAGATGTGCTAGTAGGACTAAGATGTCCAAACAAACGAGAGCTGTTGAGCATAGCTATGTGAGTGTTCGACCCATTGGGATTTTTGAGACCCTTCGTTATTACTGCGAATATAATAATACACAAGGTCTGTATCCTCCCTGAGGAAATCTCCGCATTTTAGAATACATGGCGTGTACAATTGCCAAAAATCGTCGACTTTGCCGTTTCTCGGTTTTATTTTCCTGCCGGGAAGCCTAAGGCTCTACGGCTTCACAACTTCGTTGATGGTAGTGAGGATGCATTTGCCGCCGTTTCATATTGGAGAGTGATACAGGAAGATGGTACAGTCAATATAATCTTTATCTGTGCCAAGACAAGATGTGCGCCGCTGAAAGCGATGACAATACCACGGCTTGAGTTCCAGGCTTCCGTTTTAGGTTCTCGCTTCAGTACGGACGTTATGCTGGAGGGACATTCCGTCAACGTCAGTCGGACGGTTCTGTGGAGCGATTTATCTACGGTAAACAAGTGGATCAACAGCCGGTATCGACGGTACAAGCCTTTCGTCGCCCATAGAATAGCGGAGATATTGGCATCCACTGAGCAGTGAAGCTGGATATGGGTACCATCCAGTGAGAATCCAGCCGATGACGCTACAAGATTCAAGGCATACGTGAACTTTGTCCCATCGTCCCGTTGGCTGAACGGACCGACATATCTACGTAGGGCTCAAGAACGTTGACCAGTGAACACCGCAATATATGAACCCCAAGACCATGAGAAGGAACTACGCCCCAAATACCCCTTGATGGCGGTATGTAGCAGTGTAATAGATCTTAACCGCTTTTCCACATTCAAAAGGCTCTTGAGAACCGTGGCCTGGGTGGAAAGATTCCTTAAACGATGCCGCAGGGTGAATCAAGATGATGAACATGGCGGATTCAGCGGGAAGAGATGACTGCTGCAGTGAGTCTAGTGTGCCAACAAGAGAATTACGGCTGTGAGATAGAAAGGATTCAGTGTAAGAACAAAGCGAATTGCTGGGTCTTACGCCGGATCTCGACAGTGAGGGCCTTCCGCGAATTTATAGACCAATCGGTACCGCTGGCTGGCTCTGCCATACTGCCAAACGACCGATCATTCTACCTTCTCATCATTGTTTCACCAAGCTTTCAAGCACCAACAAGGCTACGATCTGCGAGGTTCACCCGAAGTAATGCGCAGCGTCGTCGCTAACGGCAATACTTGTCGCATCGCCAAGGCTGAGCCAATAATGCTAATAATGGGTCCCTTATCTGAAGACCGTGTGACGCCGTACGTAAGACCATTCACCTGTCTCACGGTGAGAGCCGTACATTTGGAGATAGCTCACGATTTGTCAACGGACGCTTGCATTTCAGCCCTTCCCAACTTTATCAATCGTCTAGGAACACTCTTGCGAATACGCAGCGACAACGGAAAAAAATATAATACTAGTGTAAGGTAGTTTTAAGCGCTGGTTGTATACATTCTTAAACGTTTATTTTTAATTCTTCTACGGACAATAAAAAAAATAAATGAATATCTATATCAACAAAGAAAACAAAAAAAAAAAACCAGTACAAAGGAAGTCAAACATGGGGGGTTGAAGTGTTTTACGCTCGCCTCTCCCTGAGTAAAAGCTCAAAAATTCCCCAACCATCGCTCCCACTCAACCATGGTATAATATTCCAATTACCTTCCAAACAAACTTCCCTCCCCTTCCAAACAAAATTCTCCGAAGATCACGATGTCCCAATGCATAAGTGTAGCAACAACCTCAGCCTCACAACCAAAAGAATCAACCCACTACACAAGCATCTTGCGAATGTTACGGGGAAAAACAAGAGATACTACGCCTACAGACCAAAAAATCAAAGGGGATTTAAAGTAATACTTAGAAATATGCATCCTTCAGCTGACAAAGAAGAAATTGAAAACGAACTCACTGTAAAGGACACCGTGTGATGATTCACAACATGACAAAAATCCAAACCAGAGAACCTCTCACCCTCTTCTCCATAGAATTAGAGGACAATAAAAATAATAAGGAGATATACAGCATCAACACTCTGCTAAGTTGTAAAGTCACATTCGAACCGCCTCGCCCAAAATGGGATACTCCACAGTGTAGATAGTGTCAAAAATATGGACACACACGTAACTACTAGACAGATATTCCAGTTTACGCCTAATGTGCAAAAAATCACAAAGCAATTGATTGCCCTATCAAAGAAAACAAAAACGACATTAAATGTGCCCTTTGTGGCAATAACCATCCAGCCAACTACAAGGGCTGTGATATATATAAAACTTTAATATTACAGAGGTTCCCACCCGTGAGGAATAGACAGATTCCAACGAACTTGGAACCAACTAACGCAATCGCTTAATCACACCGACACCAACACCATCGCCCAAAAAAGGATATTCCACAATGTAGTAACTGTCAAAAATATGGGCACACACGTAACTACTGTACAGATTTTCCAGTTTGCGCCAAATGTGCAAAAAGTCACAAAACAATTGACTGCCCTACCAAAGAAAACAAAAACGACATTAAATGTGCCCTTTATGGCAATAACCATCCAGCCAACTACAAGGGTTGTGACATATATAAAGCTTTAAAATTACAGAGGTTCCCACCCTTGAGGAACAAACAGATTCCAACGGACACGGAACCAATTACGAGTATAACAACGCATTCGCTTAATCCCACCGACACCAACACAATCCAATCATATGCCGAAGCCGCAAAGTCGACTGGACAAAAAACCAAAACACAGAAAAAAGACAACTCTCAGTCCACTGTGGTTACACCCACAGTAACTGAAAACATAACTCCGCCATCATCCCAAAATTTACCGCAAAACCCACCTGTGCCCCAAACAGTACAAGAACATGCCTCAAACGATCTCCTCGAATTGAAGACAATGATAAAACAACTAGTGACACAAATAGCAAACATGATGAATGTACTTACGGTACTGATAACAAAAATTAGCATTTAAACATGAATATGGACGAAATTTAAATTGTTATCTGGAACGCGAACGGTCTACAACAGCACGCAAACGAACTGAAACACTTCGTTAAAGCCAACTCTGTGGACATTCTGCTTATCTCAGAAACACATTTTACAGACAAAAACTACTTTCAGATACCCGAATTCAAAACGTACCAGACAAATCATCCTGACAACAAAGCGTATGGGGGCTCAGCAATACTAATACGACAGAAAATTAAATCGCTAGAGCTCCATAATTACAAAACCGACCATATACAAGCCACCACTATTCAAATTGAAGACTTAAATGGACCACTTAATATATCCGCACTTTACTGCCCTCCAAAACACATAATAACAATAGAAGAAAACAAACAATTTCTATGTACTATAGGAAAGAGATTTCTTGCAGGAGGGAATTTTAATGTAAAGAATACCGACTGGGGCTCAATAATAACAAATAAGAAGACAGAAAATTGAATTGCCCGAGTAGCAAAAAACTGACTGGAGTACATTCAATGGCCTAATGGAATCGGATTTTCTTATAAATATTCCTGATAACATAGAAAGTGCTATCATACACCTAAACGACACAGCGAGTAGATCCACACCTCAACTAAAACTTAAGAAAAATCGGACGTATACCCCGCCACACATTCTAATGAAAATCAAACAAAAACGAAAACTAGGAAAAAAATGGCAAAGCAATAGATCGCCAGAATTAAAAACGAAACTTAACCAAGCCACGAAAGAAGTGAAGGAACTTTCATAAGAATAAATGCCTCAATGAGTACCTTTCAAATCCTCCTTCTGGAAGGCAACAGACAATCTCACATCAACCACCTATCCTCACTCAAAAAGAAGTGGTATAGATCTTACTTAGAAAGAGCTACAACACTAGTGACCTTCTTTGCCAAAACTTTTACAAGGACAAAACTTTGAGAACAGTAATGAAAACATTTTGATTAAACCCACCACTACAACAGAATTAAGGTATCTCATCAAATACTAAACCAAAGCAAAGAAGAGTACTGGCTATGACCTCATAAGGGGACAAATTTTAAAAGGAATACCAGGCCATAGCTTAGTGTTTATAAGAAATAGTTTTAATGCCATATTACGACAGAAGTACTTTCCTAAAACTTGGAGAATTGCTGAAGTAAAAACTATCCCCAAGCCAGGTTAAAATCCAACAAAAGCTAATAACCATCGACCCATTTGCTTATTACTAGTAATTTCAAAGCTATTGGAAAAGATTATACATGCTAAACTTCAACCACTTCTTGACCAAAACAAAATTGTACCCAATCACCAATTCGGATTTAGACAACAGCACTCAACATTCCAACAGATACATCGAATCACAAATAAGATCTCAAGGGACTCAGAAAATAAAAAATATTGTTCTGCAGTATTTCTTGACATACCCAAAGCTCTGGACAAGGTTTGGCACACGAGAGTACTTTAAAAACTAAGCGAAAGAGTACCACAAAACTTGTATCTTTTATTAAAAAGCTATATCGAACAAAGACTCTTCTTCGTGAAGTATAACGACAAATGTTCCAAACTATATATCGTCTCAGCCGGAGTCCCTCAGGGAAGTTTCCTAGACCAGGTGCTTTACTTGATCTATACAGCGAATATGCCAACCCAAACAACACAACATTCGATGCTACCTACTTTCACTGGACAATCATTCCATACAAGCTAACAAAAACCAAACATGTTCAATCCAAAAACTACAAGAGCATCTCGACAACACAATTCAGTGGCTCACAAGATGGGGCATTGAAATAAACGCAGAAAAGAGAGTACATGTGACTTATATACTAAAAAGAATTGACAATTCATCCCCTTTAACAATAAATGAAAGAAACATTAAAACTAGTGATTGCGCCAAGTACATCGGAATGTATATCGACAGTAAATTGACGTAGAAACAACATATTCAAGAAAAGCGTAACCAAGTAAAAGACAAATTCCGAAAATATTACTGGATGCTTGGAAAAAACTCCGGAATATCAATTGACAATAGAGGATAGATAGAGAAAATAAAAGAACTCAGCACCAAGCTTTTTTTTTGTTCATGTTGTGACAGTAACTAAATGTCAAAAGACAGTGGCTAAATAAATAAAAAATAATCACATGTGTGGAATTGGCAAAAAAAAGGGAATGATGAATTATTATGCGCACAGGTTGATGATTCGCCAAATCAAGACAATCGTATTCTGAAATGCCAAAGACTTTTTCACCATCATGCATGGTAAATGGATGGTAAATGTTCGAAACGTTAACCAAGAGTATTGATTTTAGACACAGTTACACGCAATGACGGGTAACCGTGGAGTATTGTAATTCAGATGACACTGCAGAGCATTTCTTCTGTCATTGTCCCGCCTTTGCTCGCGCACGGTGGCGCACCCTTGGAGCCGACGTGGTGTGTGCCGAATCCCTTAGCTCTACATCACCGAAGCTCCTTCAAATTTTTCTCCCGAAAACGGGGAAAATACAGTAATATAAGGTGTCTGTCTGGAGTACAATGGACAAATGTTTGCGTCTGAGTGCTCCAGCGGATAGCAGAAGCCTACAATAAAAAAAAATAGATATTGTAATTCGATGAAGTTCACACGGTAAAGAAAGCGACATGGCTGTGTTTGGTATACCTGATCGAAATAGAAATTACGAAATCACCCAATTTCAATTAGGACGCTATGTCAGAAGTGATGAGCCCTTATGGAGGTTGTTTACATCCCCAATTCATGTTGCTGTCCAACTTGAAAATGTTGAAGGCGTTTATTTTACCGCTGAAAACGCACGGCAACCAGCAGTGACACGACCATCTACGACATTGACCGGTTTTTTTTTTAATTATGTGTATCAGCTGTCTTCGCCAAAACATTGTTGTTCTCAGAAATAGCGCAATGCTATAATTGGGATAAATCGAAAAAAAAGTGTTTCAAGGGCGTAAGCAAGAAAACCCTATCAATGGCTACCCAAATATGTTCTCCATATACGCTTTGGAACGTATTTACACAGTTGATCCCAACAAAACTGAGGGCTTTTTATTTGCGTTTATTGCTGGTCCAATATAATTTGAAAGTCTTAAAATAGTTGATGGACTATTCTGTGCAACAGATCGTGACACGTGTAAACGACTACATCTCCCTAAATATGATTCACCGTGAGAGGTTACCCTTGCCGATGCTGCAGTTTAATCTACTACTCACCAAATAAGGACACTAGTTGCAATAATTATATCATCATGTTTCCCATTATATCCACTCGAACTATGGAGAAATGATCAAGACTTTATGAGGGAAGACATTTTTTTTTTCGACTTTGCGAGATTACGATTGTAACGTATTGGATGCATTTGCTTAAGAAATATTTTAAATGTGAATAATAAACAAAAGCATGCATACGGACATGATAGTGAGTGCTGTTAACAACGAAAGTGGTGCAATGTTTTTTTTGGACGCTCCTGACGGAACTGGTAAAACATTATTGGTTTCGTTGCTACTAGGAACGACACGATGACAAAGGAGGTCGAATCGGTCCACCACCTACTCTGGGCCTGCCCAGCTTTCTGCGCAATCAGGATTCAGTAAGGATGATTGACCTTCTTAATTTTTTAAGAAGCACACAGTGGTTCCACGGGGGATAAAACCCCTCGTAGCAACACATCGGGTCTTTCTGGCCTAAGTGTATTCTTCCCATTCTGGGGAGGCTACGAACCAACCTACCTACTATTATTATTACTGTTATTATTATTAGTATTATTATTGTTACTAATATTTCAATTATCAGTATTATTATGAGTGTTAGTTTTATTAGAGGGCGCCGTGGCGCAGTGGTTAGTGTGTTGGACTCTGACGCACGATGAGCGAGTTCGGATTCCGAATGCCTATTTCGCGGCGTCCCTCCTCGGCGGAGTACTGGCAAAACCTCTGAGTAGTATACTTCCCATGAAAAAGCTTCTCGACTCACGGCGTTCGGAATCGGCCATAAACTGCAGATCTCCTTCACGTGTGTGAAAAATAAATCACACACAATATGGGTGATTGAGAAAAGTTTTGCTCTGGTTAGTCATGGACTCTAACGCCACCAAACAATTATTATTACTATTCTTACAGTCATTATTATTACTATTATTATTTTTTCATCATTATATCCTTTTTACTTTCACCGTTATTATTACCTTGGTTATCACTATCACTATTAATACTATTATTATAGTCAACATTGTTGTTATTATTATTATTATTGCTATTATTATGGTTATTATCTCTATCATTAATATTATTACTATTATTAGTAATACTGTTTAAATTTTTATCATCTTATTACTATTATTATCGTAAATATTAGTCATTTTATTGGAATGATATACAAACATTTTTTGATATTGTAATTATTATTACCGTCATCATTATAATTATTATGTTATTAATATTATAGCATTATTATTAATACTATCATTATTGTCATTGTTATCATTATTCTTATTATTAATTTCATATTATTATAATTAAGATTGCTATTATTGAGAGCACCGTGGTGCAGTGGGTAGTGTGTTGGCCTCTGACGCCGATGACAGGGGATCGAATCCCGACACAGTCATGTCATCGAACGTGTTTTTCACGGTGTTTCTCCTCAGCGGGGTTCTGACAAAACCCCCTGTAGTAAAATTGTCATGAAAAGCTTCTCGAAATTCGCCGTTCGGAACCGGCAATAAACTGTAGGTCCCTTTCACCTATGGGAAAATGAAATCGCACACAACATGGGTGATTGAGAGAAGCTCGGCTCAGGTCCTTCATGGACTGTAACGCCAACATACATACATACATTATTGATAAATTGCGTTTATTGTTGAAGTTATTATTTTTAGTGTTACTATTATTATCACAATTTATAATATTATTATTGTTATTATTGAAATTGTTATTATTTTTGCTATTATCATCACTGGAAACTCTACACTATATGGAATTGTCTTCAAATAACAAAATGTTTGAGAAATAAAATAAAAAAGGTAATTTGTTCTTTTTTTGGTCGACTAGCTTTTTTCTCAACGAACTTCTACGTTCCAACATTTGGCATCCCTTGCGGGGAACCTAATTCTTCTTTAATTTAATTTCGTTTTAAATTGCTTTATTTTACAGCGAAATTCCAACTCAAACCTGAGGAAAAGTTTAAAGTCGAAAAGGAAAACAAAAAAAAAAACGATGGCACTGGTTAAGAAAGAAACCGTCGCAAAATATATTCTAAGCGCCTCTTCAAACACCGTGAAGACAGATAAGGAAAACAGGCTTAAATTGCTGGACCAAGCTTGTAGCAGCCCACAAGGAAATATCGGCAATATCGGAGAACGACAACAACAGCGTTGGGTTGAAAAGGCTACTTTCCGATCACCGGTCCATGAAGACAGAAGCTGCATATTGCGACGCTCCAGGTGAGTTGATTCTCTCTAATCGACGGATTCTCCGTAACTACTAACAGTCCGATAGAAGAAACATCACGTAAATCAAATTGTGGTCAAGGTAATTCAGCAAAGTCACTTTTGCCCATAATTCCTTTGCCCATGTTCGATAGCTCGTGGTTATGGTAATGGTTAACATTCAAGGACATGTTCAGCAGTCGTGTAAAAGACGACAAATCACTCCCAGTTTTTCAACGTCTGTATCTCATAAGAAGCAGTTTGGTAGGCAAAGCGACGGAAGTGTTGGACAGCATACCACTGAGTGATATGAACTTCGACATCGCATGGGAGCTGTTACAGAAGCGTTACAATAATAATTCCGGAACATACATATTCGATCTGCCTTATATGAGTAATGAATCAGCGATGCTGCTACGAAAGCTAACAGATGGAGCGACCAGTTCGATTCGTGCTCCCAAACAGTTGGGATGTCCGACGTCGTTTTGGGATCACTGGGTGGTGTTTTTGCTAAACGAAAAATTGGACCCAGTCACAGTCAAGGCATGGAAATCGTCACTTACATCCACTAATCATATCCCAACACTTGAAGATCTTACTACATTTTTAGATAACCGTCTACAAGGTTTAGAAACCGTTTTGCCGCCTGCAATTTCACAGTTAAGGATATCTAGCTCAAGGTCACTCGGTGTGCAACCAGTTCGCACGCACCACGTCAGTGTTGGCCGTTGTCCTTGCTGCCAAAGGAAACTCACATTGCTCGGTCACCATCGGAGAAACTAAGATTCGTCACATAAAGCAAACTCTGTATCAGTTGTATGAAAACGGATCATGGCCCTGCGGGCTGTCTGTCAATGAACTCATGTCAAAAATGTCGGCAGAAACATCATACAATGCTTCATGACAGCTTATCAATACCATCCAACAAAGTGAATTGCACTCACATCCGTAACAGAAATTTCCACTGCAACAATAAAGACATCAACATGACAGCTCTGGCGCCTTTGCCACCTGTGTTGTCAGCTACGGATCAGGTTGGAGTTCGATCGGTTACAGGACACTTCTTACAACTACGGGCTCTTCTGGATAGTGGCTCCCAAGCATCATCAGTGAGTTTTCAGTACAACAACTACAACTCCGCCGCGAAAGGCCTTTTGTACCTGTTACTGGAGTTGCGGGATCAACAGTTGTTAAGTCAACGGGACTGGCGGAAATATCGGTGAGCTCTCTTTGGGAGCCGGATTTCACTGTCCCCTGTACTGCTCTTATTGCCGCGACTGGGACACCGCGTACCGATGGTGCGAGCTCATTTGCACCCTTTTGAAAAAGTTTTAAGACTCGATCTAGCTGATCCGAAGTTGAATGTATCTGGGATATGATCCTGGGAGCTGACGAGTATGGTTCCATACCCCATGGTGAAACTAAGCAAACATCCATCAATGCTCCTGTAGCACAACGCACTCATCTAGGATGGATAATTTTCGGACGCTTGCCCGAAACGATTCCAAAGTTGGATGCACGAATCTGCGCAAATACTTTTACTGATCTTAATGAACATGAAGAGGTGAGTCCGTCCTTCAAAATGACTCTGGAGGAACTTTATATTTAAAATTTTTGGAAAAAAAACTGCCGCCGTACTAGTTATGGGCTTTAAAAACCTCACTAACCTGGTTGACACTAAACTAGATACCTTCAAACTGTTGCACTATGAACAAGCCCGCTTGGAGAAGGACCACAAAATAAAGGTGCTGTATGAAGAATTCATGGATGGGTACTTAAAACTCGGACATATAGAGTTTGTGCCGCCGTACGATCCTGAGCCGCAACGCGGTTGTTATATTCCGCATCATGGCGTATATAAAGAATCCAGCACAACAACAAAGCTTAGGACCGTTTTCAACGCGTCAAGAAATAACACAGAGGGTATTTCGTTAAATTACTGTCTTCATGCGGGACCTTAACTTCAAAACGATTTGGCAGCTATAATTTTGGAATGGCGCAAACATCGAATCGGATTCATGACTGACATCGAAAAGTTTTATCGGCAGGTTTTGGTGGGACCAGATGATGCGTATATGCCGCGAATCATATGAAAAAATAGTGATAGGCATCCCGCAATTTTTAAGCTACTAAAATGTTCTTCCTACATTTCGATTAAGATTCCTCATACGCTGGCCAAGGATGAAGAGGCATATTTTACTCTTACATGGACGATGGTTTCTATGGAGCACATACAACGAAAGCTGATATATAACTCCAAGACCAACTCCAGCAGTTGCTATGCCGGGGTGGCTTTGTGCTTCAGAAATGGTATTCGAACTCAGAGGAGTTCCTAGAAAATCTTCACATGAATGAAAGGTGATCGTGAAAGTTTCTGTGACCTTAACTTAGATCGACGTTACGCCGCTTAATGGCCCAGTATGGAAAAGGCAGCAGTTGTCAGACCTCGCTAAATTATACGACCCCCCGTGTCTATTGGCCTCAGTCGTGATCACAGGAAAAATGATGGCTCAGCAACTGTGGCTCGCTGGATTTGGCCGGGATGATCCGTTGCCTGAATCATTTCAACAGGATTGTATTAGATTTCGCAGAGAGTAACCTGTATTAAAGTCAAAAGTTTCGAGATGGGTGTCCTCCTTGCCAGATGCTAGCGGCTATCAGTTACACGTGTTCTCTGATGCACCTACTTCTGCCTATGCAGCTGTTGCATATCTTAGAGTCATCACACCGGACGGTGTAAAGGTATCTCTACTGATCGCCAGGATTAAAGTGGCTTCCTTTAAAAAAAATCACTGTACCCCGTTCGGAACTCATCCGAGCCCTTTTCGCCTCAAAGCTTGCGGCCAGGATCCAGAACATGTTGCACATGTCTGCTGGTCGGATTCAAAGACTGCATTAGGTTGGATTCGGTCAAGTCAGTATACATTCATAATCGTATTATCAAAATTCAAGAGTTGACACAACTTGAACCTTAGATGTACGTGCCGCCCAACCCCAATCCAGCTGATGTTGCGTCACGTGGTCTCGATATCTAGTGGGTAGGCCCGCCATGGTTAAGCAAATAAGGAAACGAATGGCCAACACAGCGCTCTATTCCTGTTGAAGATGTCGAAGTCACCGCTCCTCTTGCTACACCGTCTCCTGTCAATGAACCGAAACAGGACATGTTGCACAGTTTGCTCCACAAGAATTCTAACATCTATGACCTGGCAGCTGTAACTGTAGTAAACGACGACCCGTTCTCGCCCGTCAATCATTTGAGAGAGTACTCTTCCGATTCCAGGCTCGCTCTCATCGGTATCCAAAATAAACCTTTCTCCGGGAACAGGATATGCAAGAATCTGCGCACTGCAGAGCAATTCCTTCAGGTGAATGAACCCTTTCTCCTGCGGCTTCTCCGTTTGCAAATCCTGAGACGAATCGCCTGCAACCTGTGCAAAGTCCCAGGAATGACCCTAACTCATAAAGATTCCTCGGCCATGGCCTCTCGTTAACCGCCGAGATTATGTCTTCATCAGCCCCGGCGGCTGACCTGCTCGCGATGGGGGGCGGGCAACAGGTTTGGGGTATGTGAATTTATTTCCGTACAGCTCAAACCTGGCTAACGAAGCGCAAAACCCGTCTGGATGACAAAAAGGAGACCCCATTTGGAGCCAGGTCTAAATGGTGGCAGTATGCGATCGTCTGGTGGCCGGTCTGTCCCGTTCGGCAGCCGGTCGAGCTTTGCCCGAAGAAGTCACGAGAAACCCGGCAGTGGCCTCATGAGCCATTACAGTGGTGGGGGGGGGTTACACGCCATGCTCTAACTGGTGCATGGCGGGGGGGGGGTAAAGGACAACGGCATCGACTTAGGATGGGGACATTAAACGTCTCATCGCTCACAGGAAAGCATCTCGAGCTGGTTGAGGAAGATGCCAGGTATCGGTTAGATATCGTAGGTATCTCTTCGACAGAGCAAAGTGGATATAGAACTGAGGACCTTTGGGACGGGTGGAAACTCAAAAGTCCCAGGCTGGCAAACAGGGTATTGGAGTGGATACTATTAGGAGGGAGAGACGCGATCTTAAAACTCAAGCTTGAAAGATCAACTTTAGCTCTGGTGCAGTTGTATGCACCGAATCTAGAGTCAGAGTATGCGACTATCCTGGATGAAGTTGATGCTGCCCTTTATAGGGTGGTTGAGATGGATTCCTATATCCTGGTGGGGGACTTCAACGCCCACGTGGGTGTGGATGTAACGATACGGGGGAGTGTGATTGGGAGGACCGGTGATCCTCATCAAAACGCGAACGGTTGTTGGTTGTTGTTGGTTCATTATGAACACCTTCTTTTCGCACAAAGCCATTCATAAATATACGTGGAATTGTCGGAGTATTCAACAGTTATCTTTGATAGATTTCTTTGTGGTTACATCGTGTGTGAAACAGGTAGTTTGTGACGTTCGTGTGTTGAGAGGGGCTAAACTGTCAACCAGTCTTGGCGGAAACCCAGAGTGGTTACACGCATACGGTGGGAGAAACTACAGAGCAGTGAGGTGAGGCAACACTTCGCACGACACATATCCGAAAGGTTTGAGCAAATTCCAACTGTTCCATCGCATGTAGAGGAAGAATGGCGACTATTTTCAACAACTGTCATTGCCTCTGCACGTGATGTTTGTGGAGAGAAGCGGCTTGGTGTAGCGGCTGGTGGTGAGAAAAGAACTGCGTGGTTTAAAACACTCGGAGTTCGCGAAGCCATCAGAGAGAAAAAAGGAAGACCTACAGGGACTGGATTCACTTGGGGGACTCTGCTTCCCGTGGCTGGTACACCGTGGCGCGAAGAAATTGCAAATTGGCTGTGCGAGCAGCTAAAGAGCAGTCCTGTAGGAGTTCGGCGAGAAGTTGGAAGGCGACCATAGATCTGAGAAAAAGGTGTTCTGGCAAACTATTCCCCGGCTCAGAGGAAGGAAATTCAACATAATCGAAGGAGTTAAATCAAAGATGTTGTGTTGCTTTCCAATGAGATGAACATCTTACGCAGATGGAGCGAGCACTGTTCGGAGCTGCTCAATCCCGAACTGGGCACTGGGGGGGACAGACCTATAGTCTTGAGTGGGGCAGAGAATAGTCCAACAGTGGAGGAGGTCGTTTTAGCGATTGAATCGCTAAAAAATGAAAATTCCACCAGTGTGGAAGAAGAAATGCTTAAGGGAATGGGTAAAGAGGGAGTATTATGGCCCTCTCGTGTCATTAAAGTGGCCTGGGAACGCGGTGAGACACCTAGTGATTGGCAGATTAGGTGATTATCCCTCTTTTCAAAAAGGGGGATAAAAAAGAGTGCTCCAACTATAGGGGCATATCTCTAAGTGTCCACGTTAAAGTCTACGCTAAGGTGTTGGAGGCGCGTTCTAGAGCTACGGTCGAATCCAGGTTAGGGGATGAACAGGGCGGGTTTCGTCACGGCTGAAGTACAACCGACCAGCTTTTCACTCTAAAAATGGTACTCGAGGAGGCTTGGGAGTACGCCAAACCGATCTACAGCTGCCTTGTAGATTTGAAAAAGGCGTATGTCCGTAAACTCTGCAATGGGATAGACTCTGGGAATGATGATCCTCTGTTGAGGGCCATTCAGTCTCTATAGACAAACTGTTTTGGCGTGATAACGTCTTATAAATCGATGAACACCGGCCGCACGTACGAAAAAGTATGACTCATTGTCACGTTCCGTCTGAGCGAAACAAACGATAGAGAGGCATCTATTTAAAACAACATATATACGTATACTGAATTAATTGTCATTGAAGTCAGTGCTGGCCGTGCGGGCTAAGTCATTGAACAGAGTAATCTCGCCACGGGTGTTCGAATCCTCGGATTGGAGTTTCATTTTCTTTTTGGATAGTGAATTCTTTTTTGACGTGATAACGTCTTATAAATTGATGAACACTGGCTACACGTACAAAACAGTATGACTCATTGTCACAATGAGCAAGCGAGTGCGCGAAACAAGCGATAGAGAGGCATCTATTTTGCCTATGGGTAAGAAATTTTGTTTGCATACTTGCGGGCATGAAAAAATTGTGCTATGGCGTATGCATACTTTTAGGAGTAATCAGTAATCCAGGTGATACCTACACAAATGCATACACCCTAATTCTGTTCTTAGAGGACAAATACGATTCTGAAGAATTAGTGTGAAAAAGTCTGGAGTTTGTATGTTGGATATACATATATGTACATATACATACATATGTATGTGCCCATTTCCAAATCGAAAAAAATCTTCACAGCCAATTATCATGTACGCGTGCGTTTAATAATTGCTCGTTGGGTAGCGCACACTCACGAGCAGCTCATGACTGTTTGCGTTTCCTTACCAAACCACAACACTGTCCGAGCAATCTCAGATGTATCGGCTCTCGTCCGAATATCGTAATCAAGCAGCGTCGGGTGCGGTTAGTATTTACATGGTGGACCGCTTGGGAACGCCGCGTGTTGTTCATTTTTCATCAATGTTTTCTAATGAATTTATCACGTAAAATAATCGTTCGTAAACCGACTTTACAGACAACCAACATTTTTTTTTATTGAAACTCGTTTTCTCAAATAGGTAAAACAGTACATAGTATTTTATAATAGAAGGGACTAGAGGCGAATGATCCTTCTATTTAATATTTTAAATCAATATGTGTTTAATGAGATGAGATGTGGGGTAGAGTCAGAAGATAAAATTAATGGATAGACTATTTTACAGAAATGAGCAAATTATTTTAAAAGTATTTAAAGAAAGAGTGAACAAGTTAGGCGATTAAATACATACGTAAATAAAGGTGAAAAGTAGTAAGGATAATATCAATGTGAATATTATTTTATTTATTTAACTGAGAAAGGTTTTGGCTGTAGCTCTACATACTAAAAAGGAATATCTTTAATTCTTTAAGAAATAGTTTGGGTTGACTAATTTAGTTGGTAACCTATTAAAAAGCCTTGCAACTTGGATTTTTTAGAAATCGCCATATTGTTAATTCTAAGGTTAAAATTATGTATCTGAACTCCTTAGGTTCGCACTATATCCGCTTGAATGAAAAATATCTCAAGTACCTTAAAAATATAAAGATGCTGCAGTGGAAGTATACGTAAAGCTAGAAAAGGAGGCCAGCTATGGGAAAGTGGGCTCAGTCTACAAATTAAACTAATTAGTTTTTTTTTGAGTTACAGCAAGAGCTTCAGTCGTATTACAGTAGGCATTACCCCCACTAGTGATAACATACTTTAGCTTATAGTGCGCAATGCCGTAATAGAACATGAGCAGTATTTTTTTTTTTTTTTTTTGGCGCAGTAATCTCTTAGAAGGTACATTTCATGTGTAACAGATAGCATATATTGTTTTAGCTCTTCAACGTGAGCTTTCCAGGTCATATTTTTATCTATTGTGTATGTGTATGTTGGCGTTACAGTCCATGAAGGACCTGAGCCGAGCTTCTCTCAATCACCCATGTTGTGTGTGATTTCATTTCTCCCATTGGTGAAAGGGACCTCCAGTTTATTGATGGTTCCGAACGACGAATTTCGAGAAGCTTTTCATGACAATTTTACTACAGGGGGTTTTGTCAGAACCCCGCTGAGGAGAAACACCGTGAAAAACACGTTCGAGGACATGGCTGTGTCGGAGTTCGATCCCGTGTCATCGGCGTCAGAGGCCAACACACTACCCACTGCGCCACGATGCTCTCATTTCTATTTATTTCTATCTATTAACAAGCCTAAACATTTTTAGTTCTCAACCCCTTGAGCCTTACAGCAGTTTGAAGTGCACGCTAAATTTTCGTTGTAGTTATATTCACCACACGTATGGATAGATAAAGACAGTTTTTGGTTGGAGCTTGTATGGAAGATGGCGTCACAGTCAAGTGGAAGATACCCTTTTGAACTACATCGTATGCCTAATTTTGCTGCTCATTAGTAGGTCATATTTGGTGAACCATTGCCCTAAGATATTTAAGTCCATGTGTAGCTGTATTCAGAGTTAAAGATACTTTTATTGTCATAGGTTAATGTCATATCATCAGCAAAGGCAGTAATCCTGCTACAAAGAGTTTGGTGGAACAGTGAATTAACGTATATTAAAAACAATAGTGGTCCCAACTGAACCTTGCAGAACACCAATTTTCATTTGTAACTGGTTATTGAAGATTTCACCCAGTTTTACTCTCTGAGTTCTACAAGATAAACACGATGAGAACCATTTGTGAAACGTACCTCTTGCCCCAGCCTTGTGTAACTTACTTAGTAGAGTGTCATGATTGAGCATATCAAAGGCTTTGGTCATATCTATAAACAGTGTCATATTATGATTGTCATTATTGAAGCAATGGTGAACTTTGGTCCACAACTTGAGAATAGCATCTTCAGTTGATCTTACTTACTTACTTATCAGGCCAGCGATCCATGGAGGATCTGAACCGAAGCTATAGCTGCCTTCCATCCTTGACGGTCCCGGGCACGCTGCTTCCAGTTGTCAAGACCAAGATGTCTTACATCCGCGATTACTTGGCCTTTATACCGGAGGTTCGGTCTTCCTCTTCTTCTCGAACCAGGAGGCTCGGAGTCGAAGACCCTCTTAGCTGGAGCGTTGATGTCCATGCGCTCGATGTGGCCGAGCCAGTGTAGTCGACGGATCCTTGCCTTCCGGACTACATCCACATCTTGGTACAGCTCGTAGAGTTCGCGGTTGTGTCTTCTTCTCCATTCACCTTCCTCACAGACAGGACCAAATATCCGCGCAGAATTTTTCTTTCGAAAGAACCCAAAATCCGCTCCGCTGTCCTGCTTGTCGTCCAGCTTTCGGCTCCGTACAGCAAGACTGGCAGAATGAGCGTTTTGTAAAGCATGACTTTGGTCTTTCGAGTGAGGAGTTCAGTTGATCTACCTTGTCGAAAACCGAACTCTTCATTATATTTTATTTAGGAATGACACAATACGAACTTTCATCAACTTTTCAAATAATTTACAAAAGGTTGGAAGCAAAGAGATAGGCCTATATTGGCTTAATAAATTTCTATTTCCTTTTTCAGCACTTTTTAATGCAGATGGGAAGATACCACAATTGACACTTAAGTTGAACAGGTGACTTATTTGTAAATCGAAAAACGATTCTTATAAGACCTTCTGCGAAGAGATCATGTCCCTGAGTGCGAATGGCAAGTTGGTTAAATTCCCCAAACGGAGAAAACCGACAAATCTGGATGCATTCAGAAAATCTGATTATACCTTTACTGAGTCTAAAGCGGAAACTCTTAGTTTACTGCTTCAGACTCCCGTAAAATCAGATCGCCATCGGCTCATTGCACACTTCTTCAAGCGTAACAGCAACTGAAACGATGAAAACAACTCGGCGCAGCTGGTATGGACAAGCACGGAGAGACTGGTAGAATCGCACGTGCGCAAAGTTGCCCTTTGAATGCATCCTCTTTCGGAGATGCAACATGCTTATCGGCTCACAAAATCCTTCGAGACTGCGCTTCAAAACCTACCGTATTCGTGGGAACAAGATTCCTAGTATCAATAATTACTAATTAATGGAAAGAAACAGTTAAGAACTCTCTCTCGAATCAGTGGCATACGCACTAAACGCCGTGGCCGCTGACAGAGAGGGAGAGTTTAATATAAGGGGATCCAATGTGTTAGACGAGGACATCTCCATGGATTTAGAGGAGAAATTATTCCCTAATTCTGAAGAGACAGTCTAGGAAAATGTGTTACGGAAAAAGGATGCCAAGAAGGCTATCTCAAGGTATGCTGAGGCTTAATGAGTACTTCAGTATTCGAAGTGGGTGTGTGGGGTGCGCATTATCAAATCGTAGAACTTACTTATTTAACGTTTCATTATGAATTGCCCAGTGTGTTCACAAAAAAATGATCATAATTGCGTAACGGAAATAAGTTGCAAAATAAGTACTTTCACTATTCTTGTGTGAAATGAGGGCGCCCTGGCGCAGTTGTTAGTGTGTTGGACTCTGGCGCACGATGAGCGAGCTCGGATCCCGATAACACCAACGCCATCGAATGTATACTTTGCGACGTTCCTCCTCGGCGGAGTACTGGCAAAACCCCCCGTAGTAAACTTGCCATGAAAAAGCTTCTCGATTCACGCCGTTCGGAATCGGCATTAAACTGTAGGTCCCTTTCACCTGGTTGAAAAATAAATCCCACGCAACATGGGTGATTGAGAGAAGTTTGGCTCTGGTCCTTCATGGGCTGTAACGCCACCAAAGAAGAAGAAGATGTATTAAAAGTATCTATTGATATTAATCATGAGATCCATGTCTTTGTATGTGTTTACAGACTGCATATGTATGTATGTATGTTGGCGGTACAGTCCATGAAGGTCCTGAGCCGAACTTCACTCTCAATCACCCATGTTGTGTGTGGTTTCATTTTCCCGTAGGTGAAAGGGACCTACAGTTTATTGCCGGTTCCGAACGGCGAATGCTCTCGACAGAGCATATGTTTTATTTTAATAAGTTCATAGAAGAATTTGCTGGTCTACTTGAAAGTGAAAAACATAAAATTTAATAGTAATAGATTTCAATATTAACATTCTAGAAAGTAGTGAAATGGTGTCGAATTATATGTCAATGCTAGCTTCTCATGGCCTTACAAGCTTTGTCAATGAACCAACAAGAACTGTCTCTTGTAGTTATTTAGATCATGTGTATGGACGGGTTTAAAATTGCTTCATTTGGCAGTTATAAGAAATGTGTCTTAGATCTTATGATTACTGACCACTCTATGACAGGGCTTTTGTTTAGCATTTCCAATAACAAGTTAAATACATCCAATTCCAAGAAAAAAAGCAAGTTATTAAAGATTGACTATAGTAAGATTAAACACAATCTTTTTACTGAGTTTTGGGATGATGTTTACTATTGTTCAGATCCTTTAACGTCATATTCAATGTTCATTGCTTCCCTGAAGAATCATATCCTCAATTGTTCCTCTAGTTTTAGTTCGCAAAATTTCTCCTGAAAGGCTGAAACCTTGCATTTCTACGTACATATTGAAAAAAGTAAAGACCAAAAATGAACTTAGAATTAAACTCCGCAAGTACCCAGCAAATCTTAGATTAAAAAGTAAATATAAAAAAATGTGTATGAACTAAAAAGGGAAATACCAATTTGTCGGGATAATTACTATAGTTCTCGATTCAATTCTGCTAGAGGAAACCTAAAAGTCATTAATCTTTTAGTTATTAATATTTTGAATAAATGCTCAGCCACTAAGAAACCGACCGTTCTTCGTGTCAATGATTATGTTGTCTCTGACAAACCGGTTATTGCTGATGCTTTTAATAATTATTTTACCAATATAGCTACCAACTTGCAACCAGATTCCATTCAGCCTCTTTGTCCCAGCTGTTTGTCAAATAAAGACCCGATTTCTTGTAACAGTTTCGTCTATGTACCCATAACTCCACTTGAAATTTTAAAAGTAGTGGGAACTTTAAATAATACTAATTCTTGTGGTGGTGATGGCATTTCAAGCTTCTATTTTAAAAATGTTGCGTTATATTTAATAGACGTTCTGTCTTACATTTTTAATCGCTTTATGTATGAAGGGGTTTTTCCAAATTAACTTAAGTGTGCGTATGTTATTCCGCTATATAAAAAGGGCTCTACTGTAGAAATGTGTAATTATCGACCTATCTGTCTTGTTCCAGCCTTAAGCAAAGTATTCGAAAAGCTTATAAAAAACAGGATAGTGAGTTATCTCCTCAAAGCTAAGTTTTTTAATCCATCAAAATTTGGCTTCCAAAAAGGTAAATCAACCGAGGATGCACTCTTAAAATTTTGTGGTAATGTGATGTCTAACCTAGATAATAAGAAGGCTACTGCTTGTCTTGTTATTGATATCACTAAAAACTAGTCTAAAACTAAAACTAAAAAAAAGTCGTACACCTTAAGAGTATACTTGAGGAAAAGGGCATTCCCCTGCTCTCCGATTTGGAAAAGGAGAAGCTCGGATTGGCCGAAGAGGTGATTGTTAAAGATGCCCTAATAAGACCAACAGCTGCAAAAACACGATCAGCGAAAGCACAAGGAAGAGCAAGGGTGAAAAAGACGTCAAAAAGCCCCCCACGGGGAATAAGCGACGGGACGGGCCATCTGGATCGTAACCGATAAGGAGGGTTCCAACTGTACTCGGACTCAAGGCACAGGTGGAAGCTTAAATACCAAAGGCATGAAAAGGATCGTAGCCGCTAAGGCGGGTCCTAATAAAGCAACCCCTACCGTGGTCGATACGACCGGTAAAGGCAGACCAGAAACCGTGCCCGCTGCCAAGAGAAGGGAAGGTTTCTTGGCGAAGAGGGTGAGATCCCAGGAAGAAGCCAACAACCCAAGGCCAAGATGAGTGTACTGGATGTAGGTATTGAGAAAAGTGAAATTCTCGGCTTTCTCAAGGCACAAAATCCGGCGATCCCTATGGAGGACTGGAATATAGTCGCGCTTGAAAGCAACGAAGACAGTACCAAAGGTATGATCTTGGCTATCGAGTGTCCACCGGAAATTTTGAAAAGGAAGAGGCATATGCGCTTATTCTTGGGAGCGGGTGAGTTTCCCTTGACATTCACGAAAAAGGCCGGGGCAGAACAGCTCCTGCTGTTAAGGAGTGTACTACAAAAAATTAAGGTAGTGCAAATAAACCTCCAGCACAGTAAACCGCATCAGCTAACCTAATGCTGCTTCTCAACAAGGAGCAGCGTGATCTGGCCCTAATCCAAGAACCTTCATAATCGGTTTAAAGGTCTAGGGCCATCAAAATACAGACTGGCAAAGTTAGATATTGTATCATTGCTAAGAAAGAACTCCACGTACTAATGCTAACCAATTTCAGCTCGGGTGACCACACGGTGGTGGAAGTTGCGGGAAAGGATGGTGCCCTTACGATAGCGTCGGTTTACCTACTCCACGACTAAGGCACGGACGTCTCGTCTGAGAAAAGAAGAACACTGGTCTCAATGACCAAACAGGGTAAGAGGAACTTGGGGTAGCTCTAATACTAGTAGTAAGGGTGAGGCTTTGTTCAGTTATGTCCTGAATACTCACCTAATTTTGTGTAATGTGGGCCAACTTTTATTACTAATAATAAAAAAGAATTTCTAGACATAAAACTTTTAACTGGTAACGGTACTGCAGACGTTTCAAATTGGAGAGCATCTGACAAGGCATCACTTTTTGAGCATGGTTGGATTCTCTTCGACTTACATTTCTGTATGCCGGAGAAGAATGTCTTTCGAAACCCGCGGAAAGTGGATTGGCAGAGGTTTAATATGGAGCTGTGTAAGATCCTTAGCCCCAACCCCAACTTTACGAAAGACAAAAAGCTGAACCGGTCCTTCGAGAAGGCATTTCCTACCGGGCAACCCAGTAAAAGAAAACACCCACCATGGTGGAATGCTAGAAGAGTAGAGCGGCTACGTATCTCTAAACATAGCTGGAACCTCGTAAAAGAAGGGACCACCGAATGGTCAACCTATAGAGATAATATTAAGGGGCTCAAGAGACAAACTAGATTCGCCAAGAAGAACATCCGGAGAAGCTTCTGTGGCTCTATTGGATCGTGTACGGATGCGAATCGTCTGAGAAAGGTCCTCGCCATAGCTTCCTTGCAGATGTCCTCTTTTAGGAGATCTGGTAGTACTTGGATAGACCCAAATGAGAGCGTACTCGATTCCCTATTGAATTCCTGCCTGTGAAAATGCAGGAAATTTGAATTTAGCAGACACGCACAAGCGTAGAGGGAAGTTAGGGTAATTTTCATATCCAAGTCGGGTAAAGTCAACCATGCTACTGCAAATGACTATAGACCTATTAGTCTATCCTCCTTCCTTATGAAAACGCTGGAATGATTAATAGACATGTACGTAAGGGATGAGATTGGTGACAACTATCTATCACAATCACACAACGTGTACATAAAGTGAAAATCGGTAGATAACTGTTCTTTACAAGGTAGTCTATATGATAGAAAGGGCACTCAGTATCAAGGAATTTACTCTAGGTGTCTTTCCAAACATTGAGGGTGTCTTTAATAACGTCAGTACTGAGGCAATAGTTTCCAGCCTTCATATGGCTCAAGTAAACTCGGGAATATGCAGTTGGATTGGGCAGGCAAATTCTGAGTACTCGTATTATAAGCTCGGCGATGGGTGGAGTAAGTGAAAAGCTAAAGGTAGGTGGGGGTACAGCACAAGGTGGCGTTCTACCACCGTGCCTTTGGTTCCTTGTGGCGGTTGGAATGGCTAAAATTATAGAGGCAGATGGTTTTAACATCACAGCCTATGCCGACGACATTGCCATTCTGATATCTGGAAAGTTTCCGCAGGTCCTCACCGAAAGACTAAGTTATGTACTGTTGTCAGTTGAGTAAGTGAGTCAAGGGCCGAGGCCTGGAAGTAAATCCGGCGAAAACCGAGATAGTCCTCTTCACAAGGAAATGATTTATACCAAGGATATCTGCCAAAAATCTTGGCATAATACTAGATCCCAAGCTCAGCTGGAGGGAAACATTGATGAAAGGACCAAAAAAGCATACGTAACACTATAATCGAACAGAGTGGCTTTTGGAAAGGCGTGGGGCCTCAGACCGAAGATGTTATATTGGTTATACATTGCGGTGATAAGACCTATTCTAGTCAATGGTTCGGTTGTGTGAAGAAGAAGAAATGCCATCATCAAAGTGTGTCAAAAGTTCAGAGGGCAGGTTGCCTGGCGGTGACGGGATCTATGAAACCCACACCAACGGCAGCTCTTGAAGCAATGCTGAACCTCCCACCCTTGGACATACACAGCGAGAGCATCACAGCCAGGATTACGCTAAGACTAACGGAATGCGTTCTCTGGACTATGCTTCAAGCGGAGTAAAAAAGAAGTATGGAGAGGACTTTATAACGAGAATATACACGGAATAGCCACCTATGTAGATCAACAGATTTAACTCTCCTAGATTTTTATGCATGGAGATTCATGAATAATGATGTTTACGAAGTGGAAATAGGATCTATGGAACTGAAACAACGGATTGAAGTCGCTGGAGCCAAATTAAGAGAAAATTTGTCAAACATAATCTTATGTGTAGCTGTTAGAAAGAGATGCAATCCTTGTTTTCTACACAATGGGGATCATATTGAACACTTGATTAAGAAATAATTCAAAGGTGCGGTCACGTAAGAGCTAAAAAAAGGGTTTTCGTAGAAAAAAGTTGTTTTCGTTATTTTTTTAATTTTCTCAGAAAGTACAAGATATTCTAGCATTCTGTTTTTGACTTAGACTTAATAGTACTTAATTCACACAGGTGAAAGGGACCTACAGCTTAATGCCCATTCCCAACGGATTAAATCGAGAAGCTTTTTCAAGGCAGGTTTTCTACGGGAGGTTTTGCCAGTACTCTACCGAGGAGGGACACCGCGATATAAACATTCGATGGACATTGGTATTATTGGGATTCGAACTCGCTCATCGTGCGTCAGAGTCCAACTCACTAACCACTGCGCCACGGTGCCCGGTACTGTATACTAAGACAGCTTTATTTACAAAAATAAAAAAGGTGGTCTTGTTGCGACCCGTAAGGCCCACACGACTAACTTCCCAGTGGGAAAAATGGAAACACCAATTTCATTTAATTTTTTTTTTTTTTCATTTTTAACCGCCGACGCAAAAAGAGGGGTGTTATAAGTTTGAGGTGTCTTTGTGTCTGTCTGTGGCATCCTAACTCCTGAACAAATAGACCGATTATAATACCTTTTTGTTTTTTTCTAGACGAGTAATGGGTAATGTTTCGGTTCTCGTTCGATCACCGCAATCAACCAGCATCGGGTGCGCCCAGAACTTAGAAGGGGGACCGCTTGGGAACACCGCGTGTTGTTAATTTTTCTTTGCCTATTTTTTAGTTATTTAATTTCTAACAAAAAACAGCTGCACCGATTTTACTGAACACTTATTCGGTACCCCCTGGAGTGGGCCAGTAGTGTTAGATAAGAAGAAGGATGGAAGTACCCGATTCTTCGTGGACTATAAAAAGCTAAGCGACGTTACAAAGAAAGACAGCTATACAGTGTTGGCCAAAACTAAAGCACGGGATGATATTCCTTTGTATAAAACTAAAGAAAATTAAAAAAATTTACGATAACTTTTGAGTTTTTATTTTTTTCTAACCAAAATATATTTAAACTTCAATTTACAACTGACATTTCTATTAATACTCTTAACCTATTTAAATAAAAACAAATCAAACAAAAATTCATCAAAAAGTAGCTGGACAAAACTAAAGCACGGGCACCCTTTAATGGAAACAGTTAACCCGTGTTTATTTAATCTTAGCATTTGTATCGAATTTACTGTTTTTTTTTTTTTCTAAAGCATGATCCGAACAATAGAAAGAGTTAGTAATTGCATGTCTCGTGCGGTGTTATTCAGTGGTAGTGCAATTAAGAAATAAAATAAAAAAAGTGAGAAAATGGCGCGAAATAACTATTCTCAGCAATTAAAAGAAAAAATAGTGTCCGATTTTAATAATGGTGAATCAGTGGTGCACATCGGAAATAAACTTGGTATAAGCCACACAGTGATTTCGCGCATAATTAGTCGATTTCGTACTCGGGGAACTGTCAAAACGGTTCATAGTGGCGGTAGACCCCGAAAAACGACTAGTTATGACGATAGAATGATAATTAGAGTGATCAAAAAGGACCCCTTCAAATCATCTAGATGCATAAGGGACGAATTAAGTCTAGAGGTCTCAAGCAGGACGATACGGAAAGAGCGGTTGATGGTGGCTTAAAATCATATCGACCCATAAAAAAGCCATTTATTTCTGGGAAAAATCGACGAGCAAGACTTGAATTTGCGACGGTACATTTGAACTGGACGGTGGCTAAATGGAAAACGGTACTTTTTTCAGATGAATCTAAATTTAATTTAAAAAGCTCTGACGGATTTCGGACAGTTCGGAGACCAAAGGGAGAACGCCTAAATCCTCGCTTTATAAAAAGCACAATAAAGCACGGGGGAGGCAATATTATTGTCCGGGGATGTTTTTCCAGCCAAGGAGTCGGGCCAATTCACAGGGTAAATGGTAAAATGGATCGTTTCATGTACCGAGAGATTCTTCAAAACGTCATGCTTCCTCATGCAGAGGAGGATATGCCGTTGCGATGGATCTTTCAACATGATAACGATCCCAAGCATACAGCTAACTGTGTTAAGAATTGGCTTTCTGAAAGCCATATTAACGTTATGAAATGGCCAGCACAATCGCCTGATCTCAACCCCATAGAGAATCTATGGGAGATTGTAGATCGGCGAATCGATCGCACTAATTGCCAAAATTTAGACTCCTTGTTTCACCAAACACAAATTGCCTGGAATAACATACCCCAGACAATAATTGATAACCTTATTGACTCTATGCCTAGACGCTGTGCTGCAGTTATCCAAAGCAAGGGTTACGCCACCAAATATTAATAATAAATTATAATATTAATTTTTTACTCGTAAATTTAAGATCGTGCTTTAGTTTTGTCCAGCTACTTTTTGATGAATTTTTGTTTGATTTGTTTTTATTTAAATAGGTTAAGAGTATTAATAGAAATGTTAGTTGTAAATTGAAGTTTAAATATATTTTGGTTAGTAAAAAATAAAAACTCAAAAGTTATCGTAATTTTTTTAAATTTTCTTTAGTTTTCTACAAAGGGATATCATCCCGTGCTTTAGTTTTGGCCAATACTGTATTTCACCGAGAATCGACGACATTTTGGACACACTATCTGGTGCAAAGTGGTTCTTGCCGCCGAACTTGCAAAGTGGATACTGGCAAATAGAGTTTGATCACCGAGAAAAGGAAAAGATCGCGTTCACCACCGGGGAGAGTTGTATCAATTCTCTGTGATGCCTTTCGGCCTTTGCAATGCGCCAGGTACCTTTGAAAGACTCATGAACCGGGTACTAAGAGGACTTCACTGCAGGACTTATCTCGTCTATCTGGATGACATGATTGCCATGGGCAAGGACTTCGACGATCACATAAGGAAGCTTGAAGAGGTACTTGGACGTATTAAGGCAGCTGGACTGAAATTGAGCCCGAAGATATGTTCGCTCTTCCAAAATGAAGAGAAGTACTTGGGACATAGGGTGACTGCAGAAGGAGTCCATACAGATGAAGACAAAATTTCGGCGGCTAAGGAATGGCCACAGCCGAAGGATCTTCTTCGGCTCATGCCAACAGTTTGCATGAGCTCATCAAAAAGAATCGTTCACCTGAAGGATTGTTCTGTCCCAGGAGGAAAGTTTGTTTTGGATACCGATGCAACCGGACACGGAATCGAAGGAGTACTTTCTCAAATGATTGACGGGCGAGAACGGGTCATCGCTTACTTTTGTGGGATCATATCGAAGCCGGAAAGGAACTACTTTGTGACGAGGAGGGAGCCTTTAGCCGTGGTTGACTGTGTCTAGCACTTCCACAAATATTTCTATGGCCGAGCTTTTCATTTTAGGACAGACCACGCAGCGTTGAGATAGCTGCTTCAGCTCTAAAACCCGGAAAGCCAACTTGCTAGATAGATAGAGAGAATCCAGAGATATGACTTCAGTATCGAACATCGGACGGGAAACAGTCATGGTAACGCGGATGCCTTATCGAGGCGACCTTGCGCCGTTAAATGCAAGCATTGTTCACGTGCGGAAACTAACCAACCAAGTCACTGACATCCGTCGTTTTCATGTGCTATCAGTAGATTCCTGAGGGCATGGGCTCGGACATACAGGGTAAAGTTGTTGATTGCTCTCAACCTGGCGAGATGCCAGCAACGATCCCTGTTTAAATGCCCGGGTCAAGTTGACATACGGCCTCCTCGCGGCGCCCTCTGGATAGCCTCTTCAACAACCGTTGGGAGGTAAACACACGTATGCAGCGAAAAAAAACCCCGACCAGAATGGCGGTTGCGCGGCGGGCTAACAATCCGCCCACGTAAAAAAACCCAAAGTTATGAATGAGCAAGATGCCTCAGATACACGGACGGATACTCGACGACGACAACGCACGAAAAAGGAACACGATTTGCGAGTATGCTCCTGGAATGTCAGAACCCTGTACACTCCCGGAGCTGCTCATAAACTAGAAGGAATCCTCACGCAGTACAAGGCGGATATTACTGCGGTCCAGGAAATACGCTGGATAGGAAACGGTATGATTAGGAAGAAAAATTGCGACATTTATTACAGCTGTCACAAAAGGTTGCACTTACTGGGATGCGGATTTGTCGTGGGAAAGCGGTTAAGGTCGAAGGTCATCGACTTTAAACCTATAAGTGATCGCCTGGCTGTGATCCGCATCAGAGGCAGATTTTATAACATCAGCCTCATATGTGCACACGCCCCTACCGACGAGGCTGAAGACCCTATCAAGGAGGACTTCTATGACCTCCTGGACAACGCCTACGAAGCTTGTCCGGAGTACGATGTAAAAATCGTGCTCGGGGACTTCAACGCCAAAATCGGAAAGGAAAACACCCTTGGCGGAGTGATCGGAAAGCACAGCCTCCACGATACAACAACAGATAACGGCTTCCGACTCGCTGACTTTGCGACAGCTCGTAATGCGGTGATAAGTAGCACAAGAATCCACACAGCAACCTGGCGATCTCCGGACGGTCGAACCGCCAACCAAATCGACCATGTTCTCATTGACGCAAGGCACGCGTCAAACATCCTGGATGTGCGAACATTCAGAGGGGCAAATGTCGACTCTGACCACTTCCTCGTAGCAGCAAGATTCAGAGCTCGACTGTCCAATGTCAGAAAGCTGCACCAGCCCATCAGGAGGAGGTTCGACATTGGGCGCCTGAGCACACCGGAGGTTGGCAGAGTCTACAGGGAGCAGCTGAGCGAAAGACTCTACGGTATGCCTACGTCGAACACAAATGCCAATAATATGTGGCTGCATTGCCGCTCAGCCATTTAGGAAGTAGCCGAAACCACCTTAGGATACCTACCACCCCCGACAAGAAACCCGTGGTATGATGGCGAGTGTGAGCAGAAAAAGGCTCACACTCGCCATCATACCACCGCCATAAATATAAAAAAATGTGTATGAACTAAAAAGGGAAATACCAATTTGTCGGGATAATTACTATAGTTCTCGATTCAATTCTGCTAGAGGAAA
The DNA here is from genome assembly GCA_951905685.1 of Eumerus sabulonum. NCBI lineage: Eukaryota > Metazoa > Arthropoda > Insecta > Diptera > Syrphidae > Eumerus > Eumerus sabulonum. The sequence continues at coordinate 76,918,802 of OX645060.1, forward strand.
CCTAAAAGTCATTAATCTTTTAGTTATTAATATTTTGAATAAATGCTCAGCCACTAAGAAACCGACCGTTCTTCGTGTCAATGATTATGTTGTCTCTGACAAACCGGTTATTGCTGATGCTTTTAATAATTATTTTACCAATATAGCTACCAACTTGCAACCAGATTCCATTCAGCCTCTTTGTCCCAGCTGTTTGTCAAATAAAGACCCGATTTCTTGTAACAGTTTCGTCTATGTACCCATAACTCCACTTGAAATTTTAAAAGTAGTGGGAACTTTAAATAATACTAATTCTTGTGGTGGTGATGGCATTTCAAGCTTCTATTTTAAAAATGTTGCGTTATATTTAATAGACGTTCTGTCTTACATTTTTAATCGCTTTATGTATGAAGGGGTTTTTCCAAATTAACTTAAGTGTGCATATGTTATTCCGCTATATAAAAAGGGCTCTACTGTAGAAATGTGTAATTATCGACCTATCTGTCTTGTTCCAGCCTTAAGCAAAGTATTCGAAAAGCTTATAAAAAACAGGATAGTGAGTTATCTCCTCAAAGCTAAGTTTTTTAATCCATCAAAATTTGGCTTCCAAAAAGGTAAATCAACCGAGGATGCACTCTTAAAATTTTGTGGTAATGTGATGTCTAACCTAGATAATAAGAAGGCTACTGCTTGTCTTGTTATTGATATCACTAAAAACTAGTCTAAAACTAAAACTAAAAAAAAAGTCGTACACCTTAAGAGTATACTTGAGGAAAAGGGCATTCCCCTGCTCTCCGATTTGGAAAAGGAGAAGCTCGGATTGGCCGAAGAGGTGATTGTTAAAGATGCCCTAATAAGACCAACAGCTGCAAAAACACGATCAGCGAAAGCACAAGGAAGAGCAAGGGTGAAAAAGACGTCAAAAAGCCCCCCACGGGGAATAAGCGACGGGACGGGCCATCTGGATCGTAACCGATAAGGAGGGTTCCAACTGTACTCGGACTCAAGGCACAGGTGGAAGCTTAAATACCAAAGGCATGAAAAGGATCGTAGCCGCTAAGGCGGGTCCTAATAAAGCAACCCCTACCGTGGTCGATACGACCGGTAAAGGCAGACCAGAAACCGTGCCCGCTGCCAAGAGAAGGGAAGGTTTCTTGGCGAAGAGGGTGAGATCCCAGGAAGAAGCCAACAACCCAAGGCCAAGATGAGTGTACTGGATGTAGGTATTGAGAAAAGTGAAATTCTCGGCTTTCTCAAGGCACAAAATCCGGCGATCCCTATGGAGGACTGGAATATAGTCGCGCTTGAAAGCAACGAAGACAGTACCAAAGGTATGATCTTGGCTATCGAGTGTCCACCGGAAATTTTGAAAAGGAAGAGGCATATGCGCTTATTCTTGGGAGCGGGTGAGTTTCCCTTGACATTCACGAAAAAGGCCGGGGCAGAACAGCTCCTGCTGTTAAGGAGTGTACTACAAAAAATTAAGGTAGTGCAAATAAACCTCCAGCACAGTAAACCGCATCAGCTAACCTAATGCTGCTTCTCAACAAGGAGCAGCGTGATCTGGCCCTAATCCAAGAACCTTCATAATCGGTTTAAAGGTCTAGGGCCATCAAAATACAGACTGGCAAAGTTAGATATTGTATCATTGCTAAGAAAGAACTCCACGTACTAATGCTAACCAATTTCAGCTCGGGTGACCACACGGTGGTGGAAGTTGCGGGAAAGGATGGTGCCCTTACGATAGCGTCGGTTTACCTACTCCACGACTAAGGCACGGACGTCTCGTCTGAGAAAAGAAGAACACTGGTCTCAATGACCAAACAGGGTAAGAGGAACTTGGGGTAGCTCTAATACTAGTAGTAAGGGTGAGGCTTTGTTCAGTTATGTCCTGAATACTCACCTAATTTTGTGTAATGTGGGCCAACTTTTATTACTAATAATAAAAAAGAATTTCTAGACATAAAACTTTTAACTGGTAACGGTACTGCAGACGTTTCAAATTGGAGAGCATCTGACAAGGCATCACTTTTTGAGCATGGTTGGATTCTCTTCGACTTACATTTCTGTATGCCGGAGAAGAATGTCTTTCGAAACCCGCGGAAAGTGGATTGGCAGAGGTTTAATATGGAGCTGTGTAAGATCCTTAGCCCCAACCCCAACTTTACGAAAGACAAAAAGCTGAACCGGTCCTTCGAGAAGGCATTTCCTACCGGGCAACCCAGTAAAAGAAAACACCCACCATGGTGGAATGCTAGAAGAGTAGAGCGGCTACGTATCTCTAAACATAGCTGGAACCTCGTAAAAGAAGGGGCCACCGAATGGTCAACCTATAGAGATAATATTAAGGGGCTCAAGAGACAAACTAGATTCGCCAAGAAGAACATCCGGAGAAGCTTCTGTGGCTCTATTGGATCGTGTACGGATGCGAATCGTCTGAGAAAGGTCCTCGCCATAGCTTCCTTGCAGATGTCCTCTTTTAGGAGATCTGGTAGTACTTGGATAGACCCAAATGAGAGCGTACTCGATTCCCTATTGAATTCCTGCCTGTGAAAATGCAGGAAATTTGAATTTAGCAGACACGCACAAGCGTAGAGGGAAGTTAGGGTAATTTTCATATCCAAGTCGGGTAAAGTCAACCATGCTACTGCAAATGACTATAGACCTATTAGTCTATCCTCCTTCCTTATGAAAACGCTGGAATGATTAATAGACATGTACGTAAGGGATGAGATTGGTGACAACTATCTATCACAATCACACAACGTGTACATAAAGTGAAAATCGGTAGATAACTGTTCTTTACAAGGTAGTCTATATGATAGAAAGGGCACTCAGTATCAAGGAATTTACTCTAGGTGTCTTTCCAAACATTGAGGGTGTCTTTAATAACGTCAGTACTGAGGCAATAGTTTCCAGCCTTCATATGGCTCAAGTAAACTCGGGAATATGCAGTTGGATTGGGCAGGCAAATTCTGAGTACTCGTATTATAAGCTCGGCGATGGGTGGAGTAAGTGAAAAGCTAAAGGTAGGTGGGGGTACAGCACAAGGTGGCGTTCTACCACCGTGCCTTTGGTTCCTTGTGGCGGTTGGAATGGCTAAAATTATAGAGGCAGATGGTTTTAACATCACAGCCTATGCCGACGACATTGCCATTCTGATATCTGGAAAGTTTCCGCAGGTCCTCACCGAAAGACTAAGTTATGTACTGTTGTCAGTTGAGTAAGTGAGTCAAGGGCCGAGGCCTGGAAGTAAATCCGGCGAAAACCGAGATAGTCCTCTTCACAAGGAAATGATTTATACCAAGGATATCTGCCAAAAATCTTGGCATAATACTAGATCCCAAGCTCAGCTGGAGGGAAACATTGATGAAAGGACCAAAAAAGCATACGTAACACTATAATCGAACAGAGTGGCTTTTGGAAAGGCGTGGGGCCTCAGACCGAAGATGTTATATTGGTTATACATTGCGGTGATAAGACCTATTCTAGTCAATGGTTCGGTTGTGTGAAGAAGAAGAAATGCCATCATCAAAGTGTGTCAAAAGTTCAGAGGGCAGGTTGCCTGGCGGTGACGGGATCTATGAAACCCACACCAACGGCAGCTCTTGAAGCAATGCTGAACCTCCCACCCTTGGACATACACAGCGAGAGCATCACAGCCAGGATTACGCTAAGACTAACGGAATGCGTTCTCTGGACTATGCTTCAAGCGGAGTAAAAAAGAAGTATGGAGAGGACTTTATAACGAGAATATACACGGAATAGCCACCTATGTAGATCAACAGATTTAACTCTCCTAGATTTTTATGCATGGAGATTCATGAATAATGATGTTTACGAAGTGGAAATAGGATCTATGGAACTGAAACAACGGATTGAAGTCGCTGGAGCCAAATTAAGAGAAAATTTGTCAAACATAATCTTATGTGTAGCTGTTAGAAAGAGATGCAATCCTTGTTTTCTACACAATGGGGATCATATTGAACACTTGATTAAGAAATAATTCAAAGGTGCGGTCACGTAAGAGCTAAAAAAAGGGTTTTCGTAGAAAAAAGTTGTTTTCGTTATTTTTTTAATTTTCTCAGAAAGTACAAGATATTCTAGCATTCTGTTTTTGACTTAGACTTAATAGTACTTAATTCACACAGGTGAAAGGGACCTACAGCTTAATGCCCATTCCCAACGGATTAAATCGAGAAGCTTTTTCAAGGCAGGTTTTCTACGGGAGGTTTTGCCAGTACTCTACCGAGGAGGGACACCGCGATATAAACATTCGATGGACATTGGTATTATTGGGATTCGAACTCGCTCATCGTGCGTCAGAGTCCAACTCACTAACCACTGCGCCACGGTGCCCGGTACTGTATACTAAGACAGCTTTATTTACAAAAATAAAAAAGGTGGTCTTGTTGCGACCCGTAAGGCCCACACGACTAACTTCCCAGTGGGAAAAATGGAAACACCAATTTCATTTAATTTTTTTTTTTTTTTTCATTTTTAACCGCCGACGCAAAAAGAGGGGTGTTATAAGTTTGAGGTGTCTTTGTGTCTGTCTGTGGCATCCTAACTCCTGAACAAATAGACCAATTATAATACCTTTTTCTTTTTTTCTAGACGAGTAATGGGTAATGTTTCGGTTCTCGTTCGATCACCGCAATCAACCAGCATCGGGTGCGCCCAGAACTTAGAAGGGGGACCGCTTGGGAACACCGCGTGTTGTTAATTTTTCTTTGCCTATTTTTTAGTTATTTAATTTCTAACAAAAAACAGCTGCACCGATTTTACTGAACACTTATTCGGTACCCCCTGGAGTGGGCCAGTAGTGTAAGATAAGAAGAAGGATGGAAGTACCCGATTCTTCGTGGACTATAAAAAGCTAAGCGACGTTACAAAGAAAGACAGCTATACAGTGTTGGCCAAAACTAAAGCACGGGATGATATTCCTTTGTATAAAACTAAAGAAAATTAAAAAAATTTACGATAACTTTTGAGTTTTTATTTTTTTCTAACCAAAATATATTTAAACTTCAATTTACAACTGACATTTCTATTAATACTCTTAACCTATTTAAATAAAAACAAATCAAACAAAAATTCATCAAAAAGTAGCTGGACAAAACTAAAGCACGGGCACCCTTTAATGGAAACAGTTAACCCGTGTTTATTTAATCTTAGCATTTGTATCGAATTTACTGTTTTTTTTTTTTTTAAAGCATGATCCGAACAATAGAAAGAGTTAGTAATTGCATGTCTCGTGCGGTGTTATTCAGTGGTAGTGCAATTAAGAAATAAAATAAAAAAAGTGAGAAAATGGCGCGAAATAACTATTCTCAGCAATTAAAAGAAAAAATAGTGTCCGATTTTAATAATGGTGAATCAGTGGTGCACATCGGAAATAAACTTGGTATAAGCCACACAGTGATTTCGCGCATAATTAGTCGATTTCGTACTCGGGGAACTGTCAAAACGGTTCATAGTGGCGGTAGACCCCGAAAAACGACTAGTTATGACGATAGAATGATAATTAGGGTGATCAAAAAGGACCCCTTCAAATCATCTAGATGCATAAGGGACGAATTAAGTCTAGAGGTCTCAAGCAGGACGATACGGCGAAGAGCGGTTGATGGTGGCTTAAAATCATATCGACCCATAAAAAAGCCATTTATTTCTGGGAAAAATCGACGAGCAAGACTTGAATTTGCGACGGTACATTTGAACTGGACGGTGGCTAAATGGAAAACGGTACTTTTTTCAGATGAATCTAAATTTAATTTAAAAAGCTCTGACGGATTTCGGACAGTTCGGAGACCAAAGGGAGAACGCCTAAATCCTCGCTTTATAAAAAGCACAATAAAGCACGGGGGAGGCAATATTATTGTCCGGGGATGTTTTTCCAGCCAAGGAGTCGGGCCAATTCACAGGGTAAATGGTAAAATGGATCGTTTCATGTACCGAGAGATTCTTCAAAACGTCATGCTTCCTCATGCAGAGGAGGATATGCCGTTGCGATGGATCTTTCAACATGATAACGATCCCAAGCATACAGCTAACTGTGTTAAGAATTGGCTTTCTGAAAGCCATATTAACGTTATGAAATGGCCAGCACAATCGCCTGATCTCAACCCCATAGAGAATCTATGGGAGATTGTAGATCGGCGAATCGATCGCACTAATTGCCAAAATTTAGACTCCTTGTTTCACCAAACACAAATTGCCTGGAATAACATACCCCAGACAATAATTGATAACCTTATTGACTCTATGCCTAGACGCTGTGCTGCAGTTATCCAAAGCAAGGGTTACGCCACCAAATATTAATAATAAATTATAATATTAATTTTTTACTCGTAAATTTAAGATCGTGCTTTAGTTTTGTCCAGCTACTTTTTGATGAATTTTTGTTTGATTTGTTTTTATTTAAATAGGCTAAGAGTATTAATAGAAATGTTAGTTGTAAATTGAAGTTTAAATATATTTTGGTTAGTAAAAAATAAAAACTCAAAAGTTATCGTAATTTTTTTAAATTTTCTTTAGTTTTCTACAAAGGGATATCATCCCGTGCTTTAGTTTTGGCCAATACTGTATTTCACCGAGAATCGACGACATTTTGGACACACTATCTGGTGCAAAGTGGTTCTTGCCGCCGAACTTGCAAAGTGGATACTGGCAAATAGAGTTTGATCACCGAGAAAAGGAAAAGATCGCGTTCACCACCGGGGAGAGTTGTATCAATTCTCTGTGATGCCTTTCGGCCTTTGCAATGCGCCAGGTACCTTTGAAAGACTCATGAACCGGGTACTAAGAGGACTTCACTGCAGGACTTATCTCGTCTATCTGGATGACATGATTGCCATGGGCAAGGACTTCGACGATCACATAAGGAAGCTTGAAGAGGTACTTGGACGTATTAAGGCAGCTGGACTGAAATTGAGCCCGAAGATATGTTCGCTCTTCCAAAATGAAGAGAAGTACTTGGGACATAGGGTGACTGCAGAAGGAGTCCATACAGATGAAGACAAAATTTCGGCGGCTAAGGAATGGCCACAGCCGAAGGATCTTCTTCGGCTCATGCCAACAGTTTGCATGAGCTCATCAAAAAGAATCGTTCACCTGAAGGATTGTTCTGTCCCAGGAGGAAAGTTTGTTTTGGATACCGATGCAACCGGACACGGAATCGAAGGAGTACTTTCTCAAATGATTGACGGGCGAGAACGGGTCATCGCTTACTTTTGTGGGATCATATCGAAGCCGGAAAGGAACTACTTTGTGACGAGGAGGGAGCCTTTAGCCGTGGTTGACTGTGTCTAGCACCTCCACAAATATTTCTATGGCCGAGCTTTTCATTTTAGGACAGACCACGCAGCGTTGAGATAGCTGCTTCAGCTCTAAAACCCGGAAAGCCAACTTGCTAGATAGATAGAGAGAATCCAGAGATATGACTTCAGTATCGAACATCGGACGGGAAACAGTCATGGTAACGCGGATGCCTTATCGAGGCGACCTTGCGCCGTTAAATGCAAGCATTGTTCACGTGCGGAAACTAACCAACCAAGTCACTGACATCCGTCGTTTTCATGTGCTATCAGTAGATTCCTGAGGGCATGGGCTCGGACATACAGGGTAAAGTTGTTGATTGCTCTCAACCTGGCGAGATGCCAGCAACGATCCCTGTTTAAATGCCCGGGTCAAGTTGACATACGGCCTCCTCGCGGCGCCCTCTGGATAGCCTCTTCAACAACCGTTGGGAGGTAAACACACGTATGCAGCGAAAAAAAACCCCGACCAGAATGGCGGTTGCGCGGCGGGCTAACAATCCGCCCACGTAAAAAAACCCAAAGTTATGAATGAGCAAGATGCCTCAGATACACGGACGGATACTCGACGACGACAACGCACGAAAAAGGAACACGATTTGCGAGTATGCTCCTGGAATGTCAGAACCCTGTACACTCCCGGAGCTGCTCATAAACTAGAAGGAATCCTCACGCAGTACAAGGCGGATATTACTGCGGTCCAGGAAATACGCTGGATAGGAAACGGTATGATTAGGAAGAAAAATTGCGACATTTATTACAGCTGTCACAAAAGGTTGCACTTACTGGGATGCGGATTTGTCGTGGGAAAGCGGTTAAGGTCGAAGGTCATCGACTTTAAACCTATAAGTGATCGCCTGGCTGTGATCCGCATCAGAGGCAGATTTTATAACATCAGCCTCATATGTGCACACGCCCCTACCGACGAGGCTGAAGACCCTATCAAGGAGGACTTCTATGACCTCCTGGACAACGCCTACGAAGCTTGTCCGGAGTACGATGTAAAAATCGTGCTCGGGGACTTCAACGCCAAAATCGGAAAGGAAAACACCCTTGGCGGAGTGATCGGAAAGCACAGCCTCCACGATACAACAACAGATAACGGCTTCCGACTCGCTGACTTTGCGACAGCTCGTAATGCGGTGATAAGTAGCACAAGAATCCACACAGCAACCTGGCGATCTCCGGACGGTCGAACCGCCAACCAAATCGACCATGTTCTCATTGACGCAAGGCACGCGTCAAACATCCTGGATGTGCGAACATTCAGAGGGGCAAATGTCGACTCTGACCACTTCCTCGTAGCAGCAAGATTCAGAGCTCGACTGTCCAATGTCAGAAAGCTGCACCAGCCCATCAGGAGGAGGTTCGACATTGGGCGCCTGAGCACACCGGAGGTTGGCAGAGTCTACAGGGAGCAGCTGAGCGAAAGACTCTACGGTATGCCTACGTCGAACACAAATGCCAATAATATGTGGCTGCATTGCCGCTCAGCCATTTAGGAAGTAGCCGAAACCACCTTAGGATACCTACCACCCCCGACAAGAAACCCGTGGTATGATGGCGAGTGTGAGCAGAAAAAGGCAGCAACCGACGAGGCGTACCAAAAGGCGCTGCAGAGGAAAACCAGGGCAGCGCGAGAAGAGTACCGAGCCAGAAGAAGGGAGGAGAAGAAACTACTGCGACAAAAGAAAAGAATCTTCGCAGCCTCCCAGCTCAAGGATATCGAGGAGTCTAGGGATAAACATAAAATACGAGCCTTTTACAAGAAAGCCAAAGGCCTTGCAGGAGGCTTCAAAAAGGGCACCCTGGCTCTTCGAAACTGCGAGGGTAATCTTGCCACCGACCCGCAGGGAATAGGGGATGTATTTAAGCAGCACTTCCAGCAGCTGCTAAACGAGCATGACCAAGAGAGAGTGGTAGGGACTGAGGAAATCCCAACTCCAGCCGCTGAAGTAGTCCTCCCACCCAGCATAGAAGAAGTCGGCACAGCTATTCAGAAGCTGAAGAACAACAAGGCCGCAGGCTCAGATGGCTTGCCATCAGAGCTCTTCAAGGCTGGCGGCGATGTTCTGGTAGGGAGCATGCACCAGATCATCTGCAGAATTTGGGAAGATGAGAGCATGCCCGACGACTGGAATACCAGCTCTATATGCCCCATCCACAAAAAAGGCGATCCTACCTCTTGTAAGAACTATAGAGGTATATCCCTGCTCAATGTCGCATACAAGATCCTGTCCAGCGTATTGTGTGAACGTCTAAAACCATTTTGCACCGCACTAATCGGCAGCTACCAGTGCGGCTTCCGGCCCGGCAAATCAACTATAGACCAAATTTTCACACTTCGACAAATCCTGTAAAAGACCAACGAGTTTCAAATCGATACACACCATCTTTTCATCGATTTCAAAGCCGCATACGACAGCATTCATCGTGAAGCACTGTTTGGGGCGATGGCCGAATTCGGGATCCCGGTAAAACTGATCCAGTTGTGTCGCGCCACGCTAAAAAACACGCGATGCACCGTGCAACTCGGCTCTAGGACCCCGGAACCATTCGAAACATGCACCGAATTTCGGCAAGGAGATGCGCTGTCATGTGACTTCTTCAACCTGGTGCTGGAGCAGATAGTGCGACGGGCAGGCGTCAACAGGGAAGGCACTATCTTTTACAAGTCCATCCAGCTGCTAGGATACGCGGATGATATCGACATCATCGCGTGTTCTCGCCGTGGCATTGTGGAAGCATTCACGGCGATTGAAGAACAGGCGAAACGAATTGGCCTTAAGGTCAATGAGGACAAAACGAAATACATGCTGTCAAGCAAAAACCAATCCGTCGCTCACCACCTGGGACAAAACATAACAATTGACAGCTACAATTTCGAGGTAGTTAAGGAGTTTGTCTACCTCGGGGCAAACGTAAATTCCACAAATGACACCACAGTGGAGATCCGGCGTAGAATCGCCCTTGGCAACCACTGCTACTTCGGCTTGTCGAAACAACTGGGGTCAAAACTCCTCACTCGAAAGACCAAAGTCATGCTTTACAAAACGCTCATTCTGCCAGTCTTACTGTACGGAGCCGAAAGCTGGACGATAAGCAGGACAGCGGAGCTGATTTTGGGTTCTTTCGAAAGAAAAATTCTGCGCCGGATATTTGGTCCTGTCTGTGAGGAAGGTGAATGGAGAAGAAGACACAACCGCGAACTCTACGAGCTGTACCAAGATGTGGATGTAGTCCGGAAGGCAAGGAGCCGTCGACTACACTGGCTTGGCCACATCGAGCGCATGGACATCAACGCTCCAGCTAAGAGGGTCTTCGACTCCGAGCCTCCTGGTTCGAGAAGAAGAGGAAGACTGAACCTCCGGTATAAAGACCAAGTAATCGCGGATGTAAGACATCTTGGTCTTGACAACTGGAAGCAGCGTGCCCGGGACCGTCAAGGATGGAAGGCAGCTATAGCTCAGGCTCAGATCCTCCATGGATCGCAGGCCTGATAAGTAAGTAAGTAAGTAAGTATCAGTAGATTCCTGGACTGTCGAGAAAGTCGGAAGAAAGCGGCGAGAAGACGCTGATCTGGTAGTCATCATCAATCACCAAGAACGAGGTTTTCAGTCAACTTGGCCACAAATATCCAGTGAAAGCCCAATCGTAAAAGCTTAATGGACTGAATGGCAGAGTTTGAAGTAGAAGAAGGGATACCTCTATCGCAGTTGGAAAAGCGAGAACGGAGACATTTTAAGCCATCAGCTGGTAATTACAAAGAGACAAATGGACGAGGTCATTCGAGAATACCACTAGGGCCCAAGCGGAGCACCGTTCGAACGTATCGCCATGGACATCGCAGGCCCATTCCCAAAGAGCAACACTGGAAACAAATACGCGCTGGTGGTGATTGACTATTTCAGCAAGTGGCCTGAAGTGTTTTGCATACCGAACCAGGAAGCCAAAACAAGTTCGGATGCATTCATGAATAGCTGGGTTGCGCGTTATGGAGTAGCGCTGGAACTGCACTCAGGCCAAGGAAGGAACTTCGAGTCGTTGGTGTTCAAGGAACTTTGCGACATGCTAGGTATCAGAAAGACTCGGACAACACCACTACACCCACAATCGATGGATAAAGGAATACTTGAGAAAAGTCGTTGGGATGCACAAGTCCCCGTTTTCTTAATGGCGTATCAATCGGCGCAGCACAATTCAATGGCGATGACATTAGCTGAAACCATTTTTGGAAGCGATCCCCGACTTCCATCAGATCTGAAGTTCGGCGGGGTACTACCGATCACTAGCGGCAGGGTGGACTTCGTAACCGAAAAGAAGGAGCAGCTGAACTCTATACATCAGTTAATACAGGAACGACAGAACTTGGTCAGTGATAAGATGAAGGCGAGATATGTTCGAGGACGAACAAGCTTAGGAGGAGGGCAGAGTTACGGACACGAACCCACGGTCATTTTCGAATTTCGCTGTCGAAGTTTGGAGTGGTCTGGTGAAGCTAAATGGAAATGATGGTAACTTTCAGCGACATACTGCTGAATGTCAGAGCATTCTAGAGACTTCTGAAGGGGAACGACGGACCACGAACTTTCGAGAAAGCGAACCAAGGGCTATATAAACGCGAACTCTCGCCCTCGGGAGCATTCAGTTTTCGGAATAACGGGTGATCGGTCGGCAAACCAGTTTTAAAGTAGTCAAGCCAACTAGTGAGTCGTAGCGACAAAGTAAGCAATATGGTGTAAGGTGTGTAAAAGTTTGTATTAATAAATAAAGGTCAAGTGCGCGGATAACTGATCTGAGATGAACTAATAAAATTGTGTGTGTATTGAATAAACATTCAAATAGCTATAGTTTCTCGTAATCCAGTGATCGAACCTTATTCGGGTTCGAATTAATTTTCGTAACAATATTATGTAAAAGTAAATGACAACTAACAATCAAAGATCTAAAAAATGATTCAATATATTGAGCTTATCGGGGAACTTTAACAGCCAGCTCGTATCAGAGAAACTAGCGCAGATAATTTAAATCTTTATTATTCACTTCAATAATTGAACGGTTCAGCCGAAACGTATGACCACTATGACTAGAAGCTTCATGACGGAGCAACTCAACCTTGCAACACGACAAACGTCACTAGTCATTAGACATAAATATTCCGTATAGTAAACGGCAAGAGGAATAAAAAGACACTCTCACAGATGCTGTGGGTCTGCTTTATGTACATCTTATGGCGTATATGTAATTAGCGGAGAGTTAAAAATACCGACTGTAGGATTGGAAACGTCAGCAGCGCGGATTTCAAGAATACCGTATCCCACGAATTTTGACATGTTGGTTCCGACTCAATCATTTAGACGCAAACCAGTAGAAAAAAAAAACTTAACGAAAATATTCATACATATGTATTATACGTATTTGATTTCGCGGTAAGAAATGTTACCCTTATGTCTTGGGACACCCTAATGTATATATATTACTGAACTTAGAAAGGTGAAAATTCTTGAGAAAGTGCACCTACAAATATATCCAAATAACCAATAACAATGTGCGCATTGCAGGTGCGGCAATTATTGTAGAACTGCACTGTAAGCTTGAAATTGAATGAGTAGACATGCCTTTTTGCAATCGACGTATTTTGTTGCAATTCGCCTTTGAAATGAAGGAATGCAAAATACTGAGATATTTAACAATATTTTTACTATTACAGCAAAGAGAAAATTCTACACAAACTGGTGAAATTGGAAACGTTTGCTGTTGCTTTCGTTGTAGCAAATTGGATAGTAAAAGTAAAAGTCACCCAGAAGGCTGATGAAATTTCGAAAAATTTCATACACTAGTTATATAGTTATAGTTATACAGTTATTTACCACTAAATTGCTTCGAACATTTTATAGAGATATGCACATAAATCCATATACATACATATGCATAAAAAAAACACGCGGGCCAAAGTTAACATCTGCGATCTGTTTTTAAAAGCCAATTAACTGCAGCCATTTCTGAAACATGTCCTTACCGGTTAAAAAAAATGGGCATAAAGCCAGAATTGACTGCGGGGTGCTGCTTGTGAGCTTTCTCTAATCTAATTTTCTTAAAACTTGGTTAATAGGAAAGTAGGGTATGTCTTTCATCACGACGTTGCATGGAACATTTGCAGAGAACTACAACCAACGTGAAAATTCAGTCGAGTTCCTCGCGAATCCTATCTAGGACAGCCACCCCTGGAGAGTAGTGAACGAACGTCTATGACCCAAACCATCTGCACTGCGCCCAAGTTGTGTGACAAACATGATAACAGTTCGACTCTTGAACCTGAGCGAATTAAAAAATAAAAAAAATAATAATATGATTTAGAAACTTCTAGAAACACAATTTAATAACAAAGTACAACAAAATGTTTCGTACACCTGTTATTTATTTAAGGACCTTCTTAAAAAAAATAATAAGACTATTTTTTAACACATAACCTTATAACTGAAAACAGATTCTTTAAAAGTGAATTTTATATTAGAAGGTGACGTATGTATCTCTATGGGTGGCATGTTGCCTGATGACCCAGTAAGCGGAATGAATCTCTGTAACCCACAATATATGGTATATACAAAGATTGCATGTACTAACAGAAGCTTCGCATCACACGTCATGGCTGATTTTGCTTTTTTGCCTTTATGCATACGTATATATTTTACATATACATATTATATATACATATATATATATATATATATATATATATATTATATATATACATATGTATAAACATGTAATATTAATGTTCATGTATAAATATGTGTTTATATAACACATTGGTCTTGCAGTAAAATAAATTAAAGTAGAGAGTATTCATAAAATAGTAATAAAATTTGTGAATGAAATAAAAAACGAGAAATAAATAAAAACGAAAATAAGAGAAATTTATCTTAAATATAAATCTGAATGGCAGTAAAGTACGATTTAATTTATTTTATAATATAATAGCTATAAAGTCAACTTTTATATGTACTATAATTGGATTAACATCTGTTACGTCGTGAATTAAATTGAATCCTAATGTAAATATTTTATCCAGATTTTCGAATTAGTTTAGAAAATTGTACTACCAATATTATTCTTCAAAACGAAATATAAGGAAATGAGGGGAATAAGTATACAATAAATTGTAAACTTCATTTACAAAATTGCATTTGTAAAACTGACTGTGCATGGAAGTACTGTACAAAATATTTAATTTCATTGATGTGCAACGTCAAATATTTAATTGAGTTTCAATATGAATTAAAGATGTGTTAAAATCTATTACGTCATGAAACACATTATTTTTTGAATCTGCACGAATCTCTTGTCTAGCTTTTCAGATTACTAAAATAAAAGTACTCCAAATTATAATATAAATAGAAACTCATAATTTCTAAAAAGTTATTTTGAATACAAGTATCCAATTTAGAAAACTTACTTGTTCTACTATAATGGTGATCATATATGGGGCGTGGAGAGTAGCCATAAGTATCCCTTGATACTGGTAAATATCTATATCCGTGAGATTGAATTCTCTCAGATGGCGTTGCTGGTTCATCGAAAATGCTTCGGAAAGGTGGTGGAGAATCAACATAAGCACTGTAGGGTCTCCAAGAGCGCTCCCTTGGAGTGTCACGGGCACGAATATCTTCTGAGCCTAGGATTGTATATATTTTTGTGTATTTAATTACTTGAAAAACGATTTAAGATTTAAGCTTGAGCCAATTATTTTTCTAGCTTATTCACCACTACATCTTTTGTATTTAGTATACGCACCTTTTAGTGATCTTATGTACGACGTCCAAAACTTAGCTTTTTTGCTTGGAGATTCATTTCTTCCAATCATTTCCAAATGGTTCTTAAACATTTTAGGTAAATATTTAAAAGTTTCGCAATACGTATGAAGTAAAATGAAAATTTTGACTTAAATCGATCGCTGTAACGATAAATTATATATAGAAATGTTTTAATTTGTTTGAGATGTACATTGAAGAAAAAACACGTTTAGATATGTTTACAATTTGTTCGTGAATTATTATTAGCACAATTAATAGCGGTAATGTCACAATAAGATTGAAATGATCGTACGGTACTATCTTTCCTAAATGTATAAACTCATTTTTCTAAAGGATCTATAAATACTATTTCTCTTACAGTATTTTTCTTTAAGATTACCGATCTATTCTCAGCGAAGTATGTTTTCAAACTGCAAAGTTATAAAATTTGACTTCGTCAAAAAATATTCACAAAAAAAAAACGAAATAAAATCTGAGGTAAGTTCTTTCGTTCTATATTTTTCCTCCCCTTTTTTTGGCAAGACAAATACACAGATACATATCTCGAAATTATAAATACATTTTAAAATTTTCTTTGAATCTTCATTAAATATAAGGCGGTTGGACAGAGAAAAAGACTACAGTTTCAATGTCATATATGTATTTTGTGTACATATGGAGTTGCTCATACTTGCCACAATTATTTTTAAGTTTGCCTAATGCGCACACTACTATACAGCTATTTATATATGCTTGCTCATCAAATACAAAGTCAAAGCAATCAATTCTTTTCTTTATATGCACAGTGGCTAACAGTGGAAATGACCCACCTTGTTAACTAGACAGTTTTCATGTGATTTTTCTAAAAAAACAAACAAAATGATACTCAAAAAACTCCGTTTTGATAGAGCACTCAATCCCTTATTCTAGTAGTGGACCGTTGACTCTGTGGGATGATATTTGTTATGAAATATTTGTATGTTGTTGTAATTTACTTTTAGTTTTGATGTTTCTGAATTACCGATTGAGTCCTCTCTCAAGGCTGAGTTTTTTTTTTTTTTAATTTATTTTTGCTTTATTTATTTTTATTTTTAAGAATAACCGCATGAAAGCGATTCAATTACCATTTTTATTGTGAGCCATTGTAGATATGTGTATTAAAATTGCCGGATGTATAACCTATTAAAAATGTATGAATAAAAACAGTGCCAATACATGTACATACGTTGTGAAGGAATTGCTGATATGCATTTATTTATGTTCTTAAAGAATGCTTAAAAATCCACAAAACACTTTCAAAAACTATCCAATATTTATGTAGATATTACATTATAATGTAACGGCCACAGAGGAGCTTCTTTGGACACAGCAATTCTGAATATTTTTGAATTATAAAAAAATAGCTTAGGTACACTATTATTTTTCACATAAATGTAAATGAAAAGGCAATATTAAGAATGAATAATTCAAAACCAAACAATCATTGGACATATACATATATGTATATAATTGTGTATATGTACATATACATGTATGTGTGTGTGTACGTTTATATATGCATGTATGTACACGTATATGTGTGTACATACATATATGCACATATGCGTATTTAACGTATGTATACAATTTAAACACACTTTTATAGAATTCAGAAAACATAGTCCACAATTCCAAGCATATTCCTACATAAACCTTAAACGAATTATTGCTAATTTCCTGTTTTTCTAAGAATATACGTAATTATATTCTGGTTAACCTGCATACATGCCTATATACATACATATGTATTTCGAAAAGAAGTTTAAAATATTTGTATTTATATTTGCTAAAGAAATTGATGCATATTCTCTGAATTTGTTTTTTCATATGTACAATTCACTAAAATGAACAGTTAAATGGCATACATATATCGGCTGATTCGCATATGGTGTGACAAAAAGCTCGAGCGTGTAGGTTGGGTCGCGACAAGAAAAAAATCTTAGGTATGGAAGGGGGGTCTGTTCTCCTCCATTCAGCCAGGTGGGGCAATTTTCAAAAAAATTGACTTAAAACAAATAAAAAATTATTTAAAAGTAACAATAACACCAACTATACCATGTTATACATTATTGTAAAGCCAGAAATCTCTTCTTTTGCAATTTTTTTAAATAATAGATTTGAAATGTTTTCAAATTCAAAAATAAAATAAAGAATTGAAGATAAAAATTTCAAACAATTTTTTTCCAATTTTTTACATAATTAAGTACGATTTTTGTTTTGAAAATTAAATATTCTTATCAATTCTTAGTCAAAAACAGAAAACCGGATGCTAAAATAACCTATACTTTCTGAGAAAATTAAAAATATCGAAAACCACCTGTTTCTACCTTTCTTTTTATCTCTAACGTGACCGGACTTTTGAAATATTTCTTTAAAAAATATTGGATTGACTCAAAAAGTAATTCTACGACCTCCTAGACAGAACATATGCCCAATGCCCCAGCTACGACACAAAAAAATTCCTGGGAGATTTTAATGCGAAATTGGGCAAAGAGGGCATATTTGAGTCGATCACGGGGAAGTATAGCCTACACGACACCACGTCCGAAAACGGATATCGGCTACTCGACTTCCTGGCGGGGCCCAGTCTCCTTTTGCCTAGCATATGATTTCCGCATCTCAATATTCACAAATGAACCTAGTGATCACCTGGTCAGTCTATCACCAATTAGATTGATCACGTTGCAAATCACGCCAGACACCCCTCCAGCATAAATGTATGAATTTTCGGGGGAGCCAACATCGACTCAGATCACTACCTTGTGTCCTAAAAGCTGTCGGAAAGCTACAATCGCAGGAAACCCCTAGGACCTTTGCCGATCGAGTTACCCTCAACCTCTCGCAAAGTCCAATAGCACCGGAACAATCCACAGAACGACAGTGGGAGCATTGCCAGCTTGCCATCAAGGACGCTACAAAGCCATGCTACATAGAAGGACGAGCGCCGCTCGTGAATATTACGAGCAGAAACAGAGCGAGGAACACACACTTTTAAGGAAGAAAAAAAGACAGTATGAAAAACGTGAGATCGAGGAGATGGAGATATGCTATCACAGGAATAATTCTCGCAAGTTTTACGAAAAAGTACGAGTACAACGCACACGTTAGAGCGGAAGCGTGTAGGGATAAAGACGGACAACTAGTAGTAAAGTCACAGTCGATGCTGAGGATATAGTAGGAATGCTTCTGTAGACTGTTTAACGGCAAAAAAAAAAAAGGCCAGCAAAAGATCGTGCTAATTGAGAAGTAGAGCCCTCTCTCGGAATACGAAAGTTCCGCTGGTCACCTATGGCGCAAAGACCCTTACCTTAACGAAATCGGATGAAGAGGCCCTTGAGCGTTTTGAGAGGAAAATTCTGCGTTCAATCTATGGTCCCGTTTGTATAAACGGGGAGTGGAGGAGAAGATACAACCACGAACTATACGGGCAGTACAGCGACATCGGCCTAGTACGAGCGAATGGATAACACAGCTCCGGCCAGAAGAGTCTTCGAACAAGTGAGAGTGCTGCGCTGGAAACAGCTGGAAAAAAAACCGTGCCACCTGAAAAAATTTGTTGGTTGAGGCCCAGTAAGGTACGTGAATTCAGCGGGTACAGTGCAACGCCAATTCCTAATGGATTAAGTCGAGAAGCTTTTTCATGGCAAGTATACTACGGGGGGTTCTGCCAATATCCCGCCGAGGAGGGGCGTAGCGCAATATTTGATTGCGATTCGAGTCCAGCACATTAACTACTGCGCCAAGGCGCCCTCTAATAAGCATATATTGTATGTAAATTGGAATTTCGTAGAAACATTGCGTTCTTTGAAAACATTATGTTAAGTCTCCCTGTAATGTACATATTCTTGCTATGTACCTACCGCCATTATCCATTCGTTGCCAGTGTCCAGCCCATCCTGGTCACAGCGATTCTGTTATTCGCGCACTGCTTGGGGCATCGGGCAATCGCCTTTTTTGTTTAAGCATGTACTTGATGTGAGGCTCGAGAGGTTTTTTCAACGACTATAGGAGATAGGTCGATAGGCTTTTTTTGAAGTCTATATATATAGATGTACAGTTATGTACAACTTGTGCAAAAACTTAAAGCACAAGCATTTTTAACTTCCCAGTGGGAAGTTATCGTAATGGGGCCGATTTTGCGAATTCCAATTTTTTTACATATCTCCACGTTTCAGGGTCACCAGAATCTAAATCCAAGGTTTTTATAGGGTTCATTCCACGCGTAATTACGCAATTTAGTACTGAATAAGTTTTCAGCAAAATCGGTGCAGCTGTTTTTTTGTTAGAAATTAAATAACTAAAAAATAGGCAAAAAAAATTAAAAACACGCGGTGTTCCCAAGTGATTCCCCATCTAATTACTGATCGCACCCGATGCTGGTTGATTGCGGTGATCGGACGACAACCGATACATATGAGATTGCTCGGACGGTGTTGTGATTGTTGAGGAAACGCACACCCATGAGCTGCTCGTGAGTGTGCACTACACAACGAGCAATTATTAAACCCACGCGCTCATGAGTAATTGGCTGTGAGAATTTTTATTTTTCATAAAATCGAAAACTATTGTTCTTGGTCGTTCTTCTACTTCGAGATGTTGGGCGCACAATGAAAGCAAATTCACTCAACGAACATTGTGTGTAGTTTTCTCCGTTAAATCGGAACCAGACACCAACGACCGAGATCTCACACTCAAAATGACACCGAAATATGTACATATTTGCTTACAAGCTGCTTCTTAGAATATTACGCACATCGTGATAAATTCTTGAGCACGCTGCTTGACCGAACAATGCATTGAAATCGTATGCCTGCCTTATCAATTCAAAAATCGGTTTTGGACGGAGGGAGGGGTTGAAACGTTTTTCATTGTTGGTTTCGGATCGGAGCGAAAGAAAACTATACCCATGCGTATACCAATTTGAGGTTGATATCACGAGTGGTGATGTAAATATGTATGTATTCGTAAATGTTTCTCCAGATTACCCATTGTAATGAAAATGATAAAATGCAATTAATCAGTAAAATGCCATATCTTCTACCGTAAAAAGTTGTGAGATCCATGTATTACCAAGTCGGTTAGTTTATTCAGTCCCTACTTAAGGGACCTTCTGCCTTTATTTATTACGTAATTAGCTAACCTAACAACATCTTATAGTGACCATATCAATATCAAAATCTTTTATGTTTTAAGTAAATAGATTGACACCTGGCCATCGCATAAAAAACACAATATATATCACAAGTAATACATATTGTTACGAATTTATTCAATCCCCACACCAAATAGGGTTCGCACCACTGGATTGCGATAAACTACAATTTTCTTCGTTTTCCCAAATAAAAACACACACACACTTTTATTTCTTTCACCACAGATCAATTATCTGTGTAGCTTCACCACTTTTATTTATTATCCAATACAATCCACTTTAAACTTTATTACACAGTACAACCCACTTTAAACTTTATTACACAATACACAAACCTTTATTGAAAGCTTTTCTTTTCACCTTGGTTGATCACACCGACTTGTCACACGCTGTTTTATACCACAAACTGAATGAATCTGAATGAATGTCAAGGGCGAGTGTTCGCGCTTATATAGCTCTCGGTCCACCGTCTCGAACGTTCGCCGTTGGAAGTTCCCCATAGGAAATCTCTAGAACGCTCTGACAATTCCATTGGAAGTTGACATTATTCCCATCCCCACTTCCAGAGAGTTTTCGAACTTAACGGTCCGCTTGCATCTCCGCAACAATATTATATGTATTAAATTAGATTATTTAGTGCGATTTCAAAGTCAATCTATTTACTTAAAACATAAAAGATTTTGATATTGATATGGATTTAATTTAATGGATTTAATGGATTCGATTTTGCGAAAAGAAAACTTTGAACATATCCCCACATTCTACAGTCCCTAGGGATAAATATACACATATCTGTATGTGCGTATGCGTAAATAGGTTTCTGCTCTTTTTCATCGCGCGATTGCTGCTGAAAACACTGAACGAAAAATACGAAAAATATAGAAAACAAAAACAACACTATACACAAAAGCACTGTACAAAAAAACACAACAATTTGATAATATTTGTAATACATAGCTGGCAACAGCTGAGAATATAAGGGAGCACAAAGCAGGCCCTTATTCAGTCTCAACCAAGTAAAACTGCTCATCAGTTCCAAAGCAAAAGGAAACAATAAAAAAATAATTAAAAGGAAACATAAAAATCTCGTTTCATTACCTTTTATTTTCAGCCGAAATTCTCCACAACCCTGGGACAACTCACCCCAGAACATTCTCCACAACCCCTGGGACACTCAATCCAGGCAGAAGTTGGGTCTAGGATACCTCACCCAAGATCGCTGGCACTCTGGGACACCTCACCCCAGAACATTGGTCCTTCGAGCCGGATCGGTATCAGTGATCGGCATACATTGGAGTTTCCGGGGACACCTTATCCCAGAATTGACGACCTTTGCAAAAATCGAAAAAATGACAATACTCTTCGGCTTTGTACGTGGAATGTTAGGTCCCGAAACAGGCCACGTGCAGCCGAACAACTTGCGGACGCCTTAGACCGCTATAAAGCGGACATAACCGCCATCAAGGAAATGCGATGGAATGGACCGGGTATAAAGCGGATGAAAAACTGCGATATTTACTACGGCGACTGCTATAAGGAGAGAGGACAATGATTGTTTGGATGCGGATTTGTTGTTCGAGTTGGACTAAAGCAAAAACTCCTTAGTTTTCGGCATGTGAGCGAACGCCTCATAACAATCCGTATCAAGGCTACATTTTTTAACATCAGCCTGACTTCAATGTTAAGCTGGGTAAGGAAAGCATCTTTGAACGAGTCATCGGCACACATAGCCCACATGACACCACATCCGATTATGGACACAGGCTGATTGATCCTGCTACGGGGCGAAATCTCCTTCTACCCAGTACACGCTTCCCACACCTCGATATACAATCGATTACCAACCAGATTGATAAAATCGCGACCGACGTCAGACACTCCTCCACTATTCTTGATTTTCGAACTTTCCGAGGGGCTAACATCCACTCGAACCACTATCTTGTAATAGCCAAGATGCGCTTACGGATATCACGAACGCAGCGGAAAGCTACTGTCGCCAGAAACCGCTCGTGCTTTTACCGATCGCGTCTCCCTTAAGCTCTCCAATACACCTCAATCCTCCACGCTGTCAATAGAACAAGAGTGGAGCCTTTGCAAACAAGCCCTGAAAAGATCTGCATCCGAAGTTTTGGGTTTCAAGGCTCCACCACGAAAAAACGAAGTAGGATGCATATAGGGCCTCGCTGCATAAAAGAACAGGAGCAGCTCGTGAGCTCTACAAGTTAAAAAGAAGAGAGGAGCATAAGCTTCTTAGAAGAAAGAAGAAAGAGCAAGAGAAGCGCGCGAATCAGGATTTGGAGAGGCGTTACTGC
The DNA here is from genome assembly GCA_951905685.1 of Eumerus sabulonum. NCBI lineage: Eukaryota > Metazoa > Arthropoda > Insecta > Diptera > Syrphidae > Eumerus > Eumerus sabulonum. Next base: position 76,941,393 of record OX645060.1, read on the forward strand.
AGGCGTGACGTTCGAAAATTTTATCAACAGATAAAGCGAACATGCCAAGGTTATAAAACCAGAACGGAAGCCTGAAGGGATGAGAACGGACACCTAGTAGTAGAACCGCAATCGATGCTGAGAATATGGAAAAACCACTTCTGCAGACTGTTTAACGGCGATGTTAGTCAATATAACGCTGTCAGGCAGAATAATCCATTTCTAATCGACGGAGACCGCAGAGAATCTTGTCCCCCTGACCTCGACGAAATTAAGATTGCCATATCAAAGCTCAAGTCGAATAAAGCTGCTGGCGCAGAGGGACTGTCTGCTGAGCTCTTCAAGGCAGCTGGGGATTACCTGGTTAGGAGCATGCACAAGCTCATCTGGAAGATATGGTCAGAGGAAAGCATGCCCGAGGAATGGAGTCTCAGCATCGTATGCGCGATCCAAAAGAAAGGAGACCCCTCTGATTGCGCCAACTATAGAGGAATAAGTCTCCTTAACATCGCCTACAAAATCTTCTCTGCCCTTTCGTGTGAACGCCTGAAGCCAGTGCGGATTCAGGCCAGGGAAGTCCACCGTCGACCAAATCTTCCCACTACGGCAGATCCTGGAAAAAACCAATGAATTTCAAGTTGACACTCACCACCTATTTGTCGACTTCAAAGCCGCATACGACCGCTTAATTAGAGACGAGCTATACAACCCTATGTCTAGCTTTGACATACCTGCTAAACTCGTCAGACTATGCAGGATGACTTTGGAGAATGCTCGCTGCTCCATCCGAGTCGGTGAACACCTTACCGATAGTTTTGATGTCAAAAAAAGATTTAGGCAGGGTGATGCGCTGTCGTGTGATTTCTTCAACATCATATTGGAAATGACTGAGCAAAAATCACTGGAGAATACAAGAGGCACATTTTATTTCAAATTCTCGCAACTCCTTGCATACGCCGACGATATTGACATAATAGGTAGATCACAGCGAGATGTCAATGAGGCGTTTGCGAGTATTGAGTTCCGGGGAAAAACTAAATAAATGCTGTCATCAAAAAAGGACGCTCACCACCGACGTCTTGGCCAGATTGTTTGTTGACAGATATAAGTTCGAGGTAGTTAAGGACTTCGTCTACCTTGGCTCTGCAGTGAATCACTCCTGCCAATCGCTGTTTCTTTGGGCTCAGGAGGTAACTGAGTAATAGAGCTCTCTTCCGAATGACAAAGTTGACTCTATACAAGACCCTCATTATCCCGGTCCTGTTGTACGGCGCAGAAGCATGGACACTATTAAAAGCGGATGAGGAGGCGCTTGGTGATTTTAGGGCCTATGAACGCAGACGGGGGATGGAGGAGAAGATTCAACCAGGCGTCTACGGATTCAACGCCTAAGATGGCTGGGCCATGTAGAGTGAATGGACACCACAGCTCCAGCCCGGAGAGTCATTGAATCCAACCCCGAGGGACGAAGAAACAGAGGACGGCCGCACTTAAGATGGCGCACACAGATGGAAGGGGACCTCAGCCGACTGGGTGGGCGGCAATGGAAAAGGCTAGCAAAATGATTGTGCTAGTTGGAGGGGCATGTTGGATGAGTTGAGGCCCAGGTTCACCCCGAACTGTAGCGCCCATTAAGAAGAAGAAGATGTGGTCGGAGTCTCTGTGCATTTTTTCGGCACAAATCTTAGAACTCGAGTTTTGTCGAATATTGAATTTTTTTTGCAAATTTAACTCTAATGCAGCTTTAGATCGACCTCCACAAGTGAAAACAATCAAGATGAGAGCCAACGAATCGAGAAGCGAACTGAGTAAATAACAGAAGCCAATAATGGACAAGATAAAAGTTACAAAAATTCTCAACGACTTCGAACTTTGTCGAATATTAAAAATAACAAGTTATATGAACTTTTAATTGTAATAGACTTTACATAGCAAACACTGTGACATTAAATCTTCTTTCCTCTACTAAAGACAGGTAATACAAGAAATAAATATTTTCGATATAAGATAACGCGTTTTTCAAAGTTTAGGTCAAATTATGCCTAGAGTGTGACGTAGTGCAAACCTCGGACGCAGAGCTATTAATGTTCAGACTCAAGCCTGTTATTGAACCGTTCAGACTACAATGTCAATTACTACTACTGATGCTCAAGATGCTACAAAATTCCAAGTTAGCCTTGATAACAAATCTTACTGTACGTGCAGAACCTGCTCACGCACTGAATATAGTGATACAACTGAAGATATCATCTGCAACTCATGCATCAAAGATCCTACTAAATATACTACTTCAAATAATATGCATCCAGAATTACAAGGTTTGACAATGGTTGAGCAGTTTTTTATTTCTCGTGTGCACCCAGTTATGACAATATATGAAGTTCGCGCTTCTGGTTCCACTGGACAGTTTCATTATTCTCGTAAGGTCATCAATGTTGGATAAGATATCCTACCCCCGCCTCGCTTGCTACCTGTAACGCCTGCTGAACTTGAAATTGTCATCGTTCGAAGTGCTGGCATGAGTGGATTCACTGACTTTCGTGTACACAAGCAAGTTGTTCTTAACGCTTTAAAATGTCTCCAACATTTCAATCCTTTCTACGCTGACGCGTCACTGAATCTGGATGTCATATCAAGCCTACCAAGCGAAGGAAACATTGCTGATCGTATACCTTTCATTGAAGAAGGTACTGTTGAAGGAGAAATAGCCGAAAGCGCCAATGTTGAAGAATGCGCCGTACTGTTTCCACCACGGCAAGGGCAAGAAGCATCAGTCGAGTCAACGTTGAATTAGCCGAGTGCGTCTGACTTACCAGTGAATGAAATTCGACAAAGTGGTTACATCTTACAAGTTTTTCCTCATTTGTTTCCCGATGGTAGATGCGATTACCCTTACTTCAGTCGTAGAATTAAGGTATCTTTTCGTGAGTGGACTGAATGTATGTATGTATGTATGTTGGCGTTACAGTCCATGAAGAACCTGAGCCGAGCTTCTCTCAATCACCCATGTTGTGTGTGATTTCATTTTCCCATAGGTGAAAGGGACCTACAGTTTATTGCCGGTTTCGAACGGCGAATTTCGAGAAGCTTTTCATGACAATTTTACTACAGGGGGCTTTGTCAGAACCCCGCTGAGGAGAAACACCGTGAAAAAGACGTTCGATGACATGGCTGTGTCGGGATTCGATCCCGTGTCATCGGCGTCAGAGGCCAACACACTACCCACTGCGCCACGGTGCTCTCGAGTGGACTGAATAGGTTATAAAATTTCACGATCAATATTTTGCCCAAGATCCTCGTTTCTTCTGCCTCAATACGATGCAGCGACAGGACGCCTGTAGACAAGGTGGTGTATTTACAAAGAGCAGTGATCTGCAAAATATACAAAATATTCAACAATTAGCACAACGGGTACAAGAATAGCCATCACTTAATAAACGCCTTTTATCATAGGGAACTAAAATACGTGGAACTTCGGCGTACTGGTATCAGCAAAGATGTGAACTACTGGCCATGGTTAACCAAGTCGGAGTTCCTACCATTTTCCTAACACTAAGTGCTGCTGACCTCTGGTGGCCATTCTTAATCCGGCACTACGGTATCTCGGATGAACTGCGCAATACATTTAGCCAACGTGTCCTTGGTAGACTCATGCAAAAGAAATTAAAGGAGAATCCCAGAATTGCAGTCCAATATTTCTCAAGACGTGTTAATGAAAATAACATTTTGAAACGAAAATTTAACATATGCGACTTCTGGTATCATTTCGAATACCAACATCGTGGTTCTCATCATGTATACATGATCATCTGGATTAACGCTCCTAATCCACGAAACTTTGACGCAGCAACATTTGAAGAAATACAACAATACATCCAGTTCTGTGACGAGATTGTCTCTGCTATGCAACCTATGCTTGAACAACCGACAGCAGAATTACATCCCTCTCGATTGAAGCCAACTGATATTGTATTCAACTGTCCAGCCCAGTTTGCTGAACTTCTCAATCATGTGAATGGGCATGTATACACGAGAATATCGCTAGCAGCAGGAAAACCAAGAAGGAAAATATTAAGTGCGACCACGCACTAAAATGTCCCTTTGTTTTTTTCCGATGTTCACTGCTTGAAAGACCAATGACGATTGAAGCGCAACACCAGGCAAAAAAAGTGCGGACTCGAAAACTGAAGAGTTGTATATGTATTAGTTTTCCACTTCTGTTCACCCACTAAATTTGTGGAAGAAAATGGTATTACGTTTCGTACCGCAACCTTCAGCTCCCTCTCCCACAAAACCGTTTTTTTTTGGGATGATATATTCTCGTGTATACATGCCCAATCGCCATTCGAAATGTGGATTATACTGCCTTAAGAAAGTCGGAGGCAGAGAAGTCTGTCGTTTTAAATATCCGAAACAAATTCAAACTGAATCAACTCTATGCAAAGATGAAAACGGCGTTTGGATAGTCACACCTAAATGCAACGATGAACTGTTGAATGACCACAACAAGTTCGTTTCACAAACATGGCGAGCTAACACCGATTGTACAATTATTGCCCACGAACAAGCGATAATTAACTATCTATCAAAATATGCAGCTAAAGGTGAACGGCAGTCAATGAATTACAGAGAAGTTTTCCAGAATATTTTACAAACCTGCGACCCCGAAGGCCCAAGCAAAAAAGCAATTTCGAAGTTACTTATCAAGCTGATTGATCAACGCGACAATAGTGCCTGTGAGGTGATGTATCTGCTAATTGGCGAACCACTAAAGCATAGTAGCTGGACATTAATGAAAATCTACATTGGACTTGTTGACTTCGGAACAAGTCCGGTAGACCGAGACGAATCTGAACAAGTTGTGCCGCGGTCAATGATGGATCACTATAGCTGAAGAGATTCACTTCCCGAAGAAACTTGTCTGAAAGACTTCGTAATTGATTATCACTGGTCGAAAGGACAAATACGCAAATGCAGATCAAAACAAATTTTGCAAGTTGTTCCTAGGGTGGCAAACTTGGAAAACCAAGAGCAGTATGATATTGTTTACAAACCAAAACTAGCGCTGAATAAACTTTGTAGATACATAACAGAGTTGAAAACTCACTCAACTTGGAAAGAAAGCTACGACGCGAGTCATCCCGGAAACAAATAAACAAACTGGCAAATTAACTCGCTCAGCTCATTTCTTGCAATCGCCCCCCTGCATTGCATTCCTAGTTTTACCTTCATCTGTACTTTGGAGGGCATGGGCTCGGACATACAGGGTAAAGTTGTTGATTGCTCTCAACCTGGCGAGATGCCAGCAACGATCCCTGTTTAAATGCCCGGGTCGAGTTGACATACGGCCTCCTCGCGGCGCCCTCTGGATAGCCTCTACAGCAACCGTTGGGAGGTGAACAAACGTATGCAGCGAAAAAAACGCCGACCAAAATGGCGGTTGTGCGGCGGGCTAACAATCCGCCCACGTAAAAAAACCTAAAGTTATGAATGAGCAAGATGCCTCGGATACACGGACGGATACTCGACGACGACAACGCACGAAAAAGGAACACGATTTGCGAGTATGCTCCTGGAATGTCAGAACCCTGCACACTCCCGGAGCTGCTCATAAACTAGAAGGAATCCTCACGCAGTACAAGGCGGATATTACTGCGGTCCAGGAAATACGCGGGATAGGAAACGGTATGATTAGGAAGAAAAATTGCGACATTTATTACAGCTGTCACAAAAGGTTGCACTTACTGGGATGCGGATTTGTCGTGGGAAAGCGGTTAAGGTCGAAGGTCATCGACTTTAAACCTATAAGTGATCGCCTGGCTGTGATCCGCATCAGAGGCAGATTTTATAACATCAGCCTTATATGTGCACACGCCCCTACCGACGAGGCTGAAGACCCTATCAAGGAGGACTTCTATGACTTCCTGGACAACGCCTACGGAGCTTGTCCGGAGTACGATGTAAAAATCGTGCTCGGGGACTTCAACACCAAAATCGGAAAGGAAAACACCCTTGGCGGAGTGATCGGAAAGCACAGCCTCCACGATACAACAACAGATAACGGCTTCCGACTCGCTGACTTTGCGAAAGCTCGTAATGCGGTGATAAGTAGCAAGCGAATCCACACAGCAACCTGGCGATCTCCGGACGGTCGAACCGCCAACCAAATCGACCATGTGCTCATTGACGCAAGGCACGCGTCAAACATCCTGGATGTGCGAACATTCAGAGGGGCAAATGTCGACTCTGACCACTTCCTCGTAGCAGCAAGATTCAGAGCTCGACTGTCCAATATCAGAAAGCTGCACCAGCCCATCAGAAGGAGGTTCAACATTGGGCGCCTGAGCACACCGGAGGTTGCCAGAGTCTACAGGGAGCAGCTGAGCGAAAGACTCTACGGTATGCCTACGTCGAACACGAATGCCAATAATATGTGGCTGCATTGCCGCTCAGCCATTCAGGAAGTAGCCGAAACCACCTTAGAATACCTACCACCCCCGACAAGAAACCCGTGGTATGATGGCGAGTGTGAGCAGAAAAAGGCAGCAACCGACGAGGCGTACCAAAAGGCGCTGCAGAGGAAAACCAGGGCAGCGCGAGAAGAGTACCGAGCCAGAAGAAGGGAGGAGAAGAAACTACTGCGACAAAAGAAAAGAATCTTCGCAGCCTCCCAGCTCAAGGATATCGAGGAGTCTAGGGATAAACATAAAATACGAGCCTTTTACAAGAAAGCCGAAGGCCTTGCAGGAGGCTTCAAAAAGGGCACCCTGGCTCTTCGAAACTGCGAGGGTAATCTTGTCACCGACCCGCAGGGAATAGTGGATGTGTTTAAGCAGCACTTCCAGCAGCTGCTTAACGAGCATGACCAAGAGAGAGTGGTAGGGACCGAGGAAATCCCAACTCCAGCCGCTGAAGTAGTCCTCCCACCCAGCATAGAAGAAGTCGGCACAGCTATTCAGAAGCTGAAGAACAACAAGGCCGCAGGCTCAGATGGCTCGCCATCAGAGCTCTTCAAGGCTGGTGGCGATGTACTGGTAGGGAGCATGCACCAGATCATCTGCAGAATTTGGGAAGATGAGAGCATGCCCGACGACTGGAATACCAGCTCTATATGCCCCATCCACAAAAAAGGCGATCCTACCTCTTGCAAGAATTATAGAGGTATATCCCTGCTCAATGTCGCATACAAGATCCTGTCCAGCGTATTGTGTGAACTTCTAAAGCCATTTTGCACCGCACTAATCGGCAGCTACCAGTGCGGTTTCCGGCCCGGCAAATCAACTATAGACCAAATTTTCACACTTAGACAGATCCTGGAAAAGACCAACGAGTTTCGAATCGATACACACCATCTTTTCATCGATTTCAAAGCCGCATACGACAGTATTCATCGTGAAGCACTGTTTGGGGCGATGGCCGAATTCGGGATCCCGGTAAAACTGATCCAGTTGTGTCGCGCCACGCTAAAAAACACGCGATGCACCGTGCAACTCGATTCTAGGACCTCGGAACCATTCGAAACATGCACCGGATTTCGGCAAGGAGATGCGCTGTCATGTGACTTCTTCAACCTGGTGCTGGAACAGATAGTGCGACGGGCAGGCGTCAACAGGGAAGGCACTATCTTTTACAAGTCCATCCAGCTGCTAGGCCAAGCGGATGATATCGACATCATCGCGTGTTCTCGCCGTGGCATTGTGGAAGCATTCACGGCGATTGAAGAACAAGCGAAACGAATTGGTCTTAAGATCAATGAGGACAAAATGAAATACATGCTGTCAAGCAAAAACCAATCCGTCGCTCACCACCTGGGACAAGACATAACAATTGACAGCTACAATTTCGAGGTAGTTAAGGAGTTTGTCTACCTCGGGGCAAACGTAAATTCCACAAATGACACCACAGTGGAGATCCGGCGTAGAATCGCCCTTGGCAACCGCTGCTACTTCGGCTTGTCCAAACAACTGGGGTCAAAACTCCCCACTCGAAAGACCAAAGTCATGCTTTACAAAACGCTCATTCTGCCAGTCTTACTGTACGGAGCCGAAAGCTGGACGATAAGCAGGACAGCGGAACTGATTTTGGGTTCTTTCGAAAGAAAAATTCTGCGCCGGATATTTGGTCCTGTCTGTGAGGAAGGTGAATGGAGAAGAAGACACAACCGCGAACTCTACGAGCTGTACCAAGATATGGATGTAGTCCGGAAGGCAAGGATTCGTCGACTACACTGGCTCGGCCACATCGAGCGCATGGACATCAACGCTCCAGCTAAGAGGGTCTTCGACTCCGAGCCTCCTGGTTCGAGAAGAAGAGGAAGACCGAACCTCCGGTATAAAGACCAAGTAATCGCGGATGTAGGACATCTTGGTCTTGACAACTGGAAGCAGCGTGCCCGGGACCGTCAAGGATGGAAGGCAGCTATAGCTCAGGCTCAGATCCTCCATGGATCGCAGGCCTGATAAGTAAGTAAGTAAGTGTACTTTGCACGACGACTTGGACGAAATGAGGGAGAATACCGGTAGTAACTTTGATAGTGCACGAGTTATGAATACTCCGAAGACTATTCAATAAAAACACACAGAACATAATTTGATATATTTATTGGAACATATATGAAAAAACGAACTGAACGACACGACAACTAAACATTGGCTGACTCAAATACCAGGCTCTAACTCAAGCTTTATCTCTGTACAGGGATAAAGTTTGTGAGAGCCATGCTAGCTACTGAGAAGGTGTACATTTGCTGCTTTGTTTATCGAACAAACAAAGGCACAATGATGGTAAACACATTTCGAGGAGAGGTAAATGACTAACGTCATGTAACTTCTCCCCCCTAATCATTTTCGGTCCCCGAAAAATGTAATTTTTGAAACGTAAACTTGAAAATAGCAATAAAACATAACAATAATAAATAATGTGTATAATACGACTTAACGTACAATTCAGTAATTTTTTTTTTTTTTTAGAGACTCGCGCAGGTTCAAGAGTTCTTATATTCTCTTATGATGTGTTGTCACACACAACCTGAACGGAGTGCAGTGGTTGGGGTCGTTGATGTTCGTTCACTACTCTCAGGGCTGGTTGTCCTAGACCTAGATAGGACGAGAGCCGACCAAATTCCGCGTTGGTTATAGTCCGTAGTAATTCGTCCAAGCACTTTTAGTATTGCATACGCAGAGGATAAATTTCGGTTGACCATATACTGTAAGTGTTATGCCTGCAGCAGTACACATCTGGTCACTTTCCTTTCACAACTGCGTTGCATGCTTTTTGTCCGTATAGGAATTACTTTTTCTTGGCTATGAAGCGAATTTGAACCATAAACCTTCCGCTCGGCGGTCGATGATGTTAACCACTGCACCACGGCCACCCCCAATTAAGTATTAATGAAATATTAACATAAATATTCTATTATTTCAATAAACTAAATGTTGACAATATATTTTTATTTATGCATGTATTACATAAATTGTTACATATTGTTATTATCACACTTTTATGTGTGTATGCTGTTTGTGACTTTGTACATATGTGTTTACTACATCAGTTACAATTTTACATACAATTTCTTTATATTTTATTTATTTTATTTCTGTTAATATACCTACATATATGTACATACATCTATAAAGTAAAATTTATTTAGTTAACAGTAAAAATGTCTCATCATTTTTATATATATATGTGATGAATTAATGAGTATAATTATACTTGTATACAATAGTTATATATAATTATCATCTTATGTGCTTTAATACACGACGTATTAATGTACAAGTCAAAATCGCCTAACTCGACTTAGGTCAAAATTGAGTTATTCATACCACAAGATTCAGGGTATCAAAATCAATATTCAATAAATTTTTTATGTCACAATTAACAAAAGCCTAACTCAACTTTAGCCAATTGCTTCCACATTGGTAAAATAACCTAAGTTGAATTAGTCACCTTCCTATTTGTTATTTTTGATTTTGGAATAACCACCTAAATTCAGATAAGCGGGTGTTCCCCCAAATACAGAAAACAAAAAAATCTTTTAACTTCAGTTGGGTCGTTATTCCAAAACGTGCTTTAATAGAAAAATTTTCTTAATTTAACTTACGCTGTTCTTCTAAATGACATGGGCCATTTTTTAAAATACATTCTCAAGCTTAGCTGTTATTCCAAACCATAATATTGTAAGGGTGTGGAATAAGTCGAATTAGATTGTTCTACCAACTAAATTGAAATACGAAGAAATTTAAAACGACGTCATAACTGAAGTGAGGCTGTTGTGTAGTGTTGTGCATTATTATTACCGTGTAGGGCATATTATTACCTATTTATAAGCAAAAAATTCGTGCAAAAATGTCTTTTCGTGCGAGCAAAATGATAGAAATGGCTAGGTCAAAAAACAAAGTTACATTTGACTATTTTCTTAGCGTTAGGACTGTATGTAAGTAACTAGTAATAAACCTATGTATTCAATTCAGCGAATGAAACGGAAACACAAAAGGACTTATCAATAAGTGATTGTCCTCAAGAAACGGACCTCCAATGAATTAAGCCAACTTTTGAATAGCGATAGCGCGTGAAAATACCTCATCTTTGCATGGATGTGACTTTGATGTTGATTTAATTAATAGTAAGTGCATATGCATATGCATTTGCTTAATTATTCAGTGTATGGAATGTTATTTTTATTATGTATTTTTATTATAATACTATTATAACTTTAGATACACTATTTTCAGCTGTTCTTAAAAGTTCATATGATGTATCGCCAGGAATCATTGAAGAAGTACCTACTTCATCGGGCATCAATTTAGAGAAAATCCTTGAGTGGGAAAATTCAGGTGATTAACTTAAAGATCCAGATTTTATTGCATCATCGAGTGATCCGAGTGACGAGGATTATGAAGAATTGTCCCGACTTGGGACACAAATGGAGATTGCATTACGAACTCCGCCAAATAAGAAAAATATCAGACATCAAAAAAAGGCTTTCCGAAATAGTGGACTACGTTAAAGACACAATCTGGAATCGTACGAAAAGCAAGGGAATGCATGGAATTTGATCAATGTCGAAAATGTGTCGAAGTAAGGTATTATTGCACGATATTGAGACTTTGTTCAACCACTACAGGTCTTTGGGATCTTACGATCAACGAATATTATACATTGGCTCGTTGATATTAGTCGAAGACAAAAAATGTGACACAATAGTCAATTCAAATAAGCGCAAACGAAATCGTGAAATCACCGTCAAGTACACTTTTAGATTAAATGGCGGTGTAGTAGATGTATGCCGTAAACATTTTACTCAGTGCTTCGGTCAAACTGATAGCTTTATAAGAAGTGTGATCAAAAAGAAAATCCTGCCCCTTAATTCCGTTTACAGACCTTCGTGGAAAAAAAAACCCTCCAAATAAAATAAGTTCGGCCAAGGAGCTAGAAGTAAAGGAACACATTAACAAATTCCTAGCTGTTGGAAGCCATTATACGAGGCGTGATACTGCTAAGAAGTATTTAAATGCCGATCTCAACCCTTCAATAATGTATAAATTAAACACAGAAAGCACTGAAGTACCAGTTAGTATTTCAAAATATTCAGAAATATTTAAAACAATGAATTTAAAATTTAAATTACCGAAGCTAGAGGCTTACGCAACATGCGAAACACTAATACCAAAAATAAAGTAGCTCCGAATGAAGAGGAAAGGACGCCTCTAGAAGAAGATCAAAGACGACATTTGGATAAGGCAGAAATGGGATATGCTGAGAAGAGAAAGGACAAGGAAAGTGCAAAAAAGAATAAAAACATAAAAGCCTTTGCATTTGACCTGCAACAGTGCCTACCCACACCATTTTTCAGAAATTCTCTGAGTTTCTACAAACGCCAGCTCTGGACATTTAACCTAACAGTACATGACCTGGAGACTAACACTGCTAAATGTTTTATGTGGCACGAAGGAATTGCTCCGAGAGGTGGCAACATTGCATTTACAAGCACCTAAAAATGACTGCAAGTCATACTGATCAAATCGTTTTTTACAGCGATTCTTGTTCAAGACAAAATAAAAACTCGTTTGTTGCCACTATGTTCCTAGTATTTATAAATAGCAATCCATCAATCGACTTTATCGACCACAAGTTCTTAGAACCCGGACATACCCATATGGAGTGCGACAGCGATCACGCATTAAATGAAAAAGAGAAGAAAAAAAAAACGGCCAAATGCGAGTCGGACTCGCGCACGAAGGGCTCCGCACCATCTGTATATATAAATATGAAAGAGACTATGTATGTCACCTCATCAAATGACAGATCTTGGTTGCAGACAGGATTTTTTTAATGAAAATAATGTCTGTTGTATGGGAGCCCCCTTAATTATTAATTTTCTGTTTTTAGTATTTGTCGTGGTAGCGGCAACAGAAATACATCATCTGTGAAAATTTCAACTGTCTAGCTATCACGGTTCATGAGATACAGCCTGGTGACAGACGGATGGACGGACGGACGGACAGCGAAGTTCCGTTTTACCTTTTACCGGTACGGAACCTTTACCTTTGGGTACGGAACCCTAAAAAACGAGTATTCAAATCCATGTGCCAAGAGACTGGTATCAGTTTATTAACTCAATTGGACCTAAGATGGACCAACTTTAATGAGTTCGCAAAAACAAAATTTCGATTCAAAAGAGTTAATGAAAACGGCGAAAAATTTATTTGGATTGCAAGAATATTGTACAAAACTTCACTATGTGACGATGAACCCTTTAAAACACTGAGCGTGGGAAACCGAGGGGTCATTTCTCTTGAAGAAAGGGAACTTCAAAAAATGAATGCAGTTGCGTACATATCTGTGGAGAAGAAAAGAGATCTTCTTGAGTTTCAAACGTTCATAGATCCTGAATTTTAAACATTTTATAACAACCTCCAATCCAAATCCGATGAATTTAACACTCACCCAGACCTTACCGAGGTGGATGAAGAAGATTTTTTACTTTAAATTTCGACGGTACCGCTCAATTATTTTTATTTTCTGAAAATTACTTTTGTGTTTACTTCTTTACACCATTTTTTGTTTTCGCATGGAGAAAAATTGAACTTGTTTGGTTTCGAAAATTAATAAAAAATCCTTTTGACTATGATAACAGGTACATTGTTCTTATTCTATGCAAACAATATACCCTTTCAATTTCCAGATAAAATCCTTAAGACAAACTAGAAATATAAGAGCAAAGTGAAGATAGAATTTGCAATTACTTTGGCCATAGTAGAGAAAAACAACCTAACTTGACCTTGGTTTGCGTAATTTGTATTTCTTTGTATGGAATAAGAGGGTCTTCGACTCCGAGCCTCCTGGTTCGAGAAGAAGAGGAAGACCGAACCTCCGGTATAAAGACCAAGTAATCGCGGATGTAGGACATCTTGGTCTTGACAACTGGAAGCAGCGTGCCCGGGACCGTCAAGGATGGAAGGCAGCTATAGCTCAGGCTCAGATCCTCCATGGATCGCAGGCCTGATAAGTAAGTAAGTAAGTGTACTTTGCACGACGACTTGGACGAAATGAGTGAGAATACCGGTAGTAACTTTGATAGTGCACGAGTTATGAATACTCCGAAGACTATTCAATAAAAACACACAGAACATAATTTGATATATTTATTGGAACATATATGAAAAAACGAACTGAACGACACGACAACTAAACATTGGCTGACTCAAATACCAGGCTCTAACTCAAGCTTTATCTCTGTACAGGGATAAAGTTTGTGAGAGCCATGCTAGCTACTGAGAAGGTGTACATTTGCTGCTTTGTTTATCGAACAAACAAAGGCACAATGATGGTAAACACATTTCGAGGAGAGGTAAATGACTAACGTCATGTAACTTCTCCCCCCTAATCATTTTCGGTCCCCGAAAAATGTAATTTTTGAAACGTAAACTTGAAAATAGCAATAAAACATAACAATAATAAATAATGTGTATAATACGACTTAACGTACAATTCAGTAATTTTTTTTTTTTTTTAGAGACTCGCGCAGGTTCAAGAGTTCTTATATTCTCTTATGATGTGTTGTCACACACAACCTGAACGGAGTGCAGTGGTTGGGGTCGTTGATGTTCGTTCACTACTCTCAGGGCTGGTTGTCCTAGACCTAGACCTAGATAGGACGAGAGCCGACCAAATTCCGCGTTGGTTATAGTCCGTAGTAATTCGTTCAAGCACTTTTAGTATTGCATACGCAGAGGATAAATTTCGGTTGACCATATACTGTAAGTGTTATGCCTGCAGCAGTACACATCTGGTCACTTTCCATTCACAACTGCGTTGCATGCTTTTTGTCCGTATAGGAATTACTTTTTCTTGGCTATGAAGCGAATTTGAACCATAAACCTTCCGCTCGGCGGTCGATGATGTTAACCACTGCACCACGGCCACCCCCAATTAAGTATTAATGAAATATTAACATAAATATTCTATTATTTCAATAAACTAAATGTTGACAATATATTTTTATTTATGCATGTATTACATAAATTGTTACATATTGTATCACACTTTTATGTGTGTATGCTGTTTGTGACTTTGTACATATGTGTTTACTATATCAGTTACAATTTTACATACAATTTCTTTATATTTTATTTATTTTATTTCTGTTAATATACCTACATATATGTACATACATCTATAAAGTAAAATTTATTTAGTTAACAGTAAAAATGTATCATCATTTTTATATATATATGTGATGAATTAATGAGTATAATTATACTTGTATACAATAGTTATATATAATTATCATCTTATGTGCTTTAATACACGACGTATTAATGTACAAGTCAAAATCGCCTAACTCGACTTAGGTCAAAATTGAGTTATTCATACCACAAGATTCAGGGTATCAAAATCAATATTCAATAAATTTTTTATGTCACAATTAACAAAAGCCTAACTCAACTTTAGGCAATTGCTTTCACATTGGTAAAATAACCTAAGTTGAATTAGTCACCTTCCTATTTGTTATTTTTGATTTTGGAATAACCACCTAAATTCAGATAAGCGGGTGTTCCCCCAAATACAGAAAACAAAAAAATCTTTTGACTTCAGTTGGGTCGTTATTCCAAAACGTGCTTTAATAGAAAAATTTTCTTAATTTAACTTACGCTGTTCTTCTAAATGACATGGGCCATTTTTTAAAATACATTCTCAAGCTTAGCTGTTATTCCAAACCATAATATTGTAAGGGTGTGGAATAAGTCGAATTAGGTTGTTCTACCAACTAAATTGAAATACGAAGAAATTTAAAACGACGTCATAACTGAAGTGAGGCTGTTGTGTAGTGTTGTGCATTATTATTACCGTGTAGGGCATATTATTACCTATTTATAAGCAAAAAATTCGTGCAAAAATGTCTTTTCGTGCGAGCAAAATGATAGAAATGGCTAGGTCAAAAAACAAAGGTACATTTGACTATTTTCTTAGCGTTAGGACTGTATGTAAGTAACTAGTAATAAACCTATGTATTCAATTCAGCGAATGAAACGGAAACACAAAAGGACTTATCAATAAGTGATTGTCCTCAAAAAACGGACCTCCAATGAATTAAGCCAACTTTTGAATAGCGATAGCGCGTGAAAATACCTCATCTTTGCATGGATGTGACTTTGATGTTGATTTAATTAATAGTAAGTGCATATGCATATGCATTTGCTTAATTATTCAGTGTATGGAATGTTATTTTTATTATGTATTTTTATTATAATACTTACATAATATAAAATATGGACCAACTTTAATGAGTTCGCAAAAACAAAATTTCGATTCAAAAGAGTTAATGAAAACGGCGAAAAATTTATTTGGATTGCAAGAATATTGTACAAAACTTCACTATGTGACGATGAACCCTTTAAAACACTGAGCGTGGGAAACCGAGGGGTCATTTCTCTTGAAGAAAGGGAACTTCAAAAAATGAATGCAGTTGCGTACATATCTGTGGAGAAGAAAAGAGATCTTCTTGAGTTTCAAACGTTCATAGATCCTGAATTTTAAACATTTTATAACAACCTCCAATCCAAATCCGATGAATTTAACACTCACCCAGACCTTACCGAGGTGGATGAAGAAGATTTTTTACTTTAAATTTCGACGGTACCGCTCAATTATTTTTATTTTCTGAAAATTACTTTTGTGTTTACTTCTTTACACCATTTTTTGTTTTCGCATGGAGAAAAATTGAACTTGTTTGGTTTCGAAAATTAATAAAAAATCCTTTTGACTATGATAACAGGTACATTGTTCTTATTCTATGCAAACAATATACCCTTTCAATTTCCAGATAAAATCCTTAAGACAAACTAGAAATATAAGAGCAAAGTGAAGATAGAATTTGCAATTACTTTGGCCATAGTAGAGAAAAACAACCTAACTTGACCTTGGTTTGCGTAATTTGTATTTCTTTGTATGGAATAACTTAGGTTTTTTCTTAGTAAAAAACAAAGCAAATCAAAACAGCTTAAGTTTCTTAATTCTAATTTGCAATTAACTACTTTAAAAAAAACGTCAGACCATGGGGGGAGTGGAAGAGATAGGAATGCCCTCACCTTTGTGAAAAATTGAAACCGATATAGTAATCTCCTAATTTCCCAGACCACTTTAAAACTTTAAGCACGTCTCCTGAATAGTACGGAAAAACGACTTAGGCAATTGGCGATTTTGCCTTGTGACCACAGATATTACACACAAACAAGGTTTTATATTTAATTCACACTTTACTAATTTAATGTTTTTTCTTGCACTGTCTTGGTTAAATATTCCTTCGACTCAAGCGCAGCGTGAAAGCTACTAATATTCACACTCAATTGTGGCGGCAAAAATAAATGCAGTTACTGACCTTGGTGACTAACATAAGGGGGTGGGGTAAAGTGAAAAAAAATCAAGGTCAATAGTTTGGATGCGTATTACGAGAAAATTTGACGTCGGAGATAAAAATGTCCAACAGCAAAGTTGTAGGTAATAAAAAGATTTTTCTTTTTTGTTAAGGGTACTTTTCATCATAACCTCAAAATTATCGAGAAATTTAAAAATTTTCCAAAAAATAATAAAATTTGGGTTTTATATTATAACTTTTATAAAAATTAATGAATTGTTATGAAACTTGATGGAAAGATACCTTTATATATTATAAATAACCTGAAAAAATTTCAAAAGAAAATAATAGAAAATGTTTGATTTAGATTTTTTTCAAAAAAAAAGTCCTCTTTTCAGACGAAAATTGTACGGTGGAAAATCATCGTAAATGGATTTTTCAAAACTCATTGTTATGTGTTTGTGCCATGTCGTCTTTGATGGGTACTGGGAGCACGGCAAGTTTATTGATTGGCCGTGTCATCGTGGTGGTTGCCGTCTTGATGGTGACTATCCGTGTGAGGTTATCCCTTCCCCGGTGAAGATCGACCGCTCTTGCTAGTGGCCACTTGCAAGGCGGTAACCGCTCGTCAGTAATCAACACAATGGATCCTATCTTGATGTCATTGTTGGAATGGTAACATTTTGATATGGACTGAAGCCGTTGTAGGTAGTGAATAGACCATTGAGACCAAAACTGTTGTTGTAGTCTTGACGTTGAAAGTTAAGTCAGTGATGGTTCCGGAAAAGTGGTGAGAGCATTACCGATGAGAAAATGTCCGGGAGTAAGAGCTGAAACGTCTTCGGGGTCGTCACACAAAGGTACAAGTGGTCTTGAGCTTAAAATCGCTTCAATTTGTGTGAGGACAGCGTTGAGTTCCTCGTATGTGAGGGAAGTCTCACCTATTGTTCTGTTAAGATGAAACTTCATTAACTTGACCACTGCCTTCCACTTTCCTATCATGTGAGGTGCTGCTGGAGAAATCCCTTGAAAGTAGCCCTTGCATGTGCTGATGCTCTCTTGTTCCCTCGGTAAATAGGCGTTTAATTTCCCTGTTGGCACCCACAAATGTCATGCCGCAGTCTGAGTTTAAGGTGCTCGGTATGCCCCGTCTTGATGAGAACCGCCGAAAAGCGGCTATGAAACTGTCCGATGAATAGTCAGTGACTATTTCAAAATGAACCGCTGATGTTGAGAAGCACACAAACACACATATACAGCCCTCGTACATTTGGACCCTCTTCCAACGGGCAACGAGCACCTCAACACCCGGCTCTCCACATTATTATCTGCCTCACCATGGTGTGCTAAAACCCGACAGCTCCACTACAAAATTAAGAGTTGTTTTCAACAGTTCAAGTCCATCGTCATCTGCACTTTCTCTTAATGATATCACACACACTGGAGCTAACTTAACGTCACAGATGTGGATACGGCTTCATCGTCACATTTTTGCAACAGACATTACAAAGATGTATCGTCAAATTAAGGTTCATCAAGATGATTGGCATCTGCAACGAATCTTGTGGGTTGATTAAATCATCAGGAAATACCGTATCAACTCACCACTGTAACTTACGGCACAAAATCCGCACCATTCTTAGCTGTAGGAGCACTCCTTCAACTCGTTGAGGATGAAGGATACGAATTCCCATTGGTTATTCCATCACTAACACACGGACGGTACGTTGACGGCATCTTTGGTGGTGCTGACACCACAAAAGAACTAATAGAAATGGCTTTCAAATTGAAAGATTTGTGCCATGCGGGCGGTGCCAAGTGGCACTTCACCAACATTGACTTACTGGAAGCGGTATTATCAACACATGATTCATCTGCATCCCTCGCATTAGACGAATGTACAACAAAATTTCCTGGGTTGAAATGGTTGCCTCAAGAGGATCAATGCAAGTTTGCGGCTTACACAACATATCGGCTAAAGTCAATCACCAAACGACACATATTATCTGAAGTGGCTCAGATATTTGACCAACTCGGCTTCATCTCACCGGTCATCATCAAAGCCAAAATGTTTCTACAAGAACTATGGCTACACAAGGTAGGTTGGGATGACCCTTTACCCTCCCAACTTACAACACGTTGGTTAAACATCAGAGAGGAGTTCAATAGCATCACAACCATATCAGTTCCACTGTGGTTTCATACAATCACCGGTTCAACCATCACCATTCACGGCTTCTCTGATGCATCTCAACTAGCGATGGCGGACACCTCTTATAACATGAGCGCTAATTTTGATTTCTGAAATGCTGTGCATAGGTGATAGAGTGATTGAGACACAACCCATGGTTTGTAGTGCCTTTTGACCGCCAATGCCTAGAACTATGATACAGGAACGCTGTCTTGGAAGCCGGAGATGTTGTACGACTTGTTCAGTGATAAAGGATAGTTGAGACCCTGTGTCAATAAGCAGTCTGACAGTGGCCAGCGACGTTTTTAAATTAGCTAGCACTGTCGCGAGCAATGTAGACTGATGTGATGAAACCTTAGAATTTTCCGTTGAAGTTGAGCAGAACCGTGTGTGACTTGATGTGTTTAACGACTTGTAGATTGGTTGATAGTTGGACAACTTAGGGAGTGCGCCGACCGTTGAGCTGACCGACAAATTCGTCGTTGTTGGATTCCCTGTGTTGTTATCATGTGTTGACGACTTGACGATTGTAGCGTGCCCATATTGTGTTGATTGTGCCGAAGTAGAAGCAGTAGGTGGAGATGGTCGTGATGGATCATGCAACATCGTATGGTGTTTTCCATTGCAAACCTTGCAGAGCTGTCCATTTTTGCATGATCGTGCTGAGTGTGGACCTAAGTAGTTGAAGCATAATGCTTTTGCGATAACCAGCTGCCGCCTGCCGGATACCCCGAGTTCTCTAAGCTTGGGACATGTAACAATAAAATGAAATTCTTTGCATAAGTCACAAGGTCGATTCACCTTCTGTTGAAGTTGTTGCTGAGTCACTTGGTGTGCTGAAGCCGTTGGCCGTTGCTTGGGGACCGATGTTGGCTTTGCTGATATAGAGGCCGCTTCAACTCGCTCGAGAGCACGAACTCTAGCTGTTAGATATGACTCAATGTCCTTATAGCATGGGTATGTTGTAGAGACTCCAAGAGAGTTCTCCCAAGACTTTCGTGAGGACCGATCGATATTTCGCTGGATCAAGTTCACCAGAAAGCACTCCCACATATTTTGCCCCGCTCCGAGAAGCTGAAGACCTTTTGTGACTTCTGTGACCGTGGTGAGGGTTTTGTTGAGAGAGGCTGGATGTTTGGGTAAAGCTGGTTGTAGAATGTGCAGCTTGTCTAGGTATTCTTGAATTATATGCCCCTTTTTTTCGTACCGATTGGTGAGAAGTTCCCAAGCTACTGCCATGGACTTGTCAGTGTACGGCAGTGAAGCAATTAACTGAGTTGCAGGACCCGTACAGCAATTCCTGAGGTAGTGGAATTTGTCCTGTACACTTATACGTCGATCTGACTTAATGAGACTCTCAAAATAGCCCTTAAATTCCGGCCATTTTGCGTACTCTCTGTGGAATTTTTGTAACTCGATCTCCGGAAGTTTGGAGAATCGTGTTTCTTCATGTGCTGATCGTGTTGCTTATGATGAGACCGCCGCCGGTGTAAGCCCCTCCCGTAACCGTCCAAGCTTGGGTTTAGCCGCCATGGAAGTCTTGCTCTCCGTCGTTTGATATGCCGTAGAAAAATATTCATGATTGACCATTGACGCTGGCCATGTGATCTCAAGTAGTGAATAATCCTTAACAAATGCTCTGTGCAACTCTTCTAACATCGCTCAAGGGGGCGCCGTCCGAATTATCAGGAAGTTGATCCAGGATGTCGTTCATTGAGTCCAGCCGTGACTTTTGAGACATCACCTTTAATGCTAAATCCACTGGGAGTTGGTTAGCTGGTGAAGCTGACCGTGTTGACACAATGCTGCCCGGATACTCATTGTAGGAATGTTACTACGTACCGTTTTTGTTGATGATGCTAACTTGGTGGAACTTTTTGTGGAACCCTCGCTCGAAGCAGCTTCTCCGTCGCTCATGATGATGGATTTCCTTGAGAAATGTGATGAAAAGCGGTCGATCACTTCCTGATCCGGCTCGAAGGACCAGTGTTGAATTAATACCGGTGATGAGTAGTCTTGATTAAGATTTTATTGATTCTTGAACTCACGTGTCTGTTAGTTTGTCTGACAATATGTGGCAGATCAAAAAGAATGAAAGATGAAAGACAAAACGCCAAAAATGGCCGACCTGTTGTCAATAGGAGCGAGTTGTCACCCCTGGCGGTTGCGTGGCGCTCATGTCGCAACCGGGTGAAACTGAAGTTTTGGCATCGGCCGCTGCATGATGCTGGTGTAACACAATGATAACTTGATTATCCGAGCAACTCTTCTTGGCCAATTCTCAACACTATGTTTCACATCAATACCAGCAATGCAGAACATAACAATGGTCCCTCAACTTCTTTTAGAACCGTCAACACAAATTTCAACCAATTGGAATCGAGAGTTTTATTAGCAACGGCCTTGGTTAACGCCATTGATGGAAGAAAGCATTCACTCCGAGCCTTAGTTGACCCAGGCTCCTAAGCATCCTTTATAACAGAGCGAGCAACTCAGCTGCTAAGACTCAAGAATAGCATAATAACCGCGAATGTGACAGGGCTGGGACAAACACTGACAGGTATGTCACGGTGTCAGACCCTCTTCACAATGTTTTCCCAAACAACCTCTTTCTGTGTCGAAGTTGGAGCGTTCGTTTTCACCAATCTTACGTCTGTGCATCCAACCCAACCTCTAAAGTTGGAGTTATTTGTCTAATTTAATTTTAGCCGACCCCACTTATAAAACTTCCGAGAAGATCGATTTAATTTTAGAAGCTGACGTATATTCATCCATCATTCTTGAACTCGCAGCAGACCGAGTTGGGATGGATTTTAAGCGGATATACGAATCAGATAGCGCAGCAACCCACCACCACGGTGCGCAATCCTCACAACTACATTGAGTCCCAATTAAGGCAGTTTTGGGAAATTGAAGAGAACCTCGATAAACGTAAGGCCACGTTAGAAGAGGAACAGTGTCAAAAACATTATCAAGAAACAATAAGACGGCTTGAGAGCGGAAGGTATGAGGTTCGACTTTAGGGATACCATCCACCCTACTCTTGGTGATTTCAAACGATCGGCATTGGCAAGATTTCTGCAGTTAGAAGGAAAATTAGGTTCCAATGCAAAATTAAGGAACGCATAAACCGAATGCATAAGCGAGGAATTACTGCCTGGTAAAACACTATTTCCTTCCTCATCGCGCTGTTATCAAGGACTCGAGCACCACTAGCAAGCTTCGAATTTTCTTTGACGCGTCGTGCAAAACAACAAATGGTCAATCACTCAACGATCACCTATTGATTGGTCCATGCATGCAACCCGACATCATTGATCTATTTGCAAAATGGAGAAGGTCCAAAATAGCTTTCACAGCCGACATCAAGATGATGTATAGGCAAATGCGGATGAGATAAGACGATGTAAAATATCAACTCATTTTATGGAGAGGAACAAACCACGAGCCTATTAAACCATATGCGTTAGACGCAGTAACTTTTCCCATACCTGACGAAACGAACACTGTCTTAACTGGCTACAGACACAAAACATTCACATCCTCACCCCACTTGTGTACTTACAGAGGGATTCTATGTCAATGATCTCATATACGGAGCTGACAATGAAGAAGAGGCATCACTCTCCAAAAGGACCTTGTTGCAGTATTAAGTTCTGCGGGATTCCCACTCCGAAAATGGGCAAGCCATTCACTAAGGATTCTTTGGGAATTCCTGAAAGCGATAGAGACGTAAATCTCCCACTCAAATTTGATTCTTCAGATACAATAACAACATTAGATATCCGATGGCATCCAATAAACCATGTCTTTCAAATAAAAATGTACTTACCGGACACCCACAGACACACCAAGCGCACGGTATTAGCAGACATTGCTCGCATATTTGATCTTCTTGGATGGTTCGCACCATGTGTTGTTAAGGCAAAACTCATTCTCCAGACTCTTTGGTGGAATGAATCCTCCCGGGACTCACCTCTCACAGAAGATCTTAAGAAAGAATGGCTGAACCTGCTTATCGGACTGAACAGTCTACAACACATCGAAATTCCTCGCTGGATTGGGTACGAAAGCGCTACAAGGGTGGAACTTCATGGCTTCAGTGACGCCTCTGAGAAGGCCTATGCAGCTATCATCTACGCACGCGTAACTTATGATAGCTTATGTATGTATGAGAGCACCGTGGCGCAGTGGGTAGTGTGTTGGCCTCTGACGCCGATGACACGGGGTCAAATCCCGACACAGCCATGTTATCGAACGTGTTTTTCGCGGTGTTTCTCCTCAGCGGGGTTCTGACAAAACCCCCTGTAGTAAAATTGTCTTGAAAAGCTTCTCGAAATTCGCCGTTCGGAATCAGCAATAAACTGTAGGTCCCTTTCCCCTATGGGAAAATGAAACCACACACAACATGGGTGATTGAAAGAGAAGCTCGGCTCAGGTCCTTCATGGACTGTAACGCCAACATACATACATACATTATGTACTAATTCACTTGTTCTTCCTTTCTCACTATAAGCTAAACACAATCATCACAACCCGAAGCATAGAGAAGAGAAAAACGTACATCATAGCGAAGAGGAATACGTCATGGACTTTGCTTGCAAAACCAACCGACTTCATATCAACAGAACGACGAAAAACCACCGTTTGGCCCGGGGGCAAGTTGCTGCTCAACATAAACACTGAACAAAAAACATGAAAAATAAAGAAAACAAAAAAAAAAAAAAAACACTATACACAAAAGCACTGTACAAAAAAAGACTACAATTTGATAATATTTGTAATACGTAGTTGGCCACAGCTGAATATATAAGGGGCACAAAGCAGGTCCTTATTCAGTCTCAACCAAGTGATCATCAGTTCCAAAACAAAAGGGAACAATAAAAAAAGAATCAATAGGAAACATACAAATCTCGTTTCATTACCTTTTATTTTCAGCCAAAACTCTCCACAACCCTGGGACACTTCGTCCCAGAACATTCTCTACAACCCCTAGGACACTCAATCCAGGCAGAAATTTGGGTCCAGGACACCTCACCCTAGATCGCTGGCGCTCTGGGACACCTCACCCCAGAACAACTTCTGATAATAATAAATGTTTTTTTTTATTCTTCTCGATTATTTCAATATATTGTTACGAATTTATTCGATCCCACACCGAATAGGGTTCGCATCACTGGATTGCGATAAACTACAATTGTCCTTTTTATTTAAATTGAAACACACACACTTTTAAATCTTTCACCACAGATCAATTATCTGTGTAGCTTCCACACTTTTCTTTATTATCCAATACTATCCACTTTAAACTTTATTACACAATACACAAACCTTTATTGAAAGCTTTTCTTTTCACACTGGTTGATCACACCGACTTGTCACACGCTGTTTTATACCACAAACTGAATGAATGTCAAGGGCGAGTGTTCGCGCTTATATAGTTCTCGGTCCACCGTCTCGAACGTTCGCCGTTGGAAGTTCCCCTTCGAAAATCTCTAGAACGCTCTGACAATTCCATTGGAAGTTGACATCATTCCAATCCCCGCTTCCAGAGAGTTTTCGAACTTCGACAGCGAAATTCGAACTTAACGGTCCGCTTGCATCTCCGCAACACTGCACTCCTCCTCCTTAACTTGATCGTCCTCGAACAAGCGATTGGACCCTTCTCCGTAATATGGTGCTAACCTCTCTACGTGGACAATTTTATACTTCGCCCGTCTGTTTCCCATCTGCTGTATCCGGTATACCACGTAATTGAGTTTCCTGATGACCTCGTATGGTCCGTCCTAGGCTGATTGCAATTTGGGGCACAAGCCTTTTTTCCGTTGTGGTTTGTACAGCAATACCAATTGTCCGGTCTCGAATCCAGAAGTATTCGGAGTCGGAGATCAGTTCCGAAAATGGCTTCGGCGGGTGTTGTTGCCGTTGAATTGTGCTGTGCCGAACGGTATGCCATTAGGAAAAGGGGGAGATGTTCATCCCAGTCCTTCTGATCTCCGACGACGACTTTTCTCAGGTATTCCTCCATCGTCCGGTTGAACCTTTCGATCATGCCATCAGATTGTGGATGTAATGGTGTTGTCCGCGTCTTTCTGATACCTAGCATGTCACAGAGTTCTTTGAACACCGACGACTCGAAGTTTCTCCCTTGGTCTGAGTGCAGTTCCATTGGTACTCCATAACGCGAAACCCAGTTATTCACGAATGCATCCGAAATGGTTTTGGCTTCCTGGTTCGGGATGCAAATCACCTCAGGCCACTTGCTGAAGTAATCGATCACCACTAGCGCGTACTTGTTTCCAGCGTTGCTCGTTGGGAATGGGCCTGCAAAGTCCATTGCGATACGTTCGAACGGTGCTCCCACATTGTACTGCTGCATATTTCCTCGAGTTTTCCTAACTGGACCCTTTGCCTTCGCACACTGCTCACACCTGCGAATGAAACGCGTAACCGACTCATGGCATCCTACCCAGTAGAAACGTCTCTTGATCTTTTCTACAGTCTTGTTAACACCAAGATGACCCCCGCTTGGTCCCTCGTGGTATTCTCGGATGACCTCTTCGATTTGTCCTTTCGGAATTACCAGCAGATCGTTTACAATGTTCCCGTCCTCACTTTCCCAACTGAGGTAGAGGCAACCGTTCTTCAGCTTCAAACTCTGCCATTGAGCCCAGTAAGCTTTCACGATTGGGCTTTCACTGGATACTTGCTGCCAACTTGGTCGAAAACCTCGTTCTTGGTAGTCGATGATGACTGCCAGATCGGCATCTTTTCGCTGCTTCCCTCCGACCTTCTCGACAGTCCAGGAATCTTCTGGCAGCACATGGAAACGACGGATATCGGTGACCTGTTCCTTGGTTTCGGCACGTGAACAGTGTTTACATTCAACATCGCAAGGTCGCCTCGATAATGCATCCGCATTTCCATGACTGCTTCCCTTCCGGTGGTCGATACTGAAGTCATAACTCCGGATTCTCTCTATCCATCTAGCAAGTTTGCCTTCCGGGTTCTTGAACTGCAGCAACCACCTCAACGCTGCGTGGTCCGTCCTAAGATGAAAAGCTTGGCCATAGAGATATTTGTGGAAATGCTTGACAAAGTCAACCACAGCTAAAAGCTCCCTCCTAGTTACACAGTAGTTCCTCTCCGGCTTCGATAGGATCCTACTGTAGTAAGCGATGACCCGCTCTCGCCCGTCAATCATTTGAGAGAGTACTCCTCCGATTCCATGTCCGCTCGCATCTGTGTCCAAAATAAACTTTTCTCCCGGGACTGGATATGCAAGAATCTGCGCACTGCAGAGTAATTCCTTCAGGTGAATGAACGCTTCCTCCTGCGGCTTCTCCCACTTGAATGGCCGATTCTTTTTGGTGAGCTCGTGCAACCTGCTGGCAACGTTTGCAAATCCTGGGACGAAGATTCTTCGGCCGCGGCCATTCTTTAACCGCCGAGATTTTCTCTTCATCTGTATGGACTCCTTCTGCAGTCACCACATGTCCCAAGTACCTCACCTCGTTCTGGAAGAGCGAACATTTCTTCGGGCTCAATTTCAATCCGGCTGCTTGAATACGTTCCAGTACCTCTTCAAGCTTCTTAAGGTGATCGTCGAAATCCTTGCCCATGACAATTATGTCATCCAGATAGACAAGGCAAGTTCTCCAGTGAAGTCCTCTTAGCACCCGGTTCATAAGTCTCTCGAATGTGGCTGGCGCATTGCAAAGACCGAAGGGCATCACAGAGAATTGCCGCAACTCTCCGCCGGCGGTGAACGCGGTCTTTTCCTTGTCTTGCTGGTCAAGCTCTATTTGCCAGTATCCACTTTGCAAGTCCAGAGTCGAGAACCACTTTGCACCAGATAGTGTGTCCAAGGTGTCGTCGATTCTCGGTAAAGGACAGCTGTCCTTCTTCGTGACGTCGTTCAGCTTCCTATAGTCCACGCAGAATCGGGTGCTTCCATCCTTCTTCTTAACAAGCACTACTGGCGAACTCCATGGGCTTGCAGATGGTTCGATCACGCCCTCCTTTTCCATCTCGTCGATCAGTTTGATCACCTCTCCTTCTTTCGCCAAAGGTACCCTCCTCGGTGGTTGCCGGATTGGTCTAGAGTCCCCTGTGTCTATTCTGTGTTTCACAAATGATGTTCTACCACAGCTCTTACCATCTGCAAAAACTGTCCAATATTTACGAAGCAGGGAGAGTGCTTTACTTTTCTGCTTCTCCACTAGATGTTGCGTCCACTCTCTGGCCATTGTTTTCAAGAACGGTTTGTTTTTCTGGATTTCCCGGTGTTTCTTATCTTCGCAGTTCATAACGGCGGCAGCTTCTTGGCATTGAGCGATCGTTGTTCCCTTGTGTATTGTCCTAGGTGTACTGGCAGGATTCAGGACTCGTACTGGAACCAATTGGTCTTGTCGGGGTTCCACCAGAGCCCATCCAACAATGATATCGCTGGGTCGATTTCGTTTGTCGGGTTCGACCACCCACATTCGGCTTGTCCCCGCATCCTCTTCTATCTTTGCCCAAACCACAGCTTCTGCATTCGGGGGAACTGTTTGGCGCGCTTGCACGACTATTCGCCTGACCTTGTTACCCTGTCCATTATCTATTGTTAATGGGAGCTCCAAGTTGCCATACTTCATCACTTTTTGGTTGAGGTCCAATGTGAAGCCATGCCTAATCATGAAGTCGACGCCGATTATGATGTCATCAGTGATGTCCGCAACGATGAAATCATGCTGAAACTCGATGGTCCCCATCGTAACTCTTTTCTGGACCTTTCCCTTAACTTCCGCCTTCTCACCAGTTACTGTACGAAGCCTTACCTCGGAAAAGGGTTCGATGTCAGAAACCAATCCGCTTCGGATGACTGAATGAGTTGCGCCCGTGTCCATCGTCAGCAGATATCGTCGCCCGTCCATCGTTCCCTCGATGACTAGGCTGGTCGCACCTCTACAGATTCGGGATACGAGGATGCTGGGGCACTCCAATGTGGGAGCCAGCGCATGCCCCTCTGCACTGACTCGTTTTAGTTTAACGGATTGTTAGGTGCACCTTTTGCATCTCCACGTTCGCGTTCACTCCCTTGGTCTCTTTTTGGCGAACTAGACCTCGAACGCTTCCTTCGCAGACGGCAGTTCCTCGCAATGTGCCCCTGCTGGTCGCAGATGTAGCATCTACCCGGGAATGAACCACTCCCACTCGCCGTTGTTGTTCTGGAACTATCCTGATCTGGAGATATGCGCCGTAATTTGATGGAAGGTCGGCATATCAAGAGCGATGTTTCACATGCGAGAGCGCTGGCAACTGTCTCCTTGAAAGATGTCTTCGGCAGGAGAATCAAACTTCGTTGCGTATCGGGGTCCCTTAGCCCTTGGATGAAAGAATCCGTTTTAAGTTTCTCCACCACATCAACTGGAACGTCCGCGTAGGCAAGATGAGATAGCCTCTCGATGTCAGCAGCATACTGTTGGAGGGTCTCGTTTCCACGCTGCTTGCGTCCTTTGAGTTCCAGCTTGTGCATCTCCTGCATGTGCTCACTGCCGTATCTTCGATGGCTGTGAATTTCGATGCTGCAGTCGGTACAACGATTCCTTGACGCTGAACGTTCTGGCCGGTTTTCTCGAGTTCCAGAACCTTCTTGTCGAACCTCGATTCCATAATCTCGATTATCTTTTTTTTGATTATTTTCGAGATCTAGAACCTTCTTGTCCAGTGTCTCTATTTTCTCTTCGACACTCTGGAATCGATCGTCGACGGCCTGCTGGATGTTTCTTAAGCTTTCTCGAGTGTTCTCTAGCATCTGTTCCAGCTTCTGATTCAGGGAAGTGGAATTTTCCTCCAACTTCCTACTTAAGGCAGTGGAATTTTCCTCCAAATTTTCTACTTACGGCAGCGGAATTTTCCTCCAGCTTTTCTAGTTTCTGGTTCATGGAAGCACTCATAGCGTTCATAGCCGCGAGAATTTGCTGCATGTCGAATGTTGGTTCACTGGATGTTGGCGGCTTCTCCACCCCGAACTCGGGATTCTCCCAGTCGAAACCTTCTTCCTGCAACGCTGATCGCAGTCTCTCCACCAGGTTGGCTTTACTTCCCCCTGTGGATAATTCCCGAGCATCCAGCTCTCTTTTCAGGTGTTCAATTGTCAACTTTTCCAATTTTACCATTTTCTCACTTTTGCAATGATTCACTTCACAACTCAAATAAAGTTTCACTCGTTTACTCGCAATCCCACTTCTGACACCAAATGTTACGAATTTATTCGATCCCACACCGAATAGGGTTCGCACCACTGGATTGCGATAAACTACAATTGTCCTTTTTTATTTAAATTGAAACACACACACTTTTAAATCTTTCACCACAGATCAATTATCTGTGTAGCTTCCACACTTTTCTTTATTATCCAATACTATCCACTTTAAACTTTATTACACAATACACAAA
This sequence comes from Eumerus sabulonum, assembly GCA_951905685.1. Lineage (NCBI taxonomy): Eukaryota > Metazoa > Arthropoda > Insecta > Diptera > Syrphidae > Eumerus > Eumerus sabulonum. The sequence continues at coordinate 76,970,867 of OX645060.1, forward strand.
CCTTTATTGAAAGCTCTTCTTTTCACACTGGTTGATCACACCGACTTGTCACACGCTGTTTTATACCACAAACTGAATGAATGTCAAGGGCGAGTGTTCGCGCTTATATAGCTCTCGGTCCACCGTCTCGAACGTTCGCCGTTGGAAGTTCTCCTTCGGAAATCTCTAGAACGCTCTGACAGTTCCATTGGAAGTTGACATCATTCCAATCCCCGCTTCCAGAGAGTTTTCGAACTTCGACAGCGAAATTCGAACTTAACGGTCCGCTTGCATCTCCGCAACAATATTGTTACGAATTATTCAATCCCCACACCAAATAGGGTTCGCAGCACTGGATTGCGATAAACTACAATTGTCTTTTTATCCAAAATAAAACACACACACTTTTCTTTGTTTCACCACAGATCAACTATCTGTGCAGCTTCACCACTTTTCTTTATTATCCAATACTATCCACTTTAAACTTTATTACACAAACAATCCTTAATTGAGAGCTTTTCTTTTCACACTGGTTGATCACACCGACTTGTCACACGCTGCTTTATACCACAAACTGAATGAATGAATGTCGAGGGCGAGTGTTCGCGCTTATATAGCTCTCGGTCCACCTTCTCGAACGTTCGCCGTTGGAAGTTCCCCTTCGGAAATCTCTAGAACGCTCTGACAATTCCATTGGAAGTTGACATCATTCCAATCCCCGCTTCCAGAGAGATTTCGAACTTCGACAGCGAAATTCGAACTTAACCGTCCGTTTGCATCTCCGCAACACTGGCCTCCTCCTAAACTTGTTCGTCCTCGAACAAGCGATTACATCCTTCTCCGTAATATGGTGCTAACCTCTCTACGTGGACAATTTTATACTTCGCCCGTCTGTTTCCCATCTGCTGTATCCGGTATACCACGTCATTGAGTTTCTTGATGACCTCGTATGGTCCGTCCCAGGCTGATTGCAATTTGGGGCACAAGCCTTTTTTCCGTTGTGGGTTGTACAGCAATACCAATTGTCCGGTCTCGAATCCAGAAGTATTCGCCCTCAAGTCGTATCGCGCCTTCATTTTATCGCTGACCAAGTTCAGTCGCTCCCGGATGAACTGATGGATAGAGCTCAGCTGTTCTTTCTTTTCGGTTACGAAGTCTTCCCTGCCGCTAGTTGTCGGTAGTACCACGCCGAACTTCAAGTCCGATGGAAGTCGGAGATCAGTTCCAAAAATGGCTTCGGCGGGTGTTGTTGCCGTTGAATTGTGCTGTGCCGAACGGTATGCCATTAAGAAAAGGGGAAGATGTTCATCCCAGTCCTTCTGATCTCCGACGACGACTTTTCTCAGGTATTCCTCCATCGTCCGGTTGAACCTTTCGACCATGCCATCAGATTGTGGATGTAATGGTGTTGTCCGCGTCTTTCTGATACCTAGCATGTCACAGAGTTCTTTGAACACCGACGACTCGAAGTTTCTCCCTTGGTCTGAGTGCAGTTCCATTGGTACTCCATAACGCGAAACCCAGTTATTCACGAATGCATCCGAAATGGTTTTGGCTTCCTGGTTCGGGATGCAAAACACCTCAGGCCACTTGCTGAAGTAATCGATCGCCACTAGCGCGTACTTGTTGATGACCCCCGCTTGGTCCCTCGCGCCTACATCTGCGTAGGCAAGATAGGATAGCCTCTCGATGTCGGCAGCATACTGTTGGATGGTCTCGTTTCCACGCTGCTTGCGTCCTTGATGTTCCAGCTTGTGCATCTCCTGCATGGGCTTACTGCCGTATCTTCGATGAAGAGCATCCCATATGGCATTGTAGTTCCTTCTCTGGGTCTCCGGGATGGTCTGTAGAAGGTCAGCTGCTTCACCTTTAAGGGAAATGACTAGGGCAGCCGCACGATCTTCCTCTCCCCATTGATTCCGTTCCGCTGTTGTCTCGAACTGGAGCTTTAAGATGTTAAAAGCGCTCTTGCCGTCGAAGTTGGGAGCTGTGAATTTTGATGCTGCAGTCGGTACGACGATTCCTTGATGCTGTACGTTCTGGATAGTTTTCTCGAGTTCCAGAACCTTCGTGTCGAACTTCGATTCCAAGGTCTCGATTATCTTTTCCTGATTATTTTCGAGATCTAGAACCTTCTTGTCCAGTGTCTCGATTCTCTTTTCCTGGGTATTTTCAAGATCCAGAACCTTTTTATCCAGTGTATCGATTCTCTCTTCGACGCTCTGGAACCGATCGTTGACCGCTTGCTGGATGTCTCTCAAGCTTTCTCGATTGTTCTCTAGCATCTCTTCTACCGTCTCCAGCTTCTGGCTCAGGGAAGTAGAATTTTCCTCCAGTTTCTCTAGTTTCTGGCTTATGGAAGTTGAATTTTCTTCCAGCTTTCTACTTACGGCAGCGGAATTTTCTTCCAGTTTTTGATCTAATTTCTGGCTCAGGGAGATGGAATTTTCCTCCAACTTTCTACTTACGGCAGTGGAATTTTCCTCAAGTTTTTGATCTAATTTCTGGCTCATAGCATTAAGAACCGCGAGAATGTGCTGCATGTCGAATGCTGGCTCACTGGATGCCGACGGTTTCTCCACCCCGAACTCGTGATTCTCCCAGTCGAAATCTTCTTCCTGCAACGCTGATCGCAGTCTCTCCACCAGGTTGGCTTTACTTCCCACTGTGAATAATTCCCGAGCATCCAGCTCTCTTTTCAGTTGTTCAATGTTCAACTTTTCCAATTTCACCATTTTCTCACTCTTTCAATAGTTCACTTTTAATAGTTAAATTCACAATTTGAATAAACGTTTAACTCGTTTACTCGCAAACCCACTTCTGACACCAAATGTTGCGAAATATTCGATCCCACACCGAATAGGGTTCGCACCACTGGATTGCGATGAACTACAATTGTCCTTTTTATTCAAATTGAAACACACACACACTTTTATTTCTTTCACCACAGATCGATTATCTGTGCAGCTTCACCGCATGTGAAACATCGCTCTGGATATGCCATTGGACCTCAACCAAAAAGTGATGAAGTATGGCAACTTGGAGCTCCCATTAACAAAAGATAATGGACAGGGTAGCAAGGTCAGGCGAATAGTCGTGCAAGCGCGCCAAACAGTTCCCCCGAATGCAGAAGCTGTGGTTTGGGCAAAGATAGAAGAGGATGCGGGGACAAGCCGAATGTGGGTGGTCGAACCCGACAAAAGAAATTGACCCAGCGATATAGTTGTTGGAAGGGCTCTCGTGGAACCCCGACAAGACCAACTGGTTCCAGACAATACAAAAAGGAACAACAATCGCTCAGTGCCAAGAAGCTGCCGCCATTATGAACTGCGAAGATAAGAAACAACAGCAAATCCAGTCCAACAAAGCCTTCTTAAAAACAATGGCCAGAGAGTGGACGCAACATCTAGTGGAGAAGCAAAAAAGTAAAGCACTCTCCCTGCTTCGTAAATATTGGACAGTTTTTGCAGATGGTAAGAACTGTGGAAGAACATCAATTGTGAAGCACAGAATAGACACAGGGGACTCTAGACCGATCCGGCAACCACCGAGGAGAGTACCTTTAGCGAAAGAAGGAAAGGTGATCAAACTAATCGACGAGATGGCAAAGGCGGGCGTGATCGAACCATCTGCAAGCCCATGGAGTTCGCCAGTAGTGCTAGTTAAGAAGAAGGATGGAAGCACCCGATTCTGCGTGAACTATAGGAAGCTGAACGACGTCACGAAGAAGGACAGCTATCCTTTACCGAGAATCGAGGACACCTTGGACACACTATCTGGTGCAAAGTGGTTCTCGATGCTGGACTTGCAAAGGGGATATTGTCAAATAGAGCCTGACCAGCAAGACAAGGAAAAGACCACGTTCACTGCCGGGGGAGAGTTGTGGCAATTCTCTGTGATGCCCTTCGGTCTTTGCAATGCGCCAGCCACATTCGAGAGACTTATGAACCGGGTGCTAAGAGGACTTCACTGGAGGACTTGCCTTGTCTATCTGGATGACATAATTGTCATGGGCAAGGATTTTGACGATCACCTTAAGAAACTTGAAGAGGTACTGGAACGTATTCAAGCAGCCGGACTGAAATTGAGCCCGAAGAAATGTTCGCTCTTCCAAAACGAGGTGAAGTACTTGGGACATGTGGTGACTGCAGAAGGCGTCCACACAGATGAAGAGAAAATTCAGCGGTTAAGGAATGGCCGCGGCCGAAGAATCTTCATCAGTTAGGGTCATTCCTGGGACTTTGCACATATTACAGGCGATTCATCCCAGGATTTGCAAACGTTGCTAGCAGTTTGCACGAGCTCACCAAAAAGAATCGGCCATTCAAGTGGGAGAAGCCGCAGAAGGAAGCGTTCATTCACCTGAAGGAATTGCTCTGCAGTGCGCAGATCCTTGCATATCCTGTCCCGGGAGAAAAGATTATTTTGGACACCGATGCGAGCGGACATGGAATCGGAGGAGTACTCTCTCAAATAATTGACGAGCGAGAGCGGGTCATCGCTTACTACAGTAGGATCCTATCGAAGCCGGAGAGGAACTACTGTGTAACCAGGAGGGAGCTTTTAGCCGTGGTTGACTGTGTCAAGCATTTCCACAAATATCTCAATGGCCAAGCTTTTCATCTTAGGACGGACCACGCAGCGTTGAGGTGGTTGCTGCAGTTCAAAAACCCGGAAGGCCAGCTTGCTAGATGGATAGAGAGAATCCAGAGTTATGACTTCGGTATCGAACACCGGAAGGGAAGCAGTCACGGAAATGCGGATGCATTATCGAGGCGACCTTGCGATGTTGAATGCAAACATTGTTCGCAAGCCGAAACCAAGGAACAGGTCACCGACATCCGCCGTTTCCATGTGCTGTCAGAGGATTCCTGGACTGTCGAGAAGGTCAGAAGGTAGCAGCGAGAAGATGCTGATCTGGCAGTCATCATCGACTACCAAGAACGGGGTTTTCGACCAAGTTGGCAGCAAATATCCAGTGAAAGCCCAATCATGAAAGCTTACTGGGCTCAATGGCAGAGTTTGAAGCTGAAGAACGGTTGCCTCTACCGCAGTTGGGAAAGTGAGGACGGGAACATTGTAAACGATCTGCTGGTAATTCCAAAGGGACAAATCGACGAGGTCATCCGAGAATACCAAGCGTGGGTCATCTTGGTGCTAACAAGACTGTAGAAAAGATCAAGAGACGTTTCTACTGGGTAGGATGCCATGAGTCGGTTACGCGTTTCATTCGCAGGTGTGAAAAGTGTGCGAAGGCAAAGGGTCCAGTTAGGAAAACTCGAGGAAATATGCAGCAGTACAATGTTGGAGCACCGTTCGAACGTATCGCCATGGACATCGCAGGCCCATTCCCAACGAGCAACGCTGGAAACAAATACGCGCTGGTGGTGATCGATTACTTCAGCAAGTGGTCTGAGGTGTTTTGCATCCCGAACCAAGAAGCCAAAACCGTTTCGGATGCATTCGTAAATAACTGGGTTGCGCGTTATGGAGTACCAATGGAACTGCACTCAGACCAAGGAAGAAACTTCGAGTCGTCGGTGTTCAAAGAACTCTGTGACATGCTAGGTATCAGAAAGACGCGGACAACACCATTACACCCACAATCTGATGGCATGGTCCAAAGGTTCAACCAGACGATGGAGGAATACTTGAGAAAAGTCGTCGGCACAGCACAATTCAACGGCAACAACACCCGCCGAAACCATTTTTGGATCTGATCTCCGACTTCCATCGGACTTGAAGTTCGGCGTGGTGATACCGACAACTAGCGGCAAGGAGGACTTCGTAACCGAAAAGATAGAACAGCTGAACTTCATCCATCAGTTCATCCGGGAGCGACGGTATTTGGTCAGCGATAAAATGAAGGCGAGATACGACTTGAGGGCGAATACTTCTGGATTCGAGACAGGACAATTGGTATTGCTGTACAAACCACAACGAAAAAAAAGGCTTGTGCCCCAAATTGCTATCAGCTTGGGACGGACCATATGAGGTCATCAAGAAACTCAATGACGTGGTATACCGGATACAGCAGATGGGAAACAGACGGGCGAAATATAAGATTGTCCACGTAGAGAGGTTAGCGCCATATTACGGAGAAGGATCCAATCGCTTGTTCGAGGACGAACAAGTTTAGGAGGAGGGCAGTGTTGCGGAGACACAAGCCGACGGTTAAGTTCGAACTTCGCTGTCGAAGTTCGAAAGCTCTGGTGAAGGGGAAATTGGAATGGCCGAAACTTCCAACGGCGTAATGCCGAGTGTCAGAGCATTCTAGAGATTTCCGAAGGGGAACTTCCGACGGCGAACATTCGAGAAGATGCACCGAGAGCTATATAAGCGCGAACACTCGCCCTCGACAGACATTCAGTTTGTGGTATTGAACAGCGTGTGACAAGTCAGTGTGATCAAACAGTGTGTAAATAAAAGCTTTCAATAAAGGTTTGTTTGTGTAATAAAGTTTAAAGTGGATAGTATTGGATAATAAAGAAAAGTGGTGAAGCTGCACAGATAATCGATCTGTGGTGAAAGAAATAAAAGTGTGTGTGTGTTTCGATTTGAATAAAAAGGACAATTGTAGTTTATCTCAATCCAGTGGTGCGAACCCTATTCGGTGTGGGATCGAATATTTCGTAACAATATATTATTTCAAAAATGTCAAGCGAAGTGTTATTTGATGAATTATTGCGTACCCATGGCCTGATAAGATTTGCAAAAAATTCCAGTCATCTGATTTTTTATTGGCAAATTAACGCAACGACAACTTTCGTATTGTTATATAGGGTCATACCGACTAACAAGGTTGAACAGTTGCGTAAAATTAGTGTTTAATCAAGCGTGTGAAATAAATGTGGGTTTTTTTATTTTAAGTAGGGTTTGTTAAACGACTAGGGACTGTTATATTTTGATCTGCGAAACGTTTTCGTTCAGTTTCCGTGCTTGGGCGGCTCGTAGCCATCCATTTTGGGGGACCATCTCCACAGATGACGAGTAGTCAGAGGGTGCGATCGACCGCTCGGCACGCAAACGAGTTTTTTTTTTGTTTTATGTCTCTAAGTGTGTATATAAGTGAGAGGGGGTGAAAAAACTCTTAGAGTGATCTTCGGTATGGGGAGAACTGCGCGATGGGAACACATAGGGCCAGAATGCCATGGTCATCACGCCACATGTCCCTTATATAAGGAAAAAAAAAACAAGTTCGTGTGCGGTCGTCAGGTGTCGCGATCTTCGTTCGTAAGCATATAAAACATAAGGTCATATATTGCGGTGAAGTACGGCGGTTCCGGGTGCTGGAGGCTTGTATTGTGTGTATCCCCCTTCTGAACGGACGCAGGATGTACATAGTGAACATAGCCCAACATTTTTATCATAGAGCTCGAAACACTCTTTCGTTTTCTGCAAACTTATACGTTTTGGCCGGGGATTTGAATGCCAAACATTGCGATTGGGGAAATAACGTACTCAACCCCAGGGGAAGCCTACTTAGCCATTGATGGACCCTGCATAATATTGAGTATAAACTTAAGTTACTCGCAACGGATAGTCTGTCGTTTCCCAGAAGCGGCGCCTTCCGGGCGATGACCACGCTTTGCCAATTGCCAGACGAGAGCACTCACTTCGAGCGCCTCCTCCCCACCGACCGACAGGAACCTGTCAAACGATGAAATTGACAGGAACCTTATACAAATTGACGAAATAATTTAACAATCGATGGACAGAACAATACCACGCCAGCGGCATCACGAGACCACTGACGTGCACCGAAACGCGACCATATACGCTCTTCACGGACAGAAAAGTAGACTCCTGTCAAGACTCAAACTCTTATGCAGGCGGTTTACCGACAGACGAAACTCGGAGGTTAGGACCCTGAAGTCACTGACTAAAAATCTCCGACCGCTAATTAAAGAAAATTGTATATAATCCATAGGTCCGCACTGGAGCAATAAAATTCGCGCTGCAAAATCCAACAGCGCGAATATGTTCCCGCAGATAAATAAAATATTTCGGAGAAAAGATCGGAATGACATTCGGGATGTAACGCTTCCGTGAACGACGGACATCGAACGTTTGTTACGCACAGTCAACATCGATCTAGAGAGTACCGTCCTAGATGACGACTTTCTTGTGATTGAGGATCCTGTCTTCTAGGAAGTGTACAAGGTGAATGAAAGCATTCGCCCGAACCACGACCTGGAAAATAGAGCCCTGCTTCACCACTTCTACCTTCGAAATGATATCAAACATTGGTGAATCGGGAACTATGATTTCACCAGGTTCAATGACGTCTCTGCGGCAAACAATGCCACCGCCAATGGAGGTGCTAATACACTGTTCATTTCGACGGTGGATCTCCAGTTGATTTTCATGTCACTAAAAAATAAGAAATCCTCGGGTACTGATGGTATATTCAAAGTTGTGCTCAGGCACCTTCCACCAGTAGCTATAGAGAAGTACACCATCCTGTTCAACAATGCACTGAATAATGCGTAGTAGCCGGTGCATTGGAAAACGGCGGTGGTCCAGCCAGTCCCTAAGAGGGGTAAAGACTCCACTAATCTGGCAAATCTCCGGTCGATAAGTCTCCTTCCGAGTATCAGTAAGGTCTTCGAGAAGATAATCCATAGAACCCTGTCTAAATGGGCTGAGGATAAAAATATCATTCCGGATAACCAATTCGGTTTCAGCGCGGGGCATGATACTATACACGCCGTGTCGAAACTGGTCTCGGATATCCAATGCAGTAAATGCAAGAACCAGTGCACGGGTGCCTGCCTTGTTGACTTGAAAAAAGCCTTAGACACCGTATGGTTGGAAGGACTCTTCTACAAGTTCAAGCGTTTGGGCCTGAGCAAACTATTGCCATATATAATTCGTGACTTCTGCTCAAACATTTGAATTTAAAAACGGATTGCAACAGGGTACGGTCAACTCGCCGATCCTTTTTAGCGTTTGCATCAGTGATTTGATAGTTTCTCTTCGCCACTCAATAGTGTACGCAGAAGACTTGATTGCGTACTGATCAGGTCCAATTATCGACAAAATGTGACTTCGACAAAATTCAGCAGTTCCGTGATGAGTGGAACTTGAAAATCAACTTCCAGAAATCAAAGAATATTTTATTCAAAACCCCTTTGTCTAGGACTCGACTAGAAAACATTGGCGAAGGTCGCAATCATTCGACCGGACGGGCGTCCACTGGCGGCTAAAAGTGTAGTCAGGTGCCACGGGATCTGGCTGGATCAGTATCTATATTTTGATAAAAATGTCTCTGGAAGGAGCCCGGGGCACTTTCGCTCTGACAAGATGGCTGTTTCACTGCAGCCAACTTGATTCTAGGCTGAAGATAATCTGCTACATGCCCTTGATCAGGCCTATGATTGCCTATGGATTCGAGTGTTAGAGACAATGTCTGAGGACTTGTCTTGGATTGCACAGAGCACCAGAGTCTGAGTACAGAAAGTTATATGCCAACGGTCCTACACGATAGGGCAGGTACTTTACAGATAGACAACTTTCTGACTAAACTGATTCGAGGTCACGTTGGAAGGGCAATGACTTCGATCAATAACTTGATCTCTAGGGGTTATTACCCCAACTCTATGTTTTATGAAAAATTGCGTCTGAACGGCTTTTTGCCTCCGGAAGCATTTCTTCACCTTGATAATTGTGGACTGATCCAGGATAGATTGGAGGTACCGCTAATCTACCACGTGGCCCGTAATTCTGTGGAACGGCGACTCCTTTACGAACCTGACATCGTGCTCTGTGAGCCCGAGCACCTCAGGTTCAGTAGAGCGGTTTCTCGACGAGATAGAGAAGACGTTGTCCGACAGCATCAACGCTTTTGGTGGCTGGAACGGACTCCGTAGTGGAATCTTTCAGGTAGCCTAGACAAGGTAGGTTCGCCGAGAAGCAATGGCGGACTTATATGCAGGATGGTAGGCTAGGATAGGATAAGGTAGTTTTTAGGCTTTTTGTGTATTAAAAAAATCATAAAACAACAAAAAAAACACAAAATTAAATAAGAAAAAAAAAAAAAATGTATATACATGTTACATATGTGTTGTATATAAGCTTTGTATAAGCATTTTAGTTAATATTAGATTAAGTTAATATTAGTTAGTTTTAGTTAGATCCTAGTTTTATATATACCCCAAAAACCCGATAGTACACTAAGTTTTTTTCTTTTAAGTTTTCTTACCAAAAAAGCATAATAAAAGTAGTGACATCACTGTAGATATTAAGTAGGCGAAAGACATAGGTTAAGTATTCAAATACTGTTTGTTTTAGAGTGCCCGCCTAGGGTCAGAAAGACACGTAATCTGTCTGCCCCAACGTGTGTGTGTGTGTGTGTGCCCCAACGTGGGGCGATTTGCGATAAGACAAGTAATCGCACTCCTGTTTGAAACCTGCTTTCCTTTTTTTTGGCACTTGGAGTTTTGAGTTGTTTGTTTTCTGTCCGTTGTCGTTATACATATTGCTATTGTATACTATTATATATATTATTATAAGAAAGAAAAACCTTCAACCAATAGTAGGTATAGTTCGTTTTTGAGATGGAGATTAAGAGGTTTAATTCGGTGAAATTGATGTATGAGGAAGAGGTGAGGGGACTAGTGGGTAGTGATGTGGAAGAAATGAGGAAGCTATTGCGTACACCACTAAGAAGGGACTCTAGTTTCATTTTACTTGAATACCCATTCACTTTTATCGAGGATAAGCAGGCTGTAGAATTAAAACTAGGGGAAATTTGTAAATTAATGAATGAATTTGCTGGCGACGAAAGCTTCCAAGAATTTAAAAGATTGTAGGGCAGAGTGAGTTCTGCGACCGACCCAAGTTAGTACCCCATAGGAGAGAGCTTTCCTCAGTTATACTCGACAGGGAATTGTAGGGCTGCTCGCTAACTTATATGTGAAGGCGGGAGTAGAAGGGCAACTCCCACTCGAAAACCCCGTTTTCCTTCCCCCACCCAAGGGCGACCTCGTCCCCTTTGTTCCCAGTCGAGAAAACTATACCCATTGTGAAATGGGTCGTCAAATTCGGACAATATCTTAGAATGGGTGTCAGAAAAAGAAAAGCAAAATGTGCCCATTTTGTCCACATTCAAAGAGACGGACGACAAAATCTTCGTGATATACATAAGTGCCTCTTGTATTTATATAATTTTTTTTTTATTTTTTTTTACACTTGATTTGGATTAATAGTTTTAATTTTTGTAATCATTTCCTAATGGGATATTATTTTACTATTTCAATATTTTTTTTTTTTAACCAATCGCTGTTTGTGTAACAAAATTAACTGATAGCGTTCATTTTATTTTTAAGTACAGAAGGCATGTCGATGCTAATAATAAATCCTATTTATTATTTTTAAAGAAAAACGTGTCCAAGCACTTTATTTAAAAATTTCAGCATTAAGGTTACCGAAGTAAGGAGGTTTTAAGATGTACTTCGTCGATTCGACGAAACATAACCTTAGTGTGCGTTGTATGTTTTGTCTTATGCGCCGAGCCAATCAAGAGCAGCGAGAAATTCTGTTTCATATAATGCATTACCTATGTAATATTGCTGATATATTTAACTTGACCAGCTGGTAGTGGTAAGAAATAAGTTGTAAATCTAGATTAAGTTACTTACTTACTTAGGTGGCGCTACAGTCCGTGGTGAACCTGGGCCTCAACCAACAAGCGTCTCCAGCCGGCACGGTCTTTGGCCAGCTGTTTCCAGTGCCGCACGCCCAGTTGGTTGAGGTCCCTTTCCACCTGCGTGCACCACCGCTGAGGCGGCCGTCCTCTGCCGCGCCTTCCTTCCGGAGTGGATTTGAAGACTTTTCGGGTCGGAGCTGTATCTTCCATGCGCTCTACATGGCCTAGCCACCTTAGACGCTGTATCCGTAGACGTCGTACCAGGCCGATGTCGCTGTACAACCCGTACAGTTCTTCGTTATATCTTCTCCTCCATACACCGTTTGAACAAACGGGACCGTAGATAGTGCGCAGAATTTTCCTCTCGAAACGACCAAGGGCATCTTCATCCGCTTTTGTTAAGGTCCAAGCCTCTGCGCCGTAAAGGAGGACTGGGATGATCAAGGTCTTATATAGTGTCACCTTGGTTTTCCGAGAGAGGGCTCTACTTCTCAATTGCCTCTTGAGCCCAAAGAAACAGCGGTTGGCAAGAGTGATTCTGCGTTTTATCTCAGCGCTGGTGTTGTTGTCGCTGGTAATCAGTGAGCCAAGGTAGACGAATTCCTTGACCACTTCAAAGTTATATCCGCCCATGGTGACGTTCTGGCCAATACGTCGGTGTTGTCCGTCTCTTTTAGATGAGAGCAGATATTTGGTTTTACCCTCATTAACCTTGAGACCCATCTTAGCCGCTTCTACCTCAATGCTCACAAAAGCCTCATTGACGTCTTGCTGTTTTCGTCCAATTACGTCAATATCGTCGGCGTACGCAAGCAATTGCGTAGACTTGAAATAGATCGTACCTCTTGTGTTGGCCCGTGACTCTTGCACAATCTTTTCAAGCACGATGTTGAAAAAGTTGCACGACAGCGCGTCGCCCTGCCTAAATCCTTTTTTAACATCAAAGGTCTCGGTATGCTCATTACCGACCTTAATGGAGCAACGAGAATTCTCCATTGTCATCCTGCACAGTCGGACGAGTTTGACAGGGATGTTAAAACTAGACATGGCTTTGTACAGCTCGTCTCTATATACGCTGTCATACGCGGCCTTGAAATCGACGAAGAGGTGGTGAGTGTCGATTTGGTATTCCTGGGTCTTCTCCAAGATCTGCCGTAGCGTAAATATTTGGTCTATTGTGGATTTACCTGGCCTGAAACCACACTGATAAGAGCCGATCAGGTTATCCACAAACGGTTTCAGGCGTTCACACAATACGGCAGAGAAGATCTTATATGCGATGTTAAGGAGACTTATTCCCCTATAGTTGGCGCAGTTATAGGGGTCTCCTTTCTTATGGACCGGGCAAACGATGCTGAGATTCCATTCGTCGGGCATGCTTTCCTCCGACCATACCTTGCAGATGAGATGGTGCATGCACCTTACCAGCTCATCTCCAGCCGCCTTAAAAAGCTCAGCAGACAGGCCGTCTGCGCCAGCGGCTTTATTAGACTTAAGTCTTGATATCGCTATTTTGACTTCGTCTAGGTCGGGTGGACCGAATTCTGTTACTTCGTGGTCCATTGCGAATGGCTCGTTCTGCCTGACAGCGGTATCTTGTCTATCATCGCCGTTATACAGTCTGCAGAAGTGGTCCTTCCAAATCCTCAGCATCGACTGCGACTCTACTACCAGTTCTCCATTTTCGTCCCTTCAGGCCGCCACTCTGGCTTTGTAGCCATGGCATGTTCGTTTTACCTTGTTGTAAAATTTACGGGCGTCATTCCTGCGGAAGCATCTCTCCATCTCCTCGATCTCACGCTTTCCGTGCTCTCTCTTCTTTCTTCTGAAAAGCGTGTGTTCCTCTCTTCTCTTCTGCTCATAGATTTCGCGAGCAGCTCTCGTCCGTCGTTGCAGCACGACCTTATATGCCTCTTGTTTTGCTGCATGGGCTTGTTCGCATTGTTCATCGAACCAGGGGTTTCTAGGTGGTGGCTGTTTGAAACCCGGCACCTCTGAGGCAGCATCTCTGACGGCGCTCTGGCAATGAGCCCATTCCTGCTCTATTGTTTGTGCTGCTCTGGGCGGGTTTTGAGAGAGCTTTGAGGAGACACGATCGGCAAAGATTCTGGCAGTCTCTTGCAATTGTAGCTTTCCAACGTCAAACTTACGTTGTCCTACTCGACTCCTAAGCATTCTTGATATCCTCATTCGTACCTTGGCTACAACAAGGTAGTGGTCCGAGTCGATGTTGGCCCCTCGGAAGGTTCGTACGTCGAGAATACAGGAGGAGTGTCTGGCGTCGATCGCAATATGATCAATCTGGTTGGTGGTCGATTGATCACAAGACCGCCAGGTACCCTTGTGGATGTTGAGATGGGGGAATCGCGTGCTTGCTACAAGGAGGTTACGCCCCGCTAGGAAATCGATTAGCCTTAATCCGTTGTCGGATGTGGTGTTATGGAGGCTATGCTTTCCTATGATCGACTCAAATATGTCCTCCTTGCCCAGTTTTGCATTAAAATCTCCTAGGACTATTTTTGTGTCGTAGCTGGGACATTGGGCATATGTTCTGTCTAGGAGATCGTAGAATTCTTCTTTGAGTCGATCGTCCTTTTCTTCCGTTGGGGCGTGAGCGCATATTAAGCTAATGTTTCCAAATTTAGCTTTGATGCGGATTGTTATGAGGCGTTCGCTTACATCTCGGAAGCTTAAGACTTTTTGTCGGAGTCTTCCTCTAATAACGAATCCGCACCCGAATAGGCGCTGTTTGTTCTCCTTGTAGCAGTTCCCGTAGTAGATGTCGCAGTTTTTCATCCGTTTTTTGCCTGGTCGCCTTCTTGGAGTGCGGTTATATCTGCTTTATAGCAGTTGAGGGTTTGCTCCAATTGATCGCCTGCACCCGGTCTGTTAAGGGACCTCACATTCCAGGTGCAGACTCTCAAGTCCGTTAGTCGTTTGCAGGGGTCGTCAGTTTTGTATCCGTCCGTATCCGAGGCTTGTTGTCGTTTCGGAACAAGTGGGTTTTTACGTGATAGGGATGTTACCCCTAAGCACAACCCCCAACCTGGAGGGCCAGGTTCCTCTTTCCCCAGGAACAAGGTTGGGTCGCTGCACACATTGGTTCACTACCTGGCGGGTGCCAGGGTAGCTATCCAGGGGGGCCACGCGGAGGCTATGTGTCAACTTGGATTGAACAGGGACAGAGATCGAAGCTGGCGTTTGCCATGTTAAACGCGATCAACTTCTTTGCTCTGTTTGCTCGCTCCCTCCCTCCCCTAGATTAAGTTAGGTTAAGAAATTAAAATTGTGAAATTATTGGAAACGTTTGGCGTTGTTCGTTCATCTTTTTTTTGAGGTGCGTTAGATATTTTGTGAGTCTGTCATCAAATTTGCAATTTTTGTTGCGGGTAAGTCTGCGGAAGGGCAATCGCGTGGCGCCCATTTTAACATCCCGGCTCCAAGACCAGTCTTCGCAGCTGGCCCAGCACCCCTTTCGTACGACGTCGCGGGCAGGTGTGGGGGAGTTTCGGTAACAAGACATGAGTATTAAATATAAGCTTAGTTTATTTTACGCAGCGATGTCACGTAGAAAGATAAAACGATTCAAAATTATGTGCGGTACGAACACATACTAGCGTTGTTTCTAAGTTCATTTGTTGCAAACACCACGGTATCATATTAACACTTGTGCAAAATATTCCTTGACATCTGCCTGTATCCTTCTTCCTTTCTTTGGTGGCAGTATAGCCCATGAAGGACCAGGGTCAAGCTTCTCTCAATCACCCATGTTGCGTGTGATTTTTTTTTTACACAGGTTAAGAGGACCTTCAGTTTAATACCGGTTGCGAACGGTGTGAATCGAGAAACTTTTCGTGACAAGTATACTAGAGGGGGTTTCGCCACTATCATACCGAGAAGGGACGTCGCGACATAAACATTTGATGGCATTGGTGTTATCGGGGTCCGAACTCGCTTATCGTGTGTCAGAGCTAATCACACCAACCACAAAATCACGGCGGTTCCCTCCTTTCATCTTTAATAGTTTTAATTACAGGGTATAGGATAACTGGTATAAAGACCGAATATTTTACAAAAAAAAAGAGTACGTAAGTACGAGACCCGCTTTCAAATCAAACCAGAAATATTCCACGGTAAAACTTACCAAATTGGTTTACCAGAATACACACAATGTTAGGAAAGAAATAAGTAGCAATTTATTCCGATAAGAGCCATCATCATCACTTCCAAATGTAAAAAAAACAAAAGATCGTGTTGTCTTATGCCATGAAAAACATAACATGTAAAAAAACCAAGCCTCGCAACTCAGATCTTCTACCGTAAAAAGTTGTAAGATCCATGTATTACCAAGTCAGTTAATTTATTCAGTCCCTACTTAAGGGACCTTCTGCCTTGATTTATTACGTAATTAGCTAACCTAACAACATCTTATAGTGACCATACCAATATCAAAATCTTTTATGTTTTAAGTAAATAGATTGACCTGCCCATCGCATGAAAACACAATATATCTCACAAGTAATACATATTATATTAAATTAGATTATTTAGTGCGATTTCCAAGTCAATCTATTTACTTAAAACATAAAAGATTTTGATATTGGTATGGTCACTATAAGATGTTGTTAGGTTAGCTATTTACACAATAAATCAAGGCAGAAGGTCCCTTAAGTAGGGACTGAATAAATTAACTGACTTGGTAATACATTGATCTTACAACTTTTTACGGTAGAAGATCTGAGCTGCGAGACTTGTTAGGGTTCCGTACCCAAAGGTAGAACGGAACCCTATTACTAAGACTTCGCTGTCCATCCGTCCGTCCGTCTGTCACCAGGCTGTATCTCATGAACCGTGATAGTTAGACAGTTGAAATTTTCACAGATGATGTATTTCTGTTGCCGCTACCACGACAAATACTAAAAACAGAACAAAATTAATTATACATATACATAATTACAAACCACCAATAATAAATTGTTTCGAAAGGTTTTCGTTGTCATCTTTCGGTCAGTTCCCATTTGTGAGCGGCTCGTAGTCATCCATTTTGGGAAATCAAACTCAGAGAAAGCGGATAGCCCGAGGGTGCGATCAGCGCTTGACACGCGAACGAGTGGAGTTCAACCCGCAGAAGGTCAGCATTTTTGTTATTTTTTTTATTCCTAGTAGCACATGAGGGAGAGTGGGCGAAGAACTCGGGGAGAAATCTTCGGCGAAGTACTCGGAGAGTGATCTTCGGGGAAGAACTCCGGTACGGTTTTAAGCAGTTCCCGGTACGCGGCCGTACCGTGTGTCCTATTGCCTACGTTGGTCGCGGACATCACGTTCATTGTATAAGGTATTGAAATCACAAATTTGTGTGTCGCGATTGGTGATGCGGGCTAAGTCGTTGGTCAGAGGAGTTTCGGTACGACTGTTCGAATACTCAAGCTGCGGTTTGTTTACTTTTTTGGACAGTGAATTCCTTTATTTTTTTTTTTTTTACATATATTTTTTTATTTATTTCGACTTTTTTTTATTGACATACGGTGTAGGGTAGTTTTAAGGATTAATTGTAAACCTAGATTAAGTTAGGTTAAGGAAATTAAATTTGTGACATATTGAATTGGAAACGATTACGGTGTTTTTTTTCTTTTGCGTGGGATATTTCGCGAGTCTCGTAGCAAATTCTAGCATCCCTTTCGCACGACGTCGCGGCAGGTGGAGAGGAGCAAGTGAGCAAGAGGAGCAAGCGATCTTGCACACATACGAACCGATACGTACAAACGTGCATACGCATCACATACGTGCATACACTCACACACCTCTACGCTATGTATAAGTATACATACATATATACATACATATGTACATTACGAAGTAGAGTTGGGTAGTTCCGGACATGTATAGTTCACGGAACTACGTCATCTCTCGGACACATGTTCTCTCGCTCCGCAAATTGAACGAAAAGAGTTCCATAGTTCCATTCAACCCTTATTCATCAATCACATATGTACAAAACGAAAAAAAAAAACATAAATGCAACGAACATGCTTCTCATACGGTATGAGTTATACCCCGTAGTTTTAAAGAAACCCACAAGTATGGAGATGTGGCGATAAAGCTCAAACAGTTGGTGTAGACTGTACAGCACCCTTGGACTGAAATGAAGAAAAGAAATGAAAGAATATAATGCCCGCACCGCATTTCGTGAACGAATGTCATACATGTGTATGTATGCATTCAGGTCCGGACATGGACATGGTTTGCTAGTTCCATATCGGTGCGATAATACATTTAGTTCCGGACATGGACATGTTTTTGCTAGTTCCATATCGGTGCGAGTATACATTTAGTATTTTAAGACGGGTAGAGATTAAAGTGCATACTGAGATGGAATAATTATCTTATAACCCCATTTAGATAATGTTTCAAATATATTGAATGGTCTTTCCAACAAAGTTGTTGGTCCAATGTAACACCTAAATATTTAAAACTGTCCACGTGTTCAATCAAGAAGCAATTTTCAAACATTCTTGATTGTTGAATACTATATCTTCAAGAACAAATCGATTACACAATGGTGCATGATAATATAAGGGAAGGTCTCTGAAACCTCTACTATTGATATTAAATATCATGTACTTCGTTTCGTTGCTAATTATTAGTTTATGATAATTAAACCATCTCCTTAACATATCTAGGTAATAGTTAACATCTGCAAAACTATCAATTAAGTTAGTGTTTGAGTGGAAAAGAGATGTTTCATCAGCAAAGGCAGTTATTTTGCCTTTAAAAGGTTGAAGAAAAACGAATTAACATAAATTAGAAAAAGGATTGGGCCCAATACTGCTCCTTGGGGAACACCCATATTTACGAAGTCTATAGAACTGTAAACATTCCTAATTTTCACAACTTGATAACGGTTGAATAAATAAGAAGAAAACCATTTATAAATGGAGCCTCTAAAACCCGCTTTGTAAAGTTTATCGAGTAGCAAAGTATGATTAACCATATCAAAGACCTTACTCATATCAACAAATAATGTTGATGGTGTTTGAGAAGTGTTTAGACTATTATATATTTCACCAGTCAATTTCAATAAAGCAGTTTCAGTCGATTTGCCACGTCTAAACCCAAATTGGCAATCACTCAAAAAAACCGGCCAAGTGCGAGTCGGACTCGCGCACGAAGGGTTCCGTACTATTATGTATAAAAACGGCAAAAAAAGCATGTCTGTTGTATGGGAGTCCCATTTATACATATATTTATTATATTCTGTCAAAGTATTTGTTGTTAAACCAGCAACAGAAATACATAATCAGTGACATTTTATTCTCACACCCTTAAATATGGGTGTTCCCCAAGGAGCAGTATTGGGCCCAATCCTTTTTCTAATTTATGTTAATTCGTTTTTCTTACAACCTTTTAAAGGCAAAATAACTGCCTTTGCTGATGAAACATCTCTTTCCACTCAAACACTAACTTAATTGATAGTTTCGCAGATGTTAACTATGACCTAGATATGTTAAGGAGATGGTTTAATTATCATAAACTAATAATTAGCAACAAAACGAAGTACATGATATTTAATATCAATGGTAGAGTTTTCAGAGACCTTCCCTTATATTATCATGCACCATTGTGTAATCGATTTGTTCTTGAAGATATAGTATTCAACAATCAAGAATGTTTGAAAATTGCTTCTTGATTGAACACGTGGACAGTTTTAAATATTTAGGTGTTACATTGGACCAACAACTTTGTTGGAAAGACCATTCAATATATTTGAAACATTATCTAAATGGGGTAATAAGATAATTATTCCATCTCAGTATGCACTTTAATCTCTACCCGTTTTAAAATACTAAATGTATACTCGCACCGATATGGAACTAGCAAAAACATGTCCATGTCCGGAACTAAATGTATCATCGCACCGATATGGAACTAGCAAACCATGTCCGGACCTGAATGCATACATACACATGTATGACATTCGTTCACGAAATGCGGTGCAGGCATTATATTCCTTCATTTCTTTTCTCCATTTCAGTTCAAGTGTGCTGTACAGTGTACACCAACTGTTCGAGCTTTATCGCCACATCTCCATACTTTTGGGTTTCTTGAAAACTACGGGGTATAACTCATACCGCATGAGAAGCATGTTCGTTGCATTTATGTTTTTTTTTTTTCGGTTTGTACATATGTGATTGATGAATAAGGGTTGAATGGAACTATGGAACTATTTTCGTTCAATTTGCGGAACGAGAGGACATGTGTCCGAGAGAGGACATAGTTCCGTGAACTATGCATGTCCGGAACTACCCAACTCTACTTCGTAATGTACATATGTATGTATGTATGTATACTTATACTTAGCGTACAGATGTGTGAGTGTATGCACGTATGTGATGCGTATGCACGTATGTACGTATCGGTTCGTATGTGTGCAAGATCGCTTGCTCCTCTTGCTCACTTGCTCCGCTCCACCTGCCGCGACGTCGTGCGAAAGGGATGCTAGGCCAGCTGCGAGGACTGGTCGTGAGTTAGGATGGTAAAATGGGCGCCACGCGATTGCCATCACGCCGACTTACCCGCAGCAAGAATCGCGAATTTGCTGCGAGACTCGCGAAATATCCCACGCAAAAGAAAAAAAAAACGCCGTAATCGTTTCCAATTCAATATGTCACAAATTTAATTTCCTTAACCTAACTTAATCTAGGCTTACAATTATTCCTTAAAGCTACCCTACACCGTATGTCAATAAAAAAAAGTCGAAATAAATTAAAAAAAAATATATGTAAAATAAAAAAAAAAAAGGAATTCACTGTACAAAAAAGTAAATAAACCGCAGCATGAGTATTCGAACAGCGGTACCGAAACTCCTCTGACCAACTACTTAGCCCGCATCACCAATCACGACACGCAAATTTGTGATTTCAATACCTTATACAACGAACGTGATATCCGCGACCAACGTAGGCAATAGGACACACGGTACGGCCGTGTACCGGGAACTGCTTTAAACCGTACCGGGAACTGCTTAAAACCGTACCGGAGTTCTTCCCCGAAGATCACTCTCCGAGTACTTCGCCGAAGATTCCTCTCCGAGTTCTTTGCCCACTCTCCCTCATGTGCTACTAGGAACACGAAAAAAAAAATTCCGACCTTCTGCGGACTGAACTTCACTCGTTCGCGTGTCAAGCGCTGATCGTACCCTCGGGCTATCCGCTTTCTCTGAGTTTGATTTCCCAAAATGGATGACTACGAGCCGTTCACAAATGGGAACTGACCGAAAGATGAAACCTTTCGAAACAATTTATTATTGGTTGTTTGTAATTATGTATATGTATAATTAATTTTGTTCTGTTTTTAGTATTTGTCGTGGTAGCGGCAACAGAAATACATCATCTGTGAACATTTCAACTGTCTAACTAACACGGTTCATGAGATACAGCCTGGTGACAGACGGACAGACGGACGGACGGACGGACGGACAGCGAAGTCTTAGTAATAGGGTTCCGTTTTACCTTTGGGTACGGAACCCTAAAAATGAGTATTTTCTAAGAATTACAACATTCTAGATTTTAACTATCCGAAAAGTGAGAAAAAAATGTCACTGATTATGTATTTCTGTATATACTTAGACAGAATATAATAAATATATGTATAGATGGGGCTCCCATACAACAGACATGCTTTTTTTGCCGTTTTTATACATAATAGTACGGAACCCTTCGTGCGCGAGTCCGACTCGCACTAGGCCGGTTTTTTACAAGTTATGTTTTTCATGGCATCTCATTCCTTTTTGTAGATGTATGTATGTTAGTATGTATGTTGGCGTTACAGTCCATGAAGGACCTAAGCCGAGCTTCTCTCAATCACCCATGTTGTGTGTGATTTCATTTTCCCATAGGTGAAAGGGACCTACAGTTTATTGCCGGTTCCGAACGGCGCATTTCGAGAAGCTTTTCATGACAATTTTACTACAGAGGATTTTGTTAGAGCCCCGCTGAGGAGAAACACCGTGAAAACACGTTCGATGACATGGCTTTGTCGGGATTCCATCCCGTGTCATATCGGTGTCAGAGGCCAACACACTACCCACTGCGCCACGGTGCTCTCACTTCTTTCTTTACTTACATATGTATGTATAATATATCGAGGATCGTTATTTTTATCTTTTCTTTAAAACTGAGTTACTTTCTTTTTACTAGAAGGTAGAAACTACATACACATAAGGAAACCAGAGAAACTTTTTATTACTTTTTTTACTTTTTATTATAATTACATTTATTTATTTTGGGTGATAAAGTTAACCCTCTGCTTTAAATTTGTCTAATCTCCCATTTCTCACCCGTCCTATGTATCTCTCATACAGTTATGTATGTACATACATATTGTTACGAAATGTTCGATCCCACACCGAACAGGGTTCGCACCACTGGATTGCGATAAACTACAATTGTCTTTTTATCCAAAATAAAACACACACACTTTTAATTCTTTGTTTCACCACAGATCAACTATCTGTACAGCTTCACCACTTTTCTTTATTATCCAATACTTTAAACTTTATTACACAAACAAACCTTTATTGAGAGCTTTTATTTTCACACTGTTTGATCACACTGACTTGTCACACGCTTTTCAATACCACAAACTGAATGAATGTCGAGGGCGAGTGTTCGCGCTTATATAGCTCTCGGTCCAACATCTCGAACGTTCGCCGTTGGAAGTTCCCCTTCGGAAATCTCTAGAACGCTCTGACAATTCCGTTGGAAGTTGATATCATTCCAATCCCCGCTTCCAGAGAGTTTTCGAACTTCGACAGCGAAATTCGAACTTGACCGTCCATTTGCATCTCCGCAACACTACCCTCCTCCTAAAATTGTTGGTCCTCGAACAAGCGATTGGATCCTTCTCCGTAATATGGTGCTAACCTCTCTACGTGGACAATTTTATACTTCGCCCGTCTGTTTCCCATCTGCTGTATCCGGTATACCACGTCATTGACTTTCTTGATGACCTCATATGGTCCGTCCCAGGCTGATTGCAATTTGGGACACAAGCCTTTTTTTCGTTGTGGGTTGTACGGCAATACCAATTGTCCGGTCTCGAATCCAGAAGTATTCGCCCTCAAGTCGTATCGCGCCTTCATTTTATCGCTGACCAAGTTCAGTCGCTCCCGGATGAACTGACGGATAGAGGTCAGCTGTTCTTTCTTTTCGGTTACGAAGTCTTCCCTGCCGCTAGTTGTCGGTAGTACCACGCCGAACTTCAAGTCCGATGGAAGTGGGAGATCAGTTCCAAAAATGGCTTCGGCGGGTGTTGTTGCCGTTGAATTGTGCTGTGCCGAACGGTATGCTATTAGGAAAAGGGGGAGATGTTCATCCCAGTCCTTCTGATCTCCGACGACGACTTTTCTCAGGTATTTCTCCATCGTCCGGTTGAACCTTTCGACCATGCCATCAGATTGTGGATGTAATGGTGTTGTCCGCGTCTTTCTGATACCTAGCATGTCACAGAGTTCTTTGAACACCGACGACTCGAAGTTTCTCCCTTGGTCTGAGTGCAGTTCCATTGGTATTCCATAACGCGAAACCCAGTTATTCACGAATGCATCCGAAATGGTTTTGGCTTCCTGGTTCGAGATGCAAAACACCTCAGGCCACTTGCTGAAGTAATCGATCACCACTAGCGCGTACTTGTTTCCAGCCTTGCTCGTTGGGAATGGGCCTGCAATGTCCATTGCGATACGTTCGAACGGTGCTCCAACATTGTACTGCCGCATATTTCCTCGAGTTTTCCTAACTGGACCCTTTGCCTTCGCACACTGTTCACACCTGCGAATGAAACGCGTAACCGACTCATGGCATCCTACCCAGTAGAAACGTCTCTTGATCTTCTCTACAGTCTTGTTAACACCAAGATGACCCCCGCTTGGTCCCTCGTGGTATTCTCGGATGACCTCGTCGATTTGTCCTTTTGGAATTACCAGCAGATCGTTTGCAATGTTCCCGTCCTCACTTTCCCAACTGCGGTAGAGGCAACCGTTCTTCAGCTTCAAACTCTGCCATTGAGCCCAGTAAGCTTTCATAATTGGGCTTTCACTGGATATTTGCTGCCAACTTGGTCGAAAACCCCGTTCTTGGTAGTCGATGATGACTGCCAGATCGGCATCTTCCCGCTGCTTCCTTCCGACCTTTTCGACAGTCCACGAATGTTCTGGCAGCACCTGGAAATGGCGGATGTCGATGACTTGTTCCTTGGTTTCGGCACGTGAACAATGTTTACATTCACCATCGCAAGGTCGCCTCGATAAAGCATCCGCATCTCCATCACTGCTTCCCTTCCGATGTTCGATACTGAAGTCGTAACTCTGGATTCTCTCTATCCATCTAGCAAGCTGGCATTCCGGGTTTTTGAACTGCTGCAACCACCTCAACGCTGCGTGGTCCGTCCTAAGATGAAAAGCTTGGCCATAGAGATATTTGTGGAAACGCTTGACACAGTCAACCACGGCTAAAAGCTCCCTCCTAGTTACACAGTAGTTCCTCTCCGGCTTCGATAGGATCCTGCTGTAGTAAGCGATGACCCGTTCTCGCCCGTCAATTGTTTGAGAGAGTACTCCTCCGATTCCATGTCCGCTCGCATCGGTGTCCAAAATGAACTTTTCTCCCGGGACAGGATATGCAAGAATCTGCGCACTGCAGAGCAATTCCTTCAGGTGAATGAACGCTTCCTCCTGCGGCTTCTCCCACCTGAATGGCCGATTCTTTTTGGTGAGCTCATGCAAGCCGCTGACAACGTTTGCAAATCCTGGGATGAATCGCCTGCAATGTGAAAAGTCCCAGGAATGACCTTAACTCATGAGGATTCTTCGGCCGCGACCATTCCTTAACCGCTGAGATTTTCTCTTCATCTGTGTGGACTCCTGCTACAGTCACCAAATGTCCCAAATACTTCCCCTCGTTTTGGGAGAGCGAACATTTCTGCGGGCCAATTTCAGTCCGGCTGCTTGAATACGTTCCAGTACCTCTTCAAGCTTCTTAAGGCGATCGTCGAAATCCTTGCCCATGACAATTATGTCGTCCAGATAAACAAGGCAAGTCCTCCAGTGAAGTCCTCTTAGTACCCGCTTCATAAGCCCTTCGAAAGTGGCTGCGCATTGCACAGACCGAAGGGCATCACAGAGAATCGCCACAACTCTCCCCCGGCGGTGAACGCGGTCTTTTCCTTGTCTTGCTGGTCAAGCTCTATTTGCCAGTATCCACTTTGCAAGTCCAGCGTCGAGAACCACTTTGCACCAGATAGTGTGGCCAAGGTGTCGTCGATTCTTGGTAAAGGATAGCTGTCCTTTTTCGTGACGTCGTTCAGCTTCCTATAGTCCACGCAGAATCGGGTGCTTCCATCCTTCTTCTTAACTAGCACTACTGGAGAACTCCATGGGCTTGCAGATGGTCCGATCACGCCCTCCTTTTCCATCTCGTCGATTAGTTTGACCACCTCGCCTTCTTTCGCCATAGGTACCCTCCTCGGTGGTTGCCGGATCGGTCTAGAGTCCCCTGTGTCTATTCTGTGCTTCACAATTGATGTTCTTCCACAGTTCTTATCATTTGCAAAAACTGTCCAATATTTACGAAGCAGGGAGAGTGCTTTACTTTTCTGCTTCTCCACTAGGTGTTGCGTCCACTCTGTGGCCACTGTTTTTAAGAAGGCTTTGTTGGACTGGATTTCCTGTTGTTTCTTATCTTCGCAGTTCATAATAGCGGCAGCTTTTTCGCATTGAGCGATCGTTGTTCCCTTGTGTATTGTCCTAGGTGTACTTGCAGGATTCAGGACTCGTACTGGAACCAATTGGTCTTGTCGGGGTTCCACGAGAGCCCTTCCAACAACTATATCACTGGGTCGATTTCTTTTGTCGGGTTTGACCACACACATTCGGCCTGTCGCCGCATCCTCTTCTATCTTTGCCCAAACCACAGCTTCCGCATTCGGGGGAACTGTTTGGTGCGCTTGTACGACTATTCGCCTGACCTTGTTAACCTGTCCATTATCCATTGTTAATGGGAGCTCCAAGTTGCCATACTTCATCACTTTTTGGTTGAGATCCAATGTGAGGCCATGCCTAATCATAAAGTCGACGCCGATTATGATGTCATCAGTAATGTCCGCAATGATGAAATCATGCTGAAACTCGACGGTACCCATCTTAATTCTTTTCTGGACCTTACCCTTGACTTCCGCCTTCTCACCAGTTACTGTACGAAGCCTTACCTCGGAAAATGGTTCGATGTCAGAAATCAATCCGCTTCGGATGACTGAATGAGTTGCGCCCGTGTCCAACGTCAGCAGATATCGTCGCCCGTCCATCGTTCCCTCGATGACTAGGCTGGTTGCAGCCCTACAGAATCGGGGTACGAGGATGCTGGGGCACTCCAATGTGGGAGCCAGCGCATGCCCCTCTGCACTGACTCGTTTTAGTTTAACGGATTGTAAGGAGCACCTTTTGCACCTCCACTGTCGCGTTCACTTCCATGGTCTCTTTTTGGCGAACTAGACCTCGAACGCTTCCTTCGCAGGCGGCAGTTCCTCGCAATGTGCCCCGGCTGGTCGCAGATGTAGCATCTACCCGGGAATGAACCACTCCTACTCGCCGTTGTTGTTCTGGAACTTTCCTGGTCTTGAGATATGCGCCGTAAATTGATGGAAGGTTGGCATATCAAGAGCGATGTTTCACATGCGAGAGCGCTGGAAACTGTCTCCTTGAAAGATGTCTTCGGCAGGAGAATCAGGCTTCGTTGCGTATCGGGATCCCTTAGCCCTTGGATGAAGGAATCCGTTTTTAGTTTCTCCACCACATCAACTGGAACATCCGCGTAGGCTAGATGAGACAGCCTCTCGATGTCGGCAGCGTACTGCTGGATGGTCTCGTTTCCACGCTGCTTGCGTCCTTTGAGTTCCAGCTTGTTCATCTCCTGCATGTGCTCACTGCCGTATCGTCGATGAAGAGCATCCCATATGGCTGTGTAGTTCCTTCTCTGGGTCTCCGGGATGGTCTGTAGAACGTCAGCTGCTTCACCTTTAAGGGAAATTACTAGGGCAGCCACACGATCTTCCTCTCCCCATTGATTCCGTTCCGCTGTTGTCTCGAACTGGAGCTTAAAGATGTTAAAAGCGCTCTTGCCGTCGAAGTTGGGAACTGTGAATTTTGATGCTGCAGTCGGTACGACGATTCCTTGATGCTGTACGTTCTGGATAGTTTTCTCGAGTTCCAGAACATTCTTGTCGAACCTCGATCCCAGTGTCTCGATTATCTTTTCTTGATTGTTTTCGAGCTCAAGAACCTCCTTGTCGAACCTCGACCCTAGTGTCTCGATTACCTTTTCCTGGTTACTTTCCAGATCTAGAACCTTCTTGTCCAGTGTCTCGATTTTCTCTTCGACGTCCTGGAATCGATCGTTGACAGCTTGCTGGATGTCTCTCAAGCTTTCTCGATTGTTCTCTAGCATCTCTTCTAATGTCTCCAGCTTCTCTAGTTTATGCCCTATGGAAGTGGAATTTTCCTCCAACTTTCTACTTACGGCAACGGAATTTTCCTCCAGCTTTTGATCTAGTTTCTGGCTTAGGGAAGTTGAGTTTTCCTCCAACTTTCTACTTACAGCTGCGGAATTTTGCTCCGGTTTTTGACTCATGGCATTAAGAGCCGCGAGAATGTGCTGCATGTCGAACGCTGGCTCAGTAGATGTCGACGGCTTCTCCACCCCGAATTCGTAACTCTCCCAGTCGAAATATTCTTCCTGCAACGCTGATCGCAGTCTCTCCACCAGGTTAGCTTTACTTCCCACTGTGGATAATTCCCGAGCATCCAGCTCTCTTTTCAGTTGTTCAATTGTCAACTTTTCCAATTTTACCATTTTCCCACTTTTGCAATGATTCACTTCACAACTCAAAAAAGTTTCACTCGTTTACTCGCAATTCCACTTCTGACACCAAATATTACGAAATTTTCATCCCCACACCAAATAGGGTTCGCACCACTGGATTGCGATAAGCTACAATTGTCTTTTTATCCAAAATAAAACACACACACTTTCCTGGTTTCACCACAGACCAACTATCTGTACAGCTTCACCACTTTTCTTTATTATCCAATACTTTAAACTTTATTACACAAACAAACCTTTATTGAGAGCTTTTATTTTCACACTGTTTGATCACACTGACTTGTCACACGCTTTTCAATACCACAAACTGAATGAATGTCGAGGGCGAGTGTTCGCGCTTATATAGCTCTCGGTCCAACATCTCGAACGTTCGCCGTTGGAAGTTCCCCTTCGGAAATCTCTAGAACGCTCTGACAATTCCGTTGGAAGTTGATATCATTCCAATCCCCGCTTCCAGAGAGTTTTCGAACTTCGACAGCGAAATTCGAACTTGACCGTCCATTTGCATCTCCGCAACACTACCCTCCTCCTAAAATTGTTGGTCCTCGAACAAGCGATTGGATCCTTCTCCGTAATATGGTGCTAACCTCTCTACGTGGACAATTTTATACTTCGCCCGTCTGTTTCCCATCTGCTGTATCCGGTATACCACGTCATTGACTTTCTTGATGACCTCATATGGTCCGTCCCAGGCTGATTGCAATTTGGGACACAAGCCTTTTTTTCGTTGTGGGTTGTACGGCAATACCAATTGTCCGGTCTCGAATCCAGAAGTATTCGCCCTCAAGTCGTATCGCGCCTTCATTTTATCGCTGACCAAGTTCAGTCGCTCCCGGATGAACTGACGGATAGAGGTCAGCTGTTCTTTCTTTTCGGTTACGAAGTCTTCCCTGCCGCTAGTTGTCGGTAGTACCACGCCGAACTTCAAGTCCGATGGAAGTGGGAGATCAGTTCCAAAAATGGCTTCGGCGGGTGTTGTTGCCGTTGAATTGTGCTGTGCCGAACGGTATGCTATTAGGAAAAGGGGGAGATGTTCATCCCAGTCCTTCTGATCTCCGACGACGACTTTTCTCAGGTATTTCTCCATCGTCCGGTTGAACCTTTCGACCATGCCATCAGATTGTGGATGTAATGGTGTTGTCCGCGTCTTTCTGATACCTAGCATGTCACAGAGTTCTTTGAACACCGACGACTCGAAGTTTCTCCCTTGGTCTGAGTGCAGTTCCATTGGTACTCCATAACGCGAAACCCAGTTATTCACGAATGCATCCGAAATGGTTTTGGCTTCCTGGTTCGAGATGCAAAACACCTCAGGCCACTTGCTGAAGTAATCGATCACCACTAGCGCGTACTTGTTTCCAGCCTTGCTCGTTGGGAATGGGCCTGCAATGTCCATTGCGATACGTTCGAACGGTGCTCCAACATTGTACTGCCGCATATTTCCTCGAGTTTTCCTAACTGGACCCTTTGCCTTCGCACACTGTTCACACCTGCGAATGAAACGCGTAACCGACTCATGGCATCCTACCCAGTAGAAACGTCTCTTGATCTTCTCTACAGTCTTGTTAACACCAAGATGACCCCCGCTTGGTCCCTCGTGGTATTCTCGGATGACCTCGTCGATTTGTCCTTTTGGAATTACCAGCAGATCGTTTGCAATGTTCCCGTCCTCACTTTCCCAACTGCGGTAGAGGCAACCGTTCTTCAGCTTCAAACTCTGCCATTGAGCCCAGTAAGCTTTCATAATTGGGCTTTCACTGGATATTTGCTGCCAACTTGGTCGAAAACCCCGTTCTTGGTAGTCGATGATGACTGCCAGATCGGCATCTTCCCGCTGCTTCCTTCCGACCTTTTCGACAGTCCACGAATGTTCTGGCAGCACCTGGAAATGGCGGATGTCGATGACTTGTTCCTTGGTTTCGGCACGTGAACAATGTTTACATTCACCATCGCAAGGTCGCCTCGATAAAGCATCCGCATCTCCATCACTGCTTCCCTTCCGATGTTCGATACTGAAGTCGTAACTCTGGATTCTCTCTATCCATCTAGCAAGCTGGCATTCCGGGTTTTTGAACTGCTGCAACCACCTCAACGCTGCGTGGTCCGTCCTAAGATGAAAAGCTTGGCCATAGAGATATTTGTGGAAACGCTTGACACAGTCAACCACGGCTAAAAGCTCCCTCCTAGTTACACAGTAGTTCCTCTCCGGCTTCGATAGGATCCTGCTGTAGTAAGCGATGACCCGTTCTCGCCCGTCAATTGTTTGAGAGAGTACTCCTCCGATTCCATGTCCGCTCGCATCGGTGTCCAAAATGAACTTTTCTCCCGGGACAGGATATGCAAGAATCTGCGCACTGCAGAGCAATTCCTTCAGGTGAATGAACGCTTCCTCCTGCGGCTTCTCCCACCTGAATGGCCGATTCTTTTTGGTGAGCTCATGCAAGCCGCTGACAACGTTTGCAAATCCTGGGATGAATCGCCTGCAATGTGAAAAGTCCCAGGAATGACCTTAACTCATGAGGATTCTTCGGCCGCGACCATTCCTTAACCGCTGAGATTTTCTCTTCATCTGTGTGGACTCCTGCTACAGTCACCAAATGTCCCAAATACTTCCCCTCGTTTTGGGAGAGCGAACATTTCTGCGGGCCAATTTCAGTCCGGCTGCTTGAATACGTTCCAGTACCTCTTCAAGCTTCTTAAGGCGATCGTCGAAATCCTTGCCCATGACAATTATGTCGTCCAGATAAACAAGGCAAGTCCTCCAGTGAAGTCCTCTTAGTACCCGCTTCATAAGCCCTTCGAAAGTGGCTGCGCATTGCACAGACCGAAGGGCATCACAGAGAATCGCCACAACTCTCCCCCGGCGGTGAACGCGGTCTTTTCCTTGTCTTGCTGGTCAAGCTCTATTTGCCAGTATCCACTTTGCAAGTCCAGCGTCGAGAACCACTTTGCACCAGATAGTGTGGCCAAGGTGTCGTCGATTCTTGGTAAAGGATAGCTGTCCTTTTTCGTGACGTCGTTCAGCTTCCTATAGTCCACGCAGAATCGGGTGCTTCCATCCTTCTTCTTAACTAGCACTACTGGAGAACTCCATGGGCTTGCAGATGGTCCGATCACGCCCTCCTTTTCCATCTCGTCGATTAGTTTGACCACCTCGCCTTCTTTCGCCATAGGTACCCTCCTCGGTGGTTGCCGGATCGGTCTAGAGTCCCCTGTGTCTATTCTGTGCTTCACAATTGATGTTCTTCCACAGTTCTTATCATTTGCAAAAACTGTCCAATATTTACGAAGCAGGGAGAGTGCTTTACTTTTCTGCTTCTCCACTAGGTGTTGCGTCCACTCTGTGGCCACTGTTTTTAAGAAGGCTTTGTTGGACTGGATTTCCTGTTGTTTCTTATCTTCGCAGTTCATAATAGCGGCAGCTTTTTCGCATTGAGCGATCGTTGTTCCCTTGTGTATTGTCCTAGGTGTACTTGCAGGATTCAGGACTCGTACTGGAACCAATTGGTCTTGTCGGGGTTCCACGAGAGCCCTTCCAACAACTATATCACTGGGTCGATTTCTTTTGTCGGGTTTGACCACACACATTCGGCCTGTCGCCGCATCCTCTTCTATCTTTGCCCAAACCACAGCTTCCGCATTCGGGGGAACTGTTTGGTGCGCTTGTACGACTATTCGCCTGACCTTGTTAACCTGTCCATTATCCATTGTTAATGGGAGCTCCAAGTTGCCATACTTCATCACTTTTTGGTTGAGATCCAATGTGAGGCCATGCCTAATCATAAAGTCGACGCCGATTATGATGTCATCAGTAATGTCCGCAATGATGAAATCATGCTGAAACTCGACGGTACCCATCTTAATTCTTTTCTGGACCTTACCCTTGACTTCCGCCTTCTCACCAGTTACTGTACGAAGCCTTACCTCGGAAAATGGTTCGATGTCAGAAATCAATCCGCTTCGGATGACTGAATGAGTTGCGCCCGTGTCCAACGTCAGCAGATATCGTCGCCCGTCCATCGTTCCCTCGATGACTAGGCTGGTTGCAGCCCTACAGAATCGGGGTACGAGGATGCTGGGGCACTCCAATGTGGGAGCCAGCGCATGCCCCTCTGCACTGACTCGTTTTAGTTTAACGGATTGTAAGGAGCACCTTTTGCACCTCCACTGTCGCGTTCACTTCCATGGTCTCTTTTTGGCGAACTAGACCTCGAACGCTTCCTTCGCAGGCGGCAGTTCCTCGCAATGTGCCCCGGCTGGTCGCAGATGTAGCATCTACCCGGGAATGAACCACTCCTACTCGCCGTTGTTGTTCTGGAACTTTCCTGGTCTTGAGATATGCGCCGTAAATTGATGGAAGGTTGGCATATCAAGAGCGATGTTTCACATGCGAGAGCGCTGGAAACTGTCTCCTTGAAAGATGTCTTCGGCAGGAGAATCAGGCTTCGTTGCGTATCGGGATCCCTTAGCCCTTGGATGAAGGAATCCGTTTTTAGTTTCTCCACCACATCAACTGGAACATCCGCGTAGGCTAGATGAGACAGCCTCTCGATGTCGGCAGCGTACTGCTGGATGGTCTCGTTTCCACGCTGCTTGCGTCCTTTGAGTTCCAGCTTGTTCATCTCCTGCATGTGCTCACTGCCGTATCGTCGATGAAGAGCATCCCATATGGCTGTGTAGTTCCTTCTCTGGGTCTCCGGGATGGTCTGTAGAACGTCAGCTGCTTCACCTTTAAGGGAAATTACTAGGGCAGCCACACGATCTTCCTCTCCCCATTGATTCCGTTCCGCTGTTGTCTCGAACTGGAGCTTAAAGATGTTAAAAGCGCTCTTGCCGTCGAAGTTGGGAACTGTGAATTTTGATGCTGCAGTCGGTACGACGATTCCTTGATGCTGTACGTTCTGGATAGTTTTCTCGAGTTCCAGAACATTCTTGTCGAACCTCGATCCCAGTGTCTCGATTATCTTTTCTTGATTGTTTTCGAGCTCAAGAACCTCCTTGTCGAACCTCGACCCTAGTGTCTCGATTACCTTTTCCTGGTTACTTTCCAGATCTAGAACCTTCTTGTCCAGTGTCTCGATTTTCTCTTCGACGTCCTGGAATCGATCGTTGACAGCTTGCTGGATGTCTCTCAAGCTTTCTCGATTGTTCTCTAGCATCTCTTCTAATGTCTCCAGCTTCTCTAGTTTATGCCCTATGGAAGTGGAATTTTCCTCCAACTTTCTACTTACGGCAACGGAATTTTCCTCCAGCTTTTGATCTAGTTTCTGGCTTAGGGAAGTTGAGTTTTCCTCCAACTTTCTACTTACAGCTGCGGAATTTTGCTCCGGTTTTTGACTCATGGCATTAAGAGCCGCGAGAATGTGCTGCATGTCGAACGCTGGCTCAGTAGATGTCGACGGCTTCTCCACCCCGAATTCGTAACTCTCCCAGTCGAAATATTCTTCCTGCAACGCTGATCGCAGTCTCTCCACCAGGTTAGCTTTACTTCCCACTGTGGATAATTCCCGAGCATCCAGCTCTCTTTTCAGTTGTTCAATTGTCAACTTTTCCAATTTTACCATTTTCCCACTTTTGCAATGATTCACTTCACAACTCAAAAAAGTTTCACTCGTTTACTCGCAATTCCACTTCTGACACCAAATATTACGAAATTTTCATCCCCACACCAAATAGGGTTCGCACCACTGGATTGCGATAAGCTACAATTGTCTTTTTATCCAAAATAAAACACACACACTTTCCTGGTTTCACCACAGACCAACTATCTGTACAGCTTCACCACTTTTCTTTATTATCCAATACTTTAAACTTTATTACACAAACAAACCTTTATTGAGAGCTTTTATTTTCACACTGTTTGATCACACTGACTTGTCACACGCTTTTCAATACCACAAACTGAATGAATGTCGAGGGCGAGTGTTCGCGCTTATATAGCTCTCGGTCCACCATCTCGAACGTTCGCCGTTGGAAGTTCCCCTTCGGAAATCTCTAGAACGCTCTGACAATTCCATTGGAAGTTGACATCATTCCAGTCCCCGCTTCCAGAGAGTTTTCGAACTTCGACAGCGAAATTCGAACTTAACCGTCCGTTTGCATCTCCGCAACAATATGCATTTCTTCAGCGTAGGCACAATTTCGCTGATACCAATGCCTATGCCAGATATACACTGTTCAAATTCATGCAATGCACGTGCAAGTGTATTAGTGAACAAATCGCACCACGTATAGATAGGTTATATGCTTGAAGTAAAACCAAATCTTTCTGATGCGTAAATACATACATATGTATGTATATACTCGCCGATACCGAATACAGTAAGCCTACCTACCCTTATTATTCCATTGTTTATGTATATGTATCCAGGCAAACAGATTCATTCAATGATGTATGTATATACGTTTATGGGATTATTTATGCAGTTGGTGTATCTAGAAAACTTAAAATTGGTGCATCTAGAAAACTGAACCGAAATTGCAAAATATTTCAGTTTTTCCTTGGTTTATACACTTAACACTAGTTGTGTTCCAAATTTGAAGCTTCCACGTCTGCTAGAAGTGCCTTAGACTTTTGATGATCGGTCAGTCAGTCAGGGAGTCAGTCAGTGAGTGACAAAATTAAGAAACTTTGACTAGTTATAATTCTTAAACTACTGGTTCAAAATTTGAAATATACCGTGTCTATGCAATGCTTGCTTGGTTACTGAAAATTCAGACTTCTAGTTCTATCCACAACGAAGTTATAGGGGGTTGAAAATGGCCTATTATGTTACGAGAAAAGGATGGTACGGCCGTGCCGCTTTTTTGCTCGACTTGGCAGGGGTACTGCCGTGCCCCCAGAACTTTCTGATGCGTAAATACATACATATGTATATACTCGCCGATACCGAATACATTAAGCCTACCTACCCCTATTATTCCATTGTTTATACATATGTATACAGGCAAACAGATTCATTCACTGATGTATGTATGTATACGTTTGTATACCCATATATTTATACGGGATTATTTATGCAGTTGGTGTATCTAATAAACTTAAAATTGGTGTATCTAGAAAACTGAATTGAATGTTGAATTCATGTCTTTTAATGCTGCGCCCATCGACGAGCATAGAAACAAATTGGAAAGTGGCTCACATTTAACAATTGCCGCCCTAGGGCAAAAAAAAAGAGTTTCTCAAAAACTGTAAGTTAGCGAACGGTAGGTAATGGCCATCAGAATCGCAGTAGCATTCTGGACAGCAGCGAAGATACAAACGTGCACTGAGATATGATGCTGATATATGCATGTATGTATATGAAACAGGAGCAAATAATAAAATAAATGAATAACCAGTTAAGATAGTTTTCAACATGATTTTCCACTGGCCGTGAGGCAGTGGTAAACATCACCGACCGTCGACCGGAAGGTCTGTAGTTCAAATCCGTTCCATAGCCAAGAAAAAACATTTCCTATATAGAAAAAAAATGATGCAACAGATCTGTATTTTTTTTTTTTTGCATTTTAAATTCATTTTATTTCAGAAAAATCTTATAATTATCTTACATGCTAGACAAAATGAGTAAAACTAGCTTACATTATAACTAACCTTAATGTCTTACTGACCCTAAGCGGGCACTCTAAAACAAATAATATACAACTTATTCCATGTCTTTCGACAACTTAATATATACAGTAAATTGATTACTTTATTTATTAATTGTGCCAAGAAAATAGTTATAAAAATTTAGTGTACTAACAGGTTTTAACGGGTATGTATAAAACTTATAATCTAACTAAAACTAGCTAATTCTAACTTAATCTATCTTAACTAAAATGTATATACAAACATTATATACTTCATATATATAAAATGTATATACATCTTTCTTTTTTCATTTTTAGTTTTACGATTTCTTTTTTTTTTATGTTTTATTAAAAAATTGCCCAACACTTTAACACTTATAAACTACCTGCCTACCCTACCCTATCGGAGTCCGCCAATGGCGCTCGGCGAACCTGCCCTGAAGAGGCTATATTAAAAAATTCCACGACGGAGTCCGTTAGCCACCAAAAGCGTTGATGCTGTCGGACAACGTCTTCTCTATCTCGGCGAGAAACCGATCTACTGAACCTGAGGCGCTCGGGCTCACAGAGCATGACGTCAGGTTCGTAAAGGAGCCGCCGCTCCACCGAATTACGGGCCATATGGAAGATTAGCGGTACCGCCAATCTATCCTGGATCAGCCCACAATTATCAAAGTAAAGAAATGCTTCCGGAGGCACAAGGCCATTCAGACGCACTTTTTCATAATGCATAACATTGGGGTAGTAAGCTCCAGAGATCAGGTTATTGGTCGAAGTCATTGCCCTTGCAACGTGACCTCGAATCAGTTTAATCAGAAAGTTATCTATCCGTAAAATCCTTGCCCTATCGTATAGGACCCCGTTGGGATAGAACTTTCTGTACTCAGACTCTGGTGTTCTGTGTAATCCAAGACAAGTCCTCAGACATTGTCTCTCAAACACCCGAATCCGCAACAGAGCTGTTGTGAATGAGAAGTGATCAAACATACTGATGAAGGCATAACACTCACAGAGTATATGGTCACTTTAAATCCATACTCTAATTCTAATACGACACCATAAGTGAATGGAAAACGTTGCTGGGACTACAACCAAAGTGAAAAGTCGGTCGATTGCTCTCCTCTTATCTAGGACAACCACCCCTGGAGAGTAGTGAAAGAACATCTACGATCCAAACCACTGCTCTCCGTTCAGGTTGTGTGATAAACATTATAAGAATATAAAACTCTTGAACCTGCGCGAACTCAAAAAAAAATGCACCAAAAATGCTGTGACCGCCTATGCAGATGACATTGCTATTGCCGCCACAGGAAAATTTCCCAGCACTCTAAGCGACTTAATGCAGACTGCATTACGTACAGTAGAAACCTGGACGCAGTACTGTGGACTTGGGGTTAATCCTAAGAAGACCTAGGGCTAGTCCTCGACAGGAGGCTGAATTGGAAACCTAACCTAACATCGTGTCAAGAAAGCAACCACTGCCTTCTACAGTTATAAGAAGGTGGTTGGCAGAAGGTGGGGTTTCCAACCAAGCATTATGCTTGACCAAGAAAATGAATGTCACTGTTCTAAAAGCGTGGGGTGTTTTGTATGACATTTTTAAACTAACTCTGCATTTCGGAGTGAAACTAGTGAAAAATTATAACGATTGATGCTGTCAC
This sequence comes from Eumerus sabulonum, assembly GCA_951905685.1. Classification (NCBI taxonomy): domain Eukaryota; kingdom Metazoa; phylum Arthropoda; class Insecta; order Diptera; family Syrphidae; genus Eumerus; species Eumerus sabulonum. The sequence goes on from OX645060.1 coordinate 77,007,658, forward strand.
ACCAGCAACAGATAGTTAGTGGCAATGACACAAGCAAATGTCGTGCAATTGGAGCGCATTAACCCGAAATTGGCATTTTGGGACAAGATATCAATCGTAATCGTTTTTCACTAGGTTCATTCCCAAATGCAGAGTTAGTTTAAAAATGTCACACAAAGCACCCCACGCTTTTAGAACCATGCTTTTAGAACAATGATATTAGTTTTCTTGGCGGTAATTTTATTCCTATGCTAAGAATTATTTGTTACTTTTTAGTTTGATTTATCTTTAAAAGCGTGTTTCTTAGTTTTTTTTTTAAACTATAATTTATTCTAATTTAAAATTACTTGATAATACATGAGAATGAATGGACAAAAAATTTCAATTCCACTCATTGGAGTCATTGGTGATGGTAATTGCTTATACAGATATTTGTCTAATTTTAATTTTTCAACTCAAGAATAGCATTATATTTTTCGATTAATAATAGTGAAATTCATTAAAGATCGTTGGAACAGTTTTAAAGAATTTATATGTGGAGAAGGAGTGTACGATTCACAAATTTCAAATGATGAAGATTATTATAACCATTTATCGAAACAACGAATCTGTGGAGGTCAAGTGGAAATAGCTGAGTTAAAGGATTCCCTGAAGGGGATCCTAAAAAAATCGCGAACGGAGAAACAGGGCTTCTCCCCAACTGTTCGACTTACTAACTTTTATCAAGACAAAACAACTTCGCGTTTATTGAATAAAGATTTATTGTTCGGAATCGTTCGGATCCGCTGCTTACTTACAACTAACTCTACAACTACCATTAGTTCCCACACGAAGTCTCTGTCCCGTCGTCCTATCCGCAATGTCATCAGTTGTCGGTCGGCGCATGTATCCGGTGCGATGCAACTCGATTTCCATGCACTGGTATCGTGGGAACGCGTTCGCACCTGAACAAATCAAATTTGTTGACTAAGCGAATCCATGGAGATTCGCTATCACCCCTATACTGTGTGATCGGTGTGCGGTGTGTTAACTCCTCCCCGCCTAAAAATCTACGTCCCGTAGATCCCCAGTGACATCAGAACTAGAGGACCAAATTCGTGTCGAGCGGCGGCAAGGGACCCAAGTTGTTCTACTGGAACTGCCGGTTCTGCGTTGACGCTGGTGATGCCAACAGATGGGAGGCTGGGATCTAGGTTGATCTTTCGCCATATGATCCAGACGATGACTACGATCAGTACAACTATGATGCAGTCCGTTACAGTAGTGTTACTGATGGTTATCCGATGTACATGTTGTAGGTTGATCCTTTGTGTTCGGTTCGTGATGTTCGTCATGACGGGTGGAAGAACCTGAAGGGTTGTAGCCGTGAAACTCGAAAACTTCTTGTTTCCCAGCTGTATTTCTTCGTTGTTCAGGCGAATGATGTAGATGCCATTTAGATGTTCCGGTGCATTTCCGGAGACTATATGTCCTTCGAAATTTGTTACAAATAGCGTGTCCATTTTAATGAGTTCGACTACTTCTTCGTTGCTTGTGTGGAAAGAACAATTTGTATGACCACCTTTTAGAAGCCTTGCTACACAAGCACTCTCATCAAGTTACGATGGCTCCCCATATACAGTTGAATTATTTATAGAAAGGCAGTCTGCAGCAATGCCAAAGGCTTCGTTTGAATTTATCATAATTCTATCGAATTCCAAGTCGACCTGAACACCATTGATTATTGGCGCTCTTAATAAAATCAAGTTAAACTCCTCATTCCTCACTTTTGGTATAGAAAGTGTGTAGAGTAGGAGCGTACCATTTGTGTAGATGGAGGGGGATCCATACTCCACGGCTTGTATCTCGTTCACGTACGGTAAGGTCTCGATTTCACCGATGATTCTGTTGTTCAGGAGATTGGTATTGACGAGATTATTTTTTGCCAATTGACATGCTCGGACAATCTCGTCGATCTCCTCCTTCAATATTAGGACTACATTTAGGATATCCTGTTCGTATCCACTGGCGTTACGTGCTAATACCTCGTTCTTGAACCGATCAATCATCCAGTTGGTTTTCCTAGTTATATCTCTGATAGCACTGAAAAGGTTGTGGTTGACCTTGTATTGATGGTTATTGTTTTCCACTATCTGCTGTTTACTTTGCAGGATTTTGTTCCAGTCGGCTGCATCAGGGCTGCCTGCGATCCACATCCAGGCAGAACCCAGCCAGTTTATTGATCTTGGTTTCCGTCCGGGCTAGCCTTTAAGTAGGTTTGATCTATCGCTCGCTCGCTGTAGGTGATATTCGATTGTCGTCCTCAGTTCGAGTCTTTTTATATTCTCCATGTTTGACTTGTTCAAATTTGAAGTTGCCGTCCACTATCCAGCCATCGCCTTCCTTGATTGGTATGATAGGTGCTCGATAGTTGAATAACTCATAACTCTGCACAGCAGCCCAAAAGAATATCAGGAGGAGGTTTTTCATATTTGCTAAAAGTGTTCGTTTTTTTTTTTTGTTTTTTTTTCTCTGCGCGTTTGCGGAAAAGGAAAACAAAGAGAAAAAGGAAATTAGTAAGATCGCTTAAATTGATGGAACCGACTAAGGAAGGATCGTGTAAGTCCCTTTTAGTCCCCAACGTTGATCTTTGATGGTGACCTACTCGCGGCACGATTTACTTCACAACCTCTATCGATTAATCTCTTGCGATCTCCGACGTGTTCTCATGGGAACGACGGAAGTCTTGCACAAGCCTGATCTATCGCTGTGTTCTCATGGATACAGGATTTTCATGCTCCTTGGTCGAAGCATGCAGGCTCGAGCAATTATCGCCAGAAGAAAGGATAGGGTTTTATTTAGTCTGTCCCTGCTCGGGCGCCAGTTAAAGGATTCCCTGAAGGGGATCCTAAATAAATCGCGAACGGAGTAGCAGGGCTTCTCCCCAACTGTTCGACTTACTAACTTATATCAAGACAAAACAACTTCGCGTTGATTGAACAAAGATTTATTAATCGGAATCGTTCGGATCCGCTGCTTACTTAGAACTAACTCTAGAACTACCATTAGTTCCCACTCGAAGTCTCTGTCCCGTCGTCCTATCCGCAATGTCATCAGTTGTCGGTCGGCGCATGTATCCGGTGCGATGCAACTCGATTCCCATGCACTGGTATCGTGGGAACGCGTTCGCACCTGAACAAATGTTGACTAAGCGAACCCATGGAGATTCGCTATCACCCCTATACTGCGTGACCGGTGTGCGGTGAGTTAACTAGCTGCTTTTTAGGGTTCCGTACCCAAAGGTAAAGTGGAACCCTATTACTAAGACTTCAATGTCCGTCCGTCTGTCACCAGGCTGTATCTCATGAACCGTGATAGTTAGACAGTTGAAATTGTCACAGATGATGTAGTTCTGTTGCTGCTACCACGACAAATACTAAAAACAGAACACAATGAATATTTAAGGGTGGCTCCCATACAACAGACATGATTTTCTTCCAAAAAATCCCCTTGGTCACATAGTGAGCTAAGGTTAGTCAACAATATCCCACAACCAGTAGCAAGCTTCCCAGCTTTGATCCCTTTTGTGTCTTTGATGTATTAATCCCAGCTGCAACCCTTTTTTCTGTAATTACGAACAACCAATAATGAATACCCTTTAAGCTTTGATGATCCCTATTGTGTCCCAGCTAAGTTAATCCTTGCTGCAAACCCTTTCGTACAGTTGCTACTCCCCTCCTTTTCCATCCTGATAGGTTAAGATATTAAATTTTGGAACAAACTCCATTGTTGTGAAATTAACTTTCGATCATATCCCACAACCAATAAATCACTTCCAAGCATTGATCCCTATTGTGTCATAGCTGCAAACCTTTTTCCCATATATTATTGCTATTCACTTTTTCAACTACATACTTGCTATCAAGAAAGATAATTGATTTGAATTCAATGGACACTTTGATGGTCAATATCTCATCATGGAGATTTTTGATCATCAAACTAGAATGTCTATTACCTGCCTGCAACCAAGATCTGTCATCATGCAAAAAATCATTTCAAACGGATTTGCCGTTTTAATGTGATCACTGATGAGGTAACATACAACGTCTCTTTCATATTTTTATATACAGGAGGGTTCCGTACCATACCCTCCGTGCGCGAGTCCGACTAGCACTTCGCCGGTTTTTTATTTTTTTTCCTATTATAAAAATAGCCATACATTAAGATAATAGGGCACCTGAGTACGACTTGTTGCGCTTGGTCAGCACTGAAGGCATATCTATACACAAATTATATAAAACATCTACTGCTCAAACACCAGCTACCGCATGCACAGCGGCCTGTGCATAGATAGAGAGATAGGATAAGTGGGTGGGACAGAGTCGCCTAATACTTGCGGCCACGAGTGGGCCTATTGTGATGTCTCCGACTTACAGTTCACTCAGAAAGCCTGAGTTCGTGATAAAACTTAGTATGCTTTTGAGTGAGCTAGCAGCGATTTCTTTTGCTTCAAGATGAAACTGACCAGGCAGTTACAGTGGCATAGTATGTGCTCTGCTCTTTATTCGTCTTCATTACACATTCGGCAAAGTATCATCTTGTATGATGCCCTGTGATTAAACGAATCTGACTCCTCGAAAGCATGAGAGTTGTTTCATTCTTTTGAGGGATGTAGTTGGGAGGAACAACTTGGCTTGTCTGCTACCTTTCGTTTGTAACCAGTAGTGATCCGTCGTGTTCCTCAACCAATTGTTTATGCAGCATTTGGTGGTGCTGATGGGTATGCCGCAGAAGGTAGGTAGGTAGGTAGGTAGGGTCGTAGCCTTCCCAGAATCGAGAAGAACGCACTTAGGCCAGGGAGGCCCGTTGTGCAGCTACGAGGGGGTCTTACCCCCCTATTCGTGGAACCATCTAGTGCTTCTTAAGAAGTTAAGAAGATTAAGTATCCCTACCTTCTGAACATCTGTCAGATCGTTAAGGAAGTAAGAGCCTAGGTAACGTTTCCTTATATTGCAAAAAGCTGGACAGGCGCAGAGAAGGTGGTGAATGGATTCAACCTCCTTCTCGTCCTGACAGCTTCTGCAGAAGTCATTTGGAACTATACCTAGTCTTTGTGCGTGACTGCCAATGAGGCAGTGACCTGTGATGACACCGATGACCTTGTAGATGTCAGTTCTTTTTAGGGAGATTTTACTCCTTGCGCGTTGACTATCAAGCCGAGGCCAGATTTGCCTGGTGATGACGCAGGTATGTCCCTGGGTCCATCTCAGGTTCGTCTCGGCCCTGGCGAGATTGGTCAGATTGTGTTTAATGGTTGTAAGGGGTACTCCCTCACAAGCCACTAGAGCTGTAACTTCAAATTGAATACCCGTATGTATACGTTACTTTTGTTTTGAATGCTCGTTACTGCACAAAAAACAGTACAATGAAGAACAAGTCCGGTAGCGATGACGAGACGATACTACACACCATTTGACGCAAAACACACTGTATTGCTATCAGTACTCAAAACAGATACCCACGTCAAACAGTATAAGTCAGAATAAGTCAGGTGAGGCAGTTTGAATGATACGTACCGATCGACGACGATATACCAGATACCATTATACCCAAAATACCCAAAGTACATGAATGGTTAGCGTATCGATAATGATACTTCGTTACTCAGTAACGAATACATACGTTTATACGATTTGCTACAGCACTATTCGTTATACTCAAATACAGAAGTAACGAAATCGTGCTAGTAACGACATTTATTTGGGAGTAACGTTTCGTTACTTGGTACAAATTAGAGTACCCGTTACTCAGTAACGAATACATACGATTTGCTACAGCACTACAAGCCACGATTGATTGTAGCGTCGTTCCTTGTTTGGCGAGTATGTCGGCTTTCTCATTACCTGTAATGCCGCTGTGTCCCGGTACCCAGATAAGCTGTGTATTGAACTGTTCTGCCATCTCGTTGAGAGATCTGCGACAGTCGAGACTAGATTTTGATGAGTACACATAGGACTCCAACGACTTTAAGGCAGCTTGACTATCTGTAAGGATGCGAATATCCGTGGTGGATATTACGTTCCACTTCAGCCAAGATAAAGCCTCTTTTATTGCCAACAGCTCCGCCTGGAAGACGCTGCAGTGATTTGGTAATTTTAGAGCTTTGTATAGCTTGAGTTGTTTGCAGAAAACTCCACAGCCCACCCCGTCTTTGGTTTTAGACCCGTCGGTATAAAAATCCACTCAGTTTCTGCGGGGTTGAGTTTGGCGAGTCCAGTTCTTACTGTCCGGATAAATCGTCGTGAATTTTTTGTCCAAGACTATGGTGGGTTCTGTGTGGTCCAAGTTTTCTGCCAGAGTTATCCTGTTTTGCAGGATGGATGAGTGGCCGGTGACGTAGCTCGCCCATTTCGAGTTGGCTTTTAGTCTTATGGCCGTGTGTGTGGCAATTTGCTTTCCGAAAATATCCAGTGGTGTAAGGTCTAGTATCATGTTAAGCGCAGCCGTTGGTGTGGACCTGAGTGCCCCGGTAATGCACATACATGCCATCCTTTGTACCTTCTCTAATGAGTGAAGAGCTGTTTCGACCGATCTACCTTTACAGTAGGCGTGTTGTGCCTTAGAAATTAGGGAGGGATCCAAGCTGTGCCGTATGTGTAGGTCTATCAGCCTTTCTAAGGTTTTTAGAGCGAAGGATGATGGACAGATCGGCCTTAGATCCTAAGGGGAAGTGTGAGAATTCCTGCCGGCCTTGGGGATGAAGATTACCTTTGCGCACTTCCGATTTTCTGGAATATGACTCCAAGCTAGGCATCCTTTAAAGATTATTTCTAGCCATGGTATAGTCCATTCCATAGTTTGTGTTAGTTCGATGGGGTAAATTTCATCTGGACCTGGCGATTTGTAGGGCTTGAAACTTTTTAATGCCCATATAATTTTCTCTCTGGAGACAATATGTTCGTACTGCTCTACTACGGCAGAGGAGTTCTGAGTTCCTCGCGAGTGCACTGAGTCTTGCGATTCAGAGCAGCCAGGGAAGTGTGTGTTGAGGAGAAGATTTAAAGTTTCTTCCTCGGATGTTGTTAGGAGATTGTGGAACTTTCGAGAGTATTTTCCTCAGTCTATAGGCGTCTGAGATTTTCTCCATGTTGTTGCAGAAGATCTTCCAAGACAGCCTTTGTGCTTTCCTCAGGTTTTGTTTGTACACCTTGAGTGAATTTTTGTATAGGCTCCAGTCTCTGTCGTTACTTGTGTTTTTTGCTTTATTAAAGAGCTTACGACAGGCTTTGCGGAGCTTGCTTAGATCTGCGTTCCACCAAGGAGGGTAAGATTTTTTTCCTGATTTGTAGGTTGCGCAGCTGTTGGCCCTTGCGTTGCCCAATGTGATTGTTAGAGTATCGACCATAAGGTCTAATACTAACGTGGTCCGCGGGGTGTCAGGGGTCCTACTTATTATAGAGCTACCAATGAAGGCTCTATAACGCTCCCAATCGATTCTTCTTGGGTTACAGGATGAATCACTTGGGGTTGGGACCGTGTAGGCTAGGTTGAAAACCAGGTAACGATGATCTGGGAAGGAGTGCTCCTCAGAAACCTTCCATTCTCTTACATTATCAATGACAGAGGGGGATGCTAGAGTTAGGTCTAGTACCTCCCTACGATTTTTCGTAATAAATGTGGGTGTATGACCCTTGTTACAGATAAGAAGGTTAGCGGTTAAGATAAATTCAATAAGCCATTCACCTCTTTCGTTTGTATCACTGCTGCCCCAAATCGTGTGATGCGCATTCACATCTGCACCGATAAGGAGCCCAGCTTGATGATTCGACGAGTCCTTGACCAGTCTATTTATTTCGTCCGATGGAATGGACTCTTCTTGCCCCATGTATGTGGACGCTATCCATAGTTGGCACCCGGGTGATTGGATTGCAATCACTGTAGTGTCCGGGCAGCTGTAATTTGGAAGAAGGTAAGCATTTAAGGATTTCTTTGCAAGTATGCAAGTGCGGGGCTTACCTTCTTTTTGTGAAGCAAATAGATTGTAGGCTGGAGTTCTTAGTCCACGAACCCTGTGTTCATGCACCCAAGGTTCCTGGATTAAGGCTATGTCTTCTTCTCTTTCGGCCAGCCTGAGAAGAAGGTTTGCGGTTGCCGCTTTGGAATGATGGAGGTTAATCTGAATTAATTTCGGCATCATGGCTGTTATTAATTCGATCTGCCTCCACCATGGTGGCGTTGAGGTCTTCCAGATCTGAGTCCAGAAGATCGTCTTCCATCGGCGAGCTAGTGGAATAGTCCTCGCTTCCGGAGTCGAGCAATGACTCCTGATCTTTAATGACCAGGGATGTTGCTGGGGTTTCAGTTTCTACCGGCGCAGGGCCCTTGCTCCCTGAGGGTGGGGGTTCCTGTACTGTAGAGCTACTGTTACTGACCTCGGTGATAACCGTGTCTGTGTTGCCGGATGGTGTGGCACTTCCTCTTCCTTTTTATAAATGTTGAGTTTGACTTTTTTAAAGCCAAACCTGATGTGGTAGTCACATAGGGCCAGAGGTTCCAAGGCTTCACAATTCAGAACAATAATTGCCTGTCTTGATCGACCTTTCGGTTCCTCCACCTTCGCGACTCTCCAATCTCCTGTTGGGAGATTGGGATTGCAATAGTTGATTGTCTCAACTATTTCTAGAGGGTTGTCTGGTGCAAGCGGGAGCCAGCATCTAGCTCGCGGCCGTTTAGGGATCTGGTCCTTAGTGATGACCTTGAGCCTAGCTCCCTCCCGAATTTCCCCTATTTCGGCAACTGTTGCCTTCAGAAGATCAACGGATCTTTCGTCGGCGCAGCTTATCAATTTGACCCTGCCTTGGTACCATCCAGCGTCGTCGCAGATGGGTGGTGGTCCAGGGTTCTTTCTTGCGACTTTAAGGAAGTTTGTCGATAGCGCTTGATCGACATAATTCAATTTTTCGGTCGTCATTTTGCCGTCCGGGTCGCTATCATCTATAATTGCGACCGTCAGGCACTCCCTCGCAACCTCACCGAAGGGCTTTGATAGCTTGGCCTGTGTTCCCAGCCTAGCTTTCTTAGCCTCCCGCTTTGGTTCCTCGGGGACGATCTGGGCCTCTTGGCCTGTTCTGTCTCTTGGGCTAAAATTCCTGTCCCCCAGGTTACCGACTCTTTGCCTTTTTCAGACAAGTCAGTTTTATGGCCCCATCGTTTTATAATTCTCAAGGCCGCTTTGCGATCTTCATAGGCCTTGGACGATGGGTTGATTTTCCTGTCGGAGCGGTTTGATGATTCTCCGATCGGAGTTTTTACCGCTTTTGATGTGGAGGGAATATCATCCCCTTCCGGTTTTTTGTGAGATCCGGACTCATTGTTTGTTTGAAGTTTATTTAATTTTTTCATGTCCCACGAGTTGCGGAGAAATAAGTGTCCACCTGGGCAGAGATCCACAATACCCAGGTAAGGCTGGCTGATCCGGAGGACGCCAGGTATCCGAATACACCGTTTGCGACTGAGCTATTTTTGGTCTGGGCTCTCAGCCTGGTCGACATCTCGGCACGGTACGGTTAACACCTTATATCCAGTGTGATGGGATATATGGATTGGGATATGATTTGGGTTTGTGAAGGGAGTGACGGGGGTGATTATCCTTTGGTGAGAAGCCCCCACACCACGGCAAGGTAGATAATCAGGTGGGGGAATGCCGCAGAAAGTCCGTGACATCATAAATGGTGATGCAGATCCCTTCCTTGCTAGTAGGTCCGCCTTTTCGTTGCCTGTATGCCGCTGTGTCCAGGTATCCAAATGAGATGAACTCTGTTTGTGCTGGCCAGCTGGTGAAGTAGCTGAAGGCAGTCCCATACCAGTTTGGAGGTGAATTCATAGCTCTTTAGGATCCACGATTGAAGGAGGGTCTATCCTGTTCCCAGTTTTGTCGGTTGGGGAATGTAACCTTGTAGTTTTGGCTGAAGTTGTATCTGGGGAGACAGTTGTCTGTGAAAAATACCTTTAGGATTTCATGCCTATTTATTTCGGTAAGGATATCAGGGTGAAAGAGCCTACGGTTAGTGTCATCCTCCGCGATCAGTCTACGGGCGAAGACCATTGCTTCTTTCTTCAGTTAGAGATGAAGAGGTGGCAAGTCTGTGATGACTTCTACTGCTGCTGTGGGGGTTGATCTCATGGCCCCGGTGATTCAGATGCAAGCTAGTCAACAAACTGCAGAGCTTGGCTTGCACTGAAACTTGTTTTGTTTTGTGCCACCAGACGGGCGCAGCATATGTAAGAATTGGTCTGGTGATTGCTGTATATAGCCAGCGGGACATTTTGGGGTTTGTGCCCCAGTTTTTGATAATGAGTCTTTTGCTGGTCCATAAAGAGATCCTGGCTTTCTCAATGGCCTTTGTGATGTGAGAGTTCCAAGTAAGCTTTTCGTCTAGAGTTATCCCTAGATATTTGACTTCTTTTGAGAACTCTATCTCTTTACCAAAGAGGGTAGGCTTAGTAAGTTTGTGCCTGTTCCTTCTTTTGGTGAAGGCGACTATGGTGCTTTTTCTAGGATTTACATTTAGTGCAACCTTTATGCACCAGTTTGCAACAAGTTTAGTGCCCGTTGGAGCAGTTCCGAGACTGTGTCTTCGAATTTGCCTCTAATCAGGATCACTATGTCGTCAGCGTAGCCTTGGACATAGAAGCCATTGATGCTAAGTATGCTGATCAGTTCATTAACCACGATGGACTACAGGAGCGGTGAGGAGCCCCGCCTTGAGGGCATCCTTTCGCGGCTTATCCGCTGATTTTATCATTGTCTAGTGAGGTGTTTATTTTCCTGTTGCTAAGCATGTGTTGGATCCAATTGCATGTGGTATTGTCCACCCCTGTGCAGAGGATGCAACATTTTATTTGGGTGTATTCGATGTTATCGAAAGCACCCTCAATATCGAGAAAGCAACCTATCGCAATTTCTTTGTCGCTCAGGGATTTGTTGATCCGGGCCGTTAGTTCCTGAAGAGCATGCGTGGTCGATTTCCTAGGCTGGTAGGCATATTGGTTTTTGTGAAGTGGTGATCTTTTCAGTGCACCGTCCCTGATATGCCTATCCAGGATTTTTTCCATTGTTTTAAGGAAGAAAGAGGTAAGGCTTATCCGTCTGTAGGACTTAGGCATGTCTGTGGGTCTATGGCCTACTTTGGGAATGAATTTTACCTTTACCTCTGTCCAGCTTGTTGGTATGTGTCCCCATGCATAGCTGGTTCTAAAGATGTTAATGAGCATGGGGCTGATTTGCGCACTCCCCTTCTGAAGAAGGGCTGGGAAGATGCCATCCTCCCCTGGAATTTGTAGGGGTCAAATGAATTGATGGCCCATTTTATGCTTCCCTCGTGAAAGATCGTTCGTGCTCTCTTCGAATCCTCCCTGTTGGATCTAGTTGCCCTGATCTGCGGAGGTATGTTAGAGAGATCGGAGGGAAAGATGTTGGAGTCTGGGAAGTGCGTACTGGTCAGAATTTTGAGTACTTCCGTACCATTTTCCGCGTAAGTGCCACCTGCTCTCCTCAACAATCCAATTTGGTTAGTGTGCTCTTTGGCGATAACTCTGTGGATACGAGCGCTGCTCTGAACGTTTGAAAGACTGCTGCAGAACTTTTTCCACGAGTCTCTTTTGGCTCTTCTAATCTTTTGGTTGTAGTTGGTGAGTGAGGCACGATACTGCGTCCAGTCACCAGTCCGTTTAGCTCTGTTGAACATTTTTCTGGTCAGTGCTCTTAGCTTGGCCAGATTGCTGTTCCACCACGGAGTGGTACTGTAGTAAATTGAACGAATAACATGCATATGTATACAATACACACTTATCATCTCTTTCTTACCATCTCTTTTAACACATGAAAATCTTACTATCTTACTAACTTATTAATAGTTCAGTAGACTGCCGAAACTGTCAGTTGTGCCGAGGAGCGTTTAATTTAACAAGTAAATTTTGCATGGTGCCGAAACCCGGGACAGCTACAGTTCTTTAGAAAAGTGTTAGCGAAGAATTGTTTAGTGTGCAGTATAGATTCTACTATTTAAAAGCGAAATAAAATGGAGAGTGTGTATCGTTCTACCTGTAGAGCACAAGTGACAAAACTGTGCAAGTCAGCATCCGATTGCTTAAAAGCGTTTCAAGCGAAAAAGTCAGCCGAATTAACTCACGGATCATCCAGCGAAGCAGAGATAACTGTCTACATAGAATGGATAAAAGGTGCGCAGGCCAATCTTAAGAAGGCAGATGAGGCTTTATGGAAGATGATACCGCCAGAAGAAAGAGAATGTGGAAGTGCACTTGAGTACGACGATAAAGCGATTTCGATCATTGCCCAGCTGGAGTTTGCTTTAAAAAGTAACTATAAAGAGTTCCATTGTCCTCATAGTTCACTTAAAGAAGAGACGCCCCAAGGTCAAAACCAGATGGAAAAGAAACATTACGGAGGCATAAAGCTCAAACCATCCGAGTTGAAAAAAATTTAACGGAAAATTCGAAAACTGGATTCCGTTTTGGGAGCAATTCAAGCGCGCGGTTCATGACAATCCCAATCTATCGACAGCTGCAAATTTTAATTTCCTCAGCGAAGCACTGGTAGAGAAGGCGGCGACTACGATAGCGGGTTTTACCCCAACTGGAAAATGCTACAGCGAAGCTATATCCCTTTTAGAATAGGAATATGGAAACGTCAAAAAATTGTGGAGAAATATATACAGAAAATGATAGATTTGAAGCCAGTGCATTCGGCAGTTGACGTCAAAGGCTTGCGACAACTGCATAATGAGGTGACCACGACCATGAGATCCCTAACCGCTTTACAGGTAACAGCATCACAATACGAAATTGTAGTAAGATCAGTTATTCTCAAAGTGATTCCTTCAGACTTGCGAGTGCGGTATCACCGAAAAATTGTTAAAGGTTCTCTTTCTAGCACGCTACTAGATACCAGTAACGGGTCAATCAGTGAGGGTGATAACTCTAAACCCCATGTTCCAGACGGAAGTATGCTGAGAACTCTTCTAGACTTTCTAAAATTGGAAGTAGAAGCGTTAGAAAAATCCTATTTGGCTGAGAGAGATAGAAAAGTTGATGACGAGCGAGTGCGCAGAGAAACGCGAAAATCAACACGAACAGCAACTGGCTTATTTATTAGCAGCGACAAACGATGTTGCGTCTTCTGCAAGAAAAGTGACCATGCTACGAAAAATTGCAACAGTAACCTAACCATGGAACACAAAAAACTTCTTCTATGCTTCCGATGCGCCAATAAAAATCATACCTCGAAATTTTGCAAAGTTCAATGGATCAAATGTGATACGTGCAGTGGTCGTCATTTAACATCTATGTGTGAGCAAGTCAATAAGAGCGGAAAAGAAGACAGCGAAAAATCAAAAAGAACCAGCGGAACAACACAAGGAACGTATACAACTTTTAGTGTCATGGGATCAAGAAATATTCTTGCAAACCGCAAAAGCCATATTATGTAACACGAATGACAAAGACAACAGCGGGGGCGTGCTCTCTAGAATATTGAATGATATTGGCAGTCAACGGACTTATGTGAGCGAGAAAGTTGCATCTGCATTAAAATTGACATCAGGCGGAACAAGCCAAATGCGAATTCTTGAATTTGGTGAAAATGGACAGAGAACAAGGCCGAAGAATTTCGAATGTGTAAAAGTGTCTCTTAAAAGTCAATATGCCATGAAAAACATAACTTGTAAAAAAACCAAGTCTCGCAACTCAGATCTTCTACCGTAAAAAGTTGTAAGATCAATGTATTACCAAGTCAGTTAATATATTCAGTCCCTACTTAGGGGACCTTCTGCCTTGATTGATTACGTAATTAGCTAACCTAACAACATCTTATAGTGACCATACCAATATCAAAATCATTTATGATTTAAGTAAATAGATTGACCTGGCCATCGCATGCAAACACAATATATCTCACAAGTAATACATATTACATTAAATTAGATTATTTAGTGCGATTTCCAAGTCAATCTATTTACTTAAAACATAAAAGATTTTGATATTGGTATGGTCACTATAAGATGTTGTTAGGTTAGCTAATTACGTAATCAATCAAGGCAGAAGGTCCCTTAAGTAGGGACTGAATAAATTAACTGACTTGGTAATACAATGATCTTACAACTTTTTACGGTAGAAGATCTGAGTTGCGAGACTTGGTTTTTTTACAAGTTATGTTTTTCATGGCATCTCATTCCTTTTTGTAGATGGATGTATGTTTGTATGTATGTTGGCGTTACAGTCCATGAAGGACCTAAGCCGAGCTTCTCTCAATCACCCATGTTGTGTGTGATTTCATTTTCCCATAGGTGAAAGGGACCTACAGTTTATTGCCGGTTCCGAACGGCGCATTTCGAGAAGCTTTTCATGACAATTTTACTACAGAGGATTTTGTTGGAGCCCCGCTGAGGAGAAACACCGTGAAAACACGTTCGATGACATGGCTTTGTCGGGATTCCATCCCGTGTCATATCGGTGTCAGAGGCCAACACACTACCCACTGCGCCACGGTGCTCTCACTTCTTTCTTTACTTACATATGTATGTATAATATATCGAGGATCGTTATTTTTATCTTTTCTTTAAAACTGAGTTACTTTCTTTTTACTAGAAGGTAGAAACTACATACACATAAAGAAACCAAAGAAACTTTTTATTACTTTTTTTACTTTTTATTATATTTATATTTATTTATTTTGGGTGATAAAGTTAACCTTCTGCTTTAAATTTGTCTAATCTTCCATTTCTCACCCGTCCTATGTATCCCTCATACAGTTATGTATGTACATACATATGTATTTCTTCAGCGTAGGCACAATTTCGCTGATACCAATGCCTATGCCAGATATACACTGTTCAAATTCATGCAATGCACGTGCAAGTGTATTAGTGAACAAATCACACCACGTATAGATAGGTTATATGCTTGAAGTAAAACCAAATCTTTCTGATGCGTACATACATATGTATGTATATACTCGCCGATACCGAATCCAGTAAGCCTACCTACCCTTATTATTCCATTGTTTATGTATATGTATCCAGGCAAACAGATTCATTCACTGATGTATGTATATACGTTTATGGGATTATTTATGCAGTTGGTGTATCCAGAAAACTTAAAATTTGTGTATCTAGAAAACTGAACCGAAATTGCAAAATATTTAAGTTTTTCCTTGGTTTATAGACTTAACACTAGTTGTGTTCCAAATTTAAAGCTTCTACGTCTGCTAGAAGTGCTTAAGACTTTTGATGATCGGTCAGTCAGTCAGTGAGTCAGTCAGTGAGTGACAAAATTAAGAAACTTTGACTAGTTATAATTCTTAAACTACTAGTTCAAATTGAATGAAATTTGAAATATACCGTGTCTATGCAATGCTTGCTTGGTTACTGAAAATTCAGACTTCTAGTTCTATCCACAACAAAGTTATAGGGGGTCGAAAATGGCCTATTATGTTACGAGAAAAGGATGGTACGGCCGTGCCGCTTTTTTGCTCGACTTGGCAGGGGCACTGCCATGGCCCCAGATAGTTCCACCGTAGTACAAGTTAAAGCAATTGTAGCGCCAACAATCTGTACAGATGTCTTACCGGTTCCTAAATATCAAAGCGAAGTTTATCCGCCCATACGTTTTGAGTAAGCAGATGTCAACGTATGTAAACGCAAACTAATAAGCGGAATTAACTTACTTATCGGACAAGATTATTATTGGGAGTTTAACACCAACAATGTGCAACGCATCACTAACAACTTAATGGCGGTGAAAACATTCTTTGGCTGGACTTTACAAGGACAACAAAATTCTGAAGACAGGACGGCATGCGCTTTAAACGTAAATGGTTTGGATGTAGAAAAATTTGATATCTCCCGATTTTGGAACTTAGAATCAGTGGGAATTTCAAACTGTCAAACTAGTGCAGAAAAATCTACAATAGACAAAACAATTCTGTAAATAAAACAAAAGAATGGTCGTTATGTTGTACAACTACCATGGAGAATAACCAGCGAAGTATTAAATGACAATAGGCGAGTTGCGTGGCATCGACTTCACAATTTAACTTCAAAACTGTTGAACAATAAGAAAAGGTTGCTTGAATACGATGAAGGCATTCGTGAACTGCTTCGTGAAAATGTGGCAGAGGAAGTCAAAGAGGAGGTCAGTGGTAGGCGTAAGTATTACATGCCTTATAAGCCTGTTCGGGAAGATAAGGTGACTACGAAAATGAGAATAGTCTTTGATGCTTCATCGAGTGAATCTGGATTTTCATCGCTCAATGATCAGTTATGTGCAGGTTATAACCTAATTGCAAATTTGCTCTCAACTTTGGTAAGGTTTCGCTCCAACGAAGTTGCCATAATATCAGATATTCAAAAGGCTTTCTTACAGATTTCTCTTGCCGAAGATGATCGAGATTCACATAGATTTTTGTGGTATAGCTCCGTGCCGATGTCCAGCGAAGATCAGCAACGGGTAGTGCCGTACAGAATGACCAGAGTAACTTTTGGGGTTGTGTCAAGCCCATTCTTGTTAGCCGCCACAATTCGGAAGCATTTACAACTATGCCGACCGCAATATGGATCTGTATGCGAAAGACTGGAAAAATCTTTCTACGTTGACGACTTAGTCTTAAGCGAAAAGAATTTGGAAGATGCTGTCAAAATGTATCAAGTCTCAAGCAAAATAAGGGGGGCAACGAATTTTCGTTTACGAAAATGGAACACCAATAATGCTACCTTACGTAATTGCTTCACAAATAACCAATCTGTCGAAGAGGGAAAACAGAAAGATCTTGGTATTAACTGGTGGACAAACAGCGATGATATTGGCATCGATTTTTCCGATAGTATGGGGTATTTACAATCTCTGAGGGGAACAAAGCGGAAGGTAGTTAAAGCGATGGCAGAGATATATGATCCTTTGGGAATACTGGGACCCTTTACTGTAAGAATTAAGTTACTATTGCAGACAATATGGAAAGCGAATCTCGATTAGGATCAAACGTTAAAGGAAGAAATGTTGAGCGACTTCCAATGCTGGCAAGAAGAACTACAAACTGTGAGCGAATTTACTTTGAAGCGTTGTTTGTCATTAAGTAGCGGGTGCAATACTGAATTGCATATCTTCGCCGATGCGAGTCCTAAAGCTTTTGGAGCGGTGGCGTATGTGGGACAAATATTACCAGGAAGGAAACCGAATGTTAATTTAGTTTGTTCAAAAAATCCAGTTAGCCCAATAGGTAAAGGCACTTCAGATAAAGAAGTGCCTAAATTGGAACTAACAGCGGCCTTGATAGAGGCGAGATTAAAGGATTTTTTGATTCAATCCTTTGATTTCCCAGTAGACTCGGTGTATTTATGGACCGACTCTACCATCACACTCAATTGGATTAGCGGTAAAGGTAAACAAATAAAGCCATACGTTAAGGCAAGGGTTACCGAAATTAATAAACTAACGAACGTGTATGATTGGGGCCATTGCGATGAAAAAGCCAATCCGGCAGATCTGCTTACAAGAGGTGTCAAAGCTAGTATGCTTTTAGAGTCGACCTTGTGGAAATATGGCCCTCCTTGGCTATCAGAAGCGCAATACTTCAAACAAAAACGAGATGTTATATTTGTAGAGAGTATAACGGCATGCTCATCAAACCAAGTCAGCGAGACATCGAACATATTGCCTCCAATTTTCGCTATTGACAAATTTAGTCGCATGAAAAAACTCTTACGAATAACAGCGTTCATTTTCAAATTTGTAGCTTCATAAAAGACCGTCCCAACTAACAAGCGTCAGCGAAGTCTGAAACCAGTAACGGAGGTAGAAGAGCTAAGATCGAGTCAATTACAGGAAGCGGAGCTTTATTGGGTCAAACAAGCTCAGCAGTGTTATCGCAGAGAGATCGAATCGCTGGCAAAACAGCAGACAATTCCATCAGATTCAAAAATTATTCCCTGGCTTATTTACAAAAGGCTTTATGCATTCACACAAACGGCATAGAAAATTTTGAAGAATTATGCCTCTGTAGTTGGCGCAATCAGAGGGGTCTCCTTTCTGGTGGATCGGGCATACGATACTGAGACTCCATTCCTCGTGCATGCTTTCCTCTGACCATATCTTACAGAAGAGCTGGTGCATGCTCCTAACCAGCTCACCCCCAGCTGCTTTGAAGAGCTCAGCAGGCATACCATCTACGCCAGCAGCTTTATTCGACTTGAGTTTCGACATGGCAATCTCAACTTCGTCGAGGTCAGGAGGACGGAATTCTCTGCGATCTTCGTCATTGAGAAATGGGTCATTCTGCCTGACGGCGGTATGTTGGCTGTCACCGCCAATATACAGTCTGCAGAAGTGGTTTTCCAGATTCTCAGCATCGATTGCCATTCTTCTACTAGATCTCCGCTCTCATCCTTACAGGCCTCCGTTCGGGCTTTATCGAAACTGCTGCCTGTGAGCGCATGCAACTCGTGCTTCAGTTTATCTTTGACTGGTGTGGCAGAGAGGGTTTATCGATTAGCCCAATTAAAAAAATCTTAGTCCCGTTTATACAAAGAGGAGAAAGTTACAGCCCTGCTCCGTCCTTCTAAATGGTACAAACATAGGATTTTCAGAAGAAGTCAAGTATCTATCTATCAAGTATTAAAACCAAACTCATAAAATTGGCATAAGTGGACCTTATCCTAAGGTAGTCCACTGGTTATAAGAGGGCACCGTGGTGCAGTAGATAGTGTGTTGGACTCTGACGCACGATGAGCGAGTTCGGACCCCGATAACACCAACGCCATCGAATGATTATTTCGCGGCGTCCCTCCTCGGCGGGGTACTGGCAAAACCCCCCGTAGTATAACTTGCCTAGAAAAAGCTTCTTGACTCACGCCGTTCGGAATCGGCATTAAACTGTAGGTCCCTTTCACCTGTGTGAAAAATAGAATCACACACAACATGGGTGATTGAAGGGAAGCTTGGCTCTGGTCCTTCATGGGCTGTAACGCCAGCAAAGAAGAAGAAGAAGAAGTCCACTGGTTATACACCGCGATAGTAAGACCTGTATGGTGGACAAAAGCTGAGCATAAAACGACAATTGTTAAGCTTCAACGCCTTCAAAGTCTGGCGTGTCACGGCATTACAAGCGCTTGCCAATCTGCCCCACGGCAGCCCAAGAAGCACTCATTGGACTCACTCCACTGCACCTTTTTATTAAAAAGGAGGCATTACGAATTCAGAATTCTTCGCTCGGGAACAAGCCTGCCATATAGACCCGAGGGTCACATATCCATCTTACAACATCTTTCCGAGGTAGAGATTTGAGATATTGATCCCAAATCGCTCAGCATAGGAGACCAGTGATGCTTGCTTAATATCATAGGCCTTAGGTGTCGGGCTCGTAATACGCGCGATGAAGTCGCGCGGCATTTTATCTCTTGAGATTGACTCCTCACCCGTACCCCATATTATGGTGCGACCAGGCGACTTTTTTCTAATACCTACATTTTTAAATCGCCATAACTTTCGAATGGAAAGCACGAATTGAATTATTCAAAAAGTTATATAAAGGTTATGAAGCAGTCGTGAATATGGATTAATACCAAGGTGCAAATAAAATAAAAGAACACTTATTGTGACATAACTGTAATAGTTAGACGTATGTTGTCGCGACACTTTTTATAGATAATGATGTGTTTTGCGAAGTTCAGTAGTTTCGGAGCATATTCAATGCAAACAAACAAACAATTAAATCTTTCCTATAATATTAATATATATATATATAATATTAATATAGAAAATAAAATCTTTACACACTTCTGCAATTTACCTATGGCTTTTTTGACAATTAAAAATCTCATTATTAAAAAAACCGGCCAAGTGCGAGTCGGACTCGCGCACGAAGGGTTCCGTACTATCATGTATAAAAACGGCAAAAAAAGCATGTCTGTTGTATGGGAGCCCCATTTATACATATATTTATTATATTCTGTCTAAGTATATACAGAAATACATAATCAGTGACATTTTATTCTCACTTTTCGGATAGTTAAAATCTAGAATGTTGTAATTTTTAGAAAATACCCATTTTTTGAGTGATTGCCAATTTGGGTTTAGACGTGACAAATCGACTGAAACTGCTTTATTGAAATTAACTGATGAAATATATAATAGTTTAAACACTTCTCAAATACCATCAACATTATTTGTTGATATCAGTAAGGTCTTTGATATGGTTAATCATACTTTGCTACTCGATAAACTTTATAAAGCGGGTTTCAGAGGCTCCATTTATAAATGGTTTTCTTCTTATTTATCCAACCGTTATCAAGTTGTGAAAATTAGGAATGTTTACAGTTCTATAGACTTCTTAAATATGGGTGTTCCCCAAGGAGCAGTATTGGGCCCAATCCTTTTTCTAATTTATGTTAATTCGCTTTTCTTACAACCTTTTAAAGGCAAAATAACTGCCTTTGCTGATGAAACATCTCTTTTCCACTCAAACACTAACTTAATTGATAGTTTTGCAGATGTTAACTATGACCTAGATATGTTAAGGAGATGGTTTAATTATCATAAACTAATAATTAGCAACAAAACGAAGTACATGATATTGAATATCAATGGTAGAGTTTTCAGAGACCTTCCCTTATATTATCATGCACCATTGGGTAATCGATTTCTTGATTTCTTGAAGATATAGTATTCATCAATCAAGAATGTTTGAAAATTGCTTCTTGATTGAACACGTGGACAATTTTAAATATTTAGGTGTTACATTGGACCAACAACTTTGTTGGAAAGACCATTCAATATATTTGAAACATTATCTAAATGGGGTCATAAGATAATTATTCCATCTCAGTATGCACTTTAATCTCTACCCGTTTTAAAATACTAAATGTATACTCGCACCGATATGGAACTAGCAAAAACATGTCCATGTCCGGAACTAAATGTATTATCGCACCGATATGGAACTAGCAAACCATGTCCATGTCCGGACCTGAATGCATACATACACATGTATGACATTCGTTCACGAAATGCGGTGCGGGCATCATATTCTTTCATTTCTTTTCTTCATTTCAGTTCAAGTGTGCTGTACAGTGTACACCAACCAGTGATTGATGAATAAGGGTTGAATGGAACTATGGAACTATTTTCGTTCAATTTGCGGAACGAGAGGACATGTGTCCGAGAGAGGACATAGTTCCGTGAACTATGCATGTCCGGAACTACCCAACTCTACTTCGTAATGTACATATGTATGTATGTATGTATACTTATACATAGCGTACAGATGTGTGAGTGTATGCACGTATGTGATGCGTATGCACGTATGTACGTATCGGTTCGTATGTGTGCAAGATCGCTTGCTCCTCTTGCTCACTTGCTCCTCTCCACCTGCCGCGACGTCGTGCGAAAGGGATGCTAGGCCAGCTGCGAGGACTGGTCGTGAGCAATGGCGCCACGCGATTGCCCTCATGCCGACTTACCCGCAGCAAGAATCGCGAATTTGCTACGAGACTCGCGAAATATCCCACGCAAAAGAAAAAAAAAACACCGTAATCGTTTTTTTTTTTTTTTTCAGTTTAAAAAATCAGTTTTTATTAATATTAAACTTATAGCTATCTTACGCTAGACAAAATGACTTAAACTAGCTTAATTAACTTAATACGTTATAATAAAAATACCTTACTGGCCCCATGCGGACGCTCTAAGATAACCTATATTTATTTCTTTGTTTTTTAAATGTCTTTCGACTTAATATCATATTTTTTTGTACATCTAATTTTAAATATTTATTAAAAACCTAAGAAATTTTAAAAAAACTTAGCATACTATCAAAATGTTTTGTTTATTTTTATCTTATTCTATCTTATTCTAATATAACTAAACTTACCCTATTCTTTTGTTTTTTTTTTTTGGTTTTTTTTGTGTATATACTTATTCTACCTTAGTCTACCCTAACCTACCCTACCCTATGTATGCCATTGGCGTTGGCGATTGTTGCCTTGAAGAGGCTTACTTAACCTAGTGGAGTCATCTCCAGCCACCAAAAGCGCTGCTGCTGCCTCACAACGTCTCTCCGATCGCGGTCTGAAACCGCCCTGCTGAACCTGAGGCGCTCCGGCTCACAGAGCTCGACCTCAGCTCCGTAGAGGAATCGCCGTTCTACGTAATTTCGTGCCACATGGAAGATTAGCGGCACCGCCAATCTATCCTAGATTAGTCCACAATGATCTAGATAGAGGAATGCTTCCGGAGGGACAAAGCCGCTAAGTCGCACACGCTCCTGGTACATACTGTTGGGGTAGTAAGCCCCAGAGATCAAGTTATTGACCGAAGTCATTGCCCTCGCAATGTGACCCCGAATCAGCTTTATCAGAAAATGGTCTATCCGTAAAATCCTTGCCCTATTGTATAGGACCTCGTTGGGATAGAATTTCGTGTACTCGGATTCTGGTGTTCTGTGCAATGAGAGACAAGTCCTTAGACATTGTCTCTCAAACATTCCTTTCCATCAGGCTGGCACTCACATTGAACCAAACGGGACATCCATAGGCAATCATGGGCCTGATTAGGGCCATGTAGCAGATTACCTTCACTCTGCAGTCAAGTTGGCTGCTATGGAACAGCCATCTTGTCAGAGCGAAAACGCCCCGAGCCCTTGCCAGAGCAGCATCCACATTTTTATCAAAATATAGATACTGATCCAGCCAGATCCCAAGGTATCTGACTACACTTCTATTTGCCAGTGGACGCCCTTCCGGCCCAAGGATCGAGAACCTTCGCCAGTGCTTTCTAGTGTCCCTAGAGGCCCTAGACAAAGGCGTTCTGAATAAAATAGTCTCTGATTTCTGGAAGTGGGGGGCATGGGCTCGGACATACAGGGTAAAGTTGTTGATTGCTCTCAACCTGGCGAGATGCCAGCAACGATCCCTGTTTAAATGCCCAGGTCAAGTTGACATACGGCCTCCTCGCGGCGCCCTCTGGATAGCCTCTTCGACAACCGTTGGGAGGTGAACAAACGTATGCAGCGAAAAAAACCCCGACCAGAAAGGCGGTTGTGCGGCGGGCTAACAATCCGCCCACGTAAAAAAACCCAAAGTTATGAATGAGCAAGATGCCTCGGATACACGGACGGATACTCGACGACGACAACGCACGAAAAAGGAACACGATTTGCGAGTATGCTCCTGGAATGTCAGAACCCTGTACACTCCCGGAGCTGCTCATAAACTAGAAGGAATCCTCACGCAGTACAAGGCGGATATTACTGCGGTCCAGGAAATACGCTGGATAGGAAACGGTATGATTAGGAAGAAAAATTGCGACATTTATTACAGCTGTCACAAAAGGTTGCACTTACTGGGATGCGGATTTGTCGTGGGAAAGCGGTTAAGGTCGAAGGTCATCGACTTTAAACCTATAAGTGATTGCCTGGCTGTGATCCGCATCAGAGGCAGATTTTATAACATCAGCCTTATATGTGCACACGCCCCTACCGACGAGGCTGAAGACCCTATCAAGGAGGACTTCTATGACCTCCTGGACAACGCCTACGGAGCTTGTCCGGAGTACGATGTAAAAATCGTGCTCGGGGACTTCAACGCCAAAATCGGAAAGGAAAACACCCTTGGCGGAGTGATCGGAAAGCACAGCCTCCACGATACAACAACAGATAACGGCTTCCGACTCGCTGACTTTGCGACAGCTCGTAATGCGGTGATAAGTAGCACAAGATTCCCTCGCAAGCGAATCCACACAGCAACCTGGCGATCTCCGGACGGTCGAACCGCCAACCAAATCGACCATGTGCTCATTGACGCAAGGCACGCGTCAAACATCCTGGATGTGCGAACATTCAGAGGGGCAAATGTCGACTCTGACCACTTCCTCGTAGCAGCAAGATTCAGAGCTCGACTGTCCAATGTCAGAAAGCTGTACCAACCCATCAGGAGGAGGTTCGACATTGGGCGCCTGAGCACACCGGAGGTTGCCAGAGTCTACAGGGAGCAGCTGAGCGAAAGACTCTACGGTATGCCTACGTCGAACACAAATGCCAATAATATGTGGCTGCATTGCCGCTCAGCCATTCAGGAAGTAGCCGAAACCACCTTAGGATACCTACCACCCCGACAAGAAACCCGTGGTATGATGGCGAGTGTGAGCAGAAAAAGGCAGCAACCGACGAGGCGTACCAAAAGGCGCTGCAGAGGAAAACCAGGGCAGCGCGAGAAGAGTACCGAGCCAGAAGAAGGGAGGAGAAGAAACTACTGCGACAAAAGAAAAGAATCTTCGCACCCTCCCAGCTCAAGGATATCGAGGAGTCTAGGGATAGACATAAAATACGAGCCTTTTACAAGAAAGCCAAAGGCCTTGCAGGAGGCTTCAAAAAGGGCACCCTGGCTCTTCGAAACTGCGAGGGTAATCTTGCCACCGACCCGCAGGGAATAGTGGATGTATTTAAGCAGCACTTCCAGCAGCTGCTTAACGAGCATGACCAAGAGAGAGTGGTAGCGACTGAGGAAATCCCAACTCCAGCCGCTGAAGTAGTCCTCCCACCCAGCATAGAAGAAGTTGGCACAGCTGTTCAGAAGCTGAAGAACAACAAGGCCGCAGGCTCAGATGGCTTGCCATCAGAGCTCTTCAAGGCTGGCGGCGATGTTCTGGTAGGGAGCATGCACCAGATCATCTGCAGAATTTGGGAAGATGAGAGCATGCCCGACGACTGGAATACCAGCTCTATATGCCCCATCCACAAAAAAGGCGATCCTACCTCTTGTAAGAACTATAGAGGTATATCCCTGCTCAATGTCGCATACAAGATCCTGTCCAGCGTATTGTGTGAACGTCTAAAACCATTTTGCACCGCACTAATCGGCAGCTACCAGTGCGGCTTCCGGCCCGGCAAATCAACTATAGACCAAATTTTCACACTTCGACAAATCCTGGAAAAGACCAACGAGTTTCAAATCGATACACACCATCTTTTCATCGATTTCAAAGCCGCATAGGACAGCATTCATCGTGAAGCACTGTTTGGGGCGATGGCCGAATTCGGGATCCCGGTAAAACTGATCCAGTTGTGTCGCGCCACGCTAAAAAACACGCGATGCACCGTGCAACTCGGTTCTAGGACCTCGGAACCATTCGAAACATGCACCGGATTTCGGCAAGGAGATGCGCTGTCATGTGACTTCTTCAACCTGGTGCTGGAGCAGATAGTGCGACGGGCAGGCGTCAACAGGGAAGGCACTATCTTTTACAAGTCCATCCAGCTGCTAGGATACGCGGATGATATCGACATCATCGCGTGTTCTCGCCGTGGCATTGTGGAAGCATTCACGGCGATTGAAGAACAGGCGAAACGAATTGGCCTTAAGATCAATGAGGACAAAACGAAATACATGCTGCCAAGCAAAAACCAATCCGTCGCTCACCACCTGGGACAAAACATAACAATTGACAGCTACAATTTCGAGGTAGTTAAGGAGTTTGTCTACCTCGGGGCAAACGTAAATTCCACAAATGACACCACAGTGGAGATCCGGCGTAGAATCGCCCTTGGCAACCGCTGCTACTTCGGCTTGTCCAAACAACTGGGGTCAAAACTCCTCACTCGAAAGACCAAAGTCATGCTTTACAAAACGCTCATTCTGCCAGTCTTGCTGTACGGAGCCGAAAGCTGGACGATAAGCAGGACAGCGGAGCTGATTTTGGGTTCTTTCGAAAGAAAAATTCTGCGCCGGATATTTGGTCCTGTCTGTGAGGAAGGTGAATGGAGAAGAAGACACAACCGCGAACTCTACGAGCTGTACCAAGATGTGGATGTAGTCCGGAAGGCAAGGAGCCGTCGACTACACTGGCTCGGCCACATCGAGCGCATGGATATCAACGCTCCAGCTAAGAGGGTCTTCGACTCCGAGCCTCCTGGTTCGAGAAGAAGAGGAAGACCGAACCTCCGGTATAAAGACCAAGTAATCGCGGATGTAAGACATCTTGGTCTTGACAACTGGAAGCAGCGTGCCCGGGACCGTCAAGGATGGAAGGCAGCTATAGCTCAGGCTCAGATCCTCCATGGATCGCAGGCCTGATAAGTAAGTAGATTTCTGGAAGTTGATTTTCAACTTCCAGTCATCACAGAACTGCTGAATTTTGTCGAAGTCACGCTGCAATAAAATGCCAATGACATCGATCGTTGGACCTGATCTGTACGCAACCAAGTCGTCCGCGTACGCTATCGAATGGGGAAGAGAAACTATCAGATCGCTGATGTAAATGCTGAAAAGGATCGGTGAGTTCACTGTGCCCTGTTGCAGTCCATTTTTAATTTCGAATGTGTGAGTAGAGGTCACGTTGGCAATTTTCACAACGAACTTTCTACCCTCCATCATGTCATAGATCATATATAGCAATGGTTTACTTATGCCCAGCTGTTTGAGCTTGTAGTAGAGTCCTTCTAACCATACGGTGTCGAAGGCTTTTTCCAAGTCAACCAGGCAGGCACTCGTACATTGGTTCTTGCATTTATTCCATTGGACATCCGAGACGAGTTTCGACGCGGCATGTATGGTATCATGCCCCGCCCTGAAACCGAATTGGTTATCCGGAATGATATTTTTGTCCTCAGCCCATTTGGACAGGGCTCTATGGATTACCTTCTCGAAGACCTTGCTGATACTCGGAAGGAGACTTATCGACCGGAGATTTGCCGGGTTAGAGGAGTCTTTGCCCCTCTTAGGGATTGGTTGGACCACCGCCGTTTTCCAATGCCCCGGATAATATGCATTATTCAGTGCATTGTTAAACAGGATGGTGTACCTCTCTACAGCCACTGGTGGGAGATGCCTGAGCACGACATTGGATATACCATCATTACCCGCGGACTTTTTCTTTCTGAGTGACATGAAGATCAACTGGAGATCCTCCGCCGAAACGAATAGTGGGTTAGCCCCGTGAAATCTTCACTGAACCTGGTGAAACCGGGGTTCTCAGATCGCCAACGTTCAATATCGCTTCGTAGGTAGAAGTGGTTTAACAGGGCTCTGTTCTCCAAGTCGTGGTTCGGGCGAATGCTTTTATTCACCTTGTACACTTCCTGGAAGACAGCTCCCACTGTTGCCACTTTCTCTTGAGGATCCTCGGTCACAAAGAAATCGTCGTCCAAAACAGCGCTCTCTGGATCAATGCTGACTGTACGAAGTAGACGTTCGTTGTTGGACGTTCTCGGAAGCTTGAGACCCTGAATGTCGCTCTGATTTTTTCTCCTAAATATTTTATTTATCTGCGGGAACATATTCGCGTTGTTGGATTTTACAGCATGAATTTTGTTGTTCCAGTGCAGACTTACAGATAGTTTGTAATTTTCTCTGATCAGCTGTTGGAGATTTTTAATCAGCGACTTTAGTGTCCTGACCTCCGAGTTTTGTCGGTCGGTAAACTGCCTATACAAGAGTTTGAGTCTTGACAGGAGTCTACTTTTCTGTCTGTGAAGTGCGTCTATGGTCGCGTTTCGGTATACGTCAGTGGTGTCGTGATGCCGTTGGCGTGGTATCGTTCTGTCTATCGTCTGTTTAATTATTTCGTCCATTTGTATAAGGTTCCTGTCAATTTCATCGTTTGACAGGTTCCTGTTGGTCGGTGGGAAGGAGGCGCTCGAAGTGAGTGCTCTCGTCAGGCAGTTGGCAAAGCGTGGCCAACGTGCCCTACTATAATCGTAGGGATGCGTTTGGACATACTCTGCCATTTCTGCAAACTCGTCCGGTATTTGGATTACGGCACCGAGTCCGTAACGGTCACTGTCGTAGTCGACGGTCCGTAGACAGTTCGTAGACCATTCGTTCGTGTCTGCCAGTCTTAGTCGCGAGTCAAGCAGCATAAGATCCAGATAGGAGCCGCTTCTGGGAAACGACGGACTATCCGTTGCGAGTAACTTGGTTCTGTACTCAATGTTGTGCAGATCCCACCATTGGCTTAGTAGGCTCCCTCTGGTGTTGAGTACATTATTTCCCCAATCACCATGTTCGGCATTCATATCCCCGGCCAGAACGTAATAGTTCTCCGTCGAGTCCAAGCGCAGAAAACGAAAGAGTGTTTCGAGCTCTGTAATAAAGATGTTGGGCTGAGGTGCTTCGGGTGCATAGGCCGACACTATGTACATCTTCCTTCCGTTCCGAAGGGGGATACACACAATACAAGCCTCTAGCACCTGGAACCGCCGTACTTCACTGCTATATATGACTTTATGTTTTGTATTCTTACGAATGAAGATAGCGACACCTCCGCCTTGTGTGGCGTTGGGTCCGTCTCTTCTTATTATATCATAAGAATTGTGCCGAATTTTGTGCTTCTGGTTTAGCTTAGTTTCGCTAGCCAGAAGCACATCAGGGCTTTCGTTCTGCAACATGTTAAAAAGAACAGTTCTTCGCTCGATCCTGATCAGTGAATTCACATTCACAGACAGGATCTTTAAGGGACTCTCTACCAGCGTACCCATTACGACTGTAGAGGCGCTAGGCCCGGCCAAAGCGAGTAGATCGTGTCCACCCGATTCGCCTGCCTTTGGATCTGCTGTTGGAGCTGGCTGATCTGCCCTTGTATGGCGAACAGAATCGAGCGCAGGTCCCCCTCAGCCTCTGGTGCCTTAAAGACGGGCACTGGGACTTTGGGAGCAGCCTTGGGCAATTGTACCGCTTTTCCCTGACCTGACACCATTTGGGCGTAGGTCATTTGGGGAGTGAAGGCTGGTGTTTGGAGGCTTTTCGGGGGAGGTATCCGCTCCGCTTTCTTTTGCCGGGCCAAATTTGATTTTTTTAGTTGCTGGAACCTAAGACATCCCCGATAGTTAGCAGGGTGTCCCGGATTCCCACAGAGTACGCATTTAAGATGCTCTTTATCTAAGACCTTGTCCTTGCCTAGGTCGCATTCCTCGGTCTTGTGGTCCTTTGCGCACTTCACGCATCGTGGCTGCATTTCGCAGTTCGACGCGGCGTGCCCGAACCGTTGGCAGCGGATACATTGCAAGATGTTTCCGCGCCTTCTTAATCTTTCCCATCTTACACGCAGGCTATCTAGGGAGGTAATTTCCCTTAGACAGTCCAGCTTGCTGTTGGGAGTGAACTGCACCAGGAAGAAGGGTAACACCGTAATCGTTTCCAATTCAATATGTCACAAATTCAATTTCCTTAACCTAACTTAATCTAGGCTTGCAATTAATCCTTAAAACTACCCTACACCGTATGTCAATAAAAAAATCGAAATAAATAATAAAAATATATGTAAAACAAAAAAAAAAAGGAATTCACTGTCCAAAAAAGTAAACAAACCGCAGCTTGAGTATTCGAACAGTCGTACCGAAACTCCTCTGACCAACGACTTAGCCCGCATCACCAATCGCGACACGCAAATTTGTGATTTCAATACCTTATACAATGAACGTGATATCCGCGACCAACGTAGGCAATAGGACACACGGTACGGCCGCGTACCGGGAACTGCTTCCCCGAACATCACTCTCCGAGTACTTCGCCGAAGATTTCTCCCCGAGTTCTTCGCCCACTCTCCCTCATGTGCTACTAGGAACAAAAAAAAAAACAAAAATGCTGACCTTCTGCGGGTTGAACTCCACTCGTTCGCGTGTCAAGTGCTGATCGCACCCTCGGGCTATCCGCTTTCTCTGAGTTTGGTTTCCCAAAATGGATGACTACGAGCCGCTCACAAATGGGAACTGACCGAAAGATGACAACGAAAACCTTTCGAAACAATTTATTATTGGTTGTTTGTAATTATGTATATGTATAATTAATTTTGTTCTGTTTTTAGTATTTGTCGTGGTAGCGGCAACAGAAATGCATCATCTGTGAAAATTTCAACTGTCTAGCTATCACGGTTCATGAGATACAGCCTGGTGACAGACGGACGGACGGACGGACGGACGGACAGCGAAGTCTTAGTAATAGGGTTCCGTTTTACCTTTGGGTACGGAACCCTAAAAATCACTTGATATATTGAGGAGTGTTTGCTTTTATTTTAAAAGCACAATTACATTATTGTTGTTAGCTAAGATATTGTTGCGGAGACACAAGCGGTTAAGTTCGAATTTCGCTGTCGAAGTTTGAAAGCTCTGGTGAAGCGGAAATTGAAATGATCGAAACTTTAAGCGGCGTAATGCCGAATGCCAGAGCATTCTAGAGATTTCCGAAGGGGAACTTTCGACGGCGAACATTCCTGAAAGTGGACCGATAGCTATATAAGCACGAACGCTCGCCCCCGGCATTCATTCAGTTTTCGAAAGTGAATAGCGTGTGACAAGTCTGTATACAGTGTATTCGGTCGATAAACCAGTGTGAAAATAAAAGCTTTTGGTAAGGGTTTGCGTGTGTAATAAAGTGTAGCAATAAATAAAAGTGGTGAAGTACTCAGACAATTGATCTGAGGAGAAATAAGAGAAGTGTGTGTTTTAATTTGAATAACACGTAAACAATTGTAGTTCATCGCAATCTAGTGATACGAACCCTATTCGGTGTGGGATTCAATTTCGTAACATTTGGTGTCAGAAGTGGGATTGCAAGGAAACGAGGAAACGTCTATTCGAATTGTGAAGTGAACTATTAAAAGTGAATTATTGCAAGAGTGAGAAAATGGTGAGTTAGGAAAAATTGATCATCGTACAGTTGAAAAGATAGCTGGATGCTCGAGAACTATCCACAGTGGGAAGTAAAGCCAACCTAGTGGAGAGACTGCGATCAGCGTTGGAGGAAGAAGGTGTCGACTGGCAGAGACACGAATTCGGAGTGGAGAAGCCGTCGACATCCACTGATCCACAGTTCGATATGCAGCACATTCTCGCGGCTCTGAATGCTATGAGCCAGAAGCTGGAGAAAAATTCCATCTCCCTGAGCCAGAAACTATATCAAAAGTTGGAGGAAAATCCTGCTGCCGTAAGTAGAAATTTGGAGGAAAATTGAACTTCCATAGACCAGAAATTAGAGAAGCTGGAGACGTTAGAAGAGATGCTAGAGAACAATCGAGAAAGCTTGAGAGACATTCAGCAAGCTGTCAAGGATATAATCCAAGACGTCGAAGAATCGAGAGACTGGACAAGAAAGTTCTAGACCTCGAAAGTAACCAGGAAAAGGTAATCGATACACTAGAATCGAGGTTCGACAAGATGGTTCTAGATCTCGAAAGTAATCAAAAAAAAGATAATCGAGACACTGGAATCAAGGTTCGACAAGAAGGTTCTGGAACTCGCGAAAACGGTCCAGAACGTTCAGCATCAAGGAATCATTGTACCGACTGCAGCATCGAAATTAACAGCTCCTAACTCATACGGCACGAGTGCTTTTAACATCTTTAATCTTAAGTTCGAGATAACAGTGGAACGGAATCAATGGAGAGAAGAAGATCGTGTGGCCGCCCTAGTAATTTCCCTTAAAGGTGAAGCAGCTGATGTATTACAGACCATTCCGGAGACCCTGAGAAAGAACTACACAGCCACATGGGAAACTGTTCATCGAGGATATGGCAGTGAGCACATGCAGGAGATGCACAAGCTGGAATTTAAAGGACGCAAGCAGCGTGGAAACGAGACTGTCCAGCAGTACGCTGCCGACATCGAGAGGCTGTCTCATCTAGCCTACGCAGATGCTCCAGTTGATGTCGTGCAGAAACTAAAAACGGATTCTTTCATGCAAGGGCTAAGGGACTCCGATCCGCAACGAAGCCTGATTCTCCTGCCGAAGACATCTTTCAAGGAGACAGTTGCCAGCCCTCTCGCATGTGAAACATCGCTCTTGATATGCTGACCTTCCATTAAACTACGGCGCATATCTGAAGACTAGCAGAATTCCAGAACAACAGCAGCGAGTAGAAGTGGCTCATTCCCGAGTAGATGCTACATCTGCAGCCAGCAGGGGCACATTGCGAGAAACTGCCGTCTGCGAAGAAATCGTCCCTCCAGCAAATTGCGGAGTAATTCCAGAGCACCAACAGTGAGTGGGAGTCGCTCGTTCCCAGGTAGATGCTACATCTGCAACCAGCAAGGGCACATGGCGAGAAATCGTCGTCTGGGAAGAAGACGTCCGAGATCTGATTCGCCAAAAGGAGATCAAGCGAGAGCATGCGAACACCGGAAGGGAAGCAGTCATGGAAATGCGGATGCATTATCGAGGCGACCTTGCGATGTTGAATGCAAACATTGTTCACGTGGCGAAACCAAGGAACAGGTCACCGACATCCGTCGTTTCCACGTGCTGCCAGAAGATTCCTGGACTGTCGTGAAGGTCGGAAGAAGGCAGCGAGAAGATGCCGATCTGGCAGTCATCATCGACTACCAAGAATGAGGTTTTCGACCAACTTGGCAGCAAATATCCAGTGAATTCCCAATCGTGAAAGCTTACTGGGCTCAATGGCAGAGTTTGAAGCTGAAGAACGGTTGCCTCTATCACAGTTGGGAAAGTGAGGACGGGAACATTGTAAACGATCTGCTAGTAATTCCAAAGGGACAAATCGACGAGGTCATCCGAGAGTACCATGAGGGACCAAGCGGGGGTCATCTTGGTGTTAACAAGACTGTAGAAAAAATCAATCAAGAGACGTTTCTATTGGGTAGGACGCCATGAGTCGGTCACAAATTACATTCGCAAGTGTGAACAGTGTTCGAAGACAAAGGGTCCAGTTAGGAAAACTCTAGGAAATATACAGCAGTACAATGTTGGAGCACCGTCCAAACGTATCGCCATGGACATCGCAGGCCCATTCCCAACGAGCAACGCTGGAAACAAATACGCGCGGTGGTGATCGATTACTTCAGCAAGTGGCCTGAGGTGTTTTGCATCCCGAACCAAGAAGCCAAAACCGTTTCGTATGCATTCGTGAATAACTGGGTTGCGCGTTATGGGGTACCAATGGATCTGCTCTCAGACCAAGGAAGAAACTTCGAGTCGTCGGTGTTCAAAGAACTCTGCGACATGCTAGGTATCAGAAAGAGACGGACAACACCATTACACCCAAATCTGATGGCATGGTCGAAAGGTTCAACCGGACGATAGAGGAATACTTGAGAAAAGTTGTCGTCGGAGATTAGAAGGACTGGGATGAATATCTTCCCCTTTTCTTAATGGCGTACCATTCGGCAGAGCACAATGCAACGGCAACAACGCCAGCTGAAGCCATTTTGGAACTGATCTTCGACTTCCATCGGACTTGAAGTTCGGCGTGCTACTACCGACAACTAGCGGCAGGAAGGACTTCGTAACCGAAAAGAGGAAACAGCTGAACTCCATCCATCAGTTCATCCGGGAGCGACTGAACCTGGTCAGCGATAAAATGAAGGCGAGGTTTCTGGATTCGAGACAGGACATTTGGCATTGCTGTACAACCCACAACGAAAAAAAGGCTTGTGCCCCAAATTGCAATCAGCCTGGGACGGACCATATGAGTTCATCAAGACCACTTAACGACGTGGTATATCAAATACAGCAGACGGGAAACAGACGGGCGAAGCATAAGATTGTCCACGTAGCGAGGTTAGCGCCATACTACGGAGAAGGATCAAATCGCTTGTTCGAGGACGAACAAGTTTAAGAGGAGGGCAGTGTTGTGGAGACACAAACCGACGGTTAAGTTCGAATTTCGCTGTCGAAGATCGAAAGCTCTGGTGAAGCGGAAATTAAAATGATCGAATCTTTCAACGGCGTAATGCCGAATGCCAGAGCATTCTACAGATTTCCGAAGGGGAACTTCCGACGGCGAACATTCGAGAAGGTGGACCATTCAGTTTTCGGAAGAGAATAGCATGTGACAAGTCTGTATACAGTGTGTTCGGGCGATAAACCATTGTGAAAATAAAATCATTTGGTAAAGGTTTGCGTGTGTAATAAAGTGTAGTAATAAATAAAAGTGGTGAAGTACTCAGATAGTTGATCTGAGGAGCAATAAGAAAAGTGTGTTTTAATTTGAATAAAACGTAAACAATTGTAGTTTATCGCAATCGAGTGATACGAACCCTATTCGGTGTGGGATTAAATTTTGTAACAATATTCTTTTGAGATCTAATTTTAATTTGTTAGTCATCCAGTTTTGTTTGGTTAATTTTTCATTTTTTTTTTAAGTTCGCGCAGGCTTAAGAGGTCAGTCATATTTTATAATGTTTATCACACAACCTGAACGGAGTGCAGTGGTTCAGCTCGTAGACGTTCGTTCACTACTCTCCAGGGGTAGTTGTCCTAGATAGGAGGAGAGGAACCGACTGAATTTTCACGTTGGTTATAGTTCTCAGCAACTGTTTCATGTACTGATGGTGTTATAATAGAATTGCATACACAGAGCGACCAATTATTTAAAGTGACCATATAACGTGAGTGTTATGCCTTCATCAGTATGTTTGATCACTTCTCATTCACAACAGCTGTGTTGCATTTTTTTTTCCGTATAGGAATAGTTTTTTCTTGGCTATGGAATGACTTTAAGCTACAGGCCTTCCGCTTGACGGTCGGTGATGTGTACCACTGCACCACCGCCACCCCGAAAGCCGTTTTGGTCGGTATTTCACATTATATCCACTTCCATGCGCCTCCAATGAACCATTTTAGTTTCCTCCTCGGTGTCTTTTTTGTAGTTGAATAGGAGGAGAAGATGTATAGCATGAACTTAGGGACTTTTCGTTGTCTATAACGAATGGATTCGGGGACACCGAAGCGAAAGATTATATCGTCAGATGGTTGTCTGATATTTTCTATTGCTTCGGATCTGATTAATTTCGTTTTACCAAAATTTTGTAAAGTCCTTGTTGAGAATATGGATATTTTGTTCTATGGCTTTCAATTTGGGGTCGTTAAGGGATCGTCCACATTTGCTTTTCTTGCAAGTTAATTTCTTGTAATTTTTTTGTAACTTCTTTAATTTTTTGGTCACCTGAGGGATATTTGAGTATTGAACTCGCCCTGCTGTGATACAGTTTTCAGTAAAATCTTAAATGAAAGCATTATGCTTATACACATTTTTGTTCTAACGCAGCGTCGATTTGAATCATCTGTGGTTAACTGAAAATGTTGTTTCCTAATCTCAATGACCAGCCTGAATTCTTTTTCGATATACTCAAATTGGGGATTTGTACCACGATTTTGATCTTCATAATATACCGCCCAGCAGGAGCTGTTTTATTTGGGATTCTACTTCAGCATTATGGTATATATGTATGGCTATAATATATGGTATATGAGATTAAAAACATAACTTGTAAAAAAAACCAAGTCTCGCAACTTCCAAGTCAATCTATTTATTAAAACCATAAAATATTTTCATCATTGATTAGGTCACTATAAGATATTGTTAGGTTAGCTAATTACGTAATAACTTAGGACAGATGGTCCCTTTAAGTAGGGACTGATTAAATTAACCGACTTGGTATTACAAGGATCTTACAACTTTTTACGGTAGAAGAACTAAGTTGCGAGACTTGTTTTTTTTTACAAGTTATGTTTTTGATGGCATCTCATTTCTTTTTATAGATCGTCCTACTTTTTTTCCTATCCGGTACCTTCTACTTCCTGAATACCAACAACGGATTGTCTTAAAGCCCACTCTCTGTCTTATAAGCTTTTCTCATTTTTGCAGGTTAAAGTTAATGTATGTATGTATGTTGGCGTTACAGTCCATGAAGAACCTGAGCCGAGCTTCTCTCAATCACCCATGTTGTGTGTGATTTCATTTTCACATAGGTGAAAGGGACCTACAGTTTATTGCCGGTTCCGAACGGCGAATTTCGAGAAGCTTTTTCATGACAATTTTTACTACAGGGGGTTTTGTCAGAACCCCGCTGAGGAGAAACACCGTGAAAAACACGTTCGTTCGGTTAAAGTTAATCCTTGTGTAAAATTGCTGTCTCCCATTCAGTATAAATACTGTCAATGAACCTAGCAGAAAATTACAACATCAAGCTTAAGAGAGAACCAAATTGAACTAATGTACGCCACTCACTGCCGCACTCAAAGTTTTTTTTTAAATTAGTAAATTACTTAACCCATTATTTTGCTATAGAATTAGATTTATATAAAGATTATTTAAATGTTTATACCAATGCTGACTGATACCATTTGCGTTAGTTAAATAAAACGTGGTTTGTGTTTATACCTGCGATATCGCAGTAAGACCCAAAGGTTGCCTGGAAGAAAGTGGCCGAATTTCTGTAATGGACGAGAAGCGTGGAAGCCGCGGCACGGGCAAGCCACCCCCGCCGACCGCGGGGTTGATTATTAGTGTTCTTTCTTTTATGCCAATTTCGCGCAATTTAGTCTGCTTAATTCTTTGTGGGATTTTGGTACAACTTTCATAAGACATGTCCCATTCTTGCTTTTTCATTCCGTTGATTGACCATTTTACAAGTTACCTTTGAACATAATTATACATATCTAGGTAGAAAGTACACGGGGTAATAATCGCTGATTATAACAGCAAACGATGCGATTACATACTCAGCATCGTTTCTGAATGCATCGCCGATTCCGATTTCCGGAATGATTATGAGTAATAATCGTTAAAACTGCATTGTAGCATCGCACATCCTGCAGTGCACTGAGGTCGGAACACAAAATTTGGTATGTTGCTTTTTATTCGAAAAAATGTTCAGACTATTGAAGAAATATGTATTAGAAATGGCAAAGAAACAATATCGTCTCTATAGAATTAAAAAACACCTGTTAGATAGATTGATTGTATTTTAACAGCCATTTAAAGCAGTAACGTTAATGTCTGAGGGGCATAGAAAGCCTACAATTCATTAAGTGCTCTTATACAACCAAAAGAAAAGCTATACAATGAAAAAACATGGATTGAAGTTTCAAGTGGTTATTCGACATTGTTTGGATAATGTTATTGACATTCAATTTCAATGATACCGCGCTCATAAACTACATAGCTGCATTTATATGGCCCGAATATAAACACCTACACCTCTTCGACGATATGAGCGTGACGAAATGTATGCTCCTGTAAAGGATGAGCTAACTTGTATTCTTGCAAATCCTGAAAACTTTTCTACCGCACTTTCGTCTTTTTGTGATTTCTACGAATTAGATCTTCATGGCACTACGTCGGACTGCAGTGATGCTCAAGATGAGGAGCAGTTCTCTAATAAATATAATACATGGATAACGAAAATAATTGGCAGTCACAAGTTAATATTGAAATGGAGCTATAAAAAGGAAGCTGACCGAAATATTTTACGACGATGGCGAAGCTATGGAAAGGAT
Organism: Eumerus sabulonum; assembly: GCA_951905685.1. Classification (NCBI taxonomy): domain Eukaryota; kingdom Metazoa; phylum Arthropoda; class Insecta; order Diptera; family Syrphidae; genus Eumerus; species Eumerus sabulonum. The sequence goes on from OX645060.1 coordinate 77,044,905, forward strand.
TTTCCTTTACTCCACCAACTAGGACGAAAAATCTTATGTAATCCGGCGTCTAGCTCCTCAAGTGAACGAGCATTCAGTTCTCCGAGTGTTTGAGGAGACGAGAAATAATCTAAAGGGGGAGAATATGGATGCCATACTGTTCTTACATTCCGCAGGAAAGGATTAATAATCCAAATATAGGACAAAGAATTTCTTCCTTTATTCAATATACTTTATTTCATTGGAGCGAAGCGAACGTAGTTTACGGAGTGAGCGAAGCTCCCATAAGGCCACTCGGTACAAATTATGTGACGCCGTAACTTGGTAATTTCTTGACCGATTCTCGAAATCTTTGATGCTAATCATATTGCAGCAAAATTCCCCGTGTCCTGACGAAGCCAGAATTTTTATTTTTGATGAAATTAAAAAACTGTGGCCAAAAAACATGTTGTCTATGGGAAATTGAATATTGAATAATAAAAATTTCAGTTGGTCAATGTTTGACTTATTGCAAAATAAGTTCCAGGGAGGCGATTTTGAATATTTAGGACTTAAAAAAATTTCGGACTTCTAAGTTTATTTTGAATTTAGGCCGAGTAATGTCACATAACTTTATCATAGTGAAAACTAAGTCTGAAATCAAACATAACAATAGCAAAACATATAATAAATTGGGTCACGCGCAGATTTAAACAATTTTTCTGGATTAAAAAAAAACAAATCAATTAATTCTTCTTTCAATTTTTATACTTAAACCATTAAAAACAATTAATACAAGTCAAACTATCATAGTAAAAAATATTTAGAACAATAAGAAAGGTATGTTTTCGGTAATTGTGAAGAATCTCCAGATGCACGAATGTCACATCAGTCGTTGCGATTTTAGTGACTTTTTGTTTTTACATTGATTTTAATGGAACTTTTCGAATATTTTATATTGATTAGCTTTGAAACAATAAAACAATGACACCCAATCACCGATCACGATTTGGCAGAGGCACTGCTGCCAGTACACGCATGCAGAATTTGAGGGCAAGGCAAGCGGCTGAAGATAGAAGTACGGCACCATCTCAAGGTCAATGCCTGCTCAATGAATTTTGCGACACATTTTCAAACATTGAGTACAAGTGTACATACATTGAGTACAAGTACAAGTACATACGTTGCATGCAATGCGACAAGTTTAGATGGAACTTCTTTCACAGGTATTTTTTCAATCTGCCGCAAACATACTGTAAAGTTCAGTGAACAAAATAACATGCAATCCGGTACTCAACCACTTGAGTTATCCGACCTAACTCAAATTGAACAGATGTTGGTTAGTCGCGTTCAGCCAGTTCTCCGAGTTTACCAAGTAAAGGCACGCAGGGGTGAAGGACAATACAGGTACAAAAGCAACATAATGAACATTGAGCAAGATTTACAGCAAATTGCAACATCTTTGCCACTAACCCCTAAAGAGCTACAAGTGGTATTAATCCGACGAGCAGGGATGGGAGGGCATTCTGATTTTCGAGTGCGACGTGCCAAAGTACTCTGCGCACTTAAATGGCTGATAAACAATAATCCATTCTACTCTGACTTAACTATCAACGGGGAAGGGAAGCATAAGGTACACTTCCCAGCGATGGCAATATTGCTTTAGAATTGAGGTTCATTGAGACTGGAGAGTTGCTTTCAGAAGATCTTGATACTGACGCTGTTACTGAAAATGGCATTCCAGTCTTAAATGTGCATCGTAATCAACGTGACATCATTCGAGAGGCAATCTCATGGCCTCAAGCCAATCCAAACCCTGTGAATGAGTTTAGACATGTGCGCTACATATGTCAAGCTTTTCCACATTTGTTTCCGGTAAAGCTGATTTCAATGAGAATTCGCGATCAGTTAAAGTTACCTTCAGAGAATGGAGTTCTCACTTGCTACGACATAAGAGTAAGCTGTTTGCACATGTCCCAAGATTTAGATATTTCTGTCTAAACACTTTATAGCGTCATGATGCTCTTCAACGAGGCACCATATATGCTAACATCAGTAATTTTACTGGTACGGTGGACGACATGATAAGCGATCTTAATAGCAACCCTGCAATTATGAAACGCTTCCTTCATGTTGGTTCACAAATCGTCGGTACAAGTTCTTACTGGTATCAAAGGCGCATGGAATTGGAGGCGATGGTCTTGCAGTTAGGTGTTCCAAACCTTTTTCCTAACATTAAGTTCGGCTGACTTGTGGTGGAAATGTTTGATTAAGCATTTTGGTTACGATCCAACCGGTAAACCTGAAACAATAATATCACGAGACATGCAGCGTCTATTGTCGGTAAGTCCAAAGATTGCAGACGAGTATTTTGAACAACGAGTGACCATCTTTCTTAAATTGTTGAACAAGAAACTCAACATAAAAGATTACTGGTACCGTTATGAATATCAACACCGTGGCAGTCCTCATACTTATGGTGTTTTTTGGATTGTAAATGCTCCGGATGTGCGACAGTTTAATACCATGACTGAAGATGAGCTTAACTCGGCGAAAGACTTTTATGATACCATCTGCACTGCCTACATGCCTATATCTAATGCTGATAAAGCTTTGCTGCATCCATCCAGACTGTATGGTGATGAAATTGAATTGCTCAATGATATTCAACTTGCTCAACAACTGAATCGCGTTCAAAGACACACAATCTGCTCGAAGGCCTATTGTTTACGCGGTACAGGAACTAATCTGACATGTAGATTTGGATTCCCGAAGCCACTTTTGCATGAACCCTCTCTGCAACGTGACGAAAAAGGGAACTTCGTATTCACGCCAAAGCGGAATGATAGCTTACTGAATCCATACAACCGATTCGTTTCAACACTATGGCGTGCTAATACTGATTTTCAGATTATCGCTTCAGAATATGCGATCGTTAATTACATTACGAAATATGCTTCAAAAGGCGAACCGTGTTCAGAGAGCTTCAGAGAAGTATTTAGCAGCATCGTTGAAAACTTGAATGGAACTGATCCGGTATCAAAAGTTGTGACAAAGTTTCTAATGAAGTTCATCTCTGAACGTGACATATCGGCTTGTGAGGTTATGCATCTAATGACAGGGTTGTCATTATATCATTCTACAAGGCAATTTGTAAGCTATATATTTCTACTCAGGAATATGTTCAAGTTAATAGGCTTAGAAGAACCGACGAACCAGCAATAGCAAACAAGCTAATAACCTCTTACTCTAATCGACCATCAGCCAAAGAGAATTTAACGCTACATCAGTATGCAATGAAATTTTCAGCCTCAGGAAGCTGTAGTCGCGTTGAACGAGTTGTTCAGGTGATACCTAAGGTTTCATTCGGCACAGGCGCTGAAACTGATGAAATTTATTGCAAGCAGAAGTTAGTTTGTCATATTCCATGGCGTAACATGGATGAACTTAAAACCCACGCAACATGTCCTGAAAGTTTTGAGGCAACCCCTATCAGTTTATGGGAGTTACCATTGGTTGATAATGTTGATGAAGAAGAGAATCAAAGAGAAGCTGAATGTGATCCATACGATTGGATGGATGCATGGTACCTGAAGAAGTAGAGCACGGCTATCGCGATGTAGATCGAGAAATGTGGTGGACTTCAGGAGATAGAGAGTTTCCAGGAATATATGAAAACATCAACTTCATACGAACTTCTAAAGACAATTTCAGTCGATCAGCTACAGCAACAGATAACGTTATATCACTTAATACTGAACAGCGTCAGGTAATAACGTTTGTACAAGATGCATTGGTGAATGCTTCAACCGATCGATTAGCAATAGTAATTGGAGATGCGGGTACAGGGAAATCTTGCATCATCAATGAAATTGTTCGTGTGGTAGGATTGGAAAATGTTCTGCTTATGGCCCCAACAGGGGTAGCAGCTAACAATATCAACGGCCAAACAATACACAGTGCACTGCACAATTCCAATCAGAGAGGCCGTAACATGTCTGATGAAAAGCTGCGACAATTTTAAGATGACATGAGTTTTGTGAAAGTCATTATCATTGGCGAATTTTCAATGATTGGACTCAAGTTACTTGGAAAAGTCGATCAGCAGCTCAAAAAAGCTAAGCCGTCTGACGAAATTATGGGCGGCTACATAGTAGTGCTATTTGGAGACTTCAATCAGCTTCAACCTGTGGGCGACAAACCCCTGTACGATCAACGACCGTTGACTGACTTGATCTCAACACAAGGTCAGTTTGTATATCGACACATTACTCGTGTTTTCCATTTGAAGACAATAATGCGTCAAACTGGCCCAGATCAGCAGCAATTCAAGGATTCACTATCTAGAATTGCGACGGGAGAAATCATTGCTAAAGACTACGAGCTACTCAAATCTCGATTTCTATCAAATGATCAGCGTAGTGTTCGAAATACAGAAGATGTCATTAGATTGATTTCTAGAAATGCTGAAATCCAATCATACAACCACGAAAAATTACGTCGAAATGGAAATGCTGTTGTGTTGATCAAGGCTAAGCACAATGATCCTCGGGCTGCATCGGTAACATCAGATGAGGCAGGAGGGCTCAGTAGTAAGCTTTATGTGTCGAAAGGTGCTCAAGTGATTCTGCGGCAGAATTTGTTTACAGCTGCTGGACTTTGTAATGGCTCAATAGGAAAAGTTGTGGATGTTATATACGCAGACAACGATTCCAGTGTGTGTAATGGTTGAATTTCCCAGCTACACTGGTCCGAAATTCAACGGCACAAACGTTCTGCCAATCCCTCCAGTCACTGTATCCTTCAGGCATGGAACTTCTACTTTCACAAGAAAACAATTTCCCCTTCAACTGGCTTATGCAATCAGCATTCAACGATCCCAAGGTTTAACTTTAGATCAAGCTATTGTAGATATTGGTGACATTGAATTTGCATTAGGATTGTCATATGTGGCTTTTTCGAGAGTTAGAAGTATCCATGGTTTATTCATATCTCCGTCTTTTCCCTTTGAGAGGCTTTTGAAAATCAAAAACAAAAAAGGATTAACAGAAAAACGCGTTGAATTAGAAAGATTATTATCATTGAATCAATTATAAATTTATATCAGTAGACAAATAAAATATTTTCAATTTAATGATCTAAGACTAAAGCTTCGCTCCAATTATGCTGCGAACATAGGTTCCACCTTTGAGACTGCGGCGACCTAGTTATATTAATATTATAGTAGTAAGGTATAGGATACCATATCTCTGTAAAATTAACATGTATCTGACAAAGATTGTAACATTTCCGCCACAATAAAACATGTATGTATATGTATATATGAATTTCTTCCTTTAATTCGCTTTTTTGCTCGACTTGGCAGGGGCACTGCCGGCCGTGCCCCCAGATAGAGCACATTGGTGTGAAAGCATTGAAAACATTAATTTCGCACTTTAAGTTCGTGATACATGCAAGCTTTTCGTAGGTTGAAAGAAAAGATTCGTATGATTTCGAACTGGTGACTCTATTGTGAACTTTGTCCCATATTCATGTGATCGGTTATAATTTTAATAGTATTTGCTTAGTTAGATTTCTGAATTTATTTTGTATTGGCATACATATATTCCTTCAGCCTGGCCATATGCCAAAGGTAAGCAAGCACATGTGTGTGGGAGGTCAAAGTTACGAACATACACCCTATGCATTCTATGTTAATTGTTCATTTTCTTTTTACTGTATGTTCATTTTCTTTTTACTGTATGTTCATAAGGTCATTGTAGTAAAGGACAGAAAAGTGAAAAGTCATGGGAAAAGAAAAGTTAAGAAAAGTGAAGTGAAATTGAGAAACGTTCTTTTTTTTTTATTTTTTTATTTGATTTGTTATTGGATTGATTAATTTGAATTTTGTTTTGATTATTACTTTTTTGAATTAAATATTTTTTTGTGAAGAGTGACTTTTTATTTCTGCTAGATAACCTTCCCTTCCCCTACATGTGTAGGCTGGAATGCGGCATGTATTGAATGTTTATTATATCTGTTATAAATAGCATTACAGAGCTCGTAAGAGTAGGTTTGTGTTTTTGTACGAAGTTATTCAATAGAGAAGTATGATACTTTGTGAGTACTGTTTTTGTTGTTCTTCAGAGATGCTTCTGGTGCTCATTCATAACCAACAGACATATACGCCTTCGTTTATCCTCTCGTATTATTTAAAACATTCTGATATACGAGTAACTTTTCTGTTAGTAGACACACAATTTTTTTCTTGTTCGGATCAGCGATTGCGACATAATGACCAAAATTCCCTGGATAATATCCCTCTTGGACTTCATCACTTTTTCTGATCCTAACGTGATTGTTTACATTTTGGGGATTTTTTATGTTTTGAGAAGCCTTTACGCCTGGTTCGATGCTATGAATCTCTGAACTTGATTACCGAATGTCAGCAACTGTTCCAGCTGATTTGTAGGCAGAGTAGGCGCATCACTATTGCAATTATTATTCGGTTTTGGTATACATTGGCATACATATATTCCTTCATCCTGGCCATTTGCCAAGGGTAAGCAAGCACATGTGTAGGCTGGAATGCGGCATGTATTGACATGCGAGTAATTTTTCTGTTAGTAGACACACAATTTTTTTTCTTGTTCGGATCAGCGATCGCGACATAATGGCCAAAATTCCCTGGATATTCTACCTCATGGACTTCATCACTTTTTCTGATCCTAACGTGTTTGTTTACATTTTGACGATTTTTTATGTTTTGAGAAGCCTTTACGCCTGGTTCGATGCTTTGAACCTCTGAACTTGATAACCGAATTTCAGGCAGAGTAGGCACATCACTCTTGCAATTATTACTCGGTTTCCGTGGACTCGATTTCCGCCAATTTTGAACCGTTTTACATCGCAGTTGGAAGATTTGCTGTATAACTGATGAGCGGCCCGGATTGGATCGAAAAAAAAATAAGCTACCAAGACACTCCATCCCTCAAATTTATTTCAACTACGCTCTTTATGTAAACATACTCTTTTCCTACATGTTTTCTTTAAGAATTCATACTTTGCATTCAGGGTGGAAAAGGAAAAGTTTCAATAATATGTATTTGTATTACCCACGGGGAGGAGGGAGTGAGCAAACAGAGCAAGGAAGTTGATCGCGTTTAACATGGTAAACGCCAGCTTCGATCTCTGTCCCTGCTCAATCCAAGTTGACACACAGCCTCCGCGTGGCCCCCCCTGGATAGCTACCCTGGCACCCGCCAAGTAGTGAACCAATGTGTGCAGCGACCCAACCCCTTGTTCCTGGGGAAAGAGGAACCTGGCCCTCCAGGTTGGGGATTGTGCTTAGGGGTAACATCCCTATCACGTAAAAACCTACTTGTTCCGAAACAACAACAAGCCTCGGATACGGACAGATACAAAGCTGACGACCCCTGCAAACGACTAACGGACTTGAGAGTCTGCACCTGGAATCTTAGGTCCCTTAACAGACCGGGTGCAGGCAATCAATTGGAGCAAACCCTCAACTGCTATAAAGCAGATATAACCGCACTCCAAGAAGGCGACCAGGCAAAAAACGGATGAAAAACTGCGACATCTACTACGGGAACTTCTACAAAGAGAACAAACATGGCCTATTCGGGTGCGGATTCGTTATTAGAGGAAGACTCCGACAAAAAGTCTTAAGCTTCCGAGATGTAAGCGAACGCCTGATAACAATCCGCATCAAAGCTAAATTTGGAAACATTAGCTTAATATGCGCCCACGCCCCAACGGAAGAAAAGGACGATCGACTCAAAGAAGAATTCTACGATCTCCTAGACAGAACATATGCCCAATGCCCCAGCTACGACTCAAAAATAGTCCTAGGAGATTTTAATGCAAAACTGGGCATAGAGGACATATTTGAGTCGATCATAGGAAAGCATAGCCTCCATAACACCACATCCAACAACGGACTAAGGCTAATCGATTTCCTATCGGGGCGTAACCTCCTTGTAGCAAGCACGCGATTCCCCCATCTCAACATCCACAAGGGTACCTGGCGGTCTTTTGATCAATCGACCACCAACCAGATTGATCACATTGCGATCGACGCCAGACACTCCTCCTGTATTCTCGACGTACGAACCTTCCGAGGGGCCAACATCGACTCGGACTACTACCTTGTTGTAGCCAAGGTACGAATGAGGATATCAAGAATGCTTAGGAGTTGAGTAGGACAACGTAAGTTTGACGTCGGAAAGCTACAATCGCAAGAGACTGCCAGAATCTTTGCCGATCGTGTCTCCTCCAAGCTCACTCAAAATCCGCCCACAGCAGCGCAAACAATAGAACAGGAATGGGCGCATTGCCAGAGCGCCGTTAGAGACGCTGGGTTTCAAACCGCCACCACCTAAGAACCCCTGATTCGATGAACAATGCGAACAAGCCCATGCAGCAAAACAAGAGGCATATAAAGCCATGCTGAAACGACGGACGAGAGCTGCTCGCGAAATCTATGAGCAGAAGAGAAGAGAGGAACACACGCTTTTCAGAAGAAAGAAGAGAGAGCACGGAAAGCGTGAGATCGAGGAGATGAAGAGATGCTTCCCCAGGAATAACGCCCGTAAGTTTTACAAGAAGGTAAAACGAACATGCCATAGCTACAAAGCCAGAGCGGCGCCCTGCAGGGAAAATGAAGAACTGGTAGTAGAGTCGCAGTCGATGCTGAGGATTTGGAAAGACCACTTCTACAGACTGTATAACGGCGATGATAGGCAAGATACCGCTGTCAGGCAGAACGAGCCATTCGTAAAGGACGACAATGAAACAGAATTCAGTCCACCCGACCTAGACGAAGTCAAAATAGCGATATCAAGACTTAAGTCTAATAAAGCCGCGGGCGCAGACGGCCAGTCTGCTGAGCTTCTTAAGGCAGCTGGAGATGAGTTGGTAAGGTGCATGCACCATCTCATTTGGAAAGCATGCCCGATGAATGGAATCTCAGCATCGTTTGCTCGGTCCATAAGAAAGAAAGAAATTAGAAAGGAGACCCCTATAAATGCGCCAACTATAGGGGTATAAGTCTCCATAACATCGCGTATAAGATCTTCTCTGCCGTATTGTGTGAACGCCTGAAACCGTTTGTAGATAACCTGGTCGGCTCTTATTAGTGTGGTTTCAGGCCAGGTAAATCCCCAATAGACCAAATATTTACGCTACGGCAGATAATGGAGAAGACCATATCGACACTCACCACCTCTTCGTCGATTTCAAGGCTGCATATGACAGCGTGTATAGAGATGAACTATATAAAGCCATGTGTAATTTTAACATCCCTGACAAACTCGTCTGACTGTGAAGGATGACAATGGAGAATTGTCGCTGCTCCATTAAGGTCGGTAATGAGCAAACCGAGACCTTTGATGTTAAAAAAGGATTTAGGCAAGGTGACGCGCTGTCATGCAACTTTTTCAACATCGTGCTTGAAAAGATCGTGCAAGAGTCACTGGCCAACACAAGAGGTACGATTTATTTCGAGTCCACTCAATTGCCTGCTTACGCCGACGACATTGACGTGATTGGACGGACACAGCAAGACGTCAATGAGGCTTTTGTAAGCATTGAGGTAGAAGCGGCTAAGATGGGTCTCAAGGTTATTGAGGGTAAAACCAAATATCTGCTCTCATCTAAAAGAGACGAACAACACCGTCTTATTGGCCAGAACGTCACCATGGGCGTAGTCAAGGAATTCGTCTACCTTGGCTCATTGACGACCAGCGGCAACAACACCAGCGCTGAGATAAAACGCAGAATCACTCTTGCCAACCGCTGTTTACTTGGGCTCAAGAGGCAATTGAGATGTAGAGCCCTCTCTCGGAAAACCAAGGTGACACTATATAAGACTTTAATCATCCCAGTCCTCCTTTACGGCGCAGAGGCTTGGACCTTAACAGAAGCGGATGAAGATGCCCTTGGTCGTTTCGAGAGGAAAATTCTGCGCACTATCTACGGTCCCGTTTGTTCAAACGGTGTATGGAGGAGAAGATATAACGAAGAACTGTACGGGTTGTACAGCGACATCGGCCTGGTACAACGTCTATGGATACAGCGTCTAAGGTGGCTAGGCCATGTAGAGCGCATGGAAAATACAGCTCCGACCCGAAGAGTCTTCGAATCCACTCCAGAAGGAAGGCGCGGCAGAGGACGGCCGCATCATCGGTGTCGCACGCAGGTGGAAGGGGACCTTAACCAGCTGGGCGTGCGGCGCTGGAAACAGCTGGCCAAAGACCGTGCCAGCTGGAGACGCTTGTTGGTTGAGGCCCAGGTTCACCACGGACTGTAGTGCCACCTAAGTAAGTAAGTATTACCCACGGAGCTTATTGCCTATCTGTGGCTGGTTACATTTTTATAGGTTTTGAATTGATTATACATTTAATCTAATTGCAAATTTTATTTCCATAAAAAGTTAACTTAACAAACTTTAAAATGGAATATTATATTAATTATTGATATGTTATTGTAATGGGTCCGATTTTACGATCTCCAAATGTTGACATATCTCCACGTTTCAAGGTAACCAGAATCCAAATAAAAGGTTTTTAGAGAGATGTTTATGTACATATGTACGTTCGTGCGTATGTACGTATGTGCGTACCGCAATTGGACATGAAATCGGGTTCATTCCACGCGTAATTACGCAACATAGAACTGAGTAAGTTTTCTGCTAGAAATGAAATAACTAAGAAATAGGCAAAAAAAATTAACAACACGCGGTGTTCCCAAGCAGTACCCCATTTAAGTACTAACCGCGCCCGACGCTGGTTGATTGCAGTGATCGAACGAGAACTAGACGACAAACAAGACTAAATGACCAAAACTAGCTTATATCATAACTATATTACGTGTCTTACTGACCCTAGGTTAGGTACAGGGGTGCCTTATTGACGAAAAGTCAAGGCTCACGTAGACTAAGTTGAGTCCATTGTGCCCACTTGTTTTATTTAACCAAAATTTAGACCCTAAGCGGGCACTTTAAAACAAGCAATGTGTGTGTACTTAAACTATGTCTTTCGTCAACTTATTTATTAACAGAAAGTAAGAACTTTTATTATGATTTAAAATATAGAAAAAACTTAGCGTCCTATCGGGTTATAGGGGATTCAATGAATAAAACTTAAATGTAACTAACACTAGCTAATTTTACCTTAATCTACCTTAACTAAAATGTATGTACAAAGATTATATACTTTATGTATATAACACGTATATATGTAGGTATACATTTTTTTTTTTTTTAATTTAATAATAATGTGTTATTTTATGATTTTAGGATTTTATTTTTTTTTGTTTTTATCAAAAGGAGCCCAATACTTCTTACCTACCTTAGCCTACCCTAGCCTACCCTACCCTATGTAAGTCCGCCATTGGGGCTCGGCGAACGTGCCTTAAAGAGGCTTCCTGAAAGATTCCACTACGGAGTATGTTCCAGCCACCAAAATCGTTGATGCTCTCGGACAACGTCTTCTCTCTCTCGGAGAGAAACCGCTCTACTGAACCTGAGGCGCTCGGGCTCATAGAGCCACATGGAAGGTTAGCGGTACCGCCAATCTATTCTGGATCAGCCCACGATTACATATAAAAAAAAAAAAAGAAAAGAGAAGCAGTCATGGGACTTCTCACAGAAGTGAAAACTTCAAACTAAAAATAACAGTTTTCTCTTTTTAATTATATATAGTATCAAGAAGAGGGCGCCGTGGCGCAGTGATTAGTGTGTTGGACTCTGGCGCAGGATGAGCAAGTTCGGATCCCGATAACACCAATGCCATCGAATGTTTATTTCGCGACGTTCCTCTTCGGCGGAGGCGTAGTAAACTTGCCATGAAAAAGCTTCTCGACTCACCCCGTTCGGAATCGGCATTAAACTGTAGGTCCCTTTCACCTGTGTGAAAAATAAATTACACACAACATGGGTGATTGAGCGAAGCATGGTTTTGGTCCTTCATGGGCTGTAACGCCACCAAAGAAGAAGAAGAAAATTTGAAATAATAATTAATATACACTTATATATTTATACATAGTGTTTATATTTACATACATTTTAATGAATTCAAGTATCAGTATAATTTTCATTATTTGCATTATTATTTTCATGTATTTCAACAAAACTTAAATTCTTTATTCATTGTAGCCTAAAATGGATGAATCCCTGATGAGTATAATATCTAATCTTCCAAAATCTTTCGTAAACAAGCCAGTAATTTGTTTCAGGTGAGTATCAATCTTTTCCAATAATTCAGCAGAAACCATGCTTACTTTGTCAATAATAAAGACTTTAATATATTTGACAAGATTTCTATATTGATTAGCTTTTTCAACATTACGAGTAAATGACAATAGCCTGAACCGTGATATGCTGAATGCACTATGAATTGTTGAACCATCTATAGCAGCAGCAGCCTTCACAGTTGATGCACTTTCTATGTGTATGTATGTTGGCGTTACAGTCCACGAAGGACCAACGTCGAGCTTCTCTCAATCACCCATGTTGTGTATGATTTTAGATTTTCAGAGGTGGAAACGATCTTCAATTTATTGCCGATTCCAAGCGGCGAATTTCAAGAAGCTTTCCATGACAATTATACTACAGGGGATTTTGTCAGAACCCCGCTGAGGAGAAGCACCGTGGAAACACGTGCGTGACATGACTGTTGTACGGATTCGATTCCGTGTCCTTGGCGTCAGAGGTCACACACTACCCACTGCGCCATGGCGCTTCTCAATAATGAGAAAAAAATGCGCAGACCTGTACTGAGCTCGTGCTATGCGTTGAAAATTCCAGCATTTGAAAATCTATTGTATATTTTCAATATTCTTTTTATTAAAAATGTCCTGCCACTACTAGCTGGTCAAGTTAAGTATATCAGGAATATTATGTAATGTATTGTATGAAACAGGATATTTCGCTGCTCTTCATTGGCTCGGCGCATAAGACAATACATACAACGTACTAACACATACAGGGTTCGAGATCAACTCGAGACAACTCCCTTTGTCTGACTATAAAATGTGGCTTGTACGACAGCAGCGTCAGTTCCCTGTCTTAACAAAACATTGATGTATTACATTTGCGTTTGCGCCCTTTTTTATTTCGCATTATATCGTTCGTTAGAAATTTGTTATTGAAAACATTGCAGTGGTTCAATAATGTTTTTACATTGACTGGTTAGTCCGCGGGCTGGTGAACTACATATGTACATATGTATGTATATTCAAACCATATCGATTGTTTAACTTTTTTGTTGACCACTTGTAGTTGTTTTCGCCTCGAAGAATAGTGAGATAATTTCTATTAAACCTGATTTTTCCCTGAGTACATTGAGGGGGATATTGTCTTCTTCTGAATCAGAAATATCATCTGAAGATGAGACTTCGCTTTCGTGTTCATCGGCAACCTCCATAACAAAGTTGTCATCACTACTACTTTTTATATCTCCTTGAATGTCATCGTCTTCTGAAATAAAATCGTCTTCGCACATTCCAAGCATTATTTCGACTTCATCATCACCTAATTGCTGGCCGGAACTTATTTCATTACTCCATCAAAAAACAAACAACGAAAAACAGCCCAAATAAAACAAACGCATGCAAAGAAAAAAAAATCACACAAAAGTTATCCTTCGTCGCTTCGACGAATATACATACATACATATGTATAGAGGTATGTCCCTGTTAAAAAAACGAATTTCCATTGAACGCAGAATATCATACGTTCGTTCACTGATAGAGATCACCGCCAAATGATGTACGGATATAGAATTAAATGGGATGAATAGTTCAAAGGAAGTCATCAAAAATAAAATAGTTGTTCGTCGATTCGACGAAGGATAAACATCCAGGGTTAACATTGCAAGTTGAAAAGCATAATTTATCTTTGCATTCGGATCATAACATCAATCTTGAAATGGACATTGATCAGGAAGTCTACCAACAACATCTCTTATTTTTTCATTATCATCTGGAACTTCTTCACGTCATACATAATTCTCGACAAAATTGTAATGTTCTTCCAAAGTCTTGTTGGACTCAAACTCTTTCCTTTTCTGTAATATCAGATCTACAATATAATGAATTTCATTTCTTCAAGAATACGCCTTCTCATGACGAAATTGAAGTAGTTACAATTTCTCTCTTATATATGTATGTACATTGAAACAACAGTCATTCATAATTACGAGAACATATTGTTACGAAATATTCAATCCCACACCAAATAGGGTTCGCACCACTGGATTGCGATAAACTGCAATTGTCCTTTTTATCCGAATTAAAACACACACATTTTTCTTTAATTCACCACAGATCATGTGGTGTGCAGCTTCGTCACTTTAACTTATTATCCAATACTATCCACTTTAAACTTTATTACACAAACAAACCCTTATTGAAAGCTTTTTATTTTCACACTGTTTGATCACACCGACTTGTAACACGCATTTCAATACCACCAACTGAATTCCTGCCGAGGGCGAGTGTTCGCGCTTGTATAGCTCTCGGTGCACCTTCTCGAATGTTCGCCGTCGGAAGTTCCCCATCGGAAATCTCTATGATGCTCTGAAAATTAGCATTACGCCGTTGACAGTTGACATCATTCCAGTCTCCGCTTCAAAAGAGCTTTCGAACTTCGACAGCGAAATTCGAACTTAACCGTCGGTTTGTGTCTCCGCAACACTACCCTCCTCCTAAACTCCTTCGTCCTCGAACAAGCGATTGGATCCTACTCCGTAAAATGACGTTAACCTCTCTACTTGGAAAATCTTATACTTCGCCCGTCTGTTTCCCGTCTGCTGTATTCGGTACACCAGGTCGTTAAGTTTCTTGATGACCTCATATGGCCCATCCCAGGCTGATTGCAATTTGGGGCACAAGCCATTTTAGGGTTCCGTACCCAAAGGTAAAACGGAACCCTATTACTAAGACTTCGCTTTCCGTCCGTCCGTCCGTCTGTCACCAGGCTGTATCTCATGAACCGTGATAGTGATAGACAGATGATGTATTTCTGTTGCCGCTACCACGACAAGTACTAAAAACAGAACAAAATTTATTATACATATACATAATTACAAACAACCAATAATAAATTGTTTCGAAAGGTTTTCGTTGTCATCTTTCGTTCAGTTCCCATTTGTGGGCGGCTCGTAGTCATCCATTTTGGGAAATCAAACTCACAGAAAGCGGATAGCCCGAGGGTGCGATCAGCACTTGACACGCGAAAAAGTGGAGTTCAGCCCGCAGAAGGTCAGCATTTTTGTTTTTTTTGTTCCTAGTAGCACATGAGGGAGAGTGGGCGAAGAACTCGGGGAGAAATCTTCGGCGAAGTACTCGGAGAGTGATCTTCGGGGAAGAACTCCGGTACGGTTTTAAGCAGTTCCCGGTACGCGGCCGTTCTGTGTGTCCTATTGCCTACGTTGGTCGCCGATATCACGTTCGTTGTATAAGGTATTGAAATCACAAATTTGCGTGTCGCGATTGGTGATGTGGGCTAAGTCGTTGGTCAGAGGAGTTTCGGTACGACTGTTCTAATACAGCTGCGGTTTATTTACTTTTTTGGACAGTGAATTCGTTTATTTTTTTTTATTTCATATATTTTATTCGACTTTTTTTATTGACATACGGTGTAGGGTAGTTTTAAGGAATAATTGTAAACCTAGATTAAGTTAGGTTAAGGAAATTAAATTTGTGACATATTGAATTGGAAACGATTACGGTGTTTTTTTTTTTTTTTTTGCGTGGGATATTTCGCGAGTCTCGCAGCAAATTCGCGATTCTTGCTGCGGGTAAGTCGGCGTGATGGCAATCGCGTGGCGCCCATTTTACCATCCTAACTCACGACCAGTCCTCGCAGCTGGCCTAGCATCCCCTTCGCACGACGTCGAGGCAGGTGGAGAGGAGCAAGTGAGCAAGAGGAGCAAGTGAGCAAGAGGAGCAAGCGATCTTGCACACATACGAACCGATACGTACATACGTGCATACGCATCACATACGTGCATACACTCACACATCTGTACGCTATGTATAAGTATACATACATACATACAAATGTACATTACGAAGTAGAGTTGGGTAGTTCCGGACATGTATAGTTCACGGAACTATGTCCTCTCTCGGACACATGTCCTCTCGTTCCGCAAATTGAACGAAAATAGTTCCATAGTTCAATTCAACCGTTATTCATCAATCACATATGTACAAACCGAAAAAAAAAAAAACATAAATGCAACGAACATGCTTCTCATGCGGTATGAGTTATACCCCGTAGTTTTCAAGAAACCCAAAACTATGGAGATGTGGCGACAAGGCTCGAACAGTTGGTGTACACTGTACAGCACACTTGAACTGAAATGAAGAAAAGCAATGAAAGAATATAATGCCCGCACCGCATTTCGTGAACGAATGTCATACATGTGTATGTATGCATTCAGGTCTGGACATGGACATGGTTTGCTAGTTCCACATCGGTGCGATAATACATTTAGTTCCGGACATGGACATGATTTTGCTAGTTCCATATCGGTGCGATAATACATTCAGGTCCGGACATGGACATGGTTTGCTAGTTCCATATCGGTGCGATAATACATTTAGTTCCGGACATGGACATGATTTTGCTAGTTCCATATCGGTGCGAGTATACATTTAGTATTTTAAAACGGGTAGAGATTGCAGTGCATACTGAGATGGAATAATTATCTTACAACCCCATTTAGATACTGTTTCAAATATATTGAATGGTCTTTCCAACAAAGTTGTTGGTCCAATATAACACCTAAATATTTAAAACTGTCCACGTGTTCAATCAAGAAGCAATTTTCAAACATTCTTGATTGTTGAATACTATATCTTCCAGAACAAATCGATTACACAATGGTGCATGATAATATAAGGGAAGGTCTCTGAAAACTCTACCGTTGATATTATATATCATGTACTTCGTTTTGTTGCTAATTATTAGTTTATGATGATTAAACATATCTAGGTCATAATTAACATCTGCAAAACTATCAATTAAGTTAGTGTTTGAGTGGAAAAGAGATGTTTCATCAGCAAAGACAGTTATTTTGCCTTTAAAAGGTTGTAAGAAAAACGAATTAACATAAAATAGAAAAAGGATTGGGCCCAATACCGCTCCTTGGGGAACACCCACATTTAAGAAGTCTATAAAACTGTAAACATTCCTAATATTCACAATTTGATAACGGTTGGATAAATAAGAAGAAAACCATTTATAAATGGAGCCTCTGAAACCCGCTTTATAAAGTTTATCGAGTAGCAAAGTATGATTAACTATATCAAAGACCTTACTGACATCAACAAATAATGTTGATGGTATTTGAGAAGTGTTTAAACTATTATATATTTCACCAGTTAATTTCAATAAAGCAGTTTCAGTCGATTTGCCACGTTTAAACCCAAATTGGCAATCACTCAAAAAATAAGTATTTTCTAAAAATTACAACATTCCAGATTTTAACTATCCGAAAGTGAGAATAAAATGTCACTGATTATGTATTCCTGTTGCTGCTTTAACAACAAATACTTAGACAGAATATAAAAAATATATGTATAAATGGGGCTCCCATACAACAGACATGCTTTTTTTGCCGTTTTTATACATAATAGTACGGAACCCTTCGTGCGCGAGTCCGACTCGCACTTGGCCGGTTTTTTTTCGTTGTGGGTTGTACAGCAATACCAATTGTCCTGTCTCGAATCCAGAAGAGTTCGCCCTAAAGCCGTATCTCGCCTTCATCTTATCGCTGACCTAATTCAGTGGCTCCCGGATTAACTGATGGATGGAGTTCAGCTGTTCTTTCTTTTCGGTTACGAAGTCCTCTCTGCCGCTAGTTGTCGGAAGTACCACGCCGAACTTCAAGTCCGATGGAAGTCGGAGATCAGTTCCAAAAATGGCTTCAGCTGGTGTTGTTGCCGTTGAATTGTGCTGTGCTGAACGGTACGCCATTAAGAAAAGGGGTAGATGTTCATCCCAGTCCTTCTGAGATCCGACGACGAATTTTCTCAAGTATTCCTCCATCGTCCGGTTGAACCTTTCGACCATGCCATCAGATTGTGGGTGTAATGGTGTTGTCCGTGTCTTTTTGATACCTAGCATGTCGCAGAGTTCTTTGAACACCGACGACTCGAAGTTCCTTCCTTAGACTGAGTGTAGTTCCAGCGGTACTCCGTAACGCGCAACCCAGTTGTTCACGAATGCATCCGAAATGGTTTTGGCTTCCTGGTTCCGGATGCAAAACACCTCAGGCCACTTGCTGAAGTAATCAATCACCACCAGCGCGTATTTGTTTCCAGCGTTGCTCATTGGGAATGGGCCTGCGATGTCCATGGCGATACGTTCGAACGGTGCTCCAACATTGTACTGCTGCATGTTTCCTCGAGTTTTCCTAACTGGACCCTTTACCTTCGCACACTGTTCACACTTGCGAATGAAATTTGTGACCGACTCATGGCATCCTACCCATTAGAAACGTCTCTTTATCTTTTCTACAGTCTTGTTAACACCAAGATGACCCCCGCTTGGTCCCTCGTGGTATTCTCGGATGAGCTCATCGATTTGTCCCTTTGGAATTACCAGCAGATCGTTTACAATGTTCCCGTCCTCACTTTCCCAACTGCGGTAGAGGCAACCGTTCTTCAGCTTCAAACTCTGCCCTTGAGCCCAGTAAGCTTTCATGATTGGGCTTTCACTGGATAGTTGCTGCCAAGTTGTTCGAAAACCTAGTTCTTGGTATCCGATGATGACCGCCAGATCGGCATCTTCTCGCTGCTTTCTTCCAACCTCCTCGGCACTCCAAGCATCTTCTGGCAGCACATGGAAACGACGGATGTCGGCGACCTCTTCTTTGGTTTCCGCACGTGAACAATGCTTGCATTCAACGCCGCGAGGTCGGCTCGACAAGGCACCCACGTTTCCATGACTGCTTCCCTTCCGGTATTCGCGTGCTCTTGCTTGTTCTTCTCAGATGACAATTTCTCGCCATGTGCCCCTGCTGGTTGCAGATGTAGCATCTACCTGGGAACGGGCAGCTCCTAATCACCGTTGTTTCTCTGGAACTACGCCGCAATTTGCTGGATGAACGCTTTCTCCGCAGACGACAGTTTCTCGCAATGTGCCCCTGCTGGTCGCAGATGTAGCATCTACCCGGGAACGAGCGACTCCTACTCACTTTCGTTGCTCTGGAATTACGCCGCAATTTGCTGGAGGGACGCTTTCTCCGCAGACGGCATTTTCTCGCAATGTGGCCCTGCTGGTCACAGATGTAGCATCTAGCCAGGAACGAACCACTCCTACTCGCCGCTGTTGTTCTGGAACCATCCTGGTCTTCGGATATGCGCCGCAGCTTGATGGAAGGTCGGCATATCAAGAGCAATGTTTCGCATGCGAGAGCGTTGGCAACTGTCTCCTTGAAAGATGTCTTCGGCAGGAGAATCAAACTTCGTTGCGTATCGGGGTCCCTTAGCCCTTGGATGAAGGAATCCGTTTTTAGTTTCTCCACCACATCAACTGGAACATCCGCGTAGGCTAAATGAGACAGCCTCTCGTTGTTGGCAGCGTACTGCTGGATAGTCTCGTTTCCACGCTGCTTGGGTCCTTTAAGCTCCAGCTTGTGCATCTCCTGCATGTGCTCATTGCCGTATCTTCGGTGAAGAGCTTCCCATATGGCTGTGTAGTTCCTTCTCTGGGTCTCCGGGATGGTCTGTAGAACACCAGCTGCTTCGCCTTTAAGCGAAATTACTAGAGCGGGCACATGATCTTCTTCTCACCATTGATTCCGTTCCGCTGTTGTCTCGAACTGAAGTTTAAAGATGTTAAACGTACTCGTGCCGTCGAAGTTGGCAGCTGTGAATTTCGATGCTGCAGTCGGTACAACGATTCCTTGATGCTAAACGTTCTTGTCGAACCTCGATTCCAGAGTCTCGATTATCTTTTCTTGATTATTTTCGAGATCTAGAACCTTCTTGTCGAACCTCGATTCTAGTGTCTCGATTCTCTCTTCGACGTTCTGGAATCGATCGTCGACGGCCTGCTGGATGTTTCTTAAGCTTTCTCGAGTGTTCTCTAGCATCTCTTCCAGCTTCTGATTCAGGGGAGTGGAATTTTCCTCCAACTTTCTACTTACAGCAGCGGAATTTTGCTCCAGTTTTTGATCTAATTTCTGGCTCAGGGAGGCACTCATAGCATTCATAGCCGCGAGAATTTGCTCAATATCGAATGCTGGCTCACTGGATGCCGACGGCTTCTCCACCCCGAACTCGTGGTTCTCCCAGTCGACACCTTCTTCCTGCAACGCTGATCGCAGTCTCTCCACCAGGTTTGCCTTACTTCCCACTGTGGATAATTGTCTAGCATTCAGCTCCCTTTTCAGTTGTTCGATGGTCAACGTTTCCAATTTCACCATTTTCTCACTCTTTTAATAATTTACTTTTAATAGTGCAATTCACGATTTGAATAAACGTTCCACTCGTTTACTCGCAATCCCACTTCTGACACCAAATGTTACGAAATTTTCAATCCCACTTCTGACACCAAATGTTACGAAATATTCAATCCCACACCAAATAGGGTTCGCACCACTGGATTGCGATAAACTACAATTGTCTTTTTATCCGAATTAAAACACACACACTTTTCTCTATTTCACCACAGATCAATTATCTGTGCAGCTTCACCACTTTTCTTTATTATCCAATACTATCTACTTTATACTTTATTACACAAACAAACCTTTATTGAAAGCTTTTTTTTTCACACTGTTTGATCACACCGACTTGTCACATGCTGTTCAATACCACAAACTAAATGCCTACCGAGGGCGAGTGTTCGCGCTTATATAGCTCTCGGTGCATCTTCTCGAATGTTCGCCGTCGGAAGTCCCCCTTCGGAAATCTCTAGAATTAGCATTACGCCGTTGACAGTTGATGTCATTCCAATCTCCGCTTCAAGAGAGCTTCGACAGCGAAATTCGAACAACAATATTGTTGCGGAGACACAAACCACGGTTAAGTTCGAATTTCGCTTGAAACACCCATTTCCCTTCCTTTTTTTTTTTTATTTTTATCCGCCGACGCAAAAAGAGGGGTGTTATAAGTTTGAGGTGTCTTTGTGTCTGGCTGTGGTATCGTAACTCCTGAACAAGTGGACCGATTATAATACCATTTTGTCTTTCCTAGACGAATAATGGGTAATGTATCGGTTCACGTCCGATCACCGCAATCAACCAGCATCGGGTGCGGTCGGTACTTAAATGGGGAACGGCTTGGAAACACCGCGTATTGTTGGCATCAAGCCGCCTATTTGCTTTCGCTCCATGTAACCTGCGCGAGTCTCTAAAACAAAAAAAAAAGGTAAGGAAACGCACACTCATATGCCCACATTAACAATCTATTGCTCATAAACTGCTCACGTGCGTGTGCAATTTCGATTGCTGAAAGTTTCTAATTTAGACTTTATAGAAAACTAGCTGGACCCGTGCTCGCCCCCTCAAAATTCTTCGTCATTCATAAAAATCCATACATACATGTAATATCAACGCGGCTAAAGAAACATTAAAGTATTTGTCTAAATCCATGAAATTGCCTACAATAAATTTTATTGATTAATTGCATTTTATCATTTTCATTACAATGGGTAATCTGGAGAAATATTTACGTATTCATACATATTTACATCACCACTCGTGATATCAACCTCAAATTGGTATACGCATGGGTACAGTTTTCTTTCGCTCCGATCCGAAACCAACAATGAAAAATGTGGTCTAGGTGCGACCCGTAAGGCCCACACGACTAACTTTCCAGTGGGAAAAATGGAAACACCCATTTCATTTCACTTTTTTTTTCTTTTTTTCATTTTTAACCGCCGACGCCAAAAGAGGGGTGTTATAAGTTTGAGGTGTCTTTGTGTCTTTCTGTGGCATCGTAACTCCTGAACAAATGGACCGATTATAATACCTTTTTGTTTTTCCTAGACGAATAATGGGTAATGTAGCGGTTTTTGTCCGATCACCGCAATCAACCAGCATCGGGTGCGGTCAGTACTTAGATGGGGTACGGCTTGGAAACACCGCGCGTTGTTGGCATCAAGCCGCCTATTTGCTTTCGCTCCATGTAACCCAGGGTAAGGAAACGCACACTCATATGCGCACATTAACAATCTATTGCTCATAAACTGCTCACGTGCGCGTGCAATTTCGATAGCTGAAAGTTTCTAATTTAGACTTTATAAAAAACTAGCTGGACCCGTGCTCGCCCCCTCAAAATTCTTCGTCAGTTTGTCCAACGAAGTAAAAATAACAATATGGCTTTATTTTTAATCGATTTGGTATAATTTAATTAATTCCTTTTCGATAAAAAATAGTTATTTCAATTGACATAATTGACTTGCCAGCTTCACGACTTTTCCTCTTCTGCATTGATTGCCTCTGACTTTGTTTTTTCTCTTTTCACACGACTTTTCCTCTGCTGCTTTGATTACGTTTTACTTTGTTTTTTCTTTCCATTCCTCGGCTCTACACTCGGCCATTCTGATTCTCGACCGACCCGGACGAGCTGTATCAGTTTTCTACAATATCGCCATCTTCTTCACTATTGTCATTTGCCTGATATATCTTCCACGTCTTTACATAATCCGCTGAAATGTCGAGGTAAAATTCGTATTCCCCCACTTTGCGGACGTGCGTCGTAACTGTTCCTTTTCATTTAATTCCTTTTCGATAAAAAATAGTTATTTTAATTGACATAATTGACTTGCCAGCTTCACGACTTTTCCTTTTCTGCTTTGATTGCCTCTGACTTTGTTTTTTCTCTTTTCACACGACTTTTCCTCTGCTGCTTTGATTACGTTTTACTTTGTTTTTTCTTTCCATTCCTCGGCTCTACACTCGGCCATTCTGATTCTCGACCGACCCGGACGAGCTGTATCAGTTTTCTACAGTATCGCCATCTTCTTCACTATCGTCATTTGCCTGATATATCTTCCACGGCTTTACATAATCCGCTGATGTCGAGGTAAAATTCGTGTTCCCCCACTTTGCGGACGTGCGTCGTAACTGTCATTGCGCTTAACCCTTGAGATTTCATATGGCCCGAGAAATTCGGGGCACAGGTTAAGCCCCGCTCCAAACTGCGTGCGTTGGATCGCTACAAGATCACCATCTTTGTATTTTATGGATTCTTTTCTTCCACGATTGTACCCTTTCTCGTTTTCTAGTTGAATTTTTTGGATATCCAGTCTCGCTTGTCCTCGAATTTCTTGTCGATTTCGTTAAAAATCTAGACGGATCTCTTCTTCTAATAGCTCGGCTAAATGCAAATCCCCGGTTGTAAACATCGGCACTCCAGTGAGCAGCGTAAACGGTGTTCTTTTGGTAGATCTCGAAGGCTCAGAATTCAGAATTCGTTGCGTTCTACTTACATGCAGGTACCACTTAAGAGGTTACGCCACAGAGACCTTAGATAAAATTTCAATAATAATTTTGTTTATGCGCTCTACCTGCCCGTTCCCCCTAGGGACTCCTGTTGTCACCAGATGATGATAAATGTTACGTGCTTGGCAGTACTCTTTGAACTGATTTGAGGTAAACACAGCTCCCTTATCGGTAGTTATCCGATGAGGGTTCCCAAAAATGTCAGCTTGAGTTCCTAATTTCTTTAGGACTTCCTCTGTTCCAGTACTCTTAACGGGATAGATCCATGAAAACTTTGTAAAAGCGTCGACCACTGTTAGCAAAAACATATAGCTCTTAGCTGTAGAAGACAAAGGTCCGACGTGATCCAAGTGAAAGGTACGAAGGGGAATGTCCATCCTGTCATTTGGATTAAGGAATCCTTCCTTTTTTCCAACGTTTTTTGAAGCTAGGATGCAACTTATGCAGCTGTCAGAAACTGCTCGTACCACTTTAGATAGTTTGGGTATATAATATTCACGTCGAAGCAGTGCTTCAACCTTGCGGTCATTAAAATGACCCTGCTCATGCATTTTCCGAGCGATCTGTCGTTGAAGTGCTTTTGGAACTACTATTAAATAGTCTCCATCCAAATACTTATAAACAGCTCCACCTCGCAATACATACATAGTCTTCAAATTCTAAAGTCTTTAGGATCTGGAGAAGAAGCTTACAAAAATCGTCGTTTGTCTGTGCCCTCCTAATCGACTCCATAACTCCATCCTCAATGACAAGGACATCCGGGTACCGCCTAAGGGCATCGACATGTTGCATAGATCGTCCCGGCCGGTGATGAACTGAACAATTGTATTCCTGCAGCTGAAGTTGCTACTCCGCTATTCAATTGTTTTTTGGCCATGGTCAGCTGGAAAGCCTTACAGTCTGTAAATATATCAAACTTTAACCCCAACAGATAAATACGCAACCTTTTTAGGGATCGCACGACAGCTAGTGCTTCTAGCTCGTAACTAGAATAATTTTTTTCCGCCGGTAAGGTTTTGAAACTAAGGAAAAAGATAGGGTGGAAACAATCATCGTCACCTTTCTGCATCAAGACAGCCCCATATCCTTCCTCGCTAGCATCCGTGTGCAACTGCGTCGGACGACATGGATCAAACAGCCTCAGAACTGGTTCTTTACACAACTTATTTCTAAGCGTTTGAAAAGATCCTTCCTCGTCCTTTCCCCAAATGAACCTTGCGTCCTTTTTTGTCAAATCAGTAAGTGGCTTAGCAATCAGAGCGTATCCCGATACAAGCTTTCGGAAAAGTCCTGTAAGACCCAAAAAGCTCATAACATCCCTCACGTTTCTTGGTACAGGAAATTTCCTCACTGCTGAAACCTTTTCTTCGGTGGGTCGGATGGTTCCATTTTGAACTATATGCCCGAGAAACTGCACGACCCTTGTTAGGAACTGGCATTTACTCGATTTTCGATTTCATTTTCTGAAGGAATGATGAGGTCATCCATGTAGACGAGAAGTGTGCCATTTTGTATCATTTTCCGGAGAATAGAATTTATGAAACGTTGAAAAACTGATGGCGAGTTGCATAACCCAAACGGAACTTTATTAAACTCGTATTTTCCATCTGGTACGGCGAAGGCGGTATACTTTTTGCTTGACACTTCTATTCCAACATGGGAAAACCCATTCTTAAAGTCGAGTGTCGAAAATACCTTTGCGCTACGCGAACCCTCAAGGACTTCTTCAATATCAATATCAATCAGTCTCTCAAGTGCGTTCCTTCAAAACGGCTGCGTTTTTATTTTTCTCTCAGATAATGGAGAATACCAAATGTAACAAATGCTTAAAATTAATTTCTGAATTGTCTTTTCTATCGTGTGATATATGTGGACTTAATTTACATCTTGAATGTGCCAATGTCAACGAAAAAGACATGAAAGTTATAAAGTCTTATAAGAACTTATTTTTTAAATGTGAAGTGTGTATACATATTCCACTGCAAAATTGTGTTAAAAAAATGAGAGAACTTTCATCGTTATTAAACCTCTCCTCTCCAATGAATTCTGTTTCTCAGAGTACAGTTGTAAAAACATCTAAAACTAATACATCAAAATTAAATGTAAGTCGCAACATTCGTGGTTCCACTCGTGCACAGAGAATACCGAAAATCAATAATAAACGGCTTTCCTCTTCCGTGGACAGAAGAACTGCCCCTTCGACCTCATCAACTCCTCATGATCGTGCCTCTTTAAAGCAAAGAAGAGTTTCCTTAACTGATGGTCTTTCTTCCGCAAATTCTGTTGGCATTGCAAAACAGACAAAAACATCATCGTCTCTTTCAATCACAGGCGATGTTATTACTAATGCTCCCAATATCGAGAATACTGTCTCTCCTTCACTCGAGCCTGATCAATGCGGAGACGCCTTTGGAGCGATTTCAAGTAAAGCTGCTGTTGCTGTCGTCCCTTCTAATGCTGATGACACCACCACTGATGTCATTGTTGCTGTTCCTAATAATGTTGCTGTTGAATCTCTTGGTGCTGACGATGCCCAAAATGTTGAGATTGCTGCTGTTGCTAACAAAAATGATAATGTTTCCCAACCACATGACGCGTTGGATAGACAAATTCCATTTTCGTATGTTCATAAGAGACGTAAACACAAACAGCTGATTGGCAGTGATACTGGTACTGAAGCTCTTACTGCTCTTCCATCCGTACCCAGGAGACGATTTATTCATATCTCTCGTTTGAATAAATCAGTCACCGAAGAGAGTGTTATAAATTACACCGCACATCGGCTTAATTTGCCTACGTCAAGTTTGGTGTGCTCTAAATTAGTAAAAAATGATGCGGACATTTCATCTCTTCATTTTATTAATTTTAAACTGGGGGTCCCAGCTGGATCATTTAATGCTGCCCTTAATACTTCTATCTGGCCTGTTGGCGTCCAGATCAAGGAATTTATAAGTCGTCCAAAAAACGAGGTGCACCCAAGACAACAAAATGTGCTGACGTAAATAAAACCTCTTTTACTGCTGCATCAGATGAATGCTTTTCCATATTTTACCATAATGTTGGAGGTATGAGAACAAAATCAAACGATTTTTTTATTTCTGTTGCTGATTGTTGTTATGATATAATCACCTTAACCGAGACATGGTTAAATGATAGTTTTCTTACAACTGAATTCTTCACATCTTTCCGAAAAGATCGTTGCTGCATACAGACGAGTTTAAATAGAGGAGGTGGTGTTTTGTTTGCCATTCGAACTGGTTACATAAGTAAAGAAATTATTTTATCTGATACTAGTATTGAGCAAATATGTGTATGTGTAGATTTAACTATTTTACCTGCTCATAGAACTATTCATATATATTTTTTTGTTTCATACATTCCTCCATCTTCTCAATATTCTGTGTATGAAGCTCACATAGAAAATATAAGAGATATTGCAAAGAATATAGATGACAATTGTTATATTGTAATTCTTGGTGATTTTAATTTACCGAATGTAAAATGGTCTTTTTCAAATGATGAGCAACAACTTTTTCCTTACAATGTATCTAAAGAATTTATGTATAATGTAATTGATAGTTTAATGGCTTTGAATATGTATCAAATTAATGATGTTTACAATTCTATTGGTCGTATTTTAGATTTGGTTTTTATTGATAAAAATCTTGAAGCTCGAATAGAGGAGGCTAGTTTTAAGTTATTAGAGAATACTATTCATCATAAAGCACTTGAAGTAAAATTCAACTTTTCTGTTTTAATAGAATCACAATTATCTACAAATGTAGCTCAGAAATACGATTTTAAAAATACTGACTTTGTCTCCATGAATAGATATTTTGAATCAGTGAATTGGCAAACAATTTTAAATTGTACTAACTTAGAGATTGCTTTTTCTAGGTTTCGGAATATACTTGATTGTGCTATCTCAAATTTTGTTCCCATAAAGACTATAAGAAATTCAAAAAGACCAATTTGGTTTAATAAAAGTTTATCCAGGCTCAAAAATATTATGAATAAACTTCATAAAAAAAGTAGACGTTCGGACACGTTTCGTGAGTTATTTAATAGAACTAGAGTAGAGTACGAATTTTTAAGAAAATTTACTTATAAGCAATATGTTTGGTCTCTCGAGTCGAAAATCAAGAGTAATTCTAAATGTTTTTGGTCATTTTTGAATACTAAAAGAAAATCAATTGGGATTCCATCTGGTGTGTCATATAATGGGATCTTTTCTGAGAATACAGTTGATATCTGTAATAATTTTGCGTTGTTTTTCCAATCAAATTTCTCTGACCTGAGAATAAATTACGATCAAAATTTTATTAATTTCGGATCTAATATAAACGCTGGTAGCCTGTGTTTATCTGTAGATGATGTTTTGACAGCTTTATCATCTCTGGACAACAGTTTCTCTGTTGCACCGGATAATATTCCTCCACTTCTTTTAAAATTTTGCAAATACAATCTAGCAGCCCCACTTTATTATATTTTCAATATGTCTTTACGACAAGGTATATTTTTGGATACATGGAAATATTCTCTTATAACTCCTCTGCATAAGTCTGGATCCAAGGGATCTGTGGAAAACTATAGACCTATTGCTAAACTTCAGCTTATCCCTAAAGTATTTGAAGCAATTGTCAAAAATAAACTTTATAGTTTAGTACGAAATCATATTTCCCAGCATCAACATGGCTTCATGAGTGGAAGATCGACGGCAACTAATCTATCAATATTTACAAATTACTGCCTTGAATGTTTAAATAATCGCTTGCAAGTTGATGTAATTTATACCGATTTTTCAAAAGCTTTTGATCGAGTACAACATAATATTCTTATAAAAAAACTTTATCTGCTTGGTTTCCATTCTGCTCTTCTTAACTGGATCAAAAGTTATTTAATTGGACGTAGGCAATATGTCAAAATTGGCGAGGTAGTATCAAACGAAATTAAGAACTTTTCCGGTGTACCTCAGGGCAGCCATCTTGGGCCACTTCTTTTTATTCTTTTTATTAATGATCTGCCAAATCATATTTCTTATTCAAGGTGTCTTTTGTATGCTGATGATCTTAAGATTTTTAGCTGTGTAAAATCTCTTGTAGATGCCTGTAACATTCAAACTGATATCAATTCAATAGTTAACTGGTGCAATATAAATGGGTTATATTTAAATATAAAAAAATGCAGTATTGTGACATTTTCAAAAATACTGAATGCATTTTGTTTTGATTATAAAATAAAGAATCTTGCCTTGGAAAGGCTGATGAGTCAAAAGGATCTTGGAGTTATTTTTGACTCTAAAATGAGTTTTTCACTTCAAATTGATCATGTAATTTCTCGGGCTAACTCGATGTTAGGTTTTATTTCTCGAAATTCTAAGACTTTTGAAGATCCTTATACTCTAAAAACCCTTTATCTATCCCTTGTTAGGCCCTTGCTAGAGTATTGTTGTATTATATGGAATCCCTTTACACAATCAAATATCCATAGGATTGAAAAAGTTCAGAAAAGATTTACTAAATTTGCATTAAGAAAGATTTATAGGAACTCGTGTATCCCATCTTATGAAACCAGATGCATCTTAATTGATTTAAAACCTTTGGTGTTAAGAAGAAAACTATATTCGATACTCTTTGCTTTTGATATTCTTAATTCTAACATTGATTGTTCAGCTTTGCTATCAATGTTTAATATTTATGTACCTTCTCGTGGTTTGCGGCCTAGAGATGGCAATTTTCTATATGTTCCTTTTCACAGTACAAATTATGCAAAACACAATCCAATTACTGATTCCGTTATTGCTTTCAATGAATTTAATTTTGCTATCGATTTTAATAAAAATAGGTCAGATATTAAAAAAGATTTATTAAAATTGCTGTAAATATCATTATATTAAGCTAATTTTATTGAATTTACATATATATTAATTTCGTAGTCTCCATAAAGTCATGTAACTTGATTGACGAAATAAATAAATAAATAAATATTAGGTAAGGGTAATCTGTCTTAAATTACTTTGGAGTTTAACTTTCTGTAATCTACACAGAGCCTACTGATTCCATCCTTCTTTTTGGCTAGGACTACAGGACTTGCATACGACGAGGTGCTCTCTCGAATAATTTCTTCGTTCAGCCACTCTGAAATTTGTCGCTGCAATATGTCCTTCCCTAACGGAGCTAGCTTCCTGGGCCTTTGATGGATTGGAATTTCGTCCTTCACGGAAATGTTCATCTCAACTTCTATGTAATCTGCTCCTTTTGCGGGCGATAAGCTTTAACCATAAATACGATTTACTCTTTGAACTTGCGGTTTACGTTATCCAAACTCTCCGAATACGAATCGCAATGTATTACATTGACTTGAGTTAAGAATGTTCGGTCGTTATCAGCTTTAAATATTATAGGCTTCCCATTTTTGATAACTAACGAAGCATTCATAAAGAAATTCTTACCGATTATTATCTCTGTATTTAACCAATCGCTCGGAACTACATGACAGACCAATTGGTAAGACTGTAAATCAATGATGGCATCAATGGATACTGCT
Source organism: Eumerus sabulonum (assembly GCA_951905685.1). NCBI lineage: Eukaryota > Metazoa > Arthropoda > Insecta > Diptera > Syrphidae > Eumerus > Eumerus sabulonum. The sequence continues at coordinate 77,074,874 of OX645060.1, forward strand.
CCTTAAGTGATTTTGCTGTTTCGAGCAAATCCAACAACAGGAATGCCTGGCTCTTCGTATGTTGATATACCTAACTTTTCCTTCAGATCCTCCTTGATGATACAAATGTCACTCCCAGTATCTATAAGTGCGCGATAATTGTCCCCTCCTACCTCGACTTGAACTGAGAAATCAGGCACTTCTGCTCTAATAATACTGACTGATGCTTTCTTAGGACATTTTGGAGCGATATGCCCAAAATCATTACAATAAAAGCATCTCATACCTTTCGATTTATCAGGACAATTTCCATGGGTGTGTGACCTAGCTCCACAGTTTGTACACCGCTTCAACTTATGAGGGATGTTTTCACTCCTTTTCTTCTCCTTATCCTGCTCACTTTTTATTGCTTCATATGCTCTTGAGTTTCCCTTGAGTTGGTCTAGAGTTTGCGACTGATATAAAATGCATTTGTTTGTTGCGCGGGGATGCAACTTATTATGTAGCCTATTAGATGTGAAATCTCTATTTTTCCTCTTGCTGCTGTTTTCTTATGTCTATAAAAGTACTCAATATAGGATTCAGATGAATTTTTCGTTGATTCTGCTAGCAGTTGATGAATGTTCTCTGTTGCCTTACCCCCAAACTCCTTAGAAAGAAATTCCTTCACCATCTGCCAGCTAGAAATACCCAGTTCTGACTCAGCTGGTAATCTACTTGCCCCGGATAACAATCGCCTCACATATACAAATGTTTGTACTTCATTCCGAGAGCCATAATTCGACGTCCTTAGATTCCCTATCAAACTTTTCTAAGAACTCTTCGACATTTTTGAATTGATAATTGTTCTGAAAAGGCTCTCCTTTTACAGACCTAGTTGGTGAAAATGAAGCAGACGACGACACGGATGATGTATCAGAATCAAGTTCAGGGTTTGCTTGAAAATCTTGTGGTTGTTTTTTTCGTCTTCTAATGAAGCACGGAGTTGTGCCACTAGTTCCGTTTTCAGGTTATATCGGTAGGACAAGCCGCGCTGTTTTAATATTTGCTGTAACAGAACAATCATTTAAGGTTACTAATTTTATTTCCCTTTGCTCGACGAAATACGACGAACTGATGAGCAACGGCGACGTGTGTGAAGTATCCCACTTCTGACACCATACAGTTTGTCCAACGAAGTAAAAATAACAATATCCCTTTATTTTTAATCAATTTAGTATAATTTAGTATGTGATATCAACGCGGCTAAAGAAACATTAAAGTATTTGTCTAAATCCATGAAATTGTCTACAATAAATTTTATTGATTAATTACATTTTATCATTTTCATTACAATGGGTAATCTGGAGAAACATTTACGTATACATAAATATTTACATCACCACTCGTCATATCAGTTAACACGACACCCTTTAATAACATTTTATCATTTTCATTACAATGGGTAATCTGGAGAAACATTTACGTATACATACATATTTACATCACCACTCGTCATATCAGTTAACACGACACCCTTTAAAACCTTGAAACACATCCGCTGCGAATATGCAATACTGCAAATGCATTTTCTCTATTGCATCAGCCACCATCGCTTTCCACCTGACACCACACCGCACATTCCTTCCTTTCAGGGCAAGGTAGCATTAAGCAAATTATCATGTAATTCAGTTTTAAGTTGACTTGCGTTAATAAAGGAGCATTAGCTCCTAAAAGTACATTTTTTTAAATATTTCTTAATATTGTTAATATTGGACCCTTATTGTTCGTTGCGCAGTGTCGGTAATAGTTCAGTAAAAGTGCGTGCAGGTGAAAAAAAAACCAAGGTTAGTGACTAACCCGAAACAAATCTTGAAAAGTTACGCGAACTAAAAATCCGCAGAAGTGCACGCATACGAACAGTTAGTGACTAACGCAAAAAAATCGTTAAAAGCTACGCGAACTAGAAATCCCGCGGATTTCTAGTGCGTGCATACGAATGTTGGTAACTATCACGAAACAAGTGCGTGAAAACGATATAAAGGAACTATTATACGGTTACCGTGTGCTCGAGTGAATTAGAAACTCGCCGAACAAGTTTCCCAGAATAACTGTATAAGCTTAAAAAGTGTGAAAACTGGTGCCGGAGTAGCCGAAATCGGAGGAAACGGAAGCTGCCATTTCATCGTGGGAAATTCAACAGCAATGAAGATCATCGAAATTATGTTAACGTTGTAAGTCACTTCAACTCTTATTAATTTCGAAAAATAAGCAAGAAAAAAAAAAAAAAGAGAAAGTAAATATTTATATGTAACTATAAAGTAGTAATAGTCTGAAGCACATTGCATCCAATTTTACGGGAAACCGAAATAATACAGATGCTGCGTCTACTTCGCGAGACGCTGTACCAGATGCAAATACCAATGCCTCGTTTCAGTCAACCTCGTCTCATGCGGACACAAATCAGGAGATAGGAACATCTCCAGAGTTCGATAGTTTAATTACGTCTATCGTTAGATGCATATTAGAACGTCAGGGCCCTTCAATTATACAAAATGTTCTTAATCCCAGCGGGGATTTATTCGATGCAAACGATCAGGAAATTGCTATCGACCATAGAGGAAAACTCGAGGAGCTCGATAAAATTCCGGACGTTGTCCGCTCCTTGAGGGAGTTTTCAGGACACCCAGGAGAATTTGTACGGATATATATTTCGGAATTTTGTCAGTCATACGCAACAAATTAGTAGGGAATGCCGATACGGCATTAGAATCATATAACACTTCTTTGGATTGGAGTTCGATATCAAAATGTCTGATAATGCACTATGCAGACAAAAGAGATTTAGGTACTTCAGACTACCAATTAATGTCATTAGTTCAGGGCAATGACCCTATACAAACGTTTTACCAATCAGTTTATACCACCTTTGCTTGCTTCTCAATAAAATTGGCTGTATAAATATTGGCTCAGAGGCTATGAGGTTACTTACGAAAACATATCGCGATAAGGCCCTCGACACCTTTATTCGAGGACTAAAGGGAGATTTACCGAGACTTTTAGCAATCCGTGAGCCGGGTGATTTGCCTCAGGCATTGAATCTGTGCCCTAAGCTCGAAAATCAAAACTTCAGAGCTCAATACGCGAATAACCATCAGAATAAAAAATATTTTTATTCGAAATCACCTCCTCATTCATCAAAGCGTCACTATAATCCTCAAGCAACGTTCTACCCACAGCGTCCACAACCTCGATATTTTCTTCAAATTCAACCAACCGACATAACCGACAGTCCACACACCCAATTAGACTGGATAATAATATTCCACAGATCAAGCAAGAACCTCAAACGAGAAGCGCTCAATTGAGGAATACAGACGAGCAAACGGGACACTAACGACACTACAAACCGCAATAAAGACCCCAACAGAATTTTCAAAAAGGCTTCCAAAGAAACTACCATCTGGAAATATCCTCAGTACCCAATGACAATGAAATCTGCGACAACTTACAGAACCTACATTTTTTAGATTAAGGAGCTCTTCGCTCCCTGTTTACGAACTACGGACGAAGGGCGGAAAACTAGTTAGACTTTTACTCGATACCGGTTCCAACAAAAATTATATTAAATCAAAATTCATCAGAAATCCCATTCCACACGTTAGTGTATTTTTTGCAAAATCAGTTAACGGCAAAACCAGAATTACCCATCATGCAAATCTTGATGTATTAGGATCAGACCTAGGAAAAATTAAATTCTTTATATTAGACCAGCTAGATACTTTCGATGGAATAAAAGGTATGTATGTATGTTGGCGTTACAGTCCATGAAGGACCTGAGCCGAGCTTCTCTCAATCACCCATGTTGTGTGTGATTTAATTTTCCCATAGGTGAAAGGGACCTACAGTTTATTGCCGGTACCGAACGGCGAATTTCGAGAAGCTTTTCATGACAATTTTACTACAGAACATTTTTTTGTCAGAACCCTGCTGAGGAGAAACACCTTGAAAACACGTTCGATGACATGGCTGTGTCGGGATTCGATCCCATGTCATCGGCGTCAGAGGCCAACACACTACCCACTGCGCCACGGTGCTCTCGGAATAATAGGTAATGACACCTTAAAAGATTTAGGAGCCGTTATACATACAGATAAGAACTTTTTTATCCTCAAAGACAAATATAAATTTCCACTGAAGCAATATGCTTCCGAGTCAGTAAACAACCTTAATATCAACATTCAATCAACTCACCTCACTCCATCTCAAGAGAACAGCATTGAAAAAATTCTAAACACTTTTCCGAATTTATTTAGTGCATCTGATAAAAATTTCACCTACATAACTGAAGTTATAGGTGAGATTAGGATAACATCAAATACCCCATTAAAAGAAGTAGTTGACCAGCAAATAAACGAGTTGCTGGAAAATGGTGTCAAACGTCCTTCTAGATCCCCCTACAATTCTCCTATAATCATTGTGGCAAAAAAACCAGATGCATCCGGAACAAAGAAGTACCGGATAGTAGTAAATTACAGAAAACTAAACTCCGTCACTATTGCAGATTAATATCCTGTTCCTGAAATTAACGATGTTCTCGCAAACTTAGGAAAAAGCAATTTCTTCACTATAATAGACTTACAAGGTGGCTTTCACCAGATACCCTTAAGAGAGGCTGACATTGAAAATACCGCCTTTTCTATAAATAACGGCAAATGTTAATACACTAGACTACCCTTTGGGCTGAAAAATGCCCCAGCAATCTTTCAACGTGCCATGGACGATATACTGCGTGGACACATCGGTATACGATGTTATGTTTATGTGGATGACATAATAGTCTTCAGCCAAACCGAACAAAAACATTACGAAGACTTTAAAACCGTACTTAACGTACTCAGCAAACCAAAGGTGCAAATGGACAAATCGGAATTTTTAAAGTCCGAAGTGGAATTCCTTGGATTTATCGTCTCAAAATCTGGAATAAAAACAAATCCGAACAAAGTACAAGCCATAGCAGACTGTTCTATTCCTAAAAACCTTAGAGAATAATGATCTTTTCTCGGATTAGCAGAATACTATAGACGAAGTTGGCTAAGCCATTAACAATCTTGCTAAGGGGAGAAGAGGGTAGAATATCTAAGACGCAATCAAAAATAAAAACCATTCACCTTGATCAGTCTGCAATTGACGCATTTCTGAAAATTAAAAATTCTCTAATATCTAATGACGTAATGTTGACTTACCCCGACTTTGACAAACCATTTGAATTAACAACGGACGCCAAGAGGCGTCCTAACTACTCTTAAGCCAAGAGGGAAAACCAATTACATATTTATCTAGAAGTCTAATTAAAACAGAAGAGGGGTATGCTGCTAATTAGAAAAAATTCTTTCCATTATATGGGCATTAGGTAGTCTCAGAAATTTCCTATACGGAGCTAAAAAGGTAGTTATATACACAGACTATCAGCCGCTTACATATGCACTGAGTGCCAAGAATACAAATTCCAAAAATGAGGAGATGGAAAGCCATTTTGGAAGAGTATAACTACGAAATGAAATACACCCCCGGAAAATCTAACGTAGCAGCAGGCGCTTTGTCACGATCCCCACAAAAATTAAACAACGTAAAGGCTATGACATCAACAGTTAACAGTGCCGAAAGTTCCGAGCACTCTTTTATTCCATCTGTGGAAGCGCTGATTAATGCATTTCAAAATCAAATAATTCTCAAATTAGGTAACGAAAGTAATCACATATTTACAAAGCCATTTAATAAATTTCATAGACACGAGATTACTGAACCAGAGTATGCTATCGAAAATCTAGTAGGGTTATTCAAAAGATTCCTGAACCCATACGTAATAAATGGTCTCCTAGCCCCAGAACGTGTAAAAGGAATTATTTAAAATTTGTATCCTTTATATTTTGCAAACTATAAACTCAGATTTACCCAGTCACTTGTCCAAGATATAGAATCAGGTTAGGTTAGGTTAGGTTAGGTTGACGTGGTAGGCGTAAGCCACACTTAGGCCGAAACCGGCCCATTGTGATACCACCTGGATCAGGTTACCCTGATCCGCTACCCGGGAACCAACCGGTGCTTCTAATAAAGCGGTGGAGTTGAGCTATTTTTTGGTTTGCTAGCTCACTCAGATTGTCGAAGAAGGGCGCGCCGAGGTAAATCCTCCTGCGATTCGCAAAAGAGGGACATGAGCAGAGGAGATGGTGTATTGATTCCTCCTCCTCCTCGTCCATGCAGCCGCGACAGAAGTCATTGTAGTGACCTGTAGTGACCTGTGATGACCCCCACTAGGGTGCTTAAGGTTGCCCTTTTGGTTGCCACCAGGTCCCTGGTTCGTCCTAAGTTTAACTTAGGCCACAATTGTTTTGTGATAAAGCCGATATTGCTCTCATTCCATTGGAGATTGGTCCTCTCTATGGTTTGAAGCTTTATCATGTGCTTTACCGTACTTATTGGTGTTTTTAGGTACCCGAGGGTAGGTAGGCTGAGTGTGCTTGACCCTAACCTTGCGAGTTCGTCGGCCGCGCAGTTTCCTGGAATATCCCTATGCCCGGGGACCCACAGTATTTTAATATTGAACTGTTCAGCCATCTCATCTAGAGATAGGCGACAGTTAATGGATGTTTTTGATTTGTGGGTTATCGCTGCCAGGGATTTTATCGCAGATTGGCTATCCGTGTAAATGATAATATCCTTTGTGGATATTACATTGATCCTGAGCCATGCCAGGGCCTCCGTTATCGCAGTTATTTCTGCCTGAAACACACTACAGTAATTTGGGAGTCTAAATGATAGGTTGAGGTTAAGTTCCTTGGAGTAGACCCCACTACCTACACCCGACTCCATCTTAGAGCCATCTGTATAGAGGGAGATCGAGTCCTTTGGTATGACTTTCCCTTCAGCCCATTCCTCCCTGGATGGAAAGACAACTTCGAAGTTCCTGGTGAACACATTCTGCGGGTTGATGTAGTCAGTGTCCATAGGTACTTTGAAGTGTTTTAGAATAGAGGTGTGGCCTTTTTGAGATGTGGGCCATTTTCTTATGCTCCTCATCCTTAGGGCCGCGCATGCAGCAACTTGCTTGCTGAAAAGGTTTATTGGTGGAAGATGTAGTAGAACATTTAAGGCCTCCGTGGGGGTTGATCTGATCGCTCCGCTTATATATAAGCTGGCCGATCTTTGTACCTTCCCCAGGAGGTTTCGATTGACTGCTTTGTCCAGAGCAGTCCACCAGACTACGACGCCATACAGGAGGATAGGCCTTATGACTGCTGTGTAAAGCCAGTACATAATGCTTGGTTGGAGACCCCACCTCCTGCCCACTACTTTCTTGCAGCTGTAGAGGGCAACAGTTGCTTTCTTGACCCGATCAAGAATGTTGGGTTTCCAATTCAGCCTCCTGTCAAGGACTAGGCCTAGATATTTAGCCTGTTCTTTGAGTGTTAGTTGAGTTCCACCCAGCCTCGGTGGGTTGAGGGGCGGAATTTTATATTTGTTAGTGAACAGTACTAGATCGGTCTTCTTTGGGTTCACCCCAAGTCCACAGTACCGAGTCCAGGTTTCTACTGTATGTAGTGCACTCTGCATAAGGTCGCATAGAGTGCTGGGAAATTTTCCTGTGACGGCAATAGCAATGTCATCCGCATAGGCGATCACAGCGTACCCTTCCTGCTCCAGCAACAGCAGTAGCTCGTTGACCACCACGTTCCAGAGGAGAGGGGAGAGTACTCCACCCTGTGGTGTACCTTTGCTGACCATTCTGGTAGAGACGGCACCAGCGAAGTTGGCTTTGACAACTCTTTGTATTAGCAGCTGTCGTACCAGTTCTATCACTGATCCCGTAACACCCAGATCAGACAGCGCCTTGATGACGGCCCATGGTTCGACATTGTTAAAGGCGCCCTCAATGTCGAGAAAGGCGACTAGAGTGTATTGTTTATTTTCCAGAGACCTTTCTATTTTACTGACCAATGAGTGGAGTGCTGTTTCCACCGATTTGCCTTTGTTGTAGGCGTGTTGGTTATCCGACAGTCTTCCTGAGATGCAGGTATACCGGATGTGTACGTCCAAAATCTTCTCTAGAGTTTTTAATAGAAAAGAAGTGAGACTAATAGGCCTTAGGTCATTTACATACGTGTGGGAGCTTTTGCCTGCCTTGGGTATGAAAATGACTTTGGCTACCTTCCACTTGCTGGGGATGTAGGAAAGTGAGAGGCAACTATTGTATATAACCACAAGCCAGGGGAGAATGATATCTGCTACCTGCTGGAGCTCAGCTGGTATGATACCATCCGGTCCCGGAGACTTGTAGGGTTCAAAGCTCTTTATGGCCCAAAGGACGTTGTTGTAGTTGACCAGGTCAGGAGCACGCTCGAGGGAGGGTGTCATTGGCTGATTGACCCGAGGAGGTGTCATATCCGAGTCACTACTGCCTGGGAAGTGTGCGCTCAAGAGAAGTTCCAAGGCTTCCTCTCTGGAGGTTGTCCAGGAGCCGTCATTACGCATCAGATGGCTTGGATTATACGGGACCGAGGCCAGAATCTTCCTTATTCTTGAGGCCTCGGAAACCGTCCTTATATTATCGCAGTAGTCCCTCCAGGATTGTCTCTTTGCCTTCCTGGTCGCTGCTTTGAAAGACTTTAGTGCCTCCTTGTAGAGGTCCCAATCCTCTTGCAAGCGGGTATATTTAGCTTTGTTGAAGAGCTTTCTGCTCTCTTTCCTTAGTGAGACTATCTCTTTGTTCCACCAGGGGGGCTTGGGTTTGCCTCTGGGGGTGCTAACTGCACAAGATTGAGACAGTGCTCTATTGAGGGTTTCTGTCAGCTCATTTACTAAGCTGTATAGAATCAGAGGATCGTCAAAATGAAATCATTATAGAAACACATAACCGTGCACACCGAGGTCCCTTAGAAAACAAAAACCAAATCATAGAAAAGAATTATTTTCCGCAAATGGCCAAGAAGATTAAGGCCATTACTGCATTATGTCCCACATGTAAAAAAGAAAAGTATGATCGCCATCCGAACAATCCAAAATTAGGTGAAACCCCAATGTCCAATTATCCAGGACATATAGTCCATATAGATATCTTTATGGCCGAAAAACACTTAGTACTGACGGCTATCGATAAATTTACAAAATTCGCTATTACGAAAGCTATTAACCCTCCGTGTACCAGGTGAATAAATATCTCGTCCCATACTAGGTGGGGTGTGACAAGCCCCAAAAATATAAATGTGCTAAAAGAATCATATCTTATTTTTTTACGAAATTCAACATTTGTTATTTATAAATACATATGTAGTAGGAACAGGGTTTAAGTAAAACACTTAGTAGAATGAACGTATTGAAACATTTTTATTATGGAAGAACAAAAAAACACAACTACTGTAATCTTTGTAATTTAACAATTATTTCCTTATGTGTTAATTTAAAATAGCACTTTTAATTATCCCAATTGTTTTAATTTAATAAACTACAATACGTTTTCTTATAATTAAACATAAATTAAACACAGAAAGGATAAATATTAATTGAGGTGTTGAATTTACCACAGTCCTTACAAAAAAAATCAGTATGCTCCATACATATCGGAGCGTAACATTTTTTACATGTGTGTTTAGTTTTACGATCTTTGTTTCTTGGGCAACTTGAGCACCTTTTCATAACATTACACCTTTTTGGTGGAGGTTCTGTTAATTTTTCAGCTGAATCGTCAAAATATTTAGTAAGTCTATTGCGTAGGTCTCTTGGAAGTTTTTGGTTCTGCCTTCTGGAATTTATACAGTTTTTTATCAAAGAAATGCCTAATTCTCGAATAAATTTACTTCTTAAATTATTTTTGTTTTTTTTCATTGCCATTATTAAGCATGTGAATAATCATTCTATTTATACCAGCATGCATTTAGCAACGCAACAAATATTGTTAGCGGCCAACGTTTTGAATTTCTGGAAACAACATAAGTACGAGATAACTTATCCACCACATCAACGCCACTTTTGGTCTGATTATAAAATGTTATCACTGAGGGTTTTTTTGACTTCGGGTAGCAGAATCTATCTCTCTATCATGGTGTAGTGAAGACATCAAACATACCATTTAACGCAGTTTTGGAAAGTAATTTAAAATAGTAATGTCCTTCTGAAATCCAAATAATGACGTATTTACTTCCCGATGTTTCTTGAAAGCTAGAGGAATGCAAGACTTATTAGAGCTTAAAGTTTCGACAACTGTGAGCTTATGGTTATGTAATAAATGTACTTTCGTACAGCATACGAAATACGTATAGTAAAGAAATTATCCATAGTGATATTTCGAGAGGACTGAAATACAATTTGGACTAGACGATCAACCACATCGTATGGTTTGTTGCTCACGGCAAAGGGGCTGTTTTCAGGCTGTCTTCCGCAATATATTTCCATATTCAAAGTATAATAAGTTTTATTGTCAACTAATGAATACGTTTTTATTCCGTATTTGGCCGGTTTTGGAGGAATATACTGGCGGAATGCACATCGTCTTCGAAAAGCAACCAATTCTTCGTCCAAAGTTAGGTTTTCGAACGGAATGTAAGCATCTTGACAGTTTTGAATAAAACTTTCAATAAAATTTCTAATTGGAGTTAATTTATCAGCCTTCAATTTCTCGCTTCGTGTAGTCGTGCTGTCAAATCTCAAGTTGTTCAATAGGAAAACAAATCTGTATCTAGTCATTGTGTCTCGAAAAATATCCATTCCTGTCCCATCAGTAGTCCATAAATCGATAGTACTTTGGCAACCAGAACGAGCTAAACCTGATAGAAAAAGTAAACCGTAAAGTGCTTCGATTTCTTCCTTTGTAGTTTGAGATCGTTGAGGGTCACTTGTGAGTTGTGAGAGTATTTTCTCATTAGTACAATTCACAATATCTTCTGTCATAGCATCAGAAATAAAATGTTGGAAAGATTGAAGAGGTGACATCTTTTCTTTCGCAACTATTTTTACACCAGGCAAATGTATGTATGTATGTATGTTGGCGTTACAGTCCATGAAGAACCTGAGCCGAGCTTCTCTCAGTCACCCATGTTGTGTGTGATTTCATTTTCCCATAGGTGAAAGGGACCTACAGTTTATTGCCGGTTCCGAACGGCGAATTTCGAGAAGCTTTTCATGACAATTTTACTACAGGGGGTTTTGTCAGAGCCCCGCTGAGGAGAAACACCGTGAAAAACACGTTCGATGACATGGCTGTGTCGGGATTCGATCCCGTGTCATCGGCGTCAGAGGCCAACACACTACCCACTGCGCCACGGTGCTCTCCAGGCAAATGAGTAATAATATTTTCTGCTCTACAGCGAACATTGCTTCTGTAGGGTTCTTTTTGCCATTTCGTTGTCCCATCTTTGCCAGTATGATATTTTTTTCTTGACGGTAGGTCTGAAAGGGGTAGGTACATCGTCGTCACTGTCGAAATCGGAAGAAAGTAATTCCGCATCAACTTCGCTGTATGTGTCACTCTGAACGCTCAAATGTTCAGATTCATTTTCAGATCCCGGTCCTGAACCTCCCAATCCTAATTCAAAGTCGTCTTCTTCATCTAAAGTGTTTGTAATATTTCAGCTTCCGTAAGGTGAGTCATTTTTCAGGGAAAATATTATCTGCAATGAATTTTATTCTATTTTAAATGCTAAACATACATTAATTAAAATAAAATACAACGAAAAATATTCTACCTTTTTATCAACGCTCCGTACGAGGTGGGGTGTGCGATACCCGTAAACACTTTAAGAACGCGTAGCTCACTTGGCGGTCGTCGTTGCGCTGACTTAGCAACACTGATCGGAGCTACAATGTCGCAATTCCAGCTACTGAGAACGCGAACTTCAGCGCATACTCAGTTTTCAAACTATTGCGATTTTTAAAAGACTGGAGTATGTCACACCCCACCTGGTACACGGAGGGTTAAAGTATGTAAGGAGCCAAGGTCTTTTATAATTCGACACGGATATGGCCGCTAAAGGGGTGGCCGTGGTGCAGTGGTTAACATCATCGACCGCCGAGCGAAAGGTCTATGGTTCAAATTCGCTTCGTAGCCAAAAAAAGTAATTCCTATACGGACAAAAAGCATGCAACGCAGTTGTGAATGGAAAGTGACCAGACGTACTGTTGCAGGCATAACACTCACAGTATATACTTACTTACTTAGGTGGCGCTACAGTCCGTGGTGAACCTGGGCCTCTACCAACCTGCGCGAGTCCCTAAAAAAAAAATTTCAGAAGAAAAAAACGTCAATCAATATACAGAAAAAATTATACTTTTTTACATATGGAAAATGAGGATCATGCACAGAGCAGACAAGATGAAAGTGACAATGTAAAAGACTGCATGAAATTAAGATCTGGTAAGCTGAAAATATCAAATGCCATGAAAAACATAACTTGTAATAAAACCAAGTCTCGCAACTCAGATCTTCTACCGTAAAAAGTTGTAAGATCCATTTATTACCAAGTCAGTTAACTTATTCAGTCCCTACTTAAGGGACCTTCTGCCTTGATTTATTACGTAATTAGCTAACCTAACAACATCTTATAGTGACCATACCATACCAATATCAAAATCTTTTATGTTTTAAGTAAGTAGATTGACCATCTGGAGTACAATGGACCAGTGTTTGCGTCTGAGTGCTCCAGCGGATAGCAGAAGCTTTCAACAAAAAAAAAAAAAAAAAGGTAGATTGACCTGGCCATCGCATGAAAACACAATATATCTCACACGTAATACATATTATATTAAATTAGATTATTTAGTGCGATTTCCAAGTCAATCCATTTACTTAAAACATAAAAGACTTCTAGTTTTATCCACAACGAAGTTATAGGGGATCGAAAATGGCCCATTATGTTACGAGAAAAGGATGGTACGGCCGTGCCGCTTTTTTGCTCGACTTGGCAGGGGCACTGCCGTGCCCCCAGTTACGTAGTTGAATTCTTGTTATATACAATGTTAAAAGCTTATGGATTATACTACTATTATGTTAACTCTATGAAAAATGGCATGTTATACAGGGTGCGCCGCGAGCAGTGTGCCAAAAAGCTAGAGCGTGTAGGTCTGTTCAAGAGAAGAAAAAAATCGTATGGGAGGGGGGGGGGGTCTATCCCCCCCCCACTTAGCCGGGAGGGGCAATTTTCTAAAAAGTTGGCTAAAATTGAAAAAAAAAAATATTCAAAATCAACGGTTACATCCACAATGCCGTGATATACTTTTTTGTAAAGCTAGAAACCTCTTCTTTCATCATGTTTTTAAACCAAGCTGTTTTAAGGAACAGTTTTTGAGAAATTAGTTTTCAAACTCAAAATTTTGAAAAAAAAACTGGAAAAAAAAATTTCGAACTAATTTTTTTCTAAATTTTATGCAATTAAGTACTCATTTTTTTCAATAATTCAATTCTCTTATTAGTTTTTAGTTAAAAACAGAAAACCGGATGCAAAAATGTCTTGTAGTTTTTGAGAAATTAATGAAAAACCCAACCACTTTTTTCTAAGAAAAACCTTCTTCTTTGGTCTTAACGCGGCTGGACTTGTAGGCAAATTAATGTATGAAACATTGAACTGGTGTAAAATGGTACGGGTGTAAGTTTTCGGTATGAAGCACTCTTCATACTCTAGTTCTGGGCACTCCAAGCATAATAGCCATCCTCCTTGTACTAAGGGAGGGATAACGTCGGACCAAATCCAAAATTCTTTCATCTAAGATTGCTGATCCATCTGTAATTGGTCTTTCGCTTCTTCGATGCTCTAGCACTCCGTGCTCTCGCAGACGTTGGTGGATTCTTGAGAACATGCTACGAATAGGACACCCCCGATTGGGATATCTTTCAGCGTAGAGTCTTTCGGCTCCACGAACTCGAGCATCAGCTAAACCGTAGCAGAAGTGCATGTCCATTAATTCTTCTCGAGAGTATAATTTTGACATCGTAATGTGTTGATGAATTAACATCCAATTTGAAAATGTTTTCTTATTAATAATGCGATGCCTTTTATTTACATTTGGGTTGTAAATACTTTGTTTTTCAATAAAGAAAAATTGCGGTTTTATTGTCTTAAGGTCCTAGCGGGTAAAACCCATCGGCGGCGGGCGGACCCAGACGAAATTGCCAGGTCAGTTTTCAGGCGTTATCAATGGAAAAAAAGGATTAATCCAGGGCTAATCCAATACTATGTCACTTTATTGTATCCTCATAAAACTCCGAATTATTTAAAAATAAAAAAAAGAGGTCAATGTTTCATACATTAATTTGCCTACAAGTCCAGCCGCGTTAAAACCAAAAAAAATGGTTTTTCTAAGAAAAAAAGTGGTTTGGGTTTTTCTTTAATTTCTCAAAAACTACAAGGCATTTTTGCATCCGGTTTTCTGTTTTTAACTAAAAGCTAATAAGAGAATTGAATTATTGAAAAAAATGAGTACTTAATTACATAACATTTTGATAAAAATTAGTTCGAAATTTTTTTTTCCAGTTTTTTTTTCAAAATTTTGAGTCTGAAAATTAATTTCTCAAAAACTGTTCATTAAAACAGCTTGGTTTAAAAACATGATGAAAGAAGAGGTTTCTAGCTTTACAAAAAAGTATATCACGGCATTGTGGATGTAACCGTTGATTTTGAATATTTTTTTTTCAATTTTAGCCAACTTTTTAGAAAATTGCCCCTCCCGGCTAAATGGGGGGAATAGACCCCCCCTCCCATACAATTTTTTTCTTCTCTTGACCAGACCTACACGCTCTAGCTTTTTGGCACACTGCTCGCGGCGCACCCTGTATATAAGAAAGAAGTCGGTTATAGTTATCCGAAATCAATACTTGATTTAATATCTGAGAAGAGAAAATTAAGGAAAAAATGGTAACAAACAAGATACCCGCTGTACAAGACACAGTTAAATAAGCTTACAGAAATAATTCGCTCCAAATTAAATGAGCATAAAAATAAAGCTGTTAGCCAAAAATTATGCCAACTAACTGCCGACAAATCGACCGGATACTCATTGTGGAAAATAACTAAATATCTTAAACGTCCTATTCAATACAACCCACCAATTAAAATAAATAGTTCATGGGCAAAAAGCAACCATGAGAAAGCAGAAGCATTCGCCGAGCATCTGGCCAATGCATTTAAACCAAATGAGGGACAACAACAAGAAATGATATGACCGACAGTCGAGCAACAATCCGTGGAAATTCCTTCAGTCACACCATTGGAGGTAGAAAATATTATACATAAAGACCTTAAGAGGAAAAAGTCACCTGGCTATGATCTTATTACTGCTGAGCTATTACAACACCTACAACAAGTTATGGTAGATACAATAACCAAAGCGCGAAAATGTCAACACAAGGTGAAGGTTGCGGCAATGAAAATGCACTTACAGCCAATTTAGGTTACCATAAATCAAATGTATACTGTTGTCATATCCGTGTAAAATGTTATATAGACTGAACGCACTCCCCCTAGCTAAACTAATTAGTACGTATTTGTAAATGTTAACCCTCTGATGCATGACTTTTTTTTTTCAAAATAAAAAATATTTCTGGAAAGGAAATCGCTCAAAAAACAAAGTTTGTTTTGGAAAAATTCACACAATTGAGATTTAGTATTAAAAAAACCGAAAAAACGTAGTGATTCATATATGCATCACCATGCATTAAGAACATCTTTTCTCAAATAAACACTTTGGATCAGGAATTCTTTTTGTTTTCATAAATAAGTAGAAGTAAGACAAAATTGAGTATTAAGTAACTTAAAAATTAAATAAATTAAATACTTACTTATCAGGCCAGCGATCCATGGAGGATCTGAGCCTGAGCTATAGCTGCCTTCCATCCTTGACAGTCCCGGGCACGCTGCTTCCAGTTGTCAAGAGCAAGATGTATTACATCCGCGATTACTTGGTCTTTATACCGGAGGTTCGGTCTTCCTCTTCTTCTCGAACCAGGAGGCTCGGAGTCGAAGACCCTCTTAGCTGGAGCGTTGATGTCCATGCGCTCGATGTAGCCGAGCCAGTGTAGTCGACGGATCCTTGCCTTCCGGACTACATCCACATCTTGGTACAGCTCGTAGAGTTCGCGGTTGTGTCTTCTTCTCCATTCACCTTTCTCACAGACAGGACCAAATATTCGGCGCAGAATTTTTCTTTCGAAAGAACCCAAGATCAGCTCCGCTGTCCTGCTTATCGTTCAGCTTTCGGCTCCGTACAGCAAGACTGGCAGAATGAACGTTTTGCAAAGCATGACTTTGGTCTTTCGAGTGAGGAGTCTTGACCCCAGTTGTTTGGACAAGCCGAAGTAGCAACGGTTGCCAAGGGCGATTCTATGCCGGATCTCCACTGTGGTGTCATTTGTGGAATTTACGTTTGCCCCGAGGTAGACAAACTCCTTACCTACCTCGAAATTGTAGCTGTCAATCGTTATGTGGTGAGCGACGGATCGGTTTTTGCTTGACAGCATGTATTTCGTTTTGTCCTCATTGATCTTAAGACCAACTCGTTTCGCCTGTTCTTCAATCGCCGTGAATGCTTCCACAATGCCACGGCGAGAACACGCGATGATGTCGATATCATCCGCGTATCCTAGCAGCTGGATGGACTTGTAAAAGATAGTGCCTTCCCTGTTGACGCCTGCCCGTCGCACTATCTGCTCCAGCACCAGGTTGAAGAAGTCACATGACAGCGCATCTCCTTGCCGAAATCCGGTGCATGTTGCGAATGGTTCCGAGGTCCTAGAACCGAGTTGCACGGTGCATCGCGTGTTTTTTAGCGTGGCGCGACACAACTGGATCAGTTTTCACAGGATCCCGAATTCGGCCATCACCCCAAACAGTGCTTCACGATGAATGCTGTCGTATGCGGCTTTGAAATCGATGAAAAGATGGTGTGTATCGATTCGAAACTCGTTGGTCTTTTCCAGGATTTGTCGAAGTGTGAAAATTTGGTCTATAGTTGATTTGCCGGGCCGGAAGCCGCACTGGTAGCTGCCGATTAGTGCGGCGCAAAACGGTTTTAGACGTTCACACAATACGCTGGACAGGATCTTGTATGCGACATTGAGCAGGGATATACCTCTATAGTTCTTGCAAGAGGTAGGATCGCCTTTTTTGTGGATGGGGCATATAAATTAAATAGATTCAGAAAATAAGGAAGTAATTCATTATCAAAGAAAGAACAAACTCCATGCAAAATAAATAGAAGAAAAAGATAAGTACAAGTTGAAATAAATAAAATAAATGTTACACTAAAAGCTTGGATCTCAAAGTATTTCAAATTAAAAATTTAAATTAATATCTTTAAGAGAAAATTACTATAACATGGTGATTCATATATGAATCACTAATGCATGGTGATTCATATATGAATCACTACTAAAAATCAGTATCACACAGATACATCATTCTCAATCTATAAACAATAAAAGTAAATCAACAGACAAGAACCCAAAGAATATGAAAATATTTTTTCAACTCGCTTTTTTAAATAAATTATTACTTTTTTTGCTCCCAAAAGAATATGTTTTTCACTTATTCACACCACATGCGCCACGCACTAAACTTATCACAAAATTAAAAGGAATGTGTGTTCTCGGAATCTGTAAATAACCATACTTGGAAGAGGAAAGTTCAATGAATCATAGACAGAATACCGTTTTTCATTCTGGCTAATAGTTCAAAAGAAATCGTTAAAAAAATGTAACGATTCATATATGAATCACCATGCATCAGAGGGTTAAATCAATGGAGTGAGTCCAATAAAGTGTGCACATATGGTTGTGTTTTTTATATTAACTGTAATAATAATAATGTTATTGGTAAAAGTAAGGAAATAGTGTGGATTCTAGATATTTATGGTTTTGAAAGAAAGATGGTAATATTTTGAAAGCCACAAAAATTGATAAAATAAAAGCTGTTTTTAAAAAATATGTTTATGATAATCTTCACATTAATATTACAGTTGCTACTTTTCACCCTCATTTATGTATGTATTTAAATCTCCTAACTTGTTCACTCTTTGCTTAAATACTATTAAAATAATTTGCTAATTTCTGTAATATAATCATTCCACTTATATATATATATATACTTTTTTCTTATCTTTTTAATTTACCCCATATCTCATCTCATTAAACACATATTTGGTTATAATATTGTTACGAATTTATTCTATCCCCACACCAAATAGGGTTCGCACCACTGGATTGCGATAAACTACAATTGTCCTTCTTATCCGAATAAACACACACACACACACACACTTTTATTTCTTTCACCACAGATCAATTATCTGTGTAGCTTCACCACTTTTATTTATTATCCAATACAGTCCACTTTAAACTTTATTACACAAACAAAACCTTTATTGAGAGCTTTTATTTTCGCACTGTTTGATCACACCGACTTGTCACACGCTGTTTTATACCACAAACTGAATGAATGTCAAGGGGAAGTGTTCGCGCTTATATAGCTCTCGGTCCACCGTCTCGAACGTTCGCCGTTGGAAGTTCCCCTTCGGAAATCTCTAGAACGCTCTGACAATTCCATTGGAAGTTGACATCATTCCAATTCCCCGCTTCCAGAGAGTTTTCGAACTTCGACAGCGAAATTCGAACTTAACGGTCCGCTTGCATCTCCGCAACAATATTAAATAGAAGGATCATTCGCCTCTAGTCCCTTATGAGCTACAGAGTGATGCCACTTTCCTTTTCTTGAATAATGTAACTATGTCTATTCTGTTATCAAATACCATGTACTATTTTATGTATTTAAGTAAATGAATTTAAATAAACAAAAAAATCCAAAATAACGGTCAATAATGTTTATTTTGTAAAGAATATGAAAAAGAGTTTAATTAGTTATGCCAAATTAACCGAAAATCACAAAATGATTTCTAGATATAATAGCTCAAGGGCTTTTAATGGAAATGGAAATTTATTTGCAACAGCTAAGAGAGAAAGTAATTTATATTTTATGAAAATAATTATTAAAGAAGCGAGAAATAAAGAAATAACTGCTAATGTTGTAAAAAATAATCAAATATCAGAAAAAGAATAGTGGCACAGAATATTAGGGCATGTGAATTTTCAATACCTAAATAAATTATGTAAACATGAATTACTGGTGGGTTTGCCTAAAGATGTAGGCAATGAATATACTAAGTGCGCCACTTGTATTGAAAGTAAGATGACAAATTTACCGTTTAAAAACAATAGAACCAAGGCGCCAAAAGTATTAGAAATAATTCATACGGATCTGAACGGGCCGCATCAAACTACAGGGTATTGTGGTGAAAAATATTTTCTAACGTTTATTGATGAATACATATAGCAAATGTGCGAAAGTTTATTGTATGAAATCTAAATCTGACACTTATAAATATTGTTGCGGAGACACAAACCGACGGTTAAGTTCGAATTTCGCTGTCGAAGTTCGAAAGCTCTCTTGAAGCGGGGATTGGAATGATGTCAACTGGCGTAATGCTAATTGTCAGAGCATTCTAGAGATTTCCGAAGAGGAACTTCCGACGGCGAACATTCGAGAAGGTAGACCGAGAGCTATATAAGCGCGAACACTCGCCCTCGGCATACATTCAGTTTGTGGTATTGAACAGCGTGTGACAAGTCAGTGTGATCAAACAGTGTGAAAATAAAAGCTCTCAATAAAGGTTTGTTTGTGTAATAAAATTTAAAGTGGATGGTATTGGATAATAAAGAATAGTGGTGAAGCTGTACAGCTAATTGATCTGTGGTGAAATAAAGAAAAGTGTGTGTGTTTTTATTCGGATAAAAAGGACAATTGTAGCTTATCGCAATCCAGTGGTGCGAACCCTATTTGGTGTGGGTTGAATATTTCGTAACATTTGGTGTCAGAAGTGGGATTGCGAGTAAACGAGGAAACGTTTATTCAAATTGTGTATTGAACTATTAAAAGTGAATTATTAACAGAGTGAGAAAATGGTGAAATTGGAAAAGTTGAACATCGAACAACTGAAAAGAGAGCTGGATGCTCGAGAACTATCCACAGTGGGAAGCAAAGCCAACCTGGTGGAGAGACTGCGATCGGCGTTGGAGGAAGAAGGTGTCGACTGGGAGAATCACGAGTTCGGGGTGGAGAAACCGTCGACATCCAGTGAACCAGCATTCGATATGCAGCACATTCTCGCGGCCCTTAATGCTATGAGTAAAAGGTTGGAGGAAAATTCCACTTCTCTGAGTCAGAAACTGGAGGAAAATTCCACTTCTCTGAACCAGAAACTGAGCTGGAGGAAAATTCCGTTGCCGTAAGTAGAAAGTTGGAGGAAAATTCAACTTCCCTGGGCCAGAAGCTGGAGACGTTAGAAGGGATGCTAGAGAACAATCGAGAGAGCCTAAGAAACATCCAGCAGACAGTCAACGATCGATTCCAGGACGTCGAAGAGAGAATCGAGACACTAGAATCGAGGTTCGACAAGAAGGTTCTAGATCTCGAGAATATTCAAGAAAAGAGAATCGAGACACTGGAGTCGAGGTTCGACAAGAAGGTTCTAGATCTTGAAAATACCAGGAAAAGAGAATCGAGACGCTGGACAAGAAGGTTCTGGAAATCGAGAAAACTTTCCAGAACGTTCAGCATCAAGGAAACGTCGTACCGGCTGCAGCATCGAAATTCACAGCTCCCAACTTTGACGGCACTAGCGCATTTAACATCTTTAAGCTCCAATTTGAGACAACGGCGGAACGGAATCAATGGGGAGAAGAAGACCGTGTGGCCGCTCTAGTAATTTCGCTTAAAGGCGAAGCAGCTGATGTATTACAGACCATTCCGGAGACCCAGAGGAGGAACTATACAGCCATATGGGATGTTTAGTCAAATAACCCTTAATGATCTTTATAATATCTGTAAAAAAATCAAAAACAAGACGGACCATACAAACCTAAATATTAAGATCAAATTAGACTGTTTTGATGTCATTGGCCCAATTATAGTTAATATTATCAATAGATCTTTAAGTAGCGGCGAATTTCCTCTTAATTTAAAAGAAACAACGGTATTTCCAATACCTAAAGAAAATAACACAACTAACTGTGAAACAACGGTAGTTCCAATACCTAAAGAAAATAACACAACTAACTGTGAAAAATTTAGACCAATAAACATGTTGCCTATCGTCGAAAAAGTTATTGAAAAAACTACGTATGACCAATTTTTTTAAATTTATAGTGAATAATACCATTATTGCGGAAAACCAGTCTGGTTTCCGACCTGGTCACTCTTGTGAAACATCACTTAATTGGCTTATTATGAACTTTAAAGAACAAAGACACGAGGGTAATAAAATAATAGCAATTTTTTTGGACTTCCAAAGAGCATTCGAAACTATCGACCGCGGAATTCTGTTAAAAAAACTATCAAGATACGGTGTGAAAGAGGTGGAACACGAGTGGTTTAAATCGTATCTAAATGACAGAACTCAACGAACAAAGGTAGGTAGCGCTCTTTCAACAAGGGCACTGACGACTTTTGGAGTACCCCAAGGTACCATATTTGGGCCCCTCCTGTTTCTACTGTATATTAATGAAATCACTAAAGTACCCAAATATAGCAAGATCTCATTATTTGCAGACGATGCCTTACTATTCGTGTGTGGTAAAGACTTAAATGTGCTTAAGGAAAACCTTGATTTTGACCTAAATAATCTGTGTAAATGGCTGGAAATGAACAAACTAAAACTAAATGTCAAGAAAACTAAATGTATGGTGTTTAACAGTGAATATAATGTACATTTAAATGTTAACGGAGAATTAATTGAACAAGTTAGCGAATTGAAGTATCTGGGTATAATATTAGATAATGAGCTCAAGTTTAAAAACCATTTCACCTACGTTATCAAAAAAATCGCCAAAAAAATCGGTTTTCTAAGTCGAATACGTAAAAATATTACTACGATGTGTGCAATTGATATCTAAAACACAATAATAAAAGCCCATTTCGAGTATTGCTCCACAATCCTCTTTATGGGAAATATGGAGACTATAAGACGGCTGCAGTTATTACAAAATAAAGCTATGCGAATAATCCTCAAGTGCAATACACATACACCGATTCAAATGATGTTGTCCTGCCTACAATGGATGAGCATTAAACAGCGAATACAATTCAATGCAATAGTATTTGTTTATAAGATGAAGAACAACTTATTGCCAAACTACCTGACAACGAATCTACAATTTATCCAAGAAGTGCAGCCCTATAATTTAAGGTCAAATTCAAATTTTCGTTTACCCCTTTATAGAGATGAAAGGACAAAAAATATGTTAATGTATAAGGGATTACAAATGTTTAAAAAGCTTCCCAATGAAATAAAAAATCAGAATGTCCCTAGAATTTTCAAAAAATTACTGGTTGATCACATTAAAACTAAAATTTGAATTGATGAATGTAATTAATGTAAACTATTTAATGTAATTATCGTTTAAGTATTTATTGTAATCATTGTTAACTTATTTATTTTGATGTATTCAAATAGTTATATACATATATAGTAAATATACTCTACTACTACTACTACTACTACTACTACTCTCCATCGAAGATACGGCAGTGAGGACATGCAAGAAATGCACAAGCTGGAGCTTAAAGGGCGCAAACAGCGTGGAAACGAGACCATCCAACAGTATGCTGCCGACATCGAGAGGCTATCCCATCTTGCCTACGCGGATGTTCCAGTTGATGTGGTGGAGAAACTGAAAACGGATTCTTTCATCCAAGGGCTAAGAGACCCCGATACGCAACGAAGTCTGATCCTCCTGCCGAAGACATCTTTCAATGAGACAGTTGACAGCGCTCCCGCATGTGAAACATCGTTCTTGATATGCCGACCTTCCATCAAACTACGGCGCATATCTCAAGAGCAGGATAGTTCCAGAACAACAACAGCGAGTAGAAGTGGTTCATTCCCGGGTAGATGCTACATCTGCGACTAGCAGGGGCACATTGCGAGAAACTGCCGTCTGTGGAGAAAGCGTCCCTCGAGCAAATCGCGGCGTAGTTCCAGAGCAACGACAGTGAGCAGAAGTCGCTCGTTCCCAGGTAGATGCTACATCTGCAACCAGCAGGGGCACATGGCGAGAAGTTGCCGTCTGGGAAGAAGGCGTCCGAGGTCGGATTCGCCAAAAGGAGATCAAGCAAGAGCACGCGAATACCGGAAGGGAAGCAGCCATAGAAATGCGGATGCATTAACGAGCCGACCTCGCGGCGTTGAATGCAAGCATTGTTCACGCGCGGAAACCAAAGAAGAGGTCACCGATATCCGTCGTTTCCATGTGCTCCCAGAAGATGCCTGGACTGCCGAGAAGGTCGGAAGAAAGCAGCGAGAAGATGCCGATCTGGCAGTCATCATCGACTACCAAGGACGAGGTTTTCGACGAAGTTGGCAGCAAATATCCAGTGAAAGCCCAATCGTGAAAGCTTACTGGGCTCAATGGCAGAGTTTGAAGCTGAAGAACGGTTGCCTCTACCGCAGTTGGGAAAGTGAGGACGGGAACATTGTAAACGATCTGCTGGTAATTCCAAAGGGACAAATCGACGAGGTCATCCGAGAATACCACGAGGGACCAAGTGGGGGTCATCTTGGTGTTAACAAGACAGTAGAAAAGATTAAGAGACGTTTCTACTGGGTAGGATGCCATGAGTCGGTCACACATTTCATTCGCAAGTGTGAACAGTGTGCGAAGGCAAAGGGTCCAGTTAGGAAAACTCGAGGAAATATGTAGCAGTACAATGTTGGAGCACCGTTCGAACGTATCGCCATGGACATCGCAGGCCCATTCCCAACGAGCAACGCTGGGAACAAATACGTGCTGGTGGTGATCGATTACTTCAGCAAGTGGCCTGAGGTGTTTTGCATCCCGAATCAGGAAGCCAAAACTATTTCGGATGCATTCGTGGAAAACTGGGTTGCGCATTAGGGAGTACCGCTGGAACTGCATTCAGACCAAGAAAGGAACTTCGAGTCGTCGATGTTCAAAGAACTCTGTGACGTGCTAGGCATCAGAAAGACACGGACAGCACCATTACACCCACAATCTGATGGCATGGTCGAAAGGTTCAACCGGACGATGGAAGAATATTTGAGAAAGGCCATCGTTGGGGATAAGAAGGATTGGGATGAACATCTTCCCCTTTTCTTAATGGCATACCGTTCGGCACAGCACAATTCAACGGCAACAACACCAGCTGAAGCAATTTTTGGAACTGATCTTCGACTTCCATCGGACTTGAAGTTCGGCGTGGTACTATCGACAACTAGCGGCAGGGAGGACTTCGTAACCGAAAAGAAGGAACAGCTGAACTCCATCCATCAGTTCATCCGGGAGCGACTGAATTTGGTCAGCGATAAGATGAAGGTGAGATACGACTTAAGGGCGAACTCTTCTGGATTCGAGACAGGACAATTGGTATTGCTGTACAACCCACAACGAAAAAAAGGCTTGTGCCCCAAATTGCAATCAGCCGGGGCCATATAAGGTCATCAAGAAACTTAACGACGTGGTGTACCGAATACAGCAGACGGGAAACAAACGGGCGAAGTATAAGATTGTCCACGTAGAGAGGTTAGCGCCATATTACGGAGAAGGATCCAATCGCTTGTTCGAGGACGAAAAAGTTCAGGAGGAGGGCAGTGTTGCGGAGACACAAACCGATGGTTAAGTTCGAATTTCACTGTAGAAGTTCGAAAGCTCTCTTGAAGTGGGGATTGGAATGATGTCAACTGTCAACGGCGTAATGCTAATTGTCAGAGCATTCTAGAGATTTCCGAAGGGGAACTTCCGACGGCGAACATTCGAGAAGGTAGACCGAGAGCTATAAAAGCGCGAACACTCGCCCTCGGCATACATTCAGTTTGTGGTATTGATCAGCGTGTGACAAGTCAGTGTGATCAAACAGTGTGAAAATAAAAGGTCTCAATAAAGGTTTGTTTGTGTAATAATGTTTAAAGTGGATAGTATAGGATAATAAATAAAAGTGGTGAAGCTGCACAGATAATTGATCTGTGGTGAAATAAACAAAAGTGTGCGCGTTTTAATTCGGATAAAAAGGACAATTGTAGTTTATCGCAGTCCAGTGGTGCGAACCCTAATTGGTGTGAGTTGAATATTTCGTAACAATATTTTGTGGAGTAGGTTAATTTAGTAGAAAATATTGTTGGCGAGAAAATAAAAGTATTGCGGCGTGATAACGGAAGGGAATATTTGAATCGTAATACTTTTGAATTCGCTAGGAATAAAGGTATCAAAATAAACCCATGGCCCCCGTGTGTACATGAATTAAACGGAACTGCTGAACGTTATAATAGTTCAATAATGGATACCGCGACATGTTTACTAAAGGAAGCTAATATAAACAGAATATTTTGGCCTGAAGTAATAATGGCTTCAGCCTATTTGAAGAATAGAACCATAACTAATACGTATGAGTATAAAACTCCTTTTAAAATAATGTTTAATAAAAAACCGAGTGTAGAGCACATCTAAAATTATACGGAAATAAAGTTTTTGTAAGAACACCCTAACTGTTAAGGGGAAGTAAGTGGGACGATAAATCGAAATTAGGAATTTTAGTAGGTTACAATGAGAATTGCTATAGGATTTTGATAAATAATAAAATTGTAAATGCTCGACATGTTGATATAATGGAAGAAAGTATGAAACTAATATGTTTAGATGAAAATAAAGACAGAGTAAATAGGATAGAAAGTAATGAAAAAAGTGACGTAGAAACTGAAGATAATAAAGGGATAAGTAATGAAAAAAATGTATGTAATAAGAATGAGAGTCATGAAAATAATAAACAATTAGAAGTCAGGCGATCGAAAAGAAAGAAAAGTCCCATCGTACGATACATATTCATATATGTAAATTATTGTGACGCTGATGTTCCCATAAATTTTGATGAAGCAATTAACAGTAAAGAATCGGATATGAAAGTTTATTTGATAATCAAACATGGCTGTTAGTTGATAAACCAAAAAATAGAGATGTTATTGATGTAAAATGGGTATACAAAAAAACGGATGAGAATATCTATAAAGCTATATTAGTTGTACGCGGATTTCAGCAAAAAGAACATATGGATAATGTTTATACCCCGGTGGTAAAAATGCAAACACTAAAATTATTACTGTCATATTGTTGCCGGAATGAATTCGAAGTAGAGCAAATCGACGTCGAAACGGCATTCCTTAACAATAAAGTAATTTCCGAAGTATATATAAAACAGCCTGAGGGTTATGAACAGGGAAATAAAAAAGCTTGTAAACTGATAATATCATTATATGGCTTAAGAGAAAGCCCAAGATCATAGTACAATTGTTTTAATGAGTTTATAATAAAATTAGGTTTTGTAAGAAGTAATTATGACTATTGTTTGTACGTAAAGCGAATTGAAAATCAAATGACATATATTCTTTTGTTTGTTGATGATCATCAACACATTCGTAAAGTTGTAGTTGTCCAATGTTTGTGAGTAAATAAGTTATAGAATGTGCGTAAATATTTCGTAAGAAGAAGCCACCCATTCGTAGACATAAAATGTTAATAAGTATAATTACTTATAAAAAACAGAAAACCCAACCGCTTAAAAAAAAAAAATTTAAGGCGATAATTTCACATAGAGTTAGAGAGTTAGAGAGGGTACGGGGGGGTGGGACAAAGTCGCCTGATCACTGCGGCCACGAGTGGGCCTATTGTGATGTCCCCCACTTACAGTTCACTCAAGAATCCTGAGCTTGTGATGAAACTTAGTATGCTTTTGAGTGAGCTAGCAGCGATTTCTTCTGCTTCAAGATAATACTTGCCTAAGTGACGATGACGTGTACTGACAAGGCAGTTACAGTGGCATAGTATGTGCTCTGCTGTTTCTTCGTCTTCATTACACATTCTGCTAGTGTCATCTCGTATGATGCCCATCGTCTTGAGATGTTTGTTGACTGGGCATTGTCCAGTAAGGAAACCTGTGATTGAGCGAATCTGACTCCTCGAGAGCATGAGGAGTTGTTTCGTTCTGTTGAGAGATGTAGTTGGGAGGAACAACTTGGCTTGTCTGCTACCTTTCGTTTGTAACCAGTAGTGATCCGTCGTGTTCCTTAACCAATTGTTTATGCAGCATTTGGTGGTGCTGATGGGTATGCCGCAGAAAGGCCGTGGCATCATGAATGGTGATGCGGAGCCTTTCCTAGCTAGTAGGTCCGCCTTTTCGTTGCCTGAATGGCCGCTGTGTCCAGGTATCCAAATGAGATGAACTCTGTTTGTGCTGGCCAGCTGGTGAAGTAAAAGAAGGCAGTCCCATACCAGTTTGGAGTTGACTTCATAGCTCTTTAGGGCTAGAAGTGCAGCCTTGCTGTCAGAGAGAATGTAAATGTTTTTGTTAAGTATGTTTCTGTTTAGATTTTCTCTGAGGCAGAGTTCTATAGCAAATATCTCTGCTTGAAAAACGGAGTTATATCTGTCCATGCTTACGTAGATGGATTTGCTAGTATTTGCTCCGTAAACTCCAGCCCCAACGCCTTCGTTCGTTTTGGAGCCATCTGTGTACCACACGTGGGATCCACGATTGAAGGGGGGTCTATCCTGTTCCCAGTTTTGTCGGTTGGGGAATGTGACCTTGTAGTTTTGGCTGAAGTTGTATCTGGGGAGACAGTTATCTGAGAGAGATATCATTAGGATTTCATGCCTGTTTATCTCCGTAAGGATATCAGGGTGAAAGAGCCTACGGTTAGAGTCATCCTCCACGATCAATCTATGGGCGAAGACCATTGCCTCTTTCCTCAGTTGGAGGTGAAGAGGTGGCAGGTCTGTGATGACTTCTAGTGCTGCTGTGGGGGTTGTTCTCATGGCCCCGGTGATACAGATGCAAGCTAGTCTTTGCAATTTGTTGAGCTTGGCTTGCACTGTTGCTTGTTTTGTTTTGTGCCACCAGACGGGCGCAGCATATGTGAGGATTGGTCTGGTGATTGCTGTGTATAGCCAGCGGGTCATTTTGGGGTTTGTGCCCCAGTTTTTGCCAGTGAGGCTTTTGCTGGTCCATAAAGAGATCCTGGCTTTCTCAATGGTTTTTGTAATGTGAGAGTTCCAACTGAGCTTTTCGTCTAGAGTTATCCCTAGATATTTGACTTCTTTTGAGAACTCTATCCCTTCACCAAAGAGGGTAGGTTTGGTGAGTTTGTGCCTATCCCTCCTTTTGGTGAAGGCGACTATAGTGCTTTTCCTAGGGTTGACCTTTAGTGCAACCTTTGTGCACCAGTTTGCAACAAGATTTAGTGCCCGTTGGAGGAGTTCCGAAACCGTGTTTTCGAATTTGCCTCTAACCAGGATCACTATGTCGTCGGCGTAGCCTTGGACATAGAAACCATTGTTGCTGAGTATGTTAATCAGTTCATTTACCACGATGGACCACAAGAGAGGTGAGAGAACCCCACCTTGAGGGCATCCTTTCGCGGCATTAACACTGATTTTATCATTGCCTAGTGAGGTGTTTATTTTCCTATTGCTAAGCATGTGTTGGATCCAATTGCATGTGGTGTTATCCACCCCTGTGCTGAGGATGCAACGTTTTATTTGGGTGTAGTCGGTGTTGTCGAAAGCACCCTCAATATCGAGAAAGCAACCTATCGCAATTTCTTTGTCGCTCAGGGATTTGTTGATCCGGGCTGTTAGCTCCTGAAGAGCATGCGTGGTCGATTTCCCAGGCTGGTAGGCATATTGGTTTTTGTGAAGTGGTGATCTTTTCAGGGCACCGTTCCTGATATGCCTATCCAGAATTTTTTCCATTGTTTTTAGGAAAAAAGAGGTAAGGCTTATCGGTCTGTAGGACTTAGGCAGTTCTGTGGGTCTACGGCCTACTTTGGGAATGAATTTTACTTTTACCTCTGTCCAGCATTCGTGGTATGTATCCCATGCATAGCTGGTTCTAAAGATGTTGATAAGCATGGGGCTAATTATCGCACTTCCTTTCTGAAGGAGGGCTGGGAAGATGCCATCCTCCCCCGGGGATTTGTACGGGTCAAAAGAGTTAATGCCCCATTTTGTGCTTCCCTTGTGGAAAATTTTTTGTGCTCTCTTCCATACCTCCCTGTTGGGTCTAGTTGCCCTGATCTGCGGAGGTATGTTAGAGAGATTAGAGGGAATGATTTTGGAGTCTGGGAAGTGCGTACTGGCTAGAATTTTCAGTACTTCTGTACCATTCTCCGCGTAAGTGCCATCTGCTCTCCTCAACAGTCCAATTTGGTTAGTGTGCTCTTTGGCGAGAACTCTGTGGATGCGAGCGCTGCTCTGTATGTCTGATAGACTACTGCAGAACTTTTTCCATGAGTCTCTTTTGGCTCTTCTAATCTCTTGGTTGTAGTTGGTGAGTGAGGCACGGTACTGTGTCCAGTCACCAGTCCGTTTAGCTCTGTTGAACAGTTTTCTGGTCAGTGCTCTTAGCTTGGCCAGATTGCTGTTCCACCACGGAGTGGTACGATTGCCTGAATTAACTTTCTCTGGGCAAGCGTTGTGAAAAGCAGATAAGATGGTAGCATTGAGGCTGTCACAGCTGAGTTCGAGGCTGTCTATGTCTCTGATGCTATTGGGACAGTTTCCGATCGATTGTGCGATTTCCAGGCTATATGTGTCCCAGTCTGTCGCTCTCGGTTGTCTGTATGTTCTGGTAATTCTATCTCCTGCTTTTATGTCAAAACAGATCTGTCGATGATCTGACATCGATGTTTCTGTTGAGACATGCCAGTTTTGGATAGAGTTGCCTATGAACGGTGTGGTTAGGGTGAGGTCTAATACCTCTTCCCTAATTCTATTCATAAAGGTGGGACTATTTCCGCGGTTTATGATATTGAGGTTATTCTTGCAAATAAATTCCAACAAGTACTCACCTCTTTTGTTAATGCCCGAGCTTCCCCATGCTGTGTGGTGGGCGTTTGCGTCACAGCATATGATGATCTGTGAGCCTCTTCTTCCACAGTAGTCTAAGAGATTCTGCAGTGGTGTAAAGCTGAGATCGGTGGAGTCGCCCGGTAGGTAGGCTGAGCAACCTTCCGCAGTGGATAGCTGAATAATGGCAGCTGCCAGGTCCTTATTCGTATATTCTGAAATGGGAATGGCTTTAATGGTGTTATTAATCATTATGCAAGCCCTAGGTCGTCCATCATTTGTGGAGTCGTAGAGCAGCCCACCTGATATTCCTTTGATCTGGTCTTTGACCGTATAGGGTTCCTGGATAAAGGCTATATCAAAGTGCTCCTTATTAAATCTATGGCTCAGTACCGCAGACGCGGCCTTTGCATGCTGTAGATTTATTTGGATGCACTTTAATCCCGACATGGTGGATTAAGCGAGATACTGGCAGGGCCGCCAGTGTTAGTGACTGGTACAACCATAGGGCTGACCCCTGAAGTCCTGGTTGCCCGAGTAGTTTCTTCAGGCAGCCTTGACGTTTGGGGTACTTTCGTTGCCTCTGTGGTTGGTTCACTATCACCAGATGCAGTAGTCGTTGCTCTCTGGCTTGGCTTATGCACGCCGAGTTCCTCACTTTCTTTCCTGGGCATGGTCAGTGTACTTTGGGCATCGCACTTCGGATGGGCTTGTGCCCTGTCCTTGGTTTTGTTGTCCGCAGTTATCTTTGCCTGCTTGGGAATTCCCTTGATCCTGATTAGGATCTGGGAGAAGTTGAGGAACAGTTTAAACCTTTGCTTCACGATGGCGTCTTTGGATGTCTCATCAATGGCAAAGGTTACTTGGTCCCCACCGCTTTTTTCCTTGGCGATCCTGAGGACTCTCCATCCTTTAGTGCTAATGTTCGCATTTTGCTTCATTATGCGCATAAGGAAGGTGTCCTTGGTTAGGTAATCGGCTTCGGGGACGAAAGTTACGCAGGTGTATAACTTGGGGATGTCATTGCCCTGAGTTGCACACAGATCTGCGTTTTTCCATGGCTTAATCTTCTTTATCGACGACATGAGCCAATTTTTGGTCTCTGTGTCGTGACAGGTGATAGATAGCCATCCGTTTCTGGCTGAGGTGGCCTCGAATCTGAGGGCAGGACAGTTCTTATCTGCCTTGTCCATTTCCTTTAGCAGGCTCTTCCTCACTAACTTTATTTGTTGATCACTTAGGGTCTCTTGCGGGTGTAGCGAGTGCATGATAGCGACTTTGCACCGAGCAATAGCATCCCGATAGGATGGCTCGGGTGCTTCCGTACGCTCTCGTGCACCTCCACTAGTTCCTTTAGTGGGTTTAGTTTTGGCTTCACCAGCGGATCCAGGGCGATCATTTCGTTTACCGGCACATGAGCTACTTGGTGTCTCTGTGTGCGGTCGACTCTTCTTCGAAGTGTTCTCCACAAGGGAGTTGTCGTTTGATCGGTTGCGTTTGGGATTTGGCAAGTCTAGGTTTTTGTTAGCTTCCCTTTCCGCAAGCACGAGAGCATATCTTGCTTTTTCTTTTCGCCTCGCCTCTTCGGGCTCTATTCCCTCCCGGATTAGTGCGGCGATTCGTCGCCTTTGGGCCCCGGTGAAATAGTCATATTTCTGCCGAGGTTTTTTGGCGTCGCTGACCACTGCAACCTCAGTGCTTGGACCATTTGGTGCCTGAGCAGTTTGATTGTCCGTCTTATTAGGCAGGAGCGTGGTAGCAGGATTTGGAGATGGTTCTATATCTTCTGTCTCCATTTTGTGTACTGGTGAGCGGAGGAGGTATTCTTCCTCCGACTCCGTTAGTGTTCTGTTTTCTGTTGTGTTTTGTTTTTGTTTTTGTTGTTTGTGCATAGATTGGACCCACGAGTATGGCGAGAATTGTTGGTCAACATCTACAGAGCTCCCATGTAGATGCAAGGCTAATTACTATGTGAGGGCGCCTGGTATCACATAGGGATCGTACGTTAGCGATGCACATTTGCACCATTCAGTCCTCGGCACGTATTCCAAACCACCTTGACTTGGGAATGTAATTGCTCTTGGTCCGCGGGGGTACAATGACCCCTACCACATTACGTGGCCTTCCCCTATCCGCCACCTGGGGACGCGCCGGGTCGCCTGAGAAGCTCGAGTTTACCCGGTAATTTCACATATGTAAACCTTCTTTTTTTAGATAGAATGCACTTCGAATTGCCAACAACATTAATCTGATTAGCGCGATTGGCTTCTGAAATAGTTTTCTATCTTATGAAGAAGTCATGTAGAAATAAAGAAGCTCCATTGACGAGTATACGCTGTGGAATATGAGAGTAAAGTGAAAAGTTACCGGCTGGACAATAAAATACTGCGATTTTCAGTTAACAAAATTATGTTTCGTTTCTACATAATCTCCCTTGACTTCAACGCATTTATCCTAGTGTTTCTCCAACATCAATATTCTTTCCGGACTTGAGAGTCTGGAAAGCTGTGGAAGTATTTATCTTCGGCTGTCTAACTTCTTTATTCCTTGTTTGGGTAGAGGTGAAAGTCTGAGGTACTAAGTTCAACTTGCCAGGGCTTTCGTATCCCTAATTCTTCGTGTAAAATGTTTTGCATCCTTTTTTTCATAACCCACTTTCCTTCGTCCATCGTCCAACATAATATCATGCAGTTTTTCGATCGTTTTCGGCTCGGCTGCTGTTTTCGGCGTCTTTCACGCGGGTCATCTTCCAAAGATATGCGACTACGTTTAAGTTCAGCTGCCCACATTTTAAAGAGTTCTCGTAAGATTTTGTCAACTTCGGACGAATTCCCATCCAAAACGAAAAATTTAATGACCGCACGATATACAAGTTGAAGTATAATGCTGGTGCACATGGTGCACTGCACTGCTTGCCTTGCGTCATTTCATGACTCAAATATTTAGAGAAATATTTTAGTTAATTATAAGTAGTAAAGCTAATGCCACGGAGGCTAACGACACCTTTCGAAAGTCTTACTGCCAACAAGCAATTGTCTATTTCCTCTCTCTACTGATACTTGCCTCATTACTTAACTATATACGACTGAAAATGCGTAGATATATTCAGTAGAAATTGGACAATTTATATAATATCATTACGCTTTGCACTGTGCAGATTTTATCTTTTGTGGGGGTGTATTTTTTTTTATTTATTTATTTATTCGCAATTTTTTACTATTATAATTATTACAATATGAAGAATAAGTAGTAACAATGGTATTTAGAATTCGAATAGTGTTTAATGCCACATCAAAAGAATTTCATATAAAATCTTTAACAAAAATTTTAGATGGAGGTAAAATATCTAATATAAACTAATTCATATAAAAGCAGTAATGGAGGTACAAAAAGGAAATATGAAAATAACGTTCAGATATGAGCATTATGTAACATTAATTTGCGATGAACAACAAAACTTCAATTTGATTGTGATCAAAACTTAAAAGTAAATTTTTGACTTTGTTCAGGAAGTATGTTCGTGTTCTAGCTACGCGAATCGCAGGAGGAAGGCGATTAAATAGTTTGCAGCTGACTTCGGAGTAAACAGTTCTTAGGCAAATTTTTGTGCAATATTTACGAAGATGAAACAAACCACGGATAGAGGAAAGAAGATACTGTTTCAGGTTTGTAATATGATCAGAGCAATTCATATTTTGGTAAATTGTAAATTGAAGTTATGTACTATGTCAATATTAAAACAATTTGTATGACACGTATGAGTGATCATCATGCACAATTTCCGAGGAAGCGTCGTTATATGTGCAAATCGGCAATTTGTAGCAAGTACAGTTATCTGCGTGGAAACGAAAATCAAGGTCGACCTAAGGTGCACATCATAGTTAATGTTAGCAACTAGCTGGAGATGGCTAGGAGAGTCGTAGACAATACCAAGATCGTCGGCAAAAACCGTAAATTTATCTGCAAAAGGCTGGCGAAACAATGAATTTATGTACACTTGGAAGAGAGTGGGGCCCAATACAGGTCCACGGGGTACCCCGCGTTTAATAATCCGAGTCTCACTCAAACTGTCTCCCACTTTCACTTTTTGTCTTCTATTTTTGAGATATGATTCCAGCCAACTATAAATGCGTCCTCGAAAACCTGTCCGGTACAATTTGCTCAAGAAAATGTTATAGTTTACCATGTCAAAAGCCTTGGTTATGTCAACCAACAGACCAGCACAGCTTTTCCCTTGGGTCAAGTCCTTTGTTTATAAGCTAACAAAAACCCATAAGCGCATCTTCAGTAGAGAGTCCTGTCCTAAAGCCGTATTGCAGAGGACTGAAAAAAAGTATTCCCTTCAGGAACCGCAGAATTCTAGTCTTTACAGCTTTTTCAAAAATGTTCGTGATAGAAGAAAGTAGTGAGTAGTTATTTCTATCTCTTTTGCTGCCTTTTTTAAAAATATTTGCGCAGTTCATCCTGTACGGAAACGTACCAGTGGAGATACTTAGATTAAAGAGGGTAGCGATATTTAGAACGATGTGTTTTAAGATATAATTATAAAGGCCATCACAGGAAGGGGAACGATTCAGTGAACAAATTATGTATACTGCATTACAATACAAACAGTATTCCGATTTCAAGTTGGAGGGAGATACTTCACCAACTGTAGCAAAAAAAAATCTTTGAAAATATTTGCAACTATCTTCGGATAATTGGCAAGAATATTGCGATTTAATATGCTATTGATTACTTCCCATTCCTTTAAAGGGTTTTCGTGTGCGTTACGCATTTTTAAATAATAGAATCTATCGCGACACAATCTAATTTGATTATTAACTTTAATAGACGAGGAAGTTTGACGCATTTCCTATGCAACTTGTTTTTAAGCTTAATTTTATTAGGGATTGAGTGGTTTATCCAGGGCTTAAGTTTTATTCGCGACTTCCTTACATGGGAACGAAAGGTAGCCAAGCTTAAGTGAGACTGCAAAATCTTTAGAAGGGTATTATAAGCCTTTCCAAATACCTGTCATGCACTGGTCCGTGATATGGAGATCGAGATTAACACCGACGCGCTGATAGGGGGACATATTCCGAAAACGACCAAATACGTTGACCAGACAGGTATTTGAGGTATGTCTCGTCATCTCATTGACAAAGGAAGTAAGACCATGTTCAGCTATGACTCAAAAATGACTCTGAGAATGAGGTTGACGACAGGATGTCGATGTTTATGTCACCTAGGATAATTAGACTCATAGTCTTGGTTTGTAAAATTAATGAACTTAATTCATTTATAAATGACTGAGTATCGTAAAATTGCAATCTATATATGCAGATGAAGTTAAAGAGCTCATTGCATATCTTACAACTTATGTATATTAAGTCCGCAGTTACAAAACCACGGTAAATATGATATTCCAGAGATTCGCGAACAAATTAGTATTCCACAAGGGAATATGCGATGAATTATGTAGTCTAAAAAGGAAATGGAAAGGTAAAATAGATTGGCAAGAATCGCTCGGACTAACTATGACAAGTGAGATATATTTTAGAGATGATTCAATTGCTAAGAATTGAAATGAATGATTTCGCGGCATCCCTCCTCGGTGGGGAACTGGGTGGCCTATGGTATCGATACGGGCTAGGGATTTTTATTTCCGCACTTCATTGTATATATTACTGTAGTAGCCAAAAAAATTAGTTTATTTTTAATACATATCAATTTAACAACACTTCTTCTTCTTCTCCTTTTTTGCGGCGCTATAATTCATGGCGAACCTGGGCCTCCTTTAGAAAACCACTCCAACTGCCACGGTCTTTCGCCAGCAGTCTCGAGTGCCGCACGCCTATTTGGCTATGGTGCTCTTTCACGTGGTTGCAACACCTTCATTTTGGCCGTCATCGACCGCGTCGCCCCTCGGGGTTAGATTCAAAGAGGGCCGGAGATGTGTTTTCCATGCGCTCAACATGACCTAGCCATCTTAGGCGTTGGATCCGAGTGCTACGTTCATGTCGCTGTACAGCCCGTACAGCTCCTTATTAAGTCCTCTCCTCCACTCCCTATTTATGCAGGTCGGGCCGAAAATCGTACGCAGATGTTTTCTCTCAAAACGACCAAGGGCTTTTTAAACCCCTTTCGATAAGGTCCATGTCTCTGCGCCATAAAGCAGGACCGGAATGACAGGGGTCTTGTATGTAGTCACCTTGGTTTTTCGAGAGAGGGCTCTCTTTCTCAATCGTCTCCCGGGTCCAAAGAAACAGCGGTTGGCTAGAGTTATTCTGGGTTTGATTTCGGCACTGATGTCATTGCTGCATGTCACTGCGGAGCTTAGGTAGATGAAGTCCTTGACTACCTCGAAATTATACCTGCCAATATGTGCGCCCTGTGTCCTTTTTCAGCGACAGAATATGTTTCGTTTCGCCCTCGTCCCATTTTAGCCGCTTCCGTCTCAATGCTCGTAAAGGCCTTAATGATATCTTGATGACTTCGTCAAATTATGTCAATGCCATCGGCACATGCGAGTACGGGCTTGGAAAAGATGGTGCCTCTCGTATTGACTAGTGAGTTTTGCACGATCCTTTCAAGGACGATGTTGAAAAAGTCACACGATAGCGTGTCACCCTGTCCAAAACCTTTTTGACATAAGAGGTATCGGTTAAGTTGCTTCCGAACCTGATGGACCGGCGAGAATTCTCCAATGCCATCCTGCACAATATGCCGAGTTTCGCAGGGATATCAAAACTTGACATGGCGTTGTGTGCAGCTCGTCCCTATTTATGCTATCATCATCCGCTGTGAAAGAGTCATTCTGCCTGACAGCGGGATCTGTTTCGTCGCTGTCATTATACAGTCTGCAGAAGTAGGAAAAACAACTTAAAGTATTATACGACTGTAACAAGTGCTGCCGCACTGATGAACAAATCGAATGAAAGCTAGTCTTGCTTGGTGCTAATGGGGTCAATAGATACGTAGATAATCTTGCAGAACGACACGGGGCAAATGTTTTTGTTAGAGAGAATAAAGTTCGAAGTATGAATATTGATAATACAGTGCGCTGCTTGGGTATAGCCCAGGTGTGTTGTTTTTCATTATCACCAAATATTTTTGAATCATATTTACATAACATAGTTTGGGCAAACGATACGAAAAAACGTATTCAAAATAAATTGGTCTAACGGTTTGCATAAAGAATAGGCATCCTGAATTTTCTAAAATTTCCTAAAGTGCCCTACTTCCATTTTTGCAAAAACTCTTTGTATGAGGATTCATAGATCCCAAAGGGGTTTATACAAGTAACCAGTATCATTCTGATCCATTATATCATATCCGAATATGAAGTCGTTTATAACCTACATATTTTCTGAGAAGTACCGTTATCTGTCGAGTAAAAAGAAATAGAAAGAGTTTCCGAAGGAAAAGAAGAGCTTCATAGGCCGTTTTTGAATAAATCGGTCCAATGGTCTGCGGAAACAATTAGGGACATCCCTAATTTAAAAAAAAATGCTTTAAATGCTTGACTTCAGATTTCGAAAAATCTTGGTAAGAGAATTGGTAGATCCCGTGAAGATAGTTCTCTACCGAAATAAATAAAAGAAAATACCTAACCCTTCAGAAATTGCATTTAAACGAAATCGGACCTCCGGTTTGCAAGCCAACTATTCCAACATTTAAAAACGTGTGTAGCTCCGAATGAGGTCTATATGGGGTTTTATTTTCAAAGAGATCCATCAAAAAATAAACCATTATATTGCGGTATTTTTTCAGGCATATTTTTTTGGTCGCGACCAACGGTTTTTGTACATGAATATCTAAAAATAGCTACGAACAACAGTCGCTCGAAAGCCCATACCTTCGTTCCAAGCCTTATCAAAGCGACGATGTTTTCTTATCGACTGAAAGTTACGATAAAGTAAAAAAAGAATTTCGCCAACGTAAAAGATTTCAAAGCTCTAAGCTTTAAGTATAGCGCATATGTATATATATATATATTTTTTGTAATGACTCGCGCAGGTTCAAGAGTTTTTATATTCTCTTATGATTTGTTACACACACAACCTCATGGGTGGTTGTACTAGGTAGGAAGGAATGTATACGCAGATGAAGTTAAAGGGCTCATTGCATATTAAACAACTTATTTATATTAAGTCCGCAGTTACAAAACCATACGGTCAGTATTCACAGTGCATCGGCAACAAGTTGCCAGCCGCACGACATTGAATTAGATACCTAACTCATTTACCTGACATTGAGCTGAGTTCAACCCGAAAGCGAATGTAACATAACACGGTTCTTTTTCTTTAATTCCTTGTTTCCACTATATTTGCACAGTAATCAGTTTCCACTACAAGTAATAATAAAATTGTATTGCAGAATAGAGTATTTAGTAGAGTAAACTAATTTGATTAAGATTTCCATGTATAAATCTTTTTCTTCTTTAATGGCGTTACAGCTCATGAAGGACCAGAGCCAAACTTCTCTCAAACACCCATGTTGTGTGTGATTTATTTTTCACATTGTAGGTGAAAGGGACCTACAATTTAATGCCGATTTCGAACGGCGTGAGTCGAGAAGCTTTTTCACGGCAAGTATACTACGGGGGGTTTCGCCAGTACCCCGCCGAGGAGGAACGCCGCGAAATTAATATTCGATGGCGTCGGTGTTATCGGTATCCGAACTCGCTCATCGTGCGTCAGAGTCCAACACACTAACCACTGCGCCACGACATCCTCCTATGTATAAATATTGGCTAATAAACATTGAACTGGCCTGATATAATTCAACAGCTATACGAGACGTTTCATTAGTTTCTGCTGCGAATTTGTCACAAATTTGGTGTTCTAGTGTTGTACTAGAAATACCGCCGATAGTCACGGTACCGAACCGTTGTCTATCAACTCCATATAGATATACAGTAAAAGCACTGTGTACATTTTGGTGACCCCGACGCACAGTGGGGCAAAGCGACCCAAAAGCTGGCATTAATTCAAAACTGAAAATTGAAAATATCCTTTAATTGTTTTTATTTTTCGATAGAATAATATCCGCTTTATTAATAAATGCAAATCATTTCTTCCTAGGCATCTCTTATTCATCACAGCGCAGCAGCTTAGTTGAAGCTTAATTTGTACCCTTTTGATTGAGAAAAAGAATTGGTGTTTTCTCGTTTTTGGATTAAGGCTGAATTTTTGTGGATCTGCAAATTGTTTTGAAACATTGGAATGGAACCTTCAACTTCGGGTATGTAGCAATGTGTAAGGTACAACAAAAACAAAAAAAAAAAAAAAAAAAAAAAAAAAAAGTGTAAGTTAAGGATTTCTCCTTGGAGAATGCGCGTGTCATGTGATACCCTTGCACTTGTATATCCATTCGATGTGTATGCGCTTCTATCGTGGGAACGCGTTCGCACCTGAATTCGTGGGAACGCGTTCGTGCCCGAAAAAAGTTGACTAAGCAAATCTGGATGATTTGCTTTCACGCGTTCGGCTCGTGGCCCTAATGCAGGGTGTTAACTCCTCCCCCCTTAAATATCTACGTCCCGTAGATTGCGTGTGAGGTCACTGCCCAATACGTGTCTTTGCGATGAGCAAGGATGCGGTATGCGATCTTCCGGGCGGACCTCATTCTCTTCCGGTTCCCTCCTTAACGATGGTACTTGTATACAGTGCTTTTACTGTATATGTATATGGAGTTGATAGACAACGGTTCGGTACCGTGACTATCTGCGGTATTTCCAGTACAACACTAGAACACCAAATTTGTGACAAATTCGCAGCAGAAACTAATGACACGTCTTCGTTTAGCTGTTGAATTATATCAGGCCAGTTCAATATTTATTAGCTAGTATTTATACATGGAAAACTTAATCAAATTAGCTTACTCTACTAAAAATCACATACAACGGAAATGTAAATTTGTCTATTCTGCAATATGTACAGTTTTATTATTACTTTTGGTGCAAACTGATTAATGTGCAATAATCACTTTATTTAGTGAAACAAAGAATAAAGGAAAAAGAACGGTGTTATGTTACATCCGCTTTCGGGTTGAACTCAGTTCAATGTCAGGCAAATGAGTTAGGTGTCTAATTCAATGTCGTGCGGCTGGCAACTGGATGCCGGTGCACTGTGGATACTGACCGTACTCAACATCCTGCCCCCCATTGAACTGCGTTCAATTGTTCTGTTGATAGGTGGTTGTTGATTCGGCTGCCGAACTCCTCTTGGTGACGGAATCGGATATTCTGCATGTCTATGGATGAATCGACTGGATGTCCAAATTAAGAATCCAATGACTCCGACTGCTAAGAGTAACCCGGAGACACTGAGGGCGATATGTATGGTATTATGCTGCTGAATTTGATGTGGTAACTCCAACTGCTGGGACCTAATCTGTTCCCGTATTCATTGCAATTCCGCTTGATAAGTGGTGATATTTGGAGCCTTGTAGTGAATCGCAATCGTATGCTCCACATTTGTGAGGTTCATATCTCTACTTAGTCTGGTATATGCCACCCGTATACTGTTTGAATATATACGATGAGCTTGAATTGTTATGTGATCGTGTTTGACAACACAATCTGAATTCAACTTCAGAAACCCACTTCCTTCAATCGTTATAAGGAACGGATGGTGATTGCATACTATGTTCATCTTCTGAAATCGGGTAGTATTGATCGTGATGAGCACTCACCGCCAGTCACGGTACCGAACCGTTGTCTATCAACTCCATATACTAATACAGTAAAAGCACTGTATACATTTTGGTGACCCCGACGTGATACTAATAAAAGCGTTTACCAGGGCTATACACTGGTAACTTTAATAACATACATACAATATGAAAGCGTTTACCAGGGCTATACACTGGTAACTTCAAAAATATACGTACATATAATATAAAGGCGTCGACAGGGCTAAAACACTGATCGCAGCGTAATTGTCATACATTTCCCATCAGAAGATCAGAAGCTACAGGAAGCATCAATTAAAATGGATGAAACAGACATTTTCATCATTGTCGCTCGACAGAAGGTTCTGGCAGATGAGCTACAGAAATTAAAGGTTAATATCTCAAAGGACAGTTCTTCGAGAAAAACAAAAAAATACAAGGAGGAGAGGTTACAACGCGTGGAATTCATCTGGGAGGGGTTTCAAGCAAACCATCAGAAGGTAGAGGGCCGGATGAAACACGACACTCCATACGTGTCTGGAAATATGTTTCAAAGAGTACTAGATCTCTATACAGAGCTTAAGGGAATTCTTGAATACACTAGAGCTCTCTCCCACTCGACATCCGAAGACACAGAAGAATCTAAAGATGAAATAAGCGAAGAAGCCTATTCCCAGGAAGAAGAATCATCTACACAAAACATTTCAACAATAAAACCCACACCTCTCTCACGCAGAACTCTAGCATCATCAGCTGACCCATCATCAGATGTAAACAAATTGCTGAGGAGACAAAAGATAATTGTTGTTTCACTTCAGCGACTTCTCACTAGCCTAGAAGATAACGAAGGAGTTGCGTCCAAGGCATTTTATGACCTGAAAATTGGTATTAACAAATACTGGCATCAGATTGAAGAACTTCATCAACAGATCAGTGAACTGGAGGATGACTACAGTTCAATAGGATACAACATGGCAGATTACGTAGAATTGGAAAAAAGGGTTCAAGAATGCTTAATCCAATTGTCTACCAAATTAGACGAACTAAGTGCTCAGCCATTCCCACCTGCGCCCACAACAGTGACGTCAATGGCAAACACAAATCTCAATCTACCTAAATTTACATTGCCGAGGTTTGATGGTGACTACCTCAAATGGCGACAATTTCGTGGCTTATTTACAGAATTAGTGCATAACCAGCCCATTGGTAATTGTCAGAAAATGTTCTATTTAAAGTCAACATTAACAGGCGAGGCTGAGAAGCTAATTCGCCACTTTACAACGTCCGACGTCAATTACAACGCGACATGGAAGGTCATCACAGATCGTTATGAAAACACACGACTTCTGGTAACGGCAACACTTGATAAATTAATGCTGCAACCAGTAATCCATATTGAAAGTTCAGCCATGATAAAGGGATTACATGATAATACAAAAGAATGTATTCTCAGCTTACAAAATCTTGATGTGGACACAAAAAATTGGGATCCACTGTTATTACACATATTAATAAAGAAATTGGATCGCAACACCCATACATTGTGGGAACAGTCATTAAAGGAACCTAAATCGCTAGCTACAGTAGACGATTTTATGTCATTCCTTGAACACCGTTTTCAATCATTGGAGGCATTAGGCGCAAAACAATACAAAAATTCAGAAGATCCACGCAAACGGCAAGCATTGTCAAGGGCATTAACAGTAACCACATCAGGAAGATTAACATGCATATCTTGCAAGGGTCCACACCAACTATTTAATTGCCAAAAGTTTTTACTATCAAACCCTAAGGAACGGCTGGATCTAGTAAAGACCACAAATCATTGCATAAATTGTCTTAGAGATGGACATTCTTCCTCTAAATGCTCCGCCGGAGGCTGCAGAAAATGCAACAAGAAGCACAACACGCTCTTGCACCTAGAGCAGATTCTAAAACCTTCATCAAATTACACACCTACTACCATAAGGTCCTCAACAACATCTGACATTCCACCAAGAGATCAGTCAACATCTCTAACAACTCAAGGAAACTGTAGAAATCATGGGTATATTTTCCTCTCAACGGCTATCGTCACCCTCACATCTCAGTATGGCAAG
This sequence comes from Eumerus sabulonum, assembly GCA_951905685.1. NCBI lineage: Eukaryota > Metazoa > Arthropoda > Insecta > Diptera > Syrphidae > Eumerus > Eumerus sabulonum. The sequence continues at coordinate 77,117,531 of OX645060.1, forward strand.
ACTATTGAATGCAAGGCCATACTCGATTCGGGATCTCAATTGAACTTCGTCACCAAGAGAATCATAAAGAAACTTGGAGTAACCCCAATTTCTCAAGTAATGTACATCCAAGGGATTGGGCGGAAGACTCAGCAAGCAACGAAGAGAATTAGCGTTCAGTTAGGATCCCGTCTCAACGCATTTTCCACAAGGATGGAAGCGCATGTATTGTCAAAAATAACTTCAGATCAACCCACCAGATCATTTGACACAAGCATCTGGCCAATTCCAGTCAATATTCCACTAGCGGATCCATGCTTTGGCAACCCAGGCTCAATCGATGTTCTTATTGGAGCCGAGCTGTATTATTCCCTTCTCTCGATGGGGCAAATCAAGTTAGGCCAATCTATGCCTACATTACAAAATACAGTCTTTGGATGGACAGTTGGCGGCAAACTAGAAGGCAGTCAGGAATTGAGCGCAGTATGTGGAATATGCAGTGCAGACGAAGCACTCGACCATCAAATAGAAAAGTTTTGGAAATTGGAGGAATCACCATCTAATGACAGACGCCTTACAGCATCCGAAAGGCAATGTGAACTTCATTTCAACCAGACATTCTCGAGAAGTGTTGAAGGACGATTTGTGGTAAAACTTCCATTTAAGGAAGAACCTAACATTTTGGGAGAATCAAAAGATATCGCCTTCCAACGATTTATATCGCTTGAACGCAGACTTGCTAAGTCAATAGATCTTAAAACAAGATACATTGAATTTATGCAAGAATATCAACAGCTTGGACACATGGAAGAAGTAGATTATCATCAACTACACAAGCCCTACTACTTCTTGCCACATCATTGCGTAACAAAGGCAGATAGCAGTACAACAAAGCTCAGGGTGGTCTTTGACGGTTCCGCAAAGACATCCTCTAACATATCATTAAACGACCTATTGTCATCAGGTCCTACTATCCAAGACGATGTTTTTTCGGTTCTTATAAGATTCCGCATGCCGAGATACGTGTTTACTGCGGACATTGAAAAAATTTATCGACAAATACTGATACACGAGGAGGACACAAATTACCAACTCATATGGTGGAGAAGTAGTCCCAATGATGCACTTAAGTGCTTTAAACTGAACACGGTTACTTATGGAACTACTTGTGCACCATATCTCGCTATAAAATGTCTCCAGCGACTGGCAGAAGATCATCAGGAGCGGTTTCCGTTAGCTTCAAGAGCAATTCAAAAGAACTTTTACGTCGACGACGTAATGACAGGATCCGACAGCATAAGTACAGCTCTCGCAACTCAAGAAAGAGCTCATTGCATATTAAACAACTTATTTATATTAAGTCCGCAGTTACAAAACCATACGGTCAGTATTCACAGTGCATCGGCAACAAGTTGCCAGCCGCACGACATTGAATTAGATACCTAACTCATTTACCTGACATTGAGCTGAGTTCAACCCGAAAGCGAATGTAACATAACACGGTTCTTTTTCTTTAATTCCTTGTTTCCACTATATTTGCACAGTAATCAGTTTCCACTACAAGTAATAATAAAATTGTATTGCAGAATAGAGTATTTAGTAGAGTAAACTAATTTGATTAAGATTTCCATGTATAAATCTTTTTCTTCTTTAATGGCGTTACAGCTCATGAAGGACCAGAGCCAAACTTCTCTCAAACACCCATGTTGTGTGTGATTTATTTTTCACATTGTAGGTGAAAGGGACCTACAATTTAATGCCGATTTCGAACGGCGTGAGTCGAGAAGCTTTTTCACGGCAAGTATACTACGGGGGGTTTCGCCAGTACCCCGCCGAGGAGGAACGCCGCGAAATTAATATTCGATGGCGTCGGTGTTATCGGTATCCGAACTCGCTCATCGTGCGTCAGAGTCCAACACACTAACCACTGCGCCACGACATCCTCCTATGTATAAATATTGGCTAATAAACATTGAACTGGCCTGATATAATTCAACAGCTATACGAGACGTTTCATTAGTTTCTGCTGCGAATTTGTCACAAATTTGATGTTCTAGTGTTGTACTAGAAATACCGCCGATAGTCACGGTACCGAACCGTTGTCTATCAACTCCATATAGATATACAGTAAAAGCACTGTGTACATTTTGGTGACCCCGACGCACAGTGGGGCAAAGCGACCCAAAAGCTGGCATTAATTCAAAACTGAAAATTGAAAATATCCTTTAATTGTTTTTATTTTTCGATAGAATAATATCCGCTTTATTAATAAATGCAAATCATTTCTTCCTAGGCATCTCTTATTCATCACAGCGCAGCAGCTTAGTTGAAGCTTAATTTGTACCCTTTTGATTGAGAAAAAGAATTGGTGTTTTCTCGTTTTTGGATTAAGGCTGAATTTTTGTGGATCTGCAAATTGTTTTGAAACATTGGAATGGAACCTTCAACTTCGGGTATGTAGCAATGTGTAAAGTACAACAAAAACAAAAAAAAAAAAAAAAAAAAAAAAAAAAGTGTAAGTTAAGGATTTCTCCTTGGAGAATGCGCGTGTCATGTGATACCCTTGCACTTGTATATCCATTCGATGTGTATGCGCTTCTATCGTGGGAACGCGTTCGCACCTGAATTCGTGGGAACGCGTTCGTGCCCGAAAAAAGTTGACTAAGCAAATCTGGATGATTTGCTTTCACGCGTTCGGCTCGTGGCCCTAATGCAGGGTGTTAACTCCTCCCCCCTTAAATATCTACGTCCCGTAGATTGCGTGTGAGGTCACTGCCCAATACGTGTCTTTGCGATGAGCAAGGATGCGGTATGCGATCTTCCGGGCGGACCTCATTCTCTTCCGGTTCCCTCCTTAACGATGGTACTTGTATACAGTGCTTTTACTGTATATGTATATGGAGTTGATAGACAACGGTTCGGTACCGTGACTATCTGCGGTATTTCCAGTACAACACTAGAACACCAAATTTGTGACAAATTCGCAGCAGAAACTAATGACACGTCTTCGTTTAGCTGTTGAATTATATCAGGCCAGTTCAATATTTATTAGCTAGTATTTATACATGGAAAACTTAATCAAATTAGCTTACTCTACTAAAAATCACATACAACGGAAATGTAAATTTGTCTATTCTGCAATATGTACAGTTTTATTATTACTTTTGGTGCAAACTGATTAATGTGCAATAATCACTTTATTTAGTGAAACAAAGAATAAAGGAAAAAGAACGGTGTTATGTTACATCCGCTTTCGGGTTGAACTCAGTTCAATGTCAGGCAAATGAGTTAGGTGTCTAATTCAATGTCGTGCGGCTGGCAACTGGATGCCGGTGCACTGTGAATACTGACCGTACTCAACATCCTGCCCCCCATTGAACTGCGTTCAATTGTTCTGTTGATAGGTGGTTGTTGATTCGGCTGCCGAACTCCTCTTGGTGACGGAATCGGATATTCTGCATGTCTATGGATGAATCGACTGGATGTCCAAATTAAGAATCCAATGACTCCGACTGCTAAGAGTAACCCGGAGACACTGAGGGCGATATGTATGGTATTATGCTGCTGAATTTGATGTGGTAACTCCAACTGCTGGGACCTAATCTGTTCCCGTATTCATTGCAATTCCGCTTGATAAGTGGTGATATTTGGAGCCTTGTAGTGAATCGCAATCGTATGCTCCACATTTGTGAGGTTCATATCTCTACTTAGTCTGGTATATGCCACCCGTATACTGTTTGAATATATACGATGAGCTTGAATTGTTATGTGATCGTGTTTGACAACACAATCTGAATTCAACTTCAGAAACCCACTTCCTTCAATCGTTATAAGGAACGGATGGTGATTGCATACTATGTTCATCTTCTGAAATCGGGTAGTATTGATCGTGATGAGCACTCACCGCCAGTCACGGTACCGAACCGTTGTCTATCAACTCCATATACTAATACAGTAAAAGCACTGTATACATTTTGGTGACCCCGACGTGATACTAATAAAAGCGTTTACCAGGGCTATACACTGGTAACTTTAATAACATACATACAATATGAAAGCGTTTACCAGGGCTATACACTGGTAACTTCAAAAATATACGTACATATAATATAAAGGCGTCGACAGGGCTAAAACACTGATCGCAGCGTAATTGTCATACATTTCCCATCAGAAGATCAGAAGCTACAGGAAGCATCAATTAAAATGGATGAAACAGACATTTTCATCATTGTCGCTCGACAGAAGGTTCTGGCAGATGAGCTACAGAAATTAAAGGTTAATATCTCAAAGGACAGTTCTTCGAGAAAAACAAAAAAATACAAGGAGGAGAGGTTACAACGCGTGGAATTCATCTGGGAGGGGTTTCAAGCAAACCATCAGAAGGTAGAGGGCCGGATGAAACACGACACTCCATACGTGTCTGGAAATATGTTTCAAAGAGTACTAGATCTCTATACAGAGCTTAAGGGAATTCTTGAATACACTAGAGCTCTCTCCCACTCGACATCCGAAGACACAGAAGAATCTAAAGATGAAATAAGCGAAGAAGCCTATTCCCAGGAAGAAGAATCATCTACACAAAACATTTCAACAATAAAACCCACACCTCTCTCACGCAGAACTCTAGCATCATCAGCTGACCCATCATCAGATGTAAACAAATTGCTGAGGAGACAAAAGATAATTGTTGTTTCACTTCAGCGACTTCTCACTAGCCTAGAAGATAACGAAGGAGTTGCGTCCAAGGCATTTTATGACCTGAAAATTGGTATTAACAAATACTGGCATCAGATTGAAGAACTTCATCAACAGATCAGTGAACTGGAGGATGACTACAGTTCAATAGGATACAACATGGCAGATTACGTAGAATTGGAAAAAAGGGTTCAAGAATGCTTAATCCAATTGTCTACCAAATTAGACGAGCTAAGTGCTCAGCCATTCCCACCTGCGCCCACAACAGTGACGTCAATGGCAAACACAAATCTCAATCTACCTAAATTTACATTGCCGAGGTTTGATGGTGACTACCTCAAATGGCGACAATTTCGTGGCTTATTTACAGAATTAGTGCATAACCAGCCCATTGGTAATTGTCAGAAAATGTTCTATTTAAAGTCAACATTAACAGGCGAGGCTGAGAAGCTAATTCGCCACTTTACAACGTCCGACGTCAATTACAACGCGACATGGAAGGTCATCACAGATCGTTATGAAAACACACGACTTCTGGTAACGGCAACACTTGATAAATTAATGCTGCAACCAGTAATCCATATTGAAAGTTCAGCCATGATAAAGGGATTACATGATAATACAAAAGAATGTATTCTCAGCTTACAAAATCTTGATGTGGACACAAAAAATTGGGATCCACTGTTATTACACATATTAATAAAGAAATTGGATCGCAACACCCATACATTGTGGGAACAGTCATTAAAGGAACCTAAATCGCTAGCTACAGTAGACGATTTTATGTCATTCCTTGAACACCGTTTTCAATCATTGGAGGCATTAGGCGCAAAACAATACAAAAATTCAGAAGATCCACGCAAACGGCAAGCATTGTCAAGGGCATTAACAGTAACCACATCAGGAAGATTAACATGCATATCTTGCAAGGGTCCACACCAACTATTTAATTGCCAAAAGTTTTTACTATCAAACCCTAAGGAACGGCTGGATCTAGTAAAGACCACAAATCATTGCATAAATTGTCTTAGAGATGGACATTCTTCCTCTAAATGCTCCGCCGGAGGCTGCAGAAAATGCAACAAGAAGCACAACACGCTCTTGCACCTAGAGCAGATTCTAAAACCTTCATCAAATTACACACCTACTACCATAAGGTCCTCAACAACATCTGACATTCCACCAAGAGATCAGTCAACATCTCTAACAACTCAAGGAAACTGTAGAAATCATGGGTATATTTTCCTCTCAACGGCTATCGTCACCCTCACATCTCAGTATGGCAAGACTATTGAATGCAAGGCCATACTCGATTCGGGATCTCAATTGAACTTCGTCACCAAGAGAATCATAAAGAAACTTGGAGTAACCCCAATTTCTCAAGTAATGTACATCCAAGGGATTGGGCGGAAGACTCAGCAAGCAACGAAGAGAATTAGCGTTCAGTTAGGATCCCGTCTCAACGCATTTTCCACAAGGATGGAAGCGCATGTATTGTCAAAAATAACTTCAGATCAACCCACCAGATCATTTGACACAAGCATCTGGCCAATTCCAGTCAATATTCCACTAGCGGATCCATGCTTTGGCAACCCAGGCTCAATCGATGTTCTTATTGGAGCCGAGCTGTATTATTCCCTTCTCTCGATGGGGCAAATCAAGTTAGGCCAATCTATGCCTACATTACAAAATACAGTCTTTGGATGGACAGTTGGCGGCAAACTAGAAGGCAGTCAGGAATTGAGCGCAGTATGTGGAATATGCAGTGCAGACGAAGCACTCGACCATCAAATAGAAAAGTTTTGGAAATTGGAGGAATCACCATCTAATGACAGACGCCTTACAGCATCCGAAAGGCAATGTGAACTTCATTTCAACCAGACATTCTCGAGAAGTGTTGAAGGACGATTTGTGGTAAAACTTCCATTTAAGGAAGAACCTAACATTTTGGGAGAATCAAAAGATATCGCCTTCCAACGATTTATATCGCTTGAACGCAGACTTGCTAAGTCAATAGATCTTAAAACAAGATACATTGAATTTATGCAAGAATATCAACAGCTTGGACACATGGAAGAAGTAGATTATCATCAACTACACAAGCCCTACTACTTCTTGCCACATCATTGCGTAACAAAGGCAGATAGCAGTACAACAAAGCTCAGGGTGGTCTTTGACGGTTCCGCAAAGACATCCTCTAACATATCATTAAACGACCTATTGTCATCAGGTCCTACTATCCAAGACGATGTTTTTTCGGTTCTTATAAGATTCCGCATGCCGAGATACGTGTTTACTGCGGACATTGAAAAAATTTATCGACAAATACTGATACACGAGGAGGACACAAATTACCAACTCATATGGTGGAGAAGTAGTCCCAATGATGCACTTAAGTGCTTTAAACTGAACACGGTTACTTATGGAACTACTTGTGCACCATATCTCGCTATAAAATGTCTCCAGCGACTGGCAGAAGATCATCAGGAGCGGTTTCCGTTAGCTTCAAGAGCAATTCAAAAGAACTTTTACGTCGACGACGTAATGACAGGATCCGACAGCATAAGTACAGCTCTCGCAACTCAAGAAAGAGCTCATTGCATATTAAACAACTTATTTATATTAAGTCCGCAGTTACAAAACCATACGGTCAGTATTCACAGTGCATCGGCAACAAGTTGCCAGCCGCACGACATTGAATTAGATACCTAACTCATTTACCTGACATTGAGCTGAGTTCAACCCGAAAGCGAATGTAACATAACACGGTTCTTTTTCTTTAATTCCTTGTTTCCACTATATTTGCACAGTAATCAGTTTCCACTACAAGTAATAATAAAATTGTATTGCAGAATAGAGTATTTAGTAGAGTAAACTAATTTGATTAAGATTTCCATGTATAAATCTTTTTCTTCTTTAATGGCGTTACAGCTCATGAAGGACCAGAGCCAAACTTCTCTCAAACACCCATGTTGTGTGTGATTTATTTTTCACATTGTAGGTGAAAGGGACCTACAATTTAATGCCGATTTCGAACGGCGTGAGTCGAGAAGCTTTTTCACGGCAAGTATACTACGGGGGGTTTCGCCAGTACCCCGCCGAGGAGGAACGCCGCGAAATTAATATTCGATGGCGTCGGTGTTATCGGTATCCGAACTCGCTCATCGTGCGTCAGAGTCCAACACACTAACCACTGCGCCACGACATCCTCCTATGTATAAATATTGGCTAATAAACATTGAACTGGCCTGATATAATTCAACAGCTATACGAGACGTTTCATTAGTTTCTGCTGCGAATTTGTCACAAATTTGATGTTCTAGTGTTGTACTAGAAATACCGCCGATAGTCACGGTACCGAACCGTTGTCTATCAACTCCATATAGATATACAGTAAAAGCACTGTGTACATTTTGGTGACCCCGACGCACAGTGGGGCAAAGCGACCCAAAAGCTGGCATTAATTCAAAACTGAAAATTGAAAATATCCTTTAATTGTTTTTATTTTTCGATAGAATAATATCCGCTTTATTAATAAATGCAAATCATTTCTTCCTAGGCATCTCTTATTCATCACAGCGCAGCAGCTTAGTTGAAGCTTAATTTGTACCCTTTTGATTGAGAAAAAGAATTGGTGTTTTCTCGTTTTTGGATTAAGGCTGAATTTTTGTGGATCTGCAAATTGTTTTGAAACATTGGAATGGAACCTTCAACTTCGGGTATGTAGCAATGTGTAAAGTACAACAAAAACAAAAAAAAAAAAAAAAAAAAAAAAAAAAGTGTAAGTTAAGGATTTCTCCTTGGAGAATGCGCGTGTCATGTGATACCCTTGCACTTGTATATCCATTCGATGTGTATGCGCTTCTATCGTGGGAACGCGTTCGCACCTGAATTCGTGGGAACGCGTTCGTGCCCGAAAAAAGTTGACTAAGCAAATCTGGATGATTTGCTTTCACGCGTTCGGCTCGTGGCCCTAATGCAGGGTGTTAACTCCTCCCCCCTTAAATATCTACGTCCCGTAGATTGCGTGTGAGGTCACTGCCCAATACGTGTCTTTGCGATGAGCAAGGATGCGGTATGCGATCTTCCGGGCGGACCTCATTCTCTTCCGGTTCCCTCCTTAACGATGGTACTTGTATACAGTGCTTTTACTGTATATGTATATGGAGTTGATAGACAACGGTTCGGTACCGTGACTATCTGCGGTATTTCCAGTACAACACTAGAACACCAAATTTGTGACAAATTCGCAGCAGAAACTAATGACACGTCTTCGTTTAGCTGTTGAATTATATCAGGCCAGTTCAATATTTATTAGCTAGTATTTATACATGGAAAACTTAATCAAATTAGCTTACTCTACTAAAAATCACATACAACGGAAATGTAAATTTGTCTATTCTGCAATATGTACAGTTTTATTATTACTTTTGGTGCAAACTGATTAATGTGCAATAATCACTTTATTTAGTGAAACAAAGAATAAAGGAAAAAGAACGGTGTTATGTTACATCCGCTTTCGGGTTGAACTCAGTTCAATGTCAGGCAAATGAGTTAGGTGTCTAATTCAATGTCGTGCGGCTGGCAACTGGATGCCGGTGCACTGTGAATACTGACCGTACTCAACATCCTGCCCCCCATTGAACTGCGTTCAATTGTTCTGTTGATAGGTGGTTGTTGATTCGGCTGCCGAACTCCTCTTGGTGACGGAATCGGATATTCTGCATGTCTATGGATGAATCGACTGGATGTCCAAATTAAGAATCCAATGACTCCGACTGCTAAGAGTAACCCGGAGACACTGAGGGCGATATGTATGGTATTATGCTGCTGAATTTGATGTGGTAACTCCAACTGCTGGGACCTAATCTGTTCCCGTATTCATTGCAATTCCGCTTGATAAGTGGTGATATTTGGAGCCTTGTAGTGAATCGCAATCGTATGCTCCACATTTGTGAGGTTCATATCTCTACTTAGTCTGGTATATGCCACCCGTATACTGTTTGAATATATACGATGAGCTTGAATTGTTATGTGATCGTGTTTGACAACACAATCTGAATTCAACTTCAGAAACCCACTTCCTTCAATCGTTATAAGGAACGGATGGTGATTGCATACTATGTTCATCTTCTGAAATCGGGTAGTATTGATCGTGATGAGCACTCACCGCCAGTCACGGTACCGAACCGTTGTCTATCAACTCCATATACTAATACAGTAAAAGCACTGTATACATTTTGGTGACCCCGACGTGATACTAATAAAAGCGTTTACCAGGGCTATACACTGGTAACTTTAATAACATACATACAATATGAAAGCGTTTACCAGGGCTATACACTGGTAACTTCAAAAATATACGTACATATAATATAAAGGCGTCGACAGGGCTAAAACACTGATCGCAGCGTAATTGTCATACATTTCCCATCAGAAGATCAGAAGCTACAGGAAGCATCAATTAAAATGGATGAAACAGACATTTTCATCATTGTCGCTCGACAGAAGGTTCTGGCAGATGAGCTACAGAAATTAAAGGTTAATATCTCAAAGGACAGTTCTTCGAGAAAAACAAAAAAATACAAGGAGGAGAGGTTACAACGCGTGGAATTCATCTGGGAGGGGTTTCAAGCAAACCATCAGAAGGTAGAGGGCCGGATGAAACACGACACTCCATACGTGTCTGGAAATATGTTTCAAAGAGTACTAGATCTCTATACAGAGCTTAAGGGAATTCTTGAATACACTAGAGCTCTCTCCCACTCGACATCCGAAGACACAGAAGAATCTAAAGATGAAATAAGCGAAGAAGCCTATTCCCAGGAAGAAGAATCATCTACACAAAACATTTCAACAATAAAACCCACACCTCTCTCACGCAGAACTCTAGCATCATCAGCTGACCCATCATCAGATGTAAACAAATTGCTGAGGAGACAAAAGATAATTGTTGTTTCACTTCAGCGACTTCTCACTAGCCTAGAAGATAACGAAGGAGTTGCGTCCAAGGCATTTTATGACCTGAAAATTGGTATTAACAAATACTGGCATCAGATTGAAGAACTTCATCAACAGATCAGTGAACTGGAGGATGACTACAGTTCAATAGGATACAACATGGCAGATTACGTAGAATTGGAAAAAAGGGTTCAAGAATGCTTAATCCAATTGTCTACCAAATTAGACGAGCTAAGTGCTCAGCCATTCCCACCTGCGCCCACAACAGTGACGTCAATGGCAAACACAAATCTCAATCTACCTAAATTTACATTGCCGAGGTTTGATGGTGACTACCTCAAATGGCGACAATTTCGTGGCTTATTTACAGAATTAGTGCATAACCAGCCCATTGGTAATTGTCAGAAAATGTTCTATTTAAAGTCAACATTAACAGGCGAGGCTGAGAAGCTAATTCGCCACTTTACAACGTCCGACGTCAATTACAACGCGACATGGAAGGTCATCACAGATCGTTATGAAAACACACGACTTCTGGTAACGGCAACACTTGATAAATTAATGCTGCAACCAGTAATCCATATTGAAAGTTCAGCCATGATAAAGGGATTACATGATAATACAAAAGAATGTATTCTCAGCTTACAAAATCTTGATGTGGACACAAAAAATTGGGATCCACTGTTATTACACATATTAATAAAGAAATTGGATCGCAACACCCATACATTGTGGGAACAGTCATTAAAGGAACCTAAATCGCTAGCTACAGTAGACGATTTTATGTCATTCCTTGAACACCGTTTTCAATCATTGGAGGCATTAGGCGCAAAACAATACAAAAATTCAGAAGATCCACGCAAACGGCAAGCATTGTCAAGGGCATTAACAGTAACCACATCAGGAAGATTAACATGCATATCTTGCAAGGGTCCACACCAACTATTTAATTGCCAAAAGTTTTTACTATCAAACCCTAAGGAACGGCTGGATCTAGTAAAGACCACAAATCATTGCATAAATTGTCTTAGAGATGGACATTCTTCCTCTAAATGCTCCGCCGGAGGCTGCAGAAAATGCAACAAGAAGCACAACACGCTCTTGCACCTAGAGCAGATTCTAAAACCTTCATCAAATTACACACCTACTACCATAAGGTCCTCAACAACATCTGACATTCCACCAAGAGATCAGTCAACATCTCTAACAACTCAAGGAAACTGTAGAAATCATGGGTATATTTTCCTCTCAACGGCTATCGTCACCCTCACATCTCAGTATGGCAAGACTATTGAATGCAAGGCCATACTCGATTCGGGATCTCAATTGAACTTCGTCACCAAGAGAATCATAAAGAAACTTGGAGTAACCCCAATTTCTCAAGTAATGTACATCCAAGGGATTGGGCGGAAGACTCAGCAAGCAACGAAGAGAATTAGCGTTCAGTTAGGATCCCGTCTCAACGCATTTTCCACAAGGATGGAAGCGCATGTATTGTCAAAAATAACTTCAGATCAACCCACCAGATCATTTGACACAAGCATCTGGCCAATTCCAGTCAATATTCCACTAGCGGATCCATGCTTTGGCAACCCAGGCTCAATCGATGTTCTTATTGGAGCCGAGCTGTATTATTCCCTTCTCTCGATGGGGCAAATCAAGTTAGGCCAATCTATGCCTACATTACAAAATACAGTCTTTGGATGGACAGTTGGCGGCAAACTAGAAGGCAGTCAGGAATTGAGCGCAGTATGTGGAATATGCAGTGCAGACGAAGCACTCGACCATCAAATAGAAAAGTTTTGGAAATTGGAGGAATCACCATCTAATGACAGACGCCTTACAGCATCCGAAAGGCAATGTGAACTTCATTTCAACCAGACATTCTCGAGAAGTGTTGAAGGACGATTTGTGGTAAAACTTCCATTTAAGGAAGAACCTAACATTTTGGGAGAATCAAAAGATATCGCCTTCCAACGATTTATATCGCTTGAACGCAGACTTGCTAAGTCAATAGATCTTAAAACAAGATACATTGAATTTATGCAAGAATATCAACAGCTTGGACACATGGAAGAAGTAGATTATCATCAACTACACAAGCCCTACTACTTCTTGCCACATCATTGCGTAACAAAGGCAGATAGCAGTACAACAAAGCTCAGGGTGGTCTTTGACGGTTCCGCAAAGACATCCTCTAACATATCATTAAACGACCTATTGTCATCAGGTCCTACTATCCAAGACGATGTTTTTTCGGTTCTTATAAGATTCCGCATGCCGAGATACGTGTTTACTGCGGACATTGAAAAAATTTATCGACAAATACTGATACACGAGGAGGACACAAATTACCAACTCATATGGTGGAGAAGTAGTCCCAATGATGCACTTAAGTGCTTTAAACTGAACACGGTTACTTATGGAACTACTTGTGCACCATATCTCGCTATAAAATGTCTCCAGCGACTGGCAGAAGATCATCAGGAGCGGTTTCCGTTAGCTTCAAGAGCAATTCAAAAGAACTTTTACGTCGACGACGTAATGACAGGATCCGACAGCATAAGTACAGCTCTCGCAACTCAAGAAGAACTACAAAAATTATTACAAACTGCTGGGTTTAAACTTCGAAAATGGTGTGCCAATCATCAATCCCTCATCCAGAAAATACCAATCAGCGATCGCGAAACCGAATTGGATTTCAATAGCAATGTTGAAGAACATGTCAAAACCGTTGGAATGGTTTGGTTGCCAAAATCGGACGAGCTTGGTATCAAAACCTCTTGGGTCGGAAAAGAAAGAGTAACAAAGAGAACAGCATATTCCGATATTGCTCATCTGTTTGATCCTCTCGGACTTATGGCCCCAATCGTTGTTACAGCTAAAATATTTTTACAACAGCTGTGGGAACTTAAATATGACTGGGATGCGGCGCTTCCTCAAGAGATGCAAACAAAATGGATTCGATTTCGAGAAGGATTAAAAACACTTCACAATATTAAAATACCCAGGCACATTTTTTCGCACAAGGTTCCCAAGGATGTACAATTTCATGTATTCGCGGATGCATCCGAGAAGGCATATGGAGCAGCAACGTATGTTCGATCGCAGGACAAGAACAATATAATTACAGTACGACTGCTTTGCGCAAAATCCCGGATAGCTCCTTCCAAGAAGAACAACATATCTCATCAAGGCACTATTCCACGCTTAGAACTGTGTGCAGCTAAGCTGGAATAGCAACCGAGTCACTTCAAAATTATACCCTCTGGCTTTACGGACCAAGGTTCTTGCATCGACCAGAATCAATTTGGCCACCCAAATATGTCAAGAAACCAGTTATCTGTCAAGACAATGTTGCACTGTCAGCTACCTCTCATCAGTCCCCAGACTATGATATTTTGGGTACTATTAGCCATGGCAATTCATTCAGAAGGGCACAGCGAATTATAGCCTATATGCTAAGGTTTAAAAACATCATTAAGGAAAAGCACACAGTCGAAAGAGCACAGACCACATTTCTAAACTGTGAAGAACTCGATCAGGCAACAAAAACGATTATCAGAATGACACAAAAATACGAGTTTCAAGACGACATTAATCATCTAAATCAACACAGCGAAGTCTCAAATAAGAGTTCACTTTCAAGTCTCACTCCATTTCTCGATAATGATGGAATTATCCGAGTTGGTGGACGGTTAGAATCCTCTATACTGTCATACGATGCCAAGCATCCAATGTTGATGCCCTACTCTCACCCGTTCACAAGGCTATTGCTGCTCGACATTCATCAGGAAAATAATCATGCCGGACCACAAGCTATTTTAGCTTTCGCAAGACAAAGGTACTGGCCAATAAGGGGTAAAACCATTGCTCGATCCATTGTGCAAGGATGTCTGAAATGTTCAAGGGCGAGGCCAAGGCTTTTAGGGCAGCTAATGGGAAATTTGCCTTCTGACAGAGTTCAACCAGCACGACCATTCATAAACACAGGAATTGATTTTTGCGGACCCATATGGACACACTATAAGCTTAGGGGAAAGCGACCGTAAAAATCATATATAGCAGTGTTCTGCTGCTTTGCAACTAAAGCATGTCATTTAGAACTCGTAAGTGATCTAACCTCTCAGGGATTCATCGGTGCATTAAAAAGATTTAGCTAAGAATCAATTAATGGAGCTAAAAAATTTTATTGACTCAACAAAAGAAAGGGAACAAATAAAAGCTGTATGCACGGCGAAGGGATGCGACTTTAACTTCATTCCACCCCGATCACCCCATTTTGGGGGCCTGTGGGAAGCTGCAGTCAAGTCAGCCAAGCATCTGTTACAACACATTTTGGCCTCTGCTTCATTAACATATGAAGAGTTAGAAACAGCAGTTGTAGAAGTAGAAGCTATATTGAATTCAAGACCAATAACTCCCATGTCAACTTCTCCAAATGATCTCACTGCTCTCACTCCAGGGCACTTCCTTATTGGCGAACCAATAACCAGCAACATTGACCAATCAGCGAAACCAGAAACGTCTGCACTTCTAACAAGATGGAAACTTGTGTCTTCTGTTAAAAGTGAATTCTGGCGACGTTGGTCTAACGAATACCTAAACCAGCTACAACATAGATACAAGTGGAAGAAGAAATGCCAGAACGTAGAGCCAGGCTTGATGGTGATAATCAAGGAAGACAATCTACCTAGTCTCAAATGGCCATTAGAACGAATAATTAACACTGTTAAGGGATCTGATGGCTTAGTCAGGGTAGCCGACGTACACACGGCTTCTGGTGTGTTTCGTCGTGCTATACACCGACTTGCGCCGCTGCCAATACAACAGTCACCTCCAGCCGATCTTGACATACCAAATAGTAGCAAACGGCACATCAATGACGAAGATCATACATCAAATCCATCAGCAAACGACAAATCGAATGGTAAAGGATTACGGGATAGCCCCTCTCCAAGCAAACGGAAAAAACAGTTGTCACTTGGCTCCGCCTTAGTAACATTATTTTTGACCTGTGTGTGTATGCCGTTGAGTACAGCAAATGAAGTGGAAATCAGCAAATTCGAATCACATCCAGGAATACATTTTGAAGGACAAGGAACCATCAAGTTGATACACAACACATGGAACCTAGTGGTTTACTACAACCTTAAACCATACAGAAGAGAATTTGAAGCTCTCAAAAATAGTACCATGATATTAGATCATCTTTGCCAGCAAATTTCATCAAAAAGCCTATGTACTCAAGTTGTTCAGCAATTTCAATGTATCAATCAAGAACTTATTGAGGAAAATTCACTACTCAGGACTACGCGTTTTTCGACGAAGATCAAAAGAGGAGCACTTGATATCATCGGCAATGTTGCTAATTCACTGTTTGGGGTTCTTGACTCTCGATACGCTGAAGAAATGGATAAAAACATTGAAAAGATATATTCAAATGAAAATTACCTAACAACGTTATTAAAGAACCACACGTCATTATTAGATTCTACTGTAAATATAATGAAACATACTGAAGCAGATTCACTCAGAAGGCATAATTCACTTGTATTCCAATTAGAACAAATAACTAATCGGATAAACAACATCACCGATGAAATCTATCAGACTAAGATTCAGCAATTGTTTTCATCCTGGTCGATCTACACTACATTAAAAGTCGTCAATATACAACGTTTTCAAGCATCTGTATTTGACGTGTTATCAGACACTCATCATGGAAGAATTCATCGTTTACTGATTTCGCCTCAGCAGTTGAAACAAGAACTCATCAAAATTAAACACTACCTACCACTACAGCTCCGTCTTCCCGTAGAACCAGAAAACATGCTTCAACTTTACAAATTGATGTCAACAAAAGGACAAATCACGGCAAATTATGTAATATTCAAGGTCGAATTACCATTGATTGGCCTAGATGAATTTGTGCTATTTAAGCTCATCCCTACTCCGGCAGTTGTCAACAATGTACTAATAGCCATATACCCTTCATCAACACTATTGGCGGTGAGTGCTCATCACGATCAATACTACCCGATTTCAGAAGATGAACTATCTATATGCAATCACATAGAAGATACATATCACTTATGCACCCAAACTCATCCAATTTACCGACCTGGAGCTAACATCAGCACGTGTGAAATTAACTTCTTAAATAACATATCAACATTGTCAACATGTAAATTGAAAACTATCAAAAATACCTCCGTGTGGACACAAATTCCTCAGACAAATCAATGGATTTACGCGGTAATAAAGGAAACAATGCTGAACATAGTATGCAATCACCATCCGTTCCTTATAACGATTGAAGGAAGTGGGTTTCTGAAGTTGAATTCAGATTGTGTTTTCAAACACGATCACATAACGATTCAAGCTCATCGTATATATTCAAACAGTATACGGGTGGCATATACCAGACTAAGTAGAGATATGAACCTCACAAATGTGGAGCGTACGATTGCGATTCACTACAAGGCTCCAAATATCACCACTTATCAAGCGGAATTGCAAGGAATACGGGAACAGATTAGGTCCCAGCAGTTGGAGTTACCACATCAAATTCAACAGCTAAACGAAGACGTGTCATTAGTTTCTGCTGCGAATTTGTCACAAATTTGGTGTTCTAGTGTTGTACTGGAAATACCGCCGATAGTCACGGTACCGAACCGTTGTCTATCAACTCCATATACATATACAGTAAAAGCACTGTATACAGTACTGTTATCGGGGGGATGACGACGTCACGATTGATCTTTCGCCAGATGATGCAGGCAAGTAATATCAACAGTATCAGGGTCAAGGCGCTAGCTGCTGAAGAGGCGTTAAGTTGGTCATCTAAGGCTTTTAGCCGCTCTATGTTCCTCATGCTAAGGTCATGGATGTATCCCACATCGATCTTCTGGTTGCGGCTGGTGATATTGACGAGGACAGAAGGTAGGGCTTGTACCTTCGTGGACGTCATGCTAAAGAATGTTCTGTTGTTTAGTTGAATCACCTCGTTATTCAGTTGTATCACATAAGTTCCCTTCAGAGATCTAGACACATTATTTGACACTATCTTACCATCGAAGTTCGTGACGTATATTGTGTCTTCCTTTATTAACTCGATGATCTCTTGGTTATTGTTCCGGAACGTGCATGCTGCATGTCCTCCCTTTAAAAGTCTGGGTATGCAACTTTCCTCACCTAACCGCTCCAGGGCCCTTTCCTCACAGATTGTCATGTTATTCAGCGAAAGGCATTTCGTAATTATGCCAAACGTTTCATGATGATTGACCAACATCGTTCCGAAATCTAGATCCACTTGCGTTCCGTTAATGACGTGTGAACGCGTCAACACCAGATTAAATTCTTCATTTCTCACCTTGGGCATCGAAAGAATATATAATAAAACTGAGCCGTTAGAATATATGGTCGGCGTTCCATATTCCACGGCCTCAATTTCATTTGCGTATGGCAAGGTTTCAATTTCGTAAACAATTCTGTTAATTTCCTCACTGTCAAGAAGATTGGTATTTACCACGCCACTTCTTGCCATCTGGCACGCTCGTACGATTTCATTGACCTCCTGTTTGATTATCAGTATTTCAATCAAGATGTCCTGTAGTTGTCGGCCGGTGTTTCACGCTCTGATCTCATTCTTAAATTGGTCTATTATCCAATTGGTTTTTTTTCTGATATCGCCTATGACTCCAAAAAGTCTGTCGTTAATTTTGTATTGGTGATTGTTATTTTCTACAATGCGCTGTTCACTTTGAAGAATTTTGCTCCAATCCGCAGCGTCCGGGTTCCCCGCGATCCACTTCCAAGCAGAACCAATCCAATCTATCGATCTTGCTTCTCGGGATCTTCCTTTAAGCAACCGGACTCGTTTTCGTATTTGATTTGAATGAAATTCAATTACGGCTCCTCCTCCAGGTTCTTTCACACTCCCGTTTGCTGCTTTGTTCATTGATTCAAGTAGGTCACCGAACTCCTGTAACCGGATAACGTGCACCAGTTTAAGGTATCCATTTATCATCCATGCCTTGCCTTCCTTGATTGAAACAATGGGTTCCTCGTATTTGAAGATGTTGTATCCACGCACAGCGTTTAGGAACAATAGTCTGAAATACAGTGATGTGGTTTGGGAACATACATCCGATGGGAATGAATAAAATCAATTAAAATTTACATTATAATTTACGCATTTATTTTAGACAAGTTTAGGATATAAATCGTCAAAACATTCATTAGACTAAAAATGGGATTATTTTAAATAAGAATACATGTACATATTGTTTAAGGGTTGTATACGGGGCGACACGAGAGTTGTGCGGATGTGAACTAGATATTTTTAATGTGAGCCTTATGCACTTTTCTGCCATCCGCGGTGATGACGGTTACCTTATTGTTTTTTGCCACGGTTTCTTTGCGGTAGAGTGGCTTATTTTTTGCTTTAATGCCTCTGGAAGCTGTAAAGATAATGTCTCCCGTTTTATATTTCTTTGGAGGAGACCTTTTTTAGGGTTCCGTACCCAAAGGTAAAACGGAACCCTATTACTAAGACTTCGCTGTCCGTCCGTCCGTCCGTCCGTCCGTCCGTCCGTCTGTCACCAGGCTGTATCTCATGAACCGTGATAGTTAGACAGTTGAAATTTTCACAGAATGATGTATTTCTGTTGCCGCTACCACGACAAATACTAAAAACAGAACAAAATTAATTATACATATACATAATTACAAACAACCAATAATAAATTGTTTCGAAAGGTTTTCGTTGTCATCTTTCGGTCAGTTCCCATTTGTGAGCGGCTCGTAGTCATCCATTTTGGGAAACCAAACTCAGAGAAAGCGGATAGCCCGTGGGTGCGATCAGCGCTTGACACGCGAACGAGTGAGGTTCAACCCGCAGAAGGTCGGCATTTCTGTTTTTTTTTTTTTGTTCCTAGTAGCACATGAGGGTGAGTGGGCGAAGAACTCGGGGAGAAATCTTCGGCGAAGTACTCGGAGAGTGATCTTCGGGGAAGAACTCCGGTACGGTTTTAAGCAGTTCCCGGTACGCGG
Organism: Eumerus sabulonum; assembly: GCA_951905685.1. Lineage (NCBI taxonomy): Eukaryota > Metazoa > Arthropoda > Insecta > Diptera > Syrphidae > Eumerus > Eumerus sabulonum. The sequence goes on from OX645060.1 coordinate 77,137,223, forward strand.
CCGTACCGTGTGTCCTATTGCCTACGTTGGTCGCGGATATCACGTTCATTGTATAAGGTATTGAAATCGGAAAATTGCGTGTCGCGATTGGTGATGCGGGCTAAGTCGTTGGTCAGAGGAGTTTCGGTACGACTGTTCGAATACTCGAGCTGCGGTTTGTTTACTTTTTTGAACAGTGAATTCCTTTTTTTTTTTATTTTACATATATTTTTCTTATTTATTTCGACTTTTTTTATTGACATACGGTGTAGGGTAGTTTTAAGGATTAATTGTAAACCTAGATTAAGTTAGGTTAAGGAAATTAAATTTGTGACATATTGAATTGGAAACGACGGTGTTTTTTTTTTCTTTTGCGTGGGATATTTCGCGAGTCTCGTAGCAAATTCGCGATTCTTGCTGCGGGTAAGTCGGCGTGAGGGCAATCGCGTGGCGCCATTGCTCACGACCAGTCCTCGCAGCTGGCCTAGCATCCCTTTCGCACGACGTCGCGGCAGGTGGAGAGGAGCAAGTGAGCAAGAGGAGCAAGCGATCTTGCACACATACGAACCGATACGTACATACGTGCATACGCATAACATACGTGCATACACTCACACATCTCTACGCTATGTGTAAGTATACATACATACATACATACATATGTACATTACGAAGTAGAGTTGGGTAGTTCCGGACATGTATAGTTCACGGAACTATGTCCTCTCTCGGACACATGTCCTCTCGCTCCGCAAATTGAACGAAAAGAGTTCCATAGTTCCATTCAACCCTTATTCATCAAGCACATATGTACAAAACGAAAAAAAAAAAACATAAATGCAACGAACATGCTTCTCATACGGTATGACTTATGCCCTGTGGTTTTTAAGAAACCCAAAAGTATGGAGATGTGGCGATAAAGCTCGAACAGTTGGTGTACACTGTACAGCACACTTGAACTGAAATGAAGAAAAGAAATGAAAGAATATAATGCCCGCACCGCATTTCGTGAACGAATGTCATACATGTGTATGTATGCATTCAGGTCCGGACATGGACATGGTTTGCTAGTTCCATATCGGTGCGATAATACATTTAGTTCCGGACATGGACATGTTTTTGCTAGTTCCATATCGGTGCGAGTATACATTTAGTATTTTAAAACGGGTAGAGATTGCAGTGCATACTGATATGGAATAATTATCTTATAACCCCATTTAGATACTGTTTCAAATATATTGAATGGTCTTTCCAACAAAGTTGTTGTTCCAATGTAACACCTAAATATTTAAAACTGTCCACGTGTTCAATCAAGAAGCAATTTTCAAACATTCTTGATTGTTGAATACTATATCTTCAAGAACAAATCGATTACACAATGGTGCATGATATTAAATATCATGTACTTCGTTTTGTTGCTAATTATTAGTTTATGATAATAAAACCATCTCCTTAACATATCTAGGTCACAGTTAACATCTGCAAAACTATCAATTAAGTTAGTGTTTGAGTGGAAAAGAGATGTTTCATCAGCAAAGGCAGTTATTTTGCCTTTAAAAGGTTGTAAGAAAAACGAATTAACATAAATTAGAAAAAGGATTGGGCCCAATACTGCTCCTTGGGGAACATCCATATTTAAGAAGTCTATAGAACTGTAAACATTCCTAATTTTCACAACTTGATAACGGTTGAATAAATAAGAAGAAAACCATTTATAAATGGAGCCTCTGAAACCCGCTTTGTAAAGTTTATTGAGTAGCAAAGTATGATTAACCATATCAAAGACCTTACTGATATCAACAAATAATGTTGATGGTGTTTGAGAAGTGTTTAGACTATTATATATTTCACCAGTTAATTTCAATAAAGCAGTTTCAGTCGATTTTCCACGTCTAAACCCAAATTGGCAATCACTCAAAAAATGAGTATTTTCTAAAAATTACAACATTCTAGATTTTAACTATCCGAAAAGTGAGAATAAAATGTCACTGATTATGCATTTCTGTATATACTTAGACAGAATATAATAAATATATGTATAAATGGTGCTCCCATTCAACAGACATGCTTTTTTCGGAGTTTTTATACATAATAGTACGGAACCCTTCGTGCGCGAGTCCGACTCGCACTTGGCCGGTTTTTTTATTTCTACCGTTGTTTGTACTTCTTTGTTTTTTCAGAATCTCAGCCCTCAAGTCTTTATTCACCTTATTGCGGAAATCAGTCAGGTTCTGGTAGTTGACCCTTTGAACCCGACCGAAGAATATGTCACTCGGCTTTCGTTTAGTGACCGAGTGAATCGTGTTATTGTACCTGTCTACTGCTATCCCCAGTAGCTCCCTTAGCCTTAGGTCCTTATACTCAACCTTGAGGCAACGGAAGATTTCTATGATGGTCGAATGAGATCTTTCCACCTGTCCGTTGACCTCCGATCGGTGTACGGGGGTGCAGTAGAGTTGTATACCCAACGTTTTCATATAATTGACTATGATTGGGCTTAGAAAGCTGCGCTCATTGTCGGTGACCAGAATCTTCGGTACGGTAAAATAATGAAGAATCTTAATGATTTTCTCCCTAAGGTGGAGAACAGATCTATTTTTGATATGGAACAGCTTACCAAACTTTGAAAACTTGTCTATGCAGCTAAGGAATTTCTCATTTTGGATTTCAATTATGTCTAGATGTAGGATCTCACATGGATAGGAAGGAACAGGGGTTGGTTGAAATTCGGGATGGATAGGATGTCGGTCGTATTTGTTTTCAGTACAAATTTCGCAAGTTTTCGTATATTTTTTAACAAGGCTGTTCATTCGCGGGAAGTAATAGTTCTCCAACAGCTGTTCTTTATTTCCCCGTGGGTTTCGGTGCGCTCTCCTGTGTTCTTGCACGATTGGCTTGCACACCCTGTCTGGATCTGTGACGTCTTCCACAATCCATTGCGTAATTCTCAATTTGTATGCCGTAAAGTTTTCCAAATAGGCTTTTTGCAGGGCTCCCAGACAGCCCTCTGGTATTTTGATCCCATTTATAACACTAGGCCTTAATCTGGTTTTCAGCATATCTGTGAGGTTCTCTTTGTCTGGGTTCATTATTGCCACGTAGTGGCGAGAGAATCCAGGATGAGGTTCCTCATAGATTTCCAGGCCCTTACCTACCTTTACAATGATTTGATTGCGGAAAACATTGATGGGTGACTCGACATGGGGGATGAGATCAGTGCTATCCTGCTCTGCGCTATGGGCACTTTGCAGGGAGGAAGCGCCTTCGCTTGCCGTCTCGGTAGCATTGTCAAGATCACCACTCGGAGTTTCGGCATGTCTTTCATGCGCTGATTCTGTGGCAGCATCGCTCCTACCCTCGCTCGCCGTAGCAGTGGCAGAACCATTTTCGGGTGTTTTCGAACTTGTTTCCTCCTCAAGCAATACCGAGTCGGATAAGTAGTTCACCTCGGTTCTCAACCTTGAAAGAGCATCAGCCACAAAATTGGATTTACCTGGCTTGTAAATCAATTCGTAGTTAAACTCTTCTATACGGGCTTTCCACCGCTTCAGCTTCGCGTTGAAGTTCCGATTCCCTAAAGCAAAAGTCAGCGGTTGGTGATCAGTAAAGATGCGAACCTTTTTTGCCCCATAGACATACGAACGAAGGTTATCCAGAGCCCAGACTATTGCCAACATCTCCTTTTCATTTGTTGCGTGATTTTCCTCGGTCTTATTGGGGGAACGGGAGATGTAAGCAATCGGCCTATCCTTACCGAACTCACCCTGTGACAGTACCGCTCCTATGGGGTAACTAGACGCATCTGTTGTTAAATTGAGCGGTCTTTCAAAATCAGGGAAAGCAAATATTTCAGTTGACGTCAGCAGACACTTCAGATCATTGAAGGCTTGAAGTGCTTCTTCGTTAAGATGGATAGCAACGCGTTTAGACTGGTTTGCTTTTATCTGAGCATTTTCACCCCTAGTCAAATTAGTCAAAGGTTTTGCAACTTTAGCGTAGTCACGTATAAATTTCCGATAGTAGGAAGTGAGGCCCAAGAAACTTTTCAGTACCTTAAGATTTTCAGGAGGCAAGATTTTTTCTATTGCAGAAACTTATTTAGGATCCGGCCGGATACCATCAGAAGTAATCACATAACCCAAAAATTCCACGCTTGTCCTCAAAAAATTTGTTTTTTCTAAGTTCACCTTGAGGTTCACTTCCCTTAGTCTGGAAAACACAGTCTCTAAATTCTGGAGGCTTTCTTCAATGCTTCCACCGAATATGATGATGTCATCAATGTACACATAGCATATCTTTCTAATTTAATTTAATTTTCGTGGGGGCGAACACCCCCATTTATTGGGCTTAATTCAAGCCAACTTAATCTAACTTATTCTAACTTAATCTAACTTAGAAGCTAATGATGGTGGGGGAGGGGGGCATGATTAAGAAGACGAGTTTTTAAGCATTGAGTGCTGAGGTTGAAGTCGAAGTAAGGATTTGAGTTAACACTTCCCAGCATACGAGAAATGGGTTCATTGGAGCCATAGGCGGTGCGGGGGGTGGGTAGATAGAAGAGACGGGGATTACGTACATTGCGGGGGTTAGTGTTGATAGAGACAGAGTCATAGAGGGTCGCGCAATCAACGGTACCTGAAAGGAGTCGATGGATGAAGAGAATGTCAGATACAGTTCTTCTTTCCTCCAACGTGTTCATGTTGATTAATTTAAGACGATCTTGATAGGGTGGTAGGAGCAAAGGATTATTCCAGGGGAGACCTCGAAGTGCAAAACGTAGGAATCGGCGTTGGATGCTCTCGATTCTAAAAATGTGGGTTTGTTGGTAAGGTGACCATACTTGAGAGGCGTATTCAAGAAGGGGCCGGACAAAGGTTGTGTAGAGAGATCGGGTAACGTAGGGGTTGGAGAATTCTTTAGACCATCGCTTTACGAAGCCGAGTGCTGAATTAGCTTTAAGGATTATCTCGTCGATATGTGTCCGAAAATTTAACTCCTGGTCACATAATATGCCAAGATCCCGGATAGCCTGAACGGTGGCTATGGGCTGATTATTTAGAAAGTAGAGACGGGGAGGGGGTTTGATTCGTTTACGTGAAAAAGTAATGGATTGGCATTTGGGAATGTTGAGTTCCAAGCAGTTTTTGGAACACCAGGTGGAAAAACTATTGAGATCTAATTGGATTAGGGAAGGGTCCTGACTGGAGGAAATACTCCTGAATAAACTTGGTATGATCGGCATATAGTGAGACATGGGAATGTTTGATCACCATTTCAATATCGTTAATGGTAAGAACGAAAAGAAGTGGACCTAAGTGGCTACCTTGGGGGACACCGGAGGAAGCTGGAAAAGGTTTAGAGAAGGCAGATCTGAAGCGAACACTATAATAGCGATTGTTCAAGTAAGAAGATATCCACTTCACGGAAACGGGATCGAAACCAAGGGAAGACAGTTTGAAGAGTATTAGGCTGTGGGAAATTTTATCGAAAGCTTTACTGAAATCGGTAGAAATAGCGTCGACTTCATTGCCATTCTCTAAGGCCGAGAGGGTAAAGGACACAAATTCAACAAGATTTGTGGTTGTAGATCTGCATTTGAGGAAACCGTGTTGTCTAGGGGAGATTAAAGACTTGCAGCGAAAACTTAAGATTTCATACAAAATGCTCTCGAAGAGTTTGGGTATATGTGACAGTTTGGCAATGGGACGATAATTGTTGATATCGTTCTTCGGCCCTTTTTTGTGTATAGGGGTTATATATGAGGCTTTCCATAACTGGGGGAATTCGCCCAAACATAGGGATAAAGTGAAGATTTTCGAGAGAGGGGAAGAGAGGGTTGAGGAGCATTTTTTTAGGAATATAGCAGGGAGACCGTCAGGTCCAGGAGTGAATTCATCTTTAAGTTGATTTAATTTGTTTTCGATGACACAGGGGTCGACTGTACGAGGAAGAAAAGGTCCAAAGGAGAAATTCGGTAAATAATCGAAGTAAGCGGGATCCGGAACAAAGGAATCGTCGGCGAAAGATTGTTTGAAATAGGTGGCAAAAAAATTGGCGATAATGTTAGGGTCATTTGAGGTAAGATTGGCTTGTGTTTCGGCTATATAGCGTTGATAGAGAGAGTTGTGAAGGGCCGTAAAGTGAAGATAGCTACCCATGTAGTTAGAGAAGTCTTTAGGGGATTGGGTACGAAGGAATATTGACCACTGTTTATTTCTTTTGTTTCTTAGGGAACGGAGTCTGCGATTATACCAAGGTGGGGAGGAGGACAAAGTTGTGCGTTGGGAAAATGGGACGTAAAGAGAGATAGAATTAAATATTTCCCTGTAGAATATGGATACAGCATCATTTAAAGTTAGATTATCAAAATTGAAAAGCGCTTTTTTAAGGTATTCGTTAATTTGGTGAAATTTCGCTTTGTGGAAATCGTGAGAAGGCAGAACTGTAGGGGGAGTATTCTGTGATGAAGAATTATGAAAAAAGGAAAGAAGAAGGGGAGGATGGAAGTTATCGATGGTAGAAAGGGAAAGTGGACAACGAGAGACGGAAGAATTGAAGGGATCGGTTGTGAATATGAGGTCTAGTTGTCTACCCATGTAGTTTGAGATGCCACTAACTTGGCTAAGGTTTGAATCTGCTAGGCGATCCAAGAAGAGACATTCTTTGGTCGTAGTGGGGTTGGTGGCAATATAAAACGATTCTTCGTCTGATTGAGACCATTTAAGATGAGGAAGGTTGAAATCTCCGAGGAGAAGGATTTCATCCTGAGGATCTCTTAAATCAGTTATTTGGTCAATCGTGTTGATGGCGAGTTGATAAGATTCTATGGGTTGTGAGGGCAAGATGTAGAAACAAGTGATGTAAAGGGTCTTCTGGGGTAGCACAATCTTGATTGTAATAAAGTCGAGATGTGGGGAGGATGATACTGCAATAAGGGAGGAGTCAATTGAATTAAGGACGGCTAGAAGGACGCCCCGACAGGGGCAACCCTCAATGGGTCGGCCGAGTTCGTCATCTCGATAAACATAGAAATTTGATGGGAACAGTTCGGAGTTATTTATGCCGGGGATCAGGTTCGTTTCGGTCAGAGCAAAGATTTCAAAGGGTAGAGCATGTGATAGTTGGAAGACAGTTTGGGTTTTTGAGCGGAGACCTCTTACGTTCTGATAATAGATGGTAAGAGGAAGATTTTAACTGAGTGATGGTATTGCTGGAAGGGGGAGAGAGTTAGGGACGAAAAAACTTATCGTGATCAGCTCTACTACGTTGAAGGTGTGATATTCGTTTAGAGTGAATGTATTGGCGATAGGTATCAAGATCATTTGACACTTTTTGGGGCGGGATATTAAGGAATTCGTTGTATTTGATGAAGAGGCTCTTGAGGCTAGCGTAGTCCGTAGGGAGACCTTCCTGTTTAATGGAAACCATGACGCTTGTGTTTGTATTACCTTCATAGCAAACCGAGTCGGATTAATCATGAAGGTAAGCCAAAAAGAGACGAATGTTCTCATATATCTTCCGATCTCTTAGTCGAGAGAGAGCGTAGCGATTTTGAATAGGGTCAGTAGTAAGCTGAGTAAGTTTAACTGTAGGAGGCATAAGGGGATCAACGAAAGATTGAGTTGCGACTGAAGAATGGGTGAGTGGGGCAGGAATTGTTGCTGTGGGTGGAGATGAAGAGTCGGGCGAAGGGTTGGGATTTTGTGTGGAGATATTGGAGGGGGATGGTTGGGAGGGGTTGAGGATATGAGAGCTACGGAAGTTAGGATACTTGGCTCCTGACGTGAGGTCAAAATTTGGAAATGAATTCGGGACAGGTGATTTGGAAGGAGGGATGTTGGTAGTTGTTGGATTCGATTTAAATGAAACGCGTTGACGTTGGGGTTTTGGCTGAATTTTGCTAGATAGATGAGAGATCGATGGATGTGTAAAATTTGGAAAGAGGTTGGTTTTAAAACTCCAATTTTGGTCTGAATTAGGTGGAAATTTGGGAAGCTCGCTGACCTTGGGTTGAAAATTGTTAGGTTTTGGACGTATGGAAGCTTGCTTTTTTGGTGCTTTGGCATTTATTTTAGGAAAGATTTTATGGAAATGTAAAGTTTTACCAGAGGGGGTGAGAAAAAGCCATTTGTATTTGAGGGGAATATCAAATTGGAAGGAGTTAGGCTTATTGGGTATTTTCTTACAATTACTTATACTTATATTATACTTTTTATTAAAACGGTAGGTTAACCAAGCAGCATCAGCGTTTTCGGGAGTTCCATCGATGGTGAGTTGGGCGGAGTTGTTGTCGCAAATTTTTTGGAGCCTGTTGTTCCACTCAGATTGAGTCCAAGAGGTACCAAAACGTTGAATGGTAGGCAGCTGAGCTGGTTGAGGTGTTATCATTTCCAGAGGTGGTGACGCTGCCAATAGAGTCCTTGATAGGGCAGGGGCTTGGAGCGAAGGTGGGGGGGTCCGTGTGGTTTCATTCAATTCATCCATGATCGATGTATCGTACGGCTGTGGCTGAGGGGTGCCGTTGGATCTAATTGGCATGAACTTCAATTCTTCACCTAAATCGCTTAATAATATGCGATTAGCTGCGACATCATTACGAAGATCATCAAGCTTGCGTGTTAGATCCATGAAGCGGAAGTCATTACTAGAGTTTTGGAAATGGATCTCCAGGTCGGATCGGAGGGATTTCAGGCAGTCGTTGATAGTAGGCACGTGGGAGTCGATCGATTTTTTGAGGTCAGCACACAGAGCACTAAACCACGAGTCGAGAATAGACTTAATATCAGTCTTAAGAGTCGTGAGGGGGGGGAAATTGGGCTCACTTTGCGGTCTATTCAAGGAGACGTCGATTGCTTCTAGATGTTTGTCCAAGGCCATGACTTTAGATCTCAGCGCACTGATAGACACGTCTATGTTATTATTAAGATCATCAAAACCCTTGTTTAGGTCACCAAAAGAAGAGAGTTGGGCAAGAGTTTTTTTATGGTGTAATTTATTGTCCGAGGTCAGTGAGGCGATCGAATCACTGACACACTTAATCGCGAGCATTACGTGTGAAAGGGAGATGTTTTTGCACTCATTGCAGCAAAACAAAAAATTGCTGCTGTAATCTTTGAGGTACACACTGGCACGTTTACTAAGCCCGGCGCATAACGGGTGAAATGAGTTGCCGCAAATACCCTTACAGGGCAATAAATCGGCATTGGTATCTTTATACAGACAATTATCAAAACCGCACTGTGACATTTTTTTTTTTTTTTTTAGTTTTTCTGTTTATTTAGTTTGATCGAAATTAGGTCGATGATGGGGAGAACTGGCGCGTTATTATGTTTTTGTATTTATTTGTTTTATTCGAAATTAGGTCGAGGGGCGCACTAGACAGCGGATTGGAACGAAAGGCACGTCTGAATGGTTGGAAGGCAGTTTATAAACTGTCTGCCTATGTACTCTTTCAGGACATCATCGATCATCCTCTGGAAGATGGCCGGCGCGTTTTTCAGGCCGAAAGGCAGACGAAGAAATTCGTATTTCCCATTCATGCGGTCTTGGGTATATCTGACTCCTTCATTGGCACCTGATGGAAACCGGATGTTAGATCCAAAGTAGTGAAATATTTAGCCTTGCCTGGGCTGGCAAGTGTAGAAGTTATATCTGGGATAGGGTATGCGTCAGCAACCGTGACAAGGTTTAGTCGCTTAAAGTCAAAGACCATGCGATACTGTTTTTTCCCCGACGGTTTGGGCTTTTTTGGTACTACCCAGATTGGGGAATTGTAAGGACTTTTTGAGGGTCGAATGATACCCTCCGAGAGCAAAGTCTTGATTTCATTTTCTACCTCGTCCCTCATACAAACAGGGTACGGGTAGCTTTTCGTATAAACCGGTTCATTCGTCGACGTTCTTATTTCAGCTTTAATAGCGGTTTTAATTGGTTCTCGTACATCGATAGGTCCGAAAATTATGCTATATTTTTCAATTAAGCTTCGCAATTCACTTCGGACCCCTTCGGGGAGGTCATCACCTAGCAAAGCATTAACTTCATTTGAAATCTTGTTTTTGAGCGGAATCTTAGTCTTTCGTCCCAAAATAAGTAAATTTTCCTTCCGATCGATGACTGCCTCTAACTGTTTTAGAGTATTGTCGCCGATAATTCCCTCAAAAGACGTGAGCCCAGGAAGTACGTAGAAGGTTGTTACAGAGTCGTTTCCGACTCCGTTAAAGAAAGCGCCAGTAATTTTTTCGGTATTAGGATATCACCGCCCGCTGAATGGACTTTAAATGGTTTTGACATTTTTACAGTTTTCCCCGACACCCGTGGACTGATGGAATTTTTGTTCGTGCCTGTGTCGACAAGAAAACTGAGAATGGTAACATCTGCGAGGATGTACCCTATATATGGAACGCTGGATAGGCGTTTTCCATAAAATTTACTTCTTCCGTGGCATCTTGGGCGGCTTCCTCGTACTCCCTTCCTCCTCGTTGCTGGATGTAGTCATATTAAAAATTTTTTGTTGTTTATTTGGAAAATTTTCAGAGACCCCCTTTTACACTATTAGGGTGGCCTACTGGCCGGTAATTGACATGTCGGGATTGAACCGAACGATCTACATCCATCTTTTCGTGGGGCTTAGGAGCACTCGGCCTTGGTGGCGGGTTATCGTTACGAGGCAGATGGTGACGATTGAAGTTGTTAGTTGGGTATTTATTAAAACGAGGAGGAGAATGGGTCTCCTTCTTGAAAGTTTGGTTTATAGGAGCCGTTACCGTGTTGGAAAAATTTGTGGGATGGATCGCATGACTTCTATAATTTAAATTTTGGATTTCAAGACAGGCGGAATAAGCTTCCGGTAGGTTTTTCGGCTTTTGTATTATGAGCATACGCGATAGATCACCGTTAAGGCCTCTAATAAAGACGTCAAGTGCGCGATTCCGATAGGTTTCCACAAGAGCATTGACTGTTTCTTGTGTGTAGGATTCGGTCTTTATCTTATTAATTATTAATGAAAATTGATGATTTACGGCGGCGTAAAATTCGTCTAATCTCGAACCCCTCTGAGTCAGTTGATTCAATTGGTGTTCGAGTGTTCTAATATCGCGCTTGTCTGCATAGTGCAACGACAAGCAGCGTTTGATTGCCGGCCAATCATCGTCAAAGATGTTGTACGATACGAGAGCCGTATCGGCACCACCTCTTATTTTCTGCCTGATGTGCTGCAGAATCACACGATATATAGGCTTATGTCTAACTATATCAAAATCTTTTAAAATTCCATCGACATTATGTACCCAAGATACATAATGTGTCGGGTTACCTTCGAACGTTTGTAACTCCTTAACACAGTCTGGTAGGCGGCTGATCTCACGAAGATCGGCCTCGGTTTTCGGTCCACGAAGTTCTGCGCTGACCTCGTTGCCGGTAGCGACTTCAGAGACCGATGTCTCCTCAACACGCTTAAGGTGACCTTCCAAATCCTTGAGTTGGGACAGAATAACGTTAACTGCCCCGGTTAACTCGGTTAAGGATTTCTGGACGGACTCCATATCTTTAGCTTCACAAAATTAAATGGATTCAAAAACACTCACTCACGAACCACGTTAGCTTCACTTCACTACCGCACAAACCTCCGGATTACCCCTTTTTACACTTCAATTTCACCCTTCTAATTTATTAAATTTTTTACTTATTTCTTTTATTCTTTCTAATTTTAAAACTGCTTTCACAATTCACTATATTATTTTTTATACTATTATTTATATTCTTTTCCTATGCACTTGTGAATTTATTCTCCCCCAACTCTACAAGCTTAAATTTGTTCTATTCGTTTGAAAATGTAGTATGTATTAATCACTTCCTTCTGGATTTTCTTTACGTCTCGCCTATTTGACGATTTTTCTAATTCACTAATTCAATTTCTTTCGGACTTTGGTTTTGATTCGAACTGATTATTTCAAATTTGTTTTTTTTTTTGTGTATGGGATTTTTTCTTTTGAGAGGTTTTGACTTGAATTAATTGTTTTAAATTTGTGTTTTTTTGTTTCTTGTATCAGATTTTTCTTTTCGGAGCTCTGGTATTATATGTAGCTCTCTCTGTTTTAAAATTTTATGAACTTTTTAATTTTTTATTTATTTTATTATCTCACACTGTATTTAACTTAATTTATCTTAGTATCTTTCAGTCCGATTTCCTGAAGGAGATATGAATAATTTTTTTGTTAGGATTCTCGATAGTGTCCGGAGAACCGGCAATGGAAGGGTCGTATCTATCCCTTTTAGTCGCGAACGTTAATAATTGTAAGCGACCTACTCTTGGTACGACGATCTTCACTATCGTATCCCTTAGCCCTCTAGGATATCCGCATGTTCCCATGGGCATGCGAAAAGTTGGTATTCAGAAATAAATGGTCAACTGTGTTCCCATGGGTACAGTGACTTGCACCCGATTGGGCGTATATATTCTGTTTTCATACCGATCCACAGGCGAAAAGGATACAATGATTGCCGGTCCCTGCTCAGGTGCCAGTTAAGGATATCTCCTTGGAGAAATTATAAAAAAAAAACGCGAACGGAGAGACTTCTGTCTCTCCCCAACGGTTCGACTTACAAGTAAAAAACTCTTATCCGTTTCATTAGTATTCTTTATTTCGCACGTCCGAATCTTTATACAGTCGATCTAAAACTAACTTAAAATCGAATCCCAATTGCACTCGAAGCCTTCGTCCCGTTCCCAAGCTGCGGTGTCATCATTTCCTGCCGATACATTTGTCGGCCGTAGTTCATGCGCGTGTCATGTGATACCCTTGCACTTGTAGATCCATTCGATGTGTATGCGCTTCTATCGTGGGAACGCGTTCGCACCTGTTCGTACCCGAAAAAAGTTGACTAAGCAAATCTGGATGATTTGCTTTCACGCGTTCGGCTCGTGGCCCTAGTGCAGGGTGTTAACTTGTAAAATAGAGGTGAAGTTCTGTAATCAGTTTTAAGATATGTACGTGTTTTTTTAAGAAATTCTAAAGCGCGTAGACTGTGATCCGGGTGAGTCCGGGTTATAATTTTCGTGTTGTTAAATGTGTGTGGTGTGTACTGTGTAAAAAAATCTTGCTACTTTTCTGAACTTTTTGTTAAATCTGGATTTTTGTGTGGTGCTTTTTGGTGACATTATTTTTTTCGTTACATATTTTAGGACTTTCTTCAAACACCTTTTTTTTTTAACTAGAAGTGAACTTATTGGTATAATGAGGAGTTCTGGGAGTGTTGTTATAGATGAACAGTTCAATTTCTTAAGAGAAGAACTAATTAAAACGACGAAAAGCACTGAAAAGAGCCAAATTGAGGTTTTGATGAATACATTTTCGCATTTCAAAGCGGATTTCAAAACACGTTGGCTTAAAGCTTGAATGATCGAGGAAAAGTTCTTTAAAACTAATCGCAATTGGCTTAACACATCTCTAGCATTCTGTAGACCACCCGATTCAGCTAAGAAACGTGGCCGTCCAGAAGTAAAGTTTGAGGATTCTTCCGAACGCACAAAAAGGGTAAATACCCGAGGCTTGAGAGATTCAGTACCTGTCGATGTCCTCACTTATGCTACCCAAATGAGCTTGCGAGCTTCCGGACTGATGCAATCCTCAAAACTACTAAAAGAAATGAGTATGAGCCCCAATAGGGCTGAAAAATACAGGCGAGCATTTGAAAAATCGCAGTCGCAGGAGAGAGGTTGTATGACGGGAGACGATGCTTTGGCGGTATTAATTGCAGCGTAACTATCACGACATCAATATAATATAATAAGAATGAGTGCCCCAGAAAAATGTCCCTCTTACAAAATTGTGCAAAATGCAAAGAAAGCTTGCTATCCCAACAAAGATGCAATGAAAATCACAGCTACATGTGCCGAAATCCGTCTTTAAGCTTTGCTTGACATTACATCAAAAAGACTAATTTTAATGTTGGAGTGTGTTCTTGAAACAATGGAAGACGAAGAACTTGAGAAGTGTTATTTAATATCAAAATGGGGCTTCGATGGCATAGCTCTTATAAACAAGCTTTTCACGGTCCAGAAGCAGAAGATTCTTCTGTTTTTATAACCTGTTTAGTCCCCATTCAACTTGTAAGTGGTGTGCATGTAGTCTGGCAGAACCCTCGTCCAGCTTCGACTAATTACTGCAGGCCTCTGAAAATTAAATATACTAAAGAGTCAACTGAAGTTTCGAAAGCCGAAAAAGCTCGAGTGGATGCTGAGATCCAAAACCTACAGAAAGCGTCCATAGCTATCGGTAACAGGTGTGTTAAAGTAGAGCATTCATTAATTTTTTCCATGATTGATGGCAAAGTTTGTAATGCCTTAACTGAGACCGCATCAACACATAAATGTTATTTATGTGGTGCAACTTCGAAGGAATTCAACAAAGTCGAAGATATGATTAGACGTCCGATAAAAACAGAGCACTTATCTTTTGGAATTTCTATTCTACATGGTTGGATACGAATGTTTGAATGCCTTCTTCATCTAGCATACAAATTACCTATTAAAAAATGGCAAGCTCGTGAAAGTGACAAACAAGTCGTGGCAGCAAATAAGGCACACAATTATGATCGTTGTTGCCAGTGGATATGAGATTGATATTAACAGGTTCAGGGAATTTGCACATGACACAGCGAGATGCTTCGTCAACAAATATCCCTGGTATCACATGCCTCCAACTTTACATAAATATTTCATTCATGGCCCAGAAATCATATCGTCTGCACTTTTGCCGATCGGCCAACTTTCGGAGGAAGCACAAGAAGCACGCAACAAAGATTTTAAAAATGTCCGCGAGGACTTCTCAAGAAAATCTAGCCGTGAAAAAACGAACGAAGATATATTCAATTTCTTTTTACTGAGCTCGGATTCCATTATAACTTCCAAGCAAAAATTGCAAAAAAAAAATTGCAGTCTTTTCCCAAAAAAGCCCTCTACTTGCTTAAACCTCCAAATGTCGATGAACATGTTTTTGAGTTCGATTGCGATGACGATGACAGTGAAGATGGTAGCGATGGGTTTTAAAATATCTTTGGCTTGGTCTCAAGAGTCATCATGCAAAATTTCAGTTTTTTAATTCTAACGGTTGATTTGATACCACGTTTTAGGACATTCTGCCCCACTGTGCGACGGTTAAGTTCGAATTTCGCTGTCGAAGTTCGAAAGCTCTGGTGAGGCGGAAATTGAAATGATGTCAACTGTCAACATTGCGAGAAACTGCCGTCTGCGAAGAAAGCGTTCGAGGTCTAGTTCGCCAAAAAGTGACCATGAGAATGAACGTGAACGTGGAGGTGCAAAAGCTGCACCTAACAATCCGTAAAACTAAAACGAGTCAGTGCAGAGGGGCATGCGCTGGCTCCCACATTGGAGTGCCCCAGCATCCTCGTATCCCGAATCTGTAGGGGTGCAACCAGCCTAGTCATCGAGGGAACGATGAACGGGCGACGATATCTGCTGACGTTGGACACGGGCGCAACTCATTCAGTCATCCGAAATGGATTGGATTGGATTTTCCGAGGTAAGGCTTCGTACAGTAACTGGTGAGAAGGCGGAAGTAAAAGGTAAGGTCCAAAAAAGAATTACGATGGATACCGTCGAGTTTCAGCATGATTTCATCGTTGCGGACATCACTTATAACATCATAATCGGTGTCGACTTCATCATTAGGCGTGGCTTCACATTGGACCTCAACCAAAAAGTGCTGAAGTATGGCAACTTGGAGCTCCCATTAACAATAGATAATGGACAGGGAAACATGGTCAGGCGAATAGTCGTGCAAGCGCGCCCAACAGTTCCCGCGAATGCAGAGGCTGTAGCTTGCGCAAAGATAGAAGAGGATCCGGGCACAAGCCGAATGTGGGTGGTCGAACCCGATAAACGAAATCGACCCAGCGATATCATTTTTGGAAGAGCTCTCGTGGAACCCCGACAAGTCCAACTGGTTCCAGTACGAGTCCTGAATCCAGCCAGTACACCTAAGACAGTACACAAGGGAACAACGATCGCTCAATGCCAAGAAGCTGCCGCAATTATGAACTGCGAAGATCAGAAACACCGGGAAATCCAGACCAACAAAGCCTTCTTGAAAACAATGGTCAGAGAGTGGACGCACCATCTAGTGGAGAAGCAGAAAAGTAAAGCACTCTCACTACTTTGTAAGTATTGGACAGTTTTTGCAAATGGTAAGAACTGTGGAAGAACAACAATTGTGAAGCACAGAATCGACGCAGGGGACTCTAGACCGATCCGGCAACCACCGAGGAGGGTACCTTTGGCGAAAGAAGGAGAGGTGATCAAACTAATGGACGAGGTGGAAAAAGAGGGCGTGACCGAGCCATCTGCAAGCCCATGGAGTTCGCCAGTAGTGCTAGTTAAGAAGAAGGATGGAAGCACCTGATTCTGCGTGGACTATAGGAAGTTGAACGACGTCACGAAGAAGGACAGCTATCCTTTACCGAGAATCGACGACACTTTGGACACACTATCTGGTGCAAAGCTGATCTCGACGCTGGATTTGCAGAGTGGATATTGGCAAATAGAGCTCGACCAGCAAGACAAGGAAAAGACCCCGTTCACCGACGGCGGAGAGTTGTGGCAATACTCTGTGATGCCCTTCGGTCTTTGCAATGCGCCAGCCATCTTTGAAAGACTTATGAACCGGGTAGTAAGAGGACTGGAGGACTTGCCTCGTCTATCTGGATGGCATAATTGTCATGGGCAAAGACTTCGACGATCATCTTAAGAAGCTTGAAGAGTTGCTGGAACGTATTCAAGAACGTGTTCGCTCTTCCAAAGCGAGGTAAAGTATTAGGAACATGTGGTGACTGCGGACGGAGTCCACACAGATGAAGAGAAAATCTCGGCGGTTAAGGAATGGCCGTAGCCGAAGAATCTTCATGAGTTAAGTCATTCCTGGGCCTTTGCACATATTACAGGCGATTCGTCCCAGGATCTGCAAACGTCGCCAGCAGTTTGCACGAGCTCACCAAAGGGAATCGGCCATTCAAGCCGCAGGAGGAAGCTTTCATTCACCTGAAGGAATTGCTCTGCAGTGCGCAGATTCTTGCATATCCTGTCCCGGGAGAAAAGTTTATTTTGGATACCGATGCGAGCGGACATGGAATCGGCGGAGTACTCTTTCAAGTGATTGACGGGCGAGAACGGGTCATAGCTTACTACAATAGGATCCTATCGAAGCCAGAGAGGAACTACTGTGTAACTAGGAGGGAGCTTTTAGCCGTGGTTGACTGTGTCAAGCATTTCCACAAATATCTCTATGGCCAAACTTTTCATCTTAGGACGGACCACGCAGCGTTGAGGTGGCTGCTGCAGTTCAAAAACCCGAAAGTCCAGCTTGCTAGATGGATAGAGAGATTCCAGAGTTATGACTTCAGTATCGAACACCGGAAAGGAAGCAGTCATGGAAATGCGGACGCAATATATAGGCGACGTTGCGATGTTGAATGCAAACATTGTTCACGTGCCGAAGCCAAGGAACAGATCACCGACATCCGTCGATTCCATGTGCTGCTAGAATCTTCCTGGCCTGTCGAGAGGGTCGGAAGAAAGCAGCGAGAAGATGCCGATCTGGCAGTCATCATCGACTACCAAGAACGAGGTTTTCGACCAACTTGGCAGTAAATATCCAGTGAAAGCCCAAAAGTGAAATCTTACTTGGCTCAATGGCAGAGTTTGAAGCTGAAGAACGGTTGCCTCTACCGCAGTTGGAAAAGTGAGGACGGGAACATTATAAACGATCTGCCGGTAATTCCAAAGGGACAGATCGACGAGGTCATCCGAGAATACCACGAGGGACCAAGCGATGGTCATCTTGGTGTTAACAAGACTGTAAAAAAGATCAAGAGACGTTTCTATTGGGTAGGATGCCATGATTTGGTCACGCATTTCCTTCGCAGGTGTGAAAAGTGTGCGAAGGCAAAGGGTCCAGTTAGGAAAACTCAAAGAAACATGCAGCAGTACAATGTTGGAGCACCGTTCGAACGTATCGCCATGGACATCGCAGGCCCATTCTCAGCGAGCAACGCTGGAAACAACACGCGCTGGTGGTGATCGATTACTTCAGCAAGTGGCCTGAGGTGTTTTGCATCCCGAATCAAGAAGCCAAGACTATTTCGGATGGATTCGTGAATAACTGGGTTGCGCGTTACGGAGTACCGCTGGAACTGCACTCAGACCAAGGAAGGAACTTCGAGTCGTCGGTGTTCAAAGAACTCTGCGATATGCTAGGAATCAGAAAGACACGGACAACACCATTACACCCACAATCTGATGGTGTGGTCGAAAGGTTCAACCGGACGATGGAGGAATACCTGAGAAAAGTCGTCGTTGGAGATCAGAAGGACTGGGATGAACATCTTCCCCTTTTCTTAATGGCGTACCGTTCACAGGACAATTCAACGGCAATAACACCAGCTGAAGCCATTTGAAGTTCGGCGTGGTACTACCTACAACTAGCGGCAGGGAGGATTTCGTAACCACAAAGAAGGAACAGCTGAACTCCATCCATCAGTTCATCCGGGAGCGACTGAAATTGGTCAGCGATAAAATGAAGGCGCGATACGACTTGAGGGCAAACACTTCTGGATTCGAGACAGGACAATTGTTATTGCTGTACAATCCACAACGCAAAAAAGGCTTGTGCCCCATATTGCAATCCTGGGACGGACCATATGAGGTCATCAAGAAACTTAACGACGTGGTGTACCGAATACAGCAGACGGGAAACAGACGGGCGAAATATAAGATTGTCCACGTAGAGAGGTTAACGCCATGCTACGGAGAAGGATCAAATCGATTGTTCGAGGACGAACAAGTTTAGGAGGAGGGCAGTGTTTCGGAGACACAAACCGACGGTTAAGTTCGAATTTCGCTGTCGAAGTTCGAAAGCTCTGGTGAGGCGGAAATTGAAATGATGTCAACTCTCAACGGCGTAATGCTAATTGTCAGAGCATTCTAGAGATTTCCGTAGGGGAACTTCCGACGGCGAACATTCAAGAAGGTGGACCGAGAGCTATATAAGCGCGAACACTCGCCCTCGGGATTCATTCAGTTTGTGGAATTGAACAGCGTGTGACAAGTCGGTGTGATCAATCGATAAAACAGTGGGAAAATAAAATCTTTCAATAAGGGTTTGTGTGTGTAATAAAGTTTAAAGTGTTTTATAGGTTTTGGATAGTAAATAAAAGTGGTGATGCTGCACAGATTATTGATCTGTGGTGAAACAAGAAAAGTGTGTGTGTTTTAATTTGAATTATACGTAGATAATTGTAGTTCATTGCAATCCAGCGATACGAACCCTATTTGGTGTCGGATTCAATTTCGTAACAATACATACAATATAAAAGCGTGTACCAGGGTTATGCACTGGTAACTTCAACAATATACATACATATAATATAAAGGCGTCGACAGGGCTAAAACAGTGATCGCAGCGTAATTGTCATACATTTCCCATCAGAAGATCAGAAGCTCCAGGAAGCATAAATTAAAATGGATAAGACAGACATTTTCATCATTGTCGCTCGACAGAAGGTTCTGGCAGATGAGCTACAGAAACTAAGGGTTAATTTCTCACACGACAGTTCTTTGAGAAAAACAAAAAAATAAAATGTGGTCTAGGTGCAACCCGTAAGGCCAACACGACCAACTTCCCAGTGGGAAAAATGGAAACACCCATTTCATTTAATTTTTTTAAATTTTTAACCGCCGACGCAAAAAGAGGGTGTTATAAGTTTGAGGTGTCTTTAGGTGTTCTTTATTATGCCAAATGATCTACAATGGATCATTGGGCATAATAAAACAGTGAATCACTCTAACGTTTGAGTCGTGTGTGGTTCCGTAAAAGATTTTTTCGTTTGCCTGTTCCATTTTCTTCCAGCATTAAAATAATTTTTGACGTTGAATGATGGAATTGCCATGCCAACGAAAATATTTCTTCGTATAAACTTTAAACGTGTTCTTTTTTTATTCTGATGTGTATTTTTTTATCGAACACACTAAATAACGATAATTCACACATAATTTACACATAGTATACATTTTTTGGATGGCAAAGGACTAACAAAGGCCTCGTAGGGGTAGCATCTATCCGACGGATGCTGGCCTGCTAAAAAGCGAGAAGAGCCACCGCAGTCGAACATCTTGCGGCACTGTTAGTAAGTCCAATCCCCACCTCCTCGTGGTGCCATCTGGAGATTTCCTATGGAAATTGCAGACGGGGAAGGGCGAATGGCGAGCCTCCTGCGCCAAAAAACAGGATTAGTCGGTTGGGCTACGGCCTAGTAAGCCGTAACCGTAAAAAAAAAAACACAAACTCCGAAACAACCACAAGCCTCGGATATAACGGACCGGATTTATGTTGACGACCCTTGCAAAAAACGAAAAGAGGACAATGATCTTCGGCTTTGTACGTGGAATGTTAGGTCCCTAAACAGGCCACGTGCAGCCGAACAACTTGCGGACGCCCTAGACCGCTATAAAGCGGACATCACCGCCATACAGGCAATGCGATGGAATGGACCGGGTATAAAGCGAATGAAAAACTGCGATATTTACTACGGCGACTGCTATAGGGAGAGAGGGCATCGATTATTTGGATGCGGATTTGTTGTTCGAGGTGGACTAAGGCAAAAAGTCCTAAGCTTTAGGCATGTGAGCGAACGCCTCATAACAATCCGTATCAAGGCTAAATTTTTCAACATCAGCCTGATCTGCGTCCACGCCCCCACGGAAGACAAGGATGACTCCGCCAAAGATTAGTTCTACGATCTCCTAGACAGAACGTATGCCCAATGTCCCAGCTATGACATCAAAATTGTATTAGGAGACTTTAATGCTAAGCTGGGTAAGGAAAGCATCTTTGAACGAGTCATCGGCAAACATAGCCTACACGACACCACCTCCGATAACGGACACAGGCTGATGGATCTTGCTACGGGGCGAAATCTCCTTCTAGCCAGTACGCGCTTCCCGCACCTCGATATACACAAAGGCACCTGGCGGTCTTTTGATCAATCGACTACCAACCAGATTGATCACATCGCGATCGACGTCAGACACTCCTCCACTATTCTTGATGTTCGAACTTTCCGAGGGGCTAACATCGACTCGGACCACTATCTTGTAGTAGCCAAGATGCGCCTACCGATGTCACGAACGCAACGGAGTAGAGTAAGAATACAAAGTTATGACGTCGGAAAGCTAGTATCGCCAGAAACCGCTCATGGTTTTACCGATCGCGTCTCCGTTAAGCGCTCCAATACACCTGAATCCTCCACACTATCAATAGAACAGCAGTGAAGCCTTTGCAAACAAGCCCTGAAAAGCTCTGCATCCGAAGTTTTGGGTTTCAAGGCTCCACCACGAAGTAACACTTGGTTCGATGACGAGTGCAGGAGGATTCATACAGCGAAGCAGGATGCATATAAGGCCTCGCTGCATAAAAGAACAAGAGCAGCTCGTGGGCTCTACGAGTTAAAAAGAAGGGAGGAGCATAAGCTTCTTAGAAGAAAGAAGAAAGAGCACGAGAAGCGCGCGACTGAGGGTTTGGAGAGGTGTTACTGCAGGCGTGACGTTCGAAAGTTTTATCAACAGATAAAGCGAACATGCCAAGGTTATAAGGCCAGAACGGAAGCCTGCAGGGATGAGAACGGACACCTAGTAGTACAACCGCAGTCGATGCTGAGAATATGGAACTCCACTTCTGCAGACTATATAACGGCGATGTTAGTCAATATACCGCTGTCAGGCAGAATTATCCATTTCTAATAGACGGAGACCGCAGAGAATTCTGTCCCCCTGACCTCGATGAAGTTAAGATTGCCATATCGAACCTCAAGTCGAATAAAGCTGCTGGCGCAGAGGGACTGTCTGCTGAGCTCTTCAAGGCAGCTGGGGATGACCTGGTTGGGAGCATGCACCAGCTCATCCGTAAGATATGGTTAGAGGAAAGCATGCCCGAGGAATGGAGTCTCAGCATCGTATGCCCGATCCACAAGAAAGGAGACCCCTCTGATTGCGCCAACTATAGAGGAATAAGTCTCCTCAACAACGCCTACAAAATCTTCTCTGCCGTTTTGTGTGAACGCCTGAAGCCGTTTGTAAATAAGCTGATAGGTCCTTATCAGTGCGGATTCAGGCCAGGGAAGTCCACCATCGACCAAATCTTCACACTACGGCAGATCCTGGAAAAAACCAATGAATTTCAAGTCGACACTCACCACCTATTTGTCGACTTCAAAGCCGCATACGACAGCGTAATTAGAGACGAGCTGTAACACGCTATGTCTACCTTTGACATAGCTGCTAAACTCGTTAGACTATGCAGGATGACTTTGGAGAATTCTCGCTGCTCCATCCGAATCGGTGAACACCTTACCGATAGTTTTGATGTCAAAAAAGGATTTAGGCAGGGCGATGCGCTGTCGTGTGATTTCTTCAACATCATGTTGGAAATGGTTGTGCAAAAATCACTGGCCTATACAAGAGGCACAATTTATTTCAAATCCTCGCAACTCCTTGCATACGCCGACGATATTGACATAATAGGTAGATCACAGCGAGATGTCAATGAGGCGTTTGCGAGTATTGAGATGGAGGCGGCGAAAATTGGTTTGGCGGTAAACGAGGGCAAAACTAAGTATATGCTGTCATCAAAAAAGGACGCTCAACACCGACGTCTCGGCCAGAACGTTTGTATAGGCAGATATAAGTTCGAGGTAATTAAGGACTTCGTCTACCTTAGCTCCGCAGTGACCTGGAACAACGACATCAGTTCCGAAATCAAATGCAGAATCGCTCTTGCCAATCGCTGATTCTTTGGGCTCAGAAGGCAACTGAGTAATAGAGCCCTCTCCCGATCGACAAAGTTGACTCTATATAAGACCCTTATCATCCCGGTCCTGTTATACGGCGCAGAAGCATGGACACTATCAAAAGCGGATGAGGAGGCCCTTGGTCGGTTCGAGAGGAAGATTTTGCGCGTGATTTTTGGGCCTATAAACGCAGACGGGGGATGGAGGAGAAGATTCAACCACGAACTTTACGGGCTGTACAGCGACATGAGCCTAGTCAGGCGTCTACGAATTCAACGCCTAAGATGGCTGGGCCATGTAGGGCGAATGGACACCACAGCTCCAGCCCGGAGAGTCTTTAAATCCAACCCCGAGGGACGAAGAAGCAGAGGACGGCCGCACTTAAGAAGGCGCAGACAGGTGGAAGGGGACCGCAGCCAACTGGGTGTGCGGCAATGGAAAAGACTAGCGAGAGATCGTCCTAGATGGAGGGGCATGTTGGTTGAGGCCCAGGTTCACCCCGAATTGGTGCCTCCACTAAGAAGAAGAAGAGGTATACAATTAGTACTATTTAACTAAATTCCATCAAGTGAGCAATATTTTTTATGCTTACGTGGCAATGACGTAAGTTGACATTTTTTTGAACACATACCAAATTCACTCACTCAATTAAAAACTCAGGACGCCGTGGCGCGGTGGTTAGTGTGATGGACTCTGACGCACGATGAACGAGTTCGGATCCCGATAACACCGACGCCATCGAATGTTTATTTCGCGGCGTTCCTCCTCGGCGGGGTACTGGCAAAACCCCCCGTAGTAAACTTGCCGTGAAAAAGCTTCTCGACTCACGCCGTTCGGAATCGGCATTTAGCTGTAGGTCCCTTTCACCTATGTGAAAAATAAATCACACACAACATGATTGAGAGAAGCTTGTCTCTGGTCCTTCATGGGCTGTAACGCCATCAAAGAAGAAGAATTAAAAACTCAGTTGTGAATGAGTGAACTCACTTTTCGGATCAAGAAATTTCTCCAGATAAAAAGCTGGATCACGTACTGTTGTTGTAATGCATGTAATCAATGATCAGAAGTGGATCAAGTAGGCATATTAAAGAACACCTTTTGTGTCTGTCTGTGGCATCGTGGCAACTTTTTATTTTTCTTAGACGAATAATGGGTAATGTATCGGTTCTCGTCCGATCACCGCAATCAACCAGCACCGGGTGCGGTCAGTACTAAGATGGGGAACCGCTTGGAAACACCGCGGATTGTTGTCATCAAGCCGCCTATTTGCTTTCGCTCCATGTAACCCAGCGTACGGAACCGCACACTCATATGCGCACATTAACAATGTATTGCTCATAAACTGCTCACATGC
The DNA here is from genome assembly GCA_951905685.1 of Eumerus sabulonum. Classification (NCBI taxonomy): domain Eukaryota; kingdom Metazoa; phylum Arthropoda; class Insecta; order Diptera; family Syrphidae; genus Eumerus; species Eumerus sabulonum. The sequence goes on from OX645060.1 coordinate 77,161,407, forward strand.
ATGTGCAATTTCGATTGCTGTAAGTTTCTAATTTAGACTTTATAGAAAACTAGCTGGACCCGTGCTCGCCCCCTCAAAATTCTTCGTCATTTATAAAAATCCATACATACATATGTATGTAAGATCAACGCGGCTAAAGAAACATTAAAGTATTTGTCTAAATCCATGAAATATTCTACAATAAATTTTATTGATTGATTGCATTTTATCATTTTCATTACAATGGGTAATCTAGAGAAACATTTACTTATACATACATATTTACATCACCACTCGTGATATCAACCTCAAATTGTTATACGCATGGGTAAAGTTTTTTTTCGCTCCGATCCGAAACCAGCAATGAAAAACGCCATTTCAACCCCTCCCTCCCTCCAAAACCGATTTCAATGTATTGTTCGGTCAAGCAGCGTGCTCAACAATTTACAACAATGTGCGTAATATTCTAAGAAGCAGCTTGTAAGCAAATATGTACATATGTACATATGTCGGTGTCATTTTGAGTGTGAGATCTCGGTCGTTGGTGCCTGGTTCCGATTTAACGGAGAAAACTACGCAGAATGTTCGTTGAGTGAATTAGCTTTCACTGTGGGCCCACCACCCCAAAGTAGAAGAACGACCAGGAACAATCATTTTCGATCTTATGAAAAATAAAAATGCTCACAGCCAATTACTCATGAGCGCGTGGGTTTAATAATTGCTCGTTGGGTTGTGCACACTCACGAGCAACTCATGAGTGTGCTTTTCCTCACCCAATCACAACACTGTCCGAGCAATCTCATATGTACTTACCTATGGGTTGTCGTAATCGTAAAATTAAAAAAGAAGAGAAAAAGATGTATATGCATTTTGTATATATGAGTTATATAATTTTTATATATACATTTTAGTTCAGATAGACTAAGATAGAATTAATTAGTTTAAGTTAGGTCGTAAGTTTTATATATACCCCTAAACCCGTTATTAAGCTAAGTTTTTGTAATATTCTTAGCTTACATTGAATTAAATAAAAGATCATATTTTGAGTTAATATTAAGTTGTCGAAAGACATGGATTAAGTATATGTATATTGTTTGTTTTAGAGTGCTCGCTTAGGGTCAGTAAGACACTAATGTTAGTTATAATATAAGCTAGTTTTAATCATTTTGTCTAGTGCGTAAGATAGCTCTATGTTTTTTCCTGAATAAAATGTATTTGAAATGCAAAAATAACAAAAAAAAAATATGTGTCGGTTGTCGTCCGATCACCGCAATCAACCAGCATCGGGTGCGGAAAGTACTTAGATGGGGGACCTCTTGGGAACACCGGGTATTGTTCATTTTTTTGTGCCTATTTTTTAGTTATTTCAAAACAGCTGCACCGAAAAAAACAGCTGCTGAAAACTTATTCAGTACTAAGTTGCGTAATTACGCGTGTAATGAACCCAATCTTATGTCAATAGCATTTTTGGTTCTCAAGATAATTGAGCGAGAAACGCACATATGTACATACACACACACATGTATGTGTGTATGTTGGCGTTACAGTCCATAAAGAACCTGAGCCGAGCTTCTCTCAATCACCCATGTTGTGTGTAATTTCATTTTCACATAGGTGAAAGGGACCTACAGTTTATTGCCGGTTCCGAACGGCGAATTTCGAAAAGCTTTTCATAACAATTTTACTACAGGGGGTTTCGTCAGAACCCCGCTGAGGAGAAACACCGTGAAAAACACGTTCGATGACATGGCTGTGTCGGGATTCGATCCCGAGTCATCGGCGTCAGAGGCCAACACACTACCCACTGCGCCACGGTGCTCTCTAAGCGCACATACATACATCTCTATAAAAACCTTGGATTTGGATTCTGGTGACCTTGAAACGTGGAAATATGTCAAAATTTGGAATTCGCGAAATCGGCTCCATTACAATAACTTCCCACTGGGAAGTTGACAAGGAGGAGAGGTTACAACGCGTGGAATAAAATAAATATAAAAACCTTGGATTTGGATTTTGGTGACCTTGAAACGTGGAGATATGTCAAAATTTGGAATTCGCAAAATCGGCCCCATTACAATAACTTCCCACTGGGAAGTTGACAAGGAGGAGAGATTACAACGCGTGGAATTCATCTGGGAGCAATTTCAAGCAAACCATCAGAAGGTAGAGGACCGGATGAAACACGACACTCCATACGTGTCTGGAAATATGTTTCCTCTCTCTATATAGAGCTTAAGGGAATTCTTGAATACACTGAAGCTCTCTCCCACGTTACATCTGAAGACATGGATGAATCTAAAAATTAAATAATCGAAGAAGCCTATTTCCTATTTCCTATTCCATGTTGACAAAAGATAATTGTTGCTTCACTTCAGCGACTTCTCACTAGACTAGAGGATAAGAAAGGAGTTCCGTCCAAGGCATTTTTGACAATTCCGTGACTTATTTACAGAATTATTGCATAACCAACCAATTGGTAATTGTCAGAAAATGTTCTATTTAAGGTAAGCATTGACAGGCGAAGCTGAGAAGCTAATTCGCCACTTTACAACGTCCGACGTCAATTACAACGCGGCATGGAAGGTCATCACAGATCGTTATGAAAACGCACGACTTCTGGTAACAGCAACACTTGAAAAATTTATGCTGAAACCAGTTATACATATTGAAAGTTCAGCCATGATAAATGGATTACATGATAATACAATAGAATGTAGTCTCAGCTTACAAAATCTTGATGTGGACACAAAAAAATTGGGATCCACTGTTATTACACATATTAAAAATGAAATTGGATCGCAACACCCATACATTGTGGGAACAGTTATTAAAGCAGTCTAAATCATTAGTTACAGTAGACGATTTTATGTCATTCCTTGAACACCGTTTTTAATCATTGGAAGCTTTATGCGCAAAACAATACAAGAATTCAGAAGATCCACGCAAACGGCAAGCATTGTCATGGGCCTTAACGGTAACCATATCAGAAAGATTAACATGCATATCTTGCAAGGGTCCACACCAGCTAACTAATTGCCAGAAATTTTTACTATTAAACCCTAAGGAACGGCTGAATCTAGTAAAGACCACAAATCAGTGCATAAATTGTCTTAGAGATGGACATTCTTCCTCTAAACGCTCCGTCGGAGGCTGCAGAATATGCAACAAGAAGCACAAGACGTTCTTGCACCTGGAGCAGATTCTAAAACCTTCATCAAGTAACACGCCTACTACCACAAAGTCCTCAACAACATCTGACATTCCACCAAGGGATCAGTCAACATCTCAAACAACTCAAGGAAACTGTAGAAATCATGGGTATATTTTCCTCTCAACGGCTATCGGGACCCTCACATCTCAGTATGGCAAGACTATTGAATGCAAGGCCATACTGGATTCGGGATCTTAATTGAACTTCGTCACCGGGAGAATCATAAAGAAACTTGGAGTAACCCGAATTTCTCAAGTAATGGATAATGTATATCCAAGGGATTGGGAGGAAGACTCAGTAAATAACGAAGAGAGTTAGCACTCAGTTAGGATCCCGTCTCAACGCATTTTCCACAAGGATGGAAGCGCATGTATTGTCAAAAATAACTTCAGATCAACCCACCAGATCATTTGACACAAGCATCTGGCCAATTCCAGTCAACATTCCACTTGCGGATCCAAGCTTTGGTAACCCGGGCTCCATCGATGTTTTTATTGGAGCCGGGCTGTATTATTCCCTTCTCTCAGTGGGGCAAATCAAGTTAGGCCAATCTATGCCTACATTACAAAATACAGTCTTTGGATGGACAGTTGGCGGAAAACTAGAAGGCAGTCAGGAATTGAGCGCAGTATGTGGAATATGCAGTGCAGACGAGGTACTCGACCATCAAATAAAAAAATTCTGGAAATTGGAGGAGTCACCATCTAATGACAGACGCCTTACAACATCCGAAAGGCAATGTGAACTCCATTTCAACCAGACATTTTCGAGAAGTGTTGAAGGACGATTCGTGGTAAAACTTCCATTAAAGGATGAACCTAACATTTTGGGATAATCAGAATACTTCTACTTCTACTTCTACTTCTTGCCAGATCATTGTGTAACAAAGGCAGATAGCAGTACAACAAAGTTCATGGTAGTCTTTGACAGTTCAGCAAAAACATCCTCTAACATATCATTAAATGACCTCTTGTCATCATGTTGTCATGTTTTCTCAGTTCTTATAAGATTCCGCATGCCGAGATACGTGTTTACTGCGGACATCGAAAAAATGTATCGACAAATACTGATACACGAGGAAGACACAAAATACCAACTCATATGATGGAGAAGTAGTCCCAATGATGCACCTAAGTGCTTTAAACAGAACACGGTTACCTACGGAACTATTTGTGCACCATATCTCGCTATAAAATGTCTCCAGCGATTGGCAGAAGATCATCAGGAGCGGTTTCCGTTAGCGTCAATGACGATGTAATGACAGGATCCGACAGCATAAGTACAGCTCTCGCAACTCAAGAAGAACTACAAAATTTATTACAAACTGCTGGGTTTAAACTTCGAAAATGGTGTACCAATCATCAATCCCTCATCCAGAATATACCAATCACCGATCGCAAAACCGAATTGGATTTCTATACCAAAATTGAAGAACATGTCAAAACCGTTGGAATGGTTTGGTTGCCAAAATCGGACGAGCTTGGTATCAAAACCTCTTGGGTCAGAAAAGAAAGAGTAACGAAGAGAACTGCATATTCCGATATTGCTCATATTTTTGACCCTCTCGAACTTATGTCCCTAATTCGTATTTTTGCAACAGCTGTGGCAACTTAAATATGACTGGGATGCGGCGCTTCCTCAAAAGATATAAACAAAATGGATTCGATTTCGAGAAGGATTAAAAACACTTCACAATATTAAAATACCCAGGGACATTCACAATATTAAAATACCCAGCGACATTTTTTCGCACAAGATTCCCAAGGAAGTACAATTTCATGTATTCGCGGATGCATCCGAGAAGGCATATGGAGCAGCAACGTATGTTCGATCGCAGGACAAGAACAATATAATTACAGTACGACTGCCTTGCGCAAAATCCAGGCGAGACCCTTTCAAGAAGAGCAACCTATCTCATCAAAGCACTATTCCACGCCTAGAACTGTGTGCAGCTAAGCTGGCTGCGGAAAATATTCGTCGAAGACCTGAAAATATATATTCATTTCTACGATCGAATTGTTTCATCAATCAACCCTATGTAGTGTTTACTGTCAGCGAAAAGTGAACGGACGTGAAGTATGTCGATTCAAATACCCTAAGCAACTTCAGTGTGAATCAGCGCTGGAAAAGGATGAGAACGGTGTATCGACATTCACTGCCAAACACAACGATGAATTGCTAAATGATCACAACAAATTTGTTTCGCAAGCATGGCGTGCTAATACTGATTGTAAAATCATTGCATCTGAGAATGCCAACCATCGCGAAATATTCGAAAACATTTTGCAAAGCTGCAATCACGATTATCCAAGCAAAAAAGCCATCTCTAAACTGCTGATTAAGCCTGAAGGACAACGAGACATCAGTGCTTGTGAAGTAATGCACTTGATCACCGGTGAACCTTTAAAGCATTGTAGTCGCACTTTAGCGAAAATATACATTGGTTTGGAAGATTACGTTATGCTACCGATAGACCAAGACGAGTCCGATCAAATCATCCCTCAGTCTGTTTTGAACCACAACGCTAATCGTCCTACGAGTCTTGAAAATATGTGTTTTAAACAATTTGCCATGGAATATCATTGGTCAAAAGGACAACTGTGTAAATGTCGCTCTAAACGAATTATACAGGAACTTCCTAAGGCTGAACCCACACCGAAGACGACAAAACGTTTTTTTGTCGCATGACAAGAAAACGTTTACCCACACACCAACCCCAACACTTACCGACAAGCAAAATGTTTCCGACGAATTGTTGCGCTTGGTGTGGGTTGAAAAAAACAAATTCAGTCATGGTCGTTTGAAATGTTGTCTGCTTCAATATATGTATGTAATTAAAAATTGCGCTCCTTTGCTTGCTTGCTTGCTTTGGTGGCGTTACAGCCCGTGAAGGGCCAGAGCCAAGCTTCAATCACCCACGCTGTACATACAAACATACATACATTTTCAGTCTTTCGTTTTTTTTTTGTTTTTTTTTTTTGCTTAAAGTTTGGCCCGCATGCGCGCACGCGGGATCTCTATGCCACTCGATCCTCCGCCATCGACTCTAACTCATCAGGAGCCATGCCCAAGCGCATCCAGTCGAGTTTTTGGACTTGGTCCAACCACCTCGTCCTGGGTCTGCCAAACAGTCACCTGCCTGATGGTATTGCATCCAAGGCACGCTTCGGAAGTCGTGATGATGGCGACATTCGTCTCACGGAGCCAAACACCATCGAAGCATAGCCCTTTCCGTTCGGAGAAGCAGTTCCCACAACAGCGCAAAGAAATCTCATTTCGGCAGCTTGTATTCGCGATCTTATTCTTTCGGTCAATATCCACATTTCATGACCATAGTTGAGAGTTGGAACAAATGGAACAAATACTGAGTTAAAAACCGCTAACTTGGCTTTGACACCAAGCTCGGTCTTCCTGATTACAGATCTGGGACTTCACTAACATGTAGAGTACATTGGACCGGTGTTCTGGAAATAATCATAACCTTGGATTTGTCCACGTTAACCCTCATTCCAGCATCAGCACATACGGCCACAGACTTATCTGACGCGCGCTGGAGTTCCGTCTGGGAGGATGTGGGGACAACTAAGTCATCTGCAAAAAGAAGATGGCTTATTCTCAACTCTCCCAATGTGAAACACTCCTCGCCTTGGCTGCGCTGCAACATCCAGTCCATATATATAATGAAAAGGAGAGGTGACAAGACGCACCCTTGGCGAAGTCCAACGCCCACGGTGAAAGGTGTTGATTTACTACCGTTAACCCAAACGCAGCTGCTACAGTTTGTGTATAGAAACTGAATGGCCCTCAATAGAGGACCATCAATCCCATACTCCTGCAGAACCCTCCAGAGTTTACCTCGAGGAATTCGGTCATACGCCTTTTCCAAATCTACAAAGCAGCTGTAGATCGGTTTGGCGTGCTCCCAGGCCTTCTCGAGTACCATTCTTAGAGTGAAAAGCTGGTCAGTTGTACTTCTGCCTTGACGAAACCCGCACTGTTCATCCCCTATCCTGGATTCGACCATAGCTTTAGAACGCACCTTCAGTACCTTAGCGTTGACTTTACCGGCGACACTTAAAAGAGATATGCCCCTGTAGTTGGAGCACTATCTCTTATCCCTATTTTAGAAAAGAGGGACAATCACCCCCATCTGACAATCGCTAGGTGTCTCACCGCATTCCCAGGCCACCTTAATGACATAAGAGAGCCATAATACTCCCTCTTTACCCATTGCCTTAATTAAGCATTTCTGGCCGAACTTCATCCACACCGGCGGATTTGCCAACTTTTAGCGATTCAATCGCTATAATGACTTCCACCACCGTTGGACTATTCTCCGCCTCCCTCAAGACTATAGGTCTTTCCACCTCAGCGCCCTGTTCGGGATTGAGCAGCTCTGAAAAGTGCTCACTCCATCTGCGTATGCTGTCCATCTCATTGGAAAGCAACACACCATCTTTGGATTTAACTCCTACGATTATGTTGAATTTCCTTCCTCTGAATCGGCGAATGGTTTGCCAGAACACCTTTTTCGCAGATCTATGGTCGCCTTCAAACTTCTCGCCGAACTCACCACGCTGTGTGTGATTTATTTTTTACACAGGTGAAGGGGACCTAAAGTTTAATGCCAATTCCGAACGGTTGGAGTCCAGAAGCTTTTTCATGGCAAGTGTACTACGGGAGATTTTGCCCCGTAGTATACATGGCGCTCATTTGCTCAATCAAAATTCGTAGTTTCTCCGCGTCAACTTCTATCTTCGCTTCACAAATTCGCAATGCATCGATTTTGTCGCAGAAAGACAAAATACCGGCGAACAGATTTCGACATCTTTTTCTGCTTTGTCGTGTCGTGCTCTGTTTATTTCGTCCGGTGTGGGTTGACCGCTAAGATAGTGTGTACTTTTCGGCAACGATACGTGTTCGCAACACGTTTATCGCGTTCGATGTGGGTTGGCTGTATGCAATGCTATATAAAATGGACATCGGAGCAACGAGCGCGGCCGAACAAAATGTTCTGTCGTGTTGCGTCCCATTTGGTGTGCGTTGACTCATAAGATGCAATGTATTCTTGTCGTACACGACAGGGAAAAACGTTTTGTCGGCCTTGGTGTGGGTTCAGCCTAAAGTTGCCGCAACAATAACAGATGAGCAAACTGAGATTCTTCGTAAACAGAAGTTAGTTCCACACAAACCATGGCGAAATCAGGAATTGCTGAAAACACATCTTACGTGGATAGAAAGCCTTGAAATGACTCAAATTCGCGTTTGGGAAATAAATGAATATGATCTACCTAAAGCCGAAAATGACGACATTGACAAGAGCCGAAAACGAGCCATCTACCGGTTTAGCTCTCGCCGCAGCACGCCATCAGATCGTATGCATAATTGGTACGATTCATACTCAAACTATGTTGATTTCGAGACAAATCTTAGTTTCATTAAAACATTAAAAGAAACTTTTGTTAGCAACGAAACGCATGCAGTCGAAAATATTTTACCTTTGAACAAACAACAAACTAAGGTCATGCAATACTTACAACAGCAACTTAGTTCCCAAAACATTCAAAAACTAACGATAATTCAAGGAAAAGCTGGTAGTGGCAAGTCGTTTTTAATAAACAAAATGGTGAATGAAATTGAGAATACGAACGGTTCTGAAAGCGTGTTACTTATGGCACCAATAGGTGTTGCTGCCAATAATCTTAGTGGACAAACAATCCATTCGGCTCTGCGCTTAAGTGTTCCAAGAAGCATTCTCTCAGAATTATCAGGAGAATCAGAAAGAAACTTCCAGTCGTATATGCAAACCGTAAAAGTTTGTATTATTGATGAGATGTCGATGATCGGTGTAAGGCTGTTAGTAAATATCGATAAATGACTATGCCAAGCTTGTCCAGAGAGCCAGGATGAGGCTTTTGGTGGGGTAAAACTGTATCTGTTTGGTGATTTTGCTCAGTTGCCGCCTGTTTTGGATCGAACACTATTAGCTCCGTCGTCATCTGCAAATGCACAGTCAGTCATTACCTAAACAACCTACCATCAGTTAGCAGTTTTTCAGACGCCGTGCGCATTTTCGCAAAGAAGAGTGACGCGAAAATGTACAATGAACATATGTTGTATGTATGTATGTATGTTGGCGTTACAGACCATGAAGGACCTGAGCCGAGCTTCTCTCAATCACCCATGTTGTGTGTGATTTCATTTTCCCATAGGTGAAAGGGACCTACAGTTTATTGCCGGTTCCGAACGGCGAATTTCGAGAAGCTTTTCATGACAATTTTACTACAGGGGGTTTTGTCAGAACCCCGCTGAGGAGAAACACCGTGAAAAACACGTTCGATGACATGGATGTGTCGGGATTCGATCCCGTGTCATCGGCGTCAGAGGCCAACACACTATCCACTGCGCCACGGTGCTCTCATGAACATATGTTACGTTCTTTAAATAAGCCGGTGACACTCATACGCGCAAAAAACAAAAACATTCAGGCCAAAAACAGTAGCGATGATGAAGCTCAAGGATTGCCAAACATTCTAAATTTGACAGTCGGATGTCGCATAATGTTGAAAAGAAATGTTTGGACTGCGCAAGGTTTGTGCAATGGGTCTGTCGAAGACATTGCATATAAACCACTATTGAATACCAGCTATCTAGATGAGTTCCCTCTGTGTGTATTGGTGCGCTTTGATGATTATACTGGACCGAGCTTATATGGAGGTGTTATTCCAATACTTCCACACACCGTGAGTTTTCGCAAAGGAAATACAAACTGCACAAGGAAACAGTTTCCAATTCAAGTCGCATATGCTATAACTGTTCACAAGAGTCAAGGAGTCACAGTGGAAAAAGCAGTAGTAGATATTGGAGACTCAGAATTTGCCTTAGGAATTTCTTACCTAGCAATGTCGAGGGTGAAAAGGTTGGATGGCTTACTTATCACACCTGCATTCTCACCTGATCGATTATTCAAGTCGATTAATCAAAGCTCCGGTTGGTGCATCAAAAAACCAGAAATGGAGAGACTACGACTACTTTCTTTGAACAACCATTAATTGTAATTATACAAAAAAAATCTGTACTTGACGATATTGAATCCTTACATTTATTTTCTATTGATTAAGTTAAAGATAAAAAGAGAAACAGTGAGAACTCGTTAAACCACAATTTATTTCTCACACCTCATTTGAACCATTCTCACCATTTCCGTTAACTAATTCTATCAAGTCAATGTGTTTCCGTTAAGCAAACGAATGAATTGAATGTCGTAGGCACAAACTCGCTGAGCTCATTTCTTTCAAAGCAGCGAGCTGCATTGAACTCCTAGTTTATATATACTCTATCAATTTAAAGTGCATTTTGCTATTTACATATACATATTATGTATATTCATATGACTATAATTTTTTTTTTTTTTTAGAAACTCGCGCAGGTTCAAAAGTTTTTCTTTTTATATTCTCTTATGATGTGTTATATATACACACAACCTTAAGGGAGTGCAGTGGTTTGGATCGTTGATGTTCGTTAACTCTCAGGGGTATTTGTCCTAGATATGACCAGAGCCGACCAAATTCCGCGTTTGTTATAGTCCGTAGTAATTCGTTCAAGTACTTTAATATTGCATGCGCAGAGGATGAATTTCAGTTAACCATATACTGTGAGTGCTATGCCTGCAGCAGTACGTCTGGTCGCCGTGGCGCAGTGGTTAGTGTGATGGACTCTGGCGCACGATGAGCGAGTTCGGATCCCGATAACACCAACGCCATCGAATGTTTATTTCGCGACGTTCCTCCTTGGCGGGGTACTGGCAATACCCCCCGTAGTAAACTTGCCATGAAAAAGCTTCTCGACTCACGCCGTTCAGAATCGGCATTAAACTGTAAGTCCCTTTCACTTGTGTGAAAAATAAATCACACACAGCATGATTGAGAGAAGCTTGGCTTTGGTCCTTCATGGGCTCTAACGCCACCAAAGAAGTTGTGAATGGTCACTTTCCATCCACAACTGCGTTGCATACTTTGTGTCCGTATAGGAATTACTTTTTCTTGGCTATAAGGCGAATTTGAACTATAGACTTTCCGCTCGACGGTCATAGGTGTTTTGTGAATTGAATTTAAGAAATTGGGGTGTGTTACATGAAGAACTTGTCCTGTTAGTGCTTCACATAGTACTCTTAGGTCGTAAAGCAGTGTGCAGTGTGTGTGCGTCCATCCCTCCAGTCGGAGTAGTTCCCATTGCTCCAGTAGCGTAGATACACGGTAGCCTTTGTATTCTATTTAGTTTGCTCACGGCACCACTTTGTTCACATTTTTTCCACCATACAGTAGCACCATAATTTGGTTTAATAATTTGATTGTATGTCCACTGACGCTGTTTTGCCTTCGAGTTGTTTTAGGTACCAGAGTGCCTTGATGGCCTCCGAGTATATTTTGTTTAGGTGTTTTTCGTAAACCGTTATCCCCAGAAACTTCACCTCTTCCTTTAACGCAATGCAGGTTTCTTTCATTTTGAAACTTTGCAGTTTGTTTATTCTTCTCTTTGTGAGTCGGATTATGTTCGTTTTGCTGTGGTTGATGGAGAGTCCTTCTTTATTGCACCAGTTTTAAATTATTTCTAAGACTCTTTGCATGAGATTACCTTAAATTTCTTAATGTTTGCTTTTAGCCATTATGGCTATATCTCAGCACATCTGATGATAGTGAAGCCATTATTATTAAGTATATAAAGAAATTCGTCTTGTAGAATTGACCTTAAAGGTTGGGATGAGACACCCCTTTGAGAGCAACCTTTAATAGCTTTGATTACTATCTCTGATGTGCCTATATTGGCTATTATATGTATCTGTTTTCGCAGGATGTTTATCCATTTGATAACTGAGGGGTCGACCTTTTTCTGCAAAGTGTATTTGGTAATGACCAATGGCTTGCCCTATAAAATCCTCCTTCTATATCCATAAAGGCGCCAATCGCGACCTCCTTTGTTTGCAGGGATTTTTCTACAATGTTGGAAACTCTATGAATGGCGTTTACTGTGGATTTTCCTTTTTGATATGCAAGTTGTAGTTTGTGGAGTAGTGCTTTCTCCAGTGTTGATCTTATGAACAGTTTTATCAGCATTTCTGTCACTTTTATTCAAAACCGGCCAAGTGCGAGTCGGACTCGCGCACGAAGGGTTCCGTACCATCTTAATATATAAATATGAAAGAGACGATGTATGTTACCTCAACAGTCATCACATTAAATCACATTTTTTGTATGATGACAGATCTTGGTTGAAGGCAGGTTATCGGCATATTACTTTGATAATCAAAAATCTTCATGATGAGGTATAGTTGATCATCAAAGTGTCCATTGAATTCAAATCATTTATCTTACTTGAAAGCAACGATGTGAAAAGGTGAAAAACAATAATGGGAAATATGGGAAAAAGGTTTGCAGCTAGGATTAATTCATCAAAGACACAAAAGAGATCAAAACTGGGAAGTTTGCTACTGGTTGTGGGATATTGTCGACTAACCTTAGTTCAGTATGTGACCAAGAGGTCACTGTTTTTAGTTTTTGTCGTGGTAGCAGCAACAGAAATACATCACCTGTGAAAATTTCAACTGTCTAGCTATCACGGCTTATGAGATACAGCCTGGTGACAGACGAACGGACGGACGGACAGCGAAGTCTTAGTATAAGGGTTCCCGTTTTACCTTAGGGTACGGAACCCTAAAAATGAGGAGACACTAATTGGTCGGTAGGGTTTGGGGTTTTCAGGTGGATTCTTGCCGCCCTTGGATATAAATATTACCCCATCCATTCTCCGTTTTTGTGGAATGTAATTAGTTACAATCGTGCAAGTGATTTTCATTACAATCGCCTTTAACTTGTTGGGGGAATGTACTGAAAGTGCAGGAAAAATGCCAGCCGGAACAGGAACTTTAAATGTTTTGATTATGTAGTTGGTTTCTACCTTTGTTGAAGAAACCGTTCGCTTGAAAGTTGTCAACAATTTTAGTTTTTACAATATGTACACCCAGGAAGGTGGGTCCTTGAAAGTAACACTGCTGTGTCCTTAAAGTTAGACCAAGTGACTCTGGCGAGCCTTTTAGGTTCTCACAATAATTTTTTCACGATTTCCTCTTGGATTATCGGATTTCCTTATTATAGTTAGTAAGAGCCTTCTTAACAACACTGCCAGTTACCCGTCTTCCTAGACCTATTAAACTCTCGTCTTGCTGACCTCCTTCGCGCAGGTTCAAGAGTTTGGCACACAATCTGAACGGAGGGCAGCGCTTTGGGTCGTTGATGTTCGTTCACTACCCTCAGGGGTGGATGTCCTAGATAGGACGAGAGCCGATCAAATTCCGCGTCGGTTATAGTACGTAGTAATTCGTTCCAGCACTTTAGTATTGCATACCCAGAGGATGAAATTCAATTGACCATATACTGTGAGTGTTATGCCTGCAGCAGTACATCTGGTCACCTTCCATTCACAACTGCGTTGCATACTTTTAGACCTTCCGCTCGGCGGTCGATGATGTTAACTGCACCACGGCCACCCAGGCGTTACTGGGGCTATACACCAGTGTTAACTTTGGAGAGGGGGGCAAATAAGAACACCTTTTGTTGTTCAGGAGTTTTATTTCCTAAAAAAGCTTATTTTTTAGTTTTTAATGTATAGGTATATAATGAATTTACTCACGCTTTTTAACCTCTCCTACTTCACTCCATTAACAATGCTGTCAGAAATGTCGTTACGATTTTAAATGATTGTCAACGGCGACATGGCGTTATACGAAGTAAAAATTATTGTCAACAGAGAGCGCTGAGTTCACTTCAGAGTTGATGACATGACACTTGGTAGGAGTGCGTTCAAAAGCGTTCACAACATAAGATTTATAAAGTAAATCTTATTAAAATACGTAGCATTGGATTTTATAAAATAAGTGTTATTAAAAAATACGTAACATTCCGGACCCCGTGAATCTACAACCTCCTAGATTCACCACCAACATCCAGTTTAGCTAGTACGCATGCCGGTCGCTTGATCGTCCCTGTCTTTGTTCGCACGTCCGCTGCTCTCACTTGCTTGTCTTTCCCGGGGAACGTTTGTGTTATTCTGCCTATGGGCCCCCTTGACCGGGGCATGACACTGTCACAGTCTAGAACGACATCGCCAACTGAAAGTGGATCCACTGGACGGTACCACTTCGTCCTTCTGCACAAGTCTGGTAGATACTCATACTCTTCCAGAAGCGCTGTTGCATTTGTTGTACTTTACGCCACTGCTTTCTTGTGGCCCGTAATTGTTCTTGGAGTGGGTGAGGTGTCTGCTCGGAGTTAGCTGTCCCTAAAAGAAAATGGTTAGGTGTCAAAGGGTCGCAGGCATTGTGGTCCAGCGATATGTGTGTCAATGGGCGCGAATTTACGACCTTTTCGGCTTCGCAGATCAAACTGTAAAGGCTATGTTCCTGTAAACTCTCGTTGAGCACGGCGTGACCCATTGCTCTCTTCACGCTTCGAACTAGCCGTTCCTAATCTCCCCCTGCATGCGGGCTTAGAGGACAATTAAAAATTCATTCAATACCCTTGTTTGCAAGTGAGTTCGTGATCTTTTCATGGTAGAGATTTCTTGTTCGTTGTAGTTCTCGATCGGCTCCGACGAAATTCGTCGCGTTATCAGAACGAATTCGTACCGGTGTTCCCCTCCGGTTCATAAAGTTCCGGATACAAAGCAGGCAAGTGTTTGTTGATAGGTCCCTAGCGATTTCCAGATGAATCGCACGTGTTGTCAGGCACGTAAACAGCGCGATCCATCGCTTCTCACAACGTCGCCCAACTGCTACAGAAAATGGACCCATATAGTCCAGACCCACGTAGGAAAATGGTCTCACGTATGGCGTCAACCTATCTTCAGGAAGCTGTCCCATGAGTGGAGTAGTTGGTTTTGCGCTTTTATTCTTGCACGTCTGACACCTCTTTGCTGCACGACGTACCGCTGCTCTGATATGTGGGATCCAGAATTTACGTCGTAGCTCAGCGATAATTGTTTCCTGGTTCTGATGTTTCCAACTACGGTGGTATGAATCCACGATGAGATCGGTGACTCGATGATCTTTCGGAAGTATTATCGCCTTACGGGTACTAGGTTCTACGGCTAACGCTTTACTTATGCGCCCATCCAAACGAATGACGCCGGTATCATCTATACAAGGCGTCAGCTTCCATAAGCTGCTGCTGTGCTCCAGCTGTCCTTTCTCGACTAAAGAGTGGTAATCATTGCAATAAGACTCCATTTGAACGGTGCGAACGATCGCTAGTTCAGCTCTTCCGAGTTCTGCCAAACTCAGGCATCCATACTCACGCTCATCCTCAGTCTTACGTTAATTATGACTAAAGCGAATGATCCAGGCCATGACTCACTTCAGCCTCGAAAAACAGGTAAATTTACTGAAAGTTTCGCATCCTATAGGGATGTCAAAAAGCGTGGATTTCGAGCGAAGTTCTTCCGTCGTACCTTCTGTTAGCTCGGCTTGTGGCCATTTTGACTCATCTTCCAACAAGAACCTTGGGCCACTTACTCAGAATGACTCCCGCCCATTATCTTTCACTCTCGTTCCAAAATCAGCTGGGTTCAGCGCGCTGGGTAGCCATCGCCAGTCGGAGATCATTGTGTTATCCAGTATTTCATTAACTCGATGCGCAATGTAGGGTTTATAGCGCCTGTGATCCGACTTTATCCAGACCAACACGGTTTTGGAGTCGTTCCACATGATGACGCGTGTTGGTGTTACATCGTGGCTATGTAGTATCATATTGCGAATCCTTGCTCCAAGGACCGCCGACTGCAACTCGAGGCGTGGGATGGATATTAATTTTAGTGGAGCACACTTGGTTTTTCCGATGATGAACGCTAGGCTAACCTGTGAAGCCTTTGATTTTGTGACGCTCCAGTACGCGACCACGGCATAAGCTAACTCGCTAGCATCGGTGAATATGTGCAGTTCCGCCGAAACCACCGAAAAAATAGTACTGTAACAACGAGGAATGACTAATTTCTTCACCTCCTGCAACATCTCTAACCATTTTACCCATGCTTCCCTAGCCTCTTCCGGTATATTTTCGTCCCAGTCCACTTGTTTTCGCCAGGTGAGCTGAAATAACAGCTTGGCTACCAACGAATACTCCGCGGCCAAGCCAAATGGGTCAAACACTGACATCATTATTTTCAAATCTTCTCGTTTGGTAGGTCTTCTCGCTCTATTCAGCAACGTAAGATCAACCCGCCCGAAAGCTAATACGAATTTCAGAGTATCTTGATCGGTGTCCCAGTGCATGCCAAGCACCTTCTGGTTATTTTTTGTATCTTCTATGTCCATGCTGAGTACGGACGGTCCGGCTTCACTATTGTTTAGTTTCCGTCTGACGAAGGCTGAGTTCGACATGAACCCTTTTAACTCGAAACCACCCTGCGCATGGATCCAAACGATCTGCTTCGTTACTCGGACTGCATCACTTTCGCTGGAGAAGCAATGTACGTAATCGTCAACATAGTGATTATTTGTTATTGCGGCTGCAGCTTCCGGGTACTTTTCCTTAAAGTCGTCCGCATTCCGGTTCTTTACGTAGTGCGGCGTACATGGTGAGCATTTTGACCCGAATGTCATAACTGTCATCGCATAGTCGTCTATCGAACTTTTAGGGTCGGACCTCCATAGGAAGCGTTGCGCCATTTGGTCCTCCTTTCGGATTCTAATCTAATGAAACATTTCTGCGCAAACGGCTACAGGTTTCTGCCTGAATTTCATCAGTACTGTCACCAACGGTTCACACAAATCTGGACCACTAAGCAACGCTGAGTTTAAGGAGGTGTCCCCTGCCTCCGCAGCAGCATCAAACACCAACCGTAATTTGCCAGGCTTATTGGGGTTGTATACACCGAAATGTGGCAAATACCACGTCCGACTCCCCTTAATGGCTGCTTCCGCTTCCGTTAACTTCCTTGCGAAACCCTTGAGCTGATACTCGGAAATGCTGCGAATGTATTCCTGATGAAATTTCTCATGACGTTGAAACCTTTTCTCTAAAGATAGCAATCTCTTCTTTGCCATCTCTCTGCTCTCTGGTAATACTACATCCTCCATTCTCCACAAAAGCCCCGCTTCAAAACGACGGCCCACTCGTACCGTAGTCTCCTCAAGCAGTTTCCTCGCTCTCGTCATCTCAAAGGGCATGATCGGTTTCTCGACACTGCGTACCCCTAAACTCTCGTTGGTGATATATTTCTCTACGAGTTGGTTAAGATCACTTTCCTCGGCACTTCTTATGTTAGAAAAGAGTGCATAGTTGCGTCCGACCGCAGTGCTTCTGCTTATTGATCCATATACAACCCATCCGAGCTTTGTCCAAATAACGACTGGTCGCTTCCAGCTATTCACAGTGTTCTTCCTGGCCACGCCTAAGTGTGCGTTATCGAGCCCAATCAACAGTTCTGGGGTAACAGCAGTATAATCCAGTGTTGGTAACCTCTTCATATATTGATATTGCTTTTGTAATTCGCTTATATGCAGCGACTGCGTAGGTAGTCGAAGGTCTTTGACAGTCCTGACATCCTTGAGAGGAAACCTCTTGGCATTTGGTCCAGTTCCTGCTATCTCCATGTCGACACGCCGCGACTGTTCCGTAACTGTTCTATCTTCGAACCATTGTAGCTGTAGACTCTCCCTTGGTCCCTTCAACCCGATGCGATCCGCCAAGCTCCTGTTAATGAGAGAGACGGCCGACCCTTCGTCCAAGAAGGCATAGCAACTTACTTCCTTTCCGTTTGCAAACAGCTTAACTGGCAATATTTTGAAAAGTATATTAGTTGACTCTGGATGGATAACCGAGCTGGTGCATACGCGTTGTTGGTGCTGCGGAGCATCTTGCCTGCTGCTAACGTCGTCCTTCAAAGAATGCAAAAGACTATGGAGTTTCTTTGTACAATTCTGGTCATTGCATGCATGACGTTGTTCACAGCTGCTACTCCGATGACCTTCGCCTAAACAGTTAAAGCATAGCTCCATCTTAAGTACCGCACGCCAACGCTTACGAATATCCATGGCCAATAATTTTTTGCAATTTGAGATGTCGAGTTTCCGAGAGCACATTTTGCAACTTGTATTATGGCTGTCGGCCCTAACGGTGTCCGCGTGGAAAAATCTTGATCGACCTCCACTTCTTGTATCTACCTGCGACGACTCGTGATTCACACATATGGTACTCACCATATTCCCTAATTCTTCTACCCATTTACTGAAGTGTTTAATAGTGGGCATTGACGAGATGGTTACCGCATGTCGTGCCCAGTCCAGTCTCCTTTGAACTGGCAACTTCAGCAGAAGTTCTTCCATTAGTGTGGGATTGCAGAGGTGTTGTTCGCATCCAGCCGCTTCTAGAAACGCCGTCAGGTTTTGTACCTTTATTGCAAAGGGAATGATCTGCTCGATGCGACTTTCGGCTATCGGAGGGATGCTCCTTATTCTAGAAATTTGACTCCTTATGGAAATATGGGAAAAAGGTTTGCAGCTAGGATTAATTCATCAAAGACACAAAAGAGATCAAAACTGGGAAGTTTGCTACTGGTTGTGGGATATTGTCGACTAACCTTAGTTCAGTATGTGACCAAGAGGTCACTGTTTTTAGTTTTTGTCGTGGTAGCAGCAACAGAAATACATCACCTGTGAAAATTTCAACTGTCTAGCTATCACGGCTTATGAGATACAGCCTGGTGACAGACGAACGGACGGACGGACAGCGAAGTCTTAGTATAAGGGTTCCCGTTTTACCTTAGGGTACGGAACCCTAAAAATGAGGAGACACTAATTGGTCGGTAGGGTTTGGGGTTTTCAGGTGGATTCTTGCCGCCCTTGGATATAAATATTACCCCATCCATTCTCCGTTTTTGTGGAATGTAATTAGTTACAATCGTGCAAGTGATTTTCATTACAATCGCCTTTAACTTGTTGGGGGAATGTACTGAAAGTGCAGGAAAAATGCCAGCCGGCACAGGAACTTTAAATGTTTTGATTATGTAGTTGGTTTCTACCTTTGTTGAAGAAACCGTTCGCTTGAAAGTTGTCAACAATTTTAGTTTTTACAATATGTACACCCAGGAAGGTGGGTCCTTGAAAGTAACACTGCTGTGTCCTTAAAGTTAGACCAAGTGACTCTGGCGAGCCTTTTAGGTTCTCACAATAATTTTTTCACGATTTCCTCTTGGATTATCGGATTTCCTTATTATAGTTAGTAAGAGCCTTCTTAACAACACTGCCAGTTACCCGTCTTCCTAGACCTATTAAACTCTCGTCTTGCTGACCTCCTTCGCGCAGGTTCAAGAGTTTGGCACACAATCTGAACGGAGGGCAGCGCTTTGGGTCGTTGATGTTCGTTCACTACCCTCAGGGGTGGATGTCCTAGATAGGACGAGAGCCGATCAAATTCCGCGTCGGTTATAGTACGTAGTAATTCGTTCCAGCACTTTAGTATTGCATACCCAGAGGATGAAATTCAATTGACCATATACTGTGAGTGTTATGCCTGCAGCAGTACATCTGGTCACCTTCCATTCACAACTGCGTTGCATACTTTTAGACCTTCCGCTCGGCGGTCGATGATGTTAACTGCACCACGGCCACCCAGGCGTTACTGGGGCTATACACCAGTGTTAACTTTGGAGAGGGGGGCAAATAAGAACACCTTTTGTTGTTCAGGAGTTTTATTTCCTAAAAAAGCTTATTTTTTAGTTTTTAATGTATAGGTATATAATGAATTTACTCACGCTTTTTAACCTCTCCTACCGGTCACTTCTTGCTCCATTAACAATGCTGTCAGAAATGTCGTTACGATTTTAAATGATTGTCAACGGCGACATGGCGTTATACGAAGTAAAAATTATTGTCAACAGAGAGCGCTGAGTTCACTTCAGATATTTTGAAAAGTATATTAGTTGACTCTGGATGGATAACCGAGCTGGTGCATACGCGTTGTTGGTGCTGCGGAGCATCTTGCCTGCTGCTAACGTCGTCCTTCAAAGAATGCAAAAGACTATGGAGTTTCTTTGTACAATTCTGGTCATTGCATGCATGACGTTGTTCACAGCTGCTACTCCGATGACCTTCGCCTAAACAGTTAAAGCATAGCTCCATCTTAAGTACCGCACGCCAACGCTTACGAATATCCATGGCCAATAATTTTTTGCAATTTGAGATGTCGAGTTTCCGAGAGCACATTTTGCAACTTGTATTATGGCTGTCGGCCCTAACGGTGTCCGCGTGGAAAAATCTTGATCGACCTCCACTTCTTGTATCTACCTGCGACGACTCGTGATTCACACATATGGTACTCACCATATTCCCTAATTCTTCTACCCATTTACTGAAGTGTTTAATAGTGGGCATTGACGAGATGGTTACCGCATGTCGTGCCCAGTCCAGTCTCCTTTGAACTGGCAACTTCAGCAGAAGTTCTTCCATTAGTGTGGGATTGCAGAGGTGTTGTTCGCATCCAGCCGCTTCTAGAAACGCCGTCAGGTTTTGTACCTTTATTGCAAAGGGAATGATCTGCTCGATGCGACTTTCGGCTATCGGAGGGATGCTCCTTATTCTAGAAATTTGACTCCTTACAAGTTGCTCTGGTCTTCCGAATCTGTCCTTCAGGGTTTTCATCACTTGGATCACATTTTTGCTGTGAATTAATATGCATTCTACCGACTCTCTAGACTTGCCTTTGACCGCCTTTTGCAGCCGCAACATGTTCTGTCTTTCGTTGTACTGGTACTCTTCCGTGGTCATCTCGAATGATTCCCTGAACATGGGCCAGACCTCAGGAGTTCCGTCGAAGTCAGGAAGATCGTACAGCTTCACTGGTCGTGTATGATCCTGCCTTGATGCCGCTAGATTACGGTTCAGTTCGCCTATTGCGGCTGCTACTGCATCATTACCGTCGCTTTCGTTTTGCGTAGCACGATTTGACGCTTGATCTTCTGCCCTTGATGTTTCCCCGTCACGCGCGGATGTTTGGTTTCCGGTGATTGCCGCCTGAAGACACTGGATTTGCCTCATCATCTCGCTCAGTTGTAGCTCTATTGATGAGCTTCGATGCGCCTGTGACTCCGTCCCTAAGATGGTAGCATTCATACCATCTTGATGTTCGTTGCTCTCCTCATCGTCAGATCGCTCATCTGCAACTGCTACTGTTGCTCTTGTTTTTGGTGGCATGACGCAGAACTATCGGCTTGCAAATACCTATACCGCAAAACCTATACCACGGTCGCTCGGATCTCCGCAACCCCAAATCAGACCACAAAACACCCAACCAAAATCTTTTTTTTTAAAAAAGGGAAACACTCACCCAAATAATTTCGCAGCTGTAATTCTTGCTCCCTGGAGCACACCTTGGGGATGGACCGAGCCTTCGATTGTTCCCGGGTCACTGCGGGAACACTTCGCACACACAACGTGGTGAAGACTGCAAAATTGTCTTCACGTGAGCGTTCCTCTGACACGATCTCAACGTGTCACCGAATGTAGTTATTGCGTAGTGGGGCTCCGCTGGCACAATCTCGACGTGCGAACCAAAGGCGATTATTGCGTGGTGGGGCTCCGCTGGCACAATTTCGTTCGTGCGAACCAAAAGCGATTATTGCGTGGTGGGGCTCCGCTGGCACAATTTTGTTCGTGCAAACCGAAAGCGATTATTGCGTAGTGGGCCTCCGCTGGCACAATTTCGTTCGTACAAACCGAAAGCGATTATTGCGTGGTGGGCTCCGCTGGCACAATTTTGTCCGTACAAACCGAAAGCGATTATTGCGTAGTAGGCTCCACTGGCACAATTTCGTTCGTGCAAACCGAAAGCGAAATTAAAGTTTGTTAACTTTGGAGAGGGGGCCAAATAAGAACACCTTTTGTTGTTCAGGAGTTTTATTTCCTAAAAAAGCTTATTTTTTAGTTTTTAATGTATAGGTATATAATGAATTTACTCACGCTTTTTAACCTCTCCTACCGGTCACTTCTTGCTCCATTAACAATGCTGCCAGAAATGTCGTTACGATTTAAAGTGATTGTCAACGGCGACATGGCGTTATACGAAGTAAAAATGATTGTCAACAGAGAGCGCTGAGTTCACTTCAGAGTTGATGACATGACACTTGGTGGGAGTGCGTTCAAAAGCGTTCACAACATTCGATTTATAAAGTAAGTCTTATTAAAATACGTAGCATTGGATTTTATAAAATAAGTGTTATTAAAAAATACGTAACAACCAGTAAAAGTGATAAAAGATAGAGGGAAAATAATAAATATAAATTCTGAGTGTACAGTGAAAAAGCGTCTCTGGGGATAACACCAGAAAAAGTGAAAACAATTAAAAAATAACTAACAGGGCAGCCAGCAGCACCAGCGGCAACCAGCAGTACCAGCGGCAACCAGCAGTTACAGCGGCAACCAGCAGTACCAGACAGCAGTAATCAGCACCAGCAGATATTAAAGTCAAAGTAGTCAAGTTAGTACATAAGAAAAAGAAAAAAAAAAAAACTAAAATTAATTAATAAGTTACCAGAAAAAAAAACTAAAACACACAACACTAACTGTTACTTTCGACATACGTACGTTTCTACACCAGCTTCATTTGGTCGATTTTTTTTCTCCCCGCATGCACCTAAAATTTTCACTCGTTCGAAGAAAACTGCGGTAGTGCTCTTCGCAACTATACCATTCCACGAACCCTTAACAAAGACCCATAAAACACCACACCCAGTCATGGAGGAAAAAGTCAGTTTGGTTGACGTCAACATGATCATCCCTGTGTTCGACGGCAGCCCAAACGAATCATCTAAGTTCATCTCTTGTGGAGACACCCTCTTCTTCTACATCAGAGATGAAAACCAACATGCTCTCTTCCTAGCTGTCGTTAAAACCAGACTTCAGGGGCCAGCATTCGAGTTACTCCAATATAAAACCCTTCCAAAATGGACAGATCTGGTAACCGCATTAAAAAACCAGTTCAAAGAACACTTTTCGCTATCTGCCGCTCAAAATTAACTGGTTTTGGCTAAACAAGGGAGCAAAGAAAGCGTGAAAGATTATTCCGATAGAATGTCACGTTTACTATACCTCTTAGACAGAGCTACCTATGGTAGTACGTCAGACGCGGCCGTACAAACCTTCCTGTTAGAGGAAAACAAAATGACAAAAAAGCAGACCTTAAGGTCAGCGATCGAATACGCCACTGAACAATCTATACGACTTCGAGGCAATGGTTCCATGGTTCTTCACAATATCTAACTCGCTGTCGTAAGCAGTCCTTGGCGCAAAAAGAAAAAGCCTCAGCAATAACCAATAAGCCTGAGCAAAAAGAAAAAGCCTCAGCAATAACCAATAAGCCCGAGCAAAAAGAAAAAGCCCCAGCAATAACCAATAAGCCCGAGCAGTAAGAAAAAGCCGCAGCAATAACCAATACGCCGGAGCAAAAAGAAAAGGCCTCAGCAATAGAACAGCCTAAGCAGCAAAATAACAAAAATAACAAAATATTCAAAATCAAAGCGCGAAGTCAGCAAGTAATTGAATTCCCCTTCTCCGACAAATCTTACAAACCTAAAATTGGAGATATGATAATTCACAAGAAAAAAATTAACCCGAATATTATTCTCGGCAACACGATAGTAAGACCTGCAAATAGCATAATTAAGGTCCTCATGATAAGCATTTTAGATCATGAAGAAAACGTAAATCAAGAAACCGTTGACATTGAATGGAGACCGCTGAATGAGTTTAACCTGATACAATAAAAAACGAATCTGGTAGGGAACCGACTCAAGAAATTAAAAACACTCTTAGAATTAGAACACTCTATTACCGAAGAAAAAATTTCGATACTAAAAATATGCCGCTAATACAATGATTTATTTTATATCGCAGGCGATCATTTAACACATACCACATCAATAAGACATAATACAGAAACAAAAGAAAACAAACCCCCTTTATTCACTAATCCATATCGTCTTCCTGAGAGCCAGAAAAGCGAGATCCATAAACAGGTTGAAGAAATGTTGCAAGATGGTCAAATACAGCCCTGTTTCAGTCCTTGGAACTCGCCTCTGTTATTAGTACCGAAAATACCAGGAAAAGATGGTACCAAACGTTGGAGAGTGGTGGTCGATTTCCGGAAGCCAAACGAGCTGTCTGTTGGAGACGCCTACCCTCTACCTAACATAACGGACATATTGGACCAACTGGGAAGAGCCAAGTACTTTAGTACTCTGGACCTTGCCAAAGGCTTCCACCAAATTCTAATGGACGAGAAGGATAAACAAAAAACAGCATTTAGCACACCATTTGGGCATTATGAATATAATCGTATATATTGTCATATATAGACGATCACAATAAAAAACTAACGAGAGCCCTCAACCGTCTCCGTGATCATAATCTGAAACTCCAACCTGACAAATGCCATTTTATTAGAAAGGAATTAACATACCTGGGACACATCATTTCGGAACAGAGAATAAAACCTAATACCCAGAAAATGAAGGCCGTAAGATCCTTCCCGGTACCGAAGAAGCCCAAAGATGTCAAGTCCTTCCTTGGCTTTCTAGGCTATTATCGAACATTTATTCCTAATTTTGCAGAACTGTGAAAATCCTTAAAACAATTACTAAGAAAAAACACTAACTTCATATGGGATGCTTTCTGTGACGAGTCCTTCAGAGTCTTGAAAGAAAAAATTATCCATCCACCCAATTAGGCATATCCCGATTTTAATCAAGAATTCCGATGCTAGTGACCTGGCGGTTGGAGCCGTGTTATCACAAGGACCAATTGGCAAGGACAAACCCATTTGCTTCGCCAGCCGTACGCTAAATCCTGCTGAGACACGGCATACCACTACCGAAAAAGAACTACTGGCTATCGTTTTTGCACTACGACAATTGCGACCGTATATCTATGGAAGAAAATTCACCATCGTTACTGACCACAGCTCTCTACAATGGCTGATTTCAACGAAAAGACCCCACTTCTAGGCTCATGCATTGGAGGATCCCAATGGAGGAATATGAATATACAATTTTCCGCAAAAAGGGTAAATACAACACCATTGCAGACGTACTTAGCCGAGTGCAAAACGACATAGTAAACTCAACCCAAGTTTTAGTGACAACTAGAAATCAAAAACGGACACTCGAAAGTAAAGCTCCAGAAAACGACTCAATACAAACATCCAACATAAACTTCTCAGACGACATAGAAATTCACTCTAGCTTATTCGAGGAAAACGGTTCTATTTACAACTCCAAACAAATAGACCCCAAAATTATAATACTACCCCTCAGGGAATCAATAGAAGAAAAAATCCTAGAGAAAAAACTACCCAACTTCACAAAACGACATCTAGGAAAAACTTTCACTTTCCAATCAGATAACAAATCAAACTTCCTTGTCACAACCCTTCCCATTCCATTTAGAAGCCCAAGAGATCAACAAATCTCTGAATCTTGTCTGAACGACATTAAATCAAAACTCACGAACCATAAGTCATTAGGCTTCGGCCTGGCAGCAACCGACAATAAATCAAAAAATATTCTCAAAAGACTCCTTGAAAAAACCTTCAAAATGCAAGACATAGTTCTATACCTTTTTACCGACGAAAGACTATTCCTGACTAACAATAGCGATATCTTAAAAGTTTTACATGAAAACCACGATTCACCATTTGGTGGACATCAATGTGTGACCAGAACTATAAAACGAATTAAAAGATACTACTACTGGCCTACTATTACAAAAGACACTACTGAATACATCCGTTAGTGCGAATCATGCCAAAAGTACAAGCTGTCTAGAAATAATAAAATCCCTATGATAATAAATACTTCAAGTAAGACCCCATTTGAGCGCATAGCATTGGATATAGTAGGTCCACTTCCCGATAGTCATGATAGCAACAAATACATACTAGCATTCCAGGATGACCTGACTAAGTTCTCAAAAGCCATACCGATACCAAACGCAGAAGCTTCACCCTTAGCTCGAACGCTGGTCGAACGTTTGATATGACGGTTCGTAATACCAGATTCTATTCTTACAGACCAAGGAACAAACTTTCTTAGCAATCTATTTAAGGAAGTTTGCAAAATCTTAAAAACAAAAAGAAATTACAAACAACCCCCTACCATCCCCAAACTAATGGCGCTTTAGAACGCAGCCACAGAACACTTGCCGAATATCTACGATATTATGTTAACCAAGACCCTTTACTTGGGATACATGGCTGCCATACGCCATGTTCGTATATAATACTACGCCTCACAGTAGCACAACATACACTCGTTACGAACTACTATACGGTTTTCCTGCACGGATCCCCAAGTCACTTAATAGAACACCCCAAGCTTTATACAACTATGACAGCTACGCACACAAACTAAGATGCCGACTACAAAACGGATACAAAATAGAGAGAGAAATTCTACAAAAAAGAAAAAACAAAAATGTTAACATAGGTGACAAGGTTATGCTGACAAACCAAAGGAGGCAAAACAAACTTTCAGCCTTATGGAACGAACCGTACGAACTTATTAGAATAGTATCTACCGAAAATACTATAATAAAAATAGGAAAGAAGTCCAAACTATTACACAACAACGACCTACAGCTACTACAAAAAACCGGCCAAGTGCGAGTCGGACCCGCGCACGAAGGGTTCCGTACTATTATGTATAAAAACGGCAAAAAAAGCATGTCTGTTGTATGGGAGCCCCATTTATACATATATTTATTATATTCTGTCTAAGTATTTGTTGTTAAAGCAGCAACAGAAATACATAATCAGTGACATTTTATTCTCACTTTTCGGATTGTTAAAATCTAGAATGTTGTAATTTTTAGAAAATACCCATTTTTTGAGTGATTGCCAATTTGGGTTTAGACGTGGCAAATCGACTGAAACTGCTTTATTGGAATTATCAGGTGAAACATATAATAGTTTAAACACTTCTCAAATACCATCAACATTATTTGTTGACATCAGTAAGGTCTTTGATATGGTTAATCATACTTTGCTACTCGATAAACTTTATAAAGCGGGTTTCAGAGGCTCCATTTATAAATGGTTTTCTTCTTATTTATCCAACCGTTATCAAGTTGTGAAAATTAGGAATGTTTACAGTTCTATAGACTTCTTAAATATGGGTGTTCCCCAAGGAGCAGTATTGGGCCCAATCCTTTTCTAATTTATGTTAATTCGTTTTTCTTACGACCTTTTAAAGGCAAAATAACTGCCTTTGCTGAATGATAATGACCTAGATATGTTAAGGAGATGGTTTAATTATCATAAACTAATAATTAGCCACAAAACGAGGTTCATGATATTTAATATCAATGGTACAGTTTTCAGAGACCTTCCCTTATATTATCATGCACCATTGTGTAATTGATTTGTTCTTGAAGATATAGTATTCAACGATCAAGAATGTTTGAAAATTGCTTCTTGATTGAACACGTGGACAGTTTTGAATATTTAGGTGTAATATTGGACCAACAACTTTGTTGGAAAGACCATTCAATATATTTGAAATAGTATCTAAATGGGGTTATAAGATAATTATTCCATCTCAGTATGCACTGCAATCTCTACCCGTTTTAAAATACTAAGTGTATACTCGCACCGATATGGAACTAGCAAAAACATGTCCATGTCCGGAACCAAATGTATTATCGCACCTATATGGAACTAGCAAACCATGTCCATGTCCGGACCTGAATGCATACATACACATGTATGACATTCGTTCACGAAATGCGGTGCGGGCATTATATTCTTTCATTTCTTTTCTTCATTTCAGTTCAAGTGTGCTATACAGTGTACACCAACTGTTCGAGCTTTATCGCCACATCTCCATACTTTTGGGTTTCTTGAAAACTACGGGGTACAACTCATACCGTATGAGAAGCATGTTCGTTGCATTTATGTTTTTTTTTTTTTCATTTTGTACATATGTGATTGATGAATAAGGGTTGAATGGAACTATGGAACTATTTTCGTTCAATTTGCGGAACGAGAGGACATGTGTCCGAGAGAGGGCATAGTTCCGTGAACTATACATGTCCGGAACTACCCAACTCTACTTCGTAATGTACATATGTGTGTATGTATGTATGTATACTTATACATAGCGTACAGATGTGTGAGTGTATGCATGTATGTGATGCGTATGCACGTACATACGTATCGGTTCGTATGTGTGCAAGATCGCTTGCACCTCTTGCTCACTTGCTCCTCTCCACCTGCCGCGACGTCGTGCGATAGGGATGCTAGGCCAGCTGCGAGGACTGGTCGTGAGCAATGGCGCCACGCGATTGCCCTCACGCCGACTTACCCGCAGCAAGAATCACGAATTTGCTACGAGACTCGCGAAATACCCCACGCAAAAGAAAAAAAAAAACACCGTAATCGTTTCCAATTCAATATGTCACAAATTTAATTTCCTTAACCTAACTTAATCTAGGTTTACAATTATTCCTTAAAACTACCCTACACCGTATGTCAATGAAAAAAGTCGAAATAAATAATAAAAATATATGTAAGAAAAAAAAAAAAAGGAATTCACTGTCCAAAAAAGTAAATAAACCGCAGCTTGAGTATTCGAACAGTCGTACCGAAACTCCTCTGACCAACGACTTAGCCCGCATCACCAATCGCGACACCCAAACTTGTGATTTCAATACCTTATACAACGAACGTGATATCCGCGACCAACGTAGGCAATAGGACACACGGTACGGCCGCGTACCGGGAACTGCTTAAAACCGTACCGGAGTTCTTCCCCGAAGATCACTCTCCGAGTACTTCGCCGAAGATTTCTCCCCGAGTTCTTCGCCCACTCTCCCTCATGTGCTACTAGGAACAAAAAAAAAAACAAAAATGCTGACCTTCTGCGGGTTGAACTCCACTCGTTCGCGTGTCAAATGCTGATCGCACCCTCGGGCTGTCCGCTTTCTCTGAGTTTGATTTCCCAAAATGGATGACTACGAGCCGCTCACAAATGGGAACTGACCGAAAGATGACAACGAAAACCTTTCGAAACAATTTATTATTGGTTGTTTGTAATTATGTATATGTATAATTAATTTTGTTCTGTTTTTAGTATTTGTCGTGGTAGCGGCAACAGAAATACATCATCTGTGAAAATTTCAACTGTCTAAGTATCACGGTTCATGAGATACAGCCTGGTGACAGACGGACGAACGGACGGACGGACAGCGAAGTCTTAGTAATAGGGTTCCGTTTTACCTTTGGGTACGGAACCCTAAAAATGACCAAAACCAAAACCCAATTTTTAGACCCCTTTTCCAACTTTTATCTACATCCTACTTGACCCTAATAAGGAACAATACTGCACCTTAAACACAGAAGAATTTCATCAATGCATATCCCAAAACAACAAGTTTTTTGAAGCCCTGCAATCCAATTACTAAAGAGAAGTAAGACTATTCTCAGCTCGTGTAGAATAAAACAATCTAACCGCTCAACGGTATAACAAAACAAATGGCTATTTTCGTCCCTCGAAAACTATTTCATAGACGAAATATGTGGCGAAAACGTCACAAATTTTACCCTCCACGATACTGCAACAGTTGATCTATCAGGAGAATGCTATATGAAGAGAGAGACATGATTATCTACGCATACAGTAAACAAACCACGACGATCTCCAAATCCCTAACCCCCTCATTAAAAATCTCAATATTTTTTACTCTGAAAATGTCCCAAACTGCTCAAACAACAGCCGTCATAAAATTCTCTAGCATTGACGAAAGAGAACCAATATCCCAACAACTAAGCGAATTAAAAATCGACGAAGAGGAACCAATAACACCCCTAAATATCCACCATATACACAACTACATACTGGGCTACACAGTAATTACAGTAATCCTGGTATTTACCTCTTATAAAAGATATCGAATCTATGAAGTTTAAAGCAATCAAGAAAAGACTAACAAGACCCAGAGTACAAAACGACCCACATAAACCTTAAACGAGACAAATAATAAAACCCCAGAACTTGTATTAGAAATCAAAAATTTTGCGGACTTAGACACAAAACATTTTATACCAAATTGCAGGTATGTAAAAAAAATATTTTTTTTTAATTTATAAGTACAGAATAAGATGTTTCATAATAACCCAGTAGTTATACCCCTACAATATAAAACTTACAAAAGTTGCGAAAACGGAAATGTATATATACAAAATTGTCAGAGAAAGTTGAAAAAAAAAATTAAAAAAACATACAAAATTGTAACATATAAAATAAAAACCAAAATTGTACTATTAGTCAATAAGTTATATTCAATGGAAGCAAAAAAAAAAAATATTTTCTTCAAAAACCAAGTATGTACGAAACTTGTAACTTGCAATGGCTTTGCAGAA
Source organism: Eumerus sabulonum (assembly GCA_951905685.1). NCBI lineage: Eukaryota > Metazoa > Arthropoda > Insecta > Diptera > Syrphidae > Eumerus > Eumerus sabulonum. The sequence continues at coordinate 77,192,055 of OX645060.1, forward strand.
AATTAACCTCTTAAACGTACATTTTTTTTTTCGTAGGGGAGGAAGATGTGGTGATTGCACTACATTGCACTGCATCCTCCACCATACGCATGATTGCACTACGTTGCACTGCACTCTCCACATACGCATTCTACTCCATTCCACACACAACGCAAACACCGTAATTTCGAGACTCGTATCATCGTTTTGTCGCCACTAGGCAACCACCAATCGCTGCACATAAATTGCATAATATACGGTCAACCCCAATTTGTCGGCCCTCGCGCCTATTCCCTCTTCATATGTCACCCCCACAGAATCAAGTAAGACCAATAAAAATAAATTTATAAAAATGTGGTCTAGGTGCGACCCGTAAGGCACACACGACTAACTTCCCAGTGGGAAAAATGGAAACACCCATTTCATTTCATTTTTAACCGCCGACGCAAAAAGGGGGTGTTTGAGGGTTTGAGGTGTCTTTGTGTCTGTCTGTCGAATCGTAACTCCTGAACAAATGGACCGATTATAATACCTTTTTGTTTTTCTTAGACGAATAATGGGTAATGTATCGGTTCTCGTCCGATCACCACAATCAACCAGCATCGGGTGCGGTCAGTACTCAGATGGGGAACCGCTTGGAAACACCGCGTGTTGTTGGCATCAACCCGCCTATTTGGTTTCGCTCCATGTAACCCAGGGTAAGGAAACGCACACTCATATGCGCACATTAACAATCTATTATATAATATTGCTCATAAACTGCTCACGTGCGTGTGCAATTTCGATTGCTGAAAGTTTCTAATTTAGGCCTTATCGAAAACTAGCTGGACCCGTGCTCGCCGCCTTAAAATTCCTCGTCATTCATAAAAATCCATACATACATACATATGTATGTAATATCAACGCGGCTAAAGAAACGTTAAAGTGTTTGTCTAAATCCATGAAATTGTCTAGAATAAATTGTATTGATCAATTGCATTTTATCATTTTCATTACAATGGGTAATCTGGAGAAACATTTACTTATACATACATATTTACATCACCACTCGTGATATCAACCTCAAATTGGTATACGCATGGGTATAGTTTTCTTTCGCTCTGATCCGAAACCGACAATGAAAAACCGGCCAAGTGCGAGTCGGACCCGCCCACAAAGGGTTCCGTATATATCTGTATATATAAATATGAAAGAGACTATGTATATACACATGTTACCTCATCAGTCATCACATTAAATCACATTTTTTGTATGATAACAGATCTTGGTTGCAGGCAGGTTATCGGCATATTACTTTGATAATCAAAAATCTTCATGATGAGATACATATAGTTGATCATCAAAGTGTCTATTGAATTTAAATCAATTATCTTACTTGACAGCAACGATGTGAAAAGGTGAATAACAACAATGGGAAATATGGGAAAAAGGTTTGCAGCTAAGATTAATTCATCAAAGACACAAAAGAGATAAAAACTGAGAAGTTTGCTACTGGTTGTGAGATATTGTCGACTAACCTTAGTTCAGTATGTGACCAAGGGGATTTTTTGGATAAAAATCATGTCTGTTGTATGGGAGCCCCCCTTAAATATTAATTTTGTTCTGTTTTCAGTATTTGTCGTGGTAGCGGCAACTATCACGGTTCATGAGATACAGCTTGGTGACAGACGGACGGACGGACAGCGAAGTCTTAGTAATAGGGTTCCGTTTTACCTTTAGGTACGGAACTCTAAAAACGTCATTTCAACCCCTCCCTCCGTCCAGAACCGATTTTTGATTTTTCATTATAGGAAGTCATCGCGTCCGTGAGGAATTCGGCAGAGTTGTCAAGTTTCTGAGGAGTAATTGTTATTATGTGGAATCCTGATAGTCTACTATCAAGTATAGATTTGTACACATCCCAATTTGAGGACTTAGGCGATCTGTAACTCACCATGTTCTCCACACGAGGACCCATATTTAGTTAAAAATTAATATGGTTGTCGTCTGAAAAGGAGGCTTTCTTAGAGACATGCCATTCTTCGATGATGTCAGATACTTTGTTAGTAACCAGTCCTTCTTTATGGAATTTTGGAAGGTACATAGGTTCACTGCGAGACCACGCAATGATGTCCATATCATCCGCGTATCCTAGCAGCTGGACGGACTTGTAGAAGATAGTGCCTTCCCTGTGGACGCCTGCCCGTCGCACTATCTGCTCCAGGTTGAAGAAGTCACATGACAGCGCACCTCCTTGCCGAAATCCGGTGCGTGTTTCAAACGGTTCCGAAGTTCTGGAACCGAGTTGCACGGTGCAGCGCATATTTTTTAGCGTGGCGCGACACAACTGGATCAGTTTTCAAGGGATCCCGAATTCGGCCGAATTCCCGAACTCTGATGGCAAGCCATCCGAGCCTGCGGCCTTGTTGTTCTTTAGCTTCTGAATAGCTGTGTCCACTTCTTCCATGCTGGATGTGAGGACTACTTCAGCGGCTGGAGTTGGGATTTCCTCGGTCCTACCACTTGTACGTTATATATCTCCGTTAACCAATACTCTCGATTTGAAAACAAAAACCGCTTAAAATATAAAACCACTTGATGCTTTAGGATGTGAAAAACTGTGTCTTTATTCTTTTTTCTTCTCATATATATACATATGTGCAAATTGCTGTCACTTTTATAGCACCGATGGGGCCTTGTTGAGCCCCGTTGATGAAATGTTCTACACACGATCCTTTTCTTTGGTGTGACGTCATCGTGACCCAAACGTTCTCCCCCCCTGTGAACGAAGTTTGCAACTGTGACCATCCTTCTATTTAGTGCTCGGTTGTTGATTTTTTTTTGCCTTGGCTCGCTAACGACCCTGGTTGAACATCATATTGTTACGAATTTATTCAATACCCACACCAAATAGAGTTCGCACCACTGGATTGCGATAAACTACAATTGTCCTTTTTATTTAAATTCAAACACACACACTTTTCTTTGTTTCACCACAGATCAATTATCTGTGTAGCTTCACCACTTTTCTTTATTATCCAATACTATCCACTTTAAACTTTATTATCCAATACTATCACTTTAAACTTTATTACACAATACACCAACCTTTATTGAAAGCTTTTCTTTTCACCTTGGTTGATCACACCGACTTGTCACACGCTGTTTTGTACCACAAACTGAATGAATGTCAAGGGCGAGTGTTCGCGCTTATATAGCTCTCGGTCCACCGTCTCGAACGTTCGCCGTTGGAAGTTCCCCATCGGAAATCTCTAGAACGCTCTGACAATTCCATTGGAAGTTGACATCATTCCCATCCCCGCTTCCATAGAGTTTTCGAACTTAACGGTCCGCTTGCATCTCCGCAACACTGCCCTCCTCCTAAGCTTGTTCGTCCTCGAACAAGCGATTGGATCCTTCTCCGTAATATGGTGCTAACCTCTCTACGTGGACAATTTTATACTTCGCCCGTCTGTTTCCCATCTGCTGTATCCGGTATACCACGTCATTGAGTTTCTTGATGACCTCATATGGTCCGTCCCAGGCTGATTGCAATTTGGGGCACAAGCCTTTTTTCCGTTGTGGGTTGTACAGCAATACCAATTGTCCGGTCTCGAATCCAGAAGTATTCGCCCTCAAGTCGTATCGCGCCTTCATTTTATCGCTGACCAAGCTCAGTCGCTCCCGGATGAATTGATGGATAGAGTTCAGCTGTTCTTTCTTTTCGGTTACGAAGTCTTCCCTGCCGCTAGTTGTCGGTAGTACCACGCCGAACTTCAAGTCCGATGGAAGTCGGAGAGCAGCTCCGAAAATGGCTTCGGCGGGTGTTGTTGCCGTTGAATTGTGCTGTGCCGAACGGTATGCCATTAAGAAAAGGGGAAGGTGTTCATCCCAGTCCTTCTGATCTCCGACGACGGCTTTTCTCAGGTATTCCTCCATCGTCCGGTTGAACCTTTCGACCATGCCATCAGATTGTTGATGTAATGGTGTTGTCCGCGTTTTTCTGATACCTAGCATGTCACAGAGTTCTTTGAACACTGACGACTCGAAGTTTCTCCCTTGGTCTGAGTGCAGTTCCATTGGTACTCCATAACGCGAGACCCAGTTATTCACGAATGCATCCGAAATGGTATTGGCTTCCTGGTTCGGGATGCAAAACACCTCAGGCCACTTGCTGAAGTAATCGATCACCACTAGCGCGTACTTGTTACCAGCGTTGCTCGTTGGGAATGGGCCTGCAATGTCCATTGCGATACGTTCGAACGGTGCTCCAACATTGTACTGCTGCATATTTCCTCGAGTTTTCCTAACTGGACCCTTTGCCTTCGCACACTGTTCACACCTGCGAATGAAACGCGTAACCGACTCATGGCATCCTACCCAGTAGAAACGTCTCTTGATCTTTTCTACAGTCTTGTTAACACCAAGATGACCCCCGCTTGGTCCCTCGTGGTATTCTCGGATGACCTCTTCGATTTGTCCTTTCGGAATTACCAGCAGATCGTTTACAATGTTCCCGTCCTCACTTTCCCAACTGCGGTAGAGGCAACCGTTCTTCAGCTTCAAACTCTGCCATTGAGCCCAGTAAGCTTTCACGATTGGGCTTTCACTGGATGTTTGCTGCCAACTTGGTCGTAAACCTCGTTCTTGGTAGTCGATGATGACTGCCAGATCGGCATCTTCTCACTGCTTCCTTCCGACCTTCTCGACAGTCCAGGAATCTTCTGGCAGCAACTGGAAACAACGGATGTCGGTGACCTGTTCCTTGGTCACGGCGCGTGAACAATGTTTGCATTCAACATCGCAAGGTCGCCTCGATAATGCATCCGCATTTCCATGACTGCTTCCCTTCCGGTGTTCGATACTGAAGTCATAACTCTGGATTCTCTCTATCCATCTAGCAAGCTGGCCTTCCGGGTTTTTGAACTGCAGCAGCCATCTCAACGCTGCGTGGTCCGTCCTAAGATGAAAAGCTTGGCCATAGAGATATTTGTGGAAATGCTTGACACAGTCGACCACGGCTAAAAGCTCCCTCCTAGTTACACAGTAGTTCCTCTCCGGCTTCGATAGGATCCTACTGTAGTAAGCGATGACCCGTTCTCGCCCGTCAATCGTTTGAGAGAGTACTCCTCCGATTCCATGTCCGCTCGCATCTGTGTCCAAAATAAACTTTTCTCCCGGGACAGGATATGCAAGAATCTGCGCACTGCAGAGCAATTCCTTCAGGTGAATGAACGCTTCCTCCTGCGGCTTCTCCCACTTGAATGGCCGATTCTTTTTGGTGAGCTCGTGCAAACTGCTGGCAACGTTTGCAAATCCTGGGATGAATCGCCTGTAATACGTGCAAAGTCCCAGGAATGACCTTAACTCATGAAGATTCTTCGGCTGCGGCCATTCCTTAACCGCTGAGATTTTCTCTTCATCTGTGTGGATTCCTTCTGCAGTCACCACATGTCCCAAGTACTTCACCTCGTTTTGGAAGAGCGAACATTTCTTCGGGCTCAATTTCAGTCCGGCAGCTTGAATACGTTCCAGTACCTCTTCAAGCTTCTTAAGGTGATCGTCGATATCCTTGCCCATGACAATTATGTCATCCAGATAGACAAGGCAAGTCCTCCAGTGAAGTCCTCTTAGTACCTGGTTCATAAGTCTTTCGAAGGTGGCTGGCGCATTGCAAAGACCGAAGGGCATCACAGAGAATTGCCACAACTCTCCCCCGGCGGTGAACGCGGTCTTTTCCTTGTCTTGCTGGTCAAGCTCTATTTGCCAGTATGAACTTTGCAAGTCCAGCGTCGAGAACCACTTTGCACCAGATAGTGTGTCCAAGGCGTCGTCGATTCTCGGTAAAGGATAGCTGTCCTTCTCCGTTACGTCGTTCAGCTTCCTATAGTCCACGCAGAATCGGGTGCTTCCATCCTTCTTCTTAACAAGCACTACTGGCGAACTCCATGGGCTTGCAGATGGTTCGATCACGCCCTCCTTTTCCATCTCGTCGATTAGTTTGACCACTTCGCCTTCTTTCGCCAAAGGTACCCTCCTCGGTGGTTGCCGGATCGGTCCAGAGTCCCCTGTGTCTATTCTGTGCTTCACAATTGATGTTCTTCCACAGTTCTTACCATTTGCAAAAACTGTCCAATATTTACGGAGCAGGGAGAGTGCTTTACTTTTCTGCTTCTCCACTAGATTTTGCGTTCACTCTCTGGCCATCGTTTTTAAGAAGGCGTTGTTGAACTGGATTTCCTGTTGTTTCTTATCTTCGCAGTTCATAACGGCGGCAGCTTCTTGGCATTGAGCGATCGTTGTTCCCTTGTGTATTGTCCTAGGTGTACTGGCAGGATTCAGGACTCGTACTGGAACCAATTGGTCTTGTCGGGGTTCCACCAGAGCCCTTCCGACAATGATATCGCTGGGTCGATTTCGTTTGTCGGGTTCGACCACCCACATTCGGCTTGCCCCCGCATCCTCTTCTATCTTTGCCCAAACCACAGCTTCTGCATTCGGGGGAACTGTTTGGGGCGCTTGCACGACTATTCGCCTGACCTTGCTACCCTGTCCATTATCTATTGTCAATGGGAGCTCCAAGTTGCCATACTTCATTACTTTTTGGTTGAGGTCCAATGTGAAGCCATGCCTAATCATGAAGTCGACGCCGATTATGATGTCATCAGTAATGTCCGCAACGATGAAATCATGCTGAAACTCAACGGTACCCATCGTAATTCTTTTCTGGACCTTTCCCCTAACTTCCGCCTTCTCACCAGTTACTGTACGAAGCCTTACCTCGGAAAATGGTTCGATGTCAGAAACTAATCCGCTTCGGATGACTGAATGAGTTGCGCCCGTGTCCAACGTCAGCAGATATCGTCGCCCGTCCATCGTTCCCTCGATGACTAGGCTGGTTGCACCCCTACAGATTCGGGATACGAGGATGCTGGGGCACTCCAATGTGGGAGCCAGCGCACGCCCCTCTGCACTGACTCGTTTTAGTTGAATGGACTGTTCGGTGCACCTTTTGCACCTCCACGTTCGCGTTCACTCCCTTGGTCTCTTTTTGGCGTACTAGACCTCGAACGCTTTCTTCGCAGACGGCAGTTCCTCGCAATGTGCCCCTGCTGGTCGCAGATGTAGCATCTACCCGGGAATGAACCACGCCTACTCGCCGTTGTTGTTCTGGAACTATCCTGGTCTTGAGATATGCGCCGTAATTTGATGGAAGGTCGGCATATCAAGAGCGATGTTTCACATGCGAGAGCGCTGGCAACTGTCTCCTTGAAAGATGTCTTCGGCAGGAGGATCAAACTTCGTTGCGTATCGGGGTCCCTTAGCCCTTGGATGAAAGAATCCGTTTTAAGTTTCTCCACCACATCAACTGGAACGTCCGCGTAGGCAAGATGGGATAGCCTCTCGATGTCGGCAGCATACTGTTGTATGGTCTCGTTTAAACGCTGCTTGCGCCCTTTGAGTTCCAGCTTGTGCATCTCCTGCATGTGCTCACTGCCGTATCTTCGATGAAGAGCAGCCCATATGGCTGTGTAGTTCCTTCTCTGGGTCTCCGGGATGGTCTGTAGAACGTCAGCTACTTCACCTTTAAGGGAAATTACTAGGGCAGCCACACGATCTTCTTCTCCCCATTGAATCCGTTCCGCTGTTGTCTCGAACTGGAGCTTAAAGATGTTGAAAGCGCTCGTGCCGTCGAAGTTGGGAGCTGTGAATTTCGATGCTGCAGTTGGTACAACGATTCCTTGATGCAGAACGTTCTGGACAGTTTTCTCGAGTTCCAGAACCTTCTTGTCGAACCTCGATTCCATAGTCTCAATTACCTTTTCTTGATTATTTTCGAGATCTAGAACCTTCTTGTCGAACCTCGATTCTAGTGTCTCGATTACCTTTTCCTGGTTACCTTCCAGGTCTAGAACCTTCTTGTCCAGTGTCTCGATTTTCTCTTCGACGTCCTGGAATCGATCGTTGACAGCTTGCTGGATGTCTCTCAAGCTTTCTCGATTGTTCTCTAGCATCTAGTTGGAATTTTCCTCCAACTTTCTACTTACGGCAGCGGAATTTTCCTCCAGTTTCTCTAGTTTCTGGCTCAGGGAAGTGGAATTTTCCTCCAGCTTTTGATCGAGTTTCTGGCTCATAGCATTCAGAGCCGCGAGAATGTGCTGCATATCGAACGCTGGCTCAGTGGATGTCGACGGCTTCTCCACCCTGAATTAGTAACTCTCCCAGTCGACACCTTCTTCCTGCAACGCCGATCGCAGTCTCTTCACCAGGTTGGCTTTACTTCCCACTGTGGATAATTCCCGAGCATCCAGCTCTTTTTTCAGTTGTTCGATTGTCAACTTTTCCAATTTCACCATTTCTTTCTATCTCTTAACAATTCACTTTGTGCAATTCACAATTTAAATAAACGTTCCCCTCGTTTACTCGCATTCGCACTTCTGACACCAAATGTTACGAATTTATTCGATCCCCACACCAAATAGGGTTCGCACCACTGGATTGCGATAAACTGCAATTGTCCTTTTTATTTAAATTCAAACACACACACTTTTCTTTGTTTCACCACAGATCAATTATCTGTGTAGCTTCACCACTTTTCTTTATTATCCAATACTATCCACTTTAAACTTTATTATCCAATACTATCCACTTTAAACTTTATTACGCAATACACAAACCTTTATTGAAAGCTTTTCTTTTCACCTTGGTTGATCACACCGACTTGTCACACGCTGTTTTATACCACAAACTGAATGAATGTCAAGTGCGAGTGTTCGCGCTTATATAGCTCTCGGTCCACCGTCTCGAACGTTCGCCGTTGGAAGTTCCCCATCGGAAATCTCTAGAACGCTCTGACAATTCCATTGGAAGTTGACATCATTCCCATCCCCGCTTCCAGAGAGTTTTCGAACTTAACGGTCCGCTTGCATCTCCGCAAGAATATTGTTGCGGAGCCACAAACCGACGGTTAAGTTCGAATTTCGTTGTCGAAGTTCGAAAGCTCTGGTGAAGGGGAAATTGGAATGATCGAAACTTCCAATGGCGTAATGCCGAATGTCAGAGCATTCTAGAGATTTCCGAAGGGGAACTTCCGACGGCGAACATTCGAGAAGATACACCGAGAGCTATATAAGCGCGAACACTCGCCGTCGAGATTCATTCAGTTTGTGGTATTAAACAGCGTGTGACAAGTCAGTGTGATCAAACAGTGTGAAAATAAAAGCTCTCAATAAAAGTTTGTTTGTGTAATAAAGTTTTAAGTGGATAGTATTGGATAATAAAGAAAAGTGGTGAAGCTGCACAGATAAATGATCTGTGGTGAAATAAAGAAAAGTGTGTGTGTTTTTATTCGGATAAAAAGGACAATTGTAGTTTATCGCAATCCAGTGGTGCGAACCCTATTCGGTGTGGGATTGAATATTTCGTAACATTTGGTGTCAGAAGTGGAATTGCGAGTAAACGAGGAAACGTTTATTCATAGTGTGAATTGGACTATTAGAAGTGAATTATTAAAAGAGTTAGAAAATGGTGAAATTGGAAAAGTTGACCATCGAACAACTGAAAAGAGAGCTGGATGCTCGAGAAGTATCCACAGTGTCGAAGACATCTTTCAAGGAGACAGTTGCCAGCGCTCTCGCATGTGAAACATCGCTCTTGATATGTCGACCTTCGATCAAACTACGGCGCATATCTCAAGACCAGGATAGTTCCAGAACAACAACGGCGAGTAGGAGTGGTTCATTCCCAAGTAGATGCTACATCTGCAACCAGCAAGAGCACATAGCGGGAAACTGCCGTCTGCGGAGAAAGCGTTCATCCAGCAAATTGCGGCGTAGTTCCAGAGCATCGACAGTGAGTAGAAGTCGCTCGATCCCAGGTAGCTGCTATATCTGCGACCAGCAGGGGCACATTGCAAAAGACTGTCGTCTGCGGAGAAAGCGTTCTTCCAGCAAATTGTGGCATAGTTCCAGTGCAAAAAACGGTGAGTAGGAGCCGCCCGTTCTCAGGTAGATGCTACACCTGCAACCAGCAAGGGCACATGGCGAGAAATAGCCGTCTGGGGTCGGATTCGCCAAAAGGAGGTCAAGCGAGAGCACGCGAATACCAAAAGGGAAGCAGCCAAAGAAATGCGGATGCGTTAACGAGGCGACCTCGTGATGTTGAATGCAAACATTGTTTACGAGCCGAAACCAAGGAACAGGTCATCGATATTCGTCGTTTCCATGTGCTGCCAGAAGATTCCTGGACTGTCGATGAGGTCGGAAGGAAGCAGCGAGTAGATGCCGATCTGGCAGTCATCATCGACTACCAAGAACGATGTTTTCGACCAAGTTGGCAGCAAATATCCAGTGAAAGCCCAATCGAGAAAGCTTACTGGGCTCAATGGCAGAGTTTGAGGCTGAAGAACGGTTGCCTCTACCGCAGTTGGGAAAGTGAGGACGGGAACATTGTAAACGATCTGCTGGTAATTCCAAAGGGACAAATCGACGAGGTCATCCGAGAATACCACGAGGGACCAGGCGGGGGTCATCTTGGTGTTAACAAGACTGTTGAAAAGATCAAGAGACGTTTCTACTGGGTAGGATGCCATGAATCGGACACAAATTTCATTCGCAGGTGTGAACAGTGAGCGAAGGCAAAGGGACCCGTTAGGAAAACTCGAGGAAATATGCAGCAGTACAATGTTGGAGCACCGTTCGAACGTATCGCCATGGACATCGGAGGCCCATTCCCAACGAGCAACGCTGGAAACAAATACGCGCTGGTGGTGATCGATTACTTCAGCAAGTGGCCTGAGGTGTTTTGCATCCCGAACCAGGAAGCCAAAACCATTTCGGATGCATTCGTGAACAACTGGGTTGCGCGTTACGGAGTACCGCTGGAACTGCACTCAGACCAAAGAAGGAACTTCGAGTCGTCGGTGTTCGAAGAACTCTGTGACCTGCTAGGTATCAGAAAGACGCGGACAACACCCTTACACCCACAATCTGATGGCATGGTCGAAAGGTTTAACCGGGCGATGGAGGATTACTTGAGGAAAGTCGTTGTTGGAGATCAGAAGGACTGGGATGAACATCTTCCCCTTTTCTTAATGGCGTACCGTTCGGCAAAGCACAATTCAACGGTAACAACACCCGCTGAAGCCATTTTTGGATCCGATCTTCGACTTCCATCAGACTTGATGTTCGGCGTGGTACTACCGAAAACTAGCGGCAGGGAGGACTTCGTAACCGAAAAGAAAGAACAGCTGAACTCTATCCATCAGCTCATCCGGGAGCGACTGAACTTGGTCAGCGATAAGATGAAGGCGAGATGCGACTTAAGGGCGAACTCTTCTGGATTCGAGACAGGACAATTGGTATTGCTGTACAACCCACAACGAAAAAAAGGCTTGTGCCCCAAATTGCAATCAGCCTGGGACGAACCATATGAGGTCATCAAGAAACTTAACGACGTGGTGTACCGAATACAGCAGACGGGAAACAAACGGGCGAAGTATAAGATTGTCCACGTAGAGAGGTTAGCCCCATATTACGGAGAAGGATCCAGTCGCTTGTTCGAGGACGAACAAGTTTAGGAGGAGGGCAGTTTTGCGGAGACACAAACCGACGGTTAAGTTCGAATTTCGCTGTCGAAGTTCAAAAGCTCTGGTGAAGGGGAAATTGGAATGATCGAAACTTCCAATGGCGTAATGCCGAATGTCAGAGCATTCTAGAGATTTCCGAAGGGGAACTTCCGACGGCGAACATTCGAGAAGATGCACCGAGAGCTATATAAGCGCGAACACTCGCCCTCGACATTCATTCAGTTTGTGGTGTTGAACAGCGTGTGACAAGTCAGTGTGATCAAACAGTGTGAAAATAAAAGCTCTCAATAAAGGTTTGTTTGTGTAATAAAGTTTAAAGTGGATAGTATTGGATAATAAAAGTAGGGAAGCTGCACAGATAATTGATCTGTGGTGAAATAAAGAAAAGTGTGTGTGTTTATATTAGGATAAAAAGGACAATTGTAGTTTATCGCAATCCAGTGGTGCGAACCCTATTCGGTGTGGGATTGAATAATACGTAACAATATTATCTCATGTAAAGGGAACGGAAAGTTTAGTACAATAAGGAAACAATTCTAATCTAGTACGCTACTATTGACACAGCCAAAACAAAGGAAGAAGTGACAAACTACAGCTGAACCTGTCACGCTGATGACAGGTTGATGGGCATAATGTTATTTATCTCTAGGCATAATGCAAAATAACAATACCCGGTGGCAGCGTACTACTCCAACTGAAGCAAGTCGCGCTTGGTGTGCTGAATTAAATTTAAGGAGTAAGATTAAAGGATTAACAATTGAGTAGAAATGCGATATATATGTATAGTGTAGTTATGACAGTGTTGTGTTGTGTTGAAGTGATGTTGATTAGCAATAGTATTGTGTTGAAATGTCATCTGTATAGCTCTGTTGTGTTGAAATGGGATTAGATGGAAATCGTTACTGAGGATATTAGTGGACTGTAGTGGTGTTGATTTGTTATATATTTTGGGACGATTGGTTTCGTTTTTGTTTGTTTTAAATTGTATGTGGTTGCGTAGGTGATGTGTTGTTGATTAACAAGTATTGGCGTTGAATTGTGTTCTGTTGGAATTCGTGGTTTTGGTTTTACATATGTCTATGTCGTTTCCGCGGTGCATGTGTTGTTTGGTAGGGGAGATATTTTTGTTAAAGGACGTTTCAGCTCAGATGACTTAGTCTTGAGGGTAACTACACGCACAAAGTTTTCTGGACCCGGATGCAGCTTGATGACTCGCGTTCTACTTCAGTGGCGGAAGTCGCTCGTCCTTTAATAACACTAAGTCGCCTTCCCTTACCTGGTTGCCACTAACCCGTGTCCGTTTGGGCGCTGTTGCAGACGTGAAAGGATTTCACTGCTGCATCTTTGCCAGAACGACTGCGTCAGCGACTGTACCCTTTTCCATCGTTCCAGGTGCGATATTTTGTCGAGTTGGTACTCTGGTTGTGGTGGTGCTCGCAGCGGCTCTCCAACTAGAAAGTGGGCAGGCGTTAGCGGTTGCAAGTCATCGATGTCTTGTGATTGCGGACATAGTGGTCGTGAATTAAGACACGTTTCTACTTGCGTTAGAAGTGTGGTGAGCTCTTCATATGTTAGCACTTGGTTTCCAGCTACCCTCTTCAGATGAAACTTTACTGATTTCACACCTGCTTCCCATAAGCCACCAAAGTGTGGGGAAGCAGGTGAAATAAAGTGCCAGTTGGTGCCCTCGTTCGCTAACACCTCTGCCACATCGAGTAGCTTCTTTAATTCTCTGTTGCCACCGATAAAATTCGTTCCACAATCGCTGAACATTTGTCGACACAGTCCTCGTCGGGCCACAAACCTGCGGAAAGCTGCTAAAAATGCCTGTGTGGTCAAATCGCTTACCAGCTCTATGTGTGTCGCCTTGGTAGCCATGCAAACGAATATTGCGATGTATCCTTTTAGCAGTTTCGCGTTGCGCCCCTTCCATGTCTTTACGGCCAAGGGACCCGCGTAGTCTACACCTGCGTTACTAAACGGTCTGGACATTGCAGTTCTTGAAGCCTAAAAATTGCCCATCAATTGTGTCATTGGCTTCGCTCTGAATCTGAAGCAGATGGTGCAATCATAGATGTGTTTTTTAACTGCGTTTTTTATCGCAAATATCCAGAACCACTGGCGAATGTAGGCAATAACCGATTGTGTCCCTCCATGCAGAGTTTTTTCGTGGGCGTCCCGGATTACTAAGCTGGTGAATGGATGGTTGGATTTGAGGACTGCCGGGTGTTTGGTATTAGAGGGTAGATTTGAGTTATTGAGCCTACCTCCCACTCGAATGTGTCTGTGTCCCTAAAGGGATTTAGTGTGTTGTAGCCCTTTAAACCATCCTTTTTCTTATCTTCTCCAGCCATCTCCTTTCGAAACATGTCCACTTGTGTTGCGCGAACAATTCTCATCAGCGCACCATGTAGTTCATCTGGCGACAGTACTCCTTTAGGTTGGTCCCCGTCAATCATTTTTGATCTCGACACGAAGCGTAAGCAGTAAGCGATTATGCGGGTTGCTCTGGATAGTGTCGAGTACTTTTCAATAAATGATACTAACCAACTTTTCCCTTCACAGTACAGATGAACAACTGTTGCTCGAGCTTCTTGTTGGGTGTCTAGGCAGGAAGGTTGTTCTGGGATGGGCTCGTTCCAGCTTTGCCTCAAGAACTCGGGGCCCTGTCACCATAATGCGTCGTGCACTATCATCGACGGGTTGATTTCACGTGACGCTAAGTCTGCTGGGTTCAGCTCGGAAGGTATGTGCCTTCAAATTTTGCAGTTCGTCAGTTTTTGGATTTGGGACACTCTGTTACCGATGAATGTCTTCCATCTCGAAGGGGGTGCTCGGATCCAGCACAATGTGATGAAGGAGTCTGTCCATGCCCATGTCGTAGCTGTTTTTAAACTCAACAATCGGGACGTCTCATACAAAAGCTTTGCTAACAGAACTGCTCCACATAGCTCCTATCTGGGCAGTGTTGCAGTGGCTAAAGGAGCTACCCTGGTTTTGGAGAACAGCAGATGTACGTGAACTGTGTCGATTTCGTCGAGAACTCTCAGGTACACAGCTGCTGCATACGCTCTTTCGGAAGCGTCACTAAAACCGTGAATTTCCAACTTCTTGATTTTCCTTGTAGTATTGATCCACCTTGGAATCTGGACCCTTTCAATTAATGGAAGATCTTCGCGGAAGACTAGCCATTCCTGTTGGACTTCTGATGGGAGCGGTTGATCCCACTCCAGCCCTCTCCACCAAAGCTGTTGCATCATCAGTTTTGCCTTGATTACGCAAGGCGAAATCCAGCCCATAGGATCATACAGCCTAGCTATGGATGATAACATCGACCGTTTCGTAACTTCTTCCCTTTTGAATTTAGCAACCTGATATGAAAAAACGTCGAGGATTGGTAACCACCTTAACCTAAGGGTTTTTACGTTCGACGTTTCTTCAAAGGGGATGGAAAAGTTTACTTCCCGATGATCCGGTGGAACTTGCTGCAGTACCTCCTCATGGTTGCTGACAAATTTGCGCCAATGGAATCCAGCTGTGTTCAACAAATCGCTGACTGCTTTCAGCCTTTTTTGGGCTTCCTCTATACTGCCCGCACCAGTGATGACATCGTCGATATAGGTCTCTTCCTTGATAACGGAAGTGGCCAGAGAAAACCTCCACGCCTCATCATCCGCAAGCTTCAATAATGTTCTTATAGCCAAGTATGGTGCCGATGCAGTCCCGAACGTCACTGTTTGCAGCCGGAATGTCTTCAACTCTTGACTCGGATCTTCCCTCCATAAGATCAATTGGTAGTCAGCATCAGAAACGTTGATACGGATCTGACGGTACATTTCTTCCATGTCGCCAGTAAACGTGAATCGATACTTACGCCATCTCATGATGATGTCTATGACATTTCTCTGCAGTTTGGGTCCCACCATCAATTTGTCATTTAAGGAAGAGCCAAAAATTGGTTTGAAGGCTGCGTCGAAAACCACCCGCAACTTCGTGGTGGTACTGGATTACTTAATGACGGCATGATGTGGGATGTAGTAATGGAAGGGTGTATTGATACTTCATAATTATCCTCAATAGGACTCATCTGGCCGAGTTCGAGGTACTCCGAAATATATTTCGAATACTCCTGCAATAGCGTTGTGTTACTATGAAGTTTCTTCTCCAGTTGCAGAAAACACCTTACCGCACCTTGTCTGGACGGACCCATACGTGGGTATTCACCAGCCTTGAATGGCAACCGGACCTCATAACGGCCATCAGGTAGTCGTCTTGTGTTTGCAAAATAATGTTCCTCACAAACTCTATCTTCTTCTGATTCGTACTTAGCAATAGTTCTTCTTCAATCTCCCAGATCCGTCGGAGTGTTGTATCGAGATCTATGTGGGTTATGAAACTGTGTAGCGGCCTTTCGATCTCCTTAGGCACCTTTCCCCACAGGGTCCAACCTAGGTTAGTTTTTTGAGCAACTGGACCTGACAACATGACATCTCCGATTAGGATGTCGGTATATATGTCGCTGCCCAACAGTAAATCAACCTTGGCGGGTAAATGGAAAGTGGGGTCTGCTAGTGGTAAGTCTTTCAAATGGTGGCATTTACGGAAGTAAATTTTTTGCGCCGGGAGAAGCCCAGTCAGGGACTTGAAAACCAGCGCTCGCATTTTACCTGCGAAATTCGACGTAAGCGTCTCGAAGGTAAGGTCCACTATCTTATGGGATGCTCCACTGCTGACCTTCCCCAACCCACTAACTTCGACAAATGTCCTTTTGGTTTTCAGGTTTAGTCGTTGAACTGCTTCTTCGGTAATGAAGCATGCTTCCGATCCTGGGTCAACCAAAGTCCTCAAGGTTAAATTGCCTCCCGCTGCCGTCTTAACGCTGACTAATGCTGTAGCTAGCAACACCTGTGTACTGGTATGGACGTGGTAATTGCTGAGATGAGAGCCAGGTTGCAGGTCGTTTCACGATTGGAACTCTGGTGCGTTTGGATTCGTCAGAGATGATTGGTAGGTGTGTGACTGTGAATGCCTATTGCTGTTCATGTGTTGTGTTTGGTTTTGTGAATGGGATGATATGTGGTTTGTGCGACAGGAGGAGCAATAGTGGATTGGACTACAGACTGAGTATGTTCCGGATTATATGGACCATCATGCAGCAATATATAGTGGCGCTGCCTACAGAAGTAGCAGCACTTCGAGCTGGGACATCTCTGCTTGAAATGGCTGTAAGCTAAACAATTCTCACAGACTTTGGCTTCATACACAGCTTGGCGCCTACTACCTATGTCCATCTGCAAAAATTTCTTGCACTCTCTCAGTGAATGTTGACCCTTCTGGCAAACTCGACAACTCGTTTTGCTCTTTTGTGCTTGCTGAGTGTGAAAAACCTGACGCGACCCTGTTTTGCTATAGCCAGACCTGCTACTCACTGTTGATGGTTGATCAACCACCTCAAGTGAGCGAAACCGACATTCTAAAAATTCAAAAAATTATTTTAGAGTGGGCAACTCCCTTCTGGCACCTAATTTTTCTTCCCACAGCTGCTGTGTCGTTGGGGATAGCTTTTGGACACTGATGTATGTGAGAATTGCATCCAAATGAATGGTTGGAAGACCTACATTTTCCAAGGAATGAAAAATCTCCCTAGTCGTATCCAACAGACGTTTAATATTTTCCCTTGGTAATTGTTGCCTGCCCAAATAATAATTAAAATTCCGTGTTCACGAGAACCCTTTTATGGTCATAGCGCTTGATCAGGATCGTCCAGGCTCGCGTATAGTTCCCCTTGTCGATCGCAGAGTTTCTGGACGTCCGTTAGCGAAGCATTGTTGTGTATAAGGGAGACAAATAGAACACGGAACGATCTCCAGGTTTCATAACCGCCAGCAAAGTTGGGAAGGTTAATCTTTGGCAGCCTCAGTTCACTGTGGCAGTGTTCCTTTCCGTGCTCGCCACTGTAGCTCGATGTCTTATAGCTTGTATCATCACTGCCCGCTGTGACGGGTGTCGGGAGCTTATCGATAGCATCCAGAATGTCCGCTCGATATTCAACGTAAGTCTCGAGTATTTTCTGGTGCATCTCGGCGAAATTTTCCTTTGCCAATTCTGGCTCAACCTTGCCACCGCCGATGAGTTCTTCATTGTATTTGTTGGACAAGGAAAACGTCTCCTCCAACAAGGTCAACCGAGTCCTCTAATAATTTTCTCGTTTGAGACGTCCGCTTTATTAAAATTTTCGTGATCCTTCTTGATCCGAAGAAGGATATTTTTTTGGAGCTGACCGAACGACATGCCTCAGCTAAAACCTCTCCCCCCTTTTTTTTCAAAGCCAACACAAATGCACAAAGTAAGTAAAAGGATATCTACTTACTGCGCTTTCTTTGCCGAAATACTTTCTCCTTTTGGTTTCTCTTTTTTTTTTCTGTGTAGGAATTGTCCACCGGAGTCTCGCCGCTGTCGTCCACTAATGTCTTGCTGGTTTTCGTTGTTGTCCTCGGGAGTCTTGCCGCTACTGTTCACTGATGTCTCGCCACTGGTGTTTTTGAGTGTTGAAGCGAGGGCGTCGCACAATATTTTTTTTTTTAAATAACAAAAATGTCTTAAGCCATCCGGCTATCCGGTTTGATGCTCACCCTCGCCATCATACCACTGGTTTCTTGTCGTGGGTGGTAGGTATCCTAGGGTGGTTTCGGCTACTTCCTATTGGCATTTGTGCTCGACGTAGGCATACCGTAGAGTCTTTCGCTCAGCTGCTTCCTGTAGACTCTGGTAACCTCCGGTGTGCACAGGCCCCAATGTCGAACCTCCTCCTGGTGGGCTAGTGCAGCTTTCTGACATTGGAGAGTCGAGCTCTGAATCTTGCTACTACGAGGACGTGGTCAGAGTCGACATTTGCCCCTCTGAATGTTCGCACATCCAGGATGTTTGAGGAATGGCTTGCGTCAATGAGCACATGGTCGATTTGGTTGGCGGTTCGACCGTCCGGAGATCGCCAGGTTGCTGTGTGGATTCGCTTACGAGGGAATCTTGTACTACTTATCACCGCATTACGAGCTGTCGCAAGGTCCGTGAGTCGGAAGCCGTTATCTGTTGTTGTATCGTGGAGGCTGTGCCTTCCGATCACTCCGCCAAGGGTGTTCTCCTTACCGATTTTGGCGTTGAAGTCCCCGAGCACGATTTTTACATCGTTCTGCGGACAAGCTCCGTAGGCGTTGTCCAGGAATTCATAGAAGTCCTCCTTGATGGGGTCTTCAGCCTCTTGGGTAGGGGCGTGTGCACATATAAGGCTGATGTTATAAAATCTGCCTCTGATGCGGATCACAGCCAGGCGATCACTTATTAGTTTAAAGTCGATGACCTTCGACCTTAACCGCTTTCCCACGACAAATCCGCATCCCAGTAAGAGCAATCTTTGTGACAGTTGTAATAAATGTCGCAATTTTCCTTCCTCATCATACCGTCTCCTATCCAGCGTGTTTACTGGACCGCAGTAATATCCGTCTTGTACTGCGTCAGGATTTTTTCCAGTTTATGAGTCGAGGGTGTATACAGAGTTCAGGAGCATACTCGCAAATCGTGTTCCTTTTTCGTGCGTTGTCGTCGTCGAGTATCCGTCGGTGTATCGGAGGCATCTTGCACATTCATAACTTTTGGATTTTTTACATGGGCGGATTGTTAGCCCGCCGCACAACTGCCACTCTGGTCGGGGTTTTTCCGCTGCATACGTAATAAGGACGTACGTACGTAATAATGTAATAAGGACTTCTATTGTGTCGGCAGTATTGGAAAAGTAGCCGACTATGGCACACGGAGAACACCGTGGCGCAGTGGGTAGTGTGTTGGCTTCTGACGCTGATGACACGGATCGAATCCCGACACAGCCATGTCATCGAACGTGTTTTCACGGTGTCTTCTCCTCAGGCGTTCTGACAAAACCCCCTGTAGTAAAATTGTCATGAGAAGCTCCTCGAAATTCGCCGTTCGGAACCGGCAATAAACTGTAGGACCCTTTCACCTGTGGGAAAATTAAATATCACACACACAACATAGGTGATTGAGAGAAGCATGGCTCAGGTCCTTCATGGACTGTAACGCCAACATACATACATACATACGGTACATGGTTGAGGAATAGATTTCTCTTTTGTAGCCTACAACTCAGCTCCTTCCCATGGCTTCAGCAGTGGTGCGGTGATTTTCAGTTATTCCATCGTACATTCTGGTTTACGGTTCAGGGTAATGAATCCTGCTTTGAACGTAAAGATGTGGAATTGAGGCCTAATGCTACTGTTCTTTTGTCCTCCCACTTTTTTAAGTATGGCCTCTCGTTATGACTAAAACAGCCTTTTTAGTGCCCATACATATCTCCTTGTAGGTGGCGGCAGATGTTGCTGATTCGTTGGTGCGGTGCCCCTTTATATTAGAAGATTCTGGAGACGACTTTTCCTCTGACCTTTGTCTTTTTGTAGCCGGTTTAGTAACTCTTGGTATGGGTTTCAGTGACTCCACTTTGGCTTCCTCCATGTTCATACCTTTTCTCAGGAGGTATGCAAGCCTCTTCCTGGCTCTATATGTCATTCGAGCCAGAGCTCCGGAATAGCTCTAATCGTCAATTATTAAAATGGGACCTCGTCAGAGCAACCCAAGTCCGCATATTAGCGACTAGTTGACCCGTTAGCTATTCAGCTTTCGGAATATGCTGTCCCACTGTGGGTTTGCTTTGGAGGCTTTACAGTCCGTGAAGGGCCAGAGCCAAGCTTCTCTCAATCACCCATGCTGTGTGTGATTTATTTTTTTACACAGGTGAAAGGGAACTACAGTTTAATGCCGATTCTGAACCGAGGAATGCCGCGAAATAAACATTCGATGGCGTTGGTGTTATCGGGATCCGAACTCGCTCATCGTGCACCTGAGACCAACACATTAGCCACTGTGCCACGGCGCCCTCCCCAGTGTGGATTTAGGAGTTTTTAATAAGGAGTTGTCGTTCTCCTCCCCCAACTTAAATAAGCCCGCCGTTCAGCAGAGACAACTTTACTGAACTGGTTGTAACCAGCGACCAACACGGAGAAATACTAGTTGCACTGCCGTAATGTGAGGCAGTTACGGCACATGCACTCTAAAGAGTTGGCACATGTTTTTCCACTAGCAAACACATGGCCGTTCGTAAGTATTAATATAGAAAAGAAACAATTTCGCGCCATTTTTTTATATGAGTTCGAACTGGGCCAGAGTTTCGAAATGGGGATGAGTCACTCGAAGATGGGGAAGGGCGTGAGCGTAAGACACTGTTTGGCAATGATCAATTAAAGGTTCTGGTGGAGGTAATTCCACGCAGTAAGATAACTTGCAGGAGAACTAGGCGTGGCAATTGCCTGCGAGAAATTGGGAAATCAGAGAAGCTCGGCATGTGGATTCCGCGCAAATTGAACGAGAGCCAGAAAAATTGCCATGTTCCAAATTCGCCTATTTTGTGCAACAACAATGATCCTTCTCTCAATCTGATAAGAAATGGATCCTCAACGACAACCAACAACGCACAGCACTAAGGTTGGATCACGATGAAGCACGAAAACATTTCCCAAGGCCGGCATTGAACCAAAAAAAAACAATGGTGATTGTTTAGTGGCCTGCAGCTGGTTTGACCCATCACAGCTTTCTGAATCCCGGCAAAACCATCATGGCTGAGAAATATTGTCTACAAATTGATGAAATGCACGAAAAAACTGAGCGCATGCGCCTGGCTTTGGTCAACAGAAAAAGGCAAATTTTTCCCCGTGACAACGCCTGAGGACAGTTGAACAAGTCGGACCTTTCTTCAACCGACTACCACTTGTTCAAACATCTTGACAAGTTTTTTCATGAGAAATGTTTTAAGACCCAAGGAAACGCCAAATCTGCCTTCAACGAGTTCATAAGAAATAAATAGACTTCCTTTCCGTTCGCAAAAGTGCTTTGATCACAACGGTTGCTATGTTAATTAATAAAGTTCTTTTTTCATTTAAGATCTGTGCTTTTAAGTTAAGAGTTAAAAGTTAAATACCGACATTATTTTTTTTTTACAACCTAATATTTGTATTCTATATATTTATTGTAATATATATAAGTTATATCTTCATTTGTTAATTTTTCATCCGTATTCGACATGGATTTTTATGTTCCATAGTTCATGGATACAAAAATAAAACAATAAACAAAAGAAATGAAAATGTGTATACCGCAATAACTCAATCAATTATTGTTTTCTACGCTTTTTTTCTTTTAACTTTTAATTACATTTTTTGAAGAAGGCAAAATTAAAGGCGAATATTGCATACCTACCATTTTTAAGAATGAAATTATGGTTTACTTAACTGCGGCGGATGACCAATATGAGAACGTACAAATGTTTCTAATGGTTTTAGAGGAATATTTGAAAATTTGGTCAAGATGAACAAAATGATTTTGAATAAATAGATGACATTAAGATCAAAATAAAACATTCAAACGAGAATTACGTATTTTTTTTTTTTCTATATTATGCACAGTTTAATTAAAGCCGATTGCTTTTTTCCTATATATAGGATTTAAGGAGAAGTATTCGGGAAATACATAAACTTTCGTGGTAGAAATAAATTAGTTAGATTCCGTTCTTTGAGCAATAATAACACTCCTACATATAATTTACAATTTTTTTCAAAATCGGGAAAGTAAAGTACATTAATAAAATAAGATAATCAAAACTGATACAGTTGCGTGTTGTATAGTATTTTGCAATATTATAATATGAGATTATATTAATAAGTCTACTCTTACTCTGTACAAATGTTCTTCGAAATCAATGGTGAGCTAGGATATTAGCATGAATTATTTGTTTTTATTTTTTTCTCTAAGTTTCGTTATTTTATCTGAAGACACAGATTCGTATTTACAGTAATTGTATTATACATATACATAATCTACATACATAGTAAACCTTTTTCGAATTGTTGCCCTTACCAGTATTTTCTTTCATTCGTATGAACTCATTATATACAATATATTGAAAATAAGTTCTTCGCTTATTAGACGGAGAACCTGGCCAGTTGCAACTTTGAAACTTGAGGTGCTTATATAAAACCCATTTTAATTCACCAGTGGAGAAATACTTTCAATCGTAGTTGAAGGTGATCTAAAAAAAAAAAAAAAATTGCAAGATTTCAAACCATATTCGAAACTAGATGAAGTACATCTTTCAATTGATTTTGTAAAACCGGTGTCGTTTACTTAGACGGCATTTTAAAACTCCCCATATCACTAAAAGAGCATAAACATAAGTCATTCTTCAAATATTGCAAAAACGTAATTTAAAATACTAAATTGGTAAGCGCACATTAAATTAAAAATCTTTCAATACCCCACACCGAAAATCAACTAATAATTTTCTTTAGGAGCCAATAGATACCAGAGGAAGATCATCCAAATTTTGCAAAAATATCATATCCTACGACTAAGTATCTCATATTCGATTCCGAATATGTTGATGTATTTGGGGTAGGTAAGCTCAAACTGATAATGCAACCATTTTGGTTTTTATGGACCTTATATGTGTACGGTAGACATTGGTTGTCCTAAAAGCAATAAGTCATCTTGAGTACTCTGAACTAGGACAGAAGAAATTACTCCGTACCGTATAAAGTGTAGAAATATTATACCAAGCCCAATTTTGTAGGAAAAAGATTCAAGGTCTTAATGAGAAATGTTCACATAAAATGCTAAAATGAGAATACGGATGACGTATTGATATCAAAAAAAAAAAAAAAAGAAAGGTTGAGAAAATACAATTACTGTGGTGCTACGGGTGCAGGACGCTGTTGAGTTATTCTATTGAATGATACTTAAATTTAACCATCTGAGTTGCTTTATTTCTACTCGTTTGTTCTCATTTGTTCCCGCGTTTTTACACTCAACTCTGTCTACGGTTCTCATTTCATTCTACAACTGTATCAAGGTCCGCATCTGAGTGCATAATCGCCCGGCCTCCTCTATCTTTTGTGGAATACCTGGTCTTCCTACTCTATCGCCCGTGTGAGTACAACTTTAGTGTGTGTTTTGCCGCTCAAGTAAGCCTGTTATTCACCTCGATCTTTTTATTATTTATCTTATCCATAGACCGCTACTCATATTCACCTACTTTATCATCGAGCCGAGCTTTTGGTGGAATCAAATCAAGTTCTTAAGTTCAAGGTAGAGCTGCCACTGTCTTTTTATTGGAGTATGAGTACCTCCAGGAGTACCTCAAATTGTTACATTTGTGGGAAGAACCCCAATGATATAAGTATTTCGTGTGGCGTTTGCCTTGACACAGCTCATGCGAAATGCTTAGGCCTAAAAGGAAAGGATGCGGATGAGATTATTTCTACTCCCGGTATATGCTTCTATTGTGAAAAGCATGGAAGCATCTCTCCGGATGCCCTGCCCTGGAAAATAATTAAACTACAAAAAGCCTTTAATGGAATGTCGATGCTATTCTCGGAAATCCAGGAGAAACTCAAGTTCGCTGTCAGCAGCAACAACAAGCTGATGGATGGGTTCTCAAGCATGGATCAGATCTTACATCGTAAGCAAAATCACCTGAACCGAGTTCTCCAATCTCCCGGACAGAGCCCCAATATCATCCCAGTGATATCGAACTCTGAAAACCTAATTCCTCATCAGCCGCAGAAACAACCATGTACTCCTCAAAATGGCACTAATTTAAATCTACAGGAGGGATCAAAACGCCCGGTCTAATTCGCAAGATAATTCGCGATTAGGAACTATCGTACTTAATGGAGTTAACGATAATGCAGTGACCTCCAGTAGTTCTGTCTCAATTATGATTGACAAATCGTCTACTAGCGAAGTGGCTTTAAATTTAAATTTACCTCAGCGATTGGCCGATGTCCCGACTACGGACTCCACCCTTAAGGTAGTGCCTCCACTTTTTGCAGTGTTTTGTCACGGCTAGAATATGGTACCAAAAACAGTGACATTGTAAACTACATTGCTACGAAAGGCATCGATACTAAAAATATAAAATGCCATAGCCTGTACGCGGATAACCTTACAGGTCGTTTGACATCGTCATTCAAACTTTTATCCCCTCAACCAACTGGAAAATTGCTGGTCAACCCGAGCTTTTGGCCTAAAAACATTCTTGTAAAGGAATTCGTGAACAGACCTAGCTCCAAGAAGCCCTATCCAAAAAACCTTCCAAAAAACTGAGACCAAATGGTTTAACTCCTACAGCCTTCAACCTATATTATCAAAATACAGGTGGTCTAAGAATTAAACTCCGCGATGTCTTGCTCTTCTCCTCATCTGGTCAATACGATGTCATTGTATTCACCGAAACTTGGCTTACAATGAATCACCATAACGAGGAAATGTTTAACAAGGACCAGTACGAAATCTTTCGTAAGAACCGTTGCTAAGTTCTAACTGATTGTGAGAGAGGGGGCAGAGTATTGATTGCGGTTCGGGCCTCCTTGAGTTGTGAAGAAATCGATCTACCCCCCACAACAGCTGATTAAGATGTCGACTAAGTAGCAGTCAAAATTAAATGCATTTCTGGAAATTAAATTATTATTATAGCAAGTTATGTACCACCTAGAAGTCCTTACCTATTATATAAAACTCATATTGATAATTTTTCCTTTATCTTAAATAACTTAAAAGATCATCAGTACGTTATCCTTCCAGAGGACTTTAATTTGCCTAACTTAATTTGGTCCTTTGATAGCGATGTTTCTAGACCTCTCCCATTTAATGTTAACTTAAATTATGAGCGTGAAGTCGTTGATACTCTTGCCCAGCTAGATCTTCGCCAGATAAATAACTGTGCTAATAAATTTAATAATATTCTTGATCTGGTGTTCGTTGATTCCGAGCTTGACATTAGTATCAACAACTCCACGGTTCTGTTTTTCACGTTGCCTTATCTATGCAGTTTGAATTTTACGAGTTTTTTAAGCCGGGCTCCGGTGACACCTGTTTTGAATATAATTATGCTAAACCCAATTTCAGCTGCATTTAAAACTATTTAGATAGTACGAATTGGTTAGACATTTTAAATAATTGTAATTTAGATTATTCATTTAAGTTATTTATGAAAACTGTTAGAATGGCAATCGATTTGTTTACACCTAAAGCGAAGTCTGTCAAATGTAAGAAATGTCCTTACATTTGTTCTTTCTGTCGAAACTAATTTAAAGACCAATAGTAAACGCTTTTGGAGCTTTATTAATAGCAAAAAACCGGCCAAGTGCGAGTCGGACTCGCGCACGAAGGGTTTCGTACTATTATGTATAAAAACGGCAAAAAAAGCATGTCTGTTGTATGGGAAGCCCCATTTATACATATATTTATTATATTCTGTCTAAGTATTTGTTGTTAAAGCAGCAGCATGTATTCCTATACATAATCAGTGACATTTTATTCTCACTTTTCGGATAGTTAAAATCTAGAATGTTGTAATTTTTAGAAAATACTTATTTTTTGAGTGATTGCCAATTTGGGTTTAAACGTGGCAAATCGACTGAAACTGCTTTATTGAAATTAGCTGGTGAAATATATAATAGTTTAAACACTTCTCAAATACCATCAACATTATTTGTTGATATCAGTAAGGTCTTTGATATGGTTAATCATACTTTGCTACTCGATAAACTTTACAAAGCGGGTTTCAGAGGCTCCATTTATAAATGGTTTTCTTCTTATTTATCCAACCGTTATCAAGTTGTGAAAATTAGGAACGTTTACATTTTTATAGACTTCTTAAATATGGGTGTTCCCCAAGGAGCAGTATTGGGCCCAATCCCTTTTCTAATTTATGTTAATTCGTCTTTCTTACAACCTTTTAAAGGCAAAATAACTGCCATTGCTGAAGAAACATCTCTTTTCCACTCAAACACTAACTTAATTGATAGTTTTGCAGATGTTAATTATGACTTAGATATGTTAAGGAGATGGTTTAATTATCATAAACAAATAATTAGCAACAAAACGAAGTACATGATATTTAATATCAACGGTAGAGTTTTCAGAGACCTTCCCTTATATTATCATGCACCATTGTGTAATCGATTTGTTCTTGTATTCCATCTCAGTATGCACTGCAATCTCTACCCGTTTTAAAATACTAAATGTATACTCTCACCGATATGGAACTAGCAAAAACATGTCCATGTTCGGAACTAAATGTATTATCGCACCGATATGGAACTAGCAAACCATGTCCATGTCCGGACCTGAATGCATACATACACATGTATGACATTTATTCACGAAATGCGGTGCGGGCATTATATTCTTTCATTTCTTTTCTTCATTTCAGTTCAAGTGTGCTGTACAGTGTACACCAACTGTTCGAGCTTTATCGCCACATCTCCATACTTTTGGGTTTCTTAAAAACTACGGGGTATAACTCATACCGTATGAGAAGCATGTTCGTTGTATTTATGTTTTTTTTTTTTTTTTCGTTTTGTACATATGTGATTGATGAATAAGGATTGAATGGAACTATGGAACTATTTTCGTTCAATTTGCGGAACTAGAGGACATGTGTCCGAGAGAGGACATAGTTCCGTGAACTATACATGTCCGGAACTACCCAACTCTACTTCGTAATGTACATATGTATGTATGTATGTATACTTAAACATAGCGTACAGATGTGTGAGTGTATGCACGTATGTGATGCGTATGCACGTATGTACGTATCGGTTCGTATGTGTGCAAGATCGCCTGCTCCTCTTGCTCACTTGCTCCTCTCCACCTGCCGCGACGTCGTGCGAAAGGGATGCTAAGCCAGCTGCGAGGACTGGTCGTGAGTTAGGATGGTAAAATGGGCGCCACGCGATTGCCCTCACGCCGACTTACCCGCAGCAAGAATCGCGAAATTGCTACGAGACTCGCGAAATATCCCACGCAGCTATATGACGGCTTAAATAGCAATCAATCTACAATGGCTTTATTCATAGATATGACTAAAGCTTTTGATATGGTTGACCATCAGCTACTACTAAAAAAATTATGCGATGTTGGTTTTAGAGGATCAATGTACGCCTGGTTCAAAACGTACCTAAAAGATAGAGAACAGAAATTAAAGCTAAATGGAAACTTTAGTAATCCTCGTGTTATTAAAAATGGTGTTCCCCAAGGTTCTGTACTTGTGCCTCTCCTATTTTTGATCTACATTAATTCGATTTTTAAGCAGCAGTTTAATGGTATGGTTACTGCGTTCGCTGATGACATAACTTTCACATATGTGTTTGAAAACCAATTTGAGTGTATTGCTAAGATTGAAGAAGATTTGGAAAAATTGAGGTTATGGTTTACTGCTCACAAGTTAATTATTAGCGAAAAAACAAAATTAGTAAACTTTAAAATATCTGGAAATTCATTAAGTAATTTTAATCTTCGCTTTCATGCACACGATTGTAGGAAGTTCAGTCTACCGCTTCATACATGTGGCATTCAGAATTACCATAAACACAACTCCTGCTCTGATAAGTGTTTCAATATTGAATCAGTAAGAAGTATTAAATACTTAGGTGTTTTGATTGATCATAACTTGAACTGGAAGGATCACTGTCAAACATTGAAAACACATATGAATTTAATAGCTCGTAAGCTTTATCTTATTAAGCCCTACTGCTCCAAAATGGTGTTGTACAAAATTTATTACGGTCTTGCACACTCGAAGTTGCAATATGGCATTACTAGTTGGGGTGGATCATACTTCAACACACTTAGACCAGTCTTAACTGCGCAGAAACATTTAGTTCGTCTTCTCTCTCATGGGAATCGTCGTACACATAGTTGGCCCTTATATAAAAGGCCTGCAATTTTACCATTGAGGCATCTGTATATTTTCAAGGTTCTTAAAGAATTTTACAAAAAGAGTGGTAACATCCCAAGTAGAAACAATCAGATTTATAACTTACGAATAAATGACATGGCTCTTGTTAACATACCAGTTGCACGTACAACGCATTTTACACATTTCTCCACATTTACTGCCCCAACTTATTTTAATAAACTTCCGTATTCCATTCGAACATGTAATAACTATAACGTTTATATCAAAAAAATTAAAAACTGGCTATTTAGTATTGATCACGTCAGCATTGAATTATTGTAAAAGATTCTTCTTATATTGTAAAACTATTCCTATTCTTCTCCTCATATTGAAATTAGTATTAGATACCTTCTAAAACAACTTTGTATAAATTACGTATAAATTATTAACAATCCGATTGTCACCCCACATCAGAAAACATTTTTGAAATCTAAAATACAATTGTAGTGTCGTTTGTCTCTAGTTTAGAACTACATGTTCATTAAATTATATAACGACAATAAAGAAGAAACAAACAAACAAACAAAGAAAAAAAAAACTGTTATTAGATTGGCTGTTACTAGCCAAATCCATTATTTCGTGACAACGTCTATTATACGATTTTATGAATGAGGTATAAATATCATATATTCAACAATTACTTATAATTTTTTTATTGATTTCAATGTCATATTTTCATATTACAGTATTATACATGTATTTAATTGAATAAGACAATTTTATACTCAAACGTTTAAGTGTTCTTTATTTCTAATATTCTATTAACAATAGGTCTATGTTGTGATTTAATTCCACTAAACGACGCCGAATTTTTTTAATCTGACATGTTGATTTTTTTTTAAATAAATGAAATGAAATGATAATTCTCGCGCGAGCTCACTACTACATACTCGCTAGGCCACGCCTACTCACACGGTTAGTTTACATTTTTCTGCGTTTTTTGCGTTTCGGCATCCCATATTTCAGCGCTAACCGATTTAATAGACGTTGTCACGTCAAAACACCGTAATCGTTTCCAATTCAATATGTCACAAATTTAATTTCCTTAACCTAACTTAATCTAGGTTTGCAATTATTCCTTAAAACTACCCTACACCGTATGTCAATAAAAAAAGTCGAAATAAGTAAAAAAAAATATGTAAAATAAAAAAAAAATAAACGAATTCACTGTCCAAAAAAGTAAATAAACCGCAGCTTGAGTATTCGAACAGTCGTACCGAAACTCCTCTGACCAACGACTTAGCCCACATCACCAATCGCGACACGCAAATTTGCGATTTCAATACCTTATACAACGAACGTGATATCCGCGATAGGCAATAGGACACACGGGTCGGCCGCGTACCGGGAACTGCTTAAAACCGTACCAGAGTTCTTCCTCGAAGATCACTCTCCGAGTACTTCGCCGAAGATTTCTCCCCGAGTTCTTCGCCCACTCTCCCTCATGTGCTACGAGGAACAAAAAAAAACAAAAATGCTGACCTTCTGCGGGCTGAACTCCACTTGTTCGCGTGTCAAGTGCTGATCGCACCCTTGGGCTATCCGCTTTCTGTGGGTTTGATTTCCCAAAATGGATGACTACGAGCCGCCCACAAATGGGAACTGAACGAAAGATGACAACGAAAACCTTTCGAAACAATTTATTATTGGTTGTATGTAATTATGTATATGTATAATTAATTTTGTTCTGTTCTTAGTATTTGTCGTGGTAGCGGCAACAGAAATACATCATCTGTGAAAATTTCAACTGTCTAACTATCACGGTTCATGAGATACAGCCTGGTGACAGACGCACGGACGGACGGACAGCGAAGTCTTAGTAATAGGGTTCCGTTTTACCTTTGGGTACGGAACCCTAAAAAGCAATCTAATGGTATTCCTAACTGAATGCGTCTTAATACTTTACCCTCCTCTGATCTTTCAATCATTTGTAATATGTTCGCTAACCACTTTCAGTCTGTTTATACTTGTGGTACTTCCACACCGACAGTCTTAAGTAATAACTCAATGTCCCACCATTTCTTAAATATCGGCAGCTAGGAGTGTTCAATCCCTGAGGTTCAAAAGGTTCTTTCGTTATTAAATCTTGATAAGAATCCTGGTATGGATGGCGTCCCGCCAATTCAACTTCAAAAGTGCTCCTTCGCGTTTTCTCTACCTCTGTGTTTAATTTTTAATTTGTTTAATGGAAAAGTTTGTTTTTAATGCCCATATACAAATCTGGATCGAGGCATGATATCACTAACTATCGTCCAATCTGTAAAATTTCAACCATTTCTAAGCTGTTTGAAAAAATAGTTTATGACAAACTTACGCCTCTCTTAAAGGGATTCATCTCTCCGTTCCAGCACGGCTTTGTTGCAGGCAGATCGACTACTACTAATTTCTCGATTTTTTGTAATACTGCCCTGAATTACCTTGAGAATGACTCTCAATGTGATGTTATTTATACAGAATTTGCTAAAGCGCTTGATTGCGTTAACCACAGTACATTAATCTCAAAATTGACTATCTTAGGATTTCACTTAAATTTGCTAAAATGGATTAATTCCTACTTAACGGATCGGATTCAGTATGTTCGCATTATTGATACGCTCTCGTCACCAGTTTATGTTACCTCGGGAGTACCTCAAGGTAGTCATCTGGGCCCTCTGCTCTTCCTTTTATTTGTTAATGACATTCCCGACTTGTTTTTAAGTTCCTAGTGTCTCATGGTTGCCGATGATGTAAAGTTTTTCCGATCTGCACGCTCAATACATGACTGTATTCTTTTACAAGAGGATGACTTTCCATATGGTGTCACAATAATGACCTTCTTTTCAATGTCTCTAAATGTCAAAGCCTTTCTTTTTGTCGTAGCCTCTCTTCAATTCCCTTTACGTACGTAATCCATAATGCCCCTCTGTCCATTATTTCCTCCAAAAAAGATCTGGGAGTTATTTTTGACGCTAAACTAAGCTTAAGCATCCACATTGAGTTTTTGGTCGCCAAATGTAGCCAGATGTTAGGTTTCATATTGCGGAATTCGAAAGACTTATACGAGATCCTTATACTCTTAAATGACTTTTTGTCGCATTTGTCAGATCTCACCTCGAGGACTGCAGTATAGTATGGGATTCATTTTATGAAGTTCATTCCATTAGAATTGAAAAGATCCAAAAGCGTCTAACTAGAGTAGCCATTCGTAGACTGCGATGGAATATTGAAATGCCTTCATACGTAACGAGGTGCAAATTATTCGGTATCTTACCTCTTTTCAGACGGAGGCAATACTTTTCAATCATGTTTATTCATGAATTCATTAATGGTCATTTCGATTGCCCTTCTCTATTATCATTAATAGGATTTTATGCTCCTGCGAAAGCTCTAAGAAATCGTTTTCTGTTTCATGTACCCTATCATAGAATAAATTATGGATACAATAATCTAATTTCTAGATACCTAAGGGAATCCAATAAATATTGTAGCCTTTTCGATTTTCACTTTAGTAGGGGTTCATTTAGGAACTAGATAATTCTGTTCTTAAGCTTTGGTGGTCTTTCTTAAGTATATTTTTATATTTTCATAATCTAATTTTTGTAATCTAACGAGGACAGCTGATGTACTCATTCGATTGATTGTAATAAATAAATAAACAAGTTACGTGAATTTGACTACAATATTTAAGGGAAAAAAATTAAACGAATAAATTACTTAAATGGATCGAACTAGGTCAGAGAGAACTTAATTAAGCCTGAGATTATAAGACTATTTATTCACGTGTGAAAAAACAACGTAATCAAGGCCCATCAAAAAAAGTCATCGTCAATATCTACAAACTACAGGTTATTCGAAGAGCTGAAAACAAAATGTTGAACAGCAAGTGCACTAAGAGCAGTGAGAAAGATGACAGCTTGTACTAGAAAAAAATACTTCCTTGAGAGATTTGCGATTGACTAAGTTTTATTTGAGCATGTTTCAAATATGAACACCAGCAATGACAAAATACAAGAAAGGCAATGGAAAAACGAAAAATAGCGTTTCATGTTCATGTTAATACTGTACAGTAAAGAGCAATTTTCGTCCTTCGCTTTCTAGTAAGTTCCTCCCATGCTCTGGAAGGACAATTGTCGAAATTGTCGCTAAGATTACGAAAACCGTCAAATAAGCATCGTTTGAATGATGCTGAACACAAAAAGAAGATCGAGCAATTACGACAACCCCAAGCGATTAAGGTCGTGGTCGAAACGCATACCCAATTAGACTTACTACTACCTAAAAAAATCATCAATCAAAGTGGGGCACAACTAAAGACCATGTACAAATTCGAACTAATCATTCAGATTTCAGTACATTCAAAACAAAAAGATGTCGGTTTTCAGAACGCATCCATTGGTTGCTTCATTTTTTGTCGCGGTACATTGGCGAGAGCACCGTGGCGCAGTGGGTAGTGTGTTGGCCTCTGACGCCGATGACACGGGATCGAATCCCGACACAGCCATGTCATCGAACGTGATTTTCACGGTGTTTCTCCTCAGCGGGGTTCTGACAAAACCCCCTGTAGTAAAATTGTCATGAAAGGCTTCTCGAAATTCGCCGTTCGGAACCGGCAATAAAGTGTAGGTCCCTTTCACCTATGGGAAAATGAAATCACACACAACATGGGTGATTGAGAGAAGCTCGGCTCAGGTCCTTCATGGACTGTAACGCCAACATACATACATACATACATACATTGGTGACGCGGGCGAGCTAGTGATGGCGGGGAATTCCCTCGTTTTGTTAACCAATGAACTGTGTGATAGGGGGTAAACATTTTTTTCTTTTAAATCACGAAATTTCCTATTGAATGCACTAAAATTTATCAAAAACCGCGAGGGAGTAAACTGTTTATGTTTTTTTTTATAACAATACATTTTATTTATATATTGCGGATTCTTTATTTGATTGTAATAACTGTTGGTCATTTGTATCTTAGATTTTTCGTAGTTTTTGTTTTATTGAATCTGCAAATGGATGTAAAATAAAGTTAATTATGAAAGTTAAATATCTAAGTTTGAGCGAAAAACGAAAGAGAAAGAGGGAGACGGAAGAAAAAAAAAATAAAAAGTTACCTAAAATTAGTCAGTATTTTAAGAATGATAACTTTATTGATGAAAACGCGAGTGAACAGTTCTCCGAAAGTGAAGAATTGGACCTAACTAAAAGTAAAATGAATCATATTTTAGTGTGAACAATATTGTATCTGATAAGGGTAATTTTAAAGAACTAACTAATCAAGTGAAACGGACATCGCATGAAAACACAATGTATCCCATAAGTTTTTTTTTTTTTTTAAATAATTTGCGCACACTCAAGGTCTAATAACCTTATTATGTCGGTGACACAGTGCGGGCAGAAGGTAGAAAGGAAAAGGGATAGAGGAGATGCCGATGGACATTGATCTTAAATGCTTGCATGTTGCATTGAGGGGGGAAAACCGAAGCCGGAAGGATGTTCCAGATTCGTGTGGTTCGGTTAATGAAAGATTCTCTGTATTTGACGGTACGTCCGAAAGCAGGGTATATTGGTGAGCATTCCTAGAGAGACGTGTGTTGCGGGAGAAATGTTGAAGGGGCGGAATGAAACTGGCTATTTCATCAGAGCATTTTTGTGGAAGTAACGATAAAACAGGGAGAGGCAGGTAACATTCCTGCATACATACATATGTACATATTATATTAAATCAATCAATCATTCAATCTATTTATTAAAAACATAAAAGATTTTTAGTATTGACATGGTCACTATAAGATGTTGTTAGGATAGCTCATTACGTAATAACTTAAGACAGAAGGTCTCTTTAAGTAGGGACTGAATAAATTAACCGACTTGGTATTACATGGATCTCACAACTTTTTACGATAGAAGAACTGAGTTGCGAGACTTGGTTTTTTTACAAGTTATGTTTTTGATGGCATCTCATTTCTTTTTGTATATAGTCCTACTTTTTTCCTATCCGGTACCTTCTAATTCTTGAATACCAACAACGAATTTTCTTAAAGCCCACTCTCTGTCTTATGAGCTCTTCTTATTTTTATAGGTTAAAGTTAATCCCTGTGTAAAATTGTCACTCATTCACTATAAATACTGTCAATGTACCTCACAGAAAATACCAACGTCAAGCTTAAGAGAGAATTATCTTGAACTAATGTACGACACTCAATGCCGCAGTCAAAGTTTTTTTAAATTAACAAATTACTTAACCCATTATTTTTCTATAGAATTAGATATATATAATAATTATTTAAATGTTTGTACCCATGTTGACTGATACCATTTGCGTTAGTTAAATAAAACGTGGTTTGTGTTTATACCTGCGATATCGCAGTAAGACCCACAGTTGCCTGGAAGAAAATGGCCGCCTTTGTGTGATGGAGGGAAAGCGTGGAAGCCGCGGCGCGGGTAAGCCACCTCCGCCGAACGCGGTTATGATAATTAGTGTTCTTTCTTTTATGGCAATTTCGCGCAATTTAGTCTACTTAATACTTTGCGGGACTTTGGTACAACTTTCATAAGACATGTCCCATTCCTGCTATTTCATTCCGTTGATTGGCCATTTTACAAGTTGCCTTTGAACATAATTATACATATCTAGGTAAAAAGTACTCGAAGGAATAATCGCTGAGTATAACAGCAAACGATGCGATTACGTACTCAGCATCGTTTCTAAATACATCGCCGATTCCTTTTCCGGAATGATTATGAGTAACAATCGTTAAAGCTGCATCGTAGCATCGCGCATCCTTAGCGAGTAGGTATCGTGAATCATGATGATGTCCTCGAAAAACTGACGGTTAGGCAAGAGTGCACTTCAGGTCGGAACACAAAATTTGGTATGACTATTGAAGAAATATGTATTAGAGACGGCAAGGAAACAATATCGTTTTTATAGAATTGGAAATTATCTGT
Organism: Eumerus sabulonum; assembly: GCA_951905685.1. Lineage (NCBI taxonomy): Eukaryota > Metazoa > Arthropoda > Insecta > Diptera > Syrphidae > Eumerus > Eumerus sabulonum. The sequence continues at coordinate 77,227,391 of OX645060.1, forward strand.
TAGACAAATTGATCATATTTTTACAGCCATTTAAAACAGTAACGTAACTGTCTGAGGGGGATAGAAAGCCTACAATTAACTTAGTGCTCTTACACAACCAAAAGAAAAGCTATACAATGAACAAACATGGATTGAAGTTCAAGTGGTTATTCGACATTGTTTGGATAATGTTTTTGACATTCAATTTCAACCACATCGCGCTCATAAACTAGCTGCATTTTTATAGCCCGAATATAAACAACTACACTTCTTCGACGATAATACGCGTGACGAAATGTATGCTCCTGTAAAGGATGAGCTAACTTGTTTTCTTGCAAATCATGAAATTTTTCTGCCACACTTTCGTCTTCTTCTGATTTCCACGAAATTGATTTTCATGGCACTACGTCGGACTGCAGTGATGCTCAAAATGAGGAGCAGTTGGGAAAAGTGAATGGAAGGGAACGGAAGTGTTTGATTTTGCTCCTAAGACTTACCAAGTGAACTTTGTTTTACGTAATTCTATGGCTCTTTCAAACTGCCCAAATTGCAATTTTAAATTGCCCAGTATAGACTTTTTATATTCGAAAATAGACGAATTATTCAGTGAAATAATTGAAATAAAAAGTTTAATAGTTATAGTAGACAATATACATATACCACAAGATATATTAAAGGGTGCACATGTACTGCAGCCAAGCATAATCTAATGAGCCAGCACATATTTTCCCACGGTCACTAGAGTGCACCGACACCCGACACGGTATTCCTGGAAATCAAATTGTCGCCGACACCTGCTGCACCTTCGCGGAATACAACGAATTGGCATACATATCATTATAAATACGGGTGATCGGATTGTGACATTAGCAGATCAGTTCAATCCTTTTGCTTTTACTTTGCTTTGCCGTACGTCGCATTGTATGTGTTGTTTGACTTTTCCATAGTGTTTCTAGATTTTTCAATAAATAAAAGACATATTAACCAACTAAAAAATTGTTTTTTTTATTTTACTTCGGTATCGGAAATAAAATTGGCGCAGTCGGTAGGATCGTCAGACTTTAAGATAACGTGTTCATATCAATGATTAGTGACGATCCGCGGACCGTAATAACGCGAACGAGAGAATCGTCGTGAGTGTAAAATAGAAAAATCGAAACAAGTGAAAGTCAAATTAATCAGGACCCACTTTCGTGAACGTCAGTGCAACAACCAAAACCGTTTCGCGCAAATAATGGAACTGCGTTTGACCGAATCGAAAAAAAACACAATGTTTATTTTGATGGTCAACGGAGACCTTATTTATTTCTGTTATTGATTTGTTACAACGAGAAAACTGGTTTGCACTTGCGATTGTTGGATTCGCTTTTATACCTTGATGTTGTTGCGCCATTCGTATTGCTTTTGGTGTCATCCGCCGGTGTCGTTGAATCAGCTGGATTGATTTTATTGTAGTTTGCTGATGTCACCATCGATGACCCAATTCTTGGTGGTTTAGGGCGAACGGCCGTATGTTGTAGCGTTGCACTTTCTTCTAGGGGACTGACCGCCTGTTGATGAGGTGCGTTAACATATGTTACTCGCACGAGAGAACCGTCGCGAGCGAGAGCAATAGGTTACGTGTGGAACAGAAATAAATGATTAAAATAAACCAGTGCTAAATAGAATAGAACTAAAAATAAAAAAAAAATTATCACACAAGTAGGGGTTAACCCACTAGTGCATCAAGAAAAGACAAGCCAGCAAGGCGGAAGACCACTACGAAGCCAACCTATAAAAGAAAAAGAAAGAAAACCAGAGGAACAAAGGTCAGGAGAAATTTATTACTACACATTTTTTTTTTCTCTCCTTCTATCTCTTTTCCTTCTCTATAAAAAAAGTACATATATGTATATTCGTATATACATTCTTTTATTGTAAATTTATATCTTTAAGATTCGGTATCGGCTTGAATCCTTATGTCTGAATTAGAAAGCGGTATAGAAACTGTCCGCGAACAATCTAGACAAATTACAAATCTCGTAAGGGAACTGAATTCTAATAATGACAACCCCTTAACCATGCTCAGTTTAAATATCGACCCACTTAAATATCTCTCCGATATCCCAGACTTCTCAGGAGATTTCAGAGAACTTCAAAATTTCATAGATTTGCTTGACAAAATCCACCCACTTCTAATACAACACGATGCTCTATCCCAAGGCATATTCTCAGACAAAATTAAATCAAAACTAAAAGGAAAGGCCAGAGAGGTGATTGAAATAAACAATCATATTACATCATGGCCCCAGATAAAGCAAACTTTACATGACAACTTTGGCGACCGTTACACAGCCGAAGAACTCTTCGACGAACTAAGGTCCGTCAAATTTAAAACCAACCCCGTTGATTTCTATAACGAAATCAAAACCATACTAAGAAGATTAAACGTTAAAGTTAAACAACTAATTGGAGATAATGAAGCGGATATCAAAATCTCTGTTGACCAAAATAAAAACTCTGCTTTAGTAATATTCCGTAATAAACTCCCTGAACCAATGCGATCTTTACTGCATTGCAGAAATCCTAATAATTTAGAGGGTGCTATGAATATCTTGTACGAATCAGGATATGCATATTATAACCCGTATCCTACTCCCGCAAGACCCACACATAAATGTGATAGCTTCTCAAACAAACATTACAATCATAGAAAAGAGGGCGATCGTTTTAACAACAGCAACCAACAGCAAAACGATAAAAAACCAAGCCGAAGGACCCCCGAATTCAACACTAACAGATCACAACCACACCAATATAATCAGAGAAACAACTCACACCCCCGTTACCCATTCTACCCTAACTCTTTTAGTAATCATGCTCACAATTCGTATACAAATAATTCACAACAAAACGGAATGTTTGCAAGACGGCCGTATGAGCAACCCACTTATTAAACCCCAACTACCTCTAATCAAACCCAAAGGCTACCAACCGTGGATGTAAACACGGTAAAATTTCAACCAGAAAAACAACCCGTCAAACCACAAAATTTTCATTTTCAAGCCTCTCACGGCAACTACCATATATCCTAGTTAAGGGAAATCTGAGACCCTTAAAATTTATAATCGACTCCGGTGCGACACATTCAATCATTAACCCAAACATGTGCGCACCAAAATATATCGAAACCTTAGAACATCCCATAACATTTAAAACAATAAGTCAAAATGTATAGATCATCCATAAAGCAATATGGAAATAAGAATTAGGAAATAATAAAATTAGAATTGAAATGTATATTCACCCTGTTTACGATGAATTCGACGGCCTCATAAGCAATAATGTATTAATCCCATTGAAAGCCAATATCGATTTTGGAAAACATAGAATCATTATCGGAAATAATGAGCTAGAACTTCATTATGATAGTAAAGAAGATAAAAAAACCTACAAACTAGATGAAGAAGGTACCGTGGAACTTTCCTTACCCGTCCTACAACGAGATGGAGCAGAAGTCTGCAGATGGCAACATCCTCGTGAACGAAGGAATCTACGATGTCGAGAACTACAAAATTCTCGCAAAGGTACAAAATCATCAGTCCGGTGTAAAAACCCAGTTCAGTCCCTTGAAGACGGAAAGGATTATTTCTGAAAATTTTAGCGTAATTGGACCTAGGGAAACTAAACCATTACTCGAACAGATTCGAACTAACCACCTTAATTCGGTCAAAAAAAAAAAGAGGTTCTCAAAATCATACAGCAATTTTCAGGGATATTTTACAATAGAAATTCAGATCTTACGTTTACTAACGTAATCAATCACAGAATTCGTACAACAGACTATGTCCCAATTTATGTAAAATCATACAGATATCCCTATATACACAAAAAAGAGGTTGAAATCCAAATTCAAGATATGTTAGACAAAAACGTAATTAGACCTAGTAATTCCCCTTATTCGGCACCAGTGTGGATCGTCCACAAGAAGACGGACGCAAGTGGTGAAGTCAAATGGAAAATTGTCATCGATTATCGAAGATTAAACCAGGTAACCATCGATGACAAATTCCCAATTCCCAACATAGACGATATACTTGGAAAGCTCGGAACGTGCCAATATTTTACTACGTTAGATTTGGCAAAAGGCTTCCATCAAATAGAGATTGATGAGAAGGACATCCACAAAACTGCATTCAGCGTCGAGAATGGGCACTATGAATTTCTTCGTATGCATTTCGGCCTGAAAACGGCACCGGTTACCTTCCAACGTCTGATGAACCAAGTATTAAAAGATTTTATAAACAAGATCTGCTTGGTTTATCTTGACGACATTATTGTCTATTCTTTTTCTCTCGAAGAACACCTGACTTCATTAAGAAAAATTCTACAGAGGCTTGAGGATGTTCACCTTATGGTACAGTTAGACAAGTCAGAGTTTTTAAAGAAAGAGACCGAGTTCCTTCCTTATAACACTCGAAGGAATAAGGCCTAATCCAAAAAAAAAATAGAATGCGTAAAAAACTTCCCCATTCCTCAGACCCCTAAAGAGATCAAACAATTCCTTGGTCTAACGGGCTATTATAGGAAGTTTATAAAGGACTATTCCAGAATTGCCAAACCGAGAACAAAATTCCTCAAGAAAGACCGAAAAATAAACCTTAACGACCCAGAATATATCCAAAGTTTCGAGACATTGAAACGCCTCTTAATCAATGAACCTATTTTAAGATATCCTAAAAAACTTTACTCTCGCCACTGATGCAAGCCAATACGCATTGGATGCAATACTCTCGCAAGAAGGTCATCCAGTTGCATACGCAAGCCGCACCCTGAATGACCATGAGCAGCACTATAGGACAATAGAGAAAGAATTACTGGCCGTGGTCTGGGCGACAATGTACTTCCGTCCGTACCTTTTTGGCAGGCATTTCTTAATCGAAACTGATCACAAACCCCTACATTGGTTGTTTTCCATCAAGGAGCCAAATTCCAAATTGATAACGAAATCAAATACAAAAAAGGTATAAAGAATGGAAATGCAGATGCGCTTTCCAGAATAGAAGTTGATTTATCAGAAGAAAACGAGGCAAGAGTATGTTCATTTCCTCTTAGCAAATCCCCTTTAAATGTATTCAAAACACAAATAGCGATTTTCAAAACTAATTCTGGTTTATTGCGAATTAAACAATCCCACATTTTCAATAAATATAGGAAAACCATTCACATTAAAACCTTAGATATAGAAACAGCAATAATGCTCCTAAAAACTCATTTTAATAGTAAGTCTTTGAACACTATCTACACAAATGATACTGATTTTCTAAGGACGCTGGAATATGTTCTTAACGCACACTTCGCGAATAATGGCCAACTTAAAATTATTAGAACCGACAGAATATTAGAAGTTATTACCTATGAAGAAAGACTAGTCGACTTAATAAAACAAGAACATCTCAGAAACAACCATCGAGGCATTACAGAAGTGTACAAGGAATTAAAGATCAAATACTACCGCCCAAAACTGTTCGTAAGAATAACGCAGTTTATTAACAATTGCGAAATTTGTAATGTTGGAAAATATGATAGGAAACCAGTTAAACAAAAATTCCAAATAACAGAAACACCCTTCTGTCCAAACCAAATTATTCATGTCGATGTCATTTTTTCTCTTGAAAAGACCCTTTTTGTAACTTTCATTGATAAAGTTAGCAAATTCGCACAAGCAGTAAGAATTAACGGGAGGGAGGGAGCGAGCAAACAGAGTAAAGAAGTTGATCGCGTTTAATATGGCAAACGCCAGTTTCGATCTCTGTCCCTGCTCAATCCAAGTTGACACACAGCCTCCGCGTGGCCCCCCCCTGGATAGCTACCCTGGCACCCGCCAGGTAGTGAACCAATGTGTGCAGCGACCCAACCCTTGTTCCTGGGGAAAGAGGAACCTGGCCCTCCAGGTTGGGGGCTGTGCTTAGGGGTAACATCCCTATCAAGTAAAAACCTACTTGTTCCGAAACGACAACAAGCCTCGGATACGGACGGATACAAAGCTGATGACCCCTGCAAACGACTAATTGACTTGAGAGTCTGCACCTGGAATGTGAGGTCCCTTAACAGACCGGGTGCAGGCGATCAATTGGAGCAAACCCTCAACTGCTATAAAGCAGATACAACCGCACTCCAAGAAGTGCGATGGGATGGACCAGGCAAAAAATGAAAAACTGCGACATCTACTACGGGAACTGCTACAAGGAGAACAAACAGCGCCTATTCGGGTGCGGATTCGTTATTAGAGGAAGACTCCGACAAAAAGTCTTAAGCTTCCGAGATGTAAGCGAACGCCTCATAACAATCCGCATCAAAGCTAAATTTGGAAACATTAGCTTAATATGCGCTCACGCCCCAACGGAAGAAAAGGACGATCTCCTAGACAGAACATATGCCCAATGTGCCAGCTACGACACAAAAATAGTCCTAGGAGATTTTAATGCAAAACTGGGCAAGGAGGACATATTTGAGTCGATCATAGGAAAGCATAGCCTCCATAACACCACATCCGACAACGGATTAAGGCTAATCGATTTCCTAGCGGGGCGTAACCTCCTTGTAGCAAGCACGCGATCCCCCCATCTCAACATCCACAAGGGTACCTGGCGGTCTTGTGATCAATCGACCACCAACCAGATTGATCACATTGCGATCGACGCCAGACACTCCTCCTGTATTCTCGACGTACGAACATTCCGAGGGGCCAACATCGGCTCGGATCTCTACCTTGTTGTAGCCAAGGTACGAATGAGGATATCAAGAATGCTTAGGAGTCGAGTAGGACTACGTAAGTTTGACGGTGGAAAGCTACAATCGCAAGAGACTGCCAGAACATTTGCCGATCGTGTCTCCTCAAAGCTCTCTCAAAATCCGCCCACAGCAGCACAAACAATAGAGCAGGAATGGGCTCATTGCCAGAGCGCCGTCAGAGATGCTGCCTCAGAGGTGCTGGGTTTCAAACAGCCACCACCTAGAAACCCCTGGTTCGATGAACAATGTGAACAAGCCCGTGCAGCAAAACAAGAGGCATATAAAGCCATGCTGCAACGACGGACGAGAGCTGCTCACGAAATCTATGAGCAGAGGAGAAGAGAGGAACACACGCTTTTCAGAAGAAAGAGAGAGCACGGAAAGCGTGAGATCGAGGAGTTGGAGGGATGCTTCCGCAGGAATGACGCCCGTAAATTTTACAACAAGGTAAAACGAACATGCCAAGGCTACAAAGCCAGAGTGGCGGCCTGCAGGGATGAAAATGGAGAACTGGTAGTAGAGTCGCAGTCGATGCTGAGGATTTGGAAGGACCACTTCTGCAGACTGTATAACGACGATGATAGACAAGATACCGCTGTCAGGCAGAACGAGCCATTCGCAATGGACCACGAAGTAACAGAATTCAGTCCACCCGACCTAGACGAAGTCAAAATAGCGATATCAAGACTTAAGTCTAATAAAGCCGCTGGCGCAGACGGCCTGTCTGCTGAGCTTTTTAAGGCGGCTGGAGATGAGCTGGTAAGGTCCATGCACCATCTCATTTGCAAGGTATGGTCGGAGGAAAGCATGCCCGACGAATGGAATCTCAGCATCGTTTGCCCTGTCCATAAGAAAGGAGACCCCTATAACTGCGCCAACTATAGGGGAATAAGTCTCCTTAACATCGCATATAAGATCTTCTCTGCCGTATTGTGTGAACGCCTGAAACCGTTTGTGGATAACCTGATCGGCTTTTATCTGTGTGGTTTCAGGCCAGGTAAATCCAAATATTTACGCTACGGCAGATCTTGGAGAAGACCCAGAAATACCAAATCGACACTCACCACCTCTTCGTCGATTTCGAGGCCGCGTATGACAGCGTATATAGAGACGAGCTGTACAAAGCCATGTCTAGTTTTATCATCCCTGTCAAACTCGTTCGACTGTGCAGGATGACAATGGAGAATTCTCGCTGCTCCATTAAGGTCGGTAATGAACAAACCGAGACCTTTGATGTTAAAAAAGGATTTAAGCAGGGCGACGCGCTGTCGTGCAACTTTTCCAACATCGTGCTTGAAAAGATCGTGCAAGAGTCACTGGCCAACACAAGAGGTACGAATTTTTTCAAGTCTACGCGATTGCTTGCGTACGCCGACGATATTGACGTAATTGGACAAAAACAGCAAGACGTCAATGAGGCTTTCGTGAGCATTGAGGTAGAAGCGGCTAAGATAGGTCTCAAGGTTAATGAGGGTAAAACCAAATATCTGCTTTCATCTAAAAGAGACGGACAACACCGACGTATCGGCCAGAGCGTCACCATGGGCGGATATAACTTTGAAGTGGTCAAGGAATTCGTCTACCTTGGCTCACTGTTGACCAGCGACAACAACACCAGCGCTGAGATAAAACGCAGAATCACTCTTGCCAACCACTGTTTCTTTGGGCTCAAGAGACAATTGAGAAGTAGAGCCCTCTCTCGGAAAACCAAGGTGACACTATATAAGACCTTGATCACCCAGTCCTCCTTTACGGCGCAGGGGCTTGGACCTTAACAAAAGCGGATGAAGATGCCCTTGGTCGTTTCGAGAGGAAAATTCTGCGCACTATCTACGGCCCCGTTTGTTCAAACGGTGTATGGAGGAGAAGATATAACGAAGAACTGTACGGGTTGTACAGCGACATCGGCCTGGTACGACGTCTACGGATACAGCGTCTAAGGTGGCTAGGCCATGTAGAGCGCATGGAAGATACAGCTCCGACCCGAAAAGTCTCCGAATCCACTCCGGAAGGAAGGCGCGGCAGAGGACGGCCGCCTCAGCGGTGGCGCACGCAGGTGGAAGGGGACCTCAACCAACTGGGCGTGCGGCACTGGAAACAGCTGGCCAAAGACCGTGCCGGCTGGAGACGCTTGTTGGTTGAGGCCCAGGTTCACCACGGACTGTAGCGCCACCTAAGTAAGTAAGTAAGTAAGAATTAACGGAAGAACCTGGACCGAGTTCAAAAAAGCTATCCTCAAATTCCTTTCCACAGTAGGTCAAATTGATAAAATGGTCGTCGATAATGAGTTAGGATTTAAATCCCTTCCCCTTAGAGAGTTTTTGCAGCAAGAAAATATAAATATACGTTTCACATCAAACAATAATCACTCATCTAATGCAGATATAGAAAGACTGCATAATACAATAAATGAACATCGTCGCTTACTAAGGCACGATCCAAACAGGGACAACGACACTGTAGAAGAAAAAATACTTAAAACCATTCATTTCTATAATAATACCATACATTCTTCAACTAATAGGAGACCAATTGACTTTCGGAACGGTAGCATTACTATTGACGACTACGATTCTATTAGAGATAGAATGATAAAAATTAAAGAAACAACTATTAACAATCTTAACAAAACTAGGGAAGACGTCGATGTAGAATCAGGACCAAATTTTATTAAAGATACGCGTGGTGGAAAAAATCACGCTAAATTTAGGAAACTTAACATAGAGAAAATTGACGAAAACCACGTTATAGATAAACAAACCCGCGTCAAATATTATAAGTCTCACGTAAAACGGAGAAAGAAACTCCAAAATAACAATTCCCCTACAATTAGTATAGTGCCCACATCGTAGAAACCAAAAACATAAGACCAACCTCTTCTTACAGATGGAAGGAAACCCTACATTTATAATTTTGCTATTCCTAATTATACCATTCTCAGTAAAGGGACAGACTCTAGAAATACATGACTTAGACAGCAACAACGGGTACATAACCTTAAAGAAAAAAGACACCAATATCATAAAAAAGTATCAAGAAAGTCTTGCACATAATAAATATTACAGAGTTCGAAAATGCAAAAGCCCATGTCCAAGAAAATATTAATTTTATCAAAGGGAAAAATGATATAACAAGGCCAATGTTCAGTACCTTAATTCACAACTTTATGCTACTGGAGCAGATGATATCGAATCTTAAACCGCATTCCAAGATAAAACGAGCCCTAATTAATATACTAGGTACAGGTTTAAAATATCTGGCAGGCACAATGGACAGAGAAGATGAAATTGAAATAAAGTCACAATTGAAAGCCCTTGCCGACAACAACAAAGCACTTATCTTAGAAAATAATAAACAAGTTTCATTTAACAGTCAGATATCCGAACAAATAAACAACATAACAAACCATATACAGTCCCAACAGAAAACTCTTGCACAATTCTTAAATAATCTTGGTGAGCAATACGCAAACGATCTACACAAACTGCAATATCAAATAGATTACATACAACAGGTTTACCAAATTAACTACGATATAAACTTACTTAAAAATCACCTCGATGACATAGAGCAGGTGATTTTAACAGGCAAATTAGGCATCCTAACAAGGAACATTTTGACGGAACAAGAACTAAAATATATTAAAAACTCCGAGACTTTTGAAGATATTAGGATAGTCGTACTATTCGAATCTGGACAAATCGTGATAGTCCTATTAATCCCTGAATATTTGGATGTCTTGTATTCCACCATTATCATCGAGCCGATGCCGAACAGAGATAATAAAACTGTGTCCCTTAAGGATAATTCCTTTATTATAGATGAGTTTAATAATGTATACGATATAAATGTAAAGGATAATATTAAACAAAATCTATTAATATTAGAAGATAGCTGTGTTCCAAACATCGTAAAACTGGTAAAGGCTTACTGCCCTATGGAATACTATAATGGACCTAGTTTTAGAGAAGTAATCCCTGGTATAATTATAACAAAAAACATTGCCAGGACAAACATAACACACAATTGTAATAAGCTTAAAGCCGATGTAACTGGTAATAAATTAATTAAATTTGAAAACCGTAATTTGTCTATTTAGAACGCAACATTTGAAAATTCATTCTTAAAAGTAAATGATAATATAGTTCTCCCTCATTTTGTGACTGAAATTTTAGAAAGTAAGACTGTTAACCTTATAAGATTAGATGAAATACATATTGAAACAATAAAGAACGACAGAAAACATATTGATGAAATAATATCCCAAACTAATTACTTTAAGATAACTAATTACTCAATATACGCATTTGCAGTACTTGTAATAATTTCTGTAATTTTTATAAGAAGACGACTAATTTGTAAGAAGAATAATACGAATAAATCACCGGAGCCTCAGAGTAACAAGGGGGGAGTTATAGTAGACAATATACATATACCACAAGATATGTTAAAGGGTGCACATGTACTGCAGCCAAACATAATCTAATGAGCCAGCACATATTTTCCCACGGTCACTAGAGTGCACCGACACCCGACACGGTATTCCTGGGTATCAGGAATACCGCTGCACCTTCGCGGAATACAACATGTCACAACATGCACGAATTGGCATGAATGTTGTGTCAGCTTGTACATACATACATATCATTATAAATACGGGTGATCGGATTGTGACATTAGCAGATCAGTTCAATCCTTTTGCTTTGCTTTGCCGTACGTCGCATTGTATGTGTTGTTTGACTTTTCCATAGTGTCTCTAGATTTTTCAATAAATAAAAGGCATATTAACCAAATAAAAAATTGTTTTTTTTTATTTTACTTCGGCATCGGAAATAAAATTTTTAATTTCGCGCTCGTCAGTTGTGTCCGCAAACCGCAATCGCAGGTCGTTACGCGCTCTCAAGCAAAGGTCAACGTACTTGGTCGTAATTCTCCGTTGCTCACCAAATAATCCAAGGTAAGCATAGCTGTTACTACGACAAAAGGTAGCCGTTTAAGGCAACCGCTCTCTCCCTGCACTGCGAACCATGCAAACACAAAATACAATGATGCACCTTCAACGCCTTCATACGCTAGTGCTGCTTCTTCGACCGCAGTTGTTATCAATGTTCCTGCCAATGCTACCACCCACTCTCCTGCCGACATTGCTGCCGTCCATGTCGCTGCTGCTGTCTTGGACAATCTAGCTCCGAGTACATCGTCTATGAACACACTAGGTAATACTACTAGTCAAAAATCTCCTAACAGAATTGCCGCCAAAGATTCCACAAACAAAATTCATCCAAATCTGGAGACGAGAAAGTCTCCAGTCTCCAAGTTCAGCCAATTTACATTTTTCTAAAACTGGTGAAACTAGCAAAAAAGTTATAGGCAATGATGCATCTGACAATGATTTAAGTGCTCAAGTTATTTCGTCATCGAAAGGCTTCATCTCTCTCGCTTTTTGCCTACAACAACAACTGATTCCATCATATGATATGCGTCTAAAAAGCTCAACCTGCCAGAACCTAACAACAAAAACACCAATTTAGGGCATACGAGTACTCATGCTCCTCCACCTCTACGTGGATTAAACTCCTTCTCTATTTACTACCAAGATGCGGGAGGAATTCGAACAAAAACAAATCAACTCTTTCTTGCTGCTTCTCTCCACGAGTATGATGTTATAGCATTAACGGAAGCATGGTTGCATTCTCGTATTCACTCAGCTGGACTCTTCGATGGGTCCTACTGTGTTTATCGCCTGGACAGATCAACGGCTTCCTGTCTCACTCGCGTCGGTGGTGTACTAATTGCTGTCCGCTCTTCATTACATAGTAAACAAATAGTTTTACCTCACTGCGCTGATACCATTGAACAACTGTGCGTTTGTGTTCGGCACTCTTACGAAAGGGATGGAGCTTTGTATTTTATTCTCAGCTACATACCTCCTAATTCTATTGGATATTCATTGGAATTGGTCTGATGCGGATCAGTGTTTCTTCTTTGGTGGCGTTACAGCCCATGAAGGACCAGAGCCAAGCTTCTCTCAATCACCCATGTTGTGTGTGATTTATTTTTCACACAGATGAAAGGGACCTACAGTTTAATGCCGATTCCGAACGGCGTGAGTCGAGAAGCTTTTTCATGGCAAGTTTACTACGGGGGGTTTTGCCAGTACCCCGCCGAGGAGGAACGTCGCGAAATAAACATTCGATGGCGTTGGTGTTATCGGGATCCGAATTCGCTCATCGTGCGCCAGAGTCCAACACACTAACCACTGCGCCACGGCGCCCTCAGTGTTTATTACCTTCAAATATGAAAAATGATTATAATTGTAATTTAATTGAGTCACTTTTTGCCCTCAACTTGTCCCAAATTAATAGCTATCTTAATTCCTTAAATAGATTGCTTGAATTAATTTTCGTAAGCGACGAATTAATTCTATTCATTACATTGCTATTTGTACTACTGTACTGTACTATGATTACTTAACTGAAGAACAAAATGATTGTAATCTATTTGCCTTACATTTTAAAAAAGTCAATTATGCTGCTTTGGACCATTCATTTTCCGATTTAAATTGGGATGATATTCTAATCTTGTCACCGACCCGCAGGGAATAGTGGATGTATTTAAGCAGCACTTCCAGCAGCTGCTCAACGAGCATGACCAAGAGAGAGTGGTAGGGACCGAGGAAATCCCAACTCCAGCCACTGAAGTAGTCCTCCCACCCAGCATCGAAGAAGTCGGCACAGCTATTCAGAAGCTGAAGAGCAACAGGCTCATATAGCTTGCCGTCAGAGCTCTTCAAGGCTGGCGGCGATGTTCTGGTAGGGAGCATGCACCAGATCATCTGCAGAATTTGGGAAGATGAAAGCATGCCCGACGACTGAAATACCAGCTCTATATGCCCCATCCACAAAAAAGGCGATCATACCTCTTGCAAGAACTATAGAGGTATATCCCTGCTCAATGTCCCATACAAGATCCTGTCCAGCGTATTGTGTGAACGTCTAGAACCATTTTGCACCGCACTAATCGGCGGCTACCAGTACGGCTTTCGGCCCGGCAAATCAACTATAGACCAAATTTTCACACTTCGACAAATCCTGGAAAAAACCAACGAGTTTCGAATCGATATACACCATCTTTTCACCGATTGATTTCAAAGCCGCATACGACAGCATTCATCGTGAAGAACTGTTTGGAGCGATGTCCGAATTCGGGATTCCGGGAAAACTGATCCAATTGTGTCGCGCCACGCTAAAAAACACGCGATGCACCGTGCAACTCGGTTCTAGGACCTCGGAACCATTCGAAACAAGCGCCGGATTTCGGCATGGACTTCTTCAACCTGGTGCTGGAGCAGATAGTGCGACGGGCAGGCATCAACAGGGAAGGCACTACAAGTCCATCCAGCTGCTAAGATACGCGGATGATATCGACATCATCGCGTGTTCTCGCCGTGGCACTGTGGAAGCATTCACAGCGATGGAAGAACAGGCGAAACGAGTTGGTCTTAAGATCAATGAGGACAAAACGAAATACATGCTGTCAAGTAAAAACCAATCCGTCGCTCACCACCTGGGACAAAATATAACAATTGACAGCTACAATTTCGAGGTAGTTAAGGAGTTTGTCTACCTCGGGGCAAACGTAAATTCCACAAATGACACCACAGTGGAGAACCGGCATAGGATCGCCCTTGGCAACCGCTGCTACTTCGGCTTGTCCAAACAACTGGGGTCAAAACTCCTCACTCGAAAGACCAAAGTCATGCTTTACAAAACGCTCATTCTGCCAGTCTTGCTGTACGGAGCCGAAAGCTGGACGGTAAGCAGGACAGCGGAGCTGATTTTGGGTTCTTGCGAAAGAAAAATTCTGGTCCTGTCTGTGAGGAAGGTGAATGGAGAAGAAGACACAACCGCGAACTCTACGAGCTGTACCAAGATGTGGATGTAGTCCGGAAGGCAAGAATCCGTCGACTACACTGGCTCGGCCACATCGAGCGCATGGACATCAACGATCCAGCTAAGAGGGTCTTCGACTCCGAGCCTCCTGGTTCGAGAAGAAGAGGAAGACCGAACCTCCGGTATAAAGAACCTCCGGATGGTAGACATCTTGGTCTTGACAACTGGTAGCAGCGTGCCCGGGACCGTCAAGGATGGGAGGCAGCTATAGCTCAGGCTCACATCCTCCATGGATCGCTGGCCTGATAAGTAAGTAAGTAAGATGATATTCTTTTTGGTTCGACTCTCGAGACAGTGTATTCTAACTTCCTGAGCAGATTGCATGAAGCCTTTGCTATTTTCGTACCCAAGACTATGGTAAAGCCGGGGTACAAGCTTCCTTGGCTTAACAAACAATTAAAGAATCTTAAAAACGCTAAAAATAAAGCCTTTAAAAGATTCAAGATAACGAACGCAGAATCGGATCGCGAACATTTTAAAAGGTTGCGTCGCGAATATGCATTTTTAATCTCTTTTCTGTACAAACAGTATATTATGCAAACTGAATCTTATATAAGAACCGATTCAAAATATTTTTGGAAGTTCATAAAGGCTAAAAATAATTCCAGTGGTTTACCTTCTACATAACGTTACATTGTGGTTTTGCACCCGTTTATCCAACATATCCCATAGATGCTCTATAGGATTGAGATCCGGTGTTATATAATATCCACGATCGAACCATTTCAGCAGTGTGCCTTGGGTCGTTATCTTGCTGAAAGTAAAAATCGTTGCTCAGATGTAAATCATTATCACTGATCTTTAAATTTTCCTTGGAGATCTTAAGGTATACTTCTTTTTTCATGATTTACAAGCGTCCCTACACCAGAAGCTGCCCTAAGTCCCCATACCATGACTCCACCACCACCATGTTTGAGAGTTGATTGAACATTTTTTTGATCTAATTCGGTGCCTGCTTTCCTCCAAGTCAAAACTCGTCCATCCGATCGGTAAACACAAAATTTAATCTCATCGGAGAACAAAACTTTCTCCCAAAAGGATTTTGGTTTGCCCGAGAGTTCTTTTGCAAAATCCAGTCTCCTCCTTTTGTTCGCTTTAGTAATAAAAGGCTTCCCTCTGCAAGTTCTAGCCCTATACCCCTCATTTCTGAGTACTCTTCGGACTGACCCTCGGGTCAACTTCTGTTCGGGAGGTCTCTCTTATTTCTGAGGCAATTTTGGAGGACGGTGTCTTAGGTCCCTTCTTTATCATTAAAAGAATCTTCCTCTTATCTCTCAATGTCAGTTTACTCGGACGACCACTCCTAGGCTTTTATTTAAGTCCGATTAATATTTCAAACGTTTTGTAATATCATATGCAGTTGCGTAACTCTTTTTCACTATGTCACTAATTTTTTTTCCTGATTCACCACTTTAAATTTCAAATTATCTTTCGCTCTTCAGAAGTTGTTTCTTTACTTTTACGTACCATCCTGCTCATATCAGTAAATTGTACTTTGCTGTATCATAGCTGATATCAAATTATAACAGTAAATACCTTAAAGTTTAAAATATACTCGTTCAAGCATTGTATTTTGTTACTGTGTTTGGAAATATTGTATGCTCATTAGAAATTACGAATACTTTTGTCCAACCAAATTCTCAATTGTTTAATTACTTTTATTGCTACCGTTTGTTTTCGTTATGGAATTTATTCTGAGTTTTATATAATTTGTTGTATGTATCATTCTCTATAAGATAAGAAAAACGTTTTCCAAATAATAACTTTTTAAAAGCTTCCGCTTTTTATTGTTAGTAACACCACATTACGAATACTTTTGTCCATCAGTGTATGTAGTTCACCAGTCCACGAACTAACCAGTCAACGTTAAAACATTATTGAACCACTGCAATGTTTTCAAATACATACAGACCCTCACAAAAGTTTTCGAAATTATGTTTTCTTTCATAATTTCAGTAATTAAAAGTAAAAAAATGTAATTTGTTCACAAAAAGTTAATACTAAATCATTATTTATTCTTTATTCATAAATAATTAAAATAAATATCACACATTTTCTGTATGTAACAGTAAAAACAACTAAAATTCATTTGAAGTTGGTGAATCCCATGTCACATAAGTATTCGGAATATTTGAAGATAACCGTAAATACTTGTTGAAGTTTTAATTTATTCTTGAAATATATTGTTCACTTCTGTATTTAGAAGAGAGTCAGCAATTGGAGGCACAAAAAGCGAGGTTTTGTACACATTGTTCTTTATTTTATTATAATCGTAAACTTTTAATAAAATGGGAAGGAAATCGAAAGAAACTACCGAAGAAGAAAGGAAAATAATTTTTCGAATGCACAATGAAGGGAAAAAGTTAAAAGAAATTGCCTCTGATTTAAACAGAAGCATTTCAACAATCCACAGCATTCTAAAACGAAATATAATTAAATTACAACAGCGATCTGGACGCCCTACGAAATTAAATTTGCGGGAAAAGGCAGCTATAATTCGGAAAATAAAACAAGACCCTAAAAAATCCGCCCCAGAAATAAATCGAGACATGGCTGAATACAGCAACGTTCACGTAAGTGACGAAACTGTGCGCAGAGTACTCAGAAGTGCTGGCTACAATGGTCGTACTCCACGGTGCAAACCACTGATAAGTGAAGTGAACCGCAAGAAGCGATTAAACTTTGCTAAAGAGCACTTAAACTGTTCTGAAGAGTTTTGGAATAGAGTTATTTTTAGTGACGAAACCAAAATAAATATTTTTGGACCAGATGGAAGACATAAGGTCTGGAGAAAGGTGGGACAAGAAATGCACCCTAGCAACACTATACCCACTGTAAAACACGGAGGTGGCAATGTCATGCTTTGGGGTTGTATGAGTGCGAATGGAGTTGGATGTATGCAATTTATTGAAAGTACGATGAACCATCATCAATATATTGATATATTAAAAACTAATTTAAATGCCAGTGCTGAAAAAATGTTGCTTTCGGATCGTTATATATTCCAACATGATAACGATCCAAAGCATACGGCACACAATACCAAGCTATGGGTCTTGTATAATACTCCAAGTCAGTTGAAAACTCCACCCCAGTCTCCAGACCTTAACCCCATAGAGCATTTATGGGCGATCATAGAGGAAAAAATTCGCAAGCATCCGATAACAAGCAAATCATCGCTGAAGGAGGCTATTTCACGAGAATGGAACAAAATAGGTCCTGAAACAACAAAAAAACTTGTGAAGTCGATGCCAAATAGGCTTAAAGAAGTTATTAAACAAAAAGGGTTTGCTACACGCTACTAATTTTTAATTTGAATTTATTATTGTCATGTTTTATGAACGATTCAACTAATTTCCGAATATTTTTGTGATATAGAATTTGCTGTTGTTTTGTTTGCGTTGTTTGTTTTTACTGTTATATCGAAGAATTATGTTATGTTTTGTTAAATTGTTTATGAATAAAGAATAAATAATGATTTGGTATTAACTTTTTGTGAACAAATTGCATTTTTTCACTTTTAATTGCTGAAATTATGAAAGAAAACATATGTATGTATGTACATACATGTTTCTAACGAGCGATATAATGCGAAATAAAAAAGGGCGCAAATGTAATACCTACATATGTACATACATATGTACATCAATGTTTTGTTACGACAAGGAACTGACACTGCTGTCGTACAAGCCAAATTTTATAATCAGACAAAGGAAGTTGTCTCGAGTTGATCTCGAAAAACGAATCCTGTATGTAACAGTTACATAATCTACACATACAATAAGTTTGACAACAAACAGAAACATTTGAACCCTCGAGAGTTTATGAAAAAATTACATTGTGACCTTGTGGAGAAATATGTGTCACTAAGCCTGAAGACACCTTCTCTAATCGCTACAACTAGGAGGAAAATTGTAAATGTTTTGACTGATGTTCGAGGAAAACATGAGGAAAATATCATAGAATCGGCGAACGACAAAATCTTCGTGCTATAAGTGCAAAAAAGCATCTGTGGTGGACACAAAATTGAGGCTTGTGCCTCTGGTATATACTTTTTTTTACTTATTTATTTTTATTTTTTATAGTTGATTAGAATTAATACTTTTAATTTTTGTAATGATTTCTTAATGTGATTTTATTTTACTTTTTTAATTTTTTTTTAACCAATCGCTGTTTGTGTAACAAAATTAACTGATAGCGTTCATTTTATTTTTAAGTACAGAAAACATGTCAAAGCTGATGAGATCTTATTTATTATTTATCAAAAAACATGTCTAAGCACTTTATTTGAACATTTCAGCATTTAGGTTACCGAAGTAAAGAGTAGGTAGGTCTTAAAATGTACTTAGTCGATTCGACGAAGCATAACCTTAGTGTAAGTTTTATGTATTGTCTAATGCACCGAGCCAATGAAGAGCAGCGAGAAATTCTGTTTCCTACAATACATTACCTAATATTGCTGATATATTTAACTTGACCAGATAATAGTGGCAGGACATTTGTAATATTGAGAATAATGAAAATATACAATAGATTTTCAGATGCTGGACTTTTCAATGCATAGCATGAGCTCAGTACAGGTCGGCGCATTTTTTTCTCATTATTGAGAAGCGCCATGGCGCAGTGGGTAGTGTGTGAACTCTGACGCCAACGACACGGAATCGAATCCGTACATTAGTCATGTTATCGCAATTGTAGATCCTTCCCACCAATGAAAAACTAAAATCATACACAACATGGGTGATTGAGAGAAGCTCGACGTTGGTCCTTCGTGGACTGTAACGCCAACATACATACACATAGAATGTGTATCAACTGGCCAATTAAACATGCGGTATTGAAGAATCATTATTAAAATGGTTTAAGACTCAGAGGAGCAATAATGTGCCCATCACAGGGACATTACTACAAACAAAAGCAAATGAAATCGGAGAATTGCTTGGAAAGGATTTTCAATGTACTGAAAGTTGGATATACCGTTTTCGCATGCGAAAAAACATCGTGTATGGAAAAATTTCGGGAGAAGCGAACGGCGTTCAGCCAGGGCAATTCGATGAGTGGTTATAAAAAGTATGGCCAATAGTTCGAGGAGAGTACCACCCTAATGAAATTTTTAATTTGGACAAAGCCGGCCTTTTTTACAAGCTAAGACCTGACAAGACGTTGAAATTTAAAGGAGAGAAGTGCACAGGAGGAAAAATGTCTAAAGAAAGAATAACCGTGCTCGTTGGTGCAAACATGGACGGATCGGAAAAACGAAAACTGCTTGTTAAGGGGAAATCAAAAAACCAAATTGTTCAAAAATCAAAATGTTTTAAAGGTACCAAATGCTTGCCAGTTGAATACACAGCAAACAAAAAGGCTTGGATGCCTCCGAAACCTTCAAGGGAGTTTTATGAAAATGTGATTCAGAACTTAGGACAAAGAAAAAGAAAATGTTGCTACTTGTTGATAACTGCCCTTCACAACCTAACACTCAACATCTTTCTTCAATAAAACTGGTTTTTCTTCCGCCCAATACAACATCGATATTGCAACCAATGGACCAGGGTGTTATAAGAAGCCTTAAAAGCAATTTGCGAAAATACCTTGTGCTCAAAATGATTCGGGATATAGAAGTTAATAAAGAATGCACCATTAGCTCATTAGACGCTGTCAGCATGGTGGCCACAGCTTGGGATCGTGTCACCTGTAGCACAATTGCTAACTGTTTTAAGCATGCTGGTTTGCAGACTTTGAACAACTCTCGAAACGAAGAACAGTTTGATGAAGAGGATGATTGGCCCCTTTCAGAATGGATTGCACCGGTGAGCAATTCAAACATCTGCGTTTCAGAAATAGCATGGGAGGAGTACGTAACCGTTGATGACAACATTTTAACCTCAGATGAAGCAAATTCAGAAGAAATAGTGAGTGCTGCTGCTGTAGAAGATAATTTTCTCGAGGATTTTGATGATCATGTAAACAAAACAAGTCCTTCAATATGTATGTATGTATGTTGGCGTTACAGTCCATGAAGAACCTGAGCCGAGCTTCTCTCAATCACCCATGTTGTGTGTGATTTAATTTTCCCATAGGTGAAAGGGACCTACAGTTTATTGCCGGTTCCGAACGGCGGATTCCGAGAAGCTTTTCTTGACAATTTTACTACAGGGGGTTTTGTCAGAACCCCGCTGAGGAGAAACACCGTGAAAAACACGTTCGATGACATGGCTGTGTCGGGATTCGATTCCGTGTCATCGGCGTCAGAGGCCAACACACTATCCACTGTGCCACGGTGCTCTCCTACTTGTCATTCTCAAAAAAAATTACAATTTTTCACTGAAACTACTTTGAATGGCAGGAACCATCAAACGAATGCACAAACAATCACTGAACAACGCACTGAAAAACCGTCGCAAATAATGGGTGGGCTGCGTGTGCTGCAGGGTAACCTGCACCATGCCAAAGGTGCCTCGGATACCTTTAGCCTGCGACTGTACCGCGACAGGATCCCCATTCCAGAATTCATCACAAGGGACCTGCCAGCCGTCATTGTGGAAGTCCCCACCGATGGAGGAGTAAGGGAGGTTGTATGCGCCTCCGCTTACTTTCCTGGAGACGGCCAACAAATCCCTCCCACTGAAGTCCAGGATCTGGTTAGGTATTGAAACCAGGAAGAACACCACCTGGTAATTGGTTGCGACGCCAACGTGCACCATACGGAATGGGGCAGCAGCAATACCAACAAACGAGGTGAGTCACTCCTTGAATTTTTATATTCCTCCATCGTCCGGTTGAACCTTTCGACCATGCCATCAGATTGTGGATGTAAAGGTGTTGTCAGCGTCTTTCTGCTACCTAGCATGTCACAGAGTTCTTTGAACACCGACGACTCGAAGTTTCTCCCTTGGTCTGAGTGCAGTTCCATTGGTACTCCATAACGCGAAACCCAGTTATTCACGAATGCATCCGAAATGTTTTTGGCTTCCTGGTTCGGGATGCAAAACACCTCAGGCCACTTGCTGAAGTAATCGATCACCACTAGCGCGTACTTGTTTCCAGCGTTGCTCGTTGGGAATGGGCCTGCAATGTCCATTGCGATACGTTCGAACGGTGCTCCAACATTGTACTGCTGCATATTTCCTCGAGTTTTCCTAACTGGCCCCTTTGCCTTCGCACACTGTTCACACCTGCGAATGAAACGCGTAACCGACTCATGGCATCCTACCCAGTAGAAACGTCTCTTGATCTTTTCTACAGTCTTGTTAACACCAAGATGACCCCCGCTTGGTCCCTCGTGGTATTCTCGGATGACCTCTTCGATTTTTCCTTTCGGAATTATCAGCAGATCGTTTACAACGTTCCCGTCCTCACTTTCCCAACTGCGGTAGAGGCAACCGTTCTTCAGCTTCAAACTCTGCCATTGAGCCCAGTAAGCTTTCACGATTGGGCTTTCACTGGATATTTGCTGCCAACTTGGCCGAAAACCTCGTTCTTGGTAGTCGATGATGACTGCCAGATCGGCATCTTCTCGCTGCTTCCTTCCGACCTTCTCGACAGTCCAGGAATCTTCTGGCAGCACCTGGAAACAACGGATGTCGGTGACCTGTTCCTTGGTCTCGGCGCGTGAACAATGTTTGCATTCAACATCGCAAGGTCGCCTCGATAATGCATCCGCATTTCCATGACTGTTTCCCTTCCGGTGTTCGATACTGAAGTCATAACTCTGGATTCTCTCTATCCATCTAGCAAGCTGGCCTTCCGGGTTTTTGAACTGCAGCAGCCATCTCAACGCTGCGTGGTCCGTCCTAAGATGAAAAGCTTGGCCATAGAGATATTTGTGGAAATGCTTGACACAGTCGACCACGGCTAAAAGCTCCCTCCTAGTTACACAGTAGTTCCTCTCTGGCTTCGATAGAATCCTACTGTAGTAAGCGATGACCCGTTCTCGCCCGTCAATCATTTGAGAGAGTACTCCGCCGATTCCATGTCCGCTCGCATCGGTGTCCAAAATAAACTTTTCTCCCGGGACAGGATATGCAAGGATCTGCGCACTGCAGAGCAATTCCTTCAGGTGAATGAACGCTTCCTCCTGCGGCTTCTCCCACTTGAATAACCGATTCTTTTTGGTGAGCTCGTGCAAACTGCTGGCAACGTTTGCAAATCCTGAGATGAATCGCCTGTAATACGTGCAAAGTCCCAGGAATGACCTTAACTCATGAAGATTCTTCGGCCGCGGCCATTCCTTAACCGCCGAGATTTTCCTTCTGCAGTCACCACGTGTCCCAAGTACTTCACCTTGTTCTGGAAGAGCGAACATTTCTTCGGGCTCAATTTCAATCCGGCTGCTTGAATACGTTCCAGTACCTCTTCAAGCTTCTTAAGGTGATCGTCGAAATCCTTGCCCATGACAATTATGTCATCCAGATAGACAAGGCAAGTCCTCTAGTGAAGTCCTCTTAGCACCCGGTTCATAAGTCTCTCGAACGTGGCTGGCGCATTGCAAAGACCGAAGGGCATCACAGAGAATTGCCACAACTCTCCCCCGGCGGTGAACGCGGTATTTTCCTTGTCTTGCTGGTCAAGCACTATTTGCCAGTATCCACTTTGCAAGTCCAGCGTCGAGAACCACTTTGCACCAGATAGTGTGTCCAAGGTGTCGTCGATTCTCGGTAAAGGATAGCTGCCCTTCTTCGTTACGTCGTTCAGCTTCCTATAGTCCACGCAGAATCGGGTGCTTCCATCCTTCTTCTTAACAAGCACTACTGGTGAACTCCATGGGCTTGCAGATGGTTCGATCACGCCCTCCTTTTCCATCTCGTCGATTGGTTTGATCACCTCTCCTTCTTTCGCCAAAGGTACCCTTCTCGGTGGTTGCCGGATCGGTCTAGAGTCCCCTGTGTCTATTCTGTGCTTCACAACTGATGTTCTTCCACAGTTCTTACCATCTGCAAAAACTGTCCATATATTTACGAAGCAGGGAGAGTGCTTTACTTTTATGCTTCTCCACTAGGTGTTGCGTCCACTCTCTGGCCATTGTTTTTAAGAAGGCTTTGTTGGACTGGATTTCCTGCTGTTTCTTATCGTCGCAGTTCATAATGGCGGCAGCTTCTTGGCATTGAGCGATTATTGTTCCCTGTTGCACAGTCTTAGGTGTACTGGCTGGATTCAGGACTCGTACTGGAACCAATTGGTCTTGTCGGGGTTCCACGAGAGCCCTTCCAACAATTATATCGCTGGGTCGATTTCGTTTGTCGGGTTCGACCACCCACATTCGGCTTGTCCCCGCATCCTCCCCTATCTTTGCCCAAACCACAGCTTCTGCATTCGGGGGAACTGTTTGGCGCGCTTGCACGACTATTCGCCTGACCTTGTTACCTTGTCCATTATCCATTGTTAATGGGAGCTCCAAGTTGCCATACTTCATCACTTTTTGGTTGAGGTCCAATGTGAAGCCATGCCTAATCATGAAGTCGACGCCGATTATGATGTCATCAGTGACGTCCGCAACGATGAAATCATGCTGAAACTCGATGGTCCCCATCGTAACCCTTTTCTGGACCTTTCCCTTAACTTCCGCCTTCTCACCAGTTACTGTACGAAGCCTTACCTCGGAAAATGGTTCGATGTCAGAAACCAATCCGTTCGGATGACTGAATGAGTTGCGCCCGTGTCCAACGTCAGCAGATATCGTCGCCCGTCCATCGTTCCCTCGATGACTAGGCTGGTTGCACCCCTACAGATTCGAGATACGAGGACGCTGGGGCACTCCAATGTGGGAGCCAGCGCATGCCCCTCTGCACTGACTCGTTTTAGTTTAACGGATTGTTAGGTGCACCTTTTGCACCTCCACGGTCGCGTTCACTCCCATGGTCTCTTTTTGGCGAACTAGACCTCAAACGCTTTCTTCGCAGGCGGCAGTTCCTCGCAATGTGCCCCTGCTGGTCGCAGATGTAGCATCTACCCGGGAATGAACCACTCCTACTCGCCGTTGTTGTTCTGGAACTATCCTGATCTTGAGATATGTGCCGTAATTTGATGGAAGGTCGGCATATCAAGAGCGATGTTTCACATGCGAGAGCGTTGGCAACTGTCTCCTTGAAAGATGTCTTCGGCAGGAGAATCAGGCTTCGCTGCGTATCGGGATCCCTTAGCCCTTGGATGAAGGAATCCGTTTTTAGTTTCTCCACCACATCAACTGGAACATCCGCGTAGGCAAGATGGGATAGCCTCTCGATGTCAGCAGCGTACTGTTGGATGGTCTCGTTTCCACGCTGCTTGCGCCCTTTAAGCTCCAGCCTGTGCATTTCTTGCATGTGCTCACTGCCGTATCTTCGATGAAGAGCTTCCCATATGGCTGTGTAGTTCCTTCTCTGGGTCTCCGGGATGGTCTGTAAAACACCAGCTGCTTCGCCTTTAAGCGAAATTACTAGAGCGGCCACACGATCTTCTTCTCCCCACTGATTCCGTTCCGCTGTTGTCTCGAGCTGGAGCTCAAAGATGTTAAATGCGCTCGTGCCGTTAAAGTTGGAGGCTGTAAATTTCGATGCTGCAGTTGGTACAACGATTCCTTGATGCTGAACGTCCTGGACGGTCTTCTCGAGTTCCAGAACCTTCTTGTCGAACCTCGATTCCAGTGTCTCGATTCTCTTTTCTTGATTATTCTCGAGATCTAGAACCTTCTTGTCGAACCTTAACTCCAGTGACTCGATTCTCTTTTCTTGATTATTCTCGAGATCTAGAACCTTCTTGTCGAATCTCGATTCTAGTGTCTCGATTCTCTCTTCGACGTCCTGGAATCGATCGTTGACTGTCTGCTGGATGTTTCTTAGGCTTTCTCGATTGTTCTCTAGCATCCCTTCTAACGTCTCCAGCTTCTGGCCCAGGGAGGTGGAATTTTCCTCCAACTTTTGATGTACGGTCGCCTCCAGTTTCTGGCTTATGGAAGTGGAATTTTCCTCCAACTTCTGATGTACGGCCGCCTCCAGTTTCTGGCTTATGGAAGTTGAATTCTTCTCCAACTTTCTACTTACAGCTGCGGAATTTTCCTCCAGTTTTTGATCTAATTTCTGGCTTAGGGAAGTTGAGTTTTCCTCCAACTTTCTACTTACAGCTGCGGAATTTTCCTCCAGTTTTTGATCTAATTTCTGGCTCAGGGAGATGGAATTTTCCTCCAGCTTTTGACTCATGGCATTAAGAGCCGCGAGAATGTGCTGCATATCGAACGCTGGCTCAGTAGATGTCGGCGGCTTCTCCACCCCGAATTCGTAACTCTCCCAGTCGACACCTTCTTCCTGCAACGCTGATCGCAGTCTCTCCACCAGGTTGGCTTTACTTCCCACTGTGGATAATTCCCGAGCATCCAGCTCTTTTTTCAGTTGTTTAATGGCCAACTTTTCCAATTTTACCATTTTCTCTATCTCTTAACAATTCACTTTGTGCAATTCACAATTTAAATAAACGTTCCACTCGTTTAATCGCAATCCCACTTCTGACACCAAATGTCACGAACTATTCAATCCCCACACCAAATAGGGTTCGCACCACTGGATTGCGATAAACTACAATTGTCCTTTTTATTTAAATTGAAACACACACACTTTTAATTCTTTCACCACAGATCAATTATCTGTGTAGCTTCACCACTTTTCTTTATTATCCAATACTATCCACTTTAAACTTTATTACACAATACACAAACCTTTATTGAAAGCTTTTCTTTTCACCTTGGTTGATCACACCGACTTGTCACACGCTGTTTTATACCACAAACTGAATGAATGTCAAGGGCTAGTGTTCGCGCTTATATAGCTCTCGGTCCACCGTCTCGAAGGTTCGCCGTTGGAAGTTCCCCTTCGGAAATCTCTAGAACGCTCTGACAATTCCATTGGAAGTTGACATCATTCCAATCCCCGCTTCCAGAGAGCTTTCGAACTTCGACAGCGAAATTCGAACCTAACGGTCCGTTTGCATCTCCGCAACAATATGTATAAACAATGGAATAATAGGGGTAGGTAGGCTTATTATATTCGGTCTCGGCGAGTATATGTAAACATATTGTTGCGGAGATGCAAGCGGACCGTTAAGTTCGAAAACTCTCTGGAAGCGGGGATTGGAATGATGTCAACTTCCAATGGAATTGTCAGAGGGTTCTAGAGATTTCCGAAGGGGATCTTCCAACGGCGAACGTTCGAGATGGTGGACCGAGAGCTATATAAGCGCGAACACTCGCCCTCGGCATTCATTCAGTTTGTGGTATAAAACAGCGTGTGACAAGTCGGTGTGATCAACCAAGGTGAAAAGAAAAGCTTTCAATAAAGGTTTGTGTATTGTGTAATAAAGTTTAAAGTGGATAGTATTGGATAATAAAGTTTAAAGTGGATAGTATTGGATAATAAAGAAATGTGGTGAAGCTACACAGATAATTGATCTGTGGTGAAAGAAATAAAAGTGTGTGTGTGTGTTTTTAATTGGGAAAACGTAGAAAATTGTAGTTTATCGCAATCCAGTGGTGCGAGCCCTATTTGGTGTGGGGATTGAATAAATTCGTAACATTTGGTGTCAGAAGTGGGATTGCGAGTAAACGAGTGAAACTTTATTTGAGTTGTGAAGTGAAGTATTGCAAAAGTGAGAAAATGGTAAAATTGGAAAAGTTGACCATTGAACAACTGAAGAGAGAGCTGGATGCTCGGCAATTATCCACAGTGGGAAGTAAAGCCAACCTGGTGGAGAGAATGCGATCAGCGTTGAAGGAAGAAGGTGTCGACTGGGAGAGTTACGAATTCGGGGTGGAGAAGCCGTCGACATCCAGTGAGCCAACATTCGACATGCAGCACATTCTTGCGGCTCTTAATGCTATGAGTCAAAAGATGGAGGAAAATTCCGCTGCCGTAAGTAGAAAACTGGGGGAAAATTCAGCTTCCATATCCCAGAAACTAGATCAGAAGTTGGAGGAAAATTCCAGTTCCATAAGCCAGAGACTAGAAGCAACCATACATCAAAAGTTGGAGGAAAATTCCACTTCCCTGGGCCAGAAGCTGGAGACGTTAGAAGGGATGCTAGAGAACAATCGAGAAAGCCTAAGAAACATCCAGCAGGCCGTCGACGATCGATTCCAGAACGTCGAAGAGAGAATCGAGACACTAGAATCGAGGTTCGACAAGAAGGTTCTAGATCTCGAAAATAACCAGGAAAAGATAATCGAGACCTTGGAATCGAAGTTCGACAAGAAGGTTCTGGAACTCGAGAAAACTGTCCAGAACGTTCAGTGTCAAGGAATCGTTGTAGTGACGGCAGCATCGAAATTCACAGCTCCCAACTTCGACGGCACGAGTGCGTTTAACATCTTTAAACTTCAGTTCGAGACAACAGCGGAACGGAATCAATGGGGAGAAGGAGATCGTGTGGCCGCTCTAGTAATTTCGCTTAAAGGCGAAGCAGCTGGTGTTCTACAGACCATCCCGGAGACCCAGAGAAGGAGCTACACAGCCATATGGGAAGCACTTCACCGAAGATACGGCAGTGAGCACATGCAGGAGATGCACAAGCTGGAACTTAAAGGACGCAAGCAGCGTGGAAACAAGACCATCCAACAGTATGCTGCTGACATCGAGAGGCTATCTCATCTAGCCTACGCGGATGTTCCAGTTGATGTGGTGGAAAAACTGAAAACGGATTCTTTCATCCAAGGGCTAAGGGACCCCGATACGCAACGAAGTCTGATTCTCCTGCCGAATTCATCTTTCAAGGAGACAGTTGCCAGCGCTCTCGCATGTGAAACATCGCTCTTGATATGCCGACCTTCCATCAAACTACGGCGCATATCTCAAGACCAGGATAGTTCGAGAACAACAACGGCTAGTAGGAGTGGTTCATTCCCGGGTAGATGCTACATCTGCGACCAGCAGGGGCACATTGCAAAGAACTGCCGCCTGCGAAGAAAGCGTTCGAGGTCTAGTTCGCCAAAAAGAGACCATGGGAGTGAACGCAACCGTGGAGGTGCAAAAGGTGCACCTAACAATCCGTTAAACTAAAACGAGTCAGTGCACTCCCACATTGGAGTGCCCCAGCATCCTCGTATCCCGAATCTGTAGGGGTGCAACCAGCCTAGTCATCGAGGGAACGATGGACGGGTGACGATATCTGCTGACGTTGGACACGGGCGCAACTCATTCAGTCATCCGAAGCGGATTGGTTTCTGACATCGAACCATTTTCCGAGGTAAGGCTTCGTACAGTAACTGGTGAGAAGGCGGAAGTTAAGGGAAAGGTCCAGAAAAGGGTTACGATGGGGACCATCGAGTTTCAGCATGATTTCATCGTTGCGGACATCACTGATGACATCATAATCGGCGTCGACTTCATGATTAGGCATGGCTTCACATTGGACCTCAACCAAAATGTGATGAAGTATGGCAACTTAGAGCTCCCATTAACAATGGACAATGGACAAGGTAACAAGGTCAGGCGAATAGTCATGCAAGCGCGCCAAACAGTTCCCCCGAATGCAGAAGCTGTGGTTTGGCAAAGATAGAAGAGGATGCGGGGACAAGCCGAATGTGGGTGGTCGAACCCGACAAACGAAATCGACCCAGCGATATCATTGTTGGAAGGGCTCTGGTGGAACCCCGACAAGACCAATTGGTTCCAGTACGAGTCCTGAATCCTGCCAGTACACCTAGGACAATACACAAGGGAACAACGATCGCTCAATGCCAAGAAGCTGCCGCCGTTATGAACTGCGAAGATAAGAAACAACAGGAAATCCAGTTCAACAAAGCCTTCTTAAAAACAATGGCCAGAGAGTGGACGCAACACCTAGTGGAGAAGCAGAAAAGTAAAGCACTCTCCCTGCTCCGTAAATATTGGACAGTTTTTGCAAATGGTAAGAACTGTGGAAGAACATCAATTGTGAAGCACAGAATAGACACAGGGGACTCTAGACCAATCCGGCAACCACCGAGGAGGGTACCTTTGGCGAAAGAAGTAGAGGTGATCAAACTAATCGACGAGATGGAAAAGGAGGGCGTGATCGAACCATCTGCAAGCCCATGGAGTTCGCCAGTAGTGCTAGTTAAGAAGAAGGATGGAAGCACCCGATTCTGCGTGGACTACAGGAAGCTGAACGACGTCACGAAGAAGGACAGCTATCCTTTACCGAGAATCGACGACACCTTGGATACACTATCTGGTGCGAAGTGGTTCTCGACGCTGGACTTGCAAAGTGGATACTGGCAAATAGAGCTTGAACAGCAAGACAAGGAAAAGACCGCGTTCACCGCCGGGGGAGAGTTGTGGCAGTTCTCTGTGATGCCCTTCGGTCTTTGCAATGCGCCAGCCACATTCGAGAGACTTATGAACCGGGTACTAAGAGGACTTCACTGGAGGACTTGCCTTGTCTATTTGGATGACATAATTGTCATGGGCAAGGATTTCGACGATCACCTTAAGAAGCTTGAAGAGGTACTGGAACGTATTCAAGCAGCCGGATTGAAATTGAGCCCGAAGAAATGTTCGCTCTTCCAGAACGAGGTGATGTACTTGGGACATGTGGTGACTGCAGAAGGAGTCCATACAGGTGAAGAGAAAATCTCGGCGGTTAAAGAATGGCCGCGGCCGAGGAATCTTCATGAGTTAAGGTCATTCCTGGGACTTTGCACATATTACAGGCGATTCATCCCAGGATTTGCAAACGTTGCCAGCAGTTTGCACGAGCTCACCAAAAAGAATCGGCCATTCAAGTGGGAGAAGCCGCAGGAGGAAGCGTTCATTCATCTGAAGGAATTGCTCTGCAGTGCGCAGGTCCTTGCATATCCTGTCCCGGGAGAAAAGTTTATTTTGGACACCGATGCGAGCGGACATGGAATCGGAGGAGTACTCTCTCAAATGATTGACGGGCGAGAGCGGGTCATCGCTTACTACAGTAGGATCCTATCGAAGCCGGAGAGGAACTACTGTGTAACTAGGAGGGAGCTCTTAGCCGTGGTCGACTGTGTCAAGCATTTCCACAAATATCTCTATGGCCAAGCTTTTCATCTTAGGACGGACCACGCAGCGTTGAGATGGCTGCTGCAGTTCAAAAACCCGGAAGGCCAGCTTGCTAGATGGATAGAGAGAATCCAGAGTTATGACTTCAGTATCGAACACCGGAAGGGAAGCAGTCATGGAAGTGCGGATGCATTATCGAGGCGACCTTGCGATGTTGAATGCAAACATTGTTCACGCGCCGAGACCAAGGAACAGGTCACCGACATCCGTTGTTCCCAGGTGCTGCCAGATGATTCCTGGACTGTCGAGAAGGTCGGAAGGAAGCAGCGAGAAGATGCCAATCTGGCAGTTATCATCGACTACCAAGAACGAGGTTTTCGACCAAGTTGGCAGCAAATATCCAGTGAAAGCCCAATCGTGAAAGCTTACTGGGCTCAATGGCAGAGTTTGAAGTTGAAGAACGGTTGCCTCTACCGCAGTTGGGAGAGTGAGGACGGGAACATTGTAAACGATCTGCTGGTAATACCAAAAGGGCAAATCGACGAGGTCATGCGAGAATACCACGAGGGACCAAGCGGGGGTCATCTTGGTGTTAACAAGACTGTAGAAAAGATCAAGAGACGTTTCTACTGGGTAGGATGCCATGAGTCGGTTACGCGTTTCATTCGCAGGTGTGAACAGTGTGCTAAGGCAAAGGGTCCAGTAAGGAAAACTCGAGGAAATATGCAGCAGTACAATGTTGGAGCACCGTTCGAACGTATCGCAATGGACATCGCAGTCCCATTCCCAACGAGCAACGCTGGAAACAAATACGCGCTGGTGGTGATCGATTACTTCAGCAAGTGGCCTGAGGTGTTTTGCATCCCGAACCAGGAAGCCAAAACCATTTCGGATGCATTTGTGAACAACTGGGTTGCGCGTTATGGAGTACCAATGGAACTGCACTCAGACCAAGGAAGGAACTTCGAGTCGACGGTGTTCAAAGAACTCTGTGACATGCTAGGTACCAGAAAGACGCGGACAACACCATTACATCCACAATCTGATGGCATGGTCGAAAGGTTCAACCGGACGATGGAGGAATACCTGAGAAAAGTCGTCGTCGGAGATCAGAAGGACTGGGATGAACATCTTCCCCTTTTCTTAATGGCATACCGTTCGGCACAGCACAATTCAACGGCAACAACACCCGCCGAAGCCATTTTTGGAACTGATCTCCGACTTCCATCGGACTTGAAGTTCGGCGTGGTACTACCGACAACTAGCGGCAGGGAAGACTTCGTAACCGAATAGAAAGAACAGCTGAACTCTATCCATCAGTTCATCCGGGAGCGACTGAACTTGGTCAGCGATAAAATGAAGGCGCGATACGACTTGAGGGCGAATACTTCTGGATTCGAGACCGGACAATTGGTATTGCTGTACAACCCACAACGGAAAAAAGGCTTGTGCCCCAAATTGCAATCAGCCTGGGACGGAACATATGAGGTCATCAAGAAACTCAATGACGTGGTATACCGGATACAGCAGATGGGAAACAGACGGGCGAAGTATAAAATTGTCCACGTAGAGAGGTTAGCACCATATTACGGAGAAGGATCCAATCGCTTGTTCGAGGACGAACAAGTTTAGGAGGAGGGCAGTGTTGCGGAGATGCAAGCGGACCGTTAAGTTCGAAAACTCTCTGGAAGCGGGGATTGGAATGATGTCAACTTCCAATGGAATTGTCAGAGCGTTCTAGAGATTTCCGAAGGGGATCTTCCAACGGCGAACGTTCGAGATGGTGGACCGAGAGCTATATAAGCGCGAACACTCGCCCTCGGCATTCATTCAGTTTGTGGTATAAAACAGCGTGTGACAAGTCGGTGTGATCAACCAAGGTGAAAAGAAAAGCTTTCAATAAAGGTTTGTGTATTGTGTAATAAAGTTTAAAGTGGATAGTATTGGATAATAAAGTTTAAAGTGGATAGCATCGGATAATAAAGAAAAGTGGTGAAGCTACACAGATAATTGATCTGTGGTGAAAGAAATAAAAGTGTGTGTGTGTGTTTTTAATTGGGAAAACGTAGGAAATTGTAGTTTATCGCAATCCAGTGGTGCGAACCCTATTTGGTGTGGGGATTGAATAAATTCGTAACAATATGTATGTATTTACGCATCAGAAAGTTTTGATTTTACTTTAAGCATATACCCCATCTATACGTGGTGTGATTTGTTCACTAATACACATGCACGTGCATTGCATGAATTTGAACACTGTATATCTGGCTTAGGCATTGGTATCAGCGAACTTTGCTTACGCTGAAGAAATACATATACATACATAACTGTATGTGGGATACATAGGACGGGTGAGAAATGGGAGATTAGACAAATTTAAAGCAAAAGGTTAACTTTATCACCCAAATTAAATAAATATATAATATAATAAAAAGTAAAAGTGCGAGTCGGACTCGCGCACGAAGGGTTCCGTACTATTATGTATAAAAACGGCAAAAAAAGCATGTCTGTTGTATGGGAGCCCCATTTATACATATATTTATTATATTCTGTCTAAGTATATACAGAAATACATAATCAGTGACATTTTATTCTCACTTTTCGGATAGTTAAAATCTAGAATGTTGTAATTTTTAGAAAATACTCATTTTTTGAGTGATTGCCAATTTGGGTTTAGACGTGGCAAATCGACTGAAACTGCTTTATTGAAATTAACTGGTGAAATATATAATAGTCTAAACACTTCTCAAATACCATCAACATTATTTGTTGATATCAGTAAGGTCTTTGATATGGTTAATCATACTTTGCTACTCGATAAACTTTACAAAGTGGGTTTCAGAGGCTCCATTTATAAATGGTTTTCTTCTTATTCATCCAACCGTTATCAAGTTGTGAAAATTAGGAATGTTTACAGTTCTATAGACTTCTTAAATATGGGTGTTCCCCAAGGACCAGGATTGGGCCCAATCCTTTTTCTAATTTATGTTAATTCGTTTTTCATACAACCTTTTAAAGGCAAAATAACTGCCTTTGCTGATGAAACATCTCTTTTCCACTCAAACACTAACTTAATTGATAGTTTTGCAGATGTTAATAATGACCTAGATATGTTAAGGAGATGGTTTAATTATCATAAACTAATAATTAGCAACAAAACGAAGTACATGATATTTAATATCAATGGTACATTTTTTAGAGACCTTCCCTTATATTATCATGCACCATTGTGTAATCGATTTGTTCTTGAAGATATAGTATTCAACAATCAAGAATGTTTGAAAATTGCTTCTTGATTGAACACGTGGACAGTTTTAAATATTTAGGTGTTATATTGGACCAACAACTTTGTTGGAAAGACCATTCAATATATTTGACACAGTATCTAAATGGGGTTATAAGATAATTATTCCATCTCAGTATGCACTGCAATCTCTATCCGTTTTAAAATACTAAATGTATACTCGCACCGATATGGAACATGTCCATGTCCGGAACTAAATGTATTATCGCACCGATATGGAACTAGCAAACCATGTCCATGTCCGGACCTGAATGCATACATACATGTATGACATCCGTTCACGAACGAAATGCGGTGCGGGCATTATATTCTTTCATTTCTTTTCTTCATTTCAGTTCCAGTGTGCTGTACAGTGTACACCAACTGTTCGAGCTTTATCGCCATATCTCCATACTTTTGAGTTTCTTGAAAACTACGGGGTATAACTCATACCGTATGAGAAGCATGTTCGTTGCATTTATGTGTTTTTTTTTTTTCGTTTTGTACATATGTGATTGATGAATAAGGGTTGAATGGAACTCTTTTCGTTCAATTTGCGGAACGAGAGGACATGTGTCCGAGAGAGGACATAGTTCCGTGAACTATACATGTCCGGAACTACCCAACTCTACTTCGTAATTGTACATATGTATGTATGTATACTTATACATAGCGTACAGATGTGTGAGTGTATGCACGTATGTGATGCGTATGTACGTATCGGTTCGTATGTGTGCAAGATCGCTTGCTCCTCTTGCTCACTTGCTCCTCTCCACCTGCCGCGACGTCGTGCGAAAGGGATGCTAGGCCAGCTGCGAGGACTGGTCGTGAGCAATTGCGCCACGCGATTGCCCTCACGCCGACTTACCCGCAGCAAGTATCCCACGCAAAAGAAAGAAAAACACTGTAATCGTTTCCAATTCAATATGTCACAAATTTAATTTCCTTAACCTAACTTAATCTAGGTTTACAATTATTCCTTAAAACTACCCTACACCGTATGTCAATAAAAAAAGTCGAAATAAATAAAAAAAAATAAATGCAAAATAAAAAAAAAAAAGGAATTCACTGTCCAAAAAAGCAAATAAACCGCAGATAGAGTATTCGAACAGTCGTACCGAAACTCCTCTGACCAACGACTTAGCCCGCATCACCAATCGCGACACGCAAATTTGTGATTTCAATACATTATACAACGAACGTGATATCCGCGACCAACGTAGGCAATAGGACACACGGTACGGCGCGTACCGGGAACTGCTTAAAACCGTACCGGAGTTCTTCCCCGAAGATCACTCTCCGAGTACTTCGCCGAAGATTTCTCCCCGAGTTCTTCGCCCACTCTCCCTCATGTGCTACTAGGAACAAAAAAAAAAAAACAAAAATGCTAACCTTCTGCGGGCTGAACTCCACTCGTTCGCGTGTCAAGCGCTGATCGTACCCTCGGGCTATCCGCTTTCTCTGAGTTTGGTTTCCCAAAATGGATGAGTACGAGCCGCTCACAAATGGGAACTGACCGAAAGATGACAACGAAAACCTTTCGAAACAATTTATTATTGGTTGTTTGTAATTATGTATATGTATAATTAATTTTGTTCTGTTTTTAGTATTTGTCGTGGTAGCGGCAACAGAAATACATCATCTGTGAAAATTTCAACTGTCTAACTATCGCGGTTCATGAGATACAGCCTGGTGACAGACGGACGGACGGACGGACGGACGGACAGCGAAGTCTTAGTAATAGGGTTCCGTTTAACCTTTGGGTACGGAACCCTAAAAAGGTAATAAAAAGTTTCCTTAGTTTCTTTATGTGTATGTAGTTTCTACCTTCTAGTAAAAAGAAGGTAACAAAGTTACTTTACTCATACATATGTAAGTAAAGAAAGAAGTGAGAGCACCGTGGCGCAGTGGGTAGTGTGTTGGCCTCTGACACCGATATGACACGGGATGGAATCCCGACAAAGCCATGTCATCGAACGTGTTTTCACGGTGTTTCTCCTCAGCGGGGTTCTAACAAAACCCTCTGTAGTAAAATTGTCATGAAAAGCTTCTCGAAATTCGCCGTTCGGAACCGGCAATAAACTGTAGGTCCCTTTCACCTATGGGAAAATGAAATCACACACAACATGGGTGATTGAGAGAAGCTCGGCTTAGGTCCTTCATGGACTGTAACGCCAACATACATCCATACATACATACATATGTACATCTACAAAAAGGAATGAGATGCCACGAAAAACATAACTTGTAAAAAAACCAAGTCTCGCAACTCAGATCTTCTACCGTAAAAAGTTGTAAGATCCATGTATTACCAAGTCAGTTAATTTATTCTGTCGCTATTTAAGGGACCTTCTGCCATTATTTATTACGTAATTAGCTAACCTAACAACATCTTATAGTGACCATACCAATATCAAAATCTTTTATGTTTTAAGAAAATAGATTGACTTGGAAATCGCACTGAATAATCTAATTTAATATTATATGTATTACTTGAGAGATATATTGTGTTTTCATGCGATGGCCAGGTCAATCTATTTACTTAAAACATAAAAGATTTTGATATTGTTATGTTAAGGAGATGGTTTAATTATCATAAACTAATAATTAGCAACAAAACGAAGTACATGATATTTAATATCAATGGTAGAGTTTTCAGAGACCTTCCCTTATATTATCATGCACCATTGTGTAATCGATTTGTTCTTGAAGATATAGTATTCAACAATCAAGAATGTTTGAAAATTGCTTCTTGTTTGAACACGTGGACAGTTTTAAATATTTAAGTGTTATATTGGACCAACAACTTTGTTGGAAAGACCATTGAATATATTTGAAACAGTATCTAAATGGGGTTATAAGATAATTATTCCATCTCAGTATGCACTGCAATCTCTACCCGTTTTAAAATACTAAATGTATACTCGCACCGATATGGAACTAGCAAAACATGTCCATGTCCAGAACTAAATGTATTATCGCACCGATATGGAACTAGCAAACCATGTCCATGTCCGGACCTGAATGTATACATACACATGTATGACATTCGTTCACGAAATGCGGTGTGGGCACTATATTCTTTCATTTCTTTTCTTCATTTCAGTTCAAGTGTGCTGTACAGTGTACACCAACTGTTCGAGCTTTATCGCCACATCTCCATACTTTTGGGTTTCTTGAAAACTACGGGGTATAACTCATACCGTATGAGAAGCATGTTCGATGCATTTATGTTTTTTTTTTTTTTTCGTTTTGTACTTATCTGATTGATGAATAAGGGTTGAATGGAACTATGGAACTGTTTTCGTTCAATTTGCGGAACGAGAGGACATGTGTCCGAGAGAGGACATAGTTCCTTGAACTATACATGTCCGGAACTACCCAACTCTACTTCGTAATGTACATATGTATGTATGTATGTATGTATGTATACTTATACATAGCGTACAGATGTGTGAGTGTGTGCACGTATGTGATGCGTACGCACGTATGTACGTATCGGTTCGTATGTGTGCAAGATCGCTTGCTCCTCTTGCTCACTTGCTCCTCTCCACCTGCCGCGACGTCGTGCGAAAGGGATGCTAGGTCAGCTGCGAGGACTGGTCGTGAGTTAGGATGGTAAAATGGGCGCCACGCGATTGCCCTCACGCCGACTTACCCGCCGCAAGAATCGCGAATTTTCTACGAGACTCGCGAAATATCCCACGCAATGGAAGAAAAAAAACACCGTAATCGTTTCCAATTCAATATGTCAAAAATTTAATTTCCTTAACCTAACTTAATCTGGGCTTACAATTATTCCTTAAAACTACCCTACACCGTATGTCAATAAAAAAATAAACGAGTTCACTGTCCAAAAAAGTAAATAAACCGCAGCTTGAGTATTCGAACAGTCGTACCGAAACTCCTCTGACCAACGACTTAGCCCGCATCGCCAATCGCGACACGCAAATTTGTGATTTCAATACCTTATACAACGAACGTGATATCCGCGACCAACGTAGGCCATAGGACACACGGTACGGCCGCGTACCGGGAACTGCTTAAAACCGTACCGGAGTTCTTCCCCGAAGATCACTGTCCGAGTACTTCGCCGAAGATTTCTCCCCGAGTTCTTCGCCCACTCTCCCTCATGTGCTACTAGGAACAAAAAAAAAAAAAAAAACAAAAATGCTGACCTACTGCGGGCTGAACTCCACTCGTTCGCGTGACAAGTGCTGATCGCACCGTCGGGCTATCCGCTTTCTGTGAGTTTGATTTCCCAACATGGATGACTACGAGCCGCCCACAAATGGGAACTGAACGAAAGATGACATCGAAAACCTTTCGAAACAATTTATTTTTGGTTGTTTGTAATTATGTACATGCATAATTAATTTTGTTCTGTTTTTAGTATTTGTCGTGGTAGCGGCAACAGAAATACATCATCTGTGAAAATTTCAACTGTCTAACTATCACGGCTCATGAGATACAGCCTGGTGACAGACGGACGGACGGACGGACAGCGAAGTCTTAGTAATAGGGTTCCGTTTTACCTTTGGGTACGGAACCCTAAATAAAGAACTAGGTATTTTCTAAGAACATAAATAAGGCAAAGATTATGAAGGCACACTCAACCCAACTACAAAATTAACGAAAACAGTAGTATTTTACGTATGAATTGTTTTATTGGAAACGCTGCGGTTGACTTACATATGTTTAAAGACTGACTTTAGTATACATAATGAATGTCTTTACAGCTTGATGACCATTGAAGGAGAAGTAACATACAGAGAGAGTCTGACTCTTAATTCATACGACTTACATATATATATATATATACATACATATCATTCCTCCCAACTTACTTATAATTTATATTTAAGCCTGCCAATCTTTTGGACATACTTCGCGCTACAACTCCGCTTCTAACTACCGAATCCTGAACGCCTACTGTACGAGAGGCAACAGTGGCGATCCAGCTGCATCGGACTGGCAGCACCTTTTTGTTTGACAGCACCGGGCAAGGCGACGGTGGCTGCTTTTTGGTTACTTTGTTTGACACTTCTGACGTGATATTGGTGGCGTGCACACGTGCCCAAGTAAAATAAACGTTGACGTTGCATAACGAGTGGCTTTTTCTCTTTCAGTTTGTTTTCCTCGAGTGCATACACTTCCTGTTGGGAATTATACATTTTTTGGTGCCTCCTGTGAGGATTGAACGCACAAACTAAAGATTATCGTGAAAAGACAGTATTGCATACAATTATTCGGTTTGATTGAAACAGTGACAGTGGCTCTAAACCATTCATCTGAGCGATCGATTGCGTGGAAATTCAACAATGGCTGATTTGAACAGACGGACAGCAGCAGTTACCGCTATCAAGCGCATAGCTGCGAAAACGACGAGGGATGATTTTACAGAAGATGAATTTGGCATTCAACAGAAGCTGGCTATGTTGCAAATGCATTACGATCGGTTCGTTTTGGCGCATGATGCACTAATGGCTTCTGCACAACCAGGCGAAATCGATCCCTACAACAGCTTATGGAAGGAGGTTGAGGCGCAGTTTAATGTGGTAATGGCTAAACTGTATCGCATGCTTTCGTTGGCAAAACACAAAATGGCGGACAATAGTGAAGATTCAGCTTCGTAACGCTCTGGCCACCCAAGTGCAATGGATTTGAAGCTGGACCCGTTGGCAGTTCCCAAGTTCGATGGCACATTCCAGAACTGGCTTGCGTTCAAGGACGCAT
Source organism: Eumerus sabulonum (assembly GCA_951905685.1). Lineage (NCBI taxonomy): Eukaryota > Metazoa > Arthropoda > Insecta > Diptera > Syrphidae > Eumerus > Eumerus sabulonum. Next base: position 77,267,083 of record OX645060.1, read on the forward strand.
TTGAAACGCTTGTGCATTCGCAAGAGTTCCCGGAGGCATACAAGCTTGGCAAGCTGCGGGAAGCGGTTCAAGGCGATGCTGTGGCATTGGTTGGCGGGATGTATACTGGCGGCTACGACGATGTATGGAAGGCATTGAAGGCTCGCTACGACAGCCCAAAACAGTTGGCGGAGATCCACGTCTCGAGGTTAATGGGCCTCAAACAACAATCAGTGGAGTCTACATCATCAATACTCTTTGTGGTGGACATAGTGAGGAAATCATTCCGTGCGTTGGAAGTGATGAAATTGCCCGTGGATCAGTGGGATGTTTTGGCCGTTCCCATTGTTACTTCAAAGCTTCCAACAGCAACACAACAGGCATGGGGCATGAGCCGAACTTCAAATGAGATCCCGAGGCTCGAGGACTTGTTGGCTTTTGTGGAGAAGCGCGCTCACAGTTTGGCGTCCGATGTATTGCGATGGAATGCGGTGGAACCACACACCCAATTTGGCGGACAACACCCGAGGCGGAATCCAGTCCCTCCACTGCATGCAGTGCGTTTGGTAAAAACAAATCTGGCGGCAACCGCACCTGGCAACTGCGAACTTTGTGATGCTAACGCACATCGCATTAGCAATTGCCCGACATTGTTGGCGTGGTCGGTGGCTGAGCGATTCGACAAACTTCGTGGCTCCAATTTGTGCTTCAATTGTTTGAGGCCGGGACATGCAACCAAGGCATGTTCAGGTGGCAATTGCCGAGGCAGACATCATACCTTGCTGTGCCGAGTACAACCTTCCGGCACTACACCGTTTGCTACGGCAACATCCACTGCTGCACCAGCTGCGGCAGCACCATCAACTCATCCACCTCGGAATTACACAACCTGACTACCATCAATGGCCAAGACGTTTGTGGTGGTTGGCGAGAGATTGGTCTTGTTGGCGACTGCAATTGTACACCTGAAGGATGGCTATGGCTCTACACATCGCTGCCGTATCATTTGCGATCCGGGCAGTCAGATCAGTTTCATAAAATATACCTTTTTTAATAAGTTGGCTATTCGCAGGGAGCCCTGCTCAATTCCAGTGGAAGGCGTTGGCTCAGCGTTAACACATACGCGTGGCCGTGCTACAATCCATTTGGCGTCTTGCGTAACCACATTTGGTATTGATGTAAGCTTCTACTTGCTGAACACAATCACTACCCCGACTCCGGTAGCTGACATTGCACCGTCCTGCTGGGAGCATCTACGCACGTTGGCTTTGGCAGACTCGTCGTTTGGCAGAACGGGTCGAATAGATGCTCTTGTTGGCGCTGACCTATGGGGTAACCTAATTTGGGAAGGTATCGTAGGCGGATCCGAGAATGAAGCTTGTGCACAAGCAACCGCGCTAGGCTGGGTGGTCTATGGGCCAGCCACAATCAACACTTCATCGGCACCATCCATTCGCTCATTACAGACAGTTCATCGCAACATTGGCATTGATGAGGAACGCTTGGACTTGGTTATGGCCCGTATATTTGAAGTCGACGCAGACAACTCAACATCGGATGTCCATGGCGATATTTGTGAAAATATGTTCTTGGCTACGCATCGACGTAGTCCTGATGGCCATTACGTTGTACAAATCCCATTTCGTCCAGACGCACCGATGCTTGGCGACTCTCACCCATTGGCTCTCCGACAGTTCCATCAAATGGAACGAAAATTGGCAAATAACCCAGAACTTAAGACAAGATACGTGGCCTTCATGCAGGAAAACTTGGAAATGGGGCATATGAGAGATGTTTCGAATTTGCCATATGAACCAACACAACGCTACCTCATACCGCACCATGCTGTATTATCCAAGTTTCGTCGTTTTTAATGCATCGGCGAGGACTTGTGTTTGTGTGCGAGGAATGGTGTTTCCTTGAATGATACACAATTGATTGGACCGAACATACAGGAATTGCTCGTCACAATAATTCTACGATTTCGCCGCTTTCCTGTGGCTCTATCGGCGGACGTAGAGAAGATGTTTAGGCAAGTTCTGATCGACGAACGTCAGCAACATTGGCAGCAGATGCTATGGCGCGAGAAAGCTGATGAACCAATCCGCACATATCAATTGCGTACAGTGACCTACGGCAAGGCTTCGAGTCCGTACAATGCTATCCGGGCAATGCAGCAGTGCGCCCGCGACAATTGCAACATACTGGCGGATGACCGCCGAGCGGCGACTGCTCTCACGAGCATATTGCGCGACTCTTACGTCGATGATTATCTGGTAAGCGTAGAGACTACCGAACAGGCGATCCAACTGGCAAAGGACGTCAATCAAATATTGAGGCAAGGTCACTTTCGCTTGCGTAAATGGCAATCTAACGACAGGACGGCTTTGGCTCAAATCATAGGCGAGCCCTATTCAGCAGATAATATTGAGATGAGATCTCCAGAGGTGACAGTACTTGGCTTGCATTGGAATCCAGCAACGGACGAGTTCTTCTATCAAATCAAAATTGGCGAGGCAACGTCTAGAACCAAACGATAAGTTTTGAGCGAAATTGCGCGATTGTATGATCCAACAAATATGCTGGCCCCAGTTATAATCGTGGATAAAATATTCATACAGACCTTATGGCATACTGGCTTGGGATGAGACTCGTCACTACCGGCAGAATTGCTTCAGGAATAGATGGCTTACCGTAACTACTTGCAGCAACTACAACAACTTCGAATTCCACGGTGTTTGGGGATCCAAGCATCGGTCACCACACATCTACATGGCTTTTGCGATGCTAGCGTTAAGGCATATGCGGCAGTCGTATACGCTTGTACGACAGGCCCCAACGGCGACTTCACATCAGCACTTGTTACTGCTAAAACTCGAGTCGATGGCCAAGGCAATTCCAGCACAACGATACCGCGGTTGGAACTATGTGCAGCACGACTATTGGCAGACACTATAGGCAGTGTAAAGCGTGCATTGGACTTGGCGCATGCATCATGCACCCTGTGGAGTGATTCTACGATCGTTCTTTGTTAGCTACGCAAACCAGCTGCGACATTCAAACCCTAAGCTGCGCACAGAATTGGCTACATCCAACAACACACTAACGTGGATAACTGGCGACATGTTCGAACCCATCTTAACCCAGCCGACTGTGCGAGTCGCGGGATTTCGGCTGAAGCATTAGTCAGTCACGCATTATGGTGGCATGGCCCGATGGAACTAATGCAGTCCAACATGGCCTCGGACATCCCAAACCCTTCGGAAGCAGACATGTAGGCAATGGAGGTGGAAACTAGACCGTTCAAGACTCACATGGCGCAGGTTTCTCCACCCACTGTTATACGCACAAGATATCGCCATGGTGATGAAGTCAAGGTTATTGATTTGGTAGAACGCTTCTCTACCATTGGGAGACTGCTACGTACCACGGCGTACGTGCTTCGAGGCAATCCAACTCGACGGCAATATTGGCATCATACTTTGGTGGATTGCGAGGAGATGGCTATGGCATTGAAATGGCACCTTCGAACGGAACAGCACAGGTATTTTTGCAATGAGATTCACCAACTAACGAATTTTCAACAGGTTGCAGTCACAAGCAAGTTGGCATCATTGGCGCCGTATCTTGATTCAGATGGCATACTGCGGGTTGGCGGTCGACTAAGGCACTCTATCGAGACTTATCGTACGAGATATTCATCTCAATAACTCCCACGCGCAGGCTACCCTTATGCTTCAAGTACTCCGGCAACGATATTGGATAATCAGTGGACGTGCGCTCGTCAAACAATGCGTATATGAATGTGTCATAAGCCGACGACACACTCAGCGAATGGCTCAACAACAAATGGCATCCTTGCCGGCGGCGCGGGTTGTGGCATCCCCGCCCTTTTCATCATCTGGCATCGACTACTGTGGCCCTGTCAACATTCGTATTGGAGCATCGCGCACACGTACGACGAAGAAAACATACGTGGCTATCTTCGTCTGCATGGCAACTAAGGCTGTGCATATCGAACTGGCAGAGGACTTATCAGCAAGAGCATTCCTCAACGTTTTTGCCCGCTTCATAGGTCGCAGGTGTCCCTGCAACCATCTTTACAGCGACAATGGCACGCAGTTCAAGAGGGCGAACAAACTTCTCCGAACCGACTTGGCCGAATGGCACAGCGAATACAAACGACAGCAATTGGCGAATCAACAGACACAATGGCATTTCATCTCAGCTGCAGCACCTCATCAAGGCGGTCTGTGGGAGGCAGCGGCTAAGTCAGCAAAGAGGCATTTGGTGCGCGTGGTTGGCGGCCAGACACTTTACTACGATCAATTGCATACCTTGCTCGTACGAATTGAGGCTTGCTTAAATTCGCGACCGTCGATCGCGGTCCATGATAGCGTGGATTGTCTCCGGCTGATTTCTTGATCGGTTGTTCCCTCGTGGCCTTACCGGAACCCACCGTCCCGGAAGTGGCTCCCAATCAACTTCAACACTGGCAATTACTACGACAGATGCATCAATCATTTTGGCATCGTTGGCACGACGAATATCTAGCATCACTGCAGCAGCGCCAAAGATGGCGGCGTCCATGCGAGAACCTACGAGCTGGAGATGTCATCGTACTTCGTCACGAAAACCTACCACTAGCCAAATGGCGACTGGCACGCATAACTGATGTTCACCCGGGCTGCGACGGTCTTGTTCGCAACGCCACAGTGCAATACGCCTTGGAAGATGGTAATTTGCAGAGCACGACGCGATCGGCACAGAAGGTTTGTCGACGATTCAGCGTTGAACCTGAACCTACCGGCATAGCCGGGCAGTAAATGTACGAGAGGATATCTGGCAACAGTGGCGATCCAGCTGCATCGGACTGGCAGCACCTTTTTGTTTGACAGCACCGGGCAAGGCGACGCTGGCTGCTTCTTGGTTACTTTGTTTGACACTTCTGACGTGATATTGGTGGCGTGCACACGTGCCCAAGTAAAATAAACGTTGACGTGGCATAACGAGTGGCTTTTTTTCTTTCAGTTTGTTTTCCTCGAGTGTATACACTTCCTGTTGGGAATTATACACCTACATTGTCCGTAACAACTACGTTTTGTTGTCTTCCTCTATCAGCATTGTCTTTTTAACTGATTATTTACAACTCCGGCATTAGTCCTGACAATTAAGATATCTTCTCGATCCCTATCAACATACTGTGGTCTTAATTGATCTATGTGTGCCTGCTTTTGTGTACCATTAATCAATACCAGATACCTATAGCAACTCAACTTTTTTAATATGACACCCTTTATCCATTTTACAATATTTGAGAAGACATTTCTGTACGAAATTCCCTCACCTTCCTTAAATTCATAGTGCCTCCTAAGCCCCTTATTTTCCTTGCATTGTCTTGCTTTAAATTTTTTTTCGACAAATTCTTACTGGTTTTTCTATATGTAGTATAGAGAACATGCAAAAACGTACGAGGCTTGTATTGAAAGATCATATCCACTGGCGAAACACTTGTCGTCGTAATTGGCGTTGTTCTATATTTAAGTAATTACCGATCAATTCTTAGTTGCCATGCATCGTCTTTCTTGCGTGGATCTAACACCGACTTCTTCGATGCTGTTTTGAAAGTATGCACTGCTCTTTCCGCGCTGCCATTTGACTGCGGATGGTAAGCCGGCGATATTAGGGCCATCATTCCATTGGGTTTACAAAACTCCGAAAACTCTCTTGAATTGAAAGGTGGGCCATTATCACTGACAATTTGAGAAGGTAATCCGAATGTTGAAAATATATTTCTAAGATTCTGGATAATACACTGAGCTGTAATTGATCCGACACAAATTGCTTCAATCCATTTAGAATAGGTATAAAAAAAATAGAAGTAGTCATGGCACTGCTGACAGAAGTGAAAACTTCAAACTAAAAATAACAGTTTTCTCTTTTTAATTAATTGTAGCATCAAGAATTTAAATTTTTTCAACTGTAAATTAAAACTATTAACATTAGTCTGGTTTTCGCATATGTATATCGGCACTCCGAGCACCAAATATATACATTATTATATATTTTAATTATCGGTACAATTCATATATGTATGATGGGCTGCGCAAGTTCTGGACAAAATACAAATAAAACTTATTTGAAATAATAATTAATATACACTTATGTATTTCTACATAGTGTTTATATTTACATACATTTTAGTGAATTCGAGTATCAGTATAATTTTCATTATTTGCATTATTATTTTCATTTATTTTAACAAAACTTTTATAATTTATTCATTGTAGTCTAAAATGGATGAATCCCTGAGGAGTATAATATCTAATCTTCCATAATCTTTCGTAAACAAGCCAGTAATTTGTTTCTGGCGAGTATCAATCTGTTCCAATAATTCAGCAGAAACCACGCTTACTTTGTCAATTATAAAGACTTTAATATATTTGAATGTATGTATGTATGTTGGCGTTAAAGTCCATGAAGGGCCTGAGCCGAGCTTCTCTCAATCACCCATGTTGTGTGTGATTTCATTTTCACATAGGTGAAAGGGACCTACTGTTTATTGCCGGTTCCGAACGGCGAATTTCGAGAAGCTTTTCATGACAATTTTACTACAGGGAGTTTTGTCAGAACCCCGCTGAGGAGAAACACCGTGAAAAACACGTTCGATGATATGGCTGTGTCGGGATTCGATCCCGTGTCATCGGCGGCAGAGGCCAACACACTACCCACTGCGCCACGGTGCTCTCAATATATTTGAATAGATTTCTATATTGATTAGCTTTTTCAACATTACGAGCAAATGACAATAGCCCGAACCGTGATATGCTCAATGCAATATGAATTGGTGAACCATCTAAAGCAACAGCAGCCTTTACAGTTGATGCACATTCTATGTGTATATATGTTGGCGTTACAATCCACGAAGGACCAACGTAGAGCTTCTCTCAATCACCCATGTTGCGTATGATTTTAGTTCTTCATACAATTTGTTGCCGATCCCGAGCGGCGAATTTCAAGAAGCCTTTCATGACATTTATACTACAGCGGATTTCGTCAGAAACCCGCTGAGGAACAGCACCGTGGAAACACGTGCGATGACATGACTGTTGTACGGATTCGATCCCGTGTCCTTGGCGACAGAGGTCACACACTACCCACTGAGTCATGGCGCTTCTCAATACTTGAAAATTCCAGCATCTGAAAATCTGTTGTACATTTCCATTATTTTTTTTTATTACAAATGTCCTGCCAGCTAGTAAGGTCAAGTTAAATATATCAGCAATATTAGGTAATGTATTGTATGAAACAGAATTTCTCGCTGCTCTTCATTGGCACGGCGCATAAGACAATACATACAACGTACACTAAAGTTATGCTTCGTCGAATCGACGAATTACATCTTAAAACCTACCTGCTCTTTACTTTGGTAACCTTAATGCTGAAACTCTCAAATTAATTGCTTAGACTTGTTTTTTGATAAATAATAAGTAAGATCTATTATCAACATCGACATGATTTCTGTACTTAAAACCAAAATGAACGCTATCAGTTAATTTGATTACACAAACAGCGATTGGTTTAAAAAAAAATCAAAATAGTAAATTAATTTCATATTAGCAAATCATTACAAAAATTAAAAGTATTAATTCAAATCAACTGTAAAAAATAAAAATAAATAAATAAAAGAACATTATATACCAGAGGCACAAGCCTCAATTTTATGTCCACCACAGATGCTTTTTTGCACTTATAGTACGAAGATTTTGTCGTTCGCCTCTTTGAATATGAACAAAATGGGCACATTTTTTTCTGATACCGATTCTGTGATATTTTCCTTATGTTTTCCTCGAACATCAGTCAAAACATTATCAATTTTCCTCCTAGTTGTAGCGATTAGGGAAGGTTTCTCCATTCTTAGTGACACATACTTCTCCACAAGGTCACAATGTAATTTTTTTATAAACTCTCGACGGTTTAAGGGTTTCTCTGTGCTGTCAAACATATCCCACAAAAACATTCTGTAAAAAACTGGCCAAGTCTCGATGGAGCTGCTTGTTTTTCTCTCAAAAGTAATGAAATCTAGACAAAGTCGTGCCAAGTCTAAGGTTCCTTACTGCGATTTCTTTATTTTTATAGTTAATGTTGTGTGACTTGGCCGTTGATGATGGAAAATGGCCACTTGGAAAACGATGATTCAATAACCAGTCAATTGTAGATTTGATAACGCTGCGTATTTCAATAATACTTATGTATAGGCGAGCCTGAAACAAACAGTATACAAAATTATTTCCAGTACAGACGGATCGTCGACATCGTCAATGGGTAGCGGTTCTGGCGACAGATTGGTGCAATGGTGTCATGGAGTACCTGGTTTTATACCCTTGTGTATGCTTCAACGGCCAAGTCACACAACATTAACTATAGTAATAAAGAAATCGCAGTAAGAAACCTTAGACTTGGCACGACTTTGTCTAGATTTCATTATTTTCTAGAGATAAACAAGCAGCCCCATCGAGACTTGGCTAGTTTTTTACAGAATGTTTTAGGTGAGATTTCACTTCTTTTTGCAGAAACGGGGGCATATTGATTTATTTTATTAGATTTTGTTATTAGTAGTCGATCTCCAATAGTTTGGTTGGGCTCTTGTGTTTTCTAATCAAAGTCACCAGGTACTCCAGATCTTCGATTATCCTAGTTTTTACGTGGCCATTAAACCCTAACTCTGTACCAAATTTCAGCTCTCTGAGTTTATGGGAAGTACTAGTTCTATTCTGATGATCATGAGTGAGTGAGTGAGTGAGTGTCATAAATGCGAAATTTTGCTTTCGCTTAACTTCGGAACTAAATGACCCACAGACTTGAAATTTTGGATTTTACATAAGTATACGATTATAGCTTACTGGATGACGAACATTTCTGCGTTCTGGTCTTATCCAGAGGTTCTCAAATACTTACTTACTTACTTAGGTGGCGCTACAGTCCGTGGTGAACCTGGGCCTCATCAGAGGTTCTCTAATAGGGGCCTAAAAATGCGGCGAAATGTTTCCAGTAAGGGATAGTACGGCATTGCATGTGTAGATTATGTAACTCTTAATAAATGCCACGTTTAACATGCCATAAAATTGACACATACAGGGTTCGTTTTTCGAGATCAACTCGAGACAACTCCCTTTGTCTGATTATGAAATTTTGCTTGTATGACAGCAGCGTCAGTTCCTTGTCGTAACAAAACATTGATGTATTACATTTGCGTTTGCGCTCTTTCTTATTTCGCATTATATCGTTCATTAGAAATATGTTATTGAAAACATTGCAGTGGTTCAATAATGTTTTTACATTGACTGGTTAGTCCCCGGGCTGGTGAACTACATACATATGTATGTATGTATGTATATTCAAACCATATCGATGACTTACTTTTTTTGTTGACCACTTGTAGTTGTTTTCGCCTCCAAGAATAGTTTTGGTAAGTTGTATTAAGCCTGATTTTTCCCTGAGTAGATTGAGGGGGATATTGTCTTCATCCGAATCAGAAATATCATCTGAAGATGAGACTTCGCTTTCAAATCTATCGGCATCCTCCATAACAAAGTTGTAGCCACTACTACTTTTTAAATCTCCTTGAATGTCATCGTCTTGTGAAATAAAATCGTCTTCGCACATTCCAAACATTAGCTTGATTTCATCATCACCTAATTGCTGGCCGGAACTCATTTTATTACTCCATCACAAAATAAACAACGAAAAACAGTCCAAATAAAACAAACACATGCAAACATAACTTGTAAAAAAACCAAGCCTCGCAACCAATACCAAATCGGTTAATTTATTCAGTCCCTACCTAACTCTCATCCGGATTTTATTTTTTGCATACGAATAAGTATGTAGTGTAAATTTTACACTGTCTGGTTTTTTAAAGGACTTCTTTCCTTAAATTATGCAAATGAGTTTCTTGTTTAGTTATAGAGTCATTAGGGCTTTTAAAAAATATACATGAGTTTTTTATTGAGTCAACATTCCCAGCCCATCAATAAAAAATAGTAGGTACCTTTTTAGACAACAAAGTTAAAAAAAGTGTAAAATTTACACTAAAACCGGATGAAGGTTAAGGGACCTTCTGCCTTGATTTATTAGGTAATTAGCATCTTATAGTGACCATACCAATATCAACATCTTTTATGTTTTAGGTATATAGATTGACCTGGCCATCGCATGAAAACACAATATATCGCACAAGTAGTACATATTATATTAAATTAGATTATTTGGTGCGATTTAATCTTTTTAAGCTTTTAAAAGAGAGGCTCACTATTTTGCACTGTGCCAATAGGCCGAGAGACAAGGACAAACTTTTAGTCATCAGAAAATCTTGTCGCCCAAGAACATTTCGTGGCCGAAAATATGATCCGTTGCCTGTAGACTGGAAGCACAATAAAAAAGCATGGATGACCCAAAAAATCTTAATAGAGTATCTTCGATTATTCGACAAGAAAACGAAACTACAGGAAAAAAATGTTGCTCTTTCTTGACAACGCTGCTTCCCATCCTAAAGACTTAAAACTGAAAAATATGAAAGTTGCTTATCTTCCGCCAAACCGCACATCGATTTGCTATCTATTGATCAAGGTGTGATAAGAAATTCTAAATTTGACCTTCACTGGCTTATTTTAAAGTATCTCATTGACCGTATGGACAGCTCACAATTCACCAGTGAGTTAATCAAAAGCATAAATGTCCTAGACGCCATTTATTTTATTAATAATGCGTGGAAACTATTCACAACAAAAACAGTTGCAAATTCTTTTAGAAATGTTTTTGGGCAAAGTTTAGATTTGGAAAAAATTAATTCGATCCTGAAGACGACTTACCTCTCTCGAATTTAAGGGAAATTTCCAGCCTACTTACGGAATGCAGATTGGAAGCAGAACCCGAACATTTTTTCTTGATGGATGAAACCTTAAATGTGGAAAATAACTTCGAGATGTTACCAGAAGACGTTTCAGATCCTGTTGAAATTGTCTAAACTGCCTTTCCTAAAACTGAACAAACAAACATTGAGGTATTTTTTTCGAAAAATACTTGAAAAAATATCTACTAATTTTTGTGTGATGTAACATACTTATGTATGTAGAGGCTCATAATTCACCACCTAATCAGTCATTCATTTGAAGAAAATTATATGATCAAAAAAAAAAAAAACCGGCCAAGTGCGAGTCGGACTCGCGCATGAAGGGTTCCGTACCATTATCTATAACAAGACACTAGCGCACAAATCGGTCCCAAGTAGAGCAACGTGAACGTCTCACAAGCATGACTCACAATGCCGAAGTAAGGGCCTACGCCTTACTAAGAATTTTTATTTTTAATACCCCGGGCGGGATTAAATTTTTTAAGTAAATAGATTGACCTGGCCATCGCATGAAAACACAATATATCTCACAAGTAATACAAATTATATTAAATTATTTTATTAAATTATTTAGTGCGATTTCCAAGTCAATCTATTTACTTAAAACACAAAAAATTTTGATATTGGTATGGTCACTATAAGACGTTGTTAGGTCAGATAATTACGTAATAAATCAAGGCAGAAGGTCCCTTAAGTAGGGACTGAATAAATTAACCGACTTGGTAATACATGGATCTTACAACTTTTTACGGTAGAAGATCTGAGTTGCGAGACTTGGTTTTTTTACAAGTTATGTTTTTCATGGCATCTCATTCCTTTTTGTAGATGTATGTATATATGTATGTTGGCGATACAGTCTATGAAGGACTTAAGCCGAGCTTCTCTCAATCACCCATATTGTGTGTGATTTCATTTTCCCATAGGTGAAAGGGACCTACAGTTTATTGCCGGTTCCGAACGGCGAATTTCGAGAATCTTTTCATGACAATTTTACTACAGAAGGTCTTGTCAGAACCCCGCTGAGGAGAAACACCGTGAAAACACATTCGATGACATGGCTGTGTCGGGATTCCATCCCGTGTCATCGGCGTCAGAGGCCAACACACTACCCACTACGTCACGGTGCTCTCACTTCTTTCTTTACTTACATATGTATATATGTATAATATATCGAGGATCGTTATTTTTATCTTTTCTTTAAAACTGAGTTACTTTCTTTTTACTAGAAGGTGGAAACTACGTACACATACATACTAAAGAAACTTTTTTTACTTCTTTTACTTTTTATTATATTTATATTTATTTTGGGTAATAAAGTTAACACTCTGCTTTAAATTTGTCTAATCTCCCATTTCTCACCCATCCTATGTATCCCTCATAGAGTTATGTACGTACATACATATCTATTTCTTCAGCGTAAGCACAATTTCTCTGATACCAATGCCTTTGCCTGCATTGCACGTGCATGCAATGCACGTGCAAGTTAATTAGTGAACAATTCACACCACGTATAGATGGGGTGTATGCTTGAAGTAAAATCAAATGTTTTTGATGCGTAAATACATACATATGTATGTACTCGCCGATACCGAATACGGTAAGCCTATCTTATCTACCCCTATTATTCCATTGTTTATACATACACAGACAAACTCATTCATTCGCTGATGCATGTATACGTTTGTAATCCCATGCATTTATATGGGATTATTTATGCAGTTGGTGTACATATCTAGAAAACTTAACCGAAATTGCAAAACATTTTAGTTTTTCCTTGATTTATACACTAAACACTAGTTGTGTTCCAAATTTGAAGCTTCTGCATCTGCTAGAAGTGCCTTAGACTTTTGATGATCGGTCAGTCAGTCAGTGAGTCAGTCAGTGAGTGACAAGATTAAGAAACTTTGACTAGTTATAATTCTTAAACTACTGGTTCAAATTGAATGAAATTTGAAATATACCGTGTTTATGCAATGTTGCAATGCTGCCTGGTTACTGAAAATTCAGATTTCTAGTTTTATCCACAACGATAAAATAGGGGGTCGAAAATGGCCTATTATGTTACGAGAAAAGGATGGTACGGCCATGCCGCTTTTTTGCTCGATTTGGCAGGGGCACTGCCCCAGATTTATCTTTGCAGTCGGACCATAATATCATTTTTGAAATTGTTGTTGATGAGGAAGTCTACCAACAACATCTCTTATTTTTTCATTGTCATCTGGAACTTCTTCACATCATACATAATCATACAGTCGGATTGAGTGAAAGCGACCGGACGTGTTTTTACCGAGTGCCGCGATTACTACAATTCAACCAAATATAAAGGTTTGAAATTGATATAGTACTAGTTTAAAGTAGTTTTAAGCGCTAGTTGTATACATTTTCAAACGTTTATCTTTAATCTTTCCACGGACTATAAAAAACAAAAATCAATATTTAAATCAACAAAGAAAACAAAAACAAAAAACAATACAAAGGAAGTCAAACAAAGGAAGTATGAGCGTTTTACGCTCGCCTCCCCCTGAGCGAAAGCTCAAAAATTCCCCAACCATCTCTTCCACTCAACCCAAGAATAATATTCCAATTACCTTCCAAACAAATTTCCCACCACTTCCAAACAAAACTCTCCCAATATCACAACCGCACGACCAAACAAACCTTATACACACACCTGCTGTCTCCTCCAAACAGAACACATTGATCCACAATCAGCCAATAACCACAACAACAACAACTACAGCAACAACCACAACAAAAACAACAACAGCAATATCCCAATGCATAAGTGTAGCAACAGTAGCCTCATCTCCCGGACATATGTGCATACCTTCCGTAGTTCACATCAGAACAGACTCCATACCACCGATCCACGACCCAGCACCATCAACCTCATTCTCTTCTAAGTGCATCATCGACGCCGCAAGCGATATAGGTAAGAAAATGCAAACAGAACTAAAAAGATTAAGGCCTCCTCCAGAGAAACCTACGAACAGTAACGATTGCAACAAAAGACAAAAAACCACGACCCAAACAAAACTAACAACATACTGGCTTAACGAACAAACTGACACACCACAAAATAGATTCTCTCTGCTCAATCCCGAAGAAGACGTCCAAAATCGGCACCATAATGCCATAACCCCCATTGCCGAAAAGCCCCAAAAAACGCCAAAACCCCCACCAATATATGTCCAAGGAGTCAAGGTGATAGGAATCCTTATAAAAGCGATTGATGAAGTTGCACAGGACAACTATTATTTACAAGTCCTCCCAAATGAAGAAGTTAGGATTCAACCAACAGAATCAATCCACTACACAAGCATCTTGCGAATGTTAAAAGGAAAAAATACGAGATACTACACCTACAGACCAAAAAACCAAAGGGGATTTAGAGTAGTACTTAGAAATATGCACCACTCAGCTGACAAAGAAGAAATTAAAAACGAACTCGCTGAAAAAGGACACCGTGTGATGAATATTCACAACATGACAAAAAGCCAAACCAGAGAACCTCTCCCCCTCTTCTCCATAGAATTAGAGGAAAATAAAAACAATAAAGAGATTTACAGCATCAACACTCTCCTACGATGTAAAGTCACGTTCGAACCGCCTCGCCCAAAAAAGGATATTCCACAATGTAGTAACTGTCAAAAATATGGGCACACACGTAACTACTGTACAGATTTTCCAGTTTGCGCCAAATGTGCAAAAAGTCACAAAACAATTGACTGCCCTACCAAAGAAAACAAAAACGACATTAAATGTGCCCTTTGTGGCAATAACCATCCAGCCAACTACAAGGGTTGTGACATATATAAAGCTTTAAAATTACAGAGGTTCCCACCCTTGAGGAACAAACAGATTCCAACGGACACGGAACCAATTACGAGTATAACAACGCATTCGCTTAATCCCACCGACACCAACACAATCCAATCATATGCCGAAGCCGCAAAGTCGACTGGACAAAAAACCAAAACACAGAAAAAAGACAACTCTCAGTCCACTGTGGTTACACCCACAGTAACTGAAAACATAACTCCGCCATCATCCCAAAATTTACCGCAAAACCCATCTGTGCCCCAAACAGTACAAGAACATGCCTCAAACGATCTCCTCGAATTGAAGACAATGATAAAACAACTAGTGACACAAATAGCAAACATGATGAATGTACTTACGGTACTGATAACAAAAATTAGCAATTAAACA
Organism: Eumerus sabulonum; assembly: GCA_951905685.1. Lineage (NCBI taxonomy): Eukaryota > Metazoa > Arthropoda > Insecta > Diptera > Syrphidae > Eumerus > Eumerus sabulonum. Next base: position 77,282,186 of record OX645060.1, read on the forward strand.
TGAATATGGACGAAATTAAAATTGTTATCTGGAACGCGAACGGTCTACAACAGCACGCAAACGAACTGAAACACTTCGTTTAAGCCAACTCTGTGGACATTCTGCTTATCTCAGAAACACATTTTACAGACAAAAACTACTTTCAGATACCCGAATTCAAAACGTACCAGACAAATCATCCTGACAACAAAGCGCATGGGGGCTCAGCAATACTAATACGACAGAAAATTAAATCGCTCGAGCACCATAATTACAAAACCGACCATATACAAGCCACCACTATTCAAATTGAAGACTTATATGGACCAATTAATATATCCGCACTTTACTGCCCCCCAAAACACATAATAACAATAGACCAATACAAACAATATCTATGTACTCTAGGAAAAAGATTTATTGCAGGAGGGGACTTTAATGCAAAGAATACTGACTAGGGCTCAAGAATAACAAATAAGAAGGGTACGACACTACTTAGAACATTAAACTCAAACAATATAAGCTTCCTGAGCACAGGAGAACCAACCTACTGGCCCAGCGACATTAACAAGAAACCTGATCTAATAGACTTTTGCATTTATAAAAATATTCAGAGAACAAACCTAACAGCCAAAACCTGTCTTGACCTCTCATCCGACCACTCTCCCATCATCGTAACTTACCAAACTAAAGTCACCCCAACCATTAACAATATTCGACAAAACAACTGACTGGAGTACATTCAAAGACATAATAGGCTCAGATCTTCTTACATATATTCCACTGAAAACACCTGACAACATAGAAAGTGCTATTATACACTTAAACGACACAATACTCTTGGCAGCAAGCAGATCCACACCTCAACTAAAACCTAAGAAGAATCTGACGTATACCCTGCCACACATTCTAACGAAAATCAAACAAAAACGAAAACTAAGAAAACAATGGCAAAGTAATAGATCGCCAGAATTAAAAACGAAACTTAACCAAGCCACGAAAGAAGTCAAGGAACTCTTGCAAAACTTCAAGAATAAATGCTTAAATGAATACCTTTCAAATCTGACTCCTACTCCACAAACAAATTATTCATTTTGGAAGGCAACAAAAAAGCTAAAAGTGACGGTTTCACATCAACCACCCATCCTAACTCAAAACAAAACGTGGTCTAGATCTAACTTAGAAAAGGCTACAACACTAGCGACGTTCTTTGCCAAAACCTTTACAAACGAAAAAGACCAAAAACCCCACAACTTAAACTTTGAAAACAGTAATGAAAACATGTTGATTAAACCGACCACTACAAATGAACTAAGGTATCTCATTAAATATAAAACCAAAGCCAAAAAGAGTACTGGCTATGACCTAATAAATGGACAAATTTTAAGAGAATTACCAGACCATGGCCTAGTGTTTATAAGAAATATTTTTAATGCCATGCGGAAAATTGCAGAAGTAAAAGCTATCCCCAAGCCAGGTAAAGATCCAACAAAAGCTAATAACCATCGACCCATTTGCTTACTACCAGTAATCTCAAAACTATTGGAAAAGATTATACACGCTAGACTTCAACCACTACTTGACCAAAACAAAATTGTACCCAATTACCAATTCGGATTTAGACAGGAGCACTCAACAATCCAACAGATACATCGAGTCACAAATAAGATCTCAAGGGACTTAGAAAATAATAAATATTGTTCCGCAGTATTTCTTGACGTATCCAAAGCTTTTGACAAAGTTTGGCACACGGGACTACTTTACAAACTAAGCAAAATATTACCACAAAACTTTTATCTTTTATTAAAAAGCTATATCGAATGTTCCAAGCTATTTAGCGTCTCAGCCGGGGTCCCTCAGGGAAGTGTCCTAGGCCCGGTGCTCTACTTGATCTATACAGCGGATATACCAACCCCAACAACACAACATTCGATGTTAGCTACTTTTGCTGACGATACAATCATACTACAAGCTAACAAAAACCAAACATGTGCAAACCAAAAACTACAAGAGCATCTCGACAACACAATTCAGTGGTTCACAAGATGGGGCATTGAAATTAACGAAGAAAGGACAGTACATGTGACTTATACACTAAAAGGAATTGACAATACACCCCCTTTAACAACAAATGGAAGACACATTAAAACTAGTGACTGCGCCAAGTACCTCGGCATGTATATCGACAGGAAATTGACATGGAAACAACATATACAAGAAAAGCGTAACCAAATAAAAGAAAAATTCCGAAAATGTTACTGGATGCTTGGAAAGAACTTATATACAAGACAATTATAAAACCCATTTGGACTTATGGACTTCAACTATGGGGAACAGCCAAAAACTCCAACATACACAAATTACAACGCACACAGAACAAAATATTACGGACCATTATAAACGCAGACTGGTATGTGCCCAACGATGAAATCCACAAAGATTTACATATAAAAACTGTGATAGAGGAAATAAGACTACTCAGCGCCAAGCATGAACTAAAAATCTTACTGCATACAAATGACGAAATATGTACGATCCCTATTCACGAACGACTGCAAAAACGACGACTAAAACGATTTCGACCAACGGTCCGTTGGTCCTAGTTCGTAGGTTTACATGAAAACTGGAGCAGGCCCAAAATCTCTCAGGGGACAACAACGAGCGACAAGAGATCCTCTCTGGCGACAACAACGAGCGACAAGAGGCGCTCGGAGTGAATAAAACCTCCAACGCTTCGGGTAGACTAAATCCTACCTATGCCACTTGTTAGGTGTGAATAAGTATCACCCGAAAAAGAGAAAAAAAAAAAGAATATCCCAAAACAAATACAACTTTTATTTGATTATTTGATTCACCAAGTACATCTGCTCCGCTACGCGTTCTAATATCGAATGCTCGACCCATATCATCCACAGCAGAGCTGCACCCATGCAACAGCACACATACGTAAACAAATACCAGCTCCGTGTGCATCGAAGTCCTTTGCCTGCGAATCGTACGATCGATGCTGGCGCATGGCGATTGGGTAGTTGCTGGTGGGATGCAACTGCAGATAATATGGTACGATGCCAGCGATACAGTGACTCACATATTTTATTTTACAAAACAACAAATAATTAAATGACAATAACAATGATATTTCTGAACATTCCGCCCCCCCTGGAACTAGTTTCAGGACAATGGAAGTGCCGCAAGTTTTGTTATAGGACGAATGAATTGCCCTCGAGTTGTCTTCACAGTAACCACTCTCGTTCGGTTGTCCGATCCAGGATGTACCACTTCGATTCGGCCCATAGACCACTTTGCTGGAGGTAGATTAGGCTCCTTCAATATAACTAGGTCCCCCACCTTGAAGTCGATCTGCGGTGTTTTCCATTTGGGTCGCTCTTGTAGGCTAGTTATATATTCGGAATGCCATCGCTTCCAAAATCCCTGGACCATGCTCTGGATGTGCTTCCATCGTGACAAGCGATTTGTAGGAATTTCCACGTAACTGGGTTCAGGAATAGCCGTATGGGGTTCTCCTATAAGGAAATGGGAAGGAGTCAAGGGATTTAGATCGTCATCGGATAGGGCACAAAGTGGCCGAGAGTTTAGAACGGCTTCAATTTGAATGAACACTGTGTTAAGTTCCTCAAACGTAAGGATGTTGTTTCCGGTTACTCGGCGAAGATGAAGTTTCACTGACTTCACTCCAGCCTCCCAGAGTCCGCCGAAATGTGGTGCAGATGGGGGGATAAAGTGCCACGTGATTCCATCCATAGCAAGAGCACTTGCAACAAGGTCATTGTGTTGTTGGGACCCAACAAGCCTTTGCATTTCATTGAGAATGCGCCGAGCCCCATGGAAAGTGGATCCGTTGTCAGTGTATATGTTCGAACACTTACCTCGGCGAGCAACGAAACGTCTTAGGGCAGCGAGAAAGGCATCGGTCGTCAAATCACTTACCAGCTCCAGGTGGAGTGCTTTCGTGCTCATGCACACGAACAACGCAAGATACGCCTTAGATAACCTGGGCTTCCGCCCCTGAGAAAGTTTAATATTGAACGGACCAGCATAGTCGCATCCGGTGTTCACAAAGGGTCGGCTTGGAAGAATACGTTCAGGAGGCAAGTCTCCCATGAGCTGCGTAGTGGTCACCTTCCTCTGAAGAAAACATTTCTTACATCGATGAACTACCTTCCGGATTAAATTGCGGCTGCCCAATATCCAATAGCGCTGACGAACAATAGCAAATGTCTCTGGAACACCTGGATGTAGATGGTGAACGTGTAAATATGTTACTAGAAGGGACGAAACATGATTAGTAGGAAGTATAATTGGATGTTTTATATTAAACGACACATATGCATGTCTTATTCGACCTCCAACACGAAGTATACCCTCTGAGTCAACGAATGGTGTATATTTTAAAAGTTTCGATCTAGGGGCTAGTTCACGATTGGCCACGAGTTGGCAAATTTCACTTCCAAAGGTCTCATATTGCACTGTTTTTAGGATATGGAGTTCTGCAAAATGAAGTTCAGAGATGGTTAAGCCACACATTAGTTTCTTATATTGGGAAGGCCGACAGTTCCTGGTAAACCGAACACAATACGCGACGATTCGAAGTAACCGAGTCCACGACGATATTTTTGAAATTAGGTTTTTAAGAACATCTATTTCAGCTGTGATGATTAAGGTCTGCTTCGGTATTGGTTTCTCTTCTCGTAAAACTTCTGCATCATCCGGTTGGGGCACTGAGAATGTTGAAACGGGCCATTATTCTTGTGATAACACCAACCATGGAGGACCTGTCCACCATAGCGGATGATTGGTTAGGGCAGATGGTAATACCCCACGGGAAGCACAATCTGCAGGGTTAGACTCCGATGCGGTATGCTGCCATGCATATCGTGTAATCGTCTCAAGGATGGCAGCTGTGCGGTTGGCGACGAATGTAGTCCAACGACGTGGCGGAGAAGACAACCACTGAAGTACGACTTGTGAATCACACCAAGCGAATACCTTGTACCTGTTTGGGATAGACGACTTTATCGAAATCAGCAGGCGAGAAAGGAGTAGAGCTCCACATAGCTCTAACCGAGGTATGGAAACAGGTTTGAGTGGTGCCACCTTGGTCTTTGCAGCTATAATAACGACCCGATACTGGTTTGATGCTACCTTGCACCGAGCATACACAACAGCTGAATAGGCTAACGATGATGCGTCTGAAAACCCATGTAGTTCAATGTCATCTGGCACAGTAAAGATGATCCGCGGCACTTGTATTCTTTCAAAATCCTTTAATTCCTGCTGGTAGCGTATCCATCTGTCAGCCAAGGGCGATGGAAGTGGATCATCCCAGCCTAGTTTGAGTTCCGAGGACCACATCTCCTGAAAAAGCATCTTGAATAAAACGACAGAAGGAGCCAGAAATCCTAAAGGGTCGAAGATACGAGAGATTTCAGACAAAAGCGAACGTCTAGTCGGAGCGGCAGATAACTGACAATCAGCCATACGAAATGAGTATTGGTCAGATGTAGGGTTCCAATGCATACCCAATATTTTGACTAATGACCTTGAGCGTTCCGTATCAAACCATGAGTACTCGCAGTCCTCCCTCGGCAAACGAGCAAGTAGGGCCCAGCAATTCGAATTCCACTTGCGAAGTTCGAGTTTTGCACACGCCAACAAGGTCACCAGTTCAGACTGTAGGTTAATGAGGTCTTCGGTTGAATCGGCTCCGGTCATTACATCATCTACATATACATCCTCCAGTAACACGCGCGCTGCATTCGGGTATTGTGTTTGGTAGTCCGTCGCAATCTGCTTCAAAACTCGAACCGACAAGAAAGGCGCTGAAGCAGTCCCATATGTGACAGTGCAAAGACGAAAGTGGCCGATATCTTCGGATGGTTTTTCCCGCCAAACGATGCGCTGACAATCCCTACGCATGTCGTCTATCCAGATTTGGCGAAACATCTTTACAACATCCGCCGTAAACACGTATCTGTGTCGTCGAAACCGTAAACAAACTCCAACCAAGTCACGTTGAATGGAAGGACCTATCATCAGCTGACTGTTAAGCGGATTCCCCAAAGAGTCTTTTGCCGAACCATCGAATACGACCCTAAGTTTTGTTGAGGAATTGCCCGGTTTCAAAATAGCGTGATGGGGAAGATAGAATATCTTGCCGCGGTTAGATTGTATTTCGGCAGGAGGTACACGAACCATATGACCCAACGCTATGTATTCCTGCATGAAGTTGACATACATAGTGCGCAAGTTGTTGTCCTTTTGAAACCGGTGTTCCATGGAATGAAGGCGACTGATAGCCCGGTTGAGCGAGGAACCGAAATTGGGCGAAGCGGTTTTAAACGGCAACTGGACGATATACCGCCCATCAGGTGAGCGCGAAAAGGTTTTTTGGAAGTGTTTTTCAGCAGCATCGTCACACTTGTCAACGAAAGGCGACACTTCATCCAACTCCCAAAACCGTTGTAGCGAAATGTCAATATCTAAGGTAGAAATAAGCGAGGAAACTGGGACATGTTGCGTTTGCCTAGTATCCAACAACTCTCCTGTTACTACCCACCCAAACGATGTCTTCTGCGCAATTGGCAAACCGTGCGAACCTTGAATCTGGTCCCCCTTGAGAATGCTCCATAACCTGTCAGCTCCAAGCAGCATGTCAATAGGACCGGGAATATTAAAGTTGGGATCTGCAAGATCCATATTTTGAAGATGGGACCAATCAGACGTATCAAATGGTTGCGAAGGAAGATTAGATGTCAATTTGTTTAAGACAAACGCATCAACGAAGAGGTGGGTTTCACTGAAACGGGAACATAAGTCGATCGAAACACAACCCTTTGTTTGGCCTGCATTTGTGGATGACAAACCGCGAACGGGAATCCTTGCGTGCCTACGAGAAAGACCAAGACGCTGAGCAAATGATTCAACCACAAACGAAATCTGTGATCCTGAATCGATTAACACTCGACAGCTAATCGAGGTACCTACACTATCCTTCACCGTAGCCAAAATTGTGGGTAAAATGGTTTGATTGCAGATGTTAATGCCGATTGAAGAATGGTTGTTTACTGGGGAAGGAACAGGTGGCAGATGATTTTGTGTAGCTCGAGGATCTTGTACTGAGGGGGTCTGAATTCGATTTATAGTTACCTCATTGTTTGTATCTGCGTGTACCAACGAATGATGACGCGATTTGCACACGCGGCAGCGAAACGAAGATCGACACTGATTTGCTTGATGACCTGCTCGAAGACAATTAAAGCATAAATTGTTAACCTTTACGAGATCGCGACGCGTTTCCACATCAAGGGCGACGAATTGTTCACATTGTGGTAAAATGTGGTTTCCTTTACATTTGGCGCACGAACGCGAATGCGTGAGGGGCGACGAATCAACGAAATGTGTACGAATCTGCACTTGAGGCTTAGCCCGTAAAACATTCGGTCGCGTTATCGTCTGGCATGATTCAAGAGCGTCACACCTCGATTGTAAAAACTCTAACAGTTCGTCAAATTTGCAGTCATCTCGAGAACCGACCTTCTCTGCCCAAGCCTTCTTACTATCCACATCAAGTTTATTAACCAACAGATAAATCAACCACGGGTCGCGACTAGACGAACCGAGTGCATTTAAACCGCGTACAACTTCATCCGCACCGTCCGTAATTTTACGCAATGTGTGCACATTTTCACTGGATATGGATGGGAGAGATAGAAAGGTCTGAATAAACGACCGAATTATGAGGTGCACCCGATCATATCGTTTCTCTAACCGATCCCACGCGTCGAGATAATTGGCCTCACAAATTGGTATATGGTTCACTAAATTTGCCGCTTCATCTTGAAGAAACGACTTCAAGTAGTGAAATTTTTGGGTGGCAGTCAAATTGGGCTTGTTGTCCACTGTACCCATGAACGAGTCGCGAAACGACGGCCAATCCTTATAACTACCCGAAAACGATTGCACTGTCAATTTAGGTAATTGAATTGAGGAAGCCGTGTTTTCTGAAGAAGAATTCAATTTTTCGAGGAATTTGGACTGTTGGTGCGCGAGTTTTTCCACAACCGAATTTTCGCTTAACTTGGCCAGTCGAATCTCTAACATTTCGAGAGGGCACTCAGAACTAATTGCATTGGCAAAGGCTACCGCACGAGTTAAGCGGCCTTTCACGTTACCGCGTTGAAGGTTAAGGGAGCTCATTTTCACGTGGATTTCCGACGAATGTTTGAAACAATTGAAACACTGAATACACGATTGTTTAACTTTTTTTTTTGTTTTTTTTTGTTTTTAACACGTACTTTACTGTCAGTATTTAGAATACGATAATCCGGCTCGAAGGACCAATTTTGTTAGGGATTCGACGAATAAGTATCACCCGAAAAAGAGAAAAAAAAAGAATATCCCAAAACAAATACAACTTTTATTTGATTATTTGATTCACCAAGTACATCTGCTGCGCTACGCGTTCTAATATCGAATGCTCGACCCATATCATCCACAGCAGAGCTGCACCCACGCAACAGCACACATACGTAAACAAATACCAGATCCGTGTGCATCGAAGTCCTTCGCCTGCGAATCGTACGATCGATGCTGGCGCATGGCGATTGGGTAGTTGTTGGTGGGATGCAACTGCAGATAATATGGTACGATGGTACGATGCCAGCGATACAGTGACTCACATATTTTATTTTACAAAACAACAAAAAATTAAATGACAATAACAATGATATTTCTGAACACCACTTGTTCATCAGAGAAACAGCTGTAAAGGACATTGGTCCTACACTGCACTTATCTCCTTTTTTGTTTCCTTCTTTTATGTTGTAACAGTAACAAAATGTCAAAAGACAGAGGTTAAATAAATAAAAAAAAAAAAAAAAATACATAATTCTCGACAAAATTGTAATGTTCTTCCAACTTCTTGTTGGACTCAAACTCTTTCCTTTTCTGTAATAGCTATCAGATCTATAATTTAATGAATTTCATTCCTTAAAGAATACGCCTTCTCATGACGAAATTGAAGTACAACATAGTTACAATTTCTCTCTTATATATTGAAACAACAGTCATTCATAATTACGAGACATATGTATGTATGTACATATGTATGTATTAGTTTAGATTTCTTTGAACTGCGTGAGTACATGTATGTGTGCACAGGCCGCTGTGCATGCGGTAGCTGGTGTTTGAGCAGTTAATGTTATATATTATATGTGTATGCTATAGACATACTATTAACATTACCATGTCGGCCCCGCGAACCCATAAGTTTTCCCCTACCAAAAAGTGCCCGACGCGGCTAAAGAAGTGATCACTTCAAAAAAAATCAAATGTTGCTTACCATTTAACTTGCAGAAATCAATATGCATTCTTTCAAACGGACAAGTTGTATCTGGCCAGCTACTAAGGTTCTTTTGTGGAGCATTTTGCATAACCTGACATTTATCACATTCCTTATTATGTTTCTCAATATCCTTGTCTATTCCTGGCCACCACTCATTTGTCCTTGCCAATATTCTACTACAGGGTAGAAGGGAGCGAGCAAACAGAGCAAAGAAGTTGATCCCGTTTAACTTGGCAAACGCCAGCTTCGATCTCTGTCCCTGCTCAATCCAAGTTGACACACAGCCTCCGCGTGGCCTCCCCTGGATAGCTATACTGGCACCCGCCAGGTAGTGAACCAATGTGTGCAGCGACCCGACCCCTTGTTCCTGGGGAAAGATGAACCTGGCCCTCCAGGTTGGGGGTTGCGATTAGGGCTAACATCCCTATCGCGTAAAACAAAAATTTTGTTCAGAGACAACCAATAGCCTCGGATACGGACGGATTACATGCTGACGAACCCCGCAAACGTCAAAAAGGAAACGAATTTCGGATCTGCACCTGGAACGTTAGGTCCCTCAACAGACCAGGTGCAGCCGAACAACTGGTCAACTCTTTGGACTGCTATATGGCAGACATTCCCGCGCTCTAAGAAGTGCGATGGGATGGGCCAGGCAAAAAGCGGATAAAAACTGTGATATATTCTACGGAAACTGTATGTATGTATGTATGTTGGCGTTACAGTCCATGTAGAACCTGAGCCGAGCTTCTCTCAATTACCAATGTTGTGTGTGATTTCATTTTCACATAGGTGAAAGGGACCTACAGTTTATTGCCGGTTCCGAACGGCGAATTTCGAGAAGCTTTTCATGACAATTTTACTACAGGGGGTTTTGTCAGAACCTCGCTGAGGAGGAACACCGTGAAAAACACGTTCGATGACACGGCTGTGTCGGGATTCAATCCCGAGTCATCGGCGTCAGAGGCCAACACACCACCCACTGCGCCACGGTGCTCTCACTGCTACGGTGAAACTGCTACAGAGAAAATAAACAACGCTTATTCGGATGCGGATTTGTTGTTCGAGGCAGATTCAGGAAAAAAGTCTTAAGCTTTCAGTATGTAAGCGAACGCCTCATAACTATCAGCATCAAGGCCAATCTCGGCAATATAAGCTTACTATGTCCACGCCCCCACAGAGGAGAAAAATGACCGACATAAGGACGACTTCTATGATCTCCTAGGCAGAACGTATGCGCAATGTCCCAGCTATGACACCAAAATCGTTCTAGGAGATTTCCATGCGAGGCTGGGTAAGAATGCTATCTTTAAACGGGGCATTGGAAAGCACAGCCTACACAACACCACGTCAGAAAACGGACTAAGGCTAGTGGACTTTATGGCGGGACATAACCATAAGTACACGATACCCACACCTCAACATCCATAAGGGGACCTGGCGGTCTTTCGATCAATCGACAACCAACCAAATTGACCATATTGCGATCGACGACAGACACTCCTCCAGCATCCTAGATGTCCGAACCTTTCGAGGAGCCAACATCGACTCGGATCATTACCTTGTTACAGCCAAGGTACGGACGCGAATTTCTAGGAATCAACGGAGACGAGTAGGAACACCACAATTTAACGTCGGAAAGCTGCAATCGCAGGAGACCGCCAGGACCTTCGCCGGTCAAGTCTCCCTCAAGCTCTCTCAGGTCCTGATGCAATTTGCAGAAACCATAGAACACCGATGCAGTCGTTGTCAGAAAGCCATTAGAGAGTCTGCCTCACATATACACGGTTTCGAGCCACCACCGTCGAGAAACCCCTGGTTGGAGGATGAGTGCAGACAGGCCCATGCATAGAAACAGAATGCATACATGGCCACATTGCATCGACGGACGAGAGCAGCCCGCGAGGTCTTAAACAGAAAAGGAAGGAGAAGCATGTGCTTCTGAGAAGGAAAAAGAAGGAGCACGAGAAGCGCGAGATCGAGGAGATGGAGAGATGTTACTGCAGGAACGACGTTCGAAAATCTTACCAGAAAGTAAAACGAACATGCCAAGGCTATAAAGCCAGAGCAGAAGCCTGCAGGGATGAGCAGGGACAACTAGTAGTGGAGTCACAGTCGATGCTGAGATTGTGGAAGGACCACTTCTGCAGACTTTTTAACGGCGATGACAGTCAGAATGCCGCCGTCAGGCAGAGCGAACCATTCACAATAGACGAAGATGAAGGAGAATCCCGTCCATCCGACCTAGACGATGTTAAGATAGCGATATCGAAACTTAAGTCTTATAAAGCTGCTGGAGCAGACGGACTCCCCGCGGAACTGTTTAAAGCAGCTGGCGATGAGCTGGTCAGGAACATGCACCAACTCATCTGCAAGATATGGTCGGAAGAACGCATGCCCGATGAATGGAATCTCAGTATCATTTGCCCGGTCCATAAGAAAGGAGACCCGTATGACTGCGCCAATTACAGAGGGATAAGCCTCCTGAACATCGCGTACAAGATCCTCTCTGCCGTACTGTGTAAGTACCTGAAACCGTTCGTGGACAATCCGATAGGTTCCTACCAGTGTGGTTTCAGGCCAGGAAAATCCACGATAGACCAAACACTTACATTACGGCAGATCTTAGAGAAGACCCATGAATTCCAGGTCGACACGCACCATCTTTTCGTCGACTTTAAAGCCGCGTATGACAGTGTTTATAGAGACGAGCCATCCAGAGCCATGTCATGTTTTAACATTCCTGCCAAACTCGTCAGACTGTGCAGGATGACTATGGAGAACTCTCGCTGCTCCATTAAGGTCGGAGGTTAACTAACCGACCCCTTTGATGTTAAAAAATGTTTTAGACAGGGTGACACACTGTCATGTGATTTCTTCAGCATTATTCTTGAAAAGATCGTGCGGGACTCTGCAGCCAATACAAGAGGTACGATCTGCTTCAAGTTCACACAATTGCTTGCCTACGCAGATGACATTGACGTTATTGGACGAACAAAGCGAGACGTCAATGAGGAGTTCGCAAGCATTGAAGCAGAAGTGGATAAAGTGGGTCTAAGGGTAAATGGGGACAAGACCAAATATATGCTGTCATCCAAGAAAGACGCGCAACACCGACATTTTGGTCAGAACGTCACCTTCGGCAGCTATATTTTTGAAGTAGTCAAGGACTTCGTCTACCTTGGCTCGATAGTGACAAGCAGCAATGACACCAGCGCTGATATTAAACGCAGAATAACTCTTGCAATCGCTGCTTCTTCGGGCTCAAGAGGCAATTGATTAGTAGAGCCCTCTCTCGAAAAACTAAGGTTTTCCTCTACAAAACCTTAATCATCCCGGTCCTCCTCTGCGGCGCTAAGGCTTGAACGTTATCAAAAGCAGATGAAGAGGCTCTTGTACGTTTCGAGAGGAAAATTCTGCGTGCAATCTTTGGTCCCGATTGTGGAAACGGAAAGTGCAGGAGGAGATTCCACCAAGAACTGTACGGGCTGTACGTCTAAGATGGCTGGGCCATGTAGAGCGAATGGACGTCAACGCTCCGGCCCGAAGAGTCTTCGACTCCAACCCCGAGGGACGACGCAGCAGAGGACGACCGTATTTAAGGTGGCGCGCACAGGTGGAAAGGGACCTCAATCAACTGGGCGTGCGGCAATGGAAGCAGCTGGCCAAGGATCGTGCCGGCTTGTTGGTTGAGGCCCTGGTTCACCCCGAACTGTAGCGCCATCAAAGTAGGTAAGTAAGTAATGCTTTACTACGCACGACCCCTGTATGTTGATCATGTAGTAACATTAGTATATTTGTACGTAATATCGTAGGTATGACCAACCGTTCTCCATAAAATAAGCAACCACTCTCAGTCGCCAATGAAGATCTTTTTGTATAATTACATGCAAACTCTTCCGACATATTGTCTGGCCATTTATCCGACATTATACACTGAAACACTTGGCTAAGAGTAACATCATTTTCAGTTGCCTTTCTCACATCCTTCAATGGAAAATTTGATACATTCAGTGCATTTATGCTATCAATTTCCACATTTGTATCTTCACCGATTGGTAAACGTGATAGGGCGTCTGCATTAGCCAATTCTTTCGCTTTCTTATATTTGATCGTATACGGATACATTGACAAGAATACGGCACATCTTTGCAGTCTATTTGCCGCTACACCCGATACGTCCTTCTTACTGCCAATGATGGCTCGCAATGGTTGGTGACCAGGATCACTTTGAATAACGAAATTCGGTCCGTATATGTACTTGTGGAACTTTTTCACCGCAAAAATAATCGCAAGAGCTTCTCGATGTAATTGAGAATAATTACGTTCCGCTGCGCTTAGAGTGCTAGATGCAAACATTACAGGACGTTCAATGCCTTCTATTATCTGCGATAATACTCCTCCTATACCATAAGGGCTGGCATCTGCTGCTACTATTATCGGCGTAGACGGGTTATAATGTGCTAATATGCCAATGTCGGTTAATAGGTGTTTACTACTCTTAAAACTCTCACTATGCTCCCTGTTCCAAGAGAAAATTGCATTCTCTCTAGTTAGTTCATATGTATAAGGGTTTTAATTGACTGGATAAACTGGGTATACAATTATTTTAATAATTGATCATGCCCAAATATGATTTTAATTGTGCTTTACTACTCGGTTCAGGTGCCTTTAGTACGGCATCAATTTTTTTTGGACTGGGCCTAATGCCTTCTCCAGATATTCGTTACCCCAAATAATCAATTTCGGTCTGAAAGAAAATGCATTTTTCTATATTTACCCGAACGTTAAACTTTAAAAGTTGATCCAACATCTCTTAGATATTATCAATTATAGAACAAAATACCTGAGGTGCTGTTTTAAGACCAAAAACCAATCTTATGAATTAGAAAACTCCAATGTGATTGTTTATAGTGAGTAATTCTCTAGATCTCTCTGACCCTTCAACCTAAAAATACGCTCCTGTCAAATACAGTTTAGTAAAATACTCTCAATGTGCCATCGTTGCTAGTACGTCGTCAATCCGAGGAATCGCACCATGCTCCAACACAATAAATTTATTTATGGTGCGCTTGCACTTAACACACGACCGGATTGAACCATCCCCTTTATTGATGATTACTATAAATGAATTATGAATTGGAAAAGTCCAATGTGAGTGTTAATAGTGAGTAATTCTCTAGATCTCTCTGACCCTTCAACCTATAAATAAGCTCCTGTCAAATCCAGTTTAGTAAAATACTTTCAATGTGCCATCGTTGCTAGTACGTCGTCAATCCGAGGAATCGCACCATACTCCAACTCAATAAATTTATTTATGGTGCGCTTGCAGTTAACACACGACCGAATTGAACCATCCCCATTATTGATGATTACTAATGGGCCCGCCCACTTGCTTCTCGTTACAGGTAACAGCACACCTTGATTGCATAGCTGTCTAATTTCCTCCTCGACATTTCCTCCTAATCCAAATGGAACAGTATATGCTTTACAAAATATAGGATATGCATCACCTTTCAATACAATCTCTGCTTCAAAATATTTAATAACCGAGTCATTAAATTTCGAAAAAATATTGGTATAGCTACTTCTCCAGAAACTTCAATTTATTTTTAAATGTATTCGAACCTGTTAATTTAAATTTATTATCCAATATATTTTTTAAATATATTTTCCAACAAATCGCTACCTATCAATGGGCCAAAGTATATTTATACACAATAGCTATTAAACAAAATTTTGCCAAGAGTTCTAGCATGTTTGCCTGATATCAATTTAATAAATTAGTTAACTTCAAGAATTTCATATTTTGAGAAATATTTATAATAAACGTCTTTATGTATTACAGTAACACATGCTCCGGTATCAACTTCAAATTCAATATTAATATTTTCAACATTTACATTTATCTTCAAAGGTTTAACTTTACCCGACTGAATATTATTTATGTGATTACAAAGTTCCTGATCTTCATCTGTATCTTCATTGTCTAAGCTTCTAATATGTCCTGCACTCTGCATTCGCTTTCTACAAAATGTCTTCATATGACCCGGTTTTCCACAATAAAAACAAATAATTTTCCGAAAAACGTTCCGCTTGTCATTTAACATTTCGTTGACTCTTTCACTTCGTTGTTCCATGCGCTCTGTTCCCCTATACGTTGATTCGCGACCCTTGGTATTAGTGTTTCTCTTAAAATCTTCTTGGTTTCTCAAGACGTTGACTCTTAAATCCTCTTCTTTGATCAATTCTACATTTGCTGTGGTCATGCAGACAGCATTGGTTAACTGCACAGCTCTTTCAAAAGTGTTCAATTTTGCTTCGCAGAGTAGATGTTGTTGTATTTTTTCATCTCCCACGCCACGAATTGGATTATGAGAGCTCTCTTCAAAAATTCTCCAAACTCGCAGTTGGGCTTGCTGTTATTGTTGGACTTGTTGCTTTAACTCAACAATAAAATCCGTTATGTCCTCTCCCACTTTGCGATTTTTTTTTTTTTTTAATTATAACACTCGGCGATTATATTTTTTGTTGGTTTAAAATGTTATTTTAATTTCCGTATAAGTTCATCATAAGTAAAGGCATTTTCCGATTTCAGTGATGTCAAGGACACAATTACCTTGTATAGCTCTGCCCCACCGAAACTACACAAAAACCCAACTTTGTCACTGTCCTTTACTACATTTAAGAGGGAGAGATGCTGTAATCTGCGCACATATAAATCAAAATTATCGCCCAAAATAAAGGGATCTACCGAGCCGATAAACATCGACATTACCTCGTCGCCAATGTTTTATTTGAAACGCCGCAGTTGGCTTATGTTTAAAGACTGACTTTATTATACATAATGAATGTCTTTACAGTTTGATGACAATTGAGAGAGAAATAACATACAGAGAGAGTCTGACTCGTTTACGGTGACCGTAAATCAAGTAATGATGCTGAATACACGTCCAATTTTGTCTGTCAATTTTGCACAATTTCCAGATGTAGCAAATACATGGCGCCGACATACCGCCCGCCTTAAAATAATAATGAATGATTTCAACTTTTCAATTAATTTCATTATTGAATTTAACCAAATTTCATTTAAATCGGTTCAGTAGCTTAGCATTTATAATATTAGTATTGAATGTATATACACAATTTTCGATTTGCTGAAATAATTGAATTGGTTAATTTTGTTGTATTGTGACAAAGTTGAATTTACGTTGGAATTATACATGAAGTTTATTTTGTAAATGAATATTTAAGGAATGGGATTAAGGCGTCTAGTTAAATGCAATAATGAAATTAATTGAAAAGTTGAAATCATTCATTATTATTTTAAGGCGTGCGGTATGTCGGCGCCATCTATTTGCTACATCAGGAAACTGTACAAAATTGACAGACAAAATTGGACGTGTATTTGGCATCATTACTTGATTTACGATCACCGCGATAAATGTGTGTTTTTTCCTGTGTCAGGGTTTTTAGGGTTCCGTACCCTCTTACTAAGACTTCGCTGTCCGTCTGTCACCAGGCAGTATCTCATGAACCGTGATAGTTAGACAGTTGAAATTTTCACAGATAATGTATGTATTTCTGTCGCCGCTATAATACTGAAAATGGAATGAAATAAATATTTAAGGGGGGCTCCCATACAACAGACATGATTTTCATCCAAAAAATCCCCTTGGTCACATACTGACCTAAGGTTAGTCGACAGTATCCAACAACCAGTAGCAAACTTCCCAGCTTTGATCCCTTTTGTGTCTTTGATGTATTAATCCTAGCTGCAACCCTTTTTTCTGTAATTACGGACAACCAATAATAAATACCCTTTAAACTTTGATGATCCCTATTGTGCCACTGCTAAGTTAATCCTTGCTGCAAGCCCTTTCGTACAATTGCTATTCCCCTCCTTTTCCATCCTGATAGGTTAAGATATCAAATGTTGCAACAAGTTCAATTGTTGTGAAATTAACTTTCGATCATATCCCACAACCAATAAAACACTTCCAAGCATTGATCCCTATTGTGTCCTTGATATTGTTACGAATTTATTCGATCCCCACACCAAATAGGGTTCGCACCACTGGATTGCGATAAACTACAATTGTCCTTTTTATTTAAATTAAACCCACACACTTTTAATTCTTTCACCACAGA
Organism: Eumerus sabulonum; assembly: GCA_951905685.1. NCBI lineage: Eukaryota > Metazoa > Arthropoda > Insecta > Diptera > Syrphidae > Eumerus > Eumerus sabulonum. The sequence continues at coordinate 77,299,677 of OX645060.1, forward strand.
TCAATTATCTGTGAAGCTTCACCACTTTTCTTTATTATCCAATACTATCTCAAGGTCGTCTTTGTGAACGGACGTGTTTTTTTTAAAGTCGTGGGGTGCGCACTTTGTTTAATTTAACGTTTCCATCATTTAAATAGAAAAATCAATATGAATTGTTTAATTTGCAAGGGTAAATTAGAGCGTAGTGATAAATCCAAAATCACTTGTGCGGATTGTTGCCATATTTTTCATTGTTCTTGTGTCAATATTGAAACTACAGACATTGACTACATGAACTCAAATAACATTAAATATCGTTGTGACAAGTGCAGTGTTCTTCGGCGCAAGTCTCTACAACAACAAACTACAATGCCACCTAGCAAACCAACATCAGTACAACAACAACCTCTATTTGCTGACGGTCAACAAATTGCGGAACCTCTCCAATCATTGGACAAGCAACTTAAACCTTCAAAGCAACAACTACACCATAGCAAACACCAGTCTATACCACCTCGATTCGAACATCTAAGTCCGATTGGAACCCAACAGTCAGTCGAACCTCAATCAAACTCAGCCTCGCAGTCACAACCCAACGATACGATCACTCTACAATTACTGTACGAGGAGATGATAAGTCTAAAGAAAGTAAACATGGAGTTTTTGTCTTCTCTACAAAAATTGAGAGAAGAAAATATTGAACTGAGGCTAAAGATATCCGGTCTAGAGAATAAACTGAACTGGAGGGAACAAAAAATGTTGGAAAATGCAGTTGAGGTGGTAGGGATTCCCAACGTAAACAACAACAATGCTGCAGCATGTGTTCAAACACTTTTTAACGACGCGTTGGATGTGAATGTCTCTGCCGACGAAATACAAAAAGTTTATGTAAAAACAACAAAAAAACCATCATCAAATGTTGACGGAAACATTGTGTACGTCGAATTTTCATCGCATGCAGTCAAACAGAGGTTGATGTCCAGAAAAAAAACAGTGAAGCAGAAATTGAATGCTTCGGTATTCGCCGGTAACATGAAAAATAGAATATTTATTAACGACTCCTTGACAAGTTATAATAGAGCCTTATACATGGCTGCAAAAAAAGTTAAGCTAGAACATAAATTTAAGTATTTGTGGTTTAAGAATTGTCGTTTATTTTTAAGAAAAACTGAGCATAGTGAGATCACAGTTATAAAATCATTTGACGATTTAAATAATTTAATAAACTAGTCTCATGAATATGTTACATCCAATTAATAATCTGGATCCTATAATTAATGATCTCACCATACCAACCATTCGTAGCAACTCAGATATAATTTTTGAAACTAATTCTAGTGTTCTTAAACCCTTTTATGTTGTTCACCAAAATATTCGGAGTCTGCGGCGTAATTTCGATGTTTTGACTTGCAATCTTCAGTCATTTATAAATTTGCCTGACTTTATCTTTGTATCAGAAATATGGATTTTTACTTATGAAGTTGATTATTATAATTTGCCTAATTATACTTTCTATGCGGTTCCTAATGATTCGTATTCTGCAGGTGGAGTTGGAGTCTTTGTGCGTAACCATTATGAGTGTGAGGTCAAAAGCATTAGCTTCTCCAGTGCAGATGTTATAAAAATTTCAGTTTGTTTATTTGAAGAAAATGTCACCTTTGTTTGCGTGTATAGATTCCACTCAATATCAGTTGAGATATTCATTGAGGAATTTTCTGTCTTCTTAAATACCGAGCGTGCTACCAATCTTGTTGTTTTAGGCGATATGAATATGGATCTCTTAACTCCCACTAGCTGTCTGGATTCATATAATATGCTACTTTCTCAAAATGGATTAATATCCTTTGTTAATGAGCCGACAAGACCCACTACAGGAACCTGCCTGGATCATGTTTTTGGTCGTTTCTCTACTTTATTTCAATTCGATTGTTCTGGCATTGTCTTTGATCTACGTATTACAGATCATTGTATGACGGGTATAGCTTTTAAAGGTTTGAAAAGCACAATACGTGATAAATCCATATCGAACTACCAGACGACTAAAATTGATTTTGCTAAATTAAATCATGATCTCTTATATGCTGATTGGAATGTAATATATGCTGAGGAAAACCCTTCCAAGGCATATAACTTATTTTCTGAAAAGCTAGAAAGTTATGTCAATAGTTCAACCTACATCATCCATAAAACCAATAAGTCAAAATTAAAACCGTGGATAAATGATCATCTTCTCAAAAAAATTAAAATCAAAAACAAATTACGTATTAAATGTCAGAAGCATCCTCTTAACACAAATTTGAAACGTCGTTTTCAAAAATTGTGCAATGCAGTTAAGAAAGAAGTAAGATTAAGGCGTGAAAATTATTACCATAATAAGTTCCAAAGTTCGGCGGGCAATCCGAAAAATGAGTGGAAAGTCATAAATAACATATTAAATAGGAATATGAGTAATCAATCCAATTCTTTAGTTATCCAAATGGATAACAAGGATATATCAGATTCTGTAGAAATAGCTAATTCATTCAATGAATACTTCACAACCATTGGTCAACATTCTCCTGCTAGTGAGTCTTCCTTCCTTTGTAACCACTGTACAAATGTTAACGTTTCAGATAGGGCCATCAATAGTAACAGTTTTTTTTGTGAACCCATTTCTAGTCTAGAAATTTTGAAAACAATAAGAGGTCTCAAAAATTCGAATGCGTGTGGAAAAGATGGTATTTCTAACGTTGTGTTAAAAAAGACTGCATTTAATATAATTGACATTTTAGCACACATCTTTAATCTGAGTGTTATTTCCGGCATCTTTCCCGATAAACTGAAATGTGCTATTGTCATACCTCTTCACAAAAAAGGCAGCAAAAAAGATCGCAATAATTACCGACCTATCTCACTTTTATCTTCAATTTCGAAAGTTTTCGAGAAAATTGTTAAAATTAGGATCTTGCGTTTTCTATCAAATATACATTTTTTTAGTCCTCTACAGTATGGTTTTAGATCAGGGTTTTCTTCCGAAGATGCTTTGTTGGACTTCTGCTCCTTTATACAAAAAGGCTTAGATAACAAAAAATGCTGTGGTGCACTCTTTGTTGATATAACCAAAGCTTTCGATATGGTAAATCATAATTTGCTGTTAAAAAAGCTGTTCAACGCAGGATTTCGTGGCTGTATTCACAACTGGTTCGCATCTTATTTAAGCAATCGAAGTCAGGAAGTAAAAGTCAATAACGTTCTTAGCGACTCGAAAATTATTTACTTGGGGGTACCACAAGGCTCTGTACTCGGTCCGATCCTATTCTTAATTTATATTAATTCACTGTTTGAGCAACCTTTTATCGGGAATGTAAAGGCTTTCGCGGATGATCTTGCCATTGGATACAACGCTGTTAGTCCGTTAAATATAGTTTCTGATATCAATTATGACGTCCATATACTAAGGTCGTGGTTTGCAGAACATAGACTTATTGCAAGCAATAAAACCAAACTAATGCTTTTTAGTCTTGACTCCAAGGAAATGGCTGACATTGAAGTTATTTTTCACTCTTCTGGCTGCTTAAGATTCAATTCGATTCACAACAATTGCCTGGAAGCTAGTCCTCAATCTACCTTTAACCCTAATGTATCTTGTACGGAAAATTGTTTCAAAATTGAAAATGTAAAATCTTTCAGGTACTTAGGAGTTACAATAGATCAACAATTTAAATGGACCGAGCATATTTTGAATCTCAAGAAATTCTTTCTGTCAACTATTCGTTGCCTGTACAAACTACGAAAATTTTGTTCCAACGCTTTTTTAAAAACCGTATACCATGGTCTATTTCATTCGAGGCTAGAATATGGTATTTGCTGTTGGGGTGGTGCTTACCGCAACAAACTTCAACAATTAGTTATCCTTCAAAAATGTGCTTTGAGAAAAGTTTGCAATTCTACCCGGTTGGCTCATTCAATGGAGCTATTTCGCAAATCAAAGATTTTACCAGTTCGTCACTTATTTTACTACAAAGTCTTAAAAATCTTTTTTATACGTAGTGGCTACATGCAAAGCCCTATTGTCGGACCTTATAATCTAAGACATAATACCGGTAATTACTTACCTTTCCGTACAACTCTTTATAGAAACTCGTATTCTATCGTAGCCCACAAGTTGTTTTATAAACTACCAGAAGGAATACGAAACATTAGGAATCCATCCCTATTTTTGAAAAGTATAAAGTCTTGGCTCCTTACTTACGACATAAATAACATCGAAATTCTGTTGCACTATATAGTCTGATTTATACTTGTTACCGTGTAGTTGTTGTCTACCTGATTTATGCTACATTTCTTATTGAGTATGCTTATCTTGAATTTTTTACACTTTTTATGCTCCTATGGTTCACCCCACCATGTAATTAATTAAATAAAATGTGGCATTATCTCTATTTATTATATTAATATTAATGCCACTAACTGTTCTCATAAAGATAATTTTAGTTCGTGAAATATTGTATAGACATAAGTTGAATGAATTATGTTAATGGGAATAATGAATAAATAAATACAAATAAATACAAATACAATACTTTAAACTTTATTACACAATACACAAACCTTTATTGAAAGCTTTTCTTTTCACCTTGGTTGATCACACCGATTTGTCACACGCTGTTTTATACCACAAACTGAATGAATGTCGAGGGCGAGTGTTCGCGCTTATATAGCTCTCGGTCCACCATCTCGAACGTTCGCCGTTGGAAGTTCCCCACAGAGAAAATCTCTAGAACGCTCTGACAATTCCATTGGAAGTTGACATCATTCCAATTTCCCGCTTCCAGAGAGTTTTCGAACTTAACGGTCCGCTTGCATCTCCGCAACACTGCCCTCCTCCTAAACTTGTTCGTCCTCGAACAAGCGATTGGACCCTTCTCCGTAATATGGTGCTAACCTCTCTACGTGGACAATTTTATACTTCGCCCGTCTGTTTCCCATCTGCTGTATCCGGTATACCACGTCATTGAGTTTCTTGATGACCTCATATGGTCCATCCCAGGCTGATTGCAGTTTGGGGCACAAGCCTTTTTTCCGTTGTGGGTTGTACAGCAATACCAATTGTCCGGTCTCGAATCCAGAAGTATTCGCCCTCAAGTCGTATCGCGCCTTCATTTTATCGCTGACCAAGTTCAGTCGCTCCCGGATGAACTGATGGATAGAGTTCAGCTGTTCTTTCTTTTCGGTTACGAAGTCTTCCCTGCCGCTAGTTGTCGGTAGTACCACGCCGAACTTCAAGTCCGATGGAAGTCGGAGATCAGTTCCAAAAATGGCTTCGGCGGGTGTTGTTGCCGTTGAATTGTGCTGTGCCGAACGGTATGCCATTAAGAAAAGGGGAAGATGTTCATCCCAGTCCTTCTGATCTCCGACGACGACTTTTCTCAGGTATTCCTCCATCGTCCGGTTGAACCTTTCGACCATGTCATCAGATTGTGGGTGTAATGGTGTTGTCCGCGTCTTTCTGATACCTAGCATGTCACAGAGTTCTTTGAACACCGACGACTCGAAGTTTCTCCCTTGGTCTGAGTGCAGTTCCATTGGTACTCCATAACGCGAAACCCAGTTATTCACGAATGCATCCGAAATGGTTTTGGCTTCCTGGTTCGGGATGCAAAACACCTCAGGCCACTTGCTGAAGTAATCGATCACCACTAGCGCGTACTTGTTTCCAGCGTTGCTCGTTGGGAATGGGCCTGCAATGTCCATTGCGATACGTTCGAACGGTGCTCCAACATTGTACTGCTGCATATTTCCTCGAGTTTTCCTAACTGGCCCCTTTGCCTTCGCACACTGTTCACACCTGCGAATGAAACGCGTAACCGACTCATGGCATCCTACCCAGTAGAAACGTCTCTTGATCTTTTCTAAAGTCTTGTTAACACCAAGATGACCCCCGCTTGGTCCCTCGTGGTATTCTCGGATGACCTCGTCGATTTGCCTTTTGGTATTACCAGCAGATCGTTTACAATGTTCCCGTCCTCACTTTCCCAACTGCGGTAGAGGCAACCGTTCTTCAGCTTCAAACTCTGCCATTGAGCCCAGTAAGCTTTCACGATTGGGCTTTCACTGGATATTTGCTGCCAACTTGGTCGAAAACCTCGTTCTTGGTAGTCGATGATGACTGCCAGATCGGCATCTTCTCGCTGCTTCGTTCCGACCTTCTCGACAGTCCAGGAATCTTCTGGCAGCACCTGGAAACAACGGATGTCGGTGACCTGTCCCTTGGTTTCGGCGCGTGAATAATGTTCGCATTCAACATCGCAAGGTCGCCTCGATAATGCATCCGCATTTCCATGACTGCTTCCCTTCCGGTGTTCGATACTGAAGTCATAACTCTGGACTCTTTCTATCAATCTAGCAAGCTGGCCTTCCGGGTTTTTGAACTGCAGCAGCCATCTCAACGCTGCGTGGTCCGTCCTAAGATGAAAAGCTTGGCCATAGAGATATTTGTGGAAATGCTCGACACAGTCAACCACGGCTAAAAGCTCCCTCCTAGTTACACAGTAGTTCCTCTCCGGCTTCGATAGGATCCTACTGTAGTAAGCGATGACCCGCTCTCGCCCGTCAATCATTTGAGAGAGTACTCCTCCGATTCCATGTCCGCTCGCATCTGTGTCCAAAATAAACTTTTCTCCCGGGGCAGGATATGCAAGAATCTGCGCACTGCAGAGCAATTCCTTCAGGTGAATGAACGCTTCCTCCTGCGGCTTCTCCCACTTGAATGGCCGATTCTTTTTGGTGAGCTCGTGCAAACTGCTGGCAACGTTTGCAAATCCTGGGACGAATCGCCTGTAATATGTGCAAAGTCCCAGGAATGACCTTAACTCTTGAAGATTCTCCGGCCGCGGCCATTCTTTAACCGCCGAGATTTTCTCTTCATCTGTATGGACTCCTTCTGCAGTCACCACATGTCCCAAGTAACTCACCTCGTTCTGGAAGAGCGAACATTTCTTCGGGCTCAATTTCAATCCGGCTGCTTGAATACGTTTCAGTACCTCTTCAACCTTCTTAAGGTGATCGTCGAAATCCTTGCCCATGACAATTATGTCATCCAGATAGACAAGGCAAGTCCTCCAGTGAAGTCCTCTTAGCACCCGGTTCATAAGTCTCTCGAATGTGGCTGGCGCATTGCAAAGACAGAAGGGCATCACAGAGAATTGCCACAACTCTCCGCCGGCGGTGAACGCGGTCTTTTCCTTGTCTTGCTGTTCAAGCTCTATTTGCCAGTATCCACTTTGCAAGTCCAGCGTCGAGAACCACTTTGCACCAGTAGTGTGTCCAAGGTGTCGTCGATTCTCGGTAAAGGATAGCTGTCCTTCTTCGTTACGTCGTTCAGCTTCCTATAGTCCACGCAGAATCGGGTGCTTCCATCCTTCTTCTTAACAAGCACTACTGGCGAACTCCATTAGCTTGCAGATGGTTCGATCACGCCCTCCTTTTCCATCTCGTCGATTAGTTTGACCACCTCGCCTTCTTTCGCCAAAGGTACCCTCCTCGGTGGTTGCCGGATCAGTCTAGAGTCCCCTGTGTATATTCTGTGCTTCACAATTGATGTTCTACCACACTTCTTACCATCTGCAAAAACTGTCCAATATTTACGAAGCAGGGAGAGTGCTTTACTTTTCTGCTTCTCCACTAGATGTTGCGTCCACTCTCTGGCCATTGTTTTCAAGAACGGTTTGTTTTTCTGGACTTCCCGGTGTTTCTTATCTTCGCAGTTCATAACGGCGGCAGCTTCTTGGCATTGAGCGATTGTTGTTCCCTTGTGTATGGTCCTAGGTGTACTGGCAGGATTCAGGACTCGTACTGGAACCAATTGGTCTTGTCGGGGTTCCACGAGAGCCCTTCCAACAACTATATCGCTGGGTCGATTTCGTTTGTCGGGTTCGACCACCCACATTCGGCTTGTCCCCGCATCCTCTTCTATCTTTGCCCAAACCACAGCTTCTGCATTCGGGGGAACTGTTTGGCGCGCTTGCACGACTATTTGCCTGACCTTGTTTCCCTGTCCATTATCTATTGTTAATGGGAGCTCCAAGTTGCCATACTTCATCACTTTTTGGTTGAGGTCCAATGTGAAGCCATGCCTAATCATGAAGTCGACGCCGATTATGATGTCATCAGTGATGTCCGCAACGATGAAATCATGCTGAAACTCGACGGTACCCATCGTAATTATTTTCTGGACCTTTCCCTTAACTTCCGCCTTCTCACCAGTTACTGTACGAAGCCTTACCTCGGAAATTGGTTCGATGTTAGAAACCAATCCGCTTCGGATGACTGAATGAGTTGCGCCCGTATCCAACGTCAGCAGATATCGTCGCCCGTCCATCGTTCCCTCGATGACTAGGCTGGTTGCCCCTCTACAGATTCGGGATACGAGGATGCTGGGGCACTCCAATGTGGGAGCCAGCGCATGCCCCTCTGCACTGACTCGTTTTAGTTTAACGGATTGTTAGGTGCACCTTTTGCACCTCCACGGTCGCGTTCACTCCCATGGTCTCTTTTTGGTGAACAAGACCTCGAACGCTTTCTTCGCAGGCGGCAGTTCCTCGCAATGTGCCCCTGCTGGTCGCAGATGTAGCATCTACCCGGGAATGAACCACTCCTACTCGCCGTTGTTGTTCTGGAACTATCCTGATCTTGAGATATGCGCCGTAATTTGATGGAAGGTCGGCATATCAAGAGCGATGTTTCACATGCGAGAGCGCTGGCAACTGTCTCCTTGAAAGATGTCTTCGGCAGGAGAATCAGGCTTCGTTGCGTATCGGGATCCCTTAGCCCTTGGATGAAGGAATCCGTTTTTAGTTTCTCCACCACATCAACTGGAACATCCGCGTAGGCTAGATTAGACAGCCTCTCGATGTCGGCAGCGTACTGTTGGATGGTCTCGTTTCCACGCTGCTTGCGTCCTTTGAGTTCCAGCTTGTGCATCTCCTGCATGTGCTCACTGCCGTATCTTCGATGAAGAGCTTCCCATATGGCTGTGTAGTTCCTTCTCTGGGTCTCCGGGATGGTCTGTAGAACGTCAGCTGCTTCACCTTTAAGGGAAATTACTAAGGCAGCCACACGATCTTCCTCTCCCCATTGATTCCGTTTCGCTGTTGTCTCGAACTGGAGCTTAAAGATGTTAAAAGCGCTCTTGCCGTCGAAGTTGGGAGCTGTGAATTTTGATGCTGCAGTCGGTACGACGATTCCTTGATGCTGTACGTTCTGGATAGTTTTCTCGAGTTCCAGAACCTTCTTGTCGAACCTCGATCCCAGTGTCTCGATTATCTTTTCTTGATTGTTTTCGAGATCTAGAACCTTCTTGTCGAACCTCGATTCTAGTGTCTCGATTACCTTTTCCTGGTTACTTTCCAGATCGAGAACCATCTTGTCCAGTGTCTCGATTTTCTCTTCGACGTCTTGGAATCGATCGTTGACAGCTTGCTGGATGTCTCTCAAGCTTTCTCGATTGTTCTCTAGCATCTCTTTTAATGTCTCCAGCTTCTCTAGTTTCTGCCCTATGGAAGTGGAATTTTCCTCCAACTTTCTACTTACGGCCGCGGAATTTTCCTCAAGTTTCTCCAGTTTCTGGCTCAGAGAAGTGGAATTTTCCTCCAACTTTTGATGTATGGTTGCTTCCAGTCTCTGGCTCATGGAAGCACTCATGGCGTTCATAGCCGCGAGAATTTGCTGCATATCGAACCGTGGCTCAGTAGATGTCGACGGCTTCTCCACTACGAATTCGTAACTCTCCCAGTCGACACCTTCTTCCTGCAACGCTGATCGCAATCTCTCCACCAGGTTGGCTTTACTTCCCACTGTGGATAATTGCCGAACATCCAGCTCTCTTTTAAGTTGTTCGATTGTCAACTTTTCCAATTTCACCATTTTTTCTATCTCTTAACAATTCACTTTGTGCAATTCACAATTTAAATAAACGTTCCACTCGTTTACTCGCAATCCCACTTCTGACACCAAATGTTACGAATTTATTCGATCCCCACACCAAATAGGGTTCGCACCACTGGATTGCGATAAACTACAATTGTCCTTTTTATTTAAATTGAAACACACACACTTTTAATTCTTTCACCACAGATCAATTATCTGTGTAGCTTCACCACTTTTCTTTATTATCCAATACTATCCACTTTAAACTTTATTACACAATACACAAACCTTTATTGAAAGCTTTTCTTTTCACCTTGGTTGATCACACCGACTTGTCACACGCTGTTTTATACCACAAGCTGAATGAATGTCAAGGGCGAGTGTTCGCGCTTATATAGCTCTCGGTCCACCGTCTCGAACGTTCGCCGTTGGAAGTTCCCCTTCGGAAATCTCTAGAACGCTCTGACAATTCCATTGGAAGTTGACATCATTCCAATTCCCCGCTTCCAGAGAGTTTTCGAACTTCGACAGCGAAATTCGCACTTAGCGGTCCGCTTGCATCTCCGCAACAATATTGTTGCGGAGATGCAAGCGGACCGTTAAGTTCGAAAACTCTCTGGAAGCGGGGAATTGGAATGATGTCAACTTCGACAGCGAAATTCGCACTTAGCGGTCCGCTTGCATCTCCGCAACAATATTGTTGCGGAGATGCAGACGGACCGTTAAGTTCGAAAACTCTCTGGAAGCGGGGAATTGGAATGATGTCAACTTCGAATGGAATTGTCTGAGCGTTCTAGAGATTTCCTATGGGGAACTTCCAACGGCGAACGTTCGAGATGGTGGACCGAGAGCTATATAAGCGCGAACACTCGCCCTCGACATTCATTCAGTTTGTGGTATAAAACAGCGTGTGACAAGTCGGTGTGATCAACCAAGGTGAAAAGAAAAGCTTTCAATAAAGGTTTGTGTATTGTGTAATAAAGTTTAAAGTGGATAGTATTGGATAATAAAGAAAAGTGGTGAAGCTACACAGATAATTGATCTGTGGTGAAAGAATTAAAAGTGTGTGTGTTTCAATTTAAATAAAAAGGACAATTGTAGTTTATCGCAATCCAGTGGTGCGAACCCTATTTGGTGTGGGGATCGAATAAATTCGTAACATTTGGTGTCAGAAGTGGGATTGCGAGTAAACGAGTGGAACGTTTATTTAAATTGTGAATTGCACAAAGTGAATTGTTAAGAGATAGAAAAAATGGTGAAATTGGAAAAGTTGACAATCGAACAACTGAAAAGAGAGCTGGATGCTCGGCAATTATCCACAGTGGGAAGTAAAGCCAACCTGGTGGAGAGATTGCGTTGCAGGAAGAAGGTGTCGACTGGGAGAGTTACGAATTCGTAGTGGAGAAGCCGTCGACATCTACTGAGCCACGGTTCGATATGCAGCAAATTCTCGCGGCTATGAACGCCATGAGTGCTTCCATGAGCCAGAGACTAGAAGCAACCATACATCAAAAGTTGGAGGAAAATTCCACTTCTCTGAGCCAGAAACTGGAGAAACTTGAGGAAAATTTCGCGGCCGTAAGTAGAAAGTTGGAGGAAAATTCCACTTCCATAGGGCAGAAACTAGAGAAGCTGGAGACATTAGAAGAGATGCTAGAGAACAATCGAGAAAGCTTGAGAGACATCCAGCAAGCTGTCAACGATCGATTCCAAGACGTCGAAGAGAAAATCGAGACACTGGACAAGATGGTTCTCGATCTGGAAAGTAACCAGGAAAAGGTAATCGAGACACTAGAATCGAGGTTCGACAAGAAGGTTCTAGATCTCGAAAACAATCAAGAAAAGATAATCGAGACACTGGGATCGAGGTTCGACAAGAAGGTTCTGGAACTCGAGAAAACTATCCAGAACGTACAGCATCAAGGAATCGTCGTACCGACTGAAGCATCAAAATTCACAGCTCCCAACTTCGACGGCAAGAGCGCTTTTAACATCTTTAAGCTCCAGTTCGAGACAACAGCGAAACGGAATCAATGGGGAGAGGAAGATCGTGTGGCTGCCTTAGTAAGTTCCCTTAAAGGTGAAGCAGCTGACGTTCTACAGACCATCCCGGAGACCCAGAGGAGGAACTACACAGCCATATGGGGAGCTCTTCATCGAAGATACGGCAGTGAGCACATGCAGGAGATGCACAAGCTGGAACTCAAAGGACGCAAGCAGCGTGGAAACGAGACCATCCAACAGTACGCTGCCGACATCGAGAGGCTGTCTAATCTAGCCTACGCGGATGTTCCAGTTGATGTGGTGGAGAAACTAAAAACGGATTCCTTCATCCAAGGGCTAAGGGATCCCGATACGCAACGAAGCCTGATTCTCCTGCCGAAGACATCTTTCAAGGAGACAGTTGCCAGCGCTCTCGCATGTGAAACATCGCTCTTGATATGCCGACCTTCCATCAAATTACGGCGCATATCTCAAGACCAGGATAGTTCCAGAACAACAACGGCGAGTAGGAGTGGTTCATTCCCGGGTAGATGCTACATCTGCGACCAGCAGGGGCACATTGCGAGGAACTGCCGCCTGCGAAGAAAGCGTTCGAGGTCTAGTTCGGCAAAAAGAGACCATGGGAGTGAACGCGACCGTGGAGGTGCAAAAGGTGCACCTAACAATCCGTTAAACTAAAACGAGTCAGTGCAGAGGGGCATGCGCTGGCTCCCACATTGGAGTGCCCCAGCATCCTCGTTTCCCGATTCTGTAGAGGGGCAACCAGTCTAGTCATCGAGGGAACGATGGACGGGCGACGATATCTGCTGACGTTGGATACGGGCGCAACTCATTCAGTCATCCGAAGCGGATTGGCTTCTGACATCGAACCATTCTCCGAGGTAAGGCTTCGTACAGTAACTGGTGAGAAGGCGGAAGTTAAGGGAAAGGTCCAGAAAGTAATTACGATGGGTACCGTCGAGTTTCAGCATGATTTCATCGTTGCGGACATCACTGATGACATCATAATCGGCGTCGACTTTATGATTAGGCATGGCTTCACATTGGATCTCAACCAAAAAGTGATGAAGTATGGCAACTTGGAGCTCCCATTAACAATAGATAATGGACAGGGTAACAAGGTCAGGCGAATAGTCGTGCAAGCGTGCCAAACAGTTCCCCCGAATGCAGAAGCTGTGGTTTGGGCAAAGATAGAAGAGGATGCGGGGACAAGCCGAATGTGGGTGGTCGAACCCGACAAACGAAATCGACCCAGCGATATAGTTGTTGGAAGGGCTCTCGTGGAACCCCGACAAGACCAATTGGTTCCAGTACGAGTCCTGAATCCTGCAAGTACACCTAGGACAATACACAAGGGAACAACGATCGCTCAATGCCAAGCTTTCCGTCTTAGGACGGACCACGCAGCGTTGAGATGGCTGCTGCAGTTCAAAAACCCGGAAGGCCAGCTTGCTAGATGGATAGAGAGAATCCAGAGTTATGACTTCAGTATCGAACACCGGAAGGGAAGCAGTCATGGAAATGCGGATGCATTATCGAGGCGACCTTGCGATGTTGAATGCAAACATTGTTCACGCGCCGAGACCAAGGAACAGGTCACCGACATCCGTTGTTTCCAGGTGCTGCCAGAAGATTCCTGGACTGTCGAGATGGTTGGAAGGAAGCAGCGAGAAGATGCCGATCTGGCAGTCATCATCGACTACCAAGAACAAGGTTTTCGACCAAGTTGGCAGCAAGTATCCAGTGAAAGCCCAATCGTGAAAGCTTACTGGGCTCAATGGCAGAGTTTGAAGTTGAAGAACGGTTGCCTCTACCGCAGTTGGGAGAGTGAGGACGGGAACATTGTAAACGATCTGCTGGTAATACCAAAAGGGCAAATCGACGAGGTCATCCGAGAATACCACGAGGGACCAAGCGGGGGTCATCTTGGTGTTAACAAGACTGTAGAAAAGATCAAGAGACGTTTCTACTGGGTAGGATGCCATGAGTCGGTTACGCGTTTCATTCGCAGGTGTGAACAGTGTGCGAAGGCAAAGGGGCCAGTTACGAAAACTCGAGGAAATATGCAGCAGTACAATGTTGGAGCACCGTTCGAACGTATCGGAATGGACATTGCAGGCCCATTCCCAACGAGCAACGCTGGAAACAAGTGCGCGCTAGTGGTGATCGATTACTTCAGCAAGTGGCCTGAGGTGTTTTGCATCCCGCACCAGGAAGCCAAAACCGTTTCGGATGCATTCGTGAATAACTGGGTCTCGCGTTATGGAGTACCCATGGAACTGCACTCAGACCAAGGGAGAAACTTCGAGTCGTCGGTGTTCAAAGAACTCTGTGACATGCTAGGTATCAGAAAGACGCGGACAACACCATTACATCCACAATCTGATGGCGTGGTCGAAAGGTTCAACCGGACGATGGAGGAATACCTGAGAAAAGTCGTCGTCGGAGATCAGAAGGACTGGGATGAACATCTTCCCCTTTTCTTAATGGCATACCGTTCGGCACAGCACAATTCAACGGCAACAACACCCGCCGAAGCCATTTTTGGAACTGATCTCCGACTTCCATCGGACCTGAAGTTCGGCGTGGTACTACCGACAACTAGCGGCAGGGAAGACTTCGTAACCGAAAAGAAAGAACAGCTGAACTCTATCCATCAGTTCATCCGGGAGCGACTGAACTTGGTCAGCGATAAAATGAAGGCGCGATACGACTTGAGGGCGAATACTTCTGGATTCGAGACCGGACAATTGGTATTGCTGTACAACCCACAACGGAAAAAAGGCTTGTGCCCCAAATTGCAATCAGCCTGGGACGGACCATATGAGGTCATCAAGAAACTCAATGACGTGGTATACCGGATACAGCAGATGGTTAACAGACGGGCGAAGTATAAAATTGTCCACGTAGAGAGGTTAGCACCATATTACGGAGAAGGATCCAATCGCTTGTTCGAGGACGAACAAGTTTAGGTAGAGGGCAGTGTTGCGGAGATGTAATAAGGAATAGGGCAAGTTTCATCCAAGAATGGGAGCGCCTTGCATCAGACTGTGGAGAAACCATAAGGATAACACCCGATGGACATTCTGAACATCTAAGAGCGCGTCTCAAAGTCCTATTGGAAAAAGTCACTCGAAACATGTATGATCAATTTGTATCGGATGCACAGTCATCCCAGTATAGAATATACTACAGTAAGCTAAAATACCACCTATCAGAGAAAACTTACTTTTTAAGCTACAACTCAATAGAAAAAATTAACATAATTTTTAAAATCAGAGGTGAGCTACTGAACCTGAATTTCATACCACATCGTCCTGAGCTCCCTATCTTGTGCAATCTCTGTAATATGAAGGTGCGAG
Source organism: Eumerus sabulonum (assembly GCA_951905685.1). Lineage (NCBI taxonomy): Eukaryota > Metazoa > Arthropoda > Insecta > Diptera > Syrphidae > Eumerus > Eumerus sabulonum. Next base: position 77,314,928 of record OX645060.1, read on the forward strand.
AGGATGTATTTCACTTCCTTGCAGTATGCCCAGTTTTAAAAGGAATTCGAGGGATATTCTTTAATTCGTATATTTTGGAAAAAGATGAAACAATTCAAATCTTAAACGGACTCCGATGGTGGGATGTACTCTACAAATACTGTACAAATGCACTTCGTTATAGAAAATGTATTTTTTTCTTTTTCTTTTACATATAGGGCTATTGCTATCAATAGCAATACGGCACTGCGACCTTTGCAGATATATTGTGCCTGCTAGCCGATTTAGCCGAGTAGCCCCTCCACCTCCACAATGAAGTTGAGAATGCTTCTCGTAGGAGCCAGGGTGATCCCCTCAGGGGTCATAACTTCACTGAGAAGGATACGCTTCCTAAAATGGCAGAGAGCAGCACACTCACACAGTATGTGTTCTGCCGTCTCTTCGTCCTCAAGACAGAGCCGACACTCAGTTTCAGACGAGAGGCTAATTTTGTTTAAATTATATCTCAGACCGCAGGGTCCCGTTAGATATCTGACTAGTCTTCTGATATCCAACCTATTGAGTTTGAGTATGTCAATAGGGTGCTTGTTCAGGGGTCGTATAAGTCGTTTAGATTGACGGAGTCCCCGAACGCTGTTCCAAAAGGACAGGGGTTGTAATTTTTCCCACTTGTTTAAGAAGTAATTTATCTTAGACGCGGGAATGCCGCAGAATGGTTCCGGACCTATATAGTTGTCACTGGAGCCCTTCCTGGCAAGTTGGTCGGCAATTTCATTGCCCTTGATACCTTTATGGCCTGGCACCCACCAAAGTTTAACACTGTTTCTTTTGGCGAGGTCTTGTAGGGCGTCATGGCATTCCTTGACGGTTTTTGAGTTCGTGCTGTACGAACCCAGCGCTTTAAGCGCTGCTTGGCTATCAGAGAGTATGTTGATGGTTACTCCTCTGATGCCAGTCTCGACATTTCGATTGGCGCATGTTAGGATGGCATGCAGCTCTGCTTGGAAGATGCTGGGACATATTCCCAGTGCCTTCGAGATTTTGCGTTTTGGTCCAGAGATGCCGGCGCCAACGCCGGAAGCCATCTTGGAGCCATCCGTGTACCACCTAAGGCCTTTGACATTTAGCAGGGGATCACTGTTTTCCCATGCTGAGCGGTTTGGGATCAATATCTCAAATCTCTTTTCAAAGGTGAAGGTGTGTGGCAGTGCTTCCGAGACTGTAGTAATTATATCCAGTTCGGGAAGGTGTTGTAATATGGACATGTGGCCTGCGGGTCTACATGACATATTTGTTCCCGAGCAGAGGATTCTGATTGCACTGCGTAATGCCACCTTTTTGATGAAAAGGTGCAGTGGAGTGAGTCCAATGAGTGCTTCTTGGGCTGCCGTGGGGCAGGTTGGCATAGCGCCTGTGATGCCGAGACACGCTAGTCTCTGAAGGCGTTGAAGCTTAACAATTGTAGTTTTTTGCTCAACTTTTGACCACCATACGGTGGGCCCGTAGGTGACGATAGGTCTAACTATCGCGGTATATAGCCAGTGGACTACCTTAGGTTTAAGTCCCCAGGTTTTACCGTAGGTGCGTCGACAGGCCCACATGGCCTTAGTCGCTTTCATGAGTTTATTTCTCATATTGGAGTTCCAGTTGAGTCTACGGTCTAGGTCAATACCTAGATACTTTACTTCCTCTGAAAATCCTATGCGTGTGCCATTTAGTAAGATTGAGCAGGGTTGTACCTTTCTCCTCTTTGTAAATGGGACTAAAATCGCCTTATTTGGGTTATTAGATAAACCCTCTCTGCCACACCAGTCAGAGATAAATTGGAGCGCAAGCTGCATGCGCTCACAGGCAGTGATCTCGCACTTGCCCGTAACAATGACTACTAGGTCATCAGCATATCCGATGACCTCATAGCCCCGAGTGGTTAGCTTGCGTAGTAGATCGTCGATGACTATCGACCAAAGCAGTGGTATAGGACTCCCCCTTGTGGTCATGCTCTAACCGCCGATATTGTCACTGAAACCTCTCCGCATGTGGCTGATATAATACGGCTATTTAGCATCGCCCTGATCCAGTGTATAGTGGGATGGTCTACACCCCTGCAGGATAGTGCAGTGGTGATCGAATCATAGCCATTATTATCGAAAGCTCCCTCTATATCGAGGAAGGCGCAGATTGCGATCTCCTCTTGTATGAAACTATTTTCAATGTGCGTCACCAAGTGGTGTAGTGCATTATCGGTAGATCGCTCTTTGCGATATGCATACTGGTTGGTATGCGTATGGTATCCTGGTTTTCCAGGATACCTCTAATATGGAGCTCTATCAGTTTCTCCATTGTTTTTAAAAAGAACGAAGTCAAACTGATAGGGCGATAGGATTTAGGTTACTCACTTGGTTTCCCAATCTTGGGGATGAAGACAAGATTGACCTCTCTCCAAATTTGGGGTATGTATCCAAGGTTGAAGCAAGACCTAAAAAGAACTATCAGTTATGGTAGAACTGTATTCAAGCCTTTCTGTAAGATTGCAGGAAAGACACCGTCTTTGCCTGGAGCCTTGTAGGGTTTGAATGAACCAATTGCCCATTTGACCCTGTCAGGGCTAAAGAGTCTACCAGAGAGGCCATTTGTTCTACTGTCAATGTTACCTATGACGTTAATTTGATCGTCAGAGGACATTGAGTAAGGAGTAGAACTAGGGAAGTGCATCTCGAGCAAAGTCTCCAGCGTTTCCCTGCGATTGACGGTAAAAGTGCCGTCTGATTTGCGAAGCAGCCCGAGCCCATTTGTGTGCTCTCGAGATAGTGCTTTGTGGAGTCGGGCCGCAATTGGCAGCGAGTCTATGTGCTCGCAATGTTTCCTCCAAGACATTCTCTTGGATTTCCTCAATTCGAGGTTGTATTTAGTTAGAGCAGATCTATAATCAGTCCAACTATTATACCGTTTAGCTCTGTTAAACAGCGATCTCACCTGCTTCCTCAGGGACTCAAGCTGAGTATTCCACCAGGGCACACACCGTTTGTGTGTAGTTGTCCTGGGTGTACAGCTGTCTCTGAAGGATGAGATGGGTGCTGCATTGAGCTGGTAAGCCGCTTCGTCGATGTCGTCTGTCGATTCAATCGACTTAAGAAGCATATCCTCTTTAGCGGCGAGTTGAGCCTGGAACCGAGCCCAATTTGCTCGTTTGGGCTGATATCCGGGCTCAACCTCATTAACCTCACTAGAGATGGTGAATCTGATTTGCTGATGATCAGATAGTGAGGCTCCATTGGAGACATGCCAGTCCCCAATCACATTTGAGATAAACTGGCTAGAGATAGTGAGGTCAAGCACCTCTTTCTAACCGTGGTTCTTGGATTAGCCCAATGCTGATCCTGTCGCGGTACAGTCGCAGGCTAAAGGTGTCCAAGGCACCTTTGGCATGGTGCAGGTTGCCCTGCAGCACACGCAGCCCACCCATTACTTGCGACGGTAGGCCGGATCCTTCGTTCTGTAAGGCTTGTTGTTGCCTCGCCTGAAGTTTCCGACCCGATGGGAGTGATCCTCTGCTCTACTTCCCATCGAAGATTCCCCTTGTTTCGTTGAGGGACGTTTCTTTCTTTTGTTTGGGCGACCCTTAATGGTCGCCGGCTCAGACGTGGCAGCGGGTTTTGGCTCGTCACATCTGGGCGTGTCTACTATGGCAATAGGTGCAACCACCATATTGCTGGCTGTAGGTTTTCCTACTACAGTAGCAGGTGCAACCACCATACTGCTGGTTGTAGGTTTTCCTATTGCGGCAGTAGGTGCATCCACCATACTGCTGCTTGTAGGTTTTCCTACAGCGATTGGTGCTACATCCAAGGATGTTTTCGCCTGGCTTTTGACAATCATCTTAACGATTTCAAATCTGTAGGCCACTTGGCACTTAAGTTCTATCAGTCGAGCCATGGATTTTTCACTGACTGCTAGAACTAAGTGCAGGAGGTTTTTCTCCTTATTTGACGTGCTTTGCATGACTCTCCAGTTCTTTGCATGTAAGTCGTCATTTTGCGAGTCCAGCGTCGCCAACACCTTCGTGATGGGTAGGCCGGCGCTTTGTGGGAAGTAGCCCTGTACGATATGCGGTTTCGGGAAAGCTTCTTCTTCCACAAGCATAATATCAAGTCCACTTGATCAAGTCCTTGATGGCCGTAAAATTGGTTTTCATCCAATCGGCCGTAGCTGGGTTGTCACACACAAAGTATAACCACCCTGACTTGTAGGTCGATCCCCTAAAGCGAGGTTTGGGTACTTTACCCGACATCTGCGCTGTTGTAAGGGGATTCGTTCCTAAGTCCTTAGGGACGACGCCGAGTCGGATCCTCCCAGCTACACTACTGTAGCTCTTTTTATCGACCTGATGGTTGCCGATTTTGCTGCGTTTAGCAGCCTGGTTTGGTGGAGTAATGTCTGCGGATCGAACACGTTTCAGTTCCGGACCCTACCTCGCAGGGGTGGATTTTGCAAAAACTAGAGCCTCATCTCTAGTTTTGCCCTGCATTATAGCAGCTTTAAGGCGTCGCTGCTCCGACGATTTAAGCTTGACGAAGCCTACAGGTGGTACAGGCTTTTCCTCTACCTGTCCGACGGTTTCGTTCTTTGTTGCACTTGGGAGTTCATCTGAGAGCATACTCGCAGAATCCCCGCCAAGTGTAGTGTCGAAATCGGAAAGTGAGAACATGTCCCCTGCTTTCTGACCGGCTGCAATGTCGGCGAAAGATGCCGGCATTACTTCCGGTTTTTGAGCCGCTGAGGATTCACAGGCCCTAGCCGGCGATGACGTTAGAGAGTCATCAGTCTCTTTAAAAATAATTTTTTTGTCAACAGTTCCCACGAACACACGGGAAAGAGCGGTCACCTGCAGCGGAGCCCGAGACACTACAGGAAGGTTATATTGAAATCGGAGGTCGCCCGGTATCCGAAGTTCGCATACTAGTAGCTAAGCACCCTCTTAGCCATGCATCCGTCGGCGTATGCTGTTCCATTTTGGAGTTAGGGGAGTAGGGGAGTGATGGGTACAGAGGAAGGGGAGAGGTAGGGGGGTCCGTAATTGCCTCTTAGCTTCGGGTTCCTCTAGAGATTAACTCTCGAGAGTCATTACCTGTACTGAGCCTCCGTACCACGACAAGGTGAGCAAATGTATAGTTGAAGAAGATTTTTAGTGCCTAATGTATATATTCTTTGTTCTCTTTTTAAAGCAAAAATGGAAATGTAGAAAATGTATTGTCAATCTGGTAGACGCCCATAGGCCAAACCATAATAGACCTGGATAATATAATAATTGTAATGGATTAAAAACTGAAATAAAAGTAATTATTATTATTTTTTTTTATATATAGGGCTAGTGCTATCAATAGCAATGCGGCACTGCGACCTTTGCATATCTATTGTGCCTGCTAGCCGATTTAGCCGAGTAGCCTCTCCACCTTCACAATGAAGTTGAGAATGCTTCTCGTAGGAGCCAGGGTGATCCCCTCAGGAGTCATAACTTAACTGAGAAGGATACGCTTCCTAAAATGGCAGAGAGCAGCACACTCACACAGTATGTGTTCTGCCGTCTCATCGTCCTCAAGACAGAGCCGACACTCAGTTTCAGACGAGAGGCTAATTTTGTTTAAATGATATCTCAGACCGCAGTGTCCCGTTAGATAGCTGACTAGTCTTCTGATATCCATCCTATTGAGTTTGAGTATGTCAATAGGGTGCTTGTTCAGGGGTCGTATAAGTCGTTTAGATTGACGGAGTCCCCGAACGCCGTTCCAAAAGGATAGGTGTTGTAATTTTTCCCACTTGTCTAAGAAGTAATTTATCTTAGACGCGGGAATGCCGCAGAATGGTTCCGGACCTATATACTTGTCACTGGAGCCCTTCCTGGCAAGTTGGTCTGCAATTTCATTGCCCTTGATACCTTTATGGCCTGGCACCCACCAAAGTTTAACATTGTTTCTTTTGGCGAGGTCTTGTAGGGCGTCATGGCATCCCTTGACGGTTTTTGAGTTTGTGCTGTACGAACCCAGCGCTTTAAGCGCTGCTTGGCTATCAGAGAGTATGCTGATGGTTACTCCTCTGATGCCAGTCTCAAGATTTAGATTTACGCATGTTAGGATGGCATGCAGCTCTGCTTGGAAGATGCTGGGACTTATTCCCAGTGCCTTCAAGATTTTGCGTTTTGGTCCAAAGATGCCGGCGCCAACGCCGGTAGCCATCTTGGAGCCATCCGTGTACCACCTAAGGGCTTTGACATTTAGCAGGGGATCACTGTTTTCCCATGCTGAGCGGTTTGGGATCAATATCTCAAATCTCTTTTCAAAGGTGAAGGTGTGCGGCAGTGCTTCCGAGACTGTAGTAATTATATCCAGTTCGGGAAGGTGTTGTAATATGGACATGTGGCCTGCGGGTCTACATGGCATATTTGTTCCCGAGCAGAGGATTCTGATTGCACTGCGTAATGCCACCTTTTTGATGAAAAGGTGCAGTGGAGTGAGTCCAATGAGTGCTTCTTGGGCTGCCGTGGGGCAGGTTGGCATGGCGCCTGTGATGCCGAGACACGCTAGTCTCTGAAGGCGTTGAAGCTTAACAATTGTAGTTTTTTGCTCAACTTTTGACCACCATACGGTGGGCCCGTAGGTGACGATAGGTCTAACTATCGCGGTATATAGCCAGTGGACTACCTTAGGTTTAAGTCCCCAGGTTTTACCGTAGGTGCGTCGACAGGCCCACATGGCCTTAGTCGCTTTCATGAGTTTATTTCTCATATTGGAGTTCCAGTTGAGTCTACGGTCTAGGTCAATACCTAGATACTTTACTTCCTCTGAAAATCCTATGCGTGTGCCATTTAGTAAGATTGAGCAGGGTTGTACCTTTCTCCTCTTTGTAAATGGGACTAAAATCGCCTTATTTGGGTTATTAGATAAACCCCACTCTGCCACACCAGTCAGAGATAAATTGGAGCGCAAGCTGCATGCGCTCACAGGCAGTGATCTCGCACTTGCCCGTAACAATGACTACTAGGTCATCAGCATATCCGATGACCTCATAGCCCCGAGTGGTTAGCTTGCGTAGTAGATCGTCGATGACTATCGACCAAAGCAGTGGTGAGAGGACTCCCCCTTGTGGTCATCCTCTAACCGCCGATATTGTCACTGAAACCTCTCCGCATGTGGCTGATATAATACGGCTATTTAGCATCGCCCTGATCCAGTGTATAGTGGGATGGTCTACACCCCTGCAGGATAGTGCAGTGGTGATCGAATCATAGCCAGTATTATCGAAAGCTCCCTCTATATCGAGGAAGGCGCAGATTGCGATCTCCTCTTGTATGAAACTATTTTCAATGTGCGTCACCAAGTGGTGTAGTGCATTATCGGTAGATCGCTCTTTGCGATATGCATACTGGTTGGTATGCGTATGGTATCCTGGTTTTCCAGGATACCTCTAATATGGAGCTCTATCAGTTTCTCCATTGTTTTTAAAAAGAACGAAGTCAAACTGATAGGGCGATAGGATTTAGGTTACTCACTTGGTTTCCCAATCTTGGGGATGAAGACAAGATTGACCTCTCTCCAAATTTGGGGTATGTATCCAAGGTTGAAGCAAGACCTAAAAAGAACTATCAGTTATGGTAGAACTGTATTCAAGCCTTTCTGTAAGATTGCAGGAAAGACACCGTCTTTGCCTGGAGCCTTGTAGGGTTTGAATGAACCAATTGCCCATTTGACCCTGTCAGGGCTAAAGAGTCTACCAGAGAGGCCATTTGTTCTACTGTCAATGTTACCTATGACGTTAATTTGATCGTCAGAGGACATTGAGTAAGGAGTAGAACTAGGGAAGTGCATCTCGAGCAAAGTCTCCAGCGTTTCCCTGCGATTGACGGTAAAAGTGCCGTCTGATTTGCGAAGCAGCCCGAGCCCATTTGTGTGCTCTCGAGATAGTGCTTTGTGGAGTCGGGCCGCAATTGGCAGCGAGTCTATGTGCTCGCAATGTTTCCTCCAAGACATTCTCTTGGATTTCCTCAATTCGAGGTTGTATTTAGTTAGAGCAGATCTATAATCAGTCCAACTATTATACCGTTTAGCTCTGTTAAACAGCGATCTCACCTGCTTCCTCAGGGACTCAAGCTGAGTATTCCACCAGGGCACACACCGTTTGTGTGTAGTTGTCCTGGGTGTACAGCTGTCTCTGAAGGATGAGATGGGTGCTGCATTGAGCTGGTAAGCCGCTTCGTCGATGTCGTCTGTCGATTCAATCGACTTAAGAAGCATATCCTCTTTAGCGGCGAGTTGAGCCTGGAACCGAGCCCAATTTGCTCGTTTGGGCTGATATCCGGGCTCAACCTCATTAACCTCACTAGAGATGGTGAATCTGATTTGCTGATGATCAGATAGTGAGGCTCCATTGGAGACATGCCAGTCCCCAATCACATTTGAGATAAACTGGCTAGAGATAGTGAGGTCAAGCACCTCTTTCTAACCGTGGTTCTTGGATTAGCCCAATGCTGATCCTGTCGCGGTACAGTCGCAGGCTAAAGGTGTCCAAGGCACCTTTGGCATGGTGCAGGTTGCCCTGCAGCACACGCAGCCCACCCATTACTTGCGACGGTAGGCCGGATCCTTCGTTCTGTAAGGCTTGTTGTTGCCTCGCCTGAAGTTTCCGACCCGATGGGAGTGATCCTCTGCTCTACTTCCCATCGAAGATTCCCCTTGTTTCGTTGAGGGACGTTTCTTTCTTTTGTTTGGGCGACCCTTAGTGGTCGCCGGCTCAGACGTGGCAGCGGGTTTTGGCTCGTCACATCTGGGCGTGTCTACTATGGCAATAGGTGCAACCACCATATTGCTGGCTGTAGGTTTTCCTACTACAGTAGCAGGTGCAACCACCATACTGCTGGTTGTAGGTTTTCCTATTGCGGCAGTAGGTGCATCCACCATACTGCTGCTTGTAGGTTTTCCTACAGCGATTGGTGCTACATCCAAGGATGTTTTCGCCTGGCTTTTGACAATCATCTTAACGATTTCAAATCTGTTGGCCACTTGGCACTTAAGTTCTATCAGTCGAGCCATTGATTTTTCACTGACTGCTAGAACTAAGTGCAGGAGGTTTTTCTCCTTATTTGACGTGCTTTGCATGACTCTCCAGTTCTTTGCATGTAAGTCGTCATTTTGCGAGTCCAGCGTCGCCAACACCTTCGTGATGGGTAGGCCGGCGCTTTGTGGGAAGTAGCCCCGTACGATATGCGGTTTCGGGAAAGCTTCTTCTTCCACAAGCATAATATCAAGTCCACTTGATCAAGTCCTTGATGGCCGTAAAATTGGTTTTCATCCAATCGGCCGTAGCTGGGTTGTCACACACAAAGTATAACCACCCTGACTTGTAGGTCGATCCCCTAAAGCGAGGTTTGGGTACTTTACCCGACATCTGCGCTGTTGTAAGGGGATTCGTTCCTAAGTCCTTAGGGACGACGCCGAGTCGGATCCTCCCAGCTACACTACTGTAGCTCTTTTTATCGACCTGATGGTTGCCGATTTTGCTGCGTTTAGCAGCCTGGTTTGGTGGAGTAATGTCTGCGGATCGAACACGTTTCAGTTCCGGACCCTTCCTCGCAGGGGTGGATTTTGCAAAAACTAGAGCCTCATCTCTAGTTTTGCCCTGCATTATAGCAGCTTTAAGGCGTCGCTGCTCCGACGATTTAAGCTTGACGAAGCCTACAGGTGGTACAGGCTTTTCCTCTACCTGTCCGACGGTTTCGTTCTTTGTTGCACTTGGGAGTTCATCTGAGAGCATACTCGCAGAATCCCCGCCAAGTGTAGTGTCGAAATCGGAAAGTGAGAACATGTCCCCTGCTTTCTGACCGGCTGCAATGTCGGCGAAAGATGCCGGCATTACTTCCGGTTTTTGAGCCGCTGAGGATTCACAGGCCCTAGCCGGCGATGACGTTAGAGAGTCATCAGTCTCTTTAAAAATAATTTTTTTGTCAACAGTTCCCACGAACACACGGGAAAGAGCGGTCACCTGCAGCGGAGCCCGAGACACTACAGGAAGGTTATATTGAAATCGGAGGTCGCCCGGTATCCGAAGTTCGCATACTAGTAGCTAAGCACCCTCTTAGCCATGCATCCGTCGGCGTATGCTGTTCCATTTTGGAGTTAGGGGAGTAGGGGAGTGATGGGTACAGAGGAAGGGGAGAGGTAGGGGGGTCCGTAATTGCCTCTTAGCTTCGGGTTCCTCTAGAGATTAACTCTCGAGAGTCATTACCTGTACTGAGCCTCCGTACCACGACAAGGTGAGCAAATGTATAGTTGAAGAAGATTTTTAGTGCCTAATGTATATATTCTTTGTTCTCTTTTTAAAGCAAAAATGGAAATGTAGAAAATGTATTGTCAATCTGGTAGACGCCCATAGGCCAAACCATAATAGACCTGGATAATATAATAATTGTAATGGATTAAAAACTGAAATAAAAGTAATTATTATTTTTTTTTTTTTTTATATATAGGGCTAGTGCTATCAATAGCAATGCGGCACTGCGACCTTTGCAGATCTATTGTGCCTGCTAGCCGATTTAGCCGAGTAGCCTCTCCACCTTCACAATGAAGTTGAGAATGCTTCTCGTAGGAGCCAGGGTGATCCCCTCAGGAGTCATAACTTAACTGAGAAGGATACGCTTCCTAAAATGGCAGAGAGCAGCACACTCACACAGTATGTGTTCTGCCGTCTCATCGTCCTCAAGACAGAGCCGACACTCAGTTTCAGACGAGAGGCTAATTTTGTTTAAATGATATCTCAGACCGCAGTGTCCCGTTAGATAGCTGACTAGTCTTCTGATATCCATCCTATTGAGTTTGAGTATGTCAATAGGGTGCTTGTTCAGGGGTCGTATAAGTCGTTTAGATTGACGGAGTCCCCGAACGCCGTTCCAAAAGGATAGGTGTTGTAATTTTTCCCACTTGTCTAAGAAGTAATTTATCTTAGACGCGGGAATGCCGCAGAATGGTTCCGGACCTATATACTTGTCACTGGAGCCCTTCCTGGCAAGTTGGTCTGCAATTTCATTGCCCTTGATACCTTTATGGCCTGGCACCCACCAAAGTTTAACATTGTTTCTTTTGGCGAGGTCTTGTAGAGCGTCATGGCATCCCTTGACGGTTTTTGAGTTTGTGCTGTACGAACCCAGCGCTTTAAGCGCTGCTTGGCTATCAGAGAGTATGCTGATGGTTACTCCTCTGATGCCAGTCTCAAGATTTAGATTTACGCATGTTAGGATGGCATGCAGCTCTGCTTGGAAGATGCTGGGACTTATTCCCAGTGCCTTCAAGATTTTGCGTTTTGGTCCAAAGATGCCGGCGCCAACGCCGGTAGCCATCTTGGAGCCATCCGTGTACCACCTAAGGCCTTTGACATTTAGCAGGGGATCACTGTTTTCCCATGCTGAGCGGTTTGGGATCAATATCCCAAATCTCTTTTCAAAGGTGAAGGTGTGCGGCAGTGCTTCCGAGACTGTAGTAATTATATCCAGTTCGGGAAGGTGTTGTAATATGGACATGTGGCCTGCGGGGCTACATGGCATATTTGTTCCCGAGCAGAGGATTCTGATTGCACTGCGTAATGCCACCTTTTTGATGAAAAGGTGCAGTGGAGTGAGTCCAATGAGTGCTTCTTGGGCTGCCGTGGGGCAGGTTGGCATGGCGCCTGTGATGCCGAGACACGCTAGTCTCTGAAGGCGTTGAAGCTTAACAATTGTAGTTTTTTGCTCAACTTTTGACCACCATACGGTGGGCCCGTAGGTGACGATAGGTCTAACTATCGCGGTATATAGCCAGTGGACTACCTTAGGTTTAAGTCCCCAGGTTTTACCGTAGGTGCGTCGACAGGCCCACATGGCCTTAGTCGCTTTCATGAGTTTATTTCTCATATTGGAGTTCCAGTTGAGTCTACGGTCTAGGTCAATACCTAGATACTTTACTTCCTCTGAAAATCCTATGCGTGTGCCATTTAGTAAGATTGAGCAGGGTTGTACCTTTCTCCTCTTTGTAAATGGGACTAAAATCGCCTTATTTGGGTTATTAGATAAACCCCACTCTGCCACACCAGTCAGAGATAAATTGGAGCGCAAGCTGCATGCGCTCACAGGCAGTGATCTCGCACTTGCCCGTAACAATGACTACTAGGTCATCAGCATATCCGATGACCTCATAGCCCCGAGTGGTTAGCTTGCGTAGTAGATCGTCGATGACTATCGACCAAAGCAGTGGTGAGAGGACTCCCCCTTGTGGTCATCCTCTAACCGCCGATATTGTCACTGAAACCTCTCCGCATGTGGCTGATATAATACGGCTATTTAGCATCGCCCTGATCCAGTGTATAGTGGGATGGTCTACACCCCTGCAGGATAGTGCAGTGGTGATCGAATCATAGCCAGTATTATCGAAAGCTCCCTCTATATCGAGGAAGGCGCAGATTGCGATCTCCTCTTGTATGAAACTATTTTCAATGTGCGTCACCAAGTGGTGTAGTGCATTATCGGTAGATCGCTCTTTGCGATATGCATACTGGTTGGTATGCGTATGGTATCCTGGTTTTCCAGGATACCTCTAATATGGAGCTCTATCAGTTTCTCCATTGTTTTTAAAAAGAACGAAGTCAAACTGATAGGGCGATAGGATTTAGGTTACTCACTTGGTTTCCCAATCTTGGGGATGAAGACAAGATTGACCTCTCTCCAAATTTGGGGTATGTATCCAAGGTTGAAGCAAGACCTAAAAAGAACTATCAGTTATGGTAGAACTGTATTCAAGCCTTTCTGTAAGATTGCAGGAAAGACACCGTCTTTGCCTGGAGCCTTGTAGGGTTTGAATGAACCAATTGCCTATTTGACCCTGTCAGGGCTAAAGAGTCTACCAGAGAGGCCATTTGTTCTACTGTCAATGTTACCTATGACGTTAATTTGATCGTCAGAGGACATTGAGTAAGGAGTAGAACTAGGGAAGTGCATCTCGAGCAAAGTCTCCAGCGTTTCCTTGCGATTGACGGTAAAAGTGCCGTCTGATTTGCGAAGCAGCCCGAGCCCATTTGTGTGCTCTCGAGATAGTGCTTTGTGGAGTCGGGCCGCAATTGGCAGCGAGTCTATGTGCTCGCAATGTTTCCTCCAAGACATTCTCTTGGATTTCCTCAATTCGAGGTTGTATTTAGTTAGAGCAGATCTATAATCAGTCCAACTATTATACCGTTTAGCTCTGTTAAACAGCGATCTCACCTGCTTCCTCAGGGACTCAAGCTGAGTATTCCACCAGGGCACACACCGTTTGTGTGTAGTTGTCCTGGGTGTACAGCTGTCTCTGAAGGATGAGATGGGTGCTGCATTGAGCTGGTAAGCCGCTTCGTCGATGTCGTCTGTCGATTCAATCGACTTAAGAAGCATATCCTCTTTAGCGGCGAGTTGAGCCTGGAACCGAGCCCAATTTGCTCGTTTGGGCTGATATCCGGGCTCAACCTCATTAACCTCACTAGAGATGGTGAATCTGATTTGCTGATGATCAGATAGTGAGGCTCCATTGGAGACATGCCAGTCCCCAATCACATTTGAGATAAACTGGCTAGAGATAGTGAGGTCAAGCACCTCTTTCTAACCGTGGTTCTTGGATTAGCCCAATGCTGATCCTGTCGCGGTACAGTCGCAGGCTAAAGGTGTCCAAGGCACCTTTGGCATGGTGCAGGTTGCCCTGCAGCACACGCAGCCCACCCATTACTTGCGACGGTAGGCCGGATCCTTCGTTCTGTAAGGCTTGTTGTTGCCTCGCCTGAAGTTTCCGACCCGATGGGAGTGATCCTCTGCTCTACTTCCCATCGAAGATTCCCCTTGTTTCGTTGAGGGACGTTTCTTTCTTTTGTTTGGGCGACCCTTAGTGGTCGCCGGCTCAGACGTGGCAGCGGGTTTTGGCTCGTCACATCTGGGCGTGTCTACTATGGCAATAGGTGCAACCACCATATTGCTGGCTGTAGGTTTTCCTACTACAGTAGCAGGTGCAACCACCATACTGCTGGTTGTAGGTTTTCCTATTGCGGCAGTAGGTGCATCCACCATACTGCTGCTTGTAGGTTTTCCTACAGCGATTGGTGCTACATCCAAGGATGTTTTCGCCTGGCTTTTGACAATCATCTTAACGATTTCAAATCTGTAGGCCACTTGGCACTTAAGTTCTATCAGTCGAGCCATGGATTTTTCACTGACTGCTAGAACTAAGTGCAGGAGGTTTTTCTCCTTATTTGACGTGCTTTGCATGACTCTCCAGTTCTTTGCATGTAAGTCGTCATTTTGCGAGTCCAGCGTCGCCAACACCTTCGTGATGGGTAGGCCGGCGCTTTGTGGGAAGTAGCCCTGTACGATATGCGGTTTCGGGAAAGCTTCTTCTTCCACAAGCATAATATCAAGTCCACTTGATCAAGTCCTTGATGGCCGTAAAATTGGTTTTCATCCAATCGGCCGTAGCTGGGTTGTCACACACAAAGTATAACCACCCTGACTTGTAGGTCGATCCCCTAAAGCGAGGTTTGGGTGCTTTACCCGACATCTGCGCTGTTGTAAGGGGATTCGTTCCTAAGTCCTTAGGGACGACGCCGAGTCGGATCCTCCCAGCTACACTACTGTAGCTCTTTTTATCGACCTGATGGTTGCCGATTTTGCTGCGTTTAGCAGCCTGGTTTGGTGGAGTAATGTCTGCGGATCGAACACGTTTCAGTTCCGGACCCTTCCTCGCAGGGGTGGATTTTGCAAAAACTAGAGCCTCATCTCTAGTTTTGCCCTGCATTATAGCAGCTTTAAGGCGTCGCTGCTCCGACGATTTAAGCTTGACGAAGCCTACAGGTGGTACAGGCTTTTCCTCTACCTGTCCGACGGTTTCGTTCTTTGTTGCACTTGGGAGTTCATCTGAGAGCATACTCGCAGAATCCCCGCCAAGTGTAGTGTCGAAATCGGAAAGTGAGAACATGTCCCCTGCTTTCTGACCGGCTGCAATGTCGGCGAAAGATGCCGGCATTACTTCCGGTTTTTGAGCCGCTGAGGATTCACAGGCCCTAGCCGGCGATGACGTTAGAGAGTCATCAGTCTCTTTAAAAATAATTTTTTTGTCAACAGTTCCCACGAACACACGGGAAAGAGCGGTCACCTGCAGCGGAGCCCGAGACACTACAGGAAGGTTATATTGAAATCGGAGGTCGCCCGGTATCCGAAGTTCGCATACTAGTAGCTAAGCACCCTCTTAGCCATGCATCCGTCGGCGTATGCTGTTCCATTTTGGAGTTAGGGGAGTAGGGGAGTGATGGGTACAGAGGAAGGGGAGAGGTAGGGGGGTCCGTAATTGCCTCTTAGCTTCGGGTTCCTCTAGAGATTAACTCTCGAGAGTCATTACCTGTACTGAGCCTCCGTACCACGACAAGGTGAGCAAATGTATAGTTGAAGAAGATTTTTAGTGCCTAATGTATATATTCTTTGTTCTCTTTTTAAAGCAAAAATGGAAATGTAGAAAATGTATTGTCAATCTGGTAGACGCCCATAGGCCAAACCATAATAGACCTGGATAATATAATAATTGTAATGGACTAAAATTCTGAAATAAAAGTAATTATAATTTTTTTTTTTTTTATATATAGGGCTAGTGCTATCAATAGCAATGCGGCACTGCGACCTTTGCATATCTATTGTGCCTGCTAGCCGATTTAGCCGAGTAGCCTCTCCACCTTCACAATGAAGTTGAGAATGCTTCTCGTAGGAGCCAGGGTGATCCCCTCAGGAGTCATAACTTAACTGAGAAGGATACGCTTCCTAAAATGGCAGAGAGCAGCACACTCACACAGTATGTGTTCTGCCGTCTCATCGTCCTCAAGACAGAGCCGACACTCAGTTTCAGACGAGAGGCTAATTTTGTTTAAATGATATCTCAGACCGCAGTGTCCCGTTAGATAGCTGACTAGTCTTCTGATATCCATCCTATTGAGTTTGAGTATGTCAATAGGGTGCTTGTTCAGGGGTCGTATAAGTCGTTTAGATTGACGGAGTCCCCGAACGCCGTTCCAAAAGGATAGGTGTTGTAATTTTTCCCACTTGTCTAAGAAGTAATTTATCTTAGACGCGGGAATGCCGCAGAATGGTTCCGGACCTATATACTTGTCACTGGAGCCCTTCCTGGCAAGTTGGTCTGCAATTTCATTGCCCTTGATACCTTTATGGCCTGGCACCCACCAAAGTTTAACATTGTTTCTTTTGGCGAGGTCTTGTAGGGCGTCATGGCATCCCTTGACGGTTTTTGAGTTTGTGCTGTACGAACCCAGCGCTTTAAGCGCTGCTTGGCTATCAGAGAGTATGCTGATGGTTACTCCTCTGATGCCAGTCTCAAGATTTAGATTTACGCATGTTAGGATGGCATGCAGCTCTGCTTGGAAGATGCTGGGACTTATTCCCAGTGCCTTCAAGATTTTGCGTTTTGGTCCAAAGATGCCGGCGCCAACGCCGGTAGCCATCTTGGAGCCATCCGTGTACCACCTAAGGCCTTTGACATTTAGCAGGGGATCACTGTTTTCCCATGCTGAGCGGTTTGGGATCAATATCTCAAATCTCTTTTCAAAGGTGAAGGTGTGCGGCAGTGCTTCCGAGACTGTAGTAATTATATCCAGTTCGGGAAGGTGTTGTAATATGGACATGTGGCCTGCGGGTCTACATGGCATATTTGTTCCCGAGCAGAGGATTCTGATTGCACTGCGTAATGCCACCTTTTTGATGAAAAGGTGCAGTGGAGTGAGTCCAATGAGTGCTTCTTGGGCTGCCGTGGGGCAGGTTGGCATGGCGCCTGTGATGCCGAGACACGCTAGTCTCTGAAGGCGTTGAAGCTTAACAATTGTAGTTTTTTGCTCAACTTTTGACCACCATACGGTGGGCCCGTAGGTGACGATAGGTCTAACTATCGCGGTATATAGCCAGTGGACTACCTTAGGTTTAAGTCCCCAGGTTTTACCGTAGGTGCGTCGACAGGCCCACATGGCCTTAGTCGCTTTCATGAGTTTATTTCTCATATTGGAGTTCCAGTTGAGTCTACGGTCTAGGTCAATACCTAGATACTTTACTTCCTCTGAAAATCCTATGCGTGTGCCATTTAGTAAGATTGAGCAGGGTTGTACCTTTCTCCTCTTTGTAAATGGGACTAAAATCGCCTTATTTGGGTTATTAGATAAACCCTCTCTGCCACACCAGTCAGAGATAAATTGGAGCGCAAGCTGCATGCGCTCACAGGCAGTGATCTCGCACTTGCCCGTAACAATGACTACTAGGTCATCAGCATATCCGATGACCTCATAGCCCCGAGTGGTTAGCTTGCGTAGTAGATCGTCGATGACTATCGACCAAAGCAGTGGTGAGAGGACTCCCCCTTGTGGTCATCCTCTAACCGCCGATATTGTCACTTAAACCTCTCCGCATGTGGCTGATATAATACGGCTATTTAGCATCGCCCTGATCCAGTGTATAGTGGGATGGTCTACACCCCTGCAGGATAGTGCAGTGGTGATCGAATCATAGCCAGTATTATCGAAAGCTCCCTCTATATCGAGGAAGGCGCAGATTGCGATCTCCTCTTGTATGAAACTATTTTCAATGTGCGTCACCAAGTGGTGTAGTGCATTATCGGTAGATCGCTCTTTGCGATATGCATACTGGTTGGTATGCGTATGGTATCCTGGTTTTCCAGGATACCTCTAATATGGAGCTCTATCAGTTTCTCCATTGTTTTTAAAAAGAACGAAGTCAAACTGATAGGGCGATAGGATTTAGGTTACTCACTTGGTTTCCCAATCTTGGGGATGAAGACAAGATTGACCTCTCTCCAAATTTGGGGTATGTATCCAAGGTTGAAGCAAGACCTAAAAAGAACTATCAGTTATGGTAGAACTGTATTCAAGCCTTTCTGTAAGATTGCAGGAAAGACACCGTCTTTGCCTGGAGCCTTGTAGGGTTTGAATGAACCAATTGCCCATTTGACCCTGTCAGGGCTAAAGAGTCTACCAGAGAGGCCATTTGTTCTACTGTCAATGTTACCTATGACGTTAATTTGATCGTCAGAGGACATTGAGTAAGGAGTAGAACTAGGGAAGTGCATCTCGAGCAAAGTCTCCAGCGTTTCCCTGCGATTGACGGTAAAAGTGCCGTCTGATTTGCGAAGCAGCCCGAGCCCATTTGTGTGCTCTCGAGATAGTGCTTTGTGGAGTCGGGCCGCAATTGGCAGCGAGTCTATGTGCTCGCAATGTTTCCTCCAAGACATTCTCTTGGATTTCCTCAATTCGAGGTTGTATTTAGTTAGAGCAGATCTATAATCAGTCCAACTATTATACCGTTTAGCTCTGTTAAACAGCGATCTCACCTGCTTCCTCAGGGACTCAAGCTGAGTATTCCACCAGGGCACACACCGTTTGTGTGTAGTTGTCCTGGGTGTACAGCTGTCTCTGAAGGATGAGATGGGTGCTGCATTGAGCTGGTAAGCCGCTTCGTCGATGTCGTCTGTCGATTCAATCGACTTAAGAAGCATATCCTCTTTAGCGGCGAGTTGAGCCTGGAACCGAGCCCAATTTGCTCGTTTGGGCTGATATCCGGGCTCAACCTCATTAACCTCACTAGAGATGGTGAATCTGATTTGCTGATGATCAGATAGTGAGGCTCCATTGGAGACATGCCAGTCCCCAATCACATTTGAGATAAACTGGCTAGAGATAGTGAGGTCAAGCACCTCTTTCTAACCGTGGTTCTTGGATTAGCCCAATGCTGATCCTGTCGCGGTACAGTCGCAGGCTAAAGGTGTCCAAGGCACCTTTGGCATGGTGCAGGTTGCCCTGCAGCACACGCAGCCCACCCATTACTTGCGACGGTAGGCCGGATCCTTCGTTCTGTAAGGCTTGTTGTTGCCTCGCCTGAAGTTTCCGACCCGATGGGAGTGATCCTCTGCTCTACTTCCCATCGAAGATTCCCCTTGTTTCGTTGAGGGACGTTTCTTTCTTTTGTTTGGGCGACCCTTAGTGGTCGCCGGCTCAGACGTGGCAGCGGGTTTTGGCTCGTCACATCTGGGCGTGTCTACTATGGCAATAGGTGCAACCACCATATTGCTGGCTGTAGGTTTTCCTACTACAGTAGCAGGTGCAACCACCATACTGCTGGTTGTAGGTTTTCCTATTGCGGCAGTAGGTGCATCCACCATACTGCTGCTTGTAGGTTTTCCTACAGTGATTGGTGCTACATCCAAGGATGTTTTCGCCTGGCTTTTGACAATCATCTTAACGATTTCAAATCTGTAGGCCACTTGGCACTTAAGTTCTATCAGTCGAGCCATGGATTTTTCACTGACTGCTAGAACTAAGTGCAGGAGGTTTTTCTCCTTATTTGACGTGCTTTGCATGACTCTCCAGTTCTTTGCATGTAAGTCGTCATTTTGCGAGTCCAGCGTCGCCAACACCTTCGTGATGGGTAGGCCGGCGCTTTGTGGGAAGTAGCCCCGTACGATATGCGGTTTCGGGAAAGCTTCTTCTTCCACAAGCATAATATCAAGTCCACTTGATCAAGTCCTTGATGGCCGTAAAATTGGTTTTCATCCAATCGGCCGTAGCTGGGTTGTCACACACAAAGTATAACCACCCTGACTTGTAGGTCGATCCGCTAAGGCGAGGTTTGGGTGCTTTACCAGACAGCTCGATGGAGGCGTCGACTATAGCCTCCTGAACGGCTGCCATCTGCGCTGTTGTAAGGGGATTCGTTCCTAAGTCCTTAGGGACGATGCCGAGTCGGATCCACCCAGCTACACTACTGTAGCTCTTTTTATCGACCTGATGGTTGCAGATTTTGCTGCGTTTAGCAGCCTGGTTTGGTGGAGTAGTGTCTGCGGAACGAACACGTTTCAGTTCCGGACCCTTACTCGCAGGGGTAGGTAGGTAGGTAGGTAGGGTCGTAGCCTTCCCAGAATTGAGAAGAACGCACTTAGGCCAAGGAGGCCCGTTGTGCAGCTACGAGGGGGTTTTATCCCCCTATTCGTGGAACCATCTAGTGCTTCTTAAGAAGTTAAGAAGATTAAGTATCCCTACTTTCTGAACATCTGTCAGATCGTTAAGGAAGTAAGAGCCTAGGTAACGCTTCCTTATATTGCAAAAAGCTGGACAGGCGCATAGAAGGTGGTGAATGGATTCGACCTCCTCCACGTCCTGACAGCTTCTGCAGAAGTCATTTGGAACTATACCTAGTCTTTGTACGTGACTGCCAATGAGGCAGTGACCTGTGATGACACCGATGACCTTGTAGATGTCAGTTCTTTTTAGGGAGATTATACTCCTTGTGCGCTGACTGTCAAGCCGAGGCCAGATTTGCCTGATGATGACGCAGGTATGTCCCTGGGTCCATCTCAGGTTCGTCTCGGCCCTGGCGAGATTGGTCAGATTATGTTTAATGGTTGTAAGGGGTACTCCCTCACAAGCCACGATTGATTGTAGCGTCGTTCCTTGTTTGGCGAGTATGTCGGCTTTCTCATTACCTGTACTGCCGCTGTGTCCCGGTACCCAGATAAACTGTATATTGAACTGTTCTGCCATCTCGTTGAGAGATCTGCGACAGTCGAGACTAGATTTTGATGAGTACACATAGGACTCCAGCGACTTTAAGGCAGCTTGACTATCTGTAAGGATGCGAATATCTGTGGTGGATATTACGTTCCACTTCAGCCAAGATAAAGCCTCTTTTATTGCCGACAGTTCCGCCTGGAAAACGCTGCAGTGGTTTGGTAATTTTAGAGCTTTATATAGCTTGAGTTGTTTGCAGAAAACTCCACAGCCCACCCCGTCTTTGGTTTTAGACCCGTCGGTGTATAATTCCACACAGTTTCTGCGGGGTTGTGTTTGGCGAGTCCAGTTCTTCCTGTCCGGATAAATCGTCGTGAATTTTTTGTCCAAGATTATGGTGGGTTCTGTGTGGTCCAGGTTTTCTGCCAGAGTTGTCCTGTTTTGCAGGATGGATGAGTGGCCGGTGACATAGCTCGCCCATTTCGAGTTGGCTTTTAGTCTTATGGCCGTGTGTGTGGCAATTTGCTTACCGAAAATATCGAGTGGTGTGAGGTCTAGTATCATGTTAAGCGCAGCCGTTGGTGTGGACCTGAGGGCCCCGGTAATGCACATACATGCCATCCTTTGTACCTTCTCGAGTTGTTTATGGTATGTTGTCTTGTCTAGTGCAGTCCACCAGACTAACACTCCACACAGTAATATGGGTCTGACGACCGTAATGTAGAGCCATAGGGTGATCTTGGGTTCAAATCCCCATTTTTTTCCTAGAGCTTTTTTACATGTGTAGAGAGCAATTGTTGCTTTTTTTGCTCTTTCGGTTGTATTACTCTACCAAGTTAGTTTCCTATCGAGTATAATGCCTAGGAATTTGGAACTAGGGGAATAGGTTAACCTGGTATCGAGCAGAGTGATAGGGCAGTATTCCGGGATTTTGTGCTTTTTAGTGAATAGCACGAGCTCCGTTTTCTGGGAATTAATCCTGAGCCCGCTACTATGCGCCCACTTGCACAGGAATGAGAATGCCGTTTGCATGCGGTCATTCAGTGTGGATAGGTATTTGCCTGAGATTGAGATGGCAACGTCATCGGCGTAGGCAACAACGTCCAGGCCTTCTTTCTCCAGTTTGATCAGTAGTTCGTTTACAACTACATTCCAGAGAAGAGGTGAGAGGACTCCACCTTGCGGGGTACCCTTGGTAGCTACTCTGGTAGTCTCTAGGCTTCCCCACTTAGAGTGAATCTTGCGTGTTAATAGCAACTCGCTGATCAGCCCTATCAGAGTCCTCTCCACCTTTAGCTTTTCTAGCCCTTCTATTATTGCTTTCGGAGTGACGTTGTTAAAGGCGCCCTCTATGTCTGGGAAGGCTGTTAGCGTATATTCTTTGAGATGGATTGATCTTTCGATTTTCCTCACTAATGAGTGAAGAGCTGTTTCGACCGATCTACCTTTACAGTAGGCGTGTTGTGCCTTAGAAATTAGGGAGGGATCCAAGATGTGCCGTATGTGTAGGTCTATCAGCCTTTCAAAGGTTTTTAGAGCGAAGGATGATAGACAGATCGGCCTTAGATCCTTAGGGGAAGTGTGAGAATTCCTGCCGGCCTTGGGGATGAAGATTACCTTTGCGCCCTTCCACTTTTCTGGAATATGACTCCAAGCTAGGCATCCTTTAAAGATTATCTCTAGCCATGGTATAGTCCATTCCATAGTTTGTTTTAGTTCGATTGGGTGAATTTCATCTGGACCTGGCGATTTGTAGGGCTTGAAACTTTGTAATGCCCATATTATTTTCTCTCTGGAGACAATATGTTCGTACTGCTCTACTACGGCAGAGGAGTTCTGAGTTCCTCGCGAGTGCACTGAGTCTTGCGATTCAGAGCAGCCAGGGAAGTGTGTGTTGAGGAGAAGATTTAAAGTTTCTTCCTCGGATGTTGTCCAAACTCCATTTGCTATGAGGCAGTTAGGAGATTGTGGAACTTTCGAGAGTATTTTCCTCAGTCTATAGGCGTCTGAGATTTTCTCCATATTGTTGCAGAAGATCCTCCAAGACAGCCTTTGTGCTTTCCTCAGGTTTTGTTTGTACACCTTGAGTGAATTTTTGTATAGGCTCCAGTCACTGTCGTTACTTGTGTTCTTTGCTTTATTAAAGAGCTTACGACAGGCTTTGCGGAGCTTGCTTAGATCTGCGTTCCACCAGGGAGGGTAAGATTTTTTTCCTGATTTGTGGGTTGCGCAGCTGTTGGCCCTTGCGTTGCCCAATGTAATTGTTAGAGTATCGACCATAAGGTCTATATCTAACGTGGTCCGCGGGGTGTCAGGGGTCCTACTTATTATAGAGTTGCCAATGAAGGCTCTATAACGCTCCCAATCGATTCTTCTTGGGTTACAGGATGAGTCAATTGGGGTTGGGACCATGTAGGCTAGGTTGAAAACCAGGTAACGATGATCTGAGAAGGAGTGCTCTTCAGAAACCTTCCATTCTCTTATATTATCAATGATGGAAGGGGATGCTAGAATATAAGTGGGTGTATGACCCTTGTTACAGATAAGAAGGTTAGCGGTTAAGATGAATTCAATAAGCCACTCACCTCTTTCGTTTGTGTCGCTGCTGCCCCAAATCGTGTGATGCGCATTCGCATACGCATCGATAAGGAGCCCAGCTTGGTGATTCGACGAGTCCTTGACCAGTCTATTTATTTCGTCCGATGGGATGGACTCTTCTTGCGCCATGTATGTGGACGCTATCCATAGTTTGAGCCCGGGTGATTGGATTGCAATCACTGTTGTGTCTGGGCAGCTGTAATTTGGAAGAAGGTAAGCATTTAAGGATTTAGTTGCAAGTATGCAAGTGCGGGGCTTACCTTCTTTTTGTGAAGCAAATAGATTGTAGGCTGGAGTTCTTAGTCCACGAACCCTGTGTTCATGCACCCAAGGTTCCTGGATTAAGGCTATGTCTTCTTCTCCTTTGGCCAGCCTGAGAAGAAGGTTTGCGGATGCCGCTTTGGAATGGTGGAGGTTAATCTGAATTAATTTCAGCATCATGGCTGCTTTTAATTCGATCTGCCTCCACCATGGTGGCGTTGAGGTCTTCTAGATCTGAGTCCAGAAGATCGTCTTCCATCGGCGAGCTAGTGGAATAGTCCTCGCTTCCGGAGTCGAGCAATGACTCCTGATCTTTAATGACCAGGGATGTTGCTGGGGTTTCAGTTTCTACCGGCGCAGGGCTCTTGCTTCCTGAGGGGGTTGGGGGTTCCTGCACCGTAGAGCTACTGTTACTGACCTCGGTGTTAACCGTGTCTGTGTTGCCGGATGGTGGCATTTCCTCATCCTTTTTGTAAATATTTAGTTTGACTTTTTTGAAGCCAAACCTGATGTGGTAGTCGCATAGGGCCAGAGGTTCCAAGGCTTCGCAATTCAGAACATTGATTGCCTGTCTTGATCGACCTTTCGGTTCCTCCAGCTTCGCGACTCTCCAATCTCCTGTTGGGAGATTGGGATTGTCTCAACTATTTCTAGAGGGTTGTCTGGTGCAAGCGGGAGCCAGCATCTAGCTCGCGGTCGTTTAGGGATTTGGTCCTTAGTGATGACCTTGAGCCTAGCTCCCTCCCAAATTTCCCCTATTTCGGCAACTGTTGCCTTCAGAAGATCAACGGATCTTTCGTCGGCACAGCTTATTAATTTGACCCTGCCTTGGTACCATCCAGCGTCGTCGCAGATGGGCGGTGGTCCAGGGTTCTTTCTTGCGACTTTGAGGAAGTTTGTCGATAACGCTTGGTCGACATCCTTCCATTTTTCGGTAGTCATTTTGCCGTCCAGGTCGCTATCATCTATGATTGCGACCGTTAGGCACTCCCTCGCAACCTCACCGAAGAGCTTTGATGGCTTGGCCAGTGTTCCCAGCCTAGCTTTCTTAGCCTCCCGCTTTGGTTCTTCGGGGGACGATCTGGGCCTCTTGGCCTGTTCTGTCTCTTGGGCTAAAATTCCTGTCGCCCAGGTTACAGACTCTTTGTCCTTTTCAGACAAGTCGGTTTTATGGCCCCATCGTTTAATTATTCTCAAGGCCGCTTTGTGATCTTTATAGGCCTTGGTCGATGGGTTGATTTTTCTGTCGTAGCGGTTTGATGGTTCTCCGATCGGAGTCTTTGCCGCTTTGGATGTGGAGGGAATATCATCCCCTTCCGGTTTTTTACGAGGTCCGGACTCATTGTTTGTTTGTTGTTTATTTTGCTTATGCATGTCCCACGAGTTGCGGAGAAATAAATGTCCACCTGGGCAGACATCCGCAATACCCAGGTAAGGCTGGCTGATCCGGAGGGCGCCAGGTATCCGGATACACCGTTTGCGACTGAGCTATTTTTGGTCTGGGCTCTCAGCCTGGTCGACATCTCGGCACGGTACGGTTAACACCTTATGCCCAGCCCAGGGGATGGGGAGTGGATAGGTAGGATGGGAGTGTGATGGGATAGATGGATTGGGATATGATTTGGGTTTGTGAAGGGAGTGACGGGGATGATTATCCTTTGGTGAGAAGCCCCCACACCGCGGCAAGGTAGATAATCAGGTGGGGGATACTCGCAGTGGTGGATTTTGCAAAAACTAGGGCTTTATCTCTAGTTTTGCCCTGCATTATAGCAGTTTAAAGCGTCGCTGCTCCGACGATTTAAGCTTGACGAAGCCACCAGGTGGTACAGGCTTTTCCTCTATCTATCTGACGGTTTCGTTCTTTGTTGCACTTGGGAGATCATCTGAGAGCATACTCACAGAATCCACCCAAGTGTAGTGTCGGAACCGGAAAGTGAGGACATGTCCCCTGCTTTCCGACCGGCTGCAATGTCGGCGAAAGATACCGGCATCACTTCCGATTTTTGAGCCGCTGAGGACTCGCAGGCCCTAGCCGGCGATGACGTTAGAGAGTCATCAGTCTCTTTAAAAATATTATTTTTATCGATAGTTCCCACGAACACACGGGAAAAAGCGGTCACCTACAGCGGAGCCCGAGACACTGCAGGAAGGCTATATTGAAATCGGAGGTCTCCCGGTATCCGAAGTTCGCATATTAATAGCTAAGCACCCTCTTAGCCATGCATCCGTCGGCGTATGCTGTTCCACCTTGGAGTTAAGGGAGTAGGGGAGTGATGGGTACAGAGGAAGGGGAGAGGTAGGGGGGTCCGTAATTGCCTCTTAGCTTCGGGTTCCTCTAGAGATGAACTCTCGAGAGTCATTACTTGTACTGAGCCTCCGTACCACGACAAGGTGAGCAA
This sequence comes from Eumerus sabulonum, assembly GCA_951905685.1. NCBI lineage: Eukaryota > Metazoa > Arthropoda > Insecta > Diptera > Syrphidae > Eumerus > Eumerus sabulonum. Next base: position 77,340,757 of record OX645060.1, read on the forward strand.
TTGTCACGGAGGTAAAAAAATAAAAGTCATACATACATACATACCTGCCTGCAACCAAGATCTGTCATCATACAAAAAATGTGATTTAATGTGATGACTGATGAGGTAACATACAACGTCTCTTTCATATACATGTACAGATGGTACAGAAGCTTTTGTGCGCGAGTCCGACTCGCACTTGGCCGGTTTTTTATATACATAGTTACGAAATGTAGGAAGTTGCCCTAGAATGCTCTAGGATGCTCTGACAATTGACATTACGCCGTTGACAGTTGTCAGTTGTAATATGGCGCAAACCTCTCCACGTGACAATGTTATACTTCCCCCGTCTGCTTCCCACCTGCTGTATTGGGTATACCACGTCATTAAGTTTCTTGATGACCTCATATGGTCCGTCCCAGGCTGATTGCAATTTGAGGCACAAGCCTTTTTTCGTTGTGGGTTGTACAGCAATACCAATTGTCCTGTCTCGAATCCAGAAGTGTTCGCTCTCAAGTCGTATCCCGCCTTCATTTTATCGCTGACCAAGTTCAGTCGCTCCCGGATGAATTGATGGATGGAGTTCAGCTGTTCCTTCTTTTCGGTTACGAAGTCCTCAAGTCCGATGGAAGTCGAATATCAGTTCCAAAAATGGCTTCAGCTGGTGTTATTGCCGTTGAATTGTGCTGTGCCGAACTTCATCCCAGTCCTTCTCATCCCCAACGACGACTTTTTTCAAGAATTCCTCCATCGTCCGGTCGAACCTTTCGACCATTCCATCAGATTGTGGGTGTAATTGTGTTTTAATTGTCTTTCTGATACCCAGCATCTCGCAGAGTTCTTGGAACACAGACGACTCGAAGTTCCTTTCTTGGTCTGAGTGCAGTTCCAGCGGTACTCCATAACGCGCAACCCAGTTATTCACGAATGCATCCGAAATGGTTTTAGCTTCCTGGTTCAGGATGCAAAACACCTCAGGCCACTTGCTGAAGTAATCGATCACCACCAGCGCATATTTGTTTCCAGCGTTGCTCGTTGGGAATGAGCCTGCGATGTCCATGGCGATACGTTCGAACGGTGCTCCAACATTGTACCGCTACATATTTCCTCGAGTTTGCCTAAGGCAAAGGGTCCGCCTTCGCACACTGTTCACACTTGAGAATGAAATTTGTGACCGACTCATGGCATCCTACCCAGTAGAAACGTTCTTGATCTTTTCTAAAGTCTTGTTAACACCAAGATGACCCCCAGTTGGTCCCTCGTGGTATTCTTGGATGCCCTCGTCGACTTGTCCCTTTGGAATTACGAGCAGATCGTTTACAATGTTCCCGTCCCCACTTTCCCAACTGCGGTAGAGGCAACCGTTCTTCAGCTTCAAACTCTGCCATTGAGCCCAAGTTGGTCGAAAACCTCGTTCTTGGTAGTCGATGATGCTTGCCAGATCGGCATCTTCTCGCTGCTTTCTTCTAACCTTCTCCACAGTCCAGGAATCTTCTGGCAGCACATGGAAACGACGGATGTCGGTGACCTGTCCCTTGGTTGCGGCACGTGAACAATATTTGCATTCAACATCGCAAGTTCGCCTCGATAATGCATCCGCATTTGCATGACTGTTTCCCTTCCGGTGTTCGATACTGAAGTCATAACTCTGGATTCTCTCTATCCATCTAGCAAGCTGGCCTTCCGGGTTTTTCAACTGCAGCAGCCACCTTAAAGCTGCGTGGTCCGTTCTAAAATAAAAAGCTTGGCCACAGAGATATTTGTGAAAATGTTTGACACAGTCAACCACGGCTAAAAGCTCCCTCCTAGTTACACAGTAGTTCCTCTCCGGCTTCGATAGGACCCTACTGTAGTAGGCGATGACCCGTTCTCGCCCGTCAATCATTTGAGAGAGTACTCCGCCGATTCCATGTCCGCTCGCATCGGTGTCCAAAATAAACTTTTCTCCCGAGAAAGATATGCAAGGATCTGCGCACTGCAGAGCAATTCCTTCAGGTGAATGAACGCTTCCTGCTGCGGCTTCTCCCACTTCAATGGCCGATTCTTTTTGGTGAGCTCGTGCAAACTGCTGGCGACGTTTGCAAATCCTGGAACGAATCGCCTGTAATATGTGCAAAGTCCCAGGAATGACCTTAACTCATGAAGATTCCTCGGCCGCGGCCATTCCTTAACCGCCGAGATTTTCTCTTCATCTGTGTGGACGCCTTCTGCAGTCACCACATGTAACAAGTACTTCACCTCGTTTTGGAAAAGAGCACATTTCTTCGGGCTCAATTTCAGTCCGGCTGCTTGTATACATTCCAGTACCTCTTCAAGCTTCTTAAGATGATCGTCGAAATCCTTGCCCAAGACAATTATGTCATCCAGATAGACAAGGCAAGTCCTCCAGTGAAGTCCTCTTAGCACCTGGTTCATAAGTCGTTCGAAGGTGGCTGACACAATGCAAAAACCGAAGGGCATCACGGAGAATTGCCACAACTCTCCCCCGGCGGTGATCGCGGTATTTTCCTTGTCTTGCTGGTCAAGCTCTATTTGCCAGTATCCACTTTGCAAGTCCAGCATCGAGATCCACTTTGCACCAGATAGTGTGTCCAAGGTGTCGTCGATTCTCGGTAATGGATAGCTGTTCTTCTTCGTGATGCAGTTCAGCTTCCTATAGTCCACGCAGAATCGAGTGCTTCCATCCTTCTTCTTAACTAGCACTACAGGCGAACTCCATGGGTTTGCAGATGGTTCGATCACGCCCTCTTTTTCCATCCCGCCGATTAGTTTGATCACCTCTCCTTCTTTCGCCAAAGGTAGCCTCCTCGGTGGTTGCTGGATCGGTCTAGAGTCCCCTGTGTCAATTCTGTGCTTCACAATTGATGTTCTTCCACAGTTCTTACCATCTGCAAAAACTGTCCAATATTTACTAAGCAGGGAAAGTGCTTTACTTTTCTGCTTCTCCAATAGATGTTGCGTCCACTCTCTGGCCATTGTTTTCAAGAACGCTTTGTTGTTCTGGATTTCCCGGTGTTTCTTATCTTCGCAGTTCATAATGGCAGCAGCTTCTTGGCATTGAGCGATTGTTGTTCCTTTTTGTAATGTCTTAGGTGTACTGGCAGGATTCAGGACTCGTAATGGAACCAGCTGGTCTTGTTCCACGAGAGCCCTTCCAACAATGATACCGCCGGGTCGATTTCGTTTGTCGGGGTCGACCACCCACAATCGGCTTGTCCTCGCATCCCCTTCTATCTTTGCCCAAACCACAGCTTCTGCATTCGGGGGAACTTTTTGACGCGATTGCACGACTATTCGCCTGACCTTGTTACCCTGTCCATTATCTATTGTTAATGGGAGCTCCAAGTTGCCCTACTTCATCACTTTTTGGTTGAGGTCCAATGTGAAGCCTTGCCTAATCACGAAGTCGACGCCGATTATGATGTCATCAGTGATATTCGCAACGACGAAATTATGCTGAAGCTCGAAGGTACCCATCGTAATTCTTTTCTGGACCTTACCCTTAACTACCGCCTTCTCACCAGTTACTGTACGAAGCCTTGCCTCGGAAAATGGTTCGATGTCAGAAACCAATCCGCTTCGGATGATTGAATGAGTTGCGCCCGTGTCCAACGTCAGCAGATATCGTCGCCCGTCCAATGTTCCCTCGATGACTAGGCTGATTGCACCCCTACAGATTCGGGATACGAGGATACTGGGGCACTCCAATGTGGGAGCCAGCGCATTCCCCTCTGCACTGACTCGTCT